>OY720421.1:7622005-10226108 GCA_963082815.1 Melanotus villosus | reverse complement strand
GTTTCTCTCCGATTTCTTTAAATTACCGACCTATAAGTAAGGCGAGTTTGAAAGGGGCAAACTTTTCCATACAAAACTTTGAAATTCAATATTCATGATCATTATCAAAAGGGTTCGCTTGTTTTAGTGATGCAAATTTGATAAATTGGGAAACGCCGGCACAAAACACGACATAAATGGAAAACATCCGCGCGATAGCAAAAACCATAACCGTAATTGCTTTAGCGAAATTTAATCTCCATAAAATTGTTTGCGTTAAAACTCTCGAAAAATCACTTCAGCCCACATTTTATTGCATTTGCACGCGGCATGCATGGAAGCGATGACAGAAATTTGGATGCCCTTATCAAGAGACAGAGACTCGAATAATAAATGACAACGAGTTATCCTTTACCATTCAAGTCTACCCGTTTTAAAATCGTGGCTCGGAGAATTTCACATGTCCATCCAGCTCACAGAACACCACTGATGCCTGTTTGTAATCAACTCTGGAGACCACTAATTGATATGGCAAAACATAACAATTAGTCCAGCGTAATGACCATGAACCGTTCTGGTTCGTAGGAACAACAAACTACCCAGCGTACATGCCCAAATTACAAATACGGACGCAAATCACAAAACTTTAATTAAGGCAACTGGTTTTTCGTCGATCGTTTTTTGAAAAGTCAAAAAATCGCAAATATTTTTATTCTGCTAAAATTCCTAATCGAACGAATAATCGACTGAAAAAATATCGTAGAAAATATGCGTAGAGGAAGGGGTTAGCAGAAAAGCGAAATAAAATGTTTTAAGTTAAAAAGATCGCGTAATAAAAATCGTAGAATAGTAAAGGAATATCGCGGCAAAAGCTTCAGAAGCAAGCAAAAGCGTTCGTAACACGTTAAAGCTCCGAGCTTACTGCTGATAGTAGCGTCGCGGTGCCGGGCGTCGAAAATGCCATGCGCGCTTTGCAAAATCTAATCTATAACATCATATACATACTATTCATACCTGTATTTGTTAATTAAAACAGACATCAATTAAAATGAACATCTTTTGTTTAGAAAACATTCCAATCTCCCCTTTTGATAAAAATCGCAACCTTTAAAATAAAAGCTTTAATAAAATAAGGACGGATATAAATAGAAAACGAGAAAAATACGAAAATAACAACAAGTTCAGATTATCAGAGGAAGAAGCACAAAAAAAATTGGTAAAAGATCAAAAACCATGAAAGGAAAGAAGTTTTCAAAGCTACAAATAAATCAAGTGTTGTAGTGATTGGCTGCCACACGTAGGGTTGCGTGGTGAATGCACATTTTCAAATAAAACAGTGGCGTATCGGCTGGTTTCTTGTAATAAGAACATAAATTTCTCTAAATCTGATCGAGAAAATGTGGAAACATTTCACGCCATAAGATATAATATGCGATATATAAATTAGACAACCGCTCTAATAAAATCGGATTCGGAGTGAACATTGCGTTTAAGCTGGAAATGGGCGCCCGACAATTAAAAGAAATTAAGTCACGTGACTTGGCTTTCGTTGATCCGTAACACCGATAGGTTAATAGATTTTTACACTGTTATTTTCGATAACGGCAAAACGTTAAAGTTTAATTAAATTTAAAAGCCATGTAATCCGACACATTTTCATTAACACTGATTTCTTTTTTATTCGGCAAAATTTGAAGCTTTTTATTGAAAATAGGTCATCCACATAAATGTTTTTGGGTATTCGAAAATTCGTGGTGGTGAGTTCAACATTTTATACTTCTCTTCGGGGTTCGGGGTGACTAACTACACAAAAACGAAGCACAAATTGTTAACAATCTGCATTCTTTCCATAATTAATATTCCACAAATTAAGTCGCTTGTGTAACAGTCTAACCTCAGATTATTGTTCTTGTCAGCAAAAAATGCAGTTTCTTCAGAAGAAAGTCCTCTTTAGATAAAATCCCGTGTTTAATTCTCCATGTCAAAAAACATGTGCTTAAAACAGATAATCCACATTCTAAAATTTAATCCTATGTTTGATACTTTAACTCAGATCTCGTCGACAATTATTATTCTGCTAATAAAATCGCTTGTTTCACAGTTTAAGCTTGGAATATTCTTATCTGCTGAAAAATCGAAGTGTCTTCAGAAAAACATCTTTGGATAAAATCCACCGTTTATTTTTGTTTTCTTTGGTGGTTGAAACAGATAGATAATCGATAATTCATATTCTAACAATAAAATCGGATGTTTAACACCTTAAACTCAGAATATTCCTCTTTTCAGCTAAAACAAACGAAGTTTCGTTAGGAAAAAAGGGGCTTTCATCAAATCTTCGATTAAATTCACCAAGACAATTTTCCTTACTGGCTAAAACACCTCACATCTGTTTGACAATCAATATTCTTATCAGTTTACCTCACAGTCAATACATACAGGGAATTTTTCGTTTTAGTATACATATCCCCTATGTATACTTTTAAAATAAACGCGTCAAAATCCTAAATGTAGGAAACCAACTATACACCAAACGTCACTGTGGCTGAATTTAGGGACATTAGTTTTTATTTTTTGTGGTGTGTAAAGGTTATGTATGTAAATAAATCAAAATTAGTAGAATATCAAAATAATTTTAATTCAACGATTATTCTCAATCATAAAATACGTAGCAACAACACAAAACAGAAATGAAAATAAAAACGGCAACAGTTAAAGACTAATTTGTTGACAATTTAATTATTTTTGCTACAGCATGCTATTTTTTTCTCAAAAAAATAACATTTAAAGTTTAGTGCATAATTGGTTGCCTACATATAGGGTAAAACAATGCGTTTGGCACGTTTATTTTCAAAGTATACATAGAGCATACATATGTATACTAAAAAGAAAAATTCCCTGTATACAGGAAGTCACTTGGAGAAAATTACTAACAAAGTCACAAGGGCCTTATGGGTTTATAGAAGAACAATAGGCAAAACTTGGGGTCTGAAACCAAAAATGGTTTTGTGGGTATACATGAGAGTGACTATACCAACAATCATATAATGCCTCCATCTTGTGATGGCACAAAACAAAGAAACAGTGTGATAATTAACAAATTAAATAAACCACAATGGCTTGCCTACGTGGTGATAACTGGGGCGATGTAATCTACGCCTACAGCCTCGATGGAAACAATGCTAAATCTTCCGCCACTTCACTTAGTGGTGAAATCTCAAGCATTGGCAGCAACATATAAACTAAAAATAGGTGATTATTTGAAAGCGCACCGTAGAACGGGATCCAACACCGAGATCTTCAACATACTGGAAAAAAATCGCACATGTCAACACCGCTTAGGACTACAGAAAACCTTTCAGGGTAGTAATACCTGAGAGGGGCGACGAAGAACGAAAACCGGAGCTGATCCAAAGACAAGGATATGTATGATTTCTGAGTGGTTCATTCAAAAACAGAACACAGCTCAGAAGCAGGAGTGTTTGAGGCAAGAACAGTGAACGGAATTAATGTAAACCTCGGTCAACTCACCTCAGTCTTCGAAGCTGAAATAATACCCATAACGATATGCGCACAAAGTATGGTAGAGAGGGGTTTTGAAAACAGGCGAATCTGCATCTTAACCAGTGGCGGCTCGTGGCTGGAAATCTTGGGGGTGCTGTAGCTTTCGAAATATACATACCAGTAACGATCCTTGATATTTTTAATGTGCTTTTTAAGTAAAACAAATCAAATCTAAATTGTACTCAATTCATAAAAAAATTAGCTTACAGGAAAATGAAATAAAAAGAATTTTTATTTAAATATAAAATCCATTCTCAGCCACACCCATTCCAATACAGTATCTTAGTCAAAAAGTAAGCAAGGAAAACAAAATAGAGCATTTCTAATTTCGCAACCAGGCAACCATTTTATTTTTTCATGCCAGTCCTTGTTAAAAGATCTAGTAATAGTATATTGCGTCATAAGGGAAGATATAGGCATATTTCATCCCGAAGATTTCTGCTGCACGAGCGAACGCAGTGAGCGAGGGCAGCAAAAGCCGAGGGATGAAATATGCCGTTAGATTCCCGTAGGGCACAAGTTATTTTTCCGCATCCATGAGAAGTTCGTATTAAATAAAAATAGTTATAATATAATACGTACCTACGTTTTTGACATATAACCTCAAATTACACATGTCAAATTTTCGTATTAAAAATAATTTCTATAATGAATTTATGTAAAAAATAATCGTATTTGCTTGAATTTTAAAAAATAATTACACTTATCAATCACTTAAATGAAGATTTTTGTATAATTAAATAATAATTTTGATTCTAAATTCTATCGATAGATGTCACGTCGATAGCATGCACGGTAAAAACCCGCAAATGTTCATATCGTCCCGCTTTTTCATATTTACCCGCTATTCGCCATTGTTAACCTCAAATGAGATAAATAATCTGTCAATTACATACCATGGATACGGAAAAATATTTTTTGCACTCCCCGGCGGAAAGTTATTTCTTTACGCCCGCGAAGAAGGGCGTAAAGTTAATTATTGTAGACCGCGGGCGCACTTTACGCCCGCAACCCGCAACAAATTAATAAAAAAGTAGATTACCTTAATTACAAAACAATTTTTATATACCTAACTTGTAAAATCACTCTTGCGGTGAATGCGTCAATTTAACATTTTTAAAAATGCCATTAGAAAATTTTTATTAGAAATTAGAAATCAAAAAATTTAAATAAAATCTTCGTCGGTCCAAAAATATTGTATGTTATGTACCGTGGGCTAAAATCGATATCCTTACGCCCTTGATACATAAATAACTATTTTGTTTTTACTAACTGCTTCAATTTTTTCACGTAATGACAATTGGTAAAATGTAATTTTTTAAATATATTCAACAGTAACATATCCATCATAACATATTTAAAATAATATTTATTATTTAATTGTATTTTTCTGTAACAAATATTTAAATGTTAGAAAAAAAAACAGAATATTATCCTACGTACCTATATGAAAGATTAATTCGCTCTGAATAAAAACATACAAATTAAATCACAAATAAGCTGACGCTGCTTAGACAGCAGATTTCGGGCCGGTTATTTTGCTTACAAATTCCTGGCGAACAATGATGACTGATGACGCTGTACCGGCTGTACAGAAAGCAGCGTTCGCGCTGCTATTACCGTGTGTTATTAAGAACTAACAAGCCTGCGCGAAACTTGCAGAGAAATGTATGTTTTTGACACTACTACGTTTTGCAGTGTCTCGGAACTCCGCGGGACTTTCACCGACGCGACGTACGTTTTCGACAATATTACATTTCGCAGCGTGTCTGAATGGAATCTACAGCTTCGGTTAAAATAATTCCTTTTAAAAGCGGTTTAATTAATTAAATTTATGTAATAATTATGCAAAATATTGAATGATTGTTATATTATTGATATTTTCAAGTACAAATTTAATAGGTAATTAATTTTCGTATTTTGTTCTGGGGGTGCTGCAGTGTCGCAGCGCTTATGGACCAGCCGCCACTGATCTTAACCGACAGCCAAATGGCGTTAAAGTCTTTAGAAAGTGTTGAGATACACTCCAAAGTTGTACTTAATTGTACAGAAACGCTAGATGCTTAGAATGAATCCCAGGACACCAAGGTTATGAAGGGAACGAAAGAGCTGACCAACTAGCGAGAACAGCCTCTGAGCAAAAACTAATAGGTCCCCAACCTACATGTGGCGTTCTTTATCTAAGCGCAAAATGAATTATCAGAGGCCTACTGAAGGAAAAACATAAAACCTAGGGATACAGGGACTCTCGAGCGCTAATGATGCCTCCTTCCCAGCAAGAGAACAAAGGAAATACTAAACTAAGCAGAAAACAATTAAGGTGTATATTTAACAGGACTATTAACAGGACACTGTAACCTTAGGAAATAATGCATATTGTTAATAATTCAACTTACAGGCTGTATGAAAAAGAAGAAGGGACAGCACCATACGTCCTATGTGAATGTCCAGCTCTCGGAGCCCAAAGATTCAAACCTTCGGAGCTCAGCATGTAGAACCGAATGAAATGGCGATTGCATCCAACAGTATTCTCAATTTCTTTAGTGATGCAGGACTGATGGAGTAAATAACTCCTTGGGGCACAACAAGCCTAGGCTGAAGCTCTAGAGCTTCAGTGTAGTGGATGAAGACCACACCCAGAATTAATAATAATAATAATAATAATGCTAATAACAGTTCAACTTCAGAGCTACTCTTCTTGCTAGCTGAAAAGTGAAGCTTCTTCAGAAGAAAAACTTCTTCAAATAAAATCCTTTATTTAATTTTCCCTTCCAAGAAAATACCGTTTCTTTGGTTCCGAAAACAGAGGAGATAAACTGAAACTAATCAACTTTCTTTGGCACTCGCCTTAACACGAAACTATTCCTCTAGAATGCTAAAATCTCTGTGTCTCTGTAATTCATATTCTTCTAATTAAACCATTTATTTCCCTTTAACAGTTTAACCTCTTGCCAGTTGAAACAAAATAAGTTTCTTCAGCAAAAGACGTCTTTCACGTCTATCTTTCTATTAAGTTTTCAGTAACCTATATTCCGCAAAAAAATCTTTGGTGCCCTTTTGTAGTTAACATAACCTCATTATATTCTTCTTGACAACTAAAACAAATTGATCCTTCAAGATAACCACAAATTTTCCCTCTAATATGCAACAACTGTAGCCCCTTTAAACATTTTCTTCTGTTTTGTAAAGCATTCTTCGTTTAATTAACCCTAATATGAATTCTATTAGTTAACAGAAATGGAATAAACCAAGTTTCTTCAAAAAAGACCTTCTTCAAACAAAATTTTACGTTTAGTTTGGTGCAAAGATATTTTCCTTTGCTGACTTGAAACAAATCATATCTCTAGCTACTGTGAATTAAGCGATAATTGTTCCCCATAATGAATTAAGCCAAATGAAAAGGTAAAGGTATCAGCATTTACACTCAGCGAGAGAGTATGGCCGGCAACATGGTGGGTTTAAGGCATTCTAAAGATGTAAGTTTTTATAGAAAGAACCATTACAAAATACCAATATTTTTAAAATTTGGAATGAACTATGATATGTAATTGTTTAGCATCTAAAATTACCTTTAATTCAATGCTTTTTCACTTCAACTTGAAAAACCAATTCAAAAATCTTTTAGGTGTTGTAATCTGCCAGTTTTAGCTGACAAAATAATTCGTTAAATAACGAAGTCGATACTCAAAATGCAATAATATGTTACGTTACACAAAATAACGACTTAAACAGTACAGCCTTTTTTTGCATAAAATTGTTTTTTCACTTACAACAGCTATAACTTTAAGTATAAAACAGCTGAAGCTCTTTCAAGGCAACAAAGGTAACATTCATTTAGAAGTTACATTAAAATCGAGAACGGATTGTTTCCCACCCCAATAAAATTTGTTTCACCAATTCTCTTAAGAATATTTCGAAAACTTTTGACACTCTGTATCTCATCTAATAATAAGTTTTGGACTAAGGTAAACCTAGGTAAATCAAAATATTTTGACCATTACTTAAGTACCACCCTGTATAAGTTTACTAATCATTCCCGAAAGAAGTTCACATAAAGTTTCCTTTTGAATGAATTCAAAAAAAGTTTGAAGTTAACCGATTTTAACCAGCTTTGATTACGTAACACTGCAGTAAAATTTTTAAGAAGCCACAACGCCTTCTTGAAACAACCCACGCGTAGCTTCCAAGCAACCCTCGAGCCTCTAAGGATTGCTTAAATTCTAAGAATTCGGCGAATTTTCTGAAAGCCACATTTCATACTTTCAGGAATTATTAAAAAAGAAGATTACCAGGAAGGGTAAAACGTTCCACAAAGAATCTATAATTTTAACCTTTTTTTTTAACATCCCACTTTATTTGGAATCTGTACAATGTAGATTCAGCAACTGGTATGATTAAGTTAAATGACATGTAGAAGAGTTGCTCAGTAGCAATCTCCTGTAACAAATGGATTTTCATCCGTTGTGTGATTTAAGACAACAAAACTTATATATTAAACCTTAAAAACTAAAACTAACTTAAGAGTAGCAAATCAAAATCTGGTAGGACTTTTAGAATTAAATTTACCTTTATTCAGTTTATAAAATTATATCGATGTGACGTATGTACACACGAATAATGACAGAAAAGTTAAAATATAAAAGAAAAGTGAGCTTATTAATTCTTTAATATTTAATACAGATTTCTACTTTTCTCTTCTACAAATGTTAAGTAAATAAACTTTGCTATCAAAAATATAAATAAATGAATACTTCTATGGACATTAAGCATTTTTACTTAGACTTATTAATATTCTAACCAATGTTAAGACAAACTTTCAAATACAAGGTGCATCATAATTCCATCGACAAATTTTCAGGAGTGCTGTTAACATAACGTTGCCAGACAAGACACATACATTAAAAGTAGGAAACCAATCACTCAAAATTAAGGGTGGTTATAATTTATAATAATCGCCCGAATAATAAATTTCGGCAATTAATAGCTGCAATTATTTATTTCAATAGCTGATATCCTTAAAGTAGGCAACCAGTCACTCGTAATTAAGAGTGGTTATAGTATTTGTTTTTATTAATTCATTTTCATGGTTTTGCAGGGTCTAACGTTTGATAAATAAAGAAAAAGTTTAGTAGTAGTAGTTTAGTAAGTTCCTAGAGGTTGAGTGGATTTAATAGCGTATTTGGGAAATAAAATCTAAAATTTAGTTTTTATTGGAAAAAAGTCAAAACTATTTTTAATAAATTAAATTAAACAGCGGCTTTGTGGCCACAACCACAGCAAAATAAAAAATCAATTGATTTAAAAAAAATCATTTTCTATTTTTATTAAAACGTGCTTTTTCCAACCCTGTCCAGTATACTTCAATTCGCACTAACAAGTCCAGGTGTTTTATTAAATTTTAAATTTCAAAACATACTGTACTTATAGCGATGAAGTTCAGGCACAATATTAAAAATTTTAGAACGAATTTCTGTTTGTGTACAAATACAAAGTAGGCTATGTTAGAGAGTGTAAGTAACTCTTTTCTCGGTATAAATCTATCTCATCAGTCAAAATCACCTTAAATTAATTTTAAGGGTAAATTTCACGACAAAATTAGGGCTGTGAGCTTTCTGTGATGGTAGTTTCTGCAAAGCTTAGAATTTTTAAATAAATAACTGCAACAGAGTAAATTAAAACCAAATAACTGACGGTATTCAGTGGTTTAGCTTTTGTTGCTAGGTTATGTTAGATTTAATTTGTGTAATAATAAATCAAAAGAGTAAATATGCTATGAGAGAACGGGACCAAAATCCCATGTATTTTCTCTTTTCATTTTGCAATTCAAGGACGTTTGTCTGGGAACTAGCATAGCTTACCTACTACCCAAATCAGGGTTATGTTGCTATGTGAAATAATGACAAATGGCGTCGACATTAGGCGCTAGATGGCCTCGTGGAATTTTAGAGGAATCCTCATACTCTCTCTCAGACTATCCATCAGACACTAGCTTGCAAACCTGATATGGGTAGTAGGAAAGCTATGCTAATTCCCAGACAAACGTCCTTGAATTGCAAAATGAAGCTCCATAAGAAAATACATGGGATTTTGAATCTTTTACAGGTCTAGTTTTTGCAAATCTTCAGCCAATGTTTATAGTAAGTTGTTGGGTAAATGGTTTATTATTTCGATAGTTGTAATAACCTCACAAGCACGTTATACAGACACATTCGTTCTTTATTCTGTTTGTTAAAATTGAATTTTATACTTTTTACTCCCACCTAAACATATCACGAGGTCGAGTTTATAATCTATGATATTATAACTGATATCCAAATACGTAAGATGTTGCTGATTCTTGAACAAACCTTCAGGCAAAACTTTAAGCTGATTTTTGGACAAGTCCAAAAGCTCTAGTTTTGGAAGTTTGAAAAATGATTCGTATGGTAAATTTTCCAAGTT
The DNA here is from genome assembly GCA_963082815.1 of Melanotus villosus. Taxonomy (NCBI): domain Eukaryota; kingdom Metazoa; phylum Arthropoda; class Insecta; order Coleoptera; family Elateridae; genus Melanotus; species Melanotus villosus. The sequence continues at coordinate 10,216,127 of OY720421.1, read as the reverse complement.
ACACGATCGTAAAAACAAAGTTTTTAAACTATTAGATTTTAAAATAGGACCTATTTTTTTAACATTAAAGGGTTGCCTTCTAAATTAAGCTCGTACAATACATGTTTGGATTTTATAAAAAATAATGAAAACGTTGTTATATAATTATATGACAAATCTAAAGTTTCTAATAATTTTAACGGATTAAGTGTTACTTCATCTATGTACAGTATTTGGCTGCTGCCTAAATTTAAATTTTTTAATAACGTAAGACCTTCAAATGTATTTGTATGAAAAAATATTAATCGGTTTTGGTATAAATCTAATTGAGTCATTCGAACCATTCCTTCAAAAGTGTTTGGTTGAATATTTTCAATGTTATTATTTCGCAGAATAAGTTTTTGAAGATTATGAAAATTACGATTGATAAAATCTTTTGAACCTAGCTCAGTTAGATTACTGTCTAAGATATTAAGCACTGTTACATTTTGATTATTTCCAAACGGAAGAGATTTTAAATTTGAAAATATTGCTAATTCTGTTTTATAAATATAACGAGTGTCGACTCTGAAATTTTGTTTGTTGGTATAATTTAGAGCATCCTGTATTATAGCTTAAAATTCTTGACTTGGCTAAAGACACACAACAAACGTATTTGAACAATTTCTTTAGCTGCTTTACAAGCAAATGCAATTAATTTCATTTTAATCTCAAAGCAAAAATCATCAGAAAATCGGTCATCAACTCGACAAATGATCTTGAAATAGCTACAAAAAAAGGTACAGAAATTAGCAAATTTCGTGCAATTAAGCCAGTTCGTGTTAAGTTCAAGGATTATGCCCGAAGTTATTAAAACGACAGGATCTGTGACGATGTTTCATGCTGTAGGTCCATTACTTTGTTAATCCTTCGACCTGCCGTTTCGTTAATGGTGGGTCTTGTCGCCAATCAATATTCCGTATCAAATTTCAAAAGATCATAGTTAAAAACAATTACGAACTACCTATTGCCGACTCTTTTTCTGTAATTTACTGATACCAATGGTTTAAAAAACATACTCATGTTCCTAACTTAAATATTTCCTTATTAAAGACGATGCAAAGCCCCAGCAAGTAGGTTTACAAACTGAACTATCGAAAAATGTGAAATTTCTTGTTCAGTATAAAAAGTAAACGCAGTCAGCACTTTAAGAACTCAATAAATTGCAGAAGGCAACAACAAACACCCACCATACACGACAGCATATTTACTTGAGCGCTAGTAGACGTAATCTCGAAATGTTTGTAGGTACTTGAAAAGCGACATTGGTTGCAAAACAGAGACACCAAATTGTCAGTTTTACAGCCTTGCTGTAAGCTAGACTCCACGATTTCTGCAAATAGTGGAGTTTCAACATGCGATACCGTTTCAACGAACATACCTCATACAGTTAAGCAACATGTATTTCAATTCGTTTATGTTCTTTACTGTTTACTTTAAACTTTATCTCGGTTCACTTCTTCCTTATAAAGAAATCGGTGGTGTGGTTATTATTTGGCAACAAGATTAAAAACAAAGGTGAATATTTAGATTTACAAACTGCAAACAGTTAGTGTTATTAAATCAGAATAACAAATGGTGGAGGTGCTGGGGAGAGCACTTCGAAATAATTTTTGAAAAAAACTATTAAATAAGTACTGCAAATGGTGGAGGCGCCAAGCAGGTTACTAATTAATTATTTTCGTACAGGTTTAAAAATGTTTGATGCAAGAAATCATACATTTTCGATTTTATTTGCTTTCTTGTACTTCGAAATAATTTCTGAAAAAAACTATTAAAAATATTTCAAATGGTGGAGGCGCCGAGAAAGTTACTAATTTAATTATGTATTTTCGCACAAATCTAAAAGCAATCAATGCAAGAAATCATAAATTTTCGATTTTAAAACACTTCGAAATAATTTTAAAAAAATTATAGAAACCGTGCTAAGACTACTAAATTTCTTTTTTGTTATGAAAGAGTTGTAAAATTCAACAACAGCTGATAATAAGAAAGTAAGAATTACCTCTTCAACTTGGCATTCTCACAGTTTACAAACTTAAGATTCAGCTTGAAGAACAAAGGCCCAAAGCATAAAAACTTGAAAAACAAAGAAATAAAATTTATTATGTAGTGGAAAAAACGCAACTCAGCACCTACGTCACTGAGTGAAAAACGAGAGTGAATTGTAACTTCCGCTCTTATTCTGATTCTTTCTACTACCCTAGATTAGGGCAGACTAAAAGCCCAATCTGTATACGGGTTAAGAGAACTTCTCACTCCTCACAAACAATAGAATCCAGAATCTTCAAGTATAAGGGTAACAATTCAAGGAACAACACAACACGAACAAGTACTTATTCACTTACTTTCTCAAGAAAAAAAGTATATGTGAGGGAGAGAAAATGCACAGGAAAATTTAATGCACTCCCAACGTTTGGTTTTCAACCAGCAATATCGAAGAATAAAATTTTCAAGGTAAATTCACTTGTTTTGCAAACAGGAAACAACCCCTCGAAGTTGAGTGGTTGAAACATTGAGTAAACTCTGATACATTGTGTTACAAATTGTGTTTATTTCAGCTCGCTCATGATTGACGTTATTGACGTTGTCTGCTGATGTAGAAGACATTGGCATCTAAATTAAATATAAAACGGTTAGCGACAGCGTTCCACGTTCATTATAAGCTGAAGCTAAAATAATTGGCGTTAGTTGTATACAAAATACTAATTAACAAAATAAAACAGATGAGTAATTTATAAATCTGTTTTAATTTAATCTTCAATTTCAAATGGGCATTTTCGATAATATTTCAGAGATATATAAATAATAAATTTTATAATAAATAAATATTTAAAAATTCGATAAAATAAAAATACTTTAAACAAAGAAATTTTTTTGCCTAATTATACGATAATCATGATGTGACAAAATGACTGCATTCAAAGCTAAATACATAACAAGACCTTGTGTAGCTTGACATTAATTTTGGCATTCTGTCATCGCTGGTTAATTAGAGTTTGCAACTCGATTTTCAGTTTGAAATCCAATAACCCTCGTGCCGAAATCCAAACGTAATTATTCCATGTAATTAGGAAATTCAGGCCCTCTCGTATTTCTAAATCGAAATATAAATTGATCCCCAATGCTGACTGTCTTTCAGTGTAAACAACTAATTTACAAATTTAAATTTGGGTTTGACCCGACACCCTGAAGGGTAGTACGGGACTTTACCGGACAAAGAAGAAGAAGAAATTTGGGTTTTAAAAAAGGCAAACCGAAATCCTTTAGGGATTAAAATATAATTTTATTATGTAAACTGCGGGAGTTAATAGTTATATTATAATAAATTTAAGAAGAAAATACGTTTCACTTTATGTAAAATTAATGTTCAGGAGATTATAATTAATTATAATATTAAAATGTTAATGGTTTAATTCCTGACGTTTTACGCTGCTTAAAATTCTAATGCGGATCCTTAACGCCAAATTAACCTATTCTCCCCGTCAGTTAACAAAAATAATTAAAAAGGATATTAAAATCGGAAATTTTTAGGATTCTGACTGATCATTAAACTTCCCCCATTGATACAAAAGCTTTTCAGGCCGATTCTTTAATTTTTTAACCAATTTTCACCAACTAAATACTTTATAGGTACGTAGAAATATCTATAAATAATAAATATTAAACCGAAATTAATTTCCTGTCCAATTTCACAGCTTTACTAACTAATTGGACAATTCGTCACTTTATGTAAAACCAGAATTAAATTTATGTAAAACTTGATAAAATCAGCACTCGGTATTTTATATGAAAGCAAATGGGTAACGAAACATTAATTGTAGTGCTTTCATTATGCAATCCATTTTCACAGTCGATAATTATTACTGAACAACGATTTAATCGTTTTAACTTCAAACTAAATTACATGAAATGTCATTTACGTGGTACGCAACAACGAGCTATATTTCAGGAACAGTTTTCTCACATCATTCATTTGATAGCTTTTGTGCAACGTTGCATTAATATCGTGCGTTCACACTTCCGTGAGTTGAAAATACCCCCCCATTGTGGTGCAAATTTACTAAAATCGGAGCACTTTTGTTGCGTAAAAATCGCAGTCATATACAATTTTCCATGTATATTTTAGTTTCACAATGTATAAAATAATTAAGGCAGCCTGCAGTTATAATTAACTTTGACGTAGATTAAAAACAAAGAGTTTTTGTGTCTTCAAAACTATAAAAACCAACAAGTTTTATGTAGAAACAACCATTCAAGAAGTTTTTCAAAATGTCTTTCTAAGTAATCTGGCTTTGAAACTAAATAAAGCTGCGATAAATAAAATACTAGACATACATTTTCTTTTACGTGATATAACGCTGAATCGGAACTGGCTTGCTGCCCCGCGAAGCCCGCCTCTTTGTTCATGCAACATTGGAACGGCGCTTCCAAGCGTTTATCTTAAACGATTTATTTATCAAGAACTTTAATTTCCTAGTTATTACAAATTCAGTTTTTAGATTAGGTACCTGAAACTAGGTTATTAAACAATTTAAGCCACAAAAGTATCTGCAGTATGAAATCCTAATAAATTTCGAGGCTTAAAAAACCTAACAATAAGGTAAGAAATTCAGAAAAACTCTAAAGAACTATATACATAAATATTAATTTACGTTTTTGTGAACGTATAAGTTTAGATTTTGGGGATTTTATTCAATATAAATAATTAACAAACGGTAAAAGCAAGTGAGCCTAATAAACTTAGAACTATAAGAAATAAGGTATGAATTTCAACAGAAAATATTAAAAACTTCGTTGTGCCAAGATCAACATCGATATAAGGAAAAAGAAATATTTTCTTTTCTTCTTAAATTACCTCCAATTAAAAGCAAACAATAATTCTATTGTTTTGATTCGTTCTATTTTTAAAAAGGCAGGGAAGTTAATAAATGAGAACAAACTATTAGAAACCGCAGTGCGCATTGTGCTTAATTGAACACAAAAATCCTAGGATTAATTTCCGCACAAAGACTTTCAACGAAGCCAAAAAAAACCTAATCTTTTGTTTGGTTGTAAGGAGAACTTTGTGCAATTTTTATCTTCGAGTGGTAGTTTGTTTTCGGTTTAATCTAGAAATTGTTTGGTTGTTCTTTGAAAATGAATACCCACTCCCCTTACCTGTTGTCCGTTAATTTAAAATCGTCTTTTGTTCCCGCAAACAGCGAAGTTTGCCCGAAAAGTTTTAAGTCCCGTTTATTTGTCTTCACGATGGAGAGGAAGGCGATAGATATTAAAATTTAATTTGGAATTATCTCGGTTACGAAGTTATAACTTGAGACTTTTGGCAGTCGTTCTCGTTCGCCTATCCTCCCTTTTTAAAACAATTTCGGTATCATTTTTCAATTTCTTTTACGTGTTTACGAGGTTTATGTGAATCGATGCATTGCTAGGATTTTACAGTGAAATGCATGTGGTTTTCAGATTTGTACCGAAAATAAAAATAAAACATCTTCGCCGCGCTTCGTTTGCAGTGCAGGCTGCAGATAGTTTGTGGTTGCAACGCTTTGTTGCAGTTTTATTCAATAATTTATTGTTCTCCGTTCGCCTCCCGTAATTTCCTTTTCTTTTCTCTTTTGTTAGGTTTAAACTTGTTCATGGGCGGTTTTTATTCATTTACGAGGCATTTGACGCGAGTTTTAACAAACGAGATTTTCCTGCAGTGACGATGTTTTATTGAAGAGATAACACTTGATGATCATAGCCCGGAAATAACGTAAATCTTCTGAGACAGACGAAATACATGAATGTTTTACAAAACCTGCACATCTTGTTAAATTTATCATTTGTGCAGATACTGCCCAAGTGACAATTTTACCCTTTCACTCTAAAAACGTAGTTGTTCTTAATACTTTTATTATTTATTATAAACGATATTCTTCACAACTAAGAAACCTCGTTTATCTTAAAAAAAAAAAAACTACAATATCACAATGTAGGGTTTGGTTAAATATATTGATTTGTCTTATATTAGGGAAATGTGTTCTCTGCAGTGGTTTCTCGTTATCTTCTGCAGAGCTTGTGACCGTGTACTAAGTGTATAGTGTATATGTGTCTTGTTACTATCTGAAGTCGACTACTCCGCAAACAGAATCGTTAATTGTAACCAAACGATTAAATGGCTCCACTCGCTCAAGTACCGTCCTCGAACAGTGGGTAATTCTTTATAAAAATCCTTACCACTGCCTGAAATTCGAAGCCAAGACTCTTATCTTGGAGATCAGTGCCCTTACCACTGCGCCAATGCGCTTATTCATAATATATTTACAATCTTTTAATCCACAGTCGGTCATGTTGCAGTAATATCACAGAATTATTAATTTTAAGGTTATGATTTACAACAGATATTAGTTAGCGTTAAACCTAATAAACATAGACATATCTACAGGGTGACACATTTAAAGTTGGCCACATTAACACAACAATATTTTATTCAAAACATAAAACTATCAACAAATTACTAATGTATTCTGAAAGAGGACAGTTTTCTTAACAGGATAGGCTGAATTTCATTCAATGTGTCCACCTCTTGCTCGAACGCATGCCTTCAGACGCTTCGGAAAGTGATCGACGATTCCACGCAGCATTCCATCGTCTATTTCGTCCCATGCTTTCCTTAGGGCGCGTTTCAGAGAATCTAACGTACTGTGGCTTTTAGCGCAGGCTTTTTGCTCCAAGATACTCCAAACAGAATAGTCCATTGGATTGAGATCCGGTGAGTACGGCGGCCATTCTTCCGGAGTAATGAAAGCTGGAAAATTTTCAGAAATCCACATTATGGTTTCTCGTGCTCTGTGTGATGGCGCTGAGTCTTGTTGGAACGTCCAATTCTGATTGTCATATGTAGCATGAGCCCATGGAAGTACCTGATCCTCAAGAAGCTGCCTATAAACAACTTGATTGATTTTGACACCCTCTTGAATGAAAATTAGCGGAGTTTTTGCCGTTTTACTGATTCCGGCCCATACCATGACCGAGAGAGATTTTTGAACACGGCCAATTATTCTATCTTCTCCGGGAGGTATTGCTGCCCATATTCTGTCGTTTTGGCGGTTGACGGATTGCTCGATCGTAAAAATTTTCTCATCCGTAAACAGAATTCAGTCCAAAGTTTCCAGAGCGTGGGACTTCAATAATTTTTTACATCGCTCAAGCCGAACTGCTTTTTTCTTGACGGTCAGCTCCTATCGTTCTTGCATCTTGTAGGGCTTTAGATTGAGCTTCTTTTTGACAATTCGTCGAACCGTTTCTCTGCTGATACCAATATCTTTTGCTACTTTTCTCAAGGAGCGCCTCGGATTTCGCCTTATTCTTTCACGCAGCATTTCCAGAACTCTCAAAGTAGCAACGGATGACTTTCTAATGCGCTTACGATCAGAAAAGTCTCCTCTTTCATTATAGCGAATGATTGTTTCATTAACAGTTGTGCGTGGAATTTTGAGACGCTTTGAAATCAAACGATTGCTGTTTTTTGCCAAATAGAGTTTAATAATTTCCAAGCGTTGTTGTTTCTTGTCCATTTTTCCAATACAGCTGTCAAATTAATCAGACGCAAAGTAAAGTATTTTATAGAGCAGAAAATTCTGAATAAGGCAAAACAAATTAAATGACAAAAGAATAAAAAACAAATGAATGGCGCCCTTTTAAAAGTGGCCAACTTTAAAATTGTCACCCTGTACTATGCAATTAGGTATTCTCCACATACGTTAGCATTCAACATGTCCTCGAAGCGTGGCATACTCTGACTGGACAATACACAGCTTTCTTAGAAGGGCTATTTAATATCGAACTTTTATGTATGTCAGAAATTACCATAATTCAAGAAACTTTCACAATTTAGTATATTTCTAATTTTTAACTTATTTTAGGAAAAGGCGAAGTTCTTTCATTTATGGTAATTTATGGATAATATGAAAATTTAACTTAGGATGACAGTTTGTTACAAACAACAGGTGTAATTCAAGAGGAGGGAGGTGGTGTGGGAGTGTACGTAAGTAATGAATATAAATACAAATTACTAAATTTTGGTAACAAACCTTTAACCTTTAAATACATGTTTGTGTCAATTACTCTACAAGAAAGGAAAAGTTGGATAAGTATAGGAATTATTTATCTATAGATCGCCTACTATCAAACTGAATATTGATTTCTTTGATGAATTAGAAAAGTATATTTCAACAGTTATTTCTAGTTTTGATACGTATATTTATTTATCTAGGTGACTTTAATATAGACATGTTGAACGAAACTTTGGAATTATACAATTTACAACAACTTATAGATAGTCCAATCGCCGAAGTGGCGGAGGGATAAAGTAATTCGACTATAGCACAGACGGTCTCGGGGTCAAACCCGAGTCGACTGCTCGGCGAGTGGTCTACTCAGTCACTGAAAATAATTGGGAACCAAAATACAGTAGGAAAATTCAGCAATCGAATTATTGGCAAATTATTTTTTAAATCAGCAACAGCTAGTTGTAGCAAATAATGAACGTTATGAACCATTACAAGTCGACAGAGAAGTACCACAGGGCCCAGTATTGGGTCCGCTGCTTTTTCCCTTATATATCGATTTTCATAGGCGCCAATTCCGCGGGGGCTCCGGGGCCCAAAAACAACTGAGTTACAGTAAAATTAAACTTCTTTTTTGCGCAACTTCTACAATTCTGTAATGCGTAATAGTTAGGGTAAATTATGAGACTTGCATTCTTCTTAAAATTCGTTACCTTGGTTTTGTATATTTAATTCCAAATAAGAGTGGATATGCTGGTACAAGAAATTAGGATGTATTTTTTGTAAGGGGTTCAATAGAAAAGCAGCTTAATTAGATACTACTCAGAGCAGCTGAACTCCGCCTTTTGATGAGAATTTAATTTCTGTTGTTACATATTATCAATCCTTGTTTGTACATCAATCGAGATTATTGTTATTATTATAACCCCAATTTTGAAACTGATCTAACCAATACATTGCATGTATGTATGTCTTCTACGATTTTCAATTTTTTCTTTTTGATTTCGAATATGTGCTTGATTAGATGATTTACTGATAAAATGATGTTTTGCTGATTTACGTTAAAAGTTTCAAAAGATTAATTAATCAGTAAAACTCCCGAAAAATCAAAGAAATTAAAATTTGTATTCGGTAATTCTTCAATGTAACTTCTGTTTTGCGTCAATTAATAATAAATAAAGCAAAATTATTAACATCAAGATTATACTCAGGATTTTCTAAAGCAAGTTAACAACCGCATTACGATATCTGCTTGATGACTCGTCGTAATTTCATCTTAAAATATTGTAACTAAATCCTGGGATTACAAACTACTTACGTACTTGCTATAATCTTCAAAACTTGAACAAGTTTAAGCATCTAATTTTAACTTGATTTAAACTTCCGTACTTATGCAACGGTAACGAATGCTTCGTAGTATAATTCGTAACGTTGTAAACGTCGTAAACCAGTGTTGATCTTGATTCCTTTAAAGTTCCCAACTGAAAATTTATCCGGTTGATACTTTCGTACCATTTTTCTATTACTGAACCGAACTGAAGTTTACTTAAAGGAAAGTCGAAAATAAGAAAGCATTCTAAGGACGTTTATATATTTCCGCAAACAAAGCTCTGTTTGTGTAGTAAGACATTTTTAGGTTTGGGTCAAGCTGATACTTTTTCATTCGGAATTGCTTTGAAACGTTCGATTGTCAAGCGTAGAAAATAAATATGGCTGCGGAAACATGACTTGATTTCCTCTATTTCCGCTTTCACCCTCTGAAGTGGCCAAACTAACCGCGGTGGTAAAAGCGCTAATGGATGTGCATTTAACTCCAACCTTTAACTTCGTCCGAACGAACCCCAGAAATTTTGCTAGACGAGTCACTCGTATGACGTAGTTACTCGGATCGGGCATTTATTTTCCGATAATGTTTTCGGTACTTTAACGGCAAATTATTTCCTGATAATTCCGAAAAGGGGCAAAACTAAATAAAATTAATTCCATCTGATATCGGGCTAACCTCCCAAATCTTTTACTAGCACGCGAAACCGTAATCTCATAACTTCAATACCCAAGTTACGTGACAGAAAAACGGGAAATGTGTCTTCTTTTATAGAATTATTTTCAGATTTTCAGTCACACACCCTCAATTTACTCGATGATTGTGTTTATTTAAGAAACACGTTTCGGTGTCCACTCTGATTTTGTATTGTGAACGTTTCTGGACGTCTTTTCTTTTTTATTGCTCTTGCCGAACATTCAATGGCTTTCTTTCCGTTCTCTTTGTTTGCTTATTTATTGTCACTTTAATTGAAGAAGCTTTCTTTGAAAACGAATTACCGATAATAAATAAAATACGATTTCCTTTTATTGTTGAATACTTCAGGGAAAAACTCGTTTAAAACGATACTAACTGGACACAATGCTCCAACTTTGATTTACAATTTCCTTGGAGGTCCTTTATACTCATAATCAACAAAATGTTAACAAATTAATTCTTAGAGAACATCATTAAAAATTAGGTAGGTACTACTAAAGTGAAAATCTTTAAGTACTTAACAAAATAGTTGGGTAGTAAACGAAGTTTACCACTGAAACTAATTTGAGTACCATAATTTTTACATTTTAATATTTCAGTCAGTTTGCCTACTTACAGCTTTACAGATTCACAGAAGTTGTTGAAAATGCCCAAGATTACGTAAAACACCATTTTCTATCCATTGACTGTTAAAAATGCTCAAGATTCCTGGCATATTTCTTATAATTCCGCAGCTTTTATTGATAATGACTTCGTAATTTTTCTACATTATTGATTAAAATTACATAAACGAGGCCATTAAGACCAATATCTTCATGTATTAATGCGCTATGTTAACAACTAGCCAAACTCCTTAACATAGTTGGCCTGATTTAAATCAGTTTACTTAATGACGGAGTTTACACCTTGAAAAATAGTTGATTATATGCAGACTTTGCTCAATTTTTTGAGAACCAATTTTAAGGTAGGGGTGGTGGGCGATTTTTGTTTCTAAGGATTTATCTTTTGTCTGTCTAGACACCTCGGTTTTGTCAAATTAAAAAAAAAAAATAACGCTTTAGCAATAAAAAACGTACAACTCTATTTTACTTTAACAAATTGAAATAGTAGTTGCAAAAATTGAGATAAATCTTCACGTCAGCGCCAATAGATATTAGATAAAAACATGCCCTTTTCAAAGGCCACACGAAATTTTTTCCAAAATGCAAATTAATTCGGAAATAATGGAAATAAAATTTTAGAAATATCCTTGTAACTCACTATTCATAATGTAGCGTGTAGGCAACTCAACTAGCAGAGTGCGATAGATATGTAATAGGAATTCGTAGGCAAACTATTTCGTATTATTCCAAGAAACAATTTAATCATCCCAACTTGTCAGTTATTACTCGACTCTACAGTTTTGAGTCATACACAAATCGGTACTTATTTAAGTAGTTATGCAACTTTAGATACGTCAAATAGAAAGCCACTGCATGTAAATACCAGCCTTAAATCATAATATCAGTAATTTTTGATTTTCTTTTAAATCATGATTTCTTCAACCCTCTTACATAATAATATCTTTAAAAACTTACAATCAACTTTTCAGTATACTGTAAAAAAGTTCATTTGAGGAGGTGAAAAATTAAAATCGGTAACCTCACAGAGTGATTTCTTACCTTGGTAAATCGTTATTTACGAACATTCCACAGGAAGCTGTTCACAATATATGTTTGGAATGGGATAAAATTAGTTTATGCAATAGACAAACGTAATTTTATGTTATTATTATTAATAAGATTTTTGTTTTATACCCAGTAGCTTTGTTATGATGGTGCTAATTAAAAACTAGCTAATTAGGGAAGCAAAAATTTACACATTAAAAATTTACCCTAGGAATTCGGAATTCCTATAGCGCGTAAAGCAATTCACCACCCTGTATAATGTCTTTAGAAAATTGAATGTCTATAATTACTCAACACTTTATAAACTTTGGGTGAGTCATATTGAATCATTAATTTTCTGTGAACAAACAATACCAATCATTGTATTCATATTCTACGTTTTGTAGCCCTGAAGCAGACACAAAACAGTAGCGAAACGTTGGCCAAGTTCGGATGTGTATAATAATAATGCTAATAATACCACTCCCACTCAACAATAGTCGAAGATTACAGCTTGGCCGATCACATCCGCTGCATATTTTCAAAATATCAAATGAACCTCGTGAAAAAAACTTAATAGGCACCTGCAAGACTTATTTTACTATTTCTAAAAGCTAAAATGATGCAAACATACCACCTCATAAGGAAAGTCTTGAATGGAAATTAATGGGCCGAGATGAGGCTTTCTTCCATTGATATAACCCAACCAAGAATCGAGGAAAATAAATATATAAATAAATAATAAAATATATTCAAGGAGCTCGTTTAATAAATAAAACATACTGAATGGAGCCAACCTATTACAAGACAAACAAGGGTGTTTAGGTACCCCAAACGTAAGAATCTAGAGAAGTAAAATAAATATGAATCAACTTGGTGTATGAAAAACAATTAATTTTAATTTTGTTTTAAAGGGGAACTAATTAGAGAAAATGTTGCACAATAATAATTAACAAAACTACGTAAATGTAGCCGGCTTATGACTGATAATAAAATAATACCGGATTTCAATTATGCCAACAGGTCGCTCTATTAAACTACTTATCAAACACATTAAATTAAACAAGTACGACTTACGGTAACTACAACCAACATTTTATTTCTTGAAACTGATAATTAAATGACTTGTATTTAATTCTGAGGGATGTGTCTTTGGGTCACCGTTTACGGGACCTTTTTCATCCTTATAACTATATTTGATAAGCATGAGACGCGAAGCAAAATGAAATATTTTCTGTCCTTCTTTTAAATCATCTCCAATTAAAAGCAAACAATTTTGATTCGTTGTATTTTATAAAGCCCAACTAATTCCTAACTTTGAGCAACCATATCTGGACCACCCTGTATAATTTTTAAACGAATTTTAGTTGAATTTGCAGTGTATTTTATGTCTTAAACGTTTCTAAATATTGTTATATATTTCTTCTTTCTTTAGGTACTTGACCAAGATTCTTCTGCATCCGTTTTTTCTAAATATAGAAAGTTGTCGAATATTGTATGGGCAATTAACTACTGAGTGCAAAGGTTTTGTATGCTTTGGTTTTGACCTTTAGTGTATGAGGCGCGAAGCAAAATGATATATTTTCTGTCGCTCATTAAATCATCTCCAATTAAAAGTACACAATTCTATTGTTGTGATTCGTTGTATTAAAAGCCCAATCCAATTCCTGATTTTGGTCAACCCTTTCAGAACCACCCTGTATACTTTTTAAAATAATTTATACTTGAATTGAAAGAATATTTCTTATTTTTTGTGTACACGTAAACTACCTCCAGATACTTGACCTGGATATTTCTGCATCTGTCTTTCTAAATAGAGGAAGTTTTCAAATGTAGCATTGCTAATGAAGTAATAAACTACTGAATGTAAAAAGTTTTGTTTGTTTTATTTTAGTCTTTAGCGTATGAGGCGCAAAGCAAAATGAAATATTTTGTTCTACATTAAATCATCTCCAATTAAAGCCTTAAAAACTCCGATTTTGATCAACCATTTCAGGACCAACCTGTATATTTAACAATTTTTAAAATAATTCATACTTGAATTGGAAGAATATTTCTTAGTTTCTGTTTAAAAGTTTTTAAATACTGTTATTTCTATCTTCCTTTTTCAAGTACTCGGCCTATATTCTTCTGCATCTGTTTTTCTACTTAAATATAGGAAGTGACAGAATACAGCACGAGTAATTCACTACTGAGTACAAAAATGTTGCTTTTGGCTATTAGTGTATTACAGCATCAGACGGAAAGTAAACGAAATATTTTCTGTTTTTCATTAAATCGTCTCCAATTAAAAGAAAACAATTCTATTGTTTTGATTCGCTGATTTTTTTAAAGCCTAATACTAACGATTTCACGACCATCCTAATATTTGATACTATGTATTCAACTTGTTTCTTCGTCATGAAATTATCTCTAATTACACGTAAACAATTCTATTTTAATTCGTTGTATGTTTAAAAGCTCACTGATTTTAATTAACCATTTCAGGACCACCCTATATACTGCCTAATCTTTAAACGAATTTGAAGTACATATATTTATTTCTTGTTTAATCGTTTTTAAATAATGTTCTTTTAAATTAAAATAACATTGACAGCTAAAAGTTATCGGGCATCTTCAGATACTCAACCTGGATTTTTCTGAATTTGTCTTTCTAAATAGGTATAGAAAGTTGTGAAATACATTATGGGTAATTAACTACCGAGTGCCATAGTTCCTAAATGTGATGAAAGTATTCAAGAAGAAAACTGTTGTTAGAGGAAACGTTAGTAAATTGATAAACTTTTTATTAGATTTACTTGGAGGGAAAATTTTCATTGTTGAGTGTCTTAGATGGAGCATCTCGTTGTTATTAGGTTCCACTAAAACAAAGTTTGGGGCCATAATCCCTCGATTATCTCTTATGATCTCTTAAATACTTTTTCATCGTGAAAGCTTTACTCCGGTTATTGATTCTAGAGCAGGTTCGGCCAGGTCCATATTCCTCCTTTTCATAATTACAGGATCGGTGGGTGGTTATTCTTTCCCCGGCAGTTAATTATGGTGTGAGGGGGCCGTGATGTGTCCCCCTCCCCCCAATTGATCCTGTGCGTGAGAGAAGGGGATCTTTTCAATTAGAACACGAGGGCAACAGTCCGCACTTAAATGCTATCTGCTGCACTTTCGTCCCGCTTTTTTCCATTTTATTTTCTTCTCTTCGGTGCACTTAAGTCGAGGACATTGTTTGCTATAATGTTTTTCTGGATTAAATTAGATAAGAGATGAGATGAATTATTGGAGACATCTGTGGTTTTTACTCGAAAATGGTGTAAAAAGAAACGCGAAAGGGGAATTAATGTCTGACAGTTTGGAGCGTCTTTATCATTTTTTCTTGGGCTCTAGGAAACCTCCGAAATTAGCAGATTTCACATTTTTCTTTGCCAGCGAAGACGTATTTATGGGGCCAGCTCTCTTCTCCACACACTGGAGATTTTTATTAAAAACCCCTTACACCTTGCAATTCTTTTAGACTCGCTTCGTAAATATATTTTTAAGTAACCCTCAAAACAACCCTCTAATTTAGCGAATTTTTTTTACAAATCTACGCCACTGGTTACATTAAGGATCTCCTTTCATTTATACACTTTTTATCTAATCCTACTAAACTTGCGCTCGTAACCACAAATTACAAAATAAGTGCATAAGAATTGCACAGGTTGCATGTTACTAAATCCATTTCTTACTAAATTACTTTAACAAAGAGTCGTTATTTCTGAACATTATAAATTTGTTCTGAGCACGAATCTAATTATGGATTTTTATGCCTAGTGCCCTATTTTTAGCGTTATTAAAACGTGACGTTAACTTGAATTAATAAAATAATTGTATTTAATAGGCCCATGCTATTTGTTAAGTGATGTTTTTAAAAGCACAATATAGTTTTTTCTTTTTAAATGAGTTGTTCATATAAACTTTAGTATATTGTAATTATTTAATTAAAAGGTAAAAATTATTTTGTTAGTAGGCTATAACATTTTATCACTTTTGTATTAACCGAAGCAGACTTCATGCTACAAAATTTTGAACGTATAATAAGAAGCTTATACCTCGTTTTTCTTGGACTTAAGCAAAATTATAAATTATAAATATTTTTTAATAGTTAAAGGTAAAAATATTAGTCTTTAACGAGGAACTTTAATTATCTCAAAACTTCAGGTAAGTATGAGCAGAAATACTAATAGAAATGAATATCTTCGAGTCCTTAATTAAGAGCATTACTGAATATTATATATTTAAAGTAAAATTATGTACTCGAATGCGTATATAACCCTACAGAGTACAATAAGCAACTAACTAAAATTATTTTTAAAACTCAACTTTACCATTTCATGTGTTTCCCTGCTCCAAATAGCAAACGGTAACCAAGTAGAAGGGGCATGCCCCCAGCAAATTAGAGTATAAACACAATGGCATACGGCAAAATATGCTAACGTAATAGAGGGAATGATACCTTTACATTTAAGATTACGAAGTACAAAGACCTGTTCAGCCAACTTAGGTATAATAGAGTTAATATGATGCCCTCTCCTCCTACGGCTTGGATCTAGATAAACCTACAAACGAATTTATTTTGGCGGTTTCCTGATGCTTTATATGCTTAAAAGACTTATTTTTGAGCCTTCTTAATTTTCTGGCTTGCATCATTTTTGGTATATTAATGCAAGTACATGCTCATCTGTTTATACATGGATCTGCAGAGGGGGTAAACTGCGTTTATTTAAAATTAAACTTCAATCCTGGCTTCCGCAGGTATTTGAATACTAATTTCAAAATTAAATAAATGTTACAAAACAATGTTAATACAGTAAAACTTTCATTAACGTAAACCTCTATATAGCGGACACCTCTTATTACGGTTAATTTTTGCTTAGTCACAATTTTAGTAACATATTTTAATAAGCTGCAACGGACACTCTACTGCGGACGCGGACACTTAAAACAACAAAATTTATTAAAAACTTCTCTCTAAAACAGATAGTTCTCTCAATAATCTCAAAATTAGCGATAACCTTCGAATGCTGCTTAAAACGCAACCGTATCGATTAAAGTTGTGTTGCAACAATACCATACTTTTCATTATAATAATTGTTTTTAGGTCCTAAAAAAGGTTAAACGCAAAAAGTGTTTTATTGTATGGATCTGAAACTTGGAAAAAAAATAACACGCATTTAAGAAAAATCCAAATATTTATAAACAAATGCCTGAAAATTATTTGTAACATATTTTGGCCAACCAGAATTAGTAACGAAGATTTGTGGAATAAAACAAAAGAAGAACCAATCGAAAACACAATCAAAAGACCTACTCTTAGAAGATCAAACGGCAGTATACCAAAATGGGCTTTAGAATATTGTGTGAGTGGAAAAAGGAAACAAGGTAGACCCTTAGACACATGAAGAAGAAGCACTCAAAGAGAGATTGAGAGAAGAAATAAAAAGAATAGCAATAGACAGATCCCACCAATAATGCTATCTACATCTAGCTTTAGAAACATCAAAGGATGCCCGTGGAGCAACAGGAAGAAGAAGAATGTCTAAAAAACAAATCCAATCATTCAGTTTTCAAGAACAAATATCGTTAACGAATACCTTTATATGTATAACGGACATCTTTTAATATGGACAATTTTTGGTTAGTTTCAATTTAGCACCACATTTTAATTAGTTGTAAACCCCTCGAAAACAGACACTCTCGATTACGACGCGGACACTTAACACAATAAAATTAATTCAAAGTCTCATTCTACGTATAATGGGCAGTTCTTTCAATAATCTCAAGGTTAACGCTAAGCTTTGAATATTTCGCGTATATAAAACGCTTATAATAATCGTGTACATGGCCTAAAAAACCATCCCACAGTTAATCAAGTTAGGTTACAGGGTAAATTACAAACTACTTGAAGTAAAAAAAAAAGCTGCAGTTATTAGTAATGACCATACACAAGTAAATAGTTAATCTGAAAGCCTTCTCTATCAAAAATGATAATAACAAGCTTTCCATATCATATCAAAATTTTATTAAACGAATAAAAATTAAACTCGCAAACTCTAATAACGGAATTTGATAAAAAGTTTCCCAATACGTATATAATATTAATTAATATAGTATAAATGGCCAATCAAGTAATAAATGTTATGACATCACAACTTAGTACGTCTATATGAAGTTTCAAACGATTTACAAATCTTATAACCAAAATTTTCTGATGAAAAACGTTAGCATTTTCGTTTTCTATCGCGAGTTTAGCGATAGTATAAATTAAAAGAACTCTTTGTAATAATAAGAATGAAACGCAAGAAAGAAAAAATAAACCAGCAAACGTTAATAACACACAACACGATTTGTCAAAACTTTGCCAGTCAAATATAAACACATCAAGAACAATACCAACTCAACAAAAAATGAATACGCTAAATTAGAAAATAAAAACCCGACTTCTTTATTATTTATAAAAATGTATAGACCTTGTGATTAAACACGGGTGTCTAATCAAAAATAATTTATATTTAGCAATCACATTTTGTATTTTTTTATCGCGCATTATTGGTAACGCCGACCGTTGACCGTGTGATTGATGACGCGCATTACCTGATTGGCCATTTATACTATAGTTTATTTTTCATTGTTTTATGGTTTACTTTACATTAGCTATACATAATAAAACAAAAATATTGATCCATATTCCATACAACAAACACCTCTAGGTATATAGCGGACAATTTGTGGTCACATTGATGTCCGTTATAGAGGGATTTCATTGTAGAAAATCGAAAATTCAGAATTAGTATAAAATAATACATAGATTAGAGTCGTATTGATCCATTCATTATTTATAATTTGTTTGTTTGTAACAATTGTAACTAATACTCAAAATATATAGTTTCAAAAATAAGCAGTTAAAACGAAAGTTAAAGCTATGTTAACAATAAAGGTTTTTCTCAATAATAGCCCCCACTGGTCGTATTTGAAAATAATAATAATAAAATGTGAATGTTGCTGAGTAGCGTTAGAGTCTGCCGTTTACGTCACACGTCAAAGCTGACGCATAAAAAAATGTCCTAAATCGGCCACTGAAAATCGTGGATTACATTTTCAGATAGTCCGCAACAAATAAGAAACTTCTAATTCCTCAAAAGCTTTTATTCTTAATAAAAGTTGCTGCATCGTTAAATATGTAAACTGCATTTAAAACAATTTCATTGCGTCTCATCAAAACTTTTTTCTGAAATCGTCAAGAAAGCTTGTCATGACAGAACTCAAGTTGGTCATGAAAGTGTCACTTTACAAGACTAGTCACTTTCATGATTTTTACAAGACTCATCTGTCACTTTACAAGACTCATCTGTCATTTTTAGACTGCAATTGAATTAGAAATCGTCACTTATCTTATGAAACGTTTATTTAATATAATTAAAAACACTAACAATGAAATACAACAAATTATTAATTGGTATTAGAACTATTAAAATGAAAATTAATGTTAATGCTGCCGACACTAGTATTATGCACATTAGAAAAGTTTATTCCAGGTATATAATTCAAAGCATTATTATTTCTGTTTTCTGTTGCGTTAGCTATGTTTGACAACACTACTTTTTCGTTGACATCCATGTTAGGAATATTAACATTGTCAGCTACAGCAGTCTGATCAAATGCACTTGTTGAAGGAATTTCACTCGCGCTATTTTCCGTGAATGCACCTTGACCTTGCTGTATCTTTTTGGCAATTTTTCTTTTATTTTCTAATGATTCGGCTACATAGCCCTCCGCTACTCCTGTAGAAGACCATCCGCCGTGTCTTTTAAGGTCTTCTATGCCACTTCCACCATCAATCAACAAAGTTGCTGATGTTCTCCTCAAGGCATGGCCCGTATATTCCGCTGCATTTTGTAAATGAAGAAAACCAGCTATTTTAGCAGGTATCTTTCCGAAGGTATGAATTCCTACAGCCTGAATACTGCATTTACCTTGCCTATATGAAACAAATAAACGCCGGTGTGGTGTATGAGCAGGGCGAAGTGCTAGGTATTTTCTATATAAGGCAATATTTCCGGGTTCGCCAACATCGTCCAAAATTAAAAATCGTCTTCGTTTGTGAGTTTTCGAATCTGGAATGTTCACAATGAGAGTATCATTCTTGTCTTCAATGTCATCTAGAGTCATCTTCGTCAACTCATCGCAACGGCATGCTCCGGCTAGTCCAAAAATTAATACAACCTGAAAATATAAGCCGCCAATTTAGATTATTTTATAATTTATTTATTAAAACTACTTACTTTTAACAATAGGAAGTCGTGATCGGGAGCTTTTCGAAGAAACTCGTTTATCTCATTTCTTGAAAATACTCGGGACTTTTTTGCTTCATATCCTACCGATTTTCTTTTCAGATATGATTTTAACTTTAAATAATTTGCGATATTGATGTTTTCTTTAATTAACAGCACGGCTCTAAGCATTGAATAAATACTCCAGAGGCTTGAAGACTTGTAAATTTTACTTTCTCCAGCAAAAAAAGCCAGCATCACTTCTTCCGTAACTTGATTAACTTTTTTGTTATTACACCAGCTTTTGAACTTTGCATATTGTTTCTCATATCTTTCTTTGGACTTATCCGGAAGCAATTCTTCCACTGCAGCAGCAGCTTCTTCAATTATTCCAGTGGGAAGAGTGTTTTCCATATTATAAAGCACTTTACAACTGTTTACAACACAAATTGTGACGCTTAAAAAATTTGTTGACAATTCATTGTCATGGATATCAACTTCTCATACGACTCTGATGTTGATATATTTTTTCATTTTAAATCTATTTTTAGTTTTTAGAAAAACGATTTCAGAAAAAATATAATACATCACTGGTCATGAAAGTGTCTCTGCTTGACTCGGAGGCTTTAAAGAGATACTCGGACGCTACGCGTCCTCGTACTCTTCAATAAGCCTCCTCTTCTGCAAAGTTTCACTTTCATGACTTGTAATGTAATATACTATTAATTATCTAAATTCGGTCTGAAAGTTAAATTTGTTTACTTCGGAAGAAATATTACTGAAGAAAACTTTATTAATTTCTCAAAAAAATTTATTTTTAATGCAAGTTTCTGTGTAGTAGTATATTTTAAGCTTCTAAAATAGGTCCAAGAGTTAAACTATGTTAACTATGGCGGGAAAAAATGAAAAATATATTGAAAATTAAGAGGTTTGTCACCAAAAAAATAAATAAACAAATAAATAAAAATAACTGGTTGATTTCTGGATTTACAATCTTATCTGATTTTAAATTAATCGGAAAAATATAGATGAAAAGATAAGCCAGAATATAAATATATCTGGAAATTTCAATTTTTCTTAATTTTTTTAAAAATTGCTCATTTTAGTAATTTTTTGTTTGAGAACACTCTTTCATTTACAAATACTAGTCAAATAAAATTTGAAAAAATGTTTTTTTAGACATGCGTTTGACCCGATTATTTAGTTTCATTTTCATCACGAAATTCACAAAATTAGTTGTTTCAATGATTAATCTCCACGAAAATGAAATGCAGATCATTTCACAAAACCTTCAGTATTAAATTAAAAAATAAGTTTTTTATTTAGAATAGGTATTTATGATTACTAAGGAGTTAAATTACTAAGCTTCTTTAAATTTTCCGCATTATAAAACCGGAAAATTTTTCCGAACATTTTTCCTCAAGGTGCATAATTGCAAATCAATTATTAGTACATTACATCCGAGGTGGGAAATGTTTCATTACAGCCGAGGGCTTGATGTCAGACATAGCGCGAGGCTGTGATGAAACTCCCACCGAGGTATGTATACTATTTTATTCACAATCATTAATCATGAATTTTATTAATATTTTTTGACAGCTCTATTATAATTTATTTTAGCCTACTTTAACATATAGATCCATGACAGTGTCGCTAGGCAATCGTACATAAACATTTCCCGCCCGTGGGTGGGAAGTGTTTTCTGTCACTTTCCACCCAAGAGATTGTCATTACAGTTAGGAATGACGTATTTCCCAACCTCTAAAAGGTTAGGAATCGACATATTACTATAATGATTGTGAATAAAATTTATAACAAGCTGAAGCTGATTTTATTTTCTTAGCAGTTTAGTCTTAGCCCTGATTAAAAAGAAATTACAAACTCAAAATACGACCCTGTATATTACTATTAAAGCGTACAATTCAATGGGAATTCAAAAATAATAAAAATTGGTTTTACACTATAATTTATGAAAATTACTTTTACCGAATTTCACTAAATTTTGTGATTGTCTTCTAAAGTATGATTCGAATAAAAAAACGGTGTCATTATCGTTATGTCTTTTCAGTTTCAGTTATTGCTTTTTCTAATTTTCAAATTTTTTTTGCAGATTAATATCATATTGTATAATTAAGCATGATTAATATCCATAATTCGTCTTCCGCATAAATAGTTCACAAAAAAATAGATAAAATGTTATTTCTTTGTATTCACTTACCAATGTTGCAACGAAGTCCCGGATAAAATAGTTAATATTCATGTTGAATTGGCTCACCTGAAACAAAAAAAAACAAATTAGAAATATTAAGTGTAAGAATTAAAAGACTGAACAAAAATATTGAATGTCCGACCCAGAAATATCTTAATTTAAAAACAAAAATTCATTAAAGCATGATTTTCAGATATCAACCAATATGCCTTAGGCGATGTGGCACACCAAGGCCCAAACAAATATTACTATACGTTAATAAATGTTTTCTTTACAGAGTTTATGAAAACTTATAACAACTGACGTTGTTGTAAATTCATAACTTGCAATAACAATTGTTCTTTTGTAGAAAAACTAGGGACACTCTGATTAATACCTTCTTCAATATTTTGATTTAGTGAAATAGGTGAAGTGTCTCTTCACCTAATATTTCGCTAGAATTAGTTTTTTTTTGTATATATGACTGATTATTCTTTCCATTTATCTAAATTCCTAAATAGTTTAACTTATACATAAATGAATTTTATCCCCGCTCAATACGCAAAACATTTCTTAGAGGTATGTATTTAGCAGCACAGAATCAAATATTGCAGAGCTAAACGTAAATGCTTGGAAGTCTGCACTATTCACTGGGTTGCCATGGTAACACGGACGTCACTCGCATGAGTCGTTACTTAGGTTCCCACCACAAGTGAAGGATTTTTTTAGGCAACGTCACTCGTCTGCAGTCTATTCAGCGAAGCGAGCTTATACGCTTACATTAACATCCGCAAGACACATACCAACCACAGTACACAATCAGATAAAAAAATAATTCAACTTGCCAAGGAATTCGTAAATTTTGAATTCATATTTTTGGCAATAATATTTACTTAATGACATTTTTGGCTCCACCGACATTTTATTAGAAATTCTTCAGAAAAAATCACTGGACATAAGCTATTGTGTATCTCAAATTAAAAAAAAAACTTGTGGTATATTAAGCCATAAAAGAAACGATGTTTTTAAAGAACTATTTGAAAAAGTTAAAAAAAATCACAGAAGCCATTTTTTAAATTATAAACAATCATATTTTGAAATTTTGGATCACATTATTATGTAAGCCAACACAAGATTTCAAGATTGTTAAAAACTTCAATTTGTTTGTTTTGCTGATACAGCAAAATTCGAGTATTTTAATTCATGTTTTCCTTTCCTTGCTCTTGAAAATCTGAAACATTTTTACGGCAACATATTTACTAACCCCCAACGCCTCAAAAATGAATCGACTCTTTTGTATTCCGATGAAAAACATAGAAACATATCGACGCAAGAACTTCTTCGAATGCTTCATGATGATAAAGACATTTTTACATTAGCTTATAAATTGTTTCCCCTCATTTTAACAATTCAATCTACAAGTGTGTCAGTAGAAAGAAGCTTTTCTTGTCTTAAGAGAATAAAAACTTACTCAAGAAACACCAGTTTTCAAGAAAGACTTTCTCATTTGGCAAATATTTCTATTCAGACAGAACTGCTACTGATGCTTACGAAGAAGCAACCATTTCATGAAGACATAATTGACAAATTTGCAGCTTTAAAGAATAGAAGAATCGATTTAATGTACAAAAAATAAGTAAGTGATAATTAAATGATTTTCAGAGTGGCTAATTTCTTATGGCTAATTTTGCAACTCTTCGCCTATTTTTTAAACCACGAGCCGCCACTGATTTGCAAGGAAAAAGATAAGAAGGAAAAATAAAAAAAAAAACTATTATAAACTCAGGAAAACGAAATTGGCTGATAGTGTTTCATACTGTCTTGACTTTCAACAGGTCCAAGTTTTTCCAAAAGTAACTGTTCAGGAATCTTTCGACGCTCAGCGATTATCATTTTATTGTTTTCGTATTATTGATATTGATATTAAAACCCTGATATTTTAAACGGGAATGGAAAATAAGGCTGGAAGGGAAACCATTACTTTATACGATTTCCTTCATAAACAAAACTTTGAGGCACACATAAACAAACCAAATACACCTATAGGTAGGTGGATGTGCAGGCCAAAATAATGCATCTACTTCACAGGATTATGTTATGGCTTTATAACGACGCACAAGAAAATATCAAATCGATTGCAGACCTGCAGACCGTACCTATATTTGGACAAATCGAAAAAATTACTCGAACATAGAGCAACACTTAAGACTGAAAACTGGAATATTCTGACACAAAGAGTGCTTTACCTTGTTTAAAGAAAGTTACAGGAATCATAGAGGCTAAACGGATTTTTATTAAGAAGTCAAAATCAAAAACTCACTATAAATTTTTACAGAAAACTGCTTTACAAAAATGACGATCCATCTAGAAAAATTCAAGCATTATTAAAACCATGAAAGCAACTTGCACAGATAAATTTGCCTCGTATGGCACTAGAGCATGAAATTATACCCAAAAAGTCTTTTAAGCCTATTGGTAAACATCTCAAGGCCAAATTGGGCTACTTACTGGTCCTCAACTCACTTGGTTACAGACAATTTTCCCAAACTTTGATGTGGAAAACAATGAAGAAGTCGAACACATCACAATAACGATTTGAAGATCTTTATGCGAATGCAATCCATGATTTAAATTTACTATAACGCCTAATACCTTATTTTTTTGCTTATATTTTGTACTGCAATTCCTAAAAACCTCCTCGCCTCAAAAACTGATTGAAGTTTACTATTTGTAGACGTACATTTGTTCTTTTTTCTTTTTGGAAAAGTGCTAAGCAGATATTTTCAACATGTAGTAGAGTAAGGTAGTTATGGAATTTTTGTAGATATTTAGTCTGCTTTTTGATAAATTTAGGCACAGCGTCACAGCATTTTTGCTGTTTCTGAAAATTTAAAAAGTTTACAAAATGCATCTGCTCCTCGTATATCTTGGTCTCTCAAAACGAAAAGGCCCTCTTTGGGCTGCAATATAAAATTTTCCATAAATTTATTGTTAAAAATTTAGTTTCTAGAAGAGGAAATAAAATTTTTGTGGGATTCACTCCTTTGGAGAAATACTTTAATGCATTAAAATAAATTTATTATTATGAAAAATCATAACTGACATCTACAGTAACATTTGGGGAATTTAATTTCTTTTTAATATTTATAATAATGCAAATGAAATTAATTAAGATACTTCCTAAGAGTCTTTCCGCGATAGCAAATCGAAAGAAAACATCGTACAGTGCCTTAAACTCGAATAAAATTCTTAACTTCAAGAAAGTTAAGTAGTACATATTAAATAATAACAATAATTGGAAAAAGACAAAGTTCTTTCATTGACAGTAATTTGAAGTTCGCACAGTGGAATTAGTTTCTATTTTGTTTGCTTTTATAAACTCTTAACAGAGTTTGTATTTTTTTTTCTTTGAGTTTATCACACTTCTTTTAGCAAGGAGTTTCAAAAGTTAAGATACGTTATAAAAGCGTTCTTGTAAGCGCATTTTAGCATCAATCCGACTTTAAAAGAATTGCTTTCAGTTGATATTAAATTATTCAAGAGGATTTTGATGTATCTACTCAAGTTGCTATTTGAAGTAACACTAGATTCAAGATCCAAGCGTTTCCTTTACCTTTTAATTTGTTTTTATTTCTACACAACGAAATCAACAATAACACGGTGTGATTACCCCCATACAAAAGGTTGTTAGCCGAACGTTTTCAGAACAATAAGTAATGGGGCAATTAAGGTGTCGCCATGATTTAAGTTATTCTAGGACAAAACATGAAATTTCAAGGCAATTTATGATACAATATAATAAGTGAAACTTAGCGGAAGTAAGAAAATATCTAATAAATATTAATATTTTGTGTACTGCAGAGGCAATAATTAAATTTTAGCTTCTAAAACTTGAAATTTATGCCCACCGATTAATAGCGAAGATAAAACCTTTCGTTAAGACGTCTCAAAATTCAGCCGTCAAGTAGATTTCCGAAAGAAAACTCGCTACCTGTCAACAATTTAAATAAATTACGGAGAGGGTGGCAAACTTGTGTACATCTACTTAATTTTCACGGATGACACCTAGTTTTCGGTCAATATCGTTTCGAATCAGAAAGCGAGGAATATTCTCGGGACGGTTTTCCTCAGTTTCTTACTGCAAACACGTGTGGCGTTAACACACACAGTGGCGAAATCGTAAAGTTCCGTGCGGTGGTTTTCAGGGTGGTTTCTAGGGCCTTTTAACGCCCCGGGGCGGCTGTTGGCAACCCTGGACGTCAATCACACGCCTTGTCAAGGAACATTTAATGTTATATTACAGCTGAGCTGGACTTTAGGTCTAATGGTAATGTTTGTTGTTGTTTTTATCGTTTTATTGCTGAGACACATGTAGTTTCGCAATTTCACCTCCTAAATTTGTCACGAAATTTGTAGCAAAACTTCAGTCTTTAAGACGTGTTGAGAATTCTACCCTTCTTACGCAGTAAGCACACCGAGGAAGTCGTTATTTGCAGTATTCAGTTAAACACGTATTCGAAATGAACGTCAAATATTTATGCTCGAGTATTCCTGGGAAAATACGGTGATAATTACAAATTTCTTTGTAACAATGTTGAATTAAGCTTTATTCATTAAATATTCATCGTGAAGGAGGTGCGCATTTACGGAATAATTGCTTCATTTACATGTTTTAAGCTTTACATAAACTGCTTTCCAGCATTAAATAATAATATAAAACAATCAATAGCACATTAGTGAACTACAATTCATACTTTAGATTTGAATAGCTGATTTTTGGAAACGTTTAAGAAGAACTGATACTGTTTAATACAAATAACAACAAACAACAAACTTAAGAAGTATATAAAACAAATTAAATTTACATATACACCGTTCAGCCCTGAGCTGGACAACGGTTAGCCATGAATTATCTTAGCTTGTGAAGACGAATGTTTATTGTTAAATGTTGCTTCTTCTTCTTCTTCGAGTGGCGTGCCCTTTGCAGGGCATTGCCGTCTTCTCTCCATATACCTGTGGTGTGCGTGTCAAGTAGCCTATAGACATAGGGGACCTACAACTTAACGTGCGCTCCGAACCATGGAAGTGCTTGCACTTCTACTCCAGAGAAGAATTAGTGGGCAGTATACCTCGGTGGTTTACCATTGCCTTCCGAGGGAAGCGGTCGGGTGTTTTCGTTGTTTATGTGACCCTGGGAATCGAACCCGGGCCAGTCTCAGTGGTCAGATGCACGCTGCCACTGAGCCACCGCGACGTTGCTTAGCTAAATTAACTATTAAGTAAACCTACAAAGCGTATAAAAATTTAAGAAACGTTATGCATATTTATTTAAGTGATTTAAATTTCTTTAATAAATAATTACTAAAATATAGAGAGACTTTTTTCAACCTGGCAACACTGGTTTGATAATGAACAATGGCCTTAAAATTAGTGAGAAAACTGTCATACCTCAAGTTTTAATATAAACATCAACAAATGAAGAACTTAAAAAAAAATATATAAAACAAATTAATAAGGAAATCTAAATTTCATGAATTTTTAATAAATTATTTTACAAGTAAAGAAAAGTGATAGTTTTCTACCACTTTTCTTACGCATTAAATATGCTATTTTTTGTGTGCTTAATGGAAAAGTTCGAATGAAACTAATTTTCTACACAAATTGGTTAAATTTATCAAGGTTATGTTTGTACGAAAACATAGCAACGATTTAAAACTTCTTTCTTCTTCTTTCTTTTTGTGTGTGTCTTGTATGCTCGGAACCGCCTTTAGGCATTACTTCGTGTGTAGTGGTCTTGTTACTCTGTCTCATAGACCAGTCTTTGGAGTAGAGCACAATTAATTAAGCCCAACTGTGAATGGTCTCACCAGGCCTAGTACCGATCCCAGAGGCCTGAGAAAAAATCTCAACCAACGCAGCGATTCGAACCCGGGACTTGCAACATGCAAGCCTAGCCCTCTTACATCTGAGCTACCTGGCTTCCCCAACGATTTAAAACACGTACATAGTAACAAGTAAATAAACAAAATATGCTGCTAAGGAATAAAGTGTTGGTTGCTAACGAGTGAAGTGTTGCTAACGAGTAAAGCGGTGCTAAGGATTAAAATGCCACACATATTTACTATTTTCTACATATTAAAATGGCCGTTTTCCATTACGTACACAAAAAAAACATTTTATTTAAAAGAAAGAATTTGCAAAATCTCTAAAAACAATAAGTCCTTTTCACATGAAATTTGTCCCTCATCACCCATTGCTGTACAAAATATTGAAGAACATCTAAGAAGCAAACCCAAATTAATCTTAAAAAAGTTTTTATAAATTCTGAAACATTATCCTGAATAGCATATTTTTGAGATTATCCTTAACATAACTTACTATTTTTACAAATTCTTTTTAACATTAAATTTTCAATTCACTTGCTGAATAAAATATTAAACAAAATTTAAGAAGGAAATCCAAATTTCGGGAAACAAATAATAAATATATTATTCAGATTAAGGTTTCAGCATTTACAAAATTTCTGGAAACTTATTGTTTTTAGAGATTAATTTTTTACATTAAATTTTAAAGTCAGTCATCACCTTGCAATATAAAATTTTGAAGAAAGTTTAAGAAAGATATCAAAGATGTGTTATTCTAGCTAAACTTTACTGTTTTTAGAGACTCTTTTTCACATTAAATTTGAAAGTTAGATTATATGACTCATATATTTCCTAGCGCTGTATAAAATATTAAAGAAAATCTAAGAAGGAAATCCAAATTTCAGGAATCAACTAATATATTATTAAGATTAAGGTTTCAGTATTTGCTAAATTTCTAAAAACTTATTGTCTTCAGAGATTTTTGCACATTAAATTAGAAACTCATTCATTACCCATTGCTGTATAAAATATTGGAGAAAATCTAAGAAGGAAATCTAAATTTCAGGAATCTTAAAAAATATGTTATTCAGGATAAAGTTTTGGAATTTACAAAATTTCTAAAAACCTATTATTATTTTTAGAAAAATTTTTCTCATTAAATTCGAAATTCACGTATGTATCTATCGCTATATAAAATGAAAATGATTTAATAAGGAAATTCAAATTTAGAGAATTTTTAAACATATTTTGTTTAAAGGAAAGTTTCAGAATTTAAAAATTTCGAAAAACTTACGGTGTTTAGATACCATTTTTCACATTAAAATTGAAATTCATGTATTATCTATCCATTGCTGTATAAAATTTTGAAAACAATTTAAGAAGTAATTCAAATTTCAGGCATTTTTAAGAATATTTTATTTCGAATGAAGTTTCAGCATTTACAAAATTTTTAAAAACTTATTGTTTTTAGAGATTCCTTTTCAAGTTACATATACACCGTCCACGACTTTTCTGTACAATGGTTGGTCGTGAATTAGCTTAGCTTGTGTAGATGGACGTTTGTCGTTAAAAGTTTAGCTAATATTAAATATTAACTAAAGGTAAAAAGCGTATAGAAACTTAAAAACGTTGCTAGGTATATTTCTTTAAATGGTAAATTTCTTTCATAAATAATTACTAAAATATGGAGAAACTTCATAGTTTTTTGGTAGTAAACAATGACCTTCAACTCAATTTATACCGGCAAGCCGTCTCCCCAACGTAGCTTATTGTTTTACAACAAGAAGATTGTAAATGAATTATGTATGATATAATGCCATAATAAATAAATCCCTGAAAATCATAAAACATTAGTATAACTCGCTTATAACGTACTCGTCGAGACCATGACAATCAGTACGTTATAGAAGACGTTTAAAAAAAAGCATTAAATTAAAAGAAAATTTTATTTATGAAAGATTGCTTCGGGTGGCGCAGATAAAGTTCGTGCTTTCGGCAGCATTTGGCATCTAAACAATAGCCAAATGCTTTGTGGTGCTTTCCCAGTGGCGTCGTATAATTCGGTTTATTTAAAGTGCGTAACTACAGGTAATGTGAGTCACCTCGGAATTCACAATATTTTTGTACTTATAGCATTTTAGTGGTTTTTAATTACTCTAAAAATCATTAAACTACACAATGCGGCATTAGGTTTGTTCGTTTGATTGCACTTTTTGCACTGCTTTGACGTCACGAGTGCAGTCAGTTCACAGAGAGAGAAAGCTATATTTACACTAAATTATTGAGTGCATTCTAGTGCAATACAGCGCAATCATAAATAAATTTAAACTTTAAACATCCATAATCTGCAAAATTAAATGGCAGCTAATACAACAGAGTATGTGCTACACGTCTTCACATGCAATTAATGATTTTTTAGGTTAGAATCATAAAACCCTAAATAGAATTGTGGGTTAGGATTTCTTCCCCCACTAGCTTGCCGCATCTGCACCTCCTTTCGAGCAGGTGCAAGAAATGCAAGTTAGTGTAACTGCACTCTAAGAAACGAACAGAAATAGTTCAAGTTAGTGCAACACTAATTCTTCAAACGAACGACTTTAGTGCAAAAATCATAAAAAGTGCTGCACTAGTGCAACAAACGAACAAACCTATTAATTCACTGAATAAACAATATTTCAAAAACTTGTTTTTTCATAGAGTACATGTGATGCAGTTTAGCGACGACGCCACTGATGTCAGCTGTTTCCGGGCCTGGCAATTTTACAATTAGACGAGTGCGCACCCGACCTTGGGGCAATCTTTCATCGTGCGTACGTGCATACATGTATTCAGAAACATAATACATACGTAGGCTATATTTAGGTACCCAGTTATTTAAAAAAATCTGTTATGAGAGTTTATAAAATTGTACGTGACAAAAAGGCTAACAATCGACCGAGTACATTAGGGTGGCCCTTAATTATGGTTGAAACAAATTTTGACCGGGTCACCCCCCAAATCGATTCCAAAAAAATTAAAAGTAATTTTAAGATTTACCACACCTCCAAATTCCAACGTTAAGGGGTGCCCCAAGGAGCCTGCATTTTCCCATTTAAATAGCATAGGCTTTCAGCACACTTCTGGTTTTTATTTTTTTTACAAAAGTATGTGTGTCTGAAAAAATCCGGAGAGTGCTGCGATTCATTGCTTACTGATGCCCCTTTCACGGAAAAAATCATGGGAGCCAGGTGTCATATCTTAACAACTCGTTACAACCGAGAAAAACGACAATCTTTTAAAATTACCACTTTCTTCACCTCCCATTTATTTGCTTAAGATATGACACTTGGCTCCCATATTTTTTCCATGAAAGGGGCATCAGTGAGCAATGAATCGGAGCACTCCCCGGATTTTTTCAGACACACATGCTTTTGTAAAAAAATAAAAACCAGAAGTGTGCTGAAAGCCTATGCTATTTAAATGGGAAAATGCAGGCCCCTTGGGGCACCCCTTAACGTTGGAATTTGGAGGTCTGGTAAATCTTAAAATTACGTTTTATTTTTTTAGAATCGATTTGGGGGGTGATCCGGTCAAAATTTGTTTCAACCATAATTAAGGGCCACCCTAGAGTACATACATGATGGGATTTCGTCTTGTAAACTATTTCTTAAATGCCGGGGAATACCCGCATTGTGTACTCTGCGATTAAAACTATTATGCGACTTTTACTTTTAACCCAATGTACGTTAAAAACGAGTCCATTATAAGCGTGTTATACTGTACATGTTAGACTACTTCGATGAACCACCACGCTTAAATTATGCTTACGTTACAGCTGTTAGAAGTTAAAGGGGTGATAATGGACCAGCTAAAGGTACCAAGGCCGATAGCTTTTAGACTTGTATGAGTCTATGTAATGGGACGACCGACAATATTGTTTAAACGGTTTTAGGTAGAGGCTTGTGGCTTAGTATGATTTTTTTTTATGAGGTTGTTGTCAGCATGTCAAGCCTCTGATGATAACTATCTACCTGGAGAGGTTGGGGGGTTGGCAGTTCGACGTTGCTATCAAGATCTGTTTTACTTGATCAACAGATTAGTGACACCCGATGGTGTGGTGTGGTGATTTTCCCAAGTGCTTACGTTCTGTTCCAAGCAAGCGTCCGACCGGTTGAACATCTGTTCACAGGTTTATAGGTAGCTTATGGTGCACCACAACATCTTTCCCTTTCCTCAGGGTCTTTCATATAAGTAAAACAGCACGCAGCTTCCATTTTTGCCCGCTGAATGTTTTCCCATGGATTGTAATTTCTTTTTTCTTCCTACATACTTTGTGCGAGTTCCTTCTTTCTTGTATATACGCATTTACATTGTTTGTTGTCCTTGTCTGTATCATTTTAATTCGTGCTTTCTGTCTTTTTGCAGTTGCATTCTCAATCAAACCGTTTTCTATTGGGCTGCCTAATTTCCTTGCCTATGGTCTTCTGAGTGGATTCTAGAATAATCCTTTTTATATTGTTCCTTCGGTTCCTCTTCCACTTTTTCACGTATCGCTTTCTCATACTGCTTTATATCTTCTTCAATTTTAAGTCTATTAGAGTCCCATTTTTCCTTCTTCGCCTTTCGCCTCGTGAGTTCTTACTTTCGCTCTTCGCTCTAATTGAAAAGTGATCCGACGTCCACCCCTCTTAAGCTTCTCACATATAGTAGGCTTGTTGCGTGCCTTTTATCTATAAGGACGTGATCAACTTGGTTATTTGTATCATCGTCTGGTGACGTCCAATTCATTTATCATATCATATCAAACTACAGGCCGATTGCGTTACTGTCCATTTTTTCTAAGGTTTTCGAAGCTGCTTTCAAAGATAGACTACTAACGTTTTTGCGCAAGCACGATATTATATCAGCTAGGCAATTTGGTTACTGTGCTGGACGTTCCACCCAGGATGCAGTTTTATCTTTTTATTAAAAAGTCCTAAACTCTTTCAATGAAAAACTCTTGTCAGTTGGTATCTATTACGACTTATCACGTGCCTTCGACACGATAAATCACGAACTGTTGTTAGACAAAATGCACGCGTACGGTATTAGGGGTCCAGCACAGGAATGGCTAAGATCCTACCTTGTCGATAGAGATCAATTTGTGCGATTAAGTGATGATGGTAAAGTTTTTGTTTCTAACAAAGTAAATGTAACTTCGGGTGTGCCTCAGGGTAGCATCCTAGGCCCCCTACTGTTCATCTTATTCATCAATGATCTGCCCAACTTTATAGCTGATACTCAAGTGACATTATATGCTGATGACACTTCCGCAATTGTTACTGCAGCTAATTTTGGCATTCTAAGTAAAGCCGCTGAACTCTGTATACAGAACATGTCGTTATGGTGCCAATCTAACAAATTAGTTCTTAATTCCGAAAAAACCGATCTACTGCTATTCTCTCCAGTTTGTACAACAAAAACTACAAGTGTTCTTATAAGAACCGACAAAAAATCACTACCGCAAAATTCATGTGTTAAGTTCCTTGGACTATACATTGATGACAGATTGTCATGGGAAACTCATGTTACCAATCTCTGTAGTCAGTTAGCAAAGAAAAATTACTGTATTTTACAGTTAAGAAATTTCGTTGGTTTAAATATTCTTAAGATGTTTTATTACAGTTCTATACACTCCCATATATCGTACGGGATTTTATGCTGGGGCCACAGCAGCTTTGTACATAAAATTTTGGTACAGCAAAAACGCATTCTGAGAACCATGTTAAATTTATCTTATAATAGCAGCTGCCGTGTACACTTTATAAAACACGAAATACTAACTGTGATCTCTGTATATATCCTCGAGTCAGTTTGTTACGTTCGAAAAAATTTAAATAGTTTTGTCACTTGTGGCGAAATTAACAAATACATTACAAGATCAGCTAACAAGTTGTTTGTACCGCCCTGTAGACTCTCGCAAGTCGCGAAATCCACGTTTGTACTTGCCATAAAACTGTACAACAAGCTACCGGAACCTATTAAAGAATCTGACAGCCCTATCCAATTTAGAAACTCTGTGAAAGTCTACTTAAAAAAGAGATGTTTTTATTCTGTAGACGAATATTTCAGTTCGGTAATGGAGATCTAACTTTCACAGGTCAAATAAAAAAAAAAAAAAAATAAAAATAAATAAATGAGGTTGCACATAATAATTGTTTTACTTATTCGTTGTTTGTATTCTGTATTTTGTATCGTGTATCTTAGTTATACTATACGTTGACTTTTTCCAATACTATGTATTAGTCATAAGGAAATAAATTATTATTATTATTATTATTATTATTATTTTATGGGGATACTCTTGTGTGGGAAAAGGGCTCCTCTTATTCTCATGTTGTTATCAACCGCAAAAATTCACTAGTCTGATTCCATGATCATTTGATTCTTCGTGCAGGCTGTAGTTACCAATAACTGGTCTGAAAGCTGGCTCCTTTCCTACCTTCACGTTTAGGTCGCCAATTACTAACTTCAGGTCATACTACTACTCTGATATACTCGTTCCAGGTCCGCGTAGAACTGCTCCTTAATTTCACCTTCCTTATGTTCTGTAGGTGCACGTATAGAAACGTCCCCCTACTTTCAGCTTACACATCCTTTCAGTACTTGCTTCGAAATTCATACCTTGATGCAAAATACGTTTATTTACCAAGAAACCAGTCCCCAATTCATGTTTTCCTTGATCCAGACCGCTATAGAACAGCGCCGAGTTTTCTTAGAAAGGATGTCTTTCTCCGGCCACGGTATTTCGTGGGAAGCAACTATGTCTAGCTTGTACTTTGACTCTGCTTGTAATTTGATCTACCTCTGGATTATCGAACGAATAGTCATGCGCTGTTCATGCTAATCCACACTGCCCTTTTGCGAAAGGAAATCTTACTTATACAAAGTCACAATTCGGAATGTACGAGTATAAGGCCAAAAGCAACCAAGCTGTTCGGATTAGCGCAATTTCATTCGAATTAACGAAATCACGAAACTCTGGATTATTTGGATAACGTATGTTCGGATTATTAAGTTTGCTCTGTAATATTTTAAGGTATAAAGACCAATAGAAATTGCAACAAGTTTTACCCTAAAAGTATTTTTGTTGATTCTAAATACCAATTCACAGAACTCGTTGTTTAGATACCATTTTACTTCTAAAATTAAGCATTCACTTTTCTACGTTTTCTTTGTTTTCCTGCCAAGGAAACAGTAAATTTCAAATGAATAACACTCGTCTTAAAACGTCACTAAAGATACAGCGTTAATTTTAACTGTGCTATCATAAAATTTATTTTTAAGCTACTGGATCTGCCTTTATGACAATTCAGCTCTTCGACAAATGGTTAGTCAAAATTATTTTAGCTACGCCTTTTCTTACAAATTTCAAACGTCGCAGGACTTCGTAATTTCAGACAAATTTCAACGTGTGTGTCCTGCACTAAAATTGACGTTGAAATTCATGTCATAAATTTTCGGAAATGTATCTAACAGGTAATTAGGAATATACGCTATGCAGTGGTAGCATAAATTTATGAGAACATTGTACACATACCTTGCATTCTATCATTCTGATTTATTGAGACATTCGACAGCTATAAATTTGTAACGAAAATTATCCTTTAAAAAATAAATAGCTATGTGTAATGATGGTTTGGGTGCATTTGCATGTAGTTGGCCATCAGTTTTAATTTATTATTGGAACTTATATGGTTTTAAGGTTTATTCGTAAAAAAGTATGGCTTAGATACGATCAGAATTTTAAAATATAACTGGGTAAAAGGGTTATTTTCAGCTTCCAGGGCTCCGATTTAACATAAAAATGCCAAATTCAGAGTCCATTGATGTGTAGTGGTCCGCTAATTTTTTTGAACGCATTTCCCAACTCTCTATTTTAAAGGACTTATGAAAAATGTCTTGTTTGTACGAATTAGTTCCGGTAAAAGATCGATTGGTAATAGGTAAAAAATTTCCGTAGAAATTTCCGAAATCGATTCGTCTTTCATTTCTGTGTTCATTTTCTTTTGTGTAACTTGTAAATTGCCGAGCCATTTTTGAATATGCTTGAGCTGTTTCTGAACGTTTCTCCCAACATCCGATATTTCCTTTTCCCAAATGGTTTACTTTTCGTTGAGTTCTCGTTTGTTTAGCTTTCTTCTGATCGTCTTATTTCACGGATCGCAAATTTTAAGGGCTTTTCCCCACTTTATTTCGGAAAGTCCGGTGCTATCGAAAAGTCACATGAACTGCCTTGAATTATGTTCGACGGTACGGCGGCCCTTCGGCCCCGCTTATATAAACTCGATTATTAAATTGTTTTGTTTCCAGTTTTAATTCAAACAAGTGTGAATGCACCTAATCGGACATAAATAAAATTCTTACAATTTTCTGCACGCAACCTCGCTCCCAAGAACACGAATGTATTTATCAAATCAATCTTGGCCATTGTGAAATTAATTACGTGGCATTAATCATGTAGAATTATTTGCTTGTTATGTTACGTGAAATGCAAATGATTTGTTTGTTAGAGCTCGCGGGGGTCTTGTAATCCCTTTGCTATTATACGGAAGGTCCACATAAAAATTGTTAACTTGCTATCTAGAAATGGAAATATGCTTGTTATTCCTACAGTTATACCTTCGTAAATCATGTTGCTCGGACTTATACTACGCATATTATGGGTATTAATGAAAAATATTGGTTCAAACGACATTTCATTACAGAAATTAAAATTAATTAAGTACTAATTATTGATGCCAAAATACATACAAAAATAAAATAAAATAAACTACAAAAACTATAAATATAATTATTATAATTATGTACAAAATTCCGTGGTATACCTTGGACCTTTTTTATATTAAAGATCGAATAAAAATACACTCTAAAATATCATCAGAGTTTAAGAAATGGAAAGGTTTTCTTTTTGTAATTTTCAGAATAGTTTCGTCGTTCCATTTTCTTAGCACAAGTTAATTTGTTAGGTAACTCAAACGAATTACAGGATGCATTTTGTAAGTATTTATAGCAATCAATGAATTAGCAAACTAAATTTCATGTCACTCTCAGCGCTGAAACCAGTTCAGGGTTTGACAAACGTTTTTTGCAGCACGTTTAACGAACATCAAACGTCGAAATCTTTCTTTAATTATTAGGTTTTTAGATAGGTTTTGGATTCGTAATTTAGACTTTACCAATATTACTCAAATTAGAAGGTGAACCTAAAAATATTTATTATCATTAATAACATATCAATCAAGCAAACTTAATAAAATAAATATCTGACAGCATTGACACGTATACAGGGTGCCCGTTTTTCGACCTCAAGCATGGGGATCTCTGTTATTATAACAGATGCGAGATCGGTTAAATTAGGGCAAAGTTGCGCATTTTTATAGTGATCAATTATCTGAAAGAAAATTTGATCTATCATTTTTAGTTTTTGAATTATTGGAGAAAAATGGAAAATTGTGATTTTTGTTTTAATTTTTTTAAACGAAAACCAATAAAACTAGACATTTTTAACTAAGACATTGTGAAGGCACTTTTTTACAAGGAATCTGAATCTGGCATCGTGTTTTCCAAGGCATCCTAGATGCAAGAGTTACAACACTTAATTTTTTTTTTCTTATGGGCGCCATATTTGATTTTTGCATTTTCGAATAGAGCTCTTTTTTCTGATTACGACTATGTATCACATGATATGGTCAAGCTTTACATTTTGATTAGAATTTAAGAAGAATATTTTTGCAAAGAATGCTTTGGAAACAACATCTACTTTTGTCTAACATACAAATTTTTGACAATTCAATTAAATTTCACTATTCGGTTGCATTATTTTTAATTTTGTTCCAATTTAAATACAAAAATTCTGCCTTATCCTGTTCTTAATTTAAAACTTAATTTTGTAGGTAAATTGGGGAGAAATGTGAACGTGCAACTCTAAATTTAATAGAATTGTCAAAAATTTGTTTGTTAGACAAAAGTAGATGTTGTTGTTTCCAAAGCATTCTTCGCAAAAACATTTTTCTTAAATTCTAATCAAAATGTAAAGCTTGGCCATATCATGTGATACATAGTCGTAATCAGAAAAAAGAGCTCTATTCGAAAATGCAAAAATCAAATATGGCGCCCATAAGAAAAAAAAATTAAGTGTTGTAACTCATGCATCTAGGATGCCTTGGAAAACACGATGCCAGATTCAGATTCCTTGTAAAAAAAGTGCCTTCACAATATCTTAGTTAAAAATGTCTAGTTTTATTGGTTTTCGTTTAAAAAAATTAAAACAAAAATCACAATTTTCCATTTTTCTCCAATAATTCAAAAACTAAAAATGACAGATCTAATTTTCTTTCAGATAATTGATCACCATAAAAATGAGCAACTTTGCCCTAATTTAACCGATCTCGCATCTGTTATAATAACAGAGATCCCCATGCTTGAGGTCGAAAAACGGGCACCCTGTAGATAAATTGCATTAACATAAATTTTTATTTTTAATTGAAAAACTTTAGCAATTTTCCAAATAAATTTAACAAAACTTTACGAAAATTTTATTAAAGTAAAAAATAAAAAATATCCATTAAAATGCAGTTAAATCAAACTGTTTTCAATTTAAAAACTAACATTACAGTTAAAAAAATAAATAAACAAAGTTTGGTTAAGTCGAGTATTCCAGCGATTCTCAACCTATGGTACGCATACCGCTGGTGGTGCGCTACTGTTACACTTAGAACACAGGCACAATTTTGCGTCATCTCTTTGAGCTTATACCAGAAATTCAGGTTTGCCTTTGTAATTCTAATTAACATTAATTTAATCCCCATGTATAATAAATAACTATAAATTTAGCCCTACAGACGAGGGCGTATTTTTATGTTATCTACCTAGCCATGAAAAAAACACGTATCACATTAACAATCCTTTATTTTTCTACGTAACTCCCTTGAACACTTATAACCTTATTCCGTCTTTTTTCAATTATTATCACATACCCTCAGAAAAAAATTCCTTCGGCAACTGCAAACTATTGTTCAACAGCTTCTTTGAGTGCTTCCTCGGATACAAAACGCTTTCCCCTGAGATGCCATTTAAAGTGTTCGAATAGAAAGAAGTCTGACGGAGCTAGGTCAGGCTATAAGGTCGACCCCTTAACTCTATGAACCCACAGTCAATGATTATCTGCTGGATGACACTTTATGACACTGCGATGTTTCACCTTAATTTCACTTATTTTATCAAAAAGTAAATCTTCCCGAATATCTATAAACCGCATAAATTAAACACAACTTAGTACATGTACTTCTAAATGTCACAGCTATTTTTTAATAATTGGTTTGACATCGTAGCATTTTATTGTTTCATGGTTAGCTAGATAACATAAAAATACGGCCTCGTAGTTAAAGAGAAAAATACCGTAACAAAAAGAAACTCAATTTAATAATAAAGGGAATAAATAAAATAAAATAAATGTAGCTTATTACCAGTTTTAGAAGGTTTTTTTGAAGAAAATACATTAGATAAAAACCACGAGTTGGCGTCAGATATAAAAAAATCATTGCTCGTCTTTAATAAATAATTTCAATAAATATTTTTCTAAAAATTAGGTAAACGAAAATTGGATTAGAAATTCATTGATTGAAGATATACCAGAACACTTCTCACCCAAATAGAAAGAACAGTTAATAAAAATTTCCTCCAATGGAGCATTTTGGTTACCAAAAAACTAAACTGCTGAAATTTTTTATAAAGGTGGTAGCACGAAAAAAAATTGGTATTCTTTGGTTGGTACGCGGGGCAACAGGTTGAGAACCGCTGGACTATTAAATTAGTGCTTGCAACCAACTTGCTAGAAATTTGGTAAGGAAAACTGCAGAAAGCAAAAAATTAATTTTCCAGAAGTAAATAAAATCTTTTTACGAATTTTTTCTTAAAGTAAAATACACAAATATTGGATACGTACAGATTTAATTACACGTGCATTAAATGCATATAAGTACATTGAAACTGCTATTTTTAGTACCATGAGATCGAAAAAAAGATGATTCTGAGCAGGCCTTGACTAGTACAACACGATTGGTTACACTGGTTCTAGAATGCCTATGAATTATAATGTGACAGTGACATTTCAAATGTAAGTCAGTTTTGCAATCTTGTTTCCAGAATTATTTAAGTTTATCGTTGTAATACTAGTGTAATTTTTCCAAAAAACACAATTTACAGACATGTATTCATCTTAGTTTTCAGTTTGTTCCCTAAATAAATACTGTTTTGTGTTTCAATTTATTTGACGTTTATTAACCTCTAACCTACTGCCACATTTTGAAATCAGTCTTGCCAATCGTGTTGTACTAGTCAAGGCCTGCTCAGAATCATCTTTTTTTCGATCTCATGGTAGTATGTTCAGCAGTATCGTTTGCGCCCTGTATATTATTCTATAATTCTTTCTGTTCATTCACGGAAATAGAAAATCTACTTTCAGTGGTAATCCTGTACCTTCGAAGTAAAAGGCTATGTTTCTCTTTATTCATTTATGTGGGTACAAAAAAAGTACAACAGGACAAGGTAACGAAGGGTAGTAAAACGAATACAATTAATTATAATTAAAATCTAATTATAAAAACCTAGGATTACTGATTTAAGATGCAACTTAAGTCGGTTTAAACTATATGGCTTAAGTCAACTCGTATTATATCGTAATTTAAATCAGCTTAAGGCAAATCTTAACTTAAACTTGTACTGAAATATGGAATAACTACCCTAAAGGTCAGTAGTTCAATGTAGGTTTAAGGTAAAGCTTAACTTAAGACAGTTTAAACTAAGGTCCAGATTGGATTTATTATTGTTTTGTATATGAGTAGCTTATTATCTATTGTTAACTGAGAGTTTCTTCCTATTAACCAATTCAGCTGTCGAAATTTTAGTCCTAGTTGTATTCTTTTTTCCAGATGTGGGTTTTCCATGAAAGTCGCTGCATTCCCTGATATTTAACGTTATCTTATTAGGTAATCTGGTTTCCGTTAAGGTTTACTGGAGGACACGTTTCTTTTCTAGTGTAAATGTAACATGCACCACTGACTTGTTTTTGTTTACTTTTATTCGCCAGATTTTCAACCAGTCTTCTACCTTTTTTAAATTTCTCTGGAGTATTTGGGATGCTATGTTTGGGTTGTTATGGAATACTCGGCTAGGTAAGATTTTAACATCTTGCAGAAAACTTGCAGTTGCTTCTTTATCTTGTATAGAAGTCCTGTCTGCCAAACCTTATCGAAGGCTTGGCTCACATCTAAAAATGCTGCAGAACAGAATCTCTTCAACTGCAAGTCATGATTGATTTTTGTAGCTATTCTGTGAACCTATTCTATGGTAGCGTGCCCCTCTCTAAATCCAAACTGATGATCTGGGATAAGATTTTTTTCCAAAAGAGTTGTTTTCATTCGTAGCAATAAAAGCTTCTCCAAAAGTTTACCTATGACTGGGAGCAGGTTAATTGGTCTGTATGATGTAACTTCTTCTGCGTTCTTTCCTGGTTTTGGGATTAAGATTATTTGTGCTATTTCCCACTGTTACCTATATCTAAAAATACACCTCTGCGGTGATTCGACCAAACAAAGTTTGTTCTAAAATTTCAAGGAAATGTATTATCCCCAAAAGTATAAAGGTTATAAAAAAAGCATTTAGGGCACTGTAGTAATCTAGTAATGTATCAAAAGAGTCATCTTGGAAAAAGCCCAAAAATATCGCTGGACCGAAAGGGTGTTCCGGGGATTGGACGTAAAATTAAGGCATTGGAACGTTTTTGAGTGTAAAAACAATCCAAATTCAACTATATTCTTCTTACTCTTCTTCCTCTGGTTTTAGGACTAAGTCCTGTTTTTGTCCAAATGACTCTGCTTAGTTTGGATTTTCTTGAGAGCCTGATG
Source organism: Melanotus villosus (assembly GCA_963082815.1). Classification (NCBI taxonomy): domain Eukaryota; kingdom Metazoa; phylum Arthropoda; class Insecta; order Coleoptera; family Elateridae; genus Melanotus; species Melanotus villosus. Next base: position 10,174,112 of record OY720421.1, on the reverse strand, counting down.
TCCAGCTCTCCTTCCTTTTTGGTGGTCGCCCTCGAGGTCTGATTATGTTCGGAGTTTTCCTCATTGCGATGCTGGCTAATCTGTTTTAGTCATTCTGTTCTTATGGTTATGGTCTTTCCATTGTCGACGTCGTAATCTTACCTACCGCATTACATTTTCTACACCATAAGCCTGCCGTTTATTTTCGTTACTAATTCTATCTCTGAGTGTTTTTCCCCTTATAGATCTTAAAATCTTCATCTCTGTTGTTCTCATTATCTGTTTTGTTTTACACGTTTCCGCTCTGGTTTCTGCGGCGTATGTCAAGATTAGCCTTACACATGTCTTGTAGATATGCACTTTGCTCTCAATATCTAAATAATATCGCATATCGTATACTATATAGTATACAAGATAAATCTCAATGGTTTATGATAATTTTTCATACCACTGGTGAGAACTGAACATTGGGTAAGCTGGCCATGAAGCGGACTTTCAATCTGTTGCGCCACCAACTTTCCAAAATCATTTTTATGAATATTTTTCTTTCTTTTCCTTTTGCCCTGTGGTAACCCATTCAAGTTTTGGCCAAGCAGGCTCTTGCTTAACTTTCTATATTGCAGTTCTACGTGCCATTAATATTTTTAAAAATTTAAATTTTATGTGTTTGACCACACTGTAGATTTTTCTGTTCAATTTTCAAAAATTTTACATTCTGATTATCTGATTATTTTCTCTAAGCTATTTGAATACGTAAATCAAATATTTCCTCTTCAGTGTTACAAAATGTAGGTATTTATATGCCGTAACAAAAAGGTTTTGTAAATTCTAATAATGTCGTATTTTGGTAATTCGCGAGACATAAAATCAGGTGCACGTAGTCTTTATTTCCAATTTCGAGCACGTTTAACGAGAGCAAAGTTAGAAGGTGGGCAATTCTTTTTGTTTACACTTACTTTACCGGGCATTATTGTATCGATACACAAGTTTACTACTCGTTTACGAGTGTAACAGCATTGATTCCACATAAACTGCTCGTTTGATGGTCGACTTTGGCCGTGCACACGAATTTTATATTTAATTTGCATTTACGATGCTCTCCGGTATCTGCAATTTATTAAGTTCTGTTAAGAGCCGCATTGCGGGGTTGTAAAACTTGTACAATAATAACAACTGGAACTGGTCTATGGGTTGTAATAACTATAACTGCAACTACTAACTGATAACGAGCCTTCTAACCAACGTACCGAGAGCTTTATTCAATTTTCACGGTGCTTTTACTATTACCTCCTATCTTACTTCTCATTTTACACCGGTCGTAAAGTTGTGCTTCAGAGTTTGTAGGTTTTTTGCATAAATATTTTACTTGATAAAGGTATACGTAGGTACGCAGTTGGTAGTTTCAAAAATGGTAATAAGAATTCACGGTAAAAAGTATTTTGTTAAACTTGTATTAATTTAATAAAATTATTAAAGTGGTTACTACGTTACAGCTAGATCTAACTTCTTTTTCGAGTGACTCCTACTAATTTGTGATGCGAAATCTCAAAATCTGTAACGAGTTAACTTAACACAATGCAATGTAAAGTTAACAATATATTCTGCCTTTTGTGTGAGGTGTAAAGTTAACTAAGATATTTTGTCCAAATGAAATTTTGTCTTGAAAAGGTTGATCTTTTAGATGTCAAGGCTCAAGATATCTTCCAGTTGCACTGTTTTTCCAAAAAATTGTTGTTGCTAATTTGTGCTGTTATTTTTGTTATGCTAAATAGTCAAACTACACATTTAACTATCAAAGATAAAAATTTTAACTCTGGAAGCGTTAAAATTATTCGCATTTCAAACAAATATTTTGCTTAAGTGGTAAAATATAAAACGATCGATAGATTCGTTCTCTTCAGTGACTTGGCAGTTTCAAGTGTGAATTTTGAATCTGTCCAAAGGAAAGTTAATCTTATGTTATTTTTAAGTCCTAGAAAACTGTTCATTACACCTTTGCAATCCAAGATAGAATTGGTATAGCACGCAACCAAGATATCAGATTAAGGAAAATAACATGTGTCCATTTATAAACTGTCGATATCTCGGTTGCTTTGAAAAACAAATTACAAGTCCTAGATTAAATCATAGACAATGACATTTTACAAATCTTGACATTTGGTTTTGTGTTCTGAATCAAATTACGAAATATGTTTCTGAAATCACAACCTACTGAAATGTTGACAGTTTATGGACACCCGTTACAAAGGTGGCATCCTTCTGCCAATGCAACTGAAGTACTATTTGACAAGACAGCAAAAATATTAGAACTCGTGTTTGCTGTTTTCTTCCTGTCCCGTTAAAAAGTTAAACTTTGGTTGCAACGACCGTTGAGATTACACCTATACGTTTTCCTTAAAAGCTGTTTCGACCGGTAACACCATGGCTATAATTACGCTGCCCTAAAGTAAGCTTTAAGTAAGTACATGTAAAAATAAAATGTAAGATTAACCACATATCATGGTAAAATTAGATATGTTTACACATACCAAATTCACTAAACCATTGTTACAAATAACAATAATTGGTATTAAAATTACCTAAACTAAGGCAAAACCTAACAGGTTAATTTAACAAACCCCGGTGCAAAATTGACAGTAAATATATGAACATGATAATAGTTATTTATGTACTTATGGGCCACCCTGTATAAATTTGGATACAAACATTTGTAAAATTGGTTAGTTTTAAATACTAAGGTATTTTACATGAAATCTGCCCAAAAATCGGAGAGCAGTACGCACCCGAATGAGCAACTTGGACGTTAGGTTTTATTTTGTCTGGTGATACGTTTAAAATTAACCACTTTTTAGCCTATGTTTTACTACTTATTAACAGTGGCGGCTCGTGAGTTTTTAGGGGTAAGAAAAAATAACTCTAAATTAATGAAAATCTTATCTTTATTTATTAATGGCGGAAAATGAAGTCCATGGTTTTTGTAATTTACAAACTTGTCTATACCTAACTTTAGAATTAAAGTTTTTAATATTTTGAACCAAATCATTTTCTATTGATAAGATAAGTAGCTAAAGGATTTAACCGTTCTTGCAACATAGTGTTTCTTAAGAAAGTTTTTATTCTTTTTAACGTAGCATTTAATTCCAAGATTGTTCGATGACAATTAATAATTTTTGACAAAATACATCTACTTGTTCATTATGTTTCTTAATTTATTGTCTATAAGCGCTATCTACCTGAGTGGCAATGTTCACTCGACCGATATTTGTCAGATTAAGGACGTTTATGATATGGGTTTCTTTTTCACGGTGTCTTTTAATATACTTCTACAAATGCGCGCTCTTAAAGCTCCATGAAGGTTCACCTTTAATCAACAAGCATGAGAACCAAAACAATGCATTTCTTAGTTTAAAACCACATATCCAAGAAACATCTTCATCAATTTTGTTAATAAATTGTCTTTTATAAGAACCATCTTTTGATTTCTCCACTTTGATTTTAGGCCGTCCCAATGATTTAATTTCAAGTTTTTCTTCAAAACTCCGTCTTGAAAAAGGGATCTTTAAAAGTTCTTCCACGGATGTAATGTATATGTACGTAATTATGAAATAATTCTGTAATTGAATAGCAACTCGTTTGCTGTATAAGCGTTTATATTATTGCTATTACCACTACGTAAACACAGAATGCATAACAAACAAACCGTTCTCTGTTACCACCAGTACATGACTAATTGAGCGTCAGTTTTTGGTTGCTCCCATTCGACAATAAAACTCTACGCTTTCAACTATAACCTACCCGATTTGGGTACGTTGTTCGGTAATATGCTAAAAAAATTTCCGCCCGGAAGCTGTGAATTCATGTATTATGATGTGCCCCGTCTTTTCGAAAGCGATTTATGTTTATGTAAATAAAAAGTAATTTCGGTAATTACTTTTTTATTTTTCATTGCTGCTAATAATTTTTGTAAAATGTAGGTCAGAGCCGCTGCTTAGTAATGTTCGCTACAGGTGCTGCTGATGTACAGCTAAATTGTGTTTTTTTTTAATTTTTTAATTTCTCAGTTGCACAAACATTACTCTTAACTTCACATAATTCGCAATTAAAACATACCATTCGTCAGTGAGCACCTAATTAACAACGCTCTCCTCAGAAAGAGGCAGAGTAACAAGGTCCAACACGTACACACACGGGGCAGTATGTAGGATCAAACGGTGCACCAATCACGTAACCCGCAGAGTCGGGCCAGGTTGTGCATTGAACGCGTAAAGCCTCATATGTTAACACGCCGGCCTCGACACCGAAAGGTATAAGAGGTTAACGATAACAAACAAGTAATTAAAACTTCTATTGCGATTTTTATGTCATGATTTGAAATCTCAAAAACCGTATGTAACAGCTTAAGGCATTTCTGACAAAATTTCTTAGTAGTTCCCGGACTTGAAGGGAAAATTACGAAACAATTCAAATCCTAGTGTTTGGTAGAGATGGGTTTTAAGGTTTTTTTAAGCTCGGCTCGGCCCGACTCGGCTCGGATAAAATTCGAAACATGTTCGGCTCAGCTCGGAAAAATCACAAATATTCTCAGCTCGGCTCGGTTAGTTTCAAACCTTTTTAGAGTTTCAAGCTTATATCGACCTTCGTACTTTACAGAGCTTCGGTCCTACAAGCTCCAAGCATTACAAGCGATTTAAAAAATAGCTGGGATCCGCTCGGTTTTACAAATCTTAGGCTCGATCTCTCTCAAAGCTCAAGCCAAACCGAGCCAAATTCTAACTTCGAGGTCTCGTTCCCACCTCCAGTGTTTGGGCTGGAGTTAAAGGATTTTTTTTTTATAAAAATTATTACTTAGGTAATAATAGGTAAAAACTATATTTTTTAACTTTCTAACGCAGAAATAACCTTGATGGAAAAATTGTATACGTTAAAGTCCGGGTAACCAAAAATCAAGTTAAAAAAAAACTTAATATTAAAATTTAAGATTTAAATTTAGTCTAATGTCTTGAATTTCATTATTTATGAAAAAGAACTGAAAATACGATTTATTTAGAATTGGTCAAAATTAGTTATACGTATCATGATTTTCTCAAACCTGTAATTTTTTATTATATCTTATGTTTGGCCCTTGCTGCTTGCTACAATTGCTGCTTGAGAAACAATCTTTTGTATGATACAACAAAAGACTCAAATTAGAAACTTGAACAAGTTGACGAATTTAATGTTATTTTAATTTTTAATTGAAGACAAGAAATAACTGTCGAATGAATTTTAATTTTGATTTCGACTAATTAATCGGACTTTTGATTTAAATTTAGCCATTAAGTTTTATCCAGTATTTTCTGAAGCTTGTTTTACAGCAGAATTTAAAATTTTCTTGAAATTTGGAATAGTTTTGGCCTTGCTTTTCGTTTTTCTAATATTTAAAGTTCAGTTATACGTTGTTTTAATAAATTACATTAAACAACATATTTATTATAAAAATCGGTCATAACTGCAACAAAATAAAAAAATCATGATTTATGTGAATTTTTAAAATATCACTGATTTTGATTTTTTTAAATAATGCTCTTTCCAAACCTGCAACCTTTTATTATAATATTATGTTTGGTCCTCCAAGCTTGTTATAAATGGTTCTTGACAAATAATATTTTTAGTGTGGTATAACCACGAAATTTAAAAACAAATGGATGAGTTTAATATTATAATATATGACTAGATTAAAAATAGCTGTTGCGTTAATTTTAGTTTTGATTTTGACCAATTTATCGAACCTTAAATCTAAATTTAGCCATAAAGTTTGATTCAGTGTTTTACGCGGAATTTAATTTTTTCTTGAAGGTTAGAAGAGCTTTGGACACGCCTTTATCTTTGCTAATGTCGGAAATTGTATTGTTGGAAGAAACAACAAAATATTTTAATAATTTAAATTAAACACCATATTTATTAGAAAAATTTGACAAAACTGCCACAAAATAAATAAATCATGATTTACATGATTTTTCAAAAATATCATTGATTTTAGATTTTTTAAAATCACGATTTTTCCCAAACCCCTAAATTTTTATTATAATATTATGTTTAATGCTTGTTGCTTGTTACAATTGCAGCTTAAAAACAACAGCTTTTAAGCAGACTATATATAAAGATGTTTTTATCACATTGTTGGCGAAGCATTTCTTTGCAAGTCCTTCAAAGTCATACACATTTTGAATTTACAACTTTAGTAGTTTCTACCAATGCCTTGCATCGATTTAGCCACTGTGAAAATATTTTAGGTGTTATATTTTTAAGAATTTGCTGCTTTGGGCAAATATAATACATTAATTTTAAATAAGTTTTAGATTTAAAAGATTTTTAACCTTATAAAAAAATAAAGACAGGGATGTTAATTACAGCCATTTACTAACTTACCTCTTGCCTAAACTAGGAAATCAAAAATATTGTAAATATTATAAAAACTTGCCCAACAATGAAAATATGTATTTATTAAAACATCGACTGCACATTATCGTTTGTTTTAAAAAACATAAAAATATTTCGAATTGTTTTTGTGTAGAAATTTAGTTGTAGTTTTTTAAAATACAATTATCGCAATTTGTATTTTGTATTCACCAAGCACTTCCACTTTAGCTTTATAATTCCTTACATTAAACTTTGTTTACGTTAACAATCCCTTGCTATTTTCCGTGAAAATTGTACTCAAAAGCAGCTCTAAGCCCTATTCGAGTTCACCGACATTTAAAAAAACAACTTTGCAATACACAAACTTTTCAAACAATAATCCATATAAACGAAAAACAAGCCAAAAGCAAACACTCGTTAAAATTTTAAAAGTGTTTTAATGGGAAAAAAGGAAACAACTTGTTTAAATTATTAACGACGGCTTTATGCCTGTTTACAACATTGTCAACGGTGAATAAAGCCATGTATGTGCAGACTTTAAATATACTTTACGTGTTTATCAAACATCTACTTCGTATAAAATCAGTATGCGATTTATCCAGTCGCCCTTAGCGAGCTTTCTAAAAATAACGAGAACGCTTCAAAGGTCTGAAAGCTTTTACTTTTAGTTTGTTGTAACCAAACGAAAAATCCTCACTGAAACTTGGAGCTTGTTATACGAATAAGCTTAGATTTACAGAAGCATAGGTCACGAAGGCAGTAATAAGATAAACATTTTTATTTTAAGACTGCTAAAGCTGATTTAAAATACGTTTTAAAGCAAATCCCACGATTTAGCTCTACAATTTATATTTAACTGAAAATGACTTATTTTTTGCTCGAGTTAAATACGTTCTAAAAGCATTAAAGTCATACATAAAACAAGAATGCCTTAGCCAAACAGGAGATTTATTTTTATTTCTCTTGCATTTTCGCTAGTCACGACCGATTGTAATAACCTGAAGTTATGTGAAAAATTTAATATACAAACCGCCGAAAAATAAACGAACATCGAAATGCTCGAAACGTTCTCTTTATTACTGCATGATGTGCACGTTCGCGATGCACCCCACGACCGTTTTCTCCGCAGAGAGTAGAATGTGAGGATTACTGCGCATTTTGAAGCAATGTTTCCTCAACAAGTTCATAATTTAACGACATTCATCTCTAAACTCTTACGATCCTCCATTATATCTGAGAAAAGCAACAGTTCAAAGTTTGCAACCGCAAAGCCTGACTGCAGGAGCACATGCGAACAGGAAGAACAGAAACGGAAATACAGGAAACGACATTTGAACAGAGACGGTAGAAGTGTATTTAAAAGGGAGAAACCGAGAGGCCATACCTGTATTTAAATGCGTGGGAAAGAGAGAGGGCTACAAAAACAATGGGGAGAAAGATGCACCAAATGCGTTCGAGCGAGAAGAAGGAGCCCGACCAAAAACTAGAGAGAGATGAAGCAGAAATGGGCCTAATCCTGAGTATAAAAGCTCCCCAGAGCCTCGAGCGTCGAGCTGTTTTTCACCAGCAGGAATTTAGGACGAAATTCCTGCAACGCCAAGATTTTATACGAGAGTTGCCAATGACATGCTGGATTTTGCCGTAAATGGTGGGATATTATTTTGATATCGTTAAAACATTTTCTTTTATTGTACCCTCGCTTGCCTTCACAATATACTATTAAATATACTCGCTATAAAATTTAAAGCTTCCCGCAGAACACAGCTGACACTCAATTCCAATGAAATATTTTTAACTACCGGAACATAACACGATATTACAAAGGTAAATTAAAAGCAGTATGAAAACTTATTAATTTTGGAACTATAATAATTTGTAACCAATTTGTTTAACTGGCAAATTAATTTTTTAATTATTTTTCTAGTAATATGTAGTAGGCACTTTTCTCTGAAAAATATTTAAAAAAAAGTAATCAAGAAAAGTTTCGAACACCGAATAAAAAAAGGTTGCAGCAGTCAGTACACAAGCAAAGCATGGATGTTTTATTATCCGTAACCATCAAATTTAAAACTTTTACGATATAACCTTGCAGGTAGATAATGGAATTTAACTTTATGGCATAACATATTTTCATATTATTTATACTGTATTCTTACAGGGTATACGTACTACATTTTCCCTAAACAGAAAATTAAATTGGCGTTAGGTGTTAAATTTAAAAAAAAAAAAAAAACTGATTAACACCTTTAACAACGACGAAATAAAATTGAAGATTTAGATTAAGCATTTTTATAGTACAGTTATAAAGTATGTTCATTAAAAAAAAAAAAAGTGCTTTGAAAATTTGTTTGAAGTATGTCTTAGGCTGTATGTTACATATGAAAATCATTTCCGGGGATTGCTGCGAGTTTCTTTTTTAATGAACATACGTTATAATGTATACTGCAAACTGTGTACTCCAAACCTAAGAAAACCTCAAACTGCTTCATCCTCAGAATGTCCAAGGCCGTCTCAAACCGTTTCCAAATATGCTTTTATTAAGGAAAAAAGACAGCGCAAGTGAACAATCCTACATCGACCAATTACAATGTTTTGGAAACTTTACAACATTGTCATATTTAATTATCATGCCAATACTATGTATCGTTTTATGTTTACGTTACACACAACTGTAATTATTAGGGATAACTTTGACAATCGAGTGAGAACACCGACAATTTTCATTAAGGCAAATATAACAATTTTGAGAATCCAGCAATCCAGCCTCACTTCTTCAATTAAAAACTCGTTTGCCATCTCACAAGACTTCCGGTACTGTGTTTTCATTGAGAAAATCGTAGATTCATAACACCAATTTTAGAAACCACACCCACAATCCCAAAATTCGAAACGTCAACGATAAACAAACATACAGGGTGTATCAGAAATAAGTACATTAAATTTGTCCAGTGGTGGAACTCGTCAAGAACTACATTTCTTATTATTATTTTTTTTAAATCTCACATTTATTTTGCATTTTTACCCTCCCCCCCTTAAATAACGAGTTGTTTATGTATTTTCAAAAGTAATACCACCAATGACTAGAATTTTACCGGCAATTTTTTGCCGTCATGAACACGACTGCTTGTTGTGACGATTTTCTACAGCAACAAGCAAGAATGCTTTACGGCAAAAATTGCCTGTAAGATTCTAGTCACGAATGGTATTCGGAATGACAATTCCTCGAATTATAATGAAACTACTGAAATACTTGTCACTCAAAAAATTTTGACAGACGTTGTCTCTAAGCAACGCTACTAGTCGTAAAACGTTTTGATAACAACCCACTTATGAAATTTATTAGTTTTGCCGGATGCAAACACGTGAGAACGTTTAATTACCACCCTTTCAGAATCACGGATTTTTAGTATAAATACACAACAAAATCTTACCACAGGATCCAGTCTTGATTATTCAGACTATCTGTATAGTGGTCTGGAATTTCGATTAGTACGCTGATCCATGTATTTAATTACTGAAATATACAGTTAGTTGTATTGCACTTTGTTGCTCTGCACACTCCGTCATCCGTACACCGTCATCATACGTACACCACTGTAAAGCATTGCTTTTCCGGTTGCGTGTATTGGTCAAAGGGTTACAATAGAGTAATTCCAATTGAGGAGTCTCTCAGCAAAATCCAAATTTATCGCACAACGCAAAAGTTAGCAATTTTAATATACTTATCATCTTCAAAATGGCATCAGGGTTGCCCTGTTCTAGGTGCTGATCACAATTAAGTACAACCATACGACAATTCTGACTAATGAGATATTTCTTGAGCATATTCTCAATTAACGATAGGTATAAACATCCCTTACAATTACGAGGTACCCAGTACCTCGTACATAGCGTACATCAGGGTCAACGCCCACTCAGTTATTTTAGAGTTGTGCATAGCGCATATACTCGTTAATTTAAGAGTTGTGCATAGCGCACGTACTTATGGAGGGACATTGCACCCTCGTCAAACTTTAAAGGTTGGTTATGATAGCTAGCTAGGGCTGCTTACGATTGATTTTAATATCAATCTCACACAAGATCGATCTTGTATCGAACATCTGACTAACGCATTGACTTACAATATAATTTCTTGTAAGCGAACCACCGCACTCAAAAGAATAATAATTATTCAAGCCACTGGCCATAATTGACTTGCCTAGTTTGATGTTCATTCACTATATTTATTCATCTACTGTATTTAAAGTTGTAAATATCTGTACATAAATATGACTTTATAATATATGTATAAACTTGATAGAGTATTTATTTCTTGCATTATAAGGTGAGCTACTCTAGATCAACGAAATCACAACAACACTATTAAGGGTTCTTTGACTAAATAGTCAGTTATCTAAAGAAAGGATTTCACTTAACAAATAAGGGTTGAGGGGGTGAAAAACTAGACGATCATAGCGAAAAACTGTAAAGGGTAACACACCTGGGGTACGTACAGTTACAATTCTTAACCCAGACTTCAAAAACCACGCCCGCATTCCCAAGATTGGAAACGTCAAAATTTTGAAAAATTATTTAAAAATCTAACCTCACTTTCTTCATTTAAAAACTTAGTTGCCACCTTGAAACAGGCTGGTATTATGTTTTCGTCAAAACAAATCATATATTCTTAACCCAAACTTCAGAAACCACACCCACAATCCCAAGATTCGAAACGTCAAAGGTAAAAATATTACAATTTCGAAAAAAATATTTAAGTAACTAACCACGCTTTCTTCATTTGAAAACTTAGTTCTTCTTTCTTTCCTTCTTAATCTATTTCCTCGTTTTTACGGCAATGCAGTGTGGAGGTTCATTTTACACTTGCTGGTGTGCAGTGGAGGTGATGGGTCCATTTTTAGCCTTGCATCACATTCCAACCAGCTTTCATTCACAACACATTCCTACACCTTTAACCTTAATCCTTAACTAACGAAATCGGCTCCATAATAATATAGCCACCGCTGGAATCGAACCCGTGTCAGCTGGGTAGCTAGCAGTCCCTTACCTGACTGAACTACCCAGGCTGCCCTGAAAACTTAGTTGCCACCTTGAAAGAAGCTGGTATTATGTTTTCGTCAAAATAAATCATAGATTCTTAACCCAAACTCAGAAACCACGCCCACAATTCCAAGATTCGTGAAACGTAAAAATATAACTATTTCGAAAAAAATATTGAAGAATCTAACCTCATTTATTTACATTTAAAGACTTAGTTGTCACCTTGAAAGGCGCTGGTATTATATCCAAACTTCAGAATCAACCCATACAATCTCAAAATTCAGGATGTTCAAGACAAAAATCACAGTTTGGACACTTATTCAAACATCTGGATCAACTTATGTCCAAACCTAATTACGAAGGCGTATTTTTATGTTATGTACCTAGCCATGAAACAAAAGCGACGATGTCAAACCAATTATTAAAAAATAGCTGTGGCATTTAGAAGTACATGTACTAAGTTGTGTTTAATTTGTGCGGTTTATAGTGATTTGGGAAGGTTTACTTGTTGATAAATTGAGTGAAATTAAGCTGGAACATCGCAGTGTTATAAAGTTCCTGACAAATGATAATCAGTGACTGTGGGTTCATAAAGTTAAGGCATCCTCCTTATATCTATGACCTAGCTCCGTCAGACTTCTTTCTATTCAAAAACTTAGAAAGGCATCTCAGGAGAAAGCGTTTTGCATCTGATGAAGCGCCCAAAAAAGCTGTTGAACAATATTTTGCAGAATTGCCGAAGGAATTTTTTCCTGAGGGGATGGAATAAGTGTAGAAATGTTAAAGGAAGTTACGTAGAAAAATAAAGGGTTGTCAATGTGATACCTGAATTTTTCATGACTAGGTAGATAATATAACAATATACCCTCGTAAATGCACACCATTTAAAACTACGAGGGCGTTTTTTTAAGTTATCTACCTAGACATGAAAATGACGTCAAACAAAAAAATTGCTTGGTTATCAAATAACTGCCGCTGTTCTAAGTACTTTGATGGAATTTTGTACGAGTTCATTAAGTTTTGCAGTTTTTACGATTTTATTTCTTCCGAAAAATGAGTGAAAGTAATTTGGAGCATACTCAACAGGGAAATGGGTCAAATGTTATTCATGAAAGAATGTCCCAGGTGTACGGCAACGACGGCCCATCTTATTTTCAAGTAAAATTTTGGTGTAAACAGTGTCGATGAGGCCGAGACCCAATTCAGGATGGCCCCAAATCAGAAAGACCGGCTGAGGCAAGAACTGAGGGAAGCATCAGGCTTGTCGAAGATTTGCTACTGTCAGATCGACGAATGAAGATACCTATGCTTGCTAAAGAAGCTGGAGTATCCGAAACTACTTTTCAAGACTGTGCCCGAAGACTTAGGGATGAACCCCCAAACTCCTTACACCAGAGCAGAAACAGGCGCGAAAAGAAATTTCTCAAGAACATTTGGCCGCTTTAGAGAACGATGAGAGTTCACGAATTGTCACAGGCGACGAGACTTGGGTATTCTGTTGAGATCCTCACGCAAAACAGGAGTCGATGCAATGGGTGGATAAGGGTTCTCCACCTCCAAAGAAGGCGAAAGTTGACGGCGATCGTTTTTTGGGACTGCGAGGAAATTTTGCTTATTGAATTTATGGGAAAAGGGTCCACAATTAATAGAGAGGTTTAGAGAAGGACGATCCAAAACCTGAAGCAGACCATGGAGAACCAAAACTTTGCTGTTATAGAGAACTGCAGGGCCCACAAGGCTCACCCAGTTCAAGCCATTATCGAAAGCTGTGGATTCACTGAGTTACAACATCCACCCTATAGCGCTGATTTAGCGCACTGCGACTTCTTTTTGTTCAAAAATCTGGAGAAAGACCTCAGGGGCCGAACATTTTCCTCAGATGATCAGTTGGAAGCCGCGTCATTTTTTGAGTCGCAAACAAAAGATTTTTTTGGATGGAATGAAACAACTCGAGAAACACTGGACTAAGTATATTACTGTAGAACTGTAGACGATAGTTATGTAGAAAAATAAATTTTTTTAAGCTCTACGAGTTTGCCTGCATAGGATAGGTAGATAACTAAATATTATTAAATATCTAAGTACAAGTAAAGTTCAAACCAGTTTACATTTATCATTAAAATAACCCGAAGCAAAGTACAAAAAATAATTAAAACTAGGTACTGATTGACAATATTAATTTTTGTAAAGTAAAATCGAATTGAAGATATTATATTATTTCCAAATGCATACGCGTCAAAGCAATACTGAAATTGAAATTTAAAGCGATTATTTTAAGGTTACTGTATCCAATTACCCGAGTTTGATTAAACAGAAATTGTTTGCTTTTGATATACCAAATTATGTAATTTATTTGTGAATGGAGTTTTGTATAAAAATTATATATTACTGCAAAAACATAAAAGGAAGGTTATCAAAGCAAAATAAATAAATATGAAATAAAATACAAACATCAAAGCCAAATCTAAATCGCTGTTTATGAGTATGAATTAAAGATTTAAAGCGGAAAGGTTGTCAATAACAACGTGTATAATTACAAAGCTATACGGGCGGTATTTTTCCAATAAAGATGTTTAATTAAAACTACCATTTAATTAGTAAACACGTAAACGCGAGTTAAATCTAATTAAAAGCGCTTTCTGTACCTCTGGCCGTAAACAGAATTAGAACACGTGTTTAAACTCTTTTGATATTCGTACTTTTTAAAAGGCCCACGAGTTTGCAGATACACAAGATGAAAGATATTTGAAATTAAGCTCAAATGACTGGACAATGAAAATATACGAATATTAACTTAATACCACAATAAGTAAAAACAATACCTCAAAATAATTTGCAAAATTCCCATAAAAGGCCTCACCTCACAAAATATTTCCGGCATTTTTATTATCAGCCAGTGTTTTATCTAATATAATTCCGGATTTAAATAAAAGCACGAAAGTTACATTAAAAAACCTCAAAAAAAGATCGCATAAATAAATGATTATAATTTGCATAAATTCTTGATTAAATTATAACCACACACCTTAGGTGTGCCATCCTATATTTAGTAATGAGTTTATGACTGTAATTTAAATTCAGAAAAATGCAGGTTTTACGATGATAATAAAATTTAAGCTACCGCTCCAGCTATTTTATTTTTGTATACCTAGTAAAATGCAGGACACAATTTTAACATTAAAACTCGCTAGGTTTCAATTAACCAAATCTGGTTAAACTACAAGAATAATTTTGATTTCGTGTGTACGTTACATTGCATTTAAATTATCTCACAAATTAATTCTTAATCCGATTTCGTTGAAAATGGCCTTTGGAACACTTTTTGAAATACAGATGAAATCCCAAATTGAGTACCTGGTTTTTATGAGTTTTTGAAAAGCTCTAAAAAAATGTCAAAATTGTATTTTTCCATCACGATGGCCATGACCCAAACAAAAGTTTCATTTTTGGATTATATAAAAGACGAGGGTCGTTTAAAAAGTAAGGTAAACGACACAGAGATGGCAGCTCCATGATCAAAATCGATGCACGGACGATAAGTTTGATCCTTCAAACGAGCCCTTGTCGAATTTGAGCCCAGTGCATTGTGAGGTTTTTGTTTGGCCAGGCGAAGTAGACGAACGTGCAAGCATTTTTAAAAATAAAGGACAGAAGGAAGATTCCTGCTGTGATGAAATTTTATTTTTTGAAGGAGAAAACGGCGACACAAATAAAAAGTAAGCTAGATCGTGTCCTTGGAGAGTCTTCCCCTTCATTTAAGACCGTACATTTGTGGATTACTGACTTTAAACCTATTCCAAACAAGGCAAAAATGATAGTGTCTGTCGGCCAGGTCATGGCATCGATTTTCTCGGATTTACAGGATGCGATCTTTATTGACTACCTGGAAAAAGTAAGGACAATCACTGGAGAGTACTACGCAGGTTCGCAGCAAGATTTGAGCGAAGAAATCAACGGTTTGGCTAAAATCCATGATCTCAGGTTCGAATAATTGTTGGATCATCCGCCCTACTCATTGATTTAGCCCCATTTGTTCCCAAATCTTAAAAGATGTCTCAGAGGACAACCATTTGCTGACAATAATGAAGTGGTTCATGCTGTGAACGGCTATTTTGCAGATTAGAAGAAATCATTTTATAAAAACCATATAATGGGTTTAGAACATCGTTGGGCAAAATATGTTGAGTTCAATGGAGATTATGTCGAAAAATAAATACAAGTTGGTCAAATTTATTCACATTTTCTGTTCATTTACCTTACTTATCAAACGACCCTCGTAATAAGAAAATATGGAGGCTGTCTTCGTTTACACCCAGTATATTGTCTTAGAAACTGGTTTTGATAGAAAATATAAAGAATTAAAAAATTAAAACAGTTTAGTGAACCTTAAAACACTATAATAAATTCGAACTTCGTTGGAAAAATTGTTTTTCCCAAAACAAAGCCTAAATATTAGTTGAATTTTTCTATTTTAGTTTTAGGATTTCATATTTAGGTTAAATATCTAAAAATAGGAATTCTTTTATTTAGAGTTTTAGAGCAAAGCAAAATACCTAAAATTAAGATCAGTTTCTGTGTTGCATGTCTCAAAACGAGCCAAATTTTCAAATTTTGTTTCAATTTCAGGATTTCATGGAAAGCAACATTCAAAACTCTGATATAATTTCCAAAAATGGAAATTCTTTTATTCAGAATAAAACAAAATACCCAAAATTAAGAGCAATTTATGTATTGCAGTATGTCTCTAAACGAATTGAATTTTCCAAATTTATTTTTTCAGTTTTAGGATTTCATATGGAAAGCAATATTCAAAACTTGGTTATAAGTTCCAAAAACAGGAATTATTCTATTCGAAACAAAACAAAATATGTACACAAAATTCAGAGTAATTTCTGTGTTGTATATCTCCAAACGAGTTCAATTTTCCAATTTTGTTTCAGTTTCAAGATTTCATGGAAAGCAACATTCAAAACTTGGATATAATTTCCAAAAATGGGAATTATTTTATGCTGGATAAAACAAAATACCCAAAATTAAGAACAATTTCTGTGTTATATGTATATCTCCAAACGAATTGAATTTTCCAATTTTCTTTCAGTTTCAGAATCTCATGGAAAGCAATATTCAAAACTGAGATATAATTACTAAAAGTAGGAACTCTTTTATGCAGAATAAAACAACATACCCAAAATTAAAATCAATTTCTGTGTTGTGTGTCTCAAAACGAGTTGAATTTTCAAATTTTGTTACAGTCTCAGGATTGCATGGAAAAAACATTGAAAACTTGGTCATAATTTCTAAAAACAGAAATTCTTTTATGCAGAACAAAACGAAATACTTACTCATAAAATTAAAAGGAATTTCTGTGTTGTAATGTCTCAAAACGAGTTGAATTTTCAAATTCTGTTTCAGTTTCAGGATTTCATGGAAGGCAACATTCAAAATTTGGATATAAATTATAAAAATAGGAATTATTCTATTCGAAACAAAACAAAATACATAAAATTCAGAGTAATTTCTGTGTTGCATATTTCCAAACGAATTCAATTTTCCAATTTTGTTTCAGTTTCAGGATTTCATATGGAAAGCAATATTCAAAACTTGGTTATAAGTTCCAAAAACAGGAATTAATCTATTCGAAACAAAATAAAATACACAATTCAGAGTAATTTCTGTGTTGTATATTTCCAAACGAGTTGAATTTTCCAATTCTGTTTCGGTTTCACGATTTCATGGAAAGCAACATTCAACAACTTGGATATAATTTCCAAAAATGGGAATTCTTTTATGCTGTCTCCAAATGAACTGAATTTTCCAATTTTCTTTCAGTTTCAGGTTTTCAGGTTTTGTTTGAGTTTCAGGATTGCATGGAAAGCAACATTCAAAACAGAATACACAAAATTAGGTGTAATTTCGCTAATAAAATTACATTAAATCTTTCTGTTTATTTCGCTGATTTTATTTAAAATTTCTGAAAATCTCTGCAATATTAATTCAAACCAAGCCCAAAATTTACTTCAGGCTTATAATAAATTGCTAAATTGGATTAAAAATTTAACCCCAATTTTGTCTAATTTTCTGCGTGCCGCAAGTTAAATTTAGGAACAGAGTAAGCGTATGGGGCACATAAAGCAAATTGAACGTAGAATGGATTAGTTTATTAGTTTAGTATGGAGTTGGTATACGTCAGTCACAGGTAAACACTTAAGCTAACTTTATTAACACAAACAGTTGGGATACGCTGCATTTGTAATATACACTCAACGACGAGTTAAATAACAAAATATAGCGATAAACATAAAAATTTAATTAGTTATATAAAAGAAAGGTAAATATTTAAATTAATCTAAAGCTAAAGTTCGTCATAAAGTTACCAAGAAAAATTTGTTTTGGTAAGTGCAGAGGGAGAAAGTTTTAATGTAGAAAATTTTGATAAAGCTTACATTCGCTTCAAATAATAGCTATTACCTGAAAACCGATTTGTTCAAACTTCGAACTAACTTCCATTAACAGCTTTTACCTCAAAATGAATTATAATATTAGTGTTATCTACAAGAACAACTCGATGACAGGGGAAAAGTTTCAGTTCCCTACTTAAACCACGAACAACTTTTGATATTTACGAGTAAATGTAGGCAGGGATTTAAGTACCTAGATATAATCATCCCTTCTCTACTCAACTTGGTGCAAGTTACGAAAATACCAACAAACCAAAACTAACGAAGTACTTTACGCATCGCTTACTTCGCTTTATACTAAAATTAAATCTATTTCAAAGTGCTTCCCCGTCCTAAAATGGTAAAACATTTCAATTTTAACCGAACGAAGCTTAAACCATCAAAACAATTAACCGAACTAAAACAGTGGGTAAAGCCATGACCATCCATCTGTACAGTATGTCGAGTATATACATGTAAAGGACACATATGACAAAGAGGATTAAAAGCGAGACGACTGCATTCTGTCCAGCTCAATGACATCGTGGATTATATCATCCTGGAAGCGCATTAAATTTGAGCAGCTCTGTGAAAATTTAATCCCCTTATTATATGCTACCAAAGCTGCTAGAAACTGATTCGCATCGACGGCTCGTTAACATGCACGGTTATCTTAAAACCTCCGTAAAATTAATGACACTAAAAATGCCAGAAGGTAATTAAAGAAAACTGAAGAAAAATTGAATAATTTTCTACGCAACCAGAAGTATAAATAATGTTTATTTTCCCCAAATACAAATTCCAAAAAAAGTTAGCAACAAGAATTAAGCAGATTTAGGAGTACAACAGTTAACAAAAGAAAGGCACGTTTAAACATTTAATTTCGACAAGTTTTTAGAAGAAAAATGTCCAAGAGTTAAATGCTTAATATCTCAAGAGTCGAGACACCGATTAAAAGTTACGAGCTGCTGCTTCTTAATGGTTCAGTCAGTCATAAAGACACAACAAGATATCTCATCTAATACTAAGTTTCATCAAACAAAGGCGGAGGCTTATACAATTTGAAGTGTGGTGATGATGAAATATGCTTCGAAAAATTGTTTTGCAAAACAAAGCTTCCTTCGTTTCCCCCTTCGTCGTAGAAAGGGGCTTCAATTCATGAAAAATAAGAAAGGGATTAATACCGACTTTCATTATTTTAAGTAATATTTGAGGCATTAAAAAACAATCAAGTCTTATATGTAGGTACCTCGCATGTACTGCACCAGTATCATCAAAAAGGTTTTATTTTAAGAAATTTAAATAACAGCAAAATGGTTTGTTAAAAATGCCAAGTCGCATGTGAATAGTAGAACCTATTGTTAATTTAGTGAATGGTCAAAATAATCAAAAGGGCACCTTTTTTGTTTATTACGGTCTAAGCTGCCATGTCCACGTGAATTTTGATTAAATTGATTTTGACGAAGCTGCTAAATCATATTTGTGAAACTCAACCTAGGTAGCTCCCAACTTAAAAAGTTTAGCCTGAAAACTGAACTTAGCAAACCCCCAAAAATATTACAACCAATCAGCGATTAAGTTGCCATTGTCAGTGGAAAAGCTTTCCTGGCAATGTTAGAATTATTCTCTGAAGTTACTCGCTTCATCAAATTGCAAAAGTAAAGTTGGTCGAGACAGAACTCTGAAAGATATTTTAACCTTTTGAATTTTAAATAGGTTGAAATGGGCACCCTGTATATGATTGTATTAGAATTAATTCATTAATGATTAGGTTTCCGAATTTAAAATTACGTCAAAAATCGGCTTTTTTTTCGAGAAAAATATCAATCCTGTAAAGGTGAATAAAACATCAAACTAACAAATGCACGTTTTAGTTCTTCATCATTATCAATTGAAAATTAAAATTTTATTTTCACTTTCAAAATCTTTTCAAAGAATTTGTTTACGTATTAAACTCGCTCGCACGTTCCATTTTACAAAACACAAAAGTTAACAAAAACGAGAAATTTAAAATTCTGAATATGACAAACAAGGAAAGAAAGAAGGACCACCCGAACTGTTTAACATATTCAGAGGGAATGTTAAAGTACTAATCTAATGTATTCTGAAGGAATGTTAAAGTACCAGTCTAAGGGACCTCTGAGCGAATTTGTTAAACCTTAAACTCGTATATATACTTTCGTTTTACAATAAAAAATTAACAAAAATGAGAATCTTTAAATTTTGAGAATTTTTAAAAAATGAAAGGAACTGAGGAAGTGCCAGCCAAAAGGAGGAATGTTAAAGTACCAGTCTACAGTAACTTTTTTAAATTTTAAACTCGCACGCCCTTTCGTTTTTAAAACCAAAGATTAACAAAAATGTGAAATTTCAAATTTTGAATATTTTTAGGATCAAAAAGTAACTGAAAGAACAGCCACCCAAGTTGTTTAACATATTCTGAGGGAACATTAAAGAACCAATCTCAAGTACTTCTGAAAGAATTTTTTAAAACCTTAAACCCGTATTTTTGTTTTCAAAATCAAATATGAGAAATTTCAAAATTTTGAATATTTTTAGGACAAAAAAGAAACTGAAAAAGGGCCCCCAAATTATTTAAAGTATTCTAAAGGAACGCTAAAGTAGGTACCAAACTAAGTTACTTCTAAAACATTTTTTTTTAAACCTTAAACCAGCACTTAACTCCATTTTTAAATTAAAAATTTAGCGAAATGGGAACTTTTAATTTTCGAATACTTTTAGGGCAAAAAAGGAACTGAAAAGGGCCACCACCTAAACTATTGAACATATTCTGAAGAAACGTTAAAGCACTAATCTCAGGAAATTCTGAAATAATTTTTAAAAACCTTAAACCTGCACGTGTTTTCGTTTTCAAAATCGAAAATAAAAAAAAATGAGAAATTTCAAAATTTTAATATTTTTAGGACAATTATTTAAACATTTAAAGTATTTATTCTAAAGGAACTTACAACCCTAAACCTCGTACGCACTTTCGTTTTTAAAATCAAAAATTAACAGAAAAAGAAATTTTAAATTCTAAATATTTTTAGAACAAAAAAGGAACTGAAAGAAGGGCCATCCAAGTTGTTTAACGTATTCGGAAAGAAACTTAAAAGTCCCAATCTAAAGTACTTCTTAAAAGAATTTTTTAAAGACTTAAAACCTCCATGCATTTTCGTTATTAACACCAAAAATTAACAAAAATGAGAATTTTAATTTTGAATATTTTTAGGACAAAAAAGGGGCCGAACTAAGTGCCACTCATATTGTTTAACATATTCCAAAGGTACTTCTGAAAGAATTTTTTAAAACTTTAAACTTGCTACTTTTAAACCCGAAAATTAACAAAAATGGGACATTTTTAATTTTAAATATTTTTGGAACCAAAAGCAACCGAAAGAAAGACCACCCAAATTGTTTAACATATTATACATATTAAAATACCAGTAGTAAGGTAGTTCTGAACAAATTTTTTAAAGCATTAAACCCGGACGCACCTTCGTTTTTAAAATCAAAAATTAACAAAAATTAAAATTTCAAATTTTGAACTGAAAGAAGGGCCACCCAAGTTGTTTAGCATTTCTGAAGGAACGTTAAACTACCAACCTAAGGTACTTGAATTCGAAGACTTCCACGGTCAGTGTCAATGTTAAAAGAACGTCTTCCGGATTGGCACCGTGTTATTGTTGAGACAGAAGAACTCAACGTTTCGCCCGCTTCACAGATCTGTGAACACAAACCTTTCTTGAAATCAGGTCTTCTCTCACACTCAGCTGTTAATGAAGTTCATCACAACACTGGCCATAAGATATTGTTTGAAAAATCTTCGATCATTGCCAATGCCCCTTATTTTTTCAAGAGGAAAATTCGTGAGGCCATTGAAATCATCAAGATCCCCAACAACTTGAATCGTGACAGTGGTTATTACCTATCAGACACATGGAAGTCTGCTATCGTTACTAGCTCTGCTTCCTCCACTTCTGACCAACCGTCGCCTTTGTCCGGTTATAGCCGGTATAAAGTCGCTAACCTTTCTGTTTTTCCTTCAGAAGGGTTTCGCCTCTGGCTTGGTTTATAAGTTCAGTTACCGTTCCCTTCTTCCTCTTGCTAAAAAAGTTTCGCCTCTGGCGTGGTTGACAAGTTGAGTTTACGTGCTCTTTTAGTGTCCTTTTCCTCCTAATGAAGCTCCTAAAAAAAGCAGGCGAAACGTTGAGTTCTTCTATCTCAACAATGACACGGTCGCAACTCGCAAGACGTTCTCTTAATTCTGAAAGAATATTTTAAAGCCTTCGTTTTTAAAATCAAAAATTAACAAAAATTATAAATTTTAAATTTTGAATATTTTTAGGACAAAAAAGGAACTAAAAGAAATAAGGCTGCCTAAGTTGTTTAGTAAATTCTGGAGGAACTACCAATCTAACAGGAAAAAAAAAATTCAAAGCCTTAAGCCTGCACTTACGTACCTTCGTTTTGAAAACCATAAATTAACAAATGTGAGAAATTTTAAATTGTCAATAATTTTAGGACAAAAGTTAAAAATGGGCCACCTAAATTGTTAAACATATTCTGAAGAAATGTTGAAGCACCAATCTAAAGTGCTTCCGAAAGAATTTTTTAAAACCTTAAACCCGTATGCACTTTAATTTTTAAAATTAAAAATTAACAAAATTTGTTTTAGAGACAGGTGTTAACCTTTAAAAACAGGAATCTATATAAACGGTTTTGAATTCCTAGTTTTTAAAATGCGAAATTTCAAATTAAAAATAGCAACCAATTAAATTAAAACGAATATGTAAATTGCAAAGGTAATAATACTGAAAACTTTAAGTTATAAAATAGGAGATTTTACGATTTAAAACTAGCCGAAGGTAATAAGGCCGCCCACAATTTGTAAAGCAGTTGCACTCGAGAAAATTAAACCGAAATTTATCTGCAAGGAGTGAACGTGACATCGGTGCAATTGGAAAGCAAGTCTTTCGAAAACGTGTGTATTTCCGTGAACCCGAAGTACGCCACTGGCAATAAATACTGTTACAAAGAGCAGCAGGAGTACTAAGATTTAAGTGTCACATTTCAAGAACACGCTCTTGGAAGATTAAGGTCTACTCATTTCTATTACTTCTACAGAGCATTACTTCGTTTATTGTAAGCCCCCTGTCCTTTTCGCAGCCGTCTACATTGTCCTGCACGCGTTTTTAAATTGCTTAATAAACTCCAGTCTCAACTTATTCGGTTATTCTACACTGCGAAAGCTTTATATATACCTTCAGAGAGGATCTAATTTCGCGAAGGCAAGTTGAATAACAGAAAATCATATTTCAGAAGTTTTAATTTTGTGCGTGGTGACTTCTGAATATTTTACTTGTATTAAGAATTCCCACCGACTTTCGAAACTAAATCGAGCAAATCATTTCAGTTTTTTCATTTCTTGCCCTATTTTTCGAGGTTTCGTTTGAGTTACTACACCGGAAATTGGCTTAATTAGAAACTACTTGACAAAATTGAAAAGTAAATCTATCCAAAACTCCTGCAACTTCTAAATCTGCATACCACCCTTGAAAAATGTTACAACACAAAATGCTTCGGCCTGAAGTAATCGAGTATTAAATACCGGCACAGTAAAACATATTTTCACATGACCTCGCTTTATTAATTTTAAGGTTCGCTTCTTATGTTATGTTTTTAAAATGCTAACTTATGATACATCCTCAATTAACAGAAGTATGAAGATTCCGACAGGATGATATAAATTTCTGAATTACAATTAAAGTAAGTAATTTAAATATCTAATAATGTGAATACAAAAACTTACCACACAAATAATCAAACAGAATTTCATGGATATTTGGCTCACCTGCAACAAAGAAAAACAGATATTAGTATTTAAAATATTTTGTACGCAAAACAAAGCAAAACTAACGTTAAAAATGCAGCAACCAGGTATTTTTTTTAAATTTTTTGCGTTTTTACTTACACGTTTAAGAGATATCAAAACTTTTTCCAAAACGGTCAAAAAATCTAACCTAATTCGGAATTTTGGAAAAGTTAGTTTTCTTTGCACAATTTTGAAAATTCGATATTAAAATTTTCTTAAACCTCAAAACACATTTGAAATCTTCATGCTTGTCCTTCGTTTCACTTGGTAGAACGTAGGCTTCTCGAGTGCTTCCTTACTTCTTCAAAAGGGCTTTCAAATAATTTAACCTTAATCACAAGTTTGGAAAAGTTAGTTTTTTCACATACTTTTGAAAATTCGATATTAAAATTTTCTTAAACTTCAAACTCCTTGGGAGACTTCATATTTTTTGTCCTACATTTCAGGTTGGTAGAACGTAGGCTTCTCAAGTGTTTCCTTACTTATTCAAAACGGTTTCAAAAAATCGAACCTTAATCAGAATTTTGGAAAAGTTATGCTTCTTCTCGTACTAGCTATTAAAATTTTCTTCAAAAATACGTTTGAAACTTCATATGTGGTACTTCTCGAGTGCTTCCTTACTTCTTTAAAAGAATACCAACCTTCATCAGAATTTTCGAAAAATTCTTTGCATAATTTAGAAAATTAAATATGGAAATTTTCTTCAAACAGCTTTGGGAACTTCATATTTCTCCTACGTTTCACGTTCCTAAAACGTAGGCTTCTCTTAATTGCTTCCTTACTTCTCCAAAAGGACTTCAAAAGTTTTATTTACATAATTTTGAAAATTCGATATTAACTTTTTTCTAAATTTCAAATCGCATCTAAAAACATCATTCTTCCCCTGCATAGGTAGGTAGGCAGAACGTAAGCTACTCAAGTATTTTCTTGCTTCTTAAAAACAGCTTCAAAAAATCCAGCTTTTATCAGAATTTCGGAAAAATTAATTAAATTAATCAAAGGAATTCAAACTAAAAGTCGGAATTAAACAAGGGGACAGCCTGAGCCCTCTACTGTTCATAATAGTCATGGATAGAATATTGAAAAACGTTAGAGAAATAAATTTTAAAGTTGCAAAAGGTTTTAAAAGGACAGATTTAACTCTTTAATTATTTATTGTTAATTTAAAATTCATCGTATATTTTAGTTCCTCCGGAATTAAATATTAAAGACAAATCTCTCCATAATTTCCAAAATTCGTAATTCGTTTTTTTTGACGATCTTTTGGAAACGTTTCATCCTGATTTACTTAAATTTGAATTAAAATTTACTGCGCCAAGAATGGAAGAGATACCTGTTAGATGAAGGCTGAAAATTGAAATTGATGGAATGTCCATTTGAGGATATTGAAAATTAAATGTAAATAGGTACATAAAATTGATTTTAAGAGGATTGCTAACAACATACAGAAATTTATAAATTTCGATTTTAGTTTTAAAAACATTCGATATTAAGGTTTTTTTCAATTTCCAAACACGTTTGAAAATTTTATTTTCTTCTGCATTTCACGTAAGCTTCTCAAGAACTTCCTTGATTCTTAAAAATGGCTTCTAAAAATTCAGTTTTTATCAGAATTTTGTAAAAGTAAATTTTCTTTCATTAATTTTGAAAATTAGATGTTAAACTTTTTAATAGATCCCAAAATCTTCACTCTTATGAAGGTACAAATTAAGCTTCTTTTACAATTGCATTTCGAAATCATTAAAAAAAAAATATCCGTAATTCCTCAAAATTTTTAATGAATTTTCAGGTTTTTGTGGTTATGCTTGTGCAAAAAATAGTATATACACCTCGGGAGAGAATGCTATTTTTCCCTCGGTGCTTTCTAGCCCTCGGGCTATAAATTGCACCTCATGAAAAATCATGCATTTCTCTCCCTATATGTATAATATACTATTAGTTCTAGTTGTCACACTTCTGCCAAATTTCTTTTTGCAAAGAAAAGTGTTATGATTTTTTTCACAAAAAGAATTTCCGAATTTTCAGAAATTTCTAACTGTTTGAGAATGTCGTTTTTTTTTTTTTTGGATTTTTCGTAAGACCTTTACGAGAATTTGTGTCAAATTTTCTGCCAACAAAGGAGAATTCCTTGAATTTTTTAGAATTTTTGACTATCTGAGATTGATTTTTTTTATTTGTTTTCTTTGAGAGTTCTTGTAAAACTTTTAGAAACTTTTCAGCTAACGTAGGAAACTTGCCTCGTTTATGTATGTTGTTATAGTTTGTTTTTTTTGTTTTTTTTTACAAATCCAAATTCTGAATTTTCAAGAATAACTAGATGTTTCAGAATGATAGTTTTTTAGCATGTGTGACTAGTTTTCTTCAAAGCAATATCCCTTCACCTACGCCTGTATTTAGAAAACTTTTCAGAAAAGGTATTTCTGAAAATTCATGAATTTCTAGCTGTTTCAACATTATTGTTCTTTTTTGCGTAAAACTTTCGTGAAAATTTGAGCTTAGTTTTCTGCCAACAAAGGAAAATTCCTCCGTTTACATATGTTTCTAAATTTTTCAAAAAAAGTATTTTTGAATATCCATGAATTTCTGGCTGTTTCAAACTGATTGTTTTTTTTTTATGATTGTTGTGTAAAAAGTTCGTGAGAATTTGAGCCTAGTATTCTGCCAACAAAGGAGAAGTCCTTCGTTTACGTGTATTTTTATACATTTTCTCAGAAAAGAAATCTCTGAATTTTCATAAATTCCTAGCTAGATTATTTTTTTAAATTTGTTTTCTATGATTTTTGTGTAAACATATTTTTAGAATTTGTGTCTAGCTTTCTGCTAACAAAGGAAAATGCCCTCGTTTACGTCTTACTATACATTTTTTTCAGAAAAAGGGTTTCTGAATTTTCATCAATTTCTAGCTGTTTCAGAATGATTACACCGGTGAACAAAAAAATTCACAAGATGCCAATTAGAATACATTAGCATGAATTCTTCAAAGCCGCCGATACCACATAACGGAGAATTTCCTGTGCCGGTTTCCATTTCTATGTTTGAAGTCGGATGTAATGATATTGAAATGTTAAGGCCCATCTAGTGCCAGCAACGACACAGATGAAAGTGAGTTCGATGGAATGTTCTCTCCTTCTCGAAATTTTTTTCAAGGATTTAATACGTGACTTTATCAAAAAATGGAGCTGAGCTTTTAGTATCTGGACTTCGTGAAAAAGTTACTAGGTATAACATCTTATCGAAATAGACAGCAAGCACTACTGCCATTCTTAACGATCTTGAATTGTAACAATATTTCTGAACTCCTCGTGATGATGGGCTTGCCAGAATAGCGACCATCAGAATGACAGCTGTTTCTAAACAGTTCTAAAAGGAGCTTGAAATGTGTATTACTGCACAATGGGAATAAATTTGCGTCATTTCCAATTGGTCAAGATAGTCTTAGAAAAAATAGCATATTTTCAGCATCCGGCATCAGTGGTCTGTTAATGTTGACTTAAAAATAGTGAACTTTCTTCTTGGGCAGCAAAGTGGGTATACCAAATAGCCATGTCATCTATGTTTGTGGGATAGTTGTGCAAACGATAAACATGGAAATAAATTGTCTGGCCTGTAAGAAATGATATAATTGTGGGAAAAGCCAACATCATGAGCCATTAATAGAGAGATAAAATCATACTGCCGCCACTCCATATCAAAGTGGGCTTAATGAAACAGTTTTTAAAGCCTTGGACAAGTCAGGCGACTGTCAAGTACATTTGGTGTATTCGAATCCGATGCGTGGCTTACTTATGTAGCTGTTATCAAAAACTTTTTAGATTACCACAAGGCGGACAACTATCAGGAATTAGTCCAGAACATGCTAAAAAGTTTCAAAAACTTGGGAGCAAATAAGAGTATCAAACTTAAGTTTTTGCACAGCCATTTAGACAAATTTCCTTCCAATCTAGGAGATTATAGTGAGGAGTAAGGGGAACGATTCCACCAGGATATTCGAGTAATGGAAGAAAGATACCAAGGAAGGTGTGACCGTCACATGATGGCTGACTACTATTGGAGCTTGCAAAGGGACTGTCCACAGCAAAAACACAGAAGAAAATCTTATATATTCTGCGTTTTCTAATATCATAATAAATTGTAAATGTATATCAATAAATAATGAATAAAAATTATATGGTTGTTTTTATAATATTGACTTTATTTCTTTTATGAATATTTAGGGCATAAGCATTTGCTCGAAAACGTTTCTTTATAATTTTTATCTAAAACTTTTCGGAGAATTTGTACCCAGTTTTCTACCAACAAAGGACAATGCCTTCGTTTACGTCTGTTTCTATAATTGAAAAAAATAATAATTCCAAAGTTTTATGAATTTCTAGCTGTTTCAAAATGATTGGTTTCTTTTTGATTATTGTGCAAAACTTTTCTTAGAATTTTTGCTAAGTTTTCAACTAACCAAGAAAAATTAATTCATCTTTAAAATATTATACAAGTTTAAATTGTGTACGTACAGAGTATCCCAAATATCAGCATAACCATTCGATTCGTTCATATTTTACAGTATACAGTTGAGAGTGGGTGTTTTTACATTTCTGTATTTTTTGAAGCTACAATTTGGAAAAACAATCACTCAAACTGAAGATTTCATAAAATTTTTCTATAAACTATAACTCCTTATATCTTCTAATGAATCAGAAAAAAAAATGTATTCCAATACGTCATTTCGACTCACACATTCTACATTTTTCGAATTTTATAAACCACCTTCGTAACTTATAACTTGAAACCTTAATTAGGATATAATAGCAAGACACGTACGACTTTTAAGAACGAATGACTTTCGGACTAACTGTGTACTTTTAAAACGTTCACAATTTTTAAGTTGCAAAAGGGGGCATCTTAGAAAACTTTTAACTCAAACTTCTTTTTGTATGTGTGAAAAATGTCCTCAAAAATTTGCTACAGGCGAAGAATCTTGGCGACTTCAGAAAATAATTATCAGACTCTCCGGAAACATTGAATTTGAAAAATATTGTACCACAAAATTTAATCACAAAGTAAAAAAAAACCAAACAAAAAAAACTTAAATTATAACAATATTTTTATCAGGGGCCTTTTGTGAGCTTGTACAAGGCAGTGAATTAAGAAATTTGTAATGTCCTAATTAAAAATCAAATTCAAAACATTTCAGGTGTTCAGATTTGACTCTATGACCAGTTAAGTGTTTCTACGTTGACCTTAAATTTTTAAGTCGAACAAAATACTTTTCGTGGAAATCTGAATGAATGCTGAACATTTTTATATTTCAACCAAGGGAATAATTTTATATAGGTTACTAATTTAATTTACGTGTTCGGCTGTTTAAAAATAAAAACACAAATAAATAAAAAAAACTAATAATTCGTTGCCTTCGGGAATGTTGGCGATATATTTTTGAAATAACAATAAAGTTTGTCCTCGCCGAGTGAAATATTATTCCGTAATATTATTTTACGATATCGACAGTTCTTTTCAAAATAGATTGTTATGTTTCCGTGGACATGTTGTTTCGTACATCATGTTGTACAGTTGCAGCACACATGACGTTTTCCTTTCGACCCCAGCAGAGCGGTAAATACAAGAGCTTAGGGGAAAGTAACTTGTCACGGTGGCCGTATTTATTAGGACCGTATATGAGCAAGTATACGTGATTTTCTACTTTGCCCTTATTACACCCGTCTACCTTAATAAAGAGTGTTAATTAGAATGTATAATTTTTATAGAGGACTCGTAGCAAAGAGCGAGCCTAATGCTCCATACGTGTTCGGAACGACGTAATGAACGCAATTAATCTAATAATGATGCGAATTGAATTAGCGGAGATTACTTACGATAGAACGCTAGGTAAATCCATGCTAACGAGGGTAATTTAAGGTAGAACAACCTCATGTAACCCTTTAGCGGTTGGCTTCTATAGAACCCTACAGAATTTCAATAATTACAACCCATTAATTAACGTTACATGGAATCCAGACTATCTACTACTGTCTACTTTGCATCTATTCATTAAAACTCTTGCGCAGATATTTGTGGTTAAGTGCTTTTAATGAAGCCAAACGAACCGACCTGACTGATGCTGTAGTAAAATGTATTCATTCAAATATCTGAAAAATTTATTCAGTAGTTGATTTATGACTTCGATTAAAGATGCAACGGAAGGAACGATGCATTAAAACGTCCCCCTTTTTCCGTTCCTACACGTGACTAAATTTTAGAAAGCTTAAGATTTTGCCTGATTAAATCTTTTCCGATTTCGTCAAATTGAAAAGTGGCCAATGAACGTAAACAGTTCAAATATGTCACTTCAAAGATATACTTCCTGCCCAGACGGAAATTTCAAGCAAATCGCGCTATAACCCTGATCAACGTCAACGTCGAAAACTTCAAATAACATTGCATACCTTGTGTTAGCTGGTTGTCTGGACAAAATATTTGCAGATATTTGAAATCCTTGAATATGTAGCAATATAGTTTCAAAGGGAAACTACCGGAGTATATTACGTTTTTCTGCTAAGTCTGCAGTGAAACACGGAATATTGAGAATTTTCTTTTATGAGGTGTTAGCAGAAGTTTGCATATTTCTTTAAATTTAAAAATATGCAAAGGGAATTAGTTTTTTCAGCATCGTAATTAAAATTTTGCTGGAAACGGTTAAGTATTGCAAACAGAAATAGTATTACGTAATAAATACGTAAAGCGAGTTGTATGAAAAGGAAAGAAGGGTTTCCACACTAATTTTGACCAAAAAAGGCAATTCCATATTTTTCAATATTAAAAATTTCATTTCAGCCGGGATCGAACCCGAAACTTTTGCTTTACAGGAAACCTTCATAGACCGTCACGAAAGTAAGGGTGCTTATAATAGTGGTCCGCAATTTCTCTCTTTTTTTTGAGCAGTGTATATTTTTAAGAACACAATTTTTGCGTTTTGTTAATTTATTTATTACCGATCTTTTCCTAATTCTTCTTTGTTTTTATGTTTTGATTTGAAAATAACTACCTAACCTAAATTTATTTTTTTATAATTACATTATGACTGTTCCATGTTTTTGTTTTTCAATACAAAAGTATCAGAAAGTTCGCTTTATTTAATTTTGTAAAAGACGCAAAATATGTATACTTTGACGAGACGATAAAAAATGTAAACCTCCCTTAATCCGGCACTGAACATTCGCTAGACTATTAGATACTTGTAATTTGTTTCAAAACTGTCAAATGTTTTATTTAATTTTCTAAAAGCCATCCTGTTTTATCTTGTGCTTTAGAAAGCGTGATGAAAACATTAAAATATATAAATTCGAGCATCATACTTTTAATTTTCAAAATTAATAATGCATCGGGCGTAGAGAAGGCAGCCAGTAAATAACATAAACAAATGGTTATGGGTCTAGAATATAAATAATTCTGATCGCATCAATCTATCTAAATAATCTGTCCCCTGCAGACTCAGACCACAGATAAATCCAATATCTCCCCCGGTTGTCACAATCAGTGTTTGTCAATTGCTCACTTAGCAACTGAGTCATTGTTTGCAACAAAGTTGTACGAACACGCAAGGTCCAATTTTCGTTTTATTTTGGGTCAGGGCCAGACATGCAAATAATTTACAAAAACGATTTCGACTTATTTATGATTCGCGGTTTACCTTTGAAAAAGCGCCCCTTATTTCCCTGACGCACGTGAGATTAGAATACGTCAAAATGTATCTCGGTTACTACCCCCTGTGTATAAGGGGGTAAGATGAGCTGCACTAGGGTTAGTTACTACATTTATATTCATTACCCTCTAATGCCCTTACAGTGCGGTTGACCAGAGGGTCGAGAACTCACTGAACTGTTTTGAAGCATACAGCTATTAAAGCTTTGCTTTTCGAATAACAATTTCCTATTATGGACTGCGGAACTACGCTAAAGTTGCCACCCCTTTTTTTAGCTAGAAATTCCAATGGTTGCGCGATTTATTTCCTTTTAAATTCAGGAACGGAAATGAAAGACTTTCATAATAATAGTTAATAAGCCAGACAGAGAAATTTTAATTATTCGGAATGACTTTCCGTACATAGAATTAAATGAGTAAAAAGGTAACTTCTTGAAATTTTAGAGCAAACTTTGATTGGCTCGGAGCTGCATCCTTGATTATACGTAAATTAGGTCAGTATGCTCTAATTTTTAATGAAAAATGCCTTAAAAAGTTGGTCGGTATAATTTAGAGATACATCTTTCTTTGCAGCTACATTACATAACAAGATTATTATGCATGAAAGCAAGCTTAATTAAGTTACCAGGAAAATTGTGAAGATCAATTCACAAAATGTCAAAAAATTAAAATAAATAAACATTGTATTGTTATAGTGTTGGAGTACAAATTTAAATGGATCGGAACAATCAACCTATTGACAACAACAATTACAATTACTGTTACTGTTTAATGCTTAATAAACAATGCCGATTACTACAAAAAATACTTTCTTAACGCAGATTTTGAGATTTACCTAAATATGAGTTACAGTTATATAATTTTTTACCTTCTGATTTTAGTGACGGCATGTAAGAACTACAAATTTTATATGAAAAAAAACTTAATTGATACAGGCACAATTTAAACTACTCAAAACTGAATAGGGATACTGTTATTAGTATTATTAGGTTATTACACATATTTGTAGCTATTGTGAAAATGTTTCGAGTTGTATTTTATGTTCTTAACATGGTTACTAGTTATTACACACTATTGTGAAAATGTTTCGAGTTGTTTTTATGTTCTTAACATGGTTATTGTTAGTACAGCAATATCCCTATTCATTTTTGAGTAGTTTATATTTAAATATTCACATCACAGAAAAAAAAGTACGTTTAACCTAAAGATTCAGCTTCAAATGGATGCACTCCATTTGTTTTCCCAGTTTACTTTTTCAGTAAGTAGTTTGTTCATTATAACTCGCATTATTTTCAAAATCGTTCATGGTTTTAAACAAAAACTGCTCTAAAAAATAATTATACAATAAACACACCAAAAATTAATATTTTATTAATAGAAAAGAAGCCTCACAAGAGAATCGTAGGAGGATCTGTGATTACTATAGAACGTGTCCGATTTATGGGAAGCTTAATATTGTGACTGAACACTACAAACAACAACAAACATACTTTGCGAGTTGGTGTCACTATAATCGGGAGTCAATGGGCAATTACAGCAGCATTTTGTATAGAAAAAGTCTCCGTAAGTAACTTTCAGTTCAGCTATACAAAGTGTGTTTCTGTATTTCAACAATTACTTTTTGGCTTGCTTACCACGTTACCCCGTACGCCTACGTGCGAGATAACCGGGTATGAAAGCGATTAGGAGGCCTTAACTCTTCATGTTGCCGGCCAAATTCCTTGGTGTATAGTATCAGTTCCAATCCTTTTATCTTATTTTGACTTTTTTTGACGAAACGTGTTCAATAAACGTTCAAAATTTGTATTTTTGGAATTTAAGACAAATGTTTATCTGAACTTTCTTGTTTATTTTGACCTAAAGAACATGTCATTAGAACCTAGAACAGTGCCTTACATATGTTTATTAGAGTTTTTCTCTTATTTTTTTGCTCTAGAATAAGCGCAATTTTGAAACACCCTTTATATTAAGTTCCGTTACTAAAATTTAAAATTTAAACAACAAAATGAATCAAAAAACCACGTATTTTCAATTAAAGAAACTATGGAGGTTTATTTTAAACTACGCAGAATATGAAATTTACGAAACTACTTTATTGCCAATAAAAATTTTAATTTCCTATATACCTAATGATAAATAAATTACAGAATGTATTTTTGATCATGTATTTGTCGAAGTTTATTCTAGTTATGAATAGCGCTTTTATGTTGTTTTATCTACTGGCTTCAGCTTCTGCAAGTAAGAAATTTCTTTTGCTTTGTAGCTACAGAAAAAATTTCGCTGACTAAAGTTTTGGACATTACTGTAGTAACTACTTTAGGTAGCTTAAAAACTAACTCTTTGTTTCATGGAAATAAGCACACAATTGAAAATACCCACAAAACCCAAACGATTATAAAACAACCCCGTAAACTGTCAATATTTAACCTGAACCAATTGAAATATTTATTAGAGCATCGATATTCAGAAACTAATTACTAGAGACCGGATTTTAGGTGATGAGTCATCCAAATAGGTAAATTTACCTAAATCCATAAGCATGCTAAATATTTGTAAATAAGGTTGTCCCTACCTGTACCGTTATGTTTCTTCAATAACAAATGATTGGTTTGGTGACTCAACGAAAACTTGGCCACGTCTATTGTAAATATATTGATTGGTGAACCTTGCCATCCTTTTTCAGGAAACACTGCTATAATTTCTAGAGAGCGGCAAAAGTAAACTGTCTTAAAAGTGCTACTTAAGTGTACCGCTCTACTGAAATAATTTTACTAAATCTTTACTAGATCCGATCTCTACTAATTACATAACTAAAACCTACCACTAAGCGTTATGTTTTTAGTTAAAAATTCCACTATTTAAATATATACATCTAATCGGCGACCTTAACATGCCCCAAGATGTTACGGTGTTTCTTGTTTATGTGTAAATCTTGCCCATTCGTTTTTGTTTTTTGCTAGTTTCTTTCCTTCATTCGTGGTCAATCCTCTTTCCTTCAAACATTCGTCTATCATATAATCCCATGTTTTTCTTGGTTGCCTCTTCCTCGTTTTTGATTTGCTCGTGCTTCCCGTCATTCTCTGTCATTCTCTCTATGAGTCCGAACCATTTTAATTGTTGTCGTTCGATTGCTTTTGAATTGATTCCATTTTTACTTCTTCTCTTACACTTTCCTTGCGAATTTTATCCTTTCCTGTAATGCCTTTGATGTTCTTAGATATTTCACTTCCATAGACTGTATTTTTGTGTCTGCTTCGATAGAACCCTAATTTCACTTCCATATATTAAAATTGGTTGAAACACTGCATTATACGTTTTTTGTTTTTTGCTTTCTTAGATATTTCCTTTTTTCGTATACGAGGTATTATTCAGAGCGTGGTATAGTTTCGCTGCACTTTCTGCAATTTCGGCAGCATTCCTTCCATTACTATGTATTTTTACTCCTACATATTTGAATGACTCTACTTGTTCTAGATCTAGTCCATTTATTTATTGATATCTTCTGTTCTTCTTTTCCTATCACCGTTACTTTTGTTTTGTGACTATTTATTTTCAAATTTCTAACTTGTAAAGGGGACCTTGCACGATCAATCGTTTTAACATCAATCATACTGAGTTCAGTCACGAAGCACCCTACAATGTCAGTCACACTGACAGTCGGCAGCGAAGTACCATCAAGTGCGGATGTCGAGTAAAAAGAAGAAGGCTTTTTTGGCCATTGTCTTGGCATTGGATACCAAAAGAAATGCAACAATGAAAAGAATGGTACAAAAAACGTGTAAAGTATACTCATTTAAACTTGCTGCGTGAGATCTCAGAGAGCCGTGCTGAAGATGACCGCATGAACGAGCGTCTCTTCAACAAATTGCTCAGCAAGATAGAGCCGCATCTAGCTAGAAGAGATTCAATCAGATTCAATCGGTAGAGAAAATAATGACCGTCATCCCCCCACCATCCGTGATTGAAGCTCGGATTACAAAATATCCAGAAATGCATCAATCTCATTCAACAATCCATGAATCTGGACCTTACATGGTTAATCAGATTGTCAATTCGATTGATCGTGTAAGGTCCATTTATAAGGCTTTCCTACATATTTCAAAGTCGTATTGTAGCTCTTCCTTGTTACTAAATCATGCGCAAATGCCCTTTCAGCTATTGACACCATCTCCACATTCCTGTAAACCCCCTTCATCTTTACTTTCTGTTTTGTTTCTTTTATTATATCATCTAGTGCAATATTAAATAGTATTCGACTTAGAACTCCTCCCTGCCTTAGTCCTTTAGTTATAAATTCTTTGACTGTATATTTCCAATTCGCACATAATTGCTTGCGTTATTGTATAAACAGATCCCTCTTCTGTTCAAACTACTCCATACTATTCGCCATGGTATACTGTCAAAAACTTTTTCTATATTTATAAATGCTACAAATATAGTGTTGTTTTCGTTTTTCTCAATCGTTTCATTGTAAGTATAGGTCCCAAGTTGCAGTAGCTAGGTACCCCCCCCCCCCCCCCAGTCCAGCATGATCAGGAAAGTTAAGAATCGTTGACTCCGGTCAGTGCTGGAATGGGTAGTCCGATTGCTATGTTAATGTGATATCTCCCTTCCACGAGGACCGGTCACTATGGAAGAGTAGACCAAAAACCCTTCACTAAAAAGGCCTTTGCCCTTTATAGGGATATGTATGGGCTAAGAAAGAATAGTAGATATGTGGTCTTGCACTCCACGCCCTTTCCTGAATCCACTCTTGGTCTCTTCTAATTGCCTTTCCACGACATCTCTTAAACGTTTTTCTATTATTCTTTCATTTACTTTTAAAATTACGCTAAGTATAGTAATTCCTCTGTAGTTCTCTGTTAATGCCTTTTTTGTGTATGGGTATAAGTATTCCCAGTTCCCAGTGCTTAGGTATTTTACTGTCTTTCTATGCTTCATTATACAGACTTATTAACATTTCGATCGAGCATGTTCCCCATTTCAGAAGTTATGCCATCCTCCTTTCCCTCTTTTCAGCATTCTCACTGATTTGGCTACATCTATTTTGATATCATCTTGTTCTATAAGATCTACGTTACGAGCATCTCCTGGATTAGCTTGGTCATCCCTTATTTGTTTGTTTATGGTCATCTCTTGTTCCATGTTCAGCATGTTCTCGAATTACTCTTTCCAATACCATTCCATTTTTATATTTTATGTTGCAGCTTCTAGATTGTTTTCCTTTTCTTTACTATGTATTCTCTCTTATTTTTTTCGCCAAACTCTTTCCACAATTTTTGTTTTTGCGTTTTTCACTATTTCTTTAACTTCTTTCTGTTTATTGTAATTTTCTTCGTTTCTATTTCCCAGGTATATTTTCCCTTCATGTCTTTTCAATTTTATCTCGGTTTTTATTTCTTCATTCCATCACTTAATCCGTTTTGTGTTTTTATTTAGTCTCCCACTTCCGCATGACTCTTTTGCTACATTTACTAGTATGCCTTTGATCTGTTTTCAGAGGTTTTCTAGGGTTGTGGTATTTACATCTTCTTCTATCTTGTTCAACTCCAACTCCACTTTCTCTTCGTCTAATTTGGTTTTATATCTTTCTCCTGCAGTTCATATATTGTTCTTATTTCTTTCGACTTATTATCTAGATTTCCTTTTTCCTTGTTGATGTTCTCTACGTTTTTCACTTTGTATTTCTATTCTTGACATTGCCACGAAATCTATGGACCCCGTTTTACCCTTGTATATTTTACTTCCTTTGTATAGTCTTTGTTAATTATTACGTAGTCAATTATCGACTTTTCTTCTATGCTTTTAACTTCTCTTGTGTACTTATGTATTTCTTTGCGTTTAAAAAACGTATTCGTTATTATTAAGTTATTCATTATATAGAACTCCATTAGCTTTATTCCATTATTATTTCTAGTTTCTTCTCCATGTTTTCCTATTATTTCTTCTATTTCATCTTTTTTGTCCACTCTTCTATTTAAATCACCTACTTTTTTAATAAATTTCTTTATTAGCCGATCATATCCCTATATACGACAAGCTTTTTTAGTAAGAGTTTTTGGTCTATTCTCCCATTGTGATCGGTTCTCGCGGGAGAGAGGTGCCGAGTTAACGGAGCAATCAGGTTACCCATTCCAGCACTGCACTGGGAGGTGCCTAACTACCGCAACTTGGCATCTATTTAACTATAATAATAAGACTAATTAGGAAAGGGCGGAAATTAAAATTTTACTTGACTAATTTCCACAGAATCCAGAACCTATAAAATAATAGGTGGAAATGCGATTAATATAGACAAAGCTCCATTCATGGGAACTTTAATGCTCAAAATAACTGTTGGTAACAGAACAAATTATCGTTCGCTATGTGGAATTACGATAATTGGTACCCAATTTGCACTTACGACCGCAAAGTGTCTGGAACAAGTATCTGTAAGTTCGATTGTTATACTTTTTTTAGCATGGAAGTACTCCTCACACCCAAAGCGACAAGAAGCAAAGCTGAAAGAAAAAAGAAAAAGAACACAAATTTGAAGTTGGAGTGCTCAAACAAGCTGTAAATAAAAACGCTTAGGTTAGAAATTCTTCGAAAACTAAAATTTGTTTAAAGATTGTTTTAGTATTTTTTGGGTTCGTTTAGAAATACCCTAAGATTACAACTTTTTGGCAAATTCGGACATTACAACAAGATTAGATTTAACCAGTCGAGAAATATTTTAATGATTTAATTAATTAACTATATTTAAAAACTACAATTTATATTTAGAAATAATTTGAAACACTAATAATACGAATTTTAGTCAAAATTAATAACAAATGGTAGTGTATTTGTGCGTAGTAACACAGCCAGCTTATACTCGAACAAGAATAAACGAGATCACAGAATCAGAGCTTACCGTAAACACAGCAAATACTCTGGTGAAATTACTAACTTCGATTGTAATATAGCTCTGCTTAGAGTACGTCCTGATTTTAAAGCAAAAAATGAACGAAGTATTGATATTGCTGATAAAAGTTTTAATGTAAGTATTTTGAATTCAGTAAAATTAAACAAGCTAAATAGTTTATTTTAGTATGTGATAAATTCAAAGGCAAAAATATTTGGATGGGGTCTGATAGATGGTAAAGATAAGAGATGGGAAGATCAATTAAGGGAAGTTATAGTAACGATTCGTGATGATGAAAGGTGTCGAATAAATATGTGAGTAGAAAGTACAATTTTGTACTTAGGATTGATAAGATTTCACAAATGTTTATAGAATGGACAAATTCGTCCGAATCATGAATACTAGTACGCAAATGTGTACCGAAGGAGACAAACAACGTGATTTTTGCAACGGCGATGAAGGGGGACCTTTAGTTCAGTCCGGTATTGCAATCGGTATTTGTAGAAAAAAAGAATTGTGACAGGTATTAGCTTTTCAACATAAATTTTTAGGAATAATGTCGTGGAACAAAGGGTGTGGTATATATTACAAGTCCAGCATTCTCACAAGGCTATCAGAATTTCATAAGTGGATAGTTACACAAATGCGATATCTCTAGACCTTCCTAACATTATGAAAATTAGAAATAAACTTATTATAGAATGTCAAAAAGTCCTGAGTTATTAATTTTTTCATAGGATAAATTTAATGTTTTAATCTAATTATTTTTCTACAACTATTGTCTGAAGTTTTATTACGATTATCTTGAAATATGTTTGTAATTGATTTCTCAGCTCCTCCAATTTTAAATGAATTTTTTAACAACAGAAAGCCTTAAAAACTGCTGAAAATAACTGATATTTAAAATTATTTAAGCAAACGCAACTAAAAAAATAATTTGGAGCTTGCATTTATTAGCATAAAACAAGAATCCAGAGTTCCTTTTCCCGTAAAGTAGTCACGAATGATATTAAATTAGTTTAATAATTTACGTCTTAAAACTGGTTCTATTTATGTTCTCTTTATTACGAAATATATTATGTGGAAGAAAATTAACAAATATATTACTGTGTTAGTTTTAATTCTTGAACCATGAAATGGTTTCTGGTATTAGTTTGACCCAACAAGCAAGAGCCAGTCATCAACACGATAAATAAAAATGGCGTGAGTTACTAAGCACGTCCGGCATCAAGTTTCATCTGTAATAAGATTACTGGTGCTGAGTAGTTTGTAAAATAATTCATGTAGCTTTCTACTAGTGTGTAATGTAACACTCGCAGCAGTAATAAAACTATCTAAACAGTTTGTTATCAGCACAGCTATGCGAAAACAATATTTAGTTAGGCGCTAGAAACTATAGAAAAGGGTGGTATGTCGTTTATTGTTAATGATACAGTTGTTTGACTTGATTTAGTCGATTTTTTCAACTACCAGTTTAAGAAATCTGGGCTAAATATGTTGGCCTTTAATGATATTACAAGGCAAAGTTTTTGATAATTGAACTCATATCAAACTTTTTTTTTTTATCCAAAACTAAAGAGCTGCGTTGTTTGCAAACAAAATTCACTGTACTTAAGTTTAGTGGTTAATAGCACAATTAAAATTTACTACATGTATTAAACAACAACAATCACAAAACTTATAGTTGTACGTTTGGAATATAATTAGATCTTTTGTATTTAACCATCACAATGCATTATTTTTTGATATTACTAATAACTTCAACAGAATTTGGTACTATATACGTATAGTCGCAAGCATGTGAAACCGGAAGACGGTAGAGTCATAGGAGGTTATAAAGTTCCCATTCGACAAGCGCCCTTTATGGCAATTTTAATGGTTAAGGCTAACCTTAGAGACCTGTAACAGTACTTTGTGGCGTTACCGTTATTGGGAGACATTGGGGACTGACGGTATTTGTGACAGGGTATTTGTGAGTATTTCTCTGAATTTTTGAAATTTATCCATTTCGTCTTCACTTATGCTAAATAACTAAAATGGGAACTAATAATAATTGAAAAATTACCATTGGGGGACTTATGGGTTATAGGAGTAACTACCAAGATTACCGAGAGTTTTTGGTGGAGTTCTAATGGGAAAAAACATTCTTAAATTTCAAGCTCCGTACTTAAAATTACTCGCAATTATTATTAATAGAATTTAATGAAATTTAAGGCAAATTTAATAAAAAATAACAACATAGTAGTACGAGGTAATACCAGTTCCTGGTTGCACCACACTAATAAATTTGACCACATAATTTTGGACGTCCGAAGACATCCACATTATATTGGTGAGGTAAATACATACGAAAATAACTTAGCCTTATTAAAAGTATTTCCAATATTTAAGGTTCGATATGAGAAGCCTATTAAGATTGTACGACAATCATATAAGGTACTAATTATAAAAGCTAATCTTTGATATTGTAGTTCAACTATTATTCCACGGTAAGGGTGTTTGGATGGGGATTAACTAATCCTGGTGATATATATCCTTCATCCTCGTTGATGACAACAGAATTGTTCATAAATAGTCATCAAACTTGTTTGGCGTTTTAGTAAGTATGTAAATAAATAACTAAGATAAATTTGTGTTTTATAAGGATAATATATAACACAAAACATCAAAATTCGAAAGGCACTGGCGAGCAAAAATTCGACAGTTTGTTATTAAAACCAATATGGAACTAAAAAATGAAAAAAAGAATCATCCCTAATAACGTGTATTCCCTCCTCTTGCATCAATGACTGCTTGAAGTTGACGAGGAATACTTTGAATTAAGATAAGGATTACATTCTAGTCGATGTTATCCCATTCTTGCAATAGGAACTCCTTTAGCTCCTGGGCAGTTCTTGGAGCTGGTATATGTCTTCGAATACGACGTCCCAACCCATCCCAGTCATGTTCGATGGGATATCCGGACTGAGGGCTGGTCAATCGAACCGCGTAATTCCCACCTCATCAAGATATTCCCCGACAACTCTAGCTGCATGAGGTCTAGCATTATCGTGCATAAAAATGCCACGCTCGCCCATAATAATCATGAAAGGCATAACATGATCTTCTAGAACCTCGGTAATGTACCCATGAGCTGTCAGGGAACCTTTGTATGAAAACCAACTCTGTGCGTGCTTGTGAAGTGATTCTTGCCCAAACCATAACAGACCCACCGCCAAATGGAAGTCGCTCGTCAATACAAACTTGAACGTATCTTTCTCCGGGTCTTCTCCATACTCGCCGACGTCCGTCTGATATAGTGAGGCAAAAAACCGACTCGTCTGCAAACAGTGCCTTGCTACAGGCAAAAGTTAATCTTGCAACTCGACATTGCAATGGTGGACCTGTAGCCATCCTTCTACAACGCAATCCAGCAGCACGAAGTCTTCTCCTAACGGTCCATTCACTAACATTTAAATGTCTAACTTCTTGGATTTGATTTCATAGCAAAACCGCAGAAACTGTTCAATTCCGCAAACTAGCGGACACCAAAAAACGGTCATCTCTTTGGGTGGTGACTCTTTTTCACCTGGATCCTGGTCTTCTAGTTAGCAGGCCAGTCTCCTCATGGCGCTGGTACACCTTTTGTACAGCACAAAGGCTCTTACCAACAATTCTTGCAGTTTCTCGTTGTTCTCGGTCATCTTGTATCAACGCTACAATTCTTGCCACAACAATAGGATCTAAAGGCATTATTAACGCGCAATGAATACTATGAATACTACACTGTGCGACTGATTGGTTCTACAAAAGCGAACTTCAAAAAAAGGCACCGAAATGTCAATTCTTAATTAGAGGGAATGCACGCTATTTCATAGAAGTCGTACATACGGTGATAATACATGATAGATAACAAATATGACAGATAACATTTCTCGAAAAACAAATGATTAAGCGCCTGCTATGATTTACAATTGTCCAATATAAGCTTAAAACAGAAAATTCCACAAAAATATCACAACTATAAGTTGTAATTTTTTGCTCGCCTGTGTATATCAAAATATATGTCCACCTTTTTCAGAGAAATGCACTTACGCATAACAATTAGCTTTAAATCAATTCTGTACAAGAAGAAATAATTACACGGATTTTTGCATTGGTGACGAAGGGGGTCCTATTGTTAAAGATAAAGTTACAATAGGTATGAAAAATACATCAACCTTATATAATAATAACTTATTTGTAAATAAAATTGTCAGGACTTATTTCGTGGAATCCTAAATGTGGCTTAAAGTACCCCTCACAGCACATTCCCAGTCTTTATATGAAATTAAGCAAATATCGCGAATGGATATTTAATGAAATGAAGGGGTTGAATTTTAACTATTTATAATTTAGATATTAACAACTGAGCTTTTTAATGGAAATCCACTAAATAACTGTACAGCAAATGTTTGTATTAAAAGCAAAATCGTAAATATTTTCTATTTAAAGAAGTTTCGTTTTTACGTACTTCTTCACTTACACAAGTTAACAATTAATGAAAAAAAAATAAAAGAAATGCTTACCACACAAACCCATACGATTTTAACTAATATCTGGTCTTACCTGAAACAAAAATATGCAAATAAATAAATATACGGAAAGAACGCAACTTATATTTTAGAGGTGGGAATTTTTAGTGTTTTGTAAGCTTAGCTCGGCGGATCGGCTCGCTTCGGAGAGAATTCAAAACATGCTCGGTTTGGTTCGGAGAAAATGTTAAATATTCTCGGCTTTAGCCGAGCTTTAAGCGTTACCGAGTTTCGAGCCTTTGTCTAGCTTTAGGCCTTTCTAGAGTTTCGAACCTTTGCCGAACTTTCAGCTTAAATCGAACCTTTACCGAGCTTTGAACTTTTACCGAGGAGCACAAAGAAAGACAAGACAGAAAGAAGTGTGCACTTGACCAATTTCTTAAATTTATATAAATGTCGAGTATTTATAGAACTTCAAGTCTCTACCGAGTTTCGGGACTTTATCGAACCTGCCTGCAACGAGTTCCAAGCTTTACAAGCAATTTAGGAAAAACTCGGCTCGGCTCGGTGCAACAAATATTATGCACAATCTGCCTCAAAGCTCAAGCCGAGCCGAGCTTTCGTATCTGAGCTATTACATGTAATTCTAATGTTAAAATACACGAAAATTCTCGTTAGGTTGCACTTTTTCCCTTTTTAGGTCAAATTATATCAAATTCAAGACATCTAAACCTATTTATACCAGAAAGGCTTCGGGATAAAGCGATTTAGGTTGTGTATTATTATTAATTATTAGCAAGATAAAATTTATATCGGCAGTATTCTTATTATTACCACCTTTAATAGTATGATTTTCTAATAATATAAATCAGCGAAACAGCTTTATACAATCGTCAATAAACAATATTGCGAATAAATTCAACCATCGATAAACTAATAAAGTTTAATCAGCCAAGCAAAACATTTAATTTTTTGGAGTTTGTGCTTTTGATAACACTTCTGCAAAAATATGAAGTTTTTCTGTGCGTTAATATTTCTTACACTGCTTAGTTTCGGTAAAAAGGCTTTAAACTTCAAGCCTATATATTGCTTTCCCTTTGATATGTCTTAATTTTAGGTTACACGAAAGATTACGATCAAGAAGAATATAATTTGAACAGACATACAAAAATAGCATATCGTTTTGCTGCAGATGCAGATACTCATATATGCGATTAAGAAGCAGGAAACTGCCACACAAACTTAATAAGATGATTAGATGTCTAAATTATGTAGGCACTAGTTTTGGTTCAACGATCTACCTAAAGTTCACTACATTAAAATATAAAACAATTAATAAATAGCCTTCCTTTGCAGGTACGAAAGTGTCACCACAAACGTTCTACAAATTATTAAATTAAATCCATGGCAATATCTGCAGTCCATTTATTTAAATTTCCTACTAATGTGTAACACAAAAACCATCTACTAATTAGAAATTAAATAATAACCCGGAAATCTATTTCGTATCTCTATTGTGATAACATCGTTATATATTAAATTTGAACTGCCTCATCCTGGCGGTAGCCTCCCTTACTTTTTTTTACAATACCTAACAGATTTTGCGCCCTTCATAATTCCCAGTTCATGTTTTGCACATAACTTACGGCTCATCACAGTATCATTGCTGGACTTCTATTTATAAACTTGGGAGAAATCAAACTCCTATCATAAGGATAAAATGAAGGAGTTTTTGCGTCTGTTAACTCCTGAAATTATTCTTTTCATTTAGCCTGTTCCTAAAGATTCTGTGATTTTTAGTTTAAAGTCAATTTTTCCAATTTTCTAAAGGATAATACTAGGAAATCCGGATTTTTCCCTTATGGCCCAAAGTTTCTTTTTACATAGTAAT
Organism: Melanotus villosus; assembly: GCA_963082815.1. Classification (NCBI taxonomy): domain Eukaryota; kingdom Metazoa; phylum Arthropoda; class Insecta; order Coleoptera; family Elateridae; genus Melanotus; species Melanotus villosus. Next base: position 10,129,426 of record OY720421.1, on the reverse strand, counting down.
AATGACGCAGTAAATCTATTCACAAATGGCAGATTCAATTCCGGTGTTGAGGAGGATGATATAATTCTCTTATAAAGCCAGATTGCACCCCGAACTAGATTTACTACTTCTATTCTTTGTCATTTTCCTTTGTAACGTCTTCAGCTATAATGGACAACGTTATTATAGGGAACAATAAGTGGGAAGTATTTATGTCTCGTGCTCCGTTATCGCGTTCTTATGGATAGACTGTATGCCTGTTCTATGTAAGCTTTGTCTATTGTACCCAGTGAAACAATATTCTGATGTATATCCGTGGATTTACTAAATTTTCCGCTTCCCGACATAATCTCACTACTAATATTAATGATTTGCGAATCTGGCTTAGTTGCGTTGTCACTTCGATAAAACTTAAACCATTAAAGCTCCGTCACTCACTTCAGTTCGGCCAGTTTTACAACGAACGACGACGATTTTCCAACATCCGTTCATTTTTTAACGTGAACCAGAGATAGAAAGAAAAAACTCACCAATATTTGACAGCAGTCTAGATATAAATCGAGATAAATACAAAATACATCACCAGTTGAAACATACTCACCCAAACGTTTAAACACGCCTCGTTCGGTATCAGGAAATTAGAAACCGTATGGGTGAAATACGCGTCGTTTCCGTTTTGTATTTTCTTTTGTGCAGAATTCGTATGAGCACGTTTTATGCGTTTGAAAAGCCCATACTTTACAAATATTCCGCAATTAGGAAATTGCATCGAAGCATGACTCAATTTAATGGTTCAATAACCAAATTTTAAGGCCACAAGAGCTTTAGGCTTACTAAAAATTTAAGAGAAGTTCCAAAGACTGTTATCAGAGGTATTTCTATAATAAAAAGAGTAAAATCTTGTTACAATAAATTATTAGATATTTACGAAATTATTAGTCAACGCTAGGGCTGGAAATTTTTCGATATATCGAAATAAATATCGATACGGAATTTGTTCGATACACTCATATATTGAAATACTGATATATCGCTTTAATCAATATTCTAAGGCTGTTCATTTACGAAATAATAAAATTAATATTTAGTAAGGAAATTAAATATAAAATTAAAACATTACAAAATTGTATTATGAATACTTATACGAGGTCTGGTCAAAAATATCCAGAATGGCTTTATTTATTAAGAAATACAAGATTTATGAAATTGATATTTAATCGCCTTCAAAGTAGTCTCCTTTCGAAGCCACATACTTAACCCAACGTTGATGCCAGTGCTCGAAACATTTTTTAAATTCGTCTTCTGAAATAGCCAGTTAGTAGCTGCTTCGTCGTGTTCTGCTGCATCTCTTCAATATCTTGAAATCGTTTTCCTTTTAACTGAAATTTGATTTTAGGGAATATAAAATAGTCGCTGGGAGCAAGGTCTGGCGGACTTGTGGAATGCCATGTTTAGCAAGGAACTGCTGCACAAGTTGAGATGCGTGGGCTGGGGCATTATCGACTAGAGGTGGGCAGATCCGCTCGGAGTCGTTCCGTCGGAATGACTCCGACCTCGGATCCGGTCGGAGTCATTCCGATTTTTATTTCTGAGTCGCTCCAAGTGGGTCCGGACTCTTCGGTTGTTATTAGCAATCAATTATATCGACAAAGTTTTGAATCCAAATGAGTCCGGTGACGAATCGTAATTCGATATTCGGTGATTGGAGGCAGGATTTGATTTGTGTACTTGCAAATTTTTCTTTACGACAACATAAACATTGAAATATCGAATTACCGAATATACGCCACGTCATTTTGTGTTATATACTTAACCGTTCGTTTTTATTTGCATCCAGTAATTACACTTATTACTTATTACCTTATTAGTAGCAGCGTAATAACTCTATTAATTTTTATTTAAGGGGAAAATACAGATACAGATATAAAGAACTGAACTACAAAATTTCTGAAAAAAAATTTAACTGAAATTTTAAAATATACACTGCGTTTTCTAGACATATTTCCCCCTTACAATAGCCTATTGCCTATTGTATGTACTGTAGTACTTAGTTACACCTCTTTTGAGAGGTGACAAGTACGTGACTTTTGTTGTGTCCGTAAAAATGCAACTCTCCCGTATTATATTTAGAACAATGTCATCAATTGTACTGCTAGCCGCTCACATGAGTAATCTCGCCAAAACAATTCCGGACCGCTCATTGATTAGGTTTGGTTTGCCGGATTCTCTCTTGAATGAGCCGGAATCGGAACGACTCCATCGGAGTCGTTCCGCAGTCGGATTTGGTTTGGCGGAACTGGATCCTCGAAAGGAACCGGATTGCCCATCTCTATTATCGACTACTCACCATTCTCATGCAGTTCCGACCTTTCCGACGAACTGCGTCCCTCAATCGTCGTAGAACTTGATAGTAATACTGCTTGTTAATTGTCTGGCCAGGTGGAGCGTATTCATGATGCACAATTCCCTTGTGATCGAAAATGACAGTCAGCATTGTCTTAACATTGCTGCGGCTTTGTCGTGCTTTTTTGGGTCTAGGAGAATTTGGAGTCCTCCACTGTGAAGATTGGGCCTTAGTTTCAGGATCATACCCATAAACCCATGTTTCATGGCCAGTTATGATCGTTTTTATAAACTGACGCATTCAAGCAAAACACGGACATGCTTTTGTTCAGCTGTGAAAAGTTTTGGTACAAATTTAGTTGAGACGCGTCTCATACCCAAATCCACCGTAAGAATGGATTGAATGTTTAGATCTGTGACAATTTTCCTGCACACCTGCGGGGACAACTCCGACATTTTGTGCACTTTTGCTGATTGTAGGTCTTCCAAAACGCGGATCACTCTCAACCCCTTCACGACCGTTTTTAAAGCGTTTATACCACTCATAACTTGCGCACAACTCATACAATCCTCGCTGTAGACTTTTTGTAACTCCAAGTACGTACCTCTACAAGTTTCGTCAAGTTTTTGACAAAATCTGATGCAAATTCGTTGATCTCAAGTGTCAACAAAAAACATTACAATAATCTTAAAACGATATCTAAATAAATATCGACATGGAATTTATCGAAACATCGATGTACTTAATTATTGCCATATATGGATTAAATTGATATCTTAAAATGTTGTCATTCATTCAGATGGTGAATTTAATCGAATTGATGGATATATCGATACTTTTCGGTACCAATATTTTCGATATTGCTTGCAAGAAGCTACCATAGGATAAACTATCTATGTATGTATAGTAAAATAACAAATCCTAATTTCATCTTCGACTACATTACAAACCATAAAAAATAACTTCCCTAAATTACATTCGCCTAATTAGCCTCACAAGTAGGAACTAAACAATACTCTATTTATGTAATGGGAAAACCACAATTTACAACAAACACCAACAAAACAAAGTAGTTTCCACATATTAAGTCTCATAACGTATGTGCTTAATTTCATTAGTGCAACATACTTTAAAATTTATGGATCATTTAATGTCTGATGCAAGCGATAATGCATGGTTTAATTATTTGCTTAAATTTAACTCATGCAGTTGTTTCATCAAATGTTACATATTTGTTAACAATATTGTATTTTTTAAATTTAAGATTATTTTCTATTTTGCTTGAATTAAATTTAGAAAATACAAACATTATTACAAAACAATTTTGTCTGTATTTAAAGGAAAATGAAATATTTTATTTGTGAAGAGATACGTTGTTTTTATACGAGTTTATAGAAATGTTAAAAGACCTCTTCTTCGATTAAAGCAATTATAAAGGAACATAGAGGTACCAGCCATTATTAAAAGTCAGTTTCTTCACCTCCCGATTAGTTTAACTTTCAGATACTTACTACGGAAACATTTGTATTAACAAGATTAAAAGAGTTCTCAAATTAATTTGTAATCATGTAGGATTATAATATGATCAACAAGTCTTTGGATGACGGTTACTGTGCAATTTAAAAATCGTCTCTGAAGTTAATTAGGTACTTTTATTATTTTTCGTCAAACCTACTGCGAAAATATGTCATTGTGTCATTGTTTTGTTGACGGTAAGTGACAGTTTACATTCAACTACTGGTTACCATGGGCAGCGGGTTGTAATATTCTTCATTAAGTTCCTAGGGCAAAAAAGTAAATTGTCTACAAAACACCTTTATTTACAAACATTTTATCTACGTTACATTAATTACAACTTATTTATATTAAATGTAAATGAACAATTAGAACAGTTAGAAACTTGAACAAGAGAATTAAGTTCCTTTTTTGAATCTAAGTTTATATTTTCGGTAATATCAACATTTTCAATTTGTATACAGGGTTATTCAAATTCGAGGCTCACCATTGGGATCTCGGAAACCGTAAGAGTTACAAAGACGGTTAAATTATGGCAAAGTTGCGCTATACAATGCTGATTAATATTTAAAAAAGAAATTTGACCTACCTATCTTAGTTTTTTTATTAAGAGCAAAAAATAGAAAAATATCAATTTGGTTTTTTGAGCATAATTTGGTTGTTATTAAAATTTTTTCAAATCTGTTAAAACTTTCTTTAAGCAACTTTTTAGCCGTAACACTGTAGTGGTATCAAAAATTTTCTATGACGTTTCGGTTTTCCGGAATCATCATCAGGTTCGTTTTTCTTATGGGCACCATATTAGATTTTTATAGCATCTCATAAAGTTTTTGATGGTGATTTCAACGATGTATGACGCGATGGCCTTTCACTGCCGAAAACTGCTGTTATTTACAAAAATAGTAAATTTCAATAGATTGCCATGGAAAAACAAACAGAAACAACACAAAAACAAACTTTGTTGATTTAATAGTTCTTGTCAAAAAGTTTTATATTATTACCTTAAATATTTATTAAAATAGCTTTCTCGGATTCTGAAAAACGAGATATTATGTTAAGAGTGTATTATGTTACGCGTGGTAATTCTGTACTGTAAGCAGTAATTATTTAGAAGCCTATCCTGAAAGGCGGCAATGATTTGTCTCCCTTAAATTTCTTTTTGTGGGGAAATCTCAAAAATAAAATCTATAAGAAGAATATCAATAATAGAGACGAAATAAGAAGAGACATTGTAAACGCATTTGCAACAATTCGAGCAAGAGATATTCAAAGAGCTATAAACAATACTAGAAAAAGAGCAAATCTTTGTATACGGCCTTCAGTTTGAACATCTCCTGTAATAAATAAACTAAATAACTAAATAGCATTTTTCTGTATTTTTGACGATAGTGAAAAATAAACTAAATTAGAAAGTTTTTTTCTCTCTTTTATTATTAATCAGCATTTTGTAGTGCAACTTGCCCCAATTTAGCCGTCTTCGTAGAATCTTACTGTTTTCGAAATTCCAATGGTGAACGTCGAATTTTGTTTTTGTGTTGTTTCTGTTTGTTTTTCCATGGCAATCTATTGAAATTTGCTATTTTTGTAAATAACAGCAGTTTTCGGCAGTAAAATGCCATCATGTTATACATCGTTGAAATCACCATCAAACACTCTATGAGATACTATAAAAATCCGACATGGCGCCCATAAGAAAAAACGAACCTGATGATGATTCCGGAAAACCGAAATGTCGCAGAAAATTTTTGATACCACTACAGTGTTACGGCTAAAAAGTTGCTTAAAGAAAGTTTTAACAGATTTGAAAATTTTTTAATAACAACCAAATTATGCTCAAAAAACCAAATTGACATTTTTCTGTTTTTTGCTCTTAATAAAAAAACTAAGATAAGTAAGTCAAATTTATTTTTTAAATATTAATCAGCATTGTATAGCGCAACTTTGCCCCAATTTAATCGTCTTTGTAACTCTTACGGTTTCCGAGATCCCAATGGTGAGCCTCGAATTTGAATAACCCTGTATGTTCTTGATTTTCTTTGGTGCTAGGAACAATTACGCGGCTATCTTTCATTTCGTCTTCATTATTGAATTGCATGACTGAAGTTGAAGATGTGGATGCAGATTCTTCATACCTATTCTGATTATATAAAATTCTACTGGCAATTTCTAATTTATTTGTCATTGAATCTGCAACATAACTTTCTGCCACTGTTGTGGAGTTCCATCCACCGTGCCTCTTTAAACCAAGAACGTCAATTCCCGTATCAGCCAAAAAAGTTGCTGACGTTCTTCTAAACGAGTGCCCAGTATAAGTTTCGGGATTTTTCAGTTTTAAAGATTCTGCTATTAGAGCAGGAATTTTTGCAAATGTGTTTTTACCTACTGGTTGATTCACACATTTTCCTGAACAATATTTCAGAAAAAATCGCTGATTTTCACTATTTCTTGGCCCACAACTTATATATTTCCAAATTAAATCAACAAAATTTATGCGCTGTTCTTCTCGGTTAATGATCGTAAAAGTACGTTGCACTCCATTTTTAGTATCTGATATTGTTACTATTATTACAGAATTTTTATCTTCAACATTATCAGTTGTCATCTTACATAATTCGTCTTTTCTACAGGCCCCAGAAATTCCCATTATCATAACGACCTAGAACAGATAAATAACTTAATAACTGAGTTAAATGAAATAATCTGTTACTGTACCTTCATTAACAAATGTGTAATGTCAGGCGCTTCAATAAGCAATTTGTTCATATCGTCTCGACTAAATATACTACTCTTTTTGGGTTTATATCCATCATTTTTACGCTTTAAAAACGCTTTTAGTTTTGGATATTTGGAAATATCTTCATTGTCATTGATAAAAATGGTACTTTTTAACATTGAGTATTCGCTCCATAAACTGCTTGGAGATTTTAATTTTGTAGATCTATTTAAGAAATACGCCAGCAGCACTTTTTCTGTAATCACATCTGATTTCTTCTCATGGCACCAATTTTTGAAAATGTTATATGTTTCCATATACCGTTGTTGCGATTTAACCGGTAATAAATTGTGGGATGCTGCATTTGCAGCCTCTTCTATTTCTTGAGACATGTTTTTAGAATCACAAATTGTGCACAAATTCAACTGACACACGCGTTTGAAATTTTTTTGAAATAAATATGTTTTACTTTCTTTTGTTGTCAAGGATACCTAATCTAAATCACAGCAACCTTTATTAATTATTGGTATGACAGCTATGCATAATAAATGAAAAATACTTAATTTTATTTATTTTAAAATGATATATAAGGTTTGACGAAAAATCTCATATGCACCTCGAGTCGTACAGTGCAATTTTTGGTCTCGAATGCTTGCAACACCTCGGCCCTTCGGGCCTTGGCGTTGCAAATTGCATTCTCGCCCAAAAAACTGCATCTACGACTCTTGGTACATAAATAACTATTTATGTCATACTCGTTTCTAAAGCAACGTTTTTCGAACGATTTATAGGACGAAAAGTGACACTAGGACTTTAAAGTGTCATTTTAAAGTCCTAGTTCTTTAAAGTGTCACTTTTTGTTCTATAAATGCTCGTTGCTAGGAGATACGAATTGTTGCGCCTTAGACTACTTACTTAAAACTAGTACTGCTGGAGATTTCTTTTAATAATTTAACAACTTTAGAAACCAGTATGACATAAAATTATGTATGTACCTCAGACGAAAAGTGTCTTTAAGGTACTCGCAAGTAATTACGGCCTCGGCTACCCGCCTCGGCCGTACGTAAACAACTTGCTCATACCTTAAAGACTTACTTTTCGTCCTAGATACATAAAATACTATTATGTCATTGATCTTTACTTCAAATTTTTCAAAAATGAGCACATTGTATGCAAAATGTTTCAAAAAGAACATCTTTTGTATTTTTTTGTTTTAAGTTTCAACTGATTGTTTGGTTATTAAAAAGTTATTTTGTAAATTAATTTTTATTACAATTTTGACAGATGCCGAAGACATAAAAATAATAGAAGTATATAATTTCAGAAATGACTTGTAAATTCCATACCAAACGCGATCATATTACAATTAAGATAGGAAAAAATTAAAGAAAGGGTGTAAAAGGGTGTAACATGCCATATTTAAAAGTACGTAATACAATTCAAAAACGTGATTTTTGAACTTTTGGTTAAGAGTTGTGTCCTATAAACAACAAAATTCAAATTCGAATATGTTTCTTAAGATTACATTCTGTATACCAATATTATTTGACTAATCAACAACTTCTTCTACATTGCAAAATAGTTGTCTCTTCCTTTTGAGTTTTCTGGGTTGTGTCACTTATGAAGCAAGGGTGCAATATGATCGAATTAGTTTTCGTTGCTAAGTAACGCTGTTGTGTAAATATTGCTTTTGTTAATAAATAAATAAAAATAAGTAAGCATAATGAATAAAACAAATGTGCGAGTTGGTGTGAATACAGTAGAGTCCGGATATAACGAACGGCAAAGGACCGTGAACATTAGTTTGTTATAAGCGAAGTTCATAAAAACCGACAACATAAAATGGGTTATAAAAGTGATAAATTTATCATTGTTTAAACCTTTTTAAAAGCTCATTATTGACTTTCGCATGTCTTGGTTTTTAATAATCTTTTTAAGTGTGGGTGTTACCATCTTCAAAAGCTTCTTCTATTTTTATTTTATTTTTCAAACGGTTTTCACAGCTGATTTCGTAAGATTACGTTGGCGACACACGGTAATTTGGTTTTTGTCATTCTCTATATCAACGACAATTTCATACTTTTCAGGTAACGTGAACGATTCTTTATATTTTGCTGCCGACGTCGAGTTTTCCATTATTTGCGCGTTGGTTTTATTCTGCTCCTAAAACACTAAATAAAAACTAACAACACTGGCGACGAAACTATGCAGATGCAGAGAAATTCAGGGGAGCTGCCCGATAAGCTAGTGCCAAAACACTCAAGCAGTAACAATTGATAGATGGTATTATTGTTAGTTATAACAATTTTAATTAACAGGTTAGTTTTAAACGAATATTTTTTTAAATCCAACACCCTAAAATTGATTCGTAATAAAATGAAATTCGTTATAAGCTGGTTCCCAACAAAATGAAAATTTTTGGATTATGCTTATGACAGTCAAAAGGGACTCTCGGATTTAGTATGTAGTACTAAGCGGCAGTTCGTTTTATACGCATTCGTGTTAGCCGAACTTAACTGTATTTGATATAAGAAATATAAAAAAAAATAAGCCTCAAAAAACCACTTGCAGATAAATAAGGGTGCGGTAAATACCATAAATAACTCTCACAAGGTATCTACTACGCTCTGCCTTTCATAATTGAAAGCTCTTATGTTAATCAGTCGGTATTAATTTTGCTGTATTTTAGAAAGTACTCGTAAGTGCTTATGATTACAAAAAAGTGGTTTTTAAAATCTGAACAATTTTAGCAATCCTCGTAAAAGTAACCTTAGTGTAAAATCCGTTTTTTTTGTCGAGTACATAACTTTTTCGTAAAGTAGAAAACGCATTGCAGCAATTTAACCCTCTCGTCTCCCATAACTACCTTGTACGTGTGGAAAAAGCTGAAACGAGTTCATTACATTGCTAATTTAGGCGGCAGTATATCTACACGTGGCGAAAATTAGTCAAGTTCACCCCTAACATTTGGGAATAATGGCCCAACTGTCATCTACAATCGCATAAATAACTAAATAAGAGAACACACAGACACATACTACATACATACAATCCGAATGCAACTGAGTCCTGCTAGTTATTAGCTTACTTAATTATAGTAGTTAAACCGAATTACTAAATTACTCCGGTTGGACCGTTAGTGCTGGTGGCGTTAAATTAGCGCAGCAATCTTGTTCGATATCTGCCGAATTAAAACACACGGAATAGAATAGAAAACGGGGGTGGATATAATCGGGGGACAATATGGAGATAGTGCAGACCATTAAGACTACGGATTGATGATCTGGCAAAGTTGGCGAACTAAGTTAAGATGTCGGAGTACTTTAAAGTAATTAACAGATGGGTTATGGAGTAAATGGGGCAAGGGTCGATGCGGTTTGGGTACTAAGGACGTCTCCGAGGCGCAGTATGGAAGTCTCGAAGGCCTTAAAGCACTCACTCAACTACGGCATGCAAAAGCTCCTTCTGCAGAGCTTAATACCGCGACAGAAAGCACGAGTCGTTCATGCCGGTGCAGATATTAATACTTTGTGTGTGGGACGTGCCTAGTTTATACAAATGAGCAGTCTGGGGCTTTTGTCTGCTAATGTTGGCGATGCTTCTGCTGTTGAATACGTTATGCATCGAACAGGCACTTAGAATGCAAACCGAAAAGCTCTTACGCCGTGGTATTATTATTATTACTAGTATTGCTATTAAGGATTCTGATTTTACGACTGCGCTTTCCTTTTTAAAGGAAATGTTAAGACGCTGGTTTTTCCGTACCTAAGCTTCCAGCTAATTCCTTCAACCCTAAAATCTTGTATCCACGCTTGCATTCGGTTTCTCGATTCTTAACAAACAAGTTACTTGTTTGATTATGCCGGGTGTTCATTTGAAAATGTACCACCCCCCAGTTCCAGTTCTTCGTTGTACAAACATCTGTAAAGAAAACCCAACGCTACTGGTGAGGGGGGCCTATTTTGATATACAAAGTGAGTCAGCTATTTCAATCCCCTACCTTCCAAAGCCAGCTAGCCAAAAATGTTACATGGGAAGGGGGTTGAATGATACTTCATTTTATAGGCCCTTTTATTAAGTAAATTTTGTCACCAGTTGTCTCAACTGTTTTCGGTCAGTGTCCATTTCAGGGTGCTCATTTTAAGAATACCTACTTCCAATTTTATTCTGTCGTCATCACCCAACAAAAGAAGTCATAAAAATAGTAAACAAATTGAATAACGGCTGAAATGTTAAAATATGGAGGTAATATCTAAATCTAATCTAAAATACTCTGCACAAGAGAATACATAAATTAATAGAAGTAATATATCGACAACAGGAAAAATGCCCGAGGGATAGTTAGAAGCATTGGCACATAAAAAACGGGATACGGCTGAATGTGAAGGTTATAGAGGAATTGCCATGGTAGACGTAGTATACAAAATATTACCAAATTGTATAAAATTTCCACGGAAGAAGAAACCGAAGAATATCAATGTGGATTTAAAAACAGCAAATCAATCACAGATCAAATATTCTCACTAAAATCAATACCAAATAACTACTACGATCACAAGATAGTTTTACATACAATATTTGTCGTTTTTAAACATGCATAGGAAGGAGTTATAAGGCAAGACTTATACAGGGTGAATAAAAAGTAAGGAACCTCGATGCTGGAGCCTTTATTATTAATTTTAGAAAAAAGTTTTCGACAAAAGTTTTATAACAAATTATTTTCCACAAAATGATGGTTTTAAATATTTTTTCAAGGTCATACCTTTGCGCTATGACGTCATCGATACTTTTGTTAAATGGCAACCTATATTTTTTAGGTCGAAATTTTATAGCAATTTTTTTTCTCTTTATGACCATCTAAAAATAGCATACGGTTGAATAAGCGAAATTTCTAGAAAAATCAAGTTGAATGTTATTCGTACCAGTATTTAACGTACGTACTTTTATCACAAAAATTAAACACATGACTATCAAAAACAAATACACACAATGTTTAACATTACTTTATTACACAAGATGTTAAAATTGTTCGCTAAAATTGCTAAGCACCACGCCTTCGAAAACCGTCTACCTTCCCTACTCCACAACTGTGTTTCGGTTCCCAGTTATTTTCAGTGATTGAGTAGGCAACCCACCGAGCGTCCAACTCGGGTTTGGCCCCAAAACCATCCGCGCCGTAGCACTCTGCCACTCCGGCAGGAGATGGTAAGATCGAACCTACTCTTAAATTATTTTTTTTTTTAAATATCTAATCTATTTAAGCACAGGGTTGTAAATGTTTTAATCATGATTTTTAACCAATTTTTATCGCCCTGACCAAAATACAAATTAGTCTCAAATAAATTTTAAAAGGAAAATATCAACCCGGTTGGTAACAGAAACATAAGCATAAACACAATGTCAATTCATGTAAATTGTATTTATCTAAAAATATTAACCCTGTGAATTAAAAAGAAATTATCTTCATAAAAAAGAAAAAACCCGGCGATAACTTACGTTCTAATTATTCCGAGAACTTAATATTGTAACGAAGTGACTTAGGGCTGTTTAAGTTCGAAGCTAATAAAAAGAAGTTGAATAAATAATTGATGGTAGAGATTTTGACCCAACTCCGTTACGTGAGGTATACTTAGCTGTTGCGAGAGGTTGTGATTGAAAGTCAAGTTCAACTAACATAACATATATATTGTTCAAACATTATTTCTATTGCAAGAACCATGCGGACACTTAGACGATGATGGAAGACAATTTCTGATTACTAACACAAGAGGAACGGGTCGAAGTACTAAGTCCAAAACTATGAAACATTCTTAGGGATAAGTTACGAGTACAGATAAACAAGCATAATTAACAAAATGGACAGAGTATTACATCCGAACTATTAGCAAGTCCTATTTTCAGGTTAAATTAAATACAAATAATAATCTTACATGCATATATATTCTCTAGAGAACTCATTTTGTATACTGCAGCTTCACCGACGGAACTTACTTGAGGTGTCTCAGTGCTTGGGCCTCAAACACCTTGACTGACTAACTAACTAACTAACTAACTTAGGAAGTTTAGGGTGCTTAGGTCTCAATCTGCCTTCTCCTTCACACGACGACTTCACTAACTCTTCGTGAAATAAGCTGACCTATTTATACCCAAAATGAGCCCCCTCTTTTCTTACAATAAAGCAGATGCCTTGTTAAAAATAGCTGATAATAAATGACTCATCATGTTAATCTGTATGTCAACATCCCAGGCAGGTGCCCGGTGAATCATACCAGCTGTACAAACTGCAGGTGTCCGATGATTCATGCCAGCTCAGCTGTACAATCTTTTCAATATGTTGACGAAATATCTCAACACATTTGCAAGCTAGAAGGTCACTTTCTTACAATATTAATTTTCGTCTGAACCATCTTGTACACTGCTATTTGGTTTACCAATTTTTTTGCATTCAATCTTATCAGGCCAATGAAAATAGGAAATTTTTCATATAAATTAAAAAAAACTAAAAAATAACAATTTAAGTTGAATAATCCCTTTATATTTGACTTTTATTGAGTTCTGGCCAATTTTGACAATTTTTAAACGGTTAATAGTATATTACATACCGAGGTGGAAAATAGTTCGTTACTGTCGAGAGATAATCATAGTTAACCGAGACGCGGCAGCGTCGAGGTTTACTATATCTCGAGACAGTAATGAAACTTTTCACCAAGGTTTGTATTACTATTTTATTTTCAACCATACATATAAATTAATATGAATCATTAATAATAATAATTAATATTTTGAACAAACAAGCTGTCATTTAATGACAATGGGCGTGGCCGGGTGGAAAGTAACAGTCAGTAAAGGCCAATTTTCCAACTTACAAAACAGTAATAACGTCATTACATATATCGTTGAAAATAAAACCAATTTCAATCATTGGCCTGTCAAAAATTTTAAAAACTGTCCTTTTTAACAACCCTCTTTAAACACAGAAGAAAGGCAATATACACGTAAACATGATTCAGTTTCAGGGTGGATATCTGTAAATATTTTTTCTACTCCCACCATGGAAAGTGGGATTTTCAGACTTCGTCTCCATAGATACGAGTATTGAAAATGAGTGTTTGCCGAACAAGTGAAATTAGCGTGCGGAAAATTTACTTTCCGCACGCACATGCATGATTTTCGGTGCGGCAAAGTATAATTTTGCCGCACCGAAATCAAAATGTCATAAATGACATTTGATGAATGTCAGATTTGATTTTGCAGAAATATTTAATTTTTTTTATGGAAATGTGGTTGTAGAAAAAATAGTGTGTAATACATGTGTTAAAAGCTTGTATTTGCCACTCTCATGTGACTGCAGCACTCACTATCGTTCGTGCTGCAAACTTCACATTCGTGTGGCAAACGCAAGCTTTCAACACTTGTATTACAAATTACTATTGTTAGTAAACCGATTAAAAATATCATCTATATCTCTAAAAACTAAAAAACAAAAATGGCTCTGTATATGTCCAGCAAAGCTCTTGTGGAACATAAATACTGTCAACTTCTTCCTGTAGAAACTATCAAGGAATAGATTTACAGGCACTACTTCCATTTGTTACTATCAACTCCGTTCTCGATATAATTCAAGCAAGTCCCGGGGGAGGAGCAACTTAGGAACTCTAATTTTGCATTAAACAATAAATAAATTTAAAAATCCAGACGGAGGGGGGGAAACACCCCCTCACCAACCCCTTCTTGTAAGACTTGTAAATAATATGAAGAATGAAAGCTCTATCTAATATAAATCGCTATGTCAAAATTAAACGAAAAACGGTCGAGCAAAGTTTGGCAAGATTTTCCTAAATTCGTTGTAACCTTAAGTTAATTTTAATTTTCTTTAAGATTTTCAAAAAATACAACACTTCGACGAAGTAAATTGAAATCACAGAAGTTGACTCTAATCTTAAAACCTTTCCACAAAAACAAGCTTGGGGAAATCTTAAAGATTAAGTAAAATGTTAAATTAGGCTTTCTCTTCATAAAATGCTTCTACAAGGTAACAACCAAAGAATATATTTCTTATTATACAATAACAAGCTTTTTATAAAATATCAAGAGAATTTTTTTTAATATTTAAAACGAGGCAAATTTGCCCTCTGCCCTTTAAAGTCGAACACAGAAACAACTCGTAACCCTCAAAAACACAAATCCCCCAGGACTTCGGCTCAATACAGGATGACATATACATCGGATTAATTTAAAGTTCCAAGTTAAAAACACGAAAAACGTCACATCGTTTACGATGATCAAACAGGAATATTGATGAGTTTGCTAAGCGTTAATCAAAACTGATTTTTTTAGTCCAATTATTAGTTAGAAAAATGTACTCGTATTTCGCCTCGCCAGTTTTTTTTATAAAAAAGGTAAAATGCACAACTTTAAATTCATTTGCCTTAATTTTTAACCGAATTACACTCGAAATGGAAAGGTCTGGTTAGAGCAATGTATACATTGTAGGAAAAGCTACAAAAGCTATTGGGAAATACGTTTTAATGAGCCATTTCCATTTCCGACGTCATAAAAGTTCACTACATAAAAAATTTAACCCTCTTTACTTCGTTTGAGTTCTGATTAAACTGTAACAAAGGCAATTCTGAAAAGTACGTGATACTTGTGTTACTGTGGACGTGTACTTTTGCACGAATTAAAGGCTTTACGGTTATAAAGGACACAGATATTAAGGGTATTAAAAATTTTCATTTTGTTAACACCATATATTTTTAATTAGTCACAAGTTATGGCTTTATAAAAATTAGAAGAAGAACGCCTAGAGCAATTGAAACGCCGATATCTAAACAGAAAATTTTATAAGAATAAATTTTAGCATTCTTTCTTTTTTTTTCTTTTCTCTTTCAAGAACTTAAATAAATCAACGTCACTCTAATGCTAGCAAAGGAGCAATTCAAAAACTTTAAAGTAATTTTATCGTTTTTTATAATCAATTAAACTGACAAGCATTAGTCTAGGTTTTATTGCCCCTGATTTCATAACGAACAGCATCTCTTCAGATTATAACACAATAATTAAGGGGAGAAAATTAAATTTCCAATAAAAACAAAATGTCTCGGGTCTTACTCGCTATATTACAAAACAAGCAAAAATCTAAACAGAAACTCGATAAAACGAGAGCTATAATGGGAAAGACGGCGCCGACATAATGAAGTTTGCATATGCACGGCTGCGTTTCGGCCATCTTCAAAATTCAAATATGTTTGTGGCATGCAATAAAGAGAGGAATGCTCTAAACGGCACTAATACTCCATTGTCTACTCCCTTCGCCATAATCTAGGTAGTGTCATTAAAAACTAATGCCTACTTTTATGAACCTTACGATAATTACGTAATCGCTACACTTGTTAAACGTTCACCTTACGTGCAATTTTACACGGTACATAAAATCTGCATGCCCTTCTGGCTTTAAAACTATTAGCGCACTTAAAACAAGTGGAAACCCGTCAGCTGTCAAGAAAGAACGAGGAAAACGCGAGGAAAAACTAAAATAAAAAATAACAAGATATTCTTTGCGTTTTTCTGATATTCCAATATGCTAACAAGCAGAGTTGTTTGTAGAACAGGCATTTCCTGACAGCTTTTACTGGATACGAAGATAAATTTATTATTTATAGCTCACCAGGAAACTTTCTAATACAAAACGCAATGTTATTTTCCAATTTTTCAATAATGGATACCTTTATCAGACATCCATCGCTCAACCTACATGCATTTTTAAAAACCTACTCATATCTACTCAAAACTAGCACTACCTTTTACGAGTATTAAACTTCCACAGTGCCATAGGAAAAAACTTAATCACGATAAATTAGATCGGTGAAAATCGATGCCTTCACGTCAACTAAATTCTATCAAAACATTTTTATTATGGCCACGTTTTTGCCCTTTGAAAAAATGTCAAACCGTCAACGTTCTTATATTACAAAACAGAAAAACAAAGTTCTTCAGAGACGTGGGTATAAAATCAATAAGAAGTGTACAAACATAAAATGTGACGTTTATCTATTTGTTTATTAATTTACTATTATTTTTACTCCGAAAAAGCATTTAAAGAATAAAACTGGTAAAATCGTTTACTTACATTTGCAAGCATCTCAAATAGGTTCTTACCTGAAACAAAAAAATACATTTAGCATAAGGATTCAATTTTATGAAAATTTAAAAAGCTTTTGGCCGACATCCAACAAGGGTAAACAGACAAAAAGAAGAAGAAGAGGTAGAGACAAATAGCATTGTTTCTTCAACATTTCTTCATGATGTTGTACATAAAAGAAAATTATAGAAATTTTATTTCTAAACACATTCAATATAATTTGCTGGAAGTTCCCATTATTTATTATTATAAATTATTAACTAATGCAGCTTTGCATATGCTAAATGATACAGTTTAAAGAATATGTTACATCTCTTTGTTCGTAAACATATCCAACTGCAAAACAAAAATAGTTTTCAAAATGCCATTTTTAATTCAGAACTATTAATAATTAAATTTAAGTGTATTTTAATGAACTCAACGGTCCCCTCTTGGACCAGGGGCTAACAACCCCTATCCATAAAAGAGGTAGCTCAAAGGTTTGCGAATATTGCAAGTGTTCAGAAAATAAAATAGTGAATGATGAAAATTTCACCTCCGCGGGGCGGGGATTTGAACCACCGAACTTCGAAATTTTCATAACTCGTTAAAATACATCATTATCGTTATCATCATGGTGCTATAGCTCCGTGATAGCCACGGCCATTTCAAGTTTTTTCGCCAATCTATGTTTCTGGCGTCCTCCTAGATGCCATCCACCCATTAGAGTTTTGGTCTCCCTCTTCTCCTGTTTCCTATGGGTACAGCGTTCAACACTTTTCTAATGGGGTTAGTCTCTATGGCGCGGGCAACGTGCCCTGTACATCACAATCTTTTTAGCTTGATGGCGGTTAAGATGTCTCTGCCATATGCTTTTCTTTTGGAGAGATCTTTTATTTCAAAATTATATACGCGTCTCCACACCCCGTTTTTGCGTGTTCCTTTGCCTAGGAATTTTTATTTAAATGTGGCGAGAAGCTTTTCGTTTCGAATCCATATGTTAGTACCTACAGGTGTGATAAGCGTTTTATAGATGCGCAATTTGTGGTATGTGAGAAGCACTAACATCTGTGCAGATTTATTAAAGATAGTCCCTGTAGTTTCTAGACGTAAATCGTTGTCCTTCTTTCATTGCTTTGATTGTCATAGTGGTATCAGTCACTTGAGATTTCATAACAGTACCTCTATTTATGGCCGTTTATTTCCTTATTGGACGAGAACTACACCTTTCGACTTTAAATTGGGACTACGTCATTTTGACTCGATTAAACACAATCAAACTGAGAATAAACACATTCAAATCATGTGTTAAACCGTGTGTTAAAAAAAATTACATAAGGCACATAAACCAAAAGCATGTCTACCGCGAGTTTTAGAATTTACAAAAGAATGTCATGTCAGCTTATGATTTTTAGGTTAGGTTTGCCGGTGGAGAGTAGTAACAACTAATAAGTTCTAATGCTTGCAGTAGACATTGGTCGGTATTATCACCTCATGTTTAAAGCTGTAAGTGGGTATGAAAGCGACTTAGAAGACTTTAACCCTCAACATTGCCAGCCATAATCCCTCGCGGAGTTAAGTGCCGATATCTTTACTTTACAATAAACAGAATTTGAAAACCTTCTCAAATTGAAAATGATTACTCTCAATCTTAAACTCAAAGCGTACAGATCTGTGGCTTTCAGTTCTAGTAGAGATCTACAGTTTTACAGTAAATTTGAAAAAGATTAAGATGTTTTCCAAATCTCACCGACTTGAACTAGAAATCGAATCAGATTTCTTTTCAAGTGTTACCCTTTAATCTCTTCCTTCTTTCAAATCCACGAAAAAGTTTCAAATATTACAAAATTTAAAGCTGAAATTTCTTAAGCATCTATAACTATTTAATGATACTGCTTTTTCTTTATCAAGTAAAGAATTTTCGAAGCTAATTTAATGGTGGAAATAACAATTTGAAATCAATTGTTTTCTAGCTTGAATCTATTTGTATTTTATGCTCAAACATAGTTTACATCAATCTTTCTTCCCTTAGAAGGAGATTATTACGATTATAGAGAGTTTTAATAAAAACTCGAAAAACCTCGGCTAACGATCTTCATGTATGGACACTCGAAAGAAATTACACCATAAGAATTTCTTTCAGACAGGGCAGGGCGTAAAATGCGTATTTTACTTCCTGAACATTGCCATAAAATTGTTTACACTGGCTACCTTAGTTACGGTATGTTTTTAAATAATTTAAATATCAATATTAACCAGGACATATTTGCAACTGCCACATTCATTTTGAAAAACTGCAAATTTAAAATAATTAAAACGAAATAATATGAAACTTTCTTTCGTGCAAAAATGTTGTATCCTCAGGCGTAACATGCTGTTTTTGGCCCGCTGCATGAAGTGTGCACCTCATGATATAATCTTCAAGCCGCAGGCCAAAACAGTTTGTTTATTCCCTTGCTGCATAAATAACTAATTTTATATGACAAATCTAGAGAGCATAGTTTCGTCAGATGGAATAAAATTTGCAGTCCCAGCGAAGTGCAAAATACCAGAAGAGTATCGAAAATATTTGTTAGTTCTTTTGCATATTAAAAGCAGTCGAAAAGTATGTACTTTCAAAAGCAAGAGTAAAAAATAAGTTTTAGTAGATGACCTTGGCATTTTTATGAAAAATATCTGGAGTTCCCGAAATTTCTTAGCTAATGCTCAAAATGTTTCTGAAAAAGATACCAAAACGGTTAAAATACACTGACTACAATTTATCTTCATGTGTTTATAGTGTATATCGTCCGAATGTTCTTCTAAGATCTCGAATAAACTTCTGCCCTTTAGCTACGTTTGCATGTTTTTTTTTTAATAGTTTTCGGAAAAAAAATGTATTGTGGTACTGCATAAGAAAAATATCTGTCATTAAATCCTAAACTACAATGCAAATAAAATTGTAACAATTAATATAAAAAAATAACAAGCGGTATTTACACTTACCATTGTATGTTAGCATTTTTTTCATGTTTTTTCAGAAACGACAAAAAAAAGCTGAATAAGAAAAGGCAAAGTTGAGAAAAAATCAACCAATTCTACGGCGTCATTATAAATGATTGCAGTCGAAGTAGGCGCGCGCTCGTGGTAATGAAATTTTGCCGCTTTATACGAACATAATTATAGTGCAAGGATTTTTGTAGTGATTTTTATTTTCCAAGTGAACTGTCAATTGTCACTCGTATGTCATTTACTGTATTTACTGTGTTTTTGAATAATTGTATTTTGTGTTAGTTTTCCTGTTGATTTCGCCCTTCCTTAAAAGTCTACGTGAATAAAATCAGTCTTTGTTAAGACTACTGACCCCAGAGTGTTAATACGTAAGTGTAATTATAGGCAGTCATAGAAATTTTAATAAACGAAAAGCAATATTTTAGGTTTAAATTTGTAGTATAATGGTGTCTTTAGAACAAAACACCTTTATTATTAAATCTTACTATCAAAACGGTGTATTAAATGAAGACGGGCAATGGATACATTCTGTTCATCTGTTCAAGCATGCAAAAAGCATATCTCGTTGCGTTTCCAGGCATAGATATTGAAGAGGAATCTTTAATGGCTCATATTCAACATCTATTGTAAATAAACATAAATAATCATTATTAAATAAGTTTTGGATTATCTTTGTGTGTGTTTTTTAGTAATATGAATACATTATTAACTATGCATTAACAATGAGTTCATTAATCAGAGTCTAGTGCTAGTGTAGATATGTCTCGGGTTTGTATCGATCATTCTTTAAGTGAAAATTATGGTAAGAAAATTTTTATTTCACTTAAAAATGATTTTAATTGTTTTAGATAAATATTGACTCGTTATGCAACCAATTTAACACTTGTGTGTAGAACAGTGCATATCCAATATAATTTTAATCATTATTTTTGTGGAGCAGAAACAAGAAATTTTACATTTAGATTTACGGCCTACTTCGACTACAATCATTTATACTGACGCTGTATAAACAACAAATTTCCTGCGCCTGCCATATAATAAAGACAACCTACGTAAGGGGTTAATGCATTTTCGTTTATTTATTTATTTATTTTTAATTTTAATCCTTATTTAACAGACTTTGTCAATATAAATTTCTAATGCTAATACTAGTAAAAAAATTCGATCATATAAGTATTAATCAAGGATTTGAAAAAAACAAATCCGAACGAACGACTTAATAAAAACAATGACTATACTAAAACAATGCTTTTGGATTTCAGCCAATTTAAACAAATTGTAACTGTTTTTTAATAACTTCTGTAATTTATTTCAAATCTCAATTATTTTTAAAAAATGAAAATTTAGACAGTGTGACGTATATTTTCACTTCTGTAGTAAATATTCATTTTTTCATCATATTGCTTTGTTGGCAGTTTTTATTTTTGGAAATTAAACAAAAATAAAGCTAAAACAATTTCAGAATCTTGGTTTATAGGCCCAAATAAATAATATAAACTACATTAATTTTATGAAACCTTATATTGACGTTTCTATCAACACTGGCTGATCATCTTCAGTATAACTGGAAGGAGATAATTGCCGTTAAAAATTAGTTTCACAGTAATAAAACGTTTATCGCAGTGAATTGACAAACTATCTGTGATGTTTTCTACCATTTTTATTGACATATGTAATTGTGAAAAGGTTATATTTAAACTATTTTTTGAAGCAAGTATAAACCAAAAAAAGGTTATTATGTATAATTCATCTTCCTCCAGTTAATCTAAAAAATTAATCTAGTTTACAGTACTTATGTGGGCCTATAAACCAAGATTCTGAAATTATGTATTTTATTATAAAGGCAAGGCTAAATTAAAAAGTATATTAGAAGAATATAAACAAAGTTGAGATTGAAGATCAATTTAGAAAAATTAGAAAACATCAGTCTGTTTGGAATTTAGCTAACAAGAAAACAGAATTGAAACCCTAGAAAAATAGATTAAAATGACCTAAACCAAGGTGAATCGAAGCATAGTTAAATGTTTAATTTGGCCCTTCGGCTAAACAGACCGATATAAAAACACAATGAGTTAAATTATCTTGTTTTCACCTTAAACATAATTAATGATGTCTTGGTGACCCAATGGGTTCAAAGCCTGCTTTGTAATCAATAGGACATGTGATCGATTCCCAGCCCTGTCCTATTTTTAAAAATTCGGAAAATGCTAAAATTCGAACTTAAGAAATGCAAGTACCTAATAACGACAGATCAATAAAAATATCAATTAGGGTAGGCTGTGAAATTGAATTATTTTGAATTGGTACTTTAGCCACATCCACAGAATGACATTTTATAACGTTTGTAATTTGACATTTTTATTGTAAACAAAGTTTATAACCTTAACAAAAAAGTGAGGGTTTTCACTTGACCACCACCTCATATTCTGTGAATTGACATATCCAGAAAGATAAAACCAGGCCTCATCAGAAAAAAATACAGTGTTCAGAGCTGCTTCATTGTTGATATTATTTTGAAACCAATTGCAGAAGTCTATCCGCCTTGGAGGGTCTATTGGTAAAAGTTCATGAAAACATTGCAGTTTATATGCATGACGGTTTAAATCTTTTTTTAGGATTGTTCGAGTTGTGCCATAAGATAAATTTATTTGTTGAGCCAATACTCTAATGGAAGTTTTTGGCTGTTCATTCATAATCTGTCGGGCAGCTTCAATCGTTGCTTCTGTTCGTCTAAGCGGCGGTCCACTTCCACTTTTACGAGCGACACTACCACTTTCTCTAAATAACTGCACAGATTTAGTTACAACGTCGCGAAAATAATTGTAATTGAACACTAAATCGGGGTATTCTTCACGAAAATCAGTCATGCAATCATGAAGTCAATATTGCCACTCTCCATTTATTCTTACGCCGGTTGGCCGGTTCGAAAGAAACATTCAATAGCTTTCGCCAAATAAAAAACTTAAAAACTTTGACAAGAGCGTTCAGTTTTAAATTTTCAGGTCAGAAATGTCATTCAAAATAATTCAATTTCACAGCCTACCCTAATTGGTTTTTTTTATTGATCTGTCGTTAGTTTCATTGATTGAGTAGAGATTTGTTAGCACAAATTTATATAAAATAAAGTTTCATGATGTATAATACACCCCAATTCTTACTAAAAAAATTATTTTTTGTTTTAAATCTTCGCAGAAATGTATCACACCATCTAAAGCTTCAAGTCTTTAACCGTTTTAACAGGAAAGTTCTGATTCTAAATTTTTTCCACCCTGTATATGATTTACTACGGTGATGATTCTTATTGAGTGCCATCGATTATTCTCAGAAACCAATTCAGACCCTCCTTTACTTTAAACAATATCAATTCTTTTTAAACAATGGATATCCTCCCCTGCACTTTAAAATAGCAATAGCATTTTGTGGCAGATTTGCCTACGGAAGTGGCGCTATTTATTCCCAGCTTTGCCACCCATATGTACCTAATAGAATATCGGGGTGCTATTTTAAATTGGCTCAGTTATCAAAACATGCCCAGCAAGCGGCACTATTCGTTTCCCCCTCACGTTCCCTTTACGCGCCTGTCAGTTCATTAACATAGTAACTGAACATACAAGATAAGCTGCTGTCATTTAAAACACATCCCTGTACAAACATCGCTGATAGTGTCGATGGATTCATATAGCTTCACTATTATGCACCGCATCACAATCAATATCTCTGGCATAATAACTTCCATTATAACTCTCTAGCGATAATAAAACTAATAAACAACTTTGTGGACACAGTCTGTATTTGAGCTGTCGGCTTTAATTGCAAATCAGAGGAATCCTCGGGAGATAAACTCGGTTTCCGGTAAAAAAAAAGCGCGCGGCATTCATTTGCAACATCTGAATACCGACGAGAGAGGTCAGAAACCCGGACGGTTCATGAAAGGAACACAGACTTCGTGAAATTAAAGTTTCCTAAGTGATTAGATTCAACCAGACGCGTGCATATATTCCTTCGAGAAAACCGTGATTGATTAGGCTCGCGTAAAAAAAATGAAGCAGAAATTTAGGGAGCACGCCTATCCCATTTATCTTTATTATAAAAAAGGAAGCGATTTGTTCCGAATATTGAAACATGGAATACAATACGTAATGGATAAAGACTGCCGACGCAAAAATTAAACAGATTCAAGAAACGCGGAAATTTGGAACAAAAGGATGACGAAAAAAGGTTGACTTTACAAAAGATTATTTGTTCTTTATGATGGCTGTTGTTTTATGGAGCAAAGGTTTAAATGACGTTGAAATAAGGAACAATGCAACACCGGAAGTAATTACTTGTAATTTAATCAGCGCACATCAAGCGTCTTTAACAATTTCTACCGACTCAAAGTTAAAACCCTTTCATCTTTTATCAAAATAAACGGTAAACCTCACTGAAACCATATAATTTAAAATGTTGTACCGCTTAATCTCCTTATAAGTAGATATTTCAATATCAAAAGTTTCTGCAGCTCTAAATTTACAAGGCGATATTTTTGAACCATAATCATTTAAATGAGAGATAGTCAAGTAGGTGATAAAAGATGTATTTTTAACTAAATAATGTAAATTCCATATTTAGAAAAATATCACCTCCGCAGGGATTCGAACCACTGACCTTCGGCTATACGCGCCACTGCTCTACCATTGAGCTACAGAGGCAGATCTCTGAAGATGTGATATTCGTCTAAATATAGTAATTGGAAACTGTGAAAATCTAGTGCACAAGCACTTTAGAGTCGCTCGAGTCGCGTGTCTGTCCGTGCAATGGTGGCGCCGCCTGGTCATTAAAGGCAAACTAAGCATAAAAATGCTGCCAGATTTTACACTAACTTGTCGAATCTGATTGTTATGGATCAGGAATAATACTAACATCTTTATTTGGACAGGCAACATATTTTGCAAGCGTGGAACGGCAAAGTGCTCGAATAAAAATCTCCTTCCCAATTCATAACTCTTTCGACAAGCAAAACGACTATAGTCCGTCCGCAAACGATGCGAAGTTGTAAATCAAAATTAAAAGAAATAGTAAAGTTAAGTTTTCATAGAAACGGCTCTTTAATTTTCAAACTTGTATGCACATTTTTACAAATTTTACTAGCATTTTGCGCCTGCTTATAATAACGGCAGAATTTACGTTTTTAAGTAGCAAATGACAATAGAAAACCCTTGTAGTAATCCGCTTACGTTCCCCTATCTGGCTTACTTATACAAAAAATTAACACGCCTACGAGTTTCCGCTGTCAGTTTAATTTATTACTTCGCATCGTTTGCGGACGGACTATAGTAACACACACCCTCAGTTTCATTTCTGGCAACCTAGGACGTTCTAAATTATAGTTTCGTATATGATCTAACATAAATATAGCTGGAAGGTCATTATTACCTATTTGTGTTTCCTTGTATTTTTTAAATCTTTTTTGATGCATTATTGAGCTCATCAGAGAAATTTAGTAAACTATTGTCTATTTGTTTGTTTGTTCGTTTATTTAGTAGGCAAAATCTAAGCTTGCGGATGTTGGAGATTACAACGTGCGTCGACTACAATGGTCATTGGCACTACCCGGCTAGAATTTTGCCGAAATCAAAAAGATTGTATCAAACAACACATTGGTAGGGAACCTACGGCTTTACATCGTATCCGAAGGATGACATACTTTCAGATATTTTTCGACATTAAAAATCTCACCGACCTAGAATGGGAATCGAACTCGAGAACTCCGGTTTATAAAGCAAATATGCTAACCTTAACACCATCAAGGCTGGCTGCTCTTTTCTATTGCTAGAATATCAATTTAGTTTTTTGATATCATATTTTCTTGGTCTTTAATTGCTCTGCTATATCATTTATCTGTAAATATTAAGTTTATATAGAAAAAAATTGATTTACCGATCTGTTCAATTTCTTTTTTAAAATATCAAATTTATCTTTATATCCTTTGCTTAGTAGCTATTGTAGTTCCGAAATTTTTAGTGAGGTTTCATTGACCTATTAATTAAGGAATGTTCCACAGATTTACACACACTTACCATTTGATTTTCTGAAGTACATAGGTATTAGTTCTAAAGGTGACTACTCGTGAACGTTATGAGATTGCGTACAAAATTAAATAAATGAGAGGACTGAAAGTGCAGATGCTTGCTTTTCCTTGGTTTAAAACAGGAAGAGGACTTTGAGAAATTGAGTTGGATATTTAACGTGAATACAAAATTAAATCTATAGAGAGTGTACAATTTGAGTATTTTTTAAACCTTTTTTTATGTTTTCTAATTTTTGGAACTGCGTTAATTTTAATCTGAATCGTCCCGACAAGTCATAAACATATCCTCGGAGTCGAAATGCATAATACACAGTTACGATCCTTCTGAAGTTCTTGGCTGGCGAGTGCCAGGGATTTCAATGTGCATCAACTAATATGGTCAACCCGACTAGAATCTTACCGTATCTAAGAGATTTCAAGTTCTGGAAGGGATTTTTATCGTGCTAAACATGCATTGACAACGATCCTACGGTTTTACTTACTCTGAAAAAGGGCATACCTTTCAAATATTTTTCCGTATTAGAAATCTCACCGACCTAGACGGGAAATAGAAGCCGAGATCTCTGATTTACAAGGCAAGTATGCTAGCTAACCTTGACGCCATCGAGGCCGACTCTGAAGGTAATTTAGAATTTTTTTAAATAAAATAGACGTAACTGGTAATATGTTTATTAGATTAAAAATCACGACCTTCTAGATTTTGATTTTGAAGTGAAATGTCTTAATCCAGCCTGATGATCAAATGCCAGTTTCGTGTACCTTGCGTGAAGTCACTTACCTACCAAAATCATGTAGGTTAAAAGCCATAGAAGTTAGGTATGACAGGAACATTTCCATAAGAACCTACCACTTTTTCTGTGGCAGTTTGAGGCTAAAGTTTGTAAGAACAGTTTCATTTTTATAATACGGTTATGATACATAGATCGTCATCAAACCGGCCGTGAAATTAATGACAAACCTAAAAACCTTCCAAATTTTTTCCTACTGTGATACGACTTATCCGCCAAGCAGATTTAACTTTGTTACTTGGAAACTCACGATAGGTTCCGTCCAGACTCCAATTATGACAAGAAGGGATGCAACAAGACATTTCTAGAAATTAATTTTGGTTAAATAACCAACAATTAACAAATTTAAATTAGAAATACTGCTAACTGTCGGTGATAGGATAATTAGCGCCGCGGAATAAATTGGAACTAGTCGATTAACTGTCAAATAGCTTTATAAATCCCGATTTCAATAAATGCAGGCGAAGATTGTTACTAAATTTGTTAAGGTTTTTCAGTTTTAAATTCTAAGTTTTTTTTTTATAATTTTTACTCGACTCACCTATTTACTTACTCAAAAGTTTTAAGAGTAATTTCTTTTTGTCAGGTTCAACTAAGGATTCAAATATATCACACCATAGCCTTCAGGATTTACTTGTTAATCATAAATAAACATTGGTTTGAAAAATTTAATAATTTATGAGTTAATTTAAAGACTCGAACTAAAGTCAACAAAAGTCCGCATCATTCTGCTGTCAAAAGATCAATCCAAGTAACTTTACATCATCATTACCTTCACCAACAAGTTCCCTATCGTTATGAAGCTACCACATAAAGCGATATAAACATGAAGGAAAACTGAGCACGTGCCTCTACGATGTTTGCTTGCTTCCCCCAAAAAATAATCGACGAAACACCTCACGCTCTTACGATACACAGCGTCACGAAGATGAAAGGGAAGTTATCCCTGTCCTGTTGAGTGATGACCGATCTACATGGGTTCAAGTGACGTGAGATCCATCTAAGACGAGCGCAAACACCTGGGGTCTCCACCTTCGTGCTTGAGTGCCCCAGCTTGACGAATACCCGCACTTAGAAACGGTGACATTCCACTTATGTCACGATCTATTCTCCAAATGTGCAGAAATAATTTGCTGTCTCGATATTTGCGTTCCGCGTGTCCCAAATGTGGTTGGTTGGATGTTACTTCACAACAAACTTTAGTTTGATTAAAAAATTGTTGGAGCAACCTACTAATTCTGTACATCGCATTATTTACATTTGTACAGCGGACAAAGGCACATCAAAACGTTAATCGAATATTTGTCCAATGTCCGGCACAAATTTAAATTAATTACTAAAAACCATGACGCTTGGACAACTGAATATTAAATCGAGCATACTGTTTGAATTTCATTCTGGTCGTATTCTGTCAAAGGCGCATGCAAATCAATTATTTTACGAAAAACCACACGCAACACTGGCTCAAATTCGACCCATAATATTGCAATTATGTAAAATACCTTTCTCTCTCACCACTAGCTATCAATCAATTACACATTAATTCCGTTTCAGGCTAATTAAAAAATTTTGAATATAGATAATGAATATTCATAAAAGGCTTACCATTACGAGATTAAAACCGAACCGTTTTCGCAGAGCTGCGTTTCACTTTCGGGCACTAAAGACCACTTTGGGTATCTATATCCAGTTAAACTACACTTTAGTTTTAGATAGAATCGTTTTCACAATTCACTGAAACTCCAAGTTGAACATCCGCATTTGCGTTAATCTGCTTTATTGATTAACAAAGCTCTATACTCGAATCCTAAACTATTTCATCACGTAATTTTAAAACAACTTGCATACGTAAATGTGTATACAGAGAGATTGGTGCATTGCGATTATCTCTTATAAAAACTGCCGAGTTGATAATTCCTGTCTCCTGTGAAATTTTGTTACATAAACTAAAGATTTTAGCCAACTCCTACGACAATAATCGGGAGTATTCAGGTTCGGTGACTTTGCTGGCCAATTTTGTGGGCCCACTCGGTACAACTACAAGACTTTTCAACAAATTAATAGTTGCAATTACAAATCATTGTGAATGAATAAATATAGCCTTATTAATTACAAAGGGCTGAAAATCAGGCCTATGTTTATAATAGACTTTTTTGTCTTTAGTCCCCTAATATCGAGGTTTCCACCCCAATCGCCATTTATATCATGCTGTTGTCGATTATCTATATAAATCCAGATAAAAACATTACAAATTCGGCTAATAAAATATAGCAATTTTAAAACGATAACCATATAAAAGGTGTAATTTTAGAGATGTAACTGAAACTTACGTTTATAATAGTGCCATGGTTTTTCATAATAAATTTAAACATTTTAACTGAATAAGTCTTTTTTTGAAAATTGTATTTGGTACACTTCTACGTTTGTTCTTTTCAGTTGCAACTGTTAAACCAATCTATTCTAGAATTCCAATTCGTTTTTAGAGAAGATAACTGAGAAGAAACAATTCTAAAAAGATCAAAAACTAACAGTTTTGGTAGGTATAAGTAGACTTCAGCTTTATCATATTTTCTACGATCTCTAATGAGCAACTAATCTTCAACGGAATCCGCAAAAATCTCCTTAATTTTTTCTAAAAGCTAAATTGGTAAAATTCCAACAACAAAAACTGGACTCACTTTTCTACAAATGCACACATACAGAAATGAATTGAATAGGCCCGCGCGATATTGAAAAATATCGAAAATATCGGCATCGATAAAATGTCGATTGTTATAGATATATCGATTAAATTCGCCTTGATGAATATCGATGTATCGAATAAATCCATACGGTTAATGATTCAACACACGTGAAATATATTGATGTATCTATCACCTAAATCGATAATAAACTCTTTTCTTACGAAATCTGGAATTACATTTTTCGTAACAAAAATCTTAAAATATCGATTAAATCAATATATTGCCGATAATTCCGTATCGATATTTAGCAATCAGTAGTAAAAATATATTTACATAATTTTTTTTCTTATTGTTATAAATTAATAACCTGAGAGTCTTTGTACTGTTCAATACAATTTTAAAATATTATCCATAAAAAAAAAGTGTAATTTTGGAGGAGTAACCGAAAACCTATGTTTATTTATAGTGCAGTGGTTTTTCACAATAAATTTCAACATTTTAGCTGAATAAGTGTTTTTTTTTTAATTGTATCTGGAAAAAATCTGCATTTGTGCCTTTCAGTTACAACTGTTAAACAATTTGATTCCAGAATTCCACATCATTTCCTAAATATTCACAGAACACAACTGAGAAGAAACTATTGTAAAGCGATCCAGAACTAATAGTTTTGGAATAAATGAACTAGTATTTTATTAGATTTTCTACGATGTCTAACAAACAACTAATCTTCAACAAAATCCTCGAACATTTCATTTATTTTTTCTAGAGCAAAATTAGTAAAAATTCCAAACAAAAACTTTCTACAAATATAGATATGTACATGCAAAAATGAACTTACTACAATTAAATAGGCCCCGTACCATTTTGAAAAAATTACGAAAATATCGATATCGATAAAATTCTGATTAAATTCGTCAGTATTAAATATCGATGTATCGAATTAATCCGATTCGACTAAATCCAAATAACGAATGATCAAATGAATTTCACATCTAGTGGGCTATTTATTTTTTGGGCACGTCTTAAATATTTTGTTTTATGAACTGTCAAAACAACAAACCAATTTTAGCATTTTTTTAAAATAATAGTTGTAATGACAATTCCACTCATAATCTGTCATTCAATGAAATCGCAGTATTTTGGTGAATTGAACCAATCACAATCGTATTACACTGATAATTCCACTGCTAGTGAAATTTTCCTCGTTGCTTAGAGACAACGTCTGTCAACATTTTTTGAGTGACAAGTATTTCAGTAATTTCATTATAATTCGAGAAATTGTCATGCCAAATACCATTCGTGACTAGAATTTTACAGACAATTTTTGCCGTCATGATCACTCTTGCTTGTTGCTTTAGAAAATCGTCGCAACAAGCAGTCATGTTCATGACGGCAAAAAAATTGCCGGTAAAATTCTAGTCACTTGTGATATTACTGTTGATAACAGATTTGTAAATTAAGAATAAAAACTTCTGGTTTATTTTAATTCTAACCTAAGAATCACCGATGTCACAGATCACAGCTGCAAAATCGCCCACAAGGGGCGCCAAATTCAAATTATAGTGCGCTGCAGTACTCTAAGACTTGCTCTGCACTCACAGTGCCTAGCCTAATCTGAAATTCATTTGATCGCCCGATATATTGAAGAATACTTCATAAATTGATAATTGTTAGAACTATTGCGATTCGTGTTTTTATGAAGTGATTTAAAACTAGTGTGGGCAACATAAGAAGATAGAAGAATAAAAATAAGTGTGTCAATTCCATAATCTGTGTGTATTTTTAGTTGATAATAAAAACTCTGTTACAACAGGTTATGAGCCCAGATGGTGTATGTATAAAAAGAATATACCATTATACGTGTTTGCGGTGAACTTATTTGTATTTGTTGCCTGAAGTGAAGAAGAATCGAAAAATGGTTCATACCATAAGATTCGAAACGTTAGGTAAAGACAATTATGATACTTGGAAACTATTTATGACAGCATTGCTTGTAAAAAATGATCTGTGGCTATACGTAAATAGTGCAAAACCGGATCTCATGGAAGACAATGCAGCATCAGTTAATGCGATACGTGAATGGGAAAAGAACGACGCAAAAGCTAGATCGGACATTATTTTATCAATCAGTTCTAGCGAATTAAAACAAATAAAAGGTTGTAAGACAGCAAGGGAAGTGTAGTCGAAACTCCAAGATACATATCAGTCGAAGGGACCAGCACAAAAAGCTGCTTTACTTAAACGATTGACAACGCATAAAATTTGATAGTTTTCTTACAAAATATGGAATTAGTTTATAAATAAAGATATTAAAATGTTAATTAAATCGATTTATCGCCAATAATTAAATTGATACATCGATATTTGGATACATCAATTCTTTTTTTAATTCCGTAGCAGTAAATATATATTTATAGAGCTTTTTATTGTTATAAATTTTAACAACCTTAGAGTCCTTGTACTGTAAATGCTACTCTAAAATGCTATTCACAAAAAAAGTGTAATTTTAGAAACCTAACTCAAATCTACGTCGCCGTTCTTTATATTAAATTTATACATTTTAAATGATTTTTGGAAATATTTACATTTGTTCCTTTCAGTTACAACCCTATTCTAGAATCCGCGTTGTTTTCTAAATTTTCAGAGAACACAACCGAGAAGAAACAACTTTCAAACTATCACGAACAGATTTTTTAGAAATCTTTAGTTTTTCTAAAGCAAAATTATTAAAAATTTCAAACACAATACCGGGCTCACACTACAGTGAAGCCAATTTATTACAACTAAATAGGACTGCGCTATATTGAAAAATAATCGAAAATATCGATATCGAGAAAGTGTCGATACTAAAGCCTGTACCGAAAAGTTTTGTAACATAAACATTTACAGCTTGATATAAAAATAATGACAGATTTAATATTAGAAACATTTATTAGAACTTTTAAAGACATTGGTAGTATAAAAGTAAATTAAATTCAAATTTTTAACTCCTGCAACCGGACGCAATACGCAATACAGGACGCGAGATCCGATTTCGCGGCCTGTATTGCGTTACCCTTAGTAACGGCCGCGAAACGCGTTTTATTTATGTTGTTTCCATAGAAACATTGTGACGTGAAAGCCGACTCTATTTACATTCATTTATGATAAAAAATTGTAATTATGTATTTTTTACAGCTGCACAAAAAATGTTGTGTATACTTCGGCCGCGAAATTCTTTAGCGTCCTCGAGATTGTCCTGCCTCGGCCGCAAGCGGCCTCGGCGACAATTTTTCTCTCGGTACGCTAAAATGGAATTTCGCGGCCTTAGTATACAAATAACTATGGTGTGTGATTCATGGGTAGCCCGATTTCTGCCATTCGTTTTTGTCACAAAACTTTTCAGTACAGGCTTTATCAATATATCGATTAATTCGTCATACTGCATACCGATGTATCAAATGAATCGATGTTTCGGATAAAACCACTGGATTAATGATTCAGTACACGAAATATATTGGAGGTATCAATAATAAACTCTCGTTGGTACTTTAAACTGATAGTTTTCTTACGAAATATGGAAATATTTTGTCAATAAAAATCTTAAAATATCAATTAAATCGATATATCGCCAATAATAAAATCAATGTATCAATATTTCGATAAATCGAAATTTTAAAATTCCGCATAGGTATTTGATATATCCATATTTAATATTTACTGGTAAATAGATATTTGTTTCTAATGCTAAAACTATTAACAACCTCAGAGTCTATGTACTGTTCAGTGCTATCCATAAAAAACTGTAATTTGGGAAATGCAACCGAAACTTAGTTATATTAGTGTTATGGTTTTCCATAATAAATTTTAATATTTTAGTTGAATAAGTCATTTTTTTGTATTTGGAACAAATCTACGTTTGTGCTTTACAATTGCAACTGTTAAACAAATTTATTCTGGAATTCCACATCGTCTTTTATTTTAAAGAGAACATAAATGAGAAAAATTATTCTGAAACGATCCAGAACTAACAGTTTTGGAATAAGCAGACTACCGTTTTGTGAGATTTTCAACGATCTTTAACAAGCAACTAATCTTCAACAGAATCCACAGAAATTTCCAATATCCAATATCAATGTATCGAATAAATCCATACGTCTAATGAGTTAATACCTGAAATATAATACATACTAATGTACTGTGTCACCAAATTCTTTACAAATTCAGAATTAAGTCTTGTGGATACTTAAATCTGATAGTTTTCTTATGAAATATGGATTTTATGAAATCGTTTCGTAAGTGAAAACATGTTAAAATATGGGTTAAATCGATGTTTCGCCAATAATTAAAACAAAATATCATCATTTCGATACACCTATTTTTAAAATCCCCTATCAACATTCTATACAGGGTGTTCCGTATCGGTATGTTCAAATTTTGGGAGCATAAAATAGACTTAATTCTAAGACTAAAAAACACAAAAGTGGTAGGTCGATCTTTATTCGTTCTAAAGTTACAGACCTTTGAAATTATAAACTATAAATAATCTACGTGGCCATGCAACATGACCACGATGACCAATCCATCGTGGATAACTGTGTTCATGAAATTCCGGACGGTAATCCCAAAATGTGCTGGTGCACCTTCCATTTACAACCAAATGTCTCTTCTTATGATCAGTCATAGTCACCTTGATTTTCAAAATTTATTTCACAAATGCTTATTTTGAAACTATGCTACGTCAACGAGCACAAGCTTATATTCAGCAAGGAGGAGGGCATTTTGAAAATATCATTAATTAAAAATTTGTGAAATCAGATAAGTTTTTATTTGGTTTGCGAACTTAAATCTGATTATTTATGGTTTATAATTTCAAAGGCCTGGAACGAATAAACATCGACCTACCACTTTTGTGTTTTTTAGTTTTAGAATTAAGTCTATTTTGTGCTCCCAAAATTTGAACATAACAATACGGAACATCCTGTATATCGATGTTTATATCGACATATCGAAGAACAAAAATCCCAGACCTAATTATAGCACTTCCAAAGGCAAAATTCCTTTAAACTTTCTTTTTCTTTTATTTGTTGTTAAATAAAAAGGCCACTAGCTTTAAAATTATATTAAAAAAATCGGCCCTTCTGAACATCTATCTCTAAATTAATTTTTTCACAAACAAATTCATTATTATATTGATTAACAATTATCAAACCGCCGGAGTCGAGTCGCCGAGTGGTTAAGGCATTCGACTACAACGCGGACGGTCTCGGGGTTAAACCCGAGTCGGATGCTCGGCAGGTGGCCTAGCCAGTCACTGGAAACCGAAACAATGGTGAAGTAGGGAAGGTAGGCGATTGATGAAGGCACAGTGCTTACCTCATACCCCATAAGCATAGCGTGCGAAACAGCCGAGGTATGAACAACAACCTAGGAGGCCTTAGCCCACTATGTTGCCGACCTTCCAAATTATTAACAAAAAGATGCATTTTTTAGTAAATTCTGATCGATTCTTATAATTTCTAGAGAACACTTTTAATACAGACTTCTATAAGAAAGATAATTCCAAAGGAACTTATGAAGACAATACGTATGTTGTGCAAGATAAACTACCAAGCCAGCCATAAACTCTCTTCTTATACTTCCTGTTTTTCAAGTATTACTAAAAACTTTGATAAGTTGCTGCAAAAATCGTATTTTTAATGTAATGTAGCAGATAGTATTGGTGCCAGAACAGCTCGTATATGGCAAGACAAATTATTTATCTTCCTGTTTACAGTATTTCCTAAATATATTGCAGCCATCCAATTCTGAAATATGTAGTTTTCAGAGTTCGCCCTTATTTCGTCATTTTGTCTTGGTGTCTCCCCGATTAAAGAAATGTCCGAACTATTCAAACTTTCCCAAGGAAATTTATGAGAAAACATGTTTTGTAACCAAGGGCCATATTTGTGCTGATGCTGTGATTTTAGATTCGTCGTGGGGATAACCACTCAAGTAAATCCATACGTCATGTATGCCGCGGCGTCGTCATGTAGACGGCGGGCGTCTGTTGTACGGCGCCACAACGCTTTACAACATCCTTACACCAAACTCTACTGCTTTTGCATACAACCTTGCCGATATTACTTATGTCGCTTACTCAAGAGAAGATATCAGTTTTATATAAGGAACGTGTCTTTATTGGGCGTGAAAAGCTTTCGTTGAAATATGTTTACTCGAAATGCCTTTTTTTGCAGCATAACTCAATATTACAATCGCCTGTTTGGAGAAAAACACGTGATTTAATTTTACTTGCTTATATGCATGCGAATTATTTTATTTTCCTTTAAAACCGAAATTCCAAGTTTGGGATTTTTTCAGTACGATTATCTGTAACTAAAAGAATTAGTTACTGAAAGATGTTTGAATCTAGAAAAGTTTTTTTTTTTTTATAAATGTAATTAAATGCACCGAGAAGGTTATTGCGTTTTTCTCTATTATTATGAAGTAGATGTCTCAAAATAATTTAGGTTAGTAGTTTATTTACTGAATAATGCCTTGATTAACAAGTAAACTATACTTATAAAGTCGTGTTTAGTTGTAACACATGTTTATCTTTCAATAGTTTGTACTATTGCTAAGCACGTTTGGCATCAGTATGATAAAACCCTGCTAACCGAAATTAAACTTTTGTAAATCTATTGAACAATATCAGTTGCCAGTATGCGGGCATGGTTTCATAATTTTCAGCTTCTCATCAGGTATACATAGCCAACTAAAGCCGTTCAGTAGAAAAATTAAACTTGTGAAACTAATCATCTTAACTTCGGCTAACAATTAACATTCGGGTCACTTTGTGAACTATAAAGTTTATAAGTCAATTGATAATCGTTGAAAGTTTTTTAATCTGATCTGAAAATCTACATTAGCACGAAGAACACATGCGTTTTACAGTCCATATTCACCCAAGACTGAAAGGCCTTGAAATTAAAATTCAAATATTACATTAAAACCTAAAATGAAGAAATACTCGATACAATGACAAACTCACATAGCCGTTATTGTTTGGTAAATAAAGCACTGGAACCAAATTTTCTGAATGGCTTTTTTTGTTTATTTTCGTTTGCTAACGAAAATTTGTTTGCTTATGCGGTCGTTATAATCCACGTTATTAAGCATTAATTTAAATTAAACCGAAAATTACAATACGTTAATTGAATATCGGTGATCAATACGAAAAGTTTGTTTGAACCAATCGAGAAAATTGAAAGTTTCCTTTTCAGAATTTAAATTCGTTGCGTTAACGACGCAGTTCTTCCAGTTCCCATTAAAATAATGAAAACGCATAAAAGTTAACATAAAAAGAGTGGACTTCCCTGTTTGTATTTATTGCCATGTGATAACTGCGGTTGTAAAGTACTTTTGAGTTATTGTCTGTGGACGTCTCATTATTTTTGTAAAACTTGCGTGTTTGATAAGTTAGTCGTTACCTCGATATAATGGATCGTTTTAAAATGGTAATTAAAATTTGCCTAAGTAATTAGGCATTTTTAAAAAGGGAATAATGCCCCTTTTTGATAATTATCAACAGAATATTGTATTATTGTGACGTTTTTATTAGCCCCCTTAATGTGTAAAATTCTTTAGTTTGAAAACAACTATATTTTATTCATTATCAAAAAATCGCACTTTTAGGTACATAAACCAAGGTAAATAACCCTCTTTATTTGGGGTATTACGGGTTACTACGTTTAAATTCTACACCGATAACTTGTTTTTAATCTTCTATTCAAGCAGTTAATTTCTAAATAATAAAGTTTGAACAGTAGCAATACCTTTGTTGCGTTGATAATAAAATCCTTGTTTGTATGTGCGCACGTCTCAGTATTATTTGGCTGCTAACACAATAATTGATATTTAAGTGTACTTTTGGTATAATAGCATGTAATATCCTTTATGTTCCACCATTTCAATAAATATAAACCAACCGCGCTATCATAGCCAGTCTAGACAAGTTAGCACGTTCGATATTATCACAATATCAGATTTCAGGAAATCTGAAAATAAGCCTAAGAACTTTAATCAGGCAATTGAGAAGATTTTCGTATTTATTCTTGCAAGTTATTTTCCGATTTTTTTGTCAAACTCGAATGATTTTCAGAAAGAACATAATATAATAATAATAATATGCGGAAATTTTTATCCAACTTTGGCAGATAAAAATATCAATAAAATATTTATTGTGAAAATACACAAAATGTAGGAATATACCTTTTTTTAATTGGGATGAAATAAAATAAATATTATGAGGCTTGTTAATTAATATATGCAGAGTAATTATTAACATACGGTGGCAGTGTAGTGATTTACTGCGTGTGAATTTGCCAAAGGATATAATCTCAGCAATATTTAAAAATGGTAATTAACAGCAATGCTAAATACTGCATCAAAAAGCATAAAATATACTAGAAAATAATTAATACGTTGTATAATTTAGATTTTGTAAAAGATTCGAAGATACGTATTTTGGTCAAAATCGTTAAATTAACTACTCGTCAAAGTGAACAAAATCGATTAAAGATTCAAATGCATATGTCAAATAACATTAGTGAACAAATAATGATGCTGTTTTGCTATTTTGATCGTTCGTTAATTTAACAAGCTTTGTACAATCGGCCCTACAAGTATTAAAATCAAAACAGCAACATGAAATATAACGAGTTAACGAACAGACAGATTTAATTTAAAAAATGCAACTAATTAGTTAAATTAATACTTTAAAACCCTTAGAATGGTGTGGGTTATAAAACTTGATGTAAGAATTGAAGTAATCAGCCTCCATTTTTTTTTTAATTTCAACAAATTAGATCAGGCGGAAGCAAAATGCCATCAAAAATAGTGAAAGGTCTACTACAGTAAGAACAATGTAAACGAAAATGGACAATGGAAAAAAATGGTAGACCTTTAGGGAACCAATACACAACCAAATGCAGATCTATGAAATAAGAAAGCAGAACAATAAACAACGAAAGAAGGCTGGGCTGAATGGTGGAACCGCAAAAACAAGTAATGTAAACAAGGAAATAGAATGGAAAAGATATAGGGATACAAAGGTTGACAAAATAGGGAACAATATCAAATAATGGAAAAAGTGGCGAAGGACGTAATCAAAAGAACTTAACAGAGATGCTTGAAGGATTTTGGTAAAAATATTAAACAAGCATTTAATATATTCCACAAAACATATGAAACCAATTACGGCAAATTCTAAAACGTAATAAAGATACTGCAATCAGTTAAAAACGAAATGATAGAAGGCGTAACAAACAACAAAATATTAAAACTTTAAAAACAGAATAAACACAAAAATAGAAAAAATACACAACTTACTCAAAGTACGGCCAGATTACTACTAAAAAAAAAAAAAAATAGAAGAAGAAAAAGACAGAATGAAGATCAAATCACATCAGAAAATAACGAAGAAATAGTGAAAAATAAGATTGAGAAAAAAGCGTACTAATTGTTACTTGTAAATATTTTACTAACTCCAAGCTAAACACAAAGATAACAGGAAATATACTAAAAAAACAACTAATGAAAATAAAGTAGAAGAAGAATAAGCAGCCTACCGGGTGCAAAGGTGAATAAGAGATAATACATACTCAGAAATATAACATAAAGGAAAATAGAAAAAAGAAAGAAACGGTTTCTGGCTGCGATAGTTGTATAAGTGCCTTTCAATGTAGATATAAAAACAATACGGAATTTCCTTGAATAATTAGAAGTGGAAAAGAGAAGCAAGAAATTAAATGATGTAGCACAGATAAATGAAGAAATAGCAGATAAATTCAAAATGAAATAGCAGCAAAATCAGAAAATAATCTGGGCTCGCTTTTGTTTCTTAATAAAGAGTAACTTCTTCTAATAATTCGATGAATAGCATATCTTCCGAAATTCTGTCTCCGCAACTTTATCGCTACAGTTTGGCGAAGAAAATACCTTCACAGGTAAAACCCAGTGGACTTTATCAAAGAAGTCACTACTGAGGATTCAAACTTCATTACCGAAATACGTATTTCGTTATTTTCATGGTTTATATAATTAACGTCGTAAACAGTGATGAGATGACATAGTTTTTATGGGACCCTACCGAAAAGTAAACAACTTGCAACAACACAGAGTATTTAAAAATCAAATAAAGTATGTTTTTTGTTGCAGTTTTGGCCAGTTTTAGTAATAATTGTGCTGTTTAATTTAAATTAATCAAATAGCGAAGGCGGGGGGGAGGATGGAGGTAGATACATAACGAAGAAATAACTTGACAACGAACCAGGTCAAGCGCATGAGAATAGGTGGATAGGGCACATGCCACGTAATAGCACACATTTACGTGTATTTAACAGCCAATCAACAACACCACAAGGAAAGTCACGCACAAGAAGGGTTAACAACGTACTGGAAGATCTCTAAAAGCTTAACCTACGACAATGAAGGAGAGATGTAAAAGATCGAACAAAATTGAGAAGAATTATTGGGTCGGTGAAGGCCCTAGATGGGCGGTAAAAACCAATATTAGATGATGAAACAACTTAATTTTTCATCATAAAGATCAATGTATTGCGTACGCAGATGACCTCACCCTATTAAAAAGATCAAAAAATGAACTCGAGAAAACGTTCAGAAGGTTTGAAGCAGAGGTAAAAAAATATGGATTAAAAACAAAATACATAGAAATGCAAACCGAAGTGACAAAAGAAAATAAATATATCAAGATCGGATCAGTATAATCCAAATCCAAAAGGAGAACCAGATAGTCAAAAATGTAAGCGAAACGAGAATGACCAAGCAAGACGCAGGAAAGTTGGAAATATAGGAGAGAAAAGTGTGAAGGGAGATTTTTGAAGGTGTTAAGACGCACAAACAGAGAGGTAATGATAATGACATGTATGGAAGATCGAAAATTACATAAAAAAATACGAGAGATAGATGGTTAGGACACCTCGTTCGAAGGCCGGTACAAAGAATCGTAAAAAAGGAGGGGAAGGCAGCGAAAAGAAAAAAGGCGTCCAAAGAAAAAATTGTTTCAAGGGGTAAAAGAGGGTATAGAGGAAACAGGAATAAACGACTGAAGGGAAATCCAGGGAAAGTCTTATCCTCCCCCTGGGCAAACTCGCCACAGTCAGGCAGAAATAATACGCGTTACAATATGCGGCGGAAAATAAAAGAAGGGCTTATACCAATATTTTCTCTGGTCCGATAGCCAGGCGGCTCTGAAGACTTGAAGATTTTTTCATCCAGACTGGTATGGGAATGTGCTGAAGAGCTCAAAGACCTGGCAGAACGTAGTACTGTTAAATTGTTATGGGCTACAGGCCATAGCTGAGAGATCTCTACACCCACACTATGGTGCGGGGATCTCAAATCATACAATGGCTATGATTGATATAAATTAAGGCAAACACAATACACCTTTTAGGCTGCAGTGTAAAAACCGAAACCTTTGGTAGACGGGCCTTAAACAAGAAAATAAAATAAAAGATTTTGCTTGGCTCCTTTGGGGAAATAGTTTTAGGGTACCTACCTACTTTATCAAATTATAAAAAAAATTATACGAAAAGGTCAGTGGTTTAAATCTCTGCGGAGATAATATTTTGTTATAAGCAGAATTTGTTAAAATACATTAGTTACTAAAGCTAATTTCAAAATGTATTGCCATAAAGCTTTGCATTCAGTATCTATGCAATATTAAATCAAGGTAGCTGTCCCAAAAAAAAACTTTAATTAAACAAACTACAGTGTGTCCCTTACTGGACTTCCGCGTTTTTATAAAATTTTGTAATTCTGATTCTTTGTTAGAGGTTTTGCCCATTGTGAAGTATCCTAAAAGATGCTTAACAGTGTTACAAGATTTCTAAAAAAAACATAATACAAGAATACGACACATTATATGATTAGGTATAGTCAGGGCTGGATTTAGACTTGCTGAGGCCCTAAGCTATACAAAACCCAGAGGCCCCCTCTTGTTTTAAATAACATCAGCTGGTCTGAGAAAAATTTAAAATGGGTATTTTTTTTTTAAATTTTGAATTTCATAAAAGTCTTAATCTAATTGAATTCAAAAATATAAGTGTCTTTTTGAATTAATTTTAATAGATTTGAGTTCGTTTTAAAAAGTTATGTGAAAATTTTGAATTTCATAAAAATTGCTGATAAAGAGGGCATCTTATCGAATCTTAGTGGTTGTCAAATTCGGTGCATAAATTCAAATTAAATACCAGAAACGGTGAAATGCAATCCATTTTCACTTTAATTTAAGTGATATGCACATTTGTAAAAAATGCCATGTTAAAAATTTTCTACGAGATACGTTTTTATCAATTTTTATATTTTTTTTGTTTTTTTATTTGAGGCCCCGCAGATTGCGAGGTCCTAAGCTGTAGCTTTTTTAGCTTATACGTAAATCCGGCACTGGATATAGTAAAAATGTACGTGACTATTCCCATAGAATTTAATCTCAATTAATTATTTTACTTCATTTAAAACATAATAAAATAAAAATCGCTATAACGAGAAGCAATTACCGTGTTTTCTCTTTACTACCTGTTTTGTGTATCATAAACAGAATGCGATGGTTTGTTATCGATATGGCTATATAGATACATTACTTGCAATCCCCAAGGGTCCGTTACATACTGACATTGATAAGGGTTATTCTACTTCGCTAATACAGCTGCAAGAGCACGTAGGTTTAAAAGAAACAAGAACAACAAACCTTTCGACTCATTTTCTGGATACGAAGTAGGAAACACGTGTTAGGAAGAGCTTTTTAAACATTTCTTTCGTTTAAATGAGATTTTTAGGGTAGAAAATTATTTTCTTTGCGACTTTCGTTGAATTTAAGATTTTTTTTTTAATGTGTATTACGTTCACTTCGTAAACTAAACCATAAATATATTCTTCTGTTGTTTTAACAGTATATTAAAGCTGTTGTAATGTTTAGTTGGTTATAATAACAATTATAATAGTAATAATAATTTACTCTTACTACCTCTAACATCTGACTATATTTGGAAGGTAAAGGTAAAGGTATCAGCACTAACGCCCCGTGAGGGAGCATGGCCGGCAACATGGAGAGTTAAGGTCTCCTAATCGCTTTCGATACCTGTGACCAGCCAAAATCTACAAAAATTTTGAGGTTTAATATTAAGATTTACTTAAGTCCAATGGTAGATCTCAGACAATTTCAAGCAGCAAGAATGTCCAACCTATGCAATCTAAACTGTAAGTAGAATGCACCGAAAGAACAATATAAGAGTATATGTGTAATATCGTTGCAACAAACAGTGAACATGACACTTAACATGACAGCCGTATAATTAAAGTTCATACCGCAAGAGGGTGGCCTGAAGTAGCTTTGTTTTCTTAGGATATTTACCTTGCTGAAAATAGGCATTAAAAAGCTGTGAGATTGCGTTTATATTCACCGTGAATTTTGATAGGGTTCTGACAATTTCGTTTTACGTTGTAGTAAAATGTATATGTTTAACAGTGAAGTTGTTGGATTTAACGAAGAAGATTACGACTTGTTGCGTGCTTAACATTTAGAGCTGTTTTTTTAAAGGGACATGCAATAGCATTCATATAATAAAAGCTTACACGGTTAGTCGGAAAGTTAATGGAGATTTTACTGGACTTGATGTGATTTTGTAAATACATTTTAGAGGGATTAGTAAAAAAGGGAAAATTTATTTGAATAAAAACTGAAATGTTTGCGAGAATTTCTATTGAAAGAAAGACGAAAGAAGCAACCAAAAATTAACTGTATAATTATACTACCACATTGGCACCTAGAATCGAAGACCAGAGGTTCAAATCCTTGCGGAAATGGAATTTTTCTATGTATAGAATTCGTTTTTTATAATTTGATCTAAAAGCAAATCAATTAGGTAACTGTTCTGTAAGCCGAATATCCGTTAGTTAGCATTTACAGGCAGCAAGTGCAAGCGTAAACGCAAATAACGGCATTGTTACGTTCAATCTCAGTAGAGGTCAAGTGATAATGTACGTAATTTTTAAATAAAGCTATTTCAGTGTCAAATAAACCAAGTTCCCTCTTCTGTTTAGACGATAACAAGTAGATTGCTAAACTGAAAATACGTAACTCATAATAAGTACTAAAGATTAACTTGGAAATTGTAATTTTTATTTCTATAGGTACTAAAAATTAATATATATTTTCGTAATGATTTAAGTTAGTGTAACACTTATATTTTTAAATTATTTTATTGTTTTATAATATTTTTTCTTATTTGTGTATCTTTCGCAAAGTTTCGTGTTTATTAGCCAAGTAAATATAAAGTGTGTCCTAAAAAAATATTAATGCTAACGTAAGAACATCGGTGATAAGTTTTAAGATGACAAGAACGGCAAGAGCAGTAAGAAGTTTGTGAATGGCCTTTTTAATTAATAGCAAAGGAGTTTTAGAAGTTTTGATGAAACATAAACCGAATGTGTTCGGTAATAAAATGCAGCATGTTGGCTCGATGACGGAGCTGCTACTAGCACATATGAAGTAAGTTTAAACTACTCAATTTTCACATGCAAATTACAAAGCACGGTGGTAAAATAAAATAGTGATGAACTTCAGTTTAGCACGCAGCTCGTCTCTAATTTAATCTGGCTTCGCCGGAGCTCAGCAACAGTTTCAAAATGAAAATGCAAAGTTTTCGGTTTATTTTCTGTTGTTGCATTATGCAACGAGAAAACTTCAAGTCTTCCTCTTAAAGTTTAAAATGGGAAAAGCTTTGTGCAGTAAAGATTTCGGTGTGAATTTCAAATATACAAATAGACACATTTT
Source organism: Melanotus villosus (assembly GCA_963082815.1). Classification (NCBI taxonomy): domain Eukaryota; kingdom Metazoa; phylum Arthropoda; class Insecta; order Coleoptera; family Elateridae; genus Melanotus; species Melanotus villosus. The sequence continues at coordinate 10,085,407 of OY720421.1, read as the reverse complement.
AGTTAAATTGCGGTGTACCAGACGCAAAGCTTGTTCTTAAAGACGAAAAGATTTAAAATATCAAACGTGCTTTGTGCTTCTTTTATTAAGAATGTCCAAAAATTAGTAATTGTTTATCATAATTGGTTAGTTAAAGGGCCCTGTCCTAAACATACCGTAATTTATAACAACATAATCAGATAATCACCAATGAAATGAACTTTGTACAGAATTCTTCTAAATTCAGAATCTAAGCCAACTTATCTACATTTCCAGTACGGGGATGCGTAGTTACGTATCTAAAGTTTAAATCACGTCACCGCACCGGCATTTTAAAATGATTGATGAATTACTAAACTTGTGCCACTTAAGTTAGTTATAATTTAATTATCCTTGAGAAACAATGTTTTCGAACTTATTTTATCAAATTTGTTTCAAGCTTTTTAGATTATTAGTTTTGAGGTTAGGAGCATGTGGTACTTTTCAATGTTGTCCTGAATAAGGTTATCGAATTATAATCCTGAAAATATCTTTTGGAAAATAATTACTCAGAAATTTAGGCCATTGTAAAACTAATTTCTTTGGATGTTATTTTTTTTTTCTTGATCTATTTGTTGTAAATTCATTGGAAAATACAGTGATTAAAATTACTTTTTGAATGATTTTTTAACAAAAAATTTTAGAATTAGCACGTTGATAGCGTATGAACATACGTGGTGAACGGCGCAGATATGGTAGCACCATGATCAAAATCGATACATGGCCGAAAAGTTGATCCTTCAAATTAGTCCTAGCCGAATTTCAGCTCAGCGCATTGTGATGTTATTGTTATTGGTCACGTGAACGTGCAAGCATTTTCAAAAATGATAGACAGAAAGGATATTTGTGCCGTGATAAAACTTTATTTTTTGAAAGGGAAAACGGCGACCCAAATAAAAAGTAAGCTAGATCGTGTCGTTGGCGAGTCATCCCCTTCATTTAAGCCCGTACATTTGTGGATTGTTGACTTTAAACCACAGTCATAGATAAATTTATCTATGACTGTGCTTTAAACGTAGCCGAACGAGAAGATGGACCAAGCAGCGGACGCAGTGATGTAATAACTTCGGATATGGTGACTAAGATCCCCAGAATAGTTTTGAGTGACAAAGATTGACGATCAGGGACATATCAGACATGGTGGGGAGCTCAACCGAACGAGTTCATAATATTTTACAAGAACATTTAGACATGCAAAAGCTTTGTGCACGATGGGTGCCGCGTTTGCCGACTTTAGACCAAAAGCGTCTTCGAATGGACATTTCGTCTGCGTGCTTGGAGCGTTTCCAGCGTAATTCCAATGATTTTTGCGCCGATTCGTGATCGTCGATGAAACGTGGGTCCACCACTACATGCCGGAGTCGAAAGAACCATCAAAACATTAGACAACCCAGAAGGAACCTGCTCCAAGGAAGGCGAAAACAGTAGCATCTGTCGGCAAGGTCATGGCATCGGTTGGCACAGGGCACGGAGAGGGTGTGATCTGTATTGACTACCTGGAAAATTTCTAATTGTTGGATCATCGGCCTTACTCGCCAATTTAGCCTCGTCTAACACAGATTTTCCGACAACAATGGAGTGATTCATGCTGTTAACGCCTATTTTGCAGACCAGGAGAAAGAATTTTATAAAAACGGTATAATGGCTTTAGAACATCGTTGGACAAAATGCGTATTCGCATTCTCATTTACCTTACTTTTCAAACGACCCACATTAAGTGTATTTTTTAGTTATTGGTCCATTAAGTCTTGTTACTAATTATTTGTTTTTGGAAAATTGGAACCATAGATTACAATGAAACTACAAAATTCTTGATATTCATTTTCAACAGATTTTAAACAGTTACAATATTTTTATTGGTAAGTTAAGTATAAAATATTAAAATTTCTGAAAACGTAAAAGCCATTCTGGAATTCCAAATTTTAACTTAGACAATAATAAAATTAATACACATGGATTTGTAACAAACATCGAAATTGTTATAAAAAAATTACAAACCGAAACTGAAAATTATGTTAGATCGAAAGTTACCAGTATTCCCCACAAATTTTCCTAAAAGGCAAAGAAAAATAAATTGAAACTAGAAAAACCTATGAAAGGCACTAATTTTCTCCTAAAAAAATCGCCCCTTTTAATAACCACTGTAGATACATGTAATAAAACAGTTATAACTGAAAAAAAAATTGTCTTTGATAATAAAATGAAGGAAATGTTGCATAATGGAACAACCTTCAAAATATAAATTAAAAATAAAATAAACGAACAGAAAAAATCTTAAATGAAATGATATAATTTTTGGAGGATAATAATTAGATAGACGAATGTCAAAGTACATAACAACGGCCAATATCCAAAAATATACAGTTTACCAAAATTACCTAAACCACAAACATTATTAAGACCTGTAATGGGTAATATAAATGCTCGAATGTGTAATTTTGCAAAATTTCTATTTAACATTTTACAAATGATTATTTTATTAAAATTCCATTGAAATTTAAAAGTTACATAAGCAACATAAAAATAACCAAAAACCGCATTTTAGTGTCTTTAGACATTTCGTCCTTCACTCCGACAGATCTTGTTTTAAAAATTATTGAAAAAATTGTAACAAAATTACTGACTTTACAACAATACCTTGCCAAGAATTACAAAATGTTACAAATTTTGTATTAACTACAATAACCTTTTTCAATACAGGGTGTGTCAAAAGTATTGTCATTAATTTTAAGGGTAAGTAGAGCATATCAAATAGAACAACTTTTCTCAATAAACTAGGTGTCGCAAGTAAACGGTAAGCTCAGAAAAAAATTAAAAAGATCAATATAAAAATTGGTTTGGGGTCACTGGAATCTAAATTTATCAAACGCCTTGGTTGTTGATACGGATAAGAGAGTCCAGCTATATTAGGTAGGTCAATATGTCTCTCAGAATTCTACGAAAGTTTTAACGGAAGGTCAGCCTAACCTTTTGGTAACCGAATTAACCGACATTATTTTAATTTACGGGGAAGCTCTTCAGGATGCTGCAGCAGCTCTGAAAGACAGTTTGTGCTTGTGTAGAAATTAATGGGGGAACATTTGAACATCTTCTGTAAGTCCTGTTCCTCTTTATTAACAACATTTTTTTCTAATGTCAGTAATTGTTTATTGCCAGTCTCAAGTCTGAAAAAATGCGAGAGGAAAGTGAAACCTGTAAATTACGTAGTTGTGTAATTGCAGGGTCAAATTTCTATCGCAGACTTTTTAAATGCATATTAGCCAGCGGTTCTCAAAAGTGTATAACAAAATTTAAAATAAACAAAAATCGCGATAAGCCGTACGTCTATTAAGGTCAGCATATAGCCATTTAATTTAATGACAGCACTTTTGAATCACCCTGTATAAATGTACAAATGGAATCACCTTTATCAATGGTAGCAGCAAACTTGGTGTTGGAAGATTTAGACGAAATTTCAATCCCATTTTCTGTAAACATTACCTAACTGATATAACAATTATATGTATTCCAAAAAAAGGCAACAAAAGAAATTTTAGATATGCACTTTCAATAATTATCACAAAGCCCCTCGGTGGAGTAGCGGACAAGTGTCTGCTTCACGATCGAGAGGCCCCGGGTTCAAACACAACCATGACCATATCTCGGTCTGGAACGTGGTTGGCCTTCGAACCCTGTCTAGGTTAAGTAGGATTAAGTTTAGAAGTTCGTCAATATTGCAACAAGAAACAAAAATTAAACTTATAGAAATTAAATTCTTAAGGAAAATGATTGGAGTACCAAAATTAGATAAATGGAGGTCAAACAAAGTATACGACACAATAAAATAAGAAAAACAGTTAATAAAATCAAGAAAAATCAGAAGGAATAAAGACAGAAATTCAAAAATTTATATAGGTAGAGTCTAAAGCAACAAAACGTAGAAAAGTAGGTAGACCACGGATGTTAAAATTCTATAACACGTGCTTTATCATTTTCACATTTTCTAAATGGTTTGTGTTCTTAAAAGGGCTAAAATTAAATGAATTTTGTTTAGTTAATTTTCTGATCTTTTAATATGTTTTCCCTTCCTTTTTTTGGTAAGTAGGTATTTGTGTATGTATGTAATCGTTTAACCTCTTATACCTTTCGGTGTTGAAGCTGGTGGTAAGTAAAAACTTAAAATAAATACATTTTAAATACACGTTTTTCCAGATGTTTTTAAAGCTTTCACCATTATATTGTTACTTACAATAATTTTTTTCATTATTCATGGTTTATACTTTTTCTTCAATTATTATATTTTAATAATCAATTAAATTAATATGGTAAGGGTTGATGGCGATCGTTGTATAGCGTAGTTATTAATATGTGATTACTGATTACCTATTAATAATAAATGATAATAAAAATATTGTAGCCTTTTTTTAGTTTCATTCTAATTAATTATGGTTCCGAATTCCCAATAAACAATTAATTAGTTGTGCGGTCAAAAATACGTGTTCCTATAATTCAATAATTGAAAATCATTTCAAATTTTTTGAGAAACCGTTAAATGTTTTAGAAATATAACGAAGATTATTAGATACTTCACAAACTTTCTATTAAGCGATTTTATAAAGACAACGCAACATTAAATTAAATGAATTACTCTTAGTACATACCTTTAATAACTTCTCCCGTCGTTAAATGTAATACCGAACGTAAGGGAACAAGAACAGAAGATTTGAAAGCTCTCTAGAACCTAATAAAGATTATGGCAACACCAAACAAGTTCTGCATAAAATTCGAGTTGATGTATGTTTATGTCTAAATTTATGCGGAAGTTTAAAAGTGAGGGATTTAGTAAGGACGTTTTAGGCAGTCATTTTAGGATATTTAACGTGACTTACTTGATGTTTCTGTTACATTTAGAATTTCAATTTAACATGCGGCAAAAGAATTTATCCACTTTTCTATTTTGATTTATTAGTGGAGACAGTTAATTTTTTTTATGTTGAAAACTCGCTTTATTGTCTTTAAATAAGATGAAAGCGAGCACCGAGCTTAATATAATTAAGAAAATTAGGAAGTGAACGCGAACGCGTTATCAACTAACTAATCTAATATCCAAAATAAACTAAATTACTGTTTAACTTTACAATTAAGTTTATTTTTGTTCTAAAACATTATTTCATATGTAAATACGGCACCTCTGCCTGCATCATTATAACGAAGTAATGGTGAAAATTAAACAGTATTGACACTGGAGGGAATTACGTCTGGTATCGGAGCTGGAGTAAACTTCTCGAACAGCCATCTCTATCTGTTTGATGAAATAACAACCCTTTGTTCGAGAGTATTTATTTAGGAAAGTATCCATTCCGTTTTCCGCAACCAACCAAACCGATTACATTTACGTATACTGCGACGCAGTCTTTTATGCCGAAATGCACGGCAGTAAATGCATATGCAGAAATGCATTCGAAATTTTCATATCTTTCGTGTTCTGAATGCAAAGAAAGCTTAGAAGTGCACAGATTTGTCGGTTCTTCATGTGCGATTGCAAGGGCTACTCGTACTGATATAAAATTGAAGCTTTTGATAACCAGACGTGTACTCTTGAGACTTAAGAAAAGAATTAAACCCCAGCCATCGAGCTTTCTATTAGATATAAAATCGCATAACATGAGAACTATCACCAGGATTTAATACGCTTCAAGAACTACATCTTGAATTTCTTACACCAATGGGCATTATTCAATATGCGAGTACGAACCGAATTTAAAATTTGTATTTTATGCTTGATTTATGAATTCGTCGTTGAAATTGTAGGTTTGCTTTGCATATGCAAACAAGAAAGTCACTTTTAAATATTCCGAAACTGTTGAATATTATCTTTAATTTACGGTACTTTCTTTTGATAGGTACTTGTTTTACCTCAAAAAATCGTCTTAGAATTTTTTATCGAAATAAATAAATTTTCTATTTTTTTCTTCGGTATTCTAACCCTTAAATTAGTTTCTTTTTATTCATAAGCTGGGTATGATAAACTTCATACCTGTTTCTTAAATATGACCTTGGTGAGCGTATATTTAAGAATATTTTTTAGGTTTTTTTTTAAACTACCACCTTTTTCAGGTGCCTGAAAGTAGCAAATCCATAAAACACTAACTTTTATAATTTGCATATTATTACTGCTTCGTTAGTGCCCTATAAATTAACATATTTTGTAATTGACGTAAAATGATTTTTCTGTGGTAGCTAGCCTAGCAACGTTGTTTTCTTAAATCCGAAAGCAAAACTTGTACCGACTTGTACCGACTGTGCTGGGGAACGCACGCTTTCGCGAAACGCTCCCAAGTGTAATAATAAAGTGCCAGTAATTGTAATCATAATAAAACTAGAGAATAAATAAACTAAAATTGGGTTTAGCGTAAACAAGAAATGTGGGAACAAGACGACGCAGTGAAGACTAGGAAAAATCCGAACACATGTAATTCCACGGCAAATTCACAGGTGGAATCAGAACATAAACCTGAACAAAGCTAAGTAACATTGTAGCATTTTAACAATAGATATGTAGTTTAGCCTAGCATAGACCGAATAATTGTCACCGAGAAGGTAAATTGCCTGAAAACCATTTGCCGATCCCTTCGGTTAAAAGGAAAAAACGGGATAGCAACCCAAGGGCTATAAATTATATTTACATGGTATACAGAACAAGACTGACCGATGCCAGAAAAGCGTATGTTTACAATATTTAAAATATAGGTATAAGTTGCGGTCGATATGAGCAAATGGGGAAATGAAATAGCAAATGGAAAAATAAGGATGCAACTAGTTACTGACGTGACAACTACCCGCTAGAATCTGAAGTGCACTCAAGAATTTACAACAATAACGCACCAGTTAACAGAAGGTAGAAGAAACAAAGAAGAACTCGAGAAAGAAGCACTGGACTTAAGAAGAGAAAATCGCAAATTATGTGGGGGAAACCAAGAAGAAATGCAACTGCGGCTGGAAGAAAATATTAGAAAGAAAACGTCTATCTACAAGAAGAATATTTTGGAACGGAACGATTCTGGGGGGAAAACAGCACTGGAACAAGATATAGAGCGATAGGTAACTTGTGAAGAAAGGCCAAGAAACACAATTATGACGAAGAAGGAAATAAACCGCATATATGATTCAAGAGAAGAACCAGACAACGAGGAAATAGAAGATACAAATATCGAAGAATAATGCAGAAGAAAGGCGAAGAAACAAACATCATAGTAATAATAACAATAAAAATAAGGAATACGTATACCTGAGTACAATGAAGATAAGAATATTAATAATGATAATAATAATGATTAGACTAAACTAGTATTAGGTAACATGTAATAGAGCAGTCAAATCTGTGTGAAGGGGTTTCATATCATAGACCTAGGAAATTGACGGTAATACTAGAAATACTATTAGTATAAAATGATAAAACATGTTTAACCACCTCGGTCATATATCTAAGTCCCATTGAATATGTAATCTACTAACTACCTTGCACTGTAGAAGCGGTGTTCTGCGGCTGGCGTCACAGGCATGTTAACGTTATACAGTGCTCCCAATCCCCCACCCTATCATAACAAATCTCTTCACGCCTTATTGACATGGGTTGGGCCTGGCGTCATCCAGCAAAGCTTTGAAAAAGTTACTGCTTCATTCTGTACCTTGGATGAATAAGGGCCTATGTCCAAAAATACCGATATTGAGTTATGGTGCTCATAGCTTTATTTAGGTAAAGTTCTTTGATATAACAAAGGCTTATGGTCGATTTTACAAAGTTTAAAGCAAATGGGGAAAATTTTAAGGGGCCAATGTGCCAGTTCATTCAAAATAATAAAGGGCCAATGTCCGGAAATTGGCCCTACCATATAAAATTTCTTATAAAAGGGCCAATGTCCAGGGAACAGAAGAATTAGATTAGTTTTTATTATATTTCATTATATTTCTACTTATTAATTAAGAAAAAACGTTACATTTATAGTAAGTTCAGTTTCGCACGACTTCCCGTGTTCGGCTTCGCCTCACACGAGAATTGTCACGCTCGCACGGGAAGAGCCTTGTTTCTCGCCTCCTAATGAAATATACTATTCCGCTCATCTTTGGCAGCTCATTCTGCAAACGTATGCAAATGGACATTCTTCCAAGGTACCTACATACCGCAATATAAAGTTTTCACGAAAGATTGTTCGCTTTCAAGGTATTAAATATCATTTTTTGCTAGCTTAGCACCTAGTACATTTTTTTTTAATTCGACGAAAACCTCTAAAGAGATTACTGCTTCGTTAGTGCAATATAATATTTACGCACAAAAAGAAATCGTGAAATTATGTAATACTAGTTTGAAGCTTGAAACAAATGTCTGAATGGTTCAATTATAACAAATTACATTTTAAGAAACTAAAACTACAACCAATTATAGTCGAGTCAACAAATACCAAAGTAAGAAAAAACAAATAATATATGTAGATAGCGTTACTAATAGTGAAAAAATAAAAAGAGAGGAAAAGGTAAAAAGCTCTTGCGATTGTTTTTAGACGAAAATCTGAATTGGCATGATCACTGCCCTTACGTCCCAATAGTAACGGGGCCTGCAACACAACATTAAATTTCATGTTTGAAATCTGAGCATCTAAAATTCATGTAGAAAATTTTTAAAATTTATTGTATTAATTTTTTTAATTATTTCATTAATTTGAAGTTAAAAATTTGATAAATTCATGTTTAATGCTTCTGCTACTCAAAATCTCCCTACGAAAATTAAAGGTACCTAATTCTAAAGGTTTCAAAATTTCTAAGATTTGCTGTTTTCTGAAAAAGAAAAAAATTAAAAATAAGTAGTTTATCTCCAATTTTTGGTTTCAAAGTAAAAACTAGAATTAAGATTCGGTGTAGAAACCCAAATTCAGATTAAGGTTTGGAAATTTTGATCTAGTCCAAATTTTAAGCTTGAATTTCAGCAAACATGCCCGAATTTAAATATTTAAACTCAATATTAAACACCTAAATTTTATTATTTTACAAATTCACTATAAAATATTACATTTATAATCTAGTTTTATATAATCCGATTTTAATTTTCGAAACCGAATTTGAATGTCTATATTTGATCCTAGAAACAATAATATTTGCGTCTCATGTCGCTGATGATGGTGAAACCTGAATTTGGATCTGACATTCAAGAATATCTTAGTAAAGATTTAGAATTCTGTCCCAAAAATTTAGTATTTGGATTAATTTTAATAATTAATCCGAAATTTTTATCTTTAATTTTTGAATTGAGGTTTAAAACTATGATTTAAGATTCGGTCTAGGAATACAAATCTGGACTGAGATTTCGAAATTTGAATTAAATCCAGCAATACGGCACAGTGGGAGTGCACATAATACTGAAATATAAAAAGTTAAGCAAAAGCCTGCTTGGCCAGAACTTGGATGGGTGACCGCTCGGCGGCTCGGTGTATCCAGCCCCGTCGACATTGTAAAGGTATAAGAGCATAAAAAAGAAGGAAAGAAAGAAAGAAAGAATTAAATCCAAAGCTCGAGCCTGAATTTCAGCAAAAAATTTCCAAATTTAAATATTTAAACTCAGTATTAAACAGCTAAATTTCATTACTATTTAAAATCACTATACAAATTTTTGAATTTAAATTTCTAATTTGATTTTATATGATCCGATTTTAATTTTCGAATATGACAGATTAACCTTTGGCGTTCGATTCAGAATTCGCAACATAACTCAGGATTTTTAATAATGAAAGCTGGAGCCTGCAACAAGGTTTCAACATTTCACGTCAAATTTAGTGTCCAAAGTTTCATCAAATATGGATTCACATTCTAAACAGAATTTTAATCTCTAAATTAGACTTAATATTTGACTCTCATATTGCTGATAATGGATTGGACTTGATTTTCATGATTAATTCAAAATTTTTATCTATACTTTTTGGATTAATTTCGATTCAAAACTACAGTAAAAATTGGTTGTAGGAGTACAAATCTAGACTGAGAGAGTAAATCATCAGATTCGTTTTCTAATTCAGTAAGTACGTAAAAATTGTTAAGTATTTTTCAAATTTAAGAAATGTCGAGAAAATACAGTATAACAACTTTTTCTTTTAAAATCCACGCATATTGGTTTATTCGTAGATATTAATCTATACAATTTATTCTGTTCCCAAAGTTGGAATTTGTTCTTTAGGAAACGTCCTTTCCGTTTCTATTTCGTCTATTATTTGGAAAAGTTGTCATAACCTAGTTCTTTCGGGATTTGAAAATACCTATGCTAATTTGGTAGTGGTATACCTAATTTGCTTGCATGAACGCGTTTAATGATTTATCAAAATTTCTTAATAGTGTCCCATGTTCTGCCACAAAATTAAATTTTATTGTATCAGTTCGTGCCTTTAACTTGGAAAATTCGACGTATGTTTTATTTATAACAGGAATCCTAAAAAGTCTTTGAATCCTGAATGATTAAAAGTATGTCTCAAGCTGAAACACATCTAAATAATTTTTTGGGTATAAGGTAAACTTAGTTTAAATTGGAACGAGTATCTCAAAACCCTTATTATAAATCCTTATCACGACAATTTTGTCGTGATAAGCATCGACTTAAGCAACTTTAGGTTGCATGTTAATTACCTTCACATACGCGTATTAATTCTGCTTTTTCTTGTAAATTTAGCCATTCTGTCATATTCATTTATGGAAATTTTCTAATCGACAACCTCAACAATTTAATATCAATGCCAGGATTAAACAAATTAATGCAATAATTTAAAAGCCTTGATGTTTAGGATAAAATAAAGTAACTTTAGACGAAGTGCCAAATTTTATTAAGAACAAGTTTTCCTGAAAAATTAATAAAGAAGGAAGAACAGACAGGCCGTTTGTTCTTCTATTCAAAGTTTTATATTATTTGCAATATCCACACAACATTAATTTAAAGCTTGTAGCACAGTAATTTTAGTGTTTTAAGTTCATTTTTTTTAATAGATTAAAGTGAATCTGTCTTATTGAACCTAACCTAAAGCTTGATGTGGTCTGATCCAGTAGAATGCTAAATATAGCCTGAAAACAAAGTATTAAAAACCAACACCAACTTTGTCCTCGGTGGCTATCTTTTTTTGTTTTAAAGATCTTTATTTACTCGCATGACGAAAATTCTTTATCACGTTGAAAACTAAGTTGTTTAATAGTACAAACATTCAGGCGAAATTAATGCGCAGCTGCTTGAAAATCATTGTTGTTGTTAGCTAATAAGACCAAATCAGAATTGGGATATTGATTAGTGAATTAATTCTGAACATCTGAACATTTTCATCGCAAAGATTTAGACGAACATTTTTAAAAAAACACTGTGTAAGCAGTAAAACATACGAGTGGCATAGTTGCCCCTGAAGGAATTGCATGCTGGTTATGTGGTCCAGAATACGTACAAAATAAAACGTATTAGCTATGTTTATTCGTATATGATTTTTAGTCCTAACACAAAAGTAAAAGTTTTAAAAGACCTGAAAGTAGTCGACTCATTTGTGGACCTAAACATTTGATTTGCCAGCTTCTTCAAATATAATTCGTCAAAATAGATAAAAGCCGAACAATCACTTCATGCTTTGAAGTATATAAAATTAATAAATAATGAATTCGAATACTTCTACGGTCAAATGTCAGTCGTAAAAGAACGAAGAAGACAGAGTTCTTCTGTCTCAACAATAACACGGTCCCAACCCGGAAGACGTTTCTTTTAATTATATAAACTGCCAATGAATAATTTAAATAGTATTTTATATATTAGTTTTACAAACAAAATTTTTATTTACATATGTTTGGCTTTCAAAAGGTGATTACTTTCAAAAATAAAGTTACTACGAGAGAATCGGGTATGGAACCGACTTAGGAGGCCTTAACTCTATATGTTACCGATGCTAGTACCTTTTATGGCAACCATTAAAAAAATTGTATGTCACGTGGTAAATATAACTTGCCAAATCGGCAGTTCACAATCATTTTTATCTCAAAATCAATTAAGTTTTTGATTTGAAAAAGTAAAAACTGCAGGTTTAAGCTACATCTGTAAAATCCGTAAGTAATTAAATTTATTAGCAAAATGTTCTCCTAACTATTTAGGCTTTTCTGAACAATAAAACTTAGCAAAGGCACTAAAATAAGCAAAACTGAAAGCTTCAGACCTATTATTAAAAGATTGTTATAGCTCCCCGTGAATTATGAAGTAATTTGAAGTCTACGCTAAACCGGGGGTTCCTACAACAATTAATAGCGGATTATGGATGCACTGCTACTGCAGGCTAAGCTATGAACGGATGTGTATGTACTTATTGTTCCTAAAGTTTGAAACTACGTTAATATCGTTGCTTGCAAAATGATAAAGCTGATATTCAAGAGGCAGTTTATTATTGCTAGTTTATTGGTTGCCTGAAAATGAATTTTAAGCAATAAGGATAATAAAACTTTGAACACGCAGAAGCTGTGTAGTAAATTATGGATGGAAAATTGCTTTTAATTTAAAGACTTTATTTTAATGTTTTTGTTTTTCAGTGTATCCATCACCTACCAAATTTATCTTCCAGATATTTCCCTTGGTAACCTTTGTTAATACAATTCTTTCCATGAAAATTATTTGCCAAATAGCTTATCAGGAAGTTTATTATGAGACGGAAAAACTGGCTTTTAGTTTAAAAGTTCAAAAATTAGTAAAACGGTGGTATTATCACATGCTTATAATAAATCTTACAATTACAATTTATTATTTGTTATTGAATGTTTGTTTATATAACAGTGCTGACGATACAAGCTTAATAGTAAAATACGTCTAAATAGTCATTATATTTCCGCTCATTAAAGTAAGTTTCTCGGCTGGACGTACTATTAATTTTAATTAATGCATTCCCCGTTTTTTATGAATGCGTGGTCATAGTAAAGATTTCTTAGTCATCCCGTTGTAGTTTGGATGAAAGCCAACAGTTTCTACTTTATTTATTTTCTTCTTGAGTGTGTGAATATTTCATTAAGCAGATACGTAAGAAAATTTATTGTTGCTATATTGCACTACATTAAAACTTTCGGAGAGTTTTTTAATTTATTTGTTAGTTGAATTTGATGTGGTTTTCCATAATATTAAACCTTTACATAATGTTGTACGACCTTAACCTTAGAATTAAATTTAAAGTTGCCTTTAATTATCATGTCAACGTAGTGTATCTCTGTTTTACACATTTAAAACTGCATAACGTATTTTTATCACGACTATAGCCATGAAGTTGCATGTGGACCCTTTTTAAGAATTTTGTTACAAATTACCCTGCGAGAATTTTTTGTATCTCTAAAGTTGGATTGTCAAATGTATTGCGACAATGTGCTTTAGTTTTAGTGGCTAATTTACGCCCTTAAAAATAAAATTCTACGGGTTCTAGGGGTTGACAAAGAAGATCATATTTTAATTACTAAAATTCTTTTTTAAAAGTTTAGCTTGTCCTATTTTTGAATTTTCTGAGTGAGTTGTACAACCTATGATAACCGTAATCCTTAATTATGATAATTCACGCCAAAGAAAGCATTTAAGAAACAATGACCTTTTCGTATTGTAATAAAAGGCGTTGAGTTTAGAGAACTAGGCATGAAGAAAGTCGTTAACGACTTCCTGGAAGAAAAATTGGAAGTGGAGACTAAAGTTAAAAACGTACATAACATAAAGGCCGCTCTAACAATAGTGGAGATGGAAGTCTTGCAATAAAAAGTAGTAAAAAGTTGAAGGGAACAAACACGTACATCGAACATGACCAAACACAAGATGAGCGAAGAATACGAGCAGAAATTAGGAAAATAGCCAGAGCGGAAAAAGCAAAGTGAAAACCAGTAAAAATGGGATACCAGATGATAACAATAGAAGGAACTTGCTATACGTGGAGCGAAAAGGAGCAAGGAGTCATAGAAGAAACTACCCCGAAAAAAAATACCCAAGAAAAAAGAAGTAAGCAGGTCTGTATAAAAACAGGAACATAAAACATCATAAGTATAAACGGCAAAGAGGTGGAATTAATCGAAGAAATGGAAAAACTAAAACTGGACTACATGGGAGTAATAGAGATAAAAAAGAAGAAACAAGATCTAATGAGACTAAGCAAAGGATATTTAGGTGTATTGGTCCAGAGTAGAGAACACAAAATGGTCAGAAGCAGGGGTAGGACTAAAATAGTACATCCCAACAAAATAGAAATAGGTAGTGTAGATGACGGCGTCCCGAATCACGTTCTCGGGGAACGCCTTCAGGACGCCGCGGGTCGAGGCATCTGATTACGGGCTTGGTGATGCCCTGGATGTTGTCGCGCAGAACCTTGCGATGACGTATGGCGCCTCCTTTGCCGAAACCTTTACCTCACTTTCCGTGTCCGGTCATTTTTTAAAATGAAAATTAAAAATTTCAAGAAAACTCGAAAACGAACGTGGATGCTCCTCAAATGCGAATGGGACTTGCAACATGCAAGCCTAGCCCTCTTACAACTGAGCTACATGGCTTTCCCATCATTATCTGATGTGGTACTTTTAAATTCAGATAAAATTATAGCAACCATCATTGCTGTTAATTTTGCATAGTTACAAATCGTTATCGAACTTTCGTGAAACTCCCTCATATTTTTTTAAATTATAGTTGAGTATAGCAAATAGCAATAATTTATTATGTTATGCTACTAATACTGATGAAGTTAACCGGAGGTGGATGTGCAACAAAAGTAAACAAAGCGTCGCGCAGTCTCGTCCATCGCCGATACGGTTTCTATAAACAGATACAGGGTTTGATTTTTATGTCGCATTTATCCTGGTCCACGCCCACTTTTGGTTGACGTAAGGTTGCAAATTGCAAACTAGTGTATGAAAAAATTTTCGGCGCCCCTAAAGGGTTGGCGCCCTGGTGCCTTGCAGCACTTGCACCCCCGGGTAGGAACGGCCTTCTCTATATTTAAAAAGGGAAACAGATTAGACACTAAAAATTATAGAGGTATAAGCCTACGGAATCCAAGTACTTAATAGCAGAAGAACAAAACGGTTTCAGAAAAGCACGTTCAGGTATCGACGCAGTCTTCACAATTAAACAAATTACTGAAAAGAGAAGAGAATATAACTTCCAAACACATACGAGGTTTGGCAATTTAATTCCCGGACTGGCGTTGCAGCTCTAAAGATACGTGATATTAAGCCAAAATTAAAGCTGTATGTTTTAGTTCACACTTTTATCAAGAAGACTTGACTAATAGAAACATCGAATAGCTGTCAGTTACCTCGCAAGACGCTAGTTCGCAAAACTGTAACGAATTAATATTAAGTTTTGTTGTAAATTGGGAAAAACTACAAGTGTGTACGGTGATAACACTTCAGGTCGTACTACTGTGTTTGAATGGTTTAAACGTTTCAAAGACGGTCGTGAAGATGTTCAAGATGACGCTAGAACCGGGATTCCGTCAACCGTTCGAAACGCAGATTCCATCGCAAAGGTCAGTAAAATTGTAGCAAAAGATCGCCGACTGGCTCTCCGAATGATGGCAGATGAATTGAATATTAATAAGGAGATGATTCGACAAATTTTACATAAAGAGTTGGGAAAGGGAAAAATCTGTGCAAAGTTTGTACATTCCGCACTGCTTGTGAAGTCATTTCTCATGAAACACAGCGTTGTTGAAATCAATCACCCACCTTATTCACCAAATTTAGCAACGGCAGACTTTTTTCTCTTTCCTAAAGTGAAAACTGTTCTCAAAGGAATACGGTTTCAGAACGTGGAAGACATTTAAAAAAATGTAACCGCCGAATTGAAAGCAATT
This sequence comes from Melanotus villosus, assembly GCA_963082815.1. NCBI lineage: Eukaryota > Metazoa > Arthropoda > Insecta > Coleoptera > Elateridae > Melanotus > Melanotus villosus. The sequence continues at coordinate 10,069,550 of OY720421.1, read as the reverse complement.
TTTTGGACACCTTTTCCGACTATTTTGAAAAACTTTTAGAACGCTGCAAGTGTATTCATGTAAATAGAGATTACTTTTTTCGTGTTACCTAAATTGTGATTATTTTTATTGTGGTAGTCGTGGAATTAAATTGCCAAACCTCGTATTACATTCATAGACTACAACAAAGCTTTCGATAGAGTCATCAGAACAAAGCTGTGGCAAGTACTTGAGAAAGGCTTTACGGAACACTTAACAGAAATCGTCAAAAGCCTCTATAAGCAAACCGCTATTATAGTAGTTGTAAACAATGACGAAAATTTAGAACAGATCTATACTAATCAATGTATAAAACAAGGTTGCTGTTTATCCCCACTAATTTTCCACATATACTTAGACGACATCATCAAAAAATGGAAAGCGGTAGCACCACAAGGTATACAGCCAATGGCAAATAAATACATTAACACGATACTACTTGCTGACGACCAAGCAATCATTACAACTCAGAGTTATCAACAACAAAGACAAATATAATGGTGTTTTACGGATCAGAATCGGTTATATCCAAAATATAGATCAATAATACCTGTCTTGAACAGATATCGCTCTTTACATATTTAGGAGGCGATGTATCATATACGAAAAAGATATTAATAACAAAGTTACGCTGTTCCAAAGAATGTGTGGTACTATCAGACGAACCCTTGATAAACATTGCACAAGAGATGCACAGTTAAAATTATACAGATTGTCCGAAAACCAGTCTAAACATACAAAAATTAATGAGTGCAACAAAGAAGACATAAACAATATGGGTAGCACAACAAAGATAGAATGCAATCATGGCTAGGTAAATTTTTAAACTAAAAATCTCTCTCCAATAACAAGCTAGCAAGCAAAAACATCTGTCATAAATATTTTATCTGTCATTAAAAGCATAAAGTGCGGTTAAATTGCTGATGGTTTTAATTCGTGTATTCAAAGTGTGCAGTTTAAAACCACGATATGCTATTTAATTGTGAAGAAGAGATGTGGTGCCATAAGAACCACTAATCGATACGAAGAAAGAATTGGAATTTATGCCTTTAATGACTGATAAAATATTTATGACAGATGTTTTTGCTTGCTTGCTTGTTATTGGAGAGAGATCTTTAGTTTAAAAGTTTACCTAGCCATGATTGCATTCTATCTTTGTTGTGCTACCCATATTGCTTATGTCTTCCTTGTTGCACTCATTAATTCAATCTGTATAAGATAATGGTTGTTCCTACTTTAATCTATGGCAGAGAAACTTCGACAACCACAAGAAAAGAGACAACGACAAAATAAGAACAGCAGAAATGAAATAGGGTTAAAGGCTGTACAAGGTTGGACCATATACGCAACAATGATATTGGAAAGGAATTACAAGTTCCAGCTATCGAAGGAACTATTAAAAGATATAAAAGACAATTAGAATGGAATGGAAGGAACATGTAACAAGAATGCAAGATGAACGACTGCTCTAAATCATAAACCGCAAGGAAAACGGAATATAGGACGTCCTAGGAAAAGGTGGGCCGACAATGAACGAACAAGCCGCTAGGCCTATACTATGAAGAAGACGACGACTGCACAAAAGTCAACGACAAACGTTTGGATCAAAAATCATTGACAGATCAGTCCATTTGCTCAACTCCTTTCTAATTATAGTAATTATATACTGGATCAACACTGGAAACTAAACACCCTGTATGAAATATTAGTTATTTTACAGCGTCTCTATTTCGTTACAGAATTTTCAAAATAAGACATTTTTTCTTAAAAGTTTTCCTTGTCCAGAAATGTCATAATTCAAGATTGCAGTTATCATAGGTTGTATACATGTCGTTCAGAAAATTCGAAAATAGGACAAGCAAAAGCCTGAAGAAGACTGTATTTTCCGAAAATTCAAAAATAAAAAAGTTGTACATATATCGAAACATAAGTTGGTTACATTCGGCCATTTTGTAAAAGTCAAATTTCAAAGGTTATCGATTTATCCTTCCAGGAAGTAGTCTGTTGCCTTTCCAACTGGAAAACAACGTAATGAGGAGAGTTAACTTAGTCTGTTTATAGTCATATCTAATTATACATAATTAGATTAAAGGTATATGATTGTGGTAAATGTTTCTAAATTACAGGGGAGTTTATAACCTCGGCTGTTTGAATGAATGCTTTCGACCCGTAACCCCGAGGGTTGTCAGAGAAATGTTAGGAAGTAAATGCCTAATCAGTATCAAAACGTTTCAAACAATTACTGATTAAAATCAGCGTTTGTCGACAATAAAACCTTTGTCTCGTTTTAGTTCAACCTGCACAGTTAATTGCGAGTAACGGCAAATGTTTACCTTGAGCTTTTATGCGATCAAACCGTAAGTAAATAGGAGAGAGCGCAATCCCAGGACTTGTTTAACGACACTTTAATAAAGGGAATCTGTTAGGAATACGACCGCTTTTATTCTTATTTTAATAACCGAATACTAAACAAGCAAAACGCTTACCATGTTTGCATCGGGTTCATTTAAGCACAATTCATGAATAAACCATCCATGAATAATGTAAATCCGCATTCAAATTCCCATAAAAATGATTAAGTTCGGTATAGGGCACCTGCAAAAATACATAAAAGTAGGTATCCGGCAATTTTACGCTTGGCCTCCTCTGTCCGGCCAAATATGCAATGGGGGCAAAACAACCGTAAACAACAAATTGAAGCTTATAGCTTCCCTTCTGTTTCAGGTAAAAGTGGCGGTCGTCGAATAAAGACGGAGACATGCACGTGAACTTACTACATCTACATTATTAGCCCTCCCTTTATTCTTCAATTTAAGTTTATGTACCTTTTTCGAGTCGCTTAATCACGTACATTTTGTCCTTAAGCTCGCTGCAACACGAAACACTTGTTGGTGCAACGAGGCAATTTCAGAAACTACAAAGTCGAGGCTGTAAATTACAGCGAGCATTGTGCAGTTGCACAAGGAAAATTACAATTCATAAATCTATTATACAGCAGCTCCTCCACTAAACCGGCGATTTCGCGGCAACGTCGAACATTTGTCAAGATTTTTTTTCACGATATTTCGTACCTATTTCGCTCAGGAACAATAAATAACGTTCACATCAAACGCAATACATGACGCGAAATAATGATCCGAAAACACGTAATATGAAAATCCTTTTTTTGGAGTCATTTATTAACCGCCACCGTTATATATACGTATACGGACCGCACCCTTTTCGCCTTTTTTAAAAGGGCGTCGAAAATGACAAACCGGTCACGTTTCCCTAAAGAATATATCATTCAATGAGCATCCAATAAGAAATTGCGGCAATTCGGTTAAAGTACAAAAATACAAATTTACACCCTGCAATCTGGAAAGTACGCGGAAATGGCAACACCAGCAATACTTTAGTTAAGATAGTTCAATCAAGTGGATAAGATACAGCCAACCGTAATTTTCTAAATGCCTCGTGTTTCATCCAGAACCTATAAGAAAATTACTTTCCGAAAGGAATTCCTTAGGATAATATTATGGTACCAATTCAATTATTCCGAAAAAAAAATGTTTTGGATGAGATTTATATCCCCTTCTTAAAATAAATGAGGGAAATTACTTAACAAAACGATATCGCAATGGAACCGAGGTAACTTATTACGCAAAATAAATTTTGAGTAATATTGAAACGTACAAAACAATTTATTTAAAAGGTTCGACTGAAGATAAAAATTAAAATGTTGGAAAATTACCTAATGTAAATGGAAAATGCATGATTGTATTAATGCGAGAAAAATAGTAAACAAAAGCATATAATTATTTATTTATACAAAAGTAATATACAGGGTTACTCAAAATTACTGAAACATCCAAAGATTTTTTAAACCGTAAAGAATTACAAAAAATTTCCAACTAAAAGTTGTTAATATACAAAGTCCTTGTTTTATAATAGAAATTACATTCAACTTACTTTTTCAAAACAAGCACCCTGTATGTTTTTACATTATTTGATCGTAGGATTAATTTTACGAAACTTTTTAAGGAATTTTTTAGCAAGGAAAAGATGAAGAACACGTGTAAATATCGACAAAATTAAGTTAATCGTTTCGCTAAAGCCAGCAGGGAGCTTAATTAGATATTGACAAATTAGTGTAAAGTAGCGAGCATAGACGTGGACCTATACTAAACAGAACATAGATAAATTGAGGAAATCCCAAAGAGCGATGGAACTCCAAATGCCCGGAACAGGCAACAGAACTATTTTTTTTAAATTAATGTTTTTTAATGTTTATGCCGTATTAAAAAGACCCAAGACAAAAAAATTTTTTTTTTTATAATTAAGAAGCGTAAAAAAGGGTCGAAATTTCAAATGAAAATTTTTCCCGCCAAAAAGAGCACGTATTGCTGTGACGTATGTAGCCGAACGCGTCAGCTGCATAGATAACCAATAATAGTTAGCTGTCAGCTGTCAGCAAAACATACGCGAACGTTGTAGCGCGACGCGCGATATTTAACGTGTTTATTTACCTCCTTCGCCTGTGAAAATTAACAAGTACTACTTCTACACCAGGCAAAATATTTCTATCTATACCTAATGAATAGGTACATGATACTAACCTTAAATTTTTTCCAGTCACTTTGACACTGCAGAGTCTATTTTATGCATATTACCAGGCAACACCGATCCGTGCGGCGCGGTACGTCACATGCCGTTTTCGATTTTCCGGCGGTAATTCAAAATTGCTGAGATAATTTTCTATTTTTTTTCGGGGATAAAATTTTTTTTTATTATTTTAAATATTATGTAGCTTATAAGTGACCCCTCAACTACATGTAAAAACGATTTCACTTAATTTATAAAATTCAGTTCTTTAGCCTATTACGTCGAAAACGAACCAAATAGATTAGGGAGAGAACAAAAGTTAAAGACGTCACTGAACATCCCTCAGGACTGAAATGGAAATGGGCTGGACATAACGAAAGATAGCAAGACGGAAGATGGAACAAGGCAATTCATAGCTGGTGCCCATACGGGAAAAGAGGAAGAGGAAGACCCCAAATGAGATGGGTGGACGATCCAAACCGTCAGTACGGATAGATAATGGCTAGAAGAATGATGAGCAATAGTAGTAAAAGACACCAAAGATTGTAAACTCCTACATACGAATCTCTAGTGGTTGGTATTACATCCGAAGATGGGCTTAGCTAATATAACAAATACGATTTATTCTGCACTAAATAAGACTATGCATAGTGGCCCACTGAAAACAGTAAACGCAAGTTTTGGCCACTTAATATTATCAATTTAAATGCTGATAAACTCACAAAGTACTTGCTTATCACTTATCACAAACAACTTATCAGATGAAGTGCTTTTGTTTGCTACGTTCAACTTTTTAAGCCTATTAGATCAAAATTTAAATGTAATTTTTTCTGGAATTAATGATCGGATTTGAAAAATAAAGACTGTTGAAAAGAGAATCGAAAGGCCTTTAGAATTGTGTGACGTTGGACACCCCTTTCTATTTAAAATTTCTGGGGTGCAATTCGCCCTCATCTTAGGGTTGAAGTTGTGTAAATAATACTAATCAATTCAGATGTCCCCCTTGATACTAAAATTGACGTGTTCGAGCGTTTTTCGCAAAATTGATGTTAAGTGGCCAAAACTTGCGTTTACTGTTTTCAGTGGCCCACCCTGTATATTTCGAACGCGAAAAGCAGTAAAAACATCAAATTAAGTCTATAATACAATTATATTATTTTATGACTTAGATTCGCTAACGCACCGGCCCCGACACCGAAAGCTAAAAGAAGTTACGGATACAGATACACAGACAGATAAAAATATCTGGCCATACAAACAAAACCTGAGGGGAAATGGCAGCACAGAAATAATTTGTTTATTAATATAATGGAAAGAGCCAGGGTGGCGCAGTGGTAAGAGCGTCAGGCTAGCGTTACGCTAGTCCCCGGTTCGAATCTCGCTGGGTGCAAGTTTTCCCGGAGATCGGTATCGAGCTCTGGTGACCATTCGTCGTTGGGCACCTAATTAACGACGCTCTCCTCCGAATACAGACCTACGAGGTAGAGTAACAAGGTTCTATACGTACACACACATACACTATACACATGGTGCTGTATGCAGGCAAAAAACGGCGCACCAATCACGTGACTCGCATGCGGGCCGGATTGTGCATTTCACGCGTAAGACCACATACGCTAACGCACCAGCCTCAACACCGAAAGGTATAAGAGGTTAACGATTACAATTACATTACATATAATGGAGAAGAAAGAAAGTAAATAACGCAATTATACAGAAAACAATTACTAAATCAAGAAGCCGTCACAAAGAAGACAGAGATACAGCAACTGAATATACAGGGTGTCCCAAAACGAACCGGAAATATTTCAAGGATGAATTCCAGAACTTATTTAGAGTCGAAAAGTCCATATAAACATATGTCTTAAAATGCTTGGTTTTCGATATACAGGGTGCTAAAGTTTCTAGTACCTACATTCGAGATTCTTCACAGCTATCCTACGCAAATAAAATACAGAAATAATAGTGATGCAATTGATGTTCGATATCAATTTAAGAATTGGTAGTAATTAAATGCCACAGTTATTGATATGCAAAAAAAGTCTTCGGGAGGACGGTATGTAAATAAAAGTTTGATTAACGATTTCTTCCAAACGGTAAGTTATATCTCTTTCTAAACTAGGTTTTCATTGCCTACTACGCACGAATGCGTGTCTATCAATACATGTTTTTGGGCGGAGCTTGTTGACGTCACAACCCAAATGCTAGATGAAAAATACTGTAGTTACCAGTGGACGTTTTCAACATTCATGTAAATAAAAATAAAGTTTCTTTGCTTTGGTGGCCTTCTATTTCTCCGAATCAGGAATAAGTAATTAAATGAGTCGTAACTCCTTAAGGATGTGTTTTTGGGTCAACTTTTACATGATTTTTCAGGCTTATGGCGAGCTCAATCTAATCCTTGATTTTGAGAAGTATTTTAGGATCACTCTATGTATTTGAAGGTATTATCATTAGCATACATGTAATTTGTTGCAAATGTTGCATGCACACTCAAAACCTTTCGTGTCGATTTGTCAGAAATAGTTAACAGTAGCTCCTTGGCGTGTCGATGCGTAGGTCTAAAAACAGCACCTACGCTGATTAAATTACTTTCAGCTAATCGACCAAGTTAGGGACATCGAGAGTACGTCATTGACAGTCTAATATAATGTTATTGATAGGTTCAGTGGGAATGCTCAGATTAATAATACTGGTTACGGGTCGAGGGCGCTTATAGGCGCCGGGCTCTTGTCTACCTACATTAATATATTTAATATTCTCTCAGTCGTACTGTCTATTAGCATAGGCGTATTTGAGTTGCGAAATGTCATTTTGTAGTCTCTGCTGCGACCCAACTGCTATTTACTCCCGTGAAATTAATTCAACTTGTTCTGTTCAAATAGTCGGTACTTTTATGCGCAACGTACAAATTAAATGAGCAAAGGAAGAGAGCTTCCTTTGTTACATAAAAGGGTACTCGCACATTCCATTAACGAATGACCAGTTTTGACCGATTCATTATATTTTCCTTTCCGGCTGCGAATGCCACGCTTCGAATTAAATTGATCTGGAAATTTCATTTTCTATGGGAAGCAGTGATTTTGGTAGGGTTTAGCGAATATCCAAAAAAGGCATTAGCAATTGAATAAATTGAAATGGTAATTATCAAAGGCTGTACACAAAATGAAAATCTTAAAATTGAGAGTTAGTCTTTGGCTAAAAAGTTATTCTGTAACTGTCTAATAATCATTTCATTTGGAACATTTTCACCACTCAAATTATCCATAATACTCCATTCACAACAAAATGGCTTCAAATTTTGAAAAATTGCTCTATCAAAAAAGAACACCTAAAAATTTAGAAACAAAAATGTGAGCGATAATCGACTAATTAAATTTTCAAGGAAGTCCAGCAAACCTCAACTTCTTGGCAAATAAATGATTTTTCAATATTATATCAACAATACACAATTTGTCAAACAATTTTAATGGTCCTTTTGCTAATTAATATAACGCAATATTCTTGTTCATTATTACTGAAGTACTACAAACTGATTTTCTATTTAACCAATTCATCACGAATTCAATTTTGATTGGTCATACTTATGTTAATTAAATTTCTGTTTATGGGATAAGATTTTTTTAAACAACTTGAAGACTTCAACATTTCTTCGTTTATGAATTTTGCATAAATACTTTTGCAGGGTTCAATTGCCCGTTAAAAGATTCGTGCATGTTCGAATTAGGAAATAAGTAAATAATTAGAATTGCTAATGTTTAAATTGAAAAACTTACCGAATATTTTAGACACGTTTCCAAACACGTAAAACAAGTCGACTTACCTAGAAAAAAACAGTAATTAAAACTTATGAATTATTAAATTATTTTAATGGTACTTAATGGGAACAATCAATTTAAAAGTGGTTCTACAACTTTATTTTCCAGGAAAGAAATGTTGCTATCATGAAACATAAATTTTGATTTTTCATTTCCTTTCCTAAGGTGCGATATAACGTGTGTTCACAAACAGTCGTCATCCCAGTTGCCTTTAAAAACAAAATTTTATATCTTTGATTAATTCGTGCAACACAATGAAGCTTGGAAAACGTCAACTAGTTTTATGAAACGTCATTGAGTACTGTCATGGCGCGTTTAGGTTTGTTCAGTTTTGAAATCATGTTTACGCCGCAACAGAAAGCATTTATGCTCGAAAGTTATTTTCGCAATGGAGTACTGGAAAATGGAGAATGGCAATACTCGATCGAAGCTTCTAAAAATGAATTCAGATTGAGGTTTCCAAATGTAGTGTTTAACCACAATCAGTTTAGGAAGCAGTAAGTAAAGACCTTTACCCACCACGTTCTTGCGACCTTACGCCTTTGGATTATTTCGTGTTTCCGTACATTAAAAATAATGTGTTTAGAAACCCAGTACACACATTGGGGGATTTGAAAAACAGCATTCAACACCAGTGCGACCAAATAACACCAGATATGCTAATAAATGTATTTGAAAGCATGAAGCGAAGAGTTAATTTGTGTATTCAAGAAAATGGTCACCATTTCCAACAGTTATTGTAATCTCAGTTCAGTTTGGTTTACTTTTGACACATTGTTTGACAGTTAATAAAACTTGCTGTTGTAAATAATGATGTTTGCATTTTTGCTCAATTTTAATAGACATACGTTTCTGAAGTCAAAACCTACTGGGATGACGACTGTTTATGAACACCCGTTATTTACGTGAGCCTAAGTATGTAAAATTAACATCTGTCTTTCAATTTATTCCCCTACTTCGAAACATATATAGTAAAGGTAACAATGTTATAATTCCTCCTACAAACGTAGTTCAACTCTAGCTCTTCCCTACAGAATTACCTTTAATTGAGAAACTTTCTTATTGCTATTTAAATAGAACTGTTTGCTTGAGTTACATAAACATTTGTCACGAATTTCTCTCGAACAAAGCACCTTAATGTGTTTCGTGAAGTAATTTAACTAAATCCGCCAGATTTATATCTATACCAACACAAAGAAGTCTCTTATTTACAAAGCAATTCATACATAATTTGCATGCTTTGAAAATTAGTATTGGCGTTTCGAAATTTACTTATTTTATTATGTTCTGTGAAATATGCGACCTTCCTATTTCAGAATTCAGAGCTCGGTTAACGCAAATATTGTAAGATATACAGGGTGTTTGGTTCACGTATATTCGAAAGGAGGTGGTAGGTGAGCCGGTTTGGACCTTATTTAACCAAAAATACCATTATACAAAGTGTTACGGTTTCTAAGATATAGCCAACTTAGTGATTTAACTAAATTAGACGATTTTTGCTACTATAAATTTTAATTAGACACTATTGTAAGTTTATAATTCCTTGTAACTTTTATTTTAATAGTCTTTGATATCTATTCTATCAAATAAAATCATTTCATACAGTCTACAGGTGATAAAAAAAATTTGGGACTCGATTAAAGTTCAAACATGTATTGTTCTGATATCAAACTTTAATTTAGTAACCCATGAATTTAAAAAAATTACTATACAAGATATGTTCAGATATGTTTAAAAACTTTCTTGATGTTTGCCCTTTCTAGTGATGTAATGTATTTAAGACCCATATTAGTTTACATGATTATAAAGAGAATAAAGAGTACTCTCAGAATGACCGAAAAAAAGCAGTGTGCAATTTAAAAAGAAAAGTTGAATATCGCTGCCATAATATGAGTACAGATTTTCTAACATTTTCTTTCCCCATTTACGAATATATATAGTTTATTATAGTTATTTTTGAAAATAACAAAGTTATAGGCCTGGGGAGTCATGTCTGAGACACCCTGTATATATAAACTTTATTAATCAGCAATCAGACTTTTACATTCTATAGGCTAATATGATAGCATAGGACCTAAACGTTACGAGTCCTTTTGGCAGGACGTGAACTCTTCCCGTGAGGAGTCCACTTGTTTATCTTCTAAGGTCGGCTGCCAACATCTTTTGAATCTTCTGATTTCTTGTTGTTGTAATAGTGGTGCCATTAGGGAATTACTGTGAGATTCTAGTCTGGCATTATGCTTGTTACTGCGTTCTTGAATGACGTCTTTCACAAATGGGATGCCAAGATCATCCTGAAGCATTTGGTTAGATATAAACTAAGGAGCATTAGCCATTGCTTGAAGAATCTTGGACTGGCATCTTTAGAGGATTGCTATATTGGACTTACTTTCACAACCCCATAGTTCCATGCCAGGAGTCCATATGGGATTGATAACCGCCTTGTAGATCATGATTTTATTTTTGAGGGACAGTTGAGATCTTCTTCCAAGTAGCCAATATAATTCGTTGAATCTATTTGTTTCCTTTTCTTAGATATATGTTCCTTCCAATAGAGTTTTTTATCTACATAGGTGTAATCCTAGATAACGTACTGCTGACAATACAGGAATTATGTGTTGTTGATAGAAACTGGAGGCTAAAGACCCTTCCTTAGTACAAAGGTTATCTTGATTTCATTAATCTTGATTTTTCACTTATCAACCCATGTTTGTAAGGGGTTTAAGTGGTCTTGTACGTATGAAGATGCATTTATCGGATTTGCATGGCGTGCAAGGATGACCGTGTCGTCGGCCAAGGTTCCAGTTATAGTATTAGTTGTGGTGGTGTGTACAGTATGTAAAGTGATGGGCGTAATACGCTAGCCTGAGGCACTCCGGCTTTAAACTTTTTAACCTTACTCGTATTTGAAAAAGCTTTAATTGAAACTACAGTTAAGAATTGAACTTTAAAAATAATTGACCATTAATCCCAAAATATAGCTAAATTTTAAGCGAAAAGAAAAATAATGAAAATTTAGTTTTAATTTTTTATTTGAAATTTAAAAATACAAAACTAAACACAACATAAAAATAGTTATTTTTCCATAATAACAAATGAAAGCACAAAACAACAATAAAATAAATCCACGGAAGTTCAGCTGATTTGAAAGGTGTGCGAAACATAATATCTAAAAGTTCATTTTTTATTGCACTAAAGAAAAACTTACATAAATCAAATTAAACAACGCAACTATTACCACTTGTCAAAACTGCAACAAACTTTAAAACAAAAATCATGATCTACTTGCGTTTTAAAAACTAGTAGTGATTTTTAATTTTTTCTAAATCATGATTTTTTCAACCCTGATTGCGTGGTTCATCAGTAAAAAAAAAACAAAATAAAAATCAAAAGTAGGCTAAATGCTATTACAAAAACATAAAACAATGCATTCTCAATTTCAAAGTTGGCATTGGCTCGATGTAAACAATGGTCCAGACTGGTCATTATCTAAAATACTCAAGAATGTAAATTACGAAACCGCCACAATATTGTTCTGGGTCAGTTATGAAGTTATGATGCAAAAAAACGGATCCGTTCCGTTTTCACTTCATGTGTGGTCCGCGAATTTCGCGTAACTTTAATAATTGTTGTTACGTGCGAGGTGAATAAATGCATACCATTCTTCACCGGACGACAACGGCCGTGACTTTTCCTCGAGATCTTGCAACGTTAACCCGAAGGCGGTTTGTAATATGCATATAAGTATTTAGATTAAACTGTCAGGTAAAAGGACATCAATGAAATTGAAATTTCCGTGTGTTAAAAGCTTCAATTAATATTTAGATACTAACAGGGACATGTGGAAATAATGAATGTAACTTGTAATACCTGGAAATATGTTCGTTTTATTATTAGATTTGATTGTTACAGGTGTGTTCGGTTGTTATGATGAAGTAATTGCTAGATGTTACGTAAATATTATTGTGTTTTAACACAAATGGAAACTTGTTGTTTCGCAGAATGAATGGAGACGCATTAAAACCATGTAGCTAACGATTTGTTAAAATATGTGAGAATGACATTCTTGTTTGTGTTTCCGTATCTTAAGTGTAAATGCAAACCTCTACATCGTGAAAAAACCTAAAAACCACAACAAAGTATTCACTTCACAGCTTACATTTTAGATTTAAGTTTAGTTTTTGTTTAATTCGTGATACACAGTTAAACTGAAGAAATTTCGCTTTCAGAGTGCACGAAACTAAGAGTTTATTCTAGGCAAGCAAACATTCACTGCTATAAAAATTATTAAAACGCCTTTACTGAATTGTAAAAAAGGAACTATGCTGCACATTGTTTGGTAGTCTGCTGGTTTAGTTTGGTTTTATTTTAGAATCGTTTTACTATTTATTCATAGTTTTTACACCGATTTTCTTTATTCTCTTGTTGATCATTTTCGAAAAATTTTACGTATAATAATCAAATATGGAAAAACCCTTAGAAAGCAAGGAGATAAGCAAAACAGAAGAATTCCTCATCTGAAGGCAATATGTAATCACAGCGCACCAGAAGGTTTAGTTTGGGGTTAGTAATCAGGTATGCTCTGGAGCCAAAGGCACTCTTGGCTTGATGAAGTCGCTGTCTTTGTATGAATGTAGCTCGCTTCTACACCCAACATACTTCGGTATTTTCTATTTATTAGAGGTGCATAAAGGAAGCAAATACCCTAGTTGGTCAGTTTTGTAAGTTTCTGCCAGGTCGCCAAATGAGAATTTAATTTAAATTTGATGTTGGTAGAATTAGCTATGAAAAATAAGCAATGTTGGATTTACATTCGAGTTTGGAATTAATGAATAATTAGGGTGTAATCAATGACAGCTCATGGGCTTAAGCTTAAAAATAAGGGTTCTTGGATTTATATATACGCATTTGAATTAGAGCTAGGTTGCTTTCTCGAATAAATAAATAACTACTCGCTTTGAACTATTGGAAAATATCCCTAAATAATGTCAGTTTTATCGTCAAACTTTCAAGCAAATCGAAATCTTGGCTTTAAAGTTATCCTTGAGAAATAAGTAGTTGGTAACTTATTTGTCGATTTGTTTCAAACAACTTAAAAAATATGATGATTTTACTGAACAACAGACCAATAAAAATCACCATCGGCGAATGGAAATTTGAATCATCAAAGAGTGGACATTGTAAGCAAAAAGGTGAGTGGTTTTGAAAGAAAAAGCAAAACCGGATCGATCACACTGTAAACCACACTTAGAAACGGTTTAGGTCCCAGATTCATTTAGTTCTAAAGTCAAATGCATTTTTATCAGCTGTTGGTCTAAATGATACCATTTTTAACATAGAGTTTAGTTCGAAAATTGTGTTTGCTAGTGAAATTACCTTCTAAACATATTTAAAATAGGTAATCCGAGGGGCGACGGAATGCAGATCAAAAACAAGTAACTGGCACTAAGATCGATACAATGGGGACTAAGTTGTCAAAATTGGGCCAATTAAGCATAAAAAGCACAGACTTTTAAATTAATTTCGCCTTCATAAATTGGCTTCTTTAAATTAATGGCATACACGTAAAAAATGATAGCACAAGGAGGAGAGATAAGAATATTTAATGATTAAAATATATTTGTTTATATTTTAATTTCGACATTAAACAATTGCTAAGCCGTCTATTAATTACCTTGACTTAGTTCTAACTTCAGAAGTGAACTTAACCATATCAAGTTCAGATATCAAGCTAAGATTAGATTCACGTCTCAGTTTTCAGTGTGAATTTCAAGAAAGATTTTTTACTCTTTTTGATCAATTTAAATTTAGAAAACAGTTGTGTTCTTAGGGTATTTTCGGAAATATTCGTTTATTCATCAACTTTTTGAAGCCTGTAGGTTGTTAACTGAACGTTTGCTCGTTATTTTCGAATGAAAATCTTCAGAACAAAAATTAAATATTTTTTTTAAACTTGCGAAATGAACTATCAAAATTCTGAAATTGTTAAACATTTAATCAAAAACGGCAAAATCGTCACAAAAAAATTTGAACTAACTAAAAATCGGATAAAACTTCCGGAATAAGTTGTCAGGGAGGAAACTTGACTTTTCAAAGTTTTCTTTTTTATTTAACAATTCAAAAATGAATTTGAAGACGTTAATCTTCTAATTTAGAAGTTTTTAGATTGATAAAGAAAAAAGAACTAATTTAAAAATGGGCAGAGCTTTCAGGCTAAAATATTACCTGAAAAATTGTAAAAATCAGATGTAGCGGTTAACTTCCTAGCTAAGAAAAATGACCGATATATTTTGTACTTAAAAAACAGTTTGAACAACTTAAGAAAATTCGAAGCACCTCAGTAGTTTTCTCAAGAAACTCTAAGCTTTTCAGGTTGAATATTCTTAGATTGCCTATAAAAGAAATAAATCGGCCGATTTTAACCTGTTAGTTAGAGAAATCATTGATGTTTTTATTTTAAAGCGAGTTTCAACGATTTTAGGACTCTTCAAGGATTTCCTAAAATAATTTAAAATTTTCAGATTATTCTTTATCTATATTTTTATTTAGCTCCGCATTTAAACGATTTTTGAAAGTTTCTATACGAATTTCGAGTTTGTTAGTTAGGATGGTTTTTCAGGCTAAATAAATAGGGAAATTCAGGCGATTTTTTAAGTTCTTAGAGTTAAGACAAAGTATTAATATTTTTATTTAAAAGCCTAGTTTAAAGAAGTTGTGGAAATTTCAGGGATTTTTTTAACATAAGTTAAGCTTTGCCAGGCTGAGCGTGCTTAGGCCTCCTGAAAATACACAGCATTTCAGTCGATTTTCAGAAGTATTTTAAGATTTAATTCTAGGTTGGTGAAAATAATTGGCATTTTCATTTAAAAAAAACAAGCTTTAACGATAACTGGAAAGCCCAAAGCTTTTCAGGAGGTTCCTCAAAAAGTTTTAGACTGAAGAATCGTAATCTTACTTCGAATTTTAATTTAAGACTAAATGATTTTCCTAAAATCCAAAGTTTTTCAGGAGATTTCTGTAGAAGTACGTCCTGTACTTTAAGATTTTTCAGGTTCACTAAAATTTGGTGTTGATATATGGGGCCATTGGATGTTCTTCTTCAGATAGAAATTTCACGAAAGAAACTTTTCTCCGAGCTTTTCTCTTCTTCTAGAATTTTTTGATTTTATTTACTGTGAGAGGGGCATGCTGCAAAAACTGCAGCTTTAAAATCTAAAAATCGGGAAAACTTCCGAAATAAGTTTTTAGTAAACTTGAATTAATTTTATTTGCATTCATCAATTCAAAAGTGAGTTTTAATACCTATATTAACCTTCTAACTTATACATTTTTCAGGTGGTTCTCAGATTGCACATCTTTAAATTGTTCAAAAACGGAAAAAAAACTAATTTAAAAATACGGCGGGTTTTCAGTCTAAAATATTACCTGAAAATTCAGACGCATTCTTTCAGATGTAAAGATTGACTTCCAAGTTAAGAAAAATTATCGATATAATTATCAAAAACAGTTTAAACAATTTTAGAAAATTTTAAAGCTCCTCGGTGGTTATCTCAAGAAAAAAAATATAAGCTTTTTCAGGTTTTTTCAGATTTTAATTTCTTAGTTAGAGAAACTATTGATGTCATTTTTAAACGCGTTTAAACAATTTTCTGAAATTTTAAGACTCTTCAGAGGTTTCCTGAAGCTTAATCTAAAATTTCCAGATGATTTTTTAGGAGTACACTGATCATTTTTTAAAGTTTCAAAACTCTAAACAAATTTCTTTTCTTCTAGGATTTTTTGATTTTATTTACTGTGAAAAGGGCTCGGTGCAGGAACTGCAACTTCAACATGCTTTGTGTTTATTCGTTTGTTACATTAATTCCTGCTCGGTTTTCTTCGGCTACTTTTCCTGCAAAAATGCCAATCATAACAAACAAATTTGGTTTTTTCCATTCCCTGTCCTCGTTTATTGTTTACTAAAAAATATGCAGATTTATCTATTATTAATTCTACCACCAAGAAAATAAAATTCACTAAAATATTTTTGTAAGTAGGTTAAACAAGACAGGTTTTAGCCGGCGAATAATAATTTCTAATTTGGTATTTTAAGCGAAACGCAAAAGAGAACCCCCGAAAAAAAGCGGTATCAACCTAAAAAATTCCATATTATTTAATATATTCAGAGTCATTATATTAAAGTTAAAGTTATTGCGTTACGAGTATAATAAAGCCGTCATTCTACATCGCGATAGGACAAAAATTCGTTTGGCATGACAGATATTTTTTATTTAATAGCATTTCGTGCAAATTAGGGCGTTATAAAGACCTCATATTGTATCATGATATGGCTGGAATTCGGCGGGCACGACGTTACAACGCACAGCTACCATATCGACTCGTTACTCGACCATTATGTAAATCCGAGTCGTGATCCGGGGTATTAAAAACACATGCGTGTCTATTCGTTTTTAGTTACCTCCCAAAAACACACGAGCGACTCGTGAAGAATCGAACATCAGTTCGACAACCAAGTTTTTGCGTTTCCGATACCCTCGAGACGATGGATTCCGGACGTTCTGTTTTCCACACACCAACGGAAGGTGTTTCAGGAAAACGAATTTTCTTTCCTCGCCGCAAAAAAATTCTACGAGGATTTTATTTTTGGGTCACGTAAAATTCCTAGCTAAACTAGCAGTAAAATGATTCTGTGATATTTTTTATACGACAGTGAATGATCTAAAATTAATTTTTGAAGCAAATGGTATTTTTAAAAATGTCAATTTTACAATTGGTAATACCAAATCCTGAAAATGTTTTTAATACACAAATCTATATTTACAGTTAAAATCGGAAACGAAACATTAAATATTGTAGGCATATATGCACCAGATGTGAACAAAAGAAGGGGAACTGGAGATGTTTTCGAAAAACTAGAAGAAACAATGAACAAGATTTTTTTATGGGCTACTTCATCTGACGAATGACAACATTCCTGTACCAGAAGTAATGCAAAAAAGTTAATGAAGATGTTGTAAGTTGTAAATGACAAAGGGGAAATGCGCTCAACAAGAATTGCACATTAACAACTCCTATTTTAATCATAAGCCCCCTAGCATAAATAGACATTTAATAACTCAAGGGGGCAAAGCTCTACTATAGATTTTGTAATAACAAGCCGGAAGGTACATCCGACAGAGATCCTACACGTTAGGGTACTTACATTCACAAACGCAACAACAGAACACGGTCGAGTCTTGTGTAAGTACCGTCACAAAGTCAACTTCCAAAAGCAAAAACCCGCAGAATACATACATATAAATTCAACATTGAATCATTTAGAAACGAAAGCACGATTGCACTATATCAAGAAAGACTAAAAGGAAAAGTAGCCAAAGATATTGTAGAACAGGACAATGTAAATCAAATTAGAGTCCGACCGAAGTTTCGATTTCGTTTTCGGTCAGTTTCGACCTAAAATACGAGTTTCGGTTTCGGCCAAAAAACAGTCGAATCTTCGGTCCAACCGAAACTGTCTTCATTTAAAGACGCCGGGCCCGAGCGTGACGTAATGAAGTTCGGTCGTTACGTCTCGGATCGTCCTCGGGAATACTCGGCCAGCTAACTATAAAATTAAGTTTGCTTTTGTAGTCATTCAGCTCTTGTTTAGAATTTTTGTTTTCGTAGAAATATGTTTGGGATAAAGCAAGACTGGGTGGCAGGTGTAATTGTACCAATATTTAAGAAAGAGTACAGAAGAAATGGCAACAACTATCGAGGAAATCTTCAGGGTAAATATGCTGCTGATCATAACGTGTGTTCATAAACAGTCGTCATCTCGGTTGCTTTGAAAAACAAATTACAAGTCTTTGATTAAATCATAGACAATGACATTTTACAAATCTTGACATTTGGTTTTGTGTTCTGAATCAAATTACGAAATATATGTTTCTGAAATCACAACCTACTGGGATGTTGACAGTTTATGGACACCCGTTAGAATCGAAGGTGTATGAGCGAATTCTGGAAACAAAACTGATTCGAGAATTAGAGCAACAGCTTGGACAGCCACAAAGTGGCTTCAGAACAAGAAGGGGCATATAAGATCACATATTTACAATTAAACAGATGACAGAAAGAATAAGGAATGCAAACGCAGTAATATATCAAGCCTTTCTTGACCTAGAAAAGGCATTTCACAGAATATCAGAATTAGTTGCAAAGGAAATAAAAAATCGCGCTATGTCTGACCACGAGGCTTCGCCTCTCGGTCATACATCAAGCCCTCGGCTGTAATGAAACATTTCCCACCTCGGATGTAATGTACTATTAAAAAAAATTATATTTTTAAAAATGTTAATTTTTACAATTCCCTTGGTTAAACTATCAATAATATAAAAATTAACATTATTCAAAGTATCAATGTAATACACCTTTTGTTACTGATGGAGAATCAAAGAGCTTCCAAATTTTACGTTAGAGTAATCTTGTAACTCTGACTGTCAGTTTCGATTTTTAAATCGCACAAAAAACCTAATCAGTTTCTGCGGCCAAACACATAAAAACCTGATAGAACACGATTTCTACAGCATTACAAGGTAACACAATCGTGTTAGTTGTATATCATCAACCGAATCATTGAAAGCGTCTCCACACGATACTCTTCGTTCAACCGCAATTAATCCGGGAACAAGATTTAAATTGAAATGTCCAGCGCAGCTGCTGAAACATTTTCAATTAATTACCGCACCAGTTTTTCACACAAAAAAAATCCACATTAAAGCTACAACGTATGAGTGGCGGAAGGGAAAATGTGAGGTTCTTTGACTTTATGGAAAATCGTGTCATATGTCGAGTCGTTTTTTTCGAGAAAAACGTGTAGAACAAGTTTGAATTTTTAAAGTGCCACCCGATACATCTATACACACCATAACATCACAAAGACATGAATATTTGATACACCATTTATTATTTATGCATTCGAAAGAGCGAGTATCTGCTCGAGCGGATCGGAGGGGACATTTCCCGTTTTCATAACCGAAAGAAAACCTTTGGTGATCCTTCTTGCTACAAAACGGGATCAAACTTCTAAAGAATTTACAATAAAATATAACGCGTAATCCCTTTTACATCAGAAACAGTTCTTTTTTTCAGGGGCGATTCTATAGAAACAAACAAAAAAATTTAAGCACGCGTCTGCGAGTGCATTTTATGTAAGTCTTTATTTCCTTTTATTCTGTCTGCGTCAGGTGAAGCGCAGAGTGGGTTATTAATAGTAGGAAGCAGCGGATGGAGTGCTACCAGCATAAGAGACATGAATAAATGATAGCATTAAAGACGGTGCTCGTCAACGTATGCTTTCAATTCAATTTAAGAGACATATTCGCAACATCCTCAGCAAAATGGGTGTTTTCGGAATGAAAGGCCCTAATAGAGAGTGCGAATGCAACGAAATTATTTTCAAACGCAAAAGGGAACTTTCTAATTTAACAACGGGGCAAAAGGTACCCTTTTGCTTGGGTAAAATGACTTTTTTCTTTGTCAACAACTGAAATTACAGAAGAAGTATCTAAGAGATTTAATTTTCGGTTTGTATTATTCTGATTCTGAGATTTGTGTTATCAGTATTCGAAATTAAATGTAATTATTTTAGACATTTTAACTACACATTATAGGCCAACCATAACTTAAATGTTATTACACGAATAAAATAATACAAATGTTAGTAATAAAACTTTCCTTCCTTCGCCATTAAATTGTGTTTCTTACACAGAAATTTTTGCATAATTTTACTTTAAATTTCATTTTTCATTGGATATTTCGAAAGCCCTCTGATAAACTTTAATAATTTTACTGTTTTAGATTTGAAATTTTAATCAATCAAAATTACTAGAAACTCAACTTAAGCTGATATTAATTAAATAATCAACTACACAAACCCAAGGCCGTATACTTCCCTATGACGGGGCCCGGGTGCAAGAAACTTTTTGGGGCCCTAAAAAATGTTTTCAAAGGTAAAAATAATAGTATTCGAAAAAAAAAACGTATATTACGTTGTATGTTTTCTTTGGGCGCCGGCGTATAAGCACGGGGCGCTGCACCCCCCCCTATGACCGGCCCTGCACAAACCGGTTGGGGTTTAATATCTTACAAAAATGGAAAATGCACTTTTAAAAATCAGGGCTGAATTTTGAAAGCTTAAAAGCTAATTTTCGAAGCACAATTCAAAAATTTACTATTTTCAAAAAATTTAAACCGGAGCAATAAGTTACGTTTCTTAATTTCAGAAAAGCAAAAATACTTAAAATTAATTTATTTTTTTCAAATCCTTGTGTTTTTAGTTAACTTCACTTTAGATTTCAATTTGCATTGTGGATATTTCAAAGCAATGTACTAAATTTTAATTCGATTTTAATAAGTTTACTATTTTGGATTTTCGCAGTTAAAGATAGTAAAACCTCCAATTAAGTGGATATTAATTTAATAGCAGAAACCAGTTAGGGTTTAATATCTTACAATATATGAAGAAAAAATTGAACATGCACTTTCAAAATGCTAATTATTAAAACGCAATTTCATTTCCTTTCAGTAATTTACAATCTTCAAAAAATTTCAATTGTGATAATAATTTAAACTTCCTTCCTATTAATTATTACAACCAATTATTCCGCAGTTTCTTGTAGACTTAATTTAAATTTTTTAATTCAGTTTTTACTTATTGCGTTTATATTTTAAAATCTTACAGTTAAACTTTAGTTTAGTTAGCCGTGTTTTTTACATTCAAGAAGAGCAAAAGTCAAATTAATTTAATTTTCCAACACTCGTACACTAAAGTTTTTGGTAAATTTTATTTTAAATTTCAATTTAAAAATCCATGCACTCCAATTAAGTGGTTAGCATTTAACTACAAAAAAAGTTGGGATTTAATATCTTAATGGAAAAACAATAAATTCGATATTTTTAGAATTTCAATTTGAACCTAAAAACTAAATTAAATTGAAGTTCGACAATTATAATGATAAAACGAAAAATGTAATTCATTTTGGTATTTTTTTTAAACTAGCTTTTTTACGTTTTTATAAGTGTACAAATTATTATTCACGGCAACATTATACAGCTTATAAACCTACATTTTTAGTCATTCTAAAAATTCCATGTGAAAAAGACGTCCTTCAAAGGGAATTGCGAAAGCAGTTTGAATAATATCACCCCACATACGAAGGCAACAAGCCCGAAAGACATCCGGAATACACAATAACATTCGATTGGTCGTCTGTTTTAAAAGCTCCGCATTTTTTCATAAAAATGTGATTACGTGTTTATTTTTTTATAGGCACGTCGAAAACAAGATATCGTGAACCACCGTTGGTTGTGGTGTTTGAAACGTGTCAAGGGAACGATATGCCTCGTTTCTTTATTACGTAACATCGTTGCTATGATCGTTTGCATGCACTTTTACTCCCCAGTGAAATCTTATCTCGTAATGGGATGAAAAGATGCTCGTCTCACACCGAATATGAAAAAGCTTCTACTAAAAATTATACCTAAACTTAACGTTCTGGGCACACTTAGTAAGGGGGTTTGTCGAAAAATGCAATCGCTTTGGGGCGAAAATGGAAAACTTAAGGGTGAACCGAAAGTACTCCAACATACGATGATATTTTTGAGGCGATATGCTACAACGTTTATATCAAAACTTTTCGAAAATCCCAAAGAAATTCGAATATTTACAACTTAAACCTGCATTTCTTTTCAACAAACTATAATATTCGAATATAAGTATTTACGTACAAATATAACAACACCAAAATTAAGCTTAATCAAAGCTGATTGTTGATTATATGTTATATTATATCCTATTAGAATTCGAAGTGGTCGAACAAATAACAGCAGAAAAGTAATTTAAATGCAAGAGGTTTTACATCAGGCATTCTGTCTATTTATGAGAGAACTATAAACGTTTGATAGTGTCCTATTGTCAAATTTATTGCTCCGTATTTTAGATTCTATCTAAAACAAGTTTATGTTTTACATGAGCAGAATACACACTACACTGCCAGAAACTTAAACTGTTAACTTTTCAATGTTAGAAAATTAACTCTGGAAAATAAATATTTTTTTAAATCCAGATTAAGCGAACAGTGCCAGGAAAATTAAATTTTCTCTGATTTCTACGAGGGGGAAATGGTAAGTGGTTAGCTTTCACATGGGTGGCGCTGGTAGGTAAAATATTTATCCAAGGTTTGAAATTTCAAACTTTTAGTTGGCAAATAAAACGCATTTCCTATATTTTTTTTACAGTGGAAGCTATTGAACATCACGCCCGTTCTTAATTTTTTTTTTATTAAAGGGGCTTATCGGCGTCTATTACTAAGATCATTGACCTTCTAAACTTAATCTACTTAACCTACACAGGTTCGGACGCCAACCGCGCTCTAGACCGAGGCCTGGCGTCAGTTTTCTGAGATGCCAAAGGGAGTCAGATGATAGACTATCTCCCAAAAGGGTAAACTACTAGTATAAATAGTGAATATTAGGCAACCTCCTGGAACGATTGCACCCAAATGCCCAGGTTTTAACACGAAAAAAAAACAATTTTCCCACGACCATATAAGAAAGTCGCTCCTAACGCACAACAAACTAGGCGCGAAAGTTGACAATATCACCCGTGCGATTGACTTTCGCAAAACAAATGAACAACCCGTGCGATATGAACACGTATAGGGATATATCGCACAGTTTGCGCAATAATAGGAAGCTGCGGCCGCTTCAAAACAAAAAATGACGGTCGTTTTACCTGAACTGTCAGTGTTACTTTTTGACATGTACATTTTTGGTCGTGGGAAAAATAGTGTTCGTAACTCGTTCGAAAGGCAAATATCTCCGCTCGTGTTTATAAATATTTCTACTCGTGCTCCGCTTCGCTCCGCACTCGTATATCTATTTATAAACACTCGCTTGATATTTGCTACTTTCGACACTTGATACGAAAATAACTATTTCATCAAAACAATACACGCCCCCACACTAGTGTTATTGCAATGGCTAAAATCAATAAACAAAACTACGATTTGCTTCCACATCCTGCTTATTCGCCGGGTTTAGCTCCCTCTGATTTCCATTTATTCCCTAAGCTTAAAATTTTCTTAGGAGGACAGAGTTTCAACTGAAAAGGAAATCAAGTCCGCCGTAGACACCTATTTTGCTGACACCTTTCGTGACGGGATCAGAGCATTTGAACAAGAAAATGCATTGCCCTGTCAGGAGACTATGTTGAAAAATAAATATCATTTTTAAAACATATAACTATACAGGGTGCCCGTTTTTCGACCTCAAGCATGGGGATCTCGGTTATTATAACAGATGCGAGATCGGTTAAATTAGGGCAAAGTTGCGCATTTTTATGGTGATCAATTATCTGAAAGAAAATTTGATCTGTCATTTTTAGTTTTTGAATTATTGGAGAAAAATGGAAAATTGTGATTTTTGTTTTAATTTTTTTAAACGAAAACCAATAAAACTAGACATTTTTAACTAAGACATTGTGAAGGCACTTTTTTACAAGGAATCTGAATCTGGCATCGTGTTTTCCAAGGCATCCTAGATGCAAGAGTTACAACACTTAATTTCTTTTTTCTTATGGGCGCCATATTTGATTTTTGCATTTTCGAATAGAGCTCTTTTTTCTGATTACAACTATGTATCACATGATATGGTCAAGCTTTACATTTTGATTAGAATTTAAGAAAAATGTTTTTGCGAAGAATGCTTTGGAAACAACAACATCTGCTTTTGTCTAACAAACAAATTTTTGACAATTCAATTAAATTTCACTATTCGGTTGCATTATTTTTAATTTTGTTCCAATTTAAATACAAAAATTCTGCCTTATTCTGTTCTTAATTTAAAACTTAATTTTGTAGGTAAATTGGGAAGAAATGTGAACGTGCAACTCTAAATTTAATTGAATTGTCAAAAATTTGTTTGTTAGACAAAAGTAGATGTTGTTGTTTCCAAAGCATTCTTCGCAAAAACATTTTTCTTAAATTCTAATCAAAATGTAAAGCTTGACCATATCATTTGATACATAGTCATAATCAGAAAAAAGTGCTCTATTCGAAAATGCAAAAATCAAATATGGCGCCCATAAGAAAAAAAAATTAAGTGTTGTAACTCTTGCATCTAGGATGCCTTGGAAAACACGATGCCAGATTCAGATTCCTTGTAAAAAAGTGCCTTCATAATGTCTTAGTTAAAAATGTCTAGTTTTATTGGTTTTCGTTTAAAAAAATTAAAACAAAAATCACAATTTTCCATTTTTCTCCAATAATTCAAAAACTAAAAATGACAGATCAAATTTTCTTTCAGATAATTGATCACCATAAAAATGCGCAACTTTGCCCTAATTTAACCGATCTCGCATCTGTTATAATAACCGAGATCCCCATGCTTGAGGTCGAAAAACGGGCACCCTGTATTGTCTGCGGCTATTTCCACGTAATCGTTTCATTATTCAAATTACTTGCTTTTTCAAATAAAACACTCTGTATATTTTTACAGTTGTCGATTATAAAAAACTTCTGTATGAATCATTTTTTGAGAAAACCCTTCGTGTTCGAGTTACAAGCAAGTATTCAAAATTAGTACCCCTAAACTTCAAATTAAGAACATTTCTCCACATACAAAGCGTTTAGTTTAACCAATTAGTTAACAAAAAACCAATTAATCAATTAACAAAATTACTTATATTTCTTATTGCAATGAAATTTACAATCACCTTAGTGAAATTGGCGTTATTTTGCATTTAAAGTTTATTAATAATGACTGATCACCAATATAATAAATCTCACAAGTGACATTTATTTGGAGTTGTATTTGATATTAATCTGCAACGGTTCTGTCAATACTTGTGGGCCTGGAACTAACTTTGAATAATGGGTTATAACTTGAAAATAAGGTTTCTAAAAAATGATTTCTACAAGTTTCATAAAATTAATCGTAGAATCAAAAATGCACAGGGTGATCAATTTGAAAAAAGTAAGTTTAGTGCAATTTTGATAATAACACAAACACCCTGTACTTTAAAAAAAATATTGCTACCTTGCATAAATCTAAGAAACTTTTTTGGTCTCTTCTTACAATTCTTTACGGTTTAAAAAATTTAGGTGTTCCAATAATAATGGTGAATAACTCTGTACATAGTTTTATACCGAATTTACCTAAAGTTGGTACTTTTTAAATGTTTTTCTCTATCTAAAACATTTACGGAGCTACATAAGAATATCGCACTAATTTTAGACCCTGTATAAGGAAAATCAACGTTTTGACCCTAAAACATTAATAAGTATTATTTACTCAGAAAATAGGTCCCAAAATTCATCTCTCAGGTCCACTTTCTGCAACTTTTATCTCCCTGTAATGGTGGTTTTGTAACAATTTATACTGACCATGATACTAATTTCTACAAACTAATTACGGTTGGCTAAACGTGACGTAATTAAAGATAAAGAAGGGCCTCGTATCCTGTAATAATCTTGCTTGGTAAATAATTCAACGTCGATCATATCAAACGCCTTATATAGATTGGCAGCTAAATTAGCGATAAATTCCATTTTGTTTGATATTTAAAGGAATATAAAGCGTTCCTAATTACAAACATTGAAAGTTAGTCTATGATTGAACTTAAAAAAAATAGCAAAAATTGGTTTCATGGATATTAGGATATTACCAAAGTGGCCTACATCAAAATTTAGTTGTAATTAATTCCATGACTTTTTACTAATTTTTTCAATATAGAAAGATCAGCTTTCGTAAGTGCTTGATGGTGAATGGTGAGCAATAAATAAAATACAAATTTCATTTATAAATTGTGATTTTTTTTCTCAATTTTTTTCTTATGAAACCTACCCTAGAAGGGTAAAGTCTATTTAATCAGGTAATGAAAAAATATGAGTTGCCATTTCACAAAATATTCAATGACATCATATCTCTTCTAAAAATACACTCAAAAAAAAAAATTTTTAGAAATATGTTTAATAAATCGTTTGGGGTTTTAAGCTTGTTTTTGAAAAATCTTTTATTATAATTTTATTAAATTTATGTCTGACTTTACGGACACCCGGTGTATAGTAAATCCGTCTATTACGATCCAACAAATTTCCGTTATAGAGAGGTGTCCGTTATATGGAATACGAATCAATATTTTTATATATTTTTTTGGTACATTTAAATATCCGTTTCATGTATTTTTTGAAATTACTAGAAAAAATTCGTTATTCGAGTTTCTGAGGACTGTGAGTTCGTTTAATAAAATTGTAAATTTTAATGAGTATGGCAACTGAAAATTAATTAATTCGCTTTTGTTTTTGGAAGATAAAAATAATTATTATTATAATCATATGTACGGTATTGCTGTAGCAAAACTTTAGTTTAGACGGTGCGTTTTGGGATTGTCGAGAAAAATATTGAACAAAAATGTTATTTTAAGTACCCACGTTCGTAGTATGAAGAGGTTTACAACTAATTAAAATATTTGCGACTAAATTGGGATAGATCAAAAGTTATCCGTAATAAAAAGTGTCCACTATACAAGGATAGTTTCCCTATATATTATTGAGTATCATCAAATCAACAGTAGTCATTATAAAGTGCTGTCCCAAATTTACTGTTTGGCAAAAAAATACACAGCGTCAAGTAAATGACAAAAGTAAGAAAAATTCCGTAAAGCAATGAAAATAACGTCTAAGATTTTCTCAAAGAATTCTCAAGTGGTGTCCAATAAAAACTAGGATTGTTGGTCGTTTCCCCCTTGCTAAACCGACAACTCGTGCCTATGTTTAGCACTGATAAAAAATTAAAGAACCTTAAGAGTGCTTTACCCGTCCTGTGAAAATAATTTATAGAAGGACCAAATGCTCCCTTAACAGCCAAAGTGACCATACACTCGAAAGTGCTTTTATCTTATTAGGCAGTTTTGATTTATTTTTTCATTTCGTACATTTCCGCACGGTATTTCCTGGTTATCAAACAAGGAAGTTTCCTTTAATATACTTCAAATACGGAAACTAAAGGGCTCGTTTGAAAAACGTACTTAATTCACGCCCAAGTAATTATTTTAAGTAAACGACCCAATAAGTTTTGTAACTTCAACAAAACAAAGTTACCAAAATGGTAACGAGTCGAGAACAGAATTGCAAAATGTCTAAATGGAAATCGGCAACTTGTGTCAGCTGCTAACTTATGTAACTAGTTCCCTATAATGGAAACTGTTGTACTACTAATTCTCCAGTAATTAAATTTATCGGTACCATTTCAGTTTCAAGTTGACGCGTTACGGTTTAACATTCTTTATTAAATAAAGGCTTATGTAAATAAAGTTGCCGAGTTTAACTTGGTTAATGGTTTTAAAGAGTACAAAAGGGTGGCTGGCTTGGCTTAGCATATTCAGATGCAGTGTATTTTGATAGAAGTTTTCGCGACAATTTTTAAATTTTATTAGAAATTTGATTTTTATCATTTATTGGACAACAGAATATGCCTAACAGTAAATTTATTATCTAATAAATCTGATTGAAAACTTTAAAAGGCTCAACGTCTAAGAACTGCTGAATTTTTTTTTGCTACTCAAATAGGTTAAAAAAGTATATTGATCTAATCATGTTAATATTCAGTTATAAAAACGAAAACGTTAAGTAAAACTTTTGATATTTTAAGACTAAGACACCAAACTTCTCAACCTCGTTAATTAACGGTAAAAAAACTGTTGTGACCATTAAAACCGTCCCGCATTACATACTTATTACATAAATTAATATCCTTGCCATGCTCACATCAATTCACACTAATTTACATTCCTCCTCCGCACCAAACGGGCCTTGAAAACAACCAGGAAGTTATTAGAATACAAAGAAAAGATTTACCGGTCAAAATTCGCGTTTTAAATAAAAATTCAGTTTCTGCGAACTAATATTTTTTAACTTTATCCTATAAAGATCTTAATAAAACAAAAAATTTAATTAACATTCATATTACATCGACTAACCTATTAGTTTCCCCCCTTTATAACAGAAATTCTCTTAATTGAAACTTAATAAGCTTCCCCTTAATAACGTTCAAAGTAACTTTACGAGGATCTTAGAAAATTACATCAAAGCAATGATATAACGGCTGTAATAAGGTCTTTCTCTCATGTTAAGATTTTGTTCTGTTCATTCGCCTTTATACGGACACGTACACAACATTCGTTTTAAAAATTTCTAGTTCAAAGTACGGATATCTCTCGAATAAATCGTTTATACAAAATATAAATCACATATGTATATGACATAATTGTTTGAAGCGTTCTCAATAACAATTTGTAGTTTTACACATAAAAAAAAAGGAGAACTGAAAAAGTGATATTAATACATTATTTCACCATCTTTAAAAAAAATATATATAGTGAAATCCTTCTATAACGGACACCAATAGTTCGTTATATAGAGGTCTGCCTTATATGGAATATGAATCAATATATATTTTTTAATTTAAATATGTGTGGTTGTTTTAAATATTTTCTAAAGAATTTTTGAGCCGAGTTTGGCATTTTAGATTTCTTAGTTGGGATTTTCACCACCAGTTGATTTTAGCAACTGGTTAATGGAAAGGGCACCATAAAACAATAAACCAAAAAGCCATATTTATATTACGTATTTCATAAACCTATTGAAAATACATATTTGAAAAATCCGTCACCGAGTCTCTGAGATTTGTGGGTTCGCTATTTGTTCATTTAATGAAATTTCCAATTTTGATATGACACGAAAAACCTTGCCATTTTCATTTTTGATAAACAACTTAAGATTATTTACTTGTATATGAGCATTACTGATTACTGGTAATGTCAAGAACCTAAAACTGCAGTATTTTTTACGAATAGTTTATAATCCCTCCTGTAGTATAATTTTATTATGTGTGGGACGGTTGTTTATGACATAAAAAAAATTATTAGAATCATAATTACGGTGTTATTGTAACACAAGTTTATTGCATTTGGTTTTAAGCAACATTCCAATGTTATTGTTAAACTTGAGGTTACTGAGAGAACCGCCGTAATATAGATTTTGAATAAATTTTGGTGTTTAAGTATTCCTAATAAAAAATGTCTCTTATGGAAAGGTTTGCAACTAAGTAAAATGTGTTACTAAATTGGCCAAAAATTGTCCATAATAAAAGGTGTCCGTGATAAAAGGTGACGTCATAAAAGGTGTTCGCTATGTAGAAATGTTCACTTAAGAATGTATGGAACTAAAAGTTGCTGACGTTAATACACTATTGTCAGAATTTGTTTCGTGGCAAACCAAACTACGTAGGTTTCTATAGTTCTTCGGCAATAATTAAGTTTTAATTTGTTACTGAGAGAGAATTATCGAACTTTGTCTGGAAAACAAACTTAACATTGGAAACACACTTTGTAAAAAAGGACATCCACAAAATAACAAAACAAGTAATAAGTACAAACGAAAAATCAATAATTAATTATTTGCTGATAAATAAAGGCACATGGAGAAAACTTAAAAATATACAGAAGAGTAAGAAGGGGTCCCAAAATAGGTAGCGAACACTTTTTGTTCGAAATAAAAATGAACATGAAACGAAATGAAGAAAAAGAGACAAAAAGGAAGATCACGAACAAGAAAATTAAATGCTATAAACTAAGAAACAAAGAAATAAGAGACTAATTTCAGGATAGATTGATGAGTAAGACAGCAAAAAAAAACAAAAACAGACAAAAAAGTATAGAAGAGAGATGAAAAATTTTCAAGGAGGACAGTTGTGGTACAAGTAAAATAGTTACCAGAAATGTGAAAAGAACAAACTGGTGGAGGGAACGAAATAAAGTTACCAGTACAAGAAACGAAACAAAAATGGAGAAAGTATTTGGAAACGAAAACCCCAGAGGACTTACCAAGAATACAAAAACCGAAGAAGGCAGGTTAAAAGATATTAAAAGAAGAAAAGAAAAAATCATGGACAGAGTTCGGAGGGAAAATGTAACAAGCATACGACCAAAATCAAAAGCTATTCTTCGGCATGTTAAGAGAAATCAATCAGAAAAAGACCCAAACAATTAAAAATATGAAAGACAAAGACGGAAACATCACAGAAGATGATGACAAAATTATGGAAAGATGGAGACAGTACTTAATGGAGTTGTTAGGTGGAAGAGAAATAAATGATGAAATACAATCAGATACACAATACAAGAACCTAGAAATGGAAATACCCCAGGAAGAAGAAATAAGCATGGAAGAATTGAAAGAGGTAATCAGAAAAGCTAAACAAGGGAAAGCACCCGGATAAGACATGATAACTATATATACGTTGAAAGCACTACTAGAAACCGCACTAGAAGAACTAAGACAAATAATAATGAATGAAGCATTGAAAGGAATTACACCCAGGGAATGGAAATTGGGCATCATAACCCCAATATTTAAAAAAGGAGACTGCCACTAACCCTTCTGAGTACTGTAACCAAAATATATGCTAGAAGAATAGCAAAAAGGTTGAGAAAAATTACAGAAGACACTCTCGAAGAAACGCAATTTAAATTTAGGCCAAATAGAGGGGGTAAATGATGCAATATTTACAAAGAGACAAATAGGAGAAAAGGCAATTAAAGAAGGTGCTTCATCGATATGGAAAAAGCCTCCGACAAAATTAAAAGAGAAAACATCTGGGAGACACCACAAAAAAGAAGGGTACCAAATACAATAATTAGAGCAATATAGAGTCTACATGAAAATACACAGAATTACGTCAGAACAAGGCAAAAAAAATCGAATCTATTTGAAACAACACTAGACGTAAGACAATGGTGCACACTGGGCCCACTATTGTTTTCACTGGTTCTAGACCTAGGCGAGGCACTGAAAGAAGTAAAACAAGAAATTAAACCGTATGAAGTGGGTTACTGGAAGATGGGACAAATTAAAATAAGCGAACTGTGCTATGCAGACGACATGGTTACCATAGCAAAGGATCAAAGAACCCTGAATAAGAACTTAGAAGTATACAGAAAAGTATTAGAAAAATTCAATGTGAAAATAAACATGGAAAAGACAAAGGGCCGGTTGCACAAACATGATTTAAAGGCTTTGTTAAATTAATCATTCGTTAAAGTGAACAAAATCGAATCAAAATTCGAATGCATATGGCAAATAACACATTAGTAAACAAAAAATGATGCCCTTTTGTCAACTTTGATCATTCGTTAATTTAACAAAAGCTTTGTGCAACCAGCCGTAAGACTATGCAGTGTTGAATCCAAGGGGGTGACCGGGGGGGAAATTCCCCCCCGACAGGGAAATATTCACCCCCGGGGAGAAAGTCGCTAGCTGGAGGAATTCTACTAGAAATGGAAAAGTCTTCCTTCCTTATAACTTTGTGTGTTTTGGATGAAGCTTTGTTTCCAGTTTGCAATTTAAGTAAAGTTTTACAGAAAGAAAATTTAATTTTATCAACTCTACCCACATTAATATCGGCCACTTATAGCCACCTAGAAAATATCGCTTCGCAGTGCGATTCTTTCAATGAAGACAACGACCTAGTTTTAAAATATAAGGCATTAACCGAAAAGGCTTCTGCTTCAAGTAAAATAATTGAAAACGAACCGAAAGCTACAACTATTATGGGCCAAAAAATTTGTCGAAACAATGATAGATCAAATGAAGAACCGTTTTAGTGATAGGGCTGTATCTTTGATCAACTTGAGCTCGAAATTTGAAACCGTGGAATCCTTTAATGCTCTAAATTTTGAAAAAGTAAGCGAACTTTGTTCTCACATGGACATTAATGACGTGGAAGCGGTATAGGCTGACATTCGTACTTTCAAATATGTTTTAAAAGCAGATACACAAATTGAGAGCAATGTAATTTTCTATATTCTGAACTCAAATATCGGGTATGAAAACCTAAAAGACTTGTGTATTCGCTTATTATGCATTCCAGTCTCCACAGCCAGCGCTGAACGTTCTTTTAGTACCATGAACCGATTGTGTACAAAACTTCGTAATCGAATGGGACAAGAAATACTTAACTCGTGCATAAAAATTTCTATTGAAGGCCCAGAAGAATTACCGAGAGAATTAATTGAGATTATAGACCTTTATGCACAATAAAAACAACGTAGAATCAGACCGCTTTAAAGACGTCCAAAGTATAATACTTTTATAAAAATATATCTTTTTTATTAAACACAAATTTAAAGATAAATTTTTTTTATGTATTTATATACCCCTTATGTTACCCTCCCTCAGTATTTATTCCCCCCCGGAGAAAAAGGTCTGGATTCAACACTGAGACTATGACAATAGGAAAAGAACTACAAAAACACGATATACTTCTAAGATAAAAAACTAGACCAAGAACAAAAATTTAAATATTTACCCTGCTGGTAAAATTCCTACGCTGTTTGCGGAACCTTTCACTAACAGCAAATTGTACCTCAGCGTCGGAATTGAACCGCCGTCCTTGTTTTAATGGGCCAAACACATAGAAATCGCACGGGGGCAAGCCAGGACTGTAAGATGGATGTTGTAACACTTCCCAACGCATACAAGCAAGCAGATCTTGAACCGTTCCGGCTACATGGGGGATGATCATTATCGTACAGAAGGATGACACCATTTGTGGGGTTCTTGATGCTAACACGTAAACAGTTCTTTACAATCTAAGAGCAGCACACCCTTTTTTTTAACTCATTAGTAATCAAAAAATATGGCCACCATTACTTTTCCTGCTGAGATCGAAATTTTTTCGCCTTCGGAGATTCGGCATGCTTTCACTGCATACACTGGCGTTTGGATTTTGGTTCGTAGTGATAACACCAAGACTCATCACCGGCAATAATTTGGTGTAAAAAGGCATTACCTTGTTGCTGACAGCGTATCAAATGCTGTAGTGATAAGACCGAACGCAAATTCTTCTGCTCATCAGTAAGCAGTCGTGGAATCCACTAAGCAGCAACTTTGTGATAGCCAAGACTATGAATAATGGAATGAACAGTTCCCACACTGATGCTCAACATTTCAGAAAGTTGTCTAACTTTAATGCACCTATATGCACTGTCGTATTAGAATACACCATATACAGCTTTCATTCTCATATAAATTTCCATTGGATGCCGCCCTTCAGCACCAAATACTTTCGACAGACGTGTCACTAGTACTTAAACAATCAATATAAACAACTGAATTCCGTTGTTGTGGCGATGAAGTCGCGTCTGCGCAATTCAAACGTGTTTCTATTGAACAATCCTCCTATAAACCGGCCTCTTAAACTCTGTTAATGTCTTTTTAATAGATAAACAAATAAACTTTTACTACAGTAATTCGAAAAACTTGCTTTCTTTGTCCAATCTTACTATCTTACCAACTAAAAATGCACGGAGTAGAATCAGGAAAATTTAAAATATTTTCAATATTCAATATTTAATCTGGAATTTCTTTTTTAAAGCTCGTTTTAAAGGTTTGCAGAAGAAAATCTAGAACCCATTTTGAACTGAAACGTACACCAAATTTAAAGCCAACACAAGTTACTATGTAAGTGGATTATAAGTGAGTTGATTCATTGTAAAGTACAAAATTACAAAACAACTCATTCGGATGATTTCATGTAGTTTATTTTTAAATAATCAAGCTTTGGTGGGGCAATTTTTTTATGAAAGAATACATTTTCCCATAAATATTTTAAATAATAATAATAATACTTCCAAATCTGGAATTTGCCTAATTAACAAACAACCAAACAAACGAATTATGATTATCAAAATAAATTGCAAACTGAAAACGCAAGCGCCATAACATTTAAATTTATTGATTTATAAATTTTTTAAATTAATCTGAATTTTTATTCACGTCATTTTAGACATTAAGGCGTAAAAAGCTGTTACATCACCTGGCTAATTTTATTATAACGGGTTAATGATTAGGGCGAGGGATTTTAAAAAAGTATTAGGAATAAAATATACACCACCATATCTCTAACTCATATTCAAGCACTAAAAGACAAATTTTTATAGACTAAAATTTATCCTACTAAAATATTAAACCCACACACTTAAATCATAAGCATTTTAAAATAGTTTTAGGAACAAAAGAAAGGAAGTTTCAATTCGTTTTTTTGTGACCGCAAAAGTATCACTGAAGATCTGAAGAACTTCAAGGTTAAACTCATAAAGATTAAAAATTTAATATTTAATATCCAACCATACTAAAACATTTTTAAAAGGAGATTTGGTGAATCAGACGGACCGGGCCATTCAATTTTTTTTTTTTTTTCGAATCACTTATGTACCTACATACGTAAGTATATGTACCTATTTATGTATATCGTAATTAATTATTTTACATTACATCATATACATAAGAATGGTTTTTAAGCCTTAAAATGAATTTTACTTTACTAATTAATTTTCTCACAGGTTAATATGCATATGTTTCTTCTTGCATTTTTCTTAGTGGTAAAAACTTAAAAAATTAAATAAATAAATATTAAGTACTTATACGTTTTTTCCAGAGGTTTTAAAACCTTCATTACTACATGGTTAATTAAGATAAATTTTTTCATTATTCATGGTTTTTATACTTTTTCTTCATTTTTTATTTTAAATTTTAATATTGGATTAAGTACATTTATGATAAGGGTTTATGACGATCGTGATATAACTTATAAATATATGACTTATTAATAATAAATAATAATATCAGCTGGTTTAAAATCTCTTGAAAATAAATTAATATATTCGAAACGTCAAAAATTTTGTAGTTTCATTCTTCTGCATGGCTCCAATTTCTCAATAAACAAATTCCTAATTAGTTACAAGACTTAATGGACCAATAACCAAAAAAATCAGTTATTCTTCAACAAAAATACTTCAGATAATTATATGTTAAGTAGGCGATGTCCTTCTACTTGCACCTTTCGATTTCGATTTATAAAAACATGAAAAAGAATAAAAATGAAAACATATGCAAGCAAAACGAGATACACGTCAAACTATAAGAACACGACGATATACTGGGTGATTCACGTAAGAAACTCTAAACGCAACCCAACTACATGTTTCCAAAGCTACTAGTATCTGCAAATTCAAAAGCAAAATTTGATCAAGTAGATATATTCACAAATACTTATTGTTTACTTATTCGTCAAAATAAATTTTCATTGAGGTGATTTGTATATAAAATTATTAATTTTTGTATACAGGGTGTAAAGAAAATGTGGAGCAAAAAGTATACTGCGATGATCTATGATCTGAAGAAACTTCGAAACCGCCATCAAAAATTTCCCGTAGTCCTTTGTTCCTTAATAAGCGGCCTTCAAACTTAACACTTCACGCATGATATTCTCCCAGAATTTTTATAGTGTCCTAAGTTGAAGACCTGAAATGTGTTCATCAAAAATCACATTAACTCTTAATTGATAAACCTCATCCAAACCTTTAATTTGTGTTAAGGAACTCTATCAGTTTTACAAATCCAAATTGTTATAAATTTTGTATTACACATTAGTAAGATCTCTGCTTGAGTAGGCTTTTGTTAGGTGGATGCCTGACACATCCATTAATCAATGAAATTGAAAAAGTAAAACAATTTTTGGCATTTTATATTTTAAAACATTGGGAATTTACCCAGCGTATCCCCTTCCAACATCGAATATAAATCAGTTATAAGCGTTGTATAAGGGAAAATGCTTTGAGTAATAACATAGACTTGTAAAAAAATTTGGATGTGTATTAACGATTGTTGCTACATCCTATAAATTTCAACGTTCCTAAATCAAGTTGCGCAAGAGGAATGATATTTTTCATGTTAATAATTCTACAACTGTTGATAGGATATTGTGTGTTGCGAAGTATTTTAATCTTTTGTGATTTAGCTTTCTACAGACTCTTAAAACCATACAAAGAAACATTTTATACAAATTACTTCTTGAGTGCGATTATTTTATAAGCTTTAAGGTTACGTACAGATGCATGTAAAAGGTGAATAATCGTTTGTATCTTATCTTACTAAATTAAATTTGCAATGAATTAAATGAAATTAAATAATTCACCGGATATAAAAGTAATTTAATGTTCGAAACATTTTAGGTTACAAGTTGTTTTCACAGAATGAATGGAACAATGATGGGGACTATGATTCCATACATTAATTAAACAAGTATCAAGTTGATGTACAATAAACATTAACATTAATAAACAGGACAATACTACTGAACTAACCTAAGCCAATGATTTTCGTTCCCAACGATTTTTTTCCAATCACACTGTATTTACAATCTTATACTCGTAACACTGATAAAATTTGTAGGTCAAGACACATATCTTTAATAACATTACTAATAAACTTCTGTCCTACCTAATTACAGGGTAAACAATTAAAAAATTACCAACCTTATCTCTTAGCATGTCCCTTGTCCTTGTGGCTTGAGCCCTGCTTCGATGTAATTCCAACTGTAATTCCAGGCATCTTTCCTGCCAGTTGACGGTGTTTCCATCACAAGGTCCAGCCCCGGGATCCAGGGCATCGAAGGCCGCCAACGGGGGCGGCAGCACGGAAGAAGAATTTGTCTCGCGGGCAGCACGCCGGGGTAAAAGTCGGGGACTCGAAGGGGTCGATCGCGATTCGCGGGTCAATTCATTCAGACGCGATAGAGGGTCAAATATTTGACTTAAACGCCGAGGTTTTGAAGAGGTACCCTCACCTTCCATTATGATTTGATTTTTTTTTTTTTTTGATATTTCGTTAAAAACTCACGCAACGCGTATCTATGATATTTACCAATGGATATGTTGTTGTTTACGCTTAAGTTACTTCCATTTTATGGTTATTACTAATTTGCACTTACGAAGTTTTATTTTTTGACGACAGTAATTATTTAACGCACTACATAAATACATTTAGATATTTTTTTAAGTTTTTATTTTAATCTATTAGTTTTCTAGGTCTTAACGCGGACTAAGCGTTGAGTCACTTTATTTATAGGTACAACGTGTTTAGTAGTTATTTTAAGTCTTAAACGTATTTAACAACGATAACAAACAACTAAACAATCGAAACAACAATAGCAATATCACTTTGGATGGAAGTTTTAACTGTATGAATCACAACCTTGCGAATTTCTTTTCAAATCGAGGAAATGCTATCTCTCAAAGGGTTAAACTCCGACCACGACGAAAGCAAACTGAGCCTTAGATCTTCTAAGACAGAATGCATGGCCAATGACCTTATAATGGCTCGTAGAAATGTGTGACTTGGAAGGTCGTATATGCTAGTACTCACTCACTACGTACATACTTAGACGAAGATATCGTGGATATAAACAGAAGACTTCGTAATATGGCAAATTAAGAGGTAGTCGTTACAAATTCATCCAGCAAATTTAAACTAGCTGACTCATCTAACAATTAATTCAATAATAAACACGCAGGAAACATAGATTTAACTTTCATAAATTCGTTGCAACAATTTAAAAAAATTTAGAACTACCGTCACTCTTTCCGAACTTTTAAACAGGAAAACAACGAGAACATAAAACGATTCGAGAGAATTTTCAGGTAAATATCAGATCACTAAATCTCACTAGGATTTTCCGAATTCGTAGTTAATTTCAAAGGGTTACATGATTATTATTTATTCAGATCCTTCGAGGGTGTCGGGCCTCCTTTTCCTGAAACAAAGAACAACAAAAACATTAGGATTTCCACGTTTAGGATTTTCTCTAGTCTATTGCCTCCTTCGAGCAAAAAAGCACGGTCAGGCTTCCACACTTCTTATATATCAGGTCATTTATTATCACACTTTCGCCTGTCAGAAAAACGCATACAAAAAATTTCAGCCGGACACGGCTTTTGATGGAAATATGAAACTTACTGAAAGAAGCTTTTACACCAAACGGCGAAGGTATTTACGTCTTATCGTCCTTATTGTATTTTTTTATTTCGTAAATCAGCTAAGATTTTACATTTATTACGGCGTTACTTTCAGGAAAAAATTGAAACATATTTAATCAATAAGGAAAACATAGCCAACTCTTAAGTAAGCCATACATTGATAACAGATTTTTAAAAATGCCTATTTTACACTTGAATAATTTTTCAAAATTTTTTGGATTTCCTTCTTTAGCTACTGAAACGTTCAGAACCTTAACTAATTTCTCGTTAAAATCAGTTCGTACATTTTTAGATCATCCAAGTTATACTAATTATAGACACCCTGTTTGTTTGCAAATACTTTTTACATAACAAAAAGGAAGTTTCAATATACGTAAATTGGAAAAAACAGATAAATACGTAATTATACCAACCTTCCATGCATTTAAATTTTCAAAATTAAACAAAAATCGAAAACCTTTAGGACCAAACTGTCGACTTTCTGCGGTTTATAGTGATATCTTATTTGTCATTCGTTATCTTTAACTAGCTAGCACAACATATGAACATATACACTGAAATACTGTTAATCTTTTACGCTTGATTCAGCAGAGTGTGTGCAACTAGGAGTTTCAGGTATTTCATAACTATTTGATTTTTACTTAACAAACCATCTTTCAGTGCATTAAATGAATCCTTTAATTTAAAAAAACAGCCTACTTATAAACATAAACAATGTTCTTCACTCGACCGAAATTAATTTTCAATTTCCCTAAAACTGAAGAACTGAAAACGTCACACTGTAGCAAAAGCCGTTTTTTATTTTGAATTTTAGGGTTAAATATTTCAAAAATTGGTATGAAAGCAAACTTGTAAAGTTTTCACATTTTAAATCAGTTTTTATGTCAGGTTAAGCAGTGTTTCTCCTATATTTTTGTAAATTAATATAAAAATTAAGAAACAGCATTCCCAAAATGATTTTATGTAAAATTGCAGCGTTTCCTTTTCACTTTTTTTAAATAAATAAATTTTAAAAAAACATTCAAAATAGCATTATACAAAATTATTTTTATCTAAAAGTGCAGTGTTTCCCTTACATTTTACCGAAACAAATATTTAAAAAACGGCATTACCAAAAATTATTTTTAACTAAAAATGCGGTGCTTTCGCTTTTCCCAAATAAATAAATAAAAGATTTCAAAGAAAATTTATATGAAAGCAAACTTGAAGATCTTCCTATTTTAAATCTGTTGCTAAGCTAGGTTAAGTTTTAAAATTTCAGGTTTTTATGCGGTGATCTTAGGTCAAAAGATTTCAGACATAAATGGCAGTGTGTTACCGTCATTATATTTGACAAATAGCTTCAAATTTACAAAAAAATAACAATAGAACACAACAATACCTAAATTATTTTGATCCTTTCTTAACAAAAGTTCATTTTCAATTTCCTAAAACTGAAGAACTGAAAGGTGTTCAATACGGCAGTAAATTCTAATTTTGTATTTTAAATCCATCGTTATGTTAGGTTTTAAAATTTCAGATTTTGATGCGGTTAGCTTAAATAAAATATTTCAGACATAAATTATGAATTTTTCAAAACTACTCCTGTGTTCAGCAAAGGCACAACCAAATACAATTTTTCGTTTGAATTGCAATGGTGCACTTCAGTGTGTTTGAAAAGTACTTTAAAATTCAAAAAAGGGCAATAGAAAACCTAAATTGTTTTTATCTTTTTTTATCAGAAGTTTATTTTCAATTTCCTAAAAATATTGAAGAACTGAAAAGCGTTCG
Organism: Melanotus villosus; assembly: GCA_963082815.1. Taxonomy (NCBI): domain Eukaryota; kingdom Metazoa; phylum Arthropoda; class Insecta; order Coleoptera; family Elateridae; genus Melanotus; species Melanotus villosus. The sequence continues at coordinate 10,029,443 of OY720421.1, read as the reverse complement.
ATTCTGCAATAAAAGCTGTTTTTTTTACTTAATTTAGATTTTCAGAGTTAAATATTTCAAAAAAAAAAAAAATAGGGTGAAAGCAAACATGCAAACATTTTTGTATTTTAAATCTGTCTTTATGTTAGATTAAGCAACTGTTTTAAAATTCAGGTTTTCATGTGATTAGCTTAAATATTATGTTTCCTTTAAAATACGCCTTTCTCTATAAAATACGTCGTATTGACAACGTATTTTATAGGATATACAAAATAAGCTGCCGCATATTATTCAAGTAATATTTTATTCATCGAACGTTTAAAGTACAATTACTGGAAAAAATACAATTATTAATGAATTGGAAACTTTCACCAGTAATTGTGCTAGAATTGCCACATTGTTGTCTTAATAGTTATAAAAGATTTCAGACATAAATTATGAATTGTTCAAAACTACTCCTGTGTTCAGCAAAGGCACAACCAAATACAATTTTTCATTTGAATTGCAATGGTATACTTCGTTGCATTTGAAAAATAGTTTAAAATAAAAAAAAACATTACTAAAATTTGTTACTTTTTATTAAAAATTAATTTGCAACTCCTAAAACTGAAGAATCGGTATAAAAGCAAACTTCCAAAATTTCTTTATGTTAGGTTAAGTGACAGTTTAAAACTGTCACTTAACCTAACATAAAGAAATTTTGGAAGTTTGCTTTTATACCGATTTGCAACTCCTAAAACTGAAGAATCGGTATAAAAGCAAACTTCCAAAATTTCTTTATGTTAGGTTAAGTGACAGTTTTAAACTGTCACTTAACCTAACATAAAGAAATTTTGGAAGTTTGCTTTTATAACGATTCTTCAGTTTTAGGAGTTGCAAATTAATTTTTAATAAAAAGTAACAAATTTTAGTAATGTTTTTTTCAGCTTTTCATGTGATTATCTTAAATATTTCTAAAGATTTAAGACGTAATTTTTAAAAACTACTCCTGTTCAGCAAAGGCACAACCAAGTACGTTTTTTCGTTTGAATTACAGTGACACACTTCATTGTATTTGAAAAGTAGTTTAAAATTACAACAAAGAACAATACAAAACAGCATTATCAAAATTTGTTTCGATTCGAGTTTTGAGTTTGAGGAGTAAGGTCGTTTACGGCTAAGCTCCAATAAAATATCAAGTGAACGTGATAAAACGTACTACAAACGTGATTTAAAAGTGTCACTATTGTGTAAGGTTTTCCACATTAAAGGACAGTCAAACAACAAAATCTGTAAGTAGTTGTCTAACTATTTACGCGGACTTATTTGCCGTTGTATTACCGGTCAGCTGTAGCGGGCGCCCGGCTCGCAGGCGATGTCCAACAACGAGCATGCCGCAGCATGGTCAAGTTTATCAAACGGCCTCTGGCCCTATCAATAATTTAAATACAACATTAAAACAGTCTACTGAGTCTACAGATTTAATAATGCCCAATCAGGCGGAAGTAGAAAAGACTAATGAGGGAGAAAATGCATACAAACAAGAAATTGAGACAAAAGCCCACCAAATTGCTCTTAAAATGCAAGAAGACTTTATTAAAGACTTTATGGAAAATTCTGAATGGAAAATAAAAACAAGTCGAAAAACTAAGAGGAATTCTCCGGAAATTAACCCGAGAAATGTAAAACAAAAACTTATTACAGAATTTAAAAAATCGGTTATAAATCCTAAAAACAAATTCCAAATCCTGGAGGATGATCCAGAAACTACTGAAGCACCAACTAATAAAAAGAAAACAACTGAAGATTTAAATAATGTTAAAACACCTCCAATATTTATTGAAGGAATTGTAAAAATTCAAGAATTTACAGAAACGCTAAACAGCAACGAAGAATTAAAAGATAATTTTAATATGAAAATTATAGCTAAAAATAATATCAAATTGATGACTAAAGATATTGCAGCATATCGAGCTGCAGTAAACGAACTAAAACAGCATGATGTTAAATACCACACATATCAGCTACGCCAAGATCGTAGTTTTCGGGTAGTTATCAAAAATCTACATGAAACAACTAACATTCCTGATATGACACAGGAAATAAACAATCTGGGACATACAGTCAGGCACATAACTAATGTTATAAGCAGAAAAACAAAAAGCCCGCTACCAATGTTCTTCTTGGACTTGGAACCACAAGATAACAATAAGGACATATATGACATGAAATATCTGCAATATTGTAAAATTGTTGTTGAACCGCTTAGGCAAACAAGAGTAATTCCCCAGTGTTCCAACTGTCTTAGACTGGGACATACCAAAAGGTACTGTGCGCACAATCAAAGGTGCATAAAATGTGGCGAATTTCATAGTAGTAAACAATGTAACATTACCCAAAGAGCCGATTTAAAATGTGCACTATGCAAAGGCAACCATCCTGCCAATTATAAGGGCTGCGATGTTTATAAAAAGATGCAGCAAAACAAATTCCCGGCATTGCGACCTAAAATACCGATACAACATCAAATTCCTATTAATACCAGAAAAATATCCGAAGGGACGTCATTCGCCTCAGCTCTTAAAGGTGAAGCTACCACCAACAAACTCTCACCTGGTGATAATAATGCTTCCCAAACCGATGATAGATTAGACCAGCTCGAAAAGCTAATAGTGAAAATGAGCGAAAGAATGGACACCATGATGTCCATAATAAACAAGCTCCTCAACAAACTGTAAATGGATATAAACCTCAAACTAGCAATATGGAACGCTAACGGCCTAGCTAATCATGGGCCAGAAGTATCAGCATTCTTAAGAACACACGACATTGACCTTATGTTAGTTTCAGAAACACACTATACCAACCGCAGCTTCCTCCGTATCCACGGATATACTATATACGATACCAAACACCCGGACGGTAGTGCGCATGGAGGAACAGCAGTTATTATAAGAAACTCAGTAAAACACCACGTGGGCCAGAAATATCAGACGGCAGAACTACAAGCTACGAACATCTTTATAAATGATAAACGTGGTGCTATATGCATTTCAGCAATCTATTGTCCTCCCAGACATAGAATCAATGAAGAAACATATAGCCAGTTCTTTGATACTCTGGGTAACAGATACTTGGTGGGTGGCGATTACAACGCCAAACATCATCGATGGGGTTCCCGATTAATAACGCCTAGGGGACGCGAGCTCGTCAAATACTTAGATAAAAACAACGTAAACGTATTATCAACAGGCAAACCAACGTACTGGCCAAGCGACCTAAATAAGATCCCAGACGTTATTGACTTTTGCGTCACTAAGGGCTTCCCATCCAATAGATTTCTAATAGAGGAAAACTATGACCTTTCCTCTGATCATTCTCCCCTTCTAGTACAGCTAAGGTCAGACATAATTGTAAAGCAGAAACCAGCTACCTTGTCCAACAGAAGAACTGACTGGGATTTGTTTAATAATCTCCTAGAAGAAAGAGTCAATATCAACACATCACTTAAGTCGGCAGACGAAATAGATAAAGCTGTGGAAAACCTTATACAGAACATACAGCATTCAGCCTGGGAAGCTACTCCTACTGCTAATAATAATAAAAAAAACTCAATACTGTTCTAATACAATAAAAGAAGCTATTCTCGAGAAGAGGAGGTTAAGGAAAATCTGGATGGTAACTAGGTCCCCACAAGACAAGACAAGATTTAACGAAGCGGTACGGAATCTCAAAGAAATACTGCATAGCGAGAAGAACCAAGCGATCCAGAATTATTTAGAACGTTTATCACCAAGAGGAGCTACAGAATATTCACTCTGGAAAGCCACCGCTAAAATCAAGAAAAGTCAAGATAATATTCCTCCCATTAGAAAGAACGATGGAACTTGGGCAAGAACCGATGAAGAGAAAGCTAATGTTTTCGCCGAACATCTGGCAAAAGTCTTTCAGCCCTTCCCGTCAGAAATCTCAGAGGAAGAAGAGACACTTATCACTACCGTTTTAGATCATCCGTATCAAATGTCTCCCCCCATTAAAGCCATTAAATTGAGTGAAGTCAAGAATATGATCAGAAGAAATCTCAACCCGAAAAAGGCACCCGGCTACGAATTAATCACTGGAACGGTAATTAAGCACCTTCCAGAAAAAACTTTAACACATATCACACATATATTTAATGCTATATTAAGAACAGGTTATTTCCCATCCCAGTGGAAAGCTGCCCAGATTATTCTTATATCAAAGCCTGGGAAACCCGTTGAAGAAGTATCATCTTACAGACCGATCAGCTTATTACCAGTACTCTCGAAACTTTTTGAAAAACTATTCTTAAAACGACTGAAACCCCAACTTAAAAATCTAGTACCAGAGCACCAGTTTGGCTTTCGTGGAGAGCACGCAACCATTGAACAGGTACACCGTGTGGTAGAGCAAATTAACAACAGTTTCGAAAGCAAAAAGTATTGTTCAGCTGCCTTTCTGGACATTACTCAAGCTTTCGACAAAGTTTGGCATCAGGGACTCTTAAGTAAATTAAAAATTCAACTACCCGCTCCATTCTATCAAGTACTGCAATCATACTTAACAGATAGATACTTCATGGTTAAATACCAAGATGAAGTTACTGACCTATACACTATACAGTCTGGAATACCACAAGGTAGCGTCCTCGGACCAATTTTGTATCTATTATATACTGCAGATATACCAGAAACACCGCACACATTTACTGCCACTTTCGCCGATGACACGGCTATTCTTTCAACAAGCGAAATTCCTAGATTTGCATCTGACAAGCTCCAGGATGCCCTCAATAACATCCAAAACTGGTTCATAAAGTGGAGAATAAAGGTCAATGGGTCTAAATCACAACACGTTACATTCACTCTTCGTAGAGAGAATTGTCCAAGTGTCACCTTTAACGGTATACAACTTCCACACTCTGATGCAGCAAAGTACCTTGGAATGCACTTGGATAGAAGACTGAACTGGAAACAACACATATCGAAGAAAAGGAAACAACTTAGCCTGAAGTTCTCCAAATTGTATTGGTTAATTGGGCGCAAATCTAAATTATCCCTGAACAACAAGTTAATCGTTTACAAGTCAATAATAAAACCTGTGTGGTCATACGGTGTGCAGCTGTGGGGAACCGCGAGTGCTTCGAATATCGTAAGATTGCAACAGTTCCAATCCAAAATATTGAGAACAATTACGAATGCCCCGTGGTTTATCAGTAATGAAACCCTACATAAAGACTTGAACATCCCCTATGTGCTACAAGAAGCCAAGTGCGCGAGTGCTAAATACATTTCGCGACTTGAACAACATCCCAATACACTTGCTATTAATCTTCTTGACAATAGCGCACCCCAACGCCTTAAGAGAATTAACCCAATAGATATAATCCATAGACACTAGTTTAATAAGTACTTCTATCTCGATGAATAATAATACTATGTTAGGAAATTAAAATTACAATTATAAATTAACTACTAATTCAGAAGTAGATGATAAGTACCAATTTATTACAACTAACAATAAGTTATATTTCATTAGTTAGGACTTTAATGTAAGTTTCTAATCTCCCGCACGTTTGACTTCATAGGAAGTCAAACGAACTACTTGAAAAATTAGCTTATTGCCTTAGGGCAGATTGCTAATCAAATAAGAGTTTAAAAAAAAAAAAAAAAAAAAAAAAAAAAAAAAAAAAAAAAAAAAAAAAAAAAAAAAATTTGTTTATCTTTTTTATCAAAAATTAATTTTCAATTTACTACGTTCAACTCTTCTATAAATAATTAATATTTTATTAATTTTTTTAATATTTCCACAAATATTGGTATCTATAAAATTTGCATATTTTAAACCGGTCTCTATGTTTTTTATTAGGTTAAGTAACAGTTTTAAAATTTCATGCAGTTTGCTTAAATAGGAGAAAAGGTTTGAGGCATAAATTATGACTTTTTCAACTATTCCTGTTCAGTAAAGGCACAACCAAGAATAAGTTTTGTTTGAATAACAGTGATTCACTTTAATGTAATTCGACTAGTTAAAAAAGCACTACGAAACTGTTTCCCTTGCACTTTTTCTAAATAAATAAATTAAAAAAACATTAAACAAACAGCATTACAAAAATTATTCTTATGTAAAAAGGCAGTGTTTTCTCTACATTTTTTTCTAAACAAATATTAAAAATTGCATAACCAAAACTATTTTTTTCCCCAAACGTCAGAAAAACACGACTTTGTGTCCTTGGATACACATAGTTAAACATTCACTTTTACTCCTAGGAGTAAAAGTGACACAAAATGAGCCAATGGCAACTCGTAATTTTTCTGTTTTTATTTTTTATAACAAAGCAACCCGTAGCAATGACAGCTGGTATGACGTTCGTTTTTAACTTTTTTTTTAATTTTCTTGCTGAATTGCTTTTAATTTATGCGTTTGAAGAAAAAGTAACATGTGTTATTCGGAGTAAAAGTGATTTTGTGTGCCTCGCATGAAATTGTCCGACTCGCTAGCGCTCGTCGTTCAAACGTCATGCTCGGCACACAAAATGACACTTTTACTCCTAATAACACAATATACTATTATCTAAAAATGCACTTTTGCTAGATAAATTTAATTAAAATACCAAACAGCAAAAAACAGTCTAATAAACACTTTTTCTAAATAAATAAATTTTAAAAACAGCATAAAAAAATTATTTGTATCTAAGAATGCAATATTTCATTTTCTCTTTTTTAAAATAAATAAATAAAAAAACCTTAAAAATAGCATTCCAAAAATTATTTGTATCTAAGAATACTGTTTCCTTTTAACTATTTTAAAATAAATACTTTAAAAAAAGCATTCAAAATAGGATTACAAAAATTATTTTTATCTAAAAATGCAGTGTTTCCACTATATTTTTTGAAAATTAAAAAATATTAAAAACAGCATTCCCAAAATTATGTTTATCTAACAATGCCGTGTTTCCCTTTCACTTTTTCCCAACAAATTAAAAGGCATTAAAAACAGCAATCCCAGTGTTTTCCGTACGCCTTTTTTTAAATAAATAAAAAACAAACAATAAAAACAGCGTTCCCAACATTATTTTTATTTAACAGTGCCCCGTTTTCCTTTCACTTTTTCTAAATAAATTTTAAAAAATATTCAAAATAGCATTAGAAAAATTATTTTCATCTAAAATGAAGTGTTTTCCGTATACTTTTGCTAAATAAATTTAGGATTCCCAAATTGATTTTTATTTAAAAATGCAGCGGTTTCTCTATGCTTTTTTAAATAAATAGAAAACAAACAATAAAAACAGCATTCCCAACATTATTTTTATCTAATAATGCCCTGTTTTCCTTTTACTTTTTCTAAGTAAATTTAAAAAGACATTCAAAATAGCATTAGATAAATTTAAATAAAATACGTAACAGCATTCCCAGAATTATTTTTATTAAAAATGCAGCGTTTCGCTTTCACTTTTTCTAAATAAATTAATAAATAAAACATTCAAAATAGTTTTACAAAAATTATTTTTGTCTAAAATGCAGTGCTTTCCGTATACTTTTGCTAAGTAAATTTAAATAAAATAGGAAACGGATTCTCAAAATTATTCTTATTCAAAAATGCAGTGTTTCCTTTTCACTTTTTTAAATACTTCAAGTTATTTTTGTCGAAAACTGCAGCATTTTCCTAAAGTTTTTCTAATTAAATTTAAAAAAAATACAAAACAGCGTTATCAAAATTATATTTATGTATAATAAAAAAAAACAGGAGTTAGCTGTTTAGTAAATAAGAAGTCAAATAGCAATTTTTCCGATAATAAACCAATTTGCTAAACTTTAACGTTTAAACCGTAATAAAATCAAAAACAAAACTAAAGTTCGAAGTGCCTTCTTCGAGTTTGACAGTTTCGTTAAGCAAATTCTGTATTTTGAATACAAAACTTACTTTAATATACAAGATTTTCCCAAATATTTTAAATAATAAAAGGTGCGGTGCAACTTGAATTACTAAAATTAACACGAGCTTACCCCTTTCACGACAAAATTCATGGAATTTTTGACGCACAGGTCACTCTTCGTTACATTATTTTTGGTTATTTTGACAATTGCGACAACCTTAACCAACACAAAACAAACAAAATCAATATTTCTGCTTCAAAACGGAGATTTTTCACATTAATTTTTGGTATAAATCATAAATTTTCAAATTTCATACATAAAACTGTTCAGAACCGATTTCACCGTGAATAAATTTTAAGAAGTTCTCGTCGACTCGTGCAGATTGATGTAAAATGAATTTAAAATTCGTTTACATTGATTGAAGGGGACATGGAACTCAGATTGACCCTATTTCCGTTTGGCTGATGGTGATCATATCCGTTCTGTAATGTAGGGTGGCGGGGCTGGTCCGCGTCCAAATTACCCTTCCTCCTAATGATCTATTAGACCGCTGCGGATGACAGCCATCTGATACAGCCCATCAGCAGATAAGTTCGCATCAGATACTGGCAAGTTTTTGCACCCTCTGTTTGAAATTTGATGGCAGCTGACAAACTGAGCTGCCAACTAAAAATGACGAAGTTTTTACAGTTGAACACAACGTCACTGCTATTTATCTGCGCCATATTCAAAACGTAAACTTCTAGGAATGAATAATACTCGTTAGTGAGTATCCAAGACGTACGAATAGTCTTTTAACTTAATGTACTACAATTAGAGAACTTATGAAACTAACTTTTCTGTCTGAAATAGTTAAAAGAAAATTCAAACTCTCGAGATAATCAAATAAATACCAACAGCGATTGCTCTTTCTGAAGTTTAAGTAATGAATTCTGAATTAAACTGGAAATTTTAAGCAAATAAGGGAACTAAAATTCAAACAGAAGTTAAAATGGCGTTTGCAGTTTAAAATGCCAAACACTTCTAAAATGAAGGTCTTAACGCCAATTTCACTGTAAACGTAGGGCTGTTTCTACCATTTTTACCAATTTAAATAGTTCGGCTGTCTTATTATTTTTATATTCGAAGGTACCGTAGAAAAATCGGTAAAACTTAATTGCTGGTAATCGAACCCAAGAAAATATTATTGCGAAGCAACTATGCCCCGAAAACTTATTGTAATACGAATTATGATTAGGATTAGGAAAGCATACATAAAGCTACGTATGTAACTCTTACATCATAAGACTTTATTTGGATACCCTGGGCTCGTTCAATAAAGTCCTACATTATATACTTGTTACAAAAGTAGCCGTTGTTGCTTATTTATTTAGAAAATGTTTAATGAAGTAAAAATCACACTATAACTTAACCAAAGTGTATTACAATGTTATATTAGTTGAATCAAAGTTTTTATTATAATACCTCTCACAACAAACCCCCACGTGGCGTAGCTAGTTAAATATTCCACCACATTTATATTTAATTATTATCAGATTTTCTAATAATTTTATTAACCACTACGTTACAATCTCACCTCTCCAGATTCGAACGACTAACTTTTAGTTATAATTTCATCTTTCAAATTACAAATTTAAAACTACCGATTATGGAATAAATAAAATGTTCATGTTTGCTAAATGATGTTCTGTTGATGATTGGCACTTGCAAACTTAGATCTCGTCCAATAAACAACCAAAAGAAAGATTTTTTGACTTTTCCAATATAAAAATTGCAAATTTATCAAGACCAAAGCACAAATGCGAAGGAATATCAAAATCTGAAGGCAATTTATGAATTAAACTTGAACCAGTAACAATGTCAAGTAAACACCGAAAATTTATTTTAAGGGGCAGCTACAGACTTACACTGAGAAGATAAAAACCTGTGGAATGGTAGAGAAAGTAGAATTAAAACAAAATCAGATTTTAATGTGACTATAGGGAAATAGTTTAGTAATCTGGCAACGCTAGTTACACATATTGTGAATCAACCTTAAAATTGTTTGTAAGTTTGTTTATTGTGTGAAATCCAAAGATCTCAACACGCATCGATTGCCATGGTCATTTAGCACTACTCGACTAGAATTTTGCTGAATCCAAGGTACTTGGTTGGAAGTCCGACTTCCACCTTTGAACCTTCCACCCTTGGAAGGTATCTTAATCGCTATAAACATCTCATTCATACGGAACATAATGTTGCCCGAAAGGGGACAAAGCCTTCGAGTTTATTCGCACCTAACCTTCGCCAAAATCCAACTCGAAATAAAACAACCTTGCTACTCATCTGCACCACTAAAACTGTTTTTTACTGGTTCTTAATAATATTAGCTTGGTTCTGAATCGCATCACAAGTCGTTTCAATCCTTTTTAACACTTCTTCAGTTCCTCAATGCAAATCCACAAATCCCTATATAGGACAAAGACCTCCCCTTTTCTCTTATTCTTTTTGTACCTTCTCAAATCTTTTTTTACTTTTATTAGTGAGGGGGTTTTAGTCTACTCTCCCATAGTGACCGGTCCTCGTTGGAGAGAGGTACCGCGTTAAATGAGCAGTCGGGCCACCCATCCCAGCACTGACCCGAGACAATACTCAAGTTGCGGTAGCTAGGTACGATTACGAAAGTAAAATAATACTCGATTCTGAATGCAAAAAATCATTAGATTAAGACCTGGGGAACGTGGTGGACATTCAATAGTACTATCTCTACTAATGAAAGAAAAAGAAAAGTTTGTTTTTTTATGAACTACTGATAAGTATGTGTGCCATTCATCTAAAGAAATCTCATCCTTCTTTGTTGTCCTGTACTTTTAAGTATTTCCCACACTTCACTGAATTTCTAGCAAATTATATATTATTTCATCGCATTTTGTCCATCAGACTACGTCTTCTGCAATTTTCATATTATTTCCTGCCGTCAGAATCACTGATTGTAATTCATAATATTCATATGTTTAATCTTTTAAGTTTTTCTTGCACCACAGTGGCTTTTGTACTTCATTATTCCACTACAGAAACAAGAAATCTTAACTACTGAACCTAACTAGGAAATATTCTTAAGTACAGGGTGAGCGAAACTCGATGTCTCAGCTCTATCATAAGAAAAGGAAAAACGATAGAAAAAATCTGAAAAGAGGTTCTTAAATGGGATTGAGTAAGGTCCATTTTAAGCCGAATTTGCATATTTTTCCATATTTGGAAACTGAAGTAATGACGTCATCGAATTTCTTTTTTCCAGAAACATACCTATATTTTGGCATATTTAAAAAGAGCTAATTTTTCTGAACAAATTTTGTAAAGAAAAAAATTTGCTATCTTTTTCCGTTAAAAAATTATAAGCAAATTTGTAAAAAAGAAAAAGTATTATCAAAAATTCGCAATCGTCACGATTTAAACAAGTAGCCTTTGGAAACAAATAGCAAAGTCGCATCTGTCAATAATTAAACATTATCAATTAGTATTATTTATTAATTTAATATTTTTTCGCATTTTATACAGTAATATGCAATATTAATGCATTTAAAATCATCTATTAAAGTGGCATTTTACTACATAGCAACACTTTACTACACAGCAACGGTAAAAATCATCTATTAAAGTGGCATTTTACTACATAGCAACACTTTACTACATAGCAACGCTCGCTCGTGCTCTGCGATCTTACACTTTCCTCACTTATAATATAAATAGCTATTTTTTTTAATTTATTGGTAAATGCGAAAAACTATTCCTACGCGCCGCGTCAGACAAGTGATTTAACAGACTCGTATGGCATTTAAGTACTGGCTATCGCTCGTACTCAAACTTGCCATACTCGTCTAATAAAAATCAACTTTTCTGCACTTTGCACGTAATATACTATTAAACGTTACATTATCATAAATGTATTTCTTTTTTAAAACTGTTTAAATGTTGGTTAACATTATTTAATTTTGCAACATGAGTATTTGAATACTTCGTATTTTTAACTGTTAAAAATATTTACACTTAGATTACGCCGGAGTACTACAGTATCGACGGTCTCGGGGTCAAACCCGGATGTTTGGCGGGTGGCCTACCCAGTCACTATACATAATTGTGAACCGAAACATAATGCTTGTCGAAGGCGTGATGCTTACAATCGGGTAATAAGACACAGACTTAGGAAACCTTAACCCTCCATCTTACCAGCCTCGCGGAGTGTAAGTACCAATATCTTTTACATTTAGATTAATTTTAAACTGAAATAATTCTGTAACGTTTGCTATTGTAAATTTTTGTTTCTCTTCTACCCTCTTATACCTTATACAGCGTCGAGGGGGCCGAGCAGACCAAGCCGCAAAGCTGTCACCCATCCAAGTTCTGGCCAAGTAGACCCTTGTTTAACTCTCAATATTTCAGTATTAAGTACACCCCCGCTCTGCCGTACTGCCAGCTAAATAACCAAAACACATAAACCAATTATCGAACTCCGTAACTTCATATGTTTTAATTTTAAACCATTTTTAAATTCTAGTTTTTAATAATATAGTCAAGAAAATACTCTTCATAGAGATTTTATCTCCAAATATTTCTTCAAACTGAACGATGAGCTCAAAATCAGATGTCAAAATCTATTCGACATCGTAAATGTTTACAATTTAACCACTTAAATCACAATTAAGTAATCTGCGATAGGTTTTGCTTACGCAATTTGAATTCAAATTCCAATTAATACGTAATAAAATATATCTGCATTACTACAAACCGTTGTATATGCACGTATTTCAGATTAATCCCATGAAAATGCAAATATCCGGATTTATTCACAACGAACAATTTTCTGTACATCCTGCAAATATAACTATTTAATCTCGTTTGTTTGGTATTACACGTACGTATTTGACGTCTTATTCTTTATGCTATATACAGATGAGGATGTATAAATTATAAATGCACAACTAGTTGCATACAAGAAACCAAGAAATAAAAAGAATCGGGAGCATGTGTGGAGCATAACAAACACTTGCACGTTGACAAGCCCTGTGTATTCTCTTGTATTTATTAACAGCAACTGTACGGCTGCAAATGTTAAACTTCGAAATAAATACGTTTCGATGTGTCTGCCTCATGCAGTTGCAAATCACTGTTGCCACAAACATTCATTTGTTTAGTTTCAGGATTACAAATCCATATTTATGACGATGCTGGATAAATGTGGTGCCGCTCTCGATTGATTTAATTATTTTCGGATCGTTAGCGAAACTATTGCTTATTCCTAGCTTTGTTGACAATTGAAGCTTTTGTCTAAAACAGTCTTTGGTCGTTTTTGAATGAAAAAAGCAGGGTTTTTGAAAAAATAATTGTAATATGATTATAAACATCAAATAAAACGCTGCAAAATTTAATGTAAACGGTAAGATTTCTGAAAAAAAATCAACTGCTAATCAAAAATTCTGACTTAACATTTTAAATGTCAATACCCACACTAATCGTAAACAGTAGCTATAGTTTAAAGATCTGCGATAGTGCCATATCCAAAGGTTGCTACTGGAATTCCGGATGTATCTATTTGAAATTCAACTTACAAAGTCAACACATAGGAAAACAAATGGTGCTTACACAATTACTAATCAGTATTCAATGACGAATAAATTATATTTGAAAATCAATGTGGTCACGTCATGACGTCATTGATTTTAATTTCAATTAACTGAATGAAGATTATTTCCAAAATAATTAAATGAGAAATGAAACAATATAACTACGACATAAAGCAAATATTGTAAAAAAATAATAATTTACGTCATTAATTTTAGCATAAATTAATTTAATAAAAATTGCTTCAAAAATAAATAAATGGAGAATGAAACTATGTAAATACGAAACAAAGCACATATTGTAAAAAAAATAATTTACGTCAACGGTTTTGATTTACAATAAATGAATGAAAATTATTTCAAATGCACATAAATGGAGAATTAAATAATATAAATACAAAGCAAAAACAAAAAGAAGGCCAAGGTTACCCCTTTTTAATAATTTACGAACCAAGCGAAGGAACAAAGAAACAAGAAATAGAAGAGTTCTGAAACACCCCACAAGGAGAAGTTGAAAAGAAAAAAGGTTCCTTAATAATCATCGGAGACTTTAGAGCCCTTGGGAAATTTGATGAAAACAATAAAAACATTAACGGTCAACAAATCGTAGACTTTCGTATCCTAAATGACATGGTAGTCGAAAGCACGCGGGTTCAACATAAGGATATACACCAATAACTATACTAGGAAAGTGGCAAGCAGGAATGAGAGATCAATAATTGACCCGGTAGTAGTAGTAGAAAAAAGTAAAAGATATGAGTGAGAACAGGTTATGACCTGAGCAGCGATCACCGATCACTATCTGGTAGTGATGGACCTAGAAAAGCGATAAGAGGAAAACACAAGAAAGGAGCAAAAGAAAAATGTGATTTTGGAATACGAACACATTAAGGTGATAAGATACCAAGAAACGATAGCCAAGGTAATTACAAGGAATAAGGAGAATTTACTAAAGCAGGAAATGGAGGACCTATGGGGCAAGTTTAAAAACATGATACGAACAGCTGCGATAGAAGTTTGTAGAACAAGCAAAAAGAAACAAAGGGTCTGGTGGAACAAGGAAATAAAAGTGCAGGTGGAGAGGAAAAAACAATTAGGAAAAGTACTTAGGGGCCAACAAGAAAGCAGAACTCTATCAAGATTAAAGAATATAAAATCGAAAGAGAAAAAGTGAAACACTTAGTGAAAGAGGCGAAAGCTAAGTCGTGGGGGGAATTTGGCAAAAATGCTGCAGGCAATGCCAAGATGTTACATCGCACACTAAGAGGCCTTAAAAAGAAAAGAAAACCCCACTAAGAACTGTTAAAGATGAGAAGGAAAAATAATCCTCGACGAAAAGGACATTCTAGAAAGGTGAGGAAAATATTTCAACGAGCTGTACAGGTACAGACGACATACGGCCAGAAATTTATGGAGGAGGAAGGAACTGCGATTTCGCATAGAATAATACCACTAGCTTGGAAGGCCAATGAAATTCCAAAAGATTGGAGGACTGCCGTGATAGTACCCATATACAAAAAGGGGATTACACTAATTACACTAAAAATAGAGAATTCTTTGAAGGATACACAGGCTGGCTTCAGACCAGCATTTAATTTTTGCTATCAGACAGATCTTGAAAAGGTTAAACGACCCATGAAAAACTTTAAACACCTTAGTAAAAGTTGTCTAATGAGCGAGATAATAATTCTTTTAGTTTTTCCATTAAACGGTTAATTTGTTTAAAAATCTAGTAATCTACTACTTAATTAGCATTGTCCAATTGTTATTAAGTTTGTTTTATATTGATATGTAAGTTGTTATTAAATTAACCTTTACTATCACCTTTGTTTGTTTGGCGAAGTAGATTACTAGATTTTAAAACAAATTAACCGTTTAATGTAAACACTAAAAGAATTATTATCTCGCTTATTAGACAACTTTTACTAAGGTGTTTTAAGGTTTATCGACTCCTCTTGACCTGTACTATCGCCCTTTAAAAGGATACAGAGAAGACCGTAAACACCCTGTATTTGCTTTATTTCGTATTTATATTGTTTCAATTTCCATTTATTTGTTTATGAAATAATTTTCGTCCAATTAATTTAAATTGAAACTAATGACCTACATTAATTTTTTACAATATTTACTTTGTTTTGTACTTATGTATATTATTTAATTCTCCATTTATTTACCTTTGAAATAATTTTCAGTCAGTTAATTTAAATTAAAACTAATGTTTATCGACTCCTTTTGACCTGCACGGTCATCCCTTAAAAGGATACAGAGAAGACCGTAAACACCCTGTATTGTAAAAAAATAATCTACTTCGTTTATTTATACATACAGGGTGCTTAAAAAATGGCGAAACAACGCTATACCAGACTATTCAGGGACACCCCCTGAGTACTAGAAAAATGTTAAAAAAATTCTATCTCGTGATATGGAGGTTATAAGATCCGAATTTAACATTTTTATTCTTAACCAATTCTGAATATTTCAACAATTTTTGTAGTGAAAGACATATTTAAAATAATGTTCAACAATAATATTTATTGAAAATCAATAAATAGTACGTTTATATGAAGTTCTATTTTTCATGTTTTGCACAAAAATCATCATATTAGTCCAAAAACAGCAATGCCTGAATGAACGTGGCCACAATACGAACGCAAAGAAAACCCATTCTTAAAAACAACGATATTATTTAAACAAGAAATTTTCTTTGTCAGATAAATTTCTTTAAAATACAGTCTCAGATAGAATCTGATATCGTTAAAATTTTCAAAGTCGTCATGAAATTAGCAAACATTCAATCAATACTAGTTTTAGTAATAACTTCGTTCTCTATAGTTTCAAAGATATACAGTATGTCCACGAATTGAGTTACAAAGAGGAATAAAAAATTTTATTTTCAATTTTTCAGAAAAAGTCACTCTAGATAAACTTGTCTGCTTGTTTTTGGGTCCCTAAAGCAGTTGTCATTTTTGGGCTAACTGTTACAGTTCTCTTTTTATTCACATTTATCTCGAAATTTTGGACTGTTTTATAATGTTTAATAAAAATCACGAAAAACTTGAGTAGGCGAATTTTATTTTCAAATTTACATCATCGCTAATTTAGGAGATGGTTTATTTGAATAAATTGTTTTTTTGTAATTTTTTGTAAATAAAATTTGAAATTAAACGTTTTGTAAACTGATTAAGTCTAACAATAAGCAGACCCGATTTCATAAAAGTAACCCGATATTTCTGAAATTTTGCATGGATCGATGATTTTACATTGCGAAAAACGTTTCTTAATGACGTTTTGCCGTAGTTAGTATAAAAAGGCTACTTTAACTAAATACAAAATACTTTATCTACTACCAAGGCCTCCTTGATTTGAAACAATCAAAAATATACTTAAAATTAGTTTCAAGCAAAGCAGGGTTTAATCCCCGAATATGCAATTTAAATTAAAAAAAATTTGTTAATCATACCTCTTTGTAACTCAATCCGTGGACATACTGTATAATACATTTTTTACAATATCTGGTGCTCCTTTTGGCATATAAAAGTAACCAGAGCAGAATGGTATTTTCATAAAACACAGAAGGAATCGACCAACAAATCAAAGCAGGCAGACATAATGTCTCATTAGAAACAGTTAAGGGAACTGAAGAACAATAAAATGTTGTAAATTCTCTTAAAATAATAAATATAAGAAATGTGGGCATTTATAAATACGTAAAAGCTTTTGAAAATTCCAATATTAAAATAATTACAAGTACAAATAATTCAGTAACGATATTGTGAAACAAAGCAGCTTTTAAATAACTTTATGACGAGAAAAGCTAAAAGTAAAGAAATGCCATGGATAACCTCCATATACCCTGAAATACGACCAAAATTTCCAGAGAACAAACAAATAATCGTATTTCTGAGGAGAATGTTTCATTAGCTACAAAGGAAATTTTACGAGACTACATGCGGAAGAGTAAACCGAGGTACAATAAGGTAAACATGAAACTAAAATGTTTTAACATTTCAGTCTCGCAGGCCCCATATCCGCAGTACAAGCTGCAGTGGTTCAATTTCAAACTCAATAAAACTTTTTCTGCATACGAAATATGTATTTATACGATATATCATTGGATGTCGCGCTAGACATTTTATCGGGTTAACGTCGATAACCTTTCGTCACCACCCAGAAAATTTTAAAACTTCGATAACATAAACTGGCAAAGCGTTAAGAAAAGTGATATTCTATTTTAACAGCTTCCGTCCGTTCTTAAAGTTTCGAAAGCCGACAGAATATCCAAAAATACACTGCCTCTGAGGAGTCAGAACGTTAAGCAACGAACAAAACTGTAACGGCAGTAAAAAGCGGGTATAAAATTAAAACGAGAAAAATAAAACTGCTTTAAAAGAAACCCCAATTTAAAATACCTGCACACAGAAAACAGTTGAAATATGCTGGAAATAAGTTTAAAATTCGCGCTGAAACTGCCGGAAGTGAGATAAGGCGGATATAAACAACTGAGCGTCGAGCACAGCACTCTGCGACCCTTAGGAAGGAAGATAAGCGATAAGCGTAATCGGACACATTATTTACCCCAGAAGCTTTTTATTTTATTTCGGGGTTCAGGTGCACGGCGTGATGAAATAGGCTGAAAAGACGTAAATTTGAGCCAAACTTTAAATTACGATTCTAAACGTTCATCGCGTAAACGCTCCGGGTGGGAAAACGGAGCGCCGAAACGTTCGATACAAAAAATGAAATAAGAGTAGCGTAATTATACCGCGGTTAATTATAAATTTATAACTGGACGTTTTTTACACCCCATTTAGTAATTAAATTTAATTAGTCCCTAAAGCACTCGGGCTTCTTAAAACACGAAATTACATTTTTTACATTTTTGCCTTTGCCGTACATTTACTTAGCGAAATCCTATTACACTCTACATTTTTATTCCTGCCCGAAATATAACTTACCCTGATTAATAACATTTTTTTACACTTGTTCCCCTATTCCCCAAATTACTGTGACGCCTACTTTCGCCGGTTTCAGACTTTTTCCAAAAGGTCAGGATGAAACGTAACGCATTTCATAAACAAATATAGGAACTTGTTCTACGACAAAAAAACCTTTGATAAAACAGTTTCATTTGTCAGACGCTTTTTATATTTTTTATCTGTACTACGTTTCTGTTACTAAACTGCAAAAAAACTTCTCGGAGAAATAAATATGACATCTTCATTTTTCTTTTCCTGAAATTGTTTTCCTTAATTTACAAATATAAAATAGCAAAATGATCGACTTTTCCAACATTCAAAATTAAGTCTACTAGAGCGCCCGCAATATGAAAAATACATACCTACGTCGACATGACGTCATGCGCATAATACCAAACCCCTTTAAAACGTCTATGCGCGATGCTGTTACGTCATTAACCGCGTGACGTAGGTAAGTATTTTTCATATTGCGGGCGCTCTACCAACCCAATCGAAACCTTGGTTTTAAGCCAGGTTTATTTGTATTATTATACGCGAATTTATTACGCAGCAATGGCATGCTCCATATATTCCAGCACTGGCACCCACCGACTTCTATTTATTCGGTACACTGAAGGAAGAGATCCCTGGAACTCGTTTTGTAAAGGACGACATAAATAAAGGATTATTTGCATAAATTGGCGAAAAATGTGTGTCGATAAGATGGTCAAACGATGGGAAAATAGCCTCCAAAACCATAGAGAAAACTCGGCTAATTCCATGATAAGGGTAATACCGTGATAACATGAAAGAAATAGTTTCACGGGTTTATTCGAGGCAGTTTTTGTGAATTTTGTTTGCTATCATGTTCTCAAAGTGACACTGGTCTAATTTCGTGATAGCTTCCACGCTTCATAACAAAGTGTGCAGTCGTACTTCGTTAGTTTCTATGTTGCTGTGCAACGGTAAGCATTATAAGTTCAAGTATGCAGAATATTAATTATTTCTTAACAAAGATAGTAAGTATTTGTTACACTAGGGTAGAGCTAATGTTATTTATCTGTTGTAAACATTCTCACTTTGAAATACACGATAAAATCGGAATTATGGTTATCACGAAATTATACGACCTTCACATCAGCATCAAAGTCGGCTTGGCACTACAATAAAATTAAAAATTTCGGAGTTACGATTCATAGTTTGTCAGATGAAGGCTGTACGTTTTCAGAACACAAGCTTCCTTTTAATTTAAAAATGTTACAATGAAAATAGTTCTTAATATCACGAAATTAGCCGAGTTACCCCTATAGAAAGTACAATAAAAGCTGTTCTTTGAATTAAGTGGGCCAGTCATCTGCGGATTTACTGCGCAGCAATGGGTGAGAAGTCATAAATTGTGCTCTATATAGGCCAGATCTGGCACACTTCGACTTCTATTTATTCGGTAAACTGAGATCGCCGGAACTCGTTTTGCGAAGGCAGAAATTACGTAACTAAAGGATTATTTGCATAAATTGGTGAAAAATGTGTGTTGGTAAGATGGTCAAACGATGGGAAAACTGTCTCCACAACTATATAGAAAGTACAATAAAAGTTGTTCTTTGAATTAAGTGGTACATACATAAATCGGACGTTACTAATTGAGCTGCCTGGTATAATATTGTCTTAATACCAATCTTATCACAGGTGATTTCCACTACCCAGAGTAAGAAATCGAAATTCCAAATTATTTGAATTAATTTGTAACGTATGCATCTTTGGACGGGAAACCCATCTTGTTGAAACTTTTTAGATGAAAATCTATGACTTCTACGTTTAGAATAATCTGCAGATGTGAATATCTTTCGGATCCTTGCTTTCTTTTGTAAGAAATATTATTTTTCAATCGCGTATTTCAGCAGATTTTATTTTAGGCGCAAAATCCTCCACAAAGGGAAAAAAATAGGTAAATTTAAATAAAAAAATGTAAATGGCTAAAACGCTTTTACTTTGAGTGATGAAAGCTGAAACTTATAAATCTTCAGTAACTAAAGCATAAATAGTTTTGGAACCTTCTCGTATATCAATAAATTTTATGCCTAAGACAACAAAATTAGTTTGTTTACTGTAAGCCACAAAAAGGCAAAAACTCAGGGACGTGAACAATAGAAATAAATTAAATTAAATACGAAAATTATAAAGCCAAAAACAACATTTTTTTCATGCTACTTTTTAATCCTCCTCGTATAACAACGAGTTGTATGGCTAAAATCTCAAAATTAGTTTTTTGTAAATTAGAAAAAGCAAACACTCAGAGGCACAAGGCGAACAGTGCAGTATTTTAAAGTAAAAGAAACTTATAGAACAAAAAACAACACAAAGCTACAGATTAGATCGCTATGAAAACAAGAAAAAAATTAAAAGATAAATTTGGAAGATATTGTTTACGAACAGCTGATGCTTACAACGTACTTCAATAACTATGGCAAACATTTTTTAAACCTCCTCGTATGCCAATAAATATGACTAAAACCTACCATCTACCATCTACACGTTTCAAAATTTACTTAGAACAAGCTATGCAAACATGAAAAATAAATGCAAATGAGGGGAATCTCCTTGAACAACGATACTACCCTGTATAAGTGTATACATTATGTTTCGCAGACAACCTGATCGTACCAACACAAAACTACGAAGATCTAAAGCCTATGACTTGTAAATTGGTAGAGGAGTACAGGAGCTAGGGGATTAGAAGTGAATGTGAAAAAAACAGAAACTATGTGTATCGGAGGAGAGCAACAAAATAATATAGTGTTGGAAGATGGGTGTAGCATAAAACACTGCCATGAATATACCTACATACTTAGGGCTGCAGATAACACAAAACGGAACACTAGATGCAGAAATTAAAGAACGCATTGTAAGTGTTAGAAGGGCGATATACATGCTGAACGGAGTATTATGGGACCAAAGTATTTCTAAATTCACCAAAAAACACTATTGGTAAAAATATAATTACATCCACAAGTGAAGCGTGGCAGATCAAAAATTAAACAGAGAAGATGTTGTTAGCTACTGAAATGGGCTTCTGGAGAAGGGCAGCAGGAAAATCAAGACTGGATAGAGAGAAGGATGATAGAATTAGGAACATAATGGATGTAACACACCAGTAGTGGATGATATAAAAACAAAACAATTGATATGGTATGACCATGTTCAGGGAATGCCCAAACAAATATTAACATGGATGCCCCCATCAGGAAAGAAAAAAGAGAGGAAGACCTCGCAGCTGGAGGGAAGGAATAGAGAAAGAAATAAAAGAAAGAGATATACCTGAAGAGATTAATGGCGGTTAGGGATCGGAAAATGTCGTAGAACGTTACAAGCCGATTTATATATATATTAATAAACCTGTAACGATTTACAAACTCTGTCATCTTTGTAATATCCGAGTGTTTTAAAACACAATACCTCTATTTCTCTTTTTATAAGCAGTTTATTTTACTCCATCGTGGCATTACTGAACCTCATGGCGCGACTTTCATCTTAGTTAACCCCCTTCCACTAACTTTCCATAAACAAACTTACGCATTATAATATTATGAATATCAATACAGTATTTTTCATCTAGCATTTGGGTTGATGTCAACTTGCCCCGTCCAAAAACTGTCTGTTTAGACACGCATTCGTGCGCAGTAGGTAATGAAAACCTAGTTTAGACAGAGATGAAGTATAGAGTATAGTTGGATTGTGAATTTATCAACGCACTGTTGATAAATTCACAATCCAACTGACGACACAACCCAAATCCTAGGTGAAAAATACTGTAATACAAACTACAAGCAGTTGTAATTTGAATATTTTGAAATTACAATATACAGAGTGCACTAAAAATTTAAAATGACTGAAGGTTGTACTTTTGCATTTCCCTTTTTCACATGTTCTCACTCTTAAACTAAGTTGGATCAATAAATCACAATTTATAATAAATTCGTAAAAAGACAAACCAATTCTATGAGAACTTATTTTTATTTTTCCGACTAACATTTGCTGTCCTAAATAGTCGCAACGGAGTTCTTTTAATTTTTTATTTTTTCCACTTCGCATTTGGCTTATTTCCAGGGTAGTTAAGGAGCTTTCAGAGGTATTTCGATGTATTTTTTTGTATCAGCGGTTCATGACTTTTAACATTAATTATTAAAGTCGTAAATCCATACTTCCATTTCAGCGAATAAGATAAAAACACACCCACGCGGTATATTTTGTAAAAATGGTTTAAAAAAATACAGCATACAGTGAAAACCGCGCGCATAAATATTCAACCCCTTTCAGTGAAATAAATCTACGAACAAAATTAAAACGGTGGTCGAAAGGGGTAGCTGAAAATAAAAGAGAGAGAGCGAGAAAAACGAACAGATTAATACGGTCTAGACGAGGATCGAGCTCGTTTTATTCAGTAACATGTTTTATTATACTCCAGTTTTAATTTAGTTAAAGAGCCGCTTTTGTATATTTTTGTTCCACTTACCAATATTTCAAAATTTCAAACTTTTCTGCTTGCCGCGAATTACAAGATTTATAAAGCGGCGAGCTTTCTGTGTTTCAAATATTAATGGAATTTTAATAAAATCGGTGTCCGCGCCCCGGCTCTACAAAACTCGAAAAGCGATGTGTTATATCTTGAGTCAATGATAAACGTCCATAAGAGCAGCTTTATCTGAAATATTCTAAAAGGGTACGTTATAGCCAGAGTATGATAACATAAAATATCTTGAAAATCCCAAATTTATGGGGGTAGGTGTGACAAAAAGGCATTTTGCATATGATATCCCGAATATATAGCATGATAGGGTGTCAATGGGGATTTGGCACATCGCTTTCTCCAAATATATACGGAAAAGTATTGGAAGGAGAGATAAACACTAGGGTGTGCATAATGAAAGCCCATTTTATTAAACACTTTGACGATTTTTTTCATATCTATCCCAAGATTTTTAATAAAGATTAAAGTTGAGCACTTTTTCTTTGTTTTACTACGTCCCTACACGGGGAACTTTTGTTAATTTAAAATACTTAAGGGTCACCCTGCTTTTTATAACACGTTATATGGATCGTTAAAGTTTTCAAAAGTAGAGAAACGTCCTTAGGCAAGTACCTACGTGACTACTTCTGACAGATAAAAATTATCAAACTTAAGAATGCGTTAAAAAGTCCGTTTAAGATAAGAATAGAATAGACATAACGGCCTCCTGTTTTACATCTACTATAGAAAATCAAAATTGAATACAAATTCAATAAAATGGAAACAGTTCGTTTCACAACTGTCTATTTAAACAAATTAAAAAACAGACAGATCTATTCTAAGGCAATTTTGTAGCAAAACGTGCATGCATCAAGCCTTGATAACATACTAAAATCAAAACAATGTAAGAAAGCGTTAAATGTTAAAAACTTAAAACATTTCAACAATCCACCAACTGAAATTTTGGCATCTAATTTAATCTTAGAAGTCTAAATTTTTTGCGATGAATCTGTGACGCAAAAAAAGATCAAAAGAGCATCGACTTAATAAGAAAACCCGCCGATTTGATTGGTTTTATATGGAAAATCACACTGGTGTGAAATAAAGTCACCTTCCTAAACAACGCAGTAAATGTAAAAATAAGTAATTCGCAAATGTCTTAGTTTTTAAAGTCAAAAATAAAAATTTAACAGCTCTAATTCGTTAAACCAAAATAATTCAAGTTTACGCTCTACGTAAATCTACAAATAAAAAGTAGCAGGTTTACTGTTAATTTCCGAAGAAAGGTCCTCTTTTACGTAAAAAACAAATAAATAAATAAATAAATATTAATAACAATACAATAATAAATATACTAAAGAGCTTTGGAAGAACAAAGGTTTGATTTTTACACTCTAAAAAATGAAAGTTTTATTCATGTTTACATCAAAACATTCTTCTTCTTCTTTCTTCCTTTCTTTCTCTTGTACCCTCTTATACCTTTACAGTGTCGAGGGGGCCGGACACTGAACCGCCGAACCGCAGAGCGTCACCCATCCATGTTTTGTCTAAGCAGATCCTTGCTTAACTTTGTATATTTCAGTATTACATGCACTCCCACTCTGCCGTACTGCCGGTTACATTAAAACATTAAAACTTGTGACAAGATTTTTTAAAAAAGAAAGTCTTAAAACACTGCCACTCTGATATAAAGGAAACTGTTAATAAAATAATGAGGGTGGTAATAGTATATTCTGTAACAAGGTTAGAATGAAAATTCGAGACGAGTAGATCGAATTTTCATTCTAACCGAGTAACAGACTGTATTTTCTCCACGACCGAAAAGTATGGATCAAAAACAATTAAATCTGAACAAGACAAGTTATTTATTGAAACAATTATATTACATTGTATTAATATTTATATTTACATCTGACACTGACAGTTTTGAAATCTATGTATTTCGTTGAGCATAATTATGGAATATTCATTCTGTCACTTGTTATAGAATGAAAATACATGCAAAACACATAAGAAGCAAGTGTTTCAGAATAAATATTCTATCTCAAGAGTGAGAATTTTTACTTTCTATTATTAAAAATGATTTCGGAATTATTACATTCACAAATGGTCGTGGAGAAAATTTATTAATAAACTGTATCACGGAAAAGTCTAAAACTACAATCAATTCCCTCGTCTCAATATAACATTGTTAATATTATCACATCACTTACTTTTCATACCTATTTAAAAAAAAAGGAATCAAATGATATTCTACAGGAAACCTTAAAAAACTAAGAATGTTTTAATGCACCTTTGGGAGTTCTACGGAGAAAATTAAATTTTTCACTTCGTAGCTTTTCTCCTAAATTTTTTATTTCAGCAATCAATGAATAACAAATCATCTTTTTAATGTGAAGCAGCAAATAGCTTGATAATTTCTCTTCTTTCTATTTGCTGGTCCCCATTTCACATCCAGTTTCTCGAGCACAATTAAAGGAAATTTTAGACTTAGACAAACTGATTTTCATCGTTTGGAGATTTAAACAACAAATACACAATAATAGATATGTCAAGAAACTAATCAATTGTAATAGAGACGGAATTACGATGAAGAACCAAAGAATAAGGATGGGAGAACGAAAAAATAAAAATAAACAAAAAATTAAGCGGAAAAAGAAAGTTAAGAATAAAGAAACCACAAATATTAAGCAATGTCAAAGATAAAGAAAGAAATGTTTTAAAGGAGAAGAAAGATACAATGGAAAGGTGGAAACCAATGGAAATAAAATATTTATTGCAAAGAATTAACAAAACCAAATCAAGAATAAGAAAAATATGAGGAAGAAGTACAAATGGAAACAACAATCAACAACAAAGAAAGAAAGAACACTAACCACCAATAAACTAAAATTGGGAAAAACTCCAGGACGATATGGAATAAGAAAAATATGAGGAAGAAGTACAAATGGAAACAACAATCAACAACAAAGAAAGAAAGAACACTAACCACCAATAAACTAAAATTGGGAAAAACTCCAGGACGATATGGAATTACTGGAGAAATGTTGAACAAAGAAGAATTATGACATACTAAAGGAAATTAAATTACAATAGCAAATACCCAAAAATTAGACACAAAAAAATGTCACTGCTTAAAAAATTGCGCAAATTACAGGGGTATTACGTTGACAAGTATACCTGGCAAGGTATTTACGAGGATAGTAGGGAAGAAATAGAAATAAGCATCCACGATCTTATATTGTATACCTATTCATAAATAGATAATTAGGAGAAAAATTCTTAAGAAAAGAAAAGAAACCCATATTTGCTTCATCGACCTCGAAAAGGCGTTTGATAAAGTAAGATTAAGTGACGTTTGGGAGAATCTGAAAGAGAAAAGAGTGGAAACTGTAAAAGCTATAAACAGGGTAGGCCATAAGTAATGGGACACAAACCAACAGTAGATTCGTGAGGCCAAAATATAACGATTTACCTGAGATTATCTTGATCCAAATGACACACATCCCACTGATGCACTATTGCTATGTGTCCTATATTACTCGAACATACCAATTTTTTGTTTTAAATACAAGCCTGCTGCTTTACCGAATGCTTAAAAAATTAATAAAATGTTGCTTAATGCAAGACTGTAAAAACAAGCTGGAGGTCTGGGAGAGGAAAATACTCCGAATGATTTTTAAAGGTGTTAAAGAGGAAGAAGGGTGGAGAAGAAAAACGAGCGCTGAACTAGCAGAAGTATACAAAGACATAGGAATCATAGGCTAGGCCATATAACAAGGTTACCGAACGACCAGCTAACAAAAATAATGTACAGATTGCAGTTGGGAGGCCGAAACAGAAGAGGAAAACCGCGGAAAACTTGGTGGGAAATGGTGGAGGAGGATTTACGTAATTCTTCTAGGAACATATCATTTCATGTCATTAAATCAAAATTTTGATTTTGACATCGTGTATCCCTTTTAATATTAACTTTTCGACTAAAGTAATCCTTGGTAAATCATAGTATTTTGACCTTACAAATCTAGTGTTGGTATGTGTCCCAATACTTATGGACCACCCTGTATAAGAACAACAAAAATAAAGTAAGGATCCTCGGAATTTGAGATAAAGATGGGTTTAAAACAGGTTGTGTACTGAGATCTTTATTGTTCCAGGTAGTTAGAAACCATGCTAATGCAGCAAATAAAAGCTGAAGAGCATGAAAGTAGAAACATAGAAAATTAAACAATAAAATAATTAATGTTTGCAGATAACATTGTCTTATTAACATAATCGAATAAAAAATAACAACAAAACTTAATAATATATCAAAAAGGACTGAAGAAAACAAGTACGGAAATAACCCCGAAAAACTAAGTTATAACTACTGAGATCCAATTATGGAAGATAATGGGAAAATAGACACGGAAATATCCGAGCGAATAGGAAAAGCTGGAAGATTATATAAAACCCTAAAAGCTACATTCCTGGGTAAAAAAATAACTAAAAAGATAAAGTTGGAAGATTATAGAATACACCATACCCTAGAAACCACATTCCTGCTGAGGAAAAAGGATAACTAAAAAGATAAAAAATCAAGTAGTCGTATAGATATAAGCGCGTTTTGAACAAAAACAAATAAACAAAGCAAAACAAACAAACAAACAAACAAACAAACAAAAATAAAGGTAGAATTTCGAGAAAAATTGAAGGGATTACAAGAAGAGATAGGAAGAGAAACAAGACAGTTATGGAACAACTAAACAGAAAATCGATAGAAAGAGTTAAAGAGGAAAGATAACCGAGTTGGCTAGGACACCTTCATAGAATAAAGAACTATAGAATGACAAAATAAATATGAAGCAGGTCAAGCAGGAATACAATGGAAAGGTAAAGTAGCAGGCCAAGAGTGAAGTGGAAAAATGCAGTGCAACAAACTAAGCATAGCACAGAAATACGTGGAAATTTGATACATTAAAACCACTCATTTGAAAGACTTTACGGTATAATGAATGGACTTTTAAATAGAGAAAATAAATAGGCAAGTTATTGATTAGACACAAAGTTTTACTTTTTCCTCTCTTAATATAATGGGAAATCGACACTTATCGACATTTATACACATGAATGGACATTTCCGCATTTTCTATTTACCTAACACAAATTAAATAAGTCAGACACAATAGTAATCCTGTCGGTCGTATGTTTTATTAATAGAATTCTTAATAGAGTGTGAAGTCCTACGAACTTCTCTCATCAGTCGGTGTTTTAAAATAAAAGGAAAACTTGATAAAATCAGGTTAACGTTACAGGTAATTGCTTTCTGTCGTTTCACAAGCCCTGTCCAAATAAAACACAGAAGCCTTGAATTATAACACCAACATTTTTCCGTAACTACAGATGCCAGTAAGAAATCTTTCGTAACCGGAAGACAAAGCGATTCGTAATGCAATCTTAAAACAAACATCTAACAAATAAGGAGCTCTAACCTCGATGTCCAAAAACCTCTTTATAAAACAATACCGTGTTCGAGTTCGGTATAAAAACAATGAAGAAAACGCAGCAGTGGATCCACCCAAATAAAGTATAAGAGCCGCAAAATTCACTTCCACTCCTTTCTAATCGAACAATTCGCGTTGTTATCCGAGCATCACGGAATTTATTCAAATCTCGAGCGTTCCAAAAATTCTTGACGGTCCTCCGCAGAATAATGGAAAAATCTAGATCTGCAAACCGTTTAAAAGCTCCTTTGTCGAGCTTTCTCCCAAGTCTGAAAGCTCCACGAAGACTAGGCATTTTCAATAAGGAAAACTCCATGCAAAAAATTCACGTCGGCGGCATATTAAAATGCGCATACGTGCAAAAAAGAAGACGAAGACATTCGTAATGCGAATTTAAGACGGAATGCCAATAGCGCGTGCTGAAGCGACCCAATGTACAAAAGGTGAAATAGGATTGAAATTTCCACCGTCTTGAAGCTGAGGCGCTAAGAGAAATTTGAATAACTTAAGAACCTGAATCCAGTATTGAAACCTGGAGGGCCTTCTCACTTATCAAATGCACGTTTATCAATCTGTACCCCGTCTTTATCAGATTTCTAGGTGTAATATAAATAAACATCTTCAACATACGATTTTTTACTGTTATAAAACAAAAAACTAAATTTTCAGTGGAAAATTAAATACATAATTTTTTTATGATAAAGTATAAAAGCTATTTTTCAAAAATCTTCATAGACTTTACAGGCGAATTTAGTCGGTAGAAGCACCAGAAGCGACAAAGTGCAGAGTGTGGGGTGGTCAAAATAATAGGAGCGGGGGTGAACTCGAACACGCCCACTAGCAAGTAAAATTTCCTATTTTGCTGTATATTACAGTGACTTTATACAAGTCACTGTACTGTATATTTAAGTGCAGCGCCAAAGAGTTCGGGTGTTATTTATTCAAAATATTGTTTCAATAAAACATAAATACGCGGAAATGAGTGGCAAAAAAGGTGGTAATTGGTGTTCATGCCAAAATGCAAAAATAATTAGTATATAATAAATTAGTATCAATTTTTATAATGTCAGCTTCTGTAAGTTTATTTGTTTTAGAAATTTCCGTTAGTACTCAAACATCACCTGGAGCTGGGCCTGAAGTCAGCAGCACTTGCACCCCCAGAAAGCAGAAATTAACGATTAAAATTAAAAACCATACGCTAAGTTACTTGCTGAACCGACGTAGCTCCGCCTTGTGCTGGCAACATAAACGTGCCGTGCGGTCTTGTCGCTTCTGTTAAGAGTTTATTCTGTGGTAGAAATCATTTCCCATATTTTATATTTTCAAATTAATTACACAGCGTTCCAAAGTCAGAATTAAATTGTTTGAGTTAGCGAATATACATAGATTAGGCCGATTAGGGTAATCATTTGTGCTTATGTAAAGACTGAAAATAGACTGTCTGAATTTTATCATGACTTTCAGTATATCAGAAATTAAATAAGTGCGACAAAATGGTTGCTTTTACCAATTTTTTTCCTCCCTTATCCTTATACCCTTTCATAACGTCGGGTTCTTTATATCACATTAAACAGCCTACTGTGTCCTATCTTGTTTCTCAATTGCCCAAACTTTGAAGGACAGAGACGGAGTAATCGGGCTACCCATTCTAGACTGACCGGAGACAACGATGCTTAACTCTACTGATCGTGCAGTGCAGGAAGACTAGCTACCGCGCGACCCGTTTTAAAAATTGTAAAAAGAAATATTAACAATATATTAATCCCCAATTTTTTTGAAAAAACAGTGCACTGCAGTTATGCGCAAATATCCAATTATGAATTAATTTGTACGTGA
The DNA here is from genome assembly GCA_963082815.1 of Melanotus villosus. Taxonomy (NCBI): domain Eukaryota; kingdom Metazoa; phylum Arthropoda; class Insecta; order Coleoptera; family Elateridae; genus Melanotus; species Melanotus villosus. The sequence continues at coordinate 9,999,212 of OY720421.1, read as the reverse complement.
ATACTAGGGTGGCCCTTAATTATGGTTGAAACAAATTTTGACCGGGTCACCCCCTAAATCGGTTCTAAAAAAATAAAAAGTAATTTTAAGATTTACCAGACCTCCAAATTCCAACGTTAAGGGGTGCCCCAAGGAGCCTGCATTTTCCCATTTAAATAGCATAGGCTTTCAGCACACTTCTGGTTTTTATTTTTTTACAAAAGTATGTGTGCCTGAAAAAATCCGGAGAGTGCTGCGATTCATTGCTCACTGATGCCCCTTTCACGGAAAAAATCATGGGAGCCAAGTGTCATATCTTAACAACTCGTTACAACCGAGAAAAACGACAATATTTTAAAATTACCACCTTCTTCACCCCCCATTTATTTGCTTAAGATATGACACTTGGCTCCCATATTTTTTCGATGAAAGGGGCATCGGTGAGCAATGAATCGGAGCACTCGCCGGATTTTTTAAGGCACACGTACTTTTGTAAAAAAATAAAAACCAGAAGTGTGCTGAAAACCTATGTTATTTAAATGGGAAAAAGCAGGCTCCTTGGGGCACCCCTTAACGATGGAATTGGGAGGTCTGGTAAATCTTAAAATTACGTTTTATTTTTTTAGAATCGATTTGGGGGGTGACCCGGTCAAAATTTGTTTCAACCATAATTAAGGGCCACCCTAGTGAATACATTTTTTTTAACTTGTTACCAGGGTTGGAAAAACAATTATCTTACAAAAAGTAATAAATGATTTAGCATTAGTAGGTATCTATCAAAAAATGTTGTAGGATTTATAATTCGCTTGTTTGTGTAATCATGTGTAATCAAATTAAGGATTAAGTTACTCAAACTCATATTTGTGGCTTTTATTTTTTTTTTCTAACACTAATATCTTATACTGTTTCTATGGTGCATAAGAACTCACTTGTTATGTTGCCTTTAAAATATGCTTTTCTCTATAAAATACGTCGTTGCCTAGCAATCTTCGCATTTTGTGTATTGTGACGCGTCTCAAATAATAATTTATTAAAATTTCGAATAATATATTAGTGAAAAATATTAGTGTTAGAAAAAATCTTGAAGACAACTCGTGTTTTATAGTTTAAAAATCTTGGTCTATCAAATCCTCGGCTCACTTCGTTCGCTAGGATTTGAACTACGACCTTGATTTTTAAACCTTTTATAAAACACTTGTTGTCTTAATAGCTATAAATCACTTAAAATATAGGTATACTTAGTTATTTTAAGAATAATGGTTTTTTAAAACTCAACTGAAGTTTAAATTAAAGGCTGTTCAAATATCAATAAGGTTATAAAAGTTTTTAATTTTAAATATAGGTTATTTTCTATTAACTATATGCATCAAATTGATTCTACATAATTGATTGTTCCCATAAGCCAAACATGATTTTAGTGTTCAATTTTGGTGAATTAAGTATGTATGTGCTTTGTAATGAATGTATTTTGGGATCTTTAAGGGGTTAATTATTAAATTTAATATTCCACAACTAATTTTCAAGATAAACATTAAATAATAAAAATATCAAATTTAATTTTAAATTTTAGAATTCTTCGATTTACGATTTGAATTGCTTTTAATTTATGCGTTTGAAGAAAAAATAAGATGTGCTATTCGGAGAAAAGGTGATTTTGTGTGCCTCGTATGAAATTGCCCGACTAGCTTCGCTCGTACTTCAAACGTCATACTCGGCACACAAAATGACACTTTTGCTCCTAATAACACAATATACTATTAAAAAAATGACATATCACTGATATTTTTCAAAAATCTTGCTCCTGTTTTGACCAGTTTTCATAATAATTGTGTTATATTCGTAATAATTGTGTTAATAGTTATTTAAGCATCAAGAGAACTAAGTAGCTTTTACCAGTCGAGAACGAGTTTGCCAGCCCGAACGAGCGAGGGCTGGCAAAAGTTACCAATGTAACTAAATTTAGTTACTGTTCCTCAATTAATAATACGTGGAATTTGTTGCTAATGAACAATATTGTCGGTTATGCTATGAATTCCTAAATTTAATAAGCAATGTATAGTACGTTATTAATCTCTTTAGACTTTAGACAATAGCAAGCCATAGTATGAGGGCAATGTCTTTTTCTGGATTAATTTAGCATATTGATTAAAAAAACACTGAATTATATTTAAGGTCATGGTTCATGACACAACCACATTGCCAATTTTATTTAAATAGAAACAATTCTAATTGACAATAACGCCCTTTTCAACATTCAACATTACTTTGGCAAAATAACTTCTTTAAATTTCAAATAAATTACATACAAAATCATAGCTTACCAAGGCCCAAAAAGATCATAAATGCATTATAGCAACTGCTTATTAGTGATACTAACAATATTATGAATTATTTACACAGCTAAAAACTGAAATGTCCGTCAAGCTAACAACAAAAACCTCAACCAGACGGTAAAAACTAGGCTTTCTGCATTTAAAAAGTCCTACATTATCAACTCCTTAATTTTATTCAAAACACTTTAAACTAAAATAAAAGGCTTACTTACCTACTTCACAAAAAACACCAAAGAAATTCTCGCTAATCTCTCGAAAGCAAATACGTGACTGACTGTTGTTGGAAATGAAAATAGGTTTTTCATTTAGCATTAATTAGTAGATATTTTTAGTTGTGCAAGTAAATTGCCAATAACAAACATGATGCTATTTTTACTCCCACACAAGCGCCACTTACGTACCTTAATCAAATTGTTATAAATTAACATTTACCTTATACAATTATATTGAAATTAAACGATAATTGTATAAATCTGTAAATCCAAGAGTTGAGTTCAGAATAAACATCAAAACATTTCCGTAACTTCTTTAGTTCCGCAATCAAGGGAATGTATATGGTCGGCAATTGTAGATTTTCCCATTGAGGACCTAATTCAAAGAAAAGCTCTTTTCCGCACGCAATACTCGAATTACGTGTTACAGTATAGTTACTTAAAATGTCGGCTTTTAAAACCAAGCCAAAGTATTAAAAAGGATCGTAAAAAATTAGTATACGACCACCAATAAATTTAGAGGCTAGATAACATTTAACTAACCCATAAAAAAAAACTAGGGGCCTTAGGTATAAAATTAAATTTAAGTGAAAATAACCGAATAAATTAATTGCAAATCTCGTAAATTAAGACCCCCGCACAATTCTCTTTCGGTAGTTTTAATTCCATGCATTATTTGCTTTATATAGCTGTAATAAAATTTTAAGTAGGTATTCGGCCCATTTTGTCGGTCAACCCCTTTATGATAAGAAATGGTAACATAAACTTGATTTGTACCCTTAGATTAAACTATATCCTTCCAAAATTAAAATCTAAAGGTGTACATTACGAAGGATAAGAATTTAGACGAGCGCTAAATATTCAAAAATTACAAAAAAGGCTCAAATTGTTTAGTATTACTATTCTAATCGTATGAGAAACTGGAAAAGAGATGAAGATCTTAAAATTAATTTATAAAAGACGTAGCATAATGAAATGTGGAATTAACCACTTCGTGTTATAAACTTACAACTAAAATACAAACAAAAAATATTAAAAACAATTATTAAAAAATTTGATTATCAGAAAGGCCAACGTTGGACGCTCGTATCAACCCAAAAGTCTTAATAATTTTAAATTTAAATAATTATTTCGTACAAACTATAGTCGGTATGGAAAAACTAAATTTCTCTTTCAACAAATTTTAGAACCACTCAACTTCCGTAAACCTACTTTATAATTGCTGTTTTCATTTGTTATTATTTTTTATTATTATCTAATTTTTCTACATACATAGAAATAAGAACTGTGTTTAAGTTGTGTTCATTTTTACATTACGTCGTCAAAACCGATTCGTCATTATATCCGAAATCGTTATAAGTTATATAGACTGTATGATGGGTTCAGTATAGTCTCAATCCTTAACAGCTAACCTCACCTTCACGTGGTGCACCCTATTTCAACTAACAAGGCTCTAACTAGCGACCGAGGACTGGCGGTATAACCATAGAAAGAAAAAATGTTGGAGAAAATGCATGTAGGCTCGATTTTATAATAAGGACGACGGAGAAGGAAAAGGGAAACCAATTCGTCCAAATGATTTTCCCAAGAAAAGCAGCACAATATGACGTCTTCAGAGATTCAACTAGTGAAAGCAAAATACGAAATCAGCACACAAAGAAAATAGCATGTTAGAATGTAAAGTAGGTATGGGAAATTAGGAAATCTAAAAATGGAAATGGGGAGAAACAGAATTGACATAATAGGGATAAATGAAGTAAGACGGCCACAACAAGGCGATTTCTGATCTGACGAATACAGAGTGATCCACACAAGGGGGCAATGGCGGAGTTGGTATAATATTAACAGCGAATTTGGAGTCAGGGTAACAGGTCATTTACAGTTCAATGAAAGCATTATAAGGATAAGAATAAGAACGAAATCCAAAGACATCATAATTATACAGGTGTATGTATATGCCTACCATAGCACATGACGACGATGAAGTAGAAAAAGTTTATGAAGATATTGAACAGCTAAGGAAACATGTAAAAGGTGATGAGAACCTTGTGTCATAGGAAACTGGAATGCTAGAGTCGAAAAAAAGAAGGTAGCATTGTTGGAAGTTACGGATTAGGCAAGAGGAATCCACACGGAGAACATCTTGCTGAATTCCGTGAAAAACACAAATTAATAATCGCCAACACAATATTTCAACATCATGTCAAAAGGCGGTATACCTGGAAAAAGCCAGGAGACACTAACAGATACCAGATCGACTATATTATGGGCAAACAAAGATTTATCTTTATCTAGAAGTTACTCCGAACCAAACATAAATAGTGACCACAATCAAGTCATGAATCATGACTCAAGATATAGGCTAAATGAAAGACGGAAACAAAAACATGTGATTTAGATCATTTGAAGGCTGCAGGAAAAGGTAAAGCGAGAAATAAATAAAACAGAGCCAAACAATAACAATCGAAAAGCGATGGGATAAGAAAGAACAAGGGATAATAAACGCCACCAAAGAAATCACAGGAAAGATCAAAAAGCTGTGGATAACACCCAACATAATTGGCTTAATTGAAGAGTGCAAGAAATATAAAAACATACACACAGAACAACGACAGCAGAGGTGCAGGGAGATAAGAAACAGAATACTAACAGAAGCATAAAGAAAAATTAAAAGACCTAAGTGCCATGGGATGCAAGACAAAAATGGAGAAATGATATCTCAAAAGAAAGAGATAGCAAAAAGACGGAAAGAATATCTGAAGGAAATGTATAAAGCAGACGAGAAAACCCTGATTGTAATAAATGACAATTATGATGAAGATCAATTTTAAGATTAGAATTGGAAAGAACTCTACATGATTTAAGAAACAACAAAGCTCCATGCGCTGATGGTATCCCCACTGAAATAATCAAAAGCTGAGACCAAGACACCTCAGATAAAAATTTTCATCTCATCAGGGATATGTATTGAGATGATACCATAAACTAAACAATTCATCTGCCGAGTCGGCGGACGAATCGTCGGCCGATTCGTCACAAACCGCCTCGTGTGTCCTTGGCCTAACGCTTTTAAACAACTGCAACCCATGCGTAGTAATAAGTAAACAAACAAAATAATTACAAAGAAAAAATGGGTGTGTCTTACTGTGTTGCTAACGAGTAAAGTGTTGGTTTCTAACGAGTAAAGTGTTGCTAACGAGTAAAATGCCACTTTAATCTACTATTTTCTACATAGTAAAATGGCCTTTTTCCATTAAGTACACAAAAAAAAACAAATTTAATTACTGTTTCTATCGCACCGTATTTTAAAATTTAAAATAGATACAAAATTTACGGAAACAGAAAACTAAAGTTGGTAGTTGGTTGTAATGCGGTCGACATCTTTTATTAAACGATATGTTTATAAAGTAATGTCATGTACTAGAATTTTTAATTTACCTTGTATAACTTGGAGTTTTTAGGTATTAGACATAGTATATGAAATATGTAATAATATGTAATCCTTTTTTTCAAACTTAACATCGTACCGGCCGTTGTGAAGCGGCTGGTTTACTAAATAATTTCAACGAAATATTCTTTTCTAAAAATGAGCAGCGAATTTAGAATTTTTAAATAAATACGTCCTGAGTGCGCCATGTATACTATGTATAATCCGAATCGTAACCTTACTAGAGATATGACGCGGTTCCAGTCCGACCCTGTGCTGCTGTAATGCACATAATTAGTCTCATATTTCGACGATTACGAATATTCAATTAAATGCTGAATTCGTTTCGCGTGCGCCCTCTACTATACAGGGTGAGTGCTTAAGCGCGGCCGCCGACCATATCTCGGAAAGTAGTTGACGTACGTTAACGGGGAAACAATTTTATGAATAAACTTGAACCTAAGAAATCCATTAAAAATATTTTAGCCGCCGATTTTTTCAGCGGTCGGCGAAATCGAGGGGCGGCATCATTAAATCGCACTTTTTTCAAAAAATTTCTAAATGAAGGTCTATTAAAATATGTCTAGATCAAAAGAACGTCTAATTTTACATAAAACGGATTCTTTGAAGTTTTAATTAATTTTGACGATGGGCTACGGGGCGAAGACATAACCGCCAAGGTTAAAAATAGTTATATCTTTGGTTTGAAATTTTCTTTTTCAAAACACTCGGTGTTTTCCTAAAGTTCTAAATATTGTCTACTAAAAATATTATCTAAAATTTTTTCCAACTTTTTTTCTAAAATTTTCGGAGCATTTTATTGGAAACTTCCTTTCAACTGCAAGTATCTCAAAAATTTCAAATACAAAGATACAATAATTTTATTATTGCGTTATGAAGAAATTAAAGAGGAAGAGAATGCAAAAAACCGGAGGTCTCTACCATCAATAGGAGCGGAAATATTCAGCAAAATGCAACCACAAAGAATTCTTGGATTGACGACTATGGAGGAGTAGACTGTAGATACTTTTACATACATTTTTTTTTTAATTTAATTTAGGTACCTACTCACAACAAATAAAAGCGAGTTTAAATAAATGTTAAATTACTTTTTATTTGACTTTGGCCAACAATATAAAATCATCTAAAAGAAAGAAGCGGCTATAGAACTTTGAACATTAAATTTTAAATTTAAAACAACTCCTATCAGAATTACTTACAGACTTATTCAAAAAAATAATAATAAATAAAATTGAAGCTGCATATAAAGATTTAACAACTCAAAATAAAAATGTTTCTTTCAATGAATCATTCATTAATAGACTTTTGTATCTTCCAGAGCGCTCGTATTAAACCTATCAGTTGTGATTGACAAATGAGTATTCTAACCTTTTACGATCGCAATCAAAGTCTTATTACAGTGGTTATTACCCAACAAATTAGCATAACAAATCAATAAATACATCTCAGATGAAGAGAGATTAATTGGTTCGATAAGCTAAACGATCCGAATGTATTTTACAACCATCTGCGTTAACAAATGTAGAACACTCAAAGGTGTGTTGCGTGCGTAATTAACACTGTTTAAAAAAATTAGCAATTTTCAAGCCTGCCCCTGTATGAATCATAATTTAATCTGCCTTTTTAGGAAGTTAAACGCCGAAAACTCGCTAAAGTAACCGTAAATGGGAGACTTTATGGTATAAATTTCGTCATCGCCGGAAAGCAAATGTTTGACAAAAGTTAATTAATATCACACAGAAAACCACAAATATTTGTATTCTAATTAAAGGTAAACAAAGTCGACTGCCGCGCAAGTAATAAATCAAGTGTGGTATTTTATAAACAGAGAGAAATGAAAAGCAGACATATTATATTGTAGCAATTCCACTCTAATTAGCGCTAATTGGTGACAGTTAACTTATGTCGAGCGGCAGTTATTTCGGACTGTGATATTTTAGGAACTAGCTAATGGGTTTCCCTTATAATTTTCCTTCTTTCTCGTTCTGATTTCACTTAATTTTTTCAATTACCAGCTCTTAATGTAGTCGTTAAGAACAGTTGCTGGTCATTAAGAGGCGAAATTGTTCGCTAAGACTTTAAAGAATTAAGAAAATTAGAAATTACCCCCGCATCCTATTACTCAACTTGGTCAATCTTTCTCAAACAAGTTTTCAGAAGTAATACTGCGAAAAGGTCTATTCTGAAACTTTTCTGGAATCCGATTAAAAAGTAAAATTGCCCTTTATCAAGACTAACATTGGGCCGAAACACTGCTAATTCTATAATTCACTTTAAATTGTGTGAATTGTTTTTTAAACCGCAGTTTTAGAACTCCACGAAAAATGTATACTTCCTTCAAAAGCTCTTTTTAGAACGAAGTTCTTAGAACACTCTTGCGTAAAATCGTACAACTATTTTTAAAAGAAACACTAAGACTGGACTGATACAGAACGAATTTTTGTGTTTTGATTTTACTTAGAACGTTCTCAATCTATTCCATGTTACTTTTTTTTAATTTTCGGCATATTGCATAATAGCTTTAAATGTTTAAGAATGCACTATATTTTAACGAATTAAAGTAAAGCCGAAGCTAGAGGTGATATATATATATTTTTTAAATATAGAATTTTCCTAATTCGTTCTGTTGCATAATTTTCTTAACCACTAATACCTAATACCTCCACAGCTTTTAAAACATTATTTTACTTCGATCTTAGGAAATATGCGAGACTACGGTAGATTGCAAGTCTGTGGGTTGCACCAACATAATTTAACGGTCTTTTCAAATTAATAATTCGTCACAGTCGAAAAAAAAATCGAATGTATATGGCAAATGGGGCAGTTTTCGTCAATTTTTCGTAAATAATTTAAAACCCCTCAACTTATTTTAATGTTTCGTAGCAAAGCATTGTTGTTGTTCAATTGGATCTTTCCTGAAAGTTTAAAATAACAACGTTTTTCCTAGTCTCAATCACTAAAATACAACATTAAAAACGGCTTTATTTATTAAAATAATTGAAATTTATGGCACAGAATAGAAAATAGTTATGATTTACAGTATACTGCGATCAAATAATTTCACTTGTACGTAAGAAATGGTTTCTAAAACGTATATCATTCTGAATACTGCTGAATTCCTGAATGTAACCGCAGTGACAGTTTGAGGTTATGTTATTAACCTTTGGCAGATTTATTTCCAATGTTTCACCTTGTTACAACAGCTGCAAGTCGATAATAATTGGTAAAGGACTGTTTTAGTAATTAAACTTGCATGCCAAACGTAAAAAATCAACCAAAACTTCATAACCTAACCTCAAAAGCTTCAAAACGTCACGTCGCGAGGGTTGCATTCAACGAAGCAGGAGGATCTTTTGAAAGGTCTACTGAATTTTTCTTGATCACATGGCATTTCTTACATTTTATTCAAGGAAATCAACATTAAGGTCTCAATTTGAGGAGCTTACAAGAACCGTTTATAATATCGGAATCGTAATATTAATTGATATGTGCAATATTTATTCGAATATGGACATTTTGATTAAATAAAATTAGAAATAGAAACTTGAAAATATTAAAAACTGAAGAGTAATGCAACTAAGAAATGTCTTAAACTTTGAGTTTTTGGAAAATAGTTTTGTGCTGTTTTCTCTGTCTCTTTAGTCTTTTAGCTAGCCTATTTGAATGCATTTTCAGCCTTTTACTGTATTTAACACTGTAATTTCTCATTCCTTCTCTCACACTTTCTTCATGTCACTTCTAATTTCATTTATCAGGAACCACGGTGCCTCGACTAGCATACGCAACACTTTAGTGAAATTTTTCTAGAATTTCAATGTTGGAAATATATGCTGAGCCCTACAGTCGTATTCTGTATAAACACACTGGTTTCAACACTACTTTATGTACTAGAATGATTTCGGTTGCTACAGAATACCCCCGAATATCTACCAACGCTAACTGTATCAATAAAGCAGGAACTCTCGAATGATCTCGGTCACTACGGAATACCCAAGAATATCTTCGAAAGCTGCTGTAGGATATAAGCGTATTAACGTAGGTGTTTTAAATGCTACAACGTTCTAATCTAAAGTGTTACAATATGTTGTTTCCTTATGTAGTTTATTAATCTTAACAGTTTTGTTATAGTGTCACGGCTTTTGAAATTTTGCGTGAATTAACCGTAATACGTCCCTGTTATTCGAAGTTTAAGCCGGCCCTGAAGCTGCATAATACACAGGAATTAACGTCAGATCACCACATTCCTTTTTGGTTGCGAAATAATTCAGAGAAGTCCCAAATAGGATGACGCAATATTTTGTTCAGTATATTTCTTTGTTAAGAACCCGGGGAAGACCCCTGCCAATCACGAGGCAACGCCAGTCATTTAAGTTTCCCTCCGCGAACAAAGGCGCGTTTGGGCTTTTTCTAACATCCGTTTCGCTGGACGGAAAAGTAAAGGAACAAATCGGAGTTTAGCTAGCTTTCCGATCTATCGCTCGTGCAAGTTTTCGTTCCGGCTTTGGTAGTAAAATCCCGTTTGTCAGCCTCTCGTTCTCGTTTAGTTTTAGAAAAAATAGCTTACAACATATTGTCGGATTATCCCAGAGAGTGTCTTTTCGTATCGGGGAAATTTAGGTTCTGTGTGAATGTTCCGTTTAAGTTTGATGTTTGGTGGAGTACCGTTTCTCACAGTTTCGTTTCGGATCAAATAACCTACCAGATCAAGGACTACTGCTATTTCTCCCTGGGACTCGAAGCTACCATCGCTTCCAACTGCGCCACCCTCAACAAAGCCCTTTTCCCAGGTAACGAAATTTTAGGCTGCCCTTTTACTTGGCGGTTGTGACTGTACCAGCTCAACCCTAATTCAGTACCGTATATTGCGGTTCACTCGTGGACAGGCACCAGTTAATTATTGTCTGTAATTTAAGTACATCAAGCGTCCTTCTTTTTGTTTAATCTGTTCGGCGAAGTGTTTAGAATTTTATGTTGCATGTGTGAAATTATTTGTAATCAGGATTTTTAGCTTAAGTTTTGTCATTGCCATACATTTTATTGCGATTAAGGGAGCCTAGCTGTTAATTATCTTTGCCGTAACTTGAGTAAATGTGGCATCCCTCAATCCTCCTTTCACGTAATTAAGATAGAACTTACAGATTTATTTTGTGTCATATTTTGAATAATTTTTACATTCATTAAATCTTATTGTAATTCTATCTTGCCTTTTATTGGTGTTTTGTGTTTATTGTGATAATTGTGTATAGCTTTGAGAGCCTGGCCGCCAGTACCAATGTTTTTCTTTCAGTAAGTAAGGGTAAGTACATCCAGCAGTAGGGTACAGCTACCCCAACCCCCTTTCGAGTAAAGAAGGAGCAATATGCGGTACGTTCCTCGAGACCATCTTGGGTGATTTCCGCAGTGGCGCCCATTTTTCCTCCCGATTACGACCCCCGTATTTGAAAGGTTTAGCGTTTCGAACCCCCCCTTCTTCGACTGTTTGTTAGCCGAGAGCCACAGGACGTCCCCTATAAGTTGTCGTAGTGCGGAATTAGCACGTGACAATAGCTTAGGCTTACCCATAAAAATATACCCAAAAACCTATACAAAGGAAACGCATAGCTAGAACTAAAAATTAAAGCAAATAGTTATTTATGTATTAAGGGCGTAAACAAGCTGTTTCTGGCCCACTGCCTAAAGATTGCAACACGAGGTGCAAAGCACCGAGTACTATAACAGGCTCAGTGCCAAAAACAGTATGTTACGCCTAAGATACATACACAATTTTTTGTACGAAAGAAAACCTCATATTATTTCGTTTTAATTATTTTATATTTTCAAATTTTCAAAATAAATTAGATTGGCAGGTATAGCATGGTAAGACCCATATTTAAAAAAGCACGATTACTAAAGTAACAAGTCTAAACAAGCACTGCCATTGTGTTACAATACTCAGGGCATAAAGGGCGAAAAAGACTCACTCTACAGTCTACACCCTATCCTGAAGCGTCAAAAGCGGCATTTCATGCCTGGGAGTGCAAAAATAAATTAATTATTAATTATTTTACGACAAAGAAACATTAAATTGGAAATATTAAAATCAATTTTAAAAAACCAATGCCCTTTTATGTTATTTAAAACCACTCTCTTATTTCATTATTAGTGTTTTCAGTTATGTTATTATTATTATCAAACTTTTCTACACTCATAATGAAATAACAAACCTGTTTTTATATTTTGTTTATTTTTATATATTTTAATTCCTAAATAAAAAATTAATTTTTCAGACTAACCCTGATAAACAGGCATTAATTTCTTAATTTCATAATTATGTAACTGCCTCATTTGGTTAGAATTTTATAAACAGAATGATAAGCTTTCTTTTAGCTGTGTAAAATGTTAATACAAAATCGTTTTGTAATAAACGTAAAACAAGGGATTTTTTAATAACATCAAATTTGTATAATGTTCCCTTTCCCCCAGGAAAACAACCTGGGATTGTTTTGAAAACGAGCCGTTGTTATAAACTGCTCTCCCAAGAAAAACAAAATCAATTTGAAGAGTCGTTTTTGCTACCGTTTCGGGGTACAGGAATATATCCCTTACAGGAAATTAACTTGCTGAAAAGACTGTTTTTAAATAGCTGATTTGCTTTTTATCGAATCTGGGCTGTGCATCTAAATTGCCAATTAGAATAATTACCAAGGGATCAGATTTTCATTGCCCCAAGATTTTCAGGTCCGCTGTGAAAACGGCATTGCATGACGAAATATTAATTCCCGAACGTACAGAGTTAACCTGGATGCCAACCAGCAACATTGTATTGTCACAGAATCTCTCAGGAACTGTGAAAATCGATGTCAACTGCCATTTGCATAGCTCGTAAAGCTCGCCGTGTGAAATAAGCGAGCTTCAATATAATGTTCTCGCATTTCAGTTTTATATGTTAGTATAACATTGTTACTGGGTATGGACAGAAACAACGAACAATGCATATTATCGGTATTTAATGGCGACGAGAAGAAAGCACCGTATAAATTTTTAGAGACGGTAAAAATACAAAGAGGCAACTCAATGCCATGCTGAATGGGCGGATTCCACCTTATGGCTAATAAATCGTCTCTGTCGTCTTTTATGAAGTTTTTTAAACTTTCTCTCTGCAATTTAAATTTAATTAGCTACACACGTTGGAATTGCACAAACACATTAAACGCTATTGTTTAGTAGACGTGAAAAATACCTTCACGAATCCACAATATAAAAAATTTACTTTACAATGAACATACAAACTTTACAAATATATGTGAATTAGTCATAAAATAAGAAAAAAGTATGTATTATCTGTAACCTCTTATACCTTTCGGTGTCGGTGGCTGAGGCTCTACGCGTGCAATGCACGAGACAACCCGGCCCGTCACTGCGAGTTGCGCTGCGGAAGTTGGTGCGCCGTTTTACCTACATTCTGCACCGTATGCAGTGTAATATGTATGTATGTGTAAGACCTTGTTACTACCTCCAAGGCCTGTATTCGGAGGAGAGCGTCATTAATTAGGTGCCCAACGACGAATGGTCACCAGGGGGATTCGAACCAAAGACTAGCGCAACGCTCTACCACTGTGTCACCCTGGACACTTTCTAATTAAAGATAAAGTAAAAATAAAATTAATGCAATTTTTACAAATACACTTAACGAGGGCTTGATTACAGATTGCTGCTTAAACTGTTTCGAATTCAACAAAAATGTTCTATAAATACAGACATGTTACTCCTAAAAATTGATTGAATAGCCTCAAGAACACCGAAAATAAATTGTCTCGAATTCTTTTAAACTTTTCTGAACTGCCTTTAGAATGCCTTAAACTGCTTCGACATCGGGAATGCCACAAACTAAGTTTACGAATAGCTTTAGTCTGCCCCATTAATGAATAAAAGGTGATCAGGACACCACCCTCTTTGACCTTTGAGGATTAATTATCAAAAACTAACTCTTTTTTTACTTAAACATAAAGCAGAGAAAAGAAATCGTGGGCCATTTTAATACTTAGCTAAATTCCCTAAGTTTTAATTGAAAAACTTATTGCTTTATATCTTCACTTATGGCAAGTATAAATAAGCGTGTATGAAGGCATTTTCAATTTCTAGTTGGCAATTTTTTTAAACAATGCTTACAGCAAAAAACAAAAATGCTTCGAAACCTTTTAAAATTATAGGTAAATATTCTGTAATTGAAAAAGAAGCTTCTCAAACTGGTTTAATAATTTCTAATCGATATAAGAACAAAATGCATCTTATTATATTGCTAGTGTCAGCAAATTTTAAATAATACATAATTCCAAAAAAAGAAAAAATATTTCAAAGACAAACATCCTGCAATTGAAAAGAAAGCTCTTCAATCTTGTTTAGTCATTTATAATCGATATCGAAACAATATAAACTAAATAAAAAGGCTGCCGAGATCATTTTCAATTTCTATTTGGAATTTTTTAGGAGTCTAGAAATTATCGCAGATTGCTGCTTGCACTGTCTCGAATTCATCAAAAATTTACTTCAAATACCTATTATCAACACTAAATACTACTCCTATAAATTATATAAAATTATTTTAAACTCCTCTGAACTGCATCGAACTATTTCAATATCGACAATGCCACCAACTAACTTTAGACAGCACCATTAATGAATAAAAGGTGATCAAACCCACCCTTTAATCTCTGAGTATTAATTATCAAAAACTAACTCTTTGTTTTTAGTTAAGTATAAAGCATAAAAAAAGAAATCGAGGGCCAATTTTGTGTTTAGGTGAATTTCCTAAGCTAAGCCTAGGCTAATCGAAAATCCACATAACTATAATTATCCTGAATAAAGATATTGTTAACAGAAAACAGTATGTTTATTTTATTTTATACAATTTGTAAACAATTTTTGTAGGTTGTAAAGGATATCAAAGATATATATTTTAGCATAGCAAAATTAGCCAAATATTTGCTTATTCCAAATTAGTAACATTCATTTATCCGTTCAGAACTATTTTTCTTTCGGTATCTTAAGAATATTTCATTGATTATATTATTATAAAGGTTTTTATACCACAGTTTCTTTAATTTCAGCAGATTCAGCACTAAATTATTGTGCCTATACATTGCCTTTTTAGCAGTTCACTTTTAAATATTATTCATTTGTGAAATTCGTCCAGAATTGTCAAAATTTTTTCGATGTTAATATTACCCCTCACAAAACAGGAAAGATTGCAGATAAAGATTTGAAAATTAATTTTTGGATAGTGTGCTGTTAGTAAATTTTAAACGAAAACTTGGATTTATAAATATTTCCTGAGGGTTTAATTACATGCAAATTTATTAATTTTCGGGGACTTTCAGTTTTGATCCTGAATGGTGTTTATCAAAAATTAAAATATGGTAAATCTCAATACTAAAATTGGTTTCACAATGTTTAAAAATCATTATCATAATTTACAAAAAGTAAAAACTCTGAAATTGCAACAATAACCTATTCTCTTGCTTTCTTCAGATAAACATGCTTCAACAACGTATTTGTTAAATTTCCATAGGTTATATGCCCAAAAATCATATTATACTTGCATGAAATCCGACACATTTATTGCTTTTTTTTTAAACATAACAATTATTTTAAACGTTTACAATGCTTATACATAATTATTTTGTACTGCTAAAATTAACCTTTTTTCTATACCCAGCGGAGTAATTTTCATCGAAAATGCAGTCGAATAATAGAATTCCTTAATTACCACAAACAGGGCAACAAATTTAGAGAATTCCAGTTTCATCCGGGAAATTGGTTCCAACCAAACTAATTTACAGTGCAAGTGCAGTAAGGTTTAATTCTGCACCAAGTATCCGCATTACGTCGCCAAATTAATCCATTGCAGTTTACATGAAATTAATTAAATCGCTAAACTAACCCGGATTAAGCATAATTTGCAAACCATCAGTTGAAATCCACCCGCTTCCTTGTCGGTTCGTTCTTTTTGTCTTTTTAACGTCATTAAAATGTATATCGAGTCATTGCTCGTCACTATTAAATTCCAATTTGCTGGCTGAATTTGCTAAAATTTCAGGATAATGTAAATTTAAGCTGTACGAAAAGTGTAATTATTATTTTTTGTAAAATTCACTCCACGAAAACTAAAACCAAATTCCGCATAACAAATTCAGGAATGATTGAAGTACATTCATTTATACCAAAGTTGTATGTAGAACTTTGTTGATTGTTGAGCAATAAATTTAGTAAAGTAGACACGCTGTGCTATAGTATTACACAGTTTATCAATTCACGTTATTGTCGTAGTTTGAAAGGCCCTTTTGTCTTTATACAACAATACACTGAGCTTACGTACATAGTTCTAATTGAAACAATAACTTCAGTTCGTATGCATGTAGATGTTAGAAATACGATCGCACTCCTGTAAATGTGTACTCCCCTATTTACTACAGGCTTAGAAATGTTACATTTCATTCAGTGTATTAGTCATGAGTCGAGATAAATAGTCTGCGATAGTGTTTGTCAGATTTAACTAAAATCCCTAACATATGGTATTTTGCACGATTGTGTTTCAAAATCCTATCATCAAACTTAATACATTGGTCGAAGTGGGGGGGGGGGGGGGGTGGCAGATTAACAGAGTTTTCCAAGTGTTTTCGCCTTTTAGTATAATTATTTATAATTTGCAGTGGTTCTTTATTTAGACACAAAAGTCTGTACTCTCTACGAAAGTTTAACAAATATCGTATGTTGCTGCAGCATATTTCTCTGAACAAAGTAAGAAAATGTGTCGTTGGTGCAGAGTTTTTGCTTTTTTTAATTATAATAATGATTAATAAGACTTACTATAAATTGTTGTTAATATGAGCTATGAAAACTTTGATGTTTTTTCTTTGGAATTTCAAACATTTAACGATTTATGCTCTTAGTAACAGAGATATAAGAAAATGCTAAGACTTTTTTATAATAATTATTGAACTTTTCTAGATATAATAAAAATTAATTCTTGATGTCTAAATATTACACGAAACCAATTTTAATATGTATTCAGGTTTATATTTTTCTGATTTTTGATAAATACCATTCGGGATCAAAACTAAAAGTCCCTGAAAATTAATAAATTAGCATGTAATTAAACCCTCAGGAAATATTTATAAATCCAAGTTTTCCTTTAAAAATTACCAACAGCACGCTATCCAAAAATTAATTTTCAAATCTTTACCTGTGATCTTCGCTGTTTTGTGATAGGTAATACTAACAGTGACAGTGACTGAAATTCCGAATGAAAACTGCTAAAAAACAATTTATAGGTATAGTCTGTTCGGTCGCGCGCGCAATTTCTACTTGACTTCTTAAGTTATTACAACGGGCAATAAAAGTATTATGACAAGTTAGAAGTGGCAAGTCCTGCTATAAACACTCCACCAGGGGCGGCTTAAAACTGGCTACCAAAACATTTAAATAACATTTAAATGAATTCTTCTATTTTGCAGCAG
Organism: Melanotus villosus; assembly: GCA_963082815.1. Taxonomy (NCBI): domain Eukaryota; kingdom Metazoa; phylum Arthropoda; class Insecta; order Coleoptera; family Elateridae; genus Melanotus; species Melanotus villosus. The sequence continues at coordinate 9,981,745 of OY720421.1, read as the reverse complement.
GTGTAAAATGTTTCGAGTCCGGCCTAGTGTAGGGATGATTTACGACAGTATTTAACACTCATAATCCACCACTAACTTGTATAATGCCTCCAGCTATTTTGCGGGTCCGAACGAACCGCCTATACACTAATTCAATGCTCAAATCCAAATCAAAGAAATTGTAATAGAGATACATATGTATAAGAAAATGTTAAAAATTTTATAATAATCATTGAATTTTTTTAAGATACTGGAAGAGAAACATTTCTTTAACGGATATATGTAAATAATTTGGAATAAAAAGATATATTGGCGTAATTCTGCTATGCTAAGTTAAATGCCTTTGATATCCATTACCGCCAACAGGCCAATAAAAAAATTCTTTACAAGTTACATAAAATAATATAATCATTTTGTTTTCTGTTGATAACATTCTTAAATCAGAAAATACGCCAATGTTTCAATTAATCGTGATAATGACCTAAAGGTGGAAGTGCAGGAAGAGACCGACCCTACATAAAAATATTGTGAAACCAGTAGCGTAAGTCTCTTTTGGGGACCCATTTTCGCAAAACAAGAAGACTTTAAAAAGAGAAATATTTAAAGTATTTAAATATAAATCTGTAAATCTTTAAAAGAACAAGTTATGATTTTCGGGTATTAAGGTATAAAATTTCGCATTTTTAAAAACCAGCCTGGCGTAGTGGTAGTGAGTCAGACTAGCAGCGTTACCTACGTTGGTCCTTGGTTCGAATCTCCCATCTCCCGATGGGCAGTTTTTTGCTGCAGTCTGGAGGTCGGCATCGAGACGTCGAGACCTGGTGACGTGGTGACCATTCGTCATTGAGCACCAAATTGCTATCCTCCGAATACACGGTCTAATGAATATATTGCAGCTCATAATCTAAGTCAGGGATCCCCGACCCCATGCCGCGCGTCCAGTTGCGCCCGCCGACCCTTTTGAGTGAGCCCGCCGCTGTTTGACCCCGATAGAACCGTTTTTATTTAAATTTAATTAAATCATTTAAACAGGCTTCCAAAATTCTTAATTTGCCTATATTTTTTGTGTACTATGTGTATTACTAATTATGTCTAACTATAAATTTGCCCTGAAAAAATAAATAGTGCCCGCCCCGTCGCCCTACCAGTAGTTTCGAATGTGCTCTACGGTACGAAAAGGATGGAGACCCCTGATCTAAGTAGTGCGAGTTCTAGTAATGTGGATATTTATTTGTTTGCAGTTAATGACATAAAATTTATGTTAATTGTTACTCTTCTTCCTCTTATGGCCGAAGCCTAGGCCGATGGCCTGTTACAAACTCATATGAACGAGTTCTGAGCCCTCTTAGCACATATGCTGGGCAGGTGGCTAACCTAAGGCCCCTTTCACACTATACGGTTTTGACCGTACGGCAAAAAACCGAACGGCGAAAATCCGAACGAGCAAGAAATTGATTGTTGTTTCACACTATACGGTTTATGCACGTTTTTTTCCCGTCATAAGCTCAGTTTTCTAGAAATAAGTGTGTTGTTATAATGAATCGTGAACAAATTATTGCATTATGGTTATATAATCGTCGCCGAAGCACGGAGAATCGTACGACCTTCTAAACTCCGGCGAAGATATCGCCGGTCTCAGGAATCGAACCCAAGATGCCTACGTGACAGACCGAGCCCTACACGCGGCTATACTCATGATAGTGAAACTGAAACTAAGGGTGTGAAATTACCTCAAATTTCAAAAGTATTTGGTTCAGGTATGGCTTTGTACAGCAAAACTTGCCTGGACGACAAAACAAAGAGAAAAATTATTGAAATATGTTCTTGTAAACCCACAGAGAATTTAAAAAAATATACAAAAGGACATAGTTTTTCAATATTTTCTCAACTAAATTAGGAACCAAAGTGGAACGTAAATGGTTGTGTTATTTGCCTCAACTCCAAGTTGCAGATGGACATGATAAACATTCTAAAGAGGTTTGGTGCAACGATATTATTGACCGATTTAAAAAAAAATACTAAAAGATAATGGGATGGATGATTCATGGAAAGAGAATAAAACTATCGATTACACACTTGCTCAGTAGGAAGGATGAGAAGTGAATGGATGGAGAGGTTTTAAAAAGGGTTATTATTTCAATAATTGACTGTCATTGGCAATGAAATAAGATGCAGTTTAAAGTCGTCTCAAAAATTCCAAATAGAAATTAAAAGTTACTTCAGCACTCTTTTTATTTATTTTGTTTTGTTTTGATATCGATTATAAATTATTAAACAAATCTGAGCAGTGAGCAGCTTGTTTTGCAATTACAGAAGGTTTGTCTTTGAAGTGTTTTCCTTTTTCGAGACTGTCATAGACAATATAATAAGATCCACAATGATTTTCTACTGTGGTAATTTAAAATCATCCTAAAAGATTCAAAATAGACATTAAAAATAACTTCAGCAGCCTTTATTTATTATGCATATTTTTTTCTAGCAAAGCTTAAGGAATTCACGTCAGAATAAGAATGGCCCTCGATTTCTTTTATCCGCCTCATGTTTACTTCAAATATTATAAATTCAGTTTGGCAATGAGCAACTAAATTGAATTACATACTTTACTGATTTTTTTGTGACACAGACTTGTCTTAATTAGTTAATTAGTTGGTACATATAGTAATTGGGGTTTTATTTTAAATTTTTAAGTTAAAATATAAAGTACAGAATAATAATAATTAATAATAGTGGTAACTTTCATCATCAGAAATATCAAATTTCAATCTCTTGCAAAAATGAGATACTGAGAATATTTTACAAACATTCAAAAATAATAATTAAGTACTAGTACCGAAAGTGAATATATAACACACGTAATATTATTTATTTTTTATTGGATATTTATGTCATTGATATTTGTTAAAATTGTAGTAAAATAAACCACATACAAAATGTAAAATCTGCAACGACAAATTACAAAAGCTACATTTTTAAATACAATCTGCTTATTTTTTATAGATGTTAAGTAAATATCAACAATATAAAGATAATAAAAGTAAACAATTCCAGAGTTGGCCTTTAAATATGTGTGTAAGTACATCATTTTTTACTAAATAAATTTATACTAATTTTAGCTTGCAAAAATTGATAAATACTAATTATTATGTAAACAAAACCATACCATTGAAAGGATACTATTGAATTTATCTTATTCCGATATTAATTTTAAAATAAACGTCATTCATTTTCAAACTTAATTTTAGTATTTTATCTGCGAACATTGATAACATGTTACAAAAATAATAGCAACACTTGTTCCTGAACCATTGACATTTGTTACCTAAACTGCTTTTTATCTTTCTTTTCACATGCTGTATGATATGTAAAATACTTAAAGAACTTTGTCAATGAAGTTTTTATATAGAAAAAACAATTTTAACAGCCAAAATATTTATTTTCTTGCTATAATCGAATTTATTCTAAAACTGAGAAAAAATAACTAATAAAGCAAGTTTCGATTTTATGTAAAATAGGGTCTTAGAAGGAACAATTAATTAATAAGAAAATAATCATCGTTTCACTCACAATTTGAAGCTTCAACTAATAACTAGCGCCACTACATTTACATTAAAACCAAAGAGATTGACACTAACTCGATTTTATGAACAGTCGCTGAAGTACTGAACTGAAACCCAGCGTGTTTGTAAAGATATGATTGTCAATCGCAGCATTCCACACCTGCATTCAGATGATTTGTTTTAAAAGACAATATCGCCCCCGTATGTTAATTTTAAAAGAATGATAATACTTATTTATCAAAACCGAAGGTATGCACCTACAAATAACAGCAGTGCTTGCGTTAAATACACGAATATTCCCATTAGAAACATTTATTCCTTTCATATGTATACACACTTTTTATGTCTTACCTAACAGATATTCACATCAGGAATGGCCCGATTTAAATCAGCTGATTTCAGTCACTATTAAAATTGTAATTTAAATCAATGGATTTTTTTATATTTTTATAAAATGTTAAAAACATGAATACAACAAAAAACAGTTATTTTATTTCATAATACATATATGGAGAAAAATTAGAGATATTAATAACAAATAACATAAATGAAAACATCAATAATTTAGTAAGTTCGGAGCTTGAGCGGTTTTGGCCAAAATTGGGAAAAAATAAAGAATACTTAAGTATTTTAATAGGTTAAATGAGGCAACACAATTATTACAAACTGGTTAAAACTGCAACGCAATAAAACAATATTTGATTTTTTATTTAGGTACTTTTTAATTATGCATTTTCCAACCCTGTTTTATATAAAATTTCATGTATTTAGGTTACAAATTCAAGACCAAAAATTCTTTGCATATCTGTTACAAGTAACAAAATATTTATTTTGATCTTTGTTCAGTTTTTATGATGTCCGCATTCATAACAACAAAAATAAAATAGCAAATCAAAGAATTAATACATTCATTACAAAGCACACTTTTCGCTAAAATTTAAAATGTTAACAATAAAAGCATGTTCAGCTTCAAATCGTTTACTTTGTCGTACAATTTAAATGGGAAAAAACCAATTACGTAGAAACAATTTGAGGAATGTATTTAATAGTAAACGAACTACTATATTTAAAAAACTGTTAACCTTACTGATACTTGAAAAGCCTTTAATTAAAACTACTACAGTTACAGTTACAGATAATTGAGCTTTAAAGCAATCAAATCATTATACTAACATTTTAAATGATTTAAAAATAAATTTAACCACAAATAAAATAAAGTTCGGTAGTAACTTAATCCCCAATTTTATTCTATAAACAAACAAATTTTCTTGACTATTCAACTCATATGTCATCTGTCAAAAATCCACCAATCAATTTGCAAGATTTGACGTTTTTGAGCCAATCAAAACGAATTGTATAAATTTCACTAGTGATACGAAGCGACAATTTTTTGAAAACTGTTTATTGCTAGTTATATCCAACAGAGAACAATTTTCGTGTAAACAAACTTGAATGTGGACTAATTTAAAAAATGATTCGATGGAAATGATTCTTTTTCGTTGAATAGTCCCTCAAATACCATTCGTGGTCATGTAAGTGATAATTTTTTTAATATGGCTTTTAAAAAAAACAGTTAAGTAGTACTTAAAAGCCATGTTCTACATGATACACTAACCAAGCATAAGTCAGTAATAATTAGAGTTCTGTTTAGAAGACATTAATAATTTGGAGCAAACAAAAATACTGGATGAAGAAATTAAAGAAGGAAAATGAAATGCTCAGGATGCAGGTAACGACACAATAAAAAAGAATTGAAAGGTTAGAAAAGGAGACACGCAAGAGCAAAATTATAGTACAGAGGGTAAAAGAAAATTCAAATAAACCAGAGCTGAATTAAAGGAAAAAGTAAGAATAATATTAAGGGACATTGTAGTTAATATAATCATGGAAAATGAAACTTGGAAAGAAAGAACAGGAACAACGGAGGGATAGACCAATACTGATAGAATTAGCTACATGGAATAAGAAAATAGAGATTCTGAAGGCAGCAAAAAAACCTCAAAGGACAGAAAATACGAATCAATGAAGATTCTGCGAAACAAATTCAAGATGAGAGAACACGATACATGAAAGATGCATGTGAAAAGAATATAAGGCAAAAATAATATCTAATAAATTAGTAGTAAATGGGGAAACGTACACTACAGAGTTCTTAGATAAAGTAGAGATGGATGGAGAAACAGGAAAAGAAGAGACAGAACGAGTGGAAGAAACTAAAGGGAAGGGGCAAAAAAACAAGAACGATGAGTGAAAGTCACCAAATGACAGAGAAGATGAGGAACTAAGAAAACAAGTGAGAACAATTACATTTATTTCATACTGTCTGGTAAATTCAGTTTCCCGGCGCCATTTTGTGTCCGGAAAATGAGCTATTACGGTATCAGAGCCGGAAAATGTTGCTTGGCAACATTTTCCGGACAGTTATTTTATGCACCCAATCAGAGCCCGTAAAAGTCTAACCAAGCCACACCTACCGGCTTTGACACAGTAATGTCACATGTTGACGTTTTGAAAAAGCGTCACATGTAAAAATTAAAAATCAAATTGTTGACAGTATGAAATAAAATACATAACGACATTCGTCCGTGAACTCTTTTTACAGTACTCGTTTCGAGTTTCAAGACTCGGCTCCTTGCGTCGCCTCGTCTTTAAACATCTTACTCGTACTGTAAAATATGAGTTCCCGGACTTGTGACGTTAATTACTATTACAGGACATCGTACAAAAAAGTAGTAAAGGAAGACAGCATGACAGTCATAAAAATATACGACTGCAATGGAAATGAAAAAACGATAAAGAATAAATGGTAACAACATGGCAAAGGAGAAGGAATATAGAAGAAAGGAAAGCAACTAAACAGGGTGGAAAGGTAAATAAAAGGAAAATGGATGAAGCTAGAATAGACACGTGGAATATTACTTCACTGAGAAGGAAAGGTGTACATAGAAATAATAGAAGAAGCGAAGAAATTTAAGTTGAAAATTTTAGGAGTTAGTGAGACGAAGAAAGTGGGAGAGGGAATAATTAATTTTGGGGGAAATATTACCTATACTACTTGGGCGTAGAGCAGGAACAAAGAACGAAGGAAGCGGTAGCAATAGTTGTTAAAGAAAACATAAGTAAATGTGTAGTAAATTTTGAATATCGTAGACGTAGAGAATAATAATACTAAGCACAATATTAGAGGAGAAGATAAATTTCAGTCAAATCTATACGCCTATAGAAGGAACAGAAGAAGAACTAACTAGTAATGAGATTTTATGCGCAACTGCATTATAATTATGGGAGACTGGAAAGGAAGCATTGGGAAAACCCAAGCAATAGGGCCTATATTTAGAAGATACGCTTAACAGAAATGAAAAAACATTAATACAGTCCTGTCATGAAAACGATTTACAAATAGGAAATACCTTTTTAGGGACAAAATTTGGAAGAAAGATATTCATACGTGGCTGACGAGAGGAACGCTAGAAGTATAACAGATTTTATAATATACACACAGGAACTACGAAATTCAATGGAACAAATCAAAACAGAAGTCGAAGCATAACTGGGAACAAATCACAGACTACTAACAGCAATATTCAAATGAAATAAATGCACAATAGAAGAAGGAAAATAATATAGGAGAATAGCACTATAAGTTAAAAAATCTAGTAATAAGTGAAAAATACCAGGAAGAAACAGACAAAGAATTTGTAGTACAAGAAAGAAACAAACAGCATTGGTCATTAGATGAAAGGTGGAAAATCTTGCGGATTAAAACAAATAAACAGAAGTACCTACTAAAATAACGAATTGGTGGAATAAAAAGAAGAGGTAGAAGAGAAAATGAAAAGAAAAAACTAACGTGGAAGAGGTATATAACTAATAACAACAGAGGATCAAGAAACAGTGGAATATAATAACATTAGCAAACAAGTAAAAAGGGCGGTTAGAGAAGCAAAACGGGAGTTCGGAAGGGAACTAAACCAGGGGTACAGGATAGATAACAAACGATTCTGAACTAGATTAAGAGCTATGAGGGGGGGAAACAAAGAAAACCGTTAGAGGAATGAAGGATGGAAATAATCAGATAAGGATGAACCTAACAGAAATATTGGAAACCTGGAGGGAGTACTATGAGGAAAAGTTCGATAAGATAAATGATAAAGGAGCCATGGACCGAAATACAATACAGGACAATGACCAAGAAAGTGAAAATTTGGAAGAAATAAAAAAGAAGGAGATAGAAGAAACACTATAATATACATAGAAGGAAGAATATTACTAAGGGTGGAAGAATACATACCATACTTAGATTAATGTGTTAGCCTAGACAAACAAGGACAAGAAAGAGAATTAGACAGGCGAATACGACTAGAATGGGCAGGATATGGCAAATTGGCAAACACCATTTTCAAAGCCAGCATCCCACAATATTTAAAAACGAAAGTTTACAACGAATGCATCCTCCCAATATTGACATGCGGAGCAGAAACTTGGACGTTCACTAAGAAATTAATGCATAAACTGGAAGTCACACAGCGGGCTATGGGAAGATCCATGTTATGTGTCACACGCAGGGATACACTGAGAAATGAGTACCTATATTAGGTACTACTCGAATTTGCAAATTAAAATGGAGCTGGGCCGGACACCTTGCTAGACGTCAAGATGGAAGATGGAGTAAACAAATTTTGGAATGGCGACCTAGGACGCGAAGAAGCAGTTGTAAGCCAGCCGTCCAAAAGCGAGATGGTCGAACGATATCATGAAGGTGACTGGAAAAACATGGCTGAGAAAAACAACATTTAGGGATAATTGGAAAATGGATAGAATATAGCTGTACAAGGAGTACGAAATATCATGGAAAGAGCATTGGAAAATAGGAGACATGACGTTTATAGACCTCAAATCAGCAAATAAAAAATATTGCACAAATAACGACAGATCAATAAAAAAAGCAATTAGGGTAGGCTGTGGAATTGAATTATTTTGAATAATTGGTGCTTTAGCCACATCCACAGAATGACATTTCTGACATGAAAATTTAAAACTGAACGCTCTTGTCAAATTTTTTAAGTTTTTTATTTGGTGAAAAAATTTAAAGTTTGAAAAAATGGTATTGACTACACAACAAAAAGCGAAAGCTATTGAATGTTTCTTTCTAACCGGCGTAAAAATAAATGGAGAGTGGCAATATTCACTTCATGACTGATTTTCGTGAAGAATACCCCGATTTAGTGTTCAATTACAATTATTTTCGCGACGTTGTAACTAAATCTGTGCAGTTATTTAGATAAAGTGGTAGTGTCGCTCGTAAAAGTGGAAGTGGGCCGCCGCTTAGACGAACAGAAGCAACGATTGAAGCTGCCCGGCAGATTATGGATGAACAGCCAAGGTTATAAACTTTGTTTACAATAAAAATGTCAAATTACAAACATTATAAAATGTCATTCTGTGGATGTGGCTAAAGTACCAATTCAAAATAATTCAATTTCACAGCCTACCGTAATTGGTATTTTTATTGATCTGTCGTTACAATTTACCTTCAAAATTATTTCCATCAAAAATTCAATAACAAGAAATAACACAAAATTTTTGTTATTCTTCCGAACTCGAATAACTAAGTAGTCGGTAAAATGTTTTGTTTATTTACTTAACGAAAACCCGAAACACAAAACTCATCTATTACAAAAACACACATTTACTTTGCAATATATTACTAAGTATCTGTTCAAACAGGAAAAATGTTTAACGAGCTCAAAATGTAATAATTACATCCTTTTGCGCTTTCTATTACAAGTCATTACCGTGGTTTAAATTGTCAATAATAATTACGGCAATGACTAATAATTATAGAATAATTACGATTGCGTGAAGCCTTTAGACCAGCAGCCAAGCAATTACGGTTAAGCTTTTCATGCAGTTAAGGTCTTCGTTTATAACTTTGTCAAATTATTAACAATTTGTTTCGAGTAAAAATGACAAAATTTTAATAGCACTAAATGAAATACAAAGGAACTACAATAAGTCCACAAGCAAGTTTGTAAAAAGATAGAAAATTAACAAACATGGTTACTCAAGCATAGAAAAATGTTGAACACGTTTTTACGGGCAACAAAATTTGCTTGTAAACAATTAGTTAAGGTTACTAATTAAACATTTCTGCGAGATTATCTGATTTAAAAATTAAATTAATAGAAACGCATTAAGGATTCTGAATCTGTTTGTAAGTTAAAATTTACTTCATAAATAAACAAAACTAAAAGGAATTTTACCTACAAGATAAGTTTAAATGCTTTCTAATTTGTTGTTACTCTGCTGTTTAATTAACTAATATGCACACTAATTAGTGTTTGTTTACGAGTTTCTGAGTAAAATTCGTAACCTAATATTTTAATAACACGTTAGAATTTTCAGAAGAAAACTAAAACAACAATCTGAAAACCCATACAGAAATAGTTTCAAAAAAAAAGACTTGCTTCCAGTTCAATATTGGGCTTTTAGTAAACATGCCTGAAAACTATTCTAATACCAAAATTGTGTTGTTCAAAAACTACTGTGAATAAAATATTACCAATTTTCGTAAAAGCTACTTACAAAAACCTTGTTATATTTTCGATTAAGGCAAAAATAAAAAACTAAACACCCAACATTTCCAGAATTGTTGGCTATTATCTTTCATTTGAAGCCAATAAATATTTAACCAATTACATCATACGTGGTAAATTACATCAACGCAGACATGTCATCGTAAATTCCCAAAAACAATGCTCTAACTTTTTCTTCGCATACTTACATGTATTAAATTCATGCGGATATTACATAAGAAGGAAAATATTTACTATTTTAAATTTTAAATTTAATCACAGAGTATTTAAAATAAATGGAATGGTTCTCGAGAAAATAAATTAGGGTGCCTTAAAAAATCAAGAGAATATTGTGCCCTCATTTAAGAAAGTTAATTTCGACATAATTATTTAAGCAATTATGTAAAGCCCTGTAAAAGTATTCTCCCCATAGCATCTTGTCTCGTCTTCCGGGCTTAAAGAAAAGTCGGTTCGTGACGGCGCAAATTTTTTACAGCACAATTTTAAATTTGACTCAAAGGAAAAACGACAAATGTTACGATTGGGGAGCACAAAACAAGCGACTGTCGCAAAGACGAATGATTGCCAAATAAAAGAAAATAAAACCAGTGAAACGGAAACGAATGGAATTAGAGATAAAGGAAGATATCTGGGAAAAACAAAGAAAAGATGTGTTGCACGAATAAACCGGGCCATTATTTAGGGAAATAGACACATTCGCAAACGACATGGAATCAATATTATACCTTCAAGATAACAACCGAGCTTACAAACCCTATGTTCGTCAGATATTCCGGAAAGAGAAATCCATTAAACGCCGACTATCAACAAAATAACTTTTATCCTTATTCCATATACAACCGACAAAAGACCTTAATGTCTTCGTTATTATAATCAAAACTGGAAGGAAGAGCTAATATTCGCGTGACTATCGCCTCATGTTTAAGAAACAAATACATAACTCACGCCAAAACTAAATTAAAATTATAGAATAAAAGCAAACAGCTTCAAAGAACAACATGATTTTAAATAACCTAACTTTACGCATTCTAAGTCTCGTAAATCACAGAAAAAATAAGAGTTTCAACAAATTTCCAGTCGGGTAGTGTTAATAATAACATAGCAGTTCACGCGAGTTAAGATCCTTGGCACCCGCAAGATTAGATCTCGTCCAATAAAACAAATAAAAAGATTCAATTTTGATCATAAAATCTCCAATTTTAATTTTTGTTTGTTGTGATATTATAGTATTTACAAGAACGCAGATTTTTAAACATTAACCTTTGGCAAGGTGGCAGCTTCCCACTAAAAATTATTTTATTTATCCTGGTGGAAAGTGTAAGCAATTACCTTCAATAAAAATTACTTTACGTATTGTTTTCATTATCAAAAAATTAAAATTAGTATATAAATAAATTAATAGATTTTTAAGTTCCATTTCGAGGGCTCAACTATTCTTTCTGTCGTGCTGCCTTGTAGCAGCCTTAAAGCTGCCTGATCGTGCTCAAGAATTCCTTTTCGAAAATAACAAAACACTAACCAAATTGCATCAAAAAAGATTGCAGCATATTTCTTTAAATTGCCCTGAACTGTCCTGGAATGTCCCAAATTCACTCAGTTTCAAAACGTTTACAACTACCTCAGGCTGTGTCTGAGAATGGCGCCTCACTGTCCGAAAAAACTGTCTCACTAATCAACCCCACGTATTTTACCTAACTGGCATCTTAAAAATCACAATTTTAAAAACAAAATTTGATTAGTTTTTCCTGGAATGTTAAAGAATCAATCGCCATCCTACGAATATAAATAAACAACTAAGCAAAATTTAACTAAAAATATATTAGTTAACATTCTATTGAATGGTGCTTTTAGATTAAAAATGATACCAGCAAATAATGCAATACGAGATAGAAATACGTTTCCAAGTATGAACAGTTACAAGTTGCAAGATGGTGAAACACGCGAACAATATGGCAAACAAATAAAACGAGAAATACAACTATCCATAGAACGAATTCAAGAAAATTATATTAAAATCTGCCAAAAGAGTATGTTGAGTTACCCTTTATAATAGCAGAAGAAAACAGATGGCATGGTGGAGCAAATTAAGGAAAAGAAAAAACTTTGGAAGAAATATATTAAAGATAGGAACCAAGAAAACTACCAAAAATACTAAGAACTAAAGTTAAGGAACTACTTAGTTAAGAAAGCAAATGCAGAATCCTGGGAGAAGTTTGAAGGGATGGAAAGAAGTAATGAAGGAAATTGTTCCGAATACTAAAAAATACGAAGAAAATACGAAATACATTAAGAACAAAGGTGAGCTCTGGAGTAATGAAGCGGAAATTAAAAACAGGTGGATAGAACATTTCAAAGAGGTCATCTAAGCTAATCCAGCGACAGATGAAGATATATCTGTTAATAAACATAATCCAACTGAAATGATACAAACAGAAGAAATCGGCGTTGAAGAAGTAGAGGTTGCTATAAACAAATTAAAAACGAGTAACGCAGGAAACGACGAAATAAGAGACAAGTTAGGAGTAAAACCATTAATGAACATCATTAAAAAAAGACAGCTAAATTGGTTTGGTCATTTGTGCAGAATGGTTAACAACAACCTAGCTAAAACAATATGGGAAATGGAAAATGGCAAGAAACAGAAGAGAGGAGATCAACTAAAATGTGAATGAACAAATACCAAAAAATTCTAGAAGACAAAGAGTCAAATTGGGAAGAAGCGAAGATACAGGCAAGGAATAGAACAGAATGGAAAAAATTCTGTAAACACCTCGACACCTACGGGTAGAAGAGGACGGCTAAAGTAGATAAAGTAACGTGGGGGATTAAAAATCACAAATGTTATCTAAAATTTTTTACTCAATAATTTAATTAGTGTCAAATTAGATAAAATATGGAGCAATCACCTCCACCTAATTCTTGTGGATCTTATGGATTCAGTGATAAAATTTAAATAAATGCAACCCTTCGAGTGTTGGTGCATCTCAAGCCTAATAAAAACCTTTATATATCCAGCTAAGAAATTTGCTTGAAGGTGGTTTCAGGCTATACTGCTTTAATTAATAAATTTGGACATATGAGAAATTTTGCGTTTTCTTCGACCCTTAATAAAAATTAAAATATTGAAGGTGGTTTCGCACCACATTGTATTAATTAATACATTTGGAAATTTTGCTCTTCAGCCTTATAATTAAAAACATTAATATTGAAGAAACTAGAAAAGGGTTAAAGCTTTGCAACTTCAGAATTAATAAAAGTAGGCAATGCAGATGATTTTGAAGTGTTCCAAAACAGTGAGGATTTTGCTTGAGAGTGGTTTCACGCCACATAACTTTAATTAATAAGTTTAGACATTTCAGGAAATTTTGAATTTTGTTCAACCCTTATTGAAAATCAAAATATTAAAGAAACTAAACAGCTGAGTATATTCTAGCCATTTTTTTACCATTCTAGGCAAAGAAACCAATTTTAAATTATTACAAATGAAGCAAAAACTTGATGATTAATACTTATGATAACCAATGTAAGTTCTCAGGTAGTTCTCATATTTTCTTCATGATAGGACAAAGTGTTATTTTTATTTCTCTTTTATTTTTGCCTTTTGGAACTTTAACTTATTATTTATCGTATTATTGTGTGGTAAAAAGAGTGTATTCCTTCCAGTACTCTGAGGGTGACTGCATTGTTATATGCGAAGTAGTCGAAACATGTAGGAACTTTTGATTAATAAATATTTTCTTCGAAATGTTTTGGTTTGGAGTTTACTTTTTCTACAAATTGTTAGGAAGGTACCAAATATTTTCTTAAATTGTTCTCGTGTTCTTCATCCCTTATTCCGGCGCCTCTGGGTAATAAAACGTACCGCACTGCGAGGAAAATAACAGCAAGCACGTCCACTCTTTTTTCAAAATGTTCCTCTTTAATTAAAATGGTCTAAATTAACTTCCTGCTAGATTTAAATCCAAGCAAACGTCCTTGTAACAAGCTCTTAAATAATAAGGTGAATTCTAGTTCTACAACAACGGTGATAACTGCTGCTCAAAATAATAATTTCAAGGTTACTTATTACTAAACAGTTCCAGTGTATTACAAAACAAAGCTAGTTATTTTTACAGCTGCATAACACCCACGATTTTACACCTTTGATTTGATTTGTGTGGGCAATTCAAATTCGTCCTACACATCCTGTATGTAGGTCAAATATAACCTACAAATAATTTACGCACTATAATAGCTTCCCGTTTAACCAAAAATAGAGATTAATACCAAACAAATTATACGAAAATGTGGTCATACACATAAAAGGTGCACGTAATTCAAAATATAAATAAAAAACATTATAAAAACATTGCAAAATAATTAGAAACAGTAACTCACCTACCGACAATAAATGCCTTTCCTAAACACCTCAGAAACGTTCGGAGTTTGTATAACGAATGTCACTACACTTATAATACACGCACATTTTAAATTTGTTTTAAAATAACCACAGGAACACAAAATTATGTAAAACAACACCACCCTGCAGTGGAGCTGCCATGCTGCTTTTTCAAACTGAGAATCGCGCTTGCGCCACGTATAACAAATGAAAAGAGATAGTGCGTCTGATAAACGTGAATGCTATCATTAAATCTTTTGAATGATTAAACCTACACACATACTCTACAATAATAATACACAGACAGTAAATGCAAACCTTACTGAATCGCTGAACTTAACGGAACAACTCGACTGACAGGACAGGACCGAACGACTCGAAAACAATTGAACAAAAACAAGCATTCTTTGTTTATGTTTAATCAAAATTTTGTAAACTGACGGGTCAAAGAAGGCTTTGAATCTGCTAATTATTTTAAAAACTTTCTAATTTGCGCAAAAACTGTATTTCAATTACTTACGAGCTTCTAATTATTGTTTATTGTTATTATTATTTTCAGGTACCTATGGGTTGTTCCAGATAATACATGGGATTATACAGGGTGGTCCGGAAATAATTGGCCAAATTAGGGATTGGATTGAGTTCGTCATAAGCAGGAAGTACGTTCCTGTTAACAGGTCATCGACAAGATTTTCTCTTCGTTCATTGGCTATAACTCTAGTTCAGCATGCCTTCCGGACTAGCTAACGGTGATTTGCATGTGTTAATACCTAATAAAAATCTTTTTTTATTTACAGAAGTTGAAAACATCCACCGTTAACTGAAACGTATTCTTTTATCCGTTTAATCATCGACTGTCTAACACGTTCGACGATACATCTTAGCACCTAGTCCTCCTATAATTGTACATAACATATGAACGAGTGCGTTCACTGGAAAAAATCTTAGCACAAGCTATAGAGTAAGTACAATCAAACTAAGAGTGTTTATTCTTAGAAGTTAGAAATTGTTAATTAAATTTTTGGATCAATGTTATGACGAGCCTAATTTTACTCTATTTCAGGCCTGTATCCCATTGATCAAGTATTATTTGTTTAACGCTCAACATCTGCGTTTTTGCACCAACGTTTACTGGAATTTTTTTCACCTTTACGACGAGCCCAAGTTAATCCCTGATTTTGCCCAACTATTTCAGGACCATTCTATATACTTAGTTACTGATTGATTGAGTATATATGTTATGGACGAAGTGATTAATAGGGCATTATTCATAATGACTGGTCAATGTGATAAATCCGGACCAAGTGATTAATAGTCATTATTTATAATGACTGGTCAATGTGATAAATCTAGTCAATGTGATTAATGTACTTTTATAAAAAAAAAACTGTTCTTCCTCTACCTCTAACCTCCAATAAACACCTCTACTGTTTTGGCAGAGGCATTTATTGAAGGTTAGAGGTAGAGGAAGAACAGTTTTTTTTTTTTATAAAAGTACATTAATCACATTGACCGGTCATTATTAATAATGACCGGTCAATGTGATAAATCCGGTCAGTATTAATAATGACCGGTCATTATTCATAATGACCGGGCATTATGCATATTGACCGGTCATTATTAATACTGACCGGATTTATCACATTGGCCAGTCATTATGAATAATGCCCTATTAATCACTTGGTCCATAACATATACATCGACTTAATGAGTAATAGAATTATGTTTGGCATTCAATAATTTTTTAAAACTTTGATTCTTAGCGGTTGGAGCTACATACCTATATACCTAGTAGTAGGTAATGGAAATATTTAATTTTGGTAATTTTAGAGTTGTAGTATGTCATGTGTACTTTACTAATGCCCGTACTTATCGACGCAACTCAATCTCGTACTTGAGAACTGCTCGGCCGAGGAAGTTTCAAGTCGTGTGCTTTGCTTACCCTACTGTATTAGGAAAACATCGAGTAACCTAGGATTTTTTGTTAAATTTTATTGTACCACACTGATATAAATGTCAAAAAATATAAACTTTTCAAAATTTCAAAATATTAATTTGATAGGTAAGTGTTTGTATCTTATTGTCATTAAATTGATATAATCGTTTTGCTGCACTCCTATTTTATGGAGAACTGCAGCGGCACAAATAATAGCTATAAATGTTTCCAGTTTGGTTTGAAAACTCTGTGTAAACATAAAAATCACCTTTACCAAACACCAAAAACTCTTGTGTCCGTATACGAGCAGTATTATACCTTGTCTCATGTATATCGGGTGTCAGGAGGTATGTATGGCCGACAAACATATCCATTATCACCCAGAAGCAGGCGTTTGTTCAAAACACACCGGATCAAACATAACACTATCGTGTGTTGATCCCAAATGTCTAATCACAATATCTAGTATTTCCATTTGAGGTCCAGCTACGACTTGAATGAATGAATGAATAGTGGCCGAAACACCCCTGATGAGGCTAAGCCGACTTGAATAGTTAATGAAAAATAATCCTTCGTATTGTGAAATACGTACTTCCGCATTATCATCTCAAGAATTGGCTATTGGAATATGCGTATTGAGGTCCAGCTATGACTTGAATATTCAATGAAAAATAATCCTTTCTATTGCTAAATACTTCTGCATTATCTCCTCCACGACTGGCTACAGGAATATAGGTACAATTCAAACATGCACCAACTCCTAGAAATCCTGCAATCCTTTGGAATGCTATAATGTTAGTACGTTGATCACCTTCTGTTTTTGAAAATTTAACAAACCGATTGGTTTGTTCATTCAGCAGCACAGGAATCCGTTTCACAATCGCACTTACAGTTTGTTGACTAATTCGTCTTAAATCTTCTGACATCACCTTAAAAAAAATCATTAAGCATAAATGAAATTTACACCTAAATCTACATACCTGAATTTCCTGTAACATAAAACCTCATGTATAAGGGAGAAAATGGTAAACCACGATTGCTTACTGTCATAATGCCAAATCTCCATAAAATTCAACAGGGTTTTTGGCGTCACATATACTCAGCACTCTTTCTACATTTATGGCTTCATAACTCTTCATTTTCTTCGGGAACCATGATTCTCTAAATATGTATTTTTTTAATAACTTGTCACTACACAGCAACACAAGAAATGCACAAACGTCAAAGGGAGAAGTACGTCTCAAAGTAGGGTATAACCTTCTTTGAGTATTTTACTCGTCAAGTAGGTACACTCGAAGTCATACTTACTCGCGAAGCAACAACGATAGCCATTTTTGTTACTTGGGTTATGCTCAAGTATGAGAATGAGTGAAGTATCGACTGGGCATAAATCCGTTTTTTTTACGTTGTATTGTTGCTTGCCTGGGCCGCATTGAATGAAGAGGAATTGTCTTGAGGGGCATTCTTACATAGTCCTTAATACCCACAAAATATAATAATTAAAGATGTTACTTAAAATGCCCGCTTTTTGCCTTCACACATTTCTTCAAATGGCCAAGCCACACATCTATTGCCGCACGCACCATTTCTTGAAATATTGTGCCCGCTGCCTTTACCAAATCGTCCTTTATACTTTGATGAGCCTCTCTTCTAAGATGTTCTACAAACAATAATCTAAACGATTAACATCTAGGATTTCCGACAGCCAATCTTCAGCAGCGATAAATTCAGGCAAATTGTCCTCGAGCCAAGATTGGGTGGTCTTAGCTTTGTATGCCAGCGCCGACTCCTGTTGGAATATCCAATGCTGTCTTGAAAACAAGGGGTTCCTTAGTGGCTTCGCCACCTTTTCCAAAATGTTACTTTGGTAGTTCTCTGCCTTCGCTTTTACTGCGACAGAAATGCAATTAGGTCATTCCATCGTAGGCTACTCCCCACCAAATCATCACTGAGGTAGGATTTTTTCAGCAGCTTCCCGAGAGCTGTAAGCATATACACCATCGTTCTGGCAATGAAGAGGATCCGTCGGTGTCCGCCGCTTGCATGCTGTTACAATAACCTTTTCAATCTTGCGGTTCAAATGTTCCGCAAAGTGGGAGTCAAGCGTTGTCCTGTGGTTCTTTGATAAGCACTAAGTCTAAGATTTTGTTTTAATAATGCGAGACATGGTTCTTTTCCTGTGCCATCATAGTGAACTCACTAAACTACGACTTTAATGCTTGTGGCTCATGGCTGTCCAATTCTTTCGACAAAGGGCATCTTATCGAACCATTTGATGATCCAATAAACAAATTTTTGAGCAGTTTTCAGTGGTTTCAAAAGAACGAAAACCTCAACTGGTGCCTTGCCGCATTTGTGTAACGTAATCACAGCGGTACAGTTTTCTTTAACACCCTAATACATAGTGTTAGTTTCGAATACTTTAGAGCTTGCTTAATTTTAACGTAACTAAAATAACTTGTTATTGTAATTAAGAACAGAACTTATGGCATGACTAGGTATTTTTATTATGACATTAAAAACGTTGCACTGCCGCATCTTCAACTGTGAAGGGCCACAATATACTTGAAATATTCTTTCTTTCTCTCTTTTTACCCTTACAGTGTTGAGGGGGCCAGGCACACCGAACCGCAGAGTGGTCCATCCATTTTCGTTCAGGCCAAGCAGACCGTTGGTTAACTTTAAATATGTCAGTTTTACGTGCACTGCCACTCTGCCGGTTTACACAGGGCCAGTTTATTCATGAGACAATGTAGGCTAAACTTAAAGTCCAAACAACATACAATTGATATATTTCTTCACGTTTCGAATGCATCGCTTTCAAAAGATGTTTCTTGGATTTATCATCTTTGGTTTTATGCAATTTTAAATCAGAAATAATGAAGAAAAGGGTCATTAATGGAAATCGGCATGTGGTCCTCTCAATGTAACAATTTCTGTACATTAAATGTATTCTAACTGTTCCTCAGTAATAGAACTTCATGCAAATTTATTTGGAAACTTAAGTACACATTAAAACAAGCACAATACTTAAAAACTGGTTACAAAATGGCAAAAATACATCTAAAAGTATAAATTACAAATAGTTACACTTTACACTTATTTTTAAAATTAACCAAATCTTTGTGTATCACGAAATCAAGTGAATCAGTGTGGTATTTGTGCAACTGCATTCATTCTACCAACTTATTCTACTGGCTTCTCGAAAAACAAGTTAAATTTTTAAATTTCGATCGTAACCAGAAATAATTTTTGTCATTTTAATGTACGACGCATCACACCAAATAACTGATTTGATTTTTTTTATTTCTTTTTTCCTAACTAACAAACTTAAAGCTTTAGTTTCTGGTTACCGCCGTTACTAAAATGATTTACAAGCAAGACTAATTAATAAATAAATCATCCTACAAACTACATTTTTAATTAATATCTGTATTTAAAATCAGGAAACCTGAAAATTACAATGCAACAGGACAAATTAGTCAAATTTTCAAAATTAAATAAAAAGCCCACCGAAACTAAAGTATCAAAGCAATACTGCATGGTATAATTCAATTTCCAACTCAGCTAATAGCAACCAATAATTAAAAAATGTAAGTCCAAAACCTATAGGTTTTTTTATTTTTGTTTATTATGCAGTTCATTAATAACAAAGCCTTTCCGTGTCTTATTCGGAAATCTAAATTTGAGATATATTCATCATGGGTTCAGTCTGCTTTTGCACTTCTAATAAAAATTATAAAAAGCGTAACAAATTAAATGCATTTAAAAAACGAGATTTAAACTAATATTAAATTTTAAAACTACTCAGCTATACAAATTTCAAATCATGAGTCCATCTCCATAACATTACTGTCAGATCGTTCCATAAGATCAGGCTCTTCTTCGTTATTGTTATTTTCTTTACGTAATGGGGGAACTACCGGTGGTCTCCAAGGGACAAGAGCAGTACAAGGCCTATGAACTCTTTCCAATATTTGAGCAGGTATAATTGATTCTGTTTGAAGGCGTTGCATTTCTTCGCACATATATAAACGACGCTCACGCACTGGCTCACTTTCTTTAGTACTTGGTGTTTGTGAACTTATATGTAATCGAGACATGTGTTCTGCCATACGTTCTTCTGTTATGTGTTGTTTTAAAGGTACTAGCCTGTATCAGAAGTAATTGCTTTAAAGCACCGTATTTCGGCTTATCGCTAATTAAATAAAAACGATACTTACGGTGGCGAGTTGGTTTTTCGTTTGCAACTGAATGAACCTGCTAATGGTTTTGTAGAAAAGCTATAACTTGCAGGTGAAGCATGGGATGAACTACTAGGAAAACAAAAATTTGATTTCATATTGGGATTCCAATTAAGCTGACTACATAAGAACGGATTTGTGCTTTGTGTCGTTGGTATATTGAACGGTATGGAATTTTCTGAAAAAGCGTTAGAACTGGAAACTGGAGTGTTATGAAACGAATTTTTATTGTACACTGGCAAATTCACTGATGATGTAGAAGGAAATAAGTAACTAGGAGTGAATGGCACATTTCCAACGGTTGAATTCGAAGAGTTACTAACGGCAAATGGTGATGAACTGTTTGTTGTAAATAAACACTGGGACGAACCTTCCATTCTATTATCAGAAGCTATCGTCAAATTTGTGTGGATGGGCCTTTCATTAAAACGAGGAAAACTCGTCGAAGGGCTCGGATAAGAACACTCAAATCCAAACATTGAAGAACTATTTCTTTGGTTAGGATCGCCAGTCATATTCATACCATTAAACACCACTGTTCTTAAAGAAATCGTGGTTTTTCTACTTTTAAGTTTTTTATATTTTTTCCGTTAAAAGTAAACTCTCAACCTCGAAATTTTGCAAAATAATCACATCGGGCTTTATAAAACTTTATTAATAACAACGACTTTGACGTTTCGTCACTTATAAATCCCACTCGTTCAAACAGTGTTGCCATCATAACTAAAATAATCCATTTGTACCGTTTGTATTTTGGTTTCCATTTTAGTTTGTTTATTTTAAGTACTTTATGTTATATTTAATTTAATTTAAGGTACATAAGCATCATTATCCAATTAGATTCGTTTGGTAAAGGTACATGTAATCTACTGCGACATTTAAAAAATAATTACAGGAAAAAATTGCAGCAGATGATAATAAAATTTTAGCTTTAAAACTTTAATAAACTAATCTGTAAAATGAAATGTTAACTAAAAACTAAAATAGTTAAAAATAACTATATTCGGATTTTGTTTGTATTTCATACTGATTAGTACCCAAAAACCTAAAATTATGGAATAATTTTTGTGCTTATAACATTCATTAACTCTGGCAACGTTGTTTAACTCGTTGTTGCATTTTATCAAAATGTTTATACTTAAATATACAGGGTGTTGGATGACGTACCAAACATACTCAAGGAGCATGTTCCTGAGGGCATTTTAAGTAGAAAATGTCCTATAAACATGCGTCCAATTCGCAACGGTTACCTAGCTATAGACGTTTAAAGTTTAGACAATATTAATCTAGTTGGCTATAAAATTCTAAACTTTTGTTTGTGACCTGTCAGAAATTGCCTAGATGTAGGTACATAATATCGGCGTACTCCTCATTTGAAAATTGCACGGGTATTTTTTACAGTAACGTTGATAACTTTGTACAACTCTGAAAGGTAACACACCACACCTACGTCCTACGTCAGTTTTCAGTTGAGGGTTCGAAAAGCAGAACGCGAGCGCTCGAACCAGGACCCGATAGTAGGCAATTTCTGACAGGTCACAAACAAAGGTTTAGAATTTTATAGCCAACTAGATTAATATTGTCTAAACTTTAAACGTCTATAGCTGGATAACCGTTGTGAATTGGACCCATGTTTATAGGAGACGATAACTAGCGTCACGGACTAAATGACTAAATTTGAACTAGTCCAATCAAGGCAAGGCCCGCTGAATTAATATTGCATATAAGGCCTGCCCACTTCATTTAGCCAAGACGCAATTAGAAAGGACAATAGACGTTTCACATTAAGTGAAGCCTTAATATGTAATATGTAAATATGTAAGGCCTTAATATGTAATATTTAATTCAACGGGCCTTGGCCTTATATGCAATATTAATTCAGCGGGCCTTGGCAGAAATGGACATTATGCAAATTTTTTACACTACTTGATCGTGGCGCTAGTTATCCATTGGTGACAGCTGTCAGTTGGCTTTAATTTTTGGCGGTTTATGGCAAGTACGGGTTAATGGCTGTTTAATATTTAATCCAGAAAGTGTGTTACAATATAAATTTCAATTTTAGACAGATTTTCAGAACCTTATGTAAAAAATTAAATAAATAAAAGTGTAAGAAGGGTGCATTTATACTTATGGTCGAATTTTCGAACCAGGTAATGCACGTCATCAATAAATTTTATGACATAATAACTTGGTACGTCTACATGAAGTTCCAAACGATTTACAAATTTTATAACCTAAAAAATGTCAAACGTCAAACAAACGTTAATTATACACAACACGATCTGTCAAAAATTTGCAAGTAAAATTGGAAATTGGAAATATAAACATGCCAAAAATAATACTAACTTTACAAAAAATAAATATGAGCTAAATTAGAAAATAAAAACTCGATTTCTCTCTTATTTTCAAAAATGTATAGACCATTTGATTAAACACGGCTGCCTAATCTTAGAAAACTACAAAAATAATTGATATTTAGCAATTACATTTTGTATTTTTTTATCGCGCATTATTGGTAACGCCGACCGTTGATCATATGATTGGTGACGCGCATTACCTGGATCGACAATTGGACTATACAGTATTTTTCACCTAGGATTTGGGTTGTGTCGTCAGTTGGATTGTGAATTTATCAACAGTGCGTTGATAAATTCACAATCCAACTATACTCTATACCTATACTTCATCTCTTTCTAAACTAGGTTTTCATTACCTACTGCGCACGAATGCGTGTCTAAACAGACAGTTTTTGGACGGGGAAAGTTGACCTCAACCCAAATGCTAGATGAAAAATACTGTACTAGTTTTTCTTGGTATGAAGCAGGTAAACTTTCGGGGGATTGAACTGGTTATTTAACCTGAATATAAAATCAAATCTGTAAGTTTGTTTAGTTTTTTGTACCTTTTTCATGTTTTATAATTTTTAGAACAGCTTTTAGTTTTCAATCTGCATCTTTGGAATCGAAATGCAAAATACATATTTGCGAATTTCCTGAATGAGATTTTCTTAAATAAAATAAAAGTAACTTTGGTAATATGTTTATTAAATTAAAAAATATTAATAATAGAAAAACCTTTCGAATCTTCTCCTACTGTGCTACAACTTATCCGCAAAGAGTATTTGACTTTGTTATTGTTACTTGGAAACTCATGATAGGGTACGCCCGGACTTGAATTATGGCAAAGAGGGATGTAACAAGACACTTTTAGAAAGTAATTTTTGTTGAATAACCAAAGAATCACCAACAATTAACAAATTTAAATTAGAAATGCAGCTGTCAGTGAAAGGATAACTAACGCCGCGGACAAAATTTGAACTAGTCGATTAACTGTCAAATAGCCCTATTCGGCAGGCTTTATAAACTCCGTTTTAAATCAACGCAGGCGACTGGAGAACACAGTCACCTTCGTTCATATCCACTAATAACGTGTACCTATATATGGCCGTCCCAATTCCATTTCTAAATATTTTTGACAGGTCCTCTTGTCAGAGCCCTCTCCGGCAGAATGTGTAACTACGCTTTGTCATTCTACTTTGATAACTTTGTTAATTGAAGTTATTATTATTTATGCATTGTTATTATACTAATAATAATACACAGAAAAAATTATTAATCAGTTTGAAAACGTCAAATATTATTAACGTTTTACACTATCTAATAGATGTCGCCACAGGGAGGACCAATGGCCTACTTTCTTAAAACCTGTTTTTAGCTGAATTGGGACGGCCATTATACACGTTAGTGGATATGAATGAAGTTGGCCGTGGGGAGAAATGTATAGTTCACCGCAAATGGCGCTATCGTCCTTTCTAATTGCGTCTTGGCTAAATGAAGTGGGCAGGCCTTATATGCAATATTAATTCAGCGGGCCTTGAGTCAAATAGCCCTATTCGGCAGGCTTTATCACGGCCAACTTCATTCATATCCACTAACGTGTATATATGGCCGTCCCAATTCAATTTCTAAATATTTTTGACAGGTCCTCCTGTCAGCGCCCTCTCCGGCATTTAAACTATGTAATAGATGTCGCCACAGGGAGGACCAATGGCCTACTTTCTTAAAACCTGTTTTTAGCTGAATTGGAACGGCCATATATACACGTTAGTGGATATGAATGAAGTTGGCCGTGGCTTTATAAACTCCGTTTTTAATCAACACGGGCAACGCAAAATTATATTAAAATCCACTACAGATGGTGCCATGGTTGTTTCTAATCAAGGCCAACTGTATCAATAGGAACTTCATCCCTTATAACTTATAACCTTATAAGACCGTACCCACAGACCATTAAACAAGGAAGACCATTCAAAGCTAAAGATAAAATAGGAAGCAGCAACGATCTCAGCGCGGTCATAGCAGCTGGGTGAACAGTGAACTAATAGTTATAAGCGGAAGAACTTAAATATTAGAAAATTATCGCAAGTACTACATTAAATTTCCGTTAACGCTAAATCACCTGATGTTATACGCTATATTATTTTTACGGTAAATGACATTAGAGTTATCGTACGCCGCTATTTTAACGTACGCTAAAGTTTCCGAACATAACCTCAAAATGTTTATAAACACGTCAACATAACCTTACCACTCAAAATAACGTACGCAAAAACCCTCCGCTATTTTATGAAAATACCGGACCGCGGTTATTTCTTTAGCGTACGCTAAATGTAGACGCATGCGCATTCTTTCGATTGTACAAAAATACGTTACGTCAGGGATTAAACCACGTAGTTCATCCAGGTGCGCGCAGAGCGCTGCTATCAACGTTATTCCGGTTTTGTCCTATTCTTTGATTAGTCTTGCTTGTTTAATAGTCAGTCTGTGGGCCTGACTGTACTTTGATACAACCTATTTCAATACCGCCAGGTTAACAACGTGAAAAAACCCTGAGGCGGGAAATTTAACCTGTTTTCAATCAATGTGGATCACGCTGTATTTTATAATTCACACGCTGGCTAATATGACTATACATCCTGTAGGAAATTCAATGTACCAAAGTGTACCACTAACGTTAGAGTTGTTAAAAAATAAAAGAGGTATTTTTTGGACGGAAAACTGTCCTATATTTGGAAGGATGATCGTCATTATTTTCCAAACTATATTCAGCACAATACATTCTACTTACCTCCAATAATATGTATCATCTTGAAGGCGAAACTATTTTTGAACATACAGGAGGTGAGACCGTCCAGAATCGGGGATGAATGCTAACTAAATGAAAAATTCATGTTTCTTCGAGTCGACGCGACGCCATAATACCCAAATAGCTCAATGACGAGATAAAAACAAACAATAGACAGATGCAATATCTTGGTACGTTTAATTATTTTGGGCCCAAATATCATTTTTGTCACGGTCGATTGTGGTTTTGAATGTCTGTGCGCCAGTAGCCATGGTCACAATATCACTGTGATCACTTATCACACGTGTCCGCTTAGCTTGAATATCGTGGCCATCATTTTAGAAACTTCTGTTTTTATGTAATTGTGGACAAGGTTCTTTGAATGGTAAAATCATAAACAAATAAGCAGTATAATATTTATTTATTATATCAATCTGAAATCACAAGACATTATTGATGAATTTAACTTTAGCAATTTAATATACTAAAATTAGTGACTGTTAATTAGTTTAGATAACAATCTATAATTTCTAATTCAAAAGTTCAATTAATAATATTTCAGCAGAACTCGCTACTTTTGCTATTAGACTTGCTTTTCAATTGGCAAAATTTGTGCAACAATTATTAAATAATGCAAATATTAAAGGGGTCATATTAAGTCATTTCGAGTCGTATCTCCGGTGTAATATAAAAATTTAAGTCACAATAACCAATTCTTCATAAAATATGGAAATATCATAAGCGTAATAACTACAAACGCTTTTAATATGAAATGCATGTGATGAATAATAAGCAAAGGTGAAAGAAAACATCAAATGCATTAATAATAATTTTAATTCCCTATCATAATATTCGCATAAATACTACAACAGATAAAACAACTTTTCGTACGTAACTTGTGGCACAATTTTTAAGCCTGACTTTTTAAAAGCTCTAGGTAATAATTTTAACTTTAAATAGTTTCTTTTTCTAATGTTAGTATAATATAACCAGATCTAAACTCTTTCATTAAAGACTAACGTTGGTCCTTACTAATAATCATCTGGGTGTTTAGGAAATTTCCTAACATCACAACACTGACAAATAACGTCAGAACTCCAAGTGGCACCACAGGAGCCAAGCGCAGGGGACCCCTGGGACTCACTCTCCCTTTAATAATAAAGTAGGTAGCTTATCTCTCTTCGAACACTCACTTACAAATGTATATAAAATAATACAAATAATACATTAGGATAATAGCCCAATGCGAAATATTTGTACCTATAAAAATTTAAAAGCAACATACGTGCAATGCAAGTCGTCTAAGAAATACTGTAGGTCTTTAAAATGCACCAGAAGTCAGTTATGCTTAAAGTAAATACTTAGTCAACACATTTAGGATATAATTAATATTTAATACCGTTACGACACTGACTGACTTTAGATGGCAGTACTAAAAGTAATGCTATTATTATAAATGGCACAAGATATTATTTTCGTAGCAGAGCCCCCCTGAACTTCTCAAGTTGGCACCTGTAAGTGGCACTACTTTTATACCTAACCACAAAAAGAAAACGGTTGCTACACCATAATATATAATACCATCTAGAGAATTAAGCGAAGAACTCCTTTTTGCTTGACATATCGTATTCAAGCTCTTCGTTCTTGTACATCTCGATTTTCTTTTGAATATCATGGGATAGCATTTCCAATTGTTTATCGTGCTTAATTTTAAGCTTTTCCTTTCCTTTTGCCTGCTTTATGGTAGCCGTCTTACGTTCGTCCAAAAATCTCTTGGTGTTATTCTGTAGCTTTTCACGAAGACGTCGCTCCTTCTCTTGCTTTGTTTTTAAAGTCTTATCGTTGGTTATCTAAAATTTAGAAAAAAATTAAATACACCAATTTTATTTAAAACGAACAAAGAAATTGTCTTACCTCTTTTGAAGTTTCAACAGAAATTTTAGCCTGCCGTGCATTCATTTCTTTGAGCTCTCTTTCATGTTTTGCTTCCAACTGTTTCATCTGGCCTGCTTGTAATATCTCCATGTGTTTACGGAGAATATCACGTTGATCGTCAAGTTGATTTCGTAAAAATTCCCACTCTTGCTTTCTATGACGCTCCATTAATTCACTCCACTGAACTGTTTGCTCCTGAACCAGTTTCCGCACAGCCGGATCATTCACTAGATCGCTCTTACTACAACAAAAAAAAACAGTAAAACAACCCAATATCAATAGTTTTAAAATATTATTAAATATATGATCAAATACCCTTGTACCGTCTGGTGTAGGGTTTTTAAACAGTAAGTTTTTTGTTTCTCGCTATTTTGTTTGCTTCTTCCCAAGTTTTCCTTTTTTCCACCAGCATTTTCCCAATTACATTCCCTCTACTTCTTTTCTTCAATATTTTAGATTTCCGTATTTGTATCATTGTTGTATTTTTGTCCAATCTTTGGAGATATCCCCACCAACTCAGCTGTCGTTTTTCTATTTGTGTGCTTCTAACTCGGTCCTTCAAAGTAACTCCTTTGACTCTTCTTAAATACTTCATTTCCACTGCTTCTAATTTTCCTTTCATCCGTTTGGATAGTACCCACGTTTCAGCCCCATATCTGGCCTAAAAATTGTCTTATATACACTTAACTTTGTTTTTTATGTCACTTCTCTTTTGCTAATAAACGTCTTGTTCAAAGCATGGAAAAGTTTATTGGTCTTCTCTATCCTTTCTGTGACGGCTACTTCCTGTTCGTCTTGATCTTCAATTGTCACTGCTTGTCAATTATTTACTTGCACATCTGTGTTCTGTTGTTCTTTTGCTACTTTCTATTTTCTGTCAGTACATTGTTCCATATATTTAAGTTTGTTTATAAATTGTTTTCATTGCCTGCTATAATTACTATGTCATCCGCAAATGCATGTTTCTATAGACTATATGCAGTTTTTTGGTTTCTTGTTGACATTTTCTTATTATGTCATCCATAATATAGCGCTCACCTTGTCTTAAACTTAAACCTTCTTTCATTTTGAATTCTTCGGATTTGTTGTTGTTACTGATGATGTCGTTTCTAGAGCAGTTATGTAAACCCTTTTTTAGAGCTTCCCATACTTTCTTTCATTAAATCTAGAAAGGTGAAAAAAGTATTTTCATTTTGTTGCAGTCTCTTATCCAGTAATTCTTTTATGGTAAATATATGGTTTTGTGAACTTTACGAAACTCACTTTGTGCCTCAACCAGCGTTGGATTGATTATTCTTCTTAGTCTTGCTTCTATTACCATGTTTTTCACTTTCGTTCTCAAGTCTTTATATGCATTATATTTGTTTTCTGTTTTGCTTCCTAGGTAATCTCTCAATTTTTTCTTTTTTAGTTCTACCTCTGATTTCATCTCTTCGTTCCATCATTTAGTTCTTTTTGGTTGGTTGTTTGTCTTACTTAGCCACATGAGTTTCTAGCTGCTTGTGCATGTAATTATTTATTTAAACCTTTACCATGTATGTTCCACTGTCATTTGTTTTAGATTTGTCATTTCTCTACTTATTTGATTGTTTATTATTTATTTATAGTTTAGTCAATTGTTTCCCTTGCTCCTTTTCTGTATTTATTTTCTTTGTTCTTTTTATTTTTGCAAAAACAATGTCTCTCTCATAATGCACGTGCTTTAAGAAGCTTTTTATTATGTTTTCCTATTAATACGTAATGTATAACAAATCTTTCCCTTGTGTTTGGTGTTTGGCAGGTAAATGTATGAATATTCTTGTGTTTGAAAAAGATGTTGCTTACTGTGCAGTACGATCAATTCTCCTTTACTGTTATCTGTGACTCTTGCTAGGTTATCCCAGAATTTATTCGTTGTTTCCTTTGTATCATCATCATTGGGCCCATAAACTCCTATTACTGTTACTTTCTCTTCCTTAGTGAATGAGATATCAAGTGTTATTATTCTTTCCGATATTCCTTTCCAATTTATAATTTGACTTGCCAGCTCATTCTTGATCATCAAGAAATTAAAAATAGAATATCAAAAGCAAATAGACTGGACTATCAAATAAATAACACCATTATAGGAAAAGAAAAATTAAGCACCAAAGCAAAGATGCACCAATATAAAACAATATACGTTCCTACACTACTCTATGGATCAGAGACGTGGTATATACTTGACAAACATCGATCAAGTATAACAGCATCAGAAATGAGATACCTGCGAAAAGTACTGGGGAAAACAAGAAGAGACGGAATCAGAAACAGTAGTATAAGAGATGAGTTAGACCAGCAACCAGTGATAAATGAAATCGAAAAGAAACAACTAAAATAGTACGGACACCTCACTCGTATGGATGCAGAAAGATACCCCAAAATAGTATATGAAATGAGAACAGAAGGAAGAAGAGCAAGAGCCAGACCCCGAGTCCAGTGGAATGACAACATCAAGGAGATAGCAAGGAAAACAGGAAAAAACAACGAAGAAGTTTGGAGATTGGCGAGAAACCGAAACAACTATAGGAAATGGGTAGAGGAGGACCCAACGCCATAAGGCATAAATGGGAAAGAGAAAGAAGAAGAAGAAGAAGTTCGAACTCCCACTTTTCGAATTCCTCTGGGTCTTCTAAATTCCTTTTCCGTTTAATGTACTCCAATATACTACTATTTACGCTTTCACTCTAGCCTGCCCTTTTATTTCTTCTCTATCCGTCATGTATTTCATTTTGACCTTTTCTGTTCAATTACGCCGTCTGACTGTTCCGATACCACGCTTTATACTACCATGGGCGACGTCACTGCTGCATCTTAGAATGCTCGAATCATGCTCATTTGTTGTGTCGCTCCCGTACTTTGCAATTCTCGCCTTTAGGTTATCACTCATCACTACAAGTTGAATTTTTAAACTTTAAATATACTTGTTTTTAAACTTCAGCCGCCTTAAATATTAGCTACTCTTTTTAACCGCCACTTTAATACTTGCACTCTTTCACACTATAAATTTTATTTCTATACTCTATTAAATGCCACTGAAAACCTTGCTGTATGACATGCCTGTGTTTACGGTTACGCAACGATACAATTAAATGATAATTAAATATAAATATATAGATGGAGAAATATGGGGGAGGCCTTTGCCCGGAAATGGGATCCTTGACAAGGCTATTATTATTATATAAATCTTACTTTTTTCCTTTGATAAGTTTATCAATAGCAGTACACTGAGATTTCTGAACGGTCAACTTTTCTTTCGCTTGCTTTTTCTTCAGGGCATCATATTCTTTTTGTTGCTTTCGTGTACTCTTCTGGAATCCTTTATCTTGCCTAATATATTCGATGGTTATCGGTTCAAATACCAGGGGTTCTATAATAACAAAACAATAAAGCTAGTTGCTATGTTAACTTGCATGTAATACGTAACCTTCTTTTTTCTCTCCTTTCTTCTCGACTTTCGTTGCTTCGGCTTTGCTATCAGTTACTTCGATTCCCATCGATGACATCTGTTCGTTTTGTTTTTGCTGAGCTCCCATAAAACCCCGTGGATCACTTAATGCAGCCATAAAATCTTCAAATCCATCGGGGACATAGATCTTGAGTTCAATATTGCAAAACAACATAGGAAGCGACATAGGAAAATTTGCCTCAGTTCGTAGAGAAATATGTCTGTAACCAGCTTGTAGACCATCGAGCGGAAGTATGCGTTGTCCTAATAATTTACCTAATAAAAATATTTATATAAGAATCATCGCTAAAAATATAACGAAATATATTACGACGTACTATTTTCATCGTATACACCAAAACGTAATACAGCTAAATCTGGTAAAACAACCTTCCTGAACAAAAATGGTTCTTCGTTATATACGGGGTTTAAACCATTACCAGGTACCAATCGTGTACGAAATTCCTTGCGAATCGTGTCTGTCGGTAAACCATACATATCTACCTCGACGTATGTACCAACCTGAAATCAATATGGTTTTCTTTTTTATTTTAAAGGGTCAATTACATTTGTAGATTTCTTAATGTGCAATGTAATGTGTCCCTTTTGGGTTTTATATTGGGCTCTACAAACCTTCGATCTAAATATTTACGTAACTAATGAAAAAATGAAGAATAAAAAAAACAAAAATTTTATAACGGATAACACAGAAAGAAAATAAAATTAGGCTCACCTTTTTATCTGACAAAAACTGACCAGATATAACCTGAACAGAACACTGTGCGGCAATAACACCATCTACAGGACTTTCAGAAAAAGGATCGAATATACGATCAGATCGCCTCATGAAATCTGGTTTTAGCAGATAACCACAGTTACCATTGTATTCGAACTTTCCTTGATTTAATTGCATAGGCAAATCAGATGTTTGGAAATTCAAAGACACCATTTGGCAACCGGCATTCCAAAACACCTAAAAGAAAAAATTAATAATCGTTTGCTTGGACGTAAACTGTACGACATACCTGCGGCATATAATTTGATGAATTTGCTCTTGTACCACTAGGATAAATACGAGACATCTGCCTTTTATTGTAATTAACGAATTCGATAGCTGATGACTTTAAATAATTCAAACCGACGGGTTCAGAAAAACTTGACATGTTGTGATGTATGTTTTTCCCTAAAATTTAAGCAGTTAATTTTTAGAGATGTGATCAACTACTACTTTCATATTTAATTATTTACCATCGGCGACATCCCAACTCTGAAACTTAACGGGCTGAGCATAATTCACCATCGAGCTAAGCCACGGATGAACATTTGTTGTTGAGCCAGTGTACTGAACCACAGGTGCTGCTTCTTCACCAGGGGCATCTGTAGGTGTAGGCTGAAAATAATTAAAAATTTGAATACATCTGTTAGATAAACGCAAGTATTTTCTCTGTTTCGGCATTAGAATGACATTATTTTAACATGCTTTTTGATGCTAGAATGAGCTTCAGTCTTAAAACGAGTTTAGGTTGCATTTTGTTTTCAGAAATTGGTAAACGGTATTAATAATTAATACACAAAATACCTAAGCAACCATTGCCTTCCTTCCTCTGCAGTGCATTTCCAAAATATTGTGCCTTGCTTTCTTATATCTGGATCGCGTATTGCTAATACTGGGTCCAGCAGAAACCTCCCATATTTTAAGCTTAGGGCCGATCTTTCCATCTCCTAATAAACTTCCCAATAACCTATTTGACAAATATCACGGAGTGTCTTTCCACCTCCTAATAGCATTTATCTGGTTAATAAGTTAAGTTATTCGGCAGATAACTTATTAGGCGGTTGAACTACCAAATAAGAGTACCTAAGACATGAAAGCGAATGCACAACTCGATCTCAGTTGTTCCAACTTCATAAAGCGCAGGCACAAAATCTCCGAAGAATGTTTTTTATGTTGTTAAAATAAGATGGACCTTTTTGAATTTTTCTTTGTAGTCTGTGAGAGGTTCTGGATTACGGCAACCTCTCCATGTTTGCAAATTTATTTCTGGAATTTATGGACTGTTTACTTTTTAAGCAGTCATATTTTACACGTAGAACCTTTGCAGTTCTATTAACTGTCCCTGTTAACGCATTAAAATCATGGGCTATTTTTGCTAAGCTTGATTTTTGCTTTTCCAGGTAATCGCCCAACGTCTCCGCATAACGAGATTAACTGTCCTGGAAACATTTCTTTTAAAACGTTGATTGATCTTATTGCCATGTTTGGAACCACACATTCGGATTTTAGGGTTCTCTAAGTTTTGGTTCCAGGAAGTTTCGTAGCATGTCGATATATCAATCGGCAGTTACATGTGAGCTGTGAAGTGGCCTTTCATGAAGCTGTTGGGGATTTTCTGCCGCCCAGTAATGAAAATTCTGCTTGTTAGCACAGCCGGACAAATGGAAATGAGCTTTGTCACTTATTATCAAAACAGCATTTTCTGGGACGTTTTGAAGGATATCGTTACAACATGCACTGCAGTTTCCTCAGTCTAGTTCACAGAGTTCCTGCACGATCATTTTGTACGGGTGAAACTTATGGTCTGCGTGTAAAATTCTTCTCACAGTCCGATCTGATCTGGGAGATCGTAGAACTGATTCTCTTACAACTTGAATATTTTCTGGAGTCCAAGCACTTCTAGGTCTACCAGGTGATTTTTGTTTTGAGGTTGAACCTGTGGCTCTGAGATTTGTAACCCACAACAAT
Source organism: Melanotus villosus (assembly GCA_963082815.1). Classification (NCBI taxonomy): domain Eukaryota; kingdom Metazoa; phylum Arthropoda; class Insecta; order Coleoptera; family Elateridae; genus Melanotus; species Melanotus villosus. The sequence continues at coordinate 9,947,787 of OY720421.1, read as the reverse complement.
ATGGTTTTACGGTCTGGAACAGGAGCATTTCTACCGAACGTGAAGCGAGTACGAAAAGTTCTTTGCATCGCAATCACAGAATTGTTAGTTTTGATAAATGTTTCCACTACAAAAGTACGATGCTCGCCCCTCGAATTCATGATGGCAACTTAAAACGGCAATGCACGTGCTACTAATAGAGAACATTAAGATCTCCCTCTGTTCGGTGATTCGCGCACAGTGGCGGAGCAAAACATGGAAGGTTATTTTGCCGGACCCAGTATATTGAGATGATATTTGATTTGGATGTTATAATTAAAGATTATGTTATTTGTTAATTTGTTGACGAAAGTTATTTTTACAAAGACTATTAATATGCAGATTTTAAATTATAAAAATTGTAACATAAATGTTAGGTAGCTAGATTAAATTTAAGTTATTAATGTATATATGTTATAATCATTGTTAGAGAATAATTAGCTAAATTCAGTAGTCATAGAAATGTAAAATTAGTTACTTTAGAAACCTTGTAAATAGTTGTTATAGTGAAAAACAATGTAGATAAAATATCTTGGGATACAGAAAAAAACAATTTAATAAATAATTGATATTTTGCATTCAAAGGGGCAACAACCAAATAGGTTTGCTCGTCCCAAAATAATAAATATCAACCGATTATTTAACTTTAAAAAGAGTTAACGATCATTAGAATCATTATTGAATTGAAAGAAATTAAAATTGAAGCAGAATCAAGTGAAAATTGAATTTCAAGTAGAGGCAATTCAAGCAGAGGCAATGCAAGCAGAGGCATTTTGAAAATTGAATTAGAAACAGAGGCAAATTGGAGTTTGGTGGAAAAATAAAAAATTTTGGAAAAGAAGAGGATTTCGAACAAAACCCAGGAGCCGGTGTAAATAGTGAGTGTAAAAACCATAATTATAAGATAGTTTTAAGCAGGGTTGGAATCAGCTGATTTGTATACAAATCAAGTACTTCAGGGTCGCTCGAGTTGCGTGTCTGCCCGTGCAATGGTGGCGCCGCCTGGCCACTGAATGCAAACTAAGCATAAAAATGCTGCCAGATTTTACACTAACTTGGCGAATCTGATTGTTATGTGATCAGGGGTAGTATTTTCAACTCCTTGTAGGTCCTGGTCACAACAGCCACATCATCTGCATAAGCTAACAGTTAGTACGAATTTGAAAGTATATTAGCATTGCATTTAATCCCACTATTCCTTATCATCATTCCCAGCACAATATAGAAAAGGGTCGTCGAAATTGGATCCCCTTGCCTGAGCCCACTTTTTTTACAAAATTCTCTGACAATTTACCCTGGTTAGTGGTGTGCATTAATGTTGTTTTTGTTAGTTCAATTAAGTCTTTTGGAAAGTTTAGACCCTTCATTGCTTGCAACATTTTCTGCCGGTTCACTTTGTCATATATGCCTGCCTAAAGTCAATGAACAACATAATCTTCTTTTTGAGGCATTTTTCTTAAATTTGATCTAATTCTGTGAAAGCCACACTGATATTCGCCAAATTTTTGCTCTAATCAGTGTGGCGAGAATTTAAAACTGAGATTGGGCGGTGGTTTTTACAGCTTAGCCGGTCACCCTTCTTGTAAATAGGACTCATCACTGCTTGGCTCCACTCAGCAGACATCCTTTTACTATCCCAGTTTTTCTTTATCGACTTCACAATACTTCCAGTTAACTTTCCTCCTGCAGATTTTAGCAGTTTTGCTTGAATTCCATCACTTTCATTGTTTTTCATAGATTTTATTATCTCCACTATTTCCTCTTTTGTTGGACTAGCTTCTCCTAGTGCTCTTACCTCCTCTTCTTCCTGTTCTTCACTAGTCAGCAACTATTCATAATAGCGGCGCCATCTTTCAGCCACTTCAGTCTCTTCACTTTTTATTTTATCATCTTTATCTCTGCACATCATCGCTCTTGGTTGAAATCCAGATTTTATTCTCCCTACGCTTTTGTAAAAGATTCTTACTTGCTGTCTGTTGTTTGCCTCTTCAATTTCTGTTGGTACAGTTTCTTCTTTGTCCTGCATGTCTGCTTTACTTCCCTTTTCATTGCTTTGTATCTTGATTTTCTATTGACCCATTATCTCTAACAATTTCAGCTTGGCTTTTTCCTCTTTCCTAACATTTCTTCACAATCTTTGTCAAACCATTTTTTACTTCTATTCAGCATTGGTTTTAAATTATTGCTAGCAGCCTGCATTATTCGGTCCTTTATTGCCGTTGATGCTTTAATACTATCAATCTGCCTGTCCGTATCTTTACTAAATTGTACTTTCACTTCTTCGGCCTTTAGCCTTTCACAATCCCATTTTCTTCCTCTACCCAACCTTTTAACTTCTCTGCTGCAAAATTGATCAGTTCTTCCCCATTCGAATTTGTAATCTTATGTTTACTATATTTACCCATCATTGGGTGATTTCTGCTGCCTCTTCCAAGTTTGGCGTTAAAGTCACCTAACACCAACTTTACATCATATTTCGGAATGTCTTTCATATTCTTGATTCAGTGTTTCGTAATATTGTTGTTTTATCGCATCCTCAGACACTTCTTTTCCTGTATCTACTCCTAATTCTTATAAAACATAATCCGTTATTTATAGCTAAATTTTATGGATTTTTTTCATTAAAAACCCACTACCAAATAATTTTGTGGCCTCCAACTGTTGAACAAGAATTTCTTCCCCTTTTATATTGGTGTCTTGGATAGCAACCAAATCAATTCTGTATCATTTTAATTCTCTTATTAACTGTAACCACTGAAGCTCAGTGTTACAACTAATCCTTCCTCGGCGGTGATACATTTCTAAAACATTATGCCTTGCTTTCTTATGTCTGGTTCGGATATTGCTAATAATTCAGGACATTTTTTCATAGCACATTCGGAAGTACTTAAAGAGGAAAAGTGTACGATACTCTCCCTAACATTATCTCGTTGTGTTTACGTTTTACTGGCTGTCTGGTGCCGTTCTTCTTTTTCGACTTTAGTAGGAAGTGCCAACGTCACTATCATTACTTCTACCCTACTGTTGGTATCATTCAAGCTGCGACACAACGTGGAATCAAATTATTTAAAAAAGCTGTACAACAATAATAAAAGAAGAACTCATCTATTTAGTTCCAATCCTTCCTCTCAAATGTGCAGAGATAATATTCCATTCAATTCCGAAGCGTTCGGTTCCGTTCACTTCCAAGCAAATGTGCAGCAACAACCTTTACAGTACAACGTCTTTCTCACATTAAGCTTTATCATACATATTGTAGTGAAGCGAAATTACTTAAATATTATATAAAAGCATTTCCTTAAGAAAGTGAATTACTAACATTGAATACGTTAATATTTAGTATGACTGATATAAAAAGGTGACGCAATGATTGTTTGAAATAGGATGTTATTGAATATGGTTATCAACTAGACATGCACCTGCTAAATATGTGTCATGTAAACATCTGGTTAGTTTCAAAATAATCGTAATGTCTTTAGATAAGTAAGTGAATAATGCACATCTGCAATTGCACCTGCTAAATAGTTTGAACACATGTTAAGAATGTGAACAGTATAAATACATGGGCTTTACCCATAGTAAATCAGTCTCTACTAAAGAGCCTCACGACAATGTCTAAGTAAGATCGGACGAGAGGTCTTTACTCGAACCCCTGGCCCTCAGCCAAGGGTTGGGTTAAACATTCTTTACATCGTGGTAACAATGTAAAGAATGTTTAACCATTACCAAGATGTGTTATACATGTAAGTAGATAAGTAATGTTAATATTTTGTATTAAGTCCATCAGACTTAGAACTTATTAAGTGTTTGGGATTTCATATTTGTAGACCAGTTTAAATAACGTTTGAATGTAAACTTATAACAATATATTTGATGTTAGTTTGATCGTGTATTATTAATGAATACTTCTCGCAAAAGCCAAGCATTAACATTCGTAACTGAAGGTGGTATAAGACTCTACCATCATAATCAATAATAAACAAAACCCCTTCGTTACAATATGAAAATTGCTGCAATAACCCATAAGGTCTTACTTTATACTATGCTTACAATTTTGAAACCTTGTTAACACAAATTTGTTACAAATACAAATTGAGTGTTTAAGAATAATGTGTAAAATTTAAAGGAAAATCTGAATAAACATATTGTTTAAAAAATAGAATAGTTAAACTAACCAACACTTCTACTGGGATTTCAGTGGATGCAGCGGATATACTTGCATCTTCCTTTTCTTCATCCTCAATAACAAACTGACCTTGCCTGAATAATTCCAGTTCCATTTTTTCGACCTCAGGTTTTAATCTAATAAAATCAAATGGTAATAACTTATTTTCTACAGATATTTATTACTACCTTTTGTTTTTGATAAGAATTTTTCGTTTTAGCAAAGAAGGTGGAGGTAATGGGATTCCTGGGTCTAATGGAAAATCATCCAAAGGCTCTCTCAACAATAAATCACCTGCAAAACCGATTTAATATTTCTTAGTAGTTATTAATAACTCTTTGTTTAATAACATATGTCTACAGCATATTCTTGAGTAATCCTGTTAACTAAGAATTCATCCAAGTTAAAATCAACTGGAATCAAATGTTAATCATTTCATTTATAGTATAGATCAAGAGATTCAATTTGAAGTCATCCTCAGAGGGCTATGAAAACAAAACTCATGTCAGCTAGATTCAACTCTTGTCAACAAGATACAAAACAAATAACCAGAAAATTTTAAATTAGACTGTGCTGGCACTTGAAAGCCAAATCCAAAACTTCCTCAGCTTTAAACATTTTCATTTGAAAGATCTGTCAAAATAAATCGAAGTAATATTTCCTAAATCTATGAATTTTAATTTCATGGCCTTCTGAGGTTGACTTTAACTTGGATCACTTGATATAATAAATCCTTACATAAATACTGTTGACATACCCAATATTTCATCACAGTATCTTGCCAACTTATACTGTTGTGCTTTACAACAATGGTTTTCAAAAGATAAAATTAATGGGTAATCCGATGTAACAAAAGCGGTATCTCTGATGGCGATGATGACATCTTTAAACACAATGTCAGTACACATAGCCTTGCCGTGGGTTATGATCGGCTCTTCGTCTTCACCTTTACCTGTATTACAGACGTATTTATTACACTTATTTAAAGAAAAACTTTTAGTATACTAATTACCATCCCAACAATCCAGTTCAACGCATCGACAACCAGCCAACAAAACTTGCCTATACATTTCAACAGATGACTTCCCACCAAACTGTCGGCCAGTCAGGTACGTGTTATGACTAGAATTAATGTAATAAGCGCAAAGTGGCTGATCCATTTCCATATATATGTCGAGTCGATCCAGAAAGACCGGTGCATTTTCGTCGGACATTAAATACCTAATTAAGCCATCTTTGGTAAGCCTATTTAACTTCTTTGATTCTTCATCTTGCTCGTACGTAGCAATGATTTCAGAAGCACGTTTTTCGTCATACAAAGGATACAAGATTTCATTCAAACGTGGATCCCTCTGTTTCTCATTCAAGAAGTATATGAACTGATCCAAATTAATATAATCTGCTTTCCCTTGAGTCCTATGTTAAAAACAAATATTAGTAATTCGTGGTAATACAAAAAAAACTTATACGTACATAAATCGAAACAAGTCTTCAATATCATTTCGGGGACAAATTTTGTGGTATAAAGCATAGAATTTGTCAAACGTAAAATGTTCGGGTTCGATAAGGTCATTTTTACCGCTTGGCAAACCCAATTCTGCAAGACACTGGTATACATATTTTTCGGTCTTTCCAGAAGCGAATGTCCTCGCTACTACTTTTACTGGTACTTTTCCTCTAGGATCCGATAGAAATCCGAGCCTCATCCAACTAAAACGATTTCCGTTAGTAAACAGATTTAACAAAGACAAGCTTGTGTTTGAAGTAGATATGTGTTAAGCCATGGCTGCAAGAATTCTTCAAACACTTCATGCTGTGATCTAATCTAAAGCGAATAAAAAATGATGATAATATTTACAACATTCAAAAGTTTGCAGCAATGTGAAGTAATGGAAGGAAGTAATGTAAAACGTATTAGTAATGAAAAGATTCAAAGGATTAATGATGGAGATATAGGTACAGACGCAACATAGGGAAACACCAATGTATTTTTTTAGAAAGGATCCGCGATACCTTTGGAATATGTATGGATTCAGTATGTTTTTGGATTTAGTTAACGCTTGAAAGAGATAGAAATACTAAGGCGTCTGCCATTGCGACAGGCGATTATTTCATTGTTTATTTTTTATATCTGTCAATTTTTGTTGTTACTGTTACTTGGTCGAGCAGCAACTGTGATCGAGCCAGTGCTTACATTCGTATCAGTTTCAAAAGAGTTGGTTCATTTCTTCAATCTAATTATACCTACAGCAGTGGTAGAAGAACTCGAAGATGAGCTCCGCAACCAAAAGATTTTTTTTAAGTTAAATTACGAAGTAATAACCACGAATACCAAGATTGTTACTTTTCTCGACAAAAAACAGGTTCAGATTGACCGAGTACATTGCAATGGATGGAGGGGGTGACTCCTCGGTCTAGTGAATAGAACGTGTTTGTATTTATTCGCTTGCTGATTTACCCACTGGATCACTGAGCCAGGTATTGTACTAAGCAAACACTTTGGCTTAGTGCTCGGCCAAATATACTATCTCAACAAAGTACTCATCAGGTGTACACTAGGCATCAAGTCCAGCAAGTCTCAAAGACCTAAGTGAAAGTAGCCATGAATCACATAGCCACAAAAATTGTTTTTAATCTTTAACAGAAGATCAAAACAACGGAATCATTAGCTCAGAAGGGTTTCGGAAAAAATAAAAAACGAACCCAACATTAAAGTAATAAAAAATTGAATTAAGGATAATGTTGAAACAAAACGTCAATCACCACAATGGTAAGCACTGAGTACTTCAAAACAAATGAAAATTTGGCAAGCTTTGATTGACTTCCCAATATTTCTTTTACATATATGAACTTTATACAATACCTAAGTTGTGCTTTTTAAATAATATGACGATGTGAAAAAAGATTATGCTTCATATAAATAAATTACATATATACCTAGTAAACAGAAATCTAATGAGGCAATCAACTTTAATAGCACCACAGTCGGCAAAACAATTTCAGTGCAAATGTGGTAGTAATTACGAGTTTCTCATTAAAACGTTATACATTATTCATCGAGCGAATGGCATCGCAATTTCAACGGATATAAAACTGAAATAACACATACCAATATGACTTTTATAAAGTTTTCTGTGTTAAAAATGTTTGTTATGTATAAAGTCTTCATACTGATTTTATTTCAATGAAATACTAATTGTTGTAATAAACAGCAGATGTCAATGTAAATCATGATAATTACCAAAACATGTTGAATTATTTGTAGACCATATGTGCTTTACAGGTGTATCATTTTTAGTATAGATTAACAAGTGCTATTTTGATAACCGTCCCCTTTCAATTGATAACTATCAAACTGCCGATAAACATAATTTATTACTTATAAATAGCATTTATTATGTTTTATAATCGACTACAATAATTTTAAGGGCAAACAAAATCAATTCATTTTGAAATAACAAGTATAACTCGGCCATAGGGGGGAAAAGGCTGGTATGGCCGTAGAGATTTATACGGCTACTGATTGAACAACTGACAGCTTTGCCAGCAACCTCTTGTCCAGAAGTAACAAGTGTGAAGGAGAGTTCTCAGCGCCTAAACTGGAGCCGATCGACTAAGAATAGAAAGCCCCTACAGAACTATTGCCGGCCCTCCAAACTATTGCTTCTCATCATTCGTAAAAAAATATATTTTTTTGCAAAACATTCTAAAGTGCCTCGGAACCAGGATGGAAAAAAGTTATGACGAATCAGGCTACGAAAATGGAATATGAATTTGAGATGCTGGAATATCCAGGGATTAAGAACAAAAGAAATGAATTAAAAGTACACAGAGTGAAACAAAGAAAAAACGAAATGAAGTGAAAGAACAGTATGTACATTTTTTCAGCGAGGAGAGCAAAAGCAGGAATATCAATAGTTATTAATAAAAAATGGTTGAAACAAATCAAAAGTTGGACAGCAATTGATGAAAAAATTATAACGCTAGACCTGAAAATCTATGGTTATGTTACTAAGGTAATAGGTGTTTATGCTCCGAATGACGACACTGATGTAGAAGCAAAAGATAAATTTTACGATACGCTAACTAATGTAGTAGCCACCACTGCAAACAGAACAGAAATCTTTATACTTGGAGATTTACACGAGTGGGTAAAAGAGCAAAGGGTCCAGTCACAGATCATTAAACAAGGAAGACTAAACAAAGAATAGGACAAAACCGGAATAACGTCGATAGCAGCGCTCTGCGCGCACCTGAGTGAGCTACATAGTTTAATCCGCCATATTCCCTGACGTACATTATTTTCGTACAATCGGAAGAATGCGCATGCGTCTACCTTTAGCGTACGCTAAAAAAATAACCGCGGTCCGGTATTTTCATAAAATAACGGAGGGTTTTTGCGTACGTTATTTTGAGTGGTGAGGTTATGTTGCCGTGTTTATAAACAATTTTGAGGTTATGTTCGGAAACTTTAGCGTACGGTAAAATAGCGGCGTGCGGTAACTCTAAAATGTCATTTACCGTATAAATAAAATGGCTTATAACATCAGGTGATTTAGCGTTAACGGAAATTTAACGTAGTACTTGCGATAACTCTCTAATATTTAGATTCTCCGCTTATAACTATTAGTTCACCCATCTGCTATGAGCGCGCTGAGATCGTTGTTGCTTCCTATTTTATCTTTAGCTTTGAGTGGTCTTCCTTGTTTATTTGTCTATGGATCCAGTAGTAGGTCAATATGGCGAACGCGAAGATACCACAACTTATTGAATTTTGTGAATGATCTCAACTGAAAATCTAAATAGATTTTTTCCTCACAAACGTATTCACAAATATACCGGATGTCTCAAGTAAGACGGAACATATGAAAACACCAATGAATTTTTTCAAAAAGGATTCGCGATACCCTTGGAATATTTATGGATTCAGTGCTCAACGTATGTTATTGGATTTAGTTAACGCTAGAAAGAGATAGAAATACTGAAGGCGTCTGTCATTGCGACAGGCGATTATTTCATTGTTTATTTTTATATTTGTCAATTTTGACAGCGACAAAACGTCAAATTATTAAAACTGTCAGTTACTAAAGAATCTACATCTAGAATGCAATGAAGCGCAATTATAGATTCATTATTATTATTATTATACTAAAACAATAAGTATAATTTAAAACATTTATTTATAATGCCATAATACTTTACATATTTACTAAAATCACTATTTACGTAAAGGTACAATTGTTACATTTTTCTTGCACTTGTACTTCACCAAATTATACATTTTTCTCTATGTAACCAATTGCATATCTATCTACGTGAACCATTAAAATTTGTAAGGTGCATTAATAACTTCTGACAGAGATTTTAGTACAGCTGACTAGACAAATTCTTATTTTCATTACATTTTTAAGTTCATTCGGTACCTGACTGATGATCATTTGCTTTCTTTTGATAAGATTTAATACCATTCCATGTTTTTAGTGATATAAACTCGACAATTACGAAGATAATTTGCTGGTAGTCCGAAATATTGTAAACATAACCTCACATTTTTATAGAATTTACTTACGTTTTCTTTACGTGTGCCGTTGTAATTAAGGCGAATTCAATTTTAAATATGCCGAATGCAGAAACGGCGATTTAAAAAATTACGCATTTTACGTATTTTTATTGTAAATGAAAGTTTTAGGTGCTGTCAAAATTGACAGATATAAAAAGTAAACAATGAAATAATCGCCTGTCGCAATGACAGACGCCTTCAGTATTTCTAACTCTTTCTAGTGTTAACTAAATCCAATAACATACGTTGAGCACTGAATCCATAAATATTCCAAAGGTATCGCGGATCCTTTCTGAAAAAATACATTGGTGTTTCCCTATGTTCCGTCTTACCTGAGACACCCGGTATATGAACTCAAACCACTAGGAATTTAAAATCCATTATCGTATAACTAGGCAACAAAGCCACATAAAAGTCATTGATGTCAGAGTGAAAAGAGGAGCTGTATGCGGGTATCCGCCCTATTTAGTTGTACAACTCACAAGTATAACAATACAGCAACACACATTGAAAGAGAAAAACATGGAAGAGAAATAAGACATCTGAAATACAACCTAGATCTACTATATTTCTCTATAAATTAAGATTAGCAGAAAAGATAAGAGGCAAACCATGCGATTTTCCAGAAGAAATGTACAACAACTTAAAGGAATGCATACACCGGTCAGCTAAAGAAGCACTGGGGGAGACATATAATTCTAAGAGAAATATACGGAATTGTTGGTGGAATGAGGAGATCGAGGAAATGATAAAGGAAAATAAACTACTGCATAACCGATGGTTAACTACAAAAGATCCAGAAGATAGAAATATGTACAGGCGATGCTGCTATATGGATAAGACCTAAACCATAGTCTAAGCAAGGCCCGCTGAATTAATATTGCATATAAGGCCGTACCACTTCATTTAGCCAAGACGAAATTAGAAACAACGGTGGCGCCATTTGCGGTGAATTATACATTTTTTAATGGAGAAATGTATAGTTTACCTCAATTGGCGCCGCTGTTATTTCTAAATTGCGTCTTGGCTAAATCAAGTAGTAAGGCCTTATATGCAATATTAATTCAGTGGGCCTTGGTCTAAGTAAGTTTTAAATGGCGGTTGAACGGGTTTTTGTTTCCTCGCCCTATGCAGTTTCAGATTTAGTTACAACAAGATATAACGCATGGCAAATTTCACGAGTCAGAGCGGGACACGGATATGCGTTATATCTTGTTATAACTAAATCTGAAGCTGCATAGGGGGAGGTAACAAAAACCCGTTCAACCGCCATTTAAAACTTACTTAGACTATAAAAGACAGTTATTGGGAAAAGAAATGTAATGAAATAGAGAAATTACTGGGTAGTTCTAAATCGAGAGCAGCTTGGAAAACAATTAGAAGTATATACCATATTCAGAATCAAGCTGCAGTGGATCAAAACAAACGTATGCTTAGATCACGCCCATTGACCAATAAAAACGTAAGACTGCAGGTACACGTGTGTTTCATGTAGAAATTATTGTTTATTCGCACTGCAGCTTGATTCTGAATATGGTATAAGTACAAATACAACAGAAAGATTGACAATCTCTCTAATAAGACTTTCAAGACATAAACTACAATGTACAGAAGAACGTAGACACCACTTGTGAAGAAATAACAGTGAACGAAGTAAGGAAAGAACTGAAAGCTATGAAAAATAATAAATCCCACGGAGCAGGAGGTGTGCCTGTAGGACTTTTAAAATACGCTCCTGATATAGCTTTAGAAACATAACGTACGGAGGAGATTTTCAGGGTAGATAGAGGAGACTAAGGTAAACATGTTTTCAGAATAAACTTTTGTCAAAAACCCAATAACAAAAAAGTTACAGTGGTTTAAAAATCTTAAAAAAAGTTTGCCAGTTAGTCCAGTCAAATGGTAATTCAACTTTGCATTTTTGGTTGGCAACAATTTTTTTTTATCGGTGTATAGAGGGGTCAGTGGTGAGTCTAAATCAGAGTTTTCGGGGTGGTAACCCCCCCCCCATTCGGCCGCCATCTTGAAAAGAAGGGTTAATTAGTTTCTCGGCTATATCTCTGTAGTCGTGAATCTTACAAAAAGTTTGTACAAAGTTTTTTTGTAGAGAATCATATTATGTATAATTTTTATTAATATGTAATAACAAAGTTATAAACTGTAATTAATTTTTTGTCTGTTTTGGCTTTAAGGCCACTTCTGAGGATTTTTTTTAAACAGTGTCAAGTTTGACAGGTACAGAATGTCATTTGACCAAATCTGTGTGCACTTTTTTTAGTCCTTAGACAGGCACAAACCAACGCCGTATTGATTTTTTTAATAAATACTTTAATAAAAAAAAGTCCCATATGATCCGGACTTTTTGACAAACCCTGTATATAAATAACAAGTATTTAATTTTAAAGGGTATCCAGTGAAAGTTTGGGTATACGTCATTGATGAATTATGACATCATATTAGGCAGTGTTGTCACATGTAACTGAACAATCACCATTTACAGGTTTTCCCAGTTTTCATTGAATTCATTTTTTAATAAATAGTTTTAAAACAGTATATTCTTTAATTGTAGCAAGCAAGGTATTAAACACTTTTAAGTTGCACTGTGTTAGGTGAATTTGGAGTAATAAAATAATTACGGAAAGGTATATGAAAATTATTATTAAAACTAACCTCAAACATGACATGTGTCAACTACAAAAGTAAACAGGAAAATTAAGTATGTCTGGCAGCGTAGCTATCAACACGAACAGCTGTACCAACTTAATAGACAAACATCATCAACATATAATCCATTCAGAAAACTCCCTTGACGTTTACGCTGTCAAATGAAAATTTGGGAGTGTACTTTATGTACAGAACCTATCAACTTTTTTAGTGAATGTACTTAACGTCAAACTGAAATGTAAGGTTATGATAAATCATTTGTCATTTTCGTAAAATTAAGTAGAACAAGGTAAAAATGGGTTTATTAATAATACAAGTATGCAGTGTAGTACCATGAGATCGAAAAAAAGATGATTCTGAGCAGGCCTTGACTAGTACAACACAATTGGTTACACTGGTTCTAGAATGCCTATGAATTTAATGTGACAGTGACATTTCAAATGTAAGTCAGTTTTGAAATCTTGTTTCCAGAATTATTTAAGTTTATCGTTGTAATACTAGTGTAATTTTTCCAAAAAACACAATTTACAGACATGTATTCATCTTAGTTTTCAGTTTGTTCCCTAAATAAATACTGTTTTGTGTTTTAATTTATTTGACATTTATTAACCTCTAACCTACTGCCACATTTTGAAATCAGTCTTGCCAATCGTATTGTACTAGTCAAGGCCTGCTCAGAATCATCTTTTTTTCGATCTCATGGTATTATGAGTATATGCAGCCTAAATGAAATTCAAAAATTATTATCTACGTAAAATTTCAATCAGTTAAAAGGTGGCATAAAGTTAAAGAAAAGTATCATCAAAATCGTCTTCAGTATCTGAGTCATGTAAATCATCAATGGTAAAATGTTCATTATTGTGATGAAATAAATAAATTTTTCTTTGTAGTTCCTCCTTTAAAAATACCTTGTAATAATCATCAAAATTTGTAGATTTTCTGCCACCCTTTTGTGTATCTTCTAAATCTTCCCCATTTTCAAATTTTGTAAAAATGTCCTTCACTTGAGCTACGCTGATCTAAGAAAGGAGATGTAGGATTGGAAAAGTGGTTATAAAGGATAAAATGTAGGCAATCTTACTAAAAATATATATGCAGCCTTTTCAAAAATTGTATATTTATTTAAGTGAGGACTGATTTCTTGCCTTTCTAAGCAGTATTTGCATACAGCTTCTTTCTCTCTCTTTGATAATAAACTTCGTTGGTGCTTCTGTTCATCCATTTCTCTAAAGATTATGAATTATAAAACGTAACTTGAATAATAAATAATTTAAGTGTCAAAGTGAAAACAAAAAAAACAAAAGCATTAAATTTAAATTGAAAAAGGTGCGCCAATCTCAAATCTAAAAATTTTTAATAGCCTAATAGGGATTTTCATATTAACCAACACATGGTGACTTTTACGTCACAGGAGTTAAGTGAATGGATAATAATAATATTGTATTTTACAAGAAACACGAATATTTAAACATATTATATTTATGTTTTGCTGGAAATTTAGTCTCGTATGTATAATTATTTTAAAATAATATTTATTTAATGAAACATTAATAAATTCAGTGGAATTTTAGAGCTATTAATATAACAAGAATATTATGCGATTTATAATAGTCGAGGACGTTGCTAGGTGACAAGGCGCAAGCCGAGTCAACTACGCAACGTCCGAGTCGGTTTAAATCGCAAATATTCGAGTTATAGTCCAATTGGCGATCCAGGTAATGCGCGTCACCAATCACATGATCAACGGTCGGCGTTACCAATAATGCGCGATAAAAAAATACAAAATGTAATTGCTAAATATAAATTATTTTTGTAGTTTTCTAAGATTAGGCAGCCGTGTTTAATCAAAAGGTCTATACATTTTTGAAAATAAGAGAGAAATCGAGTTTTTATTTTCTAATTTAGCTCATATTTATTTTTTGTAAAGTTAGTATTATTTTTGGCATGTTTATATTTCCAATTTCCAATTTTACTTGCAAATTTTTGACAGATCGTGTTGTGTATCATTAACGTTTGTTTGACATTTGACATTTTTTAGGTTATAAAATTTGTAAATCGTTTGGAACTTCATGTAGACGTACCAAGTTATAATGTCATAAAATTTATTGATGACGTGCATTACCTGGCTCGAAAATTCGACCATATATTTCAAGCTTTATCGTATCATTGACAACAATTCATGTACACAAATAGTGTTTGTTTATATTGTGTAACTAACGAATTATGAAGTTGCTATGTTATTATGTTATGTAACTAACGAATTATGAAGTTGGAAGTTGCTATGTGATTATGTTATGTATAATTATTAATAAAAGTTTAATATAAAGTTATCTTTATAATCAATGATACGATAAAATTCATAATTTGAAATTAATTTGTATAGGAGTGGCTGTCATGAATGAAGCGTGGCGTCATATTGATGAGGTATACCCAAAGTTTCACTGGATACCCTTTATGGCTTTATTTTTTTGCAGAACTTTGCACTTTTTAAAAATTGATTGGCTATAAATTTGTCAACAGAAACAACGAAATTGATTTAAATATTTTGAAGGAGTCCTAATAATTCTACTTAATAAAATCGTTAATTGTTTTCCAATTAAAAAGTTCAAGCCTTTTTTTTATAAAGGTATCCATGATTTTTCAAAATTAATTGTAATTTAGTGCAGGTATTTTAATCAGAATGAATGTAAAATGCGAATGTCCCTCTTTTGTTTCATGACACATTATGTAAAACTAAATTATCATACTATGGCGCCTCAGGTTGCATGTCTAACCTTAATAAAATCATAATATAATTATTAGAGCAAGAATTATTAATTTCAATTCACTTAACTAAAAATACAATCCTGCGTAAAACTCTACCAAAAATAAGATGATAAAAATATCCTATTTATTAATACAAACCAAACAGAATAATAGAGTATTGCCCCCCTTTCAAGAAAAGGCGTTTTTGTAAACAGCTAGTCATGTTTCATAGTTATTTATTTACTGACTATTAAAAATAAATCAAAGTAAAAGGACTGAGGGTCACCTGTTCAAAATTAGATGCTACCAATTGTCATTGTAAATAGAACATGCATTAATTAACTCGGATTAAATTCAACTAAAATTGAGACAGATTTAAGACAAAGTAAAATACCTGGATCTGCTTAAACTTGTTTGTCTACAAGTAATTTATTACAAAACAAGTTTTTTTGCGTATATTTTAAATTAAAATCAAATTAACTTTTTTACATTCTGAGCAACATCCACTTGTTAAGTTATTAAATTAATTCATAAGACATTCATATTAATAAACGAAATCTCTGAAAAACTACAAGTTAAGAGTACAGAACAGAAATATTTAGTTACTTAGACCTGATTTATTACAAAAGCTACTCAGGCCAAGTAAACACGCTTATTTTTGGAATCTAATCCAAACTGTTATGATGTTTGAGACTTATCTTTGAAATTCTATTTTTTACCAGAGGAAATCTTTCGGTATAATTTCGGCTTTACACATATTTTACAGGTATAAAAAAATATAATAAGTTTCAAAAACGCCTTGTCAAAGTTTTTAAAATACATAATTGAAAAATGAAGCAAAGTTAACATCAAAGTTTCAAATCCATTAACTTATTGTTTAACTAACCACAATCAAACAATAACCTATTGATTTTCTATTGTGACTCCAGGAACCCTAACACGGCATTGTCCACTGTAACTTTCCAGATAAATTGACATAATGATAAAATGTTTTTCGGCAGTTATATTCAACCCTCACTGAGCAAAAAACCCATTTTTATTATGTTATATTTCACATAAATCGATGTGATATATATTATTAAAAATAAAGGATGGGGAACTACGAATCCAGCACTTAAATTCTAATGTTACGTTGCCTTCAGTCATTTGGAAGCTTGTTTGATTACAAAAAGAAGCTTTTTCTTAAGTAAATACGGCACTAGTTTCGTTGATACTTAATAAAACATTTGGCAATCCAAATAACTGTGTGGCTTTAAAAAAAATATGTCGAACTTACTGTTTCATTAAAGCAATGTGAGGGCATATGTTACTAATTTTGTTATTATGAGTAATGCTTCGTAGCGCTTCTTTCCATGACTGTGTGCATGCAAAGCAAAAGAAAAACAAAACACTCAAACAGAAGTGATAACGAATCAGATTAACTGCAATTTTTAACAAACTGCAGAATAACATTCAAACAATAAATGATGTTAGTAATGCGTAGAGAAAGATGCATGAGTCCTAGTTCATGCAAATTATAGTTAAACGTCAAACTTACTGTTTTTTCAAACAAGTCATGGGACAGAAGTTATTGGCTTTGACATTATGAGTAATTTTTCTCAAGCCATCCAACCAAACCTTTAATTAAATAATTAATATGTGAGTATAAATACTACAAAAAACATGCAAAATATTTGTTAATCAATAAAGATAACATGCAAAATTTATAAGAAAATAGCAAAACACAAGTAAATAAGTTGTATATATTTGGTTGGAAAGTAATAGTGAATTTTCAACCACCTTTGTGATTTTTTTTATTGCAATGCCACTTATAATTTCTGTTATTAAAAAATTTACAATAGCTTACATCAGAAATACACTAAAATTTAAACGACAAACGTAAAACATAGCTTTACAGCCCATTTTGAACGCCTAATAATAAAATGTGGAGTAGAACAAAGCCAACAAATGGTTTCCATTCACAACGCATAGAATTTTGTTATCTTCCAGTGAATGAAATTATAATCAACTAAAACCATTCACCTACATTTCACGCTTTACATAATCAGAATGTTTAATTTACTTATTCACATTATGTTCAAAATACAATTTTTTTTATTACTTACTTATCGCATATGTGACACTGCAATTAAATCAGGATAAAAGTGGTTGATAATACGCTAGTTACACGGAAAGTAAAAACTTAAACGGGTCAAAAATTATCGGTCATCCTCTTACCTTAGCCGTTTGAACATCCGGGCATACGATATGCTGATAATTTATATTGATGTAATCAGTTCCGCTACATATTGTCAGTGATTTTTCTTCCAGATCATTTCCATGCTTTGCGAGATTAAAAAGTAATTTCCTGTCTACTGGCACACCACCTGCACGAACATCACTGACCTGACATAATTCGACGACATCGCCGTCCTACAATCAAATCATTTGTACTTTTAACTACACCAAAGATTTATTACCAACGTACCTTTCCTTCGCTTTTCCAATAAATGAAATGGCCGTACTGGTCCACCCGAAAAAATGCGTTTTGTTCGTATTCGACATTATCCTTGTCTTCGGTCCATCTGTCGCATACACATCCTGTGAGTAGAGGTTCTGGTACAGGAATATGCCAATCAAACTCGAACTTCTTGGTCATTGTGACCTGAAATTATTGACAAGATTTGTATCTCTAACAAAATCAACCTTAATTATTAAGACATACCTTAAATTATAGATGAAGTTGTTGTAGAATCTTAAGAGATTCACACATAACAGGTTTTCCTAAAGAAGCATGTTTATTTATGTAATTACATCACAAACGACGCACATTAAAACACAAACACCGACCAACACCAACCATTTTGATAAAGATTACTTTTGTTTTACACCAAATATTCGAATTCCCACTACACAAAATTCCTATTGTGACCGCATCCCACTACTTCTAATTGAACTAGGTTAATGTAGGTTGGAATTCTCTTTATCGATTGGTTGAATTGTATACCTCGTCAAGGTCGATGCAAAAAATATTATTAAAATTTTTAAAAAATAAATAATTACTGGATAATTTATTTTAATATACAAATAATTTGCCTAGAAAAGTTGTATCTCTGCTTAAAAAAGTAAACGACTTATATTTTAGCATATTGGGCCAAATCTAGTCGTGCGGATACCAAATATCTCAACTTCAATATAGATTATTTTTGTAGTTTTCTAAGATTAAGCTGCCGTGTTTAATCACAAGGTCTGTAAATTTTTGAAAATAAAAAGAAATCGGGTTTTTATTTTCTAATTTAGCTCATATTTATTTTTTGTAAAGTTAGTACCTATTATTTTTGGCATGTTTATATTATTTCACTTACAAATTTTTGACAGGTCGCGTTGTGTGTCAATATTGTCATATCGATAGAATAGGAAAATGTCAACGTCTTTCATCAGAAAATTTAGGTTATAGAATTTGTAAATCGTTTGAAACTTCATATATAGACGTACTAAGTTATGACGTCATAAAATTTATTGATGACGCGCTTTACCTGACTCGCCAATTAGACCACATTAATTTATAAAATTTGTAACTATGGTCCAAATGGCGAGTCAGGTAATGCGCGTCATCAATCACATGATCAGCGGTTGGCGTTACCAATAATGCGCGATAAAAAAAAATACAAAATATAATTGCTAAATATAAATTATTTTTAGTAGTTTTCTAAGGTTAGGCAGCCGTGTTTAATCACAAGGTCTATAAATTTTTGAAAATAAAAAGAAATCGGGTTTTTATTTTCTAATTTAGCTCATATTTACTTTTTGTAAAGTTGCTATTATTTTTGACATGTTTATATTTCACTGACAAAGTTTTGTGTGTTATTAACGTTTGTTGGTTTATTTTTTCCTTCTTGTGTTTTCTTATTATTATTATAAACAGTTCTTTTCATAACTAAACCACGTCGCATTGCCGGCATTGCAATAAAATAGGAAAATACCAACCTCTTTCATCGGAAAATTTTGGTTATAAAATTTGTAAATCGTTTGAAACTTCATGTAGACGTACTAAGTTATGATGTCATAAAATTTATTGATGGCGCGCATTACCTAACTCGCCATTTGGACTATACATTTGTAATTTAAATGTATACAGCTTTAATCAGGCCAGATCTCGAGGGTTTCTGCTTCTGATAAGAGATTTCTGTTGTATCAAATATGGTATTGGTAGTCTGCCTTCCTTAAAAACAAAAGCATCTCGCTTCTGTTATGATTTGAGGGAGCCTATCTTGCTGAAAGCAATCTTCGATGATCATCTTTTGCCTACCACTAATAAAGTACAATGTAGTGGCACCAATTACATTTTTCAACAAGATGGAGCTCCTTGCAATAAAGGAAAAAGAGTGAACTTATGGATGCAAGAAAATAATATTAGACTGCTACACAGCGTTTCTAGTAGTCCCCATTTGTCCCCAATTGAGACTTTACAGAATCATACTAAGAAAGCCCTGTCCGAACTATAAGCGAGTTGGTTAAACAGCAAGAATTATATGCCTTATTCACGTCAAAAAATTGTGAAAACTTGATAAATACCATGCCAAAACACAACTATGTCATTTTAAAAAATAAAGGCGATGTTAAATAGTGATGAAATATATTTTATTTGTATTTTTATACGCAAAATTTATTCTCATTGTTTTTAGTGTGATTTTTTTTTCTTTTAGTTGTTCTTTGTTTGTATTGTACAGCAGTTTAATAAAACTCCTTATTCCATGTTAAAATCCCAACAAGTGCAAACGGTCAAGATAATGTGATTTTGGGCTCTACTAATATTTAAAACACAAACAACAAAATTAATACAAAGATTACTTTTTGTAGCAAAGTGTTGCAACAAATATTATAATATTTAACAAAACACATTTTAACATTCTTACCTTTGAGATGTCCTACGGAAACTAATGCCAAACAAACATTAGAGAAGCCTTGTGCAAATGTATTAATGGGCTAAACTAATTAAGTTAAAAAAAATCAATATGGAAACTGTTTGCATAGCATATGTTACAGTAAAAATAATATGTAACAACTTAATTAGCTTATTCGGTGTGAACTTCACTTCTCGAAGCTTTACTACTTTTTGAACGTGTTTTACGAGAAGCACTTTTCTTTGCTGCTTCTTCGGCCTTTATTTGTTCTTCTATTGCATCAAATTCCTTATTTTTATGAACTTGAATTTCATAATAAATATGTTCTATAGCGATGGCTATCCAGTCAGCAATATTTAGTAAAAATTGAGCCTGTTTGTCTAATAATTTTTAAAGAATTAAACATGTAATACTATTTAAATGCTACTTACCATTATCGGCACGATCGGGTACTTCTAAACCACGTATGTCACAAAGTTGCTCAAGGATTACATCAGATATGGTTCTAAGTCGAGGTGAAACCAACGGTGGTATTGGATGTTTACTCGCAAAAGTCATTGCTTTTATTAACATACGTTTAAATTTACGAAATGCACGTTTCCTTTCTATACGCCTCTTCCTTATTTTATATTTTTTCAGCAATATCTTTTTTAGTCTGTCTCTTGCTGCCATTCTCTTTAAGATTTTATTTATTTGCTCAAAATACTTAGCCGTCTCTCTAAATTAAAAGGGAAAAATGTTATGTAAAATAAATGCATTATTTACCTACAAATTTTTTAAAACTTCTAGCTCACTCTGGGGACATGGCATAAAGTTCTTGTAGTAGCATTCGTATGGTTTCACGCCTTTCTGGACTGAAATTGTGAGCGTAATTTTCCCATAGTGCAAGTACCAGACGTTTATTAGGTTTAGCCAATTCATCAAGTCTTGAATTGCAAGGTTTGTCTTTTAAAAGTATTCATATTATTATTTGAATAATATAGAAAGATTTGTATTACCATTTGCCATTGTGAATATTTTTCTGAAAATTTGGATAGGTAAATGTTACAAATTATGTCAGCATACAATAAACTTCAAACCAAATACTACTGCTACTTGATTAAGGCTGTTTGCTACTTGGTCAATCAAAATAAATCCGCTGTGAGGCGCTAACTGTACTAATTCAGTTTACCTAATACCACCACGCTTTTATTTTCGTCGCAGGATTAGGTACCATCTCTAATTTGTACGAAAATCTAAATTCATCTTTTAGATTTTTACGTACTTTATGCTCCGAATATTATGATTATAAATTGCAAAAAACTCATTTTTTTTATATAAATTAAATGTATGTTTTCGGTTATTATCACTAATTCCATATTTTTATTGGAGGTCCACAATTCCCTTTATATAAAATATCCAATGTTTGAAATGTTGGATTTTAAAATAAATAATAATAATTATAATAAATTACAGCGGTAGAACTTCAGAGGTGTCTTAATTAAATTTAAAATAAGTCAAGGAGTTAAATTAAGTTTTTCACAAAATTTTATCAAAAGAGAAACTGCAATTCTTCAATAATAAGGTTGTACATTTCAATTGAAATTGTAACCATATACAGACACATTTTTTGTGGTATGTCAGTCCACGTTTAAGTCTATTGTTAACTTTCTTTTCACAATTTGTTACGTGTTCTTGCACTTTCCACTAGTCTTCTCCAACTTCTTCTGTCACGTGCTTCTTCCCACCATCTTCTGATTCCTATATTTTTGATGAGACGAGATTTGTGAGATCCCGAATTAGCTCTCGTACAATAAAAAGGGTTAATGAATTGCAGGTGCCTATCGGAATCGGGAAGACCCCAGATTAGCACTCATACAAATGGAAAGGGTTAAAGAATTGCCGGTGCCTATTGGAATCCGTAAAATTCCAGAGTAGCACTCGATACAATTAGAAAGGAATCTCCTTTGCTCCTGCGATCACATGTATTTATACCATAATTTTGGACAACCCACAAATAGAAAGGGTTCCTTTTATCAAATCAGATTGAACTCCAAACTGAAGTTTAGCCGTGATTGGCTGGGCGGTTTTGTATACAACCCGGCATAACACTAAGTTTCCCATAGCAATAAATCCTTTCATATTTATGACGCGATTTATATCCACATATGTTGAGTAACCTGAGATTCCCAATATCTGGAACTTTGCTGCGTTAACACGCTTGAGTGCATATGGTCAAGCACCAATAACTTAGCTAGGATTAAGAAACCTTTTCGGACACCGTCCCTGCAAAGAAGTGGCCTGAAAACTAATTAAAACGACAGAGAAACATAATTTACGCCACCCACGAAACGTATTTCTTAATAGTCTACATAATTCCTATCCTAAATATTACAAATGTTTGCACATACAGTAGCATAAAGTAAAAAATATAGCAATTAGTCTTTTTGTCTTTGTTAACGGAAATTTAGTTTTTCCGAACTTGCGCTCCTTTACAAACCCTTGACAAATTTTCTTCAATTAATAGATTTAATAATGCAAGTAAGCCATTAAAGTTGTGAAATTCTTTTCTAGAATAAAATACTTGTAATTCTGTTTTCATTTTTTCTTGCGTCAGATCTGAATACTTATTGCATGTTTCTTTTATTTCAAAAATCGGTAACTCCTTACGATAATTCTCAAAATTCTCTTGGTAAAATAGTTTAACAGCTATTAAATGATTCGTGAAAGTAAATCTTTGTTTTGCTTTTTCACAAATACGGTTACATACTTCTTTACTGTCCTGAATTTTACATATACTACCAGAGTTACAGAAGGCCGAATTACGAATTTCTGCAATTGCTTTATAGAATTCGTTCAATGCCCTTTGGATTTTATAAGCATCAACATTTCCAGATTGCATTTGGTTGTATAATATTTCGACATGTGGCATAATTTTATGAAAAAGTTCTAGCTAAAATAAAAATGATTCATTTTTTAATAATGCCAAAAATCCCGTCGAAGCTTGAATAGTTACATCAGTAGTTTTTAAACATTGCAATTCAAAAAGTAAGCAAGGAAAACAAAATAGAGCATTTCTAATTTCGCAACCACATAACCATTTTATTTTTTCATACCAGTCCTTTTTAAAAGATCTAATATATTTTTTGTTTTTACTCACTGCTGTTTGATGAATAATAACATCTGGAGTACATCGACCTTTACTTTTTATTTCAATTTTTTCAGGCAGTGACAAATGGGGAAAACGTAATTTTTTTAACATATTCAACAGTAACACCCATAACGTATTTAAAATAATATTTATTATTTAATTGTATTTTTCTGTAACAAATATTTAAATGTTAGAAAAAAAAAAACAGAATACCTATTATCCTACGTACCTATATGAAAGATTAATTCGCTCTGAATAAAAACATACAAATTAAATCACAAATAATGCTGACGCGGCACAGACGGCAGATTTCGCGCCAGTTATTATGCTTACAAATTACTGGCGAATAATGAGGACGCTGTCCAGGCAGCAGCTTTCGCGCTGCTTAATACCATGTGTTATTAAGGACAAACAAGCCTGCACGGAACTTGCACAGAAGTACGTTTTCGACACTATTACATTTCGCAGCGTATCTGAATGGAATCTACAGCTTCAGTTAAAATAATTCCTTTTATTATTAAAAGCGGATTAATTAATTAAATTTATGTAATAATTATGCAAAATATTGAATGATTGTTATATAATTGATATTTTCAAGTACAAATTTAATAGGTAATTAATTTCCGTATTTTGTTCTGGGGGTGCTGCAGTGTCGCAGCGCTTATGGACCAGCCGCCACTGGTCATTTGTTACCTGTTCTTCCCATCGTAATCTAGGCCTTCCTCTTATTGGATTCCAGTGTGGTTTCCACTTCGTCTGCTGTCGCATCCTTTCTATTTACATGCCCATACCATCGAATTCTCATTGACTTTATTACTTTTACTATATCCTCCCTTTTTAGTATTTCCTGTATTTAATGGTTCATGAGTCTTTCGTATTCCTCATCTATGTATATGTTTTGGTCCAAGAATCTTTCTGATAATTTTCCTCTCAAATACCCTTAATCTTTCTTCGTCTCTTTGGTTAATGTCATCACTTCTGTGCCGTATGTTACGATTGGCCTTATGGCTGCTTTATACAGCTTCATTTTTAAGTTTTTGCTCAATCTCTTGTTTTGTAGAAACATTTTGTATTTATACTATGCTTTATGTCCTGATTGAATTCTCTGCGTTATCTCTTCACTTATTAATTGTTGTCCGTAGATACTCAAAGCTCTCTACTTGTTCCACTTATTTCTAATCTGTATTTTCCTTTTGTCCTGTTGATTTTCATATATTATGTTTTGTCTCGATTTACTTCTAGTCTTCTTTTCTTTGCTTCGGCGTCTATTCTTAATACTGCTTCGTTTAGTTCTTTACTTTCTCTTGCTATTATGGCCAAATCGCTATTACTTGTATGGATTTCTCTATTATTGTTCCTGTGTACTCATATGCCTTTAGTACTCCCTCTAACGCTATATTAAAGGTGACTGCTGATAATCCATCTGCCTGATTGATTTCAAATTCATTGGATATATCTTCCGATTTGAAAACTGCTATCCTTGATCCTTCCATGGTGTTCTTCAGTAATCTTACTATCTTGTTTGGAACTCCCAATTCTTCTGCATCCTTTATTGCCACTTCTCTCTTTATACTAAAGTATCGAAAGCTTGCTTGAAATCGACGAAGAGTATATGAATTTCGATATTTTGTTCGTAGCACTTTTGTATTATTTGACTGATGGTATAAATGGCATCTACTACGTTAGAAGTATTATTTTTAATTATATTTGAAACCTTCTTACCACATCAGAAAGCTTTGTGGCTTTCAATCAAAACAAATTAGTCAGAGAAATGATGAATTTTTATTTAGTATATATTTTTTATTATCTATCTATAAAAATTAAAGATTTATGCACAGCCATTTACTTGCAGTTGTACCATTACTTAGTAATTCATCGTAAGGAACATGCCAACAACTCTGCACTTTCTGAGCTGTTTGTGAAAACGCCGAAGGATACTATAAGAATAATGATATACAAAATACAAGAACTAAATAAAATCCATAAAACTTACTTTGAAAAATACTTTTCCTTGATTATTGACATACTGTAACTGATACTGATTTAATGTTAGCCACTGCCTAAACATAAGCTTCAATCTGGGATCATCCAATTTAAATAAATGACCTCGCATAAGGTCCTTTGAAACAATAATTGTATTTAAGCCAGAATTTAACGCACAATATAAAAGATAAGGGTCATCTTGTGATAAAGTCTGTGCTAAAAATGTATCTGCATTTTGTGTGATGTAAGTCCAATTCGTTTGGGACCATTTTCTCATATGCGTCCTGCCTAATACCAATATCTTTTTATTTTGATCGGCAAAATGTTTAACTACCGATCTTAACTGAAAATCAAACATAACATTAATACAAAATCTTTCAATAAAGCTTGCAGCTCACCAAAGAAGACAAGACATGAGGAGGTTGTCTAGGTCCCACTGAATATGCTACATTTAAACCATCTATAACTACGTCGTATTTCTTCATATTTGCTATAAAATCTTGAAAACTTTGCAATTCGTCTGGAGTTGTTCTATAAAAAACATTCTTTCCAACAATAACGTTTTTAAAAATTGCAGTCTTTAGATTATCAAAATCGTTTTCATTTAATTCCAGCTTTTGTAACTTCTGTGCGCAACTTTGACAAACAGCCCTAAAAAAATATCCATACAAAGATCTTATATTATAGTAATTACTGTCAAAATAATTTTGAGGATTTTAAAGAAAATAATGCATTATGCATATCACTTATTTATTAATCAAGAATTCTGCAGTTGTTTCGCGTTTCGCTTTATGTTTAGATTACAGTCGAGTTTGAGTGTTCAAACAGTTCGGATGTGCATTAACGATATCCAACAGTGAACCTAAACTAAGCAATTATCTTGCACTTGAAGTGATATAGTTGATATCAATTTTAATAAACACAATACTGACTTTAACGCTGTAAGTAATATTCACTTATTCGCTATAAGACACTATCTTTTAACCAGCGCTGCACTTATATAAAATGCTGACGGCCAGTAGCAGCTACAATGGTTCATTCAACATTTACAACCAACAACAACCACCATTCCTATCAGTCTCACACCCCAATATCAACAACAAAACCAGTAGACATTCAAACAACCTAATGTTTCACATTATTTCCCAGTCCAATATCAACCAATTCCACAAAAATTAACACAGCCACAGATATTAATATCTCAACAAGATAATGTCCCAGTCATCCAAACATCACCAAATATGAGCACTTTAAATGAATATTATGAGGATGATAACCTAGAAATGCTTGGCAAATATAATACGTACAGCGATGCAAGCCAAACTCTACTGTACGGCTGTATTTTTGGATGTTAGTAATGCATTCGATAAGGTATGGTACAATAGGTAGTCTTTACAAAATTAAGACCAGTACTACCTATTATTATGCTCCTACCTGCAAGATCGCTCTTTTCATACCAAATTTGGTAACAAAACCTCCCACATAAGAGAAATAAAGGTCGACGTCGCTCAAGGCAGTGGCGGCTCGCCAGGTGAAGTAGGTGAAGTGCCTCTTCACCTAATATTTCACTCGAATTAGTTTTTTTTTTGTATATAAAAATGATTATTCTTTCTATTTATCTAAATTCCTAAATATTTTAAATTATAAATGAATTTTATCCCCGTTCAATACGCAAAACATTTCTTATAGATATAGGTATGTATTTCGCAGCACAGTATCAAATTGCAGAGCTAAACGTAAATATGCTTGGAAGTCTGTACTATTCACTGGGTTGCTATGGTAACACTGACGTCACTCGCATGAAGCGCTACGTAGGTTTTCCACAAGTGCAGGATCTTTTTAGGCAACGTCAGTCGCCTGCCGCTGTGCATAGCGTATGGTTGTATGTTTGGCATATCGCGCAGCAATCTTGCATAATGTGCATTTTACTATGAATCCCATTGATGACACTGTCTGTAATTTATTGGAAACTCCATTTAATCGGTGGAAAGATAAAGATAAAAGGGATGTTTTACTTCAAGATCAACCAACGGAGTTACTGACGATTATTGCTAAAAAAGAAATAAAAAAGTGCGGAAAATCTTATAACATTCGTTGTAAAAGTTCTTGGTTTACTCAGTACAAATGGTTATGCAGCAGTTCAGTTTTACAAAAATTATTTTGTTGGCCCTGTTTGCTTTTTAGTAATAAAAATTCTGCTTGGAATAAATACGGATTCGCTGAATTATTAAATATCACACGATCACTTCATAAACATGGCGATTCTAGTAAACACCTCCAATGCGAAATAATGTTAAGAAATTAAAAAAAAAATCAGAACACTATTGCCGATGCCCTAAAGGAGAATGCTAGGCTTTTTAAAGTGCAGTTCAACAAAAACGTTAGTTTAAATAGACTTTTTATGGAGACAGTAATTGATGCTGTATTATATTTAAGCAAGCAAGAACAAGCTCTCCGCGGTCATGACGAAAGTAGTAACTCGATCAATCGCGGTAATTTCAAGGAACTACTAAGAGTGTTTATTTCAAGAAATCCTTTGGAAATTCGCAACCAGTATGAAAAGATTAAACCTGTTTTCGATAAGGCTCACATGACAATGATATTGTTATTCATTCAGTAGCAAATACTTGTGCTGATTAGACGAGTATGTTGGTAATTTAGGTATTATTTTTATTATTCTGTTGTTAGACACCTTAAAAAAGATGAGTGATCGTGTTGAAATGCGGGGACGATAACGATGAAAAATCAAACTGGTAAAAATAATCGAAGAAGTTACGATTCTAATTTTAAAATTATGGCAGTTCGTACAGCAGAGGAAACAAACAATTGTGCGGCCGCTAAAAAATATCGCACAACAGAAAAAAATGTTAGGTGTTGACGACTGCAAAAACAAAAACTTTTAAATGCTTACTCAACACGAAAAGCCGATTATCATTTAAAATTTAAAATTGATAAAATATTTTTTTTTTTGTAAACATACCAAAAACTAGGGGTCGCCTTATAATCAGGCAAATGATTTTCAGAGTAAATGTTTCTTATGGCTAATTTTGTAACTCTTCACCTATTTTTTAAACCACGAGCCGCCACTGGCTCAAGGTAGTGTACTTGGACCCTTATTGTATTTATTATTCACTTATGATCTACCAACCACACCACAAAATCTGGGGATTTTTGCTGAAGATACAGCAAATCTTTCCTATAATGAAAATCGGGATACAACATCTACATTACTTCAAGAACATTTAAACCTGTTAGAAACATGGTTGATGAAATGGAAAACAAAAGTAAACGGAGACAACCTTTACGACCAAACATTCAACATGTCCTGCAGCTACCCTCAACAATATTGTTGACAAAAGCCGCAAAGAAATAGACTTGAAATTAAAAAACATGTATTGGCTAATTGGAAGAAAGTCAGCACTCATGTTGGAGAACAAATTATTAATTTATAAAAGCGTAATCCGTTTGTATTTGGACCTACAGTTGTGAACTATGGAATGTGCTAGTGAATCAACTATCGACATAATCTAACATTTCTAGTCTAAAGCAATGCCCCATGGTTCATGTCAAATTTGGCACTCCATCACGACTTCAATATCCCCTAGAAAAAGCAACAAAGCATCATGACATCTTAATGCAATACTCAATCCCCTCACAGAAGAACCTGAAGTTCGAAGATTAAGAATAAAGTGGCGACTAGACTTAATAAAATAATTTAGGGTTTAGCATGACACCAGTGGGTGTCTTCCCTTCATATCCCCATTCGGAAATAAAATAGCTCATAGAAGTATTATAACTATTCTAATTGTTAATAAAATTGCAAACAAAAAAAATTTTTGATTGTCCCAATAATGAAATTCTGAGTTCATCTAGAATTATTACATATTTTTTTTAATTCTACCTGTGGGTAATTGTTGTGTGCTGAGCATTTAAATTAAATGTTTTACAAATTTGAACTAATTTAGTTGCAACGTCAGCATCGCACTTTATATCATATAACTGCAAATACTCAAATAATGTTTCCAGGAATCCAGTTTTATCGGACACAAATTTTCCAGATTGTTCTAAGTATGTTAAATAAGCTATTGAACGTGGAATACGATCTTTACCTGAAATAAAAACAAATTGAATGAATAATTTCACTTAACATTAATATAACTTACTGGCAATTTCATCTAGTAATTTCCATGCTAAATCATTTTTATTATTCTTAAAAGCGGCAGCTGCTACTATGCTGTAAGCTGTTGGACTCGGATTACAAGTTATTTTTATTTCATTTAATAGATTTAAGCACTCTTTCCAACTTTTTGTTACAGATAATCCTTGAATTACGTTTTCGCATGTAGAAGCATCCAAAACCTTGTAAGTTTGACGTAAGTCTTTGTACCTAATAGACATTTGTTTAAATTGTACTATAAAAGATACGTACTATTTATTTATTTGAACATATACTGGTCCACCAACAGGCCGAGGCCTTATTATAGGTGAACCCTACTATGTAATAACCATAATACACAATTTTAAACGAAATTTAGATAATAATACTTACACTTTTAAAATATCCAGCTCTTCATTTTCGGTTACAATTTGACCACTGTTGCTTACATATAACAATCTGAAATATTTTCCTAAAGTTGCTAAATTAAGTTTTAAGTCCGTTTGTTTTAAAAATTCAATGTAACTGTGGCCTAGGTCGTAATTTCGACTGTTGATACAATAATTCAGGATGATGGAATCAACCGTAACTGGAGTTATTTGTTTCCCTGACTTAAACAGATCTTCTCTAACATCTTTCCAATCTTCTATAGTTTTAATTTTTCGATTTAACAATATGTTCGGTATTGTATTTTTCTGAACCCATTTGTGCTCTACTTCTATTTTTAAATTCCGACCCTTAACTTTACTTGCTTGTGAAGATATTGTACTTTTCGAATGACATTTCATATACGTGAAAGCAGTATTTATTAGAGATGTAGGGACAGCTCTTCTGATATAAACGAACATTTCTATTGTACGTTAAGTTAAAAAGATTTAATCTTAAATTTATTTAATAAATTAAAAATAGTACAATTAATCGTGTAGTATTCTAATCATAGATTCTTTAGGCACAGAAAGTGAGGATGAAATAGTATATTTATAAAAACATAAAAAGGTAAAAAAGTGTACTTGTATAGCACCTAACTCAATTTAGAAATATAAATAATGTGGTTTGCACTAAAACAATGTCACTAATGTATAGAAAAACTAAGAACATTTTATGATTAAAATAAATTTGAGGTTAATTTCTTTTTCTATTTTTGAGGTTATACACATTACAGTGCGCAAATGCGCTTGCGCAAAAAGCAGCATGTTTTGTCTTTTGTGATTAATACGCATGCTTCAAGGTTATTTTATATCAATCGTTTAAATTTAAAAGTTAATTTAAATAATAATATCATTCGAATTAATTTATAAAATTACGTGCATCAATAAAGCATGGTTTTATTTGATGCTTGTTTTATAAACTGACTGGAGATCATTGATGTAAGTATTCAAGAGATTCTGTGCTAATCCTGCAATTTACTTTTTAATATTGTATTTATACCGACATCACAATAAACGGAAGAATCCTTGTAAGAGTCCAAACCTTCACTTACTTAGGCTGCACTTTAAATGTCGACGGGGACCACTCACAAGAAATCAGGGTGAGAATAGAAAAAACAAAGAGTAGTATTTGGACTATTTGGACGTTTGAGAAAATAGGTACCTACTGTGTAATCACAGTCTAAATCTCCACCTGCGAACTAGATTATTAAGATCTTATGTGTTCTTAGTATTGATGTATGGTGTAGAAGCTTGGATAGTAACATGACCCTTAGAGGCCTTCGAGATGTGGTGTTACGGATGTATAAGTACTGCGAGAATCGTGGGTTCATCACACCATCAGATAAAAAAAGGATGTGATATTTTTAACACATTATAAGGAATCACAGATACAACACCCTACAATTAACCAGAGAGAAAGATAAATGGTAAGGGAGCTTAGACGTGGCTCCGGAATTTGTGACAATGGACTGGGTTAACTACAACTATAGGATGACCAGACGTCCCGATTTTTCGGGATTTGTCCCTATTTTTGGTTAGATGTTCCGGTGTCCCCAAAATGTATTTTTGAGACCATTGTATGTCCCTATTTTCAAATACTCATAATTATTATTTGTCATACATAGATAATTCATTGCAAAAATGATAGTTTCTTGGACCTCTCTGCCCTATTCCATGTCTCTACAGTAATATTATAAAAAATTCAGGCAAATTCCAACACCAAAACAAAGATTGGGTCCGATAGTGTATGGTTGCTAACGGGTTGTATGGTCGGGTTCTCAAGCTAGACGCGCTCTCGCATCCAACCTCGTCTTGGAGCATGCGCAGTTAGATTTTTGCAGGCTAAAGGCTAAAAATTGAACTGCGCTTCCACCTGCTTCGATTAACAATGTAGTTTTGCTAGTTATGTGTTGATATTAATTTTCTGCAGTGATAAAATTAATAGGAGTATTAATAACCTTAAACGGCCTAAACAATAGACAACATGCCAAAGAGGAAGTGTACCTACTTACAACGATGAATTTACACAGGAATGGAGTTTTATAAAAAAAGGACGTAAAAATGATTGGTCGTCATGTCCCGATTTTTGATTGAGCCGGACTGGTCACCCTAGGTTAACATCAATTTAGTTAGAGTAGCAGCGAATAAAATAAGAGAGGCGTTGATAGTCGCTAACATTTAAAAAGAAGATAGTTTTCCAGAAGATTAGTTCCCCAAGACTCATTTTTCTACAGCTACATTAATTTAATACATCTTGTTAAATTTATACAAAAAGAAGTTATCGCATTTGTGCAATATAAATATATCCTCATTCTAAGAAATTAAGCTATGAGTAATATATTGATAACTATGTTATCTAAGTGAAAAAAAGATTATTTATTGAAACAATACAAACCCTACCTTTGATGCAATCTTTATTAAATGCTTCACTTTTATTGTGTATGACTCTCCTCCTGTGATCGCCTACACTCACGTCAAATCGTGATTCATCGCTAAAAATAATTTTTTTCCAGTTCTCATAGATCTAAGACTCCCTTTTTTTAGCCCAAGCTAATCAATTTTGCTTTTGTTTTTCGGTTTTCCGGCCTGTTGTCCAGATTTGCAGGTTTTTACGAGTGCATGTTATAT
The DNA here is from genome assembly GCA_963082815.1 of Melanotus villosus. Lineage (NCBI taxonomy): Eukaryota > Metazoa > Arthropoda > Insecta > Coleoptera > Elateridae > Melanotus > Melanotus villosus. Next base: position 9,915,427 of record OY720421.1, on the reverse strand, counting down.
TCTAGGAGTAACTTTTGATGAATACCCAGAGCTTTTTCCAGCAATTTTCTAACTATATGTAACAAATATCATAATAAAATTTTTATAAAAATGGTGTGTCCGAACATTTTTGTGTTAGGATCGACTCATATAAGAGAAAAAGCTTTCAATGTCAAGACTTTTATAAAGATGGAAATATAAAGGCTATTCATTTAAATAATAATATAAATGTAATGTCAAACTCTACACATGTTTAAGTTGATATAGTTTTACTTCATTTACATTAGGAAAACCACTAACACAATGTAATGTTTATACCATAGAAATCCCAATGAAGCAACGACAACGACAAAGAAATTCGTAGTATAAAACATTTCCCCTACTTAGCCAATGTGATTCAAAAATTTGCGTTAATAATCAATAGTCCCTGACCCCTATTCTCACCTCATGTTTAAGTTTAAAATCAAGTTTAATCATTATGTCAACATTTAAAACTGTATAAAGCGGTATATTGTTTGATGTTTACTTCCACATTATCTTAACGCATTAATATATTAAGATAGGGTAAAACTATGTTAGTCAGTATCAGTTAAACGTTCTGAGGGAAACATGGCGTTTCAATTTATGTTTGTTCTGATGTTATTTTTGCCACATTTTATGTTAAATGCACATGGAGAAATAGAATTAGACCGAAAAATCTATGTAGCTAAAGATCCTTACATCAGAAAAACTTTTGTGGCCACTGCAGAACTCGAAAGTGATTTGCCAAGCAACAAACGGGATAAAACAGAAGTGCCTAGTTTATCTGATAATAATACTACGGAAATTTCAAAGGTAACTTTAAAATTCACTTGTCGATATTCTTCCCTTATGTTTAAATTTAATTTTTAATTATTTCTCTTTTCACACTTTAATAACAATATAACACTAGGTAATCGTTTCATGTTTACGTTAAACATGATTTTAGTTAGAGATATCTTTAAACAAGAGATGAGAATGTGGACAGAGAATACTAATACAAGACGGTTTACTCATGCACATATTTTAATTAAATTAATGAACTAATTACTGACTGAACGTAATGAACATTTTCAAACAAATCAAAAAACAAGTAAAGTTTTGTGATTTTATATGATTGTATGTCAACTATAAACATATAAAACTTTGCTCTTTTTTAAAGCTTTTTGATTTGTTTGAAAACGAAGATAGACTTGTCTCCTTCAGCAAGTTATTAGTGTATTAATTTAATTCTATTTTAGCAACTGGTGGTGATAAACACAATTAAGAAATATAAAACGTCAAGCCTGCCACAACATACATTTAGAAAATACATATTCTGAAGTACAAGCGGCGAAGCTATGTAAATTTTTGCCATATGGCAAGCATATCGAAAGCAAACCGCCCCTTTCCAGAATTCTTTAATCGATTCGAAGACTAAGTGCCACTGTTCATGCTAAGCTATTCCTGTTAAAATTTTGTAGCAAGCCGGCAGAACTAAATAACTAACCCTTAAAGTACAAGCACATTCCTGTAGAGTAAGTGAAACAAATCTCGCGCTCCATCCCTAAATTATAAAAATATGTAAAAACGATCACACGAATAGAAACTTCCTATTATAAAGACTTTATAAAGCCATATCATGATTCCACATAAAACATGACACTGAAGTTAAACACCACATTAAACTCACTAGCTTAATGTATTTTACCATTGCCTAATATTAATTGTCTAAATGACTTAGACTTGCAGAGAGGATTATTTCACATGCGGTAATGGTGTATGTCTTCCTAAGCCATGGCGCTGCGACGGTGACGATGATTGTGGTGACGGTTCCGATGAAGCCCATTGTAGATCACAAACTTGTGGAACTCATTTCTTTGCCTGTGGAAATGGAAACTGTATACCAAATTCCTTTAGGTAATTTTAATATAAAAAGGGAGGAAAAAATGTGCTGTAGTGAACTCATAAATACAACATCTAAAAATAATGTTATTATGGAATTGAAATAACTGAAATATTTTGTAATATGGGCTTATACATATAATTAATACTACATAAAGGATATTTTTCTTGTAGATGTGATTATGAAAGGGATTGTGCAGATGGAACTGATGAATTAAATTGTCCGCAAAATTGTACTAATTTGCAATTTAAATGTGATAATGGTCGATGTATTTATAAACGCTGGAAATGTGATGGAGAAAATGACTGCAGCGATGGTTCTGATGAGCGGGATTGTGTCGGACCTGAACCTACAAAGTGCAAGTGTAAGTCTAAAAGAATTCATTCTTTTCTTAATATGTATTAGTATATTAGTATAAAATATTTGTTTCAGCTGACCAATTTGCTTGTGCTGGCGGTAGTGTTGCTTGTATTCCAGCAAAATGGCGATGTGATTTAGAAAATGATTGCAAAGATAACAGTGACGAACATAATTGTAGTAAGAATACATGTGCCGATTATCAATTTGCGTGTGGTGGACCAACGTTCCGATGCATTTATGCTTCATGGGTTTGTGATGGGGATCAAGATTGTCCTGATGGTAAAGATGAAAAGAACTGCACAGTCACTCCTACTGTTACTCCACCTATACCAATTAATCCGGTCCTTTCACCCACAGTAAATTATAACATAATTGATACCAAAGCGCATTGCATTAATTTAAATGAATTTTAGAATAAAACTGCTTGTCATAGTTGGATGTTTACGTGTAACAATCGCAAATGTATTCCCACTTGGTGGAAATGTGATGGAAAAAACGACTGCAGTGACAACAGTGACGAAATTGGTTGTGGTGGTATATCAACAACTACTTATCGACCATCTGCAGTTTCACCGTTGTATCCCACTTGTCAACACAACGAATTTCAGTGTGCTGCTGGAAACTGTATACTTCTTTCATGGGTTTGTGATGATTCTAAAGATTGTCCAGGTGGTGAAGACGAAATGCATTGTGAAACTACACGGCATTGTAGCGAACAAGAATTCAAATGTCGCATGGATGGAAGTTGTATTCCAGTAAGTATCATGAAAGATACAATTTTTTAATTGAATTCAATGTAAAATGGGATTTTAGCTGACGGAGGTTTGCAATCAGCATTCCGATTGCCCAGATGGATCTGATGAATCTGGTTGCTCTACAGATCAAAATTTGCCTAGCGGTCCAGCAGGTCCAACTTGTTCAATAGGATATTTCCCATGTGACGGCAGTATATGTCATCCACTTGCAGCTCTTTGTGATGGTAAACATGATTGTCGGGATGAATTCGATGAAAAGAATTGTAGCAACGTAACAAGGGTGTATCAAGTTTTGCAAATGGGTGTCGATGAAAGAAGCATAAATGAAAGCAGTTTGTTATTATATTGGTGGATTCCTATACCAGATAATGTCAAATTAGAGTTCTTGCCAAGTATCAGTAAGCCTGCAACAAAGCAGTTCGAGAATAAAACATGGACTGAACATACCGAATACCGCTTTATGGATTTAAAACCTTTCACAGAGTATAATATGACTATTTACGTACGACTAAAAGGGACTCATACCGTATTTCCTCCAGTTAAATATTTCATTTCTAAGACCGGCGAAGGTAATTAAGAATTTGTGTGTATTTATTGTATTATTATATTTTTATGAAAAAAATCTTTGTTTTGTTTTTATTGTGTTTTGTTTGGTGGCGAGAGCTTGTGCAGCGTGGACACTCAGTGGTTATAAAGACCTAAAATATTTTCGAGGCCCCTGTTTCTATTGTCACCAGCCGCCACTCATTAAAAGGAAAAAAAATAATAAAATTATAGTTTAAGAAAGAAAAGTCTTGCCATATGAGTATAAGCATAAAACATTAATACATCTTACAGCTTACAAGCAACACTGAATATGTAAATTTTAAAACCTTAAAAAGTGTCATGTATAAAGCTTACATGGCATTTACAGACCAGCACCGACACGTATGGGACCAACAAATTCACCAGTAGTTCACATCTAAACGATAAATACCGACCGATTACAGAACAGCAAACTGTCAAAAGTAGTAAAATCTGCCTTAAATACGTGACCGCCCGTCACCGGCAAAACATTCTTTTAAAGAATGCCGGCCGGTGGTGATCACCACTGTGTGTGCCTATGCGATGACGGATGGCCCAATATGAATTTCGCTGGTCTGACGATGCCGGTTATATGTGAATCATACTTTAAGCTGCTTAGTTCTCATTACATCCAATATCCAATAACCGACATACCTACTATAATCGAAATGCTTTAAATCTATGATTTCAAAATTTAAGATTACAAATTTAAGGTAGGTACTATTTTATGTTAAGAAAAGTCGGTTCTGATAATGACTGATTATATTTTAAATGTCTTAAATATATACATATTTTTTTAAATTAAGATGTTCATAACATGAAACTATGTGTTGATTTATATTAATATATGCATATATTTACTTAATTAGGTTGCTATAAATAATGTATGTAAATTTAATAACTTAAATAATACTTAACTACATCTCAATCTTTAGTTTAATCAGTGGGGTCCAAACACTGTTTTCATAGTTTTAAATAAATGCTCCAGTCAAAATAGACACAAAAATGCCCAAAGTTCGGAATAATTCGCATAGAGCTGAATTTTTGTGTGGACCTTCATATTATAGTTCTAAATGAAATGTCAAAAGTCCCCATCGATCCGAGTGCTGCTAAAAATTTTACTTTTACGTTAACATCAATTCAGTTATTTTGAGTAGCTGATTAGCAGCGACCAAGATAAGACAGGCCGTAATGGTCGCCAACACTCAAAAAGAACACGGTACACGGCATGCGTAAAAGGAAATATTTAATAATAGTTTTTGAAAGATTAGTTCTTCAAGCTTCACTTTTCTACAGCTACTTTAATTTAATACATCTTGTTAAATTTATACAAAAAGAAGTTATCGCATTTGCTAGCTAGGTAGTTAATAAAATTTAATTATAATTAATATTAATTTGTTACTAGTATAAAAGAAAATGATATTTTTGTTTCTTTAATTGCGTTATAATTTTACTTCATTCACACTGAGAAAACCATTAACGCGATGTAAAATTTATACCCTGGAAATCCCCATGACACAATGATAAAGAAATTCATGGCATAAAAAATTCCCCCTACTTGGCTAGTGATCCAAGAATTTGTATTAATAATCAATAGTCCCTGACCTCTATTCCCACCTCATTTTTAAATTATTATGTCAACATTATGCATCTCCGTTCTACACATTTAGAACTGTATAAAGCTATATTGTTTGGTGTTTACTTGTTACTTCCAACATACTTTATACAGACAACTTTAAACATTAACATTATCGTAATACATTAATTTATATTAAGATAGGGTAAAACTTTGGTAGTCGGTGAGGGAAATATGGTGTTTCAGTTTATGTTTGGTCTGGTGTTATTTTTGCCACATTTTGTGTTAAATGCACATGAAGAAGTAGAATTAGACCGAAAAATCTATATAGCTAAAGATCCTTTCATCAGAAAAACGGTTGTGGACACTGCAGAATACGGAAGTGATTTGCCAAGCAACGCGCGGTATAAAAGAGAAGTGCCTAGTTTATCTGCTAATAATACTAAGGAAATTTCAAAGGTAACTTTAAAAAAAAATGTCAGTATTCTCCTCTTATGTTTAAATTAAAGTCATATGTAAAGACCATGGTAATATTGTGAGTTTATGTTTTACACATTTATAATATAAAGCTAATCGTTTCATGTTTACGTTAAACTGATTTTAATTAGAGACAACTTTAAACATGAGGTGAGAATGTGGACTAAGAATGTTGTTACAAGGATGAAGGATGCATATTCTAAAATACAAGTGGCTGCTATACGGCATAAAGCAAACTACCCCTTTTCAGAATTCTATAATCGATTCAAAGATTAAATGACACGAATACCCACTGTTTATGCTAAACTATTCCTGTAAATAACTAACCCTTAAAGTACAAGCACATTCCTGTAGAGTAAGTGAAGCAAACCTCGCGCTCTATTCTTAAATTATTAAAAATTTGTAAAGCGATCACACGAATAAAACTTCCTATTATAAAGACTTTATAATGCCACATCATAATTCCACATAAAATATGGAGTGAATACTAGTCTATAAAAATCGACATGAAATTGAACACCACAGTTTTCAAACAGCTTCAACTTGTTCTGCCATTCCCTGATATAACTTGTCTAAATTACTCAGACTTGCAGACAGGATTCTTTCACATGCAATAATGGTGCATGTCTTTCTAAACTATTGCGCTGTGACGGTGAAGATGATTGCGGCGACGGTTCCGATGAAGCCCATTGTAGATCAGAAACTTGTGCCTCTCATTACTTTGCCTGTGGAAATGGAAAATGTATACCAAATCTTTATAGGTAATTTTAATATAAAAAAGGGGAAAAAATTAAGTTAATGTTATTATGGAATTGAAATAATTGAAATATTTTGTAATATGGGCTTCTACATATAATTAATACTACATAAAACATTTTTGTTGTAGATGTGATCATGAAAGGGATTGTGCAGATGGAACCGATGAATTAAATTGTACCACGCAAAATTGTACTAGTTTGCAATTTACATGTGATGATGGTCGATGTATTTCCATACGCTGGAAATGTGATGGAGAAAATGACTGCAGAGATGGTTCTGATGAGCAAAATTGCAATCGAACAACACCTACGAAGTGCAAGTGTAAGTCTAAAAGAATTAATTCTTTTCTTAATATGTATTAGTATGATTAAAATATTTTTTCAGCTGATGAATTTGCTTGTGGTGGCAGTAAAGGTACGTGCATTCCAATATCATGGCAATGTGATTCAGATTACGATTGTGAAGATAAAAGTGACGAACAAAATTGTAATAACCGTACATGTGCCGATAATCAATTTGCATGTGGTGGATCAGCATTCCAATGCATTCATACTAAATGGGTTTGTGATGGGGATCAAGATTGTCCTGATGGTACAGATGAAAGGAATTGCTCAACCACTCCTACTGCTAATCCGCCCATACCAATTAATCCGGTCCTTCTACCCACAGTAAATTATAACATGATTGATAACAAAGCTCATTGCATTAATTTAAATTAATTTTAGAATGAAACTACTTGTCATAGTTGGATGTTTATATGTAACAATCGCAAATGTATTCCCACTTGGTGGAAATGTGATGGAGAAAACGACTGCGGCGACTTCAGTGACGAAATGGGTTGCCCTATAGATCAGAATTTGCCTAGCAGCCCAGCAGGTCCAAAATGTGCATTAGGATATTTCCCTTGTGATGGTACCACATGTCATCCATTTTCCCATCTTTGTGATGGTAAACAAGATTGTTACGATAAATTTGATGAAAAGAATTGTAGCAACGGAACGAGGGTATATCAAGTTCTGCAAATGGGTGTTGATGAAAAAAGCATAAACGCAAACAGTTTGTTATTATATTGGTGGATTCCTATACCAGATAAGGTCAAATTAGAGTTCTTGCCAAGTATCAGTAAGTCTGGAACGGAACAGTTTGAGAATAAAACATGGACCGAACATGTTCATTACCGCTTTACGGAGTTAAAACCTTTCACAGAGTATAATATGACAGTTTATGTACGACCAAAAGGGACTAATACCGTGTTTGCCCCAGCTATGTATTTCACTACTAAGACTGCCAAAGGTAATTAAGAATTTCCATATATTAAAAGGAAAAAATGTATAATGAAATTGTAGGAATACCAAGTGAACCATTTAATGTAACGATAGAGCAAAGAAATGGCTCAGATGTTTTAATATCATGGATTAAACCAGCTAGGCCTAATGGTGAAATTAAGAGTTATGAAATATGTTGGTTCCCACCCGAATCACCTACGAAAATGAAGCTCAGCAATAACAGTACAGCTTGTGCAAAATTTCAACCTGGCATTAGATATTCATTTTATGTATGTATTTTGTTGTGTTGAACTAAATTGACTTGATCACTAACATCAATATCCATTATTTACAGATTAAAGCCCATAATAGAGCCCATGAAAGTATTCATTCAGAAGTAAAATCTATCATCTTTGATGAAGATTCAGACTAAGAAACAAAAGTTTTGCCATTGTATAAGATAAGCATAAAATATTAAATCTTACAGCTTACAAGCAACACTGAATATGTAAATTTTTGAAACCTTTACAAGCATTATGTATTAAGCTCAGTTCTCATTACGTCCAATATTCAATAACTGACATACGAATCAAAATATAAATCTACGATCTCAAAATTAAAAATTCTAAATTTAGGGTAGATACTATTTTACATTAAGACATAAGACTTACTTATTAACAAAAGTGTGTTTTGATAATAATTGATTATATTTTAAAAGTTTAATTTTTTTAATCTATTTCGAACACATTTAATAAAACATGTTTAATAAAAAAATTACTGTAGTATTTTATGGCATTGTACAATGCGAGTTAGTACGGTCTCTGGGGCCAGCCGTGGCTGACCCTATTTTATATACAGTTCGTCCGGATGTTACTGGAAATATGGGTAATTAATCAGTGCAATAAGGAAAAACATATGAATCGAATAGATAAGACAAAGATGAAAATTTGTTAAATTGATCAATTTACCAATGGTGACTGTCACAGCTTGTCATGGATATGCAAGTTTTTAAAATAAATTAAGCTCAGCTGTCATTAGTGTCATTAAAAGTTTGTAGGAGTATTTTAAATAAAATGTTAAAATAAGGTTATTCAGAGAAAACAATTAATTATTACTATTTGAAATAAAGCGTTTAATGTGAAAATTACAGAACAACCAAAATTTGCATTAAAAAATATTTTCATTATTAAGTTGTAACAAAATTTAAATTAAAATATTTACAAACAGTAAACATCACAGTAGATGTTCAAACAACCCCCCTTCTGCAGCTAAACAGTATCCCAACCTATTATAAAAACTTTTCCTCGCATTATGCAACATTTCAGGAGTAATAGTTTCAAATGCATTGGTTAGTTTTTGATGCAGTTCATTCAAATTACTAGCTCTTTCGTGTTTATAAATTGTTTCTTTAATATAACCCCACACAAGAAAGTCTTTTATAGACAAATCAGGTGACCTGGGTTCCCACGGAATTGTTCCTCTGGTGGAAATTACACGATTAAGAAATGTATCATTTAGATAATTTTGTACTACACGCGCATTGTGGGCTGGTCAGCCATCTAGCTGAAACCAAATGTCCTGAAAGTCAACAGGAATTTGTTGTAATGCCGGAACTATTTGATTTTGCAATAGATCTAAATATTTAGCACCATTTAAGTTGCCATCAATGAGGAATGGTTCAATGACATCATTGTTTAAAATGCCAGCCCACACGTTAAGTTTTTGTTGATATTGAGTCCGATAATCCATTCGCATATGTGGGTTCTGCCGAGACCAAAATCTTACAACTGAAGGATTGTGTTTACCAAGCAAAGTAAATGAACACTCATCGGTAAAGCATATCATTTTTATAAAGTTGTCATCCTGATTGGCCCTTTTCATGATATTTTCACAGAACTCCATCCTTTTTACCCGATCTTCAGGAAAAATTTGTTGGCTCGTGCGTATTTTATACGATCGGTACCCATTTTTGCGAAGAATTTCTTGAACAGTACTTTTGTTAGAACCTATTTCATCCGCAATTTATTTGTCTGCAGGATTTGGATGGATCCTGTTCAACACTAGCACAAATCATTAAGTTTCGGGCTTGTCTTTCCTCACTAACCCGCGCTGTAGTATGTGGACAACATTTACACTTAGAAACTGCACCGGTTTTTTCAAAATTAGAAACAATTTTGGATATGGCTGAACGAGAAGGAATAGGACGATTTTCAAAGGCAGTTATAAATAAATTTATAGTTTCGGTAATTGAGTTCCCAGCATAAATACATTTAACAATTTGAACTTTTTCTGCTACCGTGTACTGCATTTTGAAGTTTATAATGACAGATGCAATTAATTTATTTAACAATGTATATCCATGAAAAGTTTTGAATGTGTCCATTGTTTTGCAATGCTTCATCTTTGTCTTATCTATTTGATTCATATGTTTTGCCTTGTTGCACTCATTAATTCTCCATATTTCCAGTAACATCCGGACGATCTGTATGTATAGAGCACAGGGCATGTATGAGTCAGATGCACTAGCAATCGTGTTTGTTTACCGGGCGCAACGTTTATCTTGTATGTTGTACATAAATAGCACGTGATTCTTTCATTGCCTTATTATTTTTTACTTACATACAAACCTACTTAAGAATAACAGCATAATTGATTTCTATTATCAAAATATTCTGAATAATAATCAGATGAAGTGGTGTAGAAGCGCGGACAGTGTAACATAGGCTTCAAGAAGACGCTTGGAGGTCTTCGAGATATGGTGTTACCGACATATCGTGGGTTCATCACGTCATAAGATAAAGGGCCTTTTAGACAGTCACTTCAGTTGTCCGTTCGGTTTCAGTTTCAGTTAACTGATCAGTTAAACTAATGTGTAAATATTAATCGTGTAGCAAAAGATGTGGTATTTTGAACACATCATAAGAAACCAGAAATACAACACCTTACAATTAATAATCGAGGGAAAGACGTGGCTCTGGAATTTGTGATAATGGACTGGGTTAACATCAAATTCAGTTATTTAATGTAGAAGTCAATAAGACAAGGCAGGCCGTAATGGTCGCCAACACTCAAAAAGAACACAGCATGCGAAGAAAAAAATATTTAATAATAGTTTTTGAAAAAATTAGTTCCTTAAGCCTCACGTTTCTACAACTGCTTTAATTAAATACTTCTTGTTACATTTATACAAAAAGAAGTTATTGCATTTGTGCGATATAAATATATCCTCATTCCAAGAAATTATGTTGTGAATAATGTATTGTATTGATAACCGTGTTATTTACTAAAAAAGAGATTAATTATCGAAACAATATAAGAAAAAAAAGACTTTTGATGTCGAAGCCTTTATCAAGACGGAAATATAAAAGCTATTCATTTAAATAATATAAATGTAATGTTGAACTCTGCATGTTTAAATTGATATTACTGATGTCTTGAAAACCGATATTATCAAATATTATTATTTAAAAACTTTAGCAAGTTAGTTAACAAAATTTAATTATAATTAATGTTAATTCGTTACTATTACAAAAGAAAACGATATTTTTTATTTCAGCAATTAAGAATCTTTATTTTAAGTACATATATTAAAATTTTACTTCATTTACTATGGCGAAACGATAAAGAAATTCATGGTATAAAAAATTTCCCCTATTTGGCCAATGTGATTCAAGAATTTGCATTAATAAAATCAATAATCCCTGACCCTTTGACGCCTATTCTCACTTCATGTTTAAATTTAAAATCGAGTTTAATTATTATTTTATTATGTCAACATTATGCATCTCTGTTCTACACATTTAAAACTGTATAAAGCTATATCGTTTGATGTTTCCTTCCAACGTACTTCTTATAGATAACTTTAAACATAGATTGAGAACACATGCCACATTATCTTAATTCATTAATATATTAAGATAGTCAGTGTCAGCTAAACGCTCTGAGGGAAACATGGCATTTCAGTTTATGTTTGTTCTGGTGCTATTTTTGCCACATTTTGTGTTAAATGCACATGGAGAAGTAGAATTAGACCGAAAAATCTATGTAGCTAAAGATCCTTACATCAGAAAAACTTTTGTGTACACTGCAGAACTCGAAAGTGATTTGCCAAGGAACAAAACAGAAGTACCTAGTTTATCTGATAATAATACTACGGAAATTTCGAAGGTAACTTTAAAATTCAATTGTCGATATTCTTCCCTTATGTTTAAATTTGACATCATATGTAAAGACCATGGTAATACTGTATTTCTGTTTTTACACATTAATAAGAATAATCTTATGTTAAACATGATTTTAGTTAGAGACAACTTTAGATAAGAGGTAAGAATGTTGAGACAAGACCGTTTATGCATGCATGTAAAATTCAGGATACATATCCTGAAACACAAGTGGCAAAACTATGTAAATGGTTGCCATACGGTACCAAGCAAACTGTCCCTTTTCAGAATTCTGTAATCGATTCAAAGACTAAATGACACGAATGCCCACTGTTCTAATCCCATTAAAATTTTGTAGTAAGCCAGCAGAACCTAATAACTAACCCTTAAAGTACAAACACATTCCTGTAGAGTAAGTGAAATAAGCCTGGTGCTCCATTCTCAAGTTATTAAAAATATGTAAAAAATGATCAAAAGAATAAAAACTTCCTGTTATAATGCCATATCATATTTCCACATAAAATATGAAGTGAATACCTTCTTGAAAAGTCTATAAAAATTGACTTCAAAATTGCAGCTTCAACTTGTTCTACCATTTCCTAACATGACTTGTCTAAATTACTCAGGTTTGCGGACAGGATCATTTCACATGCAATAATGGTGCATGTCTTTCTAAACTATGGCGCTGTGATGGCAAAGATGATTGTGGTGACGGTTCTGATGAAGCTCATTGTGGACCTCGAACTTGTAACGCTAATTACTTCGCTTGTGGTGATGGAACGTGTTTACCAAATCGTTGGAGGTAATTTTAATATAAAAAAGGGGCTATAATGAACTCATAAATAACATCTAAAAATTATTTATAAAAATTAAGTTTACCTATATGTTATTATGAAATTGAAATAAATGAAATATTTTGTAATATGGGCTTATATAATTAATACTACATAAAAGTTGTTTTTGTTGTAGATGTGATTATGTCAGAGATTGTCTAGATGGAACCGATGAATTAAATTGTACCACGCAAAATTGTACTAGTTCACAATTTGCATGTGATAATGATAAATGCATTTCCCTAAGCCGGAAATGTGATGGAAAATATGACTGCAGAGATGGTTCTGATGAGCGAGATTGCAATCGTACAAAACCTACGAAGTGCAAGTGTAAGTCTAAAAGAATTAATTCTTTTCTTAATTTGTATTGGTACGATTAAAATATTTTTTTCAGCTGACGAATTTGCTTGTGGTGGCAGTAAAGGTACGTGCATTCCAACATCATGGCAATGTGATTCAGATTATGATTGTGAAGATAAAAGTGACGAACAAAATTGTACCTAATTATAAAAGTATAAGCAAAAAACATTAAATCTTACAACTTATGAATCGAAATATTTTAAATGTATGATCTCAAAATTTAAGGTAGGTACTATTTTACGTTAAGACTTGTTACCAAGTCGATTTTGATAATGTCTGATTATATTTTAAATGTTTAATATGTTAAATAGATTTTGTATTAGAAAGTTAAAGAAAAAGGTTCATAACATGAAACTTGATTTATATTAATATAGATATGTTTACATCTACTTAATTGGGTTGATTTAAATACAAATTTAAATAATGCTTAACTATACCTCACTCTTTAGTTTAATCAGCGAGGTCCAAACTCTTGTATTTTTTACATTTTTAAATAAACGCTCGAATATATTGCTGTCATAGTATAATTACAGAAATTGCTAACTCCTTACTTCGATTTGAAATAAATTCCTAATTATCAAACTTATTATGTATTACACAATAGAATAGGCTTGAGATTTACTACAGACTCTTTATTTTTCATAGTTTTATTTCTACAAAAAACTATGACAATAATCAGTTTCCATCAATAAGCGCAAACCAACCACAAGCTCAGTTTGTATCTAATGGTCGGCCTACATATTCTCAAGCAACTACTCGAAATCAGAACCCTCCAAACATGGCGGAGCAATTTACACTATTCTTAAACGAGTTCAAAGCAATGTTCAACCAACTAATTAATCAAAACAGCATAATATTAAATATGCTCAGTACAGTAATAAGTAAATTAGCACAGTAATGGAACACCCACTACGAATAGTTTCATGGAACGCCAATGGTTTATTAAACCATAAACTAGAACTAGAAAACTTCCTCCACCTACAAAAGGCTGTCATAAATATAAGATGATATAAAAAAATTAACCTGCATAATAACTCCAAATAAAGTATTGCTCACGTTCACAATAACCAAGAATATTTGATGGCTCACTTTAAAGGGGAAAAAAACCATAAAAATTAATTCCACTTTTGAGGTTATACAAATTGCAATGACAACTGCGCTTGCGCAGAAGACAGCATGTTTTGATTGTTGGGATAAATGCGCATGCTTCTAGATTATTTTCTTTAAATGTTTAAACTTTCAAAAAATAATATTACATAATTATAAATTATTAAAAAAATTAAGTACTTAAGTAAAGCATAGTTTTTTTTTATTTTGTATCAATATTATAGATTTACAGTAGATCCTTAATGTTAATACTTGAATGATTTTGTACCTACTGATTCTGTACCTAAATTAATTTTCAATATCAAATTTTTGTAATTCAAATAGCACTACAACCAAAGAAAATGAACAATCTCAAATTGTGTTGCAATAAATACTTACATACACACATAGGAACATAAATATAATTGTTTACTATTATCAAAATGTTTTGAATAATTATCACACAAAGCCTCGAATATTTATCGTTGTTTGTTGTTTTGGTCTGTTTTTAAGTTATTTATTAATAAGCACATTTAATATTTACTATTTGTGTTGATAATAGTTTGTTAAAAATATGTATTATGAAAAAATAAAAGATTAGTAATGGTAATTAAGATAAATGTGCTAATTACATTAAGGTTTAGGAGTATCATTAGACTTATTACACAAATTGTGTAGCAATTAATTGTGCTATAAGGAAGTTCTGTTACAAGCAGCTTTTCACTTTATTCTCCTTGATCCCTGAATGTACCACGACGGTTTGACCATAAACTAGTGGCTCCTTAAAGGGCTTATTTCTTAATATAATCTTGTTATATTAAACAGATTTACTAGCACTAAAGTTGATAATATTACTTTGGTAATGTTTTAGTGAGGTAAATGTAGGTCATTATGTTATCGTTTAAGTAATCGGCAAGTGTTAAGTGTCCAAAAGCAGCAACCCATAAATAAACAAGCAAATCATTTTTGTTATACATTCTAAAATTAGTAATTACTAGAGATTACATCATGTAAATGTTGTTATGAAACTATTTTGATTTTTTAGCTGTTATAAATTCCATTATCACTGTAATTTTAATGATAGTTTTTGAAAAATGTGGTGTCATACTCTCAGTCATTCAAGCCTCACTGTCCTCACTTATTGATATTAATTATCTTTTCTATAGCTACTTTAATTTAATATATCTTATTAAATTCATACAAATACAAGTTATCATATCTGTGTAATGTAGTAATTTCTAATGATTAATATTTGCTTCCATTTTTCTAGAAAAACTGGAAATATGTAGGTATTTAATTTATAGCGAATATATTTATCAAATAAATATATTTTTATTCTAAAAATTAGACAGTGAATAATACATTGATAAGCTGTATATTTAAGTACTAGAAACAAAAAGAAAGACTAATTAATCAAACAATATAAGAAAAAGGGCTTGTGAGGTCAAGACTTTTATCAAGCAGGAAGTATAAAAGTTGTGGTTTAAATAACTGTGGAATATTTTAAAGGTTAACAATGAAAGCCAAATATTTAGCAAGTTACTACTACTTATAAAAGAAAGTATTATTTTCTGTTACATATTTTATTTTAATAAAGGTAAAATTTCATCTTGTAAGCTTTTTAAATTTAGCTTAGGTGCTAAATTCTTTCAATTACTGAGAAGTAATATTAGGATATTTTCTATTAATTTAATAAGGATTATAATAATTAGCATAAATCTGCATAATAATAAGACTGAATAGAAAATAAGTCAGGGTGTGCCCTATCTACATTTCTTTAGGTACTTCTTAATTTACCAAGAAATAATCATGCTTAACTAGCGTTAAAAATGTACTTTGCTGATAAAATAAAAACTATGCAAGGTTTTTTAAACTTTGAATAGCTTCACATGACGGTGAGTCACGATACTGACTAAAAAGATAATCTACCAACGACGATAATATTGCTGATATTTTTATTTAATGCGGAAATTGTTGGTTTTTCTACAATTGATAAAAGGCAGACAGTCTTTTAAAGGAAAATTTTAGTCTAAGAATAAAATCAAGACAGGATACAGGAACGAGAATGAAATAAAAATACGTTATGGTACAGCATAACTTTGTCCTCAAATTATCCTATTACTCTTATTATGGAATAATTATTTAATAAAACACGTAGTTACACTTCTCTCTCAGATAATGGGGGCACAACAATGACCGGTCGATAATACTGTTGTAAATAAGGGTGCTGGAAATTTTGACTCTGTAATCACGTAATCAACTACGAACGTAAATTTTGGGTTTCTGTATCTTCAGGGTGGTTCCAAGTAAAATAGACTGGTTTATTTGCGGTTTTATAATGATTTTTTGCTATTTTCCTGGTAATGTTGATCATGTTATGCCGTCATACCGGTTGTAATTCAGAACCGGCTTTGGAGATTTTCATTACTACGTTATTAAATAATTTTACTTAAATCGTTATTACAGTTAAGATTAAATATTTACATATTTTCCTATCAGTGGATATCATTTATTATTATAATTGCGTAATTCGAGTGTTCTGAATATAATAAACATTCCTTTATAGATAATTTTAGGAGTGGCGGTTCCAGGAATTGGTTGTCTGGGGGCTAAATGAAGTGGGCAGGCCTTATAATATGCAATATTAATTCAGCGGGCCTTGGTCTGGGGGTGCAATTAAATTTATATATGTTATTATTATTAGTAACAAACTGAATACTTTAATTATTTGGGCGTTTTGTTTAGTGATTAAGGAAAAAATTAATTTTACTGTTTCGTAAACATAAAAAAAACATTAAATTTAATTTGCAAAATTCAGTCGTAATTTGTTGATGTTATTATAATTAAAATCCAACCCTGTTTACGTCGTATATAAAAAGTCCCCCTCCATGGCCAATGCGATTCAAGGATGTTGCGTTTAGTAATCAGCTGAACGCGCCGAGGGAAACATGGCGTTTCAGTTTATCTTTGTTTTGGTGTTATTTCTGCCGAATTTTGTGATAAATATACGTGGAGAAGTAGAATTAGATCGAAAAACTTTATATGTAGCCAAAGATCCTTATGTCGGACCCCGAAAAACGGTTGTGTACACCGCAGAACCCGGAAGTGATTTGTCAAGCAACGAGCGGCATAAAAGAGATGTGTCAAGTTTATCTGTCAATAATGTTACGATAATTTCGAAGGTAATTTTTAAATATTCTAGTAGTACATAATACATTTATTAAAATAAGCACGAATGACGTATTTTATTGTTAACAGAAATGCGCGTGTTTAAATTATGCCTTTGTTCACAACCCTGTTTTTGTTGTCATGCATAATGGACATTTGCCAAAATATTCGTCCTCCGAAAACCTGCAGACTCATAGCAAACGTAAAAACAATTATTTGCTCTCTACTGGCCACCTATTTTCGCATAGTAATTTATTTGTAGGTGTATAAAGTTTTTACATTGACTTAAACCTAGTTTTAAAATATTTACATAATTTCATTGATAATGTTATCTATACATGTTTATGCGGTTTGTACTTCGGAATATTTAGAATTCAATATCCTGAGTTCCTCCTGTCTTTGCTTTTCCCATACTGATACTTTCTTAATCGGTACTAGTAGTACTGATCCGATACTCATACATCCTCCAGCAAAATAGAACGATGTCTGATAATCACCAGTTAAATCCCTCAAAAAACCAGAAATCGAAGTTCCTATTAATGATGCAACCCCTTGAAACATTAGGATTATTCCGATGGCATTTGTTAACTTTTGTAGACCTAGAAGTTCTACGATGATTATCGTTCTCAAAGCGGACATACAAGCTAAAATTATATTTAAAGTACTTCATTTATTATTATTAACCTTGAACAAAAAGTTGAATTTTTAAGTGCAAATGTTAGTTCATTATTACCCTGCTATTAATGTAAAAAACTGAGGAAAACCAACCAGAAAATTATGGGAAATTGGTGTGACAATGTACGTTGCAAAGTGTAAAAAGGTTATAAACAATATTTTGTTAGTTTTATCTACCGTTAATAGCCGGTAATTTTCCAGGAAAAACCAAATTGTTGTTTTGATGCAAGCCTTACACAATACAACAAATATTGACAAATTATTTTATGTGATCTATAGACCGATAAATTGTTATGGCTATACCAAAAACAGGGGAAAAAAACTGTGCAAATATTCTGCCTGATAAATTTTGCAACGGATGTTTGTGAAAATCCGTTAACAATATTATCAAGTTTTGTTAATTATTTGTATTGCTTGACTTTAGAATTAAATGATTAAAATCAATGAAATTATAAAGTGTTTTTGACTTTTATTTTGATGATAATGATTTGCACAAGTTAATGATAGGGGTATTCCCCTCTTTTTGTTGTTACTGGTTAATCAGGATGTATTTTTTTGTATATCATGTAACTATCGAATATTCTAGGAATTCCCCTGAATGTTCAAAATAACCCTTAATTTAAGTTCTTTTAAATTTTGCTCCATATTGTGTAATCGGCATGCATAAATGTAATGCTTTGTCAGACAGGTTACCTATAAGAAATTAATCTTGATGCTCACCTACAGCTATACCGTATAAGGCCGCATAAGTAAACTGTATCCATATATTATAAGATAATCCAGATAATAAAGTAGCCATTCCTCCAATAAATAAGCTTATATAACTCAAATGAAGAGCTTGAACATTAGGAAATGATGAAACAACACCGCATACTATGCGTCCGAGTGTATTTGTGACACCAATCCCTGATATAAGCCAAAACGCCAAATTTTTGGGTACTCCATGCTGTACCGCACGATCTTTAATGAACATGTAAGGTGTATAAAATCCTAACGATGTGAATATTGCGTTAAAAATTAGCAGTAAAAATGATGGTGATTTTAAAACGCTGAAATCTAACATTGTCGCCAGTGTTCTTTTTATTGATTCCGAACATAACGCACATGTACCGGCTTCATTTAATTCCCTTTGTGTAATTGTTCTTGTTACCAGCATGTTATACTCCAAACTTGATTTTGATTTTAGGATCGATGTTGGTGCCGATGTTGTAGCCTTTGATTGAGTTACATACATGGATTTCCTATATTCGGGTAAAAACATTAAAGAAGCGCTGTAAAATATGTCATCTCTATACAGTGGTCGTACTATATTATTTCTGTTCGTAGTTTCACCTACTTTGCAACATGTGCATTTAGTTTTCTTGCAGTATTTATTAATATCACAACATCTCTTGCAAGACAAACGATTAATGCATTTCCTACAACATTTGTCAGTTTTTTTACCTTCTTCATACACTGTCGATAATTTACTATCAACATTTTTAGTCGAGTATAAGAAATTTTCGATAGAACTCTCTCGTTTACTCATTTTACCACTTTTAAAGCTGGTCGGTGAGCCAGTCCCGGACATAATAAATTCGCTCGAAATATTACGGGGAAGTTTTTGTGGTCTGAAAATGGTAACTGTTGATATAGCTTGAAAATTGGAGCTCGTCGAATAAAGCTTGGTGTGAATATCGATATTTTTTAAATACGACGTTGTGGTCGAAGGATGAAGTTGAACGTGAACGTCCCCCTTTATAGATTGAACGGGCGAAGGTAAAAAAGTACATTCGGTTTGAATATCGCTCGATTTGCTTTTTGAAAGTAAATCGGAAACAGTTGGGTGTGATATATTGTGAAAACGATCGAAGAAACTACTTTTATCGTTATTTTTATCTTGAAACGTTACACTGTCGATTTTAACGGGTTTTAACGGTTTGTAAAGTAAACCGAAGAAAGCACAGCTGAAACTTAGTATTGCCATAATTTGGAAGGTGTATCTCCATCCGCCTTCGTTTAAAATTATAATCAACAGTGGTGGTAAAGCTATGCCTCCTATTCCGGCACCGCATACGGCTATACCTGTTGCTAAAGCACGCCACCTCTCAAAGTAAAATCCTACCGCTATTACTGCCGGTACATAAATCATTCCAAAACCCAATCCACCCATAATACCATGCGTTAAGAAAGTCAAATATAATGAAGGCGATACAGATGTTAAAACACATGATAAACTCGCAATCAAACTACCGAATACGGCTATTTTTCGACAACCAAACTGATTTATCAATGCTGCTATGAAAGGACCTATAAAATTAAACATTTAGATGGAAGGTTTATTCGTTTAAAAATTGTTACCAGTGAGACAGAAGAAACCTGTCATTATGGCACCAGTTAATGCCGCCTTACTTGTGGAACAGTCAAACGATTGAGATATGCTGAATAAAAATATTCCAAAAGTATAAATTATCCCATCTGATATTAAAAACGAATAGAACGCTGCTATAACTACCATCCATCCCCAACCTCCGTCTGGTGGAACTATTATAAATAAATCCGTTTGCTCTTCGAAATGTTGCGTTGTAGAGGTTTGCAATTCTTTCTCATTTGTCCTTTCAATAAAGCTTTCCTTCGGCTTATCAAAAATATTTTCCTTGACCTCTTCTTCTATTTCCATTAAATATTTTACAATGTTAATGTGAATTATGTATAGTTTTGACATTTTTATCTACTGTTAAATATGACATTTGTTTTTTTTTTAAACAATTAACTAAGTAGTACCAACTTTATATTATTTTTGGAACTATGTACTATCTATTCACTACTATGAAAAGCACTAAATTGAAATATCTGGTGAATTTTTTTGTTATTGAATTGACAGCATACATGTTTTTAAAATTTAGTGTGATATTTAGTTCCCTGAAATGTTGGGTTATGCTGTCATGTTGACAGATATCAAAATCAAAATTTTTATAAATAATGCAGTTTTTAATTCTTCGTAACATAGAAAAATTGCCTTGTGTTCTCTTTCGCTAAAATTCATGGTTCAACATTTAGGTTACATTGCATGAACATTTTTATTTTATAATTTGCCAAAATGTCAGACTTCAAATTTCCCTCCAATCATATAGTAACCAGAAATAACAACATTACAAAGCAAATTTTCTGTGCCAATAGGTACCAATTGTTCAGTGCATTGCAGTATAAATTTGGTGTCCACGAGATTAGCGAACAGAATATAATTAACTTTTCTGTTACCTAACATGATTAAAATAGTGACAAATACATAAAGTGATTCATTATGAAATGAGTAAGTGAAGTTAGGCGAGTACTGGTAGTTTAGGATGCTTTACGTACTCTTTAAAAAAGAACTATCAGGGGAAATCATCCTTCTTCTTTCTCCATCCCTTATGCCACTAACCGCCGGGAATATTTTAATCTTCATTTCCTAAATCCTTTTTTATCTCTAGCTAGCTCTCTTGCTCCTGGTAGTGTCATCCCTCTTGCAATAATTATATCTTCAATGTGCTTTCCCAATCAATTCGCGGTCTGCCTCAGTGTCTTTTTCTTGAGCTTTCGGTGATCCATTTTCCTTAATCCTATATATATGGCCAAACCACTTTAACCGTTTGTTTTCGATCTTATTTACCAAAGGCTCAACATCTAACATTGTAGTATATTCAGTCTCTTGGGAAACTTTAAATGTAAATTTCATCTGCGAACTCAAATTGTATGTTCTGGTATTTTTTGAACTGTTTATCATACAGAGCCTACAATGCATAAGGTGAATTATGTCATTTCCATTATCGCACGCAGTGTTTTGATTGCATAAAAACCTACTGTATGCGGACTCTTAGAAAAAGTAAAGAAGGCAATTGTTACTTAACACAAAACCAAAAAATGCCGTAACAGCAATATTGCAAAGTAAATCTACTTGAGTGAGAAAAGCAGCTACTTTACCCATTGTTGTAGAAAAATAGCTATTTGTATTATTAATAATCATGTTTAGGGCAGCCTGGGTAGCTTAGTCAGGTAAGTGCCTGCTGGCTAGCCGGCTGATGCAGGTTCTCTTCCAGCGCTGGCCATAGTATTATGGAGCCGATTTGGGTCGACTTCGTTGGTTAAGGTTTAGAATTAAGGTGTATGAATGTGTTGTGGACGAAAGCTGGTTGGAATGATGCAAGCCCATCACCTCCACTGTACACCAGCAAGTGTAAAATGAACCTCGACATCCTTGACACTGCATTACCGTAAAAAAGAGGAAATAGATTAAGAAAGAAAGAAAGAATAATCATGTTCAATAATGTGATGCCACTCCAGTTAATGCATCTTGTAAGATCTCCTTTCTTTGGAAGCTTAATTATTTATTAATCCTGCTTACCAGTCAGCAAGAATTAATTCCAGATTTCATTCTTCTTGGAGGATTGGTTCGAGAAAGGCTGCTGTTTGGGGATGTCTACTTTTAAGAATTCTGCAGCGTTTTTGTCGGATTTCCAGCCTTTAGTTTTATAAGGGCAGTTTTGATTTCTTGGATACTCTGCCGATTTGTATCTATTCGTAACAGCGGCAGCTGTTGACCTACAATATTAGAATCTTCGAGTGGTCTGCTTAGTTAGAAGATGCATTAACTGGAGAGGCATCGCATTACTAAACATGATCAATAAATGTATCTTATCACTCATGTAATCAATAATAAACTGTCTGAGAAAATAGAACTCAGACTCAGAGCTGAACAATGCGGATTTAGTCCATATCAATGTTTATCCGCGAAATGGAAATCTCCACTCTAACCTTTATAGATTTTAAAGGAGCCTTTGACTCGCTGAAGCATTCTGCAGTATGAAAAATTCAACATCTGATTGGAGTGCCTCCCAAGTTAATAACCATGGTGAAACTGCAAAGTCATACACAGAGGAAGACGCAGTAACAACATACCCATCTTTACCCCTTTCTATTGTTCAATATTGCAATTGACTAGGTTACAAGGTTTCAACAAATACCAACATTGAACACCTTAGCATAATCTGGACACTTGAATAGTTAACTTCATGATCTAGATTATGCAGATGATATCTGCCTAAAAGGTCACACCCATGTCGCTTTGCAGACTAAACTTAATAGATTTGCAGAACTTGTAAAGCTGGTCGGACTGGAAATAAATGTCAATAAAACTAAAACGATGTGGCTTAACACTAACAACCGACATCCGGTACATAGGTATATACAGGGTTATTGGTAATTCAATACATTCCTTTGGAGATGTGATGGGACAGGAGCTAAGAAACAAATTTAACCCTAACATACATTATGCAAAACTCAATAGTTTTTGAGATATTTCAATTTTTGTGTTTTTCTCAAAAAAGTAGATCTTCATGTCTTTAAAGTTAATTTTAAAAAAATCTACTTGACATTTTCTGAACTTTTTGACTGGGTTACTTGTCCCACTCGATGGTCATCCGTTTAGAATGGAAAATATCCGGAAACATTTCGATCATGTGAAAATTTTAAATAAAAACTTATTAAAAATAATTTTTAAAAATCAGCTACTAAAATTACCTATTCGTTTTTCTCAGAAAATATTTTTTTATTTTTGCATAATGTATGTTAGGTTTAATTTGTTTCTTAGCTCCTGTCCCATCACATCTCCAAAGGAATGTATCGAATTACCAGTAACCCTGTATAACGAACCAGTGAAAGAGATACAAAAGTTCTGTTACTTGCGGAACACAACTACAACCAATGGTGCCACAGAAGAAGACATAAACTAATCCATCAGTAAAGCCAGTTTTGCATTTGCAACTCTGAAGGCTGTATGGAACAGTCCCCATTTAACAACCAAACTGAAACTCAGGATTTTCAACACTAATGTCAAATCCGTCCTTTTGCATGCATGCGAAATTGTACGAAGGATAGTGAGAATCCGTTAGATGGATATTGTCACTAATGAAGAATTATATAGCCACTCCGGTTTGAAATTCTATTATTGAGGTGGATTAGTCCTTGCATTCCCTCACTTCCATCTTGACTTCATAATTTGTAATCTGGAATGTGACTTTGCCACTTTTACAATTTTTCTCCATTCCGATCTGTGTAACACTTTTCTTTTCCAGGCATGAATCTCCATCTCTCGTAAATCCTTTGCTACATTATCTAACCATCTTGTTCTCGGTCTTCCCCGTGCTCTATTTTCATTTGGCTTCCATTCCAAAATGTGTTTAATTGTTTTGTTGTTGCCACTTTTCATAACATGCCTCGGCCATCTTAGATGTCGGGCTTTAATATGTCTCACTACGTCTTCTTCCCCAAATTGACAAACTTTTTGGGTCCCGATATTTTCCTCAGTATTTTTCTTTCAAAGATACACAGTTCTTCTTTTCGCTTTGTGAGACAAATTACTTCGGCCGCATCTGCGATCACCGTTTTGTGTAAGGAAGTTTAGCTTGTATACTGATATTCTTGTCGTGAAGCATTTTTATGTTGCTGAAGTAAACTCTGTTCCCTAGAAATAATCGTTCTTTTATGTCCGGTTCACTGTCGTCGTTTTTGTTGATTTGCAGGCCCAAATATTTAAATGTTCTTACTTCCTTGAACTTGTAGTTATCTATCTTTATTTCCTGCATTGTACCATCGCTTCTTTGCAATTTCATTATTTTTGTTTTGTGTTCGTTTATTTCTAAATGCATGTTTTTTTGCTTCTACTTGTGTTATAACTGGATAGATATTGTTAAAGGTATTTGAAATGTACAACACTCAATTACAAATATGTTTGGATTGATATATTAAATTAGACTTGACATATTATACCGGGTGGTGCGTTGCCTCACGCACCATAGGGATTTCAATGGTAATTTTTTAATATGTAATTATTTGCTTCCCCAATTATTTTAGACAAAAAGTGTAACTAAGTTTTTTGTAGAGAAAAAAATACTGCGTCGAATGATGCTATTCTACACAATTTTCGAGTCTTGTGTAACAGAAAAACCAGGCGATTAATTCTTGCACTTTGACAAAAATCACTAATGCCATGAAATTTTTGAAACAGGGGTGGAGCTATGACACTTTTATAGCTCCACCCCTCTGTCATAAAGACAGTTTGAAATTATTTTTCAATACGAAAAATGTAATTCTTTGGCTTTGGTAAACAAATAACCATTATTCAACAAATTCAATAGGAAGGGAAATTACTTTTTAAAACAAACTTAACGGAAAATAAAATTAATTTTATGTGACAATTTTAACAAGTGTAGCTGACTGACAAGCCAGACTGTTTCAGTAATTCCAAAGCATCAGTGATTTTTATCAAAGTGCAGGAATTAATTTCCACAGTTTTTCTGTTACGGAAAAATTGAAAAACTGCAAAATAGCATCATTGGATTGGGTATTTTTTTCTTTACAAAAAACATATTTGCACTTTTGGTCTAAAATAATTGGGGAAGCAAATATTTACAAATTAAAAATTTACCATTGAAATCCCTATGGTGCGCGAGACAATGCACCACCCGGTATATAGATACTTTATATCAACTATTTATTGTTTTTCATGGCACTAATAATTATTCATAATAACTTGTAGTTTTCTAAATGTTTCTATAGCGTGTTCCCGCAAATAATCATGATCTGAACTTCTATGTTTATTATCGTTCCTTCTCTTTCTGTTTTCCTTATTATTGTGTCCGAGGCAAAGTTAAATAG
The DNA here is from genome assembly GCA_963082815.1 of Melanotus villosus. Classification (NCBI taxonomy): domain Eukaryota; kingdom Metazoa; phylum Arthropoda; class Insecta; order Coleoptera; family Elateridae; genus Melanotus; species Melanotus villosus. The sequence continues at coordinate 9,889,833 of OY720421.1, read as the reverse complement.
CATCGTTGAAAGCGCATGCCCTTGATGTACCCCTGGGTTGGTTTTGAATTCATCTGTCATACCTTCTGCTACCTTAACTATTGCTTTTGTGTTTAATAAGGCTGGTATGTTGGAACTTTTCAGATTTTCTAATAATTTTCTTGTGCTTACCTGATCAACTGCTTGCTTGAAGTCGATAAATAGCATTTGTATTTCTATTCCATGTTCATAACCTTTTTTGCAGTATTTGCATTAATATAAACAGGGCATCGGCGGTTGATCTTCTTGGAAGGAATCCGTATTGGTACTCTCCTATTTAATTAACTGTACTGAGTTAGTATTTTTTTTAAATTAGATAATATTTTGTACATCATATTTAGTAAGGATCTCCTTTCTTTAGTATTGGGATTATCATTGCTTTTACCATTGAGAGTATTTGGTATGAGAGTATTTGCTTTTACCTGTCATGTATGTTAAGTTGGCAATGATGCAATGATATAAGATCCATGTTAGGTCGGTAACGTTGCTGGTTTTTAGATTGATGAGGTATACCATTTTGGGACATGCGAGTTGTAGCATGAAGGAAAGAGTAATAAAAATAAATAAACTTTATTAATAAGGGTTTTATTAAATTATATCCAATGGGATATAACATTACCCAGTCTTTAGGCATTTGTTCGGTTACCCATATTTTGTTTATAAGGTTGAATATTCTTCTGTGTAATTTTTCGCGTCCCATTTCATTAGATATTTCGTCAGTTTCTCCTACTTCTCCGTTTTTTTGTTTGATTAATTATGTCAGTTACCTTATATGTTGGCTTTGGTTGAGCTGATGGATGATTCATTATCTCTGTATCATTATTTGTATCTTCATTTAACAGTTTCTGGTAGTACTGTTTCTATATTTCTCTAATTTTACCTTCGTTTTTAGTCCTCTCCTACATTTCTTAGGTGTTTCCTTCTCTTGTATTTTTCGAGAACATTTTTGTATTATGCTTCTTGTAGTTGTTTTCTCTTTTCTCTATCTGTTTCTTCTTTATTTTCTTAATTGATTATAAATTGTTTTTATTTGTTGTTAACAATTTGGTTCTGGCTTCTCTTTGTCTCTTGATTAATTCTTTACATTCCCCATCAAACCATTCTTTGGGTTCGATGTTCTTTGAGTGAACAATTACTTGTTTACCTGCTTCTTGATATTTATCTATATCTATAAATACCATCTCTATTTCAATGTCTTGTTCGTAGCATTTCGCTGCTATTTGTTTCATTACATGAATTGTATCGATTGTCAATCTTCTTTGTCTGTGAACTTTTTCAATTTTGTTCGTATCTTTTACGCGATATTCAACAGGGTTTTTCTTCTATAATTTTCACGTGTCAATAAATCTCCTTTCTTTGGAATTGGTATTATTTTTCCGGAAGTCCATTCTTCAGGCACAGTTTCGCCATTCCATATTTGTTTCATTAGTTCATAAATTCTTTCGTTTACTTCATTTCCTCCATTTTTTATCAATTCACGCATATATTATCAGGCCCCGCTGCTTTTCTTTGTTTTAGTTTTTTGGATTATTTCGTTGACTTCTTCTTCTGATGACTTTCCTTCGTAACCATTTTCTATTTCTTCCTCTATTGACGTTTCTTTCATGTATTTGTATATTAAGAGCGTAAAATATAGCATTGTCGCTCGAGGGAGAAAGTAGATGCGTGGAACAAACTGACATACCTCCGAAAACGACTACTGTGCGTTGTCAACTTTGAGCACAAAAGCCTTACCGGGGTGATTGTCTAAAAAGGCATTTACATGATACTAATAATATTTAGAAAAATAACGAACAATTTTATGTTGAAACTAGAAATAAGTTGTTTTATTTAATATAATCTGGTTGACATTGTTAACTGTTAAAAATATATTGCCCAAGGTAAACCTTTTTTATAGTCTAGCATAGAATCCTTGGCTTTTTAAACTTAGCACTTTAAACAAAATCTATAACTTTATTAAAATCAGAGTTATTTTTGCAAAATATTAATTTCGTATAGCTGAAAATACAGAAAAATTGTGTTAATAATCACAATAATATGTATGGGGGAGTTAGTAAAATTATAAATAATTACATATTCAAGAAATGTTATTAATGAATACCTAATTTTGTTTTCTTCGATTTAATTATTTAAAAAATAAACAGTTTGGTTTCTACGAAAATTTAAGAAATCAATTAGCATACAAAATGAATTAGTTGTTTGTTTATTGCAACCAAAACCTGTACTCATGAACGGTTTTTGTTTCATGTTTCATGGAATTATTTTGGAATGCAGTAATATTACGAATAAGAGTGTTTGTTCTATAAGGATATGTAGAGGTCAAGTATATAAAACTGCAGGGGTGACCTAGTCTGCCTACTTTTAATGGAAAATTTATTATACATGTAATGGAGCATTTTGAAGATAGGTCCCTCAGTTTTTTATTGACTTTACTTCTAAAAACACACATTTTTAGAGTGTTTTGTAAAAATTCCTTTTTTTATTGATTTTGCTTTGTAATTTACATATCAAGAGATCTAACATAAAGTCATTCGTAGATTGACAGGATAGAAAACAACACAAATTTAGATACTTTAGCCTTTATATGTTGTCATCAATTTTTTTTACATAACTGTTCAATTGTGAAAATGATTTTTAATGCACTTCAAAGAGCGTTTATCATTGAAACATTGTCGGGAATGGCATCCAAATTGATGGCGAACGGTCATATTCAATTCCTCCTTGTTTTACTGAACTCTGAGCGAGGTGTCTCGATGAAGTCCTAACTTGTAAGCGATTTTATAACGTTGTGAAGAATCTTATTAGCACTTTTCGAGAAATTGAAGGAAGGGTGTCTGTTCGGCAACGAATTGAAGAGGCTCCCAGAACACCAACAAATTGATGGTTTACCTTCCCTCACCAGTTTTTTGATAATTCCCGAACCGGGGTGATCTAGTCCCTTTATTATTTCTCATGTTTTTGCAATTTTTGGAAGTATTCGTACTCTGTCTCTAACTTGTATTTTATTTCCCTGTTTGGTTCCTTTGTCGGTATAGTATTTCTGTTGACGTATTTTTATTTTTAGCTGGTTATGCACACCCCTTTTTAGTTTGATTTTAATTGGTCTGGTGTTATCTGTAGCAGGCAGGGTCTTGGTTATTCGACTCATTAATCGTTAATTTGGTGAGCCTAGCATGTCGTTTCTTGGAGTGTTTCTGAAATTGTATTGAGTAGTGCCATCTGGATGTCGGTGTTGTTTGACTTACACTTTCTCAAGATATTCTAATCCGTTCGACATTGGATAATAAGGAATAAGGGCTGCTGGTTAAATGTCAAAAGTTCCATTCCATTGTAAATTCCTTGAATTCACTGGATGTGTACTGTGGACGATTATCTGTTTCCAGTATAGGATAGGTCAGGTGCTACTATTTACCATGACAATGTAGGAATAGTTTTATGTTTTATTCACTATCGGCTCTTTGATATTGCTTGCGTGTGTTTTTTCGTAAACTTTGCAGTTTTTGATACATTCTTCTTAATCCGGACTTTGATTTTACCAATAAAGTAGTTGTCTGGCTCTTCATAAACAACTTTGTATGTCTTAATGTCCATAGTGTATGTTGCTTAACATTTTTGGCACTAATGGTTTAGGAACTACTACTTTGTTGACTTTGAATATAATCCCACCATAGTAGTTATGAAAGTTCTTCTCTAAAGTTTCAGTAATGTTTTATGGCTTTAGGTACAGCTGTTTCGTCTTCTGGCCAGCCATATATTATTTTGGTCAATTCAACCAAGTCCTTGTTTTCTGCTGTAGTTGCTACTAGTACGTCTCTCGCTTTTGTTGACATCAACAACACTATTTGGATTGAATGCAGTCTCCATTGAGTGCATTGGCAATTGGTATATCCATGTTATTTTGGTACACAATCTTGAGTGAGTACTGGAGTACATCAAACAGCAGTCCTTCTTTCGAAATATATCTCTAATGGTTTATGGTTAGTTTCGATTACCAACCTCTGATAATAGATCAAATATATCTCCATATATGACAAATGCAGTTCCAAGAGTTTTAGGTGTATTGCCAACCCTAATCTGACGGATGGCACCATATTTTCCAAATATATCATACATTTCTTCTTCTGTGAATTTGTACGGAAGGTGTATTGCAAATTATGTTCGTAATTGTCGAGTTTATATTAAAAGAAAGCAAATGATCATCAGTCAGGTACCGAATGAACTTAAAAATGTAATGAAAATAAGAATTTGTCTTAGTCAGCTGTACTAAAATCTCTGTCTGAAGTTATTAAAGCAACTTACAAATTTTAATGGTTCATGTAGATAGGTGTGAAATTGGTTACACAGAGAAAAATGTATAATTTGGTGAAGTACAAGTGCAAGAAAAATGTAACAATTATACGTTTACGTTAATAGTGATTTTAGTAAATATGTAAAGTATTATGGCATTGTAAATAAATTTTTTAAATTATACTTATTGTGCTTCATTGCATTGTAGATGTAGATTCTTTAGTAACTGACTATCAATAAAGCAAATGGTTGCGTATGGTTGATCATGAACAGTCGTGGACGATCCATTCTATCTGAGTTCTTCCTTAACAGCTAAGTCAAGTTTGATATTTGGAATTTCCTAAGTTTCTGCCAAAACTTCTCAGCTGTAAACATTTTCATTTGGAATATCTGTCAAAACAAACAGAAATAATCCCTGAATCTAAATACGACATGACTTAATTCCATGGCCTTCTGAGGATTTTTTGATACTACAATACATTTTAATTTTTCAGATGAATCATCTTAATGATAGCCACAAACAGCTTATGGTGCATTGGGTTGGAGAAGGCAGTAATGTCATAATATGCCTTGCCAGGGATCCTACACCTACCATTCCTGGCATTCCTATGAACCCATCTAACATTTATATTTCCTACAATTATGGCAACTCTTACGAAAATAAAACACAGTCGTTCAAATTATCTGATGGAAATTATTCTACGGTCGAGAAGTTTTACAACCATCCCAAGTATAATACACATGTAAGTAATAACATTTTATCTTATTTTCTATTTCATACAAGATATGGATTTATTTATTAGTTATGCAATTGAAAAAAATTAATTTTTGAATGTTGAAGCAGATAATAATTCCTTTAACGTTTATCAAGTTACTCACATTGAGATAAGAACTATCTAATGTAATTTTTTCGTTTACAGTTTGTGTTTACTGATGTTAAAAACAAACAGCTCTTTGTCACAACAAACCATGGAAGAAACATCACAAGATTGAATGTGAACTTTACGCCCAGCGATGTGTCATTTCATGAATATCAACCACAGACTTTTTTGGTTCTGCATAAAAGTGATTCAAAACGTCAGGTACATTCATATTTACCCTTTTTTTTTGTTCGTGATTCAGATCATTTTGATAACGAAATACGCTGATTTTTTATTTTAATTAATATTGCTTTATTCGAATGTTTCAATTATTGTTACAACCTTATTGCAAAGGTTATTTTCATAATTTTTCTAATATAATCTTTGTAAATATATTAACTTTTACTTATTCACACAATTATTTTTCATAGCTGTGGTTAACGGAAGATTTTGGAAATAGCTGGCGTATGATCCAGGAATACGTAAAAGCATACTTTTGGATACAAGATGATAAAACAGGAGAACAGTTACTTGTAGTACAACGATCTGAAGATAACGGCTTAAGCATTATTTTATATTCTGACAATTTATTCAAGAGTAGGTTGTCTCAGATTTTCGATACTGACGTTAAAGATTTTTATGTAAAGGGAGATTATTTATTCTTCACCAAAAAATATAGTAAGGTAAGTAGCTTGTGTGAAAACGAATTAAATCATATTAACAATTTAAATTGATTTGCCTTTAGATAGGAAATATGAATCACAATGTAATTATTTTAATTTACTTTTCATTTTTTATAGAGCATAACTAACGATTTGTTTTTTGTTGTAACCTTTGTGTAACAGTACTTACGTATTAAAAGGTATTGAATTACAAGCAAACTACGCATTTTATAGTTTATTAAAAGCAATTATGCATTTTTTTTTATTAACGTAATTGAAGGTTTAGCTTGTTCCAAGATTATAGACGGAAATTAAATATTTGTAATGTTATTGCATCGAATGTATTAACTTTTTATAAAAATTGTGATAAGGACATGTACTACACAGTTAAAGATCTGACATTTCTATTGCCCGTGGGGAGATATTTACAAAAAGGGTTTTTATACAATGCTTCCCTTCATAGTATTGATGTTTATACAGAACATTTGCATAAGATACGCCATATGGTAGTTATAAATGCACATTACTGTTTGCGGAAAAATACTGAATCCATCTATGTAATTTTATCTACTTTCATTTCGTAATATCAATATTTCGAAACGAAAAATCGTGTTGTAATGAACTATATTACAGCACTAGTATCGTAATAACTTTTGACATAAAAATGACAGATTGACAAGAGAATTCATAGTTATTTTATTTGTTATAAACATTTATTATGCACTTTTTACGATTTTTACGATATGAATATAGTACAAAGCTTTATCTACTCTCATGAAATTAGCAAAATAATTAAATATTTGCCAATAATTAATTACCTTATGCAAAAGTTGACTGTTCCAATTTTCATTCAAACTGACAGCAACAAACACAAAATAAACAAAAAAATCAAGCCTTAACGTATTAGATTTCAATGAAAATTGAAACAGTCAACTTTTGCATCAGGCAATTTATTAATTATTGATAAATATTTAATTTTTTTGCTAATTTTATGAAAGTAGATAAAGCTTTGTACGATATTCATATCGTAACCTCGTATTACGATCCTCAATGGATTTGTCAAACTCGACCTGCGGTCTCGTTTGACAAACTTTCCATCTCGTATCGTAATACGAGTTGTTACGATACTCATATCGTAAATAACTATTACATAATTTTCGTGTAACTGAAAAGCTGTGGAAATTAAATCTTATACTTTAACAAAAATCACTGATGCCATGGAATTTGGGAAACAAAAAGATGGTTGAAATTATTTTTAACTAAACACTTAACAGTATTTGCTAAAAACGAACTGAACAGTAAAACGACGAAAAATAATTCATCAGAAATTTTACGTACTTACTGCCATAAGAAAAATGTCACTTTTTAGCCTTGGTACTCAAATAACTATTACTCAACGAATTCATTTTATTCAAAATATTCAAGAGATAATTGTTTTAGGACAGGAACTCCGCAGGAAATGAAATTATTTTATGTAACAATTTTAACAAACGTAATTAATTGACAAGCTAGACTGACAGCTATAAAACAATTGCTTTTTGTTTTAGTAATGCCAAGGCATCACTGATTTTTGTCAAAGTACAAAAATTAATTTCCATAGTTTTTTTCGTTACGGGAAAATCTAAGTCACTGCAGAGTAGCATCAATGGATGTGGTATTTTTTTTCTTTACAAAAAACTTAGTTACACTTTTGGTCTAAAATAAATAATTTAAGTTAATTATTGGAGCAATTTTACCACCTTGTATATTACTAGAACCTCTTCTACTGATTCGTTATAATCACTTATTTTGTTGACCAATTTTTTAATACAAAGTTGAGGTTATGTCTAAGTTTTAAAAAATATGTAACACTTGGGTAATGTTTTGATCACAACAACTTGCTCGATTCTGTGCCAGCTGTACTATTTCAAATACGATCGATTAAGAATATAGGCTTGTTCAATGTACGTAGCGATTTATGTCTACTGAGGTCACACGTGAAATAATAGAAACAAGAACAACAAAACCTAATAATTTATTACAAAAATGGCTGGGCCTTGACTGGTAGCACTGCAGCTCATCTTGCACTAATTTTAGTTAATTTAATAAACATCAAAATAAATATAAATATATGAAATAACCACACCTTTTTGTGTCCCAATTGAGGTTATGTTTTCAATTTTCAGTGTCGCTTTAAAAAGTAGCGTAAAATTTTTACGCTCCAAACTTTCCCTAGATCGATACCAACTGCTACTATGCATTGAACGCAAATGATACATAGCGCTTGCAATCGCTAAGTACATTGAACGCGCCTTATGTTCCCTCATGGTTGATCATGCATGGTCGTGGACGATCTGTTCTGTATGAATTCTTCCTGAACCTTCATATTTGTTGACGTTGGTTACAGTTGTTTACCGAGTTAAATATTTAATTAGTAAATTTTCATAGTGAAATCTATTAATAGCATATCTCTATTAACAAATAAATTAACGAAGAATGCGATTTATACAAATTTATATAATTTTTTATTCTTTTAGGATAAATACGACCTTTATGTATCGTACAAGTTAGGTGAAAAACGGAAGTGTATTTTCGACTCTGAATTAGATCGAAGAAGTTACCATGTTGCAGATGTTACAGGAAACAGGGCGTTAGTTGCAGTTAGTCATACAGATACGTTATCTCATCTATATGTATCAGAAAATTTGGGCGGCAGTGATGGAAAAGTACATTTCACATTGTCATTGGAAGCCGTTTTATGCTATTTTCCAAATAGTACATGGCAAGATTCTTGGTTGCAGTTAGTATTGCATTTTTAACATTCTAAATTGTAGAACTTGCTATTAAATATAAAATATTTTTCCAGTCATGTATCCGAAGATGCTTTCGCCGATGTATATAAAGTTGAAGGACTTTCCGGAATATTCATAGCTTCACAAGTTACAGCGAAACCATCGGGTCATAACCTAGGCCCTCAGCATCTTATTTCTTTGATTACGTATGATCATGGTGGTTCGTGGCAACCAATTGCAGCCCCGCAACGTGATAACGAAGGCCAGTTAATTTCATGCTCCCCGGGCAATAACTGTTCTCTTCATCTTAGTCAAAGATTTAGCCAGTTGTATCCCGACTCAAGGTCTATTAGCATCTTATCCAGTAAATCAGCTCCGGGTATTATTATAGCCACAGGTGTAATTGGCAAGACGTTGAAGGTATTTAATAGTTTAAGTTTCTGTTATGATGTGTAATAAATTTATTGATTTAAGGGCCATTTTGGAGTGTATGTCAGTACGGATGCAGGTTTTACATGGCGACAGGCATTACGTGATCTGTATTTCTTTAACATGGGTGATCACGGAGGTGTTTTGACCGCTGTAAAATATTATAAAACCCGCGGTGAAACACGCTATATTTTATATTCCACTGATGAGGGTGAAAAATGGACGCAAGTTCCTTTCCATGATGAAGATCTTCGACTTTACGGATTAATGACCGAACCTGGGGAAAACACTACGGTGTTTACAATGTTTGGATCAAAACCTCAAGCGCATCAGTGGATTATTGTTAAATTGGATATGAGACCAGTTTTTGCATACAACTGTTCAAAGGTGCGTAAACTTTACTTGATTTGTTTGTACATTGCAACTAATTTCTTGTGTAGGACGATTACAAGCAATGGTCGCCAAGTCAAAGTGATGAAAATCGCAGTTATGTGCCCTGCGTCTTAGGAAAACAGGTTACTTACAATCGTAGAATTCCTCATGCTAACTGTTACACCGGTTTAAATTTCGACCAGCCTATATCTCTTCAATCATGCGATTGTGATGCTCTGGATTACGAATGGTAAATATATTGAAAACAATAAATAACTTCATATTTACAAAAGTAAAATATTTATAGTGACTTTGGTTTTGTTCGTACTGGAAAACCTTATCACTGTATTCGAAACAAAACTTCAATCGAAGACCCATACGAAGTTCCCTCAGTATGTAAACCAGGAGATTTTTATAACAGAACTAAAGGTTACCGAAAGATATCTGGGGATGCTTGTTTAGGTGGATTTGAAAAACAGTATCTCCCAGACATTATTCCTTGTCCAATCAAAGATATGCAAGCTTTCCTTTTATTTGCGTTGCGAGATCACATCGGTCGTTTTGACTTAATAACTCATAAGAGGGAAGATTTACCAGTACATAATTTGAAAAATGTTATTGCTATCGATTTCGATATGCGAAACAATTGCGTATATTGGGCCGACATTGTTACTGATACAATTGGAAGACAGTGTTTTAATAACGGAAGTGCACCAGAAATTCTTGTATCTAGTGATTTGGCATCGATTGAAGGTATGGCTTATGATTGGATATCCCAACATCTCTATTTTGTGGATGGAATGCGGGCAAAAATTGAAATGATTAGAACCGATATCAGTCATTCGGGACGCATGAGGAAAACAATCTTAGATTCAAGTAATTTGAAGAAACCTCGTGGTATTGCTGTGCATCCAGTTGCTGGTTACTTGTTTTGGACAGATTGGGCTGCAGAAAGTCCCTGTGTAAATCGATCTAATTTAGATGGAACCAATGTAAAGCAACTCTTCACCAAACCACACGTAGAATGGCCCAATGGCATTACAATCGATCATATAGCTGAACGTATATACTGGGTTGATGCTCGTGAGGATTACATCGGAAGTTCTGATTTACATGGTGGCCGATTTAAAAAGATAATCCACGATAATGATCTTGTATCACATCCATTTGCCGTTGCTGTTTTTAAAGATAACATGTATTGGGATGACTGGAAACAGAATGCGGTTCTAAGCGCCGATAAAGATCACGGTGTGGCAATAGAATTATTACTAAAACAATTACCAGGCTTGATGGACTTAAAGGTTTACGCGCATAGTATTCAAGAAGGAACCAATTTATGCGTTAACCATACCTGCAGTCATCTTTGTGTAGGTGCACCAAAACAAGCTTACACTTGTCTTTGTCCCGATGGCATGGATACGAAAATGGGCACATGTATGTGTCCTGGAAATGTTCCACCGTTCCCTAACATGACTTGTCCAAAGATTGCTCAGACTTGTAGTAAGGATCATTTCACATGCAGTAATGGTGTATGTGTTCCTAAAGGGTGGCGCTGTGATGGTGAAGACGATTGTGGTGACGGTTCTGATGAAGCCCAATGTGGACCACAAACTTGTGCCCCTGATTACTTCGTTTGTGGAGATGGAAAGTGTCTACCACATTATTGGAGGTAAGTTTCAATTAAGAAATAAGGAAAATATATATCGATAGTTTTTTGCCAAAGTATCGTAAGGCACATCTACAAAATTTAACAGAAAACGTCTTTTTTATCTATATTGTTTCCAAATTAACCACTCATCAGTTTTAGACATTGTTCTTGTCAAATTCACGAAAATTAGTCGTAAATTCCAACGCTTTCCTAGGTTTTCTGTCACTTACGATACTTTGGCAGGATTGATTCGATGCGTAATAATGAAATAATTATTGCATGTGATGCACTTATGATATACCGGTGTGCTGTGTTATCCGAGTTAATGTGGATACGATATTTTGGAAAGAATAAAAATTACTGAAGCAGATGCGGTAACGAATTAGGTATAACACATTGTTATTTTATGAGACTCGAATTAACTCAAATTATTAGTAAAAAAATTGTCGACTGGACGGTTGACTCGACACAAATCGCCCCGTCTGTTTTTACCCTAGCAATATCCAAAAATAATAGCGCCAATCAAAAAAACGTCGCCAACATACTTTTATCAAAATTGATAAATTTAGTATATTCCTTTGTCACGTGCCTAACTCGCACTACGACATTATAGGGGGATGATAAAGTCCTTTAGGCGCGCGGCTAGCAAAACAGTGGAGAAGGGGGGTTCGAAACGGTAAAACCCTTCAGAAGGATGATCGTAAACGGTAGAAAGGGCGCCACTGTGATATTTTAGTCACCCTAAGGTCTAAAAGAAGGAAACCCACCACAGAAGATTCCCATAGGACTAGGACAAAGGGGTTATAGCTGCATCCTACCGCAAGATGTGACTTACCTTGCTTAACTGACATAACTTACTTTACTGGAACTCTTAAAACTTGTAGGCAGGCTCACACTGTATACATATGTAAAGCTTAAACAAAACACTAGCACAAAATATGATCGGGAAGGACTGAGCACAATAACAAGACCAAACTAAATTGACAGTGAAATATTTAATAAATCAAAAGGCAAACATGAATACAAAGAAATTACACAAAAGGGACGACAATCAAAATGTTACGTTAAAAACAAATCATAAAAGTTACACTTACTTTAGGGGGATGATAGAATTGAGGGTACTACATTTACGTTACATACGGCAAATCATTTACAAACTTAGCCCCTCAATTTCCAGGCAAAAATTCGATAAACACCGTTAAATGTTACACGCATGCAACATAACACAAAATAATATCTTAAATTGGCTTAAAACTTTAACTATAGTCTGAACACAAATGATCTTTACTTGAACACAAAATTACTGAGACAAACTAGTCAATTCTGGTTGGCAGCGGCCCTCAAACTTTACAATGTGAATATTAGATCCGCCCAAGGCGAGATTCACAAAGCCTTCACACAATACCGCTGGACAAAACAGATTGGCCAGACATTGGCTACTACTTTACAAGTTGCAAACAAAACACAAAGATAAAACAAAAAGGCGGTACTTATTAAACTTTAAACTTAACTGGACAACATAGATGAAGGCCTGCCAGCAAGCGGCAATTGTAGAAATTGAAACTGATGTTACAAACATAAACGGTAAAGCAGGTACAGCATAAGCAAGTAAATACCTGGCAAGATGTTTATACTTAAAAACCAGGGAGTGCGTGACGAACGCGAGACTGCAAGAGCTATGATGTTCCTTCTTCTAACGGATGCAAAACAACGAAAAATAATAATCCAGAGGCTGTGGGTTTTCTTGATCCCAATTAAGGAAAATGCGTGGGAACGGTACTCCAACTATCACTAAAACTTCCACACACACAACTATATCTTTCCGGAGTATATGGCACTCTCTTGGTGAATCCGACCAAGTCGTAAGTGTAATTCTCCACAAGAATTACTGGTGTAGAGGCTTTCCGGTGGTTTAAATACCCAAGCTGGAGACGATAAAAAGTGCACGATTGTCTTAAAAGACGTCTGATATGGTTGACAAACTGTCATGCACTGCAGAGGGGAGTGGAAGAAGACTCCAACTAGGTACGCTAAAACAGGTCAGCTGACGTGGCCTGGTGTACGGTGGATTCCCTGAACCGTATCACGAGGAAAAAAATACGTATAAGATAGTGGATTATATGAACATTATAAGTTATAGGTACAAACATAAGTAACATATTGAAATATTTCTACACTCTTTCGGTGTTAATGCCTTCCACACCACGAAGTCTACGGGTTTGCTTTTATGCCACTGGCCTAAACACGTGTGCCCAATAAAAATAGGGTAGTTTAAAGTTTCCAACCTTTGTCTGACAAATAATTTTTTTCACTACTAGCATTAGAAGATATCATTATTGACCTTGTTTTCGAGCCAAGAAGATGAATTTCTCTCGTAGTGGTCAATAATTTTTCATTATTGACTACTGGTTAATAATGGAAACAATTGCTAATGCACTCAGGTGCCTATTATAAATATGTTTTACACAAATGTGAATTTTACTTACTACCAAACAAACTTCCTAACTATTATTTAAGTTTTCAAATTGCAATTCACTCAACTCAGACGTTTTAGAATGGCCGTTGGCTGCGCCAAATGACGTGTTGCCAACTTAACTCCACACAGAGATGTGGGCGCGTTCCGATTCAGAAAACGAATGTTACAGAATAATAAGCAAACTGATTTTAAGATTAAAGGATAATAGTTAATACATTCCTGGTGAAATTACCAGTAAAACTGGAGACTGAATAAATGTCGCCAAATCTGGAGTCTCCAGGCGAAAACGACACGGTTCGTTGTGTCCTTTGGCTTCATACTCATATTGGTTGTTGAAACACTACGCCAGACTTGCTGGTTGGCAAGTTAGTGGTAGTCTAACTTATTAAGACCTTGTATGTCATTACATTTTTTTGTATTGCCACACATCCAAACGTAACCCCACATTCAGCCACATCATTGAGATCGAGCCCTTGTTTGCTGTGTCAGCTGACTACAACCTAGATTTCAGCCTGTTGGTCCGCGGGGCGTATTTTATTATTTTATTTCTGGCCTACTCTCCATATTTGGAGAGCTACACGCCCTCTAGGGGTTACAGGCTCCCCCGAGGGTTTAAAATCAATTAAGTTAATATGTAACTGAAAAGCTTGTAGCAATACTTTATAATAAGCACTTGTATACATAAAGGACGTTTGTTGTAGATGTGATTATGAAAGAGATTGTGCGGATGGAGCCGATGAATTAAATTGTCCCAAGCAAAACTGTACTAGTTCGCAATTCACATGTGTTAATGGTCGATGTATTTCCTTACGCTGGAAATGTGATGGAGAAAATGACTGCAGGGATGGTTCCGATGAGCGAGATTGTATCGGACCTGAACCCACAACGTGCAAATGTAAGTTTGAAAGAATTGATTCTTTTCTTAATTTGTATTATGATTAAAATATTTTTTCAGCTGACGAATTTGCTTGTTCTGGTGGTGGTGTTGCTTGTATTCCAGCAACATGGCGATGTGATTTAGAAAATGATTGCAAAGATAACAGTGACGAACATAATTGTAGTAACAATACATGTGCCGATTATCAATTTGCGTGTGGTGGACCAACGTTCCGATGCATTTATGCATCATGGGTTTGTGATGGGGATCAAGATTGTCCTGATGGTAAAGATGAAAAGAATTGCACGGCCACTCCCACTGTTATTCCACCCATACCTGTTAATCCATTCCTTCCACCTCCGGTGAGTTATAACACAGTTAGTAATAAAGCGCATTGTAAAATTTATACTTATTTTAGAATGGAACTGTTTGTCATGATTGGATGTTTATGTGCAACAATCGCAAATGCATTCCGTATTATTGGAAATGCGATATGGCTGATGATTGCGGTGACAACAGTGACGAAATTGGTTGTGGCGGTATATCAACAACTACTTATCGACCATCTGCGGCTACACCGCAGTATCCCATTTGTCAACACAACGAATTTCAGTGTGCTTCTGGAAACTGTATACTTCTTTCATGGGTTTGTGACGATTCTAAAGATTGTCCAGGTGGTGAAGACGAAATGCATTGTGAAACTACACGGCATTGTAGCGAACAAGAATTCAAATGTCGCATGGATGGAAGTTGTATTCCAGTAAGTACCATGAAAGATACAATTTTTTAATTGAATTCAATGTAAAATGGGATTTTAGCTGACGGAGGTTTGCAATCAACATTCAGATTGCCCAGATGGATCTGATGAATCTGGTTGCTCTACAGATCAAAATTTGCCTAGCGGTCCAGCAGGTCCAAGTTGTTCAATAGGATATTTTCCATGTGACGGCAGTATATGTCATCCACTTGCCGCTCTTTGTGATGGTAAACATGATTGTCGGGATGAATTCGATGAAAAGAATTGTAGCAACGTAACGAGGGTGTATCAAGTTTTGCAAATGGGTGTCGATGAAAGAAGCATAAACGAAAGCAGTTTGTTATTATATTGGTGGATTCCTATACCAGATAAGGTCAAATTAGAGTTCTTGCCAAGTATCAGTAAGCCTGCAACAAAGCAGTTCGAGAATAAAACATGGACTGAACATACCGAGTACCGCTTTATGGATTTAAAACCTTTCACAGCGTATAACATGACCATTTATGTGCGACTAAAAGGGACTAATACTGTATTTCCTCCAGCTAAATATTTCATTTCTAAGACTGGCGAAGGTAATTAACAATTTGCGTGTATTACAAGGAAATTAATTTATAATGAAATTGTAGGAATACCAAGTGAACCATTTAATGTAACGATAGAGCAAAGAAATGGCTCACATGTTTTAATATCATGGAATAAACCAACTAGGCCTAATGGTGAAATTCAGAGTTATGAAATCTGTTGGTTCCCACCAGAACCGCCTACGAAAATCAAGCTCAGCGATAATAGTACAGCTCATTTATTGCCTACATACTTTCAGCCTGATATCAGATATTCGTTTTATGTATGTATTTGTTTACCAATTGCAGTAACCATCAGTAACGTGAATATCATTTATAGGTTATAGCCCATAATAAAGCCCATGAAAGTAAGCATTCAGAAGTTAAATCGATGGTCTTTGACGGAGATTCAGATTTAGAAAGTGTGAAGAATCTTGCCATAACTGAAATCACTAATAATAGCATTAGTTTATCATGGGATTATGATATTAAATCAGTTGACGGATTTAGTATTGTCGTTGAAGCTGTCCAACCGTACCCTCGACTACCAACACTTACTACTCCTACCAAAAGTATTGTTGTGAAAAATTTAGCACCAGGTGTCTTTTATACCTTTAAAGTAAATTTGAGTTGCTTTTGTCATAAATTTAATGATAGGTAAACATTGAAATTTTAGGTCAGCGCATGTAAAAAATTATACAGGAGTATGGCAACTGGTATAACTACAAGAACAAGCGGTGATGCGTTGCCGGTCGTAAATAAATTGTACGCTCAGGTTGATAAGACTGTGGGAACAACTGTAAAGCTTTCTTGGGAGAGACCAAAAGATAGCCGAAAAGTCAGTTGGTTGTACGGTGTTTATTACGGTTTGAATGAGGACGATACACTTGAGAGTATGTGTTTTTTTTGTGCACCTCTAACTAGTGGCATTATTTAAATATCTATATTTACAGAACCTCGTCTAAACACCACTGAAACTAGTGTGACTGTATCGCATTTGCAAGCTTGCGAAGCTTATATATTTACAGTGGGTGTTATTGGTCCATTGGGTGTCGGTAATATTTCGAGTAATTCACCAAGTATAATGACTTCATTAAATGAAAAAGCTCCACCAAAACGACTTGGCGTCGTGCAAGATACTACTAATCCTCTTGAAATGCTTGTAATGTGGTCTGCTTCGTGCCCAGCACTAGATAAACCTACCGGATATATTGTAAGTCCCACGTATTTATAGTTTTAATAAAAATATGACGCATAATTGCTTTCAGATCACCGTCCGAGAACAGTACACAAGCAAGGTTTCATCGTTCACTATCCCACCAACAAAAGAGATTGAACTGAGCCGTAACTATACAATAACATACGGAGGAGTGTACGAAGTTAAAGTAGCTACGAGCGTAGAAGGTGCCATATATACAGCCCCGGTTACTTATCATGCGCCACCAATTTTACCCCCTTATGAAATGAAAGTATTCCAACTACCTAACGGAAGTTATGTAGTTTATTGGGAAGAACGTGAAATTCCACCAGAGATTGGAACGTTTAAATATGAGGTATTGGTATCGGAAGGTAATATGTTAAATGAATCCACTGCTCAGCGCTTTGAAGCATCAGGCCCACCGTTCACGTATGATAATGGAACAGCAGCCATGTACACATTCGGGGTTAGACTTGTAACAAACGACGGATATAAATCTTTATTATCCGAAGCACCAGGTGTGAGATACGTACAAGAAGAAGCTTCATCTGAGCTTATTGGAAAAGCAAGTTTAACGGCTATTTTAGTTCCAGCAGGTTTATTATTAATAGTATTAGGCGGTGCGCTTGGGTTCCTTATTGTTAGACATCGAAGATTACAGAATAGTTTCACACGATTTGCAAATTCACATTATGATACACGATCGGGAGCTGCAACATTTGATGATAACGGATTGGAAGAAGAAGAGAGTCCACAAATTAGGGGATTCTCAGATGATGAACCTCTGGTTATAGCGTAATGTTTGTTTTATCTCAAGTGAGACTAATTTAGGGTTTATTTTGTTTGAACAAAAAACAATAGGTGCTGTTATAACCAAAGCAAGTTAGTTACCTTGAAATTATAAATATGTAATAGCGCATGTTGTTTTTTGTACAAATTGCAGCAAAGTATTTGTAATGAAAATGTCCAATTTTAATATATTACTATATGAAACAGAGTTGCTATTATTATTGTGACTAGATGTATTGCCAGTTTGCTAATAATAAAACTAGTCGTAGTTGGTTACTTTAAATGTTATCCTCTTATATAAGATCTTTGTTTCATTTTTTTTTGTTTTCTTTTAAGACCAATGAGTTGTAATATTTGTTTGTTTGCCATGTGTATATAGATATCCTATCTCTAAATTGTTATGTTAAGTACGTCTGATTTTTTATTTTTAAGTAAATATATAATTTAGAGTATAAAAAGTATGAGTAAACTATTTTGGTAATTCCGGTAAGGATCAAGCTGTTATTGATTTAAATTAAACCTTTAAAGTAAAAAATATACTTCTGAAGTTATAACAAATAATGTTCTTCATTGTGGTGTTTTGAAAAAATGTTTAATATACCTTGCCAGAATTGTCTAAAATTTTAGTACTGATTTGTTTTTAAGTCAAATTTCTGTGATAAACACTGTAAACAGTAACCCTAGTATTTCAACAGTGTGGTTCCACAATTTTAACTTGGAATTTGACTGTATTTATACCATTGTGAATGTGTACCTTGATGAATATAATTATATAATTCAAACAATGTTTTTAATACACTAATTTACCAGATACATACATTATAACATAACCAAGGGCGGTGCAAAATTGACGGAGTCATTTACTTACATACAAATCTTAAAAGCTTTAGTTATGTAAGCTTTTATATGGAAAAGCATTTAAGTTATTCACTTTATATACTTGATACGTAGGACTAAATATTGCCAGAATGGCTGAGTGATTAAAGTACGGACAGTTTTAAGATCAAACTCGAGTCGAATGCTTGGCAGGTGGCCAGCTATTGAAAATAATTGGGAGTCGAAACAACTTGGTTGTTGAAGGCATGGTGCTTACCATACCATCCTGTATGCGTAGCGTGTGTAGTGAAGGTACTTACTTACCTAATCCTTTCTCTGTCTACCGCTTAGAGCAGTGTAAAGATTATGAATTTTTTCCAATCCTGACGGCCTTGCACTAGGTGCTTAGCTTCGTTTGTCCAGTTGTTTTTTGGTTGGTCACGCAATCGTTTACCTAGCACACCCGTTTCCCACGCAATTTTTAACACTTAGTTCGTTTCATATTGTATCGTTCTGTATCCTGTTTTGCCTGATTTTTTTCTAAAATAGGAAATAGGCCGTATGATGAGATATTAACAAGATTCTCTCTGTAATAAGCAACCATCTTTTTGTATTATCAATAGTGGAGGTATAAAAGCAATTTAGATTGGAGCCTTTTATGTTGTGCAGAGCATTAGCGCTGGTACTTTTGCATTATATAAGACTTGTGACATTGTTTATTTAATCATATTTCAGCAGAGTGATTGTGGTAATGCTAACTACATTGTAGTACAGTGGTACCGTATAAACTCCTTCTGTTTTATTGTTCTTTATTCTGGGTTATATCATATTAGAAAAATATTTTTTTATTCTGATGATATTCTGGCCTAAATGTGCACCACTCTGTATATAACTTTTTCTGATTTTGTTTCGTAAACCATAGTTAACAGAACATTATTACTGCGTCTGCGCATTAAGTCAGTCCTTTATTATGTTAAGTACGGTATATGGGTTCATGTGAAGTTGTCAAGTTATTGAGGTTAGGTCAATGTCAATAGTCTGGTATAATATGTGTTAATTGTCGTGTGGTTTTGGTATTTAAAAGAAAATTAGTAAAAATGCCGATAGAAGGCACAGATAATAATGCTACAAATGAATTAGCTGAGCCTGAAAGTGCGTTAGAGAGCATTAATCAAACCGTTGAAAATGGTGCTACATCAGATGCTTCAAAGAAAACAGATAAACAGAAAAGTATAATTTTGAATTTTACTTAATGTTGATTGTAATATCTTTGAAATTTATAGTCGATATATTGTTAAAACCAACTGGCAATGCACCTATAATGAAGAAAAAGAAATGGGCTGTTGATGCAGATAAACCTCTAGGCTGGATTACGGAATTTGTGAAGAAATATTTAAAATTGGAACCACAAGAACGTATTGTAAGTATAATGTGTAGATCAAAGGTGCGTTCGTTTATCTGTTCGGAACGCTCTTTTTACTCCAAAAAATGTTCCGATGTGGAGTTCCGTAATAAACGAACGCGGAACAGAGTTTTTGGAGTAAAAAGAGCGTTCCGAACAGATAAACGAACGCACCTCAAGATGTTGGACTAAATTTTTATTTTTAGTTCCTATATGTTAACCAAACGTTTGCACCATCTCCGGATCAAATAATGAGAAATTTGTACGATTGTTATAACACTGAAGGAAAATTAATACTGCATTATTGTAAAACACAAGCGTGGGGTTGAGATGGTTGTAAATTTCCTTGTACTGGTTTTAATTTTTAATGTTTTATAATGCCTTTAAAGGCATGATCATTAATATACTACTTAGAATTGTATTATTTTTATGATTAAATTATATCGTATGCGTAATGTTTTCTTTGCGCTTGTAATATATGCAAATACATTTTCAACACTACTTTGTGAGTAATATCTATTATTTTATTTGCAAAAAGACATTTTTAGAACGTACTTTTTGTTGTATAACTAAACGAATAACCAAAAATTAACAAATTTAAATTAGAAATACAGCTGCCAGTGAAAGGATAACTAGTGCCACGGAGAAAATTTGAACTAGTCGATTAACTGTCAAACGCCCCTATTCGGCAGACTTTATAAACCCCGTTTTGAATCAACGCAGGCGACGGTTACTAGTAACATCAAGGCCCGCTGAATTAATACTGCAATATTAATTCAGCGGGCCTTGGTAACATAATGTTAGTGCAACTCGTCACAAGTGGTGGCGCCACTTGTCATTGTTTTGATTACAACTGTCAAATTTGAATAAATTCAGGCAGTTGAAAAGGTAAAATTACTTCAAAAGTGTTGTGCGCTTCGAAAATTATTTGGAACGATATTTCTTTTGTGTAGAAAGATCTTTTCTGTGTACGCGTCTACACAAGTTGTTGACAGTCAAGTAAGTACTTTTCAAATGGTCTGTCGTTTTCATTGATTAACATGCAAAATAGTTGTATAGCGCTTGAAGAAAAAATAGTATATGTCACTCGGAGCAGAAAGCTCTTTCTTGTGCTTCGCCCAGATTGCATGGCCTCGGCTATCGCCTCGCTCTTTGCAACGTAAATTGCAATTGTTTTACAGCTACTTATACGCTATTGTTTTCATCGCCGACGAGTACAAATTACAAAAATCAGTTGTTTCCATGGCAAACCTAGACTTCAACTTTCAATCGTATTTTTTTGGAGAATTTTCTTATGTAAGACCCACATTTGTTTACATGGTTATAAAGAGTACTATCAGAATGACCGAAAAAAAGCAGTGTGCAATTTGAAAAAAAAAAAAGTTGAATATCGCTGCCGTAATATGAGTACAGATTTTCTAACATTTTCTTTTCCCATCTTATAGAGAATTTGCTCCCATTTACGAATATATATAGTTTATTATAGTTATTTTCAAAAATAACAAAGTTATAGGCCTGGGGAGTCATGTCTGAGACACCCTGTATAGATACATGTAGTGATATGTACTTCAATATTTGTTGTAAGTGAAACGCGTAGATGGGTCTATAAATAATCGTAAGTATCGGCGACTGTCACCACACCGAACAAAAAACTTGGCATCAGTCGCTGAGGACCTATAATGCACAGGAGGCAAATTAACAATTCTGCTACCCACAGTCAACATGTTAAGACCTAGAAAGTTAATACTGCATAACGTTTCCTTTGTTCCACATGAATTCTTAGTGGTATGGACAATGGAAGTGTTTTACAGTCACCTATAGTAAAAGAATTTCAGAATTCTTTAGTGTAAGCCAGAAGTTGTTCATTGAGAATAATTTCTATGTTATTTCA
This sequence comes from Melanotus villosus, assembly GCA_963082815.1. Lineage (NCBI taxonomy): Eukaryota > Metazoa > Arthropoda > Insecta > Coleoptera > Elateridae > Melanotus > Melanotus villosus. Next base: position 9,868,020 of record OY720421.1, on the reverse strand, counting down.
TCTTATGTCAAGCAAAAAATTACAATCGGTTCTTATTTTTTACTTACCTAATATCTTTTGTCTTTTGAGTTGTTGTTTCGTTAAAAAATAATTTGAATGTCAATTGTATGGTAGCTGATCTTGTTGCAAATTCTAAAGATGTTTATTTTTATTTATTAGGTGTGATATATGTATTATTAAAAGAAATTATGCAAATCAAATTATCATCATTTTAAAAAAGCTTTTATTTTCTTTATGCAATATGGTGACATATTTTACATTTGTGAAATGATTACAATAGCATTACATGATATGTATTCTTTACACTAACTTACAGAAAACCACTGAAAATATAAAGTAACAAAATTTTATAAAATATATTATTTACAAAAAAACACAACCGCTGAATAAATAATTTCTTAATTTAAATAGGCTTTTATATAGTAGGTAGTTTTATTTAAAATATCAATTTGTAAAATCTTGAATGTGATCCAACTTTACTCATCTATTACTTTTACTTGTTTGTGGAACAAATCATTATTCTTAATAAAGCTATTGTTGCATCAACTGCTATTATTAAATAATATAATTAACAAAACACTATTTAAAATGATGTCCATTAATTTAAAACTGTTGGGGTTATTTATCATTTGCTATTTACTAAACTGGTGTTACTAAAATTACCAATAAATATTTAAACTGACAGGCCCATTTTGCAACCTCATGTTTACAATTTTCGACTACCATCCATTCTGATGGTAAATATAAAATTTTATACAGCTTAATATTCTAAGTAGAGATCCGAGACAGTACTTTCACAAGTAAAATTTCAATCAAATTTAAACATAATATGGTTGTAGCAAGGCCCACTGCCATTATTTACAATATTGCTTAGTTTATATACACTTTAATGAATGAATTAATCACAATGGGCCGTATTCGGATCTTATGTTTAAAGTTGTCTCTAACTAAAGTCGTGTTTAGCGTAAACATAAAACGATATAGCTTTATATAATTTTATATGTGTATAACAGAGATACGCGATGTTGCCATGGTAATTAAACATGACGTTAAATTTAATTATTGAGATCAGAATACCGACCATTGTTCTCGATTTTGACGTTGTTTTATTCAGCCGGGATTGGACGAAATAATCTGAATCCCTGCCGTTAAGTTCCAAATATAGGCGTCGCACACATTAGCATAACCGTATTTTGAAAAATATTTATAAAATAAAAGTGTGTTTTATCAAAGTCGAGAAAATCGCAGGATTATTAATTCTAATTATAGACCAAGTTCACTTGTGATCATAGCAAAGCATACTTTGGCCTTTTATATGCTAGTTGTGTCCCTACAACTATTAAAGCAGTGCTTATTTAATTTACTTATTATTTAATATCAATGGTTTATGGAAGTATAAAGCTAGACTTGAATTCTATGGCAAGCGCCATTTACACTTACAGTATTTTTCACATAGGATTTGCGTTGTGACGTCAACAATCCAACTATACTTCATCTCTTTCTAAATTAGGTTTTCATTACCTACTGCGCATGAACGCGTGTCTAAACAGACAGTTTTTGGGCGGGGCAAGTTGACGTCACAATCCAAATGCTAGATGAAAAATACTGTACATACACTTCAATAACTTAATTATTTGATGTGATTTCTTTAGAGGAAAAATAATTTACAACTTTATTTTTTTTAAAGAACTAAAACAAATAAATTTTGTGAACATTTGCTGTGGCGAGATTGGCAAAAATATTTTATAACCGATTAAGTTAGAAATTTCAGATCTTTTCTATGAAATCAACATAAGTCACAGTTATAGAAATTCCTAGTAGCTACAGTTTAAGAGAAAATATTAAAGCTAATAACAAGATCTTGGTAACTAAACGAATTACATTCAATTTCCATATCAAAATACTTCGTTAACAATGTATTATAATTATGGAAAGGGCACGAATTAATTTACATTCTACAAGTTTTCAACGTTGAGAGAATTTTTGTACAAGATTTTCAATAAGAGAGGTGTTAATAAGAAAGTGTGTCTTTTTTTATAAATTACAGTGCTTTATGGTTCACTATATTGAGTAGTGTAATACTTATTTTGTATGCTCTTGTTACAAATCTTGCATAAAAATTCTATAATTTGTCTTTTTAATATGCATTTTTACTTACATTATCTTCAAGGTAACTAACTACATTTTTAGGTACATACATTTGAAAAATACTTACTGTTAATATATTCAAAAAGAATATAAAATTGGCACATTCTACCGATGACAATTAATTTACTACTTGTACATTGTCAACTTTTAAAGTCTATCTACGGTTACTTAAGCTAGCACAAAGCTGTTTGCTGATAATCTTCTAACTGTGATTAACTATTTTTAGAAAGAGGTTTTTAAACACAATCTGAAGTTATATTCATATTTAGTAGTAATGTTGAAGTACTAAAAAAAATCCCCACTATTTTTAATTTTTGTTATTTATCAGAATTAATCAAGTAGCATGTGTTTTGTGAGTGTCATATTTCACGTTTGTCAGTTGTTTTTATTCGATATGCGATAACTACCGAGGAATTACTCTCCTAAACGTGACGTACAAAGTACTGGCCTATATATTTTATGACCGAATAGTAGAATACACTGAAGGTATAATAGGCAAATATCAGAGTGGATTTTGTAAAGAAAAGTCAACCAAACAAATATTCCTTCTTAGACAGGCCCTAGAAAAGACTTACGAATACGAAATTGATAGAGCGCCCACAATATGAAAAAGACCTACCTACGTCGACATGACGTCATGCGCATAATACCAAACTCCTTTAAAACGCCTATGGGCCATGTACCTACTATCATATTCACAATGAGCGGATCACGTAGCAATGAAAGAGAGAGGTTTGACCACACCGTAGAGTATTGTGCAGTAAATACGCATGCGCGACCAATTTTGTAACGCCTACAAATTTAATATTTACGCGCGCGTTCATTCAAATTTAAATTTGTAAACCATTGTTTTGGGAAAATTGTTATTTTCTTCGCCAGCATTATGAACACGATCGTATATTGAGACAGGGCGTCATTAATTATTACCATCTTTTTATTATTTTTATTAAAATAATCCTCAGATGTAAAATGATTTGAACAAATTAAAAGTCGAGATGCATCGTCATATTCCTTTAAGTTGAATATTTGTTTTCACAAAGAGAGACTTATGGGGTCTTTTGGAAACCTACAACGAATAAATTACATTATTAATTTACAAGTTTGGGGCTTGAAAATAAGTTATAGGAAGTTACAAATGTTGTGTACGTATTATGTATACACAAAGGCGGTTAAATTTTTACGGTTATGGTGTACCACTTTTTCTTGTAACTAAAATATATACTTTTGTTTAACTACTTACAAATGCAAAGCTGTGGGTGGTTTCTCAGCACACAAAAAACAACGTCTTCTTGAAGTCATAACTTGTAAATTATCAAAAATTACAATAGTAACCGGCGACACGAACTCAAAACAATGACACACAAGCACGCCGTTGAATGTAGAATGCTTCAGCTCACTTCAGCTTCAGCGTCACGCATACGTTATATTCACTTTCACCAGAGAAAATATTTACAATTTTGGGTCATGCGCAATCAATACAAGAAACGCTACGGTGCAGAAATACATATGTCTGCACTCTAATGATTGCTACGAGGTCAAGCTTGTATCAGCAGTATAGGAGATAGTAGGTATATGCTATGGGCACGTTCCACTTGGCGACCACAACGCTCGCAAATGCGTTCCACTTAAAGCCGCGGTCGCCGTGGTTGATCGTCAAAACGTCACCGATGACGTCACTAAGAACAACCAGACGGCGACCACAACGCTTATCCCAACTGGATGGGTCGGCGCGGTCGTTCGGCATTTTCGCGCGCAATTTGCATTTGCTGTTGAAGTTGTTTTAATAGAAGAAAAGATTTCCACTTTTTAAATTCCGATTCTATAACGAAACATAAAACCATACTTAAATTACCCCCCCACTCCAGTCATCTCCTACAATCTGGATTTAGCAGTCTTTACAAATATGAAATGCTGGTAGCATATCAAAGAACTCATAGAGGGATTAAAATTCCTAAGAAAGATTTTCCTACCATGATATGTCGTATTTGGAAAGAAACAAACTCTGAACTGTTATGCTCAGGATTTCGAAAAGGGGGAATATATCCATCCGTATTAACAGACATGTGATAGATTCCAGTAAATACGATGCAGAACATATGAAGAATCACAATCTGGCCCTTCAAATATAAACAGAGAACTAAACCAAGTACAGATTGTAAAGGAGAGTGTTAGCAGCTAAGATGATAATTTAAGTAACACATCAACAACTACACAGAATGTCTCTTTCGAAAGTCTTCTTCTTGAAAGTGTAAAACAAACACCACATGCACGTGAAAAACAAAAAAACCCAGAGTTGCACCTGGTGCAGAAATTATAACCCACAGGCAGGTAATAGGAAAATTACAACAACAGGAAGAGGGAGATAAACAAGAAGAGAAAAAGGAAAGTAAAAGTTATTGAATCTTCATCAGAAGAAGAAGTGGAAATGAGTCAGATGAACAAACACTTGAAGATTTTATTAAACAACAAGAAGAAAATGAAGAGCAACAGCCCGAAACTCTAGTTTCACTACTGCCCAAAGTAGGAAATTGGGTTTTAGTATGTTCTCCAACGAAAACAACCATGTTGGACAAATCGCTAGTATGTCGAATGATGGAGAACCAGAAATATGCTTTTTAAGGAAGTATAAGAAATCCAGATATCAATCAACTTTCATATGGCCTGAAATCCGTGATATGCCAGAAGTTCAATCACAAGATGTGGAAATGGTACTTCCAGAACCAAGAGAAGGTCGGAGAGGAGAATTACAGTTCTCCGTATCATTTGCATCTTATAATATTCAATAAAATTAGATGGTTATGTTCTAAATTTAAACAGTTGCAGAAAATATACTTTGATTTTATTCTTAACTTTGGGCCTATGACTTTCACCGCTACTTTTCAATCTTACACTAAACTGGATTATGCGCAAACCAAATGACAGTAAAGGGGGCATGACCTGGGGACTTATGGGCTTGAAGATCTCGATTACGCAGATGATATGTCTCATATCTTCTACTCACAGAGACGTGCAAGACAAAATAAACCAGTTAACACAAATTACTGAATGTACAGGACTTAAAATCAATGCGTATCGGTACAACTAACAATAATGCATTTCTCATAAACCATCAGCAAATTGAAGAAGTAGAATGATTTTGTTATCCTGGCAGCCAAATCTTATGCAAAAGAAGGCCAACGGCAGATGTAGAAGGGCAAATCAAGCATTCGGCATGCTACTGGACGTACAAGTATGGAGATCTCCAGTCATCAATAGACCAACAAAATTAAGAATTAATGCGAAACATGGAAATACACCAAAGAGACAGAAAGAAAACTGCAAACTTATGTTAATATGTGCCTTAGAAGAATATATACATCACAAACGACGAACTGTTGGCAAGAACAGGGCAGAAAAAGATCTCACTTGAAGCGAAACTAAGGAAATGGAAGTTGATAGACCACATCTTGTGAAGAGAGCCTGCGAAGCATTGGAGTGGAACCCGCAAGGTCGGAGGAGAAAAGGCCACCTAGTAGTCATGTGGGGAAGAACCAAATAAAATACCTGGCTACTACTGTGCCTTAGTCAAAAACTTAAAAATATTTTTAGTTGTTTTTACCACTTATTTTTTAAATAAATAATGTTCCAAACTAGTGTGGATTATTAGTTCACATACCTTACTCTCCTCCTTTTAGATCACAATTAACTACGAATTTTTGGAAAATACGCAGGGTGCAAGATGGCGCCCATTACCTGTCAAACAGTTTGTTACAATGGGCGCGTTCAGATGGGACTAGCACTATGTAGCGCTAGCCTAGCGCTACAAGCAAGCGGTAGCAACCAGTTGAACGGCCGAACTGCTTCGAAAAATGGCGACCGTTAGTGTAAACAAATCTCCGCTAGGCTAGCGCTAATCCCGTCTCAACGCGTCCAATGTAGCTTAAGTAACCAACAGACTTTAGTTTGCAGGCGAAATTTGAAGGTTCTACCTGTTCAAATGTACTAAACGAAAACACAAATTCTATGCATTAATATCATAAAAGCACCACTGGAATGGAAGTAATTTCATTTTTAAACAACTACACTTCTAAACCTTCAATAACTCCTTTAACTGTAGGTTTTTCGGTTCGCGTGTGCCATACATATACCTTAGTGCAGTTATCTGCAAGAGGTTCTAATTCTTCTTTGGTTACAAAATAGCTTAGAAATTCACTTTCTTGATAACCTTTTTCCATTTTATATGAAAAATTTGCTTCTGGATGACTAAGAATCAAATCAAGATTAATCGCAAAACCTGCCATATCGATCGCAAATGGCCTGTCCGCTTTCCAGCCACTTCGATAGCCAGTAACTTTACCTATAGTTAAACAGAATGTATTTTAATGTCTAAAAATGCCAAAACATATTTCTTTAGTTTGAGTATGCCATTAACTCTTTGAAGAAATAAAAGAAAAGGGAATAAAAAGTTTATACAAGATGATTTGAATGAAATTATAGGCACACTTCTGTTTCCACCGGCCTATATTCTGCCATAGTGGGAGAAAGGTGTTGCGTTAACATAGTAATTGGGCTACCCATTCCAGCACTGACTGGAGACAACAATGCTTAACTTTCCTGATCGTGCGGGAATGGGGGGGGGGGGGAGGTACCTAGCTACCGCAACTCGGGACCCAAAACTATTATTTAAAATTTTGCACAGTGCATAATTGGACAAAACGGCATGCTCCTCTGGTAAGGAGGGGTGTAGGGACACATGAAGAATAAATTGGTACCCGAGTGTAGCAGCCATTCTACCATAAATGTATTTTTGAAATGCTTACCTGTTTTTGAATCGAGAACTGGAGCTTCAGCATTTAAACCGCCAACTAAACCCACAGGCCATACCCCTACTTTCTTTATTTTAGCCATCTGTAATGAAAAAAATGCAATTAAATACAGGGTCCGGCAAGGAGGTATGGTGGTTTTGACTGTCATACACTTATTTTTGAACGAATTTCAAAATTTATTTTTTTAATACATTACTACGAAATTTTGTGCAACGTAACTGCGTTTTTTTTGTAATTGTTAAATATACATACATATTTTTATTTTTATTCCAAATGTTAAATCTTTTAACACATAATTATACTACAAATTTGCTGTTTAGTAAAAAACGAAGTCAGTAAATAAAATTCTAAGCATAAGATAAATAAATTGTATCTGGGATAAATAACTTCATCCATAAATAAGTACAATAATATCTATACGTGCTTATTTTATAAACACGCTTGAATTCGCATGGCATTAATATCAATACGACTAATGTACGTATTTTGTTTGATCAAATGTTGTTGATATGTTAGGATTATTGATATACAGATTGTCCGAAATCCAATCTAAACATACAAAAATTAATGAGTGCAACAAGGAAGATATAAACAATATGGGTAGCACAACAAAGATAGAATTAAATCATGGCTAGGTAAATTTTTAAACTAAAATCTCTCGCCAATAACAAGCAATATCTATGACAGATGTTTTTGCTTGCTTGCTTGTTATTGGCGAGAGATCTTTAGTTTAAAAATTTACCTAGCCATGATTTCATTCTATCTTTGTTGTGCTACCCATATTGTTTATGTCTTCCTTGTTGCACTCATTAATTTTTGTATGTTTAGATTGCATTTCGGACAATCTGTATAGGTTTTATTCTAGGATGGTTAAAAAACATTCTCGATCAGAGATGGCCAAGGTGCTGCCATCTCAATGTCAGAATTTTTTTCGGGTTACATATAAAAAGGTACCGTTGCGTATCTATTCTATTATTTAATCTATGGTAGTATGTATATGTTTCAGACAGGAAATTTTAAAAAAGGCTAGATTTCAGGCTATAAGCAATTTTTGGTATTTTTTAAGCAAACATAAAATGAAATAGGTTAGATTTACCTTAAAATAAGTAGTCATGAATGATAAATTTAAATAAAGTCGGCGAAATATTCGGTTATGCCGAATATTCGTTAAAATGACCGAATATTACGACTGCCGAATAGTTAACCGTTAAGCAAATATTCGTTTCACCTCTATAAAATAATACATACATATTATGTATGTCTTTATTTAATAACCCGAAGTCTTGATAACTCGAACTTTTTTTCTGGCAAGTCATGGTTCGAGTTATCGAAGTTCGACTGTATTTGAATTGCCGCCATATATATCGATCCGTTACTTTTGAACTCAACTGTCAACACCACATAAGGTAGAGATAAAATTGTTATTAATTTAGCTATTTCAGACGAAACTACTCCAGTGCTTTTCAAAAACAAAGCAAGAAAACTTACTAAAGGCTAAAAAACTACAATTTTACCTTTTATGTAAACATTAATTTAATCAATAAACATCTGTCACAGCAACAAAACAAAAAAGTGTCATTTGTTTCATATTTTGAAAGGTGTCTTATACTCTTATAGCTACTAATATAACAAGAATATTATGCGATTCATAATAGTCGAGGACGTTGCTAGGTGACGAAGTGACGTCACGCGGTAAATGACGTCTCGCAACATCGCGCATAGGCGTTTTAACGGGTTTGGTATTATGCGCATGATGTCATGTCAACGTAGGTATGAATTTCTCATTTTGCGTCTGTTGTAGAGTATATTGACAACATTGCGCGTTTAAAACAAATAGAGCATCGTAGTTCTATGGCTCGGGGATTCCCCCAAAATCGTCGTGAATGCTTGCCGCCTGTTTCATTTCTCATTTCAGTCATATCGTGTTGTGAAGTGAAAGTATCGTGGCGCTGGATTACTTTAATCATTGTTATTTTTGATAGTTTTTGCGTCTACCTATTCTGCCTGCTACTCTAACGAAAGCTTGCTGGAACTAAAAAGCACTAGAGTTTGACATATTTTTGAAAGAAAGAACGCTGCTCAGTTAAAAATAACAAAGAAAAAACGATAGAAAAGAAATTATCCATTTTTTGCGATTATTTTAGTGGTTGTTTTATTTCATGGAGTTTTTGTAAGATTTATTTTTTTCAAACGAGGTCGGGTGTCACCCGTTTGGGGGTGCGCCCCCCCCCCCCCTAGCTACGCCACTGACAATAGGTACTAACGACGGTTTATATATCACAAAATTTACTTAGGTATAATGGTGGTATAATACATTATAGTACATTGCTTTATAATCTTTTGTCCTTTTACAAACTGACTACCTGCGTTAATGCCGAAAATTTGCACGTTTTTCACTTGCGCGAGAATTTAAATTTAATTTAAAAATACTTAACATTAATTAATTTTAAATTATGAATTTTATGACAAAATCAAAATTTTATGACAATTTATGACTGTTTTGGCCAATTTATTATTTTTTATAAATTTATGACAACTGGGAGGCCTGGATTTATCTGTAAGGTGGGTTTCAATAATTAGAAGTATGTCTATTAGGTGTTGGTGAAGAAAGATTTTTATTTCTTCTCTCTGTTGTATTACGCCATTAGAGTTCCATAGAGCTATTCTGAGCGCTTTAGCCATTATTTCTTCCCTATCAGCATTGTCAGCATGTTCAAAACCATGCTGTTTTGCTGGATGAGTTGTTGGAACATACTTTTGAATTCTTCTAGGAATTTACCAATTATTGAATTGATGTTTGCGGCTAGCTTTTGGACGTGTTAGATTAGAAGAACTTGGTAAGAAGTTTACATTTACTGGTGTGGGTAGATGGTTAGTAGAATTGGTATTGACGCGAGTATTTTTATAGTCAATGGTAGTAAGCGCACGTAGCTGGAGTGTCTTTGCTTTTTTTGCAGGTTATAGTGTTGTGAGGACCTCCGCATTTTACGCACACGAATGGACGGTTACAATAGGTTTTTGAATGGCCATACAACTGAGACTGCATGCACTGTATGATGTTGATATTTCTTCTGGGTGGTTCGATTTGGACAACATTATTTAGTAAGTGGCGTATTTTGTAGATGTCTTTGTTATTATTCGCTGGTTCAACGTCAACATAGAACATATTTAGTGGGGTTTTGGTTTGCCTTTGCTTGGCATTAATAATATTTCTCACATTAAGACCTAGTTTTGTGATTTCATGCTTAATGTCTTGGATGTCCATTGTGTGATGTAAGTGTTTTACCACGATTCTATAAGCTCTCTCTTCCTAGGGTTGATAAGTGTAGTGAATAATGTTGTTTTCTATCATAAATTTAACCAGTTTTCTGTCGGTGTCTGGGCTATTACAATTAATTTTAACAGTGTTGTTGGCTAGACTTCTAGTAGTATACTGTTCTTCTTCTACTATGTCAGCTAGTTTTTTTTTTCATTTCAGGAAAGTTAGCCACACCATAAATAAAAATATGGGGGGGGGGGCTTTGGGAGATTCGCTTGGATGTTGTTTATATTTGTGGGTTCGTCGTTGACTGGGCTCAGAATTTCGTATCTATTATTCAAGTTTGTTTCTTCCACTACAGGTTGCTTACTGGAAAAGATTTTTCTTCTTTTAACGCTTCCTCGTCACTGGTTGATAACATTCTTTCAAGCGGAGGGCGGAGGATAATTGCTAGATTGTTGGGCTGGTGTTGTTGCATTTGCATTTGAATTTGTAATTGTTCCTGATTTGATGGAAAGTATGTAGTGTTTACTGACATTGCGTTGTTTGTTGCTTGTGATAGATATACTTGTGGCATTGCTGAGTTCATTACTGGCTGGTATTGCATACAATTTGGTGGTGGCATTGTTTGTTGAGTATTATTTATAAAGCCGAACGTTTTTATTATTTGGTGCCATGTACTTGACTAATAAGGTTAAATTGTCCGTACGTGAAGGTTACACTTATCAGGCAAGGACCGACCTTGTGGCCAGTCTTATCACTTAATACACTTCTTGTACTCTTGATAACACCTCTTTACTGTATGAAAGTAAAAACCAAGATATTCTTGAGTATTAAATTATACAAATTAAGTAATATAGTAACTGTAAAGTATATAATGACTTTTTAAATGAAATTGACGTAATCATACCTTATTACATAAACAAATAATATTTATTTCCACAAAAATTCTTTTATTTTTAAATTTATGACCCATAAATGTAATTCCGATGGAGTCTAATAAAATGAAAAATACGGAACAGAATGTCTGGCCCGCTTAGGAATATGGTAAATCCTTCATATTTTACTTAAAAAGTATTAAAGTTTATCATTAGAGCAAAATTATCTGTGCGGACATTTCTTTTAGGCGGCGGACCTCTTATCAAATATTGACTTTCGTATTTTCTTTAAATAGAAAGTATGTAGGCTGATACAATTAATATTAAAAGTACGTACATCGTTAAATATTAATTGGCTGATAATATTGTGGAAGTACCAAGTAATTTTAATAACTGCCACCATGAATAATAATTAAAAACATTTAATTTGAAAATAAATAAGTATGAAGAGGCAGTGGAACCAGTTTCTAATAAATTATTTCTAATTATGCTGATTTAATTATGTGTAATGCTTCAATACAGACCTTTGATTGGTAACTACAAATATAGCAAATGAAACCGATAAAGAGAAAAATTGAGCAACTTTTTTTGGTTACTTATGCGGAGTCTATCATCATAATTATTGTAGTCCCATAAACTTATATATTTAGGTACAAAATATAAGTTATTTTCTCATATTTGCCTCTAAACCACGTGTGGATATGTAGAGAAAAATTTTGGAAATCAGATCAATGCCAGTGAAAGCCTTTTGAATGCAATATTAATTAAAAAAAATTGTGAAATCAATTGGTTCTTTAATTTAAAAATATTTTGAGGATTTTCTTAAATGGTTATAATCAGCAGATCTGCTACTATAATTTTAATTTGCCTCGAATTTTTACCGGAACAGTTTATAATCTTATCAAAAATTAAATATTTCACGCTCCCATTCAAAATTTAAGGTATTTGACGAAACAGATAATACCCAATTTTTGGAATATATGATGCAGATCGTAATATGCCACGGTTGTAAATATGCCATCAGCATGCTCAAGAAATTTTACATGTAATTGATAGTAATCTACATAAAATATTGTCACAGAATTCAAGCAGTATCATTAGATTTAGCCTCTTTCTATATTTTCAGCAATGAAACCGTTAACCCTAATCGGATTCACAGAATACGTAATGCTTTAAATAACAAAAATCTTTACCTCTTTAAATATTTTTACACTGTAGGTGTTATCATCATCCATAAAATAAACAATTCCTTTATTCTTATTCAAATGTAAATTATCTCGCAACCACTTTATAGCAGTATTTCTTTGTTCAACGCCTCTGTGCTTTTTCCATCGAGGATCCTACAATTTACTAATTAAAATCCAGTTTTGTAGGTATTTTTTAAAATACCTTTTCACCTAATTTTTCATCAGTGGGTGTTTTAGCAGCTAGATGTGTTACAATATAATTTAAGTCACTGACTAGATGTCGCACTAAATCCGTTTTTTCGGCAGAGTCTTCAATTAATATCCAGTGAACGTTTGGAACTAAGGCTAATGTTTGAGATATCCTCGTTAATTCTGCCTTTTGTACATATCTCGTATATGTAGGTGTAATTGCATAAATTAAGGGTTGTTCTTTACCCAATTTCGATTGATATAAATGTTCAATTAAAACCAGTTGTTGATGTGATAACTGTAGCTGCTCCTTATTCAGATATAAGGTGTCTTTTAAAAACTGAAGTTTTTCTACATCTACAATTTCGTAAAGTATTTAAAATAAAAATGACATCATAATAAAGGATGAGTTTACCTGTTTCGATGATACTTAGCCTCCAAATTATAAAGATAATCGAAAAACCCAGGAGATATACCGTACATTTTCGTATTTTCATATCAATGCTACCTAAATATTCCATAACATTTACAGGAACTAAATTCATTTAATTATTATCCAAACTTTTTACATGTTTTAACCTTAAATTACAAAACACTACCCATCACCTTTATATTAGGCAAGACACAAACTTCAAATATTGTGCAAAAACGCCCTCTCTTTGCAATTGTTTTAGTTAATTTTTTTTAAGAAAGAGGCGAATTTAAATTTTTTATTTTATAAAATAATTAATTACGGGATAAAAACCAAGAACATAATATATTTCCCAAATAATGAGAGACATACAATGTTCCAGCTACTCAGCACATAAAAGATTGGCCACTGACAGGTTTAGATGGAAAACTACCGTGTCGAATCAAACCAATCATAAATATTGATAACACAAGAGATAGAGAGGACGTGTAGAGTTTTATAAATCGTTGTAACGAGGTAAATTTCCCTCTAAAATTATTTAAACGCATTTAATTGCCAAGTCTTTTAGCAAACTTTTTTTTCACACAAATTTTAAATATTATACAAGAACGCCCTCTCTTAGCAATTGTTTTAGTTAAGCTCTGTTAATAAGGCGCCGAATTTAAAATTCGAATTAAACATTTTTATTTTATAAAATAATTAAAAAGCGAAATAACATGTAGATTAAAGTAAATTAGTTTTAGAAATCGTTTTAACGCGGTAAATTTCCGTCTAAAATTATTTAAACGCATTTATTGTTAAGGTTTTTGGCGAACGTCTTTTTCATAAACTGCTCACAATCATACTTGAAAAACCACTAAAAGTTGAATTGCATGTTTGCGTGTTAAGGCTCATAACGCAGATTTATGAAATAATCAATAGGTTGATGACACAAAGACAGTGCACCTTTTAAGAAATGGCTGGAATTGAGGACAAGCTTCATGTATTGCTTGAAAAACTAAAAGTAAACCTATTCATTATTTATTTTGTATGCTTACAGTTCAATTTTAAATATCTGTTTATAGGAAACCGACCACAATCTGTCCGTGTGTATAGTTTTACTACAGCAATATATTAGGAATACATCTCAGGTAAACTAGTATGTAAAGTTGGTTGTATAAGTTGTATTTACGCTTTTAATAGATGTAGCTGTTGCGCTTTTCTATTATAATGTTGAAGATAATTTTAAATATGTTTGACAGTACAAACCTCCGTATTTATTTATTTTTACGTTTAAAATATGAGAATCTTTTTAATAGCAGAAAACCGAAGTTCGTTAGTTCATGGGGAATCCCCGTTTTGGTATGTAAATTTATTTAACACCTTAGCCTTAGGTTGTTTCGTTGTTATTCTCAAATCATTTTTTTAAATTTAATTTAATTATTTTTTAATTGTTAGTGTTTTTATTTACTATTTTTACGGTTATTGTAAGGTAAAACCAGAGAGTGGTACTACGAATTTTTCAAAAAATAACCACAAATTTCACTTTTTCAATGGGTTGCGCTAGTACAGACCTTACTATACCGACTGGCGATTACATTAACGTGAAGAATGTAATGTCGATACAAATTACTGAAGCATATCTATGTTTTCTTATAGTGACAGGGAATTACTTGGAATACAACAAAGCACTCAATTTTTATAAGTCGACTTGAGCGCCACTAAATCTATTTTTTATTAAATTTACTTTCATTATCATTTTATTCCTACTAATTTTCTAAAATTGTCTACTTTTACCATTAAAAGTTTGAAGAATCTCAAGAAATTCGTAAAATACCAACTATTTTTAATTTAGCTTTATTTTTAAAATGCAAAGTTATATCCAATATTAAACAAATGCGAATTTGATGAATCAGAAAATAATATTAAAAATAAATACAGATGAAAAATTTACAAAAACTATGGAAATATGGATTTTTATGATTCTATTTTCAAGGGCGGAGCTACAATTTTCATGGCTATTTTGGAAATTATAGCAATTTATAATGTAAGAAAACTAAACAACACCTTATTTCACCCAACAAAAATATCTGATTGTTATTAATAGTTAACTATAAATCACTGGTGCCCATAAAGGTCGTAAATGCTCTTAAAATTATTTTAATGAATTTGATAATGGCCATGAAACGTACATTTCTGTTAAAAGGAACTTATGTAATCAATGGACTGTGTTTAAAATATTGTTTCCTTTTGACCTCCTTACATTTACGAATTTGTTTTAATAAATTAACGCAAATTTTCTCGGAATTTTTTAAACTAAGTTTAGAAAGATCGAATTTTGTTAAGTATAGAATTTGAATTTAGGATTAATATAATCTTTTTGAAAAACTTTCTTTGAGGAATTAGCATAAACAAAGGCCATGCGGTCAAGGTAGTGCGTTTAACTGTACAATGTTTATTGATTGTTTTACACGCAGTTTATGAAAAGTTAATTGGTGTGACTGGTGAGGTAGTAAGCGACAGTTTGGGTATATGTTTCACTTGCAGACAACCTAAATGTTTGATTGACATCGTTAATAGCTCAATTTTTTTTTTACTTGTCAGAGTATTATTTAAATCGTTCTGAATTAATTTTAAGAAATTATTTTTATTAAATTTAAACACTTTTTAAATGAACAAATTCGTCGATATTTAATACTGCGAATTTCGTGGGTATTTATGAAATTTAAAAAATTGCGAATTAAATTTAATTAGTTATTACACTAAATTATAAAGTAAAATACTTAATTAAAATATTCCTGGATGCCCAAATAATCAGAATAGATTTCTGTAGAAGAGTTTGATTACTCATCAACGTTTGAGACTGGCAAAAAGGGGATTTGGTAATAATTTTAGCTTTTCCAAAGAACAAAAAAATATGAAATAATATTTTAAAATTATAGAATGTCCTGTAGTAATCTGCTAAACAGATCCTAAAATTACAGAAGAGTTTGGCACTTACAAAAAGAGGTTTTGGAAATAATTTTAGATTTTCCAAATAGCAAAAAAATATGAACTAATATTTTAAAATTATAGTGACTTGTAGTTGTTTGCTAAACAGGTCCTAAACTTACAAAATAGGTACTAATGAATAATAAAAAAAATCACTTACGTCTCATTTTTTTGGAGTAACAGGGTTTCTGTAAGTTGAAACAACTTTTTCTTTAAAGAACAGAGTCAAGGGTATAATATTTTATAAAATTTGTTACTTTCGCCGGCAAAATACAACTTTTCAACCCACAGAAACACCATGAACTTTATTCTACGGTTGTTCCTATAATTTTAACTGTTTAATTTTAGTTTCCATTGTTTTATAATTGGTGTTCCAACTAAGTGTGTATATTTCTCTAATTTTAGAAATACATACTTTGCTTAACACAGCTGACTCTACCAAATTTCTAGGAATTATATTAGATCAGTGTATTGGCTGGGAATAAATGTATTATTATTATTATTATTATTATTATTATTCCAATTTGGAAAATCTGAGAAATACAGAGTTTCTATTTATGATTTTTATTTTGACATTAGTTTTGAGCTTCCGCTTATTTATTATGTATTACTAAATTTACTCGCTGATTGTTTTCAAATTGCCTTTCGTTTTTCCTAGGTTTCTTTGAAAGAGTTCAATTTATTACGAAGGCATTAGACAAAATAATACACATGTAACATGTGGTAGTACACAATCATCAATCATTCATGTATTTTTCTGCTTTTTGTGGATAAGTTGTTGTTCAGAACCGAATTACATAAGTGTGTATTTAGGTTTTAAATTACGTATTTATGTGTTACTTGTCGAAAGAGGGGAAAATCGATCCATTTATTACTGATTTTTATGCTTTTCTTTCTGAAAAATTATGAAAACAACAACAAGATAAACATATTTTATAGGTGAGAAAAGCTGTTGGTATTTTTCTCTAAGCATTGTAAATCCCTAATAAATTATTTAAATTGGATTTTTTTGTATTATAAATTATAACTGATTATCGTATGCTTTCTGCTTTTTTATAAATGATAAAATTGGTCTGTTTGATATATAGAATTGTATTTTTTTTTGTGGATTTAAATGAGCTTAATATAAAACCAAACCAAATATTAAGAATTATATAAAATTAGTTTGATTTTCAGATATTTCCAGGTTTGATTTTTGTCGTTAATTTATAGATTTATTAATTTCCTCTGTATATTAGAAAATGTTTATTAAAAACTGTAAAAGTAAAAAATGAGATTGTGGAGTTAAATGCCAATTTTAGGTGTAATAATAACAATAACAAATGTTAGCTTTAAATATAATTTTCTCAATAACTTTTGATGTGAATTAAGTAATTGTATTTTTATTATCAATATTATTTTTCTAATTATTGTTATTTCACAATAAGAGGCAGCAATAACGCTTATAACTTTGGTTTTCCAAACATTTTTATAGTTTTACTTTAGCTTTAAACCAGTATAATTCCTGCTCGTTTAAAAAAGTAAAGAAATCAATTTTCTAGTTCATTTGTTGAAAGAATGACTTGCAATGTAAATTACTTCCGTGCGACGTGTCGTTCTTAGTGAATGGCAAACAATTCTACAGTAAAGCCAAAGATTATACTTTGGTAAAACGTAAAAAAAAACAGATAATAGATTTAGTTAGCTTGCAGGGCCGTAGTCAGGCCCGTTTTAAAATAGAACTGACTCGCTTTCAAAAAGGGATTTCAATTTATTTATTTTAAAATGGATTTTGAACTATACTAAAACTCATTTTTATAAACTATACGAGGATTTACTTAATTATGATATTAAAAGTTTAAACAATAATATCAATAGATATATTTTTTGTGCCAGCTGCTCGCTGAAGTGTCCTAAACCGTCTTCAAAATAGAATTTTTTGCAATTTTAAACGTAGAAATTCCTGCCGAACATTTGTTCTTATTAACGTTAAAAGGTTCGTCGCTTGACTACACGTTGAAGTCTCCTGGCATAATTGACTGATTAAATGCATTTGTATGTTTGCCATTAAATCAAATTTAATTAAAAATGCCAAAAACAAGTGGGGTATTGTAAATTAAATTTAATAAACCGTCGCCAAAACGGATTTTTTTTACACTAAATTGAAATATTAATGTTTGCTTTGATTGCTACGCTTAGTTTACTGTTTGTTGTTGCTGAAATAACAATCAAATTTTTGTCAAGGAGGGCGATTTTAAACGCTTTTTTCTTAAGTTCTTATAATTTTTTCATTCTTCTTTTAGTGTGAATTGCCCTCGAAAGTCGCATATTTCTATTGAAACCTCAGTGGAATCGCAAAACTCTTTGGTTCAGTTTATTTATTTATGGTGATGTAGTAAGCGTCCTTCCTGAAATTTACATCCTTAAACTGTGAGTTTTCAGGTTTTCTTTCAACATTTTACGAAATTGCATTTACTTTAGAAAAGTTGCAGTTGTTGGTTGTTGACATAAAATCTTTCCTCTTTTTCAGGGATTATACTTGTTTTTAAATGATCGGTAATCTTTCCCTGAAAAATCGTATATTTCTCTTGAAAATTCGGTTGAATCGTTAACAGTAATTAAAGGGCAGAAAAGTACAAATTTACGTTCATCTATTCAATTATTATGGAGCAGGAGTTTTCATTTTCAATCTGTGAGTTTTCATGCTTTTTCAGATTTTTAATAAATTAAATTTTCTTTAGAGAAGTTGCAGTTTCTTTTTTTTTAATAGAAGCCTGGAAATGTATGTAATATTAATATTAATTTTTGCAGAGCAGTTCTTTCTTTCCTAAAATTTTCCTTTCTTCAGGGTTAATAACATTATTTTTATTATTTTTTTAGGAAAATACTACATTTCCCCCGAAAATTCAGTCGAATAGTTAACAAGTAGTAGCTGAAAAGTGTAAAAATTCTAGGCTTTGATTGAATTTATTTGTGTATCACGGATTAGTAAGCTTTCTTTGTGAGTTTTTGTCTTCAAATCGTTAGTTTTTGGGCTATGTTTTAGTAATGTAGGCAATTATACTTTCATTGAAAAAGCTGCGGTTTTATTTTTTTCATGAATTCGCATTGAACATTTGCTCTTAGTTAAAGTGAACAGGCTCGTTGCTTGACTACTCGTTGAAGTCTCTTGGCATAATCGTCGTTTTAAATACGTTTTATTGTACCGTACCGTACTAACTTGATAAATTAATTATTCTATTTGGATACAAATTCTATACAAACCTACAGCATACACTTGACACGGTTAGAGAAAGAAGTAAACTCACGTTTATATTAGGAGCTTCGGAGCTTGGAATGCTAGGGTTGGAACTAACTCAAACATAGGACACAGAGCTCTAGGGAAACGCAGTAGAGATAGAGTACTACGATAAAGCCAACAGGATGATTAACTTTTGCATAGAGAATGACTTACATACACAATAATCCATTTCGTCTTCTACCGCAATGTAATGTCGAGGCTCATTTACACTTGCTGGTATGCAGTGGAGGTGATGTGTTCATTTTTGGACTTGCATCACGCTCCAACCAGCTTTCATCCACAACACATTAACACACCTTAAACCTAAGCCTTAACTCGACTCAAATCAGCTTCATAATACTGCAAGGAAGTGGCTTGTTCATTTATTGTTAGAAGTTAATAGAAATAAGTTAATTTAATTTAGGTAGAGTCTTTTGACCAACTTCGTCACTTGAGAATTTGCTTTGTTTTTACGAGAGGTTTTTGCAAGTCGGATTCAACTAACATCATGTATTTCATGTAGTCTCAATTTAGAATACACACTTAAACAGTTAATAAATAAGTTCCAATCATATTTAAACGGCAAAGTCCATGAAAAGAATTCAAGTACTTTATACAAACATCTTACAAGTCTTGATTTAAATTTAAGTAAAATAAAAACAGTCTTACATGAATATTACTGGAACATCGTCTTGGAGGGTATCGATTGGTCGTAGATACTGCAGCTTTGATGGATGAGCATAACCATGCCTTTAGCGTATATCAAGCTGATTATTTATGCCTAAGAAACTACTCCCCCTTCTCGATTTTCCCAGTATCTTATCTGTGCACGTGCGAGACATCGAACTACTTGGTGCAATACACTTAGCGTACGTGCTTTTCTGGCATTCTTGAAAGATGTAATTACGATATGCCGTACACATGTATATTGCCAGTGGAATGACCTTATAAAATGACGTCATATCGCTCGCTCGTGCATTTAGATTATTAATTTTATATTTTTTACATTTACCTACCTTTGTTACAATACTATGGCTACCGCTGGAATCGAATCCGTGTCAGCCCGCTAGCTAGTCAGGCCCTTACCTTACTGAGCTACCCAGGCTGCCAGAGAATGACTTATTAATCCGAAATAGCTTCATCAATCAATCTAATACACAAATTAACATTCACAGCAGAAAACAGAGACATCAAGAGTACTATAGATTACTTTACGTGTTCAAAGGGAGCTAAGTATTCTGTACTAGACGTGAAGGTCATAAGAGATGCAGAAATCCACCCGTGGTATACAAGAAAAGAGACGTCAACAAAAAACCATGAAAAAATTAAGATAACTGAACTGAGAAACCCCAAAAAAGAATTGATTACGAGAACAAAGTAGGGTCATGACCCCAGCAATATGAGTAGCAAGAGCAACAGCAAGGAATAATTTGGAAGGTAGAAGAAAGATGGACAAGACCGAAGGAACCTATAGTAGAAACAGCAACATCAATATGCGGGAAAGCAAAGTAGCTCCCAAACTGAAACGAATAAAGTGGTGCAACGAGAAGGTAGAGGAGAAGGTCAAGTAGCGTGGAAAATGTACCTACAAACGAAGAGAGAAGAAGACAGGGTTGATTAGATCCTAAAAAGAAATGAAGCTAAAGAGATAGTCAAGGGAGTCAAGGAACAAACGTGGGAACAACATGGAAGAGAGACAGTACAGAAATTCATAGATGACAGTAGATAATAAGATAGAGGGGTAAATACGGCAAACAACTATGGAGTATTAAAAACCCAAAGGAGAGACAGCATCAGAATTACAAAACATCCTAGAAACGTGGAAACTTACCACAGTAAAAATTCGAGGTTATGGTGCTATCCCGTAGATGTAGAACAAGTAGATGACACAATAACAAAAGAAAAAGTAAGAAAAGCAATAAAGCAATTTCACACATGAAAGTGGGGAAATCGGTAGAATGAAATGGAAGACACCCAGAGATTTTTATTTAAGCGTATGGCATTATTAGCCAGGAGATCCGTAATGACGGTCTGGCTGCCAGTTGAGGGGATCAAAGTCACATTTTTAAACGACTGACGTCGTGAACGTTGTTATATCCCCGAGGTTCTGAGCGTGTATTAAGTGTATAGTGTACGTGTCTTGTTACTATCTGCAGTTAACCACTCTGCAGACAGAATCGTTAATTGTACAACCAGACGATTAAATGGCCTCACTCGCTCAAGTACCGACCGCGTGAGATTAGAACCCAAGACTCCTAGCTAGGAGCCCATCGCTCTTACCACTGCGCCAACGAGCAACCCAGAGATGATAAAGTATGAAGAAAGAAAACTGGAAAAATGGATTTGGAAGATATGTCAGCAAGTGTACGTAGGAGAACATATACCCAAGAATTGAGAGGAGAAACTCATAGTACCGATTCGTAAAAAAGGTAACACTAACGACTGCTAAAACTATCGTGCCATATGTTTGTCCTTCTGCGTGCAAACGGATATACTCCAGAATACTAGAAAAGAAAATGAAATATCACATAGAGAACGAACTACAAGAGGAACAGGCGGCTTACAGCAAAAACATACAAACACAGGATCATATCTTTACAATAAAGACAACAATAGAAAGGAAAATGAAGGAGGAGAAAGCTCTGTACTTTGCAAGCAGCATTCGTCACAGGATCAAGAGCGAACTTATAAAAAAGCGACAACACAATAGGTGGTAGTCAGAATACAAGGACAAGAATCCGAAAATTTCAGAATAGAGAGAGGAATAAAACAAGGAGACTCACTTGGCCCGTTACTTTTCATAATGAACGAATAAATAAAAGGTAGTAAGGACAATAGACTGAACACAAAAGTGGGGAACTGGAGTATGAGAGCAGTAAACGTACGAAACTTTGTATTTGCAGACTATATTGTACTCATAGGAAACAATAATAAGAAACTACAATAAGCAGTAAACAATAAGGAAAGCAGGAATGACAATAAACACAAAAAAAAGTAAAGTACAGTATTTTTCACCAATGATTTGGGTTGTGACGTCAACGCGCTGCTTATAAATTCACAATCCAACCATATACTTCATCTCTTTCTAAACTAAGTTTTCATTACCTACTGCGCACGAACGCGTGTCTACCCATACAGTTTTTGGGCGGAGCTTGTTGACATCACAACCCAAATGCTAGATGAAAAATACTGCAATGAAAGTAGGTAAGAGCACAGTAGAAGAATAAAATAAAAAAGAAATTATTAAATGTGAAGTAAAGCATTTAGAAAGAGTGAAAAGCTATGAAATACTTAGGAATCATAATAAGCCAAGAAGGAACGTTAGAGGAAGAAATGAGCAACAGAGCATCCAAAGCGCCAAGCAACACTAATTAATAAAAAAGGTGCGTAATAAAAAGACCAAACCACACTTGTACAAATCAGTCTGCCTACCCTCACTGACCTATGGAGCAGAAAGCTGGACACTCCAAGATAAATATAAGAGCAAAGTGACGGCAGCAGAGATGAAATACCTATGGTGAGTGGTAGGAAGAACAAAAAGGGACAGGGTTAGAAACACAACCACAAGAGAGGAATTAGACCTAGAACCACTACTGGATACAATACAAAAGCGACAGTTGAAATGGTACAGACACGTATTACGCATTAAGGTAGAGAAGACAGGAAAGAACATGGCAGAAGTTAAACGATTAGCCAGGAACAGGAAGTTTCGGAAGTGGATAGAGGACCTGTCACCTTAGGGTACAAGGGAAAGATAAAGAAGAAGGATGCAAATTCATGTAAAAAACAAACTATTAATTGATATAAAAAATATATTTCAGCTTTGTTATTTAAACATTTTAATATTTACGTGTTTAGAATTTAATTAATTTACAGTTTGCATAGAAAAATAAACATCTTAAAACATTTATTATTAGCTAAAATTCTTCTATTCGTTTACCAGAAATCATGTTCCCCATACCCATAAAGTTCATGTTCTGAAAATCCAGTATCATGGTGTGTACTGACATGATGTTCCTTGTGATCTGATTCGAATAATTTGGGCAATTCAAGCAGAGCTGGTATAAATGACAAAAGAGGCACTAAACCAACGAATCCCCTATTCTTCTTTTTGTGATTATGTGCTTTGGTGCATACAAAGAAAATCAAAAGGATGACTAGTAATTTCTATAAATTAATTTATTAATATATTAACAATTTCCTTACTTATTCTGTACTTACGAAAACTTTCATGTTGCTTTGTTAGGTTTACACTGAAGTGAAAAATATAATTTTATTCTTTTATAGTATAAAAACGAGTTGCAAAATGATTCAGCTTACAGCCCGCATCACTTCACTTAATAATAATGCACTTTGTAAAATAAGACTGCGATTCATCGTAGTTACGTATTGCAGTTTTGGGGTTTATTACGGTTATTATGCGTATGATTGCACTGATATTATGATTTTACGCATCGAAACAAAATTTGTTAATATAAATTGATAGTTTCCACGTATTAATTTTCAGCGAAAGTTTTTTCGGGTTAAAGTCTCTTTTGCTATTTAATTTAGACCGATTAGTTGTGAATTACTTTGCACAACAACACGTAATTAATGATTTAATATTAAATCGAACGAATTCGTAGACTAACTTTTCTAAAACAAAGTTTCAATTCAACTAAACTTTGAAGTTAATAGTTTAATTGTTATTATTTAGAAGTTGGTATTTTTAATACAAATTCATAATGAAGTTTATGCATTAAACTTTATAACAGTCCTTCAGGTCAAAGTATTGTACAGCTGAGAGTTAAAATCGAAAAGAAAATACATACTGTATTAAATATTTGCGTGCAATTCTACTTATTCATGTCTTATATTACATTGATTGAGATACCAGGAACTAATCGACAGAGATGAAGAAAGTTAAATGAAAGCATTTTGAAATTAATGAATTTGAATTCTTATATTTTTATATTCAAATCTTAATCCAAGTCTCTTTTATTAAGTTAATCGAGAAAAAATTATACTTTGAAAAACAATAAAACTAGAAATTCGTGTTTAAAATTTGTTCTTTATTAATGTTAACAGGTTCGTCGCTTAATTGGCCGTTGAAGTTTCTTGGTATAATTGACGTTTTAAATGGATTTATATGTTGAGCACGAAATTAAATTCAATTTAACATGCATTTTAGTGGAAAAACAAATGCGGTATTGTAAATTAAATTTAATAAACCGTCTTCAAAACGAAATTGGAAAATTAATGTTTGTTATAGTTCTATAGTCCGTCCGCAAACGATGCGAAGTTGTAAATCAAAATTAAGAAATAGTAATCTTAAGTTTTCATAGAAACGGCTCTTTAATTTTCAAACTAGCATCACAGTCTAGTAATATATTACTAGACTGTGCTAGCATTTTGTGTCTGCTTATAATAACGGCAGAATTTACGGTTTTAAGTAGCAAATGACAATAGAAAACCCTTGTAGTAATCCGTTTACCTTCCGCTACTTAGATAGCTGTCTATGAGTTCCCGCTTTCAGTTTAATTTATTACTTCGCATCGTTTGCGGACGGACTATAACTAACCTGTAACTATGGTTGTTTAAGTTTATTATTTTTAGTTGCTCAAATAACAATTTTATTATTTTTTGCTTAATGCTTAAATTTATTATTCTTTCTTGCTTAAATATCAATTTATCAATCATTATTTCGACTATTAAAGACAACAGTTTTAAACGTAGAAAGTTCGCCCTTCAGAAATGTTATCAGGTTGGTCGCTTGTCTGCTGGTATAATTGACATTGTAAATGGACTTTTATGATTAGCACGAAACTAAGTTCAATTGAAAATGTGCTTTTTGCAGCAAAATAAGTGCGGTGTCATTTTTAATTAAATCTTCTTCGAAACGGATTTTTTACGATAAATTGGAAAGTTAATGTTTGCTCTAACTAACCTGCTGATATGATTGCTTTTATTTTTCTTTGTTGCATAAATAGCAATTATATTGTTTTTGAGTTTTGACTATCAAAAACGATAG
Source organism: Melanotus villosus (assembly GCA_963082815.1). Lineage (NCBI taxonomy): Eukaryota > Metazoa > Arthropoda > Insecta > Coleoptera > Elateridae > Melanotus > Melanotus villosus. The sequence continues at coordinate 9,842,903 of OY720421.1, read as the reverse complement.
TTATGAACATAGAAATTCGTGTCGAACATATGTATGTTCTTTGTTATCGTTGACGAGTTCGTCGTTTAACTGCCCGTTGAAGTCTCCTGGTATAATAAATCTGTTTTTCGCAGAAAAATACCTTTTTACTTTTGGAGCTCTGAATCTCGTAGGTAGTAGTACCATGAGATCAAAAAAAAGATGATTCTGAGCAGGCCTTGACTAGCATTCTAAAACCAGTGTAGCCAATCGTGTTGTACTAGTCAAGACCTGCTCAGAATCATTTTTTTTCGATCTCATGGTAGCATAGATAAATTAACCCTAGTAGTCTATGATCTGTCGCTAATTCTGGGCCTCTTATCACCTTCACGTCTAATATTGCATATCTTGCATTGTTGTATATTATATAATCTATGACGCTTTTTACCTGTGTATTTATGTATTCGTTTGAGTTTGAAGATGTTCGCCATTGTTGTTCAGCATTTGTTCCTGTGCCTGATTGCCCATCGTTCCGAAGGCTTCTTCTGGTTTATTTCCTGTCCGTACGTTCCAGTCCCCTATGACCATTGTATGTTGACTTCTACTTCTTTCATCATCTGCTTCTTTTTGTAGTAGATTGTAAAAGGTTTATTTTTCTTTGATTGACTTGTTTTCAGTTGGAGCATATATTTGTATTATTGTTACTGGTTCTTTCAAGTGGAGGTCTATTGTTATCACTTATCACTCTTGGGCTTATCGCTTTCTAGTTCGTTATTGTCCTTTCTATTGCACTCGTGAATATCTTAGGACTCACTCGTTTTGTAATGTTTGTATTCCGTTTCCCTTCTTTTTCATTTCGCTTAAACCCAGCCACGTTCCTTATTTCTTCTGTTATTTCGACTTTCTTTCTGATAACAATCCTAACATTTCATGTGCCGAATCTCAAGATCCTTTTTCTTGCCGTGCATTTTGAATTGTTCCGTCCTATTCCGAGGCCATCTGTGTTTCTCTGAACCATTTCTTTCAGCTTATGAGCGATTAGCCCCATGAAGATGGGCCCCGTTACCTCGGGATAAATTATCTAACATGGTGCATCGGCTGATTTGGATTATCAGTGCTCGTGAAGGAGAAGTTGAGTCCGTAGAATGTTGATGAACCACTTACATACACCCCTTTTTCAGCTTTTCCCATTGAATCTTTCGTTTCCTTTTGCAAAGATTGTAATTTTTAAAGAAATTCTGTTTTATTGATAATTTTTTAATGAAAAATTGTACATTTCTCCTAAAAATTCAGTTGCATCGTTAACAATTAAAGGCTGAAAAGTTTAAAAATCTACGCTTTGTTTCTTTCGTAGAAAGCCTTTTCAGGCATTTTTCAACATTTTGGGAAATAAAATTTCTTTTAAAGACGCAGGGGTTTCATTTTTTTCATAAAATGTATTTTTTACCCAGAAACCAAAAGTTTTTTGTATGGTTTTTGTTACCAATTATTCCCCGAATCAGAATTTTGAATTTTTTAACATTTTAGTAAATTATTCTTTTGCAGAATATTTAGCTCTTTCTTTCCTAAAATCATCCCTTTCTTCAGGATTAATAACATTCTTTTCATTATTTTTTTTAGGAAAATAATATATTTCTTTACTGTGGCCGAAACGTTTTAAAATCTAGACTTTGGTTGAATTTATTTATTTGTCGTGGATTACTAAGGTTTCTTCCGCGTTTTCGTCTTCAAACTATTAGTTTTCGGGCTTTGCTTTAGTAGCTTAGGTCAGTGGTCGAAGTGGGGAGGGGGTTGCGGGGGGATGGCATCCCCGTAGTTTGTTAAAAAAATTAAGCCGTTTCCTTACATTGACAAGAAAATTAAACCATCCCCCTACTTTGAAAAAAAAAATTAAGACATCCCAGTGCTAAACTACGGGGTTTCATCCTTCAAATATGATTTTTAAAATTAACTATTTAGTAGGTAGCCGGTATGTAATTAACTAGTGTTCAATTCTTCAAAAAAATATGATTCATTGTTTGGGTTTGGGCCCCGCGCGGCTCCCGTTGAGTTTATTTATTTATTTTAAAATACCCACAGACAAAACAGCTATCCATTACCCTTTAAAACTGCATTTCATTACAAACAACGTAAAGACAGGTCGAAAATTTGTGGCTAATAGTTCATTAATTATTAATTACATACTTAAAATTAGCAATGAGTTTATTAAAGTATTTAAAAAAAAGCGAAGGTGGTGAAAGTACGCGAAAAGCTGTGACAGTGAAAAGATAAATGGACTATAGCAATAGTTGCAGTTTAAAATATTCTAATAAAAAATTTAAACCTGGTGATGGCGATGACAAAGACAGTAAAGATAAAGACGAAGTACAGCCTGATAAAGACATTAAAAATAACGCCAGTAACGATGATGAAAGTCACGGCACGGATGAAGAAGAAGTTTCTGCAAATAAATCGAGTTCAAGCAGTGAGGAAGCGCTAAATCCATCTGCTGAAACAAAACTATTACTTCCTGACTGCTGGAATTACGAAATGTATCTGATAAAGAATAAAGAAGAAAGAATATCAGTGGCTAACTGTTAAAAATAAAAACTTAGGTTGTTCAGTGTGCGCAAATGTGAAACAGTTAAACATGCATAATAGAAATTTCCAAGGGATACATATTTCTTCAGAATGGTGCACGGTAAGTGCTTATGGTAAAAATATTAAAAAACAACGACAGTCTTTACGGAAAAAAATACATAAGTAAGCATAAAGGTAGCGAAGTACACTTGCAAGGAGAAAATTTTTCGGAGGAGAGCAAGAAACAACCAATTGAACAGTCTGTGAATACGCTTTACGCCAAAGACATTGCAACTACGACGAATATTTTCAGAATAGTATATAATATTGGTAAAAAGGGTAGGCCGTTTACTGATCTTCCAAAAGATGTTTTATGTCATCAATTAAATCAGGTGACAGTCGGCAGAATAAACCATTCAGATCATGCCTGTGCTAATATCTTAAATTTTATTGCTTTTGAAATGAAACTTCGAATGTTTCAGGAAATAGTAAAAAATCAGTCAAAACTAGGTATACTTGTTGATGAATCTACTGCAGTTAGCCATAAATCCGCTTTAGTTATTTGTTTACGAGCAGCAATTTCCGTTAACTCTGAACCCCTTATGTTGTTCCTCTGCTTAACGGAATTGGAAAATATGTCTTTTCACTTTATTGCCAATACGCTTTTAGAACAAATGAATAAATATGGTTTTTCCGAAGATTATTTGAAAGAACATTTTATTAGTTTTGCATCTGATGGAGCCTCAAATATGATTGGTAGAAAGTCAGGTGTAGCCGCAATTTTGAAGGAAAAATTTCCCAACTTAGCTGTATCGCACTGTACAAACCATAGGCTAAAATTAGCTGTAGGAGACGCAATGAAGAATATCAATGGAGTGAAGCATTTCAAAATATTTTTTGATAAAATCTATACACTTTTCTCTTCTTCACCAAAAAATCGTTTTGAAATTGAAGAGTGTGCCAAAGAAGTAGGTCTGCGTCTTTTAGCAATAGGAAAAGTACTTGACACTCGGTGGGTTTCTTCTAGTTTACGGACTGTTAAAGCAGTGTGGAACAATTATCCTGTCTTGGTAAAATACTTTAAAAAGAAAGCGGAGAGTAGTAGTGATAGTAAAGAGCGATCACAGTTTAGCGCTCTTCAAAATAGAATGACGGAAGCAAACTTAGGACTCATGTATGACGCTTTGAGCGAATTGTCAGATGTGTCTTTGCAGTTACAGAAGCAAAATATATCACTTGCGTCAGCTGATAAAATTATTAATAGAATGATTCGAATAATTGAATCGTATATAGACCCGCAAGGTTTTCATTTGGTAGAAGTTATGAAGGCGATAGATTCTTTAAGTTTTAAAGGAATACTTCTTCATAATGGATACAAAACTCCTAAACTAAACCCCCCTCAATTTTTCCGGAGTTTAAGTGTTATATAATTTAAAAAACCGACTTTTCACAACAGTTTGTTCGCATCCTTCCAGTAGTTCAGTACATCTGAGGGAAAAGAATGAGAAAGAATACAAACTATTACTTACATCTCTTGAAATTCTATATCCAGAAAAATGGCTAGAAAGTAACTATAATATGCATTTTGGATGGTGATCAAGATGTCGATATTTTATGCGATAAATTTAAAATCAGTAAGATCGAAGCAACGAGAGGGATTAGAGAATATATTGAGACAAAAGGAGTTTCAATTCCCCACGATTTAAAACCTCTAATGACAGCAGTTAATACCATAATTGTATCAACTGCCGAATGCGAACGATCGTTCAGTACGATGTAACATCTACAAGAAATCGTTTAACGATAGATACCGTTTCGAACTTGATTTTTATAAAGATCATGGGCCCACCGCTTTCCCAGTTCAATGTAGAAAAGTACACAAAAAAGTGGATTTCCAGCGGTGTCATAGGGGCGCCGAATATAAAATGTGCAGCGGAAAAGAACAAGAACATACGAAAGCCTATGGAATATTCTCTGAATATTAATATAAATACTGAACGGATTATATTTCTGTTATATACCTATATTTTCTTATTGTATTAGGTACTGGATTCAAATTAAATTATACAAAAACTTGTCTCCTTTTTTGCTGTTTTATCATTTATTTACATAGACACTGATTTTATTTTTCATTAAATAAAATATTAACAAAAACAAATTCAATGTAAACTGAATACTGGAAAATCTAGCATCCCCCTTGTAATGTTTTCCCACTTCGACCACTGGCTTAGGCAGTTACATTTTCATTAAAGAAGCTGCAGGTTCATTTTTTCATAAATCGCTTGACTACCCGTTGAAGTCTCCTAGTATAATTGACTTTGTAAATGGGCTTATATGTTGAGCGTGAAATTAAGTTCAATTGAAAATAGACTTTTTGTATTGTAAATTAAATTTAATAAACCGTTTTTAGAATCGAAATGTTCACAATAAAGTAAGATTAATGTTTGCTCCAATTGCATACGTTCGTTTTTATTTCTTGCGTAGTTAATAATCATATTATTTTTTGACTATAAGAAACGACGGTTTTAAACGTAAAAATTCGTGTCGAGCATTTGTTTTTTATTAACGTTAACAGGTTCGGTGTTCAACGGCCTGTTGAAGTCTCCTGGTATAAGATAAAATGCATTTTAACTGTCAGTATAAGCATTCTAACTAAGAATCGTGAGATAAAGTGCAATCAAACATTAAAATAAAGATATGAACTAGTTTAAAAACTTTTTATATTTAATTTACACGCGGTTTTCGAAATATCAACAAAAAAGAAATTCTTATGCACTTCATAACCTCAATATTTTCAAAATTAATTGCACCAATATATTTTGCAAACGGCAATTAAATTTAATAAAAATTAATTAGTTAACCTAACGTTCCTGCTGTTTAATTGCAGATTGCAGCGTTGCAAGCCCGCAGATTTATCAATGACTATCTCTGTCCCCAAACTCTTACTTGGTTGCACTTTTACCACATTAATTATTACTCACTGATGGAATTAATTCACATTTTTTCGTCGATATGTTAATATAACTAGGTGCCCAGTAGTCTTGCATCCATCTGTCGTGTTACGTTTGCAAGAATTTTGTGTAACATTTCCTCTTTCACATAATCAGAATGCATATTTTAGATTAGTTTACGTTTAATGTAACACTGAGGTATGGTTATTTACATAACAAATTAGTCGGTTTGTAATTTATGTACATATATTACATGTGGTATGACAATAATTATTGGTAATCAAGGGATAGATGTATAAACAAGGGCATCTCTTCATTTTACGGAAATGGTTTTGTATCTGAATTAATTTACCACTTGTTACAGATCCGTTAAACTCGTTGTTTTTGATGCTACACAAACTGAAAATATTTGTCATTTTGAAGTGGAAAAATTTCATTTTTGATGATGACTTCTAAACTTTCCGTAAAGTTTATGTAACTAAAATTTTGTATTAACATCCATAAAATTAAATTCTTAACATTTCAAGTTATTTATTGACAGTGACATATTTTTTGGTGCATTAATATATGATTTAACGCGAAATTTGTTACATAGATTCAGATTTAGTTAAAAAAGTATCTTAAAGGTCGAGGTTTTAATTAAAGTGTTATCTTTTACATCGTAAAAATAAAATCCTTGACCCTTTTACATTAACTCTATAAAAAATGAGTCAACAATTGTGTTATAAGTGATATTTTTAATATGTAATTGGTAATTCTGGTACATAATTAATGCAGTTATTACATAATCAGTGCAGTTTTGTACATTGCGTAAAGTATTAACCTTTTTAAATTTAGCTCCCTCAGATTTTGTATTTTGTTAAATTTAAAGAGAAATTTTGAATGCTTAGTCATGTCGTTAATATTTGTTACAGTTACGTTACATGTTTATCACTAGCATTTTAGAAGAATGTGTTGTGTAATGGTAATTTATTACTTTTGCAAGATTCGTATTTAATTAAGCAGTTTTTATTAATGTTTCTGAAATTGTACCTGACATTTTGAAGGTTAAATACTCTATAATTTTTGGTGGCATCTCATTTAAAAACTTTCTTATTCGTTTGTTTGTTCATATTTTTCAACATGCAGTTATACAATTATTATTGTTATTAAAGAAAGTTTTAAGATTTAAATTACACGCAAAGTCTTTTTATTTCAAAATTTATATTTGTTTAAAACTTCAATTATACCAGGAGACTTCAATGGCCAATCAGACGACGAACCTGTTATTAAAATGTTCAATAGCAATTTTGACATATAAAACCGCACTTGTTTTCCTGTGAAAATAAAAACATTTTCTATTGAATTCAATTATACCGGGAAACTTTAACGGGTAGTCAAGCGACCAACCTGTTGATGTTAATAAAAAAAAGTTTAACACTAATTTCTACGTTCAAAACAGTCGTTTTTATTATTAAAAAATAATATGATTATTATTTAAACCTCAAAGATAAACGAATACACTTAAGCGGTTACATTAGCAGGTTAAATAAAACATACATTAATTTTGCAACTTATATTGTAAAAAATTTCGTTTTAAAGACGAATTTTGAATATCACACTTGTTTTTCTATTCTTTACCAATGTTCTCATAGTCTAATGCTTTACTTCTGTTCTTTTATGTTTCTTCTGTCAAATCTCTTTGTTGTTATTATTAGTCTTTCGAGGTATCAACCTCTGATGCTTCCATTATTTTTTGACCAATTATTATTTCGTGTGACGTAAATAAACCATTTCAGCTGATCTTCTTCGTTATTAATGCTTTTCTTTTTCTCATTCCGTTTCCCTGTTATTTCCTTAGCTACGCCGCTGTTACTAAATTTATTCTATTTGCTTGCTTCTTCTGAAGGACCCAGGATTCGTTTTTGTACGTCAGTATGGGTTTTGCTGTCGCCTTAGATACATGTTTTTTAGCTGTAATACCTAATTTCCTTTTTTCCAGTATCGTTTTATTTAAAGCGTAGCATGTGTTTAGGACAATACAAATCCTGAAATCACAAACAGAGCTAAAAGGGTTTCCCCTTTCAATTTCTGTAATATATATGTTTGTTTTTGTTTCATCCATTTACAATGTCAAATTTTATGTGGTTTTATTTCTTTCTATCTAGTTTGCATCTCTTATTCCTCTAACTGTTTTTTTATTCTGTCCTTTTATTGCTTTTATTTTATCGAGAATATTTATTATCTTATTATCTATCTTTCATTTTCAAAATTTTCTCTTTCCATTTTTCATCTCTTACTGTTGTTGTATTTATATATTTCAATTTGTCTTATTCTTTTAATTCTATCTACGTATGCCATACTTGTTTCTTCCTTTCAATTGCCATCTTTACTTTTTCATTTCGCCAATTACTTTTCTTTGTTTTTATTCTTTTGTATTCTTCTTCAATGCCCACATCTTTGAGGCTTATATTACAGTGGCTCTTATTATGGCCTTCAATTAAGCATTTCTAGAAAGATTACGAGACTTTTTGTAACGAGTAATACTCGTAGCATCTGTTACCTGCACAGCTTCTTGCCTCTATATCTACTTTGGTATTATTTGTTTCTGTTAATGTGCTTCCTAAATACTTAAAACGCTCTACTTTTTCGAATTGTTTTTCTCAATTTGTATTTTCTCGTTATCTCTTTTTTTCTTCCCTTACCTCCAACATATACTACTTTATGGACGTTGATTCTTAAACGCGGTTGTAGGCGCCGTTGCTGTTCTTGCCAGGATTACAGCATCATCTACATGCCTAGATATTGTATTGACATATTATACACTGACCTCGGCATTGTAATTAGTAGATCTGATACATTACTTTAATATGATGTTAAACATGAATGTTGATAATGGGTCTCCTCGTCCGAGGTCATCATTTTAAACTCTTGTAACGTGGTTCTCTCTATTTTTATCGTACTTCGAGTGTATTGCAGTGTCATCATTGTCAATTTAAGTAGTTTATTGGGTACTTATTCTTAATTCCCTCATTGCTATCTCCAAGTAATATTGCTTCATATCTCTTTTGGAAATCTATAGTGATACACATTGATGTTTCATTCGTAACACTTTTCTGGAGTTTTTTTAATGCGAAAATATGGTCCGATGTACACCTGATCTTCCTGAACCTATTTTGATGGTCTCCCAAAATTTGTTCTGTGTACTGTTCAATACTCTGCTATGTTCCTTGTGATGGGTGTATCTGTATATGCTGTACACTAAATAGAGAGATACTTCTGTAATTAATACAATTTAGCTTGCCGCCTTTTTTCAAAATTACACACATCAGGGTGCTGTTCCGTTCCTCTGGCATTTCTTCTTTCTCCCATATTGCCTTTACCAACGTGTGTATTTTTGTGACCATTTTATCACCTGCATATTTTGATTTTTTCTTCTATTTGTTGTAATGTGGGAGCTTCAATATCTGTGTGTCTTCATTTTCGTCTTTTTCTTCTTGTTTTGAATTTTCTCCATTTAACTCTTCTTTAAAATATACACCACATTTAATTTAGAAGTTTTGTTTCTCGTTCCTTTCATTACGTCATCTATGGCTAGATTAAATAAAGGTGGGCTTAACACGCCTCTTTGCCTTCATTTACTGGAAATTCGTGTGACTACATATTGTCTGTTTTTACAATGTTTCTGTTATTTTTTTACACGTTCATTATTGCTTGTGTTAATTTCATGTCTATTTTCCTTTTTATTAGGCTTTCTTCTACAACTGATCTTGATATTTTCTCAACTGCCTTTTCCAGAGCAAGAAAGGCTTGATATATTTCTGCATTTGTATTCCTTATTTTTTTCGTCGTCCGTTTAATTGTAAATATGTCATTTTGTATTCTTTTTCTTTTTCTGAAGTCACTTTATGACTGTTCAAGGTGTGGTTTTAATTCCCGTATCAATTTTGTTTCCACACCGGAATATACCTTCGATACTAAGTTCAGCAGTGTGATTCCTCGATAGTTGTTGCAATATTTTCTTTTTCCTTCTTAGCACAATGACACTTATCACCCAGTCTTATGGTACTCTTCAATCATCCCAAACCTTATTACATATTTCTATTAATTTCCGAATTGCCTTTTCGCTCATATTTTTTAGCATCTCTGCTGTTATGCTATAGTGACATCCTTAATGTCTTCCTGTTGTAGATGTTCTGTTTGATGTTGAATATCTTCTATATTGTATTCTTGTTCATTGTTCTTCTTGTTCAGTAGATTTTTTAAAAATATTCTCCATATTTGTCTTACGGCTTCCTCAGTTGTTAGTATTACTCCATCTTCGGCCTTAATTTGCTTAATTGCTTTTTTCTTGTTCTCAGATCATTTTCCTCCCATAATCCTCCCAGGATAACCTTTTGCTTCTGATATTATTTCTATGATTTTTTTTCTGTCTCTTGTACTGTTGGTACGCAGCATTATTTCTAATGCGTAGATATGTTTTCCATTTTTCTCTATTTAGTTTTACTTCTTTCTTTACATTGTCATTTCACCAGGTAGTTCGCTTTATATTTCTATTTTGGTTGTGCCACATATTTTTCATTCTGCACTAATTAGGATGTTTTTGAAGATTTGCTATGCTTCCTCTAAATTACAGTTTTTGTATTTCTTGTCTTATCTACCATTTCTTCAACCTTACTGCTATACTTATCTGCTACTTCTCTGTTGGATAATTTGTGAGCTTTTATTATCTCTTTACTTGTTATTATTAGCTTTACTTTGTTTCTATTATTGATGGTTTTCTGGCTTCTTATTATCGTTTTTACATTTAATAGGTAGCGATCACTGTTTATCTCGGGTCCTCTTTTAACTCTAACTTCCCTTATTTCCCACCTGAAGTTCTTACTTACTTACATACATACATAATCCATTTTCTCTTCTACCACAATGTAGTGTCGAGGCTCATTCTCACTTGCTGATGTGCAGTGGAGGTGATGGGTTCATTTTTGGATTTACATCACGCTCAAACCCGCTTTCATCCACACCACATTCATACACCTTAAACCTAAGCTTTAAGTAACGAATTCGAACCAAATCGGCTCCATAATACTATGGCCACCACAGGAATCGAACCCGCGTCAGCCGGCTAGCTAGCAGGCACTTAACTGACTGACCTACCCAGGTTGCCCGAAGTTCTTACTTACTATCACATAATCAATTGTTGATGCTTAGGACCTCTATCGAATATTTATGTGCGTCTTTATGTTCGAAGAATGTGTGCATTACCAGGAGGTTATTTTGTACGCAAAAATCAATAATTCTATATTCATTGTTGTTTATCGTTACCTCTTCGTACGATCCTATTACATCGCATGTTCTACCACCACGATTTTCTCTTTGCAGCTTTCAACTGTTTCTAGTACATCTTCCCATTTTGCTTCGGTTCTATTATTATCAATTAGCCCATATACATTTTTATTATTATTAGCCCACATATCCTTACAGTTATAACAGGGCAAAGACCTCCCTTTTTCTCTCATCCTTTGTAATCGTTTTCAAATTTTTCTCACTTTTTTGTGAAGGGTTTTCAGTCTACTCTCCTATAGTGTCCGGTCCTCGTGGGAGAGAGGTACCGCGTTAATGCAGCAATTGGGCCACCCATCCCAGCACTGACCCGAGACAACGATGCTTAACTTTCGTAATCGAGTGGGAATGGGGTACCTAGCTACCGCAACTCGAAACCTATTACCTAATACCCCGTTTGAGTTGATAGGATTGATAGTGGTATCAATCGAAAGACAAAAAAATGCGCTTAATTTGATACTACTTTACTTGAATTTGGTGCTTGTTTAAGAATTCCCTCATTCCCTATGTTCGCCTCTTAAGTCAAACACCCGGTGCTACGAATTCCTTAACTAGTTTCTTTCCCTTTCCACTTAATCTAGTGTTCCATGTTTCCAAATTCATCTCTCGCGAACCATTCTTTTACCGGGGTTTTCTTCACTAGGCTATGGTATTTGGTATATTACTAGTCTTACTTCATTCTTGTTCATTTCCATTCTTGATCGTTATAACTTTCTGGTATCCTATTCTTAATTTTTTCCCCTTTCTTTTCTCGTAAAGCAGTTCGTTTCTTGATTTTTTCTTGTGTCTCTCTCATCTTTCGTCATATCATCATTGATGTATATATTGTTCCTCCTTCTAGTTTCTTAGTTTATTTTTATTGTTTATAACCTTCGTTTTTTCCTGTTGCGTCCATTTTACATCGACATCGATTTCTAGTTGGTTTTTCATGAAATTTGTCTTTAATCGCTTTGGTGTTAGCGTCTCATCTTCGCCCAACATTAATCCTTGTACAACAATATTATTTCTTCTTTTCTCTCATTCCATCATTCCATCCGGTCTAGCATTTACTGTCTTAATTTTCTCTTGTAGCTCTACGTTTCCTTTTTTGGTGTGTCCATTTTCTGCTTATATTTTCTCTGTTCATTTCTTATCGCTTTTATCTTTTCTGTTAGCAATTGCAGTGCCTCTGGTATTGTTTCTAGCTTGTCATTATTAGTTTTGACGGGTGACTATATTGTTGTTTCACAATTTTATTCGTACAATAGTCAGTGGTCGACTTCATCTTGGGTTGCCGTGCCCGGACCAACTCCTCGGAGATTAGGCTCTTCTTGGCTTATTTATTCTTTATTCTAATCCTATTTTACTTATCCCTTTTTTGTTCTTCAGGTTATCTCCTGCTAATTATCACATGCTTATAGAACTCTGAAACGTGATTTAAATCGCACCGAACGTCTCAAAATTTGAGTTTAGTTTCGGATTTACGTATTTAACACGGCCGCACCAAATGTTAAAAATCTATGTAACGAAGTTTGATTATTTATAGGAAACTGGAATTTCAAAATAATAAAAATCGGACAAGCAATTGTTGAATTTATTTTCATTTTTTTCACCTTAAAGGAGAAAAGGAAACCAGTTAAATCGGTGCTAAAACAGCAATAAAGCCCATTAAGAATATCGTACCAAAATGGTTGAAATTTTCAAACTGTTATTACCATTATTATTTAAATACAAAACACAATGATTAGTCTTAAAATTAACAGAGCTCATAGGTAATTTACCAAACTTTTTTCAGAATAGTAAGTTAAACATAGCTTTACACTGATAACTGTTATAACAATAAATGCTCTTAAATAATTTCTGTGAGGTATTGTTTTGAAATAGGCCATAAGTTGAAATTACTGACTGAAACCATAGGTTTTAAACATTTTATCCAATTTTAAAGGTGGTCAGTAACAATAAAATACGTAACATATAATTTGCAATTTCTTCAATTTTATAGTTTATTTATACTGATTGTTGATTGTATGTTTAAGAGCATAATAAATAATTATTTACTTTCTGTATCGCCCGTAGTTGCTAATGACTTTAATTGTAATTACATATAATTTATTAGAAAACAAACGCATCAGTTTTAATAATACAGTGTTTTTCTTTTGCTTTTCCTCTTTTGTCAATTGCGTTTCCCTGTTTAGCAAATGACTTTCCAGATTATGAAACGTTAAAGCTATGTTGCAAATGACAAAACAAGCCTACTAATATAGAGTCATTGGAAAACCATTAGACACACATCGAAACACAATTGACAAAAGAGGAAAAGCAATAGAAAATGGTTTTTGATTTTAATTGAAAATTAGTTACCAACAGTTTTATGTCACAAAATGAAGTTCTACTAAATGAATTTTTGGTGGAGGCGCTGTTTTAATAAAAATTAATTAAATAAACCAGTTTGTTAATCATTAAAACTTTTTTTAGCTTACATAAACAGCCACACGTACATCAGGTTTATATAATTAGAGGTTAGCAATAAAATTTATAAAAATTACAAGGAGCTACGCAATGAAGTTCATAAATCATAACATCCGAAAGCGAACGTTATTCCATGCAACATTCACGCTCTTCATTTAAACTCATCCAAGGCCGTGTTTCTTAATATCCTGTCATTCATTTTTAAGTACTTGATTACTGTTAGGAATGTCATGTTACAGATTTTTTAAACGGTATTTCTTAACTACAACTTGTTTCTTATAAATTTGTATTCGAGTACATACATGTACTAAGATTGTATTTAATATTAATGCAAATTTAAAAGCACGTTCGAAATATTAGAAAACAATCGAATGAGGTAATTAAAATGAACTTTAATCTTTATTACTACAGAAGCGTGAAATATTTATTATTATTAAACGTGATTGAACGTTTTTATTTGTAATATGTTTAGATAGAGAAGTTTATAGTGATTTGGCAGTTTCGTTGTACATTTTCGTTTATATTTTGCGCCTAAAGTGTTCCGCATAACTAAACAGGCAATCCATTGATTAATTACCTATATTTATACTGATCAATAAGTTATTTACTTGTATGCGTTTCCTGTATTTTTATTGTAATTTTTTTTATATCTCGTAAACTTGTAATTTCGCCCAACCATAAGCAACAAGCTGATACTCGTGGAGTAAACTAACACATAATTACTATAATTTCTCATGTATAATTTTGAGATAATCGTTTTAGGTTAATCAACTTTACATATGTTCACAAAAATACAAGTAACTCCGTAAAACTAAACTCGGTTACACATCGGAAATTAATTTTTATTGTTCTTTACTTTCTCTTTCTAAAACTCGGTAATATCAACCACACCCTAACATACAACTGCATTTACTTGCAATAATGAATCACGAAACTGTCGGATACATACGGAGGTCGTATTTATAATTAGCTTTGCTGTATTATATGTGCCGCTATTGATGATGTAATTACGATAAACAGGTGAAAAATTGGAGGAAATGTCTTTGGGCTACTCGACAGTTTTACTTTCGGTTCATCTTGCCGTCTTGTAATTTACAAACAGAAGTTTATGAATTAAATTTATGTAAATATCGTTTCCAGTTTGAATTAATTTGAATTGATCACGTAAATTAATTGTTGGAGTGAATTTAATTTATGCTTTAACATGATCAGATAATTAGATTAACTGTTGATTAGTGAGAGTGCGATTTCTTTCACTACCTTTTTTGATGAATTTTTCGCAACTTAAATTGCTAATTATTTAAAATTTAAGTCGGAAAAGTCTTAAAAACTAACTTTCTTTTTCTCTTTTATATTTTTTCCTGAAAAACGTTAATTATCACAAGTATAAAAGTAAACTAAAAAAGGCAATAACAGTATAAAAAACCTGGTTTAAAAACTAGCGTCCTTTCTTCTATTTCTTATTATTTTTTCCTGAAAATTTTCAGTTGATAGAACATAGAAGGACAACACTAAAAAAAGGCAATAAAAGCATAAAAGTTTTGATCTAAAAACCAGCTTTCTTTTTATTATTGTTTTTGCTGAAAAATTTCAGTGAGTACAAGAATAAAAGCAAACTAAAAACGCAATAAAAGTACAAAAAATTTGATCTAAAAAGTAGCTTCCTTTCTCCTATTTTTTATTATTTTTTCCTGAGAATTTTCAGTTGGCACAAGCATAAAAATAAATTAAAAAGGCAACAAAAGTATAAAACATTTAATCTAAAAACTAATTATTTATTTTTTTTGTCTTGAAAAATCTGAGAACCGACACAAATAAATTAGAAAAATATACAAAAATTTAAAAACTAGCTTTCTTTTTTCCATTTTCTATATTCTTGCTCTGAAAATTGTTAGAATAAGCATAACAATAAATTAAAAATGGCAATAAATGTATAAAAAATTTGATCAAAAAACTAGCTTTTTTTTCCAATTTTTTACTTTACAAGAAGACCAGCTATAGGACGTCTTCTTGTGGTTGGCTTGTGGTTCTTGCATATTTTTGCTAGTTTGTTTCTGTCATTCTTTCCATGTGCTCGTTCGATTCTTTTTCCTTTGTTTAACCCACTTAACGACATCCTATATCTGGCATCTTCTTCTTATCGTTTCATTGGTATTTCTGTCTCTTAGCTCTTAACTCCTTGTATTTTTCGCAATATTCTCATTTTTTGCTCTGTATATGCCGTTTCTGCTTTTGTTTCATTGGCATAAGTTAGAATCGGTCGTACAACTGTTTTGTATATTTTTACCTTGTTCTCTTGTCTCATATATTTATTCCACCATATTGTGTCATTCAGACATCCCGCGTTGTCGTTGTTATTCTGCTATTTATTTCTGTATTCAGGTTTCTATCGTTAGTCACCATATTTGTACTCCTAGGTAGTTCAATTCCATTACCTGTTCTGCAGATTTTCTATATATCTCTAATTCACGGCTTTTGAAATTTTGCATAAATTAAATATAATACGGTCCAAAGTTTAAGATCGCTTGAAGCATGCAGAATTTGCACCAACTAATTTCAGATCAGCACATTCCTTTTTGATTGCAAAAGAATGCCTAAATATGATGATCTAATATTTTGTTCAGTATATCGTTTGTTAAGAATTGGGGGAATCACCGGATCGCGGGAAAACAACACCAGTTTGGCGACAGTCAAGGTTCATCCCACGTACAGAGGCGCGTTTGTGCATCTTCTTCTAACGTCTTTCGCTTGCGGGAAAATAGCAAGGCGAATTAGAGCATAGCCAACTGTCCACCTTAGCGGTCTTGAAATTATCGTTCCGGCTTTGGTAGAAAATTCCCGTTTTATGTATCGGCCTCTCGCTTTCGTATAGTTTTCGTGGAAAACCTATCGTAGGACATATTTGTCGGATTATTTCAGAGAGTGTCTTATTTGTTTCGGGTCATTAAGTTCTGTGTTGGAAGTTTCGTTTGAGTTCGACGTTTCGTGAAGTTCCACCATCGACTCCATTCGGGCTACCACCAATGAAGCCCATCCCAGGTAAAAATAATACATTAGGCTGCCTTTACTGTAGGTTGTGAGTATACCGATTCAAACCTTAATTCAGTACCGTATTTTTGTGATTCATCCGTGGACAGGCACCAGTAATTAGTGTATGTAATTCAAGTACTCCAAGCATTCTTTCTTTCGTGTAATTTGTTCAATGAAGTGTATAAGTCTTATTACTTTTTGCTTTAGCGTTAATAATTCAGAAACAGTGCGAATTATCGTGACGTTTAATTATTTTGTGTTGCATGTGTAAAATTATTTGTAACCTGATTTTTAGCTTCAGTTTTGTTATCACCATTCTTTTGATTGCGATTAAGGGAGCCTAGCTGTTAATTTATTATTTTTGTCGTAATTTGAGTAAATGCGGCATTCCTTAATCACCCTTTCACGTAAATTAAGATTTTGAATATTCTTTGCATTCATTAAATTTCTTTGTTCATACATTTTTGCCTTTTTATTTGTGTCTTTGTGTTTTGTTTTAATATTTGTGTACAGCCTTGTGAGCCTGCCCACCAGTTCCAGTTTTATTTCAGTAAGCAAGGGTAAGTACCTCCAACAGTAGGATGCAGCCAACCCCAACCCCTTCGAGCCCAGTAGGAGCTATCTGCGGTACGCTCTTCATCATCATCTCGGGTGATTTTCCGTGGTGGCGCCAATAATTTTCATCCCGATTACGACCTACCTCTATTTGACGGGTTTAGCGTTTCGAACACCCATTCGCCACTGCTTGCTAGCCGAGAGCCACAGGACTTCGATGTCCCCTATAAGTTGTCGTAGTGCGGAATTAGCACGTGACAACATCTTCGTGGTTCTTTGATTATAACCATCGATTTCGTTTTACTTGTTGATATGGCCATGCTATACTTTTTCCCAGTCACATTTAATTGATGCACTAGTCTTTGTAATCTATCCTCGTTTTTTGCAATTAGTAGCACAAGCATAAAAATAAATTAGTAAAAACCACAATAGTCTAAAAAATTTGATCTAAACTAGCTTTTTTATAAATAAATAAATGAGACTAATGCGGTCTTCTCCACAGTATATTTATAAACTTTAGAGAAGGCCTCATTAGTCTAATTTATTTATTTAAATTGTTACTCCACTATGAGTATGGATTTCAGCATAGCTTTTTTTTCTTGGTTTCTATTTTTTGTCCTGAAAAAAATGTTAGCACAAGCATAAAAATAAATTAGAAAAAACCACAATAGTATAAAAAATTTGATCTAAACTAGCTTTTTTGTAAATAAATAAATGAGAGTAATGAGGTCTTCTCCACAGTATATTTATAAACTGTGGAGAAGGCCTCATTAGTCTCATTTATTTATTTAAATTGTTACTTCACTATGAGTATGGATTTCAGCATAGCTTTTTTTTCCTGGTTTCTATTTTTTTGGTCATGAAAAATGTTAGAACAAGCATAAAAATAAATTATGAAAGACAACAAAAGTGGGTATACAAAAATCTGATCTAAAAACTAGCTTCTTCTTCCAGTTTTTTTACTTTTCTATCCTGAAGAATGTTAGAACATGCATAAAAATAAATTAGAAAGATATACAAAAATTTGATATAAAAACTAGCTTTCTTCTTTCAGTATTATATTTTTTTGTCCTGAAAAATGTCAACACAAACATAAAAATAAATTATAAAAGTATACAAAAATGTGATGATCTAAAACTAATCTTTCTTCTTTCTTCTTACCATTTTCTTTTTTTGTCCTAAAAAATGTTACAGCATAAAAATAAATTATAAAGGACAACAAAAGTATAAAAAATGTGATCTAAAAACTGGCTTCTTCCTATTTTCCACTATTTTGTCCGGAAAAATGTCAATTAGCAGAAGCATAAAAATGAATTAAAGAAGGCAATAAAGATATAAAAAATTGTTCTAAAAACAATAAATTAAAGTGTAATTTGTAAAGTAAATTAGTATTGGGGATTGAGTCCGAACATTTGAATTACGACTGAGATTCAAATCATAAAACGGGTCCGGAGATTCAAATTTCAAACTTCGATGCAAATTTAGATTTTGAGTTTTAAATGCAACTCAAGATCTTAAAATTTGGGTTTAAGAACAGAGCCTGTGTTTTGCATGTTACATGAAATCAGTTCAAAGGTAAAGGTATTGGCATTTACACTCCGTGAGGGAGTATGGCTGGCAACACGGAGGGTTAAGGCCTCCTCCTAAGTCGCTTTTATACTCGGTTTTATCACACACTTATAGGTACGGGGTGATGTAGTAAACACCACGCATTCGACAACCGCCTACCTTCCCTACTCCACACTACTATGTTTCGGTTCCCAGCTATTTTCAGTGACTGGTTAGGCCACCCACCGAGCATCCTCTCGGGTTTGGCCCCGAGATAGTCCGCGCCGTAATCGAATGCCTTCATCACTCCACCACTTGGGCGAATATGAAATCAGTTCAGCTGAACATTATTAAAACAGGTTTGGAACTTTCCATCTTAACCCAAATTCGAACATCAAATTTCGATGTAGATTTCAATTTTGAGTCTTAAATTCGGCTCTAAATTTTACATTTCATGTTTAAGAACAGATCATCTGTGTTTCGCATTTTACATAAAACCAATTCAGCTAAACTTTATTAAAAAAAGGTTTGGATCTTAATCCAGATTCGAACTTCAAACTTCGATGCAGATTTCGATTTCTTCTTCTTAAATTCGATTTAAGAAAATTTCGGTTTTAAGAACAGCGCCTCTGTGTTTTGCATACTATAACCGATACGTTCGAACCCGCAAAATAACTTAGTGGTGGATTATGAGGGTTAAATACAACTATTTTAAATCATCCCTACTAGGCCGGACTCGTAAAATGTTACAGTTGCCTCAAAATAGAAGAATTCATTTATAAAATGTTAAAATATTTTTCGGAAACAGTTTAAAGACGTCCCTGGTAAGGTGTTTATGGCAGGACTTCTAATTTGTCATAATACTTTTATTGTCCGTTGTAATAACTTAAGAAGTCAAGTAGAAACTGAAGCCTCGAATTTAAGTAGAAAATAATTTGTTGGAAAAATACTACAGAATCAAGTTTTGCAGTCTATTGTTGCAATAAATTTTGCTGCTGTAATCTGAATTTGTTATCATAACAGCCTAATCCATTTAACTCAAATTAGGAAATTCGATTAAACAGTTCAATAAAAACTCACAATCGGTAATTTCCAAAAATATATTTTACATTTTTATAATTTTTAGTTTTCAGAAATATTTTATTGGAAATTAATGGTTATGAGTTTTTACTGAACGATTTAATCGAATTTCCTAATTTGATTTAAAAGGAACCGTATACAGGATTACAGTTTATTATTAAATTAAAAAGTTAAATCTGAAGTTTAATAACCATGAAATTGATCCATCCTCAAAGTGGATTTAAATATTTAAATATCAGACTAAAAGTTGGAGTACAAATTTTGAATTAGAATTTTAAGTTATTCAATTCAGTATTTTTAATGAATCGAAGTCAGAATTCTGAATATTCAAAACTAAATCCAAGATTCTTTGAGTCTTTTAAAATGGATGTTTCGATCAGTGAATTTTTTGTAAATGTTGACAGTCTTAATGGAAATACACGAACTTAAACATAATCAAACATCAAAGTTTTAAAGGATTCACATTCTTTTTATCATCAAGTAGGTCACTGTAATTTGGCAGGTTTGCACATGTAAATGGGATTTTGATTAATTATTAGTTGAAATTTTGTTTTCTTTTTGGGTTACCATCAATGACATAAGGCGCTCTTGCCTTTTTTTTTTATTTAAATATGTTTGTTTATGCAGTGTAGTAACTATTCAGTGATACTGACAATATGATGAATTATTTACACGTCTAAAAACTGCAATCTCTAATTCTCTACCAACTGAACAACTATTGAACGGTGTTCCCCGATTGTAAAAAAATTGTAAGTAATTTATATGCAGAATGAGTTAAATTTGAGATAGTGTTACCTAAAAAGCTCAGTCTGTAAATAATTTTACCGGTTGCAATTTAAGAATGCTGAAAATCCATAAAAAATCATTTTTTCAAATATGTGCTTAAGAAGATGTAAAGCCGTTCTGATGCGGAAGGCGGTCATTTTGAACATCTGCTTTGTCAATTTAATAATTAATTATTTAGTTTTTATTGTTAACTGAACAGTTATTTATGTTACTGAAACAAACAAGTTGGTCTATCTTAAAAATGTTTAGTGGAAACCGCTCCGTTTGAAACTAACTGCTCCAATAATTGTTGTAGTGAATCAGTCCACATTTTACTTTATTATTATGAGTAATAGACTGTTATAGAAGGCCAGGGTGATGCAGTGGTAAGAGCGTCAAACTAGCGTTACGCTAGTCCCCGGTTCGAATCTCGCTGGATGCAAGACTTCCCGGAGATCGGTATCGAGCCCTGGTGACCATTCGTCGTTGGGCACCTAATTAACGACGCTCTCCTCCGAATACAGGCCTAAGAGGTAGAGTAACAAGGTCTTACACATACATACACATTACACTCTACACATGGTGCAGTATGTAGGTATAAACGGCGCACCAACCATGTAACTATTCGGTTTGTGCATTGCACCCGTTAAAACCACATACGCTAATGCATCAGTAAAAAGCCATAGGCCTTCAGGCCTGAAAGTGCTGTACATACATACATAGACTGTTATGCGACTTTGTTCTTTGCACTAATGATCTCCATTTTTTTTCTATCACTCAGTATCATTCTCCATCCTTTGATCTCTATTTTCTGTATATTTTCTTTAACCGGGTCTTTGTCCTTGTCGGTTTTCGTCTGACTTCCACTCTGTAACTCTTCTCCTTGGAGCTTGTTTATCTTTTTTATAGACGTGTCGACGTGTCCGAACCATTTAGTATGTCCCCAATTTCATTGTTCGTTAATCGTCAATACTCCTTTTCTTCTACATACTTTCTTTAATCCATAAATCCACAAATTCTTCTTATTACTTTTCTTTCAAATATTTTTAACTTGTCTTCGTCCTCTCTTGATAAACATCGTTTTATCTTGATTTATATCCAATTCCCGTGCTCGTGTCTCTTCTATCATTTTTTTAACTGTTTCAGTTAGGCTCTTCTGGTTTCTTTCTAGGACTACAGCATCTGCGTAGTCTACTATCTGTAATGTTTTCCCACTGATTTAACTCAATTTTCCTGCTGCTTTCATTGCTCCGTCTAGGAGAGCACCTTCTTGTCGCACGCCTTTATTTATTGTGCCTCTTTACTACTTCCTTCTTCTGCTATGACCGCAGAACTCAATCCTTCCATGGACATTTGCATTAGTGTTATCAATTTTGTGGGCGCTTTTCAATGCATCTTCGCTTATTTTTTCTCAGCTCAGGTTGCTAACGTCTGTTTATAGTCAATGAACAGCATGTTCAGTTCGATTACATGTTCGTAACATTTCTCAATCGTTTGTGTTATGATTAAGAAGCTCGTTGGCGCAGTGGTAAGAGCGCTGGCCTGCTAGCTAGGAATTTTGGGTTCGAATCTCAGGCAGTGGCAAGAATTTTTATAAAGAATTCCCCACTGTTTGAAGTCGGTACTTGAGGGAGTGAAGCCATTTAATCGTCTGGTTACAATTAACGATTTTGTCTGCGGAGTGGTCGACTTCAGATGGTAACAATATTAATACATGGTCACAAACTCTTCAGAAGGCAAAGGGAAACCACTGCAGAGAACACATTTCCCTAGTATAAGGGGATATAACAAAGTTCACGATGCCAAGTCGTTTAAAAATGTGGCTTTCACCCCCTTGCCAACGTCCTTAGAGGATAAGGCACAGTAATAAGAAGATTGCGTCTATTGTTGAACGTCCTCTTCTGAATCCATACTAGTACTCTCCAATCTCTTTTTCTGTGTGCGTTTGTAGTTTTCGTTGGATTAGTGATGATCACCTTATATGCTATATTCAGCAGCATTATTCCTTTATAATTATTGCTGCACATTGCCGGATCCCCCTTTTTAATATTGGAGCTAGTAAATCTGATTTCCACTCGCTTGGCATCACTTCCTCCCTCCATATTTAATTGATTAGTTTGAACAGTCTTTCTTTCCATTGTTCTCCACCATATTTGCTGAGCTCATTATTTATCTTGTTTGGGCCTGTTGCTTTGTTTGTCTTTATAATTACTATCTATTTCATCGTGAAGATAGGTACCTACTTCCTAACACATCTTCGAAAAGTTTTTTCCATTTGTTTTTGGCAATGCTTATGGTTACTTTTTTATTCTGTGTCTATTTCTTAATGAAGCTAAACCGTCTACAGTTGTTTTTGCTATTATTTACATTCAACTTTATTCATGTTCTTATTTATCCGCTGTTCTTTCTTCTGCTTGAAGAGTTTCGCTACTTCTATCTTTCTTCTTTTGTATTTAAACATTTTATTCTTTCCTCTTTTTTTCTTTCAAATGCTGCTTTACACTCTCTATCAAACTATCACATTTCGTCTTAGCTTTCCTATCACTTCCTTCGTTGTATCTTTTTTTTAACTAATTCCATTCTTCTTGGATCTTCATTCCTGGTTGGTTCTCTTGTAGTTACGAATTTATAGCTTCTATATATCGTTGTTTACCTTCTTCTGGTTTTAATTCTTCTGTACCCCATTTTTTTTTTTGGTTGGCCTACTCTCTTCTCTTGATCTACCTTCATATTTAATTTTGTAATTATTAGTATATGTTCTGTATCTATAGTTGATCCTCCATATGATATCACGTTTTCTATCGACCTTTCCTTCTTTTTTGATCACATGATCAATTTGATTACCTGTTGTATGGCCAAGCAACAACTCCGTAATTTTGTGTTCTGGTTTATGTCGAAATTTTGTACTCATTATGCTTAAATTCATTGATGCTGTCAGATTATAGAATCTTACAGCATTATCGTTTGTTTTGTTAGGCGGTAGTCTCACTGAGTCACCACTAACCACCAACCGCTGTCAACCAAAATTTCAGCATATGAAATCAAATGCTGTTAGTCTCACTAAACCACCGACATTCACCCACCGGCAACAGATGGTGGTCACCGGTTTGATGCCTCAGTGCAACTGCCGTCTTATGCAGTAAGTGCTTTACCATTGTTAATACTTCTCTATTTTCTCACTGTCCCATTGAAATCACCTAGCAGTATTAGAATGTCGTGATTTGGTATAGATTCGCAAGTTTTTTCTAAATTAGCATAGAATATTTGCTTCTCTTTTTCGCTGCTCTCTTCCATTGGCGAGAAATCGCTCCATTTATTGCTTTACAGCTCATAACTTTTCTTTTCATTGTTTTAGAGATAACAAACGCTGTGCCATTCTTATCCTCTTGCATAAAATATCACGAATCGTTCTTTATCTATTATTCTTCTCCTTTTTAGTTTGTTGCATTGCTAGTATTGTATCGTCTATTTTTTAATTCTTTCGGTAGTCAAAATCGTTGTAACGTTCCATGTTGCAATTCTTATTGAGTTTATTTTCAACTTCGTCGTTTTTTTGTATGTTTTGCTCCACCACTTATGGACTTAACCGACTCCTTTTCTTTTTCTTTTTAGTTTCTTTTTACCTTCCTTCGTTTACCAATTCCATTGCTTGGGTTGTCATCATTATCGGGCTAACTTGGAGTTGGTTTGCTAGTTTTTTGGATCAGCTTTACTTTGTAGAACAAGTTCTTTCTGTTCCTCGTTCCACATATAATATTGCCCATCTATTGATAGGTTCTTATACCCTATTTTATTTCGCTTTTCCTGTTATTGCCCCTATACCGAAGACAAAACAATTTAAAGGTCTGCAGGAAAGAGAAAATTGTAAATTAGAAGAAAATATAGAGAAAAGATTGAAAAGGAGCTGTGTATAAGTACCACTGTTATAACAGGGGCCTTCAAAATAGGGAAAGACGACTAGCATGGAAGCAACAAAAAGAAATATCGATGAAAAAAAATACTAGCAGCAGGATTAGTTTGCCAGGTTAATTCTGCAAATATAATGATTTTTTCATTATTGCAAACTGGCATTAAAATTGAGAAACGTAATTGTTGTACATTTTTGATTTCATTGATTCATAAAAAATAGATATAAATAGACTAAACAAAACAACTTATAATAATCGACCTAGGCAATGTAAAGGTTGCTGTATAAAAAACCAGATATTACTGTCTGCAAGACACAAATGCGAAAGCCAAATTTAACTATAAATCTTTGTCTTATTGTTTAATGAAAACTATAAATTACACTGCTTCAAAATCAGACACGCTTGTATTATATTACCATTGCTTTTAAATTAATCAACAAATTTTGAAAATTATATTCATGAAATCAAAGGATTTTTATCAATTTAGCTTGTGCAGCTTGCGTTGTTGAAATGCATTAACTCGTAAACTTGATGACTAAGTGACATTTCACAAACAGTGAATAACAACCTATACATGACTTTACAAACTGCAACTCTATTAATCACCATTAAACGAGGTGTTAGTATCGTAACATGCTATTAATAATAGCTATCTTATCCTTAATTCACATTAAAACGTCGAACGTTCTACTCATCTACTGCGTTACTCAATTCATAGTTTACTTAACTTGTTGGAATTGGAAATACGAACCGCTTTAATCTTTTTCATTGCTATTTTTTTTCTATTGCTAATTGCTGGGATTAGTTCATTCTTTGAATATTAAACATCGTACTAAAAACCCAAACAGGCTTCTACCAACTAGATGGTGTAATTAATTAAAAAGAAAGTAAAAAAATTGGATAGTTCCTATTAGAAGTCCTAGAAAGCCATAATTAGAACTTAATGAAAATCATTAAAATTTAAACACAATGCTGGAATTGGAAAACAGGTTCTTCTTATGTAAAGATAGGAACTATTTTTTAAAGGCCAAAGTGTCAAGTTTCAGATTTCCCAACAATTTCCTGTTACGCACAAACGTTTCAGGTGTTTTTAAACCTTAAAATAATATAATAGGCGTCTTAACCCAGTTTTACAACGAAAAGTACCTAAAATAAGGTACTGCTTTCAAAACTGGATTAAAATCATACCTCTGAAGCAATTGAGGAAGCAAAAACCCGTGGGTTTTCCTATTAATACATAATTGTTATTTAATCTAGAAATGCACGTGTTTCAGTTTTGTAAAATATTTGTTTATTGTAATAATTTACGTGACAACTGGGTGGGCATCGTTAAAATAATTAAAATGGCGTTTTAATTTTTAATAAAAGCGAAAGTGACTTTTTCTCAAGGTTTAATACGTAATTGTAAATATGGATCAAAAATAAAAAGCGTAAGTAGGACAAATTTAAAACACAAAACAAATTTAATTCCGAGTTGTCGAATAATAACGCTAATAAGTATCTTCAAAATTATAATAACAAATTGCCTAACAGGTGTTTAGGTTTTCAAATTAGTATTGATTGGCAATTATACCTAATTAAAAGTATCCAATTAATTTTGTATGTGACGTAAATCGAACCAATATAAAGTTCAACAAGCTTCAAACTGGGCAAATTAAAACATTTTTACGGTAGTAATTTTAATATGAACAAGGAGTCGGTGTTGGCAGTCTAATAAAAATAAATCAGTGGTTGTTAAAAACATGTGTCATGTTGACCAAGAACAAATATGGAAATGTTTGAAGAAACAAATATAGAACGAAATTCATGGACACTGTTATGAACTATTAATAGCAAAGAATCTAATGTTTTAGTCTGACTAACAAAAAAATTGGTTTGAAACATTTTTTTTAGAAATTCGTATTGAATGAACATTTGTTCTTCATTCACATAACAGGTTCGTCGCTTGCTTGACCATTGAAGTCTCCTGGTATAATTGACATTGTAACTGGGCTTTTAAGTTTAGCAGGAAACTAAGGTCAATTGTAAATTAAGTTTCGTTAACCGTTTTCAAAATTAATGTTTGCTCTAACTAACTCAAACTGGCTAACGTGATTTCTGAAGTTTATTATTCTTTCTTGCTTGAATAACAATCATATTATTTTTGATGATTAAAAACGGTGGTTTTAAACGTAGAAATGCGCGTTGAACAAGTGTTCTTTATTAACGTTAACAGGTCCGCCGCTTGATTGGTCGTTGAAGTCTCCTGGTGAAATTGACGTTTTAAAACACTTGTATGTTTAGCATGGAGGTAAATTCAATTAAAAATGTGTTTTTCGCAGGAAAGCACGTGCGGTATTGTAAAATTAAATTTAATAAACCCTCTTCAAAACAGAATTTTGTATAATAAATTGGAGAACTAATGTTTGTTCTAACTAACCTTCTAATATGATAGCTTAAGCTTATTCTTCTTTGTTGCTTAAAGAACTATCATATTTTTGACTGTAAAAACGACGGTTTTAAACGTCGAAATTGTTAATGAACGTTTGTGCTTGATTAACGTTAACAGGTTCGTCGCTTGACTACTCGTTGAAGTCTCCCGCTTTAATTGACGTTTTAAATGCGTTTGTATGATGCGGTATTATAAATCGTTTTCAAAACAGAATTTTTTACATTAAATTGGAAAATTAATGTTTGCTCTTACTTACTACTGTGATTGCTGTGCTTAAGTTCATTGTTTTTTGTTGCTTAAACAACAATCATTTTTTGACTGTCAAAAAGGACGGTTTTAACGTAACTTTCATTTTTGAAAGTTCATACCATTTTTTGTTTCTTCTTTTAGTGTGCATTGTCTTGGAAAATCGTATATTTCTCCTGAAAATTCAATCAAACAGCTAATCACTTTGGTCGAGTTTATTTATTTATCGTGATGTAGTAAGCTACCTTCCTGAATTTTCATTTTCAAACTGAGTTTTTAGGAGTTGTTTCAACATTTTAGGAGATTATGTTTTCTTTAGAGAATTTGCGGTTGTTGACATAAAATCTTCCCTCTTTTTCAGGGATCATATTTTTTAATTGGTAATCTTTCCCTGAAAATCTTATATTTTTCTTGAAAATTTGGTTGATTCGTGAACAGTAATTAGAGGCAGAAAATACAAATCTGTTTTTTTCAGTTTTTCAATTATTATGAAGCAAAAATTTCCATTTTGAAGGTGTGAGTTTTCATGCTTTTTTCAGATTTTTAGGAAATTAAATTTTAGAGTTGCAGTTTCCTATTCTTCTTTTTTTAAAATAAAAGCTATCATTTTGCCTGGAAGACAAATTTTTAATTTGTTTAAGGATTTTCTGCAGAGCAGTTTCCTTTTTTACAAAATTTTTCCTGTTTGTTTTTAGTTTATAATGTTTTTCGTTGTTTTAGTTTTTTCCTGAAAATTTATTTAAATTGTTAACAATTGTAGTCTGAAAAGTTCACAAATTTACGCTTTGATTGTTGCAGTTGTCGACATAAAATCTTTCCTCTTTTTTCAGGGATCATAATTTTTTAAACGGTAATCTTTCCTTAAAAATCGTACAATTCTCTTGAAAATTCGGTAGTAATTAAAAATCTTCCCTCTTTTTCAGGAATCATATTTTTTAATTGGTAATCTTTCCCTGAAAATCTTATATTTTTCTTGAAAATTTGATTGAATCGTTAACAGTAATTATAGGCAGAAAGTACAAATTTGCGTTTTGATGCAGTTATTCTATTATTACGAAGCAACAATTTCAATTATTAAAATGTGAGTTTTTCAGATTTTTAGCAAATTACATTTTCTTTAGAGAACGTACACTTCCTTCTTGTTTTTGTAAAAACCTATCAATTTTCCTGCATTTAATTAATTTTTAAAGATTCTTTTCGACTGTATTGGAAATTAGAAAATTTCAGTCTTTTAGCATTTTAATAAATTAATTTTCTGCATTTTCTTTTTTTTACAAACTGTTTTCTTTTGTTTTGGTGTTTATAATTGCTTTTTTAGTTTTTCTTAGTGTAAGTTTTCCTAAAAAATCGTATAGTTCTCCTGAAGATTCATTTAAATCGTTAACAATTAAAGGCCGAAAAGTTCACAAATTTACAGTTTGATTGCCATTGATTTATTCTAATGCAGTAAATTCTAAAAATACTGTGTTTTCATCATCAAACTGGGCGTTCAGCCTTTTCAGCTATTTAGTAAATTGAATTTTTGTCAAAGAAGTTGCAGCTTTTCCTACTAAATTTCGTTTTCCTTTTACCAGATTTTATTATAATCTTTCCCTGAAAATTGTACATTTTTCCTGAAAATTTGGTCGAATCGTTAATCGTAATTAAAAGGCAGAACGTACATCTCTACGTTTTGATTCAGTTATTCAAGCAAGAATTTTCAATTTCAAAGTTTGAGTTTTCATACTTCAATTTTTTACAGGGATTAAAAGTCATTGTTTTGCATTGATTATTTTTTCGGTACTGGATGATAAGCAAGATGTAAAACAAAATTCTGTCTGCCCACGATGCCGATGGGCAAAAAAGGTGGTTGAAAAACAAGACAGAACCATATTATAACTGGTCAGGGGAAAAGAGTAGGTACATCAAATTAACCTGGCTTCAATATTTATTTATCAAAAATAATGAAAACATATACCAAAAATGGCCTTTCGAATAAAAATACATTAATTAAACAAAAAACTCTCCACGTTGCCGGCCATACTCCTTCGCAGAGTGTAAGCACCCATACCTTTACCTTTATCACTTGCTTCAGGCAGGAATGAAGTTAATTGTGATGTCGCAAAGACAAATTATTATAAGCGTTAAACAATTCGAAGTTTTTATAATTTTAATGCCCAGGAACTTCCTGATGAAATTAAAATCGTAGGTTTGTAGCCTGCTCCAGCGTTGAGATCACCAAGCTAAGTTAGGGAATATAAATACCATTTAATTTAATTTTTGACTGGACTTTTACACTTTTTTCTATTTTAGAATTTTTAATGTATTCCGATTTTAATATAAATTTACAGAAAAGTTCTTATATGTAATCATTTTTTGAAATATTTTCATTCTAAATGCTAAAATGTGTGTTTTTTTTATATTTCGATTTTGTAATTTTACAGAAATTTCTGAGATAAAACAAACATTTTATAGGTCAGAAATAACAGTAGTTTAAAAACCTTTCATAATGCTTAAAAATAAAGGTGCCTGTTTTTATCTTTTCAATTTGTGTTTTATAGTTTTGGTTAATCATTATTCTCCAGGTTACTGGCTTTTAAAGTATCGGCTTTGAACCTTCTAAGTTTCTAATAACCCAAACAAATACCTCACTTGTTTGATATAATTTGTTGTAGATCAATTATACAAAAATACTTTAACTTTCAATTTACATAGTAACAAAAACTAACCCGAAATTTCAAAACGTATTTAATAATAAAAAAAAGTATAAAATCGGAACCTTGAGTTCGAATTTTCTTTAACACACATCCGAAGTTTAGAAAATGACCTTTTGAATCAACATTAATGAGAAAAAGTTTTAATACAAGCTATTAAAATTCTGTAGTACACAAGGTTAAACTGAATATTGTGTAAATCAAATGCAACCATTGTTGTAAACCTGACATTTAAAATCTCATCTTTCGTTCGACGAAAAAAGCGAAATATCCTCTTTTATATAATTATAACGTGACAAATAACGAAAGGACCGTGATGTTAAAAGAGATTTATGAGAAAATAATAAGGAAACTATAAAAAAAATGTTTATAATCAGGTGGAAGTAGCACACGCGTGTGCGAAAATATGAAAATATCGAAAGTTTTGTAACAGTTTAATCTAGATGATTGTACAATCGTCTTGTCTACTTTATAGAGGTGTGGACAGATATTTATCTTGTCGTAATATTGTGGGAAACTTAAAAACACAGCTTGCACCTTCTATTATCTTACTGCTTACGGTCTAATAAAGTCCTAGTATATTTTTATAACAAGGATATGCTTTTTAAAGTGAGAAATCATGATTAAAAACGAACATGAAAATCTAATCAGGTAATCAGATTCTAGTCGCAACTACCTACATCCCAATCTCGATACAAAAAAGGTATTTAACTTCTAACTAAGCGCTCTTACATAACCCACAATCGTCTTATTTTCTTTTAAAATTAAATACTTTTAATTGCTAATATTTAGAAAAGGTGGGAACTCAACTCTTTTAAGCTTGTAGTTATCTTAATAATACGTGTTTATGTTTATTATTATTTTTTATTATTAAATTAAAATGAGGTGCATTATGAAACATTTTCTTTGTATGTTGCCGAAATCCGTGTCCGTTTAATAAATTATACACAAAAAAATTTAGTTAGACGCCCATTATTTATTGGAAATTAAATATTCCCGCTGTGTGTTAGTCGAAGAAGTGGGCGTCGGCTTAAATTCGATTTGAAGCATTACATTCATCATTAACTCTCAATGAAATTAATATTCTTCAGTTTTTTATGGAAGACCAAGAGATTGGAATATTAATTTGTAGGTGAAGGTTTCTTTGGTACAGTTAGTTCCTTTTTTGTAATTTTATTGTTTTGTTTATTCCGTTTGATTGGTTAATCCCGATTGAATAAATAAAATAAACAAGCTTTGAAGAGTGGCTAAAAAGAACGGATTTTGGGTACCTATTGAATAGAATGAAAGCATGTCTTGGAAGGAAGGGCACAAGATGAAGTTTTTTAGTGGATGCTCTTTTATATGAAGTCTTGGAATTCCAGGGCGTTGTGCCTTTTTTAATTGAAAATTAAAAATATATTCTGATATGACACGTCGATTCAATAACTAAAGAGCAAACTATTTTTTGTGATTATTTAAATATCATACTCGTAACTTAACAATTCAAGAAACAAAAATCGAATTTCATAAATAAAATTAGAAAAGGGCAATAATTGTACAAAGCGATTTAGAAGTTTAATATTAAAGATTCACTTTGAAGATTTTTATAATTTGTTAAAAATACATTTAATATATTGTTAATACTTAAGCCTTGTTTGTATTTTTTAGGTTGAAATAGTCACGCCTTTTGCTTAGCTGTTTTTTAAACTTTAAAAAAATTGTTAAATTCAGCATTTTATTTTATACAATTTAATAAATAAAGAACTTAATATTTGAAATAATAATAATAATATTTTATTATTCCATTGGACATTACAGTGTATCGGAAAGTAACATTAGCACTTACACAAATTTATATTGCAAAAAGTCTTCTTCAGAATATAACGTTTTTGCTATAGCAGCTGTTAAATTGCTACTTTATCTATTAATTTGAGTAGATAAAGTACTATTTTAACAGCAAGGGTAGATAAAATACTTTATTTTTTGTTTTAACCCTAAAACGCCCATACTAATGACATTTTAAAACGTGACTTGTAATTTTTTAAACGTCACTGTCAAATAAATGTCAAATAAAATTTATTTTACAATTTTTTTCCTTTAAAATAAATGCTATAGAAAAAAATAGAGTATTATACACGACGATAAAATTTAATCATCTTCTCGAGCGTAATTAGCGTCTCGACTGGCGTCTCGACGCTAAAATACGCTCTCGAAGATAAAATACAATTTCATCGTCTTGTATAATAAATAACTATTTATTCAATAATAATGTTTATTTTATAGGCAAAATGTGAGGACTGTTTGCACTAAAGGAAAGAGTATGTTTTGGTAATACTAAGGTATTTCCATGACGAAATGCATAAGGAGTATTATCACTTATTTTGGAAAATTCTGATAGATTGTTTTTTATGTAAATCACTTATTGTAGAATATAAATGGAGACAACAGTTAATATTTCTAAATTATTTAAGGCCGCCCGGCAAGGCTCTCGTTGGGATAGAAATAAAATTATCCTTAAACTATCAACACTTCTTTAATAATATCTATGGAATTTCCCCAGCAAACATTACCGTACGATAGAGTACTATGGACAAAAGTATTGTAGTACAATAACAGGGCGGATCTTTCCTTAGTCTCCAGAACACGTAACATTGTGTCGATAAGACCCGTAAGACTTTAGTAACCAATCTAATTGCAGTCCTAAAAAACGAAAATCTTGACTAGTTTTAAAACTTTTTTCATTTAATTTAACGAATAAACTAAAACATAAATCAGTAGCTGAATAGGAGATAACTTCCGTCTTATCAATATTTAAAATGAGGCCGCTGTTTAGGCAAAAATCCTGCATTTTATTTTTAGTCACACATTCAGTTTAGTTTAGAGTTTAAATTCATCAAGTTATCTGTCGATATCCTGTATTTAAAACATTAGCGATATCGTTTATGAATATAATACAAATCGGGGCCCAAGAATACTGCCCTGATGCGCTCCTGCTTCCACTTTAAGAATGATGTTCTTCATTCTTACCGATTTTTAAAATAACATTTTGTGAGTGTTCTGACACATATGACTTAATCCATTTAAGTGTAAGTAAGTGAAACACTCCGAGGAGTTTTTTGAAAACAATTTTAAAGTTACAGCCACATTTTTTAGTTTTAGAAGAATTCAGCATTTTATTTTACATAATTTTTATAAATAGAAAACTTTATTTTTTAAATGAGTTTGAAAGTTATACTGGAATCTTTTAAGCTTAGTAAAAATTCGGCATCTTATTTGATCAGTAATCAGTATATTTAATTCCAAAGACTGTTCAACAATGCGATTTTTATAAATCAAGAACTTAATTTTTTAATGAAACTCCGAGGATGTTTTTTTGAAAACCTAATTACAAAGTAGGTAACAGTCCCACTTTTTTGTTTTAGAAAAAATTCAGCATTTTATTTTTTACAATCTTCATAAATAAAGAACTTCACTTTTTACATAAATAAAACACTCTGAGGACTTTTGTTTGAAAACATAATTTGAAAGTTACACTGGAATCCTTTAAACTTAGTAAAAATGCAACATTTTATTTGATCAGTAATCAGTTTATTTAATCAGGAACTTCAATTTTTAAGTGAAACATTCTCATGATTTTTGTTGGAAAACATTTTTTCAAGGTTATACCCGCATCTTTTAGTTTCAGAAATACCTCGAGGATTTTTTTGAAAACATAATTTCATGGTTATAACCCCACTTTTTAGGTTTAGAAAAAATCAGCATTTAATTTTAGTAAATTTTTATAAATGAAGAAGTTCATTTTTAAATGAAACACTCGGATATTTTGTTTTGTTTGGAATAACATAATTTCAAAGTTATAACCGTATTTTTTATTTTTAGAAAGAATTCAGCATTTTATTTAATACAATTTTTTGAAATAAAGAACTTCATTTTTTAAATGAAACACTCCCAGGATTTTATTTTTTTAGAAAACATAATTTCAAAGTTATACCCGTTTTTTGTTTTAAATTTCTCTCTTCTTGATTGTAATTCTTCAGAATATTTGATACAAACAGTTTCCTGATTATAGATTTTGTGATTATTTCGCTTCAAATTTGCAAAAAATTGAAGATATGTAATTTAAAAGCTTTGACGTTTCTGTTATTGAAAGTTTTTAATTTAAAAGCAAAAGTTTCAATTTCAATTTCCTGAGACTTACTTATCTAACCCTTACTGTAAAATATTTTATTTTTTTAAATTTAAGATTGAAAAACTAACAAATCTTCTGCTGCTGCTAAGAGTCTCGACTCAAAAATAAATCATGTTAGTAAAATTTTTAATTTTGGTGTAATTTTATGTACTCAGCCTAAGAGCAAACAGTTCATTTCATTTTTCTGCAATTTTTGTTTCGAAAGTAAGGTTTTGTTGGTTGAACTAATTCAAATTTTTAATTATAAATTATTAAATTCGTTGACTGATAAAAGTCTCCGAATTTAGGCCCCGAAAGAGTTTTATCCATTTATTAAAAGGTTGAAATTTAGCTTAGTTTCAGGATTAGAAATTCTTTGATAATTTCGCTGCAAATCCATAAGAAATTGCAGATTGTATTGTTTGATTAAAAGTTTTTAACATTTTGTATTTTTTTAATTTAAAAGGAAAAATTTCAATTCCAAATCCCACGCCATTTCTTCAAGTTACATTCGTCTAACCCTTATTATAAAATGCTTTGTCACGGAATTTTATTATTTTTTTATTTAAAAGCACCTTAATTGAGAATCTTATAAATATCTTCTGCTATTGCTAAGATTTTCTACACAAAAATAAATTTTAGTAATGATTTTTAAATTTTTGTGTGAGTAATCCACTCAGCTTAAGAAGAAGCAGTTACCTCCAGTTTTCTGCAATTTTTACTCTTTAAGTATGGTTATTGTTATGTTGGTCGAACTAGTTCAAATTTCAATAATAAATAATTGGGGTTGACAAGAGTCTCTGAAGTCCCGAAGAGTTTTTTTCGGGATAACTTTTTCCATTCATTGAAAGGTCGAACATTATTCCACACATTAAAAACTTGAAATTTTTTCCATTTATTAAAAGGTTGAAATTTTCTCCATAAAAGGTTGAAATCTAATCCTTCCCAAATTTATAAATTCAGAAATAACCTTGGTCTATGTTAATCCCCAATTAAACATATGTAATCAGAGGTAACTTACTTCAGAATGTAATGTTAAGATTATACTTCAAAATCAAAAATAACCAGAAAATTAAGAAAACAAAAATATATTTATATCAATTGTTAGTACAAAAATATACAAATAACAGCAATTTTTTATAGAAATTACCTTAATGAAAAATTATTTTTACGACTAGAAATTTCTAATAAGTGACTCTTCTAACGAATAAGTAAACAAACTTTGTTTTTAATTTGCATTTATTTCTAGTAGCTTTTGGAAACATGTATGTTTGGGCCGAATCACCCAGTATAACTTCAGGATTAGAATTTTTTTGATAATTTCGTTATAAATCTGCAAAAAATTCCAGATTGCTTGATTAAAAATTTTAACATTTTTTGTTACCGGAGTCTTTTCAATTTAAATGGAAACCAAACTAATTCAAATTTTAATTTTAAATAATTAAATTGGTTGGATTGATAGAAGTCGCTGAATTTAAGACCCGAAAGGGTTTTATTTTTTCATTTAAAATTGAGGATCTTCTGCTGCTGCTAAGATTTTTCACGCAATGGGAAAAATAATTTTGCAAATTTTATTTTGAAATATATGGTTGAACCAATTCAAATTTTAATTATAAATAATTAAATTAGTTGGATTAATAGAAGTTCCTGTATTTAAGTCCTGAAAGAGTTCGATAATAACGTTTTTTTGGTATAATTTTTTCCACTTCTTCTTACATTCATTTATCTATTGAAACTGCAAAAATCATTTGTTATTACGGAAATTCATTATTTTTTCATTTAATATTGAGACTATCAAATATCTTCTGCTGCTGTTACGATTTCCTACACAAAAATAAATAATTTTAGTAAAATTGTTTAAGTTTTATATAATTTTATCCGCTCCGCTTAGGGGAAAATAGTTTCTAGCTTTTGCAAATTTACAAATTTTATTTTGAAATTAAGGTTATGTTAGTCGAACTAATTCAAATTTTTATGATAAATAATTAAATTAGTTTGGTTGACAAAAGTTTCCGGATTGAAGTTATAAAAATCTTTTGTTACGAAAATTTATTTCTTTTTCATTTAAAACTGAGAATCTAACAAATATCTTCTGCATGTTGCTAAGATTTTCTACACATAAATAAGTCCTACGGATGACTTTTTAGTTTTAGTGTGACCAATCCACCCAACTTAATTTTATTACCAGTTTTCTGCAGTTTTCATTTTGAAAGTAAGGTTATGTTGGTTGAATTGATTCAGATTTAAAATTATAATTAACTAAATTAGTTGGATTGGCGAAATTCACCGAAAGAGTTAGAATAAAGTTTTTTCGTCTATCTTTTCCATTTATTAAAAGGTTTGAAATTTTTCCATTTATAAAAAAGTTGAGATTTTTTTTGAACCTACATATTTTACATTTAGAATCGAATTTCGAATTAGAACTCTCACTGAATCACTAGTTGTTTAAAGTATTTTAAAACTTTACTTTTACTTAAGTAGTTTCAACGACTTTTTATTATATTTGTAGTATTACTTTTAAATACCAAAATACCCTTCAATTTCCACTGTAAATATCAAATCCGTCATAGCAGCTTCAAAACCCAACTTTTCTTCATAACAATTAAAAAATTCCGCTTTCGTTTTCTTTATAAATTTTCAAAACATTCCACTCCTAATTTGCCCACTAAATCACTGCAGGAATTAGCATAACCATGAGAATTTGCACTTTATAAAACTCACTTTAGTTAACGAAACCTAACCAAAGAGTTATTCACATAAATTGGCACAATGATTGGCAACTCATTGAAAATATATAAAATCGAGAAACTTTTGACAGAATTAATTACCTAATCTAATTAGTAAAATTAGATTTATAGAACGCGAACTTGGCCTGGGGTATTATTTAAACTCGACGATTTTATAATTAACCGCTGCACATACGGTTCAGCAGCACATAGTTATAATTGAAATTGCCCTTCGTAAGTGCCCAAGAATTTAGAAAAAAGCGCGCACACACATAAGTCCTCGAACTAGATTTATTAAGAACAAATTAAACAGAATCCGGCTGTTTCAGGATACGGTTTATACACGCTTGGGTTATAAAACGCATTCCGCATTTTATCTTTATAAATGTTAATAATCACGTATGGACTTAATAAAAGGACAAAAATGTTGCATTACATACAGGGCTCGAAATGAAATAAATACTTGTAAAGTTCACAAGAATGAGAGAAAGGTGAGATAGTCTTGATTTACGATTTAAACTAGAAACTCGCGGTGCGTTCGTAAAAAACTCATTAAAGTTCGCCTTATTTCAACATATGTAATCCAATAAACTATGTTACAAAATTTTTCTTACTAGAACATAAAAATTTAAAAATGTGTAGTCCCGTGCAACTTTTTTTTTATGTTTCTATGTGACACCAAGAAGAAACTGGTGTAAGACACGAGTTTTTCTTTGCATAATAAACCGGCCCAATTAATCACCGATTATTCTTTTCATTATATGATTAATAGTTACAATTTTATTCACTTCTATGTAGACATCGAAATAATCTGATAAAATAAATAACACACCAGAGGGCATGCTCGTAATGGTATATATAATTTCATAACCCTTTGCTTCCTTATTCTTAGTACATATTATAATTATTAGCTGCCAGCCACGAGCCATGAGACGACAAAATCTCAATTTTCATTTTATTCCAACAGAACATTTACTTAAGTTAAAAAAAAATCAAAGTTAGCTTAGGTTAGTTCCGATGAGCTTAAAAGGACCCAGTCCGAACAAATAAAATTGTGAATTGTAAGGGGCCAAGCCCCCAGCAACTGCAGATGCTTGAGGCCTAATTACGCCACCGTTCTACTTTTGATGACTTGCGACTTGAGAAATTGATTAACTAAATCAAGATCTAAATACTAGAGGTAAACGAACAACATAAACTAATGAATATGAAATATATACGAGATTTGTTAATACATGTAATTTTAGGTTTGTTGCTTGATCTGGCATTAAAATCACCGGTTTCTAGAACTTGCAGTTTTGAATAAAATTATTTCGCTCTTAACTTTGACATTCAATATTTGTGTAAATTTCTTATGAATAAGTAATACACCTTGACTGATAACTTATTAGAAATTTAGGGGTTTAAGTAGAAAACTGGTTTTTGCTAAATTTTAAAGAATCATCTGAAATATTCAACAAAAATTTAAATTTCACAAGAGAGTGGATTTAGTTTTGATGTTTCAAAAAAAGAGAGCTAATTATGAATTCTGATAACTTTCCCTATTTTTCTCAATTAACGGCAGGAAACTTCCGGATGACATTAAAAAGCCAAAGGTTTGTAGGCTGCTCCTGCGTTGAAGTCACCAAGCTAACTTGTTATAGATGTAAAAAATTGATTTTACGTAATATGTGTGTTAAGCTCATGGTTTCCTCTATGTGTTAAGGCTTTGAACTAATTTTGCTGTTAATAAATTTATTGAAAAACTAATAAAATGAAATTTGTATTAAAATAAAAATTAGGCCTTCAACGCAGAATTTAAGAATTTACACTTCGTAGATTTTTTTAATTGCATTAAAGTGCAGGAGTAATAAGAGTTTGGGCCAGGTTTTGGAAAATATAAATTAGGTTTTTGCCTAATAAGGCTTAATCTCAAAAATATATTTTGACGTATTCAAACTGGACTTAAATGCTTATTTCTGTATTTACATACATGTCAAGGTTCTAAGTTAACAGATCTTTTACCAATTTTTTTTTGGATATATATAAAGTAAGGATTCACTCCTTTCAGAACAATATTCCTAATTTATTTATTTATTTATTACTTTCTTTATGCAGTTAAAATAGCATTAAAAATTCTGATTCTGAGTTTCCGAGTTAATAAGTCTTTTAAAATATGTATGAAACTATTTCCATTTTAGAAATGAAATTTGTAAGGATTTGCCCTTTTTGAACAATATTTATAATATTAAAACCATTTCCCAATTTTTAAAAAATGTATAAAACTAAATTCCCATTTAACAATGGAATTTCTAAGGATTCACTCCTTTGGGAAGATATTGCTGATATACTTACTATTTATTACAACTTCTTTTTCTTTATGCACATTAAAGTGTCATTAAAAAGATTTTTATTCTGAGTCTCTGATTTGATAAATCTTAAAATAATTTCCCAATTTTTTTTAAATATTTATAATATTAAATTTCCATTTTAGAAGTGGAATTTGTAAGGATTCGCTTCTTTGGGAAAATATTCCTGATTTACTTATTTAATACTTCTTTAAAAAGGTTTTTATGCTGAGTTTCTGAGTTGATAAACCTGAAAATAATTTCCCAATTAAAAAAAAATATTTAGAAAACTAAATTTCTATTTTAGAAATGGAATTAGTAAGGGTCGCTCCTTTGGGAAAAACATTACTAATTTATTTATTAGATCTTTTTTTATGTACATTAAAATAGCATTAAAAATTTCTAATTCTATGTTTCTGAGTTGATAAGTCTTAAAATAATTTTTTAAAAATATTTATGAAGCTAAGTTTTCAATTTAAAAAACTCCTTTGGAAACAATATTCCTAATTTATTTATTTATTACAATTTTTTTCCATTTCTTTTGTAAATATTTATGAAACTAAATTTCCACTTTAGAAATGGAATTGGCAAGGATCGCTCCTCTGGGAAAACTATTCATTAGTTATTTATTTATTACAACTTTTTTAATGCACATTAAAATAGCATTAAAGAAATTCTAATTCTGAGTTTCTGGATTAATAAATCTTTCCCAATTATTGTTAAAATATTTATGAAACCAAATTTCCATTTTAGAAATGGAATTTGTAAGGATCAACACGTTTGGGAACAATATTCGTAGTTTATTTATTTATTACAAGTTTTTCTTTTTATGCACGTTAAAATAGCATTAAAAAGTTCTAATTTTGAGTTGATAAATCTTTAAATAATTTTGTGTTCTTTTAAAAATATGTATAAAACTAAATTTTCATTTAGAAATGGAATTTGTAAGGATGCACTTCTTTGGGGAAAATATTCCTAGGTATATTAAAATAGCACTAGCAATTCTAATTCTGTGTCTCTAAGTTGATAAATCATAAAATAATTTTCTAATTATTTTTTTTTAACTAAATTTCCATTTAAGAATGGACTCCTTTGCAAACAATATTCTTCATTTTTTTCATTTTTTTTTAATGTATGAAACAAAATGTACATTTCAAAATGGAATTTTTAGGGATTCGCTTCTTTCAGAAGAACGTTCCAACTTTTTATTTGATAGCTTTTAAGAATTTTGTACAACTTTTTAAACATAAAGTAATAACTGGAAATATTCTGTGCAGTTTTTACTTAAAGCTTCGAAAATTGTACGTTGTTGTTCAACCCAGCGTTGAGGTCACCGGCAGTTTATTACAACCAGGTTTGTAATTTATTATTACGAATTTTGGTTATAAACTATCAAAATTTAACACTGGGAGTGCCATTTTTAAAACATTTTCTTTGTCAAATTATTATCTGTAATTCGATACTGTTTTACAAATTTTAATTAAATAAACAAATTCCAAAGTTTAATGCGGTGTAATACTAAAGTCACCAGACCTGTTTAAAGTTATTTTAGGATAAAAAATTATTGCTTGCAATATATCATATTTGTGAAATTTTTATTGCCAAATAATGAGCATTAAAATTTAAAAAATCTGTGCAAAAATAAAATATTGACAGGTCATAATCGTATTTCAGATCTGTTACAAGCATGTTTGATGCTTCGATTTTTTTGTAAGCTTTCGTAATAAATCCGAAATCCATTTAATTTTCTGATGAAATTAGAAATCCTAGGGTTAGTGTTTAAAATCCCCTTTACTTTCTGAAAAAAATGCACTAAGCTTGTATTTTTGTTACAAGTAAACCGTGCCCAACCCAGGCTTCCTTATGCATTAGCGATGTATCAAAAGTGTAAATTTCCTGTAAAACTGAAAGTGAAACAAGAAATGCATTTCATTCAGCCCTGGTATCAATAGAATTACTTCCTAAGATCGGATCTTAAAGAGTTGGTTATGTAATAAGCAACGGAATATATGTCTCATAAACGTAAAACCAAGACCAGAAATACGTCTGGTGATTTCAACAACAGACTGGACGACTAACCCTGGGTCGGCCCCTTCACGTGCGCCACTGCCTCCGTTTGGGAGATCATGTGTGAGTGGTCCAGTTTGCTTGTCACACGTGATGCAAAAAAGGCCGGTGCCCGATCTTTCCAGCTATATAAACCCACCTTCAGCCCCAAAGAATCATATTCAATCTGTGTACGTTACAGTTCAGTTATCTACTGAAGAAATACTAAAATACTATCAACATGAAATTCTTGGTAAGTAATAGCTTAGGTACCAAATC
The DNA here is from genome assembly GCA_963082815.1 of Melanotus villosus. Lineage (NCBI taxonomy): Eukaryota > Metazoa > Arthropoda > Insecta > Coleoptera > Elateridae > Melanotus > Melanotus villosus. The sequence goes on along the minus strand of OY720421.1, from coordinate 9,801,881 downwards.
ATTATTAGTTTTTCGTGTAATGTTTTTCATTTAGAAACAAATTATTTGATCGGTTAACGTTAATACTCTCAGGTGCTTTTTGTTAATTATTGTTATCCAATTAATAGAAATTTTGAAAATTGTTTTGTTTGGGCATTTTTAATTTCATGAATTAAATTTAAAAATCTTTTTTATTCAGTAAACTAGTTAAATTCACCTGATTTTCCTTTCGTAAAAAAATAAATTGTAGAATGTAGGAAAAAAATATTTGTACTTGAATCTTGGCCGTGCATCCGGACATCACGAAGTAATATAACAGGGTCTCGATCAACAATCAGTTTCATAATCGAGTCGAACTAAGCCAGACACGTTTACGTAATAGGCCGTGAATTTGTGGTTTTAAAAGCAGTAGTACTAAATTAAATAAACGTTCGATTTATTTTTTCTTCTCAATCTTTATAATAATACAGTTTAACACAAGTAATTAGCACAATTACTTTTTGCCCTTGAATTTTTTATTGGTGAATGGTGAACGATTTGTATCTACGGAACTGATTCAGTGAAATTAAATTCATTAAAAAAAATCCTTTGTTGTTTGTAGTTTGAGAAAACCGAAATTTGTAAATTAAAATAATAAATACTTACTTATCAGAACACGTCGAAGGAAAACGAAAGTAACGGATAGGTTATTTAAATATAATAAATATAAAGATAAAGTTTGACGATATCTTTAATAGAATCTGCTTTAAATTCTAATTTTTGTCTAAAATGCGAGTTCATTTAAATGCTAATCTTTGCCGTTAAAGGAAGAAAACAATAAAAATTAGTACTCTAGATATTAAATTGTTGAGGATTCACTTTCAAAGCCGAAGGTCAGTGGTTCAATTCCCTGCAGTGGTGATATTTTTCTATAATAAAAAAAAAGTTTTAGAACAAATTTGTAAATTGTAAAGTTTCGATTGTAATTATAAGAAACCAAAACTGACTGAAAATATTCTAAAAAATAATTTTTAGATCTGCGTACTCGCCCTCGCGGCCGTCGTTTTCGCTGAAGAAGAAAAGAAAACCGAAAAACGTGGAGTCCTTGGTTTGGGATATGGTGGATATGGTGGATATAGTGGACTTGGTGGTCTTGGTTATTCCGGAATTGGTCATGGTGTAGCACTTGCTGCCCCCGCTGTCCACGCTGTAGCTGCCCCAGCCGTCCATGCCGTAGCTGCCCCAGCTATTAGCTACGGACACGCCGCCATTGCTGCCCCAGCCATCGGTTACGGACATGGTATTGGCTTAGGATACGGTGGTTTGGGACATGGTGGATATGGTGGATACGGACTTGGTTTGGGACACAGTATTGGATACGCTGCCGCCCCAGTAGTTCACGCCGCTCCCGTTCTTAAAACCGCCATAGCTGCCCCCGTTATCGCTAAAACCGTTGTAGCTGCTCCAGCCATCGCTGCCGCTCCCCTCGCCATTGGACACGGAATCGGTTTGGGACATGGAGTTGGTTTAGGACACGGAATTGGATTAGGATATTCTGGTATTGGATATTCTGGTTTGGGATACGGACATGGTTTGGGATACGGACATGGTTTGGGATACGGACAAGGTTTAGGATACGGACATGGTTTGGGTTACGGACATGGTTTGGGTTTAGGATACGGTAGTGTAGGATATGGAAAACTTATTCATTAGGGGTTTATCCAACAAAAATTAATCTGTGAAAATAGCATTATGTAAATAGCATAGTGTATCATACCATTTGTTATGTGCAATATTTTACACTGCCCTGTAAATAGTTAAAAATTCATCCTGAATAAAACGATTTTTTTCCTAATTGTGGTTTAATTATGTAATAATATAATTTTAGTGATCTAAGATCTCAACTCGTACATCGGCCTTATAATGAATCTTATAAGACTGCTTCGAATTAAAAGAAAAAGATTGAATTCGCTCTACTTATCATACCCCAAATTCTTCAATAATTTGCAAACCAATTTAAGTCAATTTTTGCCAACAAACAAACAAAAAAAAAAAAAATTACAATTCCACATGAAATTCCTCCATTGTTATATAACCAAACCGATCTAGATTACGATAGATTTTCGCAATGATACCCTTATTCTCTCCGGTGCTATTGTATAAATTTAAAATTCAATCGTTATGTTATAACAAATTCAACAACCTACACTTTTACGAAATACCTTTAACATTTCTGGATTTACAACTTGAATAAATCTTGCAATACTCGTGTTATTACTATATGTGTGTAGGACCGCTGCAATATCAACACGCACTCTTATAAAACATCATTTATACCATGTGTAGATTTAGGTTAAAAAATGTTTTCAAGTTTTTCCTTTTTAAGTTGTTCCTTTTAATATAAATTGTTCATTTTTTAAGTTAAGCGCAAGAAACTTTTACTGTTCTTATTTAAACTTGTTCTACCCGTGCACTTGTTAGTTTGAATTGTGGGAATTTGTAAAACAAATTGAAACCAAGCTCGTTTTGTGTGTTAATGTTGTTGTAGTACAAGCAGAGTTTGTTTTTTATTTAAAAGTTTCACTGTTTGAAATCATAAGTGAAGGACTCTTAGGTGAGCTACTTATATCTTTATTTAATTATCTGTCACTTTTTAGGCTAGTAAAAAATTGCAAGGTAATATTCGAGAATTTGTCATACTTAGAAATATTTTTACGAGTTGTTTAGGTTGTCAGGCAAAATTAACATCGAAGGTTGACTTTCAAAACGGGTGCAATTTTGCCTTCGATAAATTGTTAAATTCTGCGAAAGGCTGTTAGCTAAGGTAATACTAAAGAAAAGCAATATGTGCAAGCTTAATATTGGTGTAGAATGTTGATCAGATGCGTGTGCGGTGTTATCTGCCTAAAAACTTACAAGAGTTGTCTGAAAAGTTTGGAGGTTATTTAGAGGTATAGTATAAAGCAGTTTTCGTGAAAAAGAAGTCGTTGACCTCACGTTCAAAAATTACAGGCAAGTTATTTTGATTGCGACGTAACACGGTGTAAAGGAAAATTGATTAACTGATTACCTATGTTAATAGTTGGATAGGTGGTACTTACAGCAAATCTTTAATATGAGTAGCACTAATAGTTAATTATCGACTAAAACTTCCGAAAAATTGCAGGATTTTCCTGTTACTTTTTCCATACGAAAGTATATACAAAAGTAAAAAAATTCAAGAATAAACCCGGTGATCTCGAGGCCAAGTTATTGGATCACCTCTTTATAGAACTTTTTGGGTATTTTGCTGCCAGTTACTAAAATAAAAAATAAAATTAAATTAGTAAACTATTAAAACATAAGATGCGGTACAAGGCAGCGACTTAGGAGGCCTTAACCAATCATATTGCTACTGCCGATATTTTTAACTTTTATGTAATAATAATTAAATTACGACTTTTCCCCCAAATGAGCAAATCCTTAATTATTGAATCTCTGAAATACTTATTAACTTCTTTTGTATTACTGTGAAGGTTTGATCTACTTTCGTACTTGTGTTTATTGTACGTACATATACGAAAGTGTATTCTTCTTCTTCTCCAATGAATTCCTTTTGCCTCACGGCGTCGGGTAACAAGCTATTGGACCATCCCCCTAGATTGTTAAATAACACCCTTATATAATATTTTGTGCTTGGCTTTAGGGTATTTCGCCAAAGGTTACTAATATAAAAAATATATTAGTAAACTATTAAAAAATAACACGTGAGACAACCAGGAATGGCAGCGACTTAGTAGGCCTTAACCCCCTATGGGATGTGACTCAAATGTACATCACATTGTATGAGGAAGTGAAGACACTAACCCACGAGGCACAATGCTACTACAATACCTTTCTGGTACAAATATAGAGATACTTAATCGAGGGAACGAACCTATCTTCGTTACCTCACGATGCCAAGCTTTAGTAGACATTACTTTGGCATCTTCTGGTATCTCCACACATAGAGATAATTGGAAAGTCATGAGCGAAGTCACTATGTTAGACCACAGAATGTTCGGTTTCAACCTCAGGGAGGTTGAGATTTTTCGAAAGGTAAACAGGAATCCCAAGCTGACTGACAGAGATCTATTTGTAGAGCACCTGAAGGATGAACTTCGAGATCTTTTTGTTTCAGTAAAATCCTTTGAACAGGTATGCCCAGTGAAGACAGCCTCCACACGTCGTTCCATCTTATGGTAGTGCAGACAACTTGAGAAAACCACCTTGGGCAAACTGTTCAATAAGGCAAAAAGAATTGGGGATATAGCCGACTGGGAGGCGTATAAATACCACCAAAGACTATACAAAAAATAAATAAGGAAAAGACAAAAGGGCACATGGAAATTTATAATACAATTGATATCACTAGCAACTCTTCACGTCTCAATAAAATATTGTCGAAAGACTCATATCTTCAACCAGCAATGGCAGAAGTGCCCTGGTAGCATCATTAACCCTATATCCACGAGGATAGAGACACCCAATTCGATGCTGGTAGAGGAGAATTGTCTAGTAGTAGATAGCCTTGTTCGTTGTTGGTTATGCGTGCTGCTCAACGTAAGGTATGAACAAGTGCTGTGCAACTTAATGCAAGCAGCACTTCGACTAACAGAACCCTGATGTACAGAACACTCGCTGCACATTAACCCAGCAAAAACCGACATTATTTTGTTGACTAAAAAGAGGAAATAGAGATACATAGAGTACCAAAACTTTTACAAGTTTAACCGGCCTTTTCAGATGAAGTCAAATATTTGGGCGTTGTATTTGACAAGAAACTGAACTGGAATAATCATGTAAAAACAAATGTGGGGAGGCATGCGTGGCAGTGCCGCCGTGAAATGGGCAGACTTTTGGGGACCTTCATCGAAAGTTGCTTTATGGCTGCTATAGTTAAACCCATCTTGACCTATGCTACGTTGGTCTGGTGGCCCAGAGTCAGGCAAGCCAAAACAAGTGAGCTCACACACTTATAGAGATCATCATGTTTAAGTGTTACCGGTGCAATGAGAACCACTACTACTGCAGCTCTGGAGACTATCCTGGGCCTCTCTCAACTGGATATCTATGTGGAGGAGATGACGTTGGAAGCATAAGGGCACTGGGGGCGACATCATCTTATCGCTAAGGAGACTGTCAAAAGACAATCTCTTCTGGGAGCGGTGGTTGACCCCTTCTCTTCCAGATATTCATTCAAGAAACACTTCGGTGTATATGTCGAATCCACTTCGTGAAATGATCCAGTTCATGAACTGAATGTCCAGTTCAGGAACTGGAACCTGATCGTGTAATTTTAATTTCGTTCATGATTTGGACAGTTTTTTTGTCCAGTTCATGAACTGGAAGATGTATTCCTCCAGTTTATGAAATTTTGTTAAATTACGCTATCTGTACAAGATAACTATCCACTTCATGAACTGTAATATTGCCTTTGTACACTTTCGTGTAACATCGTGAACACCGAATGTCATCAAGCGAGGATCAGCCCCCCTCATCGAGATTGCCTAAATTCTGTATGCCGTCACCAAGAAGGAGACTACTACTTTTGTAGATGTATGTACTTTCAGGACACTGCAGACCGAAGAAACATACGTATCGATTAAAGTTAACTAACAGCCCAACTTGTAGTGGTTGTAATTGGGTGCAAAAGACGGCAGAACATATTCTACGCGACTGTCCTGCACTTGCCTCGATTAGTGGCCTGATACGACAGGAATCCGTAGCACACCCTTGGCTAGCATCCTCAGTTTTACTGAGAGGACTGGATGGCTCTGTTAATTATTTATTGGGGATAGTACAATGGACCCATTTCGAAGCCTAAGTGTACATGAACAGAGTTCATCTCACACGCCAAATACAGAATCCAGAATCCAACCCTCTATGTTGCCGATCATATCTTTACACTGAATGCACGGATTATAAAGACTGAATGTTAGTGACGATACGTTTCCCTTTTATTTAGTATTTAATAATAAAATTAGAATCTTAATACCGTAATAGGCTCGTAATCAATGAACCACTGAAACTTAATCAGTTAATTATTATTAATAATTAATTTATTAAAATACATTAAAAGTGTTTCCCCAAATGAGTAAATCCTTCATAATTGAATCTATAGAATATGCATTTAACTTCTTCTATATTAGGTAGGTACTGTAAACTTTTGACCTACTTTCGTTATGTTTATTTTAATACTTTATCATATAAGGGCGACCTTTAATATTTTTGTGTAATTAACTTGCCCCATAAATTACCCTTATCTGTTTGAGTTCTGGAGAAATAAACATAAACAAAAAAGCTAATGCACAATGAATTTATAATTATGCAATGCTTATAGACACGAACAGTTAGATTATGATTAAGCACTTAATACGTATTATTATTATTATTATTTAAACGAAAACCTCGAAGCTAATATATTAATCAATAGATAGATCAGTTATTTATTTCTTGTTTATAATTCACGTAACATATGCGTTTTGATATATTACAATATGACGATATAATATATAAACGTCATGAGTAGTAAACAAATAAGTAAATTAGAAAGGTTACAACAACCGAGAGGTGCAATTATCAAACTTGTTTTTAATACACCTACGTACATTTGCAAACTAATTCGTTTATATCATGATACATTACGGACAACGTATTTTTCCCGAAGGTTGATTAAGAAAGTTAACAGTTGGTCTTTGTTGCCTGGATTTTTGGGCTGTTACATATTAGTTAGGGGTTAACATTAATTACAATTCTTGCTAGATTTATGTTCTCTAAATTTTGTTATATTTCAACACGAAAACCCTTTGTTTTAATTATTTTACATTATTAAAAAAAAAAAAAAAAGTTGCCAATGATGTTGATTTTGGGGATCTAAAACGTTAAGGCATGAATTTGTTTATCTTAAAAATTTAGAGAATATTGAACAAAAATTAGCAATTAATCAATTAAACTTTAAGGTAATTAGTATAGTTTACCAAATTTAATATTAAATAGCCCAGGCGCACTCTTAAAAATTCGATATTTTTTCAACTTTGATCATTGGTTAAATAAACAAAAGTTTTCTGCAACAAAAGCCTCTGGTCTAATCGTCTAATCTTAGGAATCTGAATTGCAACTGTTCGATTAGCATTCGGCACACTGACACTCAGGATCTGTTGGATAATCGCTCTTGTTTTGTTGTTGTCTAAGCCCAGTTCTCCCAGGATTTGGATTAGGGTGATTCGATCAATTGACTCTTAGCCCTTCTTGAAGCCAACGAAGGTCACTACGAATTTCCAGTATCTAAGCTTCAGAGGGTCGATTTGAGATTCATAATCTGTTCGATACATGATCGTCCTTTCCTGAACCCCCTTGGTATTCCTTTAATTTGTGGATCCAGTTGTTTCTCCGCCCTAGTTTGAAGAGCTTTCAAGAGAACCTTGTAGGTTACTGGTGGGAGAGAGATGCCATGGTAGTTGTTCACGTCCTTTCTTAAAGAGGGGGTGGATGGGACTTACGTCCAGCAACTTGAAAATTTCTGGGTTTCCCAAACGTCGCGAATGTTCTCAGTCAGCTTATCGATCGTCTTGTCGTCCGTGTGTTTCCATAATTCGGCGACTGTCGAATCCTCGGTGACTGGATGACCGTCTGACCTCTTTTTTTGATGGTGGCGATCAGTCTGGTTGGGGTAGCGATGAGTGTGTATTGTCATCGGGGATGAATCTGGTTTTTGGAGCCTCGCAATTGAGGAGGGATTTAAAGTAATTTGCCAGGATCCGACAGTTTTCTTTATCGTTGTGGACCAATTTGCTGTCAGAATCCTTGAAGTGTAGGCTCAGAGGGGTGTTTTTGCTGAGGTTGCGTCTGAGGGTTCTACAGAAGTCCTGGGTGTTGTTCTTCTTGAACTCCTGTTCGATCTGCGACAATTGGTTTTTGTCGAAAGTTATCTTGTTTTTTCTGCGAGTTCCATCTTTGCCAGGTATCTGTCTTTGCTTTATCGCTGTATCGCATTCGTTGGTCCACCATGCACGTTTCCTCTATTTTTTTGTTTAAGTTTTTTAAGTTTTATTAGTGTTTTTAGTCTCCTGGGCCGCTTCTACCATGACCTCTTATAGTTTTTCCAAATTCTCTGGATTCAGGGACTCTAGCTTCTGTGTGAATTCTGGGTTGGGCCTTAGCTTTGTTGTGTTGATCCTTGTCGGCTGGACCTTCCTGATGTTTCTCGGAATGAGCTTCACTTTAATCTTGGAGAGATAGTGGTCCGAATCGAGGTTGTCGTTTCTCAGAACGTTCACATTCTGGATCTCTCATTGTGCTTTTCGTGCAATTGCGACGTGCCCAATTTGGATCTCGGTTATAGCGTTTTGAAAGGTGTCATGACATTTTGGCGAACCCAGTACATGGTTTGTGGTTCCGTCCTTTGTTTGTAATGTTTAATGTGATCGAGAAGACTTCAGTTCTGTCCTACATAGTGATGTTCTGCGCTGATTAACCTGTAAGGTAGATTTGTTGCATTTATCTCCGTTTAGAAGGTGTACGAATTGTTGTAATTCACCGTACAATTATTGAAATACTTACCCCGTAAATTCAGATCGCCGTATAGGCTATTATTGTATAATATGACCTAGGTATGATTCCTTCATTTACATTTCAATTTTACTTTTATGCACTGTTAATTTGTATCATAATACTGGGTGTTTTTTTTTTTTTTTATGATGATGATGATGATGATGATGTAGACAAAACAATTATAGACAATATAGAAACGAAGAGGCTCAGATGGTACGGACATGTACAAAGGATGGAAGAGGATAGATGGCCACAAAAGATACTTAAATGGAAACCACCCCAAAGAAGAAAAAGAGGAAGGCCGCGTCGTACTTGGATTGATGGTGTAAAAGAATCCATGCTAGCAAGAAATTTAGAAGAAGAAGACTGGAGAGATAGAGCAACGTTGAAAAGGGGATGCGAGAAACATCCTGTGTGATGTATAGATATATGCTACATTGTAGATATTGTAAACTCGCAAATATATATACAGGCTGTTTGATAAAAAACGGAGCAAGCCGTAGCACTCTTATTTATTAACTGATTGTAATAAAAAAAATGTTTGGTCTTATAACTCATAAAAATCTACATTTTACCGTAAAAAAATTTTTTTTTCGGCCTCATTGGTTAAGCGTGGTGACGTCATGATGAATTTTTTAAATTACACTCTATATATTTTTTTAGATATTCTCATAGAGAATTTTTTTCTTTTTTCAACCGTCTAAATATTTCATATGGTTGCATAATAAAACTTTCGAGTTAAAGACAAAAAACCAATACAAGCCAGTAGGCCATTAAATTAAAATAACTTGAAACAAAAAACAGTCGCGTAACTCGCGATGATGCCCAATTTGAACAATACCTGTAGTTTCCATTTCTTGTGTTTTTTTTTGTTTTAATAGTTTTCATCTGTTTAATGTATTTTAACATGGCACACTCGATTTGTTCAAAGTTGCTAGAATAAACGTTCGTAATGTTTCAGTCTTGTATTGGTTTTTTGTCTTTAACTCGAAAGTTTTATTATGCAACCATATGAAATATTTACACGGTTGAAAAGAGAAAAAAATTCTCTATGAGAATATCTAAAAAAATATATAGAGTGTAATTTAAAAAATTCATCATGACGTCACCACGCTTAACCAATGAGGCCGAAAAAAAAAATTTTTTACGGCAAAATGTAGATTTTTATGAGTTATAAGACCAAACATTTTTTTATTAAAATCAGTTAATAAATAAGAGTGCTACGGCTTGCTCCGTTTTTTATCAAACAGCCTGTATATATATAATTTGTATCAACACCATTTTGTAATAGTTAATTTACGCTTTGTTTTCTTTGCCATTTAAAGTTTAACTACCGATTTGCTTTTTGAATATTTAGACACTTGAGTTGTCGTGATACCGAATCTTTAGGGTGACGGAAGTACCTTGTGTAACTGCTAATTGCGCAGCAATTAATTAGTCCAATTGTAACTTGAATTATGATACGCGATATTAGGGTAGCGTGAGATACAGGCCTGAATCTATACGATTCCTTACGTTATTTGAGATTTACATTCTTGCGACATTAGGGTCCCTTTCGATGACTCACTTGTAAACGTTATTTGCTAATTTTATTGAGTTCAAAGGTTTGTATTTAATTCAGCCATTAAATTTGTTTGATCCACCGATTACCCCTCTTTGATCACTTTCAATATTTAATTTTTCAGTTAAGATACAGACATCGGTTATATTAATCAGTTTTCGTTATATTGTGTTGACGTGTTATACAGTTACTTGTTTGTGGTGGTATATAGACCACTGATTATATTTAATTGTTCTATATATCCATATTTATCTTGTGTACCTGGCACATAAATACTCTATATTATATTTGCTTGTTTATACCATATCTATTTAATCTTTGTTATATCAAATACTTGAACAATCTGAGAGTCCTTTTTTGGGTTTATGTGTTTTGAAGCATTTTCAGGGAATTGGTTATCAGTTGCCGTTCCTATTCTTCTGAAGGACACGCTTGTAACTGATTGGCGCCCATTCATTTCTTTTACAGGTTATAACAAGAACCCCGACCTTCCGACTGGTAGTCCGCGGCGTGTTTCCGAGAGCTTCCTCGGTTTTCCCCTTTTTATCGTAGCATTCTAATTTATTATTTGACGCCAGTTTACCATGTATATTTTCAAAATTGATTTAAAAAAACATTCATGCGTTGGTATATCTAATATAGTGTTCCTACCACACGGAAATATGATGTATCTGGGAATCCATAACAGAACCTACCAAACAAATTTAAATGCTTTCATACTAATACTAATTTTTGGGCAATTTTCTTCAAAAAAAAAACTTTATCGCCAAAATAATTCAATTAATAACTACCTATTTAAAAAATCTGCATAAATATCTTTAGCATATCTTTAGTAAAATGTATTCTAACTACTACGTACAGTAAACACTTTCAATTCGAAAACGTATAAAAGTACCCGCCAATCAGTTCAATAACATTTATTAACGTATTCACCTCTAACGATTAATTAAAACCGAGTGACAAGTTCAGTCACTTTTATGAGCATTTCTAGATCAAAGATTACTCGATTTAATTTCTGCCTGCATTAATGCTCGCGTGACCTTACAAATTAGATTTTAAAAGTAAATGTTATTGCAACCTATAAAGCAGGACATATTTTTTTTAGTTATCAAATGTCACGTTTTGTATTTTTTTTATATAAAACAGATTTGCTTATCCATAAGTGTATTTCATAAAACTTCCTGTCGAATTTATGCAATCTAAGTAGTACTTTCCATAACTGAAATTCGGGTGAACAATAAAATACGATGCCGAAGTTCCCATAACATTTCTAGTATTTCCATATCAACTAACATAGTAAAACCACCTACGTGAATGTTCTAGAAATAATTGCGTGCCGATACATTAAAGCACTATTTGAGTAGATATAATCTCTTCAGAAGCAACTGGATGTAAATTATTAACTTGTACAGACAGATATAGTTATGGCATCGTTTATTATACAAATATGTTAATCTACAGTAATTTAAGACCATATCTGAAATACCTTCGCACAAAATTCTGACAATCAATAAATTTACATTGAACACGGATGACCTGTTAGTTTAAGAATATTTGATGGCAAATAAATTTTGCAATTTGACCTAAAATTAAAGAACTTCACCCTTTCAAGCATTAGTCACCGAATATGTCAACATATCGTTTCGAATCAATTAATGTTTCTTAACTCTTGCCGCATTTAAGAGCAGCGTTACGTCAAAACATAGAACATTTCGTTCAATGAAAGAATCTGTGATTGAAAACAATTAGAGCAATCATGCGTTGTGAGGTTGCTTAATCGAAAACAAGGTTTTCCTTTATGTTTATTGGAAATTTATTAACATACGTGGTATTCATGAACAAAAGTATAAAAAAATGGAAATCGTTTTGTTAACATATAAACCGAGTTCCATACAATTACTTTATTGTAAACTTGCATGCGTTTAGTGAAAACAAAAATAACAGTAGTAAAATGAATGAACATTGTAAATGTTAAGTCGAGCAATTATAATATGCCTACTTGCACTACTTTATACCAGAGACTCTCTATTACTGTTATTAAAATGTCCACTCGTACCTGAACTCATTAGCTATGAATATTATGCTGTTGCAAAATAAGACGCTTTTTACTTTACTTAAAAATGCGTAATATCCGTTACACTTTTTTTATTAATGTTTAAATTCACGCACGTAAAAAATGGGGATATCTAAACGATAAATTGCTGGGATGACATTTCGTGTTCTTTTTTCTTTATAAAGTGTGACATTAAGAACGTTTTATTTGTGTTCGTGAATAAAAGTTCAAGTGTATCTTTATGTTAATTTGGTATATTTTGCTTGTGACTTATACTAGTCTTATCTCTTTTATTTTAACAAATTTTTATTTAGGTACGTATGAACAAGAATATGTTCAATACTACCTTGTAATAATCACGAATTACTGTTTTTAGCAAGTTGTCTAATTTCACCTTTCAAGAAGTTTTAAAAATAATTTTTGTGCTTTAGAATTCTTCAAGTCAGGCCTTCCATTAAATCATGCAGCCGAAGACAACCTCACATTTATTTTTTTTAAATTTGACATTGCTCCAAATTATCGACAATGAAAGGTTTTTGTTCTTATATTATTACTAAATTTGATTTTTTAAATTTATTTTGGTTCCAAATAAGGATAATAACCTTGCACTATTAGTAATTAGTTTGTGTTATTTGAAGCAAATGTCAAATTAAAAATATTCATTTTGGGGTTAACTGTTAGGCTGTATGATTTAATGCAGGACATGACTTGAATAATTTCAAAGCATATAGAGCAAATGAATTTTATTTGAACACCTTTTACATTTAATGACCACGTTTTCATATTTTGTATAGAGAAAAATGATTTATCTTATACACTTTTTAAAAATAAACCAATACCTAAGAAATTTCTGACAATTATCATATTTTATAACCAGGAGATTTTTCTAAATAAAAAATGGAGATCGATCTTCCTTTCTTTCTTTCTCTTTTACTCTCTTATACCTTTACAGCGTCGAGGGGGCCGGGCACACCGAACCGCAGAGTGGTCCACCCATTCTCGTTCAGACTAAGCAGGTCGCTGCTCAACTTTCAATATGTCAGTGTTACGTGCACTCTCACTCTGCCGTACTGCCGATACTAATAACTGAACCAAAAAGGTATGCCTACATATAAACCTATATTACTTTACGGGTGATTTTTAATTATACTTACTATCACTTATTATTCAACATACCATCTTTTTAAACTTTTTATTATAACGAAGTTATCATACTACGTACTATGTACTAAAATAGTAACAAAGCATAAGATGAGCGGTAATTTATCTGCCCTCTGTGGGTGAAGTGAGCTCCTTCGTTTAGTAGGTAATGGCGTGGCTACTAGTGCCGGTTACATTCTTTCCCCTTTGGATTTCATATACCGTCTTGGATGGGATCCAGCAATGGGTGGCATCTGAAACCGTGTTACGCAATTGGTCGAGATAAGTAGGCGTTATAGTCGTGGTATCAATAGCACCATTTTGATTATTTGCTTTCACATTCATCTGCTCGTCATCTGCGCAATATTAGTGTTTGGGGACTTCTCTTCAATTCTTGTCTTGCATGGAGGACGTCCTTTCCGTATAGGATAGACTGGTATTGAGCAAGCATTTGCATCGTCACTATAGGATTGATAGAAGCTCGTTGGCGCAGTGGTAAGACCGCTGGGCTCCTAGCTAGGGCGCTAGGAGTCTTGGGTTCGAATCTCATGCAGTGGTAAGGATTCTTAAAAAGAATTCCTCACTGTTCGAGGTCGGTACTTGAGCTTATAAAACCATTTATGCCCGTACTTATAGACGAAACTCAATCTCGAATTTGAGAACTGCTTAGCCGGGCATCCGCGAATGCCTAAACGCCAAACGGCGCCAAGCACGTCTCAAGATAGGGTGTGTCACGTGCCGCCAATTCTGCATTACGACGTTTAAATGGGGGATGATAGAGTCCCCAGCGTGCGACTAGCAAACAGTGGAGATGGGGAGTTCAGAACGTTAAATTCTTTCAAAACTATAGGGGGTTGTTTTAATTGGGTTCAAATTGGGCGCAACCACGGGGTCAGCCAAAGATAGCAAAGAAGAACGTACCGCGGATAGTGACACGCACAAGTTGCTATGATTTAATCACTTAATAGATTGAATAAAAAGGGAGGAATGCTTGAATACATAAATTACAGATGGTGATTTCAGGTGCCCTTCTACGAGCAGATGACCAGGATGGTGGTACTGAATCGGGGGTTTGAATTGGTATTCGACCAACAGTAAAGGGACAGTTCTAAAGTATTTACCTGGGTGGGCTTGTTAGAAGGGTCCCCTTTAAAGCAATAGGAGGCTTTATATCCCAGCGAGAAATAGTGGCGATCCAAAAAGAAGGAGCTGATGTTCTTCCTGCTAGAGTGGGTGCAAAGCAACGACGAATATTCCTAAGATTGTGAGTTTTCTGAATTCCTGATTAGGGAAAATGTGCGACTCCATTCCACATATTCTAATTCTGTCAGATCGTTTACTGTAATGCATAACATTGGACGAAGAACATTAATTCCAAAATACTTCAGTGTTGGGTTATAGATGAGAATGGTCTACACTATAGACATTGGAACCTCACAAAACCAGGTATACCGTAACCGTAGCATACAGTTGTTGTAGTTAACCGCTGAGTTGATGAAGTTTCTGACGGTGTTGAATTCACATTAGCATCTTTACGAGTTTGTATTGCTGTTAACTTTTCCGTCGCTTTAGTCGTTTCCGTTTGTGCAATCTATCGTTCCGAGGCTGCTGTTGAGTCTTCACAACAATGTGTTTTTGCGGAGCGGCGAGCGGGGTTGTTAACCTCAACCAACTCTCCTCATTTATCTGGGCTTGCGACCAGCAGGGAGTAGTTGTAAAGCATTCTCCCTGGCGGAGTTATACTTATAATAATGAAGTCTAATATTCTGAGTTTAGTCTTTTATTTATTTCTTTCGCCCATAGAGGTGAATTCAGTTTTAGTGTGCCTTGTTTCGCCTGTATAATTCTGCTTGGTGCCCCCCTTTTAGCATCAGCTTCTCTAGATATTATGGTCTCCAAATATTTATATTCTTCGCACGTCCTGATCACCTTGCCATTGATGAAAATATCATCGCCTTCATCTTCGCTACAACTAACTAAATATTTTGATTTTGTGCTGTATTTGCTGTTTTTTGTTGTCACTCTTAATTTATACAGGAAATTTATCGATGGATCGTTTAACAATTCGATGTTATACTTTTTCTTCGCATTTCCTCTTTCTTTCCTTCTTGTTTTTGTGCATTTTTATAAAACAAATATACATATAGTAGTTTTCAGTAGGAAGTGGTCTAACCCGCATTCAGTACCTTTGTATATCCTAACTAGCTAGTCTCTGTATCATGTATGTAGTTGCTGATGGATTTAATTTTTCTTGTTGGTTGTTCCCATGTAAGTTTGTGTATGCATTTTTGTTTGTAGAAGCCGTTCATTATTCTTAAATTAATAAATATATGACACATTTCTATTAATATTTCGTCATTATTATTTAGCACCTCTTTTTCAATTCTTCATTTTTTACCATACTTTCCTACTAGTGGATCATCCGTTCTTTTGCCAGCTCTAGCATTGAAGTCTCCCGTCATTATAATCGATTTCCTGTTACTTATGCCCCTTAGAAGTATTGTTAAGTCTTCTCCAAAGTTATCTCTTTAGCTTGAGTCATCATTTGAAGGCACATACACTGCAAGTACTACCGTTGTATGCCTTCCAACTTTTAGTTCCATAGATTTCATTAATTTCCTCTCAGTTCTTTATACGCTTGCGGATTTTTTATGGACAACAATAGAAATTCCTGCTCTTGCTGTTTTATGTTTGCTGACATCGGTATAAAACATTATGTAGTCCTCTAAGTACTCATTTACCTGTCATTTCTTCTTAGTTTTGGTAATAATTAATGTTTGTTTTGAATCGTTTAAGTTACGAAATTCCTTGAATATTCCAAGCTCCCCATATGAGTTTTTTTCCTTTCAATTGGCGTCTAAAATCTGATGCAATAACTGAATTGCTTCCTCCAAATTCAGGGTGCTTGGGTGCTTCCCTCTACACGAGGGGTGAATTTTCACCTGGACACTATCACTTCATAATGAATTTTTCATTATGTTATATTTATTATTGAAGCATTGATCTCTACGCCTGCGGTAGAAGAGGTCCGGATTATGTATGTATGTATGTATGATGTGATGAGTTCCTGCTTATCACCATTTTAGGCAGAGTCGCTATGTCTGAAGTAGGCCTGTTTTCCGCTGGAAGAGTACCATAAAACCGTCATTTTTAATAGATAAAAATACTACGATTGTTATTTAAGCAACAAAGAAGAATAAACTTAAGCAATCATATTAGCAAGTTAGTTAGAGCAAATATTAATTTTCCAATTTATTGCAAAATATTCCTTTTACGTTACCTCACTTGTTTTTCTGCAAAGAACACATTTTCAATTGAATTTAGTTTCATGCTAAACATAAAAACGCATTTAGAACGTCAATTATACTAGAAGACTTAAACGGGCTGTCAAGCGACGAACCTGTTAACGTTAATGATGAACAAATGTTCAACACCAATTTCTACGTTACAAACTGTCGTTTTGAACAGTCCAAAATATGAATGTTATTTAAGCAACAAAGTAGAATAAACTTAAGCAATCATGTTGGTAGGTTAGTTATAGTAAACATCATTCTTTCAATTTCAATTTATTGCAAAAAACCGCGGCGAAGACGGTTTATTAAATTTAATTGCATATTAACATTATTAACATATAAGCGCTTGAAAACGTAAATTATACCAGGAGACTTCAACGAGCAGTCAAGCGACGAACCTATTAATGTTAATAAGGAACAAATGTTCGACACGATTTCTACGTTTAAAACCGGTGTTTTAAATAATTAAAAGGATATGATTGTTATTGAAGCAACAAGAAACAATAAATTTAAGCAATTACTAGCACGTTAGTTAGAGCAAACTTTGATTTTTCAATCTGTTGTAAACAAATTCCGTTTTAATATTTATGTATATTGAAAACAACTTAATCATTAATTTAGCTAAATTTTAATTTAATTCCTTGTTCGTGTCGCTATCAGCCACTTTAACCTTTAATTTCGATTAAATGAAACCTAACCTCTTAATTTATTTTAAATAAATTAACTCGTAATATTAATATAAGGCAAAATGTTATAAATTTCGATTGGAATTTTTATAATTGAGAAAATATTCGCAAATTATTCCGTAATAAGGCATTCCTAAATGGAATCTAACTGCGTAGCAATTTATGTTTATATTTCTCTATATTTGGATTTTTAAACTTGGCAAAAGTTATTTACTTTATATTAATCGGCTGATTTATATTGTAAAATGATGTTGGTCGATGCCCTTTTTGATTTATAACGGCCTTGTCCTGAATTTTAGAAGCAGCTTAGAATTTATGCAATTCAATAAATTACGGGATATTTTCAGAAACTGCTTAGTCACCGAATTAAATACAATAATCAAAATTTAACCAGTATTTCATGTCAGAACAGTCCTTTAATTTTAATCAGCAGCGCTTTTTAATTCTGAGAACAGTTAAGTTTGAATTCACTTTCATTTTTAATTTGTCATAGTGCATTCATTTTAGTTCGCCGAAAAAGTAAAACAAATAATATCGAAAACACTCTCTCCCAAACTTTTACTAAAAATATTCCTCGACTGTTATTACTTAACCTTGTTATTATTTAATGAAAAATTCTGCCAAATCTTCCCTACTTTTAGGTTTACATCCTGCATCTATAAATTTCGGGTTTAAGCTGCTCAGAACTGTCACTTCATTTTCTTAATCTGTTACATGGGTTTTTATGGTTGTTATAATTAAAATTTCTTGCAGTTAATCTAAAAATTTATAGAGACTTCCTTTGGAAAACCTTATTAATTACATAAATTTTAAAATTAATGTCATTAACAAAGGAAAACGTTCACAAATTAAGAATTATGTCTAAAATAATCAATTGGGTTATTTTTATTTATAGATTTTTATATGGAAAACATGCTGTTTAATTAGTGAAACTAATTCTTTGCACCTTCGATTTTTTTTACTTAATTTATAACATTGGTTGCAATGGTGTAATACAAACAACCAAACCCAAACTTATGCAATTAACAGGTGACCCATGAATTTTAGTCTAAGACACGTAATCAACCCCTGAAAAATCAAACCCTTATATAACTTAATAAAAACAAGACGGAAGGTTTTGTTTAATAAATTTTTACTTTCTTACTCTTAATACTTACAGCCAAAAAATATAGGAGTAGTAGAAATTGTTTATAGCGACGGCGAAGTGACTGAAAATACATCGTTTTATCAATGAAACCTGAGGCACCTTTATGTTTTTTTTATTTTTTAAGATATCAAAATAAAATTGGGTATATGCGATAAGCTGCATTATTTGACGTAGAACATAAGTTTATGTCACTTCCGGTTTCGCCGGAATTAACCTATATTTTGTTAATTTAAATGTTAATAGTTAATTCTACGTATGCTAGTATCAAGTTTGAAACATTTCGAGGACAAAGTAAATTTCTGCAGAAATTTTTATTTATTAATCTAGAGTGCCATGACCTGCGTAAAATGAAAATCAGGGTACCCAGCACTCAAGACAAAGTGCTAAGTCCTTTTGTAAACATTTTTGTTTTTCTTTATTTTTTCCATTTTCTGTTCTATCACGTTTTTGATCTTCTTCTGTTCTTCTTCTTAAATTAGGATTTAGTCCTGTTATTACATAATGCCGCTCTATCGATCTTTGGTGGAGGGTGAGACCCAGCTGTCCTTCCACCTTTTGGGTGGTCTTCCTTGTGGCCGTCTGGTATCTGGTTTACTTATCAGTGCTATTTTGGCGAGTCTCCCTTTTCCATGTGTTCGGTGTGGTCTCTCCAGCTCCTTCGTCTATCTCGGAATCGAGACTGATGGAATGCACTTACACGATCAGTCTGTTGTCACTTTTCAGTCACACCAGACTGACGAAAATTATCAAAATATTTAATTCTGTCAATACGGTTTATCAGTCAACACATTATACGATCAGTTTGACGTCATTCTGATCACAGTCATGGACTAAACTGATGTCAGACTGAGCGTGTAACACCCGTCTTAGAAGGCAATGGCAAACCACGAAGGTATTGTGCCTATGCACTAAGTCTCCCTGGTGTAGAAGAGCTCTAAGAGATGATGACCATGCACACGACGTATAGATTTATTCGAAATATCAAGTAATTCTAATATAACGATTTATTTATTTGTTTTTTTAAAATATTATTAACATATCCATGGAATATTACAATCTGTCTTGAAAGACAATAATTAATAGAATGTATGATCTTTTTGATATGATAAATGAGTAGGACATAGACATGTTATTTTAGATAAATTATTGGTAGAGGAGAAGGTGTAAATATGGAATATGCATGCAATATGGAATAGCTACCATTGTCAAAAACAAAGTGTTTATATCTAGTGACAAGTAGCTGAACTTACCGACCTACGTCATCTAGACGTTGGTAGAACGCTACAACCCATTCGACAAGGTTTTTAGTCTGTCACACGTGATATTGTAAATCGCATGCCTCTAAAGTTTTAGCAGGTATGTAATTATTAACAGATTTTTTTTTGTGCGTTGTTTTATTGAATGCGTTGCAAGTATGTCGTTATATATGAATTACACTTTTGGAGGCGATAACCACTTTTCTGTAATTTAATTTGTGTAACGAGGTATAACCTAAAATGTGGGCCACGTGCGTTGTTGGAAATATGGAATACTAGTAGGCAATGACGATTTGGACCTAGCAGATGATTCAGATGACAATTTTGATGATACACCAAGACGCTCCAAACCTGACGGCAATGATGCAGAATGCATTTTTTGTGGCCAAAAATTTTCAACAAGCCAAAGAGGTGAGGTATGGGTCCAGTGCCTCATGTGCTCCATGTGGGCACATAATGAGTGCGCAGGTGCGGAGAAAGACGAATATGTCTGTGACTGGTGCAAGTAGTCTATTCTGAAGTATTGTATTTTTAGTTTTTATTAATAAAAAATTCAGTTAATAAATTTATTTATTTATTTTTAAAGGTATTCCATATTTACACCCTATATTTTCAAGAGGTGATTTTGACATTTCTTCTAAGGGTTTTTTTCAAAAAGCATGAGGGTTACATAAATTTGATTAAAGACTTTTATCCCTAACTATATTAGGTAGAGCCTCGCCAAACAACAAACAAAATGGTATTCCATATTTGCGCCTTCTCCTCTATATTATTACATGTTATCGCCGGAGCAGCCGAGTGGTTAATACATTCGACTAAAGGTTCCTTGCTAGAGCGTGGATTTGGATCTTCAATCGATCTAGATATCTCGTGCTATGGGTAGTTATTTCGTCCTTCACATTGAGAATTTCGAGGTCTTGATTGATGGATGACTTGGTTAGACATATACTATGGCGCGTTGTAGATTACTCTCAGTGTTTGAGATTGAAAATGTTGTACGTTGATGCTGCTTGTAGTTTCCCACAATTGGATTCCATGTCTCCAAACCGGTTTCAGGATCATTTTGTAGAGTAAGAGCTTATTTCCATAGATAAATGGTAGTTGGGGCCCATTAGTCAATACATCTTGCTCCACGTTGTTTGTTCCACGTTAGTTTTGTATCAAGATAGATTTCCAGATATTTAATATCATCTATTTATGTTGCCCTTCTGCTGATTTAGCCTTATTTGCTTTAATGCACCATCGTTTGAGCTAAACTTTAATATTATTAAGGTGGCGTTGAAGGCAGTCGGAGGCTTGTTGGGATTGGGATGGGATGCCATAGCGGCATTGTCACCTGTAAAGGTAGTTGTGTATAGCAAACGCCCGAAGATACTGCCTTGTGGCAACTGGAATATCTACTATACTAGAGTGGGCTTCACCATATTTCACCAAAAATTCGGGTATGTTATTATCACTTTACAAAACAGGTGGGTAGGTTTAGTAGGTATGTAATTTAGTAGATCAGATCATCATACCAAACCATGTTAAAAGCTTGTGTGATGTCAATAAAAACAGTTGTGCAGTACCTCTTGTTTTCAAGGTAATCTTTAATTGTTCTGAGTGTACGGTGGGTTGGTTCGATGATTGCGTAATGATGGTGAAATCCAAATTAGTAATTGGGTATTAGCTTCATCTTTTTTACTGGGTTTAACCATTCTAAGAAGAGCTTCTCAAACACTTTGAACAGAGAAGACTTGCTAGACAGAAATACCTTGGTGGTTTGCCATTGCCTTTCGAGGGAAGCGGTTTGATGTTTTCGGTGTATGTGTGGCCCTAGGAATCGAACCTGGGCCAATCTTAATCTCAGTGATCAGACGCACGCTGAACCAACCGCGTCATTGATAATATAACGCGTTTTAAATTTTTTGGTTGGATTAGTATAATATATATTTGAAATGGGGCTTGAATAAGCTGTTGTATAGGATCTTCCTCCTGTGTTATTTCTCTTGTGAAGGATTTGAATACTTGGTTTTGGTAATCAGAGAACCCCTTGACTTTTTCGTGGTCGCTTCTATTCAAATTTCGTTGCTTTTTCTAACTGGTGGATTATTTTTTTGTGCATTCGTAATTCTTTTAGTCGTCTTCCGAAGCGTATAGTCCATGGCTTCCGATGGGGAGAAATTTTCTAGGAATTTTTTTGTTTTCTTCTAAGACTTGTTTTAATTTTCTTGTTACGTAGATTCCTCTTATCTTCTGGGCCTGTGTTATTTACCAGCGTTTCCTTATTTTGGTTTTGATGTAGTCGAGGCAATAGCCGGACATGTCTGTTATTATTGTCATATCGGGAGTAGCATACCACACAGCTTTCCATATTGCCTTCGTGAGATGTTCAGTCGCCAATTCAGTTTCCTCATTCGTTTTGAATGGTACATGTAGATCTATCGTGCCAGCACTGCCAGCACGATTGCTTTTAAAGTGTTGCAATTTGTTTTTTTTTTTTTTTTTTTGTTAAGGTTGTTTGATTCTATTGCAAATTTGTGAATACAGATTAACAAAACCAAGGGTTTACTCTGATAACAAGTCGAGACAGTGCATTTTTTAACTAGTGAAGTGGGCGACACAAATGTCGCCCACTTGTAAAAATTAGTCGCCCAGTGACTGAAATTTTGATGTACTAGGCGACAAAGAATTTGGTCAATTTGATCCACGAACGGCTGTGGCAAAATTTTTGGGACAATAGGAGCGCCGATATAGTGTTCCAGATGCGGAACTATATAGAAATAGGGAATTTGTAAAACAAAAATATTATAATTGAAAATCATTTTCCTTTTATTAGGTAAAATTTCTAACATTTCGTTAACAGTAAAATCAGGTTAGGTTCAAAATATTTTGGGCTTTGTCGCCCAGTGATTTTGGCTTAAAAAATGCACTGAGTCGAGACCTAATTTGGTAGTGAGGTACCTCTGTGAGATGCCTTTTTTATTTGATGTGGGAATTTAATCGATATTTTTAAGCTTTTTCCTACTGTTAAAATTTCCATTCCGAAACTAGTGGTTAATACACACTGCCTATTTTCATTCTGGGTGTGACCCGCAGATATTCTTTTATTCAACTGTAAGTAATTACTTATTAAACACATCCTGAAATTGTAATAAATCTGTTTCATACAATCGTCGTTTAGGCCTTTAAAATAAACTGTCATTCGGAAGTTACGTATAACTACGTCAAAATACATGCTGAAACAAACAATACGTGTAGGTATCAAAAAAATAAGGTGAAGTAATTATTTGCAAGGCGATTATGAAATTAAATATTAATTCAACGTTTTTAAATACTGAAAATAGTAATTTGCTTTCAAAAAATCATTAAAAGACTGCTGATATTTCAAAACCACAAAATTTTAATGGTTTCTGTTTTTTTTTAAAACAATTCAAAGTTTTATGATTATTAGAAACGTTGTGACATCTAAAAAGGGGTGGAAATATTTATTATTAACTAACTTTAAATATTAATTAAAAGTCCTTTTAACGCCCCTTTTTTCCAGCGTGTTCTTTTAAAACGAGCAAGAAAAAAGTACAATAAAAAAATCTGATTACATAACGCTTGCATTTGCGTTATCATTGCCTAAGTTTTGATTCTCAAACGGTTACGGTGAATGCCCATAAAAAGGACTTACAGTCACCTAACCTTTTCGAGTATAAATTTTATAAAATCCTACGATATGCATGAAATTACCTAAAATGCCATCTCACATAATAAAAATGACAAAAGTGAACAGAATTCCACTCCCATACAGTTTGCATAAATTGCAGTCGTTTCCGAACTATCTAAAAAACGATTCATTTTAAATGTCTGGTGATATAAAGTGATGTTTTTATTTGTACCTGTCATGACTTACATAAGTTCATTCAATCATGATATCAACAAGATTAATTAATAATACACCGAAGCGATCTCTTTCATTTTTTTTTGTACATAATCACAGAATACATAACATGATTAAAAATTTGTATTTCGTAATACAAAAACAGAATACCTTTAAAGATACAAGTGTAACAAAGTTTTTATTTTTTATTTATTTTTTAGCGTTACCATTAATAAAACGGTGACCTCTTACAAGAGAATGTAAAATTCTTGATACATATTCAGCGTGGAAAACTCATCGAGATAAATAAATAACAAGTAATAAAATAACCTTGATTAAAATATAAAACAAAGATATAACACTTATGCTAACAACATTTAATGACTATAATTTATTAAGTGTGTCCATGAGTAAGAGGAGGTTCTAATGAGATAGATGGCCTTAAAAAGTTACCGTGGTTTTGGAAAGGAGGAAACTGGGCTGATGGTGGAACGTTATCGAACCCATGAATTTGCCTAAAATGGGGATGGTGTGGTAAATGTAAAGGAACCTGCAAATCCGTGTGCCCTGGTTGAATCGCCGCTTGGGGATTAAACGGGGGTTGTGGTCCATGATCCTGAACTTCTGGGGGATGATGAGCTGGTATTGGTTGTAAGTGGGTCACTTGATTTGGGACTTGCGGAGTATTAATCGGATGTAGATGAGTAACCATTGGAACGAAGTTTGTATGCACTTCTGGTGGAAAAGGAAGCGCATGGGGTTGCCTTCCCACGATAAGATCTGGTATCGGTACTCTAGGTACAGGAACCGGTACTGGTTCTTGTACGGCCGTTACTGGAAATTGATTATTGAAAGGTACAAAATGATTGGTACCATGGAATTCTACGGATATCGGAGGAAGGGCGGGATGTGGATGAGTTTCAACTGCTACTGGTGGATGAGGTGGTGGAGCTGGAACAGGATGGTGCTGTGCTGGATGAATGTGAACTGGTGGAGCTGGATGAACAGGTGGGTACACAGGGCCTGGTGCTGGATGAACATGAACAGGAAAACCTGGTGCTGAATGAACAGGAAAGGCCGGCGCTGTATGAAGAGGAAAAGTCGGGGCTTGATGAATAGGAAAAGCCGGCGCTGGATAAATATGGGCAGGTGGAGCTACTGGATGAATATGGGCAGGTGGAGCTACTGGATGGATATGAGCAGGTGGAGGAATCGGACCTGGAAAAACAGGGTGATGTGTAGGTACTAAAGCGGGTGCACTTGGAAAATGAACAAGTCCGGGCGCAGTATGGGCTGGTAAAACAGGCGAAGGGAAAGTGGCGCCTAAAGGCAGTACCCCTAATTGAGGTCGTGCTACATGCAGAAACGGTACTTGAGGTAATAGTGCTGGTTTTGCCACGGGTGTTTGGAAGTAATAGTAATTGTGAATAGGTTTGGCAGGTACAAAAGGTTTGACTGGCACTGGTGCTGGTAAAATTTGCTGTACAGGTACAATCGGTTCTTCAACTACAGCGTGTACGTGTTCATCCACCCAAGGTTTATGAGGTGCTACCGGTGCTACTGGTTTCCATCCATGGTCTACGTGATGGTGATGAACGGGTGGTAAATAATGTCTGATTGGTGGGCCAACGGGTTTCCATGAAGGCCTTATGCTTTGCTGTAGTACCGGTTTTAAAACTGTTACGGGTTTAATCACTGGCACATATTTTATATTAATAGGGCTATAGCCGAGCACATATTTAAAACCATGGGGATGAATTCCAACATGTTTTCCGAATGCGTAATGTCGATGTGATCCAAGGGTACGTTTTGCCGGATCCTTAGGAGGATATTCATATTCTGGTTGATTAAGTGGATCCAAATGAAACGGTTGTTGTTCTTGTAAATGTTGTGGTTTTGCTACTATTAATTTCATACATGTGAAAATTAATAAAAACCGTACCTGCAATATTAAATTCATGATAATCACCACGCCACAAATTTAAATTAATCCCTCACCAATATTTTCATTGCGAATGCACTTGTGTTACTTAAACAAAATAAAACTTAACAACACTACACTAAAAACGTATCACAGTTGTGTCTAACAGCAAAAGAAACAATCCACCCACTTTCTTAATGCTTTTATATCGATAGTTTTCTTTGGACGAGGATCGCATATCAATTTATTGATATAGGCTACTTTTATTTGTATTTGTATCAATGTCACTGACAAAGAAAGTACTGCATTTAATTGTATTCGTATGAGGTTTACTGTTCTCGCTTATTTTTGGTGAGTGCGAAAGTTAAACGGATATATCGCATTCAATTGACGTGTTTTTAAATTTCTTTCGGATGCTTTTAGGCAAGTGAAAGTGTTCAAGAATTTTATCTCAATCAGGAATTTGATTGGAATGCATTTTATGTTGCATTTAATCTTGATATTCTGATACGTACAAATACATGTGATTACTCAAACTGCACGTTTAATTATTGTTATTTTGTTAATTAATTAATTTATATTACAATTGAAGGTGCAGAAGATGATTTTTCAGTTGAAAAGCAATTTTTAATATTTTCCCTTCATTTTTATGCCCTGAAAATGCTCATTTTAACTTAGTTTGTTAATTATTTATTTCATGCTTTCAATATTGATTGTTTAAACCTATGATTACGTTATTAACCCGCTTCAACAATCGGTCAATTATTTAATGCCATTGTACTGCTTGCGTGTAAAGCTTTTTTAAATTAATAACATAAACTAGTGCTTAGCCTCGAGGTATTTCTGGAAGTGAAACTATTAAATTATAACGCATAACGAAAATGATTTTAGCAGTATAATTAAAGCGATTCTAAATAATCGCATTTAACTGAATTACACTATAATTTATATGGATTTTAATTTCAGTGTATCCGTTAATTGGGCTGTCGTTAATTAACTGTTGGAGGATGAATGGAATTTATTAATTAGCATAATTCTTCCTTGTGTTTTTTGTTCAAGCAACCTTGTTTTCAGTTTGAGTAATTTTAAATGTCCTTAATTTGTTTTTATAACTGTTTGATACGGTGCGTAATTTTTATGTGTCATATTTTAGATTTTTTCTCTTATTAACTTTTTAACAAGTAGTAAAAAATGTATAACTTGAAATTTATGAACCAATACAACTGGTTGTTTGAAGTTTTATTATTATATTAATTTGCTTGCAGATTTATAATAAACTTTTTGCGGTTTTTAAGCTTGAATGGATATATCTTTTGAATTATGTGTTTTTTTATAAAATAATCATGATTATTGAATTGCTTCTGTTGCAAAACTTTTTAATTTACAAGAGTAAATTAACTTAGGTACTTTTTATTGAATATATTCAATAAATTTTGTAGATAAGATACAGCTGTTTTTGTTAATAAATATTTATTAAAAAATGTGTAAATTCACTTTGAGGATGGATCAATTTCATAGTTATAAATTTCTTCGTTTAATTTTAGTTATCGAATAACGATAATGAATTAAACGAATCTTAAATTAAGTGTCTTCGATGTTTCAGCACTGGAAATATTCATTATTTAATTTATTAAATTTTTCAAAAGTGATACAATAATAAATTTCGTGTCTGAATTACTTTAAAGATTGAAATTACTTAAATTAATATTGTATATAATATAATAATAAAATAATATAAAAATGATTGGCAAGTGAGGTTGATTTGATTGATTTGGCTTGGAATAGATTTAGTTTTAATTAAATTTCAAGTATTGTTAGTTCCTAAACTTCTGCAATAAACAACTTTCCATTGCAACTTCTTAGCTTGTAGTACGCTGCATGAGCTGGTTGTTAATCCAGTATCGTAAAGTTTATTGGTCCAATATTTAAATTACTGCGCCTTTAACATTAATTTTATGTTATAGTTGTGTGCTATGCAGGGCTGGATTAAAATATTTTTTTTAATTACTCGCTCGTTTTGTTTAGTTCGTTTGAAGTTTTAAATCTAATGACTCAGGCTTGATTTTTATAAGCTTTACTTTACGTGCTCAGCACCCTAATTGGTAGATATTATTCACCTGCAAATGCTCAACTTTCAAGCATTTTTCTAAATTAAATTTTTTAGGATTCACTCCTTTGGGGAAGTACTTTTAATGAACTTTTAATTGTAATCGTAATTCCTAAATTTCCAATTACATGTCAATTGTTAGGAATTATTAAATAATTTTTTAGAGGAGGTGTGTTGGATTTTTAAACATATTTAACGTTTCGTATGTTTGGAAAAATACCTACTCAGAAGAAAACATCGAAAAACGAAAAGATAAGTGAAGAAACATGGAAGCTCATGGAGGAGAGAAGAACACTTAGTCGAGGTACACAAGAATATTATAAGGATATAAGTAGATGTTTTAACCAAGGCATTAGAAGTTGCAAGTTACAATATAAAAATGATTACAGATACAATAGAGAACAATAAGAACATGAGAGTTCTAAAATCAAAACTGACATCTGGTAAATTAAAACTCAATAAATTAAAATATAAAAATGGGACAATAGTCATCGATAACATTAAAATATAAAGTCAATGCCCAAGTTTATCTGCCATTAAAGGCACGTATCTGTACGTATCTGCTCTAATTAAATTCATAAATCACACAGGTAGTACGTAATAACTAATAACCGAATAACCAATTGGTCACTGATAATAATCGACAATTTCATTGTCTTGGTTGCTCTTTAAATACGAAATTTATGTACGAACACGTAGCGAAAGTTGATAAAATCAACATCAAGATTAACAATAATGCAATACTCTTTTATAAAACTTTTTTATATGATTGGTCCACAAAAGCGCGTTTGTAGTTCAACAAAAATTGAACTATATAATTGCATAACAATTTAAACGATGGAAAAACGGTGTAACTGTGGCTGGCTATATCAACTTTCGCTAGTATTAAAGTATTACACCCAAGAATTTGCCAAGTGCAAGTCGGCGATCATTCTTTTTAAAACTAATACGTATTAATAAAAACACAAGCATGGAATTAACCTAGTTATGAAATTTTGTTATTTAAAAGGTTCTACTTCCTCATATTATTAAATTAAACAGGTGGCTCCTCTTCAAATATTTTATAAGGTTCGTTATATCATAACTGGAATTTATTTGTAAGAATTTCGAAATTTATTCCAAGTAAATTTGATTGGTCACTCCTTTTTTTTCTTTATTTAGTATCACTTCAAGGCAAATTATTCTAATCGATAATGAAATGGTTTTCATTTAAATTCTTATACTTCCGACTTTTTGTTAAATTTTCGACGTTATTTGCTTGTATTAATTTGTTAAATTTAATCAGTTTTATAAGTAAGGAGAATTTTCATTTTAAATACGTTATGGAGAAATTAAAAGTCAACTCTTCTTAAAAGCAAAAATATTTTTAGCATAATTAATGCGTCAAAAAATTGTTTGAATGAAATGATGAATATCGCCTATTTTAAATTTAATTTATAAGGAATTTAAATTATTAAATGTAGCGTTTGTTTAAAAATATTGTATAAAAAATGCAGCTAATACCCGCACATAAAGTTTTAATTAAAAGACAAAATCCCAATTTAATTAATTCTCATGATTTAATCGTCAAAATCAAAGCAAAATATTAACAGAAATTTGTTATGACGTTTAAAATTAATTAAAGTTTTCCTGCGGTTGATCGCGTGCAGCGCTTCTATAAAAGGTTATTATAATTTAGTTTCAGAAATGAAAATTGAATTTCGTAACATTAGTTCCGTTTCTTTCCTAACGTATAAAGTTGACCAACAAACAAGTTTGCTGATGGTCGATTTTATACGTGATAACCATATTAACAAAAAGAAAGTTATGAATCGACACATGCCTATGAATCTTTATAATTTGCGACCGCCTTATATGGTTTATGAAATATTTTTTGTTACATTTTCTTTTTTTATTTTGTTCTTATTGTTATTATTACTATATTAGACACTTTTACCTTTGTAAATGTCAACCAACTTTTTAATGAAAACAAACAAGTCTCTTTAACCTAATAATTAGGTAGGTAGGTTGTCATTTGTTAATTAAATATGGTATGTATACTGGTAATTTTATTTGTAGGAAATTCAGCCTGAACGTTATCCTTATGATTTATTTATTTTGCTTGGTTAAAAGAACTGGAGCATCATTGAATGATTCATATGTTGTACAGTAAAAAATGTACTAAATTTATGCATTCCTTAAGCTAATAAATTCTTCAATAACCTTCGCTAACAAAATTAACATTTTTACTATGTTTTTATTTGAAAAATGCACTTTTTACAAAAATAAAGCCTATTAGATCCATATAGGGATATAGGGTATTGTAACTGTACGAACCCCAGGTGTGTCACCCTTTACAGTTTTTCGCTGTGATCGTCTAGTTTTTCACTAAGATTTCCTTCACCCTCAACCCTTATTGGTTAAGTGAGAAGCGTTGCCTCTCATGTACGAGAAAATACGAGATACTAGGTATCCTCGTACATTGTAAGGGATGTTTCACCCTATCGTTGATTGAGAATATGCCCAAGACATATCTCAGTAATCAGAATTGTCGTTTTTGTTGTAATTAATTGTGATCAGCACTTACATCAGGACAACCTTACAGTAAATTTAGATAAAGTTTAATCTTGAATACGTGAAATATATTAAAACTGCTAACTTTTCGGTTAATTTGGATTACTCAGGGCGGCCCCTCAATTGGAAGTACGGCACCGCGGTGTACGTAGTACGAAGAATTTCTACATGTTACTGCAAAACAACTAAGTGCAATACAACCAACTGTATACTTTACGTTTACAGTAATTAGATACACTAATTAGCGTACTAGTCGAAATTCCAGACGGCTATACATATAGACTGAATAACCAGGACTGGTTCTTCGATAAGATTTTCTTGTATATTTATACTAAAAATGCTCATGTAGCGGGGAGTGTAATTAGATGTTCTCACGAGTGTTTTCATAAATGGATTGGTATCCAAATGTTCCCATGCGTAACCCTTGCTCTCTAATATCATAAATTCCATGGTTGAGTTAACATCCCAATGCTCTGGTATATTTTAAATTACTCTGAAATTTGATATTTTTAGCAGACCACGTGTGGGTCCCCTTGTTTACATATATGCGGCGAACTAATTTGCCAAAAGGAACGTGATTTTACGCTTAACATTTATGATGTTTCTGTTATTAGTTTACACATGAAATCGATACTTTCTGTCACATTCTTGCCCCCAAGAAACAACCATAGCGATATGCTTTAAATAAAAGCAATTACATTAAAATATAATCCCTGAAAAATAGAAAATTAAAAAAATACGCAGGTGGCTATTACAGTATGTTTACTTCAAAAAGATTCCTGGCGACGCCCAACATGGCAAACTAATCAACTAAAGTCTAAAAGGCAATTTAAAATCACGTTGTAAAAGTAGGGAGATAAGTCTAAATAATTTCGATTAAATACGAATACATCATACAAGATGCATCTTAAATGACGGATAATATCCACACATTAGGTACATATACAAGGCAAACAAAATATGCCATATTAGACGTCAAAGTAATAAGAGGGGCCGAACTAAACACTAACCACAGACTCCTAATAGAGGATACAAGATTCCACAGCAGACAGCCTGAAAAGTCGGCGAACTATGAACAAATAAAAATAATTGGGCTGACTAATTGAACCGGAAATTGCAGAAAAATATACAAACAAATTAGAAGAAACACTTAAAGCATACAAAAGACAGGAAACCGAAGAACTAAGACAAAATATAGAACAGAAATGGAGAATACTTGAAACAGGGCTATTGGAAAAAGCAAAAAGTGTACAGGGTGTCCCAACCATCTGGGATTCTTCGGTAGCGTCTTTATTATTATAGTTATGTCAAAATATTATTAAGAAAAGTTGTAGGGTTTGATGTTCTACATATTCTAAAATTATTTTCATATATACAGGGTGTTTCGTAAACATGTGACGATATCAAGTTGTGTTTTTTAAATCGATCATCCCACATTTTTTTACATATTTGGATTCTCCCTTCAAGGGCGATTGCAACGATATAGCATTATATGGGTCTATTATTAATAGTTCTGTAGTTATTCATTTGTTTGTGATAAAAATAACCTTACTTTGAACGAATATAACACCGTAATTACGCCGAAATTTTAACTACTTTTTGGGGTACAATTTTTTGGATCTATTTTCAATAAAACTGCGAGGACTAAGAGGCTCTAGGTATCATTAGAGACCCTGTATATATTAGGATAAGAGTTGGGAAAATGAGACTATTTTGACAGCAATTTTTGATCCAAACACGTGATCAACACAAACGCCATTTTAATTGTCATTACAGTGCCACTTAACCAGTCAAATATAAAAACCGCAAATATTTTAACACAAGATTTATTTGAACAGATTAACATTATTTTCCTTTATTTCAGTTCTATTATAACAATTTCTTGCGCTGCAGCCAGTCATTTTGTCGTATTTGACCCTTTATTAATAAACATCAAAAGTGTCAATTTTAACAGATTTCAAGTAAATGCATTTTAATTAAGTAGTCCATGCAAAAATTGATCCAAACCAATCAAACTGTATTACGGCATTTTCCCAACTCTTATCTTTATGTATACAGGATCTCTAGGTATCATGTGACTGCAGCACTCACTATCGTTCGTGCTGCAAACTTCACATTCGTGTGGCAAACGCAAGCTTTCAACACTTGTATTACAAATAACTATAGCATAACACAAACTATTGAGAAAAAAATGGCCACGGGGAGAGAAACACACTTGCTGTTTGTCGATCTATCGAAAGCTTACGACAATGTCCCTATATTAAAATTATGGAAAGTTCTAGAAAACACAGCTATTAACAACAAAATTATACAAGCAATTAGAGAGATGTATAAAAACTCATTATCTAGAAGTTGAGAAATTCGCTATCCAAAACTTTTGAAGTTACCAAAGGCCTACCACAAACCACAAGGGTGCTTACTTTCACCGACCTTATTTGAAATTTATATTGACCATGAAATAAATACCACGGTATGGGAATTCCATTACCAGATGAAACCTGTCTTTACACATTACATTTTGCGGATGAGCAGGTGGTCATCGCATAAGACAAGGATGGTTTAGATTATATGAGCAGGAAATTAATAGAAGAGTACAGAAAATGGGGTCTACATAAGCATTAATACGGATAAGACCAAGTACATGTGCGTGGGCGTGGGCGGACTAGCTGAAGACTTGATATTAAACGATGGACCAGTAATAAAGGCTTGTGAAGAATACTGCTATTTGGGTACAGAAATAAGTACTAGTTCAAGAAGAACAGAGAATTATGAAAGGCAAGAAAATGATAGGAGCTCTTAACTCAATTCTATGGATATGAAATTTACAACACAATGTATTGTACAGGGTGGCCCATTTTCGAAGGGATTGCAGGCTATCTCCTTAACTATTACATCTACGCAAAAAGTAATAAAGGTGTCTCGGGTCAAATTTTTGAGAAAAATCTAATGGTGCAAACCGAAATTTAATATCGTCTTTTGTTTTCGAGCTACAAGCGAAAATTGAATTTTTCGGAAATTCTTTTCGGAGTTATAACTCTTTTGTTTGTAGAGATACGAACAAAAAATAAAAACATTCTTAAGGCACTTTTTCATGTAGAATTTAATGGTGATATTGGATTTTTAATTTGCATATTAAGTTTTGAGTTATAACATAAACTTGTGTTTTTTTAAATAGCAACCGTAGTTGGCTTTGGCATCAGTAAATAGGTCGCTTTTCAACGTTTTCAAAAATATATGGTTTAATATACTTATTTTAAATAACGAATGAAATATCAACAATTTTCTAATATTGATAAATCGTAATTGAATATAATTATCAAGCAACCCTTGGAACACAAAAAAAATGAATAAAAAAACAAAATAAATTACTGTTCTGTCAAATTAAGCAGTCTTTGTTTAGTTATGTAGCTTTACTTTAATACTTATGTAAAAGTAAGTCTCCAACCAAATATGGAAACATGTAAGAAACTTGAGAATAGGTTTATTAATTTTGGATCTTTCAACAAACCACGAAATAAATAAAATATTTAACCAAGATAAAACGAAAACACTACAAATAGTTTAGATTAGAGTATGTAACAGCATCTCCAACCTATTCCAGTAAAGAAAAAATACAGAATAATGTATCCCAGATAAGAATCAGAACATTGTGGATACTAAATTTAATCCCTCTAGAATGCGTCTAAATAATCATTTATACCGCAGTATTCTTAAATATTGGCAAGTTTATTGAGATTTAATTGTTATTTGAGATAAGTGTAGTAAACTGTATACTTAAACTGTCACACATAAACAGTCATTGTAACTATTAAGCAGTTACACTTTACATTTACTTTTTACATAAGTAAAGCTACATAACCAAACGAATACCTATTAATTTGACAGGACAGTCATTTATTTTGTTTTTTTATTCATTTTTTTTGTATTCCAAGGGTTGCTTGATAATTATATCCAATTATGATTTGTAAATATTAGAAAATTGTTGATATTTCATTCGTTATTTAAAATAAGTATATTAAACCATATATTTTTGAAAACGTTGAAAAGCGACCTATTTAGTGATGTCAAAGCCAATTACGGTTGCTATTTAAAAAAATACAAGTTTATGTTATAACTCAAAACTTAATATGCAAATTAGAAATCCAACATCACCATTAAATTCTACATGAAAAAGTGCCTTAAGAATGTTTTTATTTTTTGTTCCTATCTCTACAAACAAAAGAGTTATAACTCCGAAAAGAATTTCCGAAAAATTCAATTTTTGCTTGTAGCTCGAAAACAAAAGACGATATTAAATTCCGGTTTGCACCATTAGATTTGTCTCAAAAATTTTGCCCGAGACATCTTTATTACTTTTTGCGTAGATGTAATAGTTAAGGAGATAGCCTGCAATCCCTTCGAAAATGGGCCACCCTGTACTATATGAATGTGAAGTATGGCAGATGAATGCTAAAATAGAGGAAAAATTAAAGGTAACAGAAAAGGATTATGTGTGACGATCAGCAGGAATATCAAGATTTTACAGACTCAGAAACGAAAGAGTTAGGGAGGTAATGCAAGTAGAAACGTTAATAATAGAGGATGTCAGGATGTACAATCGTGGTCATATGTTTTGTCCCTCGGAGCCTAAATGTATAGGCAGCACATTGCACGAGCGGCTGTTAGTAACGACCTACGTTCGCCGGAACGGGCTACTTTCACAGATACTTTCAGTCGCTTGTCCAACCCATAATTGTTAACAATCTGTCTCAAAAGATTATGATTTGGCTACCTGCTAAAAACCTGAATAGTAAACTACTCAAAAATGAATAGGGATATTTTATGTATTGTTGTTTATGTAAAAATTATCCCTATTCATTTTTGAGTAGTATATTTGTCCTAAACAGGAAAGCTAAGTATAGAAAATGTTTAAATCGTGTTTTATAACGAATTTTAATAGTAACAATATTTACAGTAATTAAGTCATTTTTTTAATGAATATGTCATAGTTTTAAATAATGTTGTATCGTAATATAAATTGCTAACAACCATTTTGTAATTTGATTTGGGGAACGCCTTTTACCTGCAAAATCAGAAGTTTTGCAAACGTAAGGCTAGTAATAATAAACATAATAATAATTAACATATGTTTTTAAGATGTAATTAAGTACCAACAATGTGTTTTTATCGAAATTACCAAATAGTGGAACAAACAAAGTTTGTTGAATAACAAATAAAATTCGCAAATAATTCAACTGTCCATAACCAGCTACCCATTATAACTCCGACTCGGTAAAGATCATTTAAAATTAATATTAATTTATGCAGCCTAACGAAAACAATACACATAAAATGCATGAGTTATTTTGGACAATCTTTGTAAACTGATATGGAAATATTTCAGTAGGATAATGCATTTTTAAAAGTTTCAAACAAAAATTGAACTTGTAATTGCAAAGAAGGATTTAAATATTTACTTGGATTACCGCAGACCAACAATAGACACTACCGGGGAGAAGCTTACCTATACGTAAAGTGTTTACAAAAATACCAGTTAAAATCACAAAATTTCAGTTTTAAAAGTTTCATAAAATAGCAAAATTATTAGGAGGTTGGTTTTACTACATTTACGCGTCTTAAGGGCCAATTGCACCGACCTAAGTTAATTTTACCTAGAATTAAGGAAAATGAAAATCCATAAATTAAACTTACTAAAGACATTTTTAAGAATGAGTACGTCATTATATAAAAACTACCACTCTATTATGCCTTATAAAATTTATTTTTATTCATTTATGCATTAATTATGAGAACTGTTACCTATGCGTAATTATTTTTTCTTAATCCTAGGTTAAATTAACTTAGGTCGATGAAACCTGATCCTAAGTTTAATTCTTCAGTCTTCGGCCATTAAAATTTTTTAAAGACGTGTTTCCATGGTACCTTCCAGAGATTTAATTTTTCCTAGAAAAGTTCACACAATTTCAAATTCCATACCGGTTCTACAGAAAACAGCTTAAAGGATTTTGTACAATGCAGTTTTATTTCCGAATATAACTAAACATAAATGATACGCCTGAGAATAAGTTAAAATTGTGTATGGTAACCCTGCACCAATTTATTGTAATTTGAACTGACCTTTATTGAGCCAACCCCAATTATCTCACTACATAATCTACTTACTTATGTATAAAGCTGTGAATTTATGCAAATTGCATATCTTTTATTTTTCAATCTACGTAACTGTGTTTTTGAATGTGATCGAATTAGGATATTTTTAATTGATTAAAACCAATTTAATTTTGCAAATATTGACCACATGTCTTGCATTTCTTAAATGAAACATGCATAACATGCATATTTTTCAAATTTCTCTTATTTCACATTACTTTTTTAGCTATCTAGGAATAATTACGTGCGCCTGTTTGGAAACTTCCTTGCAAATTTTTATAGCTGAAGATATTGGGTTTAGTCAGAGAGTTGTTTCAAATGAAATTCATTTCTTTTGTTTTGTACGGTTTTGTAACCCTTTGTTAAAGCTAAATGGTACCTGTCAATCAAGAGGATTAAAATATAGTAATTCTAGGTAATTCTTAAGATACTAAGATAGTTTAACCCTAGACTGTGGTTTAACCACCAATTTAACGTGATTATTTGAAATGTGCTTAGGTATAGCGTGTTTTGTAAACATTGTGAAAAACCAGAAGTATTTATTCTTTACTAGTTTTGTTTTTTAATTCATACCAAGTAGCATTATTCACTTTTAAATATTCCACTCGGTAAAATTAATAGAGGGTTAAAAAAAACAATGATTTAAACGCAAAATTGGAAAATGTATCGCAAACACTTTAACAGCGCACAATTTCCTAAACATTACATAGAAAATTTATATTTAAACTTGTTCCACTCCAATTTTACGAAAGACTTGAAAGAATTTGTTCCGTAATATAAATAACTGTTAACTAATTGTCAATCGCACTGCGTTGTGAAAATGAAATTCTAACAACATATTTTTGTTAGACTATCTGAGAATGACCGTCATACAAGTTTCAGGTGATTTTGCAAACAGTAAACTGTAATACAAATTCGTATATTGGAAATAAATACTTAATTTTGTTACTATCAAATTTTATATTACAGTTTTTGTATTTAAATTGATAAAGAAATCTAGTGGGTCACTAATAACTACTTATACTTAAAACTTCTAAGACCTAAATCTTAATCCTGTTCGAGAAATTCGTACCTGGCAGCTATTGTTAATGTGTGCACGTTGAACAATGTCTTTAAACACCCTGCCAGGAAAAGTAAAGAAACCCGCTCCGAGGACCGTATGTCGTTACTAACAGCCGCTTGTGCAATGTGCTGCCTATACATTTAGGCTCCGAGGGACAAAACATATGACCACGATTGTACAACAAAAACAACTGAGTTGGTATGGCCATATGCAAAGAATGAATGAAGAACGAATCCCCAAACAAGTACATCAATGGACACCAATGGAACGAAGAAAAAAGGGAACACCAAAAATAACATGGGCGAGTGGTATACAGAAAGCAATGTCTGTCAGGAATCTACCTCCAGGTGACTGGAACGATCGTGAAATTGGGAACCGTAGGGCGTAGAAGATCGCTATGAAACGGGGATATACATATTCGAAAATAGCGAGGAACATTATTTAATGAGACCGCATACTAAAGGTCGAATTGACACTAATTTAAAGCTGTAATTAAAAGAGGAACAAAATTATAGAATTGAGATTTTAAAACGTGTAGTAGCTGTAATCAAAAATCTTCTTACAGTTAACAAATGTTAAATTTTTCAGAATACTTTGTTTAAATTTAAAAATATCTAAAATTAAAACTTACCAGAAATGTCACGATACATTTTATTCGTTTCACGAAAATAGCACCAATTTAAAATAGTAGCCGAGTAGTAGCCTAGTAGTAGATGCGCTTTGAAATCCCTGTAACCCGCAAGCCTAGATTTCATCCAATAAAACAATAAATAAATTTATTTTCAAACGAATTTAAAGATCTGTGGTTTATCCGACCTCGCCCAATAAACAAACAAGCATAAACGTTTATTTAAAAGAAATTGCGCGAGTTTTCGAAGTTTATGCACATTAAAGATAATTACAAGATTAAATTCCAAATAATCAAATCGCAAAAAATTAAATTTCATAATATTCTTCACGGTATCATGGCATACAGCTTTCCTTTCTGTTGTAATTGAATACTTTCAGGTTTTAGCAATGATGGGTTTGTATATTTACGTTAAATCTTTTGTTTATTTATTTAATTTAATTTAAAACAATTATGTTACATAAATTTAATATTATAGATGTAATTGTTAATATAAAACATAAACAAACAACTGGTACGTTTAATTTTAGTCCATTGAATCAACTTTTAAAATTGATTAACGGATTACTACAATAAACACATTAAACCTTTATAATATAATAAATTAAAATTGGTTCTGGTAATGCAAGATGTGCAAGAATAAAAATAAAACAAGAACGAACCTTCTTTCAGACAAAACTAATGAAAGTTTCGAGACAAAATATTAATTTGTTTTTTCCTGGTTGTAAAATAATTTAATTTGCTTTCTTTTGGATTTTTTACCATTTTTCAAAAATTCTTTCAGATGCATAAGTAAAATGTTATACCTAATATTAATTTTGAACTAATAATTTAGTTCTGTTCTAGTCTACCAATTTACATAGTTCTTGTTCATTCGATAGAAAAATAGCTTTACGTAACAAACTTTCGCGAAAAACGTACCATTATAGAAATAAGTAATGTCGCAGAAAAAAACCCTTTCTCCGTAATAAATCAATTGTGACAAGTGAAATGTTTAAACGTCAGAAACGAACAAGCTTAGTTGAATTTATTCAGTCAACGGTTAAAGAACTTCAACAAATCATTCTTCGGAAAATTTAAACGATACGTGTTCGCGATGCGTTTAAAAATAATTTGTGAAATATATTTATTTCTGGTGTTAACTAAAGTTACGGTTGTATCTGCTCAAAATTCGACGACGACGCGTGATAAGAGAACTATAGATAAAGTGCTTCGAGGTGTGGCAGATGCCTTCGGCTATGACATCCAAAAGCGTCCCCCTGTAATAGCGCCGCCACCAACAACTCCAGCTCCTGCAGTTTCGACGTTCTTCCCACCACCCGTTGCTCCTTTACCGCCTGCACCAAGACCTGTAATCTTCCCTTTGAAACTAACAGCGCCGCTTCCACTAGCAAAAGCGCCTCCTCCAACTCCTCCAAATTTACCTGTACCCGTTCCTACGGCGCCGTTGCTGCTACCCAAGTTACCTCCACCACCACCGCCGCCACCGGCAGCGCCACCGAAAGCACCAGCACCTCCACCTCCGCCGCCACCAAAACGACCAGCACCAGCACCTGTTCTTACAGAAACATTTAGAAAAACATTTAATCTGAACTTTAACTGGGACAAAAACGTACAATCAAGAGGACCTGCTCCTGCTAATCCACCTCCAGCTCCTGCTAAACCTCCAGTTGCCGCTCCACCATCACCACCTTCACCACCACCACCACCGCCGCCGCCGCCGCCACCACGAGCACCGGCTCCAGCACCGCCTGTTGCTGCAAGACCAAGTCCCGGAGGTCAAGTATACATAAAGAAACCTCAGCTTTACACAGAATTCGATTATGTAAACGTTGGCAACCAAAATCCTCAGAGCTTACGACAACAAAAAGCACAGGAGCAGGAAGTTTACGATTATCCCGATTATCAAAATCAGAATTTAAATCAGGATGATTCAGAAACATATAAAAAGTATGCTACAAAACTTAGGGAGAACGAAGCCAAACAAAGATTTAAAGATTCTGTGAATGCATTCTGGAGCGCCTATCCCCTAACAGATCAACATGGGTATAAATATATTGCTTCACAAAGGCCACCGGAAGAAAAAGCTCAATTTTCTCAAACTTTCCCCAAGGACAAAGCGAAATACGAAGAATATGACCTCAAACAAGCCAATAAAAATGTGAATAGCTTACAACAACATAATTGTCCTCCAGCTCAGAAGATTTATTTGGGTAAAATTAAGCTTCCGGAAACAACTCAAGGGATTTACAGTGAAGAAGATGAAAAAGAAGCTGAGGATACTGAAAAAGCTTCCATTGGAAGTGAGTCTCCTGATTACGAAGAACACGAAGCTTATGTTTACTTCATTCCAAAGGACTATGACTATTATGTTGATGAAACAGCTCAACCTCAGCAAGAAGAAAGTTCTGAACATGCTGCTAAATATGTTGCTAATTCGGCAAGTCATCAACCCGAACAGATACAGCCTGTTAATCGACATCGTTATTTGCCGAATAATGTAAATGACGATACAACAAATAACAGTGATGCTAACCAGAATGCAGAATCCATTGCACATCCTTTCTATGCAGGAGTTTTACCAGTTCAATTACATGAGCTCGTTAGAAGTGAAAGTCAATCTAAACCTTGGTCCGTACCATATGATTATAATATCGAGGGTACTGAAAACAAAAGTAAATACGTTAAAAAGTACAATCCTCCATCAAAAACTGACCCCGTTGAAGTTGAAGATGAGGACGACGTTTACCATTATGAATGTTGTGGAAAACAGACAGCAGCAAACAATTTTGATTTTTATAGCGTTGCCGAACCCCCTCGCGTTGATTATTCCCAATACGAGAAGTTGCACGTTGATGAAGATGATGGTAAACTTTCTAAAAATGCTAAAATTCAAACGAAAGAAAAGAAGATATCTGTTATAAAAACCAATAAATACGAAAATCCCGTGACATGGTAGCTTTATTAACGAAATGTTATTAGTTATTTAATTTTTTTATTGTGGGGTATGTGTTTAGTGGGCTTACGCATATATTTGCAATTAAGTATTATGCCATTGTAGCTATGCTGATACATTTATTTAGACTCTTGTTGTTTATGTTTGAATGTTGAATATAGTTTATAATTGTTATATCGTTTGCAATAAATACATTTAGAAGTATTCACTCTTTTGTTTTAAATAATTTGTGTTAAGTTTAAAATATTTTAATGGTTAATCATCAATCAATTACAATAGAATGATACCATGAGGTTTCTTATGTGTTATAAACATAGCGATTACTTTACTTATTGTTTTTATAGAATAAAATGGTGATACCTAATAAATTAAAAGGGGTTTTCTAAATACGCTGTTGTATTACAAATTAATCGTACATTTATACTAAGGATGGACAATGTGAAAATTAAAATTAATATTCAACGAGTACATCGATATCAAAAGTTCGTGAATGAATCATTACATTATTGCTGCTGAATCAATGCAACAATAAAAGTGGGCCCATTGTGCTACCTCCCTTCCCAGCACCCGGTCTACCTGTATCACTCAAGCCAATCTACCCTTTAGGTGGACCTGGGAATGTCTGCAGAAAGTATGCTGTGAATTCTGGTCAATCCAGAAGTCCTCCAACATGGTTCCTCTTATCGGAGTCAGCGCTGGACATTCACACAGAAAATGTTCAGCCGTTTCATCTTCAATATTACACCCTTATATTCTAACAAAGAGTCACGGTTTTTTTCGTGATAAGTAGTTAGTTACAATACTTAGCTAATTTCTGCGAAGGAATTGGAGTAATTGCCCTTGCATAACGACCTTTGTCCATATCTAACACAGTGGCGGTTATGAATTTCTTGTTTTATCATGGTACTAAGAGAGGCCAATGAAAGAGCAACAACCGGCTCAAGTCCCCAAAAAGGTAATTCTCAACCTTGCTTAGCTAGGACATCGGCCTGCTCATTTCTGTGAATTCTGGAGTGTCCTTTCCAACTGCTAGTTCTAGGATTTCTTGGCATTGTAGTACCACCTCTGATACTACCTTGTGATTGTTTAACGCTAATAAAGCGGCTCTACTATCTAGTAGGGTATACCTATAAAATTGTTACATATTTATTGTATATTTACTCAGGTGAGTATTTCCCTCGCCTGGGGCTCGGGAAATAAACTTCACCCTCAGGATTAAATGTTGCACTTTAGTCCCTGGGTATATGATAGTATATAATATACTAGGTATTTTATTTGCTTGTTTTCTTAATTTTTTAATTATTATTCAGCTTGAAGCATAACCTAGACATAACATTGAATTACTATCATTCTGGACTAAGCTACCTCTGATTACATACATATGTTTAACTGAGGATTAACATAGATCAAGGTTATTTCTGAATTTGTAAGTTGGGTTGCCTATTCCAATTATTAAGGGGCGCGTCTTATATAAATCACCCAGTATATCTTGATCAAAATATCGATTTAATCAAGATAGCCAAGAAAATGAAATTAAAAGGAGGATATGCTTAGGATGGGATGTATTTAAATCCAATATTCCCCAAAATATAAGCATCCTTCCAAATATTACATATGTATAGATTGGAGACCAGATGGTCCTTTACAAAAGTCAACATCAACATGCTACAAGTTATGGCTATGGAAAGGGTCATGTTCTCATGTTAGGAGTAACTCTCCGGGACCATAAGACGAACCAGTGGATCAGGAACAAAACAAAGGTTGAGGATATCACAGAAAGAGTGGCTAAGTTAAAATTGCAATGGGAGGGTCATCTCATGAGACAGGAAGACCAAAGATGGACGAGAAAGGTAACTGTGTGGTGTCCATGGATGGGGTAGAGAAGTGTCGGAAGACCGAAGACAAGTTGGGATGACAACTTTAAGAAAATAGTTGGGAAAACATGGGGCAGAATTACTTTAGACAGAGAATGATGGAAAAAGAAAGGGAAGGCCTAAGTCCATTGGAGAGACTACAACCGCTGAATAAAAGAAAACAGAGAGAACAAGTTTGGCCCAAATTGGCTGCATGATAAATTGCATGTGGGCTGGTTAACAGCCAGACATTCGCTCTAGAGGTGGAAATGAGACCTTGAAGCTCGATGTCCTGTGGCTCTCGGCTAGCAAGCAGCCGAAGAAGGTGGGTTCGAAACGCTAAACCCTTCAAATAGGGGGTGGTGGTAATCAGGAGGAAAATGGGCGCCACTGCGGAAAATCACCCAAGTTGGTTTCGAGGAACGTACCACAGATAGTTCAATTGAGCTCGAAAGGGGTTGGAGGTGGCTGCACCCTACTCTTGGAGGTACTTGCCCTTATTTACTGAAATAAAAGACTGCAACTGATGGCCAGACTCACAGCTATACACAGTTATTACACAATAGACATAAAACACAAATAAAAGGCGATAATGAATTGACAATGAGATTTAATGGCTGTAAGAAATATTCAAAATATGATATAGGTTCTATCTTAATTTACGTGAAAGGGGATTGAGGGATGCCGCATTTACTCAAGTTACGCAAAGATAATTAACAGCTAGGCTCCCTTAATCGCAATCAAAAGAATGGTGATGAAAAAGCTTAAACTAAAAATCTGGCTACAAATAATTTTACACAAGTAAAAAAGGTTACAACACGCTGGAAACTAAGAAGAGGAAAGCGAAAAAGAGGAAAACCAGTATCACGATGGGAAGACGACCTAGTAAGTTCGGGTGGCGAACTATGGAAAGTAACATAAAATAAGTAATCGTCACGATAGTTCGCACTGTTTCTGAATTATGAACACTAAAGCAAAAAGGTAATACACACTAGTTGAACACTTAAACACTTCGTTGAACAAATTAACCAAAAGAAAGGATGCTTGAAGTATTTGATTTACATATAATAATTTCTGGTGTCTGTCCACGAGTGAATCACAAAATACAGTACTGAACTAAGGCTTGAATTGGCACACTCACAACCGGTAGTAAAGGGCAGCCTAAAGTATTTATCTGGGAAAAGGGCTTCGTTGAGGGTGGCCCAGAAGAAAGCGATGGTAACTTGAAACCCAGGGAGAGATACAAGCGGTCGGCGTAGAAAAGAAGGGATGGGGTCCTTCTTCCGGAAGCAGATGTGAAGACAACAAGATGTCCTTAACTGGTAGATGATTTAATCCAAAAACGAAAACTGTGTTGAATGGTAACTTCACCAAACGGAACTTCACACACAGAACTTATATTCACCCGATACGAATATGACACTCTCTGAGATAATTCGACAAATATGCCGTATGATAGTTTTTCCACGAAAAACTAACCGAAAGCGAGAGGCCGACAAGTAAAACGGGATTTTACTACCAAAAGTCCGGGAATGGACTTAAGATGTTGACAACTGACTAAA
This sequence comes from Melanotus villosus, assembly GCA_963082815.1. Taxonomy (NCBI): domain Eukaryota; kingdom Metazoa; phylum Arthropoda; class Insecta; order Coleoptera; family Elateridae; genus Melanotus; species Melanotus villosus. Next base: position 9,757,576 of record OY720421.1, on the reverse strand, counting down.
CTCTGAAGTGCTTTGCTATTTTTCCGTACAACAAAGGACGATAAAAAGAGATGCACAAACACTCCTGCTGCACGCGGGGTGAAACCTTGAACGGCGCCAATCTGGCGTACCTCGGGATCGGGTCGGTGCTTCCCCGAATTAACAATGACGAAATCCACTGCACAGAATATTACATCACCATATTTGGTCATTCAATTTAGGATTTCTCCGAAATATTCCGCAGTTGAAAAGGGATATGCGCTGATCTGACGTTACTTGCACGGGCTCTGCAGGCTTCAGGGCCGGCTTAAACTTAAAAAAACAAGGTCGTATTATATTAAATTCGCGTAAAATTTCAAAAGCCGTGACAAAGCTTGGAACTCGTTGCACTCGAAAGTCTCGAAATTCGGTGAAGGCTTGAAGTTCAGTAAATGCTCGACGTTCAACACTGAATTCAAGAAATTTGTTGAATGCATATTCCTGCTTTATCTTTCTTTGTGCTCCTCGGTAAAGGCTCAAAGCTCGATATAAGCTGAAAGCTTGGTAAAGGCTCGAAACTTGATGAAAGATCGAAACTTGGGAAAACGTGGAAAACTTCAAAGCTTGGTAATCAAGCAGAGTCGAAAATATTTGACATTTTCTCCGAGCGAAGTCGAGCTTTCAAATTTTCTTTGCCCCAAGCTTAAAAAAAAAACTCTAATTCACTCGAACTACCTACGAAATTCTTTAAAAACCAATGCATTCAATTCATTTTATAATCTAATTTGTGTACAGTATTTTTCATCTAGCATTTGGGTTGTGACGTCAATTTGCTCCGCCCAAAAACTGTAAGGGTAGACACGCGTTCGTACACAGTAGGTAATGAAAACCTAGTTTAGAAAGAGATGAAGTAGTATAGTTGGATTGTGAATTTATATACAGCGCGTTGACGTCACAACCCAAATCCTAGGTGAAAAATACTGTAGCTATTATTTCTGTGTAGGTATGCATCAGCAGTAGCAACAACTGTGGAAGACAGTTATCAGTCTTCAACAATAGTAACATAAATAGAACTAGCATTCTACTAAAAGGATGTAGTAGATGGATTTGGTTAAAGGTTACATTCTTTGTTTGTTTTCAATACACTGATGAATAAATTGTTTAAAAATTAATTAACTTTTATAAACTCTTTAATTTTAAATTTCAAATTTGTTCCAAAACTTTCAGTTCTAGAAAATTTATTATGTAATAAGTTAATCAGTACCGAAGCGTTGCCGATAAATACATGTATTTTCTAATCTAAAAAAATTCTATTAGTTTCTTTTCAAATATGGTTATCATATTCTTACCTTCGACGTATTCTCAGTTTGCATTAAAAGCTGAATCACATGAGCTGACTTTTTTGTGCCATCAGGTGATCTCTAAAATATTTTTAGAAATCACTTAATCGTCCGTTTCACCCAATAAAAAAATATTGGCCATTAATATCAAGTGAAGTCACTTGGCTGTAATTCAAAAAAATACAAGTTCAAGTTTAAATAAGTTACAGTTACCAAAAGAGTTTAGGAATGTTACTACGAAATTAGTAGTTTTAGTTTGTAACTATTTTTAACTGCAAATTGTTATTCCTGATTTAGGTACCTCATCTAATTTATTGGAAATTCTAGCACATCTGCAGCCAAGTCGTGTTTATAAAGGCTTAGTTTTAAAATAATCTTTCTATTTTAAGGAACCAATAAAGAAAACAGCGGCAACTCAAGCCGGTATAGAGTCAAGGAGCACCCAAACATGTATCGAAGATAAATCTTCAGAAGGTTATGAAAAAGGGTGAGTTAAATAATGAGAAGTTTTTGGAAATGTATATGTATAAAAATAAAAAATTTAGTCTTTCAGATATATTCGTAAAACTTAAAACGGAATTGGTGGATCTACATCATCATTTAGAACAACAAAGCTTAGATTTTTAACAGAAACATTAGGAAATTTATAGCTTACGTTTATTCACTACCTTCACATTAACACAAAAATAATACTCGTCTTGATGTTACATTTTCGAAAAACAAATGAACCTAAAAATAAAGCTTAATATACTTATTTACGTAATTTTTGGTGTTTTTTTTTTTTACAAAAATACAAACTATTACATTTATAATAAAAATTTACAGCAATATGCGAAGTATTGATATGTTTAGTTTCGGATGATGCACCCTGTACTATTTTATTATTAATAAAAGTATTAGGTACAAAAAATATGGCACTTCATCATAAATGCTTTCTTGGTAAAACAGTCTGTGCAACGGCACAAGCTGTTAATTATAGTAAAAACTATTGCACTATCATCTAAGAAAACAAGCTGTACTATTTATGGGCTACAAGAGAAACAAAATAACAAAATAATAAAAGACCCCTCTCCCAGTATAACAAATAATCCCATATAAAATATGTAGATACTAAATAAAAAGGCACAGAGTAGATAAAAGCATATATCACACTGTCATACTTTTCTTTTATCAGTCTGGAAATTGTTCTGTCAAGAAGTGATGCATGTAATCGTAAACCACCAACATAATTGCACCTCCTGGTCCTAAACGTAATACTTTAGGTAAAAGTCCTTTGTACAGCGCTCCAAAACTGTAATTATACATAGCTAGTAACAAATGTAAAAAAAAACTTGTAATAAATACATTAAAAACAAATACTCACCCTTCTTCTTTGTATACGATAGCCATCGATCCTAAAGTAGTTTTGTATTTAATTTTACCAGCAATAGGTTGTGGTCCTTGAATTCTGGATTTCGCAACGTCAAATGGAATATTAACGCAAGATGCTAAAGTTCCCGAAACAAAACCAATACCAACTTTTCTGAGAAATTCTTGCAGGGGATCCTTCGATAAAAATCATTACCCAAATATTTTTACGCAATTAATTAATTATTCCTTACATCGTATTCCGGTAAGTATCCTTTCACAGAATGATAAAAACCAAAATACACCATATTAAAAACCCCATTCCTTGCTATCGTTGCTGTTACACCTTTGTTCAATCCTCTTAAACCTAACCCATTTTCTCTTACTATTGTTTTTGTTACAACCCATGTGCTCGGTAATTCTCGTCCGACAGCTCGATTGGATTGTAATGTAACTTTAACGACTTCGAAAGGATTCACTAAAACAGCTTCAGTGATACCTGCTCCTAAACCGGCTAATGAGAATGTCTGTGGTAATAAAAATAATGAATTAATATATGCAACTTTAGTGTTGCACTATAAACAAACATGACATTTAACAGCTGTATAAATAAGAATTTTCAACAATAATCGGCGCAAAATCGTACATAAATAAAAAGAAAGATTTTGCAGGTAAACTTTTTTAACGATGTGGCTTATAATATCTGCATTGCAAAATCTTTCTTGTAAAAAGTTCAAATATGTTTATTTTCTCGTTTGGCCGAGAATAAGCATTCCCAGTAAAAACAGTTGTGTAAAACAAAATAAAACAAACATAGCAATTATGGAATTTACGCTCAAGAAGGAAAGCAGAGGTGGAACAAAGAAGGATTTAAGAAAAAAGAAATTTGTAACAAATACAAAGAGGCAAAGACTCCAGAACTTAGGAGAGGAAAACATAAATGAAGACGTGGAAAGTTCATGGACAACACTAAAAATAGGAATTTTAGAAGCAGCAAACTCGACATTAAGACCAAGGACACACAAGGCGGTTTGTGACGAATCGGCCGACGATTCGTCTGCCGTCCCTTATAATAAGTCAAACCGTACACATGGCTCTACAGCCGTTGACGAATTGTCGGCCGATTCGTCACAAAAACGCCTTGTGTGTCCAAGGCCTAAAATTAGCTAGAACTCATACACCAAACAAAGTACGAGGGTGGATCAAATATAAACGAGCCTTTGTTCATAAAAAGTTTATACACTTTTTCCAGGATTAGTAGTTTTTCATCCTGTTTTCGTAGGAAGAAGCAGAGTGGGTGTCTAACCAGGTGCGCAACGCATTATCATGAAGTTTCTTATATGTGAAAACGCTAAACCCGCTAAAATTCGGCGCAGATTACAGGCACAGTTTGGTAATGAAACCCTTTCATGGTCACGGATAAAAGTTTGGTGTAATGACTTCAAGAAAGGTCGTGACCGCGTCGAAAATGTGAGTCACACTCGTCGTTCACGCACCAGGCAAAGTTTTGGTCACCGTTGTTTGGAACTGGTGGTCCTGTTCGTCAATTTTTTGTACGACCGAAGGACAATCAACGCGGCCTACTACTGTGACCTTCTGGTTCAAGTAAAACTTGCTTATCGCCGAAAACGGAGAAACTGCCCCATCCGAGACGTATTGCTCCTCCATGACAACGCCAGGCTTCACACTGCAAACACTGCTTTAACGCAGGCAAAAATCGCTGAAATGAACTGGACTGTACTTGAACACCCTCCCTACAGTCCAGATTTGCCTTCTTCTGATTTCCGCATGTTTGAGCCCCTCAAAGAGTCACTAGGAGGCGAGCGATTCTAAACCTACGAACAGGTGGAGGCATTCGTGCGCATCTGGTTCTACGAAAACGGAACGAAAAAACTATAAATCCGTTGGGAAAAGTATAGACAGAGACCCTCGCAAAAGAGTTGGCTTCCAACAAAAGAATGAAGCATGGAGAAAATGGCAGATATCTTCAAATGAGGAAGATAAGCAGAAAAACTATGTAGAAAAAAGAAACGCGAATGGTGGGAAAACAAAATAAAAGAACTTGAAAACTACAACACGCTGAAGAGGACAAGCAAATTTTACAAAGAATTAAAAAAAGAAAGTAAACCTGAGGAAAAAAGACAGATAGACAGAATAGGAGAAAACATCTATAAAGTGCCAGATGAAAATGAAATACGAGAGCCATTCAAATATAAACCGGACTTTTGATCTCTGGACTAGGGCCACAGCCCTCTCGCTGCTCAATGGAAGAAACATTACATAGTACTGTTAGGCAAGGATGAGAAGGAGTGACATTACAATACACAGTAGAAAGTATACATGAGAAAGAGGAAGTAAATTACGAAGAAGTAGCAGAAATAATAAACCAGCCAAAGGTTGGGAAAGCAGCAGGCTCAGACGGGATAATAAATGAAATGCTGAAATATGGTGGGAGAAAGGTTGGTGAAATAGTCTACAAGTTATGTAAGCAGATATGGGAAGACGAAAAAATGCCAAAGATTGGGAAAATGAAACAATAATATCATTATTTAAAGGAGGTAACAAAGACATATGCACAAACTACAGAGGTATAACACTCTTAAATGTGGTATATAAAGTCGTGACAAGTTTGATATACAATCGAATTAGAAAACATGTCGACACTGAAATTAGAGAATACCAACACGGATTTAGATCAAAGCACAGTACGATTGATGCTATACATAAATATAATGAGACAATGCTGGGAATTCAATATGAATTAACTTTAAACAGACTTTTGACAGAATAAAAAGACCAAAAGTAATTCAAGCATTATATGAACTTAAAGTCTTTAATAAGCTAATAAACCAAAAAAATTGAGAAGAATAATAGTGGTGCAAGCGAAAACCCACAAAGGTTTACAATGCTAACTAAAGAAGAAGAAGGAACATAATAAGTATGAGTTCAATTATACCATTTGTACATTAATCATAATACAGGAATTCGAAAAACAATTTACATTAGATAATATTTAACATAATTCTTTGGAAGTTAGCCAATTCAACATACCTAACAAGTTATTATAAATAACATTTTATCAGATCATAAATATTCAACATTAAATATTTAGCAAATACGAATACGTGACTAAAAGCAGAAATGCAAACGCAATTCAAAGTATGTTGTACATAGACTACCTAGTAGCCAAACGTTTACTAAAACTCAGTACAACGACTTTTCTTTAAAAACCAAATATGGGCATTTTGCCAAAGTATGTTACTAGAAGTGACAAAGGCAAGTTAAAGTTAAAGTAGGTACCTACTATCATGTCCCAAACAAAAACGGAAGACACCTTGTTATTCATAAATTAAGAAAGGTTGCTAAAAATAGTATGCAGTAGAAATGGTAGAGAAAAACTCTGTATCGATGTAAGGGAAAAAGAAAGACAGAATATGTAGAAAGCGTTGGTATTTAATAAGCTATTTATAATTTTAATAAAATAACTTTTGGGAGCTGCTTTGACTGAGCTTACTTGGACTATGGCTTGCTGTTATCATAAATGTTTGCAGTGAATTTAATACATAAAATCAGTAAAAATAAACACTGTAAGTTTGTTTTTATAAGTAAGATAAGATAATACATCAGTTTCAGTCTGGTTAACTCAACTTTCGAGTAGTTCATCGTATAATTTACCTTAATAAAATAACAATTAACTGAAATAACTGATAAGACTGATTCATTATTTTGTGTTAATATACCTACATATTACCTATGTTTTAATAAACATGTTAACAAGCATTTTACGAGTGGAACTTTTATTTCAATTTACATTGTCACGTTAATGAAAAACACTATAAGGTATATACTTAACAAGAAAGCAAGCATAATTATTTAAATTAGAACTTTCTTCACTTCAACAAAATTAGTAAAAAAATGTATGTTTGTCACCAGAACGGCTATTATAAGCATTTAGTAACAACAAAAGCAAATGAATGTAATTGCTATAAAAAATTCTTACCAATGGTGTGGGTGAACTTGAACCAAACAAAAAGAACCTTTTATACTGTTCAAACGTAAAAAACTAAAAAAAAAGAGCACAGTCAACTCTAACATCAACATTTATTTACCGTGTATTACTTTGACGGCTCTTTTTGGTGTTTCTGCTAAAATAGGTGGAATGATTCCTTTCCAGAAAGATGTAACCCCTTCGTGTAAATACATTTTTCGCATACAATCAAATATGCCCGCATAATAACGAGGATCACTGCCGCTTAATAATTTACCGCTTTGTATTTGAAGCCTGGTTTTTACCAAATCCAAAGGATGCATGATGCATACTTCTATGAAACCTAAAACGATGGTATTAGTCACAAGGAATTTTCATGCACTACAATTATTACCAGCTGATCCACCAGCTCCTATTTGGATCCCACCTTGTTTCAAAAGTTTTCTTACATCGCCCATTGTTAAGTTCAATTACTTCTACAACTAATAATTGTGTATTAAAAGTGGTTATTTCTTTTAAAGTATGAATAGAATTTAAATTGTTAAAGCTTCTAAAACGTTGTCAGAGGAGTATTATATAAAAATTCGCAAATCATTCTATCAAAGTGCAATTAAATTAATTATTTCCAAAATTGCACTTGTCATAATCAGCTGATCTTGAACGAACAAAAACACTTTTGACAGACTGGTGTAAGATTTTGACGCGTGTTGTGTGTTGGAATGGGAACGAAGCAACAATTTTTCAAAAAGCAAACGGCACAAAATCAGCAATTAAAAGTTTCTCACCTTAAAATGTAGCCCGCGTGGCGAACCACGACTATCTGGCGTGACAAACTTGAACTAAAACGAAAGGTCGCCAATTTGCATTCATACAGCTGTCAATCTGAAAGTTTGTGGTTATTCATTCCAAGATGGTGATTTTCTGTGTTTTTTGTTCGAACTTGAATGGTTTTTGCGTATGCTGCGAAGATGTAGGGGTAGATTTAACTATGTTTTTAAGCTAGAATGATAGATGAACCACCAATGGGTTCTCAAACGCTAGAAATTTTAAGACAGGGAATCTGGGCTTCCTTAACAGGAGGGTGGTTTTATGACCCCCATCAGGATGTGTTTTGCAACACTTTCCATTTATACCTTTGGTTATTTTTACTCTGCCTACCCTTCACAATATATCTGGTAAGCTTATTCGGAAATATTTATTATGAAATCCTAATCGTGTGACCTAATTCCAGTATTTTCCTCCTTCATTATACATCTGGTACTTTTACTGTGGTGCAGTATCAGTGGCCTTTACCATTGTTAAACTGGTGAATTATGGCCTTCATCATATGTATGATACAACGGAGTGTATACAAGAAGAGGTTAAGGAAGACGAGTGGAATAATGAGAAAAAGTAAGTAGTCGATTGCTTAATTGTGTCATCATTATTAGCCCTCAGTAGTGATTGAATATTCTCTGATACGGTTTGCATAATCTCGCATTTATTGAGAATTAGCCTTTATATTGGACAGAGGCGTTCGTTGAAAGATCAATTTTTTAATTGTTATACCATGTACGATTTACTATTTTTCTTTCTTGGTGAAAAACACAATTTCGCTTTCTTTAACTCGGGATTTGAAGTCGACACAGAAAAATAGACCAGACTGAAGCGAGTCTTTCTTAAAAAAGTGTAGCCTCAGCATGTCAGAGGATATACAATAATTACCAAGAACTCGTTAAGTCTTAATTTCAAACAATAAATTTAAGAAAACAGTGCTATTTTGTGGAATCGATTAAAAACATCAGTATTACGAGCGCTGAATCAGTTTGTTTTTTTCTGATTTAAGAATCAAATATCCTTATACGTAGTTTAGTTATGTACCTACTGAAACTTTTGTGTGCAAATATGCAATTGTTGAAATGGCTTTTAATTCTAATTTAATAAATGTACCATATTAATTTTCAAGCTGAAAATTTGTATTAATCTCGATAGAAAATGTAAGTTAAATCTTTGTAGAAAGGCTGCTTAGATTAGAAAATTAACAATGCTTGTTCTTTTTGGAAATTTTTCTGACATCTAGTTTTTTTTAAATACCTACAATTTTGCAGTTTGCATTAATTTTTTAAAGAGTTAGAAATGAACGTTTATCATATTTAAGTATTATTAACATTATTTTGCTTGAATTTTAGGGAGGATGAAGGGATTGAATTGCAAGTATTATCTAAGAAACGTATACCAGGTACACCAAGACCTTCGAGTAGATCTCTTGCAAACATTGAGTCAGGTGTTGTTCCATGCACAGATGCTGATAGTTTAGATTCTGGTGAATTTCAAAGGATTGAAAATACAGACTGCAAAACTGGTAGTATTATAGGTATGTAGTCAATTTAAGTATTGTATGGAAAAAGTTACTTATTAAAGAGAACTCAGACAGAACAGATCGTCCACGACTGTGCATGATCGCCCATGAGGGACCACATTCTTTATCAACCGTTTTTGAAATAGTAACCCCACACAGAATCGATCGAGTTGTGATCAAAACATTATGTAAGTGTCGCGTATTTTTTTAAGCTTAGACATAAACTAAATTTATTAAAAGAGTAAGAAACATCAATTGTTTGTTTGCTTTGTATTAAAAAATTGTTTAACAAAATGAATGATGGTAGTGAATTAGAGGAGGAGGTTTTAGTAATACATACTTATGTTACACAAGAAAGCAAAATCGTAGGTACATGGGTTTGTGAAATTTTCTTAACAGCAGGGATTTCATGCCCTAAGTTGTGGAGTGACAAGGAAGGTTTCCTAAATACATATTTTTAACAAAGTAACTTACACATCAAATTTCCAACAGATCAGAATTTTAAACTGATCGGTCGAAGATGGTTGTGCTTATCTACGGTCTGACACGTGTTTGAAATTTTGAACGGTCGTAGATGATCGATGCGATCGAACTGTCTGAGTTCCCACATAACATACTTTATAATTTTTTTTTTGCTAAGTAATAGTGGTTTATATTATGACCTTATACATTTGGATTATGATCAAAGTAAATATAAATTGACATCGCTTTATATAAATAATCTTAAGTGCATAAAAAGTGGCTCTTGGTGGTGTCAAGATTAACGTACATGTCTTATAGTCCAGACCAGTGAGATTTCTAATGCGGAAAAAATTTAAAAGCCTACCGTCTTTTGTCGAAATACAATGTTGGGTACCATCAAAACCCCTTTCAGGGGTGGAAAAACCCCTGGGCAAGGCAAAATTTAAAATTCTGGTCTAACAACACATCCCTTTTATTTATATAATGTACATACATGTTACGGTGCGGTCTACAACTTGTTTACATGCGAAATTTTTAACTTTAACCCTCGACCTTTTAGATATTAATGTAAAATGTCTTTATTCAGCTTGATCAAATGCCAATTTCGGATGTTCTCTTCATGGAACCACTTACCAATGAAAACAATCATTATCATTGAACGAAATATTAATCATGTTGGTTAAAAGCAACGACTATACACTGAAAGAGTTGTCAGAATAGTGCTTTCAAAAATTACTTATTTCACGCCCACCGACAAAACAGCGCACGGTGCGGTGCCGTTGACGAACTCTTTTTGAGTGAGCTGCACTAGCGCCAACGGCTACTCTAGCGGTGCCGTTGAAAATTACACAACTCACCAAATTCGGTAATTTTTTTCCCTATATGTGTGGCAGCTGCCTGGTTAAAAGTCATTCCTATAAGAACTTACGTCATTTCCTATGCCGCCTCTGTCATAGCTACCTTTTATGCATACCTGATATGCAGTTACTTTTTTATATTAGTTTAAATTTTAAATGTCACATATCAAACACTAAAATGATAAAAAAAATGTAGTGGCAATATACAAAAAAGGGCAGAGCTTCTTTATTTCAACAGCAAATAATTATTTAGTTATAAGAACATATCGGCAGTAAAACTTGAAGAATTCTAAGATATTCCAAGATATTTTTTGTACCACTTGAACTTTTGAGTTTCTAGAAATCGTTATCAGTTCAATGAATTATTATTATTAGCTTAACATTCCTACGAGGAATATAGCTGTTTGTTCAAAAACAACTGTCCAGATCCATTTAATGGGGTAGATCGGCCGAACAAATGTTATTCACTACACTACTATTCACTGCACTACTATTTAATAGTTTATTGTTTATAAGCCAGCATGTGTTTTTGTTTCTTCCACTATTTGTCTCCATCTTCTTCTGTCTTGCGTCTGTCTCCACCATTGTGTTACACCCATTTCGCGTAAGTCTGTTGTAACTTGGTCCAACCATCTGCCTTTGGGTCTTCCTCTATTTCGGGTTTCACTTGGTCTCCATTGAGTTATTAGTTTTATTATGTTATTTTAACTTCGCATAATATGTCCCAGCCAACAGATTCTGTGGACCTTTATGAATCTAACTACGTCTTCTTCACCCATTGCTTCAAGTATTTCATGATTCATCCTTGGTCTTATGTCTTCATTATCCCGTATCGGACCAAGTATTGTTCTTAAAATTATACGCTCGAAAATTCGGAGCTCTTCTTTCCTTGTGGCGGTGATGATTCCAGCAGCATAAGTAATTACTGGTCTTATTAGACTTCTGTATAGATTTATTTTTGTTTTAGTTGATATTTGTTTATCTTTCAATAAATGTTTGTTTGCGTAGTAGGTTTTATACCCTTGTTGAATTCTGGTTTTTATTTCCTCTTTTCTATCATTGTTCTGATTGAGTCGTATAATTATTAATTAATTAATAATATTCAGGACGTTCAAAATGATTGGCACTACAATTGTTTTTTCCTCATTACTCTTTTATTATTGTTGTGTATGCGCTTTTACCAATGTTCCTGCAGTTTCCGTAAAGCTGCTGCAAACCATTCTTTGGGTGTAGCACGGCACTACTTATGGACAGCAGACTGAAGTTCATTGTTGAAGGAGAACTTCTTACCGTGCACGGCTTCTTCATTGCGTCAAATAGAGGGTAGTCGCTCGGTGCAAGATTCAGAAAATATGAGGCAGCACGGTGTACCTGAGAGCCTGCAGGGTGGTAGTGGTATGGCGACCGACATTTGGTGCATTGCCATGAACATGTCGGCAGAGTCGCTTTAGTGACTCGTAGTACCACTCACTGGTAATGTTCTCTTGAGGGAGCAACCGATCCATCAGCAGAATCCCTTCTTGATCTCAAAAAGACAATCACCATTTGTTTTGGAATAAACAATCCAGGCCGTGGCTTCTTGGAACGAAGGCTTTCAAGGTGTTGCCATTCCAAAGATGGGCATTTCTTTTCCAGCGTTTCGTGCTAGAAGCATGATTCGTCTGCTGTGACCAGATGCTCAAAAAACGTCTCCAGATTGACGTTGTACAGCTGAAGCAACTGTTGTAGAGCTGTTAGAGTATGAGGAACCCATTGTGCACAGACCCTTGTCATCTTCAAGTTCTCATGGAGTTCCGCGAGACAGAACTGTTGCATCGAATGTGATTTGCCTATTTGCCATTATCAAGTTGGACACACGTTGAATAATGTGTGACTTGCGTGCATTTCTCAGCACAGTCCTTACCATTTTCGGAGTTTGATATCCAGCGAAACACAGTTCTGCGACTCAATGCTGCATTCCCACACACGGCCATTAACAGTCGCACTGAGATCCTATACGTGTACCTGGGGAACTGAGAACGGGGGGGTCAGCGACTGACCCCAGTGTTTTAAGTCTTAGTTGTAGTGCTTTTTTAACCTATTACATGAAAATGTAGGCGATAGTGAATACAGAGGTTGAAATAAGTTAAATAAAGTGTATTTTAGTTTCTAATATTTATTTTTACACATAAGATATTATACAGAATGTTTACATTTGATGCGTGTCATGGTTGTCGTCTGTTGTTTTTCGGCGGTATGCTTTGGGTAAATATACTTTTGGCAATGAGTACAGGCTTTCATATATTTATTTCCCGCCTAAATTACACAAAAAGTAATACCATCTGACTGCAACGCCGCCGTACAATATTAACTTTGAGCGTCTTTCCGCGGATTTTATTTTTTTACGCCGATGTTTAGAAATTAATCCTAATCAATTATATATCGCCAGATTCAGAGTGATTCAGGGATAAAAGTCATAAATTTTGAGATAAAAATATTAAAAATTACACGAGAACGAGCATACTAAGAAACCTGGGGTCAGCGGCTGACCCCCCCCTTCTCAGTGCGACTGTTAACCTTGTATGGATGTCGGAAGCAGTCACGCTTTCCCTCCAAAGAAACCAACCACACCTTCCATCAAAAATATTCTCTATAAGTCTTTGTAGTTGGGTGAATGTTATTCTCTTCTTTCTTGGACTTCCTCCATCTTATAATAAAACACTTGATAAATGATCAAGGTTTTTAATTACAAAAGCTTTCGATTAATTCGATAATTAAAAACCTTGATCATTTATTGAGTCTTTTAAGATGGAGAAAGTCCAAGAAAGAAGAGAAAATAACACTTTCCATCGCTGCCCATGATTGTCTGCTTTCATGGTTTTCCGCTTTGTCCACGACTGCACTCGCATTGATGCACGGATGGCTCACTACCCTTCCTTCTATGCATTCCAGCAAGGTCATCTGGCAGCATCATGTTGCACTATAGTTTATCTTCACACCCGCACTGGGTGCACCTTTCAATCTGCTACTCAAGCGGAGTTTCGAGGGGGTGTGCCGATCATTTACGAACGCCCCTAGTAGTAAATAAAATGCAATATAGTGTTTCCCACTTACCTACACTTTGTTTGACAGTTAATATATAGGGTGTCAAAGAAATCTCATTTAAGATATCAAAATGAAATTTGGTATATGTAATGTTGTGGCGAAGTTATTGTAATTAGTTTGGTAGTCTTTGGGAGTCTTTGACCAACAACGCCACTTGAAGATTGCTTGGCTTTTTACAAGAGGTTTTCATTCAAAGTCAAATTCAACTAACAAAAAATCATGTATTTCATATGAGTGCTTTTAGTTTACAAGACAATATAAATGTTTCCAAGTCCCAGTTCACAGTACATTGATATAAGTTATTACAAGTCCGGATCCAAAGTGAGCAAAAATAAATTACGCTAAGTTCCGATTATACGTAAAACAACTAAGTCCTTAAAATGAATTTAAACAATTTACACAAATACAACACAGAATTACAATTTAATTTAACATAAAACAATCTTACAAGTACAGTATTGGTATCATCGCCTTGGAGGGTGTCGATTCTCTGTTGATACTGCTTGACGGATCGTACATAACCATATCGTTCATATGATTCCATTTAGCTTTTATTCAGTAAATCGACTCCCTCCTCTCAATTTCCATGTCTTATCTTCGGCGCGTGGCGAGTATCAGATTACTTAGTAGCTCGTGCTGAGTGTTAAGTTCCTTGCACCTCCATATACATGTATTGAAAGGTGCAACCTTGACATCGCGCGTATCACTGAAAAGTTAACGACCGGCTCGAATGATGTCGTATCAACACACGTGTACTAGTGGATTGAACAACTTGAATGCATTTCAAACCTCGCTTGATATTGTTATATTTGTTTTTGTTACAATATACTCTTAAAACTATAATCAGCTACCAGAAAACATTCAGAATAGTAATACCTTATATACGTTTAATAGAGAAGCAAAGGACTACCTAACAAAAAACTCAATCAATGAATAGTTATAATCCTAAAATTAACTTTATTTTAAGTTGTATTTAAATACCTGTTATAGTATCTTCTGTATACTTTTAGGGTTTTAATAGTAAATAAAAAAAAAAAAATACTACATTATTTGACAATGCCGGTTTCACCGGAATTAACCTCAATTTTGTTATTTTAAATGGAACACCCTGTATATTTTTTCATTTTTGGAATTTTTATTTTAATTTTATGTATGCTAATATGAAGTTTGAAACATTTTCAAGACAGTAAAGTTTTGCAGAAAAATTTCATTATTAATCTAGATCTAGACTAGAGTGTCATGATCTGCGCAAAAAAGTCAAGGTTCCCCAACACTCAGGGCAAATTGTTTAGAACTTTAACTGTTTGGTTGGTTTATTAGAATGACCTAAACTTGTCAAAAATGATTTTTCCAGAATAACTATTTTTTCAAAAGTCAGTAGGATATTAAAAATGAGTAATTTTCAAGGATTCAATTGATACCATTAACGTAGCATTGATCTAAAAATTTAGTTTGGAATAACACAGTCCATTCAGAGAAATGGTATTTTGGACATCCAAATCTAGGCACTGTGTTTCAAAACAATTGAAACAAATGAAATGCAGAAAAGAAGTGCCATTTGTTTCTATAAATTGATGTGATATAAATACATAACCTTCAAATTTGATGTTTGATGATTGAGATAAATACATACATGTCGTTGAATATTTGCTTCAAATATTCGCAGCCTATGCTCCCTCCTTGTCAGTACTATAGTTAAGTTACAAATCATAGACAGGACCTACCATGGAGTATATCGGTATAATGGTATTTTTAAAATAGGATCGGGCTGGATAAAAACCTTTGACGTCAAAATCTAGAAGGTTGTGCTTTAACCAGTTTCATGACAGATTGGAAATGTCAAAACCAAAAAAACTATACAGATAATAAGTCTGTTCGTTTGTGCTGCTTGAACCCTGTTCAGAACAAGCACATCTGACGTCATAGTGCAAGTTTGAACAATGTAAATAGTTCAAACTTGTACTAGCTGCACCTCCTCGCTAGGAGGAGTAGAAAGGTTGTGTTTGTTTCATGTTTTAAGCAGCAAACGAACAGCATATAGGTTGCCCGGTTCATGCAAACGAACGCAATTTGTTGCACTTAGCAGTTTGGAGTAAGCAAACGAACAGACCTTATGCAACATGCAGGATTTAATTGTCATGATTTTACCTTTAATTTGTCGTCTGTTAGTTGACAGACAATACATTACAAGTTGACAACACATTGCAATTATGTGTTAGCAGCTTAAGAGCAGAAATTAGATTAGATCTAACTTCCACTGGTTTTTACTGTTTTGTTTCTTTTGACTTTACAAATGTGGGATGCTTATTAAAAATTAAATACTTCAGAAAAAACGGAATCAAAATCGAAACAACGGAAACTACAAAATTTATCAATAGCATCCCACATAGCCACCCGAAATTAAGGGCTGCTTGCCAAAGCACAGATTTTTCTTGATTATAATTATTATAGAATTAAATGAAATTTAGAAAAATTTTCTAACCGCGTTATGCGTTACGCGGCAGACGTCGGCACTGTTTACAAATCTTCAAAGCGGTGCTAGGACATGATCTGGAAATAGCAAACACATGTAAAAGTATTCTCTATAAGTCTTTGTAGATGGGTGAATGATATGCTTTCTTCTTTCTTGGACTTATAAGTAAGATGGAGGAAGTCCAAGAAAGAAGAGAGTATTACATGTGAAAGTAGTTGTAGCCCTTATATTAAGATAAAACCACTGAGAACATCACGTGCTCTGGAGCGTTCTTGAATTTAAAACCATTCTTAAGATATTTTTAATCATTGTTCAGACATTCAGCTACCAGAATACCTTTGCCTATTTCCATGTAAATGTGAAAGTTAATGTGTTTCATTCTTCAGTGATTTTGCAGATATGTCCAAATTGAAAGAGAAAAACTCATATTCTGGTTCCTGTGTTTCTCGTATTACTATTTTTTTAACGGTTTTTCTAAAGCAGTTTGCTAAAGTAAACAAATATAAATATCTCACGCCAAGCCTTATGAATGTCTTGTCTATACACAATCTAACAAACTTACCTTGGAGATTTCTTTGTTATTATTAAATATTGTAACAAAGACAAATATTAAAATATTAACCAAAGCTTGAATTGCATTCAAGTTGTTAAATTAACTTGTACACGAGTGTTGATGTGACGTCATTTAGTTACTAAGGTCGTTAACTGAATAGAGGCACACATGCGGCGTATCGAGTTACAGCGTTTAAGAATGCTAGGAAAATCACGTAGTAATGAAACCCGATACTCGCTACGTGCTTTAATGCAGTTTTAACAATACCCACGTGTATAAGGTAAGACATTAAAGATTGTAAGAGGGGGCTCGATTTACTGTATAAAAGCGTAACTGAAATGCATCAGAGCATGGTCTTTATCCTGCCATCATCCAAGCAGCACTGACAGTAAATCGACACCTTTCAAGATGTGACTACACGTAAGATTGTTTTATATTAACTTAAATTACTATTCTGGACTTGTAAAATATTTGTGTTAAATTATTTAAACTCATTCAACGGACTTAGTCGTTTAAACGTAATTCTGGACTTAGAAAATATTTGTTAAATTATTTAAACTCATTCAATAGACTTAGTAATAAGAACTTAGAGTAATTCATATTTGTTCACATTGAAGCTGAACTTGTAATCATTTACATTAATGTACTTTGAACTGGGACTTGGAAATATTTATAGTGTCTTGTAAAACTAAAAGCACGTATAGGAAATACATGATTTTTAGTTGAATTTGACTGTTTAATTAAAACCTCTCGCACAGCTAAGCAAACCCTCCATAGCGGAGTTGAGTCAAAGTCTCTACCATCAGTAATTTATTTAGCTTATTTAATTTAACTATTGTTCTAATACAGCCCCAACTCACTACATTACAATATGTTAATTTTTAATTCTATGTCTTGTTAATACTTTTGCTTTAAATTTAGCCTTATACTATGGTTTATTGGTCGCAGTTAAAATTTGGAAAGAAGTGCAGCCTTTAATTTTTAGTTTTATTCTGCTCCTTAACGAGTGCGAATTAACTTAAGATTACAAAATAGCACGAAGAAAATGATTATGAATGATTTAATTTACGATTGTTTTATTTTCACAGATTTAAAAGCAGAAGTACATCATAAGAACTCTTCAGAAAGTAGTGAAGAATTAACAGTGCAACCTGTAATAGAAGTGCTTCCATATCAACAAGAAGTATGTAAATTAGATGTGGCTTCGTCATCTAGAAAAACAAAAAAGTCAAAAAGGGATTCTTTACCATTAAACACAAAAGACGAAATAAAATGCAGTAGGTCAAATTCTCAAAAGGTTAAACGACAGGGAAGTGATGATTCCCAAGATTGCACATTATTAGATCGTCACCGTCCTTCCTTTCCAAGTGTGGAGTCGGAGCACACTAGTCCTAAATTATTACGTGCACCCCGTAGACATTCAAATTTTACAAATAACAGCTTTAGTTTTATTCCAACAAGTACAAACGAGATAAAACCTACTGGTTCACTAGAATTAAGTTACATCGATCAGAATCCCAATCAGACGTTAACTTCTGAAGGCTTTTATTTTAAATCGAATGCGAATAGAAGAGGAGGAGTTCGAAGGATACGTTCTACTGCATTGGAGACGTCATGTCCACCACCGATGTTAACTGTACATCCTAATAGTTTAGAAATTATAGGTGGTAGTACTAAAAATACAAAAAATCCTTTGCCACCTCCTAGTACAACGTTAGTTAGAAATCAGCATTTAAATCTGTGTCCGTATTACGGTTCAGAAATAGTGTATCCAATTGCAGAACAGTCGGACGAGCATCAAACCTCACACGGTCCCGATTCGGATTTGGAATCTTTGCCACGTAACTCTGATTCTGATTACGATGAACATAATGAAGGCAGTCATTCACCTTTGTTAGTACGTCTTCAGCATGTAGATAGTGTAAAAATGATTCGTGCTGTGCGGACTGTGCCTCATAATGACAAAGACTTGCGACGGTTGCACGAGTACTTCCCGAAACTTCAAGAAAAATGTGATCTTAATTCCAGTTGTAATTTAAGTGTATCTTCAAATAAAAGTGATGATGTAGAGAGGACTAGTGCCACATCGAAGGATGCTCTGTTAGATAATAATGACAATTCTAATTCTAGTGCCACACCTGAGATGCAGGACGCACGGACAGATTGTTACGCAACGGATAACGAGTGTAGTGATAAAAAACTTAGTGACTCGAATACCTCAGAGAGTAGTACTAGTGTAGAATGTGAAGAAAGTGTCTTAGAAAAGGGTGATATGAGTCGCAGTTCCACAGTCAAGCTTAAATCTAGTGATAAAGAAATCGATAACCCATATTTAGATTGTAACAAGTTTTTAGAAGATATCGATCTTACGGAAAATAAATATTTAGAAACTAAAAACGAAGTGCTTATAACTGACTTTGATGAAGTTGGTGCTACCGGTGTTAAGAAGAGAAATAGGAAAAATAGAAAACGGAAATGTAGTAGTTGTGGGAAACCTGAAGATACAGGAAATCGTTCCAGCCTTGTAGAGTTAGATTTAGATTTGTTGTTTGATGATGAAAATGACCATATTAAACGTAAATCTTTAGAAAGACATAAACGTGATGAATGGTCCAGTAGTACCACTGTTTCACTGGAACATGATGTTAGCAAAGTTCTTCAGGAGCCAGCACCATCAACAAGGAATTTAGGTAAATATGTTGTAATAATTTGATGTTAGTTATGTATAAAGACAAATTATGTATGTTTAATTGTTAAAATATCTGAAGTTAATGCTAATGTTTTTAACATTCCATACAAAAATTGAAGAAACAAGTAATATCACTTATTTTATGATTATAATGAAGTGAAAAATGCTAAAATAAAACAAGAACAAATAAAATTTGTACGTTAGGTGTAAGGCATTGTGATATATTAAGGTATGTGAACTAAAAATCCATATTTCTTTGGAACATTTATTTAAAAAACAAGTGGAAATTACAAACTAAAAATATTTTTAACTTAAGGAACCTTAATTAGTAGCCCTTGTAAAGCGGTTTCAATTATTATTATTGCGCAGAAGCCTTTTAAAATATTGCTGGGAAATTCATTTTAGAAAATAATATTCAATACAAATGTTTTTTATGAAATTTTTATCTACATATTGATTATACACGAAAATTTGTTTCTTCAATTGTTTTCGAGTTATATCTTTACGCGATATTTTTTTAAATGGGAACCTATTAATTTTATGCTACTATTCGATAGAGAATTTTTTTCTCTGAGATGTTTGGCAAAAAACATCTCAGGTAATTAATAACACCTAAAATGTTTTTTATTTTTTGGATGTTTCAAATTTTTTAAGGTTTTTACTATGTTGGAATCTGGCTTCATACCTGCTTCATTAAATACAAATCCAAAATACTTAACTTTCTCTACATAGTACTGTAATTTATTTGGGTTAAATTTTATATTATTTTCTCTAGCTATTTGAAGAACTTTATTAACAATCCTACCGACTGCGCCATGCTTCATTTTAGTATTGTTTTATTTATATAATCGTTTTAGTACAGGATAACTTAAAGGCATTATCAACTTATGCAACATATTTAGTAAATATCAAAATACGTTAGTTAAAATACTCGTAAAAGTACCCGCAGTGGTAGAACTTCAATATCTTTTATAATAACCACAATAAACGGGTAGAGAAAATTCAGATCCCCGACATGTGACGTCACTAATGTCGGCTTCCGGAGGCTACTACACAACAAACCCACTTGCTGGTTGACAACCACGAGGTCGAAATAGGGGCTGTGATTGGTTATATACAATTATACTGCATAACTACGCTAGCTATGCTAGAGCTCTTACCGGCGACCGACATCAGTGACATCATAGCTTCAACTTTTAGCTCCCATAACACGGTAACGAATTAAAATTTTGCACAGATGCAATACTCAGTTTACACATTCAAATTACAAAATAAAGAAAAATCGACTTTTCATAAGTTGCCACTGCCTTTAAGTAATAATATCATTGAATAGACAAACCATTACTTGACATTACTTACTGACAAACCTACTACTGTATATTGCTAACTTAACTAACTTATATTTTACACAGTTGGTCTCTGATATGAGGCTGCGGTTCCAAACTGGAACTGTATAATTTCTGATAAAAGTCCTCTGTCACTTGCAGTATCTCTTTTCTGTCTCTAATCTTTATATTTGCTTCATTCTTTAGGTTAATGATCTGTCTTTTCCCGTTTGAGTTTCTTAAACATTCCAGATTTTTGTTTTAATTACTTTCTCTATCTTTTCTTTTTTTTATGTCTTTTCTAACTGTTTTATGGATTAATTTATTTATCTCTGAAAATTCTGTATTGTTTTTTTGTCCTACTGTTAACAAGGCTTTGTATTTCTTCATCATTTCTTTCGTATTTCCGTTTAACTTTTCATTTTCTGTTTTTGTCCTTTTGGCCACTTTGACGCTTGTTTCCTTAGTTCATCAATTATTTCATCGATGTTTTTATTTATTTTTTATATTTTGGTGTTCAGCTAAGCTCGTTCTAATTACTTTTTGATATTGTTTTCTTTTGTGTATTAACACTTCTGTGTTCACTAACGTACTTGTTTCCTTAAATGTTTCTGTTCTCTCTAGTTTCTTATTTATAAAGGGTTTTTCAATAAGAGCGATATGTTTTTAAATTGAAATGAAACAACAACAAATAGTGCAATTAAGTTCTGAAAATAACATCATTTAAATGACCGCCTCTGGTTCTCCTGCAAGACCGAATTCGATGAACCCAATTTTCAAGAACTCTATATTCCATAAATTGGGCCTTATGTCTCGAATGGCGCGTTGAATATTCAATTTTAATGCATCAATTGTCTCTGGTTTATTCTCATAAGCACTAGACTTTCAATAACCCCACAAGAAGAAGTCTAAAGGTGTTAAATCACAGCTTCTTGAGGGCCAGTCGACAGGTCCATTTCTGGAAATAATCAACTGACCAAACTTTTGACGCAATAAACCAATTGTTTCATGGGCCGTGTGGCACGTAGCACCGTCTTGTTGGAACCAGATGTTAGTTAAATCAATATCATTCAGTTCAGGCCATAAAAAGTTAGTCAATTTTAAAACATATCACCCCTATTGAACAAAACCTCTTATTAAGCTATGATTGCTTCCTGCTGTAAATGTGCTAGTCTTTGATTATTCTCATATTTGAACCACCGATGCTCTCTGCTTCATCTCCTTTATAACAATGTGTTTCCAGATGAGAGAATAATACATTTCTCTATGTTTCTTCTTATTTTACTCAGCCCCAGTACATCCC
Source organism: Melanotus villosus (assembly GCA_963082815.1). Taxonomy (NCBI): domain Eukaryota; kingdom Metazoa; phylum Arthropoda; class Insecta; order Coleoptera; family Elateridae; genus Melanotus; species Melanotus villosus. Next base: position 9,735,859 of record OY720421.1, on the reverse strand, counting down.
ATTTGATCTTCTCCAATTAGGTTTATATGAGTCTTTTTTCCGACATAAGCGTTCTTACATTATATGTGAGTATGTTTAGTTTACAGTAATTTGGAGTTAATTTCTTGCCCCCCCCCCCATTAAAACACCATGCTTACCAGAAGTGTTGATGAGTTGGTCTAGGATCAGGAAGGAGTAAAATGGAGGGGGTGGGAAAATGGGGTTAAGGACATGGTTTTTCCTTATTCTGTCCTTTTGCCTTGATCGTAGGGGAGTACCTACCCACTGCTTCTAATCGCCTAATGCATAATTGTTATTCTAAAATAAATTATGAATGAGTAATAAATTAAGTAGTTTATGTAAGACTTTGAATTGAATGTGAATATAATTTTCGTTCCTTATTTTTAATGATTGTAATTGTTTACTAAAATTTACCTTAAAAATAATTTAATAAAATTCTTCAGGTGCAATTCCGAAAAAATGCCTTTCAGCAAGTTATCATCATGAGTTCAGGGAAAGAGAAAGACCACCACGAATTATAAGTGCATTAACAAAGAGCGAATCTGAAAAGAGCAGCAGAAGAAAACATGACAGACACGGCGAAAGTAGTAGAAATTTTCATCGAAATAGATCAATGAAAGAAAATAAACTAACACAAACACTACGTCAAGCTGAAAGTTCCATTGAAGGCCTGGAATGTTTGGTTCTTCCTCCACACTCGACACCTCGCTTACGAAAATTAAGTGTAACAAGACGTAATAATTCAAAAATAATGAAACCCAGAAGTGATTTTTATCAAGAAGCGTCGTCTAGTAGTTCTAATAATGAATTAAGTACTTTGTTGCCTGCAAATCCACTTCTCTCGGCGTTTCTGGCAACTCGACGAGATGGACCCTCCATCTGCGTTTGCTTACCGACAGGTGAAAACATAAGGTTTGAACAACGTACAGCTTCTCCCCGTCAAGGACGATTGAAAAGAAGTTCGAGAGTACATCGAAGGGCTTTACATAGCAGCGTGCAGTCAAGTCAAGATTCAAAATCTAATCAACGGGATCTTGCTATAGCCAACACCATATCATCGGGTCATGGGACACATCGTGCCAAATCTTTCGAAGACACTTCTCACGGTTCGGTGCATTGTTTTATGGACGAGCATGGGAATTGGATCACTTACACTTTCGATGATAAAGGTTTAGGTAAGATTTTTTACGTTAAGCATACCAAAGTAAAACCTTAAATTGTAGGTACCGCAAATTCCACCTTGCCAATAGCTTATAATAGCGGAAAACTCTTAACTACTTTGTTACGACAAAACTCCAGTAGTCGAACGACTGGCGGTCTTTGGGACAGTAACAGTACAGAATCTATTTACAATAGTTCGGTATCTATTATTTTGGATGGAGCTACGGCAAACCCGCCTTTAACTTCTTCAACAACTAACAGTATGATTCCAACCAATAACACTTTAAGAATAAATGCGGAACCTCTAAGGCATAGATTCGATCCTAATAATATGAGTGATACTTCAATCATAGGGAATTTGCGAGAGGTCTTCCCTAGCACAAACACTGATATTAATTTAGAAATGCAGCTTCCTAGAAACAGATTTCGTTTCATACGAGCTGCCGATGCTGCCAATAATAATTATCCAAGAACTAGATCTTATTATAAGTTTAAACTATTTCCTTGGATTTTCATTAAAGTAAGTTTAGATAGGTTAAATTTGTTAGCATTATTAGATAGAAATCTTACATTAGGTGAAACATTGTTATCTACTTTCTTAGGGATTCTAGTCTCTCTTCTCGGTGCTATTTTACTTCATTTAGGTTTTTATCAAGATTTATTAGCGTTCGTTTTTTGTTTGGTTGTCGCGAGTTGTCAATACTCATTATTGAAAAGCGTACAACCAGATGCCGCCTCACCAACTCACGGTTTTAATAGAGTCATTGCGTACTCTCGTCCCATTTATTTCTGTTTGTTTTCATCTATTGTTTTATTACTACATTTAAGTATAACCAACGAGTCCTACTACACTGCATTTACCGTATATGGAGTACATTTTACAAATAGAGAAATATTAGTTTCAATAAGAGACTTTCTAGTTAATTTTGTTTTATTTTTTCCTGTTATATTCTCATTGGGTTTATTTCCTCAAGTTAACACTTTTATGATGTACCTTTTGGAGCAACTCGATATGTTTGTTTTTGGGGGCAACGCGATGTCCAGTTTGTTAGCATCATTTTATTGTATATTTCGTTCTACCTTGGCTGTGATAGTTATGTATGGGTTGGCGTACGGAGGCCTAATCGAGCCTAAGTCATCTCAGCATATATTGTTTTCTATGTTTTGTGCTTGTCTGGTGGCATCATCTTACCATTTAAGTCGAAGTGCCAGTGATCCTTCTCATATTTGGAATATTATTAAAAAGCATTTATGGCCTCCTGATGTGTATAGGGAATATAAAAAGGCACCAAAAAAGCTTAATAAACCCACCGATTATAAAGACATTGTCAAAATTGATAAAGATGTAAAGTGTAACGAGCATAACCCTGGAGATAAAAAGATTGAAAAATTAGGTAGCGAGAAGAATGAAACGAGTGAAGAACTAGTCGATCCCTTGCCTCATAAATTACAAAAGACTGTGAATGCACGTTTAAAAAGTGATGTTATTTTGTGTGCTTTGATTGCTTTATTTGTATTTGGGATTCATGTGAGCACCGTGTTTACTGTGCTACAACCCGAGTTAAGTCCGGTGTTGTGGTGCATTGCTGGCACTTTAGGATTTGTTCTTCATTACATCATACCGCAACTAAGGAAACAACTGCCATGGCTTTGTATAGCGAGACCGGTCTTACGATCACACGAATATGGTCAATATCAAGTGAGGGGACCAGCCAAAGTTATGTGGTTTGAAAGGGTAATTTTTGACTTACATTTATACCAATATTTAATTTTTTAATTTGATTTGATGTAGGTGTACGTGTATTTTTGTTTCTTGGAACGAAATATGGTGTATCCTTTACTGTTTTTGGCTGCTCTTACTGAAGATTCACCAAGGATTGTTCAAAAGTTCGGAGCTCTAGGCGGTGCTTTAATAGTGGTGGTTTGTGGAATGCGTTGCATACGAGGATCCTACTCGAATCAAAGTTCTCAGTACTTAATTTTAATATTTACAGTACTATTCTTTAAGTACGATTATAAACTTTATCAGGAGAGTTTTTTAGTTGACTATTTTATAATGAGTGTTCTATATCATCGTGCTTACGAGTTATTATTAAAGGTAAAGTATAATGCGGACCTTTAACTTTTAGTGGAACGATACTAAAGTGCTTGTTTTCAGCTGCAATTTGTCGTAACATACATTGCACCGTGGCAAATCACATGGGGTTCCGCATTTCATGCATTTGCGCAACCATTCTCAGTACCACATTCGGCCATGTTATTTTTACAAGCTCTCATTTCTGCTACTTTATCAACTCCGTTAAATCCTTTTTTAGGTAATATCTCATTCCGTATAAAACGTACAAATTAACACCAATGTATTTACAGGAAGTGCAATATTTTTAACATCGTACGTCCGTCCAGTAAAATTCTGGGAACGAGATTATAACACAAGAAGGGTAGATCATTCAAATACTCCGTTATCGTCGCATCTTGATCGTAATCTGGGAGCCGATGATAATAATTTAAACTCAATTTTTTACGAACATTTAACAAGATCGTTGCAACATTCTCTTTGTGGTGATTTAATACTAGGACGATGGGGTCCTGTCAGCCAAGGAGACTGTTTCGTCTTAGCTTCCGATTATTTAAATTGTCTTGTACATATCATAGAGTTAGGGAATGGACTTGTTACATTTCAAATGCGTGGATTAGAATTTAGAGGAACTTACTGCCAACAGCGAGAAGTCGAAGCTATCACCGAAGGAGTCGAAGAAAATGATGGTGAGCTTTTTAAAAATTAAATACCAAAATTAGTGTGGTAGTACAGTATGGTATACTAATGACTTATTTCGTATTCATATTAAAGACAAGAAATAGGGTTAATTTAAATATCGCTCATTTAATTTTTATTTTCATTGCAGGTTGCTGTTGTTGTGAACCAGGTCATCTCCCAAATATGCTCAGTGCAAATGCAGCTTTTAGTCAGCGTTGGTTAGCATGGGAAGTTACAGCAGCTAAATACGTATTGGAAGGCTACAGCATATCTGACAATAGTGCAGTGTCAATGTTGCAAGTGTTTGATTTTCGTAAAGTCCTAATTACTTATTATGTTAAGGTAAATATAATTTAAAGATATATTAAAACTAATGGCTGGGAGCCTCGGTGGCACAACAAATTAAGAAACTATAACCGATCAAATCATGACGGTTGTTTGAATTCTTCTTTTTCTTCCTTTTACGGCCGAATTCTGTTTGGTTAAATTTAGGTTATATGCGGTGCCTTAAATAAATAAAGACTTGAGAAATCGTTGTGGTAATTAATCAAATAATCTAGGGTGATTGATTACTAAGTAGAGTAAAAATATATAACGCTAAGGAAATGGAGGTTCAAAAGATTAACATCGAGAATTACACATTAAAATCAGCAGAATTAGAGAGGGAACTAAGAAACAGACAGAGAAAGGAAATAATTGAAACAGATGTTAGTAGAGCTAGAAAACAAACTTCAGAAACAAAAATGATAGGAATAAAGACAGCTAGCAAACGTTGATAAAACAGTAGTTACATAAAAATTGATAAAAAGAATGGAGCAACTAGGTATCAGAAGAAACACAAAATCCAGTACAGAAAAAGAGAAAAGAAAAGAATATATGTACATAGCAATCTGGAACATAAGAGGTTTAAATAGCAAAGGAGCCTCGAAACAGTTAATGAAAGAAGCAGAGAAATACAAAATACATGTATTAATATTATGCATGCAAGACAGATAAATGAACTAAATAACTATCTTTTTATAAATCAAGGCAGTGACATAAATAGATTGGGAACAGGGTTCCTGACGAAGAGCACTTTAAAAAAACCTATTAATAGAGATTAAAAAGATAAGTGAAAGAATGAGCTGTATTAAACTAAGAGGTAAATTCAGAAAACTAAGTGTGATTAACGTGCATGCCCCAATTGAGGATGACATATTCCATTTTAAAGCTTGTATCAAGCTAGTGATAGGAGACCTCAATGCAAAGATAGAGAGAGAACTGGAATTCAAGAAGATAATAGGTGTAAACTGTAAACATAAAACCACTAACAGAAATGGTAAAAGATTAGTATCCTTTGCAATGACAAGAAAATTGGTAATAAAATCAACATTCCATGCACGCAAGAAGATATTCAAAGGGATGTGGGTGAGTCCTGAGAAAAGAACAATTAACCAGATTGATCATATAGTTTTTATTAATAACTCAGACACGATAGACGAAGTATGGACAAAAATAAAAAATAACAACTAATGCAGCAAACGAAGTCTTGAGAATGAAGAGAACAAATACAACTAAATCACAAAGCAGTTGGAAAATACCGTGGTACTACAGTATAGACGAAAGCAAATGGGACAAATACAAAATAATACGGATTAAAGTAAATGCCGAAATCAAAACTATTGGGATCGATTCTCGGCCCAGTTAAAACACGATTTTGATGGCCTTCGAAAACCGATCTGGCACTTCATACAAAACCAAAATACTTCGAAATAACTGAGTACATCGAATCTCCAAAAATCACAGAAGAACAATAGATAAACTAATTTACTAACCTATTCAATGAAGAACAACATGTATTCAGAGCCCACTATCATAAACGAAGAAGAGATTGAAGTAACCAAAGAGGCTTGCAGAAGCTATTAAAAAACTGAGAAACCGTAAATCGCCTGGAGAAGACAGAATTTATAACGAACTCCTGAAATATAGAGGAAACGCTCTTACAGAGGAAATTACTAAACTCATACAGAAAATATTTCACGAGCAAGAAATACCTCTAGAGTGGAAAAGCAGTATACTGATCCCAGTGTTTAAGCGACAAGATGAAACCTGAAAATTATAGAGGTATAAATTTATCGAACACAAGGCTAAAATTGACAAATTAGAATGGCAGGATGAACAACAAGGGTTTCGTAGTGGACGATTATGTAATGTTGCAGTATTCATAATACAACAAATAAGGGAAAAGGTTTCAATAATATCCAACTAAATCACAAAGCAAGTGCCACAAGCCATAGTAAAAACTATAAAAAACATTATACAGACAACACAATTAAGATCAAAGACAACTATAAATTAATAGAAGTCATATGATCACAGAAGGGGACTCATTAAGCCCACTACTATTTAACCTCATAATGGACGAAATCATAAAAGTCTTAAAACAAAGCAATGGGTTCCAAATGGGTACAAACAAAATAAACATAATATGCTATGAAGACAATGTAGTATTGACCAATTATTGCAGAGAATGCTATATTTGTTTCTCAATACTTGCAAGACATTTAAGTTAAACATACCTGTGTCCAAAACAAAATCAATGACGATCTCACAACAACCAGTAAGATTTAACCTGGTAGCATACAACCTATACAACAAGTGATGGAAATAAAATATTTGGGAATAACCATAACCAGCTGTGGAGACCTAAACAAAGAAATATAGGAGCACATCACACCATATGGGGTAAACAACGATTAGTATATATAAAACTACAATTAGACCGATATTAACATAGACAGCAGAAACAAAACATAAACATCAAAAGGCAAACATTAAATGGAGGTTATAGAAATGGGGGTACTGAGAAGAATAGCTGGGAAAGCAAGACGTGACAGGGTGAGGAACACAAATATAAGAGAAACATGTAATGTTGAGAATATCGGCGATTGGGTATCATACAGAAGAAGCGAATGGAACACACGTATAGAAAGAATGAACGAAAGTAGAGTAGTACGAATTGCAAGAGATGGCCAACCTGGGGGAAGAAGGAGTATCTTCATCAACAAAAAAAGACAAGCAAGTGAGAGTACAACAAGAGCAGATAGCGATAAAGAAGAGGTGAATCCACCAACATTAAAAGTAGAAGAAATTATTCAAAAGCTAAAAGATAACAATAGCCTAAAGAGCAAGAAATACCAGCGGAACTAACTAAGTATGGGGGTACACCTTGTCGAAAAGAATTTACAATCTAATCATAAAAATAGGGAAAAGCACGAAATGCCAGAGGAATGAACAAATAGCGAAATAATCTCAATATATAAAATAAAAAAGGGAATAATTTGAAGTGTGAAAATTATCACCCAATATCAATAATATAACATATTAATATTTATATAAACAAATAAGAGTAAGAGCGTTAGGCTCCTAGCTTGGAGTCTCGAGCTTGATTCTTCATCACTGGTAAGAACTTTTACCGAAATCCGCCACTGCTTGAGGTCGAGGTCGGTACTTGAACAAGCGAAGCCATTTAATCATTCGGTTACAATTAACGATTCTATCACCAAGCCACATGCGCTGTACAGTTAATACATTCAGCAGATGGCAACAGAAAAACAACTGCCAAGAACACATTTTTTTCACGACGCCAAGTCGTTTAAAAATGTGGCTTTGTTCCCTCTCGCCAACGTCCTTAACAGATATGGCACCTAAAAAAGAAGAAGAATGAAATAAACGAAATGCAATGATTAATTAATGCGACCAGCCATTAAACAGTTATATTAAATGGTCCAATTTAAAATCAATCGTAGATGTCCATAGAATTAAAACTCTAATTAACTGCTAAATCAAGTTGTATATTTTGAATATCCTAAACCTCTGCCAAAACTTCTCAGCTTTAAACATTTTCATTTGGAATACCTGTCAAAATAAACGGAAGTAATATTTGCTGAATCTAAATGTGACACGACTTAATTCCATTGCCTGAGGATGACTTTAAATTGGATCTCTTAATGTTTTTAAATACAAATTTGTAATTTTATCAATTTGAAAGGTTAAAACAAAGTTAATCTGTTTTCCAGAGTATTATATTTTATGCAATTCGATCTCCAAAACTAGAAGACTGGTTAAATTCTCAAACAATCCTCAAAGCTCTGCAGCCTATACAGGATCGTAATTTCGTAGATTTGGATCCAGTATTTAATTTTAATATAGATGAAGATTTTGATTTGTGTGTATGTGGAATGACAAGAAACATGTTTTATCAAGTCTACGGGGATTGGATCGCTTATTGTGCTGAAAAATGGGAAAAGAATGTTGATGCCACTTTAAATTCCTCTCTTGTTTTACTTTGTTTTGCTTTAAGTTTATTAGGTAAGAAAATGATGTTTATGTTAAGTACCTACTAAAAACCATAAGTATTGTTAATAATTTTAGGACGAAGAACTCTTGGAGCTGTTTCCCATAATACTGTGTCGAATGTTGAATTTTTTCTGTATGGATTACATGCTCTTTTTAAAGGGGATTTCCGAATTACGTGCACGAGGGACGAGTGGGTGTTTTCTGACATGGATTTATTGAAGACCGTTGTAGCTCCTGGTGTACGAATGTCTTTAAAACTTCATCAAGATCATTTTATGTCGCCGGATGAATATGAAGAAATGCCTGCATTGTTTGATGCCATTTGTAAACACGAAGAAGAACTGGTAATTTCTCATGAAGGCGATCCTGCTTGGCGAAATGCTGTTCTTAGTGGAACTCCTAGTTTATTGGCACTAAGGTAAGTTTTAGTTACTGTGAATTATTTTAAGATGCACCGTACTCAATGTATTAGTGTTGTTTGTTTTCAACAAGCAACAAAACCATATTTTTGATCGACCGTTTTTGAAATAGTTGTTGCATATCCTCCTTGACCCCATCTAACCATCTGTTCCTTGGGCGTCCTCTTCACTTCTTTGTGACGATCCCACCACCACCATATAGTATTGTTTTTGTTGCCCTTCCATCCTGCAGCCGTGTTATATGACCCAACCATCTCAGTCTCTGTGCCTTGGCTATACTTATGATTGATGGCCCTACATATAGCTCCACAATCTGTTCTTGTTAGGTTTATTAACTTGTTCGGTATTCCCAACACTTATTGGTCTTTCTGTCCACTCATTTAATCTTTGCCTTTTTTGTTTATCAGGCATATTACTGCAGTCATCCACTTGACAGGCATTCTTTCGATTATCCATAACTGGTATGAACTCTTGTGTAAAGCGTCTCCCCCTCCTCTATTTATTTAAGCTGTTATCTCATTCTTCCCTGGGCTTTCAGTTATTATCTCTGAGCTTCTGTATTATTCCCTTAATATCCTTTAGGCTAGGTGCTTCTTTCCTTATTCCTAGCTGATCCGCCGTTCCTTGGTTTACTGTCTCTTCCATATCCTTTTCATGACCCATATTTAACAGTTCTTCAAGATATTTTGCCCATCTCTGTATACTTTCCGTTTCTCCTCCCACTTAATTTCCATCCTTATCCTTGCAGAATAAATCCCTCTTCTTATATCCACTTTTTTTCCTTATACACAACTGTTTCGTTTTCATTCTCAGTACCTAATTCAAACTCTGTGTTTCCTTTTTTTGGTACAGTCCCAATACAGCTTGACTTCTTTTTTCCAGTGCCTGTTTATATTCATGATCAAACCATTCCTTCCTTTCCTTGGTCTTAATATCTATGTTGCTCTGTTTATTGATTATTCTTCTAACTCTTCCCATAATTTGTCCACTCCAGCTGCTTCTGTTCGTCCAATCAATCCGTCTTCTACTTTTTCATGTTTTCAACATGTAATATTCTGGTGTCGTACTTTCATCCTTTGTACTCTCTACTTCTTCGTTTAAAATTTATTCTCAGCATGAATTGGTTCGTATCCACGTTTGCTCCTCTAAAAGTCCTTGCATCTTTTATACACGTATGGAACCAGTGATCTTACAACAACTCATCTATGCAGATGATATAATACTGTTTAACAAAGAGTGAATTTAAAAATAAATGTACATAAAAGTAAAATAATGAAAATAAGCAAGAACAATACAAAATTAGAAGAAATTAAAATAGATGATAACAGGACAGAAGAAGTAGAAAGTTATACATACTTAGGCACGGTCATTACAAAGAATGGGAAAATAGAACTAGAAATCACTAATAGAATAAATAAAATAAATCAAATACCATATTATATGATAAACAATACCATAATAGGAAAACCAGAAATTAGCAATAAAACCAAACTACAGATATATACCTAATACAATATACTTACCAACACTGTTATATGCATCAGAGAACTGGGTACTGACAGACAATTTAAGATCTAGAATAACAGCTACAGAGATGAAGTACCTAAGAAAAATAACAGGACACACCAGAAGAGACAGAATACACAACGAAACAATAAGAGATATTTTAGAAGTTGAATCAGTAATTAAGAAGATAGAGGATAAACAGCTGAAATGGTATGGCCATATTTGTAGAATGAAAGCTAATAGAATCCCAAGAATTACGACCGAGATGGAAGTAGAAGGAAAAAGAAAAAGAGGGAGGCCTAGAATAACATGGCTGAAACCAGTAGAAGACATAGTGGGAAGGAAAGGAAATACTCTACCAGAAGTAAGAAGACTAGCAAGAGACAGAAAGCAATATCAAAAATGGATAGAAAATGAATAGAACAGCAAGGAACACCCGGCGCTCTAGGGGCATAAGGGATGGATAAAGAAGAAGAAGAAGAAGCATGGTTGATCTCTATTAGTACATGATCAATATGATTGATCGTTTTTCCATTTGGGGAGATTCATGTGCCTTTATGAATTTCTTTGTGCTGGAAATGTGTGCTCATTATTTTCATACCTTCTTCTGTGGCAAATTCTATCAACTTCCTCCCGTTCTTATTGCTATCCCGATGTTAACTGAACTTTCCAATAATTGTTGACATATACAGTTTTTCCCGTCCTATCTTACTGTTGAAATCCCCCTGTATTTTGCGTAGTTACTTTTGTACTTCTTCATAGAATTTGTTTTTTTCTCTTCCTCTTTCTCTTCAGTTGGAGCATGTACATTTACAATACTAATTTTCCTCTATACCCCTCCCAATCTAATACCACACAGCCTGCTCGACACCGGTTCAAATTTCATTACTGCTAGTTTAAATTGTTGCTTTATCATAAAGCTTGTCCCTAATGTTTTATTCTCGTCTCCTCTGAAAAATAAGTAATCACTGAAATCACCCATTTGTTTTCCATTTTCCCTTTTCGTCTGCTGAAGAACCATTATGTCTATATTATATTTATTAACTACATAGACTAAGTTTTTAAAAGATCCTGCATTTGTGCCTGTTATGTTCCAGATGCTCATTATTATACAAAACTCCATCATTTTTGTTACCCTTCATCCTTGTCATGGTTATTTTATATACAATGTGATTTTTTAAAAACTCAATTGCAGGAGGCTGTATTCTGACTTAATACAGACAGTTCTAAGGTTATTAAGACAGAATTCGGCCTGCTGCAATTGAGTTTTTAAAAAATCACATTGTACATACTATCCATCCTCTTACTGGGTCTTTGAATTGTCTACAGTTGTTTCTATTTTTCTCTTCAGCATCCCTGTTTTATCATTCCATTTCCACCACTCTCCATCAATATTTAGCTTTTTATATAGGTAACTAACTCTCACCTTTTTGCCTTTGGATCAGAAAGCTCTCGCGGTTGCTCTGATTACCGCTTGTATCTTACTTTCTTTTTCGGTTAAATCATTATATATACATATACACTTTTCTTCCTTTTATTTTGGATTTGTTTTTCAGATGATATTATTAATATGGTGTTCCTACTCCCACTATTTTCCATATAAAACTTTTGTACTGCATCGTTTGACAGTTCACGTACTAGTTTAGATATTTGCCGCTAGATGGCGGAATAAAATTTGATATTTTCATAATCATAACCTATTATTATAAGTAACGTATTTTTATAAATTTTGCACTTTTTGCAGAAGATATTGAAAACATAAATATAATATAAACGCTGCAGCTTTAAGAACAAATCGATTTTTTCTTTGAATTAAATAGGTATTTTTTCGCAAAAGGTTTGCTGCAATGCTGCAAACAAGCATTTTCATAAATATTGTTCTCCCAAATATTTTTCTGGGCATTTTCGAAAATCAGGTAAAAGGCACGGACGAAACATAAATACTTTGTGTCGCCAGGAGTTGCGATAACATTGAAAATTAAATATTTTAACAGGTCTTGGTGTCAACATTCAACTGTCATTAGCGCCATCTTACAGCAAATTGTTGGAACTAGTACGTGATCTTGTCAAAAAATACAGTTCACAAGCAATTGAAGGAGTGGAGACACCATATCTTCATAACATCACCGTTTTTCATTACCCTCTCTAACTGCTCCCAGGTTCTTATTGATGATATCACTTGGAGAACTGCTTTACTCTTTGTTTTGATAACCGCGACATGATTAGCTAGCCTAAACCTCCAACACTTTTTCAAAGAATTCTTCTATTCCTATTTTTGCATCGCTTGTTATATAGTGGAGTAAAATCGAAGTGAAATTATAACTTTGAGTGACTCCGAGGTATAACCAAATGAAACCTATACCATCTTGTAGAGGAGGTTTTGCTGCATTGGAAATGGGAATCTACAACTGTTTTTAGTAGGACCGAACTTTGAAAATGGAGTTTAAACGCTTCTGACCTCCGGTCCAGAAAACCACGTTTTTCTTAACATTGATCGCTGTATTAATTCAACTAAACAGGCTATAACTCTGATTTTTTGCAAACTTATACTAGAAATGTGAGCGCTTCCAACGGTGAGTTGTAAATTTTGAGATTGTTAAAAAGTTTTGAAAAAATAATTAATGAATCTAGAAGTATCAGAATCGCGCATCGGAAACTTCACCCTGCGGTGAGCTATGTGAATTATTGACAATTCCTATACACATATATCGAGTCAAATGTAGTCAAAACATTAAAAAAGTTTTTAAGAAAAAAACTAAGTCGCTAGCTTCAATATTTATGGAAATATGAATTTAAATCGATAAGCATTGGAACGGGCGTTGACTCTGGGAGGCGGGTACCATTTCAAGCCCATAAGGTACGTAACAATCAGAGTCAGTGTTTAAACCCTCTTTCGCTAAAGCTGTCGTCATTCTTCTTACGTCGCTATAGGAACATGAAAATCCCATTGTGTATAAGAGATCTATAACTTTTCGGCTTATTATTATATATTATATAAAAATAAACCTAATCCTATATGTAAATTATTCTTAGAGAATCCTTTAGAGTAGAAACTCATGATAATATTTGAAAGAGTTAGCATCTCAACATTTATTTCTGAATTTTCAGGATCATCAACTAACTCATCAGTTGTTAAGAGCCATTTTGAAAATAGCAACAAAATATCCGGCACCTGTTTTTCGAATTGTACCTTGGATATTCCGTCAAGTGAAGAAAACGTTTTTTGAGGATTTTTGTACTGAGACATAGCGGTTCTTAAGATTTCACATGCCCTGTGGAGTACCTCCTTGTCTGAGAGAGTCACACCCTGAAAATATTGCTCTTCTGAACTACTAGATTTAGCATCATCAGAATTTAGATATTCTGCCTTATCCATATCAGATGCGCAAATAATATCACATTTGCCAGGTCGAGACATAAATTCTATTTCCGACGGAAACTTCTTTTGCAACATTTGCTTTAGCCTATAAGATTTCACTGACGTTTCCTTCTCAGTTTCAGCAATATTATTGAATAATTTACAGACGCCACTGAGTGTAAGAGTTTTATGCTTTACAATAACATGTTCTTGAACGTATTTCTCAATTTGCAAACGTGCTTTGTCGGACAATTTTGCGTTGCTGGTATTGATACGAATTGTACTTGCTATGTTTCGTTGTGATATGTATTGGCTGTAGCAAGTTTTATGATATTTACAGTCATAAGCAAAAAGATCCAAATAATTAGCAAGTCTTTAAATCATTTCGGTATCATTTCGTTTCTTAGCTACTTCCAAAATATAATTTCTGGTCGAAGCTCCTGTCCCTACAAAATGTTACAAATTTAATAGCTGAAGAAACATTAAAAAAATTATACCCGTCTGAATAGCAGTCAGTTTCTCTTTTATCTTATTTCCCGTTCTTTTGCAAAATAAACACATTTTGCGTATGTCAAAAGTTTTATGGATTTTTCTAGTATTCGGTTGCATATCACTGGTACTAGTACTTGGTTGTGCATCTTCAGTGGACGATTTTTCTTTTTCGAATATATATTTGAAACTGATATTTCCCGACAGAATTGAAGCCTTGTATGGTAGAATATCCTTAGAAAAATCGTCCCGTCTTTTTTCCGCAACAGCCAATATAGTCAACAGACCCTTTTTTGTAGGTTTATTAACGGAGTTATTTTCTCGAGATTCACATGGCTCGCCGCAAATTAAGCAACTTATTACACTTATGCCAGCCATATTAATGGATGTCGACAGTCAACAGTATAAAAATAACCAAAGTGCAGCCGATAAGTTCATAACCTAATACACTCACTCTACCACGTTATTACAATCAACTGCGGAGTGAAGAGACTCGGAAGAGGCTCCGCCGCCACTCAACTATCCTGATTTCTGATAGCGCCCGTTCCAATGCTTATCGATTTAAATTCATATTTCCATAAATATTGAAGCTAGCGACTTAGTTTTTTTCTTAAAAACTTTTTTAATGTTTTGACTACATTTGACTCGATATATGTGTATAGAAATTGTCAATAATTCACATAGCTCACCGCAGGGTGAAGTTTCCGATGCGCGATTCTGATACTTCTAGATTCATTAATTATTTTTTCAAAACTTTTTAACAATCTCAAAATTTACAACTCACCATTGGAAGCGCTCACATTTCTAGTATAAGTTTGCAAAAAATCAGAGTTATAGCCTGTTTAGTTGAATTAATACAGCGATCAATGTTAAGAAAAACGTGGTTTTCTGAACCGGAGGTCAGAAGCGTTTAAACTCCATTTTCAAAGTTCGGTCCTACTAAAAAAAGTTGTAGATTCCCATTTCCAATGCAGCAAAACGTCTTCTACAAGGTGGTATAGGTTTCATTTGGTTATACCTCGGAGTCACCTATCCTCGGAAAACAGCGAGTTAGAGCAGCGATTTTACTCCACTAATAACTACATTCAACTTTCTTCTGTCTTTATTCATTCTGTCTAAGCTCTTCTCGACCTCTTCCATATTGTTCTTAATTTTCTCCAAATCTTTCTTAATCTCCTTATTCTCTTTCCTTAAAAGAAGTATGAAATAAACTATTTAACAAAATAACTTACACATAATCTGACTTATCATTGATCGCCTTCAATCAGATATACATATTTTAAACTGGTCGATCAAGAATGGTCATGCTTGTCCACGATCGCTTGGCTGAGTGTGATGTCCGAGTTCTCACTAATGCATTCTGTGCCTTAAAAAATGCACTATATAATGATAAAAAATTGTTTTAGGCATGTATTGGATGATGGTGCAGATGAGTACAAAATAATTATGTTAAATAAACGTTACTTAAATTTTCGAGTAATTAAAATAAATAGAGAATGCGTCAGAGGCCTTTGGGCTGGTCAGCAACAAGAATTAGTATATTTACGTAATCGTAATCCTGAAAGGGGTAGCATTCAAAATGCAAAACAAGCACTTCGTAATATTATAAATTCTTCATGCGATCAACCCATTGGATATCCAATTTACGTTTCTCCCCTTACTACAAGTTACGCTGAAACTAATGAGCAATTATGTGGAATAATTGGAGGCTCGTTAAGTCTATCTAAAGTTCGTAATTATGTTGTGGATACATTTGCTAGGTAAGTTTGATTATTTAAAATCATTTTTAAGTAAGATTAACTGATAAAATTTCTGTAGGATAAGAAAAAGATGTCGAGAAGGATGTTCAAGTGGCGGCTTACAAGATGAAATGGGTTTAGGACAGGAAGGAGTATACGCTATGACACCTATGGCTGCTTTAGGTCACCATACTGCTGGAAGCCAATCTACTGATGGTTCTCACTTTGGGGGGAGCATGGGACGTGGTGCTAGTCTTAGTAGAACCTCTTTGGGTAATAATTAATTCACATAGTTAATTTGATGAAGCAATCAAATTAATTACTAGGTGGAAATCGCGGTAGTTTGGCGTCAATGGGAAAACCGACAAGTTCAACATTAGCCAGTTTAGCAGGTTTATTTAAAGAACGAGATGAACGTGCAATTTCACAAGCTCCTGATGGACAAAGTCGTTGTGATGAACGTCTGAATGAAGCATCAGAAACACCCGAAAAAGAGTTGACCACCCAGAGAGTGCGAGTAAGTTGTTGCGAATAAATAACGTGCTTTTCTTTATTCCTTGTTATATGAAAAAATCTGAAATTAAGTCCTGTTTTTGATACTACCAGAGGCTGGCTGTTAGTGGGTTTAACAGCTGATGAAAAATAGCCAAACCTTATTTTACCATGTGAATGAAATATGTGTAATGTTATTTTTCAGATTGTTGATCCAAATTTAGTATACGATTGCATAAATTTGGGTAGAAGAATCGATGTTAGTTGGCCGGACGAAAATATGAGGGTTAAAGGTGGTCGTTCTCATTGGAGGGATTGGTTACCAGAAACAGGCATGGAAGGACAGGTACGAACTAGCTTTCTAACTTAGATAAACACCAACGTTTTATATTTTTTTAGGTGGTCCATCGTTGGAGCCCTTGTCATAGAGATCCTAGTCGACGATCTCACGTGGACCGTACTATTTTGCTAGTAAAAATTGATGATAAATTTATTCCAATTGCTGAAAGTGGAGTGCAAGATTTAGGTGCCGAAGTATAGTATTTTGCTTGCAGCAGTGCAAAAATGTGAGTCAGTAATAGTTTGATTGAAATGGCTTTTAAATGAGAATCGCTTGCTGTGTTTAAACCTGATGCCATCATAGATTTGCAAATGGAAGATAGTGTTATTGAGATGAAGGACTTGATAATTCTTATACTCCCATTTTTGATATGAATTAACTGATAATTAAGATACGATAATAATAATGATAAAAGAATTAGGGGTGATATATTTTTACTTTCATAGATATTTCTAAAACCGATTTGTAGTATTGTTTAAGTATTTATTTCTTTTTAGTATATTTAAACAAAGGGAATAATTTTTGTACAAACATATAAAAACTTTTACAAGTTCTTCGTAAGCATGCAGTAGTAATTTGGTTTACTCGTATATCACCACGTAATTACATTGACTTAAAAATACTGCTGTTGCCATTTTTGCTTTGTTATTTTAGTGTATGTTATTTCATTAACTAAGAAGATTAAGGTCTGCAGCAAAAAAGTGGTTGTATAGGAACTCCATCTATAATCAGCAACGGGAAATATTTAAAAATCATGAACTCGATTGATAAAACGAAAATTGATATATATTGGTAAAGAAGATTTAGGATAAATGTTACATATTTAAAATATTCGTCTATGTTAATATTTTCAAAAAATGTTTCCATTGATATAAGTTTTAAAGTAGGGCCTTCCACAACTTATGCTATAAGCCAAATTTCTATTAAATTTATATTATTTGTTGAATTTTCTTTTTAGTTACTTAAGCCAAAAATTTCATTGCGTTTACCAATAAATATCAGTTCTCACATATTGAAGATGTACATCAAACAAGTGTTATTGGGTTTAAAGATGATTTGTAACTAATAGCCGTTTGTATGTTAACATCAATGTTGTAATGTTCTAAATTAATTAGGTATTGATTTTGCTATTGTTAAAAATTGTTTTCATTTTTGAATATGTTTGACATGTTTATATATATTTTTTACTGATTGTTTTAATTATAAGGATGGTGCTGATGTGACGTACAAAGCTAGTCAGTCAAGTCAGTGTGTAGAAAAATTTTAAATTATTTCAAAATTATCGTACAATTAACGGAATATTGTGTCAAGGTATTAAATTAAAAATTAAGGCACAATTATTTTGCAAAAAAAATCAATATTTTACGGTGTGATTTATGAACTTTAAAATGTTGTTTTGTCATAAAATCAGAATTGTATTGTATAATATTTAAATAGCACTTGTTTTAGTGTATTTTCACGTCCAAAGATTTAAATGATTAGATGTAGAAAAGTATTTAATGTACATAATACAATACATATTAATGCTTATTACAATATGTGAACTGTTAACGCAGATGCCTTAATAATTGATAGACTGATTTTAGGTGTATTTATTCAATGTATTATTTGTTCATGTAAATGTATACTGGATAACTAATTAAAATTAGATTATTTTGATCGTTTCTTTCAATGAATTTTTTTGAGTTTTTGCCGTGATTTCTGGTTGGAAATAATAGATAACTTATTTTAAATTTTAAAATGAAAATTTATTACCAAGAAAACATTGACTATTTCGTAAGTGAGAACTCACATAGCACAACTGTATCAATCGTCCGCGACTGTCCAAAATGTGACAGCAAACAAGCACCGACCAGTTTGAAATTCCGATTTGTTGGTTGAAACAGTCGATGACAAGTGAGGTTATGTTTAAGTTATTTTGTTAAATATGTGTTTATTTTACATTTATAGTGATTTTGGAATCTTTCTTCATCACTCCATAACTGAGGGCATAAAATAAAATATTTTCCTTGTGCTTGTGTTCAGAAAATTTGACAAATCCATGTACTTATGTAACACATATTACTAGAATCCCTTTTTTTTGATTCACTAGGGTCACTCATTGTGTTGAACAATTTCTTAACACAAGCAAAACAAACAGTAAATTACGTTTCCTGCTATTTTGGTAAATTGAGGTTATGTTTAAGCTGGCACTTGTGATCTCAACTCAACAACTTGATTGTAAAAACAATTGGGTGATAATGCAGGGTCGTGGACAATCTGTTCTGTTTGAGTTCTCCCTAAAGCTGTAGTCGAATAAGAATGTCAGGAAGTTTTCGTTTGCTTACTGACACAGCAGTAGTAATCATCCTGAATTCATAGTTCTTTTAACATACAAATCTAAGACTCGCTTCGTCAAAGCAACATGCAGTTGAACTTATGGTATATACAACTACATTGATATATCATAATATTTCTAAGAGGAAACGGTTATACTTTAAAAACTAATGCTAATTTAAAATTATATTTAAATTATCGTATTTGTAGTTACTTCATAGTTGAATATATTAATAGCTTTTGCTTTGTTCGTTATACAATGAACACAGATGGGTAGAATCGAATTGTGGTGTATAAAAAGGTTCGAAAACAGCTGAAACTAAAATTTGTTTCAAGACCCCAGGTTTTATTTTGTGAACTGAACTGATACTTTACAGGAGCTTTTGATCAAATACTTTTGGATTCTCTCATTGTTCAACGTAAAGGAACCGCTTTTGCATGTTTAGATGTACAATAAGTGACAAAAGTAATGTAGTAGATGTTTCGAATTGCTTAAGCTAACCACAGTACATGTGTTTCTAGCTATGATTTGTGTATTCCCATGCCAATACGATTACTCCTTTGAAGAATCTTAAGTATGTGTCTTAGTTCAAAGTGCAAGTACTGTGGTTAACCCATCGCTTTATGATTTCCTTCCGTGTCTTCCTGTCCCTGGCTTTAATTTTCCAATTTTTTTTACTGCTTGGTACCACCTTTTCCTTGGTCTACCTCTCTTTCACATCCCCTCCGGCACTCTCTTCATCATAATTTTTGTCATTCTCTTGTCTTTCCATGTGTATAGTCTTCCTATCTCTTTGTTAGTTATCCTTTCCCATGCTTCTTCACTACGTTTCCCTCTGTAAATTCTCCTGAATATTTTTCGTTCCCACATTTCAAGTCTTTGTTGTACCGACTTGTTCAGTACTCTCACATTGGTGCAAAGTAATACATCTTTTTTTTTATTATTGACAATTTGCAAATTTACAATCTACTTCCATATGAGTACTGAGTAAATATGATAAATGTATGAGACGTGTAAGGGAAGCATCTACTGACGCTTCTCCTTATTGAATATTATTTCTTCGTTATATTAGAACTTGAGGCCCGGTTCTGCGGAGTCTTCTTACATTTGGCACTTCCCCGTAGTTAGAGCCCATAGGTCCAAATAGGTATAATTATGGCTTTATATAGTAGAAGTTAATTGCTTAATGAGAGTTTGGATTTTCGGCCAATAAGCCAATACATTTGGCGGAACTTGAGGTCCATCTGTTTGCGCTTTGTTTGGATGTGTTTTTTCCAGGTGAGCCTTTGATGTAGGATTAGTCCAAGATATTTTGTTTCTGAATTCATAAAAGTCTAAGTTAAAAAACACACTATTTAGTAATTTCTATCTCCTCTTAAAGTCCTACTTAACTGACGGAAACTTCTCAGTAAGACACAACAGATGTCAATCCAACTTCCATCCTATTGAATCAGGTGTCCCTCAAGGTATTGTCCTTGGACCACTACTGTTCCTAATATACACGGCCGACCTACCCAAAACAAATAATACTACAATTGCCTCGTTTGCTGTTTACGTAGCTGTGTTATCCATAAGTGAAAACCCAATAGTGACTTCGGAACAACTACAAACTCACCTGGATCTTCTTACTGAATGGTATAATAGATGGAGAACGAAGGTAAATCAAGCAAAATCAGTCCAAGTTACATTTACCAACCGACACCCTACCTGTCCAAGTGTGCAGGGCTCGTGCGTTTTGTAAACTACATACCCACGTCGACAAGACATCATGCGCATAATAAAAGCCCCTTTGTGACGCCTATGCGCGATGTTGTGACGTCATTTACCGCCTGACGTAGGTATGTAGTTTACAAAACGCACGAGCTCTACAGTTCAACTTATCAACGAATCGTCGGCCGATTCGTCACAAACCGCCTCGTGTGTCCAAGCCCTAAGGGATTCATCTGCCTAGTCGGCGGACGAATCGTTGGCCGATTCATCATAAACCGCCTCGTGTGTCCTTGGCCTTAATTGTTCTGCTAGAAATTTAAAAATAATTTTTCATTAAGTGATTTGTGTACAAAATTTTTTACGTTTCTTCCATTTGGAAATGTTATATACAGTGACCGGCAAAAAGTTCGCAACATATGGGAAAATTTTTTATTATTAGAATATCGAAAAAACTTTTAAGGGGGGTGCGTTCTGCATGTCCGGTAACCTAAATATTGAATTTGAGGTATGTCACGTGACCACTGGTATGGCGGCAAGCGTTCTAAAATAAAAAAATTGGGTATTTGTAAATTAATACAAAAATATTTACAAAAAATTCCGATTTTCAATTGTTTTAAATAAATGCTTGAAATTTTGCATATTGGCCTAAAATTAAATTCTAAGCAACTTTTTCAAATAATTTGCTTCGATATTTCGTCAACGAGCCCCACTTTTTGCGACTTCACGGCGATTTTTTTAAATTTGCCGCCATACCAGTGGTCACGTGACATACCTCAAATTCAATTTTTAGGTTACCGGACATGCAGAACCCATCCCCCATAAAAGTTTTTTCGATACTCTAACAATAAAAAAATTTCCCATATGTTGCGAACTTTTTATAAATGTATTTTTGCCAGTGATAATATTTTTCTTAATTTCCTATAGTCTGTTTTTAAACTAGGAGGAGTAAATATAAAAGTCACACTCACTCGATAAATGTTACCAGAAAACACACTAGAAAAATATTGGCGGTAAATTTGAATTATTTCATTATTAACAACACTAAACAATGATTTAGTTCTAAAAAGAACTGTTTTGTTACTTGCGGAATTACACGGAAAGAGACGAGGGCCGGTTGCACAAAGCTTTTGTTAAATTAACGAATGATCAAAGTTGACAAAAGAGCATCATTTTTTGTTTACTAATGTGTTATTTGCTATATGCATTCAAATTGTGATTCGATTTTGTTTACTTTAACGAATGATTAATTTGACCAAGCTGTTAAACCATGTTTGTGCAACCCGCCCTAAGAACACTAACAACCGGTAACTGGCCTGTAAATGCAACACCTCGAACAGCTGATGTGTCAAAACAAAACACAAAAATTCGCATCGTGTAAAACTGATGCGCGCAGAGCCAATAGCGTGCGTACATTTTAGCGCGGCAGTTTAAAAACAGATTATAGTTATACAAAGGTTATGAAAGTTTTCAGTTTGGAATATAACCTTGACATGCTGTGTAAATATGTGTTGTCATTCTGAAGTAAGTCACCTCTGACTATATACATTTTATTGAAGACCAACAACGTTATTTATGAAATTGTAAGTTGGGTTACCTATTCCAATTATTATGTGAATCACCCAGTATATTAGACACGTCATTTCGTTCTGCGACGTTAAAAATGTAGGTACTTAGCACATTTTTTCATTTACACGAGCTTTTATCGTGTCCCATTTCCATTTGTCTACAGTCTACACCTTACAACATACCTTTTCTTCCGTCGCTTCTTCCATACCAAGCAGTAAGAAGGATTTTTTTTTATTTTACTAACTTTGTTTCCAGCGTTCTCATTTTGTTTTGAATTATCTTAGTCTATTCCAGTTATTTTTAATTTGACATGCCCTTCTTTTGTTTTTGTAATTTTTCTAATGTTAACACCAGCTTCATTCATGTCGATTTTATTTCTATTGCTCTAATGCTCTTCCCTCTCGCTTTAATTATTAGCGTTCTCTGTTTTCACGATATCCTTTACGACCTTTACGTCTTTGTGTTTGCCATTTATCATTTTCTTTTTCTTCTTTGTCTTCATTTATACCTTTATATCTGCCACCTTGTTTTTGTGATGTTTGAGCTTTTTGGCATCTCACTTTCTCAGGGATATCTTGTAGTATCTACATATTCCATAAGTTTCCTTATAATATCATGCCTGTGGCCAAGGCTTATTGCACATATTAGTTTTTTGTTATATTCTCCTTTACTAAGAATCTTTTGCAACTTCCTATATATTCAATATATTCACATTCTTTAATTTAAAAATGTTGCACATCAAAGATAGCTAGCTTACATGATTAAAATAAGAAGACAATAATAAACATCAACAGTAGATTAAATAAACGTATGTTTAACATGTTCCCCGTGTTATTTATCAAAATGTCAAAATGAGAAGTTACCGTAGGCCCAATTTGAAGTTCTTTTATTATATCGAATTGTAAGTTGTGTTGTATGTTAACAATTTTAAAAGGCTTCATCATTTGTAAATCACCCTCGAAAAATCATTAACAAAATAACTTGGGCCTTTGTTTAATTTTAAACATAAGTAAATTGTGTGATTATGCACAGGGTGTATGAAAATAATGTAATCGATGCGTCCGATTATTACATTTTATTTCAGTCTCGCCTGAAGCCTGAAGCAAATAGATTGAGTTTAAATTTCCAATCAGAAATCTTAAAAACTCAAGTTTCAGCTAGTAAATATATAGGTGTATAATTGGTTGCATAAGTGACAGGCGTTAAAGAAAAAACGAAAGTGGATGGAATATTTGGTCAAACTTTTTATTGTTTTTATGTCGGTAATATGCGTAAAATAATATGAAAAATTGTTATTGCTGTTATGTAGAACGTATTGTAAGAGTGTTTACATTTTGTAGATCTTGTAAATAATAAAATGTAATTTTGTTTTTTTATACATGTCCCGGCCTATTGTATTATAAATCGGTTGTGTACAGTGACAAATAAAATATTTAAGTTACATTACTTGTGTTATTATTACTTAAATAATTAAGAGAATCCCTTATTAGTCCTTAATTTCACACGCTATTGCCATCTCTCTCTTCCTTACTGAAAACAAATGCAAAATTCTGTGATACATCGCCACCCGTGATAGAGGAAATAGTGGGAGAACCTACGTTCACCTGACTACGAGTTGTGCGACCTGTAATGCGAAAGACTTCACACAATTTATTGTAGTTTGTGTTCTCGAGTTGGTGAGTGAATTTCTTACGGTTTAAAAAAAGAAGAAAAACGAGCGGCATTTGTTCGGATAACAAACATTTTAGTGTCTGTTGGTGCGTGTTTACTTTTGGTTTTTTACTTTGTTTGGTAAGTTTTTGAATAATTTTTACTGTTAACGTTTCGATAATCTATAGATAGTAATTAAAGTTTGCACTGCTTCATGCCTGAATGAAAGATGAATCATTCTAGGTTTAATTCATGTTTTTGAAATTTGAGTTCAAGATTTGCATGTTTACAATTATTCTGACGTTTTTCTTATGTAAGATACATAGTTTTGATGTAATTTGAAATAAGAAACGTTTCTCTGTAACCTAAGATGAGGAGGTTACAACTGGCAAAGTACAGGCAAAACTATTAAATTAGATTAGAGGGGTAGAATTGACGTCAGCATGCAATTCTATAGGTACCATTAGTTATTGCAGAAATTGCACCCTTCATTTAGTTAATCGATGATTTTCAATAAACTAATCCAGTACCAGTATATTCGAAAATTGCGTGTTTACATTCAATAATAAAATTGCATCCGAAGTAATAATTTTAAGATGTGTTTTAAAAATATTAGATACGTAAAGGAAGAATAATACACTTACTTTTCTTCATTTTAACGTGATTCAACAGGAGAATAAATTATTAAAATGTCATATTTAAGCCGGTCTTTGAAATTGAATTCAACTGTTTTAATGTTATTTCCATGGCAACAGTAGCTAACCAAACATTAAACGGATGTATTTTATTGCACTTAACAGCAGATTAAACTAATTAAAACGATTGTAATTATTTAACAACTGTAATGCCAAATATTTAATATCAGAGTTATCTACTTAGCCATGAAACAAAAAAGCGACGATGTCACACCAATTATTAAAAAATAGCTGTGACATGTGCTAAGTTGTGTTTAATTTGTGCGGTTTACTTCTTGATAAAAAGAGTGAAATTAGGGTGGAACATCGCAGTGTCATCCAGCAGATAATCCATGACTGTGGGTTCATAGAGTTAAGGCATCCACCCTATAGCCTTGACCTAGCTCCATCAGACTTCGTTCTATTCAAAAACTTAAAAGCATCTCAGGGGAAAGCGTTTTGCATCTGATGAAGCACTCAAAGAAGCTGTTGAACAATATTTTGCATAGGGTATGGGACAATTAATTGCAAAAAAGATGGAATAAGTGTATAAGCGTTGAAGAGAGTTACGTAGAAAAATAAAGGGTTGTTAATGTGATACGTTTTTCTAAATGAAACTTGTGATTACAGCTTTTCAAAACGGTATTTGGCATTTGTATATTACATAAATGCTAGTTCTTAATTATAAACTTTAAATCGAAATCAACACTTAACTTTAACATTTCGATGTAGATACCTAATTTGAATTAGGTAAGAAAACATGTATAAGAAAGATATACGTATTTGGGTATTGTTTAGATACATTAAGGCTTTTTCAGTTTTCATTTAATAATTATTCATATTTAAACGTTAAAGTACTGTAAATTGTTATTACTACAGATGTTGGAAAATAGATTTGAGTGTTCGGAATCGAGTTTGCTCATTTAATAAACTCACTGAGTTACTGGGTATAAAAGCTATTTTTACAGCTGTTCTTAAAGAACAATTATGTATATCTCAAGGTCAGGCATTTAATTAATTAGATGCTGTTATTGAAAACCATATCAATTTTATAAAAATAATTCTATAATTTTATTAACATTTATTTATAATACTAATTTATTGAATTACACAAATTATAAGCACAATGTATTATATAACCCACAAAAGTTAGTGGT
Organism: Melanotus villosus; assembly: GCA_963082815.1. NCBI lineage: Eukaryota > Metazoa > Arthropoda > Insecta > Coleoptera > Elateridae > Melanotus > Melanotus villosus. Next base: position 9,710,188 of record OY720421.1, on the reverse strand, counting down.
TAAAAGGTAGGTTAATTCGAAATATTTACTTCGAAAAAAATTGTTTTAAAATCAAATTAGTTGACGATTTATTCAGAAAAAAATTAGTTCAGAGAGAAAATTAGTTAAAGAAGGTTAGTTCGAAATATTCACCCCGAAAAAATTAATTTAAAATCAGACTACTTAAGGTAGGTTACTTGGGAATATTTACCCCGAAAAAAATCGATTTAAAAATAAAATTAAAATTAAATTACTGAAGGTAGGTAAGTTCAATGTATTGGCTTGATATTAAATTGGTTGAGATAGGTGAGTTCGAAAGATTTACCTGAAAAAAGGATTGAAAATCAAAGTAAGTTCAGATAAGCTAATTCGAAATATTTACTCTGAAAAAGAATTGAAAATCAAAGTAGTTCAAATAGGTTAATTGGAAATATTTACTGTGAAAAAGATCGATTTAAAATTAAATTTCTGAAGGTAGGCAAGCTCAAAGTACATATTGATTTGATATTAAATTGGTTGGGATAGGAATATTTACCCTGAATAAAGATTGAAAATCGCAGTATTTCAGATAGCTTGGTACGAAATATTTACTAAGTAATGTAGGTTACTTTGAAATATTTATCCTGAAAAAATCTATTTAAAATTAACTTCATGAAGGTAGGTCAGTTCAAAGTATTTACTCTGAAAAGACTGATTTGAAATCAAATTGGTTTAGATAAGTTAGTACGAAATATTTACCCTGAAAGCAGTAATACGGATAGGTTGGTTGGAAATATTTACCCCAAAAAATTAATTTAAAATCGGATTAGTTAAGGAAATATCAGAATTCTTTATTAATAACGAAAAAATTGATTTCGAAGTTCTTAAAAAAAATTAACTCCTCAACTTTCTGAATTGTATCTGTTTATTATTAATTCTCATTAGTTTTGGATCCATTGTTTTATCAGAATTAAGATAATGAGGTTATCAGGTTATCACTTATCAGAAAGTGATTAGTCAGTGTTTTGTTACACTTCATAAAATTTGATTGTTTTTATCAAACTACTAAGCTTATTAATTGTCATTGTTGTAAGAAACTAAGGATTTATCATAACAGCAAACTCATTGATAGGTGGGTAGGTAGGTGAAATGAATCATTTTTTTGGAGTCATTAGTTACTGTTTTTGAGTTCAGGCTCAATTTTAAGCATTTTTCAGTTTTGAGTTTAAAGCAAACATTGATTCATCTTAAAAGTTTATAAGCTATTTCTCCAAAGACCAAATTTAGTACATTTCTGAGTTAAATTAAACACAAATTTGGAAATCAATTTAACTGACGACTCCCTACGTTTGTACATTTAGGGCCAGGCTTTCCATCTCTTGATAAAGTTGACTTCCAGATTTGGTCCTTGGTAATCTTTGTTAATACAATTGTTTCCATGGCAAATATCTGAAAGTTAAATTTGTGAGGAGATGAAAAAACAACCCTTTGCTTTTAATTTACAAAATAAGTAAGTAAAATAAGTAAACATTTTGAAATTTGGCAGTTAAGTTTATAATTTTGCAGTTTAGGTTTTTACGTTGAATTTAAGAGTTACATTTTTAATGTTTATTTTGTATATTCCTGCCTCAAAAATTCAGAAGTTTATCTTATTGTTTAATAACTCTTAATATTAAGAAATATCTAATAAATGAAATTTCCAGAAATTTATTCATTACAATGTAGAAAGTGACCACATCGATTAGTTTATAGTACTAAAGTAATAAAAATCTCGGATTCAAATTAATTTAAACAAATTCTTATTGACCTGCGTAATGCAAACATTTCGAAATTCCAATTAAAAATTGAACCAATTGTTGCAATCAATGAAACAAAACATCTTCTATTTTTAAAACTTGATAATTATTTCTTTGATTGATTTCTTACAGTTCAATTTAACAATTTCAGGGTGGGAAATTGAAAACAAAAATTCATTTGCTTACTTTAGGAATTGATTTCTAGGCTGATTTTAGTTGGAGTCTTATAATGGTATTTATTTATCGTATTTTAATTTATTTATGCCAACAAAATAATAAATAATGCAACAGCTTGAAAATATTGCAGAAATTAAGGCCCACAACTTAGTGCCGCAAATTTTTAACTTTCTTATTCGAAGTTAAAACCTAGAAAACTTATTTTAATATATTTTTAAGAAACTTCTGTCTTTTCTTTTACCTAAGTTTAGACACAGTTGAAGTCCTATTATGTATTTCCAAAACTACAAAATTTTCCACTGCTTGATTCAGATCAACTCACGCCTACAACAGCTACTTGACTAACTTCGATCAAACTTAAAATTTACCAATAAAGCAATTAAAATGTAAACAACACGATAAACAAGATCTACGAAAGAAACGATTAGTTAAAAGTGACTCATTTAATCAAATTATTCCTAATTCGTCTTGAGCATAAATTTTATTTAATAATTTTAATGATGGGTTATTTAGTCTCAACATGAATTTATGGTTAATATTTTTAGTGTTGATGTAATTTAAATATTAATAATGTAGGTAGCTTAGGCCGCACAACTAAAATTTTCTACTCTTAAATGAAGCATATAAGAAGTGAAAATTTGGCATTTTAAAAAGTGAAAATGAATCGTCTTATTTTTATTTTAATTCGCTTTCGTTCCTGCATAATTTTAATTAAATTTTTTTGAAAAACAGGAATTTGTTTAATTATTACAAAACTGCTTCCTGAATTAAGTGAGTAAATACTAAATTTGTTTGCTAATTAACTAATTAAACAAGGCTTATTTTGTACTAATTTAGTGTTTTGGGTGAAATAATTTTGTCAACAGCATAATTTAAAATTACTGCAAAAGTAAGAGTTGTACAAGTTTGTTATGCTTTTTTTGTTACGTTTGAAAGTTAATGTTCGAAATGATTTTTGATATAAAATCTAACAAATTAAAAATGTGGATTTATTTTCAATTTTTGCTGTCAAAAATATGTAAAGTATTGTAATTCAAAAAACCAATAAACTGAGTTACTGAATAAAATTTGTATGCTTATAAATAAATTCGTTAAAATCCGTTCTGAAACATCGAGCATTTACAGTAGTCTTAAATTATTTTGTAATTTTGTAAGTCTTATTTTGCGTTGAATTTCACAAAGTTCACGGCGAGTAAACCATATGAAAACTTTTATATTTAAAACTTCCTTTTGGTAAACCGCTTATTAATACATAATTTTTAGATAGATTTCTATTTAAAGATTAAAAAGGAAGATGATAAGATCGCCACATCAAATTAAGCTAATAAGATTTTGATTAAATGGAAACTGTTAATTTACAGAAAAAATTCAAATTTTTCTTTTAATTAACTAAATTGAAGGAAACAATTTTAGGTAATTGGACTAAATTGATTACACGTTTAATGCTAATTGCGTATAAACGGGGCCTTTCTTTAAATTCATAATTTAAATATTTTTTTAATTTCATGTGTTTGGTCTTTGACCTACCAACGTTGCCTATATCGCTCAATTGTTATACAAAACTTATTATGTAAAAAGCCTCTGATCTGGGACAATGTTTTAACAAATGCTGTTTCAAATTAAAAAATTATACATTAATTATAAATTATAACGTAACAGCCACTTTGAGGAAATATATTTATTTAATAGTACTTTAGTTGAAATGCATAATCCTTAATAATTTGTTCTTTAGAAAATTGTTTAGTTACCTACCAAATATAAATAATTTTCGTACGGTTTTGGGAATATTAAAACTTCGCAAAAATTCAAATTTTGTAAAAGAAATATAAACGAAAGTAAGTCAGAATGCAACTCAGAAGATAAGTAATTTAAAAGCCATGTTTAAATGTTTCTAATTAAAGCGACACTTCTTAATAATTAATCATCCTCATCATCATTAAATGACATGGAGCAGATCCAATCCTGGATTACGCTAGGCTCACCCCATGCCAATAAGGTGTGAAGGGATTTGCTACGATAGATGGGGATTGGGAGCACTGTATAACGTTAACAAGTCTGTGCCGCCAACCGCTAGACACCGCTTCTACAGTGCAAGGTAGTTAGTAGATCACATATCGAATGGGAGTTGGATATATGTCCAAAATGGTTAAACACGTTTTGTCATCTTACTAATAGTATTTCCAGTATTACCGCTAATTTCCTATGTCTATGATATGAAACGCCTTAGCACAGACATGCCTACCCTGTTACATGTTACTTTATGCTAGCTTAATCTAATCATTATTAATATTCTTATTCTCATTGTACTTCACAGGTATACGTATTCCTGGTTTTCTTATTTTTATTGTTATTATTATTATGATATTTGTTCCTTCGCTGTTCTGCATTCTTAATTCTTAATATTCTTCTTCTTCCTCTACTTCTATTTCCTCATTGTCTGCTTCTTCGCTCGAGTCATATGTGCAGTTTATTTCCCTCTTCATCATATTTTTGTTTCTTGGCCATTCTTCTCCAGTTTGTTGTGGTATTCTCTTCTAGATGGTGGCAGCTCTCCGATCTATCTGATGTATTTGTATTTGCTTCGTGTTCTTTTTGAGCCTGATCCCTGCTCCTTATGGATTCATTGAGTTCTTCCTTACTTTGCAAGGATTGATTCGTATCCCTCCCCAGAAGCCTTCTGTTCCCATATTTTCTGTATACGCGTCAATTGGCAAGGCGTGGCCAAAACTGTGATTTGGGAGCCAAGTCTTCTTGGTTTTCCCTTACATAATTCTTCTTCTTCCTTCTTGAGTTCTTCTACCTCCTATTAATTGATCCGTTATTGCTGTAAGTAGACAGTTTCCGTCACTTGCTATTTTCATTTCTTGAGTTTTATGATGGGTGGTGTACATGATTCGTTCTTCTGTTGCTTATGATTTCTTACTGTCTTCCTGCTCCTAGTATGGTTTACATTTATTTCTTGTATTTGTGCTTACTTCCTAACTGTTAACTCTACTTTTGATCTATGTACAATACAAATCGCATGCGCTTATTGCTTATTACAAATTCTAGCTGCTATTCTTACTTATTTTCTATTTCTTATTTGTGTATTTCCTCGTAACTATATTTTAAATATTCTAAACGCATGCCTTTCTTGCATCGATCAGTTGTTGTCCCTTGGGCTGCTATCCTGTTATTTCTTTTCTACCGAAGGAAAGTTTCGGTTCCGCAAATTCTTGGAACAAGTACCTGCTAGCGGCACAGTATACTGTGCTAGCGATTTACTGACGTGTGTCAGACGAAAATGAACCCTAACGGTAATGCTGGTTGCAATTTGATTGCATTTAGTATAATTCGCGTCATAATTACTATGTACGCCTAATTTGGATGCACCAATAAGAGTCTATGCTAGATTAAACTACCTTTCTATTGCTAAAATGCCACAATGCTACAGCTACTTAGCATTGCTCAGGTGAATGTTCCAATTCCACCTGTGATCTCGTCGTGGAATTACATACATATGTGTGTGCCAGGTACAGATGCTCGGATTTTTCAAACGATACTATAGTTGCGTCTTGCTTTCGTCGCCTTGTTGATACATTCTTCTTCTTTACACTATTTGCACTAAACCCACTTTTAGTTCATTCATTCACTAGCTTTATTATAATTACAATTACAATTACCACAACTAAAACTCCGGTAGCTCTCGCGTGCTCTTTATACGATTTTTTTTCCAAATAAAACCGCGTTTTCCAAAGAAAACTCTCCAAAACATTGAAGTGCTGGAGAGTACTAGCAAACACGTGCCTCCTATTCGGCTGCTCAAGGCATTCTCCTCCAAGGAGACACTTCATAATAATTAATAATTTAAAAAATCGCTAGATATAAACAATTTTCCTATGGTTTTGGGAATATTAAACTTGCCCAAAAATTCAAATTTTATAAATGAAATATAAAAGAAAGTAAGTTAGAATGAAACTTAGAGGATAATTATGTAATTTAAAGCTCATATTTAAATATTTTTAATTAAAGAAACACTTCTTAATAATTTGTAATTTAAAAACTCGTTTTAATTAACAGATATAAATATTTTTCTTATTGTTTTGGGAATTGTTCTTTAAATAAATACTTAAATTTTATTTATTTGGTCTTTGACTTACCAACCTCGATTGCATCGCTCAATTGATCTGAGGTAATGTTTAACAAATACAGCTTAAATGTTAAAAAAATTAAATTAATTATATGCCAAAAAGATTATACATTAATTGTTTAAACGTAAAAGCCTCTTTGAGGAAATATATTTATTTGTTATTTAATTTAAATGTTTATTTTATTATAAAACCTACATAGATTTCATTTAATAACAATTGTGTCTGCTGCAGTAGTTGATTTGTAAATAAAAAGTGTAAACAATTGTCCTCCTTAATTAAAGAAAACTGTATGAGATTTATCATGTTTAAAATCATCCCGGAAGGAGCTTTCTTAAAAAACTAATTAACATGCATAAAATCTGATCGAATCTTCTATTTAAACAAAATGCAAATTATTAGTTAGTTCCTAATTAAAAATTCCCTTCCTAGTTCCCCGATATATACCAACATGGATTATTCAAGGTTTACAATTTTTAAATTTAGAAATAATGATTTGTGGTTTCACTATAGTTGATTGTAACGTAGGTACAACTTGTAAGTAGGATTTAATGAGTCGTGGGTATTTCTTTATTTATATTAATGTTAATTGAAAAATTAGATACGCATTGTTTTACTTATATGTTTAAGCACCGAGTTAACAAATTTCTTACATTTTTACGTTTTTGTGAAGCATTTTTGTTTGGGTAAAAGTGCTGTTTTTTATAAATTATAACATTTCCCTTTTCTAAATTATGTAATAATTGCACGTTTAATTTGTGCTGTATGACTGCTCTTGCTTATTTTATTTTATAAGTGCTCGGTTTACTTACAACATAAATTCCGTATTTTATTATAAGGAAATTTAACTTGCGGATTGTGCTATCTAATCATCTGTTGCAATGCAAATTTTAAACATACCTTAACGGTCTGAATAGTTGTTCGCTAACTCATCATACGGTTCAACAATATGACATGTGAATTTTGATTCATTTAAAATGACATTTTTAGATTAACAGGTCAAATATACACATTCAAGATTCCTTTATGCAGTATTACATTGACACTCCTTGGAATTTTTATAACTTTTGTGAAGAAAGAAGAATTATTAACTGAAAACGTTTAAACATGACTCTTGAAATACTTACCTTCTAATTTACTTTCTCTTATATTTCATTTAGGAAATTTGAATTTTTGGGCAAGTTTAATATTAACAAAACTACAGGAAAATTTGACAATTAAAACGATTTAATTAAAAACAGTAAGGTAAGTCAGTCAGTACAGGCAAAATAAGGAAAAAAATGTAGAAGTTCAGCGTTTAATTATTATATCTGAAGGCTTTTACATTCTTGTAAACCACAAAATTTATTCGAGAATCCATTGAAGAACCACAATTATGCGTACTGCATTTATACATCCCTTTTTCACATGAAAAACAGTTTCAGAAAACGCTAGATTTGTATTGGTAACCTCGATAAATTTTAGTTTTAATTTAAAAATCTGCCTCCCACATAAAATTCGCATGAAGTGCAATAAATGCAAATAACAATTCATAATTGCACAATTTAATGTCAAGTGATATAACAAAGCTTCTTGTTTTGCAGCAAAACATGCTTTATATAAATTTATAGTCATAATGCAGCATGGTTTTCACGCTTGAACGCCTAAAAGCCACAGATAAAAGTATAAATTACACCTTGTTTTATTAAAACAACATTAATGGAAATAACAAAAAGCTACTTTCCTGTAAGTTATTACTAATTAAAGGCACGGACATTTCTGTTTTAACAAGAAAATGTTATTTTAACCTACTTAATTTTGTTGCAAGTTAGGTAAGTTCAGTCAACCTTGGTTAGTTGATTTCATTTAACGAATAATGACAATTGTGTAATAATGGAAGGTTTTTGATAAATTTAATAGTAGGATTCAATGATAATGACGGGGTTAAAAGTAAACATGCATTGAAAATTACACTCTGCGTGGACTGGACCTAAATTTCGAATGTAATGTTTTCGTCCTAGAACTTTTAACTTTAGTGTCAATAAAAATTTATGGCTTTATTGTGAAAGTTAATAGTACAAAATTTAACCTTCTGATAAGTTAGGAACTTAATAGTTAGTTGTAAAACCTTTTCCCTAGGGTTGAGGTTAAATTTTGTTTGCAAGTAATGAGGTTAGTTGGTAGTTCGATTTTTAAGAAAGCCTTAAAGTTGCTGTAACTTAAAAAATGCGAGCAAAAGAAAAGCGTTTGTATTCGTAAACCAATGGGATTTGTTTGTAGATCGTAGTTTTGGGTTTTGATTATCATGGTTTGTTGATACAACGTTTTTGTAAAGTAATCCTAGTTCTATCGAAGAGCTGAAAATTTCCAATTTTACAAAAAAATTACTTCAAACTGCCCTTCACAGTGTAGAAGAAGGATTATTGCTTATTGCTTGCTACGTATTTAACATTTAAACCGAATTAAACAAGTTAAACCTTTAATTTTCAAAAAACTATGAAAACTTTAAATTTTAACTTGTTTTAGAATATCCTTACGTATCGAAGAATTAAGCTTGTATTATTATTTCGAATTAATTTATTAAATTAATTCGAAAATCAAGTAAATAAATATTATTTTATGTCTGATTTAAGTAGTTTCCATTAAAGCTTTTGTGTTTCTGACAAATTTCAGAATTGCATTTGTAACTTCGTTCTTTTTTAAATTTCTGTATCTGAAGCAAATTTCAGAACCGTATTTTCAATTTCGTTTCAAAAAATTAGTTAAAACGATGGCTTTTGACTATTGGTGGGCAATTTCGTTTAAAAAATAAAGATAATTTTTGGTCACTGATAAAAATCTTCGAAAATAAGTTAATGGTAAATAATCATGGGCAAAAGTAATACTTATAGTACATCGCAACCTTAGAAAGAAGTACAGAAGTGTTATGTTAATTGAATCGAAGCTGGTTTTATCAAAATCTCTTTCGATGTCCAAAAAGCCAATCGATATTTTAGAAAAACATTAATTTTAAAGTCAAATATATAACTATTATTAGTTACATAGACATAAACTCTTGTACTTCCAGTAATTTGATATTTTGTGTTGCATTAAAATTTCAAAACAGGTATTATAAATTCCTTTCGGTTTCAAAAAAAAAAACCATAAAATATATTAATTCTAAAAATAAAATAAATATTAATTCATTGAAAAAATCAATGAAAACAGAAATTATCGAAATTCCCTTCGGTTTCCAAAAAGCCTTTGAATATTAAAAAAAAAAACGTAATTCTAAAAATTAAATAAATATTAGTTCATGGAAGCAAATTCATGAATTTGGGCTAATTTGACCCTTTGTCTTCCTATTTTTAGTTCCTAAATGTTCGTTTCCATTAAAATTTTTGTATCTGCAACAAACTTCAGAATTGTATTTTTTTCAATTTTGTTCCAAAAATTTAGTAAAAATGAAAACTTTTGGCCATTTTGCTGCTCAATAAATAAACACAATTGGGTTGGCAGTTTTGCTAAAAAAATAAAGGTAATTCTTAGTTATTGACAAAAGGTGTTTGAAAATAAGTTAATGTTAGGGAGTTATGGGCAACAATAGTAGTTATAGGCCGTCTCAACCTTAGAAAGAAATACAGGCTGTTATCGAGCATGTCCATTGAATCAAAGCTGGTTTTATCAAAATTCCCTTCAAATGTCCAAAAAGCCAATGGATAGATTTTAAAAATATTAATTCAAATGTCAAATAAATAATATTTGATGGAGACAAATCTAAATAATTTTGACCAAATTTTTGTAACTGTGGTAAGATTCAAAATTGTATTTTCAATTTCATTCCAAAAATTTAGTAAATATGAAGACTTTCGGTTATTGCTGGGCAATTTCCTTTAACACTGAAGGTAATTTTGGTCGTCAACAGGTGCTGAAAATAAGTTAATGGTAGAGAGTTACGGACAAATACAGGCTGTTAAGGAGCATGTCCATTGAATCAAAGCCGGTTTTATCAAAATCCCCTGCGAATATTCAAAAGTCAATGGATATTTCTTAAAAATATGAATTCAAAAATCAAATAAATTTTATTTGATGGAAACAAATCCACGAATTTTAACTAATTTGGCCTTTTATGTTCTCTGATTGCTTTTGCCTTGAAATTTGAGAATCTCTGCCAAATTTCAGAATTGTATTTTGAACATTGCTAAAAATTTAATAAAAATGGAGCCTTTTGGCTATTGCCGGACAATTTTGCTTGAAAAAAAGATCATTTTTGGCCATTAACAAATACCGATTGAGAATAAGTTAATGGAAGAGTATTATGGGCAAAAATAATAATTATAGTCCGTTTCGATCTTCGAAAGACATAGAGGCTGTTATGGGGCCTGTTCACTGATTCAAAGGAAGTATTATCAAAAATGTTTGGAGAAAGTAAAGTAGAATGCAACTTTTGTTCTCGCTGTAAGTATTTATTATATGAAGGTCTTATTTTTAATTTAAAATTGATAATCTTGCTTTTCTTTGAAAGTTTGTTATTCAGCTTCTGTTAAATTTTACTTTCAGGCGTATGGAAATATTTGTTTTTTTAGAAATTAAATTTGTAAAGCTTCACTCCTTTGGGGAAAGTATCATTGTATCATCAAAGGTTATCAAGGAAAATATTGGGAAATTAAATTTATTAGATGATAAGATACGATTCCTAAAACCAGCGTATAAAATATTAAGATCAGATATTAAATTGAATATTTATAGATTTTATGCTTGAGATTTTTAAATTATCAACTTATAACATTTCTAGCAACCTTATTAATTTTTTATTTATATTTATTACTTATTTATTCAGTAGCAACAAGTTAAATTCTATTTTTGGGGCAACGAAATTGCAGTATTATAGTTTGAACTTTTATAAATTTTACTTTTTTTTTGTATCCGATAAGTTTCAGAATTGACTTTTATAGTTTAGTGTTAGTCGTTGTTTTGAATATGGTTATTCGTTTTCAACAGTTTGTTTATAGCTTTTATATCACATACTCAAAATGTACGTGTTTTTTTTAAATATAAAGCCAAATTTGTCTTCTAATTCTTAATTTAAACCACATGCTTCTTTCCAACATTTATTATATTTGTTTTCTTGTTTAAAAATGTTTTCGGAGTTAATCAACTACCAGCCTAAAATTTTTCCGCCCAACAATTTCGAATTTTATTGACGTTTTCATGTGGTTAACTTTTAACCATTTTAGCCCTCGAAAGAAAAAAATAAAACGTAAGATAAGAAGGTGTACAGAGGCAGGTTGTCCATATAAATAAACAGCTCATATTGCAAATATGGCTTACTGTCGTAAATTAGACGAGCACCAACAGCATCTTCAGAAAAGGAGTGCCGGCTATATCTCCAGATAAAAGTTCTTCGATTGCGTAGGTGTACGTACACGAAGATTTTGCAAGAATGGTCAAAAGTAAAACGGTTCGCTTGGTTTAGTTTCGCTCAAGAATGTGACCGTACAAGTCGTGATCACGGTTCTAACTATCTAAACAAAGTCCAAACTCGGTTATATCTTTCTCTTCGAGTTCTACTATTCCATCTTGATCATTTCAATGTGCCATGGAGAAAAATAAGCTTGTTACCGATATCTGATTGTTATCGATTGTAAAACGATGGCTTTATTATAACAATGGTGTTTAATCCTTGATTTAGGCACACTTTTTATTATCACCGTCAATTATATTTAATCAGATTAGATTTTTGAGGTCGCAGGATTTAATTATTTAAAAAATCGTTCGACAGGAAGTCGGATTATAACGTTAAACTGACAATTCATGATCGACAAAAACTGACATTAACTTGGTAGTAATTAATTATACACGGAGTATTCGCAGATTCTAGGACTTTGATTTCCTTTATTTATCTGGGCCAACTGGGATTCTTTACAACGCTGAATAAAACCCTAAAATTGTTATTAAATTTTATCCGCGTATGATGTTTTAAATATCTACAGAAAAATGGCGATTAATTCGTGAACCTTCCAATCTTTAAAAGAACAAAATTACTGGAAAACAACAAAAATCACGAAAATCCCCCGCATGTTTACTCAACGCTGATAATAATTATTATCAAAACCTTATTTAAAATACAATAAATCAAGCCACCCACTTTATAAATTATATGAATAACATCAAAGGAATTCGTGTGTCGTATGTTACGAAGGTCTTTAAAAAATTTCGTTGTAAATTATAACTTAAAATTAAAATATTTCTAAATAATTAAGAAAGTACTTATTATACTTAATCAGCGTTTCGAAGGACAAATCTTATTGTTTGCAATGCAGGTAACCGTACTACCTTCGTCTACCTACACTTATTCCACTCTAGATATACTAATTGATTTTACAATTCAAATTCCTACATATTCGGCAACTAAAAAAAGCGTTATTTATGTGCTGAACATACCGGTAAAAAGTAAGGAGTGTAACCACGATATTTAGTAAAATGACATGTAGAAAGCTGGTGTAATTTGTTCCGACACTTTAAAACAGGCTTTTTGTTGTAAAGGCGTTAGACATTTAAATAATTAGGAAACAATTTAAGTTGGGAAAAATTACATTTGAAGCAAAGTGCTGAAAATATGCAAATGAAAAAGGCGTGATAAACAATACGAATTAATTTTTAATTGCTGTTTTAAAGACTGATAAATTGAATAAAACCAACAATAAATTAAAGGTGTTGGTTAAATTTTAAATGACATTTATTGGAGACATTAATTCAACTATTAAAACTCGTGATGCAAGCTTTATACGTACAAATGTGCATTTTAATTCGCACACTTGGTGAAAATCTTATGTAACCCTGGAATTACAAAAAACTTGCACGAACTTAAAAGATGGCATTTACCTGTCGTTAATTCATAAAATATTGTACAAATTTTTTAGAAAACTTATTTATGTAAATATATTATTTTTAGCAAGAAATTTGAATTTTACCGTTGGTGAAAGGTAAAGTGAGTTTTAAACTCTTTATTTGGACTGAATAAGTAGCTTGGGAATTAGTTTTTTGTCTAAGAGGAAGTTAACGTAATTTTTAGGTAGACTGGTATTTCCTGGACTAATAACTGCAAATTTTAAAATCAGCCTTTGGAATTTTAGAATTTTTTCAAGGTTCAACGTTTTTTAAATGAGTTTAAAACTTTTATGGGTTGTAAATACTAATTAAGCTCGTATAGTTTTGTTTTTCGTTTTATGTAAGGTTAGTTTTTTAAAACAGTCTATATACAGGATTATTCAAAATTACTGAAACTCTAAAATATTTTTTAAATCGAAAAGAATTGCGAAACATTTTCCAACTAAAGTTTTGGATTTATGCTTCTTTCAAATGAAACACTCTGTATATTTTTACATTTTCAGATTATACAGTTAATTACTACAGTTAAAAAACTTGTAGGCATCATTTTTTTAGAATCCCCTTTATTTTCGAATTACAAACTTCTAAACTTTAGATTAAGAATGTTTACACACAGAGCCTAGATTTAGAAAGTTCTATTAACAATTAAAATCTAAATAGGTAAAACACCAACTATAAACTGCTTTAATAAATTTTTGCAAAAGACAAATTCTGTTATTTCGTCGCAATTTATTTAAGTAAATGTAAGCGTTTGCATTTGTTTTTAATATGTAAAATTTCAAATTAAGGATAATTAATCATGTGGCAATTATTAATGCAGTATTCAGCTAAAGCAGCAACTTTTTTCCCCTCTATAATAGAATGACTATGCTCCTTAATTCTTACGTTTAAATTTCACAGTTTGACCCATATATTTAGCATTATAGTTTTCACAACTAATTTTGGACACACATGATTTTTGATTTTTGACACTTTTATTTTTAAGAACGGCCCTAAAACTTTTCTTATGGGCATAAATGTATGTGTAACTTCGGTAAGAATATTTATTCTAACACAGTAATTAGCAGAAGCGTATAATACGATGGAGAATAACAAAAAGATTTAGATAAAGCAAGTAAAAATGACCAGCAAAGACAAAACTAGTTACGATAGCTTGCTATGTTAAAAGAACGAATAGAATGGTGCGAAGAAGGGGCGCTAAAATATTGAAGATTACCAGAAAGGAAAGTGGAAATGAAGAAAACTTATCGTCGATAACCAAAAGTCAAATGAAGAAATAGAAAGAAACAATGGGCGAGCGAGGTACGAATATAACAGAAAATTGTAGCAGAGAATGGAATACACAAAAGCATTAAACACGATATGGACAGAAGAAGTAAAGAAGTAAGTAAAATGACTGCAGGAGGAATAGAGAAGAAATTGCCGAACGAACATAAAGTAGAAAAACATGAAAGAGCAAGGAAGAATATGAAGATTTGATGATGAAAAAAAGTGAGACCAACTAAAATAGGAAATCGAAAGAATCCTTATACATAAAAACAGAAAAATGGTTAAAATAGGAAGCGCAAGAAGGGACAAAAGTTTAAGGTAAAGAATAACTGTGCAAAGAAAGAATCAAAAAGCCAAGGAAATCAATTATAAGAACTTTAAAAATGAAAGGAATTGAAAGATAAGTAAATAGTTTAAAATTTTGTAAAAAATTACAAATACGAGAATCGAAGACGTACAAGTCGTGAAGATTCAAACTTGGTTTTGTATTCATTGCATAAGATATACGATACTCTCCTTAATATGCCACATTCTGTAAGGACGATGGCGAGGGGATCGAAGCCACAGTTTTAAATGGCGTGATAAACAGTGTTGCCAGGTTAAAAAAAATTCAAGAAAAATGTTGAAAAATCATGAGATTTTGATGAAAATCTTGAGCTTTATTTTTTTGCTTTAAAAGCTATTTTAGACATTTTTTATTCTTAAAACTGAATGTTCGAAGGTATCTGACAAATGAAAGGAAAAACTAGTTACGATAGCTTGTTAATATTAAAAGGACGAACTGAATGGTGCGAAGAAAAGGTGCTAAAAATATTGAAGATTGCCAGAAAGGGAAGTGGAAATCAAAAATTACCACCAATAAACAAAAGCCAAATGAAAAAATAAGAAGAAAGAATGGACATGACTTTGTATTTGGACATACCTTGTAAATCTAAACAATTTTTCTTAATAAGGTTTTGATGTGTTTTTGAAAATAAGTCCACTTTACTCTTGAACATTTTTTTTATTTTTTGACCTGCCCTGTATGCTGTTTGACTTGGAGCCATTTTAAGTACACCTGATATAGTTCTGGAACATACACCCACTTTTGGTGGTATTCAAATTTTTTATTTGCAAAGAATAAAAAAACCCCATTTGTTGCACACTTAATGACGCACACTGTACATATAATAAATAAGAAATCATTAAAACTAAATAAAGTGTGCTTATACAAAACTTTAAACAACAAGTGCTTCGGTAAGAGCTCTAATTCGAAATTAAAATCTAAATATAAAATATATAGGTTTAAAAAGTTAATTAAAAATGGAAAGGTTTAGATTTCAACCTTTTCATAAATGTAAAAAATAGACCAAAAACAACTTTATCATCGAACTCTTTCAGGACCTAAATTTGGAAGTTTTTTTCAGCCAACTAATTTAATTATTTATAATTAATTTGAATTAGTTCAACCAACAAAACCTTACTTCAAAACAAAAATTGCAAAAAATTGGAAGGAACCGCTTCCTCTAAGCTAAATGGATTAAATTACATAAAATTTAATGTTTTTTACTAATATAATGAAACAAATAATAAACTTCGGTAACAAAAGGCTTTATTCAATCTTTAATAAAGGATAAATGAATATAAATTGAATTTTAAAATTGAGATTTTTCCATTTAAATTAAACAACTTCGGCAACAGAAAATGTTAAAGCTTCTAATTAATCTCCAATTTTTTGCATATTTAAAGTGAGATTATTACAAAATCCGTAATCATGAAACTTTTTGTTGCAAATATTCTGAAATATTGCAATCAAGAAGAAAGAAATTGAAAGCAAAAAACGCGGGTTCTTATAACTTCTTTATTTATAAAAATTGTATAAACTAAAATGCTTAATTTTTTATAAAACTAAAAAATGTTATAACTTTGTAATTTTATTTAAAAAAAAAAGTACTCGGAGTGTTTCATTTAAAAACACAACACAATCACTGTAAGGTTTAAAATCAGTTTGTAATTTTTTTTCTTAAATTGTCCATAAATAACTTATTTAATAAAGATGATAAACCTTTGGTATTACTCAACCTCTGGTTTGTCTTGGACTATTTACCAATTTTAAAAAGTCTTGGTCAATACAAAATTAATAAAGATTTGCATTCTTCTCGAAGTCTATTTGAAAATAAGTTTTTAATCAAAACTGACCAGGAAACTGTCTTTAGGGTTTGAATTTTGCAAATTTTATTAGTTAAGTTCTTAGAATTGCATTCTTCCAGTCAATTACTGTTTTTTTTTAGATTATTTATAATTAAAAAAATTCAGAAAATTGCTTTGCGTAGTTTTAATTGTATGACCATATTTTTGATTGAATATTTAAACCTCAACGCTTGGCATAAGTAATTAAAATTGTTATCCCTTTCAGGATTACAAAATGATTTTTGAGTTAAATTTTCCCAAAATTGTATTTGATTGAATTTTTGGAATGTTACTGTTAAATTGCTATTTTTAATTTTTGCTTCTTTCTTCGTTTTTCAACTTCATAATTTTTTAGGGGGTGAAGGAGACACCTGTAAATTGTGGGTAATGTGTTTTGTGGGGACTTAGGCAACAGGCAAGTTCTTCCAGTATAGAAGTGCAGATGACGTACAAAGGGCGTCTAGCGGTTCGAACCTAGGACTTGCTTATAGCAAACCCAACACTTAGAATTTTTTTTAGTTTAAAAGCTTTGAAGATGTTGGTAAATTTTCATTCAGTTTTGAAGTTTGATTCAACCAATTCAAGATCTTTGATAAATTTAAAACAGAATTTTGGTCGTAAAGAAAGTTTTATTATTTATTTTTACCTTCAAAGATGAACTTCTGAACAACCGTTCTAAGCAGTTAACACAAATAATTAAGTATCGCCAAGTACCGCGCCTACATTCGCCTTAATTAAGAATCATTTAACGCACATAAAATTAATTATCGACACCGTCTAGCAAATCCATTAAAGACGACCACCAATGACAAAGACTACCAGATATAATATTATTAGCATTACTTACTGAAGAGCTAAATGAGTTGGCTCATTACATCCGCAAAAACGAGTTCTAACAGAAGTGTCGGTATGCATATTGAATCACCTGTAGATATTCCTTATAAAGCCAATGAACTGTATGAATGCTGAATTGCAATTTAACAACGACCGACTTTGAGTATTTAAAAAAAACAACGATGACACCGTTATTAAGGACTACTTAAATTTGAATGATAAGCAATTTTTGGTTATTAAAACCCAAAATTGAGGCTAGTAAAGGGGATAGCGAAAGTTATAATGGCATACCTTGTTAAAAATATGTTAATTTTTATTTGAGCGCTTTAGAGAGATCATCAATAGAAATTCCATTTAAGGCTTGTGGTCAACGAAACGAAATCCCAAAAAATAGGATTTCTGCGAAGGTTAATAAAATTATATAAAAACTCAAGGTTGTCTGGCTAATGTCATCGTTCAAAAATATTTTTCAAGTCCACATTTTGGACTAATTTAAATGCAACGCTTTTTTTGTTAACAATTAAAACCCCGATGAATTACACACATTTCCTTTAGGAAAGTTATAGGGGCTTTCTAACGACTTGGCAGTTTTCCGCATCGCATACAAAATGTTATTTTATACAGACCTTGATATACGAATGATAGCCTTTTTAGGAATAAATTAAAGCAATCGAAATATGAGACAATTTGTTGTTTGAAGTGGAACAGTTTTTTCTTATGTACTTAAGTGGTTTGTTAATTATCAGGATAATTTATTTTTTGAAAGGCTAAAGTTACGCAAACTTAAAAAAATATTTGAATTTGCAGAAAATGGACACAAAAAGAGACATGAAAATCTTCAAATTATACGAAGAAAAAATAAAAAGGGTAAAACAGGCTTAGACTGAGATTAAACAAACTTAGTTTAAAAGTTTCAGAGCTGCAGAAATATTTTCTTTCTTAAATAAATTAATAATTCTTTACAAATGTAAAGAAAGAAAGATTTCGGATCTAAAAGGTCATATTTAGTCAATAACAAGGTAAAATATAAAGGTATTGGAACTAACGCCCCGCGAGAGTGAATGGTCGGCAACATGAAGGGTTAAGGCCTTCTAACACGATGCTATCCAAAATTATTAAAATTTTCAATTTATATATTTAATTTGGAATATCACAGTTTGTGTAAATTTATTCTACAATTTTTTTACTTTACGTGTTAGGAATTAGTTATAAGCAAAAGGCAAGCGGCAATTTGGGTACAAGTTTTAATGTAATTTTCTTTCTTTTTAAGCAAAATCTTTAAAAGCAAACTTTGGGTTAAATTTACTGCAAATTAAAACATTTGTATTAAGCTTGGAGAATTTGGGAAAGCATCAAAAATCATCAGAATTTGCTGATTTGAATCCGAAAGGTATTAATTATGGTAATCATGATTATTATTTGCTTAAAAACACTTGAAAATGCTAGAAAATCGCATAGCAAGAATGTATGATAGTAGATTTCAGGAAAAGTATGAAATGAATGCAATGATAATCAGAAAATAAAGTAAAACTGAAGATTATTGCTTTGCTTTAATTGAAATTTGATGATAATTTTCAAGGACTATTGAAATAATTTATCTCAAACCTAAAACAACTTACAAAACAGAATAGTTCGTGCAATTTTAATTGTTTATTATTGTAGAGTACATTTTGATCGACCAAAAATGAACATATTCAATACATTTATGAATTTTATAGATCTTCATCAAAAATTAACTGAAATTTCTGTCCTTCAGTTTTTTATATTCCCTCCTTATTTGTGTGCTTATTTATTCCACTAATTCTGAAGCAAGAATTTTTATTGGTATTATTGTAGGAATTATAGCAGACGACCGATGTTCAGGGGGGTCCGGCGTGCATCGGGTGAGTGAGGGTAGTAAGTCGGGTGCGCGTGAAGTACCGCAACGACGGCAGATGTGCGAGACAATTTTTGAAAAATACTAAAGCATGAAATGTAATTTAATTAAAATGAAGAAGCTGTGCAAAGGCGCTGTTTATCTTTCATAAAATCCCACATTAGGTATAATAAGTAGGTAATCTTTGAATTTTCGAATGTGAATTTGATTTAGAATTACTTAATTAAACGTCCGAATTCAGCTATCAATTTGCAGTTAAAACCCGAAATATTTTGGAAAATTAAATCAGAATTTTATTTTTATAACTAAAAATATCCGTATGAAATTGCAGAGTATAAATTAACTAAAAATTTTGCAATTATTTTTTAGCCAATATTGGCTTTCTCTACGGTTTATAATAAAAATAATAAGCCAAGCTTTGATTAAAATATTGTGATCATAAAGCCGAAAGCTTGGGTTGTTTTATAATTCAAATTTTTATCCAAAATTCTAAATTTAATTTCCCGAAATTTAAAAAATGAATGTTGAGTGTGCATTTGTTTTACAATTGCTTAATTAAACGTCCGAACTCAGCAATAAATTTACAGTTAAAACATGGAATTTTTTTTATAGCTGAAGATTTTCGTACGAAACTGATGATTACAAATTTACTAAAACCTTTTCAATTAATTTTTAGCTTATAGCCGCATTTTCTGCAATTCAAAATAATAATAAACTGAGCTTTGATTAGATATTGTGATCAGAAAGCCAAAAGCTTGGATTATTTTAGAATTGAAATTATTATCAAAAATTCCAAATTTGATTTTTAAATTTAGTATGCATTTGCTTTAGAATTATTTCAATAAACATCCTAATTCACCAATAAATGTACAGTTAAAACCCGAAAGATTCTGGAAAATTATATCAGAATTTTATTTTAATAATTAAAAAGTTTCGTATGTAACTGAAGATTTTTATTGATATTATTGTGGGAATTATAGCAGGCGATCGATGTTCAGGTGGGGGTCCGGCATGAATCGAGTGAGTGAGGGTAGTAAGTTAGGTGCGCGAGAAGTACGACAGTTTTTGAAAAATACTAAAGTAATTTAATTAATTAAAAAATAAAGGAGTTTTGCAAAGGCTCTGTTTAGTTTTCCTAGAATCCCACATAATCCTTGAATTTTCGAGTATACATTTGATTTAGACTTCATTAATTAAACTCGGCTATAAATTTATTGTAAACCCCCAAATAATTTGGAAAATTGAAGTAGAATTTTATTTTTATTTACATATGAATGTGAAGGTTATAAAACAAGCTAAGCCTTGATTTAAATATTGTGATCATAAAGTTAAACGAATTTAAATTTTTATTCAAAATTCAAGATTTGGTTTCACAATTTAAAGAATAAACTTAAAGTAGAACTTTATTTTTATAGTTAAAAATTTTCGTTTGAAAACAGGATATTATTATTAAATTAGAAATTTTACAATTAATTTTAGCCAATATTCGCATTGCCTATGATTTAAAATAATAAGAAGCTAAACTTCGATTTAATTATTGTGATTATGAAGTCAAAAGTTATTTTAGAATGCAAATTTTTATCCAAAGTTCCAAGTTAGATTTCAAAATCTAATAAATGAATTTTCGTGTGATTTGGTTTTAAATTACTTAAACGTTCATACTCAATAAGAAATTTATAGTTAAAATCCAAAAAAATTGGAAAAATTAAAGCAGATTTTATTTTTATGGCCAAAAATTTCCGTATTGAACTTCTTCCTCTTAATATAGGCCAATTGACCTGTGATTTCTAGCATTTTATTCTTGGGAGATCGAAGCCCAGCTATCCCGCAATTTCTTAAATGATCTTCCCGGTTCTTTTCTTCCATTTGGTCTTTTGTCTCGTGCGTTCTTGGTTATCCTGTTGTCAGCCATTCTTGTTACATGTTCGTTCCACATTGTTCTTTATAACTGAAGGTTTATAAATTTATTAAAATTTGCAGTTAATTTTTAGCTAATAGTCCCATCCTCTACGACTCAGAATACTAACAAGATAAGTTTTGATTTAAATATTGTGACCATAAAGTCAAAAACTTCGACTATTTTTGAATTCAACTTTTTAACCAAAATTCAAGATTTGATTTCCAAAATCTAAAAAACTAATTTTGAACGTGAATTTGATTTAAAATTTAATTAAAAATTCGTACTCGGTAATAAATTTACAGTTGAAACCCGAAGGATTTTCGAAAATTAAAGCAGAATTTTATTTTTATAATTAATAAAAAATGTTTGTATGAAGATTATTATAAATTTACTAAAAATTCTGCAATTAATTGTTAGCCAATATTCGCTTTCCCTAGGATTAAAAATAATAACAAGCTTTAATTCAAATATTGAGATCATAAAGTCAAAAGCTTGGGCTGTTTTAAAATTCAAATTTTTATCCAAAATTCCAGACCGGGTTTCAAAATCTACGAAATAAATTTTGGAATACCAATTTGGGGTGGAACAACTCAGTAATAAATTTATAGTTAAAACCGAAAGATTTTGGAAAATTAAAACAGAATTTTTTTAATAGATAAGCATTTCCATATGCAACTGAAGGTTATACAATTTACTTAAAATTTAAAAAAATTAAATTGTACGAAGAGTGTTTCAGAGCGATATTCCAAGATTTTGATTTTTAAGCAACTAATAATAAATAATTATCAGAAATATTGATTAGGGTTCCAAGTTAGCATTTTTAGAAATAGAAAAACTTGTTATGTGTAGAAAACTTCCAGTTGGGCCTTTGTTTAATTGGTTAATAAAGCTAGCCTTACACCACAGGTGGAAAGGCTGGCGATTAAGTAAGTAAGTAAATAAAGCTACAATTTAATATTAACAAGTTTGGTTCTTTAAACACCTTAGAGCCAATTGAACCGAATTTAAAATTTAAGTTTGGTTTAAATTCAAAAATGCCTAGCGTTACAATGGTAACAAAATTTCTGGCTTAAGCCATGCTTAAAATTCTAAGATTAGATAGTACAAATAACCTTAAAAATGTAATTAAATCGTTAAAAATACAGGAAATAATTGCATGCCCTTCCTGAAGTAATTACGGAATACTTACTTAATTTGTAACAAGAGAAACAGGAATATTTGAAAAGTATTTCTCGAAAGTACAGCTTCGGTTATTTATTAAAACAAAAAAGTGATTCCGAAGTCGATTATAATCACGACTGAGAGAAAAAATAATTTCTTTAATCCCCGTAATTACTCGCATGTAAGTGCCTCCTTTTGTAGGCCAGGATAAATTACACAGCAAGTGTACCAGATTGCCTTGCAAGGTAACGAGGAGAATTCATGTGCGAACCAGCAATATCATCTAATACCATATGCGGAAAATTTATCGATATTTGCATATTAACGGTAACGGAATTTTTGTTGATCCGACATGAACATGGATATCCGCATAGTTAACTAATTTACCTCGTTGTTGTCATTTTATAATTGCACCAACTGTCGCAATTAATCATTTTTAACGATTTTTTTTTGAAAAGAAGGAAATGAGCGGTCTCTGATTTTACATAATGGTTCACTTAGGAGTTGACATTATCAAGCAGAAAATAAACAAAGCACGTTTAAGTCACTTTGCATTGGAATTCTATTCGTTTTTGAACTGAAAGCGGAATTGGTAGAGGAGATCGAATTTACATAAATATGCAAACGTGCTGGAATTTTCTACTTTTACGTTAAGGCCCCCACAGACTTCGTTCTTTTTCAGCAGTTTTGCCCGTCCTTGTAAAACTGTACAGGTAGAACGGTCACAAAACCGAGGTGTGTGGCTGAAAACCGTCCTTCTTGATGGCGTTCAAAAATATCTGCCAACGCTTGATTTTAACCGTCAGTTTTGAACGTGCTCGTACAAGTCGGCCATTACGTTATGAATTTAGATTTAACACAATTTTGATTGCTTTGAGAAACATTTACTTTAAAAACAACCTGTAATTTTTAGAAAATACATTAAGGTAAATCAGATCTTTACTTATGACAACACGGTTTAAATTTTTAAATAACAAATAATATTCTGCTTTAATTTTTCAAAAATACCTTTCGGGTTTTAGCAGAAAATTTATTTCCAAGTTCGAGTTTAATTAAGTAAGTAATTCTGAATCAAATTTGGAATTTTGGATAAAAATTTGAATTCTAAAACAACCCACGCTTTTGACTTTATGATTGCAATATATAATTCAAAGCTTAGGTTATTACAATATTTTGAATCGTAGAGAATGCGAATATTAGCTCAAAATTAATTACAAAATTTTTAGTAGGCTTTAGTAAAATTTTGATTTAATTTATTGCTGAATTTTGACGTTTAATTAAATAATTCGAAAACAAATTCATACTTGGAATTCATTTTTCAAATTTTGAAATCAAATTTGGAATTTTGTAAACAATTTCGAGTTCTAAAATAGCCAGAGCTTTTAATTTTATTTTATTAATTCATATTTAAATCAAAGCTTATTATTATTTTGAAATGTAGAGAAAACGAATATCAGATAAAAATTAATTAAAAAATTTTTAGTAAATTTATAAACTTTTCAGTTTCATACAGAAATGTTTAAAATGTATTAAAATAAAATTCTTATTTAATTTAAAGCAGCTCAAGCTTTTGATTTTCTGATCACAATATTTAAAGCTTAGCTTATTATTATAATTGTAAACTGTAGAGAAACCGAATATTAGCCAAAACTTAATTGCAAAATTTTTAGTAAATTTATAATCTTCAGTTTCAGATGAAAATTTTTAAGTATAAAAATAAATCTCTGCTTTCTTTTCCAAAATTTTTGGGATTTTAGGCATAGGTTTATTTCTGAATTCAACTGTTTCATTAGGCAATTATAAATTAAAATGACACTTGAAATTTATTTTTGAACTCAAATCTTGAATGACTTTATGGCGAAAATTGCTTAAAAATGAATTGTAAAATTTTTAGTAAATTTACAATCATCAGTTACTATGAAAATTTTTAATTATTAAAATAAAATTCTTATGTAATTTTCCAGAATCTTTCGGGTTTTAACTGTAAATTTTTTGCTGAATTCGGATATTTATTTTGTAAGTTTTGAAATCAACAATTTGAATTTAAACTTCAGTAAACTGAGATGTCTTTGTTTTATCTTCAACATAATTTCATTGCTGAAAACTTCTGAAAATTCTTTAATTTTGCCAGTAGCAAGCTGCCATAATTCCATTCTCATAGAAAGATTGTACAAAACCTTGTAAAATTTAAACTTCAGTAAACTGAAATTTCTTTGTTTTATCTTCAACATAATGTTGGTGCTGAAAACCTCTGAAAATTCTTTATTCTTGCCAGTAGAAAGTTTCTATATTTCCTATTCTCCTAGAAAAGTTTTAGAAAAATTCGTCAAAATTGAAACTTTAATAAATGTTCAACATACTTTTGGTCCTGAAAACCTCTGAAAATTCTTTAATCTTGCCAGTAGAAAGTTTCTATATTTCCTACTCCTAAACAAGTTTTAGAAAAGTTCGTCAAAATTGAAACTTTAATAAATCTTCAACATAATTTTGGTGCTGAAAACCTCTGAATATTCTTTAATTTTGCCAATAAACGCCTCATTGTAATATAAAGATTGTACAAAACCTTGTAAAATTTAAATTTCAGTAAACTGTAATTTATTTGTATTATGTCCAACATAATTTTGGTGCTGAAAACCTATGAAAACTCTGTAATCTTGCCAGTAGAAAATTTCTATATTTCCTACTCTCCTAAAAAAGTTTTAGAAAAATTCGTCAAAATTAAAACTAATAAATTTTCAACATAATTTTGGTGCTGAAAGCCTCTGAAAATTCTTGAATTTTGCCAATAAAAGCCTCATTGTAATATAAAGATTGTACAAAACCTTGTAAAATTTAAACTTCAGTAAACTGTAATTTATTTGTATTATGTTGAACATAATTTTGGTGCTGAAACTCTCTGAAAATTCTTTAATCTTGCCAGTAGAGAGCATCTATCTATAATCCCATTTTTATAAAAAACTTACAGAAATTTGTAAAAATTTAAGCTTCGGTAAGCTGCAATTTATTTGTGTTATCTCAGCATAATTTAGTGCGGAAACCTGTGAAAATTGTTTAATCTTGCCAGTAGAAAGCTTCCATAATTCCTATTCTCATAAAAATAAGGTAAAAAATAAGGTAAAAATTTGTAAAAATTGTTACTTCAGTAAACTGCAACTTATCTGTATTATTTTTAACATAATTTTAGTGCCGAAAACCTCTAAAAATTGTTTTATCTTGTCAGTAAAAAGCTTCCATAATTCCTATTCTCATAAAAAGATTTGTAAAAATTGAAATTTATTTGTATTATCTTCAACATAATTTTGGCCCTGAAAATCCTCTGTTCTAATTGTCTTTTATTTTGTTTCAGGTAAGTACCTGAACTGCTTTAATTATTGTTACAGACCTTCAGCTGTGGTAAGAATGATATTTATAAAATTTGTGCTTTGTTGTTCCGAGAAAATTGTTTTTACGTAAGGCTTAAAGCCTTTAACCTTTATAAACCTGCATTTAATAATTAATCAGCTTCCCAGCAGAAAGCTTCCATAATTCCAATTCTTATAAAATAGTTTTAGAAACATTTGTAAATATTAGAAGTTCAGTAAACTGCAATTTATTTGTATTATTTCTAGCATAACTTTAGTTCTCAAAACCTTGTACAAAAATTTCGAATACTCGAACTTTTCAGTAAGGTGCAATTTTTCTGTTTTATCCTGAAAATGATTTTTGTGAATTGTAACAAATCTTAAATATCTCGCTTTTTAAATTTAAATAACAGAGGAGGTAAACATACGGCATTCATCATTGCTTTGTAAGCACAACGTTCCCATTTTAGATTAAATTTTCACTTAATGATATTTTCTTAATTTTGAAAGTTTTGTACATAGGTACATATTTCCTCCCATAATTGGTGGTTCAATTCAGAGATTATTTTTTTGTATACAGAATATTCAAGATTAATAATAAATAATCATGCCTTAAAGAATTTAACTTTTAATATCAAATTATCAGTGAATTTTTGTTACATCAAAACAAATCAGGAAAAACAACAATAAACAATTAAAATTTCAAGAACTGTTCTGTTTTCTAGGTTGTTTTATGTTGGAAATGAATTATTTCATTCGTTAGAAAACTACAACCAAATTTCAGTTTTTAAATTTTTAAATGTTTGGAATTAAAAAAAAATTAAGTTCTAGAATAACCCAAGCTTGTGATTTTGTTATCATAATACTCGTATTTAAATCGAAGCTAGTTATTATTGTCAGTCATAGAGAATAAGAATATTAGCTGAAAATTAATAGCAAAATTTGTAGTAAATTTATAATTTTCAAGTTCATAATATACGTACATATACAGGATATCCCATGACATGATTGCCATAGCTGAAGGATATGTTGCCCACACAATTTCAAGTCAAAAATGTCTAATAAACATATGCCCAAAAGCCCAAAACTCTATCGTAACTGAGCTACGGTAATTTTAAATCTGAATAAATATCAGGTAAAATCTCATTGTAAATCAGTTAAAAAGAAGTCGCTTTATTGCATTAATTGTTCAAAATGTCCACCCAATTTGTATACACATACACATTCGAACTCTGCTCAGAACTGAAGAGGTAGCTCTGCTAACAGTCTCAAGATCAGCACGAATATTTTCTGCGGCAGCCATAATCCTAGCAACAAGCTGGTCTCTGTTTTCAGGATTTTCTGCATAAACAAGACTTTTCAGCCTTCCCCAAAGAAAATAATCTAGAGCATTAAGGTCGGGTGACCTTGCTGGCCAAGCAACTGCTGCACCTCTTCCAAAACTGCAAATGCTTGTAGCTCAGTAGAGTTTTGGGTATATGTTCATTAGACATTACTTGGGCAACATATCCTTCAGCTATGGCAATCATGTCATGGGACACTCATACGTATATAATATACAAATATACAGGGTGGTCCATAAGTAATAGTACACTGACTAACAGTAGATTTGTGAGGCCAAAATATTACGATTTACCTAAAATTACCTTAGTCCAAAAGTTAATATTTAGGGAGATACAGGGTGTCAAAGTCGAAATTTTAATTTTCTTCTGTAATTTCTAAAGTTTTTGCAATATTTATATGAAAATTCGTAAAACTGCCTTTTTTGGGACGAGAAATAATAATCCGTTTGGAGGACTAAGGTAATTTTAGGTAAATCGTAATATTTTGGCCTCACAAATCTACCGTTGGTCTGTGTACCATTACTTTAGGACCACCCTGTATAAATTTATGGTAGAGGTGGAATGTTTAATTAAGTAATTTTAAATCAAATTCACACTCGTCAACTTAATAATTATTGAAATACCAATAAAAACTCCGCATAAAAATTAATACAATATACAAAGAAAACCGAAGGACAGAAATTTCAGTTAATTTTCGATGAAAATCTTTTCATTGTCAAAATAAAATGTGCAAATTTATCTATAACCATAACCATTTAAAATTTCGTGAACTACTCTGTTTTCTAAAAACTACAACTAAGTTTTAATTAAACCAGAACAATAATTTTCAGTTTTGCTTAATTTTCTTCATTCATTTTTGAAACAAATTCTTTTACATTCTTGCTAAGCGATTTTCTAACCTTCTTCAAGTTCTTCTTCAGCAAATAAGCATCCCGATTACCATAATTAACACCTTCTGGATTCAAAACAGAAAATTTTGATGGCTTTTAATCTGTTTCTGAATTATTCAAATTAAAAAGTAATTTTATTTTTTAATATAATTTAATTCAAAAATGTAATTATTTTGTTTTTAACGATTTTGCTTGAAAAGAAAAACTGTAGCTACAATGCAATTTGTCACATTTTGATTGTTTTAAATCTGTTTCTAAATTCTCCAAATTTAATACAAATATTTTATGTTTTAATTGGCAGTAAATTTAATCTAAAATATTCATTATTTTGGTTTTAAAGATTTTGCTTGACAAGAAAGAAAACTATATTAAATTTTGTTTTATACCCACATTACCTCTTTCTTCTTCTTTCTTACAATTCTTAAAACCTAAAGTAACGAGGATGTAGAACAAATTAACAGGAAGCATAGTATGGGATTATCAGTGGCTATTTACATACAGCGTGATCAAGAAATACTGTTCGAGTATGTAATAAAAAAGTTATAACTTGTTTCGTTGAACATTTTACTTGAACAGAAAGAAAACTACACCAAAATTTATTGTGCTCTCCTTGCCTCATACTTTCCACTTATAATTCTTAAAACCTAAAGTAACAAGGAAGTAGAATAAATTACCATAATCTGTAACATGGAACTGTAAGTAGCCGTTTACATACAGGGTGATTAAGGACTACTGTTCGATTATGTAATAAAAACAATGGAACTTGTTAACGGAATATTTACTTACTTAATTTGACAGAATATTAGATCCAGGTAGATTCAAAGAACGGATTCAGTAACGCAAATCAAAAAAGAAAATACAGCAAAATTATTGAAAAATTAACTGCTTTCAGTTTTTTTTACATAAGACTAAATGTCAGTACAAGAAAAGCAAGTTATACTCCTACTAAGTTTATGTACATTATTTTATTATCAGCTGACAGTATTACTTGATCACACTGTATACTGTGGATTTAGAAACTGAATGTCAAATTGTATACCCCATGTAGACACACGCGTGAAAGATTTGATTTGAAATTTGTCTGAACTTCTACAATTTCCAAAACTCGGGATTAGAATTTTGCTAAATCAGTTTCCGATCAATTTTTTTACTTTATAGTTTACTTGTAAGTAGAATTTGGAATACTTAATTTCGAACTGAAATTTATTTATTAAAAAATTAATATTTTCAGAATTGTAAAAAATAAAATAAAAACGACAGTTGAAAGCGTAGGTCATGGTAAGGATTAAATGGTTACTAAGTTACTGTTTTAATTCCTTTTTACCAAAAATCAATTCGTAAAGAAAGTTTAAAAAACAGCTGAAAATAATTACGTAACTCGGAAATTACTATTGACGTAATGGATTAAATTTTATTGTAATTTTAAACCTGATAAGTAATTTCCAAAAATAACGTAAAATTAAAAACCTTTTAATAGAAGAATGAATTTCTAACCTTCGAAATCTCAATGTTTTAGATAGTCTAAAATTAATATATTGCCAGTGAATTTATAAGCTTGATGATTTGAAATTTGTTAATCCTAGACCTAAATTGAAGGATTATAAAATTAACGGTAACGAAATTATTTCACTTGTGGCACACTTTTACCCCACATTAAATAAATTTATATGCAAATATGCGTAGGTAAGACTAGCTTAATGACCGAATGAAATCCAACGTATAACACTACAGTATTGAAATTACCAATAAATAAAACTGGAAAAGGCTTGCATGCCCTGTTTTTTCCACCTCTGCACCACATCGGTTACTGTTTGTTTATAGAAGAACGGTACTGTTCTTAATAAATTTTATTTTAAGACGCTTCCTACGTAATTGTTGTACTTTTGGTTGAGGAAACGAAGCGTTTTTGTTGAATAACATACTTTTATATACTGTGTATTGAAGAGAGATCTAGTCATTTTCTGAAATAATGTAATTTAATTATATCCTCGCCTAAATTAAAAAACAGAATTTGAGCTTAGGAATTGAGCCGTTTCAAAAAAAATCAACAAATTTTAAACTTTTTAATAATAACATTATCAGTAAAATTCTGTTCGGATTACATTTAAAAATATTATTTATAACTGCTGAGTTGGGGGTGAAGGAAAAGGATTTTGTTGAAATTCCGTCGTACATGACTGTCCATCCTGAGAAGTGAATCCAGTCGCAGAAGTGTAAACATACTGAGCGTTGTTATACTTCCCCATATCAGCATCAAATAAAATATTATTTATTTCATGTTGAACAATGCAACGTGTACGCTCATCCAGTTTCCTTAATTTGCTTGCAATATATTCCCCATATACATCACATTCGTCTCTTTGTTTTGGAGAAACCTTTTGTAGCATTTTTAAAGCTTTCAGTAACGAACTATCATCATGGGTTGCTTTGGTTCTAAATCTCGGCTTACTAGCTGTTCTTATAGGTTTCACAGGACGATAAGGTTTTTGGACGGGCGTTTGATTTGTGGTAATATCTTCCAGATGTTCTTCTTCCTCTTCTTCTTCTTCATCTTCGTTTTCGTTTACTAAATCTGATTTTTCTACTTTTATGAGATCTTGATCGTTTGCTAAGATGTCAGTCACTTGGATGAAATTATCTTGATCGTCAGGTTGTAGAAGAGCCTGAAATGGGAACGTGGAATTAAAATTCAAACCCATGAAATTCATTTAAGTTAATGAATTTGGAAGAGTTTAAGGAGTTAGCATTGTAAAACCGAAGGTCAGTGGTTCAAATCCCTGCCTCTTAGGTCTGTATTCGGAGGAGAGCGTCGTTAATTAGGTGTCCAACGACGAATGGTCACCAGGACTCGATACCGACCTCCAGACTGCAGGAAAATAATCCTGCCCATCGGGAGATTCGAACCAAGGACTAGCGCAACGCTAGTCCGGCGCTCTACCACTGCGCCACCCTGGTTTAATTTGGTATTTGGTATAGGTACCTAATTAATAATTTTTTACACCTAAAATTGAACCTATGGTCTGATAACACAACGTAGGAAACTATAATAAATACGTATTTCGGCACTGCATTTATCATCTACTTTTATAGGGTTATTTAATGTTCTATTTTATTTATGACTTACTTGCAGTTATCAGTAATTGAAATTTACTAATTTCATTTTAAAAATATTTTAAGGTTATAAGTAGTGTATAGGAAAGCTGTGTATGTTTCATAACATAACTTGTTAGTTTGAGAATTATTTTCGAAATACATACAGAAATTAACCTAAAACGATATTTAGAGGTGGTGAATTCTTGTCAATAATTTATCTTTTTTAAATTCCAAATTGACCCAAAATGGCCCGAAGTTTAGGGTGGCCTTCAGTTTGAAGCGCACAATGCCAAACAATATCGATTATCTCCACGGGATTTTGCAATTTAAGAAATCCCTTTTTTATTTACTTTTTATTTTTTCAACATGCTTCAAACTTCAAAATCACAGAGTTCAGTGCTGCCGTAGATATTTTGGGGAAATCCTCTTGCTATTGTTTTAATCTATTTTGTTAGTTAGTCGGGTATCAATGGCACTGACAGCTTTTTACAGTATCTTATCTTACAGGACTTGGATTTTACGTAAGAAATATTTATAAGTATTCTCCCATATTACATATTATTTACTTTCAAAGTAGATAAGTTGTGCCTATATCGTACAAACATCGTCATAAATCGTATATGTAATTTAAACCGTGGAATGGGGTATTTGGTTTTTATAGAGATTTCTTAATTATCTGAGTTTCGTTTCACGGAAATTGAGTTGCTATTTAAATATTTTAATTTTCAACGTTTCGGCATTATTTTGCCTTCTTCTCGGATTTTTCGTATACAAATATTCAATTTTTGTTAGTTATAAAGCTAATTTAATGCATTTTCTATTTACATTTTTTCTACAATTGAAATTGTTGCTGTCGAATGATAAATATGTATGCAAAAATAAATATAAATAAATAACACATTGAAAATCGTTGTAAACATAAGGTGTTTAGCAGGAATATCTTTTAGCTATCGTATTATTTACGTAAATTGTTAAGTGAAAATTTCTAATGTGTGACTTGGATGGATTAATTTCTTAAATGTTTAAACTACTGAATCATAACGAGTAGTTGATAATAAAACAGTTTGGCCATGGCTTGTATCGTATTATTCAAACCGATGATCATTTTTTAATGGAAAGCGAAATGATCGAGAAACACGATAGCAGGTGTCATATGAGTCACCGGACGCATCAAAAAGCAAAGAAAATTGTTGCAAATTGTTGTTAGCATACTAATTACTTAAACTTTAAAATATGTAAACTCTAATAACCGTCTAACTTAACTTTAATTTCATATTCGTACGATGTTACAGTATACTCTTTCTTACTGTTTACATTTTGAGTTAAAAGGGGCATTTTGCTTATCAGTTTCACGAAGCATTAAATGAACGCCATTAAAGATCAAATGAATGAGTTATTTGTATTAAAATTGGAAAATTAAAAGCTTTATTTACATTTAATTTCATTATAAGTGAATACCAAAGTAAAATGCCTTCGAAAAAAACGCATCAGCACATGCGTTCGGTAAATCTTATGCAAGCCCAAACGTGGTAATTATAGCTTGTTCTGTTTTTAATTCTAATTCCAAGTAGCATTATCGACGAACTGAACATATCCAGGGTGACCCTGAAATAGGTAAAAAGAGGGATACGTTTTTGGACTTTACAGAAACTTTTTTCGTGCGTAGGACAAGCCCAATCGAGGCACCGATTTTGAACAATTATTTCAGGACCACCCTGTAGAAACAACGTGCAGAAGTACAGTTGCACTTGTATTTAAAAGAAACACCGAATAAAAGAGGACCTACATGGCTTCCAGTCGCTTTATTATGTTTGCCGATAAAGTCTGCATACTTATTATTAGCCAGAAACTTTGTCATTGAGGAAGAATGAGACGAAACTTGCACACAGCCTCCAATAAATAGCATAAAACAGGAAAATAAGGCGTACTTTTTACTGTTTTTTATTGTTAAGTTTAAAAGCCCTCTTTAAAACAAAAGTTTGTTTTCTTTATAATAAAAATTCCTAGCTAACGAAAATCCGACTGAATTATTATCTTAACAATACTAATTTCTGAAATTAAAAATAAAATATTTGACCAACTAACTTATAAAGGTAAACATACTCAAAGTTCAAAGTCAAAAATATTTATTAATTATTATTATAAATTCAAAATTCGGAAATGTATGTTACGCCACTGTTCAGCTAATTTAATAATATTTTTGTAATTAATGATGCTTACATTTGCAACATTTTGTCCTCCAGATTCATTTTTCCATTTATCATATAAAAAAGTAAAACTTTCAAAAGCGAACCAGCTCGAGCGATACTTTTTCTGTCCGTTTAAATGTCCGGCTTCGCCAAGCCTAACCTTATGACGTTCTCTTCTGAACGAAGCGAGCAACGAATTGATTTTCCTCTTTACTTGAAGTACGTCACTGTTAAACATCACAGCGAGTTCAACCCACGCTTCGTTTTTGCGACTACTCAATCTATAAAATCGGTGTGCTGGATCCCATAAAACAGGACGATCTCGGTATGCGTTGATTAATTGTAACATTATATCACTGGACCACTCCATATGTTAGGATTTTATTATGGTTTAAGAAAATTTAACGCGAGCAATACAGAATCGTTTCGATGCAAGCGAACAACTAAAATCTATAATGAACGAGCACCGAGCGCGAAGTGAACTTCGTGTATGTTCGTGTTTGCGTGCGTTTGCCCGAGTTTGTTCGTGTATTCGTGTTCCGGAACAAGGGCGCCGGCTGGATGTTTTTCGGGGGGGGGGGGGGGGTGTATCGGTGGCGGACAGACAGGTTTATCGTAAACGTTAATGGACAAATTTGAACTAAAGACGGCTTCATTTATTGTTTAAAAGTTGAATGGTTTTGTGAATTCAGTAATAAAACAATTATATTCTGTTCTGTTTTCTTCATTGTTTGTTTGGGCTCGACGGAGGGGTGCAAGGAGGTACACGGCTTCCATGTGTGAATTAGTGCTGATTAAATTAATAAGAAATTTCGTGATTGTTCTATTAATCGTTATTCGATGAATCGATTATCGCTAGAATTCTATTAATTAATATTCTATTAATCGTAGAACTGGGATTATTCAAATAATCGATTAATAAAATATTTTGCAACTTCTAATATAAATTATGCTTTACGATATGCGAGAAATTTCTAAAGCAGGGAATATTGTAAATGCCAAACGCTGTTGTTTAAACGGAAAGGCAGTAATATCCTAATTTTGTATCTGACATTCTGTATAAGGTTTGTGTTAGGTATACAAATACCTTTTGGTAAAGTATATTTTACGAATTTATATGTGTATTTCTTAATTTACTTTTTTTAAATTAAATATATTGTACTGACTTAAATGGATTTTATGCTTTTTGATTATAATTGATTCCACAAGTCAACAATGTTTAATTTATACTTTGCCCTTTAATTAATTTGAATTTCTGATACTCTTATCTCTAACAGGTGGTTGCGAAGGTTCGTTGTTATTTTATTTATACTTAATATTAATTTGACAAATACATTTTCAATCAGATTTTTTTAATGCAGATTTATTTTTAATTTTCAACCCTACCAACCCTATCTTAAAATTATACATTTCGCACACACAATACAAAAGTTCCAAAATTATTTTCAAATTCCACTTATTTTTCAATATTATAATTCCAAAATTAATCCAAATTGTCTTTACTGTCAATCCAAATTGCCCCCACTTGCAGTCCAAATTGCCTCCATTCGCAGTCCAAATTGCCTCTTAGAAAATAACCTTTATCAACAAATTAAAGATAACAGCATCCTTCATCAAAATCTTCCAAAACAGATATCACTTCAATATATTTAAATTTGTTGGTACATTGTTTGAAATAAAATTCATAAAACCCATGCTTAAAACTATTTTGGCGGGATATTGTAATATTTCCATTTAAACGAATAAAATGTAAGGAACCAGCCTCGATAGCGTTAAGGTCAGCATACTTGTCCTATAAACCAGAGATCTCTAGTTCGATTCCCGGATCAGGTCGTACTTTCAATGCAGAAAAATATCTGAAAGTAAGCCTTCTTTCGCATACAATGTAAAACTATAAGTCCCGAGTCAATGCGATATTTGGCACGATAAAGATCCTTTCTTCCAGGGGTGGAAATCTCTGGCATCCGCAAGCCTAGATTTCACCCAATAAATAAATACACAAGCAAAAAAAATGCAAGGAGCGATAAAATAAGTACCTACTTTCTACTTCTTAGGAACAATAGATTCTTCTTCTTCTTTGGCCTTATTCCCTAAGGTGTCGGGCCCTCGATCCATTTCTGTACAGCGCCAGCCTCTTTGCTTCTTTTATATTCTTTCGTCTCTGTCGTACCATATTTTCGATGGTGTCCATCCACTTTGTTCTGATTCTCCCCTTTCTCTCTTCCCATCTCCTCTCACTTCCATTAGCGTCTTTAGGAGTCTCTTTTCTTCCATTCGGACCACATTACCATACCATTGTAGTTTTTTGTATGGTTGCTACTACCGGTTCTACGTTTTTGTCTTCCCTTGTCTTTTGACTTTATTTTTGCTGGTTCTTCCTGCAATTTTTCTTAAGTATCTATTTTAGGCAGCTGTTACTTTACTCTTGTGTTTATCTTGCATAGGTCAGGTTTTGCTACATATATCGTAAACTGATTTATACAGGTGCAGCTTTGTTTCCCTTCCGAATTCTTCTTAATTTATTAATGTTGTATTTATATCTTTATATCTTTATTGCTTTTGTTTTATTTCTTATTTCTTGTTCAATAATTCCGCTTATTATGACTCCTAATATTCATAGAAGCGTATTATCTCTAATCTATTTTGTCCACACCAAATATTTATGCCTTCTTCATCGCTGATGGTTTAGGACCGTGTCATTGTTGAGAAGGAAGAACTCAACGTTTCGCTCACTTTCTTACGGGGTTTCATCAGGTGGAAAAACGGGTACTAAAAGAACACGAAGATGACGATTGATCAGGAGTGGAGGTGGCGGAGTTATTAGCGATGACAGCCTTTCATATGTCCGATAGATGATAACCAGCATCACGATTCAAATTGTTCGGGATCTTGATGTTTCAATAATATGTGGAGGAAACGAGGAAAGGCATTTTTCAACGAGAATGGCTAAACTTGAAGGTTTGTCATGTTGAACTAGTAACTGTTCGATGATTAGGCACTCAGTCAGGGATGATTGACTTCAAAACTGACAAGCAAGTCATTAGGGTCTACGGTGAGTGTCGATGAGGTTTACAAAGTGAGTTTATAATACTTATGTGAATAAGATTTTCCTGTATATTCCTTAAGAATGCCAACGAGATATTTGGCCAAGTTGTAGAATTTATGGTATTAACAATGGGGCGTAAAGGGATGTGATGTAAATTTTAGGAAGACCATACAACCTTGACGAGTTGGATTCACGATTAGACGACGTTGAATATTTTGTGGGATGATTTGATGAGTGTGGTAACCTCGTGTTCGATTTTGAAAGTGGAGTCTCGAGGAATGGGGGTGTATACATACATTGTCCTGAAGAAAATCATTCACTTAAGCAACATATTCAGTTTTATCTAAGTTGAGAGTGGAATTACCCTTATCAACTGGTAATATTACAATGCTACTGTTGAATTGAAGACTTTTAAGTGCAACTCTTTCTTCTTTTGGGATATTGCAAAATGAAGGTTTCGCAGAACGAACACACCCAACGAAAGGGACGTTAGGAAGGTCCATTTGCTGAAAGAGTTTCGTACTCTTTTAGTGCCCCTTTTTCCTCCCGATGAAGTCCATTAAAAATAAGCTAAACATTCTTCTTTCTCTACAATGACACGGTCCCAACCTAGAGGACGCTGTTGTAACACTGACACTCACCATGGAACTCTTCGAATTCGTTGCCGATTTGTTTTTTTTATTTTTCTTTGAATTTAGTTTGATTCTACATACATACATTGTTGTTCCATTTGTTGACTGCTGCTTGTTATTTCCTAACAATGTCCCCCAGCAACACGATGTTATGTGCGAACAGGTGACTTTGGAAGCTTACTTCTGTTTATTTTCCAATGTCAACATTTTCTGTTTCGTGCTCTCTCTTTACGTTTTTCAAAATGTGTCCCATAACTATTATAAATAGTGAGGAACTGAGAGGGTCCCCTTGTTTAATCTCTTTTTTTATGTTAAAGCGTTTGGACTCATTTCCTTTTATTTTCACTATGGCTGTTCTATCGCCTATCGTAAAAATTATTCCAATATGCCAATATGCTGCTTGTTCCTCTTGCAGTTCTTTCTCGACGTAGTGCCTGATCCTAGTTTTTATTAATATTGAGTTTCTGTATGCAGAATATGGTTCTGTAGTTACCGCACAGGGTGTAAGGGTACTATAATATTCTCCTCCAAGTCTCTAGGTCTCTTCGTCATCCCAAACCTGTTGACATATTCTTTGGATCCATTCCACTATTCCTCCCACTCCGTACTTAACCATCTTGGGGCCAATTTCGTCTCTTGCGGCTGATTTTTCCATATTCATTCGATTTATTACTTCTGCCATTTCTTTTTTAGTTATTGCTTATTCGACTTCCATTTCCATTAACTTTTCTTCTCTATCAACCCCTCTACCCCCCCCCTTTCTGGCCAACTTTGTTCTGCTTTAAATTGTTCCAGGTATCGAGGATTCTATTTTCTTCAGTTACTAGTTTCCATTTTCATTTTTATACACCATATTGTTTTACTATATTTTCCTCTTAGGCGTTTAACTGTCGTCCAAAATTCTTTTCTATTGTTGATGGTCTTTTTGAATTTTTCTTCTTTCCTTATAACTATGTAAAATTGTATGTCTTCTGCTAGTTTTGTCTGTAGATACAAACCACTGAGGTATTCTGCCTAGTAAGTCCTCTCTGGAGTAGAAGTGCAAGCACTTCCGTGGTTCGGAGCTCACGTAAGGCTGTAGGTCCCCTATGTCTGAAGATTACTTTCCATGCACACTACAGCAGACATATGGAGAGATGATCGGTAACGCCCTGTAAAAGACACGCTACTTCAAGATGATACTTGTTCCATGTTATCTTTCTTTCTTTGATTTTCTGCTTTGCCTCCTCATTCCACCACTTTGTTTGTTTCTGTCTTGGACTATTTTTATTTTTCCCGCAGATTTCTGTAGTAGCTTTATGATTGTGTAGAGGTTCTTCCATCTCTTTTTTATCGTCCATTGCCCTTCTTGCTGTTTTTCTAATTTCTCATATTGTTCTGGTATTTCATTGATTTTATGCTGATAATCTAATTCGAATAAATTCGTAATAATCGAACTGATTGGTGGATTTTACCAAAGAAAGTCGGATTATTGACCAATAGATTAATTGATTCCTGAATATTTGAAAATCGATGTAATATCTATAAATTGGTAAAATTAGGCGGATCTTACTCTAGTTCGGTTAGAATAGTTCATGAGCGCCGTTGAAGTGATTTAGCAAAGGGTGGAATGTGTTGTACAGTTTAAAGGGTTTTATTATATATTTGGTAAATAGTTTTTTAGAAAGCTATATTAATCTACAATCAAAACTTTAATAAACTAAGAAAAGGAAAGAGTTCTTTTCTTTGATCTGTCGCTTTTGTTAAAGATTGGGGGCATTGAAGTTGATAGCTAGCTCCGATATCACCGAGCTATCTTTAATAAGTAATTTAACATCTGTCACACCGTATTAACAGCCATTTAATGATTTAATGATGAAATTGTACAAGCCGATCCTAACAATTTTCTATATGAATAGTGAATAGGTATTTGTGTGCTTAAAGAACAATTATTGAAGTGATTCGGCAACTTTTGTATATTTTTATTTCATTTCTTTCTTTGATATTTTATTTTATTTTTTTTAACATTGTTATTTTAACCCAATATTTTCGTTGTGGAATTCTTTTGCTATTTAATTTGTTATTATTGTGATTTTTAAATATTTAATTCTGTAACAATGGTTTTTAAAACACTTAGTTTAATTTTCCTGAATTTCAGGAGCATTAATTTATAAAGTG
Source organism: Melanotus villosus (assembly GCA_963082815.1). Classification (NCBI taxonomy): domain Eukaryota; kingdom Metazoa; phylum Arthropoda; class Insecta; order Coleoptera; family Elateridae; genus Melanotus; species Melanotus villosus. The sequence continues at coordinate 9,671,381 of OY720421.1, read as the reverse complement.
AGTTATATTTCGTGGGATTTACACCTGTTGTTGTTATTAACATATTGTTATATTATAAATGTTATAGTATATTGTCGAAACGTCGATAGATAAGAATATTTAAACAACAATAGGCTTTATTAATAAATTTATGGAATTTTTGGTTTATGAAAAATTCCAAAAGAAGGCCGAAAATTAAGATATTTTAATAATAACAACAACAGGCCCAAATCCCACGAAACAAAACTCAATTTGACACATTTAAGGACCACGAAAAATACAATAAAATTAATTTATACAAGTATTTGTTCGGCAAAACAAAGGGATTTTGATCAGTCACATGGAAGAGGGCTGAAATAATGCATTAATGTGGCATTAAAGCTCTTGCTGGATTTTATAAGCGATTATCTCTAGGGTTACCATTTTATTTGCTTAATCGAATGTGTTTAATTTGTAGCTTTTCAACCGTATAAACTTTGTAGTTCCGGAAAGATGTGCCTTTTTTTAGATACTATCAGTTCATTGCCTGTCTGCTGTATTTTTAGGTTTCGTAAATTTGAAAAAAACCCTTTTATTTCACGAGGTGAATTTTGTTTAACAATATGATTTGGCTATTTGTAAAATAAGAGATTAAAAAATAAAAATATATAAAAAGCTTGATTATACGTTATAGGAAAGAAGTATGGAAATTTTCGACTTTTTTTAAATAATAGAATTCTGATTAAATTAAGCATATTTGTTTTCCAATTTCAGATCTTGTCTAAACTCCCACAGCAAATAACAAGGTTATTTAACTTTAGTGTGACCATTTTTGTAAATTAAACCTGCAGCTCTTTCAAATTTTGAAGGTTTTTTTACATTAACTTTGCAATTGTGAATTATTCTTAATGAATTGATTTGATATTTTTTTAAATGTTTAATTTTAATATTTAGATCCTTTTGAAGCCATTTTAATCGTATCAATTGCATAATAAAAAGTTTAAATTTTATTTACGATGTTGCAAAATTGAAAAAGTTCCACGAAAATAAATGTATTCTTATCTTAATGCATTTGGTTCAAATTTCAACAACTCCCACGTTAATTAAAAATGGAGGCCTTCCACATTTTGACCTTTCGATTCATCAAACGTGCATAATAAACACGAGCTCGAATTGCATTCGTAATGCAACAGATTTTTAATTAGATAAATACACCCAAACCACCTGTTTCCTTAACAGTAGATGTTTCCTTCTCGATACCTTTCGTAAAATGCACCGGCAATTTTATAGCAATTTTATGCTAATTTTAAAAGAAATAATAACGTACAGTAAGAAGACTTTCCACAGACTTTCAAAATGCGTCGTGAGAACTGAATGCAATGTTTTGATTTTATAAAATGAATATTCGTTCTAGCAATAAACTGACACGATTTTCTTTATCTTACCATTAAAAGTTCATGATGCAATCTTATCATTGTTTTATGCGTGCGTTTGGGATCAACAAACAAATTACGCGTGAAGCAACGAAAATCGTGATTACGTCGGTTCACACCCACTAGAAAGTTTTGCTTTATGTAAATTTATGCGAAATTCTGAAGATTTTTGTGTTTAACAAATTAACTGGAGGTTTTGGTTATTATAATGTAATTCGCCTCAATTATAATTAAAATAATCGTTTTTAGTAAAAATAATCAATCTCAAAAAATGCAGGTAACTTCCACAATTACGTACATCTACAAGAACTTTTACCACTTTTTCTAGGCATATAAAGGTTCCTCAAATCTTTAGTGCTAATATTTACTGTTGACATTTCAGCAATTTTTTTGCAATGTCAATAATAGTTTTCTAACTTAGCATGCAACTTTAAAAGGAGTTACATTAAGCCCACTTACGCCATAAATAAATATTTGGTGGCTACTTTTTTTAAGTGGGTATTTTTCTTGCTGTAATTTATAAACAAATCGAATGGAATCAATTTTGTTCATTTGTTCATTTCTTAAAATCCAAACAATATATAAATATACATTCAATGATTTATAAAAAATACAGTCAAGTGTTCCCTTTACCATGTCCCCCCTGTCTTGTGTCATCTCCTCATCTCGCCTTTACATTGCCTTCCTAATTCCTACAGGTTTAAGGTGAAGGCCAAGTTTACCTTAAGTCAGCTTAATTTCAACCTTAAGTTTAAACTGAAGCATAGTCTTTAAGTCGACTTTATTTAAGAATTAAACTCAGGCTGAAGTCATTTTAATTTAAGGCTTACACTGAGTCGCGTTAATTTAAAGCTTTAGCTTAAGTCGACTTAATTTAAGGCTTACGCTTAGGGTGAAGTTTAACTTAAGGCTTAACCTGAATGTGAAGTTTAGCTTAAGTTGGCTTAATTTCAATCTTAAGTGTAAACCGACGTGTAGTCGATGTTGAATTTTGAGAGGGCCTACGACCTGGAAACTGTGACATACTGCCAGAAGAGCCCAAAGATTAATAAAAGTAATACAGAGGTCCATTGAAAGGGCAATGCTTGGAATAAGCCTCAGAGATTACGCGCGGAATGAGGAAATTAGGACAGGCATCACAGACATAATAGAACACATAGCAAAGTCCAAATGGAGCTGAGTTGGCCACATTTCCAGGCGAAGTAATGAGCGATGGACAAAAGGACTAATATTCTGAAGACCAAGAATTTTAAAAAGGAGCAGAAGAAAAATACAGATGCCTTGGCTCGATGGCGTTAAGAATGTGTTAGGCCGAGACTGAGTTTGAGAGAGGACTACGTATGTCCAGGAATGGACTTTAAGAGGCTGAAAAAGAAGTAGTCTATGTCGGCTTTATTTAAGGCTTAAACTGAAGCTAATATTTAACATAAGTCAGCTTAATTTAAACCTTAAGTTTAAACCGAAGTGTAGCCTAAGTCGGTTTTATTTAAGGCTTATGCTAAAACGGAAGTTTATAATAAGTCAGTCTAAATTAAGGCTTAAGCTTCAGAGGAATCTCGGCTTAAAACTGCTTAGTTTAAGGCTTAAGCTTAGCTAAGTTGACTTTAGTTAAGGCTCAATCTAAGCTTCGCTCCGCTTGATAGTTACCATTTATGTACAGGTTTAAGTTGAAACTTAACGTAATCCTACTTATATTCGTGTGTAAGTTTAACTATGATTAAATGTATGCTGAAGTACTCGCTCTTAAAGCTGACTTAGGCTAATCTTCAGCTTGAATTGGTTAAAGTTAAAACGAAAGTAATGTAGATTAGGGCTTAAATCGTAGTTTAAACAACTTAAATTAAACTTGTGCTTAATTATTAGTAATTTATACCAGAGTTTATTACGATCAACTTGAAACTTGATAAAATCAATTTCAGTATTATAGGCTCGAGTTTTAGTTATAAGAAATTTCCCAAAATATAAAATATTTATCTACAACTTAAAAAGATTAAGACCAAATATTTCAGTGAGAGTTTAAATAGGAGCTTAGTTTAAATTTGCTTTAACTATGACTTAAGGTGCATTCAGACTCAGAAATTTTGTCCGGAAAGTTGACCGAGAAATTTAAACGAGGTGCGTAGAATTTGAATCGTAAGAAGCGGTAAATTCTACACACCCCCTGATTGGTTCGTTTAAATTTCTCCGTCAACTTTCCGGACAAAATTTCTGAGTCTGAATGCACCTTTAGGCCGGCCAGAGCTCGTAATTTAAAGCATCTTAAGGTAAGTTTCTTTTCAAACTCCTGGTGATTTTAGATTAGGCAAATAAAGTAGTATTGCGAAGAATATTTAATATACCTATGCCAAAAAAAAAAAAAAATTAAAATCTGCATTTGTGTATCCATAATTTATGCTGTAAAGAAGGTCGTTCCCATGCATATCTATGTATCTTCTTGTGTTCAAAAAACCCAGTAAAGATTACACTGTTTGCAGTGCTCTATGAACATTTCTTCTGAATTGTTCACAGTTGTTCCACCGTATTGTCTTACTACCTCAGCCGGTTTTTTGGATCCCACTCTAGCGTTCATGTCGCCCGTTATTATCATTTTATGATATAAGTATAAGACTACTTTTATTGTCTTCATAAAACCTCTCTTTTATCTGTTGCGTGGAGTCATCTGTAGGTGCGTAGATTCCTACTATGGTAGTCGCATGTCTCTATATGGACAGCGTCATAGTAATAAGTCTCTGATACATACCTATGCATAGTTCCTAATGAATTTCTTTTGTTTTTTATTAATTAATATCGATACTCCGGTAGCTATTTTCTAGACGTATCGACACCAAACCATATGTAGGTAATATGTCATTTCCTCTTCCTCTTTTGATTTCAGTTAAAACAGCTACTTCAGCTTTATTTTGGTGTAAGACTTGTATTATTTCTTCAGGTTTATTTGTACATCCTTTGTTCCATGTTACCAATCTCATACTGCTTTTTATTGCCAGGCTTCGTCGTAAATTGTTTTTCGTCACTTTCCGAGGCATTTTGAAAGTCTTTATAGGCGGCTTCGGGCTTCCTTCATAGAAGAAAATTTCCGGAGAACGGATTGCTGGCGCACAGATCCAGCCCCCAACCTGGAGAACCAGGTGTTTTAATTTTAGGGTTCACTTCCCTTAGATTCATTGTTTTCCCAAATTAACGAGGTTCAATCTCCCCTATTTTTGGTTCTTCCGTCTCCCTAATCATTATTATTGGTTTTCATCCTGTAACCCTAGGCAGCGTACTATCAACCGCAGCCAGTTGAACCCAGGTTTTTTAACGAGTTTGTTAATCCTCCCCTTCCTCCTTGCTGATTCTGGCTTTTGACAGGTACTGGCAGAGTTAGAAGTAAATATTAAAAAAATTAAATCTATTGTATTATGTTTTATAGTTTTTGAAAGCTTGTTGGGGTGAGTTTTTACACTTGGAATTAATAAAAATAGTTGAAAAATTCCAGAATTACTCCTGAAATACCCAACAACCTTTTATTGAATTAATTTTGCCACTCGTTGCTCGAGAAATTTTGAAAAAAGTTTGTAAATATTAAAAAAATTAAATCTATTGTATTACGTTTTATACCTCGTGAAAGCCTGTTTATGGCGAATTTTTCTGTTTGGAATTCATACGAAATTTTGGAAAATTTCAGAATTACTCCTAAAACACCCAGCAACCTTTTATTGAATTGATTTTTCCCCCTCATTGTTGCACAAGAAATCTTTGCATGTAACTTTAAAAGCCCACTTACGCCATAAATAAATATGTGGAGGTTATTTTTTGTGAAAAAATGGGCGTTTTCTTGTGGCAGTTTATAAAGAAATTGAATGAAATCAATTTTGTTCCTTTGTTCATTTCTGAAAGTCCAAAAAAATATAAAAATGAGGAACTAAATATTAAACAAAATAAATCCATTGTAATACGTTTTGTATTTAGTGAAAGCTTGTTAGGGCAAGTTTTTATACTTGTAATTAGTAAGAAATTTTTAAAAGTTCCGTAATTACTCCTGAAACCCCAACAACCTTTTATTGAATTAATTTTACAACTCATCGTTGCAAGAGAAATTTTTGCAGAGAGTGAAAGAAGAAGTTTTGAACGAATGTGTGAGAAATGAGTTCAAGATTACTTCCATTAATGAAAGTTCATAAGAATGTATACAGAGAAAACTGTTTATGGTGTATAAGCAGGATTTATCTCATTTAAATGACATAAAACGCAAAGATAAGAAAATTTTGCTTCGCAAAAAAAGAAAAATGGCTCCTCAGATCGTCGTACGTATTTCTCCTCAGACGCTTTCTAGATTTGTGTAAATATCAATAATCATGGAAAGAAAGATCGAATTGGTTTATTATTTTTATTTCACAGAAATTAAGATCCCTAGGATGTCAAAGACATTAACAAAATGTTCACGTTTTACTAATTTTTGTTGCTAAACTTGTATGTGCGAACCAAGAAAACCTTTAACTTATAAAGGATTCTTGATCTATGTAAGCTGTGATATTAAAAATGAAACCTAATATTAGGTTTCAAAAGAATTATACGACCATTTTGTTAGTTCATATGTTCAAATAGTCAAATACAGTTAAATACGAATTTCAAAACAAAATAAAGAACTGTTATTTATTATCAATACGTGTCTGTAAATCTTTACGATGTTAAAAATATAATTGACTCTTGCTTTATTTTTTCCGTTATAAATAAGCTCATATTTTACCGCCACTGAAGTTCAAACAAACTCAAATCCCCTTATTGTTCTTTCCGTACGTTAAATTTAAAACCGGAAGTGGCATTTCTAATTATACAACCCTAAACGACAGGTGCATTACAACACCAATTTCCGTTAAGAACTCCTTTAGCCTTAGGTTAAAGCCTTCTTAAATTTCAGCAGAACAATGGATCCAAATTCGAAACGATTTTTCCTTTTTTAATGGGCGCACATGTCCAGCTCAAGCGACAAATATGGCCTCTCAAAAAACGGCTCACCTTCACAACTTCGCAAGTAAACAAAGCCAAGAATAAAACTGTTAAAAAGTTGTTAGATTGGTCTTCAAAGCAACTTTCAAGTCTATGCCATTCACTCTCTATAAGATGCTGTCTGTTTATACTACTTTTTTTTAGAACGGTGCTTTATAAGATGGCTTCTTAATTGATTAGAATTTTACTAATGCGAGAATCGCTTTCATTCAAGTCGCATTCTTTCTCATCATGGGGTATCATCCTAATTTTTTTCTGCGAATTTATTCTCACGATGTTCATGTTAATATCACGTGTTTACAAACTTTTTTGTGAAAAATTTCAATTAGAAAGATTAAAAGTGAATTATTGAATAACACTGCGTGAGTTGATTCTCTTCAAAATAACATTTTGTAAATAATTGTTAGTTTTAGGTAAATTAACTTCAGTAGATGTAATGTAATGTAATGTAATCGTTAACCTCTTATACCTTTCGGTGTTGAGGCTGGTGCGTTAGCGTATGTGGTCTTACGCGTGAAATGCACAATCCGGCCCGCATGCGAGTCACGTGATTGGTGCGCCGTTTTTTTACCTGCATACAGCACCATGTGTATAGTGTATGTGTGTGTACGTATAGAACCTTGTTACTCTACCTCGTAGGTCTGTATTCGGAGGAGAGCGTCGTTAATTAGGTGCCCAACGACGAATGGTCACCAGAGCTCGATACCGATCTCCGGGAAAACTTGCACCCAGCGAGATTCGAACCGGGGACTAGCGTAACGCTAGCCTGACGCTCTTACCACTGCGCCACCCTGGCCCTATAACTTCAGTAGATACTGAATAAAATTCCTTGAGAACCAAAACAGATTTAGTAAATAAGCTATGATATCTGCAAATTATAAATAAAAACAAAACAAAAGTAAATTAATTAACGTAATATCTTACAATTTTTAAATGTAAATATTTCTGGCAAAACTCAGTAATTAACTAAAAATACAGCAAATACTATTGTTTTTTTTATTTTCTTCTGCATGCGAGAAAAACATAATCAAATCAGTCGTTTAATAATTTAACTTTAAACAATTGCTTTGCACTAAAATAATGTCGTTTGAATTCATTTGAAAATATTATTAGCTAGACTAATGCATCTATATCTTCAGCAGTGGTAAGTTTCGATGCATTGTAGATAAATAAAGATAAATATTAACGTGTCATTAACTGGCAGCCATTCACAAAAGCGACAAACAGAAATGGACCTACTATGCTTCCCTTGAGACACACCACTGGGGCTCTAAGCAGTACCGGAATTAAATACAGAGTGTATTGGAATCCCACATACACAAATTCGTAAGGGCGATAAAACAGGCCAAGGCAAGCAACTATTTGAAATAAATCCCATATCGGAAACAAATGATATTTTTTAATAACTTTATTACCGAACCTCTGACACTAAACTGAGGTAGTTTTTTAATAATAAAATATTTAAATCATAAAAAATAATACATGCTTATTTTCAAAAGCATTTAATATATTCAGTTGAATAGAAGTACTTCGATTTTAAATCTTAAACTGCATAAATAGCTACAATTTATGCATTTTTAAAAAAGTGTTATTATACTTTGAAAGTCTTATCACAGGCTTTCGAAAAAAAAACAACCAAAAGCAATACCACATGCCGATAATTTTCTATTACCTGAAAATCGTTCTTCAGCAGCCTCTTCTGAATCCACTTTCGTGATCCCCTACAACGGATTCTGTATGTTCCACTAACTTAAGTATATTTTTATTACTGTTGCCATTATTTTGTATACTTTTTAAACATGTACTAGCAGAGCGTATTTCCATTCTTGTGGGACGTATTCAAGTTCCCATATCCTTTTAACCATATCGAATATTTGAAGGTGCAGTCTTTTGTCTCCATACTTAAGAAATTCAGTGTGTATACTGTTTTCACCTGGTGTCTTCTTGTTTCTTTGAGTTAAGATTATTTCTATAACACCTTCTTTTGTCGGGGTATTCACTATTCTTATATGTCTTCCGGCCTCCCCATTCTCAACTACCTTGACTTCTCTTTTTTCTTCTTCTTCATTACTTAACGGTTCCTCAAAGTATTCCTTCCGTCTTCCATCAAATATCCATTTTTATCTTTTAAGTAGTTTGTTTGGTTAGGTATATCATTTCTTAGTCATTTTTACTTCTTGATAAAAATTTCTGGTTTCTTTGTTTATGTACTTCTGTTCTAAATCAACGATTTCTTTTTCTTTAAATTGTCTTTTAGCTAGTCAAAATGTTTCCTTCGCTTTGCTTTTTTGCATCTTATATTCTTCTGTGTCATTTTCCTTCCCGGAAATTTTTATTCGGACTATTCTCTTTATGCAGTCAAACCAGTCGTTCTTTGTACTTGATATTTTTGTTTCAGCGCTATTTCCTCGGCCGTTTTACATTTCTTCAATATCTGTAGTCTCCTGGAAACTGTTATAATCCCGTTTTGGAATATTAATCAGTGCGTCTACATCACATTTTCTTTTTATATACTTCTTTCTTCTGACAGTATTAGTTTCTAGTCACATTTTAATTCGTACTATGAAATAATCAGCTCCCCTCTGAGATATAACGTTGGTTGTTTGTCTGACAATTTGTTCTTGGATTAGAGCATGGTCAACTTGGTTGGTGACTTTTCCGTTTGGTGAAACCCATGTCCCTCGGTACTTATGCTTCTTAAATTTTGTGCTGCTGCTAAGCTGATAAGTCTTACTTCCTTCAAAGGTTCTCTTTTTAATGATTAAATGCTTAGAAACACAAGAAAAATTAAATCAAAGAATATTAACAGTAACTCTGTTAATATCATTTGGTAAAATATTACAACAATTACAAAAATTAACTGACAGGCATACCAGATATACTTTAAAGTAAAAAGGCATTTTTATATATTCAATTAAGTGTCTTAAATTCATTACTACTTGCATTTTATTGAAGGAACTTTGCTAAATTAAAAATGTTGTGTGCAATTATATCAAAAACTTGCTACGTTGTTGATATTTCCTACTTAATTTTGAACTAACCATCTTAAGAAGCACTCAGAAGCGAAAAAAAAACTGAAGATGAAGCAGCAGTAAAAATTAATTTTCAGTAGTAGAAAGTAGTTTTTAAGTGTTCGCATATTAAATAAACGTCCATCTTTATCATGCTAATAACCTAAAATGACATTCTGTTATTAATTTTGACTAAAACACACGGTTTCTCTTTTATTAATTAGTTTTATACGTGGAAATTAAATTGGGCATAATTTTAAATTCTAATTATTTTCACATACGTCTTTTAATGGACCTTTTTATGTACACAGTTCAATTATTTTCTAAAAAAAAAACAGTTAAAATGCCCAGATACTAAGCTATAGGTAGGAATTAACCGAGTTATTTTGTAAATAAACATATAATTTTACTTTAGCATGCAACAAGTTTTAAAATGAAATTGTTTATAACCTTGACCATTCGTCTAACTGAACATCATAATCTAAAAATCTGACCATAAAATTATGACAGAACATCTATCAGTATTAATGGGTTAATACTACAAATTGGATGGAATAAATTACGTTATACCAACAATAATACCTAGTTAGTTGCATCATCGACTTACAAACCGGATTCATATACGATTAAAAGTACCTACTATTTTTGTTGCAACATCTTTTATAAATAGTGGCCTGATGCTTTAGTTTACTGTAATTTTTCGCCTTGAGTTATTTAAATTTACTGTTCGTTTTTTAATTAAAAATGTTACTTTAGAATTTGATAGATATTTTTTAAATAATTTATATCTTGCACTTCTGGGCGTAAAGTGCTGCCTTTGATGCTTCAAGGTAGGGCCTAAAATTGCGTATTTTACGCCCCGAACTTCGTACTAAAATAATAATTAATAATGCTTGTTTACACCCTTAACTTATATCTTAATTACAGTTCATTTTTAAATAACTTAAATATCAACCTCACCATGTCAAATTGGACAATGCCACTTACTGGGAAAAATTGCAAATTTAAAATAATTATCACGAAATAATTTGAGGTTTTCCTTCGTGGGTGTTATAGCACTCGGTGCTTTGCAGCCAGGGTTGATAAAAATTACGATTTAAAATAAATCAAAAAAATCGATTTTTTTTTTATTTAAATCGGATTTTTTTGATGTTACATTATATTCCAGAATGCAAATTTGAGTTTTGTTTATGCCAAAATAAATTTTATTTTCTATCAGTTATCTATTGATGTATCTACCTAATTACTATGAATAATAATGTTGAATATTCTTCTAATGAGGAGAAGGTATTTATTGTTAAAACACTTTATAATAATATAAATTTCCTTCATTCTTTAAATAAAGCTTTTGTTAAATTAAGAAGTGTTTGTTTTTTTACTACTGAAGGTCAGTACTTTTGTATAATTTGTTTTTGTTTGTTAATTTGTTAAAATCTAAAACCGTGATTTAAATCAATGATTTTTTTTAAATAAATCGTTTGATTTAAATCATCTGAACCCTACTTGCACCTCATGCTCTAATCTTCACGCCGCAAGCCAAAAACAGCTCATTTACCCTCTTCGTACATAAATACTATTCTGGATATTTGGATAGTCTTTTCATGGAAGAAACTTTACAATTTTGGATTATGATTTTGAAAATATATAGGCTCTGATATTCAAATTACATGACAAAGAAGATGGCGGTATTCGTTTCAATTTGTTCAAAATGTTTTCTATGCAGTTATTTTTTGTTTTATGTATTTCTTTCGAGTGTCCTTCCTTTTTCTTCTTATTTATAGTAGCATTCTACCAACTGGCTCCTTCTTTCCTCTTTAGCACTTCTTATTTTTTGTATATTTTTTTCTATGTTCTAACTAATATTATGCTTATATGACTTCTGTAGTTTTTGTGCTTGGTAACTTAAAACTACATATTAAAAAAAATTAAAAAGTAAACGTTTCCTCTTTTTCCATTTATTTTTTTTATTCTAGGACCTTCTTTGGCATATTTTCACTAGCGTTGTCCCGTCTTGGATATTCATTTTCTGTTATTATTGAAGTCTTGGTCTTCTATTCTTTTCTCTGGGGATCTAACTTTCAACACTATCTTTACCTCTTGCCGTTGTTTTGAAATTTGTCTTCAATTTCTTCCGTTCAATTTTTTTTCACGCAGCTATTTTTGCTTTTCTTTTTATTTTTAAGTACTTTTTTGAGTTTCCCTCTCCAGTTTTCAATTACACCAACTGACTCTTTCGTTGCTTTTGTAACAGTTCTTCTTCTCTCTTCTTATATTTTCGTATTTTTTTTTTTATTGTTTTAACTAGGCTTATACAACTTCAACAGGCCCCTTTCTGTAGTTTTTGTACATTATACCTTAAAAAAATGAAACAAAGTAGGTAAAAGATTTTTTCATTTCACTTTATTTTTTTATGTAGGATTTAATATCATTCACGCATTGTTTTGAAATTTGTTTAATGCATAAGGCTTCGTTCTATAGTTTTTACGTATGATAAGTTATTTAAAAAAAAACTAAACACTTATATTTTTTTATGCAAGATTTAGTATATTCCACGCATTGTTTTGAAATTTGCTTTTTACCTGACTATTTTTCCCTTTTTGCTTTTGGGCGTTTGTTTCGAGCTTTATTTTTCATTTTTACTATTTGTTTTTCAGTAGTTCTTTTCATTTTCTTGGTATTTTTTATTGTTGTTCTTCGTTCTAATATTAAGCTTATATAACTTCAACTGTCCTTTTTTATTATATCTGCACATGGTAGCTCTATTTTGTAGTTCCTTTATGATTTACTAGTTTCATATTCTTCTTCGCATCTTCTTTCACATCTTCTGCAACTATTTACATGGTGATTTGGATTTTCATGTATATCTTACGTTGCCGAACTTCCTGCAACGTATGTTAGCGTGGGTAGATATGACACTTTTGTAAATCAATTGTTTTGCTTTATGCTTATTTGTATTTTATTTTTTTAGCTTTTTTTAATTTTCTTTAAACTTCTTTTTGTATTTTTTCTTTTATTTAAGTTATTGGGGTTCTCGGTGAGCAGGATTTTTGCATTAGGTTTAAAGATGTGTTGGTTTTTCCCTTTTATTTCTACAATGAAGATTATTTTACGTTTTTTATGTTCAATTCTATTTCCTTCTGTTTCTCTCATTTAATGCCCTTTGCATATTTGTCGAGTTTTCTGCGACAATCACATCACCTGCAAAGGCTATACTTTGTAGATAGATTGGATATGTTCCACTTTCATGCAAGAGCGTCTGTTGTCCTTTTCTTTATTGTTTTCAAAATTTATCATCATCAGTTGACATGGAGCAGATCCCCGTGGATCAATCCTAGATAACGCCTGGCCCGCCCCATGCCAATAACGTGTGAAAGAATTTATTGTGATAGGTGGGAATTGGGAGCACTGTATAACGTTAACATGCCTGTGACGCTAGCCGCTAGACACCGTTGCTACAGTGCAAGGTAGTTGGTAGATCATATATTCAATGGGAGTTGGATATATAACTGAGATGTTTTATCATGTTATACTAACATTATTTCTGGTGTTACCGATAATTTCCTAGGTTTATGATATTAAATGCCGTAGTGCAGACATGCCTGCCCTATTACATGTTACTTTATGCGAGCTTAGTCTAATCATTATTATTATCATTATTAAAATTCTTATTTTCATTATTCCAAGTAAAAAATTAATAACTCTGGTTTTAAGTTATCCTAATGTTTGATCCCTTTATTTACGAGAAACTCTTTCTATTTAGACTTCCATTTATTCTTTTGTGTTATTTATACAGGCTGTTAACTTTTTTCGTTAGTTGACATGACACTTGCGCATTCCCTTTAATGATTTGTATAAGGAATAACTTCATGTTTCTGTCTTATCATTTTCTATGGCTATTCGAAACGGTAAGGTGTGATTTTTGCAGTTGCCGCCCTTTAGAATTCTTCTTATAGTTGATGTTTTAATTTTCCTGTTGTTCTCTGCTTCCTTTATTATGATTCTTGGCATTTGCATTCTAAAGACATTTTGTTATACAGATTGTCCGAAATCCAATCTAAACATACAAAAATTAATGAGTGCAACAAGGAAGACATAAACAATATGGGTAGCACAACAAAGATGAATGAAATCATGGCTAGGTAAATTTTTAAACTAAAATCTCGCGCCAATAACAAGCAATATCTATGACAGATGTTTTTGCTTACTTGCTTGTTATTGGCGAGAGATCTGTAGTTTAAAAATTTACCTAGCCATGATTTCATTCTATCTTTGTTGTGCTACCCATATTGTTTATGTCTTCCTTGTTGCACTCATTAATTTTTGTATGTTTAGATTGGATTTCGGACAATCTGTATATCTCCGTTTTTTATCGACTGAATCTTTTTTACGCCGAATACATCATAAAAATGCCTTTATACAAGGTATAACAAGAGATACATTCCTATTTGAAATTTTAAAGTTGGGGTTGTTTAGATTGTAGGATGAGGGGTTTAAAACAATCTCTATAAATCTTTATTTGAAAATAATAATTGATGTGTCAATTGATAAATGTTTAATCAATTGTATTCCAAATTTTGGGCATAATCTGTATAATAAGGCCTTATTTTAATTCAATTCGATTTTTTTTTATCATCATCCCTAAGGCGTTTCCATATATTTGTATTCTTCTTTCAGTTTATTTATTCTTTCTATTAATTGCCTGATGCCTACTGCTGGCTATTTTTTTAAAATGTGGTTTCAACTTCTGTTTAGAATTCATCTTACATGGCTATTTGCTTCTGTTTTTGTTTGTACAGTTTTTTTGAGCTTGCTTATTCTCTTTTACTTTTTAAGTTATCGTTATACTTTCTGTTTTGTTCCTTCTTCAGTAATTCATGTTTTTTTTTCGTTTCGCCTTCCATTCTTCATTTAAACTAAGTCCTGTTTTTCTCTTATCTCCTATTTCTACCGTTTTTAAGGTCTCTGTAAACCTTGGCCTTTTCTTTATTTTGCAGTTTTTTACTTTTACGTATAGCATTTCTCTCTTCTACTTTTTAACTTCCCTCTGCTGTGCTTTGTGCTGTTTTATTTTTCCACGCTGCAGCGTTAATGTATATTAACTTATAATTCTTAATTTGTATTATGCTCAGCTATTAATCGATTAGAAGAATATCGGTTTTTCTATTGCTTTATTATTTATAGGAGTGCGGATTTGTATTGAGTTACCTCTTCCTATTGCTTGTCCAATCTCTTAGGCTGCCCTTTTACGTCGATATTTAATTGTATAGCTCTTTTCCATTCATCTCTTCTTTTTCATCTCTCTTATTTCTAATAATTCTAATATCCTTATGTTATACTTTTCATTTTCTTTTCTATCATATGGATCTGATGTTTCACATCCCAACTCTATTATCCTTCAGGTTGTGCAGTTCCTTTGGACCTGCTTCCCTCATATACATAAGTGATCAACCCAAAAATGAAGCACTGTTCGTTTTGGTCAACTGGCTTTTGAGTCCCAACTACTTGTTGTAAATAACCAATTGCTCATAAAAAATTGTAGCAAGTTTTATCAACAAAGGCCTTAAATGCTTTGCAAAATTAAAAAATTAATTTCGAATTAAAAAGTTATAATAAGTGAGCTATAGCTTACAGAAATTCCGATAGAAAGACATGTTTTTGATGTTTCAACACACGAAACCTTTGTTTTGAAAATTTTCTAAAACGGCAGTATTAAGTTGTTCAGTGTTTCAGTGTTGCAATTTATATTTTAATTCCTTAAAAGACAGACAGACAAAAGAAAATTGAAAAAATAGTCTTCAAAATAAATATAATAAAGGTTCAAGAATATGATTTCACGACCTGAACGTGAACCAGATTAATAGTAATTGAAATTTTTTTAAACTGAATCCGATTAATTAAAACTAAAGCGAAATGATATTTATTTGGCACTGTTAATTCTATCATTTCTGTTTTGGTTATTTTAAATTAAAAAAGTGACAGTAAGTATGCAGTACTAAAACAAGAGATTTAAATAAATCCTAATAATTTGTGCGAAGTACAAGGTTCTTTAAATAATCTATTACATAAATTAAATTATGAATAATTGAACCAATGATTTAACACTCAACATCAAAGGCTACTCAGCGATTATAACTAACCTTTGGTGATGAAAATAATTAATAAATGTGGTTCAAAACCAGTGATAGCTAGCAAATTTTATAATATTTGGGTCAAGTTGCACTCGCACCACATGGCAAGTTACGTTGGCCTTTTCAATACATATAAGGCACTGACCAGAAATGAGTCATTCATTTTAAAACGACAAGAATTACGGCAGCCCATTGTTTTAAACGTCCGAAAAAAAGAATCGGATTAAGGAATTTTTAAATTACACTCGTTCTGTTAAGTAGAAATTTAGGTTGAAAGTGAAATAAAAGCGAACGAACAGGAAATCTCTTTAATTGAATGTAAGTGCTTTTTAAAAAGTGCTGAAATATGTATACGCCGCGCCGTTTCAATTACGGTTTTTGTAGGCTGATACATTTTTATGAAAGTTACTTTATTGCATTCCATATGTGGATTATGCAAGATAATAAATAATTTAATTCGATTAGATTGTGTTTGCAAATTGATGACATTATCAGTTCTGTTTAACCTAATGCAAAGTTTATGTAAGGCATAAAATATGGAGCAACATTTAGGATATGAAAATTTAATCTGAAAGGTTTTAATTTTAAATTAATCTTTAAATAATTAAAATGTCTTACTTATGTATAACTGAATAACTAGCAAAATCAGTAAGTGTAACCAACACTCTTATTGTAAATTCAGACAATTATTCGCCACTTAACTAAACAACTAAAAGTTTGAACTTAAAATTAGTTTGAAACACAACTTAATCAAATACAGCAAGAGAAAAAGTTAACACAATTAATTAACCAGGAAATAAATTCTTACATGCAAGAACTCGTCTTTGGTGTTAGAAACATGTTAAATTAAAGATTACAAGTGAAGAACACCGCATTTTGTTACACGTCTATGTTCAACCACATAGAAATCGCGTATAAATTAAGAAAGTAAGTAATGTTAGAATGTTCGAAGTTCTAATTATACATCCGAATACCAGTTTAAGTTTCTTGAAATTCTTTTCGAAAATGAATTTGATAAGTGAATAAGCTTTAAAACCGATTGAAAAATGTTTTACAACAACGAAATATCATTTCACTTTCAAATATAAGATAAATAATAAATCTTTTGAATTATTCACGAGACAACGTTTTTGACACACATAAAGAACTGACATAGATCTCTTTGTCATATCTATAAAACTCAGTCGCTGATTTAACTTGACGACTTCTGAGACTTTAACCTTAATCGATTTCATCCTGTATCGCTGGGAGAAAGAATAAAGAATTCATTCAATTATAGAAGAATCTCCAGGATGTTTCACTTAAAATGGAAAGTTGTAGTTTCCGTTTAACATCCGAATATGCAAATTAATTTTTATTGTTCTAGTTTGTGGAATTTAATGGGTTTTTTATTACCTGAATATTTATTCTTATATAGCGAGTAACAGCTTGGTGCAATAATACCATCTCTTATCAACGAAAAAACTACACTTTCGATTTTTTTTTATAATTGGAAGCTTTTAGTTTGCTGTTTGGTTTTCTTTTAAGCGGACTTCGGTAACACAAGTAACTGTTCTGTTAAACTGATAATAATGACAGTTATTAATATGGGAAACTGAGACTTAATTATTTATTGCAAAGACTGAACATTTTTTATTTGAACTAACCTTGACATTTGTACATTTTTTTTTATGAAATCCTTTCAGAAACATTATTATTTTACCAGTTTAATTAAATTATTGTTTACGTTGTTTGTTGAACAATTATAACGTTCTCCATAAAGTAAGTGAAAGATGTAATATAAGAACTCAGGAAGCTATTATAAATAAGTAAGTTTCTTGTCTGATTTATCATTAAATTGTTCTACCTGTCAAAGTTTGGGTTAAATTTAGAAATTAATGAATTAATAGAAATCCCCTAAATTTTCCAAATATAAAAAAGTACAAAACAGGATTTAATTATGGGCAGACTTTTTGATGTAAAAAAATTACAAAGCTAAAAGGTTGATTTGCTAACTGTTCATTGAAGTCTCCAGCTTTATTTTGCAATTTACAAGAATTATTTTCTTGTTTTCAAAAATTTTAGAGGTTAACGAAGTGGTTTTACTATTTATAAGTATTCGTGCCGTGTTTGTAGATTTTATATTGAAATTTTTCCTAAAGCATTTTTTTTATTTTAAAGTTTGGTTTTCAGGCGAGCATTGAAGTCTCCCGGAATATTTAGTTTGTGGCAATTATTTTAAACTGTAGCATTTTAATTTATTATCAAACTACATATATGCAAATCTGATTAAAATTATTTAACCGAAATTTGTAAATATACCTTAAAGTCCTAGGATTTTATGTTTTATCAGGTTTATCTTAATACTCAATTCTATTTTTTGTTGGGACGTAACTATTATCGAGATATATTTATATTTGTAATAAAAACTATTGGCGCACAAAATTATTATTTTTTGTGGCGTTGAATTATTGAAGTTGGCGGGGCGGGGCGACTTAAATCCATTGGTTATTTTTGTATTTTTCTACGTATATCTTATTTTCGATTTCTAGATATTTGTTACACAAATCCAAAATATAAAGTAGTCAGATTTTTGGAGCGAAAAATCGTTATTCGATATTTGCAATAAGAAGGGATCTTAAGATAAACATTGGAGTTTCCAAAAGTCTGTTATGAAATTATAGGACCGAAATATGTTTCGCAATTCGTAAAAAGAAACGATTTACGAAACTAAATAATAAGGTTTCCTTGCGCAACTATGAATTAAAATTGCCAGATTTATTACATTTAGTTATATCGTTAAATCTGTACAATTCGTATAAAGGAAAATGAAAATACACTATAAAGGTTCGTTGCTTGATTGAGCGTCGAAATCACCATTGTTTTTGAAGTTTGTCGTAATTCATTCCACTGCTTTTTTAATTCGAATTAATTGTTTATGATAGGTACTGCTTTATCAAAATATATAATAAAAAAGATGAATTGTGCTAAAAACTAAAGCATAAAAAAATGAAAATACCGTAGAAAGGTTAGTTGCTTGCTTGAGCGTCGAAGTCACCACAGTTTTTGGAATTTGTGTTCATTTATTTCAATACTTTTCAATTTTAATTAGTTGTTATCATACTGCTTTATCAAAATATATTCAGCATTATTGTTAAAAAGACTAATTGTACTGAAAACTAAAGCATAAAGAAAAAGAAAATACCATGTGAAGGTTCGTTGGTTAATTGAGCGTTGAATGGTGACTATTCTTAATTTATTTTACTATTTTTCAATTCTAATTAATTATCATGATACTAATTTATCAAAATATATTCAAATTCATAATAAACATGATTAATAATTGTGCTAAAAAAGAAAAAAGAGCATGAAAATACCGAATAAAGGTTCGTTGCTTGATTGAGCGTTGACGTCATCAGAGTTTTGGAGTTCGTCTTAATTTATTGTATTATTTTACAATTCCAATTAGGTAGTTGTTATGATACTGATTTATCAAAACATATTCGTATTTGTAAATAAAAAAGATGAATTATGCTACAAACTAAAGCATATAAAACAAGGTTCGTTTGCTTGATTAAGGGCTGAAGTCACCATTGTTTTTTGGAGTTTGTTTTATTATTTTTTAATTATAATTAACTAATAATATTGCTTAATCAAAATATGTTCAGATTTACTCGTATAATTAAAAAGATGAATTGTACTAAACACTAAAGCATAAAGAACATGAAAGTACCGTACTTTCGTTGCTTGATTGAGCGTTGAAGTCACCATTGTTTTTGGAGTTTATCGTAATTTACTTCACTATTTTTTAATTCTAATTAGTTGTCATGATAGCATGATACTGATTTATTAAAATATATTTAGATTCGTAATAAAGAAAATGAATTATGCTAAAAAATAAAGCATAAAGATAATGAAAATCTGCACGAAGGTCTGTTGCTTGATCGAGCTTTGTTAATTGTTTTTGGAGTTTCTCGTAATTTATTTCACTATTTTTCACAATTTTAATTTAGTTGATAATATTGCTTCAGATTTATATTTCAAAAGACGAATTGTGCTAAAAACTAAAATATAAATAAAATGAAAAGTACAACGGTTTGTTGCTTGATTGAGCGTTGAAGTCGCCACTGTTTTTTGGAGTTTTCTTAATTTGTTTCGCTATTTTTTTAATTCTAATTATTTATAATAATATTGCTTTATCAAAGTACATTCAGATTTATGAATAAAACGATTAATTGTTCTGAAAACTAAGGCATTTCTTCTTTAGATACACCATAATCTATGCTAATGAAATACCTAGACATTCTTCAAGCTGTTTGAAATTTAAAGAAAAAACTTAAAAATATCCAAATGGGTTCATCATTCTACATAGATAGTAAAAAACGACAAATATAATTTGGAAAAATAAGGGTTGTTTACATGAATGTTGTTAAAATATTCAGAATTTTTGGAAATTTTGTAATAATTTGTGTACGTAATATTTTCATTTTTACATTTTTAAAACTGTTACTTTAATATTTTTTGATTGCTAATTGATACGATAAAGTACTTAAAACGCAACAATTTTTCCTACTTTGGCGAAAATTGAAAACCCGCAGGCTTTGAATTTCACAACTTTTCTCTATGTTTGTTGAATTTCCTGGTTTAGTTTAGTATTTTTTCCCTGAAATATTTAGAAATTTCGAAACATATTGTTTATGAATAAATTAAGAAAATACCTTGTTACCTGACTGTACGTTGAAAGCTCCAGTATTTTTCAAATTTGACGGTTCAATTCTTCTTCTATCGTTAAAATTTTAGAGATATACAGCTGTAAAAGTTAAAGGTTCATCACTTGATTGAGCGTTGAATTCACCATTCTTTTTGGACTTTGACTAAATTTATTTAACTATTTTTTAATTTTAATTAGTTGTAATGATTTTGCTTTATCAAAATATATTCTGATTTGTAATTAAAAAGACGAATTATGTTAAAAACTAAATTCTGAAGGAAATGAGAATATCGTACAAAAGTTCGTTGCTTGATCGAGCGCTATTTTTTTGGAGTTTAATGTCTTAATTTATTTCAATATAATATTGCGTTATCAAAATATATTTAGATTTATAATTAAAATTTTTTGCTAAAAGCTAAAGCAGAAAGAAAATAAAAATACCGTACCGTGCTTGATTGAGGGTTTAAGTCACCACTGTTTCTTGGAGTTTCGCTAACTCTATTTTAATATTTTTAGTTCAAATTAGTTGTTCTGATACTGTTTCATCAAAATATATTCAGCTTTAAAATTAAAAAGATGAATTATGCTAAAGACGAAAGCATTTCTTCTGTTTTTGCTAGAAATTCTAAATACACAGTGATCTATATTAATGAAATATTCAGACATTCTTCGAACTGTTTGGAATTTACCCAAATATCTTAATAATATATTAAAAGTGAAAAAAAGATTATTTTCCTTTTTATGTATTGAAATCTTCAAACTAGGAAAATACAGGTTTGTTACTTGACTGTGCGTTGAAAGTTGAAACCTTCGGTATTGTTCAAACTTGGTGGTTTAATTCTAATCGGTTACAGGTGTATTACAATCTATAGACGTAATACATTCAATTGTAACGAAAATAAAATTAGAACTTACAAAACCAAAAGTTCATCGTCCAATCCGACATTGAAGTCACTCAACTTGCTTCAGTTTGGTGCGTTACTGTTCTATGAAATACTTGAAAATTAATACTTAGACCAAAGAAAACTATAGGATATTTAAGGATATTTTAGGATTTTAAAGGTGCACAACGCATGTTCGAAGCCTGTTAAGCCCAAATTAATTAAGAATTTTAAATAAATAAAAAATTAATGTTTCTTGACATCGAAATCACATTTAAAAACGTATTTACAATCTAATTAATTCGTTACTAGTAATTGGCATAGATGTTCTACTTTCAAACCGAAGACGTGCCAATTTACTGACATAACTGACGCTAAGTACTAGCTCTGACCCCGCCGTGTTCTTTATGTAATTCAATTCATGTCGTAGCTACAGCGTCTCATATTTGGTTAGGTATTTTAAAATGCAGAACAAAGCCACCTATTGTTTTAGCTGCCGCTGTGAACGTTCAAAAGCACTGGGAAAGAAAACAGATATACGGTAGCCATACTTCCGATGCTCCTTACAATCTTGGCTCTCTCATCGTACTATAATGAATAAAAGAAACTTTTAGCATCCGTTCCCAGATTGCGTTCAACATTCGGTTGTTATTCGTTTTTACGCATATAGAAGTTTTGTGCTTTACTTTTGTTATCAATTTAATTGAAATATCTGGCGAATTCACTTTTTAATTGATTCGATTTAAGTACGCACCGTTAAAAATTTAATTGAAATTGTTACGGTGGATTTAAAAAAAAATGTACCTATATGGAATCGTAGGTAATAATTTACTAAAGTAACAGACTTGAAAATAGTTTAATAATTGCAGTGTAGCGTAGTAGTCATTCGTTATCGCTGAGTTATTTTTCACACGGTTACATTTTTAAGTACTAATTGTTACGAGGATGAAGAATTCACGTAGTTAGGTTGTTTCTCTTCGAAATTTCTTCCTTTAGCGACAGTAAAATTTTAATTAATTAGAAAAAGGGAAAGTGTCCTCGGACGTTTGTAATTTCAGGAACTAAAACGTTTTATTTATTTTCATGTAGTTTAACGCTTTAATTTTTGTTGTAAATAATTTCGTAAAGAAACAATTTTTGGCGGATCAAATGAATTATTCTGAAAATTCCTGTAGATTTAAACCTTTTACATTTTATATTGCCCGAAAACATAAAAACGGGAGTACAACAAACTGAAAAATATAGAGAAGTATGTTTATCACAAGTAGAACACAAATCTACTCAAATTATTCAGAGAATAAATAGAACAATATCTTGTAAAGAGACAAACCGCCTACGGAAGAGGGAGACGAACCCAGGCTCAGATTTTTACATTAAGACTAGCTGTACAAAGGCAGGAAACTGTATCTAGGTTTTCTAAATCTAAAATCAACTTTCGACAAAGTACCAAACAGAAACTATGGAAGGTCCTAGAAGGCGCAAGTATATCAAAACCGTTGCCGAAAAGAATAGAAAGCAGTTACGAGAGAAAAAAGGGGACGTCAGGATGAATGAAACAGATTCAAAATAATTTCAAGTGAAAAAGGTATTAAGCAGGGAGCCTGAACCAGGAAATGTTAAAGAAACGAAAGAACACCTAAGGCGTACTGGAACAATAACCAAATTAACTTACAAAGCCTAGTATTTGCAGACGGCACAGTGGTCATCGTTGGCAATCCAAAGGACCTGCAACGCTCAGCAGAAATAGAAGGGAAAGTAATGGAGCTTAATGTAGATATTGGATGTAACTAAAGACAAAGAAGAGGAAGAGGACGGAGAAGTATTCAGTATAAATCAAAAAGAAGTAGAAACAGTCAGTAGCTAAGAATACCTAGGAAAAACAAAGATGGAAGAACAGATCCAGAAATGCAGAGCAGGATAGGCAAAGCAAGTAAAGTCTATTACTAGTTGTCTAGGCCTAGGCAAGAAAAAAATAAGCTAAACTACATACACACAACAGCGCATACAGCAGAAAGTTGAACGATACGCAATGAGGAAAATTAGTGGAAAAACACTAGAGACAGAATCAGAAACAATACGCGAAGAACTTCAGGTACAAGTATAGATAATATAGAGAAAAGCAGCTAAAATGGCACAGGGTAAGGAGAACGGGGGGAGATAGAATACCTAGAAAATTTCTAGAAACAAGACTAAGATGTAGAAGAAATCGGGGAAGGCCTAGAATACAGTGCGAAGAGGGAATTAGTAGAATGGCGGAGAAAAAAGGAACAAACATCCGTGAGTTAAGAAGAATGGCCGTCAACCGAAAGGAATAACGGAAATTGGTCGAGCGTCCTATGCCCTAGCCCTAGGGCAAGGATTTCAAAGAGAAGAAAAACAAGAAATTTCGTATTGTGAAACAGTTAAAGTTGTATGACAGACATTGTTTATTGTTTTTTTTACGTTTAGTACAGAGCAGCGTTGATTGGATTTAAATCAGTTGATTGAAAGCACTATGACAGAAGTAATAATTTAAATCAATGGATTCTTTTTTGATATTTATTGATTTAAATCGCGAAAGAAATCGACGTTTTAATTTTATATTCTTCTTTCTTTTCATTTTGCCCTTTTATTCCTTTACAGCGTCGAGTGGGCCGAACACACCTAGCCGCAGAGTGGTCGCCCATTCTAGTTCAGGCCATGCAGACCTTTGCTTAACTCTGCATATTGCAATACTGCCGGCCTAATTTTTTATTTAAAATTTAAAAAGCATACAAATAAATTTAACATAAAAACTGTTCTTTTATTCCATACTATAACTATGTATGAAAATTAGATAATAACAACACATAATGACATAAACGATTAATAATTTAGAAGCTTACGAAAGTTCAGTTGTTTATATAGCGTATTTGGAACATAATGTCTGAAATTTAATTATTTATTATAATGAAAACATTTTTAATAAAATCAATTCAACAAAAATCATTACGAAAACTGGTCAAAACTATAACAAAATAAAAAATCATGGTTTATTTAATATTTTAAAAAACATGAGTTTTGATTTTTTAAATCGCGATTTTTCCAACCCTGGTTAAACCCTAAAAAATCAGCTAAATTCATTAATATTTTGGGATTATCTTAAGCTCACATATGAAATTGCAAAAATCCTACATTCATAATAATCTCAGATGTAAGTTTCCAGGACCGACCCACTTCTTTGTTGTTATAATAAGAATTCATGTAAAAAACATTAAAATTTCTCTAAAACTTGGTAAATCACATCGTTTCTTAATCCACGTTATTGCTATTATTATCTTCATTTGATTAAACGCATGGTTTTAGGTTGTTGTAAATCGTAGTCGATTAAAATTTAGTATGTAATGTATACAGAATAAAACAGAAAATAATTATTATGGAAGGTTCCAATTCTAACACATCCATTTAGTTTGTGGAAATGAGATTAGGTACAAATGCTTTTTTATAATATTTTAAAAATTTAATAAGGCATGTAGAAAAATTAGATAATAATAACAAACAATAAACGGAAACATCAATAATTTAGTAAGTTGGTGGAAGTTCAGCTGTTTTAAATAGCGCATTTGGAAAATAATGTTTAAAATTTAATTATTTTTTGGCAAAACTGAAAAACTATTTTAAGAAATTATATTAAACAACAGAATAATTTACGAAAACTGGTCAAACTTGCAAGACAATAAAAAATCAAAAAAAAAAATCGTGGTTTATTGGGGTTTTAAAAAATATCAGTGATTCAACCCTGGTTGAACCCTAAAAAATCAGGTAAATTTATTAGTATTTTCGAGATATTTTAAATTCACCTTATTTGAAACTATGAATTTGCAAAGTTCTCTACATTTTATAATAATCGCAGATGCACCTTTTGGTTGGTAGAATAAGAAATTAATTATAAAAATGCAAAACTGGCCAAATTACTTCGTTTTTTAATCCTGGTTATTGTTATTATTTCTTTGAACTGATTAAAGGCATAGTTTTAGGTGGTTTAAATAGTGTATTTGGAAAATAATACTTAAAATAATTATTTTTTGAAAAAAATTAAAAACTGTGTTACTAAATTACACAACACTATTATTACGAAAACTAGTTAAAAGTGCAAAAAATAAATAAAAAAAATTATAATATTTTTGATTGTTGTAAAACAACAATTTTTAATTTTTCTTTTGATTCTTCCAACTCTGGGGCAGTCAACTACAAAAAAAATAAATTAAGAAAGTTGGAAATTAAAACAGAAAAAGAAAGGCATCAACAGGCATGCAAAAGCTTTGCGTTCATCTATAAAAAAAATGTTGATTAATTTGCTTAATTAGTTATTTAAACTAATTTAAATTTAAATCCGTGCGATAGAAAAGCTGCTTATTGAAACTATGCAGCGCTTGACTGCGTTGAAATCGTGTTATAGTGGAATCAAAATTTAATTAAGAATAAATTAAGCATTTAAATAAGTTTAATGTAATACACATTCACAAATAAAATAATACACAACAGTTTTGGAAGATAAGAGAATTATTTACACAAGATTACGTTTTATTGTCAAATTAGTTACAACCTATGCGTAGAAAAACATTTGGTGTTACTAATTAAACTAAAATGATTTAAGAATTCAATTAAAAAAAAAAAACAAGCAGCTGTGGTTAGTGTTAGTCATGTCTTTAATCATTTCAAGTTGCATAAATAAAATGTCATATACTGAAATAATCAACGACGTGACCAACATCGACCACATCCAACTCCTTACTATTATATATTTTAAATCTTATTGTTTTTGAAATTCATAGCTTATGCTGTTCTTTCACTTATTATCTTGCCTCCTAATACCTTCTTGTTGCTATAATATGATCTATTCGCCTTTAGTATTCTTTCTTTAATTTAAATGTTCCTATCATTATTGCCATTCACGTTTATTCCTAGATAATTAAATGATTGTAGTTTCTTAAATGTGTATTCACCTATTTGTATGTTCCGTACCGTATTTCTATTATTTTTTTGACATCGCATATACATTAGGGTGGGCCGAAAATGATCGATTTAAAAAAAAATTGGAAATCGAGTTGACGCTAGTGCGGAAAAGTTGGGAACGGACATAAAGAGTTTCCACAAAAAAAAATTGGCCAAATCGAACAACATTTAACCGGGCCCATGGGACACTAAAGGGGCAAAAAATTTTTTTTTGAAAATTTCATTCGCGCTAGGGAAAAAAAGGTTCATAATGGCACCTATTACTCTAAAAAAAAAACTGAACCTAATCCTAAATTTTTTAGCCGGCCCCATGGACCCAAACGTAATTACTGACTTGAAAAATTAATATATTTTTACTAGTTTTGTGCAGCCCTTCGCTTAATTTACTGTTATTTGTTAAATTAATATAAAATAATAATTACTAGAGGCTTCAGTTACAATTTTCACACAACGCTGTGTGGCAAGAAAATTTTCCAAAATCGGGAACAAGTGTACCTTGTATGATATCTTCTAACTCCTTTAGTGGCAATTTAAATGTTAACGATGGTTCTGTAATTGAAATGTTTTGCCAGTATATTAAATATATGTAGTCTTCTGCAGTTAAATTAATAGAAGGAACCCTAAAAATCCGGATTACCTCTTGAGTTTGCAGTCTAGCTTTTTCTATTCTTCGAACAGCTAGTTCTCTTATGTATCGGCGCGAGTCAACGAGCAGTGCCAAGAGTATATCTTTATGGTGGGCGAAAAAACAGTTGCCGGCAAAAACCTTATCAATAATTTTTCTTACTTCAGGGGAAAAGATTCTTGAAGCACTGATAGCTTTCCATAAATGCTTTGCTCCATCATATATAAATGGTTTTGTTTTAATTTCAAACCAGACGGGGGCATAAACCATTAAAATGTATTGCGTCAAAATATTGAGATTTGAAGAAGTATTAGAAGTAGCAACATATAAACGTAACAATCTATTAGCAGTGGTCAACCATCTGGCGTGAGACATTTTACCTGGATCTTTTGCAGCTAAAGTGGCAGGACAATTTCCATCACGTATATCACAACACATTTGAAATAGATACTGTTGATCAGTACTTAGATCATTTGAGCATAGCTCTGGAAGTGTGGTATTTATACTTTCAAACTTAACAACCGGCATGTTTTCGCAGTTTTTTAAAAGGGAACACTGGCCAGGAATAACTGTACGGTCCTTTAGTACTACCATCTAAACTTTGTAGTAATTGTCTCAAAGGTAATTCGTTGGCATGAAGGAGACATATGCTCCACTGAAGTGGTCTGGTGTGTCTATAGTAGTCGAATGACACCCCCTTTCCATCCTGTGTTAACATTTGTCCCGTCGCATCCAATCACAGCCAGACTGTCGACATTTATTTCGTATTTATTTAAACAACGAATAAGTCCATTTTTTATATTCACAGCAGAGACTGGAGGCTTCAAGGACACATGTGCAAAATATTTATTACCAGGTTCTTGTAAAACTGATATATGCTCTTCTTGCTGCAATATGCGGCGTCCACTGACAAGTGCTAAGGTTTGATCCTTACGCCCATCAAAGTACAAACCCTTAATGTTTTCGTTTTTTTGTGGTTGTTGTTTTTCTGTTTTTGTACAATTCTCGACGTGTTTTGTTCTTGTTAAACGGAATATCACCTTATTTTTAAGGTAATATTCACTTATTCAGTTTAACCATTACGCTATAATTCATAAAGTGGTACATGGGCCCGGCTAGAAACGATTTTTTTTCAAGGAATTTTGTTTTTGGTTACTAGGAGGTGATAATAAAAATAAATTCCGGTAGCGTCATCAAAAAATGTATAAAATTTTTTTTTGCCCTTTTAAGGGCCCCTGGGCCCGGCTAAATATAGTCCGATTCGACTGAATTTGATTGTGGAAACTTTTTGTATCAATACACAAGTTTTCCGCGGTAGCGCATAATAAATTTGAAAAAAAAGTTTTTTCGGCCCGCCCTAATATACATACTTCATCTTGCTCTCATTGAATAATGAATACTTTGTCCAATTTTCTTCTGTTTCTTGCCACTAAATCACCTAAATCGTCCGCATATGCTATGATTTCTTGTTGTTAATTGTCGCTTTTGGATCTGCCTTTCTTGTTATATTACACTTCCCAATACTAGCTCAAATAATGTTTGTACTATCGTCGTCGTCTCCTTCATTGTCATCTCTATCATTTGTATTAGTTTTGTTGATATTATTTCATTTTCTTAACTCGTGCATTATTTCTTCCCTTCTTACTCTGTCGAATGTCTGTTTGAAGTCTATAAATAGTATGTACCTTTGTCTTTCTTAAAAATTGTCACCATTATCCCCTTGCTACATCGCTCTGGTATTCTTTGATTCTTCCATACTTCCCTCATTATTTCATATATTCGCTTCCATAGTTTTTAGCCCCCACACTTTATCATTTCACCGTTTATCCTGTCGCTTTCCGTTGCCTTCCCTCTCCTTTTTTTGTTTATTAATTGTCCACACGCTTCATGTGTCGCCATTTACTTCTTCCCCCGTCTCTCTTCTACTTGTCTTTGGCTAACTATTTTCTTTATTTCTCGCCTCTTCTTCATTTAATAACTGTGAGAAATGCTCTTGCCATATTTCTTTACCGTTTCCTCTATCACGCTCTGTGTTACCTGTTTTATTCTTTAGTCCCCTTTTCCTAATTCTATTTATTCTTTTCGTCTGTCTTATATCTTGATACATTCTTCTAATGTCATATTTTGTACTGCTGTTTTCAAATTCTTCTAACGCTGGTTCTATCCATTCATTCCCCCGTTTCTTGCATATCATATCTTGTTTGCTTGGCTTTTTTCTTTATATAGGTATACTTACAGATCCTCTGCTTTTTTCGTTTGATTTTAGATATTAGTAGCTTAATATTCATTTAAAACAATTTAATATGAGAAAGAGGAAAACGGCCAAAGTAGTCGACTCCCCTGAATACCAAGAAAAAAAAATAAAAAACGTCTAGCAAAGAGCTGCGTTAAAGTAAAATAATATGTAATAATAATAATAATAATAATAATAATAATAAACGTGTCAAGTTGCACAAAAATTTCTAAATTTCAAATAGGATAAGATGAAATTCTCCCCTATCTGAAAAAGGCCTGTCAAACTTCGGCAAAAGTTGAGGAAACCGAAAATTTTAATAGAATAAAAAATAAAAAATTGCAACAATAATATTTTACCTATATTTATTTCCCAACAGGTAAAATTAAATTATTCATATAGCAAAAATGGAAAATAAAAATTGTAATAATCTATAAATAAAACAACAAGCAAATGGCTAGGACCTAAGAGTTATTTATTTTAAAATTAAATTAAATTTACAAAATACTGACAAAAAGTATCTGAAGCATTAGCATTCTCAGTTTCATAAAAACTAGAGGAATTCTATGGGGTTGAAACCCTTCCATAATCAAAATGGAATCATTAATTTTTATTTTTCCGTTTTATTGTGTATATATTTATTTTAGTTCATCTAATTACAGTTTACAACCATCGGAAGTCGCGCCTTAATTAGATGAAAATATTAATAATACTAAGTAATAATAATAATAATAATAAAACTGTGAAAAGAATAAAGAATAAAATAATAGTAACAATAATAACAGGAATATAGATTGAAAAACGATGTAAATTAAACAGTTTTCTGGTCAAATTTTTAAAATAAACCCACCAAGGGGTGGGTCCTAGTCGAGGGAAACTTTCATCTGAGTTTATTGTAAAATGTAGGGAATTTTGCATATCCATAGTTTTAGATAAGGCGAATTTAAAATATCTCCGAAATACTAATTAATTTAGCTATTCTGTTTTGGGGATCCAACCAGGATTTGAAAAATCATGATTTTTAATTCAAAAATCACCGAAAACTTTTTGTATTTTGGTACAGTTTTGACCAGTTTTCCTAATAATAATAAGTGTGTTGTTTAATTTAATTCGCTGAGGTAATTGTTCATTTTTTCCGATAAATAATTAAATTTTAGACGTTCCAAAGACGCCATTTAAAACCTCTGAACTAATTAATTGTTGATGTTTTTATTTATGTTATTTGTTATATTTTTCTACATATATTATGGTATGGACTAAAAGAACTGTTCTATTTTCTATTAATTTGTATATATCTTAGATTTTATTTTAAATAACAACTCAAAAATTCATTTTCTTTTTACGGTTTAAATCAACGATACATATTAATATAACATTCGTCAACTGTTAATAGTCTCAGCTCACTAAAATTCTAGCAAGATACTACCACAGTATAAATACGGTGGTACTACTAATGGCGTTAGCAGTCCATCAAGCTTAGGTTTCCAGAGTATTCGGAATTATTGCAGTTTTTAAACATAGTCTGTCACACATACATATATACAATTATATAAAGTTATATCATTTTATCTTCACATGACTTTAATTAGATACAACTTTAAGCATTAATTAAGTATATAAAATGGCTTTTAATGGGCACACCCATAGAGTTTTACAAGTTCATTCAATATATTATGTATTTTTTATTTCTTAGTATAGTTTTTTCGCCACCAATTAAATTAATTAAGATGGGTTCACCTTTGTCTCCAGTTATAAGTAATATAATCATGGAAGCAACGATATGTTCCTAAATACATAAAAAGACCAACAATTTGGTGGAGATGTGTTCATGATGTCTTTTCTATTTGGCCTTATGATATTGATGGGTTGAGTATTTTTTTAAGTTTTATCGATCATCAAGAAAACTCCCATCAAATTTACATTAGAAACAGAACAAAATAATCAATTACCTTTCCTCGATACACTGATTTTTTGGTCTGAAAGTTTTTAATAATCTCCCTTTCGAACTGACGTGCTGTAAAACAACCACTTCCTTTAAAGCTTGTCTAAATGAGTACCTGACCAAAAAATGTCCTTATACAGTGGATTAAATATTTAACTGATGTTATGTTATGTTGTAACGAAGTGCCTCTTTGGTTTTATTGATTAAGATGGTAGAGTCTTATAGCACTTTCATTACGAGTGTTAAAACTTTGCTTATGCAAGAGGTATTCATTAAAAATACACGATCAAACTAACAACAAATATATTGGTATTAATTTAGATACAAACATTATTAAAACTGGTCTATAAATATGAAATCCAAAACACGTAACAAATTCTAAGTCTGATGTACTTAAGATAAGATACAAAATCTTAACATTACTATCTACTTACATGAATAACACATCTTTACAACAACTTAGCAACCCTTAGCCAGGTCTTAGTAAGGGCCTCTCGTCTAGATCTTAATCAGACATCGTAGTGGGGCTCCATCAGGAGACTAATTTTACAATGAAAATACTCACGTATTTATACTGCCAAGATGTGTTCTTTCTCTCTTACAACTAAACATCTGCTTATGTTAGAACAAGGATTCCATTCATTCTTACATTGTATGAATATAGGTCACGACGTACAACCCACACAAAGTTAATATCAACAAATGCAACATTGTAACACAATGGCATGATTACGCAATACAACCAGCTGCATCGCCTGACTCATATTTATACAAGTACATCTTTATTAGTAAACAGAATTAACGATCCTTACTCTCTATTAAGATTATGAAACTTGAAACTTGTTATATCAAATACAACCAAACGCTAACTTATTACTTACATTTCTTATGGAAATGTTTTAAGTTATTTATCAATTAATCTACTATATTACAATATGTTATGTTTTTGTGTATCTGTTAGTTGCTAGGGTATTTATTTATTGATTAACTACTACATACATATGTATATTTAGACTAATCCTATGCAATTGTACTGATTGTCTTTGGTGTAAATAAATGAAATGAACTGAAATTACAAAAGACAGAGGTCATGTTAACATATCAGTTTACCGCAAGAAAACACAAACCAACAGATACTTACAGTACACTTCTAACCATCAGTAAAACGTCAAAATGGGTGTTGTAAAAGGTCTTTATGATAGAGCTACAATATTCAAATTTTCAACAAAGAAAAAGAACTTAATTACAAATGTTCTTCAAAACAATGGCTATCCTGAAAAACCGATACAAAATACTTTCACCAAAATTGAAAATAAACTAACACAACAAAATCATATCACACAACAAAACCAAACTACACAACAGAGAGAAAGATATATTAACCTCACAATACCGTACATTTCAGATATGTTTGATAAAATAAAACGAATTGGTAAAACATTCAATGTTAGAACAATTTTAGTCAATCATATTTTTCGAAAACTAAGCTTTTGAATGAAGAACAAAGTTCAAAAGACTGCCCTGTGAATGCGGGAGATACTATATCGGTGAAACCTCAGACCATTAAAAGTCAAAATTAAAGAACATAAAAACATGATTTACAACTAAAAATGAAAATCCAAAAATTGCTGAACACTGAACATTGAACATGCACGGAATAATAACCACAAAATCCACTGGAACAAGTCCAAAATTTTATCTAAAGAACCTGTACAAAGTAAAGGAAAAATTAAAGAAACAGCTTACATATTACTAAACAAAGATGATTGCATTTCAAATCATTCAGTAGATTTAGATAATGTTTGGTTACTGGTAAAGATGAAAATCAGGATTTAACGTGGTATGTCCTGTAAAGGATCTGGCACCGAGAAAAATCCACGACAGTAATAAAAAGTGAAAGCTTATGATTTAAAAGGCCAGATCAAATTTTATTTATTTTAAGTAATTATACCAAAAATGAATTTATATACTTGACTATAAACTTCCTGGATGTACTATGTTTCCCTGAGAAACAATTTACATAACTGAAGCCATAGTCTAAGTTTAATAGCCTAAATGTTAATTATAACCAAGTTTAGACAAAAATCTAAAATTTGCATAACATAACAAAGGTCGCTAATTTCAAATGTAATAATAGTAAATTCTAAGGTCAAACGCCATTGTGTAAACACAAATATGGGAAAAAAGCGTTACTGTTTTCGTTTTTTATTAACGTAGTCCTAAACCGAAACTGCTAATATAACAGTTTAAATAGCAACCGCAAGTACCGTAATAACGTTGCAAAGAAAAATTAAAAGCATGAAAAAAACGACCGATCATAACAACAAATAACCGACACACGTTAAACGCTTTGGTCTTTCAAGGTATAACCATAGAATTGATTTGCATTCCAATGTTCTTTTTTTCATTGCAGGTCGTCGAAGATGAATTTTAAACCAAAGTGACATCATATCCTGTAAATATGCGACTCAACGGTGATCCGCTCGAAACCACCGATGAAAACAGTAAGTACAAACTTGAATCGGTTTATTTGAATGCGTTTTTTTCTATGGCTTAATTAAGAAATTACGTAAGTCCAGAGAAGGTTATTATTGTTATTAAAGTGTTTGTTAGATATGGTGACTCGGATGAATCTCATCAACGGACTTTAAAATGTCTTGCAAATTCATTCTAAACAATTGTTATGTAACATATGTTGCGGATTATTGAATGAATGGGAATATTTTGTTAATTTAATTGCTTTATGGGCGGCTGTTTATTAAATATATTTATAATTAATTTTTTTTACTAGAAAGACAGGTTTTTAAACCTTTGTGGTAGTTTTTAGTTTGTAGTCGCTTTAGAGAAGAATTTAACTTTGCAGTTTTTTTCAACTTGGTCAATTTAAATTTAAAATTAATATAAAGAACCCCCCAACTGCGATTTTCAGTGTAATATAAATTTTTTTCTCCCTTCTTCTTATGCCCTTTTAGAGGGGAGCCCTTTGTGGGAGAGAGGTGTTGCGTTAATGGAGCAATTGGGCTGCCCATTCCAGCACTGACTGGAGACAACGATGCTTAACTCTCCTGATAGTGCAGGAATAGGGTACCTAGTTGCTGCAACTCGGGACTTGTATTGTAAAGTTAAAATTGTAAAATGTTTAGAGCATTTTAAATTCTCCATATTTAACTATAAAGTCTTCATATTACTAAAATGTTCTACTAAAGCAAGGAATATTACAAAGCAACAAAATAAAATAGACACAACTTATGGAAACTGTGATCATCATAATCTTCGAGTTTCCGCTTTATAAGTTCGTCGTTTTCAGCTTCCATAAATCGCAATCCTCCCATTCTCCTTCTTTCAAATTTTGTGCCCATTAATTTATTTTCTGTTTCCTCTTCTTCAATACACATACATGATAGGGTGCATCCTTGTTTTAAACATTTGGAGACCTTTATTTTTGTGTCATCAATTTTCCTGTTTTTATTTTTCTTCAATTTTTAGGCGTCTGATTGTCTGCCATATTCTGCTTCTTGCGATATGTATTATCATAAGCTTGCTCCAAGTCTACGAAAATGTATTTCAATATTCTTTCCTTTATTCTTTTCTATTATTTGTCTCAGAATATGTTATCCAGGCATGGTCCTCCTATCCTGAAGTCGTTTTGTATTTCATGTAATATTTTCTGTTGTCGTTCTCACTTCTTCCTTTTCTTCTTCTTTTTCAAACTTTATTCGTCCAATATTGAACATACTTAATTCTCCCTCTTTGATTTCCATATTTGCCTATTTTGTGCTTGTCGCATCAATGTTTTACCACTACTTTCATTATATCATCGGCCCACCTTTTTGTAGTGTGCCCTGCTTTCCTGGTGCTGCGCATCTAGGTCTCCAGGTTAAAAGTCTGTTGGCCTATCTTTCGTCGATACTTTATTTTGGCAGGATGCCCAGTGCCCAGTCCAACTCCATCTAAGCTTTGCACCTCAAGAGGTTGTTATTTGGAAACATACCTACTAATTTATAGTGTCCGTCCAAAGTTTCGGTTTCGGCCAGTTTAGGCCTAAAATACGAGTTTCGGCTTGATTTTCGGTTTTGGCAAAAAAAAGCCGAACCTTCGGCCCAACCGATAGGTTCTGTCTTTGTTTAAAGACGCCCGGCCGGAGTGACACGTAACGAAATTCGTTTTTTACGTTAAGAGTATAATATGTTAGCAAATATACTGAAAGGTTACGTTTCAAATAATACGTTAGTATAAAAATACAATCTAAGTTATAAAGGAGTTATATGTACAAAAGAATAATTATAATTATTGTTAATTTCATGTTGAAATTTGATTTAGTCAATTAAAAAGCAGCAATATGACTACTGAAGAAATACAAAATAAATGATTGGAATAAATGTGTTTTCTTGTATTTAAAACAAGTAGCAGTAATTGTTTACTAATTTCTATGTAAAAATTAGTTAAATTAATAACGCGCATGATACTTAGCGTCGACTTTATTTGCGTATAACTGAACTCAAGATAGGCAACCCGCACTGCAGACAAACAAACAAGAAGTTCTGGTTCCATTTAATATTTGGTAAAGTAATTTGGATAATTAATTGAGACTTACAGGAAGTATTTAGCACACTTCCATCTACTACTCCACAAAAAATTTAAAAAGGGCACGCCACTAGAACCCTCCCAAAGAAAAGTTAGAAGTTGTACAACCAGAATGGTCGAATAGCGTTTTAATTAATATTTCGTAAATTAATTTGGACCGTTCATTGAGACATAATTGTTTAACATATTTTGTTGTAATTTCAGAAAATAGTTTTCCAAAATCTAATGCTTGAAGTATTTTGAAGTTTTTGGTTTTTGTTTCTTAACTTTTAGAAAATTTTATTTAGAAAATTAAACCAAACCGAGCTGAGACTGCGGAACAAAGTCAAGCTTTCAATTTAGTTAAGTACATTTATAAAAATGTCTCAATTAATATCTAAATATTTTATTACAATTTCAGAAAATAGTTTTTCAAAATCTAGGACTAGAAATGTTTTTAACTTGTTAGTATATTGAATTAACAAATACAAATCATCTTTATTTGGTAGAAGGTTTAATAATCACATATTAAGTTTTAAAAACGCAAAATATCATTTTTCATTTAGAAAATTAAATCAAACAATTTTTTAGAGTTTTATTTATTGTTTTCTTTTTAATTATATATTTGTGTTGGTATTGTATGGCATAGACTTCGAAACGAAGTCATCAATTTTAAATTCAGTTGTGCATAATCTATAAGAATTTATCAATTAATGTTTAAAATATTTTGATGCCATTTCTGAAAACAGTTTTCCAAAATTTATTGCTAATATTTTTTGAAGATTTTGGTTTTAGTTGGTCATTTTATTAACCCGGCGTTGGTAAGGTGAAAAAATGGAACATAAGTGGTAAGGTGGGGTGTAACAAACCCCAGAAGTTTTTATTAAATAAAACATGCTTATGAAGTATTTTTGGATCTATTTAATGATTATTAGTTTAATTATACATTATTTATTTAAATTAAAGAGAATATATATTAATAACAGCGCTAGTAAAAATATAATACAAAAAAAACTAAAATTGGTCATATCCTGGAATGAGAACAACCTACATAGATATAATTGTCATTTAAAAAAAAACTATGGCCTATTTTAACACAAAACAAGTTTTTTATAACTATAAACATAATCAGTCCTACTATGTATCCCAAATGTTAAGATAACATACATGTTACCAAACTCTGTTATGTTATGAAGCAGATTTCTTACTATGTATCCCATGTTATGTTTACTAGCTAACGTAGTATGTTATGATGTTGCTTTTATATGTAACATAACATACAAAATATAAAAGGCAACTTTAACATGCTGTTATAAATAACCAAACCTTTTACGCGAAATGTCAAAATGTCAAATTAAATAAAATAAACAAACACGCCCACTCATATAACGCTCTTTGTCTTGCATTTGTTATGCGTATAATGCTATTTCATGATATACGAAATATCACGAATGATTTCTGTTACTGAAATTATTTAACATACATTTTAACAGTGAATGTTATTAAGGGATACACGGTAGCGAATTTAAAACACTATGTTAAGATGTATATTATTTAAGCATGTTATTATAACATAACAGGTATATGTTAAAAATAACGTACGGGATACGTAGTAGGACTGATTATGCAATCAATTAAAATAAAAAGTATAGAGATATGTTAATAAATATATAAAATGCTTAAATAAGATACAAAATTGTTTGCACTTCAACTTCAAAAATATTGTAACACAAATGGTAAGGTGGGGTTTGTGACACCCCAGAGTAATTTATCTGTCTGTCAATAGCGTTAGAACCTACGACTTACTAAAATATTAATATTAGACGGAAGCTAAATGTCTCAAGTGAAGCTACTAGAACCCGCAGGTCTGTAATTAAATGTTAACCGAAGTTGCAGCCTGATAAAAACGCGTGGGGTTTGTCACACCCCACCTTACCAACGCCGGGTTAAATTAACGACGAGCACAAATAATCTTTGATCGCCGGAGTTGCCGAGTGGTAATCGATTACGGCGCGGACAGTCTCGGAGTCAAAACACGAGTAAGATGCTCAAAGGGTGGCCTACCCAGTCACTAAAAATAATTGGAAACCAAAACACAGTGGTAGAGTAAAGAAGGTAAGCGGTTGTTGGAGGCGTGTTGTTTACCACATCACCCCGTGCGCATTGCATGCGAGACAACCGGGTACGAAAGCGACTACATGTTGTTGGCCATGCTCCTTCGTGGGGCGTTAGTGCCGATACTTTTACAAATAATCTTTGCTTGGTAGAAGCGTTAACAACCACATTTTAACTTTTAATTAAGCATAAAATGTCATTTTTTAATAATAAAATCGCACAAACAAATAATTAATCAGAAATTGCGGTTACTTTAAGTTTATAATTTACTAAAAACTATGGCTTTATTTTTATTTATAATTGTTCAGAAATTAATTTATTTCAGTTTTCTTTTTGATCATATATGTATTTTGATATTTTTTGGTCGGGGGATTTCGAAATGAAATCACCAATTTTCAGTTCAAGTAAGCATAATGTATGCGGATTTAACTTCTAAAATATTTTATTGCTGAAAATAGTTTTCCAAAATGTAATGCTAGAAGTTCTTGTAAAATTTTGGTTTTAGTTAATTAATTTATTAAACTAACAACTATAGTCCAGTGAATAAGTACATGTTAGTTCGCGTCCGTAGCAAAGCTAGGCTACACGTGCACCTTGGATAGCGCTAAAGAACTAGCACTACTGGCAGCCAAACAATCACTAATGTGATCTCCTGGCTACAAATGCCATACGTTAAATAAATAAATAAATAAATAACCTTGCAAAAGGTCGGGTAGAAGATTTTTTTTCGTACTTGTACTAGCACGAATCAACTTTACTGGGTAAAACTTTTAAAAGACATAAAATATCGATTTTATTTAGAAAATTAAATCAAATCTGTTACTTTAAATTTCTAATTTATTGAAAACTTTCTTAGAATAATGAGTATTTAATTTTGACGCAGATTGTTTTCTATTTGAACATACAAAAAATTTGTTTGTATATCTTATCAGTTATCAGAGTTTTTATTGAACCTGTAACGATGTTTACTGTCAAATATAATGCGTACAATCCAAAGTAGTAAGTAACATTAGACAGATGTTTAGTGAAAATTATTTTTAGGACTTTCGTTAACAGTTAATTAACAGTCAAAGAAATAGTTATTGTTGCATGAGGTTTATTTTGATGAGCACAGCAATTTTTAGTACACCAAAAGAAAGTAAATTTTCAAACATAGTATATTCCAAAGTGTAACTAATTAATTAATTAAAGTTGTAATTTAACAAAGCCGTTAATTAGGAAGTAGTTTAAAACCGAAGTTTATGACATAACTATTCGGAACTGAAAGTTGTAAATAATTAAGTTGTTAGATTAAAATTTAACCAACAACGAAAAATTCCGCCTTTTAAAGGTATATTACTAAAAGCAACTCGAAAGTAAATAATATGCAAATTAAATTTAAAATTAGAATAACTTGTTTATTTACTTGAAAATTAAAGCCTGAATGTAATTAGCAACAAATTATTCGTTTAAAAAATTGCTTTTAACTTGGAGAATCAGTGTTTATTATTTCATAAAATTTGAAACAAATATCAAAGAACACGTTCAAATCACCTAAAGATAGCACAAAACATGCACGTTTGATTACATCATAAAGATGAACAAACACATATCAATTAACATAAACAAACACAACAGAGGCCTTATGTAGGTACAAAACCGTAAAGAAAAGAAAGTTGTAGAAATCCTCGTTTGGCAAAAACTTTAACAAACATAAAACATATTAAAGCCTTTTATCTTCAACATTTTTTTTTTATTTTGTATGGCTTTCCAACAGAACGCAGAGCTGGTTTTTTAATTCACTCGCTCGTAAATGCTTGAAGCCATATGTCCTTGACAATAATTCTGCAAATATCTCTTCTTTTGATTTATGACATTTAAATTTCAACCATACGGGTATGAGATACCTTGGAATAAATTTACATAAGTTGTATGCAGCATTTATAAAAACACACGAGATTAGTAACCTACGCCCAAACTTTGCAATGGATTAATTTCAATTATTTATGAGCATGAATTGATATTTCTTATTATATTCAAGATGTGGGACAAATAAACGGTATTAATGCACATTTATTAAATAACTAGGTGTAAAAATGCTTTCAAACGTTTTACAATGTAAATTTTCAACCTTTTGAAACGCTAAAATTACAGAATTTGTGTAAATAAATATCAATAACGAAGCTACTAAAAAGTGCTCGGCAGCACAAAGGAACATTTCAAAAGGCATAAAAAGCAGGCCTTGACAACAATCAAAAAACCGTATAAATCACCGCAACGGTATTTGAATCATGAGCGTTATGGTTTTTAATTTGCAAATCTTTAATCTTTCCGAATATGACGTGAAAACAATAAAAAGAAATGCTGACTTCTTCACAAGACGGCAGTAATAATGATTTCCTCTACTGAGACTTCTTCTCGATGGCATGCAAGAATTCCGGCTTGTCTAACGGTTCGTGAAGACAACGACGACGTCCTCGCCGGAAGAAACTTAAGAAGAAGTAAAGTGCTGAAGGCTGATTCAGCCAACCGTCACTAAAGTTTGTGTTCTTTTATGCAAAAACTTGGGAAAATATCTTTTAAGGATTAAGTGGTTTATTATTTATTGATATTAAAAACAAGAGTAAGATTAACAAATAAACATTTAAAGACTAAAAATCGCAGAAAAGAAAAGCCGCTGTCATTTTGGAGTTAAATAAACGAAATTCATTGGAATTTCTGTTCTAAAAATTCCTCTAAAACGAAAAATTAACTTAGTGCCTTTTAATGCATAAAAGGTGGCTACGATGTTCTGATGTCACAGAATTGTTTATAACATTATAGTTGTTGATTTAATTTTACATCAAACAATTTTTCTGAGCTTAAGAAGCAGCTAAAATCTCTTAAGCTTTTCTAAGTAGTATTACAACATACATGACACATGAGACTACTAGAATTGCACGAAATAAGTCATATTTTTTAGAAATTGGCTTGCTTGTGTAATTTAAAAGATGACTTGCGACTGTTACTTATTCTTGTAAAAATATGTTTAGAAGAAGAGTTGATGAATGGAAGAACGATTTCATGTTTGTAATAAAATTTTACCGAACTATAAAAGTTCCCCAACAGGTTATTATTTACCTAGGTTTTTCTAATGATTAAATCCTTAAATATGCCAGTGAAGCGATAGCAATTGCAGGTTAAAAGAAAGAGGTAACATCTTCAATGCAAATTATTTTTGATGGCTCTTTTATTGCTTACTTACTTCTAAGTAGTTACAAGTGGAACGATAATCCCGTATGAATGTGCCTGCATTTATATTGGATTGGATAGATGCGTATTTTAACGTTGTTGAAACTACTGCACAACCATCTGTATATGAAATTCCTGGGACGTAGCTTTTTATAATTTTAAAACACGTTATTTAATTATCTAAAATTTTTCTTTAAGATTGAGTTGTTCTTAAAAAGATTAAACATTTATCATAAACTCATAAGCTCAGAAGAAAGTTTTATTAAATTAGACAGGAAAGATTGTGTAAAATTTGTTATACAAGCGTTACAAATTAAGTTACAATGTTGTAGTCTGAGGTAATTAAGTTCTCACATCCTAATTTACCATCGAAAAAACTGAAGTAATGGTGCTCGTAAAACTTTTAAAAGATAAAAAGTGTTATAAAACAAGTGTATTGTTCACTTTGCTTGTAGCATCATGAGCTATGATAAAATCGGAAAACACGTAATCTGTTTGAATTACATCATCCTCAAAGAAATTTATTTCATATTTTCCAAAAATAGATTTCGTTTATTGCAGGAATATCAAGGTAGAAAGTTTCTTACATTTACTTATTTTACTACGAAAAACATATTTTCTTTCGACTTCTTTTTAGTGTTAAATATACAAGCCCATTTAATACGTTATTTATATCAGGAGACTTCAACGGGTAGTCAAGCAACGAACCTTTTAACGCCAATAAAGAAAAAATGTTCAGCGAGAATTTTTACGTTTAAAACCGTCGTTTTTAATAGTCAAAAAAATAATATGATTGTCATTTGAGGAACAAAGAATTAGCAACAGGTTAGCTAGACCAAACATCCAATCTTTCAATTTATTGTAAAATAATTTCGTTTCGAAGATGGTTTATTAAATTCAATTTACAAAAACACATTTTGTTTTAAATTTAATTACATACTAAACATATAAGCGTATTTAAAGCGTCAATTATACCGGGAGACTTGGACGGGTAATCAAGCAACAAACCTTTTAACGTTAATAAAGAACAAAAGTTTAACACGAATTTCTACGTTCAAAACCGTTGTTTTTAATATAACTTACAAGTCCTGTAGACCAATGGCTTCAAATCCTTTTACAGTCTTTTTCTATTACACTCTATCTT
The DNA here is from genome assembly GCA_963082815.1 of Melanotus villosus. Lineage (NCBI taxonomy): Eukaryota > Metazoa > Arthropoda > Insecta > Coleoptera > Elateridae > Melanotus > Melanotus villosus. Next base: position 9,629,485 of record OY720421.1, on the reverse strand, counting down.
TAGCCTCCTCTTGCCAGTCCTCTACACCCAAAAGTAGCACATCCACTATGAGTACTGTCAGCTATTTTCCTTTCAGCCTCTTCATTTTCCACCCATCTCAGCTGTTAATAATGTATTTGGGAGTATGTTGTCAGGCATCTTTGAGACATGTCCCAGCCACCTTAATTCCGTACATTTGAGATACTTAGTTTCTTGTATAATTCCTTAATTTCTTTATTTGTTCTTCTCCATTCTTCTTCCGTTTGTATTCCTCTACCAGATATCTAGTCTAGGTTATGACTTATGAATATGGTAAAAATTCTAAAGATTAAGAAAAAGAAAAGAAAAACAATTAATGTTGTAACATGGAACGAACGAAGAGGGGACACTGAAAAATCTAGTGAACGAAAGAAATAAATACACGATAGAAATACTAGCTTCAAGATACAAAACAAAAAGCAAATATAGCAGAATATCTTTCATTGATGTTTATGCACCGACAGAAGAAAAGAGATAAGAAGAAAAAGACGAGTTTTGTTGGAAAGCATTTATTGAAAGACATGATTACGAATCAACCATTAGAAAACGAAGTACATGGAAATGAGAGAAATCGCAAACGAAAGGAGACAGCAGAATTAAAACCTGAGAGTGGTTTTAACACTTAATCATGAGTTAGTGTTTGAAAAAGTTAAAAATGTGGTGTTTTTGAGCGTCATAGTAACAGACCATTGTGAAAACAGCAAAGAACTAAGTGCCAGAATAGCAAAAAGAGACAAATGTGTAGGTTCGTTGAGTATTTCCTATTTTAGGATGGGTAGGTTCTTAGCCTTGCCCATCAACCCTCCTCCTTTGTCCGGGCTTGGGACCGTTAGTGACAGTGATAAGCTACTACAATCCACCCACCATTTGCTCCAGGCTGAGTTTGAATATAATCTGTTTCTTATTATTGTTGCTAATACCTTGTACGTCACATCTTGCAATGCTATCCCTCGATCATTATCGCACTATAGCCTTTCTCTTTTATATATTTTTTATATGTAGGACGCAGTACCCAGGTATTTCCTCTTCTTGCCATATTCTTTCTAATAGTTGAGTTATTCTTCTGTGGACGCTTGTCCCTCCTAGCTTCAGAATTTCCGCAGGGATTCCATTTTCCCAGGGCTTTTACTGTTTTTTAAGTTTCTGATTATTCTCATTGTTTCCTCTTCTGATGGTTCTTCTACTGTTATTGTCTGTGTTGGGGGTGGGGGTCCTTCTTCTTCATTTTCCTGGTTTTCTTCTATTTCTTGACTTTGTCCATTTAGTAGCTTTTGAAAGTCCTACCCCCACCTCTTTAATTTTCCTCCCCTTCCTCAACTAATAGTCTCTCTTTAGTTTTGCAATATTGTGTTGTTTCTGTTCTTGTATATGGTTGCTTACATTTCTTTGCTTCTTGGTAAAAATTCCGTATTTCTTTATTTTCTGATACATTTGTTTTGCTGTTCTTCATCCTAACGAAATTACTTTCTAAAGTAATTTCCTTTAGCATGTCTATTCTTATCTCATTTCTGCGTTTTAAAACTTTTCTGCAATCCCAAAATCATCCAGTCTTATTCTTTCTTTTTGTGTTTTCTTAGCCGTTTTCCAGAAACTTCTAAATGTTTTGTTCACATGCTATCCATTCCTCTTGAATATCTTGTTCTTGTGGGTTTAACTCGAATTAGTTGTTAGTTCTTCTATAGAGTTTATCCTAACTATGTATTATGTCTTGCAATTCCACATCGTACTTCTTCCATCTTCTTCCTGTTTCTTTTCTTTCTCTGGGAATTTGTTGCTTTACTTTGGTATTAGTAATATATGATCAGAATTCATGTCTGTCCTTCTGTATGATCCAGCGTGTTTTAGTGTTCTTCTAAGTTTATTTTCTATGATCATCTAATCTTTGATTCTCCGTTTTGCCATCAGGAGATATCCAAATTATTTTGTTTATGTCTTTATGCCCAAAAGAATTAGTTTCCATGGCAAATTGTAGTAATCTTTTTCTGTTATCATTACTTTCTAGATAGTTTTTTCCCACCACTTTCCCACTTGGGCATTTAAAATCCCTATCATAATTTGTATGTTGTATTTTGCCCGTTTTTAATAGTCGATAAATAATATAGGTAATTGTTATTTAAGCGACAAAGAGGAATGACTTTGAGCAATCATACTATGAAATTAGTTAGATCAAACATTAAATTTTCAATTTATTATAAAACATTTTGTTTGAAGACGGTTTGTTAAATTTCAGTTACTACTTACAGTTACACAGAGAAGAGCATTTAATACGTTATTTATACTGAGAGACTTCAACGGACAGTTAAGTGATAAACCCTTTAACATTGTTAACACAAGTTCAACACGAGTTTCTACGCCGTCGTTTTATTACTCAAAAAAGACTAAAATTTCCAAGTCGTAAAACTTTAGTAAACTATAAATGAATTTCAGGAGTTTGTAGAATATTTAGAAATAACTGAATTATTTGAGCAACTGAAAACTTTAAATACTGAATAAAACTTCAAAGTAAACAAACAACATATTTCGCAATAAACATAATTAATCCTGTTGTAACTAACCTTATCACAATTCCAATTTATTAAATGAACAGTTTATTGGAAAAGCTTGCATCCTGTTTGTACTTTCTCTGATATATCTAAATATATAAATGATATATCACTCCAAGTAAAGGAGTGTAAGTTAGTAGCACAGCATTAGAAAAATGGTATTGGAATTTTAAATAACTGAAACCAGTATCAAAGAATGTTATCAGATATTTTATTTAAATACGTAACTTGAAATGTATTCATATTCAAACAATTAAAGAATTTGCATGAGCGAAAATAAGTTGCATTCTTGGTTTATCTATTTGGAACAACAGTTTGTCTTTTTCGAAACTGTTATAGGCGTTTATACAGCTGCATTCAACTGCTGTTATTGTGCTTTTATCTTTTTTTTAATATGGTCCACTGCTTTTGGTAATTTTCCCTTCTTGTTATATGACTTTTTATTTCTCACTAATTCAATAACAGTGGTGGAATACTTTAATGTATTTTTATATAAAATTCTGTACAAGAAAAGTATCACCTCCACACAGATTTAAACCACTGACCTTCGGCTTTACAGTGTTGAAAATCGTCTTTCTAAAAAGTACAGTTATTAAAAACTTACGTCTGATTACGTATTTCAGCAGCTATTAGAAAAAAGTTCAATGCCTTGAGTGACATATTCCTTTCAGATGGAAAGCTTTTAAGACTTTCGTGGCTGCTGTATATCGATCTAAAAGTTTCTCTTCAATATAAATGTCACCCAGTTTGATCTGTACTGGTATCTGACCCAAATTATCTTCCCCATAATAATTATTTTGGCTGCACAATGTTATTTACAACTATAACATACAAGGCAACGATAAATCTTCGACTAATCGATTCGCCATTTTTCTTGATTAGCTGATGAACATTGACAGAATTGTATTCTCGTTAAGTACGATCCACGATAAATATCTAGAAAATTCGACACGAACTAGCCCGCATCCATTAATCATTCTTTCATCGCCATTCACCAAGGTCAAAACAATTTCCTAGGAAAAGGTGCCAATTTCCGATCGGAATCTAAAGTTTCGTTTTTATTTGACATTTTCTCCATTATTGGGATTTGCTAGGCCTCCCATTTTCTGTTATATTAAGTATAATTTTATAGCAGATAAAGTAGGTAAATAGCAAACATCTATCTCGTCCATCGCAATTAATGTAATAACAAGCTTCGGGCGTCCAGCGTTTTAGTTAAGTACAGAAATTAACAGGAACACCTAACTATTTATTTATTATTACCCACTTCTATTTAACCGGATTCACGGCTCATAGCGCGGCCTTCCGCAGACAAAACAATCAGATGGCGTTCCTTCCACCCACAACGTCCCTCACCTGCTGCTATCAAGTTACAAGTCGTTCCGGATCAATTTCTCCGTTAATGGAAATTGCTTGGTTTATTTCTGTGCAAAAGTCTTTACCACTAGTTCAACGTTGCAGTTTTGCCGAAAGGATCTTTCAACTCATCGGTAATAATAATGATTATCTTAAGGATGAATGAGGAAACGTGTTAATATGTTGATAGAAACGTTCTAATATTGATTTTATCTGAACTGATTTTTAACTTAATTATGCTTGGAGCTAGAAAACTTTGGAAAGGAACTTGATTCCCTAATAAATGCGAAATGGGGGTAATGTATGAGTTTTTTTAGATTTTCTGAATGTATTCCTTATGTACTGCTAGCCAAATCTTCCACTTTTGCAATCTTTAGTTAGAAATGACTGAAGTCGTTTTTCAGCCAAAAGAGAAAGTTTCTCTACTCTGTGTAATCCATAAATCATGACTTCTTTCGGCTCTTTATTTGTCTTTGCTTTTTTGCACTCTTTCTTTTTTATTAATATAAATTACGTTGTAATTCACTGCTTAATTAAAATTATTGAGAAACCAAAGAATACGTGTTGGTTAAGATAAGAATTATAGCTTAGTTAGTTTTTCAATTTTCGCCCTCTTCTTCGTCAGTTCGTTAACATTGAAGATGTGAAGATTATCAATTATTTTCTTAATTAACCAAATAATATACAGCTGGCTATATACTATTTGTATGGTGGATTAAAACATACAAAAAATTAATTGTTGGAAAATATTAAAAAATGGCAACAAAAGTATTTTGAAAACATTGCTACGTTTATGTTCTTCATTACTAAACATTTAGGAATTACAAGTTACCTATATTAGAAAATTCCACTGTGGGATTTCTTGACAATAAAAAGAGTAAAACTAAAGGTATCGGCACTTTGCGAACGAGTATGGTTGGCAACATGCCTTTACGGGCTTTACGAATATTTAAAATACAGTACAATTACTACCTACAATTACTACTATACTTCGGCCTTTATGAAATTGCTCAACAATAGCTCAGATTTTCTTAAACTACCCCACATTGTTGCAGCCCAGACTTACTGTTAAATACCTGGAATTTCTCCAGCCTCAGAAAGCTTTTGGACTGCCCTATTTACGAACAAAAGATTGATTGCATCAATGGCCAGTCTTTTGAAAATACAAAAAAAAATGAAAAATATTCAGTAAAATTTTTAATTTGATTCGCTGTACAGTTTTATTACTAAGTAAATAGAAATTTTAATTTTCAGTTCGTATAAACACTGCCGAATTATTGCGTTAAAATATATTGAAGAATTAATTAAATAAGTTATTGTCACCAAAAGTGATAGATTCAGAGCTTCTTTAATTATTTGTAAATTTACTAACAACTACATATTTCTTTTTCTTCCTGAAAGCTAGATGTAGATAACAGGGTCGCGACTTCTGGGTAATATGTATATTTACATATACAATAATATTTTGTAAAGCTTTTAAGAAATCTTTTCCGAAGTTTCTTGAATATTTCAAAATTATTTCGAGATTTTCTGAAACTTTTGTAGGGAAATGCTTGAGAATGCTTATTAAGCAGAGGCTTGTAAATATGGCCACAAACAAACACAACAAAAAATAGCAGTGTTTAGTGCTGTAAACTGTTTTTCAAAAAACATCTAAGTTAAGGAATTAAGGAAATTACGAGGCTTGTACCGTAAGTAATGCCTGTTGGCCTGTAATACCGTTAAATTAAAAAATATCTAAAAGAAATCTCGTATAATATTTATTCAAACTTTGAACTATAAAACGTTAGTTTTCAAAATAATGAAAGTCCAATGGAGCTAAATCAGGACTAAAAGCTGGATGTAGCATAACTGATCATCCCACTTTCTGGATCGCCTCTTGAGTAGCAAATAATGCAGTATGCGGTTTTGCATTATCATGGTGTAAGGCAATGCTACGTAAATTTTTCTATTTATTTACTTATTTATCTATTATTGCCAGGAATCCTTTACGGCAAAGGCAGTGTACAGTATAAATATAACATACAAAATATAGTCGGATTCGATTTAATTTGGCATGTGAGTTTTCGCAGTATAGTTACTTGTATAGTTATACTGCTCTCTTTCTAGCTTGTTAGTGCGTATAGGCTATTAGAGCGAGCGCAAGTCTTGCAGATGGCCGCTCTGAAATTTATGAAATGACTTGTGAAACGAAAAAAGATAACATTTACTGTGTTCAGAACGGTTCAGTACATGCCAAATTAGATCGAATCCGACTATATTTATAAATAAAACATATTATGTAGGTAAAAATAGAGAATATATACAATATACACAGCATGCAACAATTACTTACACAGAGTAACATGTATTCTTGAACGTAACATTAATAACGAATGTTAGTGGCCGTTTAAAAATTCTTCAAAGGAATCGAAAGCTTCATTTATCAGAAATGTTTTCAATAATTTTTTGAAACTTTGTAGATTCTCCGAGATTCGTATGTGCTCAGGAAGAGCGTCGAATGATGCAAATTAATACTAAAATCATCATTAAGGTCACTATACTCGTATATCGCTGGCTATTTATTGAGGTCCCTAATTCGAGAAAATCGACAAAAATAACACCCTGACGGTCCCAGAATACAGTTGCCATAATTTTCTTCGAAGAAGTTTGCACTTTAAATTTTTTTGGGTGTGGTGATGACGTGTGACGCCATTCTTTTGATTGATTTTTGGTTTCTGGATCATATGTAAACACCAACGAACTATAATATGGTTTTACTATTATAGTTCGTTGGTAAACACCCATGTTTCATCCCCAGTCGCAACATTATCAAAAAAAGATGGTCCACGTTCTTCGAAGGTGTTTACGAGATCAGCACAAATGTCCATTCTTTTTTCCTTTAGTGCTTTGGTTAACTGGCGAGGAAGCCACCTAGCACACACCTTAGAATAGCCAAGATCATTTATAATCTTCTCCGCAACATTGTGTTCCGATCCCAAAGCACTTTTCCAGGCCAGCAGGCAACACTTACGGTACAAGCCTCGTAGTTTCCAGAAAAGGAAAAATTCCAAAGGGTTTATCAGTTCAAGCGTATCAATCAAATTGAAATATCAAACTAGAAAAAGATGCCTAAAATATTTTTCTTCTTCTTCTTCTTCTTCTTCTTCTTCTTCTTCTTCTTTAGGTGGCTGTACGTCCCCGGGGGGATTTGGCCTGCGTCAGCTTTCATTATTCTAATAGAACATAATTTATGTAAGAAAACTAAGATGTCCTTAAGTAGTATCCAAAGGTTTTTGAAACGCAAAATATCTGCGTGTTTTAAAATTTGTGGTGTTTTAATTGATATTATTTTAGAACTTTTTTTAGAAAAGTAAATAAAATACCCTTAAATAATGTCCAAAGATTTTTTTAAACACAAAATACTAAAACCCTTGAAGTTTCAGAATTTATGACCTGATTGTCAGATCTGACGTTACCTCTCTGTCCACCAAGGTCCCCATCTCTGATTCAGTGGCTATCATCGAACAGTTACTAGTTCAAGATGGCAATCATGCAAGTTTAGCCATTTTCGTTCAAAAGACTTTTCCTCCACATATTTCCTTCCAATTTCCAGCCAATTCTACAAACAAGTGCTGCTATGGGTTCTCCCCTTTTTCCGGTAATTATGGGATCTTTTGGGGCAATAGCGCTGGAATTCTTTTATTTAAAACCCAAGGTCTTGTTCCGTTATGTAGATGACACTTTTATTATCTAGCCCTATGGCAGACATAACCTTGCTTCCTTTCTAGAACATCTCAACAGTCAACACCCTATGGAAATAGAATCAAACGGGTCTCTCCCTTTCTTCGACGTCCTGATAACGCGCAAATCGAGTGGGGATTTTGCACTTCGTTTATCGTAAACCTACACACACCGATAGATATCTTCATGCCAATTCATATCATCATCTGGCACAAGAGCTCTCCGTAATCAATTCTCTCGTTCACCGTGCCTCCCGTACCACCTGCCTCACAGTGTCTCGACCTGTGTCGAGTTAGCTCATATTCAAGACAATCTCGTCAAGAAAGGATACAACAAAATGAGACGAAGGTAATACAAAAACAGTTACACCCCTCACACTCTGGAAGCTCCAAGGCCACTGACTTCTTGCCATACAAGTTACTGATTGTTTGCATAGGTAGGATTCTCAAAAACATAACATCAAAACCATCTTTCTATCCCCTCCAAAAGTGTTACAGATACTTCCTTCAGTAAAAGATTAGCTTCAACTTCTGTCATCAAGAGGCGCCTACAGCATCCCTTGATCTTGTGGCTTAGTGTACATCGGAGAAACTGGTCGCTCAGTACACACACGTATCTGTGAACACAAACGTTGCTTGAAATCGGTTCTTCTCCCACACTCAGCTGTTGCTAATAAACATTATCATGACACTGGCTATAAGATCTTGTTTGAGAAATCTTCGATCATCGCCAATGTCCCTTATTTATTCGACAGGAAAATCCGCGAGGTTGTTGAAATCATCAAGGCTCGTAACAACTTGGTTATCATCTGTCAGACATGTGGAAGTCTGTTATCGTTACTCTCTCCGTTCCCTCCACTGCTGACCAATCGTCGCCTTCGTCTGATACGCTTGACTTGTTACAACCGATATAAAATCGTTGCTTTCTTTTATTCTTCTTGAGAAGGGTTTCGGCTCTGGCTTGGTTGACAAGTTTCAATACCGTACGCTTTTTCCTCTTGTTAAAAGTGTTTCGCCTCTGGTATGGTTCATACGTTGAGTTGGACTGTTTTTAGTTTCGTCAGTTCTAGTTTTTGGAGTTAAAATTAAAAATTGTTTTAAACTTAAAATAATTTTTAAATTTATATTTCAGATATTTACACGTGAAAACCGCGAAATGATATTTTAGTTTCTGATTAGAGAAATTGTATAAATGTAATTGCGTGCAAGCCAGTAATTATTATTATTTTAACTTTGAATAACTAACAAACTCTTAGATAGTTGTGTAACTTAACTATACTTTAAATGTCAAATAGTTTCGTTTCATAAAAATGCACAAACGTTGGAAGAGCACAATTATGAATTTATAATTTCTAAATAAAGGGATTATATCCATGGGTCAACATGGGCTGAAGTTTTAAGGGTCTAAAGCCCTTCATACATTGATTGGAATTTTTTTATTTATTTATTTGGCTAAATTCCTTCAATAGAATTTTTTCCATAGGGTTTCCACCCTTGGTAAAAATCTTTGACTGTGCAAAAAATCGCATTGTTTTCGCTCATATTCGAAAAAGGGTTTGGTTTGTTTCAAATATTTTAGTTTCTAGGTTTCATATTTTAACAAACAACTTCTACGAATTAAGAAACTCATAATAACTAAAAGTGTCCCCACAGATTTTTGTTTGAATAGCATCAACTAGTTTTGTAAAAAAGACCCTAAAACACCAGCTTTTGTTGTCTTTATATGCGTTGAACAAATTATATTTAAATACTTTGCTCATTATAAGTTGGAATAAAAATGCATTTTGTGTCCTTGCAATACAATTTATTAACGTAAAATTTTTTCGAAATAACAATAATTATAGCAACATTTTTATAGTAACAATAAAAAATAACGGCAAATTAATTTGTTTGTTTTTATAAAAATGAAAATGCCAAGTTTCGGCTTTGCCAGTTTTCCTCAAAGCTTTCAGTATGCCTTTTTTTCAGTATTATTTTGAATTTCTACAGAAGTCATCTTTTCTTCTTCTTGTTTTTCTTGTCTAAGTAATCGTTATATTTTTTCTGTGACATTTTAACAGTTTTAATAATTTCTCTGTTAACCACAAAATGTTCAATTCCACCGATATGATTTAAATAATCCTTAATTAACCTAATGGCACATATTGTTTCTTCATCTGTCATATTTTTATTCCTCTCCAATATGTTGTGATTTATGATAAATCCCCTTTCTGATGCGGAATTTCCATGCGTCAGCACCATAATGCACTTTGCTAAAGTATATAACTGCATATATTTCCTCTCCCCCAAGTTGTTCTTAAGTTGGCTGAGGTGTTTCCAGTGGTCCTGTATATTATCATGTGGCAAATCCTTCTCTAAAACGTACATTTTAGCCTGACCTATCACAATGTCGCAAATGCTATTTTTATCCTTGCCTTGCGTGTGAAAAAGACGATTAAGGACGTTTTCATTTCTAACTACATTTATGACCGTTCTGCAGATTCTTGCAATTGCATCCGCGTTTCTTTTTAAAGGATGCAGGTGTCGTAAGTCTTTTAAAAAGCCAGAACTTAGAGGTAATTTGTTCTGGAGATATGAGGTGCTTTCGATGTAGAATTCTAAAAACTCATCTTGCATTTCTGAAATGCATTTAGAATTGAGTGACGATAACCCTATTTCTTTGCGTGTATTTAAACTTACAACTACGTTTTGCAGGTACAAATTTTTATTCCTGCAATCGATTTGGCTCAAGCTATCACCGTCTAGTTTCTTGCCTGCTTTAACCAACATGTTGCGCTTTAGGAAATTTGACATTAAATCGAAAAGCAACTTTGATAAATTTTCGTGTAACATATGCATGAAAGGTTCGCGTTTTAAACAATCAAACAGTAAGGGTTCGAAAATACCCACGACATTCACAAAGAAATGTAAATAAATCAAAGTCTTTCTATCTTTGAAAACTTTCAGCATGTGTTTGTATTTGTTGGTGGGTTCGATTTCTCTTTTAAAATTTTCCTGTTTCGGTAAAAATATTAAAAAGTAATCCCGAATGCTTTTGTACTGTTCTAAAATTCTGTTCAGGGCCGGCTTTAAAAATAACCATCTGGAAGGGGTTTGTCCCAAGAAAAATTTATGAGAAACCTCGGCCACAACAGTCAAACCTTTGTCTTTATCTTTGTCTTCCTTGCGTACGCCCAAAAATTTGAAAAAATAAATAAGGTCGTTCATGAACTCTTCGTAGCTGAAATTCACGTAGCTAAGCCCTTTTTTAAGGGCAGAAACCACAGGGTATACATTGCAGGGGCCAATATCCAGTGACGAAGTGAAATAGCATTCGTCTAATTCTTTCATGAGGAGTTTATGAAATTTTAGGTTAGTGCCAGGACCAGCCATGCTGATTTGCATTAAAAGCGAACAATCTAGGTTTAATTTTTTTATAAATTCGAAGAAATTGTTTTTTAGTACGTCGACCCTGCAGTGGCCTAGAAAAATGGAGCCGCAGTAAATGGCTGGCACGAATTTATCCTCAGTGTTTGACCAATACTGTATATAAGCATCATATTGCGTTTTGGCTTGAGGGGCTACAGTTTCGTCAAATACCAGCGAAAACGGGGAGCCTAACATATCCACCTTAATGATTTTTTCTATATAAGGGGCAACTCCAAACTGGGCTAAATACTTAATCTTTGCACGTTCTATATCGAAATTCTTTACAATCAGCGAGTCAGGGAACATTAATTTAAAAATAAGGCAACAGTCGTTGTAAGGACTACCAAAGGAATAATTGCAATCGATTGTTTTTAAAGTCCATATTATTTCAGCATTAATCAGTTCCTCTTCTTTGCTTAGCTTATTTGTAAAAGGTGAAGAACCACCGTTTTTGTTGATTCTTGGTGAGATTAGTAGTAAGTTATTGTTTCTCCTGCGATTTTTTTCTATTTGCACGTGATTGTGTGATTTAGAGTGACGAACTACTTGTGATTTCCCATACCCGTTTATTTTAAAATATTGTTTGCAAAAAGTGCACAGTGCATAACAATCCGACATCTTGCTAGGTTTAAGCCAGTCAAATTCCGTTTCCCATGCTGCATTATATTTAAATTTGCTCGACATCTCTTTAAAAATGAAACTTAATTAGTTGTTCGGGTGTGTGAATTTTTTATTCTTACCTTGAACAATTTATTCGTTTGCTCGAACAAGTAGAAAAACATCATTTGAAACTTAAGAATAAACGAAATTAACTCAAACTCAGGAAATTATGTAGGTAAACAAGTTTCTAGGTTATGAAAAATAAATACAAGATATATACAAGGAAAGGTTGTGTCACCGGAGTTGAAGGAAAGGGAAAGGTTTTAATAATAATCCCACAAACGAACAGGATTCTATGGAAATCAATCAGGATTTTATTTTTGTTATTGCAACAGATCACGGAGTTGCACGGGTTCAAAAATAGGGGAAGTTTCATTGTCCTATTTTTAATGACTTGCACAGATTATCACTGAAAGAATTACTTTTAAATTTCAATTAATTAATTAGCAAGACACTTGCATTGCGACAGTTTTCTTGCATCTTGTATCAAATTTGTGATGTTTGTTGTTGCTGGTATTGAAGTAATCAAAGATCAAAATTACCGAAGTATATTTTGTAAAATGTTTTACTAACAAAATTACCTTAAATTTATTTGAAACTTAGCTATTTCTTTATTTTTTAATCGGTTGTTTCTTTACTTTATTATTTTTTTTTATTCTATTTTTTCTTTATTTATTGTCTTTTTTTCGGATGATCCAACTACGAAAACTAATCAAACTGATTTGCAGCTTAAGTTATTGGGGCTGCTTGTGCATTCTTGGGAGCTTCTTCATTGTCCGTATCTCTTTCATTCTTTGGCTTTAGCTTCTTCTGACCTTTTTCGTCTTAACCCTTTCTTAAACTTGATTTCTAGGTCTTCGTGTATCACTTTTCGGAAAGCTTTTCTGTCGTATATTTGTGTTTCGGGGATATTAAAGATTTTAAGATCTTGTTTGACCTGTTTGTATCAAAACGATGTTGTTTTGTTGCGCGAGTTGGCTGTGTAGATGATGTTGGTTAGTCTTGATTCTTCCATCCGTTCTAGTTGTCCATAAAAACTGAGGCGTCTTTTGATGTCCATTAAAGGTTCTTGTTTAAGGTGTAGTTTTTCGTTGTGTCTGTGGTATCTTTCACCGTTTATAGGATGATTTTCTCAGGATGATTCTTTCTAGTTTCTGTAACAGTTTTGCTCCTTTGGTGGTTAAGATTTCTACTGCATAAAGAACTTCGAGTTTAATAGCTGTGGTATAGCATTGATTGATATGGATTTCTTTTGGTGGTAAACCTTCTTGCATAGGTTGTAGGTTACCTATATCAATTTCCCTTGCTCTTTCCGATAATGCTTGTCATTTTTGAGATCTTCACTGATCCACTCCCATAGGTATTTGAAGTGTTTTGGGTAAACGGTATTCTGGTGCTGATGTGTCGTTGGCCATGAAGACTGTTTGTTCGTAAAATAACTGGAGGCCGGTCTTGGCAGCTATGAATTGGAGGGTTTTGATTTGGCCTGTTGCTGTTTCCACGGACTCTGCTAGAATGGCTATATCATCTGCAAAGGCCAAGCAACCCACTTTAGTATTTATTTTAAGTTTTCTGTTTGTGACTCTACGACCTGTGTTCGGCAGGGCGTTTTCCATTCTTAGATTATCTTTTCTAATGCACAGTGGAGTGCCGGACTTTCGTTTTAATCTCATAAGGTTCTGAAACTTTTCCCCTAAGGTTGACCTCGGAGTGGGTGTTTGTTAGGGTAAGCTTGACTACGTTTAATGTTTTGTAATCAAGTTCCAATTTGTGCATGATATTGAAAAATAATAATGTCATAAACCATAAACCTTCTTAAAGTCGACAAATGTAACCACGTAGTACGTAGTTATTGTACTGTTTCTTGGTTTGCATGATGACAGATTTAAAGTTGTGTATTGGTTCTGTATATGATCTGCCCTTCCGGAAACCCCTCTGGTACTCTACTATTTGTTTATCTAATTGCATTTCTAATCTTGTAAGTAGTATTTTGAAGAGACTTTTGTATGTTACTGGGAGCAAGGAAGTACCTCTATAGTTGTCTACGTCCTCTGTATCTCCTTTCTTGTGCAGAGGGTGGATTAGAGCAGTGATCCATCCTCCTGGGATTTCTTCTTTAATCCAGATGTCTTGTATAATTTTAGTTAGAATATTTATCGTTCCGCTATCAGCTATTATTCAGTGTCCTCCTCCCCGGCGGCTTTGTTGGTCTTGAATTCTTTGATAGCTTGTTACACCTCATTTTTTGTGGGATAAAGGCTTATGGGTTGGTGTACTCAGGTTTGTTGATGTTAGCTGTTCTTTTGGCGGTTCACAGTTAAGTAGCTGTTCAAAGTATTTTGCTCCTTTTAAAGGTTTTTCCTTTTAAATTCTTCTTCTATATACTGAAGGGTATCTTTATCAAAGGCTCTTTTAATGTCTAATGGCTTTGGCTGTTTGCTTTTATTAGGAGGAAGTCCTGTTGATTTTTGGTCTTGCTGCATCTGTCTCAGGTATTTTGTCTTACCTGTATGGCCGTCTCGCGGTCTTGGTTCCACCGTTTATGTTTCTTCTTAAATTGAATTGTTTCCTGTGCCGTTAAGATTAGTGTTTCTTTGAGTTGCTTCCAGATTTCCGGTGGTGTATTTCCAACGCGTTGGCTTAGGTGTTCATTGAAAGTTGTGTGGTCATACTTAGGAATGGATTTTTATGGCTTCTTATTGTTTGTTTTGTGGTTTCTGGAGATAAAGTTTAGTTTGACTTTAGAGATGTAGTGATTTGGGTTTACTTTTGCATTTCTGAGCACTTTCACATTTCAAATCTCTTTATCAGATTTGGATGAGATGGCTACATGATCTATTTAGTACTCCTCTAACCGTATGCCTCGTGCTCGTGTCTTCCATGGTTTTGTTTCCTTGGGGGGTGTTTGTACTATGTAGATTTCAGTTTTACAGAGATCTATTAGGCGTTTGCCATTGAGGTTACTTCTTTTATGGGCTGGGTACTGGCCTCCCGGATTGGGATATTTCTTTTCTCTCCCTATCTGAGCATTAAAGTCGCCCATTAGTATGAGGTTGTGGCGTTTGAAAATTTGAGGGATGTTTAATTTAAGGTTTTCCCAGTACGCTTCCATTGTTTCCAGGTCCCTATGATTACACTGTTTAACTAGAGCGTGGGTATTAACGATGGTGTACCCTTTGTTGTTGCTTGAGAACGATAGAGTTAAAATTCTACTTGAGGTTGATTGAGTGAATGATTTTCTTGGATATACTGAATCCTATTCCCAGCATGTTGGTTCCTTTCAGAATTGTCTTGCCTAGTTTGCCTTTTAATATTCTGTAGCCCTCAGACTCAAAGGGATTCGCATTTCCGAACCAGGTTTCTTGGACAACCATGATTAATATCTGTTGTTAGGCCATAAGTTCTCTTTTAAGTTTCCTGTCCTAAGTAAATTGACGTTTGAAGGTCACGATGTAACTTATCTTCTTTAGTTTAATCTGAGGTATTGTTTGAGATCCTGAAAAATGTTCTTGCCTGGTTTGCCTTTTATTATTGTGTAGCCCTCAGACTCGAAGAGCTTCTAATTTCCAAGCCAGGTTTCTTGGACAACCATAACTAATATCTAGTGTTGGGTCATGAGATCGACGATCCCTTTTATTTTTTTGCCCTTCAAGTGAATTGGCGTTGAAGATCGCGATGTAACTTTTCTTCTTTAGTATATTCTGAGGTATTGTTTGAGATACTGAGCATGATGATGAGGGCTCCCTAGTCTCCGATGACCGTCTTGTATCCACATATTTGGGGGCAGTGGATTTAAGGCTAAGCCTGTTACCACCTGGGGTAACTTTCCTTTGGTTTGTTTCCTCAATGCTTGATTTCATTTTGATTAAAATGGGTTTATTGTACGCGAGTTACCTCGGGGCTTCTGGTACTGCTTAGGTTGTTAACCCAAGACATATACACAGTCGTCACTAACATAGGGATCACACACAGACCAAATCTCCGACCGATACAGGGGTACAGATGCGAGTCGATTTGTTCATGTTTTGGTTTCATAGCCGCAAGCATTGAAGGAAGTACAGACGCTGCTGATTGACGATCCGCTTGAGGGCCCTCTTCCGCCGTAACCCTGGAAAAGGGGCCCTTACATTGTGCAATCAGTCGAACCAGCTGGACCAAATTTTTTTATAAAGGTGTTTTGTCGTAGCTTGTGGCGAGGCCTTGGTTTGCAGGGTTCTTTTATTATTTTTTATTTTATTTTTCTTTCCCAATTTTATACTTTTTGTGTTTTTCTTCTTTTTTTTTAATTAGTCGTTCTTTTGGTACTTTCTGTAAGTAGGTATACATTAAACATATCCATTTTAAAAACCGTACGTGAATGTCTCTAAATTCCTACCCTGACATTTTCAAATACCACGCACCAAATTTCTAATTTCTTACATAATATTACTTTAAACCAATTTAAGTTTAGCAAGGGGAGTTATTAAAACCAGATGTTTGTGTGTAAACTTACAAACTGCGCCACAGTTTAGAAAATAAAAGCGTTTCCAACTTAAAACGACGTAATTTATAAACGAGAGTTGAAGTTCAGCATAAAAAGCAATACAATAAAGATAATTAACCGAGGCAACTTAAATGGTAAATCGATGCCACTTAACACGAAACGTTTCAACTAAACAATCATGAGAAATATGTTTGTTGACGTAATTGGAAAATTCTGTGAAAAACTTCTGCACAAGTGGGAAAGTTTTGAAGTCTTAATTTTAGTAAAATAATAAACGGTTTTTTGATTCTTAGCTCAGAGTGAACTTAGTTGAAGAGATGTAAAGACACTCTAAAATAAATTAAAGAAAAGTTAAAGATTAAGTAGATAAAATAGACGTAAACGTAGAAGAAGAAGGCAAAAGGATGACCTTTTGCAGTATATTTATAAAATAGAAAAAAGGGAAATTAAATATCAGTTCTAAATATATGTATAATCGTGAAGATGAGTCAATCCTACTTATCAAACCTATAAATTCTATACATAGAAGCACAAATGCCAAGGAGAATTGAATTTAAAAAGTCTTCCTGCGTACATTTTGGCTTTTTCGTGAAAATGTTTTTTTCTGTTTTAATAAATAAAACACACACAAATTTTATTAATTAATGAATTCACGTAACTGGCTTTAAAGTAAGTTAAATTTACGTGTTTTTGACTTTTTCAATCTATGTATGTTATTGTCTGAAAATGCTGATTTTATCTAAAATTAAATTTAAAGTAAAAGTTTTAATTGAACTATTTCAAAGAGGACCATATAGCTAGAAAATAAATAAAAAAGAAGAGTCTTGGAAAATACATATAAATAACAAAAGTAGGACATGCGAGCGATGGAAAACATAAAGAAAGTCAACAGCTGAATTGGCAAACAACGTAATGATAACTTCAGTATTTGATATCAGAATAAAGGACGTAGTCTTCAAGTCTGCCAACAAAAATCCGAGAAAAACAAACCAATTTGGAACAGCTACTAAATATTTGTTTTTGCATGTTTTCGTAAAAAGAGC
The DNA here is from genome assembly GCA_963082815.1 of Melanotus villosus. Lineage (NCBI taxonomy): Eukaryota > Metazoa > Arthropoda > Insecta > Coleoptera > Elateridae > Melanotus > Melanotus villosus. The sequence continues at coordinate 9,612,252 of OY720421.1, read as the reverse complement.
TCGTATTTTGCTCATGTAAATTCAGTTAAGAAATCAAAAAATGGGTCCAAATATAAAAGAAATGCTCAATTTTTTTTCCTGATTATCTGATTATTCTTATTTCGTACGAAAATGCCAATGGGAACTGTGGCTTTGTGCCTCAAATTATTTCTCCAAATTTAGATAAATCAGCAATATAATCAGACTGTAAACTGCATAAAATAGGAGAAACTTTGAACCATATTCGATATAATTATTTAAATGAGGAAAAGGTATAAGTTATATATTTATAAAAGTCATCACTGCCTTCTGTGCTCTTTTCTGCTTTCTTTTCCAGTAATATTTTCATTTATTTATTTAACTGTAGGTATGTAATTATTTTATTTTTGTATTTATGCTTTTTATGTGTATTATATTGGTATAACAAGATTTAAAATACATACATAAATCAAAAAGATTTTTATAAAGACACACAAGTAATTGCCAAAGGTTACGTAAACTTTAATTTTAAACCTTAGGCGTGTAAAGGTGTAATTGGCAACAGATAATTAAAGCATCAGGTAACGTTTATGCGTTTCATTTAACGTTTATAATCAACGACCCTGGTTGTACTAACCAACATACAAATTTAGGTCGCGTTAATCAAGCCATTAAAGTCGCCGCCTTATTATTTTGCGTTATTATAATTAGATTTTAATTATGCTTCGTTATAGTTGAATGATTATTTGTTATTTAGTACTTGAACTTGTAATGCTTCTTCCTTTTTTTTATTTTTTAGTTTAGATAACGATCTTGTTTGTTATTAAAAGATTATTTTTGAAGTATTGTGACAAACAGGAAAGAATTAAATTACAATTACTATTATAAACATGCTTATTAATAAAGAAAATTTGGCGGATTTGGGTGGAATTTGATACTTTTTTAAAATTAGATTATTTAGAAAACAAGATAAAATGGGGAAATTTTTAAATAATATTTGAAGTGGCAAATTTTGATTTGTGTTGACAATCCTAGATTTTTCAAACATTCGAATGCAGAAATTAAATCCTTTGATTTTCAAAATTCGGCTCAAAAATAGCAAACAAGCTTCAAAATAATTATTTTGTTCCAAAGGTTTTGTAAAAATACATAAAATTATTATTGAATTAATAAAAACTTTCTTACATCAACATCCCCAATGGCAAGAAACTTACGAAGAGAATTTGAGCTTTAAAATATTTGAGTACTTATAATTATTATTTGCTTTAAAAAATATTCAAACTGTTTGAAAGTTTAAGTTCACAAGATGAATAATTAAACGCCTAAGTTTTGTGTATTGAATATTAAAATCGTTTGCTTCTTCGTTTATTTTTCTATTTTTAATTTATTTATTTATCTATGTATTTATTATTTTATTTGTTTATTTATTTATTTAATAGGGGCGAAGTCTAAGCCTGCGGCTACCAGATCTCTAAATGATTGCTATCCTACAAAAATTAATTTATAATAATTTGACTTTCCTAAAAAATTTCGTTCTGCAAAAATGAAAATGAAGGAGAGTTCTGAAGCGTTTGTTGAAAAACAAGCCACATATTTTGAACGCACTTCGAAACCAGATTTTAAATATTTGAGCTTAAAGAATTCGGTAAACGCTTTAAAAGTTCAGAATTTTAAAAATAAGTCGAAATATTCAGCAAGACAAAATAATTTTTTTTTAAGAGTCTTCTACATTTATTTAAAAAGTGCGAATTTTATAATTTTCTTCCCATTTTTCTGTATCATCCAAAAAATTTATAAAAGACGAGTATAAGGAACAAAATCTTAAGTATTAATGTATACAAAACCAAACTTAGACTCCTGAAAACTATTGAAAAATTACGTTATATTTCAGTTGATAATCTATAAAATTGTTAGTGATATTTGCATATTAAATAATTGAATTTAAACAACTCCACAAACACTAATAATTTCCCAGAATGCTAAAAATAAGTTGAATTATTATGTGGGTAAATTAAAATATTCGAAAAGACCTTTTTTATCACAAAGAGGGATTTTTTCCATATTACTCTATCATTCAAAACAAAAATAAAGGACGAGGGTAAGAGCGAAAAGCTTAAGCAATAATTTTATATTTCATTTGATAATCTACCATATTAACTATATTTCCATATTAAACATTAAAAGAGTTTTTACTTAGCATGGTCATTTATGAAATAAATCAGCTCTAACTGTAAAACAATTGAGTTTAAGCAATTTGGTAAACGCATTAAATTTTCAAAATTCTAATAATCAAAGTAAAATATTCAGCAAAACGAAATAATTTTTCTCAAAAACAAGAGGTTTCTACATTCATTTAGAAAGTACAATTTTTATATTTTTCTTCCATTCTTCTGTATCATCCAAGAAAAAATTATAAAAGACGAGAATAAAGCCCAAAATCTTAAGCATTAATATACACACAACGAAATTTAGACTTCTGAAAAGTATTGAAAAATTATGGTAATTTTCATTTGATAAATCACATAATAATGCTTCCATATTGAATAATTGAATTTAATCAATTCGACAAATCCTTTAAATTTTCAGGATTCTAAAAATAAGTCAAATTGCTACGTGGGTAAACTAACGTGTTCAACAAGACCAAATATTTAAAAAATAAATCTTTACAGGGTAGAATTTTTATATTTTTCTTCCAATTTTGTGTATCATTCAAGGAAAAATTATAAGAAACGGGAATAGAGGCCAAAAGAAAATTAATGGTGTATTTACTTAAAGTGAAATTTAGACTTCTGAAAGAATTGAAAAATTATGTTGCATTTTCATTTGATAAACTAGGTATGTTATTAACCATGCTTACATATTAAATAATTGAGTTTAAACAACTACACGAATGCTATAAATTTCCAAGGTTCTAAAACTGTTCTTGCAATATTTATTTATCATCTAAGAAAAAAATATATAAAAGCCAAAATCAAAATAAACTTCCGAAAATACCGAAAAATTATGTTAGGTTTCCTTTTAAATAGTTAGATCAATTTTTTTAAAGAAAAAGCTCAAAATTTATTTAAAAAATGCGATTTTTACATTTTTTCGCCATTTTTATGTATTATCATCCAAGGAAAAATTATGAAAGACGAGAATAAAGCTCAAAATCTTAAGTATTAATGTATACAAAATAGAGGTGAAACGAATATTCGGTTAACTATTCGGCAGTCGTAATATTCGGCCATTTTACCGAAAATTCGGCAAGCCGAATATTTGTGACGAATATTCGGCATAACCGAATATTTCTTGTGCATACTTAAATTTTCAATGTCATATTTAAAATAAATAGCAAAATTGAAGAAGTCGTATTAGGGATTTTTTTTTATCAAAAAATCTTGTTAATGAAAGTTGTTCAGAATCGTTCAAATAAGCTAAATCCGAAATTTCATTAAAAACAAAAAATTTTGAAAATCTCCAAAAAGTTTAGAAAATTCGAATAATAATCTCACAATTAATTAATTGTACACAATTTGATAAATGACGTGGTTAGAATAGCAATACATTGTTTCTGACGTATTAAAGAAAAGTCATGGCAAACTTGTGAGATTATTCGAATTCTTTGGACTTTTTGGAGATTTACAAAATTTTCTGTTTTTAATGAAATTTTGGATTTAGCTTATTTGAACGATTCTGAACAACTTTTATTAACAAGATTTTTTCATAAAAAAATCCCTAATACGACTTCTTCAATTTTGCTGTTTATTTTAAATCGTAGTAGACTAGCATTTTACCGTGAAGGGAAAGTAACATACCCTAAAAGTACAATTTAGTGAGGGGTATAATCAGAAAAATTTTAAATTAAAAACGAATATGGGTTTTTAAGAAGTAGAACGAAGGTTTATAACCTTGATACAACTTTCCTGGGGGGTTGGTACTGGTTATTTAAGTTTATTTAATAACCCTAGACCATCGAAGCTTAGTTCAATTATCTTCATTTAAAAAAACCTAAATCTAAAGCTGTTAATATGACTACAATTTAAGTATAATACAATAAAAGAAAAACTTATTCCGTTCGTGTTTTACAAATAGTCATAAAAATATAAAAGAGAAACCAGTCTGTTATGGTTGATGGTACTGATAATTACATAATTATTTACACTGCAGTGCACAAACGTAAATAAACCCAAATACACAATTATCAATGTAAACAATAATCTCAAATTTTCCCTTTCATTGCCATAACTCGTAACGGTATTTTGTCAATTTTTTTGCACGAATAAAATTATTATTAAACTGGTAATTATTGTTCTACATAATTTATTTTTGCATTACATAAACACACATTTTTCCAACATTAATTGTTGTTATTGTATTCAATTGTACGGGTATTATCTGTAACCTCTTATAGTCTTACACCTTTCGGTAATTGTCGTTATATTTATTCTAATATAATTAGATAATTACACACAAAACGGTTCCTAAAAATCTATATATAATTAATTATGTTAACCTGATGTTTTATGAAAGAGCTAAATTTAAATGTATGACCTTGAACTTGGAGTTTTTTAGTAGTTATATTTAGACGCCGTTTATCACAGTTTCCAGTTTAGGTATGCAAATGAAGCTGTTCATTTTGTATGGGTAGCTTCCCATATAAAGCCAATGAACTTTTTTAGCAAGGAGTTTTGAGTAATCAGCGTTTGATCGCAAGTGTTTGCAATAATTAAAGCTTCAAAATGACTTGAATTTGATTTTTTAAATTGATTTAAATCTAACCTGAAGTTTTTTGTCTTAACTTCCGAATTGCACTTTTAATTTTATTTGTTTATTAGGCTGATGCTAGAGATCTCAATGTGCATTGATTATTAGCACTACCCAACTAGAATTTTGCACTTTCGGATGATATTTCTTTGCTTTAGAATACGGTAAACTCAGCCACCTGAAACATTCTTAGTTTATTATTATTAACTAATTATTATCAAGTGGTATTTTGCTTTTCATGTGAGTAGTTCGATATTCCATATCGTACTTTAATCGTTTATCATTTATTTACAATTAGAATGTTAGTGACATCAACCATCAGTATGTTGCACATTGCCTTGGAGACCTTGAATGAATTTTAATGGAAAATGTCATGGTGTTGATGACACCACACCGAGGCTATTTTAAACGAATTTAATTAACACCAAACGCAAGTATTTTTAACAGTATGACTTGTTTACAATTAACATAATTATTTTGAAGCTTTCAGTTAGTCAGTGATATAATAAAAAAAATGAAACAGCTTGGAATTGAAACCGACAGTAACCATGCACAGGGGGTAAACAAACGTAAATTAAAACAATTATGTTGTCTTAACTGAGGGTGATTTGTAATTTCTGATAGTTTTTCTCCCCTTGGAAGCAGTCAGGTTATAAATTTCGTGATATTAAATCTATAAATTTTATTTTTGCTCGTTTTTCCTACAGTTGATATTGATCTTAAAAATATACTTTTATTACTCAAAATAATTACACCTGGAAGTGAAGATATAATCGGAGGATATGATGGCACTTATCCTCGTTTTAGAAATTTTTCTTGAATGATACAGAAAAATGGAAAGAAAAATATAAAATTCACATTTTTAATATGCTTTTAAACTTTCTTTTTAAATCTTGGTCTTGCTGAATATTTTAGTTTGGCCACGTAAGAACTTGACTTAATTTTAGAATTTTAAAACGTTTGTCAAATTGTTTAAACTTAATTATTTACTATGGAAATATGGTTAATAATGTAGTTTATCAAATGAAAATTAACATAATTTTTCAATTTTTTCAAAAGTCTAAATTTCGTTTTGTATAGTTTAATGCTTAAGATTTTGGCCCTTATCCTCGCCTTTTGTATTTTTTCTTGCACGATATAGAAAAAGACAAAAATGAAACTTAAAAAAATTATTAATACAACGGAAACGCAATGTAAAACGATCAAAATGAGAATAGAAAAGCTTCCAACATGTTTGTAAATTAATAGATATAACTTTTTTACTAATCCCTGAAATTCTCAGTACTGCTAAAACCTGTTAAAATTAAACTTAAAGATTAAAACCAGTTGCAAACAAACTTGCTTGAGCAAAACGTTAGGAAACGAAGTCTTAAATATTTTGAAATAGCACGATTTTCAAATTATTTGTTACCTATTTTCAAGGTAACACTTGAAAACCAAAATTATGTACCATTAAAACTATCCAAAATTTGACAAATTTTGATTAATTTTCCGGCAAAAAATTACCAATTTCTTCATTTTATAGAAATTTGCATACTTTGGATTTCTTTAATAATATCAGGCTTCACAGATATGTTAAATATATCCTTGAATAAAATGGAAATAATATAAAACTATTACCTAAATATAATTTAAAATTGTTAGAATTGAACGCATATTTAGTATGTAGGATTAAGGTCTCCCAATTCACTTTCCATATCTTGATTGTCTCGCTTCCCTACTCCACTTCTGTGTTTCGGTTCTCAATTATTTTCAGTGATTGAGTAGGCCACCCGCCGAGCATGCGACTAGGATTTGACCCCGAGCTCTTCTGCGCTGAAGTCGGCCACTCCAGCGATTAACTGTTTTTGATATAAATAATTATCGCGATTTATGTTTATTTTAAATTTTGTTACACACTTTTGAGAACCGCTGGCTAATATGCATTCAAAAAGCCTGCGATAGAAATTTACCCTGCAAAAATAAATGAAACATTACACAATTATGTAATTTACAGGTTTCACTTTCCTCTCGCGTTTTTTCAGGCTTGAGACTGGCAGTAAACAATTAGTCGCATTTTTAAAAAGTGAAATAATTGTTGTTAATAAAGAGAAACTGGACTTACAGAAGATCTTCAAATGTTCCTCCCTTAACTTCTACACAAACACACACACACAACAACTGTTTTTCAGAGCTGCTGTAGCATTTTGAAGAGCTTTCCCGTAAATTAAAACGTCAATTAATTCGGTTATACGGTTAGGAAGACATTTCATTAAAGCGTTGGAATAGTTTTTTTAAAGCGAAGAATGAACTGGCTAATCTACGTCACATCACACCTGGACTCTTATCAGTACGGACAAGAAACACAATTGATAAATTTGAATTGAATGTAAACAGAACCTATTCCAGTGACACCAAAACAATTTTTGTATTGCTCTTTTTATTTTTTTTCTGAGTTTACCATTGGCTTATTGAGGAAAGTCCTTTGAATCACCCTGTATATTAAATAATTATTATAACGGACTTTTTCCAAATGTGCCAACTGTGTTAAAAATGTTCTTTGCGTTGCCAGTTACTACAGCAAGTGCAGTGCGTTCTTTTAGCAAATTAAAATTAATAAAGCATTATCTTTGGTCAACTATGTGTGAAGAACACTTAAACGCACTTGCTATAATTGCTAAAAATTGCAATTTTTCTAATATGATTAATAAAATAGCCAAAAACATCAGATATTTAATAAATACATATGACACAATCAATACACGTTCTTCTCTTTGAGTACCTACTGTCATTTTTATCTTTGCTGGGTAGCTCAGTCAGGTAAGGGCCTGCTAGCTAGCCGGCTGACACGGGTTCGATTCCAACGGTGGCCGTAGTATTATGGAGCCGATTTGGGTCGAATTCGTTAGTTAAGGTTTAGGTTTAAAGTATAGGAATGTGTTGTGTATGAAAGCTGATTGGAGGGTGATGCAAGGCCAAAAATGGACCCATCACCTCCACTGCACACCAGCAAGTGTAAAATTAACCTCGACGGTAAAAAGAGGAAATAGATCAAGAAAGAAAGAAAGAAAGAAGAAACAAAATTTTTACCTGCGGGCCTCTATAGAGATTCCAGCAGAGAGATAACCTTGATTTGTAAAAAGAGTAAAGTTCATGGTTAAACGAAAATCAGTCTCATTATTTTTCTGTCAACCTCGTATATATTGTGCAAATTTTGATTAATTTGCTGTTAAAGAAATCATCAAAGCTTCATCCTTTTATATGATTGTTTGGGAACAAAGAACTTAATTGGAAGTGGCAAAAAAATTGAATCAAAGAGCACGTTTTAGTGCTTATTTTTGCTGAACAAAACCTTCTTGTGTGTACACCTTCAATGCTTTGTCGCCGGCTGTTTTATGTAAGAAAATGTACAATCATACTGTGTATTATTAGAAATCCGAATTAAGTGAGCTTCCTAACTTTATAAAAAGATTGATTAATGAATAATAAAAGCCGAATCACAGTTCATAATTTAGTAGTATTGATCATCTAAACTCTCATAAATTGTCCTTCGAGGGCGCTGTCATCACTTAAAATGCATGTGACTGTATTAATCTAGTCCAGCTTGATATGCAGCGAGCTGCAGCGCGTTTATTGATTGATTACATAAATTTCAATTGCATGTGATAAAGACAGAGAAGTGGGGGCATGTTATCAGATCGTAGCGCCGTACACGACGGAATTCTGTACTAAAAATCTTCAATACACGCTACGTTCTCATGTACACCCACATTTTGCAGCACAAAACGAAGCACACATACACGTTTGTTTGTAATCATTTTATGTCAGTCATGTGATAAACAAAGTGAGATGCCGTCCTCCTCTTATTTTAGTCTTTGTGCCGTGAGAACCTCTAATAAAAATAAGCTTAATTTTGTGCGGGAATCTTTTTCGTTTTGCATTATATTATAATTTTTTAAAAGATAAAATCTGACTTGTTATGCAATTTTTAGGAAAATTTTTCTAATTATCCAAGTGTTCGCCGTGAAATTAACGCGAATTTAAATTTTTTCACATACGTAAAAGTAAATTGGCAATTTAGTGGTATTTACAGATAGCACAAACATAGTAGGAAAACTCTTCCTGATAACGTTATCGTAGTTTAGATAAATTTACCTGTGTGCGTCTTACGAACGGGTTACTTGGCCTGATTGACAGAAAACTACAAAGGCAACTAAATATAATAGTTCCACGTGACTTTAGCCGGAACTCGGGTATTATTTTTATCCTAAAACCTATTCATATTTGTACTTGGACTTGAAAATATATTCGAGTTCGCTTTCGGGACCAGTGTCAGTTCACACAAATAACTTTACAACCGGAAACGTGTAAATTAACTTTAAAATCACTGTGAAGTAAAAGTTTGTTTAGTTATTGTACGACCATAATACGTTCCTGTTGTTTTTGTGCTAAAACTAACTGTTAAACTAAACCTGACATTGAATTAAATTCAATGGGAAAATGTTTTATTTTAACACGGATATTCACTTTATAAAATATTAATAAAAATGTGTTTAAGTGATTAAAGACTTTTAAAAGTGATGTTCAAAAACTATGACTAACACAAATGGAGTTCCCGAAGATATTTCCAAGAGTGAAAATGAAGAAATTTTTGTTAATCCTCTTAGACGAGGACTATCAGAAATTGTGGAAGGACCAGAAAGCCTAGAAAATTCCATAAACCGTGGACAAAAGGCCTGGAGTAAGCTTTTTATTTATGGCTTTTACAACTATGTTATTACATTACAAAATTAATTGTTTAATTACTGTGCTATTTTTAATTGTGACGCTCAATACTTTGTCATACACAAGTAACCCACATTTCCTCGTTTATGTGAAACAGTTTGAAAAATCCTTGTTTAATGCACATCGTAAAATATCAGTCTGAAGCAGATTTATCCTTAAAAACTAAAATTTACAATCAAAACGTAAACACATCTCCAAGTAGGCCACTGTTATTATAGAAAAATATACAAGTGTTAGAACTGTTTAATCAGCTTGATTAGATTAGAAAGGTAAAAACATGAGTTTTACTGAAGAGTATACAGGGTGACAATTATCTACCTGTGTTGTATGGGTAACTTTGTTATTATAGAAGTTAGAGAGTCGGCTAAATTAGCAAGTTGGGCAGAATTTCAAGACAAATTAGATGCCAGTTTGACATTTGACATAAACTTTCAACTTTTTCAAATATTTCGAAAAAACTAAAAACATGCGATTTTTTAAATGTTTTATAATTCCATAACCACCTATTTTAAAACCAAAGTGAAATATGTATTTTGTAGATATTTTTACGTAGAATTATAAAAAAATATCTACAAAGTCATAGCACTCTCGATTTTTGAGATATAAGCCAAACTTACGTTTTTTTAAATGGCAACCATAGTAGGCTGTGGATTCGTTAAAGAGCTTATTTTTTGCTGATTTCAAAAATGTATAGGTTGCCATATCTGTTTCCGTTAATTTTCTCAGAATTTACAAAAAACTGAAGTTAGTGATCATAATTAATAATTAGCTGCATAGTATAACAAGACTGTCTTGGAATTGGAAAACAACAAACAAATTTAATTGTCAAAGTTAGTCCAGTTTTGCTGATAATTACGGATGTGAATGTGTTAAGTAGTTCTGTTAAAATTACTAAAAAAATGGCTTACTCGTGGGAAGAAAGAAATGATATGTTATTTTGCTATTACAATTGTAATCGTGATGCGAATGCAGCTTCTGAATTGTATCTGCAAACATGCATGGAAAGAAGGCAGTCAGATAAAAGGATTTTTGCAAAACTTGAATCCAATTTAAAACGGTATGGATCATTTTGTAAACCAAAAGAAGCTAAGAAAAATATTAATGAAGGAATAGAGGTGCGTGTTTTGGCATACAATACTTTTAAACCAACTGCATCTGTGCGAGAAATTGGACTTGAGTGTAATGTATCCACAGAACAAGCAAGAACAATTTTGAAACAAAATAATTTAAAACCTTATCATCATCATGTTGGAAACACATTGTATCCAACAGATTTAGAAAGAAGATTCAATTATGCTATGTGGTTTGTTGAAGAAAGTGAAAGAAACGAAGTCTTTTCTCAATCAATTCTATTTACGGATGAAGCCAAATTTACAAATAATGGTTTATTTAATAGAAAAACTCATATTTACTGGGCATGGGAAAATCCATACTTAACGGTTGAAAGGCGAGAGCAATACGGTTTTCTATTAACGTTTGGGGCGGCATTCTTGGAACAAAACTTCTCGGTCCTTATTTTTATGAGGAAAATCTAAATTCAGAGAGGTATTTGCTATTTTTACGTAATCAATTCGAAGAAATGTTGGACGATCTTCCATTAAATTTTATACAAAATTTGAATTACTTCCAACACGATGGAGGACCTGCTCACAATGCTCACATTGTGTCACACTATTTATTGGAAAGATTTCCTAATTGGATAGGTACCAGAGGTCCTATTGCGTGGCCTCCCAGGTCTCCGGACTTAACTCCCCTAGATTTTTTTTATGGGGAACTATTAAAGATAAAGTGTACCTACAAACAAAAGGCTCATAACATTGATGACCTGAAAATAAAAATAAGAAGAGCTACAGCCGAAATTAGACATAATACATTAAATAAATTGCAACGTGAAATATTAAAACGATGTAAGTTATGTGTTCAAAAAAATGGTGGTCACTTTGAAGTATTATTATAATCATTAATTTATTTTTATAGCTACATACATTTATTATTTAGTTCTGTTATCCATAATGATAGTTACTAAGTACCTATTTTATTTGTTATTTGTTTAATTAAAAAAATTTGATAATTTCAATTGTTTTTGACGATGAGTTACTAAACAAGAGACTGTGACAAAATTCCAACGCATTCTTAGTTCATGGTTATTATTTATCATCATTAATTTCAGTTTTTTGCAAATTCTGAGAAAATTAACGGAAACAGATATGACAACCTATACATTCTTGAAATCAGCAAAAAATAAGCTCTTTAATGAATGCATAGCCCACTATGGTTGCCATTTAAAAAAACGTAAGTTTGGCTTATATCTCAAAAATCGAGAGTGCTATGACTTTGTAGATATTTTTTTATAATTCTACGTAAAAATATCTACAAGAAACATATTTCACTTTGGTTTTAGAATAGGTGGTTATGGAATTATAAAACATTTAAAAAATCGCATGTTTTTAGTTTTTTCGAAATATTTGAAAAAGTTGAAAGTGTATGTCAAATGTCAAATTGGCATCTAATTTGTCTTGAAATTCTGCCCAACTTTGCTAATTTAGCCGACTCTCTAACTTCTATAATAACAAAGTTACCCATACAACACAGGTAGATTATTGTCACCCTGTATATTCAAACAGTTGGCAAATGGAAAACGCTGATAAAACTTGAAAATGGGAGTTAACTTAAATGTTTAAATTTGCTATTTTATCACCTGTGGTTTACACAAAAAAAAAATATTAGAAAGTACTGTTACTTACGTTAAATGGAATTTGAAGTGCTTTTAGTTAAAATTTATTAGTAAATATAACTCTTGACAAACATCGTGATTAATTGAAGTTCCTGGTTTTTTATTTTAACAATTTTCTTGAAAATTTTAATTGGTTAAGATATGAGATGTTTATAATTTTAACTGCTGGAAAATAACTGGGATTTTATATACTTATTTCTGCATTATTTATGTAAAATGCCAAGACTTTTGGAACATAAAGTTCAAAAATTATGCCTGTAAAAGGTCAAATGGGTTTGAATTTAAATCGCAAAAATTGGAATACTTTGGAAACTGATACTGCCAATGCTTAGTTTGAATTTCATAAATGTTAAACTGTGATAATTGAAATGAGCACATTTTTATGTAAAATTTGCTTATTTATGCCTTGAATTCGCAAAAATAAGCATTTAACGCACCTAAGAAAATTTACATGGTTCTCATTTATTTTAACAATTCCTTTCTTGACTTGTATCCTCTTAGTCCACCTGTTAATTACAAAAATTTAATCAAACTCAAAACTTTAACTCGAAGAAAGGATCTGAACAATTGAAAAACCACCAAATTTTGTTCTTAAAAGTTTCTTCTAAACTTCTTAGTTTCAATTTAATTTTCGCACCTTTCAAAGTTCTTTAACAAAATTGTAAGTAATTTATTAAGTGTTGATAAATTATGAACAAGTAACATGAGTGAACAAGCTACTTGTAAAAGAAAAAAGAATCCATGAAATGATAAATATAACAAAAATTCGTTAAACTATTTTTGAACTATGTATTGTGAAACGTCACTGATGTGTGAATAACAGTAGTTAATTTTAAAACAGTTGATATTTATAAAAAGCACATTTGGAATGAATTCAAGACCACTTGTTAATATTCACGTGTGCCACTTTTTAACCTTTGCACTATTTTTGCAAATCATTGCGAAACGTCACTGCCGGATCCTCATTTATTTTGTATTTTAGGCCAATTTTTTCTTTTTGTATTTCTAACAGTACTTAAGAATCTTATACATGTCATGGGCGTTTAAACAGTTTTTTGCAGTGAAAAACCTGCGTTTTAGATTAATGAATGTTCCCACAATTAATGTGCCACATTGTTCATCTTGCGTGGGCCAAGGCACGTGGTAAAGCCTTTATAAAAATTTAAGGGGTCGTCCTGTACGTAACAATAGTAACCTTTTATCAGCCGATAGTTCAAGGAAATTACTACAGAATTGATTTTAATTAAATTTTTTTGATTAAAATGCTAATTAAAATTGATTTCAAGCTGGTCCAAAAGCAATTGAAATATAGTATTATCTATAAATAAATATAAATGCACAATAAATCTAAAAAGTAAGCAATTGTAAAGGCGAAGCTTTTATAAATTAAATAAATGCACAATAAATCCAAAAATTAAACAATTGTTAGGGCAAGGTTTATAGCTAGAATTTAATATCGATTTAAACGCCCTATTTGCATATTAAAATCCTTGGAAAAGCTAATTTAACATCGCCTGTTATAATTAACCATATGCAACCACTGATATGCACGTAAAAAAAATAAAATGAATGCACAATAAACCTAAATGAAACAATGCTAAGGGTAAGGTTTATAATAATTGTCATTGAATAACGATTTACAGCCCCCTATTTGTATATAAAAATCCTTGGAAAAGCTAATTTACGAGGACATATTTTTATGTTATCTACCTGGCCACATTAACAGCCCTTTATTTTTCTACGTAGCTCCCTTCAACACTTACTTATACATACACCTATTCCATCTTTTTTCAATTGTCCCATACCCTCAAAAAAAATTGTTCAACAGCTTCGTTGAGGGCTTCATCAGATGCAAAATGCTTTCCCCTGAGGTGCTTCTTTAAGTTTTTGAATAGAAAGAAGTCTGACTGAGCTAGGTCAGGGCTATAAGATGGATGCCATAACTCTATGAACCCACAGTCATTGATTATCTGCTTTATGATCCCGACAATTGTCATGCAGCAACAAGTTTTTTCTCCTCCAGAGCAGTTTTAAATTTTGAATTGTGTTTCCATAAACCTCTGCATTTATGGTAAACCCCCTCGACATATATTCAATAACCAAGACTGCATTCCAGAAGACTGTTACCATCAGTTTTTTTCTAGAAAATTGTTTTGGCTTTTTTTGGTGGCGGAAAGCCCTTATGAACCCACTACATCGAGAAAAAATATATTTGTCCCTCTCCAACGTTGCCAAATTTTCTTAAGAAATTTCTTTTCCCAACAGTTTTTGCTCAGGTGTAAGCAATCTGGGAATCCGCTATGCAGACACCTTCTCCATGCCCAGACCGTCATGCAAAATTTTCAGGGCACTTATTTCGGATATACCGACTTCATTGGAAATAATAGAGACCTTTAATGACGATATTGCAATTCCAAATGTTCTTCAGTTCGAGCTTCCACGGGTCGCCCAGACTTTGGGTCATCGTCATTGATTCTCTGTAAAATAAGTGTGCATCTTCCTCATTCTTTTATGAATAATTTTTGAGCCATTGTCTTCATTTGTCAGGAACTATATCACAGTGCGATGTTCGACCTTAATTTCACTCATTTTATTAAGAAATAAACCTTCCCAAATCACAAATTAAACACAATTTAGCACATGTACTTCTAAATGTCACAGCTATTTTTTAATAATTGGTTTGACATCATCGCTTTTTTTGTTTCATGGCTAGGTAGATAACATAACATACGGCAAAAAAAATGCACAATAAACCCAAAACTTAAACAATCGTTAGGGCAAGGTTTTATAACTGGAATTTAATATCGATTTAAACGCCCCATTTGTATATAAAATCCTTGGAAAATCTAATTTAACACCATCTATATAAAAGTAATAGTCCGAGTCCAAAGGTCAGCTTAAGCTGTCAGGACGCGAACAATTCATCTGGCTTATAAATAAAATTCTAAAGGATAATAGTGTCTAATATAACAATGTCAATGAACGATAATAGGTTCAATTCTGGCGTTTAATTAGAACGTATAGGACTCTGAAAGCATTTCAGTGCTTATCCAATTATGAGCGAAATAACAAAAGGGAGCAATAAAACTTATTGAGGCATGTTTGAAAAATTGCAATGTGAACTGACAAACCCAATACTGGCATTTTTTGAAAATATATTGAAAATTATAAATGTGTTGTACAATTTAACGATTAAAATTATTAGCTTGTAAGTAATTAACTTAATAAAGTAAAAAAGCCGGATTTTTAAATATAATTTTCAGCTCTAGTTCATGGTCTGACACAATCGGTTTTAGACCCAGAAAATCAGTAAATACAAAATTCAGAAATCTGAATTATGAAATTTTTAGCAAAACTTTGAACAAGAAAATTATAAATTTGATGTAATCGCATTTAAGAGAAAAGGGCGTTCACAACAGTTTCAATTAGTCTTTACAAAATTGAAGTAATTTCTAAAACATACCCACACGTTTTCATAAAATAAAATCAATCAAAAGGCTTTGACGTTGTAGTTTTTTAATATTAAATGTCAGCTCAAAATTCTGAAATAAAGAAATTTGACGCAATAACATTAAAAACCTTGGGCTTTAATCGACCCTTACAAAATTTGAGTAATTTTTAAGCCATTTTCAAAAAACAAAATCAACAAAAAGCATGATTTTTGATTAAAATTATTTGTTTTAGAGGTTAAATTTTTAAGTGTTCGGTCGTTTGAGGAAACACTTTTAATGTAAGATCGTTTTTTTTATGATTCAGAGCGCCCTTTGAATTAAATTTTGAACATTGTAGTTTGTTTTAATATTAAAATTCAGCTCCAAAATCTGAAATAAAGAAATTTAACATAAAATAGGAAACTTTTGCAGGAAAATCAGAACTTTGACGTAATTACATTAAAAAAAACCTTGACGTTCACAACAGTTTTAAAAGACCCTTAAAAAATTTGAGTACACTTTTAAAACATGCCCACACATGTTCAAAAAATAAAATCAATCAAAAAGTTCTGAAAAGTGTATGATTTTTGAGTAAGATTATTTGTTTTGGGGATTACATTTTAAAGCATTCAATCGCTTGGGAAAGCACTATTAATATACAATCTGCTTTTCTTTTTTGTGACATTTGAATGATCTCTTTAACATTGTAGTTTGTATTGCAATTAAAACTCGGCCCAAAAATCTGAAATTAAAAATCTTCTAAGATTTTACAGGAAAATCAGAAACTTAAACGGTTTTAACTGACCCTTACAAAATGTAAGTAATTTTTGAAGCATTTTCAAAAAATAAAATCAATAAAAAAAGCCCTGAAAAATGTATGATTAGTAATTAAAGTCATTTGTTTTAAAGATTAAATTTTTAAGCGTTCTGTCGTTTAGTTTAGTTTAGTTGTTTGTTTCCACCTTTTTAAGAATATTCACGTGTAAATGTGACGTTCTCTAAAAATCAGATTTACTGCTTAAAAAATACAGCCTTATTAATCGAATTTCTAATTAAAAAATAGTTAAGTATTTTTAAAATTTAAAATATTAAAATTATTTAGATCGTCGGAGTGGCGACTACAGCGCGGACGGTCTCAGTGTCAAACCCGATTTAGGAATATTTAGGAAAATCCAAGACATTTTTACAATGCTTACAAAATAGCCAATTTGATAGTCAGGGCTGTCGTGACAAGTGTGTGGTCCTGGTCCCACTTAAAAAAGTGCATCACTTTTGTTTAATAAAAAAAATCATATAAAACATTTATTTAAGAAAGTGTACAATAAATTCAAAATCCGATACATTACATACCATACAAAATACAAACATTAAATAAAAGGAGAATTTTTAAATTTGTATTGCCTCATCTGCCTCGTCCACTTCCTCACTTTATGGTTAGAGAAATCTTTAATCACCTCGTCATAATCAATTTTTATTGCCAGGTCATGTTGTATTTATTGATAGCAAAGCTAGGCCGTTTAATCTTTCCTGGAGCATTGATGATCTACTGAAGCTGAAGCTCTTTATTGCTGAAAGTTTACTAAACGCTCTTTCACCTTCGGCAACTCTTTACAGATATTATGCAAAAAATTTCGGGAAAAACATCGTGATATTTATAAATGGTATTTAATAAATTTAGTCCTGGTATAACATCTTTAAACATGGCGTTATAAATCTTTTTAATGTGATTGATTTCGTCTTTCGAATATTTATTTATTAAATTATTGCACGAGTCAGAAATTTCTTGACGATTCATTGTTTTAAAATTTAATATCTGTGAAAATAAATTCTGAATGTTTTTTATAGATGTGAAACGCTTGCGAAGTTGGGAAATAATTGTATCCAGTATAACTAAATACAGTTCTTTTAAAATGCCCTTGTGTACCATCCACATCTGCACTTTCTTCATCTGGTCGCTTTATTCTCTTCGCTTTTGTCTCTTTTTCGACATTTCCCAATTTAATTGCAACAAGTGTAGCTTCAGAGCGAACATCTTGCCACTTATTTCTAAAATGTTCCAGTTCTTTCAGAAGAGACTCAACATTTGCTGTTGCAATATCAATCGATATGGTACTAGATTGCAATATTTTGTTTCGTTCGCTAAGGAAAGCTAAAATTTTAAACCAAATTGTTGCAAAAAGTATTGCTTTGAAACTTGAAAAATATCGTTTTAGAGCAACAGCTTCAGAATGCTTCCTTTGATAATTTCCCAGTCAAAATTAAACCCTCTAAAGCTTTTAAAATACTTGGAAGATTCCGAGCAACCGGTCGAACCATATCAATTCTACAACTCCAGCGAGTTTGAGGTAGACCATGAAGAGAACAGCCAGTTTCTTCTAATAAAATTTGCCATCTCATTGGGCTTGAACAAAAAAATGCAAATAAACGCTCCAAGTTTCAAAAATATATTGTACTTTCCGAACAACATTTAGCTGCATTTACGCCCACTAAATTCAGTGAAGTTTCATTTTCTTTTTTAATAAAGGGCCGAAACACCTTGTATTTTTCCACTCATATTTGTAGCACTGTCATATCCCTGACCTCTGCAGTCTTGTATGTCAATTTCTAGTTGATCGAAGCGTTCTGATAATTTTTTGCTATTTCTTCTCCAGTTTTATGATAAATACCAAGAAATTCTATATATAAACCTTTCAAGAATTACCCAATTTTGAGTTAAAGAATCTTCGAAAACATATCATAGTATTGAAGCATTTTGTTCGATATGTGACGAATCTGGAGTTGAGTCACAAATTATTAAATAATAAATGGGCCTCATTCTTTCGCTTAAAATTTTGTTTAATACAAAACACAGTTATGTAACACGTCGGGGCCCGACGCGACGGTAGGACCCTTTTCGATGCCGGGCCCGTGACAAAAGTCTCAGATGTCACTTTCTTTAAAGCTTGAAAATACATTTTTCCCTTCGAAACCTCGAATTTCAAGTTTTATTTATTCACTTCCCAACTAAATTTTCATATGTAATATACCAAGGGACAGGTATATTGCCGGAAATTTTTTCGAACCGCTCATACCCGAGGGTTTGTTTCGAGAGAACTTCACGAGGGCGCGTGACATGCGAGGGCGATTCTCAAGAAAATTAAAAAAACATATTTGATTGACACAAACTAGGCCCTGCTTGTTAACGGGCGCTGTGTTGCAATTGGCTAGCTCGGTAACTAAAGACAAGAGGCTGAACATAATTATTTATTAGTTTATTACTAACAAAAAAAAGTCTGCATACAAAAAAATACAAAAAAAAATGTCTGTATACAATCGTTAATTGGAAAATTGTAGTTAATAATGAAAATTAGCCATAGTAAGGCCGAAGGCGGCAGGGCGTCGACAATGGTGGACGGGAACTTCGATCAAACGTGCAGGGATGTTGATCCTGACCAAACATGCAGAGAAATCGATCTTGAACCAACACACCGAGACGTTTATGATGAGTTGGATTTATAGCCCGAAAGTCCGAAGCTGCTCTTCCACTGGCTTTCGAGGGGTGGGGTAGAAGTGGCAAAATCTGACAAAATCCCTGTGTTTTCATTCTTCGGAAATAACTGTCTCAAATCTAGTTACTGATTTGTCAATTTGTCTAGTAGTTATCATCGTCCTGGTGGCGTTAGGACGCATTGTTTGATACCCCACACGACCTGGTTGAGTCGAGCGAGAAAGGGTTTATCGCGGTTTGACACCTCTCGTGAATAAAAACCACGAGATGCTCCGCAGAGGTGTGTAATAGCAGGTAGATGTTTATAAAGTTACGGAAGCAGTTGACTTGAAGAGGAGTTTGATATTAAGATGTAGTATTTTTTGTAGCTAGATTTAAATAACAGAAAGTTTTACCAGAAATTATTTTTTATTTAGGCGAAAATTAGTCCCGCTGAATTAATGGATAAAATTCGGTCCTTCCGCACCGCGCGTAAGTAGGCTTAAGCGGAAGGACTCAGCTGGCAGTTTATAGCGCAGGCTGTTGAATAACAAATTCGGAAACCCTTTTTTATGGGGTTAATAGGAGCAATTTAAAATTTAAAAAATGCTCGGACGAGTATTGAAGTGTGTCTTCTGATCGTCAGATGAAGGGAGAATTTATAGTCAGAAAGGAAGAAAGGGGTTTGTTAGAAAGTTCCTTCCGTTTTTTGAAAGTGTTAGGGGTCTTTGAATGTCAATTATAGCGTATCGCCGGCGAAAGTCGAGGACACAATCGAAAATCGTGATTATTTTGTTTAAGTTTTACAAATACAATTTTAATTTTCCTTCCGACACTTCGAATTTCAAGTTTTTGATATTTGTTTCGATTTCTTATTTGATTATTTTATTTGATGTTTGAAAAGACATTTTTAATTTTCCCTCTAAAACCTCGAATTTGAGGTTCTATTTATTCGCTTCCCAACTAACTTCTCAAGAAAATTAACAAAAGAACATTACACAAAATTATTTTAATTTCGCATTTGGTTATTGTGTTTTTAAGTTTTGGAAATACATTTTTAATTTTCCTTCCAAAACCTCGAATTTCTAGAATTATTTATTCACTTCCCAACTATGTAAATTCTCAAAAAAATTAAAAAATATTACAAAAATTTGTTTTAATTTTGTTTAAGTTTTGCAAATACATTTTTAATTATTTCTCCGAAATTTTAAATTTCAGGTTGTTTTTTATTCACTTTCCAGTTAAATTATCAAGAAAATTAAGAATCATTACCTATAAGTACATATTTGTTTTAATTTTTTATTTGATTATTTTTTAAAAAGCTTCGAAAAATCTATCTTTTGTAATTAAAAAAAAATGTTTTAAAGATTAAAATTTTAAGGATAAATATAGATATGTTCCCAGAGGGTTTTCAGCATTTTTGCCTGAATTTCAGTTTGCTTTCCTTATAATCAAAAATATTACCAGGCAAAGGTGTTCACTAAAAACACACGCGTTCTAAAAAAAATCTTCAACGCTTTTACTTTTAAATAAAAAACAAAACATTTCAAGAATAAACAAACACATGTTAACTGTTTCAAAATATTCCATTCGTACGTTGCTTATCCCCTTTCGACGTGCCAAATTTCACAAAGCACGTATGAAACATATGTGGAATGCTTTACGATTACATAAACCCACATGCGGACCATAAATGATTAGAACCATAAAACTTATCAGAACGCCAACACATCTCAAATCATCATTAGTGGCACTACTAAGTTTCTGTACTCAATTAGCGTTTTTAATAAATATCGGCCTTTTAATTAGGCTTCCAGTAGAACACTTAACGTTATCTCGAACTTCAACACTTGTTAATTGCCTTTACAGACTTGAAACCATAAATTACTTAACGTTGGCCTAGTCTTGTTATGAAGCTTGAAAATATTTAATAAATAATTATTCTTTGTTATATTTTGGGAAAATGGTTCTTTTCTTTAATTAAAATTCTTAGAGCTGTTAGCATTTTTAAAAAATTCATTTAACTATGTATTTTAATAAAAGAGTTGTCAAACGTTTTTAAATTAGACCAAAAAAGAGGTTATAATTACATAATTTGCAATGAATACCCACATTAATGCTTCGGTGCGTCTATTCACCTCGATTATTTTTTATTCATAATGCTTTTGTGAGGCTATTTTTGGCAGTATACATAATTTAAAAGCATCCAGAATGTTCCTTGAAGGTTATGTAAGCAGGTTTTGACGTGTTTTCTTTAATTTTCTTGAGAATTATGCTGAGAACAAATAGAACTTCAACTTCAAGAAGTAGTTTCAAACCTTAAACAAAATAATCAAATAAGAAATGAAAACAAACTGATTTTTTACATTTTCTTGAGGTTTTGGAGTGAAAATTAGAAATGTACGAGGGTTGTTCTATGAAGCACGTTTAAAGGCTGTAAAGCAACGAATTTAAAAGAAATCTCCATTAACATTAAGGCACGAGTCCCTCTGGTGCACTAATCTACAGATTCCCTGCTGCTAAAATTCCTGCGGCTGTTTGTAGAACCATTCTCTAACAGCAAGCTCTTCCTCAGCGTCCGAATTGAAGCGCCGCTCCTTTAGCGATTGTTTTAATGGGCCAAACACATGAAAATCGCACTGGGACAAGTCGGGACTGTAAGGTGGGTGTTATAAGACTTCCCAACGCATACGATCGAGCAAATCTTGAACCGTTCGGGCTACATGGGGGCGTGCAGAAGGATCACACAGTTTGCGAGATTCCCGGGACGTTTATTCTTGATACTGGCACGTAATGTTAACACAAAATTCTTTAAAATTTAAAAGCAGCACACGTTCGTAATCAAAAAATACAGTCACCATTACTTTTCCTGCTGAAGGTTGGGATCGACATTTTTTCGCCTTCGGAGATTCTGCATGCTTCCACTGCATTCTCTGGCGCTTGGATTCTGATTCGTAGTGATAACACCAAGACTCATCGCCGATCGCCGGTAACAATTTGGTGTAAAAATGCAGTACCTTGTTGTTGATAACGTATCAGATGCTGTAGTGATAAGGCCGAACGCAAATTCTTCTGCTCGTTAGTAAGCAGTCATGGAATCCACCGAGCAGCAACTGTGTCATAGTCAAGACTATGAATAATGGAATGAACAGTTCCCACACTAATGCTCAACATTTCTGAAAGTAAAACAATTTCCAACTGATACTGCAACGCGAGCATGTCCTGGACGGGCCAGATTTGTAGTAAATTCTCTTCCTTGTCGAAATCTATTGTACCAGTCAACCAACCACTGCCGTATGAGAATAACTATAGTCACCATAAACAGCTTTTATTCTCGTATAGATTTCCATTGGCTGACATTCAGCGGCCAAAAACTGAATAACAGCACGCAGATTATCTTTGGACGGTTTTTCTGCCATTTTCCAACTTAACCATAACGCTTAGAAAGAAGCAAACAGCAAATACTTCTAATAAACGCGTCTCTAGTACTTAAACAATCAATATAAACAATTGAATTCCGTTGTCGTGGCGATGAAGTCGCGGCTGCGCAGTCCCTACCTCAAATTCGGGGTTTTGGAGGAAAAATTAAATATGTATTTTCAAACCTTTAACAAAATAATTAAATAAGAAATTAAAACAAATTTTTGTGACTAACCTTTCGGTTTTAATTTGTTCTGCAAGAATAGTTTACAATTCTGACAAAACATGTAGTGATTTACTAATTATAATTCAAATTTTAAAGAACTTCCATTAACTAACTTTGGTAGCATACATGAATTTGCTATTTGCTTAGGCTTAGATTAATTTGAGATTTAATAACAAAAATGCTTTCATAGCTCCCTTGGAAACTACTCGTACCAACAGATTAATTCCTAAAAATCAAATTTTACCAGATGTTGCAACAGAAAACAATCAAACGTAATATCGTAACAAATGTATGTTACTACATAACCCAGTAGTTCTGATTTAATTTTAAAATTAGCGGATGTCATGACCTTCTGTATCTTGTTATTCGATTACATATGCATATCGAATTTATTCATGGCTTATGTATCGGTATTTTTCAAATCATCTTAGTGGAAATGGCGTGTCCAATCTGTTCACGGCTTGTTGTTACGTGATTTGTCTATTTATTTAGTTTTTAGTTAATTTAGTGCCTTTCTAATTAATTATGTAAATTTACACCATTATTCTTTCTAACAAATAGTGAAATTCAAGACTCAAAAATGAGCCTCTACAAGACTGCCATACAAAATATGCACTTTATGAATGTTTACAGTAAGGTTTTTGTATTTATTTATTTACTTTTTTTTATAATCATCGCTTTTAAGAATTATTGTAAATTTCAATTGTAGCTACGTCAGAAGAGTACACACTCATCGAATATAAATAAATGACAGCTAACGGTTAATAAGCAAATTTTTATAAAATTACCAAAATAAATTTACGATTAGTACGTAATTAAAACCGCATTCCTACATAAAATTTTTATTAAAGTCTTCCGTTAGGTGTTCGATCGTGGATACCTTGAAATATTTGTAAGCAAAAGGCTATTTTAGTCTTGCATGGCTAGTGTTGCTTGTCACGTAATCGTCCATCTTTGGTAGCATTGTTATTTATAACATATCAATATCGTTTGTCACAGAAGAATTAATTAATTGTACCCGAATGTCCTTAACGATAACATTTGCATTATCTACATCCAATCATTGAATTATCTACATTCAATTTTATTTCCTTATTTTGTTTATTTTATTTTTTTAATTATTTTTTTAAGGCTTATTCAAAAATTTGATTTTGTTACGTTAATAAAATTGTCAATATTAGGCATCAAAGTTCTTGAATTAGAATAATAAAAAACATGAATCTGAAAGGTCTCGTCCTGTGGATGTTTTTGTTGACGAAAAAATAGGCCTTTGGGTTTTCAAAATTAATTTTGATTTCTTAACTTTGTTATTAAAAAATTGTAGCTTAAGTTTGTTCTGCATTTTTGATTAGAATAATAAAAAAACATGAATCTGAAAAGTCTTATAATGTTGACGTTATTTAATACAAAAAATAGGCACTTGTGTTCTCTAAATCTATTTTGATTTATTAACTTTCGTACTAAAAATTTGTAGTTTAAGTTTTGTTTCCCATTTTTGATTAGAATAATAAAAAAAACATGGATGTTGTTAATTACAAACAATAGACTTTAGGGTTTTCTGGGTGTATTTTGATTTATTAACTTTGATACTAAAAATTGTTAGCTTAAGTTTTGTTTATCATTTTTTGATTAAAATAATAAAAATCATGAATCTGAAAAGTCTCTAAATGTGGATGTTATTTATTACAAAAAATAGGCTTTTGGATTTTCTAAATTTATTTTGATTTATTAACTTTGTTATGACAATTGAAAAGCGCAAGAAAGGGAAAGGCAAAAGGAAAGACAAAATAATTAAAAGTCTGCAGAAAAGAGAAAATTGCAAATTCGAAGAAAATGTGGAGAAAACGATTGAACAGGAGCTGAAAAAAAGAAAGCCATAGTTGCAAAAGTACTATTGGAACAAAAAACAAAACGATGAAAAATAAATCTCAAGGAGAAAAACTCTATATTGAAAACGACTTAACTGCCAAGGATGTGTCTATTCAAAAAACGATTTTTTGGGAAAGAAGAAACAAATACGGGTAGTGAAATAAAAATAGGGTATAAGAAGCTATCAATAGATGGGCAAGATTATGTGTGGAACGAGGCAAAGGAAGAGCTTGTTCTACAAAGTAAACCTGGTCCAAAAAACTAGCAAACCAACCCCAAGATCGCTCGATAATGATGACGACCCAAGCAATAGAAATGGTAAACGAAGTTAAGGAAGGTAAAAGTAAATTAAAAAAGGAAAAAGAAAAGGAGTCAGTTAAGTTCATAAATAGCAAAAAAGATAAAGAAGAAAAAATGCAATAACAATTGCAACATGTAACGATAAAACGATGTTAACTACCGGAGAAATGGAAGAACTAATCAATACAAAATAAAATACTAGATGGAAAGGAGAAAAATAAACAGGACGAGAATGGTACAGCAATAAATGGAAGGATTTCATATATCTTCTTGAAGTGGCATGCCCTTTACAGGGCGTTGCCGATCTTCTCTCCATATGTCTGTGGTGTGCGTATCAAGTGGCCTATAGACGTAGGGGATTTACAGCTTAACGTGGGCTCCGAACCCCGGAATACTTCTACTCCTGAGAAAACTTACTAGGAATTTCATATATAAGATTGAAAAATAGACAAGACAATTGGACAATAATAAATGTATACTCACCAACGGAAGAGAGCAGCGAAGAAGAGAAGCAAATATTCTACGATAATTTAGAAGAAGCCTGCGAATCTATACCAAATCACGACATTCTGATACTACTGGGTTATTTCCATGCAAAATTGGGAAAAGGGAAAGTATTAATGAAGTTATTGGAAAGCACTCACTGCATAACAGAACAAATGATAATGGCATGAGGTTCTGTAACCTGGCAACATTAATAAATGTGAGCATAATGAATACAACATTTCAACATAAACCAGAATACAAAATAACATAGTTGTTGCTTATCTAAACAACAGATAACCAAATTGAGCATGTGTTATTAACAAAAAAGAGGGAAAGGTGAGATCAAATAGAGGAGCAATATTTGTAGATGCAGACCACATACTACTATTAACAAAATTAAATATGAAGGTAGGCATACAGAAGAATTAAGAGTAGAAAAATAAACAACGATATATATTATAGAAACAATAAATTCGAAACTTCAAGAGAACCAACCAGAAACGTAGACCGAAGAATAATGGAATCAGTTAAAAAACGTTATAAAAGGTACAGCGAACGAAGTGATAGGAAGAAAAACAACGCTAAGACGAAATGGATGGTTTGGTAAGGAGTGTGAAGAAGCATTTAAAAGAAAAAAGAGGAAATGATAAAATGGTCAAATACAAAAGAAGAAAACGTCCATACAAGATATAAGGAATTAAGGAAAGAAGCAACTCTTCAAGTAGAAGAAAGAACAGTGGATAAATGAGAACATGAATGCAAACTGTATAACTTAGCTTCATTAAGAAACAGACACAGAATAAGAAAGTAACAATGAGCTCATTAAATATGGTGGAGAACAGTTGAAAGAAAGACTGTTCAAACTAATCAGTAAAATATGGAGGGAAGTAGTGATGCGAAGCGAGTGGAAATCAGGTTTGATGGCTCCAGTATTAAAAAAGGGGATCCAAGGAATCCAATTATAGGAATAATGTTGCTGAATACAGCATACAAGGTGGGAACATCATTGATCCAAAGAAAACGTTAAAAATAGACGCAATTCATATCATAACACAAACCATAAAGAAATGTTACAAACTTGCAATGAGCCGAGAGAAAATAAGAAGGACGAGCATTGAAGTAGGAGTGCCCACAAAATTGAAATGTCCATGGAAGGATCAAGTACTGCGGTGATAACAGAAAAAGGGAGGCCTGAAGAGTTCACAATAAATAAAGGTGGCGACAAGGAGGTGCCCTCTCTGCAACAAGAGGGAGCAATGAAAGCAGTAGGAAAATAGTACAGATAGTAGCCTACGCAGATGATGTCGTGGTGCTAGCAAGAGGCCAGAAGAGCTTGACTGAAACAGTTTAAAAAAATGATAGAAGAGACACGAAATAAATCAAGACAAAACGATGTACATGCGGAGGTGTAAAAAGAAGACGAATAAATTAGGGAGTGATGCAGATAGATAATAAATATCAGTTTGAGGAAGTAGAAACCTTCAAATACCTACGTACATTAATTACGGGAACTAATGAAAGAAGCAAAGCGATTAAACATCGAATACTTACAAGCAGGAAGCATACTTTAGATACAAAAGATTACTGAAAAATAAAAAGTTGAGTAGCATAACAAAACTTAAAAAATACAAAGCGACAATACGCACTGTTACTAAGTACCTACGCAGCCGAAACAATATGCTTATCAAGAACAGATGAAGATAAGTTAAAAATAGTTGAAAGAAAAGTAATAAGAAGAATTGATGGATTAAAGAAAGTATGAGTAGAGGGGTATAGGCGATTAATGAACAATGAAATTGATGACATACTAAATGGCGAAAATATAGTGAAATTTATTAAAGCACAGAGGTTGAAATGGTACGGACACGTATACAGGGTGTTAGGTAATGCTTCTGCCAAACGTTAAGGGTGGGTTTGCAACGATAAAAGGAATAAAAAATTCTTATACCACTTTTTTCTCAGTTGCTTTTTCGACCTTTTATTATTTTGTGGTTGTTAATAAAGTTGATGTATTAGACTCTTAATCATCCGTAAAAATTTTGTTGTTGTATCTTTAACCCTTTGTTTTTGTTTTTCCCGAGAATAAAAAGTAAAATTAAAGCATGCTTTTTCTCGGAAACTATGCATATTAGAAAAAAATTGTATAACACTTTTTTTACTCCATTTGTCATTATAAAGCTATTCCCAAAGTTTAGCAGAAGCATTACCTAACACCCTGTATAGGAAAGATAAACAAGCTACAGTGAGAAGATTTACAGAATGGAAGCTAGGCGAAAACCGACAAAGAGGAACACCAAAGATAAGATGGAAAGGCCAGGCTAAAGAAGATAAAATACAGAAGGAGATCAAAGAATGGATAATAATTGAGTGATAGGAAAAAATAGATGTCATTAATGCAAAGAGCAAAGTCGCCTCACTGTCTATTGTCTATAGTTTATAAGAAACAAACAAAGTTAAATGTGGAGTGATTCACCACAACAATTGCATAAGTGAGCTGCAAGTGGAGCGGTTCCTACTCCCTAGGGCGTGTATAACCTCATATTAGGCTTAAAATAAGAAAAATATTTATTACAAAAATAGACTTTTGGGTTTTCTAATTTTATTTTGATTTATTAACATATTAACAACATTCTAAGGCTTTCGTAGCTAAAATTTCAAAAAACAAAGAGATATTTTCATTAAAAGAGTTTTCTAAAGAAATTTTAACAACTCATAAAGGAAATTCGGACGTTCTTCCTTATTATTCTACAAAAACAAAGGTTCACCAACATTCCAACGAAATTACTAATTCAACTCGTAAAACACGCACTTTCTTCGAAATTTACTGAATCACTCCCGCTTTTCTTGAAATATTAGGAATAAATAGTCATAACATTCACAGTGTTAGTTCATTTCAACTTTTAAAGGTTTTTCTAAAACCATTAAACATAGTACATATCAGATATTTCGTTAAAGAATAATTTGCATTAGATATGGTTTGTTAAGTCAAAAGCATGGGAAAATCCAAGGCATTTTGTAATTAACTCAATTACGTATCGCGTTTATAATTTACTAACCGAAAAACCATCGTTAATGTAGGGTCAATAACTGCTGTTAAAATTTCTAATAAGTGTAGCACATACATATTACCGACTTGCACATGAACTTATTGAGTAAATAAGGAAAGTATTTGATTGAGCAGTCATTAATATAGACACGTCCGATTAATTGTTGATTGTCATTGTCAGATATCTCAGCTTTGATCAATTGGTTCCACTTTTAGATAGCTTGTTCGGTTATACTTACGTTTTTTTTCTTATACAATAATAAGGTGATTCATATTTGATTTACTTTTATTAAGCTTTTAAGCTTTTTACATTGATAAATAATCGGCCTTGTTTATTGCGAAGAACAATTGTACCAAAATTAATTAAGTTTCGTGCGCCTTATCTTAAACTATAATTTTAAACAATAAGTTAAATGAACTGATCTATATATAGATTGGTTAAATTTTTTGCTTTAGTAGGTTTGAAATAATTACCATGAATTCGTATACTTTGTGATTCCAATCGGTTTTGGTAGGTTGCTATTGGAACACTCAAACATTTAACAGGCGAAATGTACACGTAAATTGACGTGTTCATATGTGGAAATTGCTAGGAATTAGCGAGCAATTCATAGCGGTTAATTAAGGAGTAATATCTCAAAATGATATTAAAATTTTAGATGGGATTGCTTGTTAATTCTGATCAAAATTAGATGTTAGGAAGTACGTATTCGTGATGCAATTATTTTCGTATCAGAACCGTTTTAAAATGACCTGAATTCTAAATTCAGTGGAAAATTTGAAAATTATACCTTTTTATGTTTATGTGAAGACCGAGTGTATTGAGGAGAGTGATTAAGTGCGAAAGCAAGTCTAATTGTTGTGGCTAATAACTACTTTAGGTCCATCTTGAGGTTCTTTAAAATTAAGTAAATAGGAGGAGAATATTTTGAACTTTCTAGGATTTTAAGAAGGTGAAATCGAAAAGACTGTTCAATATTTAAGGTTTTGAGATTTTTGTTTAAATACAGGCGAAAATCCAGTGTTTTGCCAATTCCGCATGATTTTCATGATTTTTGATGGATGATTTATGTTTGACTTCTTCTTCTTCTTCTTCCTCACGTGCTAATTTACGTCAGTCTTATTATAATTGTGTCTTGTTTGACCACCTTTTCTTCGGACGGTCGGCGTTTCTTCTGCCTCAAGGTATTGGTATATTTGCTTTGGAATGCGATTTCCATTCATTCTTTCTAAGTGCTGTAGTCATTCGTTTCTATATTGTTTTATTCTATTATTTAAGCTGAAGATGTTTTTAGCTCATTGCGTATTTCGGTGTTTCATTTTTTATCTTCTATTTGATATACTACGACTCATTGCCCTAAGCAATTTCATTTCTACACTTTGCAGTCGTTTTCATTTGCTTTTGTTGTCGTCCATGTTTCGCTCTGACTTACGGAGAGTTCATACTGATATAGTCTTGTAGAATTTTATAGATGTGCCTTGGTTGACTTTATTTTTAAGTGTCGGTCTTATTGTTCCATTAATGTAATTATTTTGGATATCTCTTTCTTCGTTTAGGGATATTAGACATCTAAGAAAATTAAAGATGTTAATGTGGGATTTTGGGAAAGCTAAACAGAGACTTTGCACAACTTCTTTATTTTAATTGAATTACATTTCATAGTATTTTACCAACTGTCTCGCAGGTTTACCGCCGTTGTCACCCTTTTCGAGCACACGTCTTACTACCCTCACTCACCCGATGGACGCCGGACCCCCACCTGAACATTGTTCGTCTGCTATAATTCCCACATTAATTTGTTTCATGGTTTGATTATGCAGAACGATTTTAGTTGTTGATATGCTCATGTTATAGTCTTCCGTTATTTGGCTCAGTCTAAATGTCACGGATTGCAAGTAGTCCTCGCTTGTTGCTATTAGTTACTTGCTCATCTGCGAAGATCATAATCATCACAGAGTTATCATTGTTTATAGTAAATATATAGGAACGCATTAACTCCTTCCACTTACGTAGAGGGTCGTCCATACATATATTAAATAATGTTGGCGACATACTACAGCCCTGTCCTAAGTCCTGTATTTATTATTTATTTTTGTCTATTTGCCCTGTTATTCATATTTGTGTCTCTTTGTACATCTATTTTATAACTCCTATTAGATGTTGTGGTATGCCTCTGTTCGTTAGTATCTCCCACATTTTATGACTCAGTACTCAATCAAATCTGTCTTTTATATAGTCTGCGAATATTATGTGGATTTTCCGGTTGAACTCTTGATGTTTTTGAATTATTTGTTTTAAACAAAAAATATTATTCGTGCACGACCTGCCTCTTCTGAGATCTGTTTGTTTTTCTAATATAGTTGTTTCAACCTTTACTTAATTATTCTGAAGTATATTTTATGGGCTGTATTTGACAAGCTGATTGCTCTATAAATTTCGCAGAGTGCCCTATTCTTTCTTAACTATTGGTACAATTTTTGCGATTTTCCATTCTTCTGGTATCCTTCTAGTCTTGCAGCACATGTTTATTAACCTTAGAAACCCTTTTTGACTTCTTCAGAGTTGTATTTATGTAATTCACTGGTTATTTCGTATTGTAACGAGACGCGTCAGCGGTTGTGGAGAGCACGTGTGAGATCGTATGCGTAATCCGCCGACAGAAGTCTCTGGAGTTACCGCGAATGATCGAGATGCGTCATCGTTCTAAAGCCCGCATTGGTATAAAGGCGCGTTCCCTGAGCAAGCGACCAGTCTACCAAAGCCTACCAATAAGTCACAATCATGTGTGAATATAAATAAACTGTAGAAATAAATTAGTTAGTGTTTCAGGTTAATGTTAGTGTTGAGTTTTTAGTGTTTAAGTTGTTGTTACGTGTTAATTATTACGTTGTTTAAATTTGTTAATAAATAATTCACCGTTTTAAAAACGTTACAGTATGTTCTGGTGGCTTTCCTGTTTTACGTCAGTGCTTCGTTTAATTCTGTAAGGTCCACTTTGTCCATCTGTGTTCTATTTTCTTCGGTTATTGTTGGAATTACATTTGTGTTGAATCATAATATTTTATAATATTTTAGCCATTATTTTGTGTTAATGGTCGTGATATTGGCCACATCTTTCTCTTTGTTGTTTAAATGTTTCAGTACTTTAGAAGCAAGCAAGCTGCCAGTGTGCGTCGTTTTCGATTCTGCTTATAAAAGTGTCCCATTTGTTTTGCCTTAGACTTCTATGTATTTGTTTAACTTCTTTAGTTTTCTTATCATATTATTTTTTATTTCCCTGCTTCTTCTAATTCAGTGCTCCATAGATTAAATTTTTCCGGCGTCCAACAGCTTCAAAAGCTGCTTTCTTAATTATCTTGTTAAGGTTGGACTATTCTCTTTCGATATTATTACCTCTGTGTTCATACTTATTTTGTTCGGTCCCCTTTGGCATGTTTGTCTCCCAGATTCTTCTTGGTATAGGTGTGTCTTTAGCGTACCTGTTATTTTTCCTTTTAAACGATTTGGCTTTTATGTTCATATTTGTGCATGGAAGGTAGTGATTTGACGCAGCTCAGTTCAGAAGCCGCGTCATTAGCTAAGAAGTAGTCGATTGTCAAGTTGTCCTCCAACAGTCCACGTATATTTATGTGTTCTTTTGTGCTTGAAGAATGTATTCATTATATTTGTGCTATTATAGCAAGCAAAATCGTTTATTTTTGTGCCATTTTTATTTATAATATCTTCATTATGTGTACCAATTATTTTGTCGAATGAGGTTCTTCCTTTTCGGGCATTGAAGCCATCTCCGATTAAGACATACTCATTTTTTCCTGTATTATCTAATGTTGTTTGTAATTGTTTACAGAATTGTTTTGTTCTTTCTTCCCTTCTTCAGGTGCATAAATACAAATAAAAGTGTAATTTCCTCTATTTTACATCTTATACTTATCTTAAGAATATGTACATTCTTTCATTTATCCAATTGTATGAGGTGAATCGGCTCCCAACATTAGCTCTATCATCTCTGTCATTGTGTATTTCCCCAAGTCACAGCTTCCTTTTAGCTTTTTCTTAGTTTCAGTTCTTAGAGCGATATCTAGCTGTTTGTTTGTTATGCCACGTCCATTCCAACATCCTACATTTAAATAAAGTTTTATTCCCAACTTATTATTTCTTAATCGTTTGCGTTTCATCGGCATTTGACCCAATGTCCGAGGCTTGATTAGAGTGATTGAAAGTCAAGGATGTTCCTGAACAGGAGACTATCCTGTAGTAGGTAAGGGCGGTGAAAGAGCTGCTTCCTTAGAGCTTTCGTTCAAACTCCCAGTTAAACGTCTCTTCAGTTGGTAAGAGTTTCTTTATCTACCATTTCCTGTAGATAAGTTGTTAGGTTATACCGCCTTTACTCGGCCGTCAGAGCCACGTTTGGTATAACCAGCGTGTACCGCTTGAAGGTGAGGTTGACTTTGAGTGTTTCGCTTAATCGCCTCATTTAAACATTGTTTTGTTTGACCTATGTACACTTCATTACATTGTTTACAATTTATTTGATAGATAATAATAATCCCAGCTTTTGTCTCTTCATGGCTCTTTGAGTTGTTTGGAGTTTTTCATTGACTGTTTTGTCAGGGTCCATGTTTGGCCGCCGTATGTTAAAACAGGCATGAGACATTGTTCAAGCAATTTACTTTTAAGTTAGATGGGAATACTATGATTTTTCAGAGGTTGGCTCAATCTAGCAAACGAGGTCCATGCTAATCTTCTTCTCCTACTTATTTCTATCCTCTGGTTTTCGCAATCTTGTGTTATCATGTGCCCACGATAGACATAACCATCGACACTTTCAATTTGCACATTATTTTGCTTTTATGTAAGTCCATGTTATGGCCGATTTTAGCTGACTCTATGTCTAGTTCGGTTAACATTGCCTGAACTCTTCTGGATTCTCTGAAATTATTACGATGTCATCGGCATATCTTAGGTTGTTTAGTCTCTTGTTGTTTATTGGAATGCCTTTATATTCCCATCTAAAGTAAGTGCGAACAGCTTGGTTGACATATTCCTCCCTGTATTTTGATTGGCTGTGTCATGTCATTTATAAGTTATGTTTATCTCCAGTCTATTCTGGTGTTATTAAGAGCTTCTTCAATTGCCCAGAGCTCCACCGAATGCTTTTTAAAAATCCACAAAAGCCAGAGTCTTTTAGTAGTACCCTCACCGTCAACAGATGTTCGTAGGTGCTATAATCTTTGCGAAAGCCAGCTTGTTCTTTTGGTTGATAGTCATTCTTTTTATTAATTAGACATTGTGTTAGACTTTTTGTGAATAGTTTGAATACATGAGCTAGCAAGCTGATAGGTCTGTAATTACCGTACAATATCACAACAACAGCATTGTTCTAGTTTTCAGGTACTTTCCTCCCGAAAGGCATAAATCGGACGTATTACTAAGTTTTCCTGCCGTCTTCTTTAAACATTAAAACATTTCTGTGAGTACTTTATCTTCACCTGGCGCTTTGAGGTTTTTTTATAGCTTGTAATGCATGCTTGATTTCTTTTTAGTCTGTCAGGGATTTCTTCTGAACCTACATTATCCCTTAGAATTTAGAATACAAAGTAGTAATAATTCGTCTAGTTTAATTACATTTTTATTCAGAAATGATGTATGGGGCAAGAATATAAAGTGATACAAGGCTAGCACAAACGAAGAATTTATAAAGTTGTTATGCAAAATAATATTTTAACTAGCCTTGTTTTAATTTTATTTTTATTCCTAAGATTTCAATCAGCTTGTATAGACTGCAATTTATCCGGATTAAATTAGAAAACTACAATATTCAAACTATCTTGGCATTTATTCGCATGGAGGGTAACTGGAACTGACATTTCAAAGATTATTAAATTTAATTACCTCATTTGAAATGCATATCAAGGCATTACGGCCTTATTTTTAAATGATCGAACGATGATAGTTATTTTAAACTTTTTTTTTCTAACTAAGTTTGCGCTTAAGGTTAAAACTCGTAGATTATTTTATAATTCTATCTTGATGATTTATGTTATGTCTTAATTAAGTATTGCATATATCAACATTCCGGATACTAAAAAGAAAAAGTTAACATGCAACACCAACTAACCCCGATTGTCATCAACAAGTCCATTGCAAAAAAACCGCTAGTAATTTATTACTTAATCTAAATATGACATTGCCAAAGTTGCACTGGAACAGTTAATATTTGTCACATATAACAATGCAAGATTTATAGATTATTAAACGCAGGTGTTATAAATTATAATTTATTTTTAGATGAAATGCTGGAGGCGGAAAGCCGCGGGGTCGTCGGACGGGTTCAAGATTTAGAACGTCGTGTTCTGGAGCAAGGCGATGAGTTGGTCTGTCTCAAAGCTACCCTAGCCGAAGCCCTTCGGAGAGTAAGCATCCTCGAAGGGATGCGCCTTCCACATAATCTCACTCAAGTCTCTTCCACACCAAGTACACCTGTTAGAAATGGAATCCACAAGGAACAACTACGGTTAAGACAACCCCTTTCTAGTGCCAAGTTAGTATTTTATTTACATATCTTAATTTTCTTTATTTGTTTATTAGTCCATACATAGGGCAAAGGCCTCTTTTGCATAGCCCAATAGAAAAACAAAATTTTAAAAATTCCTTAATTTTTCAAAAAATTTAAAAAGTTAAGTATTCCGATTCAAAATTTCTTTGGAATTTAAAAATCGAAAGCGAAATCGGAAGTATTTTGTGGTTCGAACAATACACATTTTTCCTGTAAGTTTCATTGTTTAACTTCAAAGAATAATTATATTTTTTTTTATTTGCAATTCTTAATTCCTTTTAAACTAGTATAGAATTTACACTTTGAGTTTGCATCAACTTTCCTTCTTTGTCCTTTAATTGTAATGTTCAATTAGTTTTCTTCAATGTTTCCATTTTTTTGCAAACTAGAATATACAGGGTGTCCAGTTTAAAACTGACCCTGAAATTGTTTAAATAGGCAGCACACATTGCAGGTACAAGGCGATTTTAATTAAGAAATCAGAAGTTACCTGCGAGTCGCCTAAGTATTTACACAATTTCAGGCTCAAAGTTTTAAAGTGGACAGCCTGTATTAATGCTCTGTTCTTCCATAACAATCTAAAAATGCACACATTTTTCGCTGCTTTGTTTTTTTTTAATTGCTTTCAATTATTATTGTCAATATTTAATAAAGTTAAGAAATATTTTATTTAGAAAGAAAAGAAGTAGCATGAAAAATACGAGGGCGTTTAATTATATATCTGGCATAGACCACTTCTGGTTCATCTGGAGGTTTGAAACTTTTTTCACGTTCAACATAACTTCCCTCTACACGAACGCACTTTTCCCAGCGGGGGTTCAATGCTCTTATCCCTTTTTAAAAAAATTCAGAAGTTTGTTCTTCAAAAAACCGTTCTGCAGCATTACAAGCGTCCGTTTCGGAGGAAAAGCGTTGACCCTTCAGAACTTCTTTCAGCTTAGGAAATAGCCAGTAGTCCGATGGAACCAAATCTGGAGAGTAAGCTGGATGTGCAAGTATTTGGAACTTTAATTCTTGCGCTTTTGCCACTGCAATCTTGGCCGTGTGGACTCGTGCATTGTCATGCAACAACTTCACACCACAACGGTTTTTCTTAATTGCTTATTTTAATTTTATTAGTAGTTCAATATAGTATGTGCCTGTAATTGTTTTCCCCTTTTCCAAAAAATCTATTAGGAGAATACCCTTCGAATCCCAGAAGACTGTTGTCATTACTTTTTGGCGCGACAAGGTCGCCTTTCCCTTTTTTGGGGGTGGTGAATCGCAGTGTTTCCATTGTTTCGACTGATTCTTGGTTTCTGGATCATAACACCGGATCCATGTCTCATCACCAGTCACAAGAGTTTCTTCAAATTCTTGTTTATTTTGTCGATACAGAGCCAAAAGTGAAGCTGAATTTTGCACTCGAGCTTCTCCCATTTCTCTCGTTAAAAGTTTGGGAACCCACTTTGCGCAAACCTTGGACATTAGCAGATGATGGCGGAGAATTTTCCAAACAGTAACATAAGAAATTCCCAATTCACGGGCTATCTGATGAGTGGTCACACGACGATTTTCTTCTACTGCTCTATGGACTGAAGCCACTACATCATCGGTAATAGTGGTTGCAGGTCCACCAGAACGGGGATCATCTCGAAGACTTGTTCTTTGCACACCAAAACTTAATGGTTGAATACGACGGGCAATATTCCTTGTACACTTCCATCATTTCATCTTGGATGACTTTCGGTCCTTTACCTTGAAGAGTCAAAAACCGAATAACTGCTCGCCATTCAAAATTTTCCATTATTACA
This sequence comes from Melanotus villosus, assembly GCA_963082815.1. Lineage (NCBI taxonomy): Eukaryota > Metazoa > Arthropoda > Insecta > Coleoptera > Elateridae > Melanotus > Melanotus villosus. The sequence goes on along the minus strand of OY720421.1, from coordinate 9,575,456 downwards.
AATTCGTTAACATACACTTTTTCAACAAACTTTTTCTCAATGATTTTAAAGATTAGAAATTTGACATTTTACGCCGTAATTCATAATGAATTTATTCATTTGTAAAAACTAAATCAATTGTTTATCTGAACTGGAAGTGCTCAAGGCCAGCTAGATAATTAAACACCCTCGTATGTACCTATATTTTGCCTTGGAAACCTTAACATTTCTAAACAAACAGATTAGGTAATTCAGTTTTTAAGTAAGTCCATTATTATATAGCATCTATTTAAAATTTACGCCATACAATACTGCAATCATCGTAAATCGTGATGTAACCATAACAGCTTTGCGTGATGAGAGTAAAGAACACTGTACAAAAAAAAATTGATGGTAACAGTAATCGACTTCGTATTATTTTACCAGTACAATTATTAGAAGTGTTTTCATTTCATTCTCAGTTTTAAAAAGAAATAACTCACTTCAATTTTTGGCAAATTTTTTGAAAAATAAGTTAATACATTTGAACAACATTCCCAGTATTTGATAAGAATATAACAATAATAATTACAGTAATCACAATAAGCATAGTAATAATTACAATAATAACATGAAGAAATTAGTTCGAAGACTTCCACTGTCAATGTCAGTGTTGAAAGGGCGGTTTCCGAGTTGGGACGGTGTCATTGTTGAGAAAGAAGAACTCAACGTTTCGTCCACTTTTCTAAGGAGCTTCATCGGGAGGAAAAGGAGGACACCAGAAGAGCACGGTAACTCAACGTGTGAACCACGCGAGATGCGAATATTATACATTTCCCCACCTACAACTTGGCCAAATCTTCACATATTCTAAATTCTTCTCACTTTGTAAACCTCATCGACAATCTCATTGTAGACCCTAATGACCTGCTTGTTAGTTTTGATGTTACCACCAAAGTCCCCGTTCCTGACTCAGTAGCTATCATCGAACAGTTACTAGTTCAAGACGGCAAGCCTGCAAGTTCAGCCATTCTCGTTAAAAAGTGCCTTTCCTCCACATATTTCCTTTTTAACAATTCTCCCCTTTCTCCGGTGGTTGCAAACATCTTTATGGAACCTTTTGAGGCAATAGCCCTAGAATCCTTTGATTTAAAACCCAAGGTCTGTTTCCGTTATGTAGATGACACTTTTATTATCTGGCCCTATGGAAGACATAACCTTGCTCCCTTCCTAGAACATCTCAACAATCAACACTCTGATATCAAGTTCGCTATGGAAATAGAATCGAACGGTTCTCTCCTTTTTCTCCTTTTGGTGACCATCTTGCACACTCAGTTTATCGTAAACCAACGCACACGGATGGGTATCTTCATGCCAGTTCACATCATCACCCGGGACAAAAATTCTCCGCAGTTAATTCTCTCGTTCATCATGCCATCACAGTGTCTCAACCCGACGGGCTTCGTAACGAGTTAGCCCATATTCAAGACAGTCTCGTCAAGAATGGGTACAACGAGAGGGACATTAGGAGGATCGCCGAAAAACAATTACACCCCTCCCATTCTGGAAGTTCTCAGAATACTTCTACACCCCAGGCTATTGCCTTCTTGTCTTACATTTCTCAAGTTACTGATCGCATAGGTAGGATTTTCAAAAAACATAACATCAAAACCATATCCAAATCCCATCTAAAAGTGTCACAGATACTCCCTTCAGTAAAAGATAAGCTTTAATCTCTTGTTATGAAGAGGCATCTACAATATCCTTCGTTCTTGTGGTTTATTGTATATTGGAGAAATTGGTCGCTCAGTACACACACGTGTCTGCGAACACAAACGTTGCTGTCACACTCAGTCGTTGCTGAACACTATCACGACACTGGCCATAAAATTTTTTGTTTAAAAAATCATCGATCATTGCCGATTTTCCTCATTCTTTCAATAGGAAAATTCGTGAGGTTATTGAAATCAGCAAGAGCCCTAACAACTTGAATCGTGACGCTGGTTATCTGTTAAACATATGGAAGTCTGTCATCGCTACTGGTTCCGCCCCTGACCAATATAAATTCGCTGCTTTTTGCTGTTTTTTTTTTAGAAGGGTTTCGCCTCTGGTATGGTTGACACGTTGAGTTACCATGCTCTTTTAGTGTCCCCTTTTTCCTCCCGATGAAGCCCCTTAGAAAAGTGGGCGGAACTGAGTTCTTCTTTCTCAACAATGACACTCGGAAAACGTTCTTTCAATAATAAGAATAACATGAAAGTTAATGGGCCAAGATAAAGTTTTTATCCATTGATAAAAATCCAACCAAGAGTTGAGCAAAAATAGGAATATAAAAATTTAATGATAATAGTATGCACTGTGAAAATTACATAAAACCAAAGAGTATAAATTTATAAAACGTAGGAATGGTAGTTAAACTTAGAATATGGAAGAAATATTTATAAATAGCAGAAATGGGAAGAATTGTAAGTTACATGTTCGTAGCTGGAATTTATAAAACCAAGATTTATTTAAATTGTTACATTCTTGCCTTAGTCTGCATTCAACTGAAGAACTTTCTTAATTTATATTCTTATTGTTCGCAGTTGAGGGTGGAGAATCTTTAAATTAAGATCCTGGGGTTTAATTTTGAATTACCTTATTTGTTATCTAAATTTTTATCTCCAAACTTCTGTTTTGTGTTACTTGCTAAAAAGGAAAATCAAATCTCACGCAAACACACAAATAAAACAACCCCTTTTGTGCTTCTGTAGTCGCACCTTATGTTATTTGGTATGCCTATTTCGTCTCCTGACCCCTAACTGGCTCTAAGTAGACAACACACATTACATGCTACAGGTAAACCGTATGGCAGAGGTATGGGTGGTTGCTTATTCAGAGCGAGCAAATGGTTACGAGACAAATTATCGCGATGCATATTTTTACAATTTCAAAACTCAAAAGATTAAATACCAGTATGAAAATTGTTGGTTTTAAATTGTTTTAACAGTTTTTCATTAACATTAAATCTTGTTATTCGGCTTTTTAATGGTTTTACGAGTAAACCTAAAATAATTTAAGATAATTTCCAACACAAAAATTGCTAAATTAAATTATACAAAAGCTAGGAATAGTAATTAAAACATAAAACGGCACTGGTCAACAATCTGGGTCCCTACTGGTGTGCTTTTCTATTAAAAAAACTTCCCTGACTTACCTCTAACCTGTAAGTATATTTGGTTGCCTAACCTTGGGACCCAGATAGTTGACTAGAGCCCATAAAACATAAATTAGAAGAATTATTAGTTACGTTCTTGTAGCTGGAGTTTATAATACTAAGATTTATTTAAATTATTGTTATTTGTTATATCCTTGCTTTGGTCTGCATTCGAGAATTTTTGAATTAAAATCCTAGAGTCTAATTTTGTATTAACATGTGTAATTTGTTACCTGAATTTTAATCTACAAATTTATGTTTTGTGTCACTTACTCGTATAAAAAAGGAAAAATAAATTTTCGCCCATTAAATAAACAAACAAACAAATTTAACCCTTTTACGTTTCTTTAGTCGCGTTTTATGTTGTACGATGTGCCCCTTTTATTTCCTAGCCCCTTACTGGCCCTGAGTAGGCAACACACATCACATTTAAACTTTATGGCAGAGGTATGGTTGGTTTCCTATTCAGAACGAGCAAGGGATTACGAGACACTTTTAAATAAATACCTACTGATTGATGTATGTTTTATCAGTTACAAAACTAAAAAAGATTAGATGCTAATATAAAAACTATTTATGTAAATTTTTTAATTAAAACTAAATCTTGTTATTCCTGCTTTAATAGTTTTAAGGGCAAATCTAAAATAATTAAAAATGGCTAAATTAGATTTTACACAATGTAAGAATAGTTTCAAACTTAAAATATGAAAGAAATATTTATAAAAAGCAAAAATGAGAAGTTACATTCTTGTAGCTGGGGTTTATAAGACTGAAATTGATTTAAATTATTATATTATTGCCTTGGTCTTCATTCTACCGAAGTAATTTGCGATTTATATTTTTATAACTCGCAGCCAAGAGTGGAATCTTTGTTAATTAAAATTCTGAGGTCTAATTTTTTATTAACTTATTTAATTTAGTATCTGAATCTTAATTTGGAAACTTATGTTTTCTTCACTTATTAAAAAGGAAAAACAAATTTTACCTATTAATTTGCAAATAAATGAGATTTTTTACGCTTAGTCGCATCTTATGTTATTGTTCCTTGCTAGCCCCTTACTGGTTCTGAGAAGGCAACACACGTTACACCTCACAGGTGTAAACCTTATGAGAACAGTTGCCTATCCAGAGCGAGCAAGGGGTTACGAGACACATTATTTAAAAGTGATTTTTTTCAGTTACAAAACTCAAACGACTAGATAGTAATATAAAAACTATTTATTTAAATTTTGAGCATGTTTTAATTAACACTAAATGTTGTTATTTTGCTTGAATAAATTTAAGGGCAAGATGATTTGCAACATTTATGTAAGTAAAACCGCTAAATTGAATTATACAAAAGGTAGGAATAGTTACCAACGTTTAAATGTGAAAGCAATATTTCTAAAAAACAGAAATTAAAAGAATTTGAAATTGCATTCTTGTAGCTGGAGTTGACAACACTAAGCTTTATTTAGATTGTTGTATTCTGGTTTGCATACGATTGAAGAAATTGTTTAATTTGCATTTCCGTCACTGGCAGTTGATGATAAAGAATTTTTGAATTAAAATCTCGGGATCTAATTTTGTATTAGCTTATTTAAATTGTTATCTGAATCGCGATCTGCAAACTTGTATTCTAAATCACTTATTAAAAAGAAAAAATGCATCTCGCCCTTAAATAAACAAATAAACACAACCCTTTTATGTCATATTTTGTTGCATTTTACAGTATATGTGTCGATTTTATTTCCTTGTCCCTAACTGGCTCTGAGTAGGCAACGCACATTACACGCTACAGGAAAACTTTATAACGGAGGTATGGGTGGTTGCCTATTTAAAACGAGGCTGTTGGGTGCTTAGTAAAAAAGTATCCGATTTACGCTTTTAATATTCTTTCATTAATACCAAACTTGTTATTCTGCTTTAATGGTTTTTAAGGACAAATCTAAAATAACTACACAGATATTTTACAACACTTTTGAAAGTAAAATCGCTAAATTAAAATATACATAAGGTAGGAATATTTTTAAACTTAAAATATGTGAAGAAAATATTTACCAAACGCAGAAATGAGAAGTTACATTCTTGTAACCGGAGATTTATTAAAATTGCTAAATTATTGTCTTGATCTACATTCTACTAAAGTAATTAGCTAATTTATATTATTATCATTTGCAGTCAAGAGTGGAAAATTCGTTGATTAAAATCCTGGGGTCCAATTTTGTAATAACTGATTTAATTTTTTATTGATTAATCTTGATCTGCAAACTTCTGTTTGTATCATTTATTAAAAAGGAAACGAAAACCTCACCCATTAAGTAAATAAACAAACAAATAAATAAATACAACCCTTTTACACCTTCTGTTTAGGGGCAATTTGTGTTATAGCTACTGTGTCTCCATTTTATTTTCGAACCCTTAACTGGCTCTAAGTAGGCAACACACATTACACCTCACAGCTATGGTAGCGGTATGGATGGTTGCCTATTCAGAACGAGCAAGGTGTTGCGAGACGAATAATTATTTGTTTTCTCAATTACAATATAATGCTAGTAAAAAACTATTTACATTTTTTAACGTTCTTTCATTGATACTAAACCTTGTTATTCTGATTTAATCGTTTTAAGAACCAATTTAAATAATTAAAGATATTTTGCAATACGTTTCTAAGTAAAATCGCTAAATTTAGTTATACCAAAGAGTATAAATTATTATATATTCTTAGGTTATACCCAAGGTAGGAGTACTCTTAAACTTAAAATATGAAAGAAATATTAAATTTATAAAAAGCAGAAATAATTTGTTAATTTATATTTTCGGTCAATTCTTTAATTAAAATTCTGGCGTCTAATCTTGATCTGCAAACTTATATGTTCGTGTCACTTGCTAAAAAGAAAAAGTAAATCTCACCCCTTAAGTAAATAAACAAACAAACAAATAAATAGAATCCTTTTACGTTTTTTATGCGCATTTTGTATTATACGGTGTGCCGATTTTATTTCCTAGTCCCTATCTGGTTCTGGGCAGGCAACATACATTACACCTTAGTTAAACCTTATAGCAGAAGTATGGGTGGTTGCCTATTGAAAAAGAGCAAGGGGCTGCGAGACAAATTATTTAAAAGTGATGCATACTTTTTCAAAAGATTAAGTGGTAATATAAAAAGTATTAATAATACTAAATCTTGTTATTCTGCTTTAATAGTTTTAAAGGCAAATCTAAAATAATTAAAGATAATTTGCAACACAACACTGAATAAGCACTTTTTTGAACAAACTTTAATCAATAAATAATTGCAATTAGTACACTATAAGAGAATTTTAGCTGTAACACAAATTTCAATACGGGGATAAAGGACCCTGAAGCAAAAAATTGGATTTGCTTAATATTTTCTTAACAAAACATCCGTATCCACTAAACATAACAAAATCATTATTTAATAAATGACAGTTAACATTAACTCTGATGGAAATGATCGTAGTACGAACGCCACTGAACTATATTTTAACATCAGTCGGTGATGTTATGCGTTCTTATCGTAAAGCATGTATGTTGGGTAATCTAACATCAATTTTTCTTTGCAGAACAAATTCCGATTCTCGGGAAGTCGGCCGTAGAAGTTATGCTGGTTCTTCACTACCACAGAGGCGTGCTGTTCATTATCAATCAACGGGATCTCTCCACAGCGATAGTCAGAGCTCCAACAGTGTGTCACCAATACCTTCCCCATCACCTCGAGCTACTCCATTACCTGCAGTAACCAAACGTGCCCCCCCTGTAGTAAATAGCCCTCAAAACGGTTCAAATGGCTTACATAAACGTTGGAGTTCAACTGGAGATTTCAACAATGTACTAATAAGTCCACAATCGAAGTAAGTTTCGTTAATAACCGCCTGCAATAAATAAAAAAATCGCCGGCACAAGGCAGAAGGATGCAACTGTTAATAACAATGTGAAAAATTTGTTGGATTTTTGTTGTTCATGTTGCATGTATTTTCTTTTTATTTGTTTTTAGATTTTCTACGAAGTCGTTCTTAAATTTATTTACGAAGCCAAGTGCGGCTATGTCGAATGTAAAGCATGGGTATGTTATACTTTTTTTTTGTTGTACGGCATGTTGTAATTACAATATTGGCTTAAGTAATGCTTGCATGCTCCAGCTTTAATCGTAGGAGTTATGTTGCATTAAGAATTCCTATATTTAAGTGAAACTTAAAAGTTAATAACAGGTTTGTCATAACTCATAAGTGAAACTCTGACACTTATTACTGCAAATTATGAAATTATTTGCGAGATAAGCATGCTAGGAAATAATTGACGATTGTTGCCAGGAAATATGTTTGCAATTTGAAAAGCCTTGTTAACCTAACTCAAATATTTCAAATGTTAATTATGTAAAAGGTAAGTTTGTTAAATTCTTTGTTCCTCATCATTGTTGTTTTAAAAGCGAAGGTCATTCTTAGAAAATAATTTTTATTAATGTCAGTAATTTATTGTATGTTTAGGACCTTTCAAAAGTATTTGGTTTTATCAATTCATGTTTTATCCCCCCCCCCCCCCCCAGTAAGCTTTGGAAAGTCTTTGGAGCACTGCTTGAGGGCTTTTTAAGGCCCATCTTTCGCACTTAGTCTGCTACTTCAGTCTTTGTTTTATGTTTGTCTTACTCCAGCGTTTTTCTTTAACTTTCAGTCTTCTTCGTGCATTTTTTAAACAATTTATTTATAATATTTTCAAGATGTTTAAGACGTCTTGCCGTTGCGTTTATTTTCAAAGTTATGTAGGGTGCCTATTTTAAAATACCATTACGCAACACACAAGGTAACGTAATGTTTTAAAATTATAGTTGCATTGTACCTGCACTGTGTGTTGCCTATTTAAACAATTTCAATCTCGGCGTTTTAAAATGGTCACAGTATTAAGAAAACTTTGGGCCAGTTTTTCTAATATTACACAATTTTTTTTGCAACGAAAATTAGGATTTCACTTATTTTTATTTACAATCAAATGTTGATATAGTTTGTTCTTATTTTATAAATTAGATGGTTATTTTTAGGCGAATTGAAAAAATAAGTAAACTTTTATAAAGCTGTGTTATAATTATTATTTTCTGAGTATTTCACCACCAGTTACTAACATTAAATTAGTAAACCAGATGGCAAATAAATAAATAAAATGTCACAGCCTCGCCGCAACAAAGTTTCAGGAACTATTTTTAATAGAGGAATTTAAAACCTATCACCGCTAGCGGTCGAATGGTTAAGGCAATCGACTACAGCGCGGACGATCTCGGGGTCAAACCCCAGTCGGATGCTCGGTGGGTGGCCTACCCACTACCCAGTCACTAAAAACGATTGGAAACCGAAACACAATGGTGGAGTAGGGAAGGTAGGCGGTTGTTGAAGGCGTGGTGCTTACAACACCACCCCGTACGGGCGTACGTATAATATGCGAAACAACCGATGTATGGAAAGCGCCTTAGGAAGCCTTAACCCGCCATGTTGCTGGTCATGCTCCCTTGCGGAGCATTAGTGCCGATTAAAACAACATTTTAATCGAATCTAAAAATGATTTCCATTTGACAAGTAGAATAAATGAATAATTCGCAACTCAAATGTAACTCTTATTTCCTTTTTATTATTATAGTTTAAGTTGTTTCCACACAAAGAAAAAATAGATTTCTGTTGTTAATTTTGGACTTCAATAATTAACAACGAAATCGGTTCAAGTCTGATTGTTTCCGTTCTTTTGCAATGTTAAACTTAAACAACACCATCAGGTAATGTTTTGAATGTGGCTTTTTATTTTACTCCTTGCTCTGTCAAGTCATTTTCCTTTCGTTTGTTTTTCATATTATCTAGGTTTTTCTTTTAATTGCCGTTTTCTATTTTACCTTTATTTTCCTTCTTTTGGTTCGCATTTTTATTTGTTCTATGAAATATACAAAAGTTTTCCTAATTTTTTTTCTATTTTACTTTTATATTTCTTCGATTGGTCCGCACCTTATTTCTTCGACAAAACTTTCTTATTTTCTTTTTATATATTTCTCTGGAAAATGCACAAAAGTTTTCTATTTTATCATTTTCTTTCTTTTGGTTCCTCGAGATAAAGTATAAAAGTTTTCTGTTTTCTTTTTTACATTTTCTGCCATTTTATTTTTATTTTTCTTCTTTTGGTTGACGCCTTATTTCAAATACAATACAATGTACAAAAGTTTTCCATTTTCGTTTTTATTCTTTTCTATTTTACTTTTATTTTTCGTCTTTTGGTTAACACCTTATTATTTTTTCTCTTTGCCTTGTCAAGTCATTTTGTATCCCCTTCTTTTTTTTTTGTTGATACTCAACAATCTTCTGCTCTCTTTTCTCTGAGTTTGCTGTTTTGTTAACATTTTCTATTTTTTATTTAGTTCGCACCTTATAGTTCTTCTGTTTGTCTTTCGTTTTTATTTATTTTTCTTCTTTTGGTTGGCATCTTATTTCTTTTTTTCCTTGCCTTTTCAAATCATCTTTTGTCCCAATTCTTTTTTTTTGTTCCTGTTGTTGAACTCATTTATTGGGTTTATGTGTTTTCAAGTATTTTCAGGGAATTGGTTATCAGTTGCCGTTCCTATTCTTCTGAAGGACACGCTTGCAACTGATTGGCGCCCATTCATTTATTTTACAGCTTATTACAAGAACCCCTACCTTCCCACTGGCAGTCGGCGGCGTGTTCCCGAGAGCTACCTCGGTATTTCCCCCTTTTTTTCTAACTAATTCCCTTTTTTGCCTTGTCGTTTTTTGTACCTTTCTTCTTTTCTGTCGGTACTCAACAATCTTCTGCTCTTTTTTTCCTGGGTTTGCTGTTTCATTAACATTTTCTGTTTTACTTTTATTTTTCTTCCTTTGGTTGGCACCTTATTTCTTCAAAAGAATGTATACACATTACACATTTATGTTTGCTAATTAAATTCCTTGTCTGATTCATTTCTGTACCTTTTTAAAATTCTACTTGGACTATTAAGACTTTTCATAAGTTATTAGATTTTACTGTATTTTTACAGTATTTTGTTATTGAAGGTTTATGCAGATTTGCTTAATTTTGTTGCAATTATTTTACGAAACCTTTCGCAATACAGTATAAAGATTATTTCAGGTTGAACATTATTTTTCTATTCTCTTGTTTTCCTAAAGCTTTTTCACATGTTTGTATCTTTGCTGTTTTGCATTCCAAACGAGCTTTTCATAAAAAAATAAACCAGAGGAAGTTCTACATTATCAAAAGCTTAGGTTTATATTTTCAGGCCCATTTTCCAAATTAAGTCGTGCCTAACGAATTATTAATATATTTTGATTGATTATACAAGTTCTGTATACATGAGCCCTAATAACTTTAATTTAATTAAAGTTAAGCTTGGCATAAAGATACCAAACTTGGTTTATATATTTTGTGGCCTATTTTTTGGCGTGTGGCAGAACATTTAATCTCTATAAAGAACGATTCCTAGCTAACAAAGGAAGCATTTAAAGCAAAGATTAAGGAAACCCTATACCTGTAGTGGAATACCATAAATTCTATTCCTAAAAGAATTTGAGAGGGTAATTAAAGCAAAAAGAGGCATAATTTCAGTTAACTTGTAAATTGTGTATTTTGTTATTTTTGGTCGAAATTTAATTATTAGACTTTGTTACATTGAATTCAATAACTGGTTGAATATATAATTGTTAGGGTAGGTATATAACTCATTAAAAATTTAACGATTTAACGAGTTTCAGTAATTTTCAGAATTTTCTGAACCTCGTAATCTTTGACTGATTTTCTAAATTTCTTTGTTTTATTCCAACGATTTTCTATATATTTTTTAGATGCTTTTTATTTAAAATGCAATATTAGAATAATGAAGTTGTCATTTCTTTTGATTTCCTGTATTTTTTGAATCCTATAACCTTGGTTATTTGTACGTATTAGGTTGGTAGAATACTTTATAATTGTTTTTACCGAAACTTCTTAAAATGAAGGTGCTGACCTAAGCTTTGGTCAAAACCATTAAATGGTTTAATTATGTTTCCATATGTTCATTCCATATCCTTCTCTGTTTTTTTTTTCAATTTCTTTAAGACGACTCATGCATTTTGAACAGACTGCAAAAGAAGTCATTCTTTATTACTTTTATCTTTACTGTTATCCTCCTTCCTATGGCCTTTTTTAAATTAAATTAATTTAGAGTTTCTGTTGATAACGTTTCAAATGATAAAACTGCAACATTCGTTCCATTTTTCTTATCATGATAATTATTTCATCACCTGACTAAACACACCCATTATTTCCGTTTGGTAATTCATAATTTGGCATGTCAATTTACGAGACATTCACCTGTAAAATTAACGTTATTAAATGTTTGTAAGAAAATAAACACTTATTAGGCAATAATAATAAAAACCTGAAACTACATGTAGGTTTTAATGTTATTTAGTAAACCTGGAAAATTTGGTTTCTTTGACAAATATCTTAAAAAGCTCTTAATCAGTTTATTAAGGGCAATTTGCACAAAACGAATGATCAAAGTTGTTTACTAACGTATTATTTGCTTTATGCATTCCAATTTTATCCGTTTTGATGATGATTAATTTGACGAAGCCGTTAAATCATGTTTGTGTTTTGCACCTTAAAGATTATCCACCTTAGCAAATATTTTTCTGTAATGATGGAAATTCTTACCTTTTAATAAGTTTACTTTTGCTGTTTACATTCCGTTAAATTCCATACGTCTTCCTTATGATTTAAACTTCAATCACTTGTGGGAGTGTATTTGTTTAACAGGCAACCTCTTCATTATTTTTGTACGATGTGATTATTCTCTATGTCCATACGGAAAAAATAAACATTACATCACACCAATGCAACTATTTAGGATTAATTCTGCAAGGCAAGATATTATTTATGTTGTAACAAAACAATGGTTTAAAATTATTATCTTCGTGACCTTACGGAATAATTAATTAATTCCTTCAAAACTTGTATAAAAATGCTTCCGGATTTACAACCTTTTTTCTTCAAAATAGATTAATAAGATATACACCAGTAGCAAACTTACTCTACCTTTTGTATTAGACGTGGGTAATTTAGCGCCGTCCACCCACTAATCTCCGGTCATCATCGTTTCAGTGGGCGTCCCTAATTTAACTGTCTTAATTATAATTTGATCAGCAGGTTGCCAGCAACTGGAGACACGTTAGGTACATGAAAGACTGAGTAGAACTATGTTTTTATAAAATTGATTTCCGAAGGATCGATTAAGTGTTGGGGGTGCTTTTATGCCATTAACATTAGTAAAGAATAGGTTAATGTGTTCCATTGTACGAGTAGGTAATAAGCATATTCAGTGGCGTGCCCATGGGGGGGGTTTCTGGGTTAGAACCCCCCCCAAGACTCCTAAAAGTTGCACTATCCCAAGACTCCTAAAACTTGCCCTAAGGTCAAACAACGCGTTGGTGGAATCAAGTGATAAGTCAATCCCCCCCCCAGACAAATTTTCTAGGCACGCCACTGAGCATATTACATGACATTTTGTTGGGAAATGGTGAAATTACTTTGTACATACGAAAACAACCATACATTTTTAAAGGGTAATTTTATTTCTAAAAATATAGTTCAAATTGATGATAGTTTAAGCTAAATTAACGTACTTGGCTATCTGACTGATTTTAATGTAATTTTAATATGCAGTTGGCAGGTACACCGTTTTCTTACTTTTGCGATAAAAAAGGGGTAGAAAGCAGACAATCGAGTAATTTACAATTTGGCCAATTACAGAAGAATGAGTAAATCCTATGATTATGAAAATTAAGAAATTAAGGCAATGGTATCAATAGGAAAATTTAAAAAAAATTAGAATATTAAAAGGGATAAAAAATTTAAGCGTAATTTCAATATGGTATTAAATTAGGTTTTAATTCCAAACTTTACACGTAAATTTAATTCGTAAACGGATGTAATGAATGAGAATGTTTGAAAATTACGAGAGATATTTTTATTATTTTGTAAAAGGTTTGGTGAACAATGGAATCCTTAAACTAAAGTAAATTCAGTTAAAAAATCTATAGTTCTGTTTTAGAATCACACAAATATCGAATATTATTTATAAGACATTCTGCTTAATCATGATTTAAGTAATAACTATCAAAAACCTATATTCAAATTTTCCTAATCCTTAAACCAGTACAATACTCGAAAAAAATTCAGCTGTAAATATGATAAAAATATACAATGTGTCCAAAATTCTGCCTGGTTATATAAATTAGCACTAAGAACTTGCAGGTACATTTCTTTCTATTTGTTGCTCTTCTTTTTTCTAGCATTCAAGCCCTTTTTATCTTTGTCCTTTCATTCAGCTCTTTCTCTTCTCTTCTCCCTTCTCTTTCAGCCTGTTTCAATCCATTTTTAAATGTAGACCTCCTCTAACTCCTTCCGTTTCACCCCATCTTCAGCTGTTCTTTTTCCATGTCAATCCCGCGTGCTTCTTTATGTCGTCAACTCAACGCATCTGAGGTCTTCCTCTACTTCTTCTGCCAAGCCATGGACGCCATTACTCTAATATCATCTTCAGCTGTTATTTTTCCATGTCAATCCCGCGTGCTTCTTTCTGTCGTCAACCCAACGCATCTGAGGTCTTCCTCTACTTCTTCTGCCAAGCCTTGGACGCCATTACTGTAATATTATCTTCAGATGTTCTTTTCCATGTCAATCCCGCGTGCTTCTTTATGTCGTCAACCCAACGCATCTGAGGTCTTCCTCTACTTCTTCTGCTAAGCCATGGACGCCATTACTGTAATATTATCTTCAGCTGTTCTTTTTCCATGTCAATCCCGCGTGCTTCTTTATGTCGTCAACCCAACGCATCTGAGGTCTTCCTCTACTTCTTCTGCCAAGCCTTGGACGCCATTACTGTAATATTTATTATCTTCAGATGTTCTTTTTCCATGTCAATCCCGCGTGCTTCTTTATGTCGTCAACCCAACGCATCTGAGATCTTCCTCTACTTCTTCTGCCAAGCCTTGGACGCCATTACTGTAATATTATCTTCAGCTGTTCTTTTTCCATGTCAATCCCGCGTGCTTCTTTATGTCGTCAACCCAACGCATCTGAGGTCTTCCTCTACTTCTACTTGCCTTACATTTTGCCCCACAAAATGCCACTTTAGAGCTCCTACTCTTTGCCGTACATCTTTTAGTTTGGTCTTCGCCCTAATCCACTCATTTGATTTCCTGTTTCTTAGAGTGATTCGAAGCATTTCTGTATGTAATAAATGGGAGTACGCATTGATCAAAAACTTTGGTTTTCAGGTGCTGTGAAATCACCCTGTTCTTAAGTATGTAGCTTAGCTTCCCAAAGACTATCCATTCTAGTTTCACTCTTATAATGATTTCTGCTTCCTGGTTTTCATTATTGGGTTTTATGATTTGAGCCAGGTATATTTATATATTCTGAGACTTCAACTTTGATTTCGAATTTTTCCTCCGTATTTATCATAACTTTCTTTTTTACTTTATTTATTTGTAGGCCATCTTTTTTAGAAGTTATATTGCGGTCATTTATCATATATTGTAGGTCATTCTTGTTTTGAGAGGAGCGGATAGCCGCGTGTAAAAGGCCTCGACCTCTCACGTAGGCATCTTGAGTTCGTTTTCCGAGACCGGCGATATCCTCCGTGCTTCGGAAGGCACGGCGGTCCCGGTTAACATACTAAAACACATTTGATAACCGTTAAGCTCGAAACACTGCGGATCGGTCTTCTTCGCCCCTCTCGATGGGTTAGGTTAGCCTCCTACCCAGCATACGTGCTAATAGGGCTCATAGAACTCGTTCTTACGAGTTTCTAACAGGCCACCGGCCTAGGCTTCGGCCATAAGAGGAAGAGGAAGAAGAAGAAGATTCTTGTTTTGGTCGGCATATCTGAGAAGGTTGAAATTTTGCCTATTTACATTTATGCCTGTCCTCCCAGTTCAATTTCTTGAAGACGTCTTCCAGCCCTGTGATAAAAAGTATCTACTACTTGCCAATTTATGTGGTTTAATTCTTCCTCTAATTCATGTATTCTTTCTACACTTCATAATGATTTGTGGGTTGTGTGTTCCTATTTGGAGTTTTGTCTTATTTAAGTGCATTGATCATCCTGTTATTTTGTATCGTATTTGTGCCTCACCCAGAATCCAGGAGGCTGATCGACGATGTGGTGTGAGATTTGGGGCTACCAGCCCTATCCATCTGGTGTATTACGTTTTAAAATTCGACATTTCATCAAATGGGTTTGTATGAGTTGAGTTGAGGGTTTTGGATAATGAGTGGCGGTGCTAGCTCTGCGAATTGGCGATTTGGTGGTGATCTACCTCACTAAGACTATGTGTGCCTTTATAGAGTTCTGTACATAGAATTCCAAGCTACACTATTAATGTAACCCCACATTCAGTTACGAATATCGAGCCCTCTTCAGTTGTGGCAGTTGAGTACTACCCCGATTTCAGTTTGGATCTTCTACCTCTCTAGCTGTTGGGACCTTACTGTTTGTTCTCTTTCATCTTTTGAGCCATTGACCTAATTTCACCTGTAACCCTAGACAGGGGCTCTTACAGGATTCTATCAACCGGGGCAGCTGAACCCAGATTTTTTAACCTGCCCTGGTTTGGGGCAAGCAACGTCTAAAACAAGCTTCTGTTTGGCTTTCCATCACTTTTTTGTGTGTTGTGTTTTGGACTTTAAACGTTTATATTATGTCTTTGGTTATGCATTGATTTTATTTTGCTGATTCGTCTGTTGAAGCCACGTGCAATTATTTTTGTATTTTCTTCCTCTTCCTTTCCGAAGTCTAGGCCAACGGCCTATTATTAACTCACAACTATGAGCCCTCTTTACACGTATGCCTGGCAGGAGGCTAGCCTTATCCGTCAAAAGAGACGAAGAATGGTTATCAAAGGTATGATAACCGGGATTGTCGGCTTAAAATACCCTCTGAAGCACGAAAAAGCATATGCGCTCTAAAATTCCGGCGAGGATATTGCCGGTCTCGGGAATCGAACTCGAGATGCCCATGTGATTGTATTTTCCGTGATACTTTTTGTTCCCACACTCATATTATCCTTTTGGCATCTGACGTTAACTTCCTCTAAACCCTGTAAAGCACCACAAAGGTAAAGCTAACTTTGTACCCAACATACTGTACGTCTCAAAATGGCTGTTAGCATTTGTACTTTAAGTAATAACAAGCTTTTGGTCTACAAAAGAAATAAAAGAAAACTCGTAGAAATCTTTGCAATATTTTTCCGGTAGCCCACGCTTCACTTATGGTTATTTTTTAAAGTTATTTTCTTACATTAGTCTAGTTTTGTTGAACTTCCTCTAACTAATAAAACTGTTCTACTCCATTTTTCTTTGCTGTAAAACTTTATCCTTTTTCATCTTCCTATTTTAACTATTTATTTTCTTTATTCTTTTCGCAAAGCTCGTTAAACCATTCCTTCTTTTTGTACTTAGTTTCGATATTTACATGAAACCCAGCATTTAGATTATATCTTTCCAAAATTGATTTAACCCTTTAACGCGCAAGAGTCTGGGACTTGAAAAAATAACAATTTTTTGTTATTTATCACTCATTTGGCTTGTAAGGTAATAATTTTTGGTATCAATATTTCAAAATTTATTTAGAAATTTTTTGAAAATGAGTGGTACAGATATGTACCAGAGTCCATTTGAGTAAAAGATATCACATTAAGTTCACTGGTACATATTAATTTTGCCAGTAACAAACAAAGCTAATTATGATTTATGTATGCAATAAGCAATAAATTTACCTCAGAATCCAAAATAGTTGCACACTGCCCATAAAAACCATAAAAAATTTCAAAAACACGTGGTTCAGCTGTACACCTCAGTGCATGCACATTGGTACAACTGTATACCACATTTTACATTTTCAAACGTAGACGGCGCAGAAGCAAAAAAGTGGTACAGATTTATACCAAGGAGCGTTACTTAGACAAGTAGACACCCATAAGGGTCATTTTCAATGGATAACAGTGCGCCAGTTGAGCTCTAAAGCAAGTGGTACGTATTTGTACCAGAGTCCTATAAAGGGTTAAATTATTCCAATTTTATTAAATTTCCTCTAAATAATACCAGCTCCATTTCACTTTATTGTAAATGTTTGTCTTTTTTCATTTTCGTTTTTTCGACCCTTTGTTGTCACTCCATTTCACTTTACTGTAAGGCTTCAGCCTTTTTCATCTTCCTTTTTCCTGGGATTACTCAGAATTATGTTTTAGTTGTATTGTTGCCGTTATAAGATCAGAATATATTGTATATAAGGCCCTGTAACTTCGTACGTTAGTTATTCATTGTTTTTGTTCTTCTTTCTGTGCCTTATCCTTTCTAAGGACGTTGGCAAGGGGTCAAAGCCACATTTTTAAAAGTGTTACTTGCTGAGAGTAGGTATTTTTATATTAAAATATTTTCTTTAACAATATTTATCAACAGTTTATTATTTTTATTTGTTACAAAACGTTTGCTACATTCACCAATTATTGGTCTATTTCTACTACTCGCATTTACGTTATTTCGATCTCTCTTTTTTATTTTCCTAGGAAATTTCTTTAATTCTAACGTCTGCTTCTTCTACTGATGTGTGAAGAATGTTGAAAATCCACAAGCCAAAAATAATAGAAGTAAAAGCGAGCTAAAAAATAATTCACCTGCACTCAATTTACAGCTTCGTTTATAAATAACCCCAGAATGAAAAAGAGTAAAGTAAAATTAAGAACTATAAATACCTACGATGTGTATTTATTGAACATTTCACATAATTGAGCTGTGAATTATTATTAATAAATGTATTAATATCTTAATAAATAACGAAACCTATTATAAGAGAGGTGGTTTTGTTTGCAATTCGTACTTTCAACAAATATCGTTTTGCCTTAGAAATGATATAAAATGTGTCCCAGAAGTCTTGAAATCAACCCTTGCCACGATAATTTATTATATTTAAGTCGTTTTATTTATAAACAACCACATTTTTAACACTTCTATGATACTCGTTTTAATTTAAAGCAACTTCGACTTAGGGCTGGTATTTCAAACGAATTTACGTTAAAGCTTTGATAAAGGTGACTTATGAAGCTTAATTTAAGCTCTGATTTAAACCTACTTCGACTTAAGGCCAGTATTTCAGGCGAATTTAAATTAAAGCTTTGACTTAAACTGGGCCTAGGTGTAGCGAATCTTGGTTTAAACCTACTTAAGTTAAGGTGCAACTCAAACTTGTACTGAAATACCCTTAAAGTAAAAAACAAATGCCTTAGATCCGATTCAATTTTAATTAATTATAAATAACCACCCAAATTTCTGAGATTTTTGGGACACTCGTTATATTGTCAGCTGTAAATTAAATTTGCGTTGTTGTGGGATCATTTTTGTTTGTGTGCCTTTTTAAGTCCTAAATTCGTATTTGTTCTTTTTTATTATTTTTTGGGTTCCTTTCTCAACAAATTTCCTTGTGTTTTTCCAGATATTTTCGCCCATTCTCCTTCTGTATATTTTCCATTTTGCTACGCATTTTCCACTTTATCTTTTCATCATGTGTTTGTTCTCTTACTTCGAGCTTTTTTTAGCATTTCGATTATTGTTTGTCCTTGAAAATGCATAAAAATTCAGAAACTATGTCATACAAAAGTTTTAAACTACTTCATTATTAATCAGCAAAGCAAGGTATCGATTTTTACTTATTAAAATTTCATTAATAAACTGTGTTATTGTGACATTGCATTGCGAGAGATCCCATCATTTTGGTGTTCGTGGAACAGGTCTATTAAGCTCCAAAATGGGTTTTGCTGGCACTTTACGGTAATTGATTACTTTGTTCGTAATTTTGTGTTAAAGTAAATATTTTTAGCAAATAAGGTCGGTTTTAGTAAAATTTTATTTGCATGTGCATTGTCTGTATACAGAAAACCACGAACAGGTTGGTTAAATTGTTGATTAGATAAGAAATAATAACCACAAAACGTGAATTAAAAACATAAAAGAGTCAAGCTTCGTTGCGATGGTGAATTGTACTATTATAACACTGTGTTTCCTCCAGTAATTCATGGGCAGTCAGTTGTGGCAGCAGCAAAATTGCGGTCAAAATCTTAGTTTTAATGTTTCAGTGTTCACTGTTGCACTTGCTTTCGTTTAAATTGTTATTACTTAACATTCGAGATCATCGTTGTTAAAACTTTCAACTGTGACTCAGAATCAACCATGGCAAGGTAACTTTTTTTTTGTTTCACGTCAGGTTTATTTGTTCTTATTTAACACATTTTTGTTTACTTGTTATCAGTTATATTGCAAGCCGGTAAGCCACGTCAAAATAATCCAGATAAAATGTTTTTGCCTAAATAAAACTTATGGTAATTCCCAATTCGGTTGCTGTTAATGCTGTGACTAATAATTATTATTAAGCAAGTCATGTAAATTGTAATCCCAATTTGAATTTTCTAAAAATACTAATTGAAAAAATACGTAGGTATTGATTTTATTGTTTTTTTTTTAACAAATCTTCACCTTGAAGATTCCGTTAGAAGGTGATAAGTTGTTTTTGCTTGAAATCAATAAAACTAATTTCAACGACTTGTTTTAACTCCAACATTTTGGAAAATTACCTTTGTTAGTAAATTTAATATTACATTAATATACATTTTTGAAAATTTTGAGAATATTTGAAATATGGGTTAAAATTGGCGTTTTATTATTATCCAGCTTAATTTAGTTGTTTGTGTGAGAAATGTTCAACAAAACCAAGGATGCAGAATTTCTGTGGCAGAACTACAGATTGCCCTTTTAAATTCTATAAAATTCAAAATCGGAGTTACGTGTATAAATGACAATTTTCAAGAAATTCGACATTGAAATTTTGCAATAAAAAATATGCAGTGAATTACTGGATTGTTATAAAATCTTTGAGATCAGCGTTATTATAAGAAATTTTAGAAAAATTCGAAGAGCAATAATGACTTTTTCCAGATTTTAAAAACAAGCAAAAATCCATTATTATACAACAAAACTCTCCTTCAACGAAAGAAGTAAATATCGTTGTTCTCAACGAAATTTTTCTTTCAAACTTGAATAAATAAATTTTGAAAAATTCCAGCAAATTCGTAATCGTTTTAATGTGAATACACTCGCAGAAAACTATGGAACACTAAAAATTTGCCTGTCATTTACATTAAATAATATTATGAAATGTTAAAATTGTCCGTGAAACTGAGGAAGTCCAAGAAAATTTAATTATATGTGTTAATTCTTAACCTTTAATTGTTTCGTGGGATTTCTTACTAAAATTATGATTATCCAAAATTATTTACGCGGAAGATCCTTTTGTAAATTATTATTATCATAGGTGTTTCTAGTATTTGTACTTCATTAATTTACTCTAAAAAGACATAGAACAAAGGAGGAAAAAAAACAGAAATTTTACAGATGGAAACAATTAAACTCAACCTAATTTTACATTTAACCTTGACCAAGAAACGTAGCAGAATTATTCTTCCACAAATAATGACGAATAGAAAGAATATTAATAAATAAATTAGTGACAAAAGTACAAATGAGTCTATAAATGAATAAAGTAGAATGTAACCATCTAAAGCTCATTTATGAATTATTAAATTAATGGGAGTTACTCTGTTTGGACAAAGAAAAGGCTGCGATAAAAATTTAAACAAAGCAGAAACAAAACTCGGATTTATTTTATTATTTAATTGCAATTTTCTTACAAACAAATTTTCCCAAAATAATAACACCAAAATTATAAAAACTAAGAAAACTTCAGACCTGGTGGGGCGTAGGAATTTATAAGCCTGAAACAATTTAGATAAAAAGTGGAATTTTTCGTCTTTGTTTTATTTATGGCAAAACTAAGAATAATTTTCACAGAATCAATAAATAGCTCACCGAATGGGCTTGGTGCTTGCTAAAACTAACCCTGACCTAAGTCCAGTAATATATTTTTAGATAATCTTTTTAAGCTGTTCGTGTCGCTTTGTTAGGATTATTGTTAATAAAATAATAATAATAATAAATATGTAGTTTAATGATTTTCAGGCGGTTATATGTAACTGCCCCCTGGGAAAACTTAGTTCCATTATAAAAATTAAATGGGGGTAATCTAATCTTTATGAAGTAGGCTATGATTAAGTAGATGTGCACTCTGAATTGTATTTAATTATTATATGAAACTTGCAAGGGCAATAATTACTGATTTCTTGATACATATTTATTTTTAAACTGTTTCCATTTTTTTTTTCATGTGAATGTATAACTATGTTTATCGGTATTTAACAAAAAGAAAAGAAAAAAAAGGTAGTTTGCTCAACAAAATTCAAACATATAATTATTTCTTTCTTTCTTATTCTTCATCTTTATGCCTTTCAGCGTCGGATTAGGAATTGGTGTAGTCCCTCTTCGCCCATTCTTTCCACGCTTTTTTGTCCCTTGCTTTCATTTCTGCCTCTTCTGTTACTTTCATCTTCTTCCTTCTTCTATTTTAGGCATTTGTGCATTTGTAAGTT
This sequence comes from Melanotus villosus, assembly GCA_963082815.1. Lineage (NCBI taxonomy): Eukaryota > Metazoa > Arthropoda > Insecta > Coleoptera > Elateridae > Melanotus > Melanotus villosus. The sequence goes on along the minus strand of OY720421.1, from coordinate 9,553,745 downwards.
GTCGCTCCAACGCCCTTATCTGCATTTTATCATCTTTGTTTTTTTCGTATGCGACTGCCCTTTTTTTATCATTAAATCTATGGGAATAATGCCCGCAATAGCCTGCAGCGCTTCAGTAGACGTGGTTCTGTAGGCACATGCGATTCTAATTGCCATTTTTCGCTGGACGTTGGTTACAGTTTTTGTATTTTTTTTGTTTATGATATTGCTCTATACTGGCGCTGCATAGCAGATGATGGAATTTACCACCGAATTTAGTATCTTCCTTTTACTAGGTTTTGGGCCTTCTACTCGAGGCATAAGGCGGGTTAGGGCTCGAACTGTATTTCCGCTTTCTTTACTGTTTTCTGTACACGAATTGTCATATTAGTGTTATTCCCAATAACTACGCCCAGGTATTTTACTGCCTTGCCATTTCTGATTAATTCTCCTTGTATTGTAAGTTCAATCGTTTTCAGCTTTCTACCACCGTACAATCTATCCTTCTAATTGCTTCATTTATTTTGTTTTGTATGTTTTCATCCTAACACTTACTATTAATGCCGAATGATCGGCGAAGGCTAGTATTCTTACCCCTTCCGGCATAGTTGTTCTTAAGACGCTGTTATAGGAAACGTCCCAGAGCTTAGATCCTACCCCTGTGGTACCCCACAGGTCATTTTCATATATCCCCCGTTTTCAATTTCTATAGATCTATCGCTGAGCTAATTGGCCAGTATTTTTTTTTTTATATAGGGACTTCTCCCATTTTTTGTGTTTGTTCCAATATCCCTTCCCATGGGGCGCTATTAAAGGCTTGTTTATCCAAGGTAATGAGGACAATGTTCTTCCGATGCTGGTCAGCTGATCTCTTAGTCTCTTCCACTTCCTCTATTACTTTCTTTAGGGCCTTACCATACTGATTCTTTGTTAATTTGCTCTCAATTTCCTTTTGAACTTTCTTATATATAAGAAGTTCCATTACTTTGTCCAATACATTTAATAGGCAAATAGGTCTGTATTTATGTTTTCCTTCATTTCCCTGTTATTTCGGTATCAATACCAGTTTAGCTGTCTTCCAGCATTTGGGGAATCTTGTCTGTTTTAGGTAAGTATTCATCATCTCCAAGGTTTCGTTTGGTAATACTTCGATGGAACCTTTTAGCAGCTCCGGAGCCCGGACCAGGGAATTTTCCCGTCCTAATTTTCTACTTGACTTCCATAAGCTCTTCCATCCCAAACTCTGAGATATATTCTGCTACTTCCTCCTCTAGCCACTCTATTTCTTCGTTTTTGGGAAACAATTCTCTCAACGTTGTTGTGAGTTCCTCTCCATCCAATTGGATTCTTGGTCGCAGATTGATTTTCTCCGTGACAATGTTAAAGCCATTTGGCTTCTTTCGATTTTCTTATGGCCACTTTCAGTTTATTTCCACTTTTATTGGATACTAAGTTTCTATACCCTACTATTGTCTTCTGCGATCTTACTTTGGTGTTCTTTAGTATTCTATCCATTATTATTATGAACAGAAGTGGACTTAGTCCGTCCCTTTGCTTAATCCCCTTTTCCATTTCGAATACTTCTGATCTCTCCCATTTGTTTGAAATATAGATACATCTGACTCTTTCGTAGATACTCTTAACTACTCCAATCAATGGTTGACGTACTTCCAGTACTTCTAGACATCGCCATATTTCAACTCTGTCGATTGTGTCGAATGCTGATTTTAGATCTAGGATCTACCATATGATTATTAAAAACAATTGTTGTATTTTTTCGATAGTTCTTTCCATTATTTTCCGTATTATACTTTGTTATCATTGCATTGCCTATTTGTTCTAAATGCGGCCTGTTATTTTCCACTGGCTCTCTCAGTCTATTTTCTACAATCCTTGTATCTTGTATCGTTTTGAAAATTACTGAAGACAAACATGTTCGTCTGTAATTGTCACAACTAGAGTGATCTCCTTTTTCGTGTATCGGAACTATACCTAACATTGATTACCCAATGCTTCTTTAAATATCCCCTATATCCATTCTATATAACTCTCCTCTCCAAATTTAATTATTTAAAAATTAAAACTTTGGTCTACGTGCTTCTTAGTGAGAAAGGAACCCACCTAACGACCCGGCAATTATTAAACTAAAATATCTTCAATTTATAACGGCCAACGATTTCCTTACGGTAATCTTTTTATTAGAGCTAATCAAATGCTTAACTTAATTAAACCTGATATTTATGTACACAAGCAGCTGTTATCGTCGTTCAAACAGCACTTTGTTGTACCTTATAAATGCAATTAATGAGGTTCTTGTTGCATGTTATTGATTTAAACAGTTTTCGACTATTATTATTATAAAAAAAACAAAACAGACGGGTATCTTAGTACCTAAAAACATTAATAAATGTCTTAATAAAAATTTAACCGTGAATTTCCGTTACGCAAACTTAAGTGATATTATTAAATAGAAATTTAGGATATTAAATTATCGGATTTCGGATCAAAGCTCTCAAATTGAATTAAGCAATCACGTGCAAGATATTAACATCGCTATGTTTAAAAAAAATGTAACAGCTATTTTAAGCAAATGAAAAATTCAGATACAAATAAATTTCCAATTTGGCCTTATTGTACGTATTTACCATTTACCAATATAGCAAGTCTGGTTTCTAAATATGGTAGTAACAATCTCAGCTTATGGTTGAACTCTTTATTATTAAACTCGCGTGCGATTTATAAGCATAAATAAATTATTTTTGCTCTGATTTGCTTTGAATTTATTAAGTATTATAATTAATTGCTAAAAATTATGTGGATATTAAAAAAATTTAGTTTATTTGTTAGATTTTAGTTTATTTATTTGTTAGATTAAATGCCGAATGTAAAATTTAAGCAAAACAGAAAAATTATGGTAAATTATTAACGTAAATTGCAAGTATTTTGCCGCTCCTGTTTAACCATAGCAATTTGTGGCGGCGCCTTAATGTCGCCAATCCTGGGGGTTGTTTCCTTCTAAAATAACTGACCCAGATACGCCAAACTAAAGTATAACTTTTGCCATCGTAAATCATGAAGATTTTCTTCTTTTCTTATCCATTCACAATGTTAATTAAAATTTTTAATATAATAAGCCACTTCTCAATTTCAAAAATCTGGAGCTTTTAAGATAGGTAGGTACTCCATAAAATATGATATTTTTATGGTTCAAACGTATCTCTTAATTTATAATTTTTCGTTATATCAGAAGTTTAATTACGTTTGTCAAATGTGAAACGTTGACTGACTGTAAAATTAGTGTACTAAAGCCAAATGCGTATTTTGCCTAATTCTTGCAATCGAAATGCGCATTGATTTCTTAGCACTTTGTCGTGGTTTTGCAGAATTAATCAACGTTTAAAGGGTAGGCCTACAAACTCTACTTTCTCAGTAATTAAAAGGTTAAACATTAATAATCAGGAAAGAAAAATTAAAATGCACCAACTATTTGCCATTTACTCATCCGAACGAATTATTACTTAACTCTCGTTGAGTAACAGCTATCATTACACACAACTTGGATAATAATATCATGTTTGTTGTAAGCACCCTATTAACAAAAACATTATTACTAACTTATTTAGCACTGGCATAAACAGTAACATATTTATTATGTTGATTACTTTGCACCATTATTATTCTAGATTATTTTACTTAACTGGTTTTATCGAGTTAGAAGAACGTTTTCCGGGTTGGACCGTGCCATTGTTGAGAAAGAATAACTCCACGTTTCGCCTACTTTATTAAGGGGCTTCATCAGGAGGAAAAAGATGGCACGAAAAGACGGAAGACGTTCTTTTAACATTGACACTGGTCGTGGAAGTCTTCAAATTAATTTTATCGATTGAAGGTATTCTAAATCCTAAAGTAAAATAAATAAAATTGGATTAATTTTCAAATAATTGTAATAGTTTTGAATTATTTTATAACACAATAAGCACTGACTAATGAACATAATCATACTAAATTTTATTTGTATTGTAACGAACCGCGTCATCTGTTGGAACTTTCTCGAATGATCTTGTTCACTACCGAATTCGCGAGAATATCCACAGAATATTCGAGAATGAAATCGAAGCCTCAAGAAGAATATAAAGGGCGTTCAATTAATGCGCTGAGGGACAGTTTACTGGTGGCGGTTTCGCCATCATCTAATAAATTTAACTTTCAACCTAAGTAATTACGGAAACAATTATATTAACTGAAGTTACGAAGGGAAATAACTCAAAGTTATCAGATGGTAAAGCTGGCTCTTAACGATACATGATTTAATGTGGCCTTAGCCAACCTTAGGGATCGTCTTCATTCTGTTGGATTATTTGCCTTTTGTCTCCAGTTTCGTACTCTCATAGTTTTTTAAATCTTTCTTCAGCGGGTCGAGATATCTTATGCGTGGCCGCCCTACTGTTCTTCTCTCTTCTGGTTGATTAAAAGTTATTTTCTCGAGTGGGTCGTTGTCCTCGAACGTTCGGACATGCCCGATCCATCGCAGCCCCCCAATCTTGATTGTCTTCGCAATATTCTCAACATCATCGTACAGTTTGAGGATATACGAGGGGAGATCCATAAACAAGTCGAAACAAGAATCGATGCATGGCCAAATATAGCTTTTCTTTTTGTACTGTCATATGCGTTTTCAAAATTAATAAAAATATGGTGGGTCTCTATGTTGAAGTAAGTAGTTATCTCAGTGCAGATAGTGTCTGAAGCCGCGTTTGTACTTGCCCACTAGCTTCTCTGCGTATGATTGTAGTCTTGCATATAGGTCATTAGCGAAGATTTTATACACTATATTGAGCGGGGTTATGTGTATGTAAGGGTTATATTATTCCGAGGTTCCATTCTTCAGGTTCAGAGGCAGCTAATTAGTTCCAGATTTCCACAGTTAACTCATGGATGTGTTTTTCTAGTTCCTTACATCCTTTATTGAGCAGCTCTGCCGGTATGTTGTGCGTTGTTGCTTTTGGATTGCTGTTTTGACTTCTTCTAGTGTTGGTGTTCGGATCCTTCCTCATCTTGATCTTCGACATTCCCTTCCTGCTGTATATTCACGGTCGCCGTCTCTTCTTCTTCTCTTTCATCTTCATTTATTCTCGGGTTCAGAAGTGTATTAAAGTGTTCTGCCGATCTACCTATTTAAGACTTTTTGTTTGTAACTTGCGATGTTTCCATCTGTGTCTCTACACATGATAATCGTGGTTTAAATTAGTTTTCGATTTTCTTTATTTTCTGGTATAGTTCCCTAGTTTCACTTTGGTTGTTAAGTTGTTTCCTGAATTCTCTTTTTCCTCGGTCGGGGCATGTACATTTATTATGCTATAGCCAAATTGCTTTCCTTTGATGCGAATTCGACATATTCTTTCGTTTATGGCTTCAAAATTAGTTATGTGACTTCTCAGTCTCCTGTTCACTACGAACCCGGTACCGAAGATGTGTTCTTTGTGGTGGCAGCTATAATCTCCTGCCATGTCTGTTTTATATTTGTCTATAATGTTTATTAATGTTTTAAGGAGGGTGAGTATATTCCAGGTACATATCCTTACGTCTTTGTCAGTCTTCCGCGCGTGAGTTTGTTGTCGTTTGGTCAGTCCGGCCACTTTTCCTTTATTCTTCACAACAATAGTACCAGTGGTAGGGAGGGTCATTTCTCCCTCTCTCATTCGATCCCAAATCCCAACCTTACCGCCCACCTAGTTGGTTACCAAATCTTCGGTAGGGTTGCTCGGGTTGACAGGATTCACCTAGTGACAGTGAGAGTAGGAATTGAGTAGGAGAGGCTAGATGGTACTAACAGGATGCAGTATCGTGTATTTCGCTTCACTACCCCTTTGAATATTAAAAATTACCTTAAATTGTTAAAAATGTAATCATGAGTTATGTTAGAAATAACCGGTTGTCGTTAAAAATCAGTTATGTGGTATCATAAACTGTTAAAAACTAACTGGTAATCGTCACAAATCATAGTTTTATTTAACAAATTCATATACACTCATATTTCAGCTTTTATTCAAGTAAATAGTGAAGTAATTTCTTGATTTTAAAAAAATGCTTTTTAACTAACTATATTCATTCTTTTGTAAAATAAAAGCAATTCATATTAAAATTAGTTACTGTTAAGACACTAAGGAGATGGAGAAGTCTCAAGAAGGAGAAGTTTGATATTCAGTGCAACCAAAAATTAAAGTTATGCTTAGCGATACAATACATCGACATCGCATTGATATAGTAAACATAGCAATCAATATGTATCGTTATAACTATTGTGTTTCACATATAATAATTTTACAAAATATTTTCTTATTTTCTAAATGAAATTATTGTAGTAATATCTATCGGACCGATATAATGATTCTTACAACCGTTTCTATTTCGAAACAGCTTACTGAATAGAATTGGTTGCAAAGATGACGTTCACCTTAATATGAATTCGCCTTTTATTTGTAAAAAATATCCTATCGGTAACAATCGTTATCAAAGAATATAATATCACTAAAGTAATCAAATATTAATAGCAGATCGATAAGCATAACTCCAGGCTAAATATTACATAATTCACCTAACTAAAGCACCAAAGAAATTTCATGCCTGATTAAACATGTTCTCTAAATTCCGCTAACTTTACTGTTGGCTGACAAGCAAATGCATACTTTACTAACTCTTACAATAACCTTTACATGCCTCCGTAAATTTGCTCAAGTTAAATAATAAATTCTTAAATTTCAGTACAAAAGAAGCAACATATAATGAAGAGGAACAAACTCTTCGTATGTTCTTACGAGGTCGACCGATAATTCTCTACACTCCCACCGATGTTGCCGAGAGTTATGATATTACAAAGGTAGCTACAGCGCCATCCCAGAAACTTAAGTTAGATTGGGCCTATGGCTACAGAGGAAGAGACTGCAGATCCAATTTATACATGTTGCCAACTGGAGAAATGGTTTATTTTGTAGCTGCAGTTGTAGTGCTTTATAATACGGAAGAACAGAATCAGAGGCATTATCTGGGTCATACAGATGATGTAAAAAGGTATATATAGAAAATTAAAATTATTTTTTATTTTAATTAAGTTTTTTCATTTTATTTTTAGTATGGCCATACATCCGAATAAATTAATAGTAGCAACAGGGCAGTGTGCTGGACATGACAAACGTGATGCGAAGGTAATATTTTGCTACTGTTTATATGCATATTACTAAATATTGTTTCATTGCAGGCCCATGTTCGAGTATGGAATTCCGTTTCATTGCACACCATGGCAGTACTCGGAGTAAATGACTTTGACATTTCTGTTTGTTGCATTTCGTTCAGCAAGGCAGATGGTGGAGCTTTACTTCTTGCTATTGATGAAGCACCTGATCATACTATTTCGGTATGGGACTGGCAGAAAGGCGAACATGGTTACAAAATTACAGAAACTAAGGTACACTGACTGAATTTTTGTTTGTTTGAAACTTGCCAGTTTAATTACGTTTGGTTATTGACCATTTAAATTTAACTTTTGTTGCCCCAAATTTCATTTGACAATGGCTGCTGGATTTGAATCGGAGATTTTTCGATTTGCTTGCTTTACTGCCCAGATAGCACTGAAAAAAAATTAATTACTTCGGAATTTTATTGTAACCAGTTTAAAAACAAATTAACAAATAATTCTCCAAAACATGAACTTATAAACAAGTGATAAACTAAATACTAAACTTTGTCCTATTAACATTTATGTAGTGGCGAGCAAAAGTTGCACATGAAGCATATAATTATTATTATTAGTCTGTACAAATCCCTATATAAGGCAAAGGTCTCCCCTTTTCTCTTATTCTTTTTGTATCTTCTCAAATCGACTCACTTATTAGTGAGGGGGTTTTGGTCTACTCTCCCATAGTGACCCGTCCTTGTGGGAGAGAGGTGCCACGTTAAACGGAGCAGCCGGGCCACCCATCCCAGCACTGACCTGAGACAACGCTGCTAAATTCACGTAATCGTGCGGGAATGAGGTATCTAACTACCGCAACTCGGGAACTGAAGCATATGATATAATATAATTTTTCTAATACTGACTGAAATGAACTTTGTAAAATATTGATTGTTTAACAAATAAGTAAACTGTAACATTTCAGGAAAAAATATTTCTTACAATGAAATACTGCATTTTTTAAAAGTTTTGCATAATTTCTTTATTAATTGTTTCTATAAAACAAATACTTATAAATAAAAACAGTTCGTAATTCAAAATAATGATTATTTCAATATTCAGCTAATATTTCATCAGAAAACCCTTTGACTCTATGAACGCTTCAAGCCTATGGGACATAGAGTATACCAAATCCTGTAACATGGAAACGGTTAAATTGTTCCATTCTTTGGTTAAATCTGCAAAGACATCATCCCGATTTTGATGAGTACATCAATCAATGAGCTTTCCTAATTTATTCCAGAGGTTTTCAACTGGTTTTTAGCCATTCCAAGACCTGAACACGTTTCTCTTCAATCCATCGCCTGACAAGGCTTGAAGGATGTTCAGGGTCCTTATCCATCTGCATAATCCATCTCCAACAAAATTAATTCTTTTCGTATGGTGTGGTATGCTTTTCCAAAATATCTTTAAACATTTGTCCGTCCATAATTCCGTCAATTTTTGCAAGTGAGCCAACACCAAAGGCAGAGAAAGCACCATAAACCATCACGGAACCACCCCCATGTTTTACAGCACCACTCATGTGACGGGGGTTGTTTCTGTGACCCTTCGCTTCCAAGAAAGCAATATTTGGATTCATCTGTCCAAAGGACTGCTTCCCGATCCTTAGCAATCCATTTAAGATGTTTCTTGAGGAAATCGACATGTGCTTTGCAATTTTTGGCATTACTCTAGGATTTCTTTACTCAAACACCAGCATTTATATAACGAGATACAGTGTGACTGCTCAATTTTATATCATATTTCTCCTCAATTTCGTGGGCTACTTCGGTAGCGGTTTTCTTTGGATAAGATTTTGATTTCATTTCAGTGGTGGGATCGAGACGATATGTCAATTGCCCTGGACGGCCAGTTCTTTTTCTATCAGCGAAAGCCTGGTGAGATTTATATTTTCTCACTAGTCGCGATACAGTACTGTAAACACAGCCAGTAAAGAGAAAATCCGTGCAGCTTACTTTGGTTACTTTCACACACAATCGTACTTATTTGCTTTCGACGGTGCTCGTGATTTGCTGTGTGAAAGACTCTCTCACTTTTTATTGTAACACATCCACGAACCGGAGTGTACTGTTTACCCCACCTCTGTAGCTACTGCTGCGCGACGTACAAATTGTTTCCACCTGACTCTGTTTCTCGCCATACTTCTAAGTTCAGCAATAGACTTTTTGCTCTGTGTTTGTAGTGTTTGCCTCCAGCTGTTTTTTGGGCAGCCACGTTTCCTCCTACCTTGAGGATTCCATACTAAAGCACCATGCGGGATATCTTCTTGACTCCTGCAGAGTGTGTGCCCAGTCCATTTGAACTTTCTTTTTCATATTTCCGTACTTATTTCACATTGATTTGTTTTCCTCCAAAGCTCTTCGTTAGAGATTGTATTAGGCCACCACACTCGTAGTATGTAACCCAGACATCGGTTAATGAAGGTCTGTAGCTTTTGTTGCATCTGCTTTGTGACAAGCCACGTTTCGCAGCCATTAATCTTTGTGTTGGGAGCTTGAAGAATACAGATCTTGCTTTCCGTATTCTGTTATTTATGTTTTTAATAGCACCCCCGTTTCGGCTACAATCCATCCTAAATATATTTCCTTTTTATTTGTTTATGTCCGATTTCAGTAGTATTAATCCGTTTTTCGTTGGTTATATTTGTTTTTAAACCGATTGCCTCTGACTCTGTTTAGGTAGTTAATTTTACGTTGCGTATATTCATATGTGTATGTAAGGAGGCATACATCATCAGCATACTCGAGATCTTCAAGGTGGTTGGTGAAATCCCATCTTATTCCTCTTTTTCTTTCAGTTATAGTATTTCTCATAGTTTTATCTAGAGTTAATATGAAGAACAAGGGGGAGAGCAAACAGCCTTGCCTTACTCCTGAGGATGTTTTGAAAGGTTCTGATAGTAGCCCTTTGTGTACTGCCATAGTTTGAGTTTGGTTGTAGCCTTTCTTAATTAAGTTGATTATTTTAACTGGCATGCCTCATCTATTCAATTCTTTCCATATACTGTCTCGGCTAATGGCATCAAATGCCTTTTCGTAATCAATAAAGGTGACATATAGGGGGGACTGGGAATTCGATGGACTGTTCAATTATTATCCTAAATCGTTCACATGCCAGTAAAATTTTTATGCGTGCTACCTTTGGCACACGTGTCATAGGTTCGCTGTGCCTGTCCTAGTGCATTCATTGAATGTGCTTTATATCCTACCACAGGTTTTGATTTCATTCTCGAGTATTCCATAGCGACCAAGATCGTTTGAGAGTTTCTGTCGCCAGTTGATGCATTTCAAACCTAGATATTCTCATGTATTTTGTAGCGAACGAGATCATTCGAGAGTTTGTACCGACAGTTGACGCATTTTGTTACATTATGTTTAAATATTTAGCCGCAGCTTGAAGTTGTAAATTCCCTTTAACGCTTTAACCACAAAAACCAACTCTTCTGCAGGAATAATAAACAAATAATTTTGAACAAAGATTAGGTATATAAATGGCAATTTAACAAGGTTAAAGTGGGGATTCAAAACATGTTAAATACCAGTCATTTTCCCATAGCAGTCAGAGTAGTACTAAAAAACCATAATTTTCTACTTTTCAGTGTTCCGTCGATACAATTGTGGCAGCTGAATTTCACCCTCTGGATCGAAGTAATATCGTAACATGCGGCAAATCTCATATTGGTTTTTGGACCCTTGATGCGGGGGGCACTTTGTACAAACGTATGGGTATTTTTGAAGGTCGAGATAAACCTAAATACGTCCTCTGTGTATCATTCTTACAATCCGGAGATGTTATTACGGGAGACTCAAACGGCAATTTGGTTGTTTGGGGACGTGGTACAAATACCATCCTTCGAATCATCAAGAATGTTCACGAAGGCCCAATATTTTCCATTTGTGTTCTTAAAGATGGTGGTGTTATAACCGGCGGCGGAAAAGACGGTCGATTGGTACAATTTGATCCTGCCTTAGCGAGAACCGGTGAAGAAAGTCAAGTAAGTTTTGATAAAATCATGGATTATTCTTTTTTAATTTTTGCTTATAAATAGATTGAAGGCCATTACGGAGGCATACGGGTAATATCAGAAGGACGAGGATCTCAACTTTTAGTGGGAACAACCCGCAACTGCATACTAACTGGAACTAGCAGTTTAGGTTTCCAACCTGTAGTTTTGGGACATACGGATGAATTATGGGGCTTGGCTGCACATCCCAGCATTCCACAGTTTGCAACCGCCGGTTTCGACAAACTTCTGCAAATGTGGGATTCAATGTCGCACAGTATCCTCTGGAGCAAAGATATAGGGGTACATATTAAGACTCCTAAAAGTTTTTAAACAAATATATGTATTTATGGCCTTTTATAGGAACAAGCACAGAGTTTGGCCTTTTCACCGGATGGTACCGTACTAGCAGTAGGCTGTGTTTCTGGGCATTGGTTGGTGTTTGATTCACAAACACGTGAACTGTTGGGTCAGCATGCAGATGGAGTGGAACCTATTCAAGTCATTCAATATTCTCCTGATGGCAGTATGGTAGCTCTAGGATCACGAGATAATCATGTCTATGTATATGAAGCTTCTGAAGAAGGACACAAACATAGTAGAGTTGGAAGGTGTATGGTAAGGATGCTTTTAAGAATTAGGCTAAAAGCACGTGTGACGATTTTTCAATAAACGTTTCTTGTTCTTGCACGTGTGCTGCAGTGTTTGTCTTTTTTGCACGCTGCTAGGGCACATCAAAAGCTCCTCCTGGCAGTGCAACGGTAAATGCTGTTTTGTCTTCTATTTAAATTTAAAAACAACTGAGGCTAGTTCAACTTTTAAATTTTTAGTTTAAAGCGGACTACTGATTATGTGTTACTTCCCAAGTAACTCGACTTTGTATAGTTACGGTGAGTACTTGTACAAGTACAAGTAAACCGTACATTATTACAGTTAGCTTTAACTTTGTTCCGTTCACCGACTGCGAACGGAAAGTACAAGTAATGTCTCGAGTTGTACGCACATCCTCATACACACTATTCGACACTTGGCAAGTACCGCGTAATGAGTAGCCAGCTTAAGATTGATTGCACAACCTTTTTAAGTTAATGTAAAACGTCTCTTCAACCTAAACATATGCTAATCTCAGATGTGCGCTTATCAATGAAAAAAAATCACAGTTATTGGATGAAATACAGATCATGCTCATTAATAGGAGGAGTGGATAGCTACCTATAAAAAGCCTCAGACTCTCACGTAGGCAATTCGAATTTGATTCCTGAGATTGACGATATCTCCACTGAAATTTATAGAAGATTGTATGCTTCTCCGTGCTTCGCAGGGCACGTTAAGCCGGCAATACCAGTTATCATACTAACATCTTTGATAACTGTTAACCTCACAATACTACAGATCGATCTTTTTAGCCTCTTTTGATGGGTTAAGTTAGCCTTCTACCTGAGGGCTCACAAAACTGAGACTTATGGGTTATTAAGAAGGAAGTCAAATTAATAGCAGCTAATGACCAAAACAACTGTAGTTAAGTTTCAAACCATTACTGGTAACTTATACCACGCCGAGCGCATTGGCATAATGATATTTAAAAAAAAATTATTCAGCCGAATAAAGACGTTTTAAATAAATCGGGAAGGTTACAATTGAGTGCTGACAGCAGCAAAGTTTGTAGTACAGTTTCAACGTGTTAGAAGTTTAGCTGAAAAGTAACAACAACAAAAATTTTATAATTTTAATTTGAAAGTTTTTACCGATAATATAAATGTAAATTTCTGTAAATATGCTTTAGTTCTTTCATTACTTGGAGATTATGTAAAATCTTATAGACTGTTGGGCGGGTTTGTTATATTGCTTAGCTATTGCGATTACAGCTAATTTAACAAATATCCAAATTTATATACTGCTTTCATTTACGTATTTGTCTGGCAAGCCTTTGTAACTTGTTTGACTTGTCTTGTGTTTTCTGATGTTATATGCTTTACTATTTGTTCGTTTTAAAAACAGTATGTTTAGTTAAGTCAGGGAATCCATATTGTTTTCAGGTTTCTTGTATTTTCGTCTGTAGTGCATTTGGTAGTCAATGAGCTTTCATAACTGCTCTACATATTGTGTCCAATTATTAAAAAATCCCCTTTTAGTCTACTGGGGTTTCTGTGCCATATAAAATATGTATTGAACAACAATTGTTAGGCTACATCGTTATTTGTAAATTAGTTATTGGTTGACATGAAAAATATCTACAGCATCCCACATTCTACACGATTTACCATGTAACTTTTACTTCTTTAATCATATGCAGGACCGGCCCTAGCGTTTTTGCCGCCGTAGGCAAACCCAAAAAATGCCGCCCCCAAGCTTCAAAAAAACTTTTTTGTGGGTTGTGTTTATTGTTTTTGCACTCTACTTCAGGCGGTTTTGCCGCCGTAGGCAGTCGCCTACCGCCTAGAGCCGGCCCTGTCATATGAAAGAATGACAGTCGCTTTAAGTCTAATACTGAAATATAATAAGCTACTAAATTTATAATTAGGTAAAATAGTAGGAAGAAATGTTAATTTTTTCGATATAAATCCCTGTTGAACAAGCCTCTAATTTTAGTGTAAAAGTTGAGTAACTAATTGTGTTTATTATTCAGGGTCATTCTAGTTTTGTTACCCACATTGACTGGTCATCAGACGGACAGACAATCCGAAGCAATTCAGGCGATTACGAATTATTATACTGTAAGTATTACTACATAAATCTCAAAATTAGATCTAACCTTTTTGCAAATTAAGGGAATGCCGGTACATGTCGTCAAGTACCACAAAGTAGTTCATTCAGAGACACAGAGTGGGCAACAAATAACTGTACAATAACATTTTCAACGATTGGCATTTGGCCCGAAAATGCTGATGGAACTGATGTAAACTACTGCGATCGTAGCCACGATTCTAAACTTATGGCCACAGGAGATGATTTTGGAAAAGTTAAACTGTATTCTTATCCAGTTATACAACCAAAGGTGAATATATAAACGAAATTTTATTTTCTTAGTAATAATGTTTTCATTACAGAGTTTAAATCATGCGTACGGAGGGCACAGTAGCCATGTAACAAATGTTGCTTTCCTTCATGATGATTCCAGACTTGTTTCGATCGGTGGAAAGGATACGAGTGTTTTGCAATGGATTATTTCGTAAATTCCATCCATCCTGTGGCACCTCAGGAAATTATATGCCTTACTGTTTTACGAATTTCAATTTACAATAGATGTGTTGTATACGTTGCACCACGTAAAAATATTTACCCTTAAATCATCCTACGAATTGTGGCAACTGTCGTAAAAATCATATAGGGTCTTTAATATATGTGGCCTTAAACATTGCAAATGTTTTAAAATTGGCACACTTAACATGTTTACTGTGAAAGGTTACTTATTTAAAATATCACGAAATCAGTGTTTGTATCTAGTAAAATGATTTAATAGTTCGAAATTATATAATAATCATTGTTAAGTTACATTCCCGTATTTAAATGTTTTGTTATTCTAAACTTTTCTTTGTACAGTAATAATTGAACTGGTCTAATTTATTTATGATATATTTGTAACGAATTTGTTAGAAAATCATAATTGCTTAATTATAATTTCATGTATGTACATGAAATATTTTAATACTGGTCTTAGGTATACATATATTATTAACACGTGTGATAAATAAACTTTAGAACATATTTGTTGTTTTTATTTATTTTTAAAATGATTGGTATTTTTTGATCATCATCATTGGCTCTCCGGCCTGTTATGGGCCTTGGTCTCTTCAAGAATCTTCCATCATTGGCTTCAGTTTCTAGCTTTTGTTCTCCTTCTCTATCCTCACACTCCAATATTTCTTAGGTCTTTTGGGTTCACGTGCTTATTCTGCACTACGGCATTTAATAGGGGATGTTGTTGTCCCCTGTTGTGCGCGGCTAGCAAACAGTGGAGAAGGGGGGTTCGATACGCTAAAACCTTTCAAATAAGGGTGGTCATAATCGGGTTGAAATTGGGCGCCACTGTGGTATTAAAGTCACCTTAAGATCTAGATAGGAACCCACCACAAAAGATTGGCATAGGGCTCAGAAAAAGGGGTTGTAGCTGCACTCCGCTGCAAGATGTGACTTACCTTGCTTAATGAAATACCAACTGCTACTTGTGGATAGGCTCACAAAGCTATACACAATAATCTTAAAGTAGGTAAACAATAAACACAAATAAAAGGCAAGAGTGAATTACACTCAAATTTAATTAAAGCAAAGAATTATTCAAAACGACACAAAATCTTAAATTACGTGAAAAGGGGTGATTAAGGGACGTTACATTTGCTTGAGTTAAAGCAAAAGAAAATTATCAATAGCTAGACTCCCTTAACCGCAGTCAAAAGAATGATGGTGGTGGCAAATACATAAAAAAAACGGTAACAATATAAAAACGATGAGGTTAGAACAGACGATGACCGTAACCTACAGTACCACATGTACCAACTACTTATAGTGATAACTAGTAACAACTAGAAAATTTAGAGATTTTGTACCTGCTGTATTGGTGCTACTGCTAAAAAAGATAAGAGCTAGGGTAGAGCTTTTCTCTCACTTCTTTCAAGGTCATATTTCGATAGAAGTCCCCTATTCAAATTCTTCTCGTTGCAGCTGTAACCGGCTCTCTTTCAAGTTTAACTTTCTTTGTGCTAAATCTATTTCCCTTCCTTTTAGTGTCAATTCTCTTACATGCTTCTCACGCAGGAATTGTAGGGTGTTTGGTTTCAAATTTCTTTTTTGCCGCATTCGCTTTGGTGCCAGAATGAACCCAGAAGCTTGACTGAGAGGAGCAGGTGTGTTGGTGTTTGTATTAATTGTTTGGGAGTTTTCTACTACGTCAAGGCACTCTACCTCTGTGTTATTAAAAATGTCTTCATCCAACTCTGAAGCTTCCAGTGTGGCTATCTGTCGAAGTTCAATGCCCTTCCGTTGTTGTTCTTTACATACTTTTATTTGCGCCTGTTCCAGCTGAAGTACTTGTGAGTTATGAGGCGACCTCGCCCTCACAACTGTTGATGGTGGTAATAAGATACTGTCCCGTTGATGGACCACTGTTTGCTGCAATTCTCTTCGTAAATTTACAATTTCTTGAAGCAGCTGTTGCTTTTCATTATACTCTTCTTCTGTTCCTGATTTTTTTATGTTTGCTCTATCATTTGTTACATACACGAGTAATATTTTCATTAACCAGCTTCCAGTGTTCGGGATTCGCATATGGGTTTGCCGAACGCACCTCTTTTAGTAACATAAAATCGTCATAACTTGAAAACCGTAAACGTATATTAGAATTAGACATTTTAAAATCATTCGTCAAAGTTAACAAAATCGAGTCAAAACTGGAATGCATATGGCTATGGCACATAACGTATTAGTAAACAAAAAATGATGCGCTTTTGTCAACTTTGTTTCAGTTTTAATCAATTTATTCCATACTTTAGCCGCTCACTGTATATTTATATTTATTTCTGGCATTAGAATAACATTATTCTAGCACGCATTTTGATGCAAGATTGAGCTTCATATTTAAACAATTTTTGGTGACATTTTGCTTTCAGAGATTGGTAAAACATAAAATACCTACTTTCATTTTCAACCCCAACAAACAAGTAGTGTCTTTTTAATTTATTTATGTGGCAGCCTTGATTTTCAACCCCCTACCCTTTCTTCCGGTGCGCGGTGGTTGGGCTGGCTTAAGTATTCATTTGTTTAATATTAGTTGAGATAGGTGCATGGTGCATGCGCCTTGATGCATTTCCATTTTACATTTTTCACCACGTGTTTTCTTCTGCAGTGCATTTAAGGTAAGTCAAAGCAACAAAATTACAACGTAGTTATTTGTTTTAATTAATTTTGATTTCAAGATGGAATGTGTGATTAACACTGATTATTTGAAAGACGATTTGGCTCGGGCGGATAGGTTGATTCAAGGCCCGCTGAATTAAATATTGTATATTATATTTAATTCAGCGAGCCTTGGGTTGATTAAGTGGTTGATGGATGTATATTCTGTTCACTGATCTCGCGGACACTAGACTAATGTTGGCATGCACTGAACAATTGGTACCTATTGGCACAGAAAATTTGCTTTGTAATGTTATTTCTGGTTACAATATAGGTCTGTTCGTTTGCCTTGTTCGAATCTGTTCAGAGCAAGTTCAGGCAGAGCAGGCGCGTTCTGAACATTTATTTTTCAACCTGCAAACGAACGCATTTCGTACAACTTATGACATATTTTTTTTAAATCTATGGGCCGTATTCTCACCTCATGTTTAAAGTTGTCTCTAACTAAAGTCGTGTTTAGCGTAAACATAAAACGATATAGCTTTATATAATTTTATATGTGTATAACAGAGATACGCGATGTTGCCATGGTAATTAAACATGACGTTAAATTTAAATATGAGATCAGAATACGGGCCACTATTATTATGTTGACGTTTGCCTATGAAGTTGGTAAAGCTGTTCGTGTCGATAGCATCGACCTTATACTACTGGACAGATAATTCCCTATACCAGCAGTAGGTGCAAAGTGAAGCTAAGAATATTTTCTCGTGAGTCCCTTTTGCGTCTACTACGCATACGCGAAAAATTCGGCGCTAGAATGACGATTTTGAATTTAAACTGGGTGCTGTATATCTTGATAGAGTATGTTCTACTTTTGCTGTAGTTGTTTTAGAAATTTAATTAAATCAATTTTAATATATTTTTTCAATGAGACGCGATGAATAAAACAACTTTTTAGCACTCACATACGAAAAATGACTCTTTTCACACTGATTTCCGTGTGAAAAGTACCACTTTAACGCACTAGTGCGAAAAGTAAGATTACTTTT
The DNA here is from genome assembly GCA_963082815.1 of Melanotus villosus. Taxonomy (NCBI): domain Eukaryota; kingdom Metazoa; phylum Arthropoda; class Insecta; order Coleoptera; family Elateridae; genus Melanotus; species Melanotus villosus. The sequence continues at coordinate 9,535,651 of OY720421.1, read as the reverse complement.
CGCACTAGTGCGAAAAGTAAAATTACCAGTGCGAAAAGTAAAATTACTTATCTATTACTATGGATACGGAAAAATATTCCTACTCAGATAGTTTGATTGTCTTTATCCCTTGATTTTATTTATTTACTTAGAGCTATTTGAACGTTCGTAGCTAAAAAATCTTGTATGATACACGTTCGAAAAGTGTCTTTAAGGCACTTATGTGAATTGCAGAACTCGCTACGCTCGTTCAGCAAACTTTCACATGCGTGCCTTAAAGACTCACTTTTCGAACTTGTATCATAAATAGCTATTATTTATACTTTAAAACGTCAAGCACTACAACCGCCATTAATGTTGAAATGGTAGGCAGCGTAGGTATATACCTATTCAACATCAACAAATGGTTTGCGTTTCACTCAACGTCAATGAGAGTAAAAGAAATAGAGCATACAAGTTTACGCTAAATTGTACCGCACCATCGACGATCGCTGCATTGCCACACAATTTTACTTGCGCATGACTTGTTTCACCACGCGGAGGTTGATAAGGACGACGATATATTATTTCTCTTACATTCTTGGCTTCAGTTTCAGCATGGAAGGCTCTGTCCAGTAGTATAAGGTCGATGGTCGATAGCTACGTTGTCAGACATATTTAATTTTCCTGTTTACTTTTGTAGTTGACACATGTCATGGTAAAAAGATCGTTTTTTTCTTTTGTATCCATTATTATTATTGTTTATAAGCATATCGTAGTGCAACATTAGAGCACCAACCGCAGCTTCCTCTTTTTATTATTATGTGACAATAATAATGCCATTATTATAATAATAATAGTATATTATACACGACGCTATAATGTATGCTATTATTACCGAGGATAATGTTTGCAACACGTGCGAGCGAGTTTTGCAATTATCCGAGGTAATAGTAGCCATTATAGCGAGTAGTATACTATACTTTATCCTCGACTACAAAATACTAAGAATTTTTAATTAAAATTTAAATAACAACATAACCTATTTCAATGACAACATAACCTATTTCCTTCATTATACACCATAGACAATGATGTTACCATGACACCGTGCATAATGATTTCAGTGTATAATGGATAGCATTATGAGTGACCAAACACATGAATAATTGACAGATTATTGACTAGTCGTGGATGAAATAATTTTGTTTCACTCACTACAACTTGTAAACTGGATATCCGCAGTTGGCATGGCTTGTGGTCTCTTGAAATTTTCAATGAGCCACGCAAATTGGACGGATAAATGCTCAAAATTCCCCATAAACATAGAGATTTGCATGTGGCACACCGGTCCGACGGATTATTCGTAAAGATTTGCGTGGACGTAAATGGTGTCGGTCGTAAAAAAACTCGACAGTAAACCTGACGGATTTGCACGTGATGAGCAAATCGGCCAGCAAATCTGTCCATCTATGCCTAGCTATTGAGTTTAAATATAACAATGGGCGCATTCAGGGACGCTCAGCGGCTGATGCGCTAAGTTAGCAAAGTCCCTGAACAGACACGCTGTGAGAAAGCTTGCAGTCAGCCGCTGAGAAATTCGCTCAGCGTAAAATTTGTTAGCTGACTTTGTCAGCGGTGTCAAAAAAAGGAGCGGGAAACACACAAACTTAATAATGTGAATAAAAACATATTAATTAGGGTGAGCTAGTACACATAGTCCATAATTTGAAGATCATTAGCCATAATTTCTTTAATTTTTGATTTATTACATAATAGTGAAAGTAACACCTAACCTTACAAAACAAATATCAAACTGTCAAAACAGCTTACTATCAGAGGTTTCATTCAGGGAAATACCGTTTGCTGTCATTTAGCATAAGCTGACTAAATTACCGCTTAGCTAAGCAGCTGAGCGTCCCTGAATGCGCCCAATGTTAACATTTTTATCAAAATTGGTCAGTAAATATTGGTGTAAAACTTAGAAAAACATGATATTTTAACCTCATTTAAAAAGACCAACGTTTTCGTATTATCGTTTTGTTGAGTAGGAACATTTCTATAAATCGTTGTTTAATTCAATTATATTAATCGTATTATACAGTTTTAGAAATATGGGTCTAAATCTGTCACTGCTGTCAAAACCTGTTACCACTAAAGATACAGCATGTTGCCAAAATTCTTCGTTTCGTGTGGGTTCAAGTTGTATGCAAGGATGGCGAATAAATATGGAAGACTCGCATACACATATATTATCGCTTCCTGATGATCCTGGAAGTGCTTTTTTTGCCGTATATGATGGTCACATGGGCGCAAAGGTCGCCCAATATGCTGAAAAACATTTACATAAGTACATTACCAAAAGAACAGAATATAAAGAAGGAAATATAGTTGAAGCTATGAAACAAGCTTTCTTAGAAATTGATGAAGTAATGCAGGGCGAAGAAACTCTTAAAGATGAACAAGATGGCACTACTGCTGTTGCGATGGTAGTTAAAGGCGATAAATTATTTTGTGCAAATGCAGGAGATTCTAGAGCCATTGCTAGTGTAAATGGAAGGGCCGAACCACTCTCGCTTGATCATAAACCTTATGTACAGACAGAATATGATCGGATTGAAGCCGCAGGTGGCTATGTCGATGATGGTAGGGTTAATGGGAATCTTGCTTTGTCTCGAGCATTAGGTGATTTTATTTATAAGCGAAATGATAAAATGAGACCTGAAGAACAGATTGTTACAGGTAAATAAGACTTATTTATTTTTGATTCATTAAAAGTATCTGATTCTATAGTTAGTGATTTGGTCTTGATACTATACAACAACACCGGAAGCACCCACATGTTAAATACTTCTCTTTTTAAGTTGATTGGTATTGTAGAGTCTGAATGAATCCTAGTTTACCAGTGGCTACCCATGTCATTTGAATTCTTCTACTTACTTTGGCAGTTTGGTTTTCTTTACCAAGTTTTAATGTGTGGCTTAAACTTAAGTAGATATATTCTTCTACATTTTCTAAGATGTCATTACCAACTCTGGGTATTGTGTTTTCTGGAGACAACTTTTGTCTTCCCTATGTTCATGGAGAGGCCTATTTCTTCGGATACCACTCTAAGTTTACTTAACATCAGTTGTAGTTCTTCAGGCTTAGGATTGATCAGAACGATATCGTTTGCAAAACCAAGGTAATTTAGGAATCGGCCGTTGATTTTCACGCCTTTTCTTTCCCAATTCAGTTTTTTAAGTGGGAAAAACAATTTTGGGGAGATTGTATCTCCCTGTCGTACTCCACATTTAGCGCTAATTTTTGTTTGTTATGAGGTTTTCCCTAACTTTAACTTGAATTGTAGCTTTGTCATATACACAGTGGCCCACTGAAAACAGTAAACGCAAGTTTTGGCCACTTAACATTATCAATTTAAATGCTGACAAACTCACAAAGTACTTGCTTATTACGAACAACTTGTCAGATGAAGTGCTTTTGTTTGCTACGTTCAACTGTTTAAGCATACTTGATCAAAATTTAAATGTCATTTTTTCTGAAATTAATGATCGGATTTGAAAAATAAAAAGACTGTTGAAAAGAGAATCGAAAGGCCTTTAGAATTGTGTAACGTTTGACACCCCTTTCTATTTAAAATTTTTGGGGTGCAATTCATCCTCATCTTAGGGTTGAAGTTGTGTAAATAATACTAATCAATTCAGATGTCCCCCTTGATACTAAAATTGACGTGTTCGAGCGTTTTTCGCAAAATTGATCTGAAGTGGCCAAAACTTGCGTTTACTGTTTTCAGTGGGCCACCCTGTATATATTTCAACGTCTTTCTATATCTGGAGTCTATTCTTACTTGTCCATAGGCGTTAAAATTGCCCAAAATTCCACAGAATCAAACGCTTTGTTATAATCTACAAACGCTAGGTGGAGTGGGATGTTGTTGTATTCATTACACTTCTCCATTAACGTACGCATTGTCTGTATGTGCTCCACCGTACTGCAACGCTTATGGAACCCTGCCTATTCAGGGGGCTGATATTCATCAAGCTTATTCGCTAATCTGTTGGTGATCTTCTTTTTCTAATAGGTCTACGATTTGTTTCTTCCAATATTATTGTTGTTGTTCTTGTGGCACAGAAGTCCAGCTGTCTTTCCAACGTTTTGATGGTCTTCCGGGTAGACGTAATGTTCCTGGTTTGTGCTCTCTAGCAATTTTGGCAGTCTGTGATTTTTGGTGTGCGCGGTATCTACAGCATATGTCATTATGGGACGAATGCATGTTTTGTAGATCCTAACCTGTTGGTGATGATTTTCATAAATACTTTGTATGGATGGGGAAGAAGACTTATGGGCCAACAATTGTTTAGTTTTAGCTTGTACAACAAGATAACTTGCGCATTTTGTCAGCTTTCTGGTATTTTATTTTCCTTAAGGCATTTGTTTAATGGAAGTTTCATTACTTCAATTGTGACAGCTCCAGCCAATTTCGATATGAGGTAAAGCATGTTCTATTTCATTCATTGTAATGTCCTGAATCTCCTCTGACCCGACGTTTATTACACTTTACAACAATATTATGAGCTGAACCAATGCTGATATCAATTTCTGAAGCGATTTCCTTAATTTTAATTCATCTCTTTCGATAAATTAGCTCTTGTACCGCCGCTATGTTCTCTGGTGTGATTACGCGATTCACTTGTCCTGATGGCGGTGCATCTGCTACACTATCACATCCATTTTTAAACTTATTGGCCCATTCAAATACGTTTGATCGGGCCATACAACTACCACTATACACAAAAACCATTCTTCTATAAATTTCAGAAGGATTAATACCCTCAGCAGTTAAAAATCTTATAACTGAGCGCATTTCGTCGCTGGTGCAATTCTCTAGCGACGCCATTCCAAACAACTGACAATTTGTAGTTGCAAATGCTTTATCTAATAAATAAGGGCATGAGAGCCTCCCCAGATAAATACTTTAAAACATTAGTCAATGTGTTTTGTAAAGTTCAAACATTTGGATGCTCTGCAAACACAATCCGGATTTCAGTTGAAACAGTCTCGTATTTTAGTTCCATCTACAGCAGACATTCTACAGTAATTTCTTCTTCCTTCTGTGGAATGTAGAATTTGGTTTGTATTTTATGGCTTTATATAAAATTGTGGAAGTTGACACACCATTCGTTTATCTGTTCGGAACGCCAAAAACTCTGTTCCGAGCAAACTCCAAATATTCCGTTCCGTAATATTATAGAGTGTTCTATGGTAATAAACGAACGCGGAACAGAGTTTATGGAGTAAAAAGAGCATTCCGAACAGATAAAACGAACGCACCTCATATCTTCCTGTCATGCTGGCATGTTTTGGGTTGCCTACTTTCCGTGTTAGTAATTCAATGTCAAAATATTCCTTCGACTGTTACAAATTATTATTAATTTCCCTCGAAAATTCCTTCTTATATTTCTTTAATTTCTGCAGATCTTCTGTATTCTCTGTAACTTTCTACTGCGTAATATTCATTACCTATTTGTTTAAAAACACTTTGATGTATTTTAAAAACACTGAGACAGCTGTAATTACGGTTATCACATCGCTACACGCTTTAAAATTTATTAAAGCAAATAAAAGTAATAAATACAAAAGAGCCTTTGGTGGCAAAAACAAACGAATTTTTGGCACAAGCTGTATAAAAGCAAAACCTCTAATTTTGTATAATCTGTTAAGACTATCGATTGTTTGAAAAGCTATATTTTGATATTTTTGCAGCCTATCCTGATGTAGAAGTAAGAACCATAACCCCAGATTGGGAATTTATTGTATTAGCTTGTGATGGTATATGGGATGTAATGACAAACGAAGAAGTAGTTACGTTTGTGAGAGAAAAGATAGCAGCCGGTACTAATCCAGAAGAAATATGCGAATCGTTAATGATGCATTGCTTCGCTTCTAGTGATAAGCTTTCTGGCATAGGATGTGACAATATGACTGTTGTTATTGTAGGTTTACTTCAAGGAAAAAGCTATGAAGATTTAATTACGAAATGTGCGAGTCCACGCGAAGAGGTTCCAATACCAAACCAAGAAGAAGAACAAATGGATGATAATGATGATGATGATAAGATGATTAAATAACCATTGTGGTTTATTTTTGTTTGTTTAAATTTAAATGTAGTTGCTTGTTGCATAAAGATTAGTTTTTTGTTTTTAAACATTTTTATTGTATTGGGGTAAGATTATGGTAAAAAATAACTTACAATAATTTTATGTCGCACCTAAGTTTACCATAATAAAACAGTAGTACGTTTGTACACAGCAACTTTTAACTTATAAATCTGTAAATACATAGTATGTAAATACCGTGTAAAAATATTAAAAAGTTCACAATACTGATAATAGTACGTAGGTTTGTACAGATGTCTTATTATAAACGTTTAACTTTAATTTACGAATCAATGCAATGCAGAGCACGTTTGAAACCTAAGAAAAGATTCCTCTATGAAATTAACACCAACAAAGTTCCATAACCTGTAGAAGTGTAGACCAATTACCATATTGGTTGTACCTATTTAGCATAATCATTTTTTTTTAAAATACATGTTTTCTGTATGGTATGATAAAAGCGAGGAGGTTGCTTTCGATGTTGTACTGAACATAGAAGTAGGTACGTTTTTCAAAAGAGAATTAGTAATTACCATGCATTATTTTTTATGTGCCTATTAATATTAATTATTCTTATACTTATTGTTAGTATTTATTCGAGGATTAGTTTACTTTAGTGTTGTAGAAATTAGAATAACTGCAGAGTGTCTGCTTTATAAATTTATTGCTCGATTAGGTAACGACATTTTGTTATACAGGTTTAACATGCGTCTTTAAGAATTCTCATTTCTTGGAAGTTAGTAAACACTCTGCGGTTTTGTGATATGAATAATTATAGCGATAGTATATATATTATATAAAGTTAAAAACCGAACATTTAATATTATTACAAATCTGAATTCAGTATTAAAAGGACAAGAATCGTGTATCTACCTGGTTTAATAGTAAATAAATTTGTTCTGTCTTTCACTTTTATGTTATTTCAGCCCATTTGCATATGTAAATTTTGTGCCAAACCGAAAATGCTCTGTGTGCCATAAAGACAATGTATTTTGTGTATACCGAAATTAAACGTCAAATTATATAACAAGGTTTTTAGACGAAAAATGTGTTTCTATACCTCAAATTATTTCCATCAGTTTTAAGTCGAAAAATGTTTTGTTAACTTGTCTTTGGGGTTCAAAACTGTATAACGTTTAGAACTAACTATATAATAAAACTGCCAGTTTGAGATAACTGAAATCATTTTTAGAGTCTTGTGATTTTATTTTCAAGGGGTGATTAAACATCTTAAAAGAAAGTCATTAACGTAAAAATGTCTTAACAAAAGTTGCATAATAAGAGATATTACTGTTAAAAGTTTTGGTTATTTTTAAATTCAAACTATGTTATCAGTGAATTCTTTACTAAGTAGGCTGATGACAGTAACTTTTCCCATCTGTCAAGCTGTTTCATCAGTTGTCACTGCACTGTGGTTTGACATAAATTCTTCCCAATAAATCCTAATAAGGAAAGAAAAAATGGCCCATCACACCAACAGTAAATACGTTGACATTTTGTTAATTTATGGGGAAGTACGCCAGAATTCTGCTGCTGCAAGTCGATTGTACGCTGAGCGGTTTCCTAACAGGCCAACAACTATTCCACAAAAATTCACCACTCTAGTAATCCGTGCACGAGAAACTGGTGTACTGCAAACACGTCAAGGTCGGGATGGTGGACCTGGCCGACACTAACGAATTTTGGATGCCGAAGAAGAAATCTTAAATCTTGTCGAAGTAGATCCTTCTAGTAGTACTCGACAAATATCTCGCCAAGTAGATGTCTCAAATCGAATTGTCTGGCGAACACTGCGCGAGAGTCAATTGTAGCCTTTTCATATACAAAAAGTACAGGCTTTACAACTTGAAGATCATCCTTTACGTTTACAATTTTGCCGATGGTTTCTACAAAAACATGCTGAAATTCCAAACTTTTCTTCCATTGTATTGGCGACTGATGAAGCAACGTTTACACGTAACGGCATAAATAACTGTCATAATAGTCATATCTGGGCTCTCGAAAATCCACATGCTGTTCGTCGTAATCATTTCCAGCACAGATTTTCGATAAACGTTTGGGCCGGAATGGTCAAGGGACAACTTATTGGCCCCTTTGTGTTGCCAAATTCATTAAATTAATCATTCGTCAAAGTTAACAAAATCGAGTCAAAACTGGAATGCATATGGTAAATAACGTATTAGTAAACAAAAAATGATGCGCTTTTGTCAACTTTGTTTCAGTTTTAATCAATTTATTCCATACTTTAGCCGCTCACTGTATATTTATATTTATTTCTGGCATTAGAATAACATTATTCTAGCACGCATTTTGATGCAAGATTGAGCTTCATATTTAAACAATTTTTGGTGACATTTTGCTTTCAGAGACTGGCAAAACATAAAATACCTATAATCCATTCAGAAAACTCCCGTGACGTTTACGCTGTCAAATGAAAATTTGGGAGTGTACTTTATGTACAGAACCTATCAACTTTTTTAGTGAATGTACTTAACGTCAAACTGAAATGTAAGGTTATGATAAATCATTTGTCATTTTCGTAAAATTAAGTAGAACAAGGTAAAAATGGCTTTATTAATAATACAAGTTTGATAATAAACTTCGTTGGTGCTTCTGTTCATCCATTTCTCTAAAGATTATGAATTATAAAACGTAACTTGAATAATAAATAATTTAAGTGTCAAAGTGAAAACAAAAAAAACAAAACCATTAAATTTAAATTTAAAGGTGCACCAATCTCAAATCCAAAAGTTTTTAATAGACTAATAGGGATTTTCATATTAACCAACACATGGTGACTTTTATGTCACGGGAGTTTTCTGAATGGATTATACCTTCATTTTCAACCCCAACAAACAAGTAGTATCTTTTTAATTTATTTATGTGGCAGCCTTGATTTTCAACCCCCTACCCTTTCTTCCGGTTGTTGGGCCGGCTTAAGTATTCATTTGTTTAATATTAGTTGAGATAGGTGCATGGTGCATGCGTCTTTATGCATTTCCATTTTACATTTTTCACCACGTGTTTTCTTCTGCAGTGCATTTAAGGTAAGTCAAAGCAACAAAATTACAACGTAGTTATTTGTTTTAATTAAATTTGATTTCAAGATGGAATGTGTGATTAACACTGATTTTTTGAAAGACGATTTGGCTGCAGCGAAGAGGTTGATTCAAGGCCCGCTGAATTAAATATTGTATATTATATTTAATTCAGAGAGCCTTGGGTTGATTAAAGGCTGGTTTATACAACTTTATTTAGTGGTAGTTTTAGACGCAATCTTAATTTTTAACGTAAGCGTATTTGTTTGGTTTATACACAGGACGCAATTTTAATTTTAAGACGTAAAAATGCGTTCTCCTAACCTCAAAATCAAACAATAGTGTGGGATATTTGTTGTCAAATTATTACTTGTAAAAAGTGCCGTGTGCTGAATGACCAATACTTTTTGTTCGTAGTTATTAGTTTCAAATTGGAGTTATGAATATGATCGGAAGCCGCGCATGCGTCGTGACAACCGTTTTAGACGTAAAATCTTAAAATTACGACTAAAGATAAAAGTTACGAACTTTCAAGGTTACATTTTTACGTTACGTCTACAATTAAAACCTTAATTAATTACGACTAAATCCGTATAAACGCTTACCTGCAAAATGAATCTTTAAACTCTTACGAATATGACTAAAATTGCGACTAAAATTAAATAAAGTTGTATAAACCAGTCTTAACTCTTAAGTGGTTGATGGATGTATATTCTGTTCACTGATCTCGCGGACACTAGACTTATGTTGGCATGCACTGAACAATTGGTACCTATTGGCACAGAAAATTTGCTTTGTAATGTTATTTCTGGTTACAATATAGGTCTGTTCGTTTGCCTTGCTCGAATCGTCGAATCTGTTCAGTGCAAGTTCGGGCAGAGCAGGCGCATGTGACGTCATAGTACAAGTTCTGAACATTTATTTTTCGACCTGCAAGCGAACGCATTTCGTACAACTTAGGACATATTTTTTTTAAATCTATATATTTATGAAATTCTGAATTTATTGAAAAAGTAGAAACTTTGCATTAAAATGCATAAATGGCATCTTATTGTTAATAAAAATAACGCGCCCCGCCGAAAATAAACCACAACTATGAAAGTTAATACTTAAAATCAATTAATTAATTTAATATTTAGTACAAAATCTCGCGCTATCTTTATCAGCTTTTAATTATCTTTCTTGACATATGGAAATTTTACAAGTTTGTACGTATAACCTGGCGTAATTTTTAGTTCCTCGTTTTTCTTTCTTTTCTAATTCATGACCAAATTTTCAATTATCAACTGGCAATTTCAAAATTATGTAGGCTAAACCATCCCCCATCTGGTTAACCACATCTTAAATTGGTTTCATATTGTAATAGTTTCTTCCTTGTATTGCCTCAGCCTTATACAGACACATAAACATCAATAGCAATTAAAATTTGGAAAAATTAGTATACCGGTGCATATGTTATGGACAAAGTGACTAATAGGGCATTATTCATAATGACTGGTCAATGTGATAAATCCGGACCAAGTGATTAATAGTCATTATTTATAATGACTGGTCAATGTGATCAATCTGGTCAGTATTAATAATGACCGGTCAATGTGAATAATGTACTTTTATTTAAAAAAAAAACTGTTCTTCCTCTACCTCTAACCTCCAATAAACACCTCTACTGTTTTGGCAGAGGCATCTATTGGAGGTTAGAGGTAAGAGGAAGAACAGTTTTTTTTTTAAATAAAAGTATATTAATCACATTGACCGGTCATTATTAATACTGACCGGATTTATCACATTGACCAGTCATTATGAATAATGACCAATTAATCACTTGGTCCATAACACATACAAATCTACCCTATAAACGTATAAACGATCAGCTGATCTGCGTCGAAAGATTCCGAACCTAGGCCGATGTAAATCGTCAAACTTGCACTAACTGCACCTCCTCGCTAGGAGGAGCAGAAAGATTATCTTTGGCAGAAAGTTCGTGTTCGTTTCGTGTTCTAAGCAGCAAACGAACAGCGTACAGGCAAGGCCCGCTGAATTAATATAGCATATAAGGCCTGTCCACTTCATTTAGCCAAGACGCAATTAGCAAGGACGCGGGCGCCATTTGAGGTGAACTATACATTTGTCGACAACAAGGCCCGCTGAATTAATATTGCATATAAGGCCTTACCACTTTATTTAGCCAAGACGAAATTAGAAACAACGGTGGCGCCATTTGCGGTGAACTATACATTTTTTAATGGAGAAATGTATAGTTCATCTCAATTGTCTTTTCATACTAGGGCTTTAGACCCCCCAGGTCTGATGACCTAACTTCGCCCATGTCAACGAGCCACGCAAATTCGACGGATAAATGCTCAAAATTCCCCATAAACATAAGGCCGATTCACACTTTCGGTCAGATCACGGTTCGGTCACAGTACAGTCACGGTCAGGACAAATATTGTAACATTGGTTTTATATGAAGTAGTTCACATTATAAGGCACGGGCTAGTCACGCTCCAGTAAAATGACCGCGGTATTTCTTACAAAGCAATCTTTGAGCGGACCGTGATCGTACCGCTCGCTGCATTGACCGATAGCGTGAACAAGTGCTTCTCGGAAACGTGTATTTTTCTTTGTGATGTCGCCTGTAATTTTATTTAGTAGGTATTGGAACTTTTTATTTCGTGATCCATGAGGTCTTTGTATAAAGTGAAAAATTCTCTTTCGGTTTTTCGATTCCGAAGTATTGGATGCACCCATATGCTTTACGTCTTCTCTTTCTGAGCAAGTTATCACGTTGCTCTTCTTCATCCAAAATAAAGGCTATTATAGCCAAATCACTTAATGAAAAATTCTTAAACATACTAGTTTACGATTTTTAACCGATAAATGATCGTGCAATGTGAATAGTACGCAAAATTACTTGACCGTGACCTTACTGTGACCGAACCGTGATCTCACCGAAAGTGTGGATCGGCCTATAGAGATTTGCATGTGGCACACCGGTCCGACGGATTATTCGTAAAGATTTGCGTGGACGTATATGGTGTCGGTCGTAAAAAAACTCGACAGTAAATCTGACGGATTTGCACGTGATGACGTGATGAGCAAATCAGCCAGCAAATCTGTCCATCTATGCCTAGCTATTGAGTTTAAATATAACAATGTTGACATTTTTATCAAAATTGGTCAGTAAATATTGGTGTAAAACTTAGAAAAACATGATATTTTAACCTCGTTTAAAAAGACCAACGTTTTCGTATTATCGTTTTGTTGAGTAGGAACATATCTATAAATCGTTGTTTAATTCAATTATATTAATCGTATTATACAGTTTTAGAAATATGGGTCTATCGCAATCTACGCTGTCAGCACCTGTTACCACTAAAGATACAGCATCTTGCCAAAATTCTTCGTTTCGTGTGGGTTCAAGTTGTATGCAAGGATGGCGAATAAATATGGAAGACTCGCATACACATATATTATCGCTTCCTGATGATCCTGGAAGTGCTTTTTTTGCCGTATATGATGGTCACTTTGGCGCAAAGGTCGCCGAATATGCTGAAAAACATTTACATAAGTACATTACCAAAAGAACAGAATATAAAGAAGGAAATATAGTTGAAGCTATGAAACAAGCTTTCTTAGAAATTGATGAAGTAATGCAGGGCGAAGAAACTCTTAAAGATGAACAAGATGGCGCTACTGCTGTTGCGATGGTGGTTAAAGGCGATAAATTATTTTGTGCAAATGCAGGAGATTCTAGAGCCATTGCTAGTGTAAATGGAAGGCCCGAACCACTCTCTTTTGATCATAAACCTTATGTACAGACAGAATATGATCGGATTAAAGCCGCAGGTGGCCGTGTCACAGATGATAGGGTTAATGGGAATCTCGCTTTGTCTCGAGCACTAGGTGATTTTACTTTTAAGCGAAATGATAAAATGAGACCTGAAGAACAAATTATTACAGGTAAATAAGACTTATTTATTTTTGATTCATTAAAAGTATGTACAGTCAAGCCTAACTAATAAGACTTAAATTTTATATTCCAATAGTTTATGGGAAAAATTTGAAATCTTAAAATTTATTATGTAATTTAGCATTACAAGCCTTTGAGGCCCAGAGTTTTTTGGAGATCACTCTCCATTCTTTTCTGTTGTTTGCTTGGTTTTCCCAATCCCCACTTTCTAGTGTTTAAAGGTCTTCTTTCACCCAGGCTATCCATTGTCTTTTCAAGCTACCTCTTCTATTTGGGCTCTCTTTTTCTTTAATGAGTAGCATTTTTAGGATTCTGTCTGGTGTCATCCTTACAATCTGCCCTAACCATATAATCCGGTTGTGTTGTAACTATGTTTATTATATTTGGCTCACTGTAATGTTAGCTTAATATGGGTCCATCCTGGCTTTCTACTGTTTCCTTTTTAATCACTCTTAATTTAGCGTCTTTCGTCTTCTCAATATTCTTTATCAAATTCTTCTTTCCTACTTTTAAGTTCTTGTTGAGGGATCTGTTTTCAGGTTTATGCGGACCACATAGTAGTCAGCGTTTATGTCCGCTCCTCTACAGCTCTTTACATCTTTTATGCAGGTTGCATGTTTCTTTTCAATAAGGACAAAGTTTCCACATTGTACTGTCCAGCTTTTTTGTTAACTCTCTGCTTCTTTGATTATCATCCTTCGCCATGTTGTTGCTGGCCTCCCTCTTTTTCTTCTGCCCTGGGGATTCCAGACAAGTGCGGTTTTTGGGATGTTACCATTTTCTCGCCTAAGTATGTGGCCTATCCACTTCCACTTCCTGCATTTGATTTGTGTGCTTATGTTCGCTTGGGTTGTTCACCGCCACAACTATTGTTTTTTTTGCAGTGTTTTTGTCCTTCAGTCTGTCAGTAGCATATTTATGCCTTCTCCTACTAGTTTTCTTACCTTGCAGTGCAACAATTTTGAGCTTTATTTCCCCAATGACAAGATGGTAGTTGCTTGCTATATCGGCGCCTCTTTTATTCCGAATTCCGCTATTTTTTTACTGATAACTATATGATCAATTTGGTTCTCCATACGATGGTCTGGGAAAACCCAAGTGACTATGAATATTTTTGTGGGGAAACTACGTTCCACCAATGATCAGGTTGCTTTTTAGGTAAAAGTCCATTGCTATTTCTACTTCCACTGTCATAGTTACTCCTCACTCCTTCTAAGCTGCGATTGTCACTCCCGACTTTCGCATTTACATCACCCATTAGTATTATTATGTCCCCTTTGTTTATTTTTTCCACCGTCTCCACCAAACTCTCATGAAATTGCTCTTTGGCTTCGTCATCTGCTAACTCCATTGGTGCGTAGCATTAAACAGTTGTTATTTTCCTGGCTCTTGATTGGAACCGGGCACTTATGATTCTGTCTGACACAGGTTTCCATTCTAGGAGACTCTTTTTTGCATTTTTGGAAATCCAGTTCATTAATTCTTCTTCTTTTTCAGCATTTAACTGTTCACTCCTGAACGTTAGCCTCCTCTTTTCTTTTCCATTTTGATTTGTTTTATGCTGCCTGCCGCCAGTTTTTCCGAGTTTTCTCCTAATATCGTCCACCCATCTTCTAGGTGGTCTACCTATGCTAAGTTTGTGCTTGTGCCTTGAGCTCCATTTAGGAATATGTTTTGTCCATTTTGTTTCTTCCTGTCTGGATAGATGTCTTGCCCATCACCACTTTGCCTTTGCAATTTTTTCTATGAGGTCTTCAGCACTTCGGTCTTCTACTTTGGTTCGTCTTCTAATTTCTTCATTTATAATTTTATCTCTTAGGCATATTCCTGGCATAATGCATTCTTTTGCCTACTGAGTTGTTCGTCATTTTGTCGCTGATTCTATAGTTACTGATATGGTCTTGATACTATACAACAACACCGGAAGCACCCACATGTGAAATACTTCTCTTTTTAAGTTGATTGGTATTGTAGAGTCTGAATGAATCGTAGTTTACCAATGGCTACCCATGTCATTTGAATTCTTCTACTTACTTTGGCAGTTTGGTTTTCTTTACCAAGTTTTAATGTGTGGCTTAAACTTAAGTAGATATATTCTTCTACATTTTCTAAGATCTCATTACCGACTCTGAGTATTGTGTTTTCTGGAGACAAATTTTGTCTTCCCTATGTTCATGGAGAGGCCTATTTCTTCGGATACCACTCTAAGTTTACTTAACATCAGTTGTAGTTCTTCAGGCTTGGGATTGATCAGAACGATATCGTTTGCAAAACCAAGGTAGTAATTTAGGAATTGGCCGTTGATGTTCACGCCTTTTCTTTCCCAATTCAATTTTTTAAGTGGGAAAAACAATTTTGGGGAGATTGTATCTCCCTGTCGTACTCCACATTTAGCGCTAATTTTGTTTGTTATGAGGTCTTTCGTAATTTTAACTTGTATTGTAGCTTTGTCATATATATATTTCAACGTGTTTCTATATCTGGAATCTATTCTTGCTTTGTCCATAGGCGTTAAAATTGCCCAAAATTCCACAGAATCAAACGCTTTGTTATAATCTACAAACGCTAGGTGGAGTGGGATGTTGTTGTATTCATTACACTTCTCCATTAATGTACACATTGTCTGTATGTGCTCCACCGTACTGCAACTCTTATGGAACCCTGCCTGCTCAGGGGGCTGATATTCATCAAGCTTATTCGCTAATCTGTTGGTGATCTTCTTTTTCTAATACGTTGTAGACCTGTTTCTTCCAATATTATTGTTGTTGTTCTTGTGGCACAGAAGTCCAACTGTCTTTCCAGCATTTTGATGGTCTTCCGGGTAGACGTAATGTTCCTGGTTTGTGCTCTCTAACAATTTTTGGCGGTCTGTGATTGGACATTCTTGATACATGCTCATCTTGGACATTGTATGTCTGTCTTATGTTTTCGTTTGGTATTCTATCGTATAGTGAGTGTCCTGATATGGATCTTAGAACTCTCATTTCCGTGGTGCGTAGTGATCTTTTGGTGTGTGCGGTGTCTGCAGCATATGTCATTATGGGACGAATGCATGTTTTGTAGATCCTAACCTGTTTGTGGTGATTTTCATAAATGGTTTGTATGGATGGGGAAGAAGACTTATGGGCCAACAATTGTTTAGTTGTCGCTTTTACAACAAGATAACGCGCATTTTGTCAGCTTTCTGATATTTTATTTTCTTTAGGCATTTGTTTAATGGAAGATTCATTACTTCAATTGTGACAGCTCCAGCCAATTTTAACATCTCAGTAGTAATGCCATCTTCCTCTGGTATTCGTCTGTTCTTCATCTGACTCTGACCCGACGTTTACACTTTGGAGATGGATGTTTGGTGGTTGAGAGTTGGTAGACGAATATAAGTCTTTATTATGTTTTATTTTGTCCTGTCTCATTCTCTGATTTCTCCTTTCACGGCTCTCTTCAAAACTTTCATGTTTTTGATATTTTCGATGACTTCTTTTATTTTTTGTGTATAGCGATTTCTTCCACATTTTTGATAGTTTCTAAATTGCGTCTTGGCTAAATGATGTGTTAAGGCCTTATATGCAATATTAATTCAGCGGGCCGTGGTTAGACATCAACTGTTAAAGTTTTTGTAACAACTTTAATCAATTTTCGAATATTCATATCATTTAACCTTTTTAAAGTGCGACGATGCCTAAATATTGGTACCTTTATTTGTCTTCAAAGACTCTGAACATTCAGAATCAAGCCAGGAATATAGTTTATTGTAAGAAAATAGCAGCAAATTACCTAAAATACCTTGAAAATAAAGTTTACAACCAAAGAGCCCCGATTTACCCATTACAAAAGCCAATTCTTACACATATGTGTATATAGAAAAAGTAGGTACTCCTTGAAAATAGGGAAATAGACAATTAGTAAAAAACATGTCTTCTACAAAAAAAAAAAAAACTAAATAAAAATGAAGTCCGGATATACCTTAAACTGAATATACAACGTTGTCATGCTGAAGAAAAACACCTTTTGACAAAAGTCCACGGCGTTTGGCCTTTATTGCTGGTTTCAGGACATCTGTTAATAGAGTACAGTAGCGCCATTCTTATCCCAAAATACAGGCAACATCACTTCACCTGCGGACTGTGCAACTTTAAATTTTTTTGATTTCGGTGAAGATGCGTAACGCCATTCTTTGCTCGACTGTTTGCACTCAGGTTGATAATGTTGCACCCAACTTCCATCACCAGTCACTATCCTGTCCAGAAAAGCTTCTTCATCGTTCTCATACCGCTGCAGTAGAGCCTGAACTCTTCGTTCCTTAAGTTCTGGAGTCAAATGCTTTGGAACCCATCTTGCACACACCTTATGAAATTTAAGTTTTTCCACAACAATATGATGAGCTGAACAAATGCCGATATCAATTTCTGAAGCGATTTCCTTAATTTTAATTCGTCTCTTTCGATAAATTAGTTCTTGTACCGCCGCTATGTTCTCTGGTGTGATTACGCGATTCACTTGTCCTGGTGGCGGTGCATCTGCTACACTATCACATCCATTTTTAAACTTATTGGCCCATTCAAATACGCTTGATCGGGCCATACAACTACCACTATACACAAAAACCATTCTTCTGTAAATTTAAGAAGGATTAATACCCTAAGCAGTTAAAAATCTTATAACTGAGCACTGAGCGCATTTCGTCGCTGGTGCAATTCTCTAGCGACCCCATTGCAAACAACTGACAATTTGTAGTTGCAAATGCTTTATCTAATAAATAAGGGCATGAGAGCCTCCCCAGATAAATACTTTAAAACATTATTCAATGTGTTTTGTAAAGTTCAAACATTTGGATGCTCTGCAAGCACAATCCGGATTTCATTTCGAACAGCCTCGTATTTTAGTTCCATCTACAGCAGACATTCTACAGTAATTTCTTCTTCCTTCTGTGGAATGTAGAATTTGGTTTGTAGTATGGCTTTATATAAAATTGTGGAAGTTGACACACCATTCGTTTATCTGTTCGGAACGCCAAAAACTCTGTTCCGAGCAAACTCCAAATATTCCGTTCCGTAATATTATAGAGTGTTCTATGGTAATAAACGAACGCGGAACAGAGTTTATGAAGTAAAAAGAGCATTCCGAACAGATAAAACGAACGCACCTCATATCTTCCTGTCATGCTGGCGTGTTTTGGGTTGCCTACTTTCCGTGTTAGTAATTCGATATCAAAATATTCCTTCGACTGTTATAAATTATTATTAATTTCCCTCGAAAATACCTTCTTATCTTTCTTTAATTTCTGCAGATCTTCTGTATTCTCTGTAACTTTCTACTGCCTAATATTCATTACCTATTTGTTTAAAAACACTTTGATGTATTTTAAAAACACTGGGACAGCTGTAATTAGTTTAATTACGGTTATCACATCGCCACACGCTTTAAAATTTATTAAAGGAAATAATAGCTATTAATATAACAAGAGTATTATGCGATTTATAATAGACGAGGACGTTGCTAGGTGACGAGGCGTTAGCCGAGTCAACTACGCAACGTCGGAGTCGGTTTAAATCGCATAATATTCGAGTTATATTTCAAGCTTTATCGTATCATTGGCAACAGTTTGTTTATATTATGTAACTAACGGATTATGAAGCCGGAGTTGCTATGCTATTATGTTATGTATAATTATTAATAAAAGTGTAATATAAAGTTGTCTTTATAATCAATGATACGATAAAAGTAATAAATACAAAAGAGCATTTGGTGGCAAAAACAAACGAATTGTTGACACAAGCTGTATAAAAGCAAAACCTCTAATTTTGTAAAATTTGTTAAGACTATCAATTGTTTGAAAAGCTATATTTTGATTTTTTTCAGCCTATCCTGATGTAGAAGTAAGAACCATAACCCCAGATTGGGAATTTATTGTATTAGCTAGTGATGGTATATGGGATGTAATGACAAACGAAAAAGTAGTTACGTTTGTGAGAGAAAAGATAGCAGCCGGTACTAATCCAGAAGAAATATGCGAATCGTTAATGATGCATTGCCTCGCTCGTTATGGTGCGATTTGTGGCCCAGGGTGTGACAATATGACTGTTGTTATTGTAGGTTTACTTCAAGGAAAAAGCTATGAAGATTTAATTACGAAATGTGCGAGTCCACGCGAAGAGGTTCCAATACCAAACCAAGAAGAAGAACAAATGGATGATAATGATGATGATGAGGATGATGAGGATGATGATGATGATGATGATGATGATTAAGATGATTAAGATGATTAAATAACCATTGTGGTTTATTTTTGTTTGTTTAAATTTAAATGTAGTTGGTTGTTGCATAAAGATTAGTTGTTTGTTTTTAAACATTTTTATTGTATTGGGGTAAGATTATGGTAAAAAATCACTTACAATAATTTTATGTCTCACCTAAGTTTTAGTTTACCATAATAAAACAGTAGTACGTTTGTACACAGCCACTTTAAATTATAAATCTGTAAATACATAGTATGTAAATACCGTGTAAAAATATTAAAAAGTTCACAATACTGTTAATAGTAAGTAGGTTTGTACAGATGTCTTATTATAAACGTTTAACTTTAATCTACGAAGCAATGCAATGCAGAGCACGTTTGAAACCTAAGATAAGATTCCTTTATGAAATTAACACCAACAAAGTTCCATAACCTGTAGACCAATTACCATATTAGTTCTACCTATTTAGCATAACTTTTTTTTAAAATACATGTTTTCTGTATGGTATGATAAAAGCGAGGAGGTTGCTTTTGATGTTGTACTGAACATAAAAGTAGGTACGTTTTTCAAAAGAGAATTAGTAATTACCATACATTATTTATGTGCCTATTAATATTAATTATTCTTATACTTATTGTTAGTATTTATTCGAGGATTAGTTTACTTTAATATTATAGAAATTAGAATAACTGCAGAGTGTCTGCTTTATAAATTTATTGCTCGATTAGGTAACATTTTGTTATACAGGTTTAACATGCGTCTTGAAGAATTCTCATTTCTTGGAAGTTAGTAAACACTCTGCGGTTTTTTGATATGAATAATTATAGCGATAGTATATATATTATATAAAGTTAAAAACCGAACATTTAATATTATTACAAATCTGAATTCAATATTAAAAGGACGAGAATCTTGTAGCTACCTGGTTTAATAGTAAATAAATTTGTTCTGTCTTTCACTTTTATGTTATTTCAGCCCATTTGCGTATGTAAATTTTGTGCCAAACCGAAAATGCTCTGTGTGCCATATAAAGACAATGTATTTTGTGTATACCAAAATTAAACGTCAAATTATATAACAAGGTTTTTAGACGAAAAATGTGTTTCTATACCTCAAATTATTTCCATCAGTTTTAAGTCGAAAAATGTTTTGTTAACTTGTCTTTGGGGTTCAAAACTGTATAACGTTTAGAACTAACTATATAATAAAACTGCCAGTTTGAGATAACTGAAATCATTTTCTGACTAATAAGAAAATCGTGGCCTTATTTTTTAACTTTCGAATGTCTACATTTTGTTATTCATAAATGAAAGTGGGCTACTTTTATTATTGAAGTAACCTATAGTTCGTTTCATGTGTATTTGGACCAGGTTGGCTTTGAATTTTTAATGTATCCATCAGGTTACAAATTGCTATAGCAAAATTAGCCGATTTTCCATGGTTTAAATAAACATGAAATGGACTATAACTAGGATAACTAACTAAGCACCTGAAATTTCATAGTAAAATTGGGTAAACCTAAAAATTTGTTCGAATAAGTTTTGATTACAACCAAGGCTTTACTTCTCGCACCACTTAATTCCAGAGTAAATTTCATTTGCTGTACAAAAGGTATGTATAAGTCTGATTAGAATAGTCAATAGAAATAATAAAATAATACGTAACAATCATTAAATATATGTATATATTTTGGAATTATACAACTGGGCCTAGCAATAAAGTGTTTTTTGTGCGAATACCTATTCTTTCTTAAATACATGTAAGTCATTCATACTAAGCACGACTAGTTTTTCTATTCTTTAAAATGCTAGCAATGAAGAATTCGCCAGCTTTTATATGAACTTCGCACCATCGGTCCACTGGCAACATACAGAAATCCCATGTTATTACCAGCGGTTTCTCAGTGTTTATATTTTGCAGAAGTCACATATTCCACTACTTTCAAGTGCCTTTTTGTTGGTTGCATGTACTGACCCAAAGTTACACAATCGACACCTACAGTACGTAAATCCGTAAGGGTTTGTTCCACTTCCTCATCCCTTTCGCCAAGGCCTAACATAATAGAAGATTTCGTTATTAACTCCGGATTAAAAGATTTTACTCTTTCTAATGTTGCTAACGATTGCCTATGGAAAAATGGTTGTGATTAATACATATTTAAGGTATAACCGGTAAAGTATGATAGGTATACAATTTTATAATATATCATGTCGCTTAGATTTGGTATGTATTTTTTAAAGCACAATAATTTTACTTAAAAGGGATTCCACTAAAATAGTAATTTGGTTATTCATTATTTTCTCCTCGTTAACATACATAAACTTTAGAGATGTGCAGAAACAGTGTTTAAAAACTTCATTACTGAGAACCGAGAATCAGTATTGACGTTACAATAGCAGTACATAGGATGCTGGTTCTCAGTTCCCGTCAATACATTTTTTTTAGAACAGCTCTCTGTATCTGTAACCTCTTTTACCCTTCGGTGTCAGGCTGGTGTGTATGTGTATGTGCAATACACAATCTGGCTCATCTGCAGTTACGTAATTGGTGCCCAATTTAATACCTACATACTGCACCATGTGTAAAGTGTACATGTGTGTATGTGTAAGACCTTGTTAGTCTACCTCTTGGGCCTGTATTTGGAGGAGAGCGTTGTTAATTTGGTTCCCAACGACGAATAGTCACCAGGACTCGATACCGACCTCTACACTGCAGGAAAATCCTGCCCATCGGGAGATTCGAACTAAGGAGTAACTTCTTCTTTTTACTATACCTTATAAAACCTTTCTTTGTAATTTTTTTGAACAAAAGTTGGTTTCAGAGCGAGCGAATTTCAATGATTTGTATGTATTTACATATTCCCATAACTCCTAGTTTGATCATAGGGCTGCAACAAAGTTTCACCATCGGACTTTGTTTCGTGCCAATATTTTTATGTTGTTCCAATTCTTTCCATTATTCCTCCATCTTATCTCTGGCCTGCCTTGCCTTCTCCTTCCTTGTGGATTCCACTCATTCTAATCTCTCCTTATTGAGTGCCCAATCCAGCTCCATTTCCTCTTATGTATCCACCACAAATTCTCAATTGAAATTGTTTCTGCCCAGTATATATGAAGGAAAAGGTATTGTGTGGAACCTATTTTCAATTTTACTTCAAAGCCATATGTACCTACATACCGAAAGATCCCCATACCAATCTTCTAATTTTTGCAAGTCCCGTTGTAACACTTCATGCTTTCCAGGGGGTTGACGAAAATTTTTGTGTCGTCTGCGTAGCAATTCTAGTCAGATATTATATGGGTTCCCAATTCCCAAGTCACACGTGTATAGTATAAATAAAATTGGTCCCAGAACTGATCCTTGTAGCACCCTATTATCACTGATCGAGGTTGCGACAGAGCATCTCCAATCCTCACCCAAAGGATCCTTAATAATTTCCCTCTTATACCAAGCTTCTGTAGTTTGTAGATCAATCTTCTGTCAAATACTTTAGTATAATATAAATCAATTGTATGCCCATTATCTATAGCTTTCGGCTTTCGTGCATATATCCACGGAGTAAGTTAGGTTTGTGATGGTCGATCTATCTGGCATAAAGCCATGTTGTTGCTCAGGAATAAGGTTATTATAGGCCTGTAGTTTTTTGGTGATAGCTTGTCTCCTTTCTTGAACACCATCAGTGTTATCACAGCACTTTTCCAAGCCATGAGAACCATCCCAGAGATCAAACATTTTCCAAAAATCTCATTTAAAAGTGGTGCCATCTGGAATGCACAGTTCCTAAGAGAATAGTCAGAATCGTCGCCTGCGTTGATTAAACTCCGTTTTTAATCAACGCATGCGACGGTCAGAATCAAGCCCCGCTGAATTAAATATTGCATACTAAGGCCTGCATCACTCAACCCTTAAACTGCCCTAATTGCTTAACCCTTAAACTGCCCGATCTTTAAACCGCCTGGATCTAATGCGAATGAAAAAAATCGAATTGATTGTTGTCAGTATTCGGAACGTTTCAATTCTTGTCGTCAAATCATTCAAATGATATTTATTTCGGAAACTCGGCACAATAAAACAAATAGTAAATGACAAATGCATTTCCATTCTAATTGAGTTATTTTTGTTCCGCCTCAACCTTGTCTGATAGCCAGGGTGGCACAGTGGTAGAGCATCAAGCTAGTGTTGTAGTACTCCTTGGTTCGAATCCCGCTGGTGATCATTCATCATTAGACACCTAATTAAAGACACTCTCCTTTGAATATAGGCCTTGGAGGTAGAGTACTTAATCCTACGAGTCTAGCCTACTTTACATATAGCTCTCAAACAGAAGTGTCTGAATCGAGATTATTACTATTAAACTACTAATTACAAATTTTTCAAAAACACGTTTATTATCAATATAAATTTTGTATCAACTTATAATACTATATACAAAAAGAGAAATCGACATCACATTCTCCTTAGTTTATATGAACACAGCACTTGTACTTAGCATTAACAAAATCATTTATTAAAATATTCCGTCTATTTTGGTCTTCTTGGCCGATTGAATAAATTTAAATATTTTCCCCTAGTCATTTCTTTCGCTTCTTCAACACCTAATTGATATGCAATGTCATGCAAATCTTTCACCTTAGCAATTAGTCCAGCTGTTGATAATGATGCCAATTCTAAAATTTGAAAAATTAAAATTAGTTCAACGACTGAATTACATAAAGATTATAAGGTAACTAAATCTAACCTCAATATTTTATTTATGTAACTTACGGTGTAAATAATTATTATCTTCCGCTGTAAACACTTTAGAGTAGGGTGGTTTTGTTGCACTAGGTGGTGTGAAACTGTTTATGAAATCAGTCATACCTGGAACTAAAGATAACTTTTAATTCAGCACTTCTTTTGCTACACCTTGATGCCCAGCCAAATAACAATACTTACATTTTTCGGGCCACAATTCAGGTGAAGTTCGATCCAAGTTTTCCATACTAAGTAAACTGTCTTCAATGGAAGTAAAGCCAGTTTCGTTCACTGCAAAAAGTCAATAAATTATTTTGACAGCGTCGCTGTAACCACATCTTTGACATGTTGGTGGAAATCATTAATTTCCGAGATTTTCGCTCAACATTCTCGATCTACTTGGGTTGATTAAAGCTAATAGTTTTCAAATTTTGTTTCAGAATCAGTAATTACGGAAATTATTTTGGATTACTAAAGGAAATTTTAAAAAATCTCTACCTTGTTCAATGCTCCCGGGTTTCTCTGACGCCATCTTTTCAGGTTGGTTAATATTTTATAATGAATAACCCTAGATGTTTTCGATAAATCTTTACTGTTGGCAGCATTTATTTAAATCTAACCTACTCTATTTATGTCGTGACGTTCATCAATAAAAATGACTAATTGACTTGTTAATTCTTATAAAAACGTGACCAAAAATACTGCATGAATACGTAATTATACTAAATTTAGCCAGATTAGATATGCGAGTGATTTTATGTAACTACTGTAAATAAGAAAACGGAAGGTAAGCAACAAAATATAACAAAAGCAAATGATCATGTCAAAGTCGTTATGTTATTGAGTTTAAATATAACAATGTTGACATTTTTATCAAAATTGGTCAGTAAATATTGGTGTAAAACTTGGAAAAACATGATATTTTATCCTCATTTAAAAAGACCAACGTCTTCGTATTATCGTTTTGTCGAGTAGGAAAATTTCTATAAATCGTTGTTTAATTCATTTATATTAATCATATTATACAGTTTTAGAAATATGGGTCAAACGCTGTCAGAACCTGTTACCGCTAAAGATACAGCATGCTGCCAAAATTCTTCGTTTCGTGTGGGTTCAAGTTGTATGCAAGGATGGCGAATAAATATGGAAGACTCGCATACACATATATTATCACTTCCTGATGATCCTGGAAGTGCTTTTTTTGCCGTATATGATGGCCACGGAGGCGCAAAGGTCGCCGAATATGCTGGAAAACATTTACATAAATACATTACCAAAAGAACAGAATATAAAGAAGGGAATATAGTTGAAGCTATGAAACAAGCTTTCTTAGAAATTGATGAAGTAATGCAGGGCGAAGAAACGCTTAAACATGAACAAGCTGGCACTACTGCTGTTGCGATGGTAGTCAAAGGCGATAAATTATTTTGTGCAAATGTAGGAGATTCTAGAGCCATTGCTAGTGTAAATGGAAGGGCCGAACCACTCTCGCTTGATCATAAACCTCATGTACCGACAGAATATGATCGGATTACAGCCGCAGGTGGCTGGGTCGATTGTAATAGGGTTAATGGGAATCTCGCTTTGTCTCGAGCATTAGGTGATTTTATTTTTAAGCGAAATGATAAAATGAGAGCTGAAGAACAGATTGTTACAGGTAAATAAGACTTATTTATTTTTGATTAATTAAAAGTATGTTACAGCCAAGCCTAACTAATAAGACTTACATTTTGTATTATTGACAACATTTGAAATCTTAAAATTTATTATGTAATTTAGCATTACAAGCCTTTGAGGCCCAGAGCTTTTTTGGAGATCACTCTCCATTATTTTCTGTTGTTTGCTTGGTTTTCCCAATCCCTCATTTCTAGTTCTTTAAGGTCTTCTTTTACCCAGTCTATCCATTGTCTTTTCGGTCTACCTCATCTGTTTGGGTTCTCTGGTACTTTAGTGAGTAGCATTTTTGGGATTCGTCTATCGTCATCCGTACAATGTGTCCTAATCATCTAATCTGCTTCTGTTTAACTATGTTTATTATATATTTCTTTTCCATTCCATTGGCATGCTTTTATTTTTCCGGACATTGTCTATTAGGTTAAAGATTTTTTCTGCTATCGCTGCTTCTCCATGTTTTATAAGTTCGACTTGTATACCGTCACTGCCTGGACTATTGTTGTTCTTTATTGTGTTTATGATTTCTTCGACCTCCTTTTTTGAGGATGGTAAAACTTCCTCTCTTTTCTGTGTATTATCTTCTATTATTATTGCCTCCGGCTGATGTTCTGATGTTGATAACACCTTTTTAAAGTATTCGTACCATCTGTCCATAACTTCTTTCTGTTCTATGATTTTACCACTTTGGTATCCTCATTTTGCTGTTCCAATTTTTCGTAGAATGCCCTTACTTCTTGTCTATCATGTGATTCTTACATTTCTTCCAAGCTTTGCAGACCCTTTTTGCTTCTTTTCTAATTTATTTATATATTTCCTGGCTTTATACTGTTTCCTTTTTAATCATTCTTAATTTAGCTTCTCTCTTCTCCAGAACTTTTTGTTTTTCCTTCAGTCCTACTTGAAGTTCTTGTTGAGTGGTCTGTTTTATTATTTTCCATTCTTCCAAATCTGTGGTCTCCTTATTGTTTTGTAGTTGTTTTTCTAGTTTGTGGGTGTATTTTTCTCGTGTCCTGTTCATTCAGTTTTATCGGGTCCCACCTTGTTTTCCTCCCTAATTTTTCAATTGGCTTTTCTATCGGTAGCCATTGTTTCAGGTTTATGGTCCTCCAGTTTTTCCTCTACTTGCTGGCTCAATCTGTCTTATAGTACTACTATGTTACTGTGGATAGACAGATTGCTCTATAATTATCACACCTTGTTGCATCTCCTTTTTTGTGGATCGGCAGAATTATATTATTTTCCCATTCCTTTGGAATTTTTTTTCATTTTCCATGCCTTTTTAAAGATATCCCATATCCACTCCCTTCCCTTCCGACTTAATCATCTTATTAGCTCTGGGTCAATTTTATCGTCTCCGCTGGCTTTCCCTATCTCTTGTTCTACTTGTTCTATATTAATATCACTTATTTCTTCTTTATCTTTTCGTGGGGGTCATATTTTTTCTTCATATTCTTCGTTAATGTCTGCAGAGAACTTTTTCTCATAATAATTTGTCCATACTTGTAATACTTCCGTTTTTGATGTTCGTAAGATATAATTTTCGTCTCTCTTACTCCTTTAAATTCCATTTTCTTTTTCCCTTTAAGTGCTCTTATCTCATACCAGAACTTTCTGTTGTTGATATTGTATCCATCGTTTAATTCCCTGCCAATATCTTCCCAACTTGTTTGCTTTGCCTTTTGGACTGCCTTCTTTGCTACATTGCTTCTCTTTATGTAGTCCTCCTTATCATTCCTATCCTTTGTTTGTATGTATATCTTCCATGCAAGTTTTTTCAGCTTTATTTTATTCTTAACTTAGTCAGTCCACCACTTAGTTTTCTTAGTGTATCTATTGATTTTGTTGCCACATACCTTCTCTACTTATTTATACAGATTGTCCAAAATCCAATCTAAACATACAAAAATTAATGAGTGCAACAAGGAAGACATAAACAATATGGGTAGCACAACAAAGATAGAATGAAATCATGGCTAGGTAAATTTTTAAACTAAAATCTCTCGCCAATAACAAGCAATATCAATGACAGATGTTTTTGCTTGCTTGCTTGTTATTGGCGAGAGATCTTTAGTTTAAAAATTTACCTAAACTCTGTTCAGCCAAGCCGTGCAGTCGATGTAAACAAACAAGTTTGACAACGGCTGATTCGCACGGCAAATGCTTTGCGTAAAATTGTTGGCTGCGTTAGTGTACGCGCTTGTAATGTGTACACAGGTAAGTACCGTAAATACGTATTTATGTAAAAATGCGTCACCGGCTTATCGGATTAGGAAAATTTCACCTGTATACAACCAATCACAACCCCTATTTCGACCTCGTAGTTGTCAACCATCACGTGGTTTTGTTTACATCGAGTGCAGCCTTTCCGCGAATACACTTTAGCCATGATTTCATTCATCTTTGTTCTAGTGTTCTATGTGTTTCTACTTGCTCTAATCTATTGAGTTCATTGTTTACTTCCATTTGATATTTTTCTTTAATCTCCCTCTTAAGTTTGCTAATGTTGATCTTGGTGTACTTCTTATTTATAATTGTTTTTTCGATACTGTTACTCAATTCCGCTAGCACTAATCTATGTTGAGTATTTAGCTTTGCTTCTGGTTCTGTTTTGACCTTTGATAGGTCGTGCGTGTTTTCGGAGTAAAAAGAGCGTTCCGAACAGGTAAACGAACGCACCTCATATCTGCAACCTAGCTGTCACGCTGGCGTCTTTTGGGTTGCCTACTTTCCGTATTAGTAATTCGATGTCAAAATATTCGTTTGACTGATAATGTAGAATAATAGTAATTTACGATACTAGTAACGTTATGAAGCATTTTACATTACGATAGAAAAGTCTGAAAGAACGAGCGACGAAGGAGCGAGTTCTTTTAATTCTCGAGTAATGTAACCAGCAAATAACGTTACGTGTGTCGTAACACGGTTTATATCATCCTATAATAATTTTTTTCAAAAAATAAAAAATTATTTTCAATTACAGTTCAATGACAATTCATAAAGTGTAACCTAAATCTGCCATATTGTGCTGTTATAAGCTTTATCTACTTTCATTTCGTAATGTCAATATTACAAAACGAAAAATCGTTTTGTAATGAACTATATTACAGCACTAGTATCCTAATGATTTTTGACATAAAAATTACAGATTGACAAGAGAATTCATAGTTATTTTATTTATTATAAACATTTATTATGTACTTTTAACGATTTTTACGATATGCATATAGTACAAAGCTTTATCTATTTTCATGAAATTAGCAAATTAAATATTTGCATTATTTGCCAATAATTAATTGCCTGATGCAAAAGTTGAGTGTTCCAATTTTCATTCAAACTGACAGTAACCAACACCAAATAAACAAAAAATCAAGCCTTAACGTATGTATTAGATTTCAATGAAAATTGGAACAGTCAACTTTTGCATCAGGCAATTAATTATTATTATTTTTTTTGTATATAGTTTATTAGCAATCAGAACATTACAGTATATATTCTATGAGCTAATTTTATCACTGGTTATATATATACATATATGTTATTGAGAGGAAGACTCCCATCGAAGTCACTTCTTTATTGCACTAAGTCTTTTGGCCATTTCTTGCTCAATCGCCGAGTCTGGGGATCTTCTCTTAGTGGACTAATGGTTTCATTGGGATGAGTTTCTAGTGTGTCGTGGTGTTTTTTGGCTTTTTGTTTGATTACATCTTTTACATATGGTACATTGAGGTCAGTGTGGAGGGTTCTGTTAGAGACATACCATGGCGCTGCAGTTATACTTCGTAGTGTCTTAGATTGAAAACGCTGGATGATTTCTATCAGTGAGTTGCTTGCGCAACCCCATAGTTCGCAACCATACAGCCATATTGGTCGAAATATGGTCTTATAGATGAGTAATTTGTTGTCTAGAGAGAGAATTGATTTTTTGCCAAGGAGCCAATACATGTTTCTTATTTTTATATCCATCTCTTTTCTTTTTTTGGTTACGTGCGTCCTCCAAGTTAGACGCTTATCAAGGTGGAGACCAAGGTATGTAGCTTCATTCACTTGGGGGATCGGGTGATTGTTGATATAGACTGGAGCACAAGTTGATCGTTTCATCGTGAACGTAACATGGGAAGATTTATTATCGTTTATTATTATCTTCCATTTGTGTATCCATTCCTCTATTAGGGTTAGATTTATTGACAAATATTTAATTTTTTTGCTAATTTCATGAAAGTAGATAAAGCTTTGTACCATATTTATATCGTAACCTCATATTACGATCCTCAATAGATTTGTCAAACTCGACCTGCGGTCTCGTTTGACAAACTTTCCATCTCATATCGTAATACGAGTTGTTACGATACTCATATCGTACATAACTATTACAGCACTAGTGCTGTTAAATGTATCATAACATAACTCGTTGCTAAGGAGTTATTAGCATGATAACGTTATAGGATGATGTAATAGTTATTTACGTAATCAGTTATGAAAAGAGCGATATTGTTTGACGAGTCGTAAGTTTGCCAAAACGAGCGATAGCGAGTTTTGCAAATTACGTGAGTCAAACAATATCGCTTTTCATAACGTATTACGTACAAAATTTTATCTAATTTCGTAATTTCACTCTTCCACGTTCTAAATAATAATTCGTTGTCAATATTTGACAAGCAATAAATTATTTTATTTATTATAGTAGGCATCTGAGCGGCATTTGGTTTAAAATTGGGTTGTGTAATATTCTTTACGTAACTCAGTTACGTAAAAATCTTTACAACACTCGATTAGGTAAAAAGTGACGTTTCATAACGTCAAAAGGTTAGGTAAAATTCAACTTTTCAAAACGGAATTAGATAAAATACTATTACAGCACTAGTGCTGTTAAAGGTATCTTAACATAACTCCTTGCTATGAGTTATTAGCATGATAACATTATAGGATGATGTAAAGGATTCTCAACCTACTGTTATAAATTATTATTGATTTCCCTCGACAATACCTTCTTATCTTTCTTTAATTTCTGCAGATCTTCTATATTCTCTTAACTTTCTACTGCCTAATATTCACTAATTATTTGTTTAAAAATACTGGGAGCTGTGATCATGGTTATCGCATCACAACATGCTTTACAATTTATTAAAGAAAATGAAAGTAATTAAGGGCCTTTGATGGCATTTTTGGCACAAGCTATATAAAAGAAAAAGTTTGAAAAGCTATATTTTGATATTTTTGCAGCCTATCCTGATGTAGAAGTAAGAACCATAACCCCAGATTGGGAATTTATTGTATTAGCTTGTGATGGTATATGGGATGTAATGACAAATGAAGAAGTAGTTACATTTGTGAGAGAAAACATAGCAGCCGGTAATGATCCGGAAGAAATATGCGAATCGTTAATGATGCATTGTCTCGCTCCTGATTGTCAGATGGCTGGCCTAGGATGTGACAATATGACCGTTGTTATTGTAGGTTTACTTCAAGGAAAAACCTATGAAGATTTAATTACGAAATGTGCGAATCCACTCGAAGAAGTTCCGGTACCAAATCAAGAAGAAGAAGAAATTGATATTAAATAACCATTGTGGTTTATTTTTGTTTGTTTAAATTTAAATGTAGATGGTTGTTGCATAAAGATTAGTTTTTTGTTTTTAAACATTTTTATTGTATTGGGGTAAGATTATGGTAAAAAATCACTTACCATAATTTTATGTCGCACCTAAGTTTACCATAATAAAAACAGTAGTACATTTGTACACAGCAACTTTTAAATTATAAATCTGTAAATACATAGTATGTAAATACCGTGTAAAAATATTAAAAAGTTCACAATACTGATAATAGTACGTAGGTTTGTACAGATGTCTTATTATAAACGTTTAACTTTAATTTACAAAGCAATGCAATGCAGAGCACGTTTGAAACCTAAGATAAGGTTCCTCTATGAAATTAACACCAACAAAGTTCCATAACCTGTAGACCAATTACCATATTAGTTATACCTATTTAATATAATTTTTTTTAAAATACATGTTTTCTGTATGGTATAGAAGCGAGGAGATTGCTTTCGATGTTGTACTGAACATAGAAGTAGGTACGTTTTTCAGAAGAGAATTAGTAATTACCATACATTATTTATGTGCCTATTAATATCAATTACTCTTATACTTATTGTTAGTATTTATTCGAGGAAAGTTTACTTTAATGTTATAGAAATTAGAATAACTGCAGAGTGTCTGCTTTATAAATTTATTGCTCGATTAGGTAACGACATTTTGTTATACAGGTTTAACATGCGTCTTTAAGAATTCTCATTTCGTGGAAGTTAGTAAACACTCTGCGGTTTTGTGATATGAATAATTATAGCGATAGTATATATATTATATAAAATGTTTAGCAGAAATGTAGGTACTACAACACAGAAGTTAAGTCCTAGTTGTGCTTGATACAAATTTTAGTCGGCTCTTTAACACTGGCACAAAAAGCTCTTTTTATTTTTGTCCGTGGTTAAGTTAAAAACCGAACATTTAATATTATTACAAATTTGAATTCAGTATTAAAAGGACAAGAATCGTGTATTTACCTGGTTTAATAGTAAATAAATTTGTTCTGTCGTTCACTTTTATGTTATTTCAGCCCATTTATTCGGTGCATCGTTTGAATATTTGTGCCAAACTGAATATGCTCTGTGTGCCACAAAGACAATGTATTTTGTGTATACCGAAATTAAAACGTCAAATTACGTTTATAAAAAGATTTTTAGACAAAAAATGTGTTTCTATACCTCAAATTGTTTACATGTTTTAAGTCGAAAAATACACTACACTCACTTGTCTTTGAGGTTCAAAACTGTATAACGTTTAGAACTAACTATATAATAAAACTGCCAGTTTGAGATACTGAAATCATTTTTTGACTAATACGAAAATCGTGGCCTTATTTTTTAACTTTCGAATGTCTACGTTTTGTTATTCATAAATGAAAGTGGGCTACTTTTAATATTGAAATAAACTATAGTTCGTTTCATGTGTACTTAGATCAGGTTGGCTTTGAATTTTTTTACAAATTGCTTTAGTAAAATTAGCCGATTTTCCATGGCTTAAATAAACATGAAAAGGACTATAATTAGGAACTAACTAAGCACCTGAAATTTCATAGTAAAATTCGGTAAACCTAAAAATTTGTTCGAATAAGTTTTGATTACAACCAAGGCTTTACTTCTTGCACCACTTTCGTAGTAAATTCCTGAGTAAATTTCATTTGCTGTACAAAAGGTATGTATAAGTGTGATTAGAATAGTCAATAGAAATAATAAAATAATACGTAACAATCATTAAATATATATTTTGGAATTATACAACATGGGCCTAGCAATAAAGTGTTTTTTGTGAATACCTATTCTTTCTTAAATACATCTAAGTCATTCTTCATACTAAGCACGACTAGTTTTTCTATTCTTTAAAATGC
This sequence comes from Melanotus villosus, assembly GCA_963082815.1. Taxonomy (NCBI): domain Eukaryota; kingdom Metazoa; phylum Arthropoda; class Insecta; order Coleoptera; family Elateridae; genus Melanotus; species Melanotus villosus. The sequence continues at coordinate 9,502,437 of OY720421.1, read as the reverse complement.
TAGCAATGAAGAACTCGCCAGCTTTATATGAACTTCGCACCAGTGGTCCGCTGGCAACATATAGAAATCCCATGTTATTACCAACGGTTTCCCAGTGTTTATATTTTGTAGGAGTCACGTATTCCACTACTTTCAAGTGCCTTTTTGTTGGTTGCATATATTGACCAAGAGTTACACAATCGACACCTGCAGTACGTAAATCCGTAAGGGTTTGTTCCACTTCTTCATCCCTTTCGCCAAGGCCTAACATAATAGAAGATTTCGTTATTAACTCCGGATTAAAAGATTTTACTCCTTCTAATGTTGCTAACGATTGCCTATGGAAAAATGGTTGTGATTAATACATATTTAGGTTTAACCAGTAAAGTATAGTAGGTATACAATTTTATAATATATCACGTCGCTTAGATTGGGTATGTATTTTTTAAAGCAAGTAAGGGTTTCCACTAAAATAGTAATTTCGTTATTCATTATTTTCTCCTCGTTGACATACATAAACTTTAGAGATGTGCAGAATAAAGAGTTGAGAACACGACTGAGAACCAGTGTTAAGGTACAATAGCAGCAGGAGGATGCAAACTCAATATGATGCTTGTTCTCAGTTCTCGGGAATACAGTTTATTTTCTTTTAGAACAACTACACTTTATATGATGAAAATAAAGAAAAGACAAGAAGAGGAAGAAAAAGAACTTGAAGGTTTTAATAAAAGCAAGAAAACAGGTAGGACTCCAACTAAAACAGAGAAAGGTCCTACAGATATGCAAGAATTAAAAACGATGATGAAGGAATTCATGAAATTGGTAAGGATATAAGGGAAGATCAAAAAGAGTACAAGAAAGAAATTTCAGAACTGAGAGAAGAATATAAGGAACTAATATGTTGGAGAAAAAATTAGAATTGTCTGAGAAAAGAGAGACAAAGAATAACGTTGAAGTAATAAATCGTATGCGAGGAAGGAAAAAGAAAATGAAGTAGATAAAATTTTGTACAATGAGCTAAATAAAAATAAAAAATATATATGTAATAGAAACTTTTGGAATAGAATTCACAGGGTAGTCGAAGAAAAGGAAAACTGAAGACAATAATAGAACTTAACACCCAAAAGAAAACTTGGAAGGAAGCCAAACGGATAGCACAAGATAGAGATCAGTGGAAAACACCTGTTGAGGCGCTATGCTCCAGCCAGGAGTGAACAGGACCAATGAATGAATAGCAACTTTTGTGGATTGGGAACAAAAAACGGAAATAATAAGAAACAAAGATAAGCTAAAAGGATTTTACATAGATGACGACTTAACAGCAGATGATAGGAAGATATAGGTAATAATTAGAAGTATGGTAAAACAGCAGAAAGAGAAAGGAGTAGTAACCAAAGAATAAACTAGTTAGAAAACAAAGCAAACAAAAGAAGTGAGGACGAATATGAAAGGATGACTATGAGAAAAAGGAAAAAGAGAAAGGGATACTTAATCATGGGAATTTCGAATGTGAGAGGTACATGATATGATCACATGATAAACTCAATTCACGCAGCAACCAACGAAGCACTAGGAACAGTAAATAAGAAAAACTCTCAATCTATGGACCTAAGTGAAAAGCTAGAAGAAATGATAAAAAGTAAAAAATAGGCATGTCATACTTGGCTAAGTAACAGAACAACAGAAACACGAGAGAACTATAACAGATGGAAAAGGGAAGTGAAAGAAGAACAAAATGGAACAACTTATGTCAACACATTGATAGTAGGTACCCTGTGATCTGGTGGATCTACAGAAGCACGGAGAGCTATAAATAACATGAGAAATAAAACGAACAAGTCACTGGTAACACCAGACAAATGGATAAACCACTATAAGAGGTTACTACAAGAGGAAGGAGAACAATACCAAAAAAAAGAAAGAAAGGGCATGCCAGACGGTCAAACAGAAGATGCTAAAAAAGCGCTAAAGAAATCAAAAGGCATTTAAATAGAGCTACTACAATATGGAGGAGAAAAAACAATACATCTCCTAACGAAAATCTTTAATCTGAAAGTTGGGAAGAAATTAATATAGAAGACAAAGAACTAAAACATCAGACGACCAAATAATATTTGTAAAAAACAAAGAAAATACGACGTACATGATTGAAACACTAAAAACTGAATTAATGGACTATGAACAAGACAGAATATATGTGTATCGACGGGGAAGAACAAGATATACAGATTAGAGATGAGACCATTCGATACTGCCAAAACAATAAATTACTAGGGTCAATTATATCGGCGAATGGTACAATAGAGGAAGATGTAAACAACAGAATTAGACAAGGGAAAGCAGCAACCAGAGCATTGCATGGAGTATTATGGAATAAAAACATAAGAAACCAAAAGGAATATACATAGCACAATAGGAAGTATTGTTTTGTATGGCGGAGAAGCTTGGCCAATCACAGATAAATTAAGACCAGTAGACGATCTTGACAAATAACGAAAAGAGATAGGTGGATAACAGAAGATATATGGAGAGAAATGGGAATAACTTCGTCCATTACCAGAAAGCTAGAAAACAGAACACTACAGTGGTACTGCCACCTCGAAAGAATGCAGGAACATAGATGGCCAAAAACTATATTCCAGTAGTCACCAAGAGGGAAAAGAAGAAGAGGTCACCCAGATATAAATTTAAAACACATTAAGAAGATCATGGTTGAAAGAGATCTTCAACAAGGAGAGAGTTCTCGAGAACACAGAGTAGTTTTTAGAATCAACTTCCACTGCAATGAATTTAGAATACCTTCTATACTTTACAAAGTTACAAGCCAGATTGAACAAACTTTAAAAAATTTATTATACATACCGATACTTTGCTCGTCGATCTCTTACAAATGGAGTAAGAGCTTCAACTGTTTCGATATTATGTGCATAAACATCTAAACCACAATTTGCTATTATTTTTACGGCCTCTAAATCTCCTCGAAAATCAGGTACTAAACATTCGACTAAAATGTTTTCATTCCTGAAACGAAAAATTTTAACTTTGCGATTTTGAATTGTTTGCTAAACTTACTGTCTTTTGATCTCTTTAACTGTACTTGCAAAATGATTGGATCCTCCGTCTGGTAAATCTGTTGAGATTAACGAGTACTTTTATGAATGTTATTAATGCATCTACAATATTAAAACTAACCATCCCTATCTACGGACGTAAGCACAACGTAATCAAGACCCCACGATGCGATTGCAGTTGCAGTATTTACGGGTTCGTTGGGATCTGGTGCTGGAGGTGCTCTCGATGTTTTTACAGAGCAAAATCTACATCCTCTCGTGCATGTATCGCCTAACAACTAAATAAAGAAAATTAATTTACAGCATCAATTTAGACAAAATAAAGTAGAATTACCATAATTGTTGCAGTTGCGGTACGATGCTCTCCACCGCCCCAACATTCACCAATATTGGGACATCGAGCTTCTTCACAAACTGTACTTAAGTTTAACTTTCTTAATTGTTCTTTTAAACGTGTATAATTTTCTCCAACAGGTATTTTGGTCTTTAACCATGGTGGTAAACGTAACCTTTCGCTTTCACCTTTAGCCCTTCGTAGTTTTCCAGTATATTCGTCCCATTCTTCTGCGTTTTCATTTAGCACAGGATTGGGATTATTTATAAACTCTTGTAGGCTAGGACCACCTACTATTTTTTCCTTTAAAGAGTCCAAACGGCTGGTATTCGATTCTAACCTCAAATTCTACAAAAATGTTATAACAATATTTCTTAAAATAATTTTATACGTACGTTTTGAATACAGCTTGGTAGTTTTGTTAAAACGTGGGATTTTCGTAACATCTTTCTAGCTGTGTATTACGGCATTTAATGATGATTTCAAAATTTTAGGGTCCAAAAGTGCAAAAGGTTATGTCAACATGATGATTAAGGTTATACAGGATGCTTTACAATGACAATAATAGTAAATTGTAGGCATAGAAAAAATATAAAGACTATCAATTATATTTTATTAGTAAAATTCTTAAATATCAACAAATCAAATAAACTAACGAACGGTTATTAAAATATATCCGAACCGGTTTGTCTAGCTTTTACTAAGGCTTCTTCTGGTGTAAGTTTTTCTTCCGGTGAAGGTTCAATTGGGCTACCATCATCTTTTAACTTTCCTTCTGTAAAATCTTTTGTTATTTTTGTTGCGTAAACAACGTTAAATAAATCCTCCGCTGTTAATTCCGATTGAACAACATCGGGTGCACGATATGAGACGTATGGTTTTAACTATAGATAATAATAAAATAATTGGAAGTAAAGTTATACGTATAATTAATGTTGTACCTTAAAATTTGTTAAATCAGGTACAATAAGTTCTGGAATCATTTCTGGGATAGGAACAAATTTACCATCGACTTTGTAACCAACATCACGTACACCTCGCTCTAAAATATAATAACGTTATATGATTATTCTATTACATTATCAGCTTAACAAACTGTCTATTGGAACATCGGGATCTGGATTCTCTCGTTGTTTTTCTTTAAATATTCTACTTCCTCGTTTGTTATAAAGGGGAAATTTACGGAAATTTCTTTTACCGTAACAAATCGCGGTTGTTGATATACCACGTTTTATAATTAAATTTACAAATGCCATTTTTTGATTATTTTTGATTATTTTGACATTAAATAAAAGTGAGGTTATAATATAATCAGTGAAAACGGCCTACTTTTATTAATAAGAAGAGAAGCATTAGTGGCGCTACTACTGGAGGTTGTATTAACTAAATGAGGAAACTACGGTGCTTTGAAGACCATAATTTAGTCTCATAATCCAGTTCAAAAACGTTTGAAATAAGCTGGACGAGTGTTAGAATCGGATTGTAATTTTCTTATATACTGCAACAGAGTCAAATTAACTAAGGATTTGTGTTTTTAACGATAATGGTGTTAGCTGCAAAAAACGGTGAAGATGCACGAAACGGTCGGCGGAGTCGGGGGCCGAGCCCTAATGGACACGTCCAGACAGAATCTAGCGACGATGAGAGTCCAGGTAAGTCCTTGTCATTTGTACGTTTGACGGTTATTTTTTTTTAATTTGAAAAACCAGAATATACCGTGTTTAATTTTTGAAAATAGTTTGTTTATGGTTAAAAATGCACCTTTTGCTAACCACACTTTTTCCCCAATCAAGCAACAAGCTGTGTTTAAGTAATGTAAATTCTGTTACTTTTTTTCAGTACCGACAGATAAGATTCGAGTAGGTCGTGATTATCAAGCTGTGTGTCCAGAATTAACCCCCGAGAGTCTTAGGAAACCTGAACTTTTAGCAGATAGGGCTCTGTTGGTGTGGTCGCCAACAACAGATATACCTGATGCAAAATGTAAGCCGTACATATACTTTTGGTTTCACTTAAATTTACATTAGGTACTATTGCAGTAGAAGATTATATAATGCTAGCGAAAGACAAATACGGATACAACGGAGAACAAGCTTTAGGCATGTTATTTTGGCACAAACACGATCTGGATAGAGCAGTTTTAGATTTAGCAAACTTTACACCGTTCCCTGATGAATGGTCTGTTGAAGATAAAGTTCTCTTCGAACAGGCATTTCAGTTCCATGGTAAAAGCTTCCATCGTATTAGACAAATGGTAAGCCATTAATTTATGTTATTAGATATTAAGTTTATGTTATTTTCGAAGTTCATAACTTTTTATATTGTTGAAGTAATGCAAAGTGATTTGTTATAAAAGCTAGCATAATTTATTTGTAGGGTTTTTGCAGCTAAAAATAGTAAAGGTTTGTTTTCAAAATGTTTGAAAAATGTATACTTCAGCTAAGTACTTTCTGAAGTTTCCATTAAAGAAGGATTTTCTGTTTGAGTAATTTGGAAAATTCAATTAAACCATTAATGAATCTGATTAAAATTCAACAAGCGAAACGGACTTATGTTTCAAAACAGAAAATGATAATGATTTATTTACAGTTACCTGAAAAAACTATAGCAAGTTTAGTAAAATACTACTACAGTTGGAAAAAGATTCGTTCACGCACAAGTCAAATGGATAAACAAGCACGAAAACTAGCAACGCCACGAGAAGATGGAACTCCTTCCGAAGCAGGCTCTGAAGGGGGCTCTAACGAAGATTCGGATCACGACGAAAAGGTAAAACGTCATTTCTTTATTTTGTTTAAAAAATTGATTTTGTTTTTACACTTCATCACATGTTTAATTTTGATAAAAAAATTTGCATGCGTTTTAATTATTAGTTTGTCTTTGTACCAGCATGACTTTGCAAGATATTGCATAGTTATTTTGTTGTGGAATTTGTGGTGTATTTTGAAAGTTCACTTATTTTGGGAAATTGTAACGGTATTTAGTAGACTGATTATGAAGCTGTTTTGTAGAATTGTGTGAGTGAAGCACTTTGATATTTGCTTCGCAAATGGTTACAGGTAAACAAGGAACCTATAAGGAGAAATGTTTTGTTCTATAAATTATAGTATATTCGGCTGACTCAATTGGTATCGACAAGTCATAAACTAGCTTATATCATGTTAATATGGCCATTTTGATGTAAAAACCAACATTAATATGTATTTACAGTTATAGTCAGCTGAGTATGCTAATAGTTTTATTCATGTCGGTAACCATCAATAGGAGGGGTTATACTAGCTCCTAATACTTTAAATAAGATATTGAAATGATCCTATATTTATCCTGTAAATGTCTTAATTGGGAGTCACAATATGTTACGTTAATATGGTAACTGCAATTTTTACAAGCAAGCGCTGATCTATTCAGCATTTTCAGCAGATATATGATTGAAGTTATATAATAACATTGTCATAACGTATTCATAATGTGTGTGATGCTTGTTAGTAAGCATATTATATTGTGTTTCGGTTCGTTACGGGCTTTCACGAAAACCGTAGAATTAATCCCATGCCTCATGTTATATTTCGTGTCGAACCCTACCGGCTATGGTGCGGCAATAAATTGTTAACTTAATTTATCTGTCTGTTATCCATTTATGATCTTTTGCCTTGCCTATTAGGTTCTGTAATAATATATAAACATGTACATATATAGGGCCCCTGTAGCTAAGTTAAGAATGATTGAACGGGAAACGGTAGAAAGACAGAAATTGAAGAACAACTTGGATGGTTCGGCCATATTGTTAGAATGAATGACGACAGGATGATGAAAGTAGTATGGGAAACAAAGACAGGCAGCAAGAGGGACTTGGAACAAAGAAATGGCTGATATACTTAAGGCAAGGGTCCAAGCAAGAAAGGACACCAAAGACAGAAAAGGATGGAGGACGTTCATCACCTCTCAGATAAAGTAGAAGAGATTACGAGATAAGTAAGTAAGTAAAAAGGAAACGGCAGAAAGCCAGGAAATATATAAAAAAATTAAGGTCTGTAGAGCTAAAAAGAGAAGAAGAATCACATAGTAGATGAAGCAAGGGCATTCCACAGGAAGATTAGAACAGCAAAACGAGGATACCATGCTTGTGCCGGGACAAAAGTGGCAAAATCATAGCAGGAGAGGGAGAAGTCATGGACAGACGGTGTCCTCAGTGCTATTTAACATAATTCTGGAAATAATAATAAGAAACTGCAAAATCAACTGTTACTAGAAAAGAATTAACGAAGCTAAAGGATAGAAATAAAGATAGACTTAAAATGAAATAAGAGCAACATATCAAGTGATCGGCGCATAGCGCGAATTTCGGTCGGACTATTCCATTTCGAAGTTTCTGGGGGAAGACGCACTACTAACGGCCGCCACTGAATGATGCGTCCTCCCCTAGAAACTTGGAAATGGAATAGTCCGACCGAAAGTCGCGCTATGCGCCGATCACGTGATATGTTGTTCTTATTTCTTTTAAGTCTACAATTAACCACAGAGATAAAATAGTTAAAAGAGCAGAGGAATTCTATAGAAATCTCTATGAAAATAATAGTTATTTGTATCACAAGGCTAGAAACTGTCACTTTGCAAGTACGAGTACTTGCAAAGCAGTTTCTAGGCGAGTGATACACAATATTTTTTCGGCCGATAAAAATACGTTAATTATAAAAAATCATTTTTTATTCAAATATTTGACGTTAGAGAATTTATTTTTTATGGGAATTTATTTTTCTGGGCGTGACAATGGGCGTGGCAATGAGAGGGCGGAGTCAGTTCGGTTCAGCGCCACCAATCAAAAATCCTAATTTTACTTTCAGGCCTAGGCTTGAAAATAGCATTTTCCAGACGATTTATACGCATGAAAATTGAGTGTTTCTAGTCGGAGGGCGAAAATAAAATAAACTAGCAAGTAGAAACAGGAAACAAGGTTAGCAAGATTAACAACCTGAACTTGAAAGAAATGCCTCAAATTGACATCAGTAAAGCATTGAAGCAAATGAAAAAGGGTAGAACAGCAGGCGAAGATATAATTCTAATTGAAATGCTCCAACAAGGTGGAAAAAGGGTTCTGAAATATCTGAAAAGGATCCAACAAAGAACCTTTCCTGTTGGATGGGAAACTGTAATAATCATACTGATATATAAGAAAGCAGACCCAAAACACCTGAAACCAAATCTACAAATTGTTTTCTAGCATTCTTACAAACCGCTTTGAACACAAACGTATCGAACAGCCAGGCTTTCGATCCGGTTATAGTAAACCGAACATCCCCAAACTGTGTGGATACTAATAAAGAAGGCTACTAACATTCCTCAATGGATGACGTTTACAAACTTCCGCAAAGGCTTTGATAGTGTTGAGAATTGGGGAATCATACAAGCACTAAGAATTGCGCAAGTAAATCACAGATGTAGTGAACTTATGTTAACCATTTACGATCGCACAACACTATACTGAGTATCAAATTACACCAAGATACAGATAAAATACCAGTACAAAGAGGTATAATGGCCCCCGAAGACGTATTTAAAAAACCTAAAAAAGAAGAAAAAAGATTGACTAATTTAAGGTTGGTGACGACATAGTCATAATAGCATATAGCATATACAAAGAAGAACTTTGAGTAGAGGTAAAAGGGATCGGACTTGAAATGAACTTCAGGAATATCAAATATATGATCATCCAAGAAAGTGACGAAGAACAGCAACATTCTTAATAATCCATATCAATAAATTATTAGCTTATGCTGATGACTGATGACCTAACCATTATAGCAAGAACATAAGAAGAACTAAGAAACCTGGTAAAGAGGATTCACATAGAGGCATCCAAGTTCGGCCTAATGATCGATGAAAAGGAACCAAATTACCTGATAAGTGGCTCAACAAAACGACAACTGGACCACTGTCTAAAAGTAAAAAAGGAAGGTGCAAATGAAGAAATTACTTTCGAAAGAGTGAATATGGTGATTTACTTAGAGCAGTGGTTCCCAAAGTTCCATGAAATAATTTTGGGGTTCCGCGAGTCAAATTTTCAGAAAATAGTGAAGTCTAAAACATCTACATTCTTCTCATTAATCTTTCATTTCATAAAGTTTTTGTATAATTATTTTATTTTGTATTTTGTACAATTTGTATTTTGTATAATTTGGATTTTGTATAATAATTTATTGCAACTCTTATGCATCATACGTACGAGGTGGTATCAAAGTGAGCTCTGTAGCGTGCCAACAGATGACAGCACAGGGCTGCTCATGCAGCGATAGTGAGCTGTAACATTGATAAGGCAGTATTTTTTTAATGCCCAGTTAAGATTAGGATGTTTGTATGTGTGGGGGTTCCACGGCATGTGAAATATTGTATAAGAGTTCCGCGGAAAAATAAGTTTGGGAACCACTGACTTAGAGGAACAGAGATAGCAGGTAACCGAGACCAAACAAATGAAATAGAGAAGAGAATAACACAAAATACAAAACTATTGTAAAGCCTGTGTTACATTATCCTTTTTTCGTGTAGAAATTTTCATACTAGACACACTTGTAAGAGCTTGGATAATGTAAATCAGAAAAAGATCAGTTCAAGTTTTCATACTAGAAACGTCTAGAAATTTATTTCAAACTAGGTTCCGCCCAATTTTCGATCCAAGTTTTAATACTAGACCTGCGCACTGGCGGTAATTGCGGTAGTACCAACCTTGTGCAATGTATATGCGAAGTGTAAATATCTAAATAACCTCAAAATCAAATCATGTAAGAATATAAAAATTCATTATTATACCTAACCTTTCTGACTTTGATAAACTAATAAAAACCACAGAACAGCCCCCCATAAAAACACAGGTTTTGAATGTTGGCAAAACTTAAGTCACATGCATTTCTGCGCTTGCGTATAACTAAAAATTGGCGATTCTAGTTTGGAATCTAGTATGCAAATTAGTCAAAGTTTCTAGACGAAAAAAGTATAATGTAACACAGGGTTAAGACTGACAGTGATGGCAAAAAAATAAATTCTTAGAAGGATATATGGTGGCATAAAGGAGGGGGACCACTGGAGACGCAGAACAAATGAGGAATTAGGCGAGCAACACAGTGAGCCAAATATAATAAATATAGTTAAACGGAGCCAGATTAGATGATTAGGGCACGTTGTACGGATGACAACAGATAGAATCCCAAAAATGCTACTCACTCAGGATTAGAGTGGCCCTGGACCCGGACATAATCTAACCCAGAATATGCCCTTTATAGAGGGTGCCCCAGAAGTATTGGAAGATATTTCAGGAACGGCAAAATAAGAGTAAAATGTTCTAGAATTTTTTTGTACAGTTCTCCCATTCGAAGATGTTCCTGTCTAAAGGCTGGACCCTGAGGAAGGTTTTTTTTCAAAGCTGACCTTAATTGAAATTGAAATTGTATGAAAAAGATTGAGGGGAACCCCCGATTTTAAGACAGCTGACAGATCACACTGATCACAGCGAACCAAATGGCGACAATAATGGTGGCCCGCTGGCGCAGTAGATTCGTTAACATAGCTGTATTAACGCTGCGTTAAAGGTTGCCGAATCGTAAGGAAAAGGAATATTCGTAAAAAGTTTATAGTTAGTAATTTATATAAAATTTGAATTAACCCGGACATTTATCCAACCCGAACTGGACCCCGGACAAGTATCGTGATTCCCGGACAATCCGGGTGAAACTCAAGAACTCAAGAACTAGAGGGCCCAAACAGAAAAGAGGTAGACCGAAAAGGCAATGACTAGACTGCGTGAAAGGAGACTAAGGAATATGGGATTGGGAAAGCCGAGCAAACAACGAAATAACTGCTAAATTATATATAGGGCCTGCTTGACAATCGGGAGGTCCCGGGTTTGGACCCAACCATGGCTAGACTTCAGTATGGAGCTTGGTTGGCTTCGAACCTGTTAGTAGGTTAAGTTAATTAAGTTTGGTGGTCCAATGATCTCAGCAATTGACGCCAGTAAGCTTACTTTAAAAAGAAAACATTTTTATAACGCGTTATTATTGACATGAATTACCAATGTTGTCAATTTTATCTATGTTATTATGTTAAATACCTAACAGATAACCGTTCTGTCAAATCAAAATATTTGTACAAAAGTGTTAGTAGATAATAAAAGTTTTCGCAAGCTTTCAACGTCATAATCGACAATATTTTGAAATTGATAACTTAAGTATACAGCAAATGAGCTGTAAAGTCACATCCGTGCGGCAGAAAGATTGTGAATGGATAAAATGACTGCAGGGCCGTGTTGTACATTTTCATTTAAACTTTAACCCTCTTGCTCTACCATTTTTATAATTTTAATTATATTCGATACTTCCAATATTTCAACTTGACCCATACGAAGTTTAAAAGTTATGGGATGATCTGTTCAAAACATTTCATCGACATCATTTTTATAACCTGTAACTCTAGAAATTTTATATTCCGACAGTCAGTCATGTGTCTGATGAAGCTGTTGAATGAACAAAAACGATTGCTTTTTTACCACTCACATCCATAATGTTTAAAACTTCTAAACCCCTTCAATTAAATCCGAATAGATTACAGCAAATATTACTTAAAGAAACTTTAATAAATGTGCTTGATTCAAATAATTTGTTGTTATTATATTGCATCAGTTGTTTCTTTTAATTTTTGCAGTATTAAATTACACAGGTGGCATGATATTTATTAATATTTGAATCAACGTAGGTTCCTATACAATGGGATTTTTAGTATCCCACAACTACTGTAAATGTATAGAAATTAATTATCTTGCAGAAGTGGACAATTCATCGTGGTATAAGACGCAAGAGTGACACGCCACCTCGTTCTGGAACAAGTGACGAGAACGGAAATCAGGTATCAACCTGTTAATCAACTGAATAAATGCTTCAGCAATACCACGTCATCAATTTATTTTATGTACATTCACATCATCTTGTTTTTAGCACAGCTTGATTTCACTTTAGTTTCACGTTTGGTTCTCCTTAAAATTAATCATAGTTTATTCATGTTTCATCATCATCAAGGTCTCCTCCAGTTGGTCCACTTTCCCATGCGTTAACAGAGCAGTTGGGTCACCCATGCTAGTACTGATCTCTGATCCTACTAGACTGGGGTACCTAGCAACCACAACTTGAGACTTTGTTAAAGTAATATTAACGAATAATTAGTTTAAAGGAGGTAAAACCAGTTTAAATTTATCCATAAAAGATCTTTGGTTTTAGATCGCTAGATGTAGCATGTATTAGTAACCTAGTAATTTAACACGGTTGAGGGCATGCTGTCGCATTATTCTGCAATTAACATCCGTAGCATGTAGTATCCCATCAACCTTATTTAATTGTTGCCTTCATTTTGTGATTTATTTGACATCATCTGCTATGTGCCTGGATACACGAAAAAAACAACTGGGTTAATTGTAACTTTGGTTACAATATTTTTTTTTTATATTGGGTATGGTCGGTATGACTGTTGTATGTGTGCAGGGTGAAGGTGGTGCGTGTTCTAACTGCGGAGTCAACTGTACAGTCACACACGTGACGCCGAAGGGCACATTGTGCACATCCTGCTTCCAACATTGGAGGTATGTTATTTAATGTGCCTCAGTTATAAATCATTCCCTTGCATCAATAGATTGTTTTTTAAATTTTTAATAATTGTTTAGTAAAACGATTGCAGTTTGTATAGGGTACTCATTTAAAATACGTTTCTGATACCTTTTGTAAAGAAAAATAGTTACGAAATTAATGGTTATTTTAAATAGAAAGTCAAGTTTTTGTGGAAGTCGTTTAAAGGCAGCAATTGAGTTGAGTCGAGCTTTGTGATGTAATGCTTAATATCAAGAGAAAGCTATAAAATTAAAAGTAATCTCCTAACATCTGTTTGTTTTGACCGCCACCTTTTGGATTTTACCAGCTTCTATGGCCTGGGCATTTTAAAAAATTTTTCCATGTAATCCTTTATTCTGAGAAAGAGCCGCATTGGCGCTAGTTACCCATGATGACATTTAAACATTTCAGGTTAGTAGCCAACAAAATTACTTTAAAATATAATTTGGAAAGAATTGGTTTTAAATATCCTTGAAAAACAACAGGTCTCTTGGACTAGGAGATATAGTACCGAAACTTGTAAAATACGGATCCGAAAAGCTGTTATGTATGATCCAAAGAATGCTTGAGAGGACTATTAATGGAGAAAAGCCACCGTAGGAATGGACCAAAACTTACATAACATCAACAAATATGTTAGAACTACCGAGGTTTTACGGAAAGTTGATTAATGAAAAATTGGAAGAGGATATAACGAATAAAATAGGAGATCAGGTGGGGGTTTACAGCGGGAAGATCTTGTATAGATCACATATACATAATCCAACAGCTGATTGAAAAGAAAATGGCTAAAAATAGATCAGTACATCTTGCATTCATACATTTAAAAAAGGCGTACGACTCAATCCCAAGGAAAAAGCTATGGGAATGTATGAAACAACGATAACAGCAACCAAAATATGAAGAGAACATGGTGTCGGTTAACACGTTCGCTGCAAGTCACGCCGAGCGGCGTTGTAGGCAACCTATGGTCCGTATACCCAACAGAGTCAGTAAAGCTCCGCCCCTTTTGACGTATGTCTACTCAGACCAATGAGCGCAGGCAGCCGTTTTACACGCTACAAACTTCAAATAAGCAATTTCTAACCTCAAAATTTCAATGATCCAACGTTCCCAGTACTTACCCACTTAATGAACACAAAATGTGTACGTTTGTAAAAGACAATTATTGTTTAAGATGAATGAGAAATACAGATAAAACTAAAATCCGCCGGAATCTGAACTGAAACTGTCAAATCAAGCACCAAGGTCAAGTAGTTGTCAGTATCACCTGTTGGTGTTGTTGCAGGTGTTGGGGGTTTTTAAAAATTCAACCAATAGAGACGTATTCAAATATTGGGCGGAGCTTTACTGACTGTTCGGTGTACGGACTATAGTGCTACATGTCGAATACGCCGTGAGGTGTAATACACACATTTGCTATTTATTTGTTATTGTCTGTCTGGCATTGGCGACTAGACTATCTGCATGTGTCGGCATAATTCAGGCCTTCACAACAATGCCGACACAAGCGGATAGCCTAGCTGCCAATGGCAGACAAACAGTAACAGATTAGTAGTAAATGTGTGTATTACGCCTCACGGCATGGTCGCCATGTAACACTAGGTTGCCGACTATGCTGTGGCGGCGAATATGTTAAAGTGAAACATTCAAAGGGTTACTACAGGGGTATTCAACATCTCCTACTCTTTTTAAGATCTTTCTTGAAGTAACACCCTGGAGACAAAAATGCGAAGGCATGGGAATCCCGGTTAGAAATATACACCTCTAAGTGTCCCTGATGATAAGGTGATAATAGCACACGACCTTAGCTACATACAAACTTACCAAAGAATATTCAAAAAACGGATTGGAAATTAATTCTAAACTTTGTCACAGGAACGAATGATGTCATGGATTTGGAAATCACAGAGGACATTAAAATAAAAGGAAAAAGGAGTTTTACTTATCTAGGATTTACTATTTCAAATGAACGGACAACCACAGAGGACTTGAAGAACAAGCATTAGACAATTAAATGGAATTCTATTGCAGGGGTCGGCAAAGAAAAACGCCTGTAGTATGATCACATCAGCAGCATCTCAGCGATGGATAGCAAAGGTGACGGAATGGAGCCCAGAGGAAGAAGAAAAAGGGGAAGACCCAGAAGATCCTGTAGAAATAGAAGGAGACTGGAACAACAAGGAGGAAGGGAGAAAACGGTTGAGAGAGGCTTTGACAGCTCAGCATTTTAGAGGTACAAATAACATCGTCAAAAAATTATAAGTTACACAGCACCATGGTGAAGATTACTCATCTGCTTTAAAGGCTTTACCATTTCGGTACTTTTCTAGATAGTGGTTTAGAATGTTCATTCTGAAGTGGAACTTTTAAAACAGGCTTCTTCAATGACTGCTCTATCGCGTATTTAAAGATTTTTAGGTTTTAAGTTAGATTTGGTCGGCAGTACAGCGTACGTAGTTACTGCAATATAGAAAGTTAAGCAAAGAAGAACTTGAATGGGTGACCCCTCTGCGGCTTGGTGTGTTCGGCCCCCTCGACACTGTAAAGGTATGGTCGATTCTCTCACTTGTATCGATTTGCTGGAGGCATTTTACAACTTAGTGGTGGATTATGAGATTTAAATACAACCATCATAAATCATTTTAACTAGACCGGACTCGAAAATTTTTACAGCTATCTATACCAGCTGAACACAGAAGAATTTGCTTTTAAAATTTGAATTCTGTGTTCAGGTAAAAATTTTCGAGTCCGGCGTAGTTAATGATTTATTTATGGTTGTATTTAAATCTCATAATCCACCACTAAGTTGTAAAATGCCCCCAGCAAATTGACACAAGTGAATGAATGCTCTATATAAGAAGGTGAAAGGAAAAGAAAAAGAAAATTTAAATTTAATTTTCTAAACCATTCTTGTTCTAAATTACGGTCAGAAGAAAATTCGTGAAAAGATCTGTTGGGATTTACTTTCACGCAAGAGGAAATGAAACATTCGTTACTAACATGGGACATGGTTGAAATTCAGAATATGGCTACTTACTAATAAATAGATCCTAATAACAATAATAAATGTGAGCAGAAGACATACCACAAAAAATACAAATAAAATCAAATTGTAGCTTCTTCTTCTTCCTCTTATGGTCAAAGTCTAGGCCAATGGCCTGTTATTAATTCATAACCGAGTTCTGTGCATGTATGCCGAACAGGAGGCTAATCTTACTCATCGAAAGAGATGGTGGCAGTGGTGCGAGGTTAACAGTTATCAAAGTATGATTCGCCGGCTTAACATGCCCTCCGAAGCATGGAGAAGCATTCGATCTCAAAAATTCCGGTGAGGATATCACCAGTCTCAGGAATCAAACCTGAGATGCCTACAGCGTGAGAGACCGAGGCCTTTTACATGTGGCTATGGCCAAGAACAAAGTTAAAAATATTTAGATCAAATGTAAAAAGCATTCTTCTGTATGGATCTGAAACCTGGAACGCAACAAGCACACACAATAAATGTCTGCGAATCATATGCAACATATTTTGGCCAGACAGAATCAGCAATGAAGCACTGTGGAGCAAAACAGGAGAAGAACAAGTAGAAGAAACCATAAAACGACGTAGATAGAAATGGATTGGGCATACTCTCCGGAAACCAAACAACAGCATACCAAGACAGGCTTTAGACTACTGTGGCAGTGGCAAAAGAAAACCGGGCAGGCCCCCAGACACATGAAAATGAATTATTCGAAAAGAGATAGAAAAGAACAATAAAACATGGGGTGAAATCAAAAGAATTGCAAAAGACAGGAAGAAGCGATTACAAGCTTTGGAAACATCCTGCAAGGATGCCCTATGTGCCATAGGAGTGAGGAGGAAAAAGAAGATGGCCAAGATCACACGAGACGGTTTGTAACGAATCGGTTGGCGATTCGTCCGCCAACTCGGCAGATGAATCGCTTATAAGCAGCTTATAAGAGCGGTGTATACAGTTCCATTACTTTTCAGCGATTCATCTGCCGAGTCGGCGGCCGATTCGTTACAAACCGCCTCGTGTGTACTTGGTTTATCTGTTCCTCTGCAGCATACATTCTACGAAACCATATTTATAGGTTAAGTTGTCCCTCTATTTGTTTATTTCAAATAAATTTCGCGCCATTAATCGAAAGGTGTTTACTAGCGCCATGTGGAGAACACTTAAACTGAGCATATGCCCAGGCTGTAAAGAGACTTGATCTCGTAAAATCAAGAAGGTGCTTTTGATAGATGGGATATTCCAAATGAAAACGTTTTAAAGCTTGGAAGGTTTTATTGAACTTAATTTAGCAGTTAATCTTCAAGCGATGCTTAGGAGTGTGAGAGCGTGGCCAGCACCGGCAAACCGTATGTAGCTATTAAAAATTCTGAGGTTATGTTTTATTAGAATCTAGCTAAGACATGACTTTTAATTCCGTAGCCATCTGAGGAGTTTAAATTGGATCGTTTGATAATATTTTGAATGTTTCTCAAAGATTGGTTTGTGTTAAGACATGATCAAGATTTCTATACTGGCTTGTAATGTAAAAACCCAACAGTCGAATACATGCGTTATTCACAGAGTGCTTCGACATATTACAAAGCTCGGCTCAAATCATTCACCATGTTAAACGTTCGGCATAAACAGTTTTTATATTTGGATTATTTTTATTTAACAGTTTTTATTACTCTTTCTTTTTAACTATCTAACTCAAATATGTAGACTATGCATGTTTGATTTAAATAACCTCAAAAAAAATTAAATAGAAAATTCTTTGGTTTTAAGTACATTTTTTTGATGTGTTGTTATCATTTAACGTCAGATAATTTAAAATTTTATTCTAATCTACAAACTATGCTGTTTTGAGATTTTTCAAGGTGATTTCAAGAATCGTTAAATTATCTCTAAATTTGTACTGCGAGAAACTTTGGATTTATTTCATAAATTCAAAGGCGACGTAAATTTAATTCTTGTAAGTATTTTAAAATGAGTTGCCCTATACGGCTTAGTTATGTAAAATTAAGTTTATATATCTATTTGTTTTATAAATTAGAGTTTGTAATGTCATAAAAAAATGACGGTCATGTTGAATATAGACGTACGGGAATGTTAAGGCCTACATCAGGCCCTACAGGAGGCAAGCGCGGAGCCCCTTTGGGGGCAAGGCACAAGCGCAAGCCGCCTCGTGGCATGTACATCAACCATGATGACTTGGCAGCAATGGCGTCGGGTTCAGCTGGTGTTCTCATGCTTAAGGCGATGGATCGAGAATTAGAAGCTCTGCACCGACAAGTGAGTACCACTCGATGCTTCTGCCTTGCTTTGATCTTCCCCTGTGCTTGTGGAATGGTGTTTTGAGTGTGTAGTTTTGCATCTGTGTTTAGTTAAGTGTACGCATAGAAATTTAAAGTAATTCGAAGGCCCCCGGCGTGTTTTAAGTCTTGAACTTAGTTATTCGAGCTTGTGTTTGCATAATTTTGGTTAACGAATTTTTAAAATTTAATCGAGAAAAGTGAACCAGGACATCACAACGTCATAGCACTAGTAGATTTATTTATTTAAACTTATGTTTGTTATTTTCAGGTGGAGTCCTCATCCGTGTTGCTGCGTATCTAGTTGTTTGAAGTATTAACGATGTGTCTCTTTTGTTTCAGATTCAACAGAATAAACAGGTAGTGAGTTCCTTGAAACGTAAACATTCAGATTCACTGGAAGATCTCCGTCCTACTGGTGATAATTCATCTCGAATCAATTCTAGGTGGACTAACGAAGAATTACTCCTTGCCGTACAAGGCGTACGTAAATATGGTAAGGATTTCAAAAGCATCGCCGAAGTTTTAGGCAACAAAACTGAACATCATGTGCGTAGTTTTTTTGTTAATTATCGTAAGAGATATAATTTAGATATGGTACTTAAGGATTACGAGAAGGACAACGGTCCAATTGTGGTAGATGATAGTGTTGATGAGAAGGTGGAGTTAGACGATAGTATCGATAATAATTCTTCTAACGACGTTATTTGTTTATCTCCGATACCCCCAGTGAAAAAGGACTTTAAGAATAACAAAATTTCCGTGGCTCAAGCCAGCAAATGATGATATCGATAATCACAGTAAAACTTTGTAAATGTTTACCTTTTATACCATTCACTAGTTAAATTTTAAAATTAAATACAAGGAAATGTACGAGAATGTATCGAGTGTTTTATGTTCTTAGTTCTTTAGTTTCGTTTTTTTTTTGACTGCAAATGAATATTTAAAACGATATTGCAATAATATTAATAAGGGTATCACATTTGTTATCTAGTGAATTAAGTTGTTTAATTCCATTTTACATACGAAAACGAAATGGTAGTAGTTTTCCGTAAAGTTTCTTGTCCTGTATCACTCGCAAGTTAATCATGTTTGTCAGGACTGAATTGAACATGTACATACTAAAATGTATTTTATGAAAATGTATATCAATAAAAGTTCATAGGTTAATACTTTTAATTTATTAAGTGTTTTATGTTTTGTATAAGTAGTTCGCAATTTTTATAATTAAGTTTGAGAAATGTAAATTATTACAAGTGAATCGCTCGATATTTATTTATAAAACCGAATTGTGTGTAATATATAAGAATGATTTCATAATTTCTGTAAATTTAACGGATCTGTATTTAAATAATGCAATTGTTTAATTTGTTATTTTTACAGTATTAAAATTAATTTAATTAATTTAACGTTCTAGATTTTAATTGATCGATCATTTATAGAAATAGGTAATAAATAAGTTAGCTTTAAACGTGTAAATTTAATAGTTAGTTTCATGATTGTTTTATACTTTTTTTTTACTAACACTGACTCATCTTGTATTAATTACACACACACACACACACGCGTTAAATCTCCGAAAAGAGCATGTGATTTTTAAATAGTAATGTATTGTGTGTTTTTAAGTTTCCAGCTGTAAATTTAATTATAAAATCGACAATTTTATTTAATTAAAATCCAATAATATTTTAGTGATTAGTTATAGCGAATAAGTTTTTGAAAAGTTTATATCCGACTTAGTGAATTTAACAGGCACCATCTTTGTTGGTGTTGTGATTTTTTGGTAAGGCGCAAGCAAAAAGTATCCTCGCATATGTATAAACTTTTATAAATAGTAAGAATGGCATGTAATAATAAGTCATTCGGACATTGTTCATTGAAATCGTAGCTATTTGGACTGATAAAGTACTTTTTAATTGAAAATGTAAATATATACATACATAATTAGTAAGGAAATATATTATTAATATAATACCAATGTGTTTCTGTTTCGATATATTATTTCCAGTCTTAATTATAAGTAATACCAAAATATTTAAATAGTAGCATAGACCTACAATAGTTATTTAATTTAATTATGCAGAATGTTTCCAAAAAGTATATCAAGTCAATTTTGTCCAAGTATCGACGCACTTTTATATTTTACCTTCTTGAAGTGATGAAATTGAAGTTTTAATGCTGTTGAATAGATTACGTTTATACATACTTTTGAAGGACATTCTGTATTACAATAGAATAGATACCTATGTAACATATGCATTTATTTTACAACTTGTATTTATTTACATTAGAAGGTCCTAATGCGAATTTGTTGCATATTTCACCTAACCTTAATTATTACTTATTACTCTAGTTAATGAAACACGCTATAAACATTTTGTAATTTTCAATTTTGACTGCTTAAGACATCTTCAATTTTGATTGTAATTACGAACAATTCCAAAACTAATAAGATTACAATCTAAATTGATATTTTATAAATTGATCTTACTTTCCAGTGATGATATAGTCATCGTAAGACCTTTATTGCAAATTTTGATTTTAATTTCTTATTTAAGCATTAATATGCGTGTATTAAATACATTATAAATAAATCATAATTTAAATGTTGGTGTTTTCTGAAAGTATTTTCTATATTATATGCCTATAAATCCCAGTGTTGGGGCACTTGTCACGCTTGAGTGTCTCGTTCCACCAATTTTTTCCCATTTAAACTTCAAACTTGTCCGACCATCTCGTAGCTGGGCGTCCTTGTTTTCTGGCCCCATCCGGTTTCCATTTTGACACTATTTTCGTCCATCTGTTGTCTTCAATTCTGTCAATATGGCACTTTCATTTTAAAGTCACAATTTCATCCGCCCCAGTTTTAGACTGGTATTATGCACTTGTTGGACACTTACTTACTTTTTCACGTGCCAATCCTGCACTACGACATTTAATTGGGGATGTTGTTACGCCTCTGGCGCACGGCTAGACTAAACAGTGAAGATGGGGGGTTCGAAACGGTAGAACCCTTGAATTAAGGGTTGGTCATGATGGGGATGGAAATTGTTGAGCGCCACTATAATATTAAAATCACCCAAAGATCTAAAAGGAGGAAACCCATCATAGGGCTCGGAGAAGGGGTCGTCGTAGCTGCTTTCTGCTGCAAAATATAACTTACCTTGCAAAACTGAAAATTACTTTTTGTGCAATCGGACGCGAAGTGGTCATCCGATTTCGCGGCCTATGCCGCTAAATACAATTTCGCGGCCGTTACTAAGGGTAACGGTCACGAAACGCGTTTTATTGATGTTATTTCCATAGGAACATTGTGATGTGAAAGCCGACTTTCTATTTACAATGAATTAAACTGCTTGTTTTTCAAAAGTAATAAAATTTGTAATTATGTATTTTTTACAGCCGCACAAAAAATGTGTATTCTTCGTCCGCGAAATTCTTTAGCGCCCTCGAGATTGTCCTGCCTCGGCCACAAGCGGCCTCGGCGACAATTTTTCTCTCGGTACGCTAAAAGAGAATTTCGCGGCCTTGGTATACAAATAACTATTGTCACAGTACGTAAAATTTAAAGTTTAGTGCATAGTTGGTTGCCTACATATAGGACTTTTGACAGGTTTTATTTAAAACCATACATAGGGAATATGTATACTAAAAAGAAAAATTCCCTGTATGGTCTTATATAGATGCATTTTTGTTTTCGTGCTCAATTCTTTTGTCCCTATTAGAGTAACTTATTGAACACTTGCCTTTTTAATCTCAGTGGTATATCCCCCTTAAGGGAGGGTTTTAGAATACCTGCTCTGTGGTTTTAGTTAAAATATTTTTCGTTTTGAAGTATTTTGGGTTGCCTGACTTAAAAACAACCAAGAAAGGATTTGATCTTCTAGTATTGCTTCTACCTAACAAAACTTCAAAATTCAGTATAAGTATTTGCGAATACCGATTTTTAATTTCTTAAACCTCTTTGTAAGCATTGAAAGTGACGAACAGAGTCGGTGAATGTTGGGCTGCCTATCTTTAATCAGTTTTTAAAAATTTATTCCAAATTTTTTCTAAAGTTAAATAAAGATCACGCCAAAATTATACAAATTTGCAAAAGGTTCGATACATGCATAGGAAGGTAATATTGAAACCCACCCCGCTACATGCGTAAATCAATACATTGTTGATGGATGTCTTGTGCAAGTCCCGTTTCGTAAGTTTTTCATAATAGGCCATAATTTAATTTCTATATTAAAATTGGTCATTCTGGCCTTGTAGCGCATGAAGGAAAGGTCTAAAAAATTTAATTCATACCCGTCCTTCTTTTCAACTGTCATTATTTAACCATACCGTTATTTTAAATATACACAATTTTCAGCGCGTAAACATGCTACTAAAACCCACCCTTAAGGGGGGGTTTTAGTAGCAGATATTTTTTATGTTCAAATTTAACTATCTAGAAAAATTCATATGACAAAAACAACATAAGAAGTTGTAAAAGCATATAAAATATAAAGTATAAGGATATTGATATTTTGAGGACAGAAAGGTAAAAATATAAGAATAATCATAAAATATAAATTTTGACAAATGCCAGAATTTTGGACATGAAATAGAGCCAAAATAGGCAAAAATATAAAAATTGACAAGAATAAAATTAGTTTTTAAATTTTGTAAATAGTATTTTGGTATAGTTTTCATTTAAATTAAGAATAATTTTAAAAATACGTTAAGTTGAAGATGAATCAAGAATTATGGAAAGTCTTAAATTTATAAATATGAAAATTTTAAATAAGTTAATTAATAAAATATTGTACAGAAAATTAGTTTTAAGTAAATTGATTAATTGTTATTTGTTCAAGATTAGATTTAAGTTAATTATAAAACTTAAATAATTTTGTTTATATTAAATTTGACTTTAAAGTTAAAAAAATACTCGAATCCCATTGGTTGACTTTAAACAAGATGTCTTCAGTGTCTATTTAGTTTCCAAAGCAGGAGCACGTATTTTTTTCGCTCCAGAAATATTGATGTTAATAATTGACGTCATGGCACTCTCATTTTTTTTTAATAATTGAAAATCAACGAGGAAAATAAAATGTCAATGAAAAGTTGTCTTGTAAAGTTTTTTAAGTAATGTGAAACTAAATAATATCATCGATAATTAAAGTAAATCAACGGAAAAAGAATAATAATAAATAATAAATTAATTAAACAAAGTTTTTCAATAAATTTAAATGTAACAAATTTAACTTAGTGTGTAAAATAAAGATACTTACGTTTTTGTGAACATCGAATGAGATTAAACCAAGTAGTTTAAATGATGGTTATGTGTTAACAATTTAATTGTTAATAATAAAATCTATAATTGATTTAAAATTTAAATAAATCGTTTTATTTATGACGATGAAAGTGAGGATATAGTTTAACCTAAACAACAAAACCTGCAACAAATTAAAGTGGATTATGTAAAAAGCAAAGGCAAATAATGTGTTTAACAAATATAAACATTAAAGTGATTAAAAAGTGACAATAGTTAAATAAATAAAGACTTACCTGATGAAGAATTATTTTAAAACTAAGGAATCAGCTATTCACGTTCCAACTTCGAGGTCAACAACACAGCGTTGCCGAGACTAAGAAAGAAACGCACAGTAAAGGATTTTTTAGAATTTTAAGATAAGTGTTCTCTGTTTAAAATTTAATTTGAAACGAAATTTGAATTTTAATTTAATATTTTTTGTTATTAACAATTAAATGTAAATGTTTGTAAAAGTTTAAACTTTAAAATTATTTGTTATTCATTTTCTAAAATAAAAATTTGTTAATTTTTAAATAATGCAATCTTTCAAAACAATTCTTACAGCCAGAACTCACGTAAATAACTATTAAATTTAGTTTGATTTTGGAATTTATGTTCAGGTATTTTGATTTATGTTTGTTTGTTGTGTTTATTTATTTTGCAGGAATTATTTCAGATATTGAATTGTCTGAATGTTTGATTTTATGTAAACACACACACACGCATTTATACACACAGACAATAATACACACACATTCAATTTACAGAACATTTAATTTTCTTAATAAGTTTAATTTAAAAGTGTGTGTTATCAATTGAGATAACATAACATATTTTTGGCTGGCCCAACGTGGTGCTAGTACATTACATTTCAAAATAAGTTTAAAATTTTGTTAGATGTAATTATTGTGATTACACTACAGTATATACATTTTTTGTTATTGAATTGAGAACGACTTCATATTAAAATATCCATACAACCTTCACATTTAATGCTGGCAAATTTCCGAGCCAAAATTATAATAATTTAATGGCCAGACACTTAGTGTTAAAATATCGTAAATATTAACATTATATTTCCCAAAAACCGAGCAGTTTTTACGGTTGTTTTTCCTTGACGGTCATCTGTTTTAACCGAATTTTGAATTAACCTCAGCGGTTGCTATTTTATAAAAATATTGTCAGTGATGATGGTAATTCGAGTGGTGATATTGTGGATTTTTCTTGGGTGTTATGTACGTATCAGGTTTTGAATTATTTTTAATTTACTAATTTATATTTAAATAATATTTAGGACTATTATTATTTTTGAATTTTGTTTGTTTATTTATTACATTAGCCCTAAGCTTACGAGTGCCTTGGTCGTTAACACTAATTTTATAATTAAATGTAAGTTAAGTATAAGTTTAGGAAAGCCATATTACCAAGTGCTTGTGCCACAGTTAAAAAAAATATATTGATTATAAGTATTACTCTATAACATATTACTTTAATACTGTAAATTCTTCTAGTGGGAAACTACGGCTCAATCTCACACTAATTTCTTCATAAAGAACATAGACAGCTGCGTTAAAGAGAGTCCTGTGCTTTATAACGTTAGCATAATAACACAGCATGGTAGCCAATATTTATACATGAAACTGATTTCTCCGATGTCTCTGGACCACAACATTGGTGTAAGTCTTTTCTCAGCTAGAAAAAGAAAAACGTAAATTTTGTAAAATAAAGAATACAAACCTTTCAGTTTATCCTTGGTATTGAAACCCTATTAAACACAGTATATATTACGCTTTTTACCATACGAGAAAATGACTTCTGCAAAGCTGCAAATAAATATGGTGGCGAATTTTGGTACGATATACAACGTGCTGCTCAAATGTTACCTGGAAATTGTCCAATACCTCCGGTAGTATCAATTATCATATTTCGATGTTTCAAATTGTTTATAAAATACATTTTTTTAGGGACGCTACCTAGTAAATCATATGCTATTAGATACAAGTAAAGTAACACTTCAAACTTTTCCATTTGGAACACTTAGACTTACTCTTAGGGCAATTGATAAAAGGAACAACCAAGACGTTATGTGTCTTAAAATGGTTATAGAAAATAAGACACTATAAAACAATAAGGATGTTCTACTTGTTAAGATGAGAAGTGTATTACTGTTAGAAGTAGCAGTGCTTTGTCTTCAATTAAAAGTCATATATTTATTAGTAAACTGGAAGGTGTATCTTCTTTAATAAAATTTTTTAAACGCATTTTGCAATAACACAGTCGAGCCCAGAACCTCAGTTGAAAGAATTTTAAACGATTTATTAAGCCCATATTTACAAGTAGTCTTCCTTTTTTTTGCTTAAATAACAATCATGTTATTTTGTAGCAATTGAAAACGGTTCGTCGCTTGACTGCCCGTAGAAGTCTCCTGAGATAATTGACTGTTTAAATGCGTTTGTATGTTTAGTATGGAGTTAAATTCAATTGAAAATGTCTTTTCGTAAAGAAGTAGTTGGGGTATTGTAAATTTAATTTAATAAACCCGTCTTCAGAATGGAATTTTTTACAATGATTTAGAAAATTATTGTTTGTTTTAACTCTAACTAACTTGTCGATATAATTGCTGAACTTTACGCTTCTTAGTTGTTTAAATAACAATCATTTTATTTTTTCATTATTAAAAACGACGGTTTTAAACGCAGAAAGTCCCATCGAACATTCGTCCTTTAGAAATGTTAACAGGTTCGTCGCTTGATTGCCTGTTGAAGTTTCGTGGTATGATTAACGTTTTTAATCCATTTATATATTTAGCATAAAATTAAATTCAATTGAAAATGTGTTTTCATAGACAAGCAAGTGCGGTATTGTTTTTAAAATGGATCTTTTTACAATAAATTGGAAAATTAGTATTTGCTTAACTAACTTGCTAATACTGTGGCTTATTATTTACTTTAAATCTTAAAACACCTCAACACCTAAAGAAAAGTAATATTTAAAGTGCTGTATTTATTTACAATATAACATATACATCTTAACCTAGTACAGACTACACACACTGAATTATTACATTAAATATGGCACGTATATATCTAGAATTTCACTAACTTTATTATTTAAATAACAAAATCTGAGTGGTCACTCTAGCACATTGATGAAGGTAAAAGAGCTTTTATATTTCATTAAATACACGTATAAAATAATACGTACACTAACAATTACACACAATTTACAAAGGGTGCTTTCCTTGGCGACCTTTCGGATTAATTAATCCGTCGTCGGTGTAGGAAAGTGAGGAACTTAAAAACTGCGACTAGCTTTTGATGACAGATTTAAATTTTGGCTTGTTGTTAAAAACTTGTTTTGTTAGTTTATCGTACACCGCAGAAAAAAGCATAATTCTCAATTTAGCCAAAATTTGCTTTATAATTACAATAATTATAAAAAATTTGGTCTTTCTGAACATTACGTTTGATACTGTAACATTGGAGCTGCCAAATTTGGGTGATGGGTGGAATTCATTCTTAATGCTGACAAACTTTTATTATACCATTCATCTTCAGCTGTCATACCTGAAAACATTTAAACAATTAATTATTTCTGTTTTATTAAGAAAATTAGTATTTTAGATTTTCCATGCATTTATTGTTACTTATTTGTTTATTTAATTTGCGTAATTTTATCTTGAATTCGAACTAAATTTCTAAACATCTAAATTCCTTCTAAATGTCCTAACTTTATAAATTAAATAAACAGCAGTAGTTTGCAATTTTAAAAGCGTGTCTATTTGATAAAGTTGTATTTTATTAAAACCAAAAACAATTTCCGTTTTGCTGATTCAATTAACAAAGCGTTTTTAAATTAAGAAAACAATAAGTTAAAGGGTTAAATATAATAAAAAAGTGGAAGCTTTTAAAAGGTGATATCTTGCCGGAAATAATGTAGTTTCCGCTAAAATGCACCAAGATTACAGTCGGCGTCTTCAAGACGTTTCATTTCCGCTTCGAGATGGGATTTTGGACAAAACCACAAAATAGCATCATACATTTAATAGCAAGTAAGCCACGTAATTTGCTGTTTGGTTTTGAAATATGTTAGGTAAATTGATGTTGGTACGTTTAGCAGATTTAGGATATTAATTGGAAATTAAATTTTATTAGGTGTATATTATGTTGCGAGCTTAATTGTTTGTTTTGCTAATGAAAAGGTATATTCTCGAAAATTGAAGATAGATTCATAGATGATATTTATTTACTAATCGGAAGAGTATAATTAACGAAAGTTCTTACCTACTGCATCTTGCCTCATACCAGCGACTGTGGTCATATTCGTACCGTGGGTCATTGAGAACGATTGACCCATCCCTGGGTAAGAAGTTGTACTCATCTGAAATTAATATAATTATGAATTAAGCGAAGTAAATAATTGCCTTTTATATTTTTATTTATTAGACAAAATTACTTAAACTATAGTTTACTTGCTGCCAGTTAAATAACAACATAATATACATTATACGTTTGAAAAGTAAGGTAAATTGTTTTTTTATTAATGTCCAAGAAAACTTACAATCTGTATTTAAAAAATACATTCAGTAAATAGAATTGAAATATATTACAACAGAAAAATTAAGTAGTGTGGATGAGCGTATATGTATTCTTATCGTATCTACCTAATAATTGATAATTTCGGCCTTTAACTTAAAGTTAATTTTTATTGACTTTTTCTATATTACAGAGGGCACATTCTCATCTGATCTCGCACCATTTCATATCCTATTTAAAACTAACCATTAAAGTAAATTCTGATCAAAAAAGCTAATTTTGATGGTTTCAAGAAAAATTAATTAGTTTTTAAATTATTTAGTTTCCGATTCATTTTCTGTTCAGAAAGTTTAAATTAACTCGAGGTCTTTGACGCTCGATATATTTTTATTTAAATGTTACTAAGTTGATAAAAATATACCCGGTTGTTGAAGGCGTGGCGCTTACCACATTACCCCGTACGTATAGCGTGCGAAACATCCGAGGTATCAAAAGTGACTTAGGAGGCCTTAACCGTCTATGTTGCCGGTTATGCTTCCTCTCGGGGCGTTAGTGAACTTTTAACACTTTTCTCCTGACAATTTCTCTTTTGACCTGGCAACACTGTGCTTACACCGGGCGATCCAGAAAAAAAGGAATTAGAGCAGGCCCTGATTAAGCTGTTAAGGTTGGTAACATTGCTTCTCATTTTTTAAAATTTCATTTCAATGGTAATCTGATTTGTTACTTGAAAAATAAATTTGATATTTTATAACCTAAAATAAAAGCATTAGTGGACGTAATTACATTTATGGGTATTAAATAAAGTAAAATTATTTATTTAGACTGCCCACAAACAGGCAATTACTTACTATTGTTGTTGCATGGTTTTGACAGTTTAATAGTATCTCAGTTTACGCTCACAGTAGGCGAATCACGGGATACCAACTTTGGTAACTAGGTCACGGTCTGCTCTAATTCCTTTCTTTCTGGATCACCCGGTATATAATTATGTGTGACGGTTTTTTGTTTTTAAATAATTTCATTATCTATCAATATTTTTGATTTTATTGTTTTTTAGTAGTTTGTGCTTTAAATTTTAAGATAATTTTATCCAATGATAGGTATCACCCCTAATTAACTAAGAATTTCTATTAATTTCTTAACAACGTTTGAATAATGTCCTACTTAGTTCTAAAAACAGGACTTATCCAAAGGCAATTCACGTTATACTTTACAGTTGTTGCAACTAAACGGTTGGTTGTTAAATTTTAAATACATATCCTGAGGAATGGAAAATATTTTATTTATTTATTTATGTTATTTTTTATTGGGCTAAATTTAGGCTTGTGGATGCCAGGGATTTTAACTAATGTAATTTGTGTCTCCTATTTCTATTTCACAGTTAGTTCTTATACAGGGAATTTTTATTAGTAGGTATACATATTACATATTTTCTATGTATGATTAAAAAAAAAACGTGCCAAAAGTCCTATATGTAGGCAACCAACTATGCAATAAACTTGAAATTTTAATTTTTTAAGAAAAAAATAGCATGCTGTGGCAAAAAATTAGTCTTTAACTGTTGCCGTTTTTATTTTCATTTCTGTTTTGTGTTGTTGATATTTTATGTTTGAGAATAATCGTCGAATTAAAATTATTTTGATATTCTACTAATTTTGATTTATTTACAAACATAACCTTTACACACCACAAAAAATAAAAAATAATGTCCCTAAATTCACAGCCAGAGTGACGTTTAGTGTATGGTTGGTTGCCTACATATAGGACCTCTGACACTTGTTTTTTAAACCATACATAGGGAATATGTATACTAAAAAGAAACATTCCCTGTATGTGTAATTTTTCAAATACGAATACTGTACATTGAACGGAACTATTTGCATTACAGAACAGAATAATATTACGGCAGCAAGTATACAGGGTGTCGTTTAGAAGACACCCCGCACCTTAGGAAAACACCAGCGTATTTTTTTATAAAAGAAAAATCTTGCCAGTATTCTAACTAAGTACGTATTACTTCGATTATAAGACGCATGTGTTTTCGTATTTTGGTGCCTCTGTATTCATGGTGCGTCTTATATTCGATGGCGTCTTACCAGGGTAAAGGGTATGCTCTAGCTTAGAAAAATAAGGGTGCGTCTTATAATCGGCGGCGTCTTATAATCGAAGTAATACTTTAGTGGGTATTAACATATTTCTTCTGAATTCATACACCTTTTCACCTCATACAAAAATAATACTAGTCCTGAATGTGGTTGAGTTGCACGCGGTCTTTTGAAATCAGTAAGGTTTTTTTTTCGTATTTTTACATATTAAGTAAATCGGAATTTTATTTCTTTGAGGGGAAAATTTTATATTAAAGAAAGCCGAGTAGGTACTTCCTTTCCTGTAAAATAATTATGCAAGCTAACACAATTAAATTGAAGTAAAAATACAGTCTCAGTTTTATATTAATCCTTAATGTTAGTTAGTACGTAAAATATTAGAATATTCGATATGTATTTCCTTATACAGGGTGTTTCTTATGCGGAGAAAATTCTTGGCTAATTTTCAGGCAAAAAGTTTCTACCAATGCGTGACCGCAAAGTCCTTCATTGAGCAGGGGTTGTAAATTTCATCACCTTCATCGCTTTTCTCAAGGAGCCTTCTTGTTGGTAGAAAACTTTACTGATTTGCATGTTTCTATTTTTATCCAAATCTGAGATAAAAAAACCAAATTTTTACTCCATTTTTGAAGAGGCGTAATTCTTCAGTGATGCATTTTAGCATATTAGTTTCTATGAAAAAGCATCCACACTTTTCACCCGGGATTCACCTCCTACATGTTCTCTTAATTTAAGAATCACACCGTATAATGTGATTCTTTTGAAAATTAATTTGTAATTTTGTCTTTTAAAAATTTGTTAAACGAATTCTGATGCATTCAGTCCTTACGTATCTATTAATATTTTATAAGCAAAATATGGCGTGTTAAAATAAATAAAAGTAGACACGTAAGGAATGGCCTTAACAGGTTTCTTCAACTTACCTAATATTTTAGAAATTTTTGCTGAATCAGTCTTTATATTAAATCTTTATTTTAAGAGTTTGCTAACAATTCTCTGTAAATTTCGCCCCCTTATATGAATACGGCTCGATAAAGATATTCCTGTTGGAGAATACGTGCACTGATTTTCACTTTTCTATGTTTTTCGAAATTTGATATAAAAATTAAAAACCAAATTTTTATGTCATTTTTTAGAAAGGCCGAACTCTTCAGAGAGGTGTTTTAGGATACAAGTTTGTATGTGAAAGTACCCTGCATTTTCTCCGCGTACTTAGGAAACACTTTATATAATGCGATATTTATTGTTCCTACTCGTCATCGATCGTTTGAAAATTGTGTTGCATGGAAGATCGAGATATTTTGTATTTTCGTTCCTGATTTCGTTTTGTGTAATTAGAGCCATGAAGTGCTACATACAGTGTGCCCCACTTTAGATTGCACCATCTAATTACTCACTTGTTTCTAATCGAACTAAACATTTCGTTTTTGCCTGAAATATTGGACAAGTTCGACTTTTTTGAACACGATGTGTGTCAGCTATTGCCAAGACATGGGCACCTTCAAAAAGAAATATAAAAAGAAACTTAAAATACTGTATTTTTATCGGTTCATGTTGCACAGTATAATAGTACGAGTTTTAATTCAAGATTTTTCACGTATGCATTTGACTTCTTAAAAATAAAAATTATTTTGTTTTATTTTACCACATTTCGATTTTATAGATATATTCTAGTTATCATCTGAAGAAAAGGTGCTGACACCAGGTGCCTATTTTATCTATTTCTGCCGTCCTGAAATTTAACAAATAGGTAGCATAACTTCCCAAGATAGCTGATTTTTATGTATATTTGAGGATCATCTGTCTGTATGTGCGTTGCCAATTTTGAAATCTTCAGAGGGAACAAATAAAAAGGGCACGCGGTATAACACCTCTCAGATGATACCGGAATTGAGTATGATTTGTCGGGGGTACGGACGTTTCGCCCCCGCCGTTTCGCCCCCGACCGTTTCGCCCCCGCCGTTTCGTCCCCAGCCGTATCGCCCCCTAACCGTTTCGCCCCCGAACCGTTTCGCCCCCCAAGGAACAATAAAAATTAAACACAATTTATTACTTTCTCCCTATACATAATTGCGTTATTGAAATTAGATTCGGAGGCAGGCAAATTCTCGGAATAACCTGGACTATGTTTTGTACAGATTATATTTTGCTTATACTACATATTTTAATTACAAATCTGACTGCAGACTTATTTATAATAAAATTAAGTCAAAATACCAATACTTATCTGCACATATTTCTAAATAATGTTCAACAGGAATTTGTAATGACCTATTATAAAACCATTACCTGCAATTTTGCTAATCACTTTCTAAGAAATTGTACTCAAGGAATTTCACTGGTGGATGGGGTAAATGACATTCGAAAATGTTATATAAAGCCAGTGGTAAGTCATTATATTGTCAACTTTCCTACTGTGTGTTTCGTTACGACTAGTTCGATATTTCTACTAATGGCGGAGTACGTTTTGTCAAAGTGAAACAAGCGAAAACTTGTTGATGAAAACCAAATTTACGTTTTCTCCAAAAAAACACAAAATGGAGAACATGGGATATGGGTGTGCGAACATCGATCAAGCTGCAAGGGACGAGTATGGACAGACGGCATAGATGGTGAAGTTGTGAAAATCGCTACGCATAATAATCATGCAGAACAAGCTGCCAGGCCAGCAGCTATTCGTTTGGTTGCGACGGCAAAGGAGCGTGCCATGACGACACAGGAGAGACCACAGCAGATTATTGCAAACGTCATCGCAGAAGCTCACGCAGATGTTGCTGCAATTCTGCCAAAAAAGGATTCATTGAAGAAAACTATCTGTAGAACCAGACGAGATGAAGGAGCACCTGCACTTCCAAGAAATATCCAAGAATTGGTGATTCCTCGAGTGTTTAGTGAAATTGTTTTTGATGGTCAAGTGCAACAGTTTCTGATGTATGATTCGGAGGATCAACTTATGTCGGGAAGGATGCTGATCTTTTCAACTAGAAGCAACCTTCATCTTTTGGCCCAAAGTCAAGAATGGTTTGCAGATGGTACGTTCAGTACCGCACCAGCCATGTTTCAACAAGTTTACACAATCCACGCCACCAAATACAATGCCGTTGTACCGCTAGTGTACGCTCTTTTACCAAATAAAACAAGAGTGTGAAATTTTTGCAAGAATTGAAACGTTTGCAACCTGGACTGCAGCCAACTCTACTTATGACAGATTTCGAACTCGCTGCCATCCAAGCATTTGAATTTCCAGGTATTTTAAAGACGGGATGTTTTTTTCATTTATCGCAATCCGTCTGGAGAAAAGTTCAAACTGAAGGTCTCAAAGCTCAATACGAAGATGATCACGAGTTCGCTCGTTGGATCAGAATGATTCCCGCTTTGGCATTTATTCCTGAAGATAACGTAAGCGATGTATTCGTCGAATTAGTTGAAAGCGAAGGATTTCCTGAAGAGGCTGTACCCATAGCCAATTACTTCGAAGATGTATATATTGGTCGAAGACTACGTCGTGGACGCCAAATTCCAAATTTTCCAACTCAGCTTTGGAATGTTTATCAGCGCACTCTTAACGACCAACATCGCACAAATAATGACGTGGAAGGATGGCACCGCGCTTTTCAAGAAACATGTGGATCGCAATTTCCAAATATTTTTCGTTTTATTGAATGTTTGCAGAAGCAGCAAGGTATTCATAACTACGAAATAGTACAACTGATTGCTGGAAATCAAGGAAATCGAAGAAATAAAAAATATGTCGCAATATCAGCTCGTGTGAAAAGAATCGTGGAAGATTTTGAAAATCGTCAAGTTATTGATTACTTGCGTGGGATTGCGTACAACTTTGAATTTTGAAATTATTCCGGTTGCACGTCGGAATATAGATGTTAAAAGATTTATTTTTCTTTATATATTATGTATCAACTAAAAAACTCTAAAATTAAAACACAAACACCAAAAAACAAAAAAAAATTAAAATTAAAATAAAAAACAAAAAAAAAACGGTTGCATAAATCCTACTAGCTACCTCCTCGTGGTGCAACTGGAAACAGCTGAAGCTGGCTAAAGCTAGAGGTAAAACTTGGGGGGCGAAACGGTTCGGGGGCGAAACGGTTAGGGGGCGATACGGCTGGGGACGAAACGGCGGGGGCGAAACGGTCGGAGGCGAAACGGCGGGGGCGAAACGTCCGTAAACCGATTTGTCGAATGTAGGACTAGGTTCAGATTTACGAAGGTGACATTAGATATTAAAAATGCGTTTGTTTCTATCCTATTGAGGGAGAATTGAGGAGAAGGAATACTTAGCCAACATTACTTAGTCAACATTATACAGAGTTACTCAAAATGGCGAAGAATATTAAATGAGTGCGGGTGTTCCTCAGGGTTCGATCTTAGGAGCGACTCTGTGGAACTTAGTATACGACGGTGTTCTACAGTTAGACATGCTGGAAGGAGTTGAAACAATAGCCTATGCTGATGACTGGCCATGATAGCCACGGCCAAAATGGACGTACAACTACAGGAGGTGGTGAACGATGGACTGAAAAGAGTTAGCACCTGGCTACAGAGGAGGGGGCTGCAACTTGCTCCAGAAAAAACAGAAGCGATAATGCTTAGTGGAAGAAAAAGACCCAATCAAATAACTGCCAATCTGTTGGAAACGAAAGTGGAGATGAAAAACGAGGTCAAGTGCTTGGGGTTTGTG
The DNA here is from genome assembly GCA_963082815.1 of Melanotus villosus. NCBI lineage: Eukaryota > Metazoa > Arthropoda > Insecta > Coleoptera > Elateridae > Melanotus > Melanotus villosus. The sequence goes on along the minus strand of OY720421.1, from coordinate 9,467,470 downwards.
TTGGACAAATATCTGAAATTTGGTAGGCCTGTGGATCATGCATCTTTAAAAGCAAGCAGAGCTGTGGAAGCCTTAATCAAAATAATGCCTAGGATAGAAGGGGCCGAAGAAGATAAAGGAAGACTGCTAGCGACGGTGCCCTACTTGGTCTTCTTGTATGGGGCCCCAGTTTGGAGCAAAGCCCTGAACTATCAAAAATACCGAGAGAGAGAGCGCACTCCGTTCAACGGAAAATGGCAGTAGGGCGTATAGAACTGTCTCGACTGAAACAGCGTTCATTCTAGCCAGAACTATACCGTAAAAGCTACTGAAAGAAAGATGCCAAACCCTAGGCCGAACGGATGCAGAAAAGAATAGGAGAATAGAGACAACATTAGATAAATGACACACACGATGGGAGGAATATAGTAAGAGCGTATGGACAAACAGACTACTACCAAACATCATAAACTGGGTTAAACGAAAGCACGGGCGGATGACGCAGTTGTTATCAGGGCAGGGTTGTTTCAAAATATACCTGCTAAGAATCAACAAGTTGGAAGATGATATCTGTAATTATTGTAGAACTGCAGCAGACACTGCGGAATACACCATATTCCAATGTCCAAACTGGATTAATCTAGGGCACGACTACTATAGCAGAATACATACAATCAGTCATGGTGCGTAAAGAAACAGATGAAAGGGCTGACAGACACGGAGATAGGGGCGAAGATAACGAAAACTGAAAGACAGAGTGCTATAGCAGGAAATGATACAAGAAAGTAGAAAGATAGAAACGAGCCGGTGACATTCTAACCTGAAGTAATGCTAATTGCGGTTCCGGGTTACGGATGTGAAGAAGAGGAGGTGTTTTAGCTGATAAGTATACAGTGTCTAGAGACATTGGAGTTCAGCACTCCCGGGCGGGGGAAGAACCGTACGCCCGGGGAAAGTCCATAAAGAATTTCACCTCCTGACAAAAAAAGTCTCTGAATACCTGTTGATTGCTTTACTTTGACGAATTCAGAGGTCTTCCACCCTTGGTAGGGACAGTTATTGTACCTACCAAATATTACGAAGACTATAAATTAAAGTTTTTTCTGATCAAAATGTCGACGATCCCGATGTATCGAAATAAGTATTATTATTATTTGTTGTATTTGACGAGATAAAAGCTTGTTAATATCAACTGACCGGTATGGTCAACTAACATTTATTTGAATAAAGGCCAAGAGAAGATTTACTTCTGGAAGGGACTTGTTAATCGCAGTATTGTATTTTCTAGTTTCTTTTGTTTCCGAAAGATTTAAATATTTTTCTGTTTGGAAGCCTATTTCGGTAGCGAATCCTTGCCCTTTGGTTTTTGAGTCAATCATACTAACGGGTTTTAACTGCCCAGGTTTGCTGTTAGAATTACGAAATTGTTAATTAAATTGTTTCCTTTACAGTGTTTTAGATTTATTTGTTAATGTATTTATAATCAACTAAAGAAATCAGTTTCGACAATGATATGGCTGTCTCGTAGAAAAGTTTATGATTTTTGGTTTTCTCAGAATTTCTTTTCTTCAGCTTTAATAATTTTTTAAAGCTTTTTTTCTTTGTGTTGTGTATATATCCTACTTTTCATATATTTTAATTTAGAACTCTCGGTGCCATTTTTCTCTTTCTTATTTGTTTGAAATCCTTATTCCGGCACCATGTCTTATGCCTTGTTTGACTTTTAATACATAAATTTCTTTTGGTGCTTTTAAAACAATATTTTTAAATATATTTAATGATTGTACGAAGTTGCTGTTGTTGACACGTATTTTTAGATTCCTCTGCATTAAAAAGTTCTACGAGTAATAAAAAATTGAACAGGGGTTGTTCAAGAATACGGTGGACGAAGAAACTATTTTTAAGAAGCTTTCGTGCCGGTAGAAAACGTCTATTGATTTTCATTTTTCTTTGTCCAAATTTGAGACAAAAGAAGGAACCACATTTTTACTGCATTTTTAATTTTTATGATACAAGTTTAATTTTCGCACAGGAATCATCTCCTGCTTTTCCCCACGTATTTAGGAAACACAATGCCTACTGAGATTTTCATTCCTTACTTGTTTTGAAAATTATATTGTAAGAAAGACTGTAAAATGTAGTATCTTCGTTTTTTAAAAACTTGTTGGGCAAATTCTGATACACTCAGTAGTACTGATGTAAATCGAGATTTAAGAACAAAATATGGCGTGTGAAAAGAAATACAAGTAGATCTGAAACGAATTGTCTCAACAGCTTAAATATTTTAGGAATGTTTGGCTAAGTTAATCAAATTTATCATTTTTATTATAGTTTAAAAGTTCGTTAACAGTTGTCTGAGTCGTATGTTAAAATCTGCCATGTTAAATCAAAATTGGTGTAATCTCGCATTCAATTGATATTAATGCCTTAATTTATAATTCTCTTTTGCAAAGACCATAAAAAATAGTTTAGACGTATAACAACAAGAAATTCAGTGCATCGAGTAATTCCGCAATCCGTTCCGTGTTTGAAAAATACTTTCGTTGCGTTTATACCGTGGGGTAACCTAATTCGTGAAGGAATTTGCATACATTTGATGATACAGACCGACGTCTACCGTCGCGGCGGGCGCCGGCCGTCGCTCGGCGGCCACGGCCGGATGAAATGCGGTCTTACACCTAAACTAATCATCCAACCTCTTTGACCTCATCTAATTACGTTACCTGCGTCTCACTAATCACCAGAACTGCGACGCGACGCGTTCCGGTTACCTTGCGCTTTCAGCCGCTCTGAAAGCTCACTGAAACCTCCTGACTTCTGACTCGCAAACACATTTTGCATAGACGAATCGGTAATGACCTACGATGATACTAAACCTAATCAAAGGAGCTTAGCACTAAAACGTACTTTACTGGGTACTGGGTTACCTTTGCATTTCTGCAGCTGAATTTTAGGTATTTTGCTTGGTTGAATTATTGTGTTTGGTTCACACTTATTCTTTCGTAACAAAAGAAAATGAAATTGTTACAGTTTTATTAGCTTGTATTACGAGGGTCGTTTGATAACTAGCGTAAAAAAGCAATTTTATTTTTTAACGTAGTCTTCGTTGAGGGATACACACTTGGTACAACGAGATTCCTATTTGTTCAACCCGTTAGAACAGGGCTTCATTAGACGAGCTAAATGTTCAAGTTTGAGACGAGAAAAAAAAATCACCCGGGGCTAGGTCTGGAGAATAGAGTAGATGAGGAATTAATTCAAAGCCTAAATCATGCAATCGACTTGTGAGCGCCAATCTTTGGCGTTTGGCGTTTTTGCTTCAGCTGTTCTTTTAAACGGTCCAGTAAACTTGCATAATAGGCTCCTGTTATTGCATTTCCCTTCTCCAAGTAGTCAACCAGAATGATTCCTTGTGAATCCCAAAAAACAGTGGCCATCACCTTCCCAACCGACAAAACGGCCTTCGCCTTCTTCGGTGTACTTTCACCGCTTGGTGTCCACTGTTTTGACTGCTGCTTTGTCTCAGGTTTGTAGCGGTATATTCATATTTCGTCTACGGTAATGAATCGCTGCAAAAAATCCTTCGGATTGCGGGTAAACATTTCCAAACACCGCCAATGAAATTTGTTTTGGTCGCTAATCAACAATCACGGCGTCCATCGCGCTCCACGTTTTTTCATATACAATTTTTCGTGTAGGATATTATGCATCCATTCAGACGAGATGCCTACAATCTCAGCAATATCGCGTACTTTTCCATAACGATAGTGTGGATTTTTTCACTGATATCCGACGTAGTGTCTCCAACTGGGCGCTCTATAAATGGGCTTCATCTTCGGTGCTCATTTGGCCACGTTTAAATTTATTTATCCAAAAATAAACCGTCTTCAGCGACGGTACAGAGTCCCCATGCACTCCACTTTTTTAAATAAAAATGATATATGATTGTACGAAATTCACATTTTTCCATTTTTATTTTAACAGCTACAGTTCAAACGTCTGTAGAACGAAAACAATGCAGGACTTTTATTTCAATTTTGGGATCATTTTATTTGAAGAGTGACACTTGCTAGTTGTGACGTCATCAAGCACCTGAATTATCAAACAACCCTTGTATTTATATGAGGCTATAAATAAACCAAGTTTCTGAAATTATTTTATTGTAAAGGCAAGGCTAAGATAAATAAAAAGTAAGGTCAGTTTAGTGTCATGCAATATATTTATTTAAACACATTTTTAAATAGTTTGCTTTGGATTTTTTTTTGAAAGAAATTCTTTCATGTGCTTTTGTCAGAGATATGAACCAAGCAAAGGAACAAGAGGGGAACAATAGCTTTACAAAACAACCATTTTGTGAAAGAATTTTATTGTTGTTGATAATTTACGGCAGCGATTCCCAAGCAGGAATGTGAAGAATTTGCGATTTTATATTTTCAAATATTTATTTCGAATAAAAAAATAACAGTACAAAGAGGGTTAAACATAAACTTACTCGAATGCCTTAACATTGTTTAAACTGTAAAGAAGTGCAATGAGTTTGTTAGATTTAAGCAAGTTAAAGGGTATCCAGTGAAACTTTGGGTATATGTCATTGATGAATTATGACATCATATTAGGCAGTGTTGTCACATGTAACTGAACAATCACCATTTACAGGTTTTTCCAAAACAGTTTTCATTTTTTTTTTTAATAAAAAATGTCTTCAGACGACTTTTGTATTGTGTTAAAACAGTATATTCTTTAATTGTAGCAAGTAAAGTATTAAACACTTTTAAGTCGCAGTGTGTTAGGTGAATTTGGAGTAATAAGGTAATTACGGAAAGGTATATGAAAGTTATTATTAAAACTAACCTCAAACATGACATGTGCCAACTACAAAAGTAACAGAAAAATTAAATATGTCTGACTACGTAGCTATCAACACGAACAGCCGTACCAACTTAATAGACAAACGTCATCAACATAATAATATTGTATTTTATAAGACACGCGAATATTTAAATATATTATATTTATGTTTTGCAGGAAATTTAGTCTCGTACCTATGTATAATTGTTTTAAAATAATATTTATTTAATGAAACATTAATAAATTCAGTGGAATTTTAAATTCATAATTTGAAATTAATTTGTATAGGAGTGGCTGTCATGAATGAAGTGTGACGTCACATTGATGACAATACCCAAAGTTTCACTGGATACCCTTTACCATTGAAACATAATGTGTAAAACCGGTCACTATGGTAGAGTATACCAAAAACCCTTCACTAAAAAATGAAGGAAGTCTTTGCCCTATTAATAAAGAAAGAAGAAGGTTTTTTTATTATTATTTAAATTGCATTCAATTAGCTTTAAATTTTAAATGTACCTACCTATACCCTGTATATGTTTAATGAAAAGCTTCGAAAAGTACAAAGAATGGGAGAAAGGAGGAGGCCTTTGCCCTATAAAGGGATGTATGGGCTAATAATAATAACTCCACGATTGATTCTAAAAAACTTTTGTAAGAATAATTTTTAAGAAAACCCTTTATTTGAGAGTTACAGGCTATTATTCAAAGTTTCGTCTACAAGTATTGACAGAACCCATGTAAATAAATAATAAATACAGTTCCAAATAAATGTCAGTTGTGAGATTTATTATTTGGATGATGACTCATTATTAATATTAATTTTAAATGCAAAATCAAGTCTTCCCTCAGAACAATAAGAGGTTTGTTTGCCATTTTGTTAACTACTTAATTGATAAAAAATAAACGCTCTGTTTCTGTCTCTTAATTTGAAGTTTAGGAGTTTCTTAAAATTAATTATAGAATATAGAATCAAAAAAATGTAGAAAGATACAAGGTGTTTCGTTTGAAAAAGGCAAGTTGAATACCATTTCTATAATAAAATAAACACATTCATATTAAAAATATATTATGTATTTTGATGATAGCTTGCTTAAATCCAAGGAACTTTTGCTTGAAAAATGTTTGGCGAGTTTTTACGATTTAAAAAATATTAAGGTGTTCCAGTAATTTTAAATAACCCTGTATAATTAAATTTGCTATTAATGATATGGTAATTTCGTATTTGATATTTCTTAGGTTAGTTTTTATTCGAAACTGGTTGGTTTGTTTTTTATTTGTAAGATTTCGTTTCGTTATTAAGATTTTTTCTCTGTATCGGCATTATAATGACATCATTCTAGCACGCATTTTGATGTTTTGATGAGCTTCATTATTAAACGATTTTTGGTGATATTTTGTTTTCAGAAATTGGTGATATTGTATCAAATAATACACAAAATACCTAGACAACCATTCAGTTGCCAGGCAACCAGTCAGTTGCTAGGCAACAAAAACGCCAAATGTCAAACTTCTCTCAACTGTCAAGCAAAAATCACTATTACCAACCTAACTATTTAATTAAATTTTCCCAACTCGAAATTTTCAAGTATTTTTATAAAAAAAATAATGTAAATGGAAGCCGAAACAGAAGGCAATTCGAGCACTCGTCCGTTCGGTCACTCGCCGCTACGCGGCTCGTGTCCAAATTTCGGACTTGTGCGCCAGAACGATGCCTTCTGTAACTTATGTTTTAATATACTATTTGTAATTCTAGGAAAATACATGCCTGATTTGACTTTACAAACTTATTTTTATAGGAGCGTTTGGTTTTAATTTCCAAAACCCGAATGATTTTTTGTGTAATAATAAATAATTAAGAGTTATTTACTTAACAAGTGTGGTAAGTGAGATTTACTGTGCCGACCATAACAGCTTGCAGGCGGAACAGAATAATTAAACATACAACGAAAATTTGAATTCTACTTTTTAAAATTTCCGAATTTGCTTATTAAATAATTTTTATTGGTAACTTAAGGTATGTATCATAAGTAGCTGCACATATTTTAAAATTATGTAACTAAAAGTGCTTAAAGGGGATTATATATTTTTTATTAGAAATGAATGGTTTATAGCTTAAAATATGTATAATTGAAAGTGGACCTTCTTCCTCGATTTTCCTCAATGCTCCTTTAACTTCTTCCATCATATGTTGGACGACAGTTGCATCTACTTTTTTGTACAATATAAAATCCGTTCTTTCAACTGATTTGCTGTTATTACTTGCCAACCATCTTTATACACTTCTTCTTCTTCTTATTCTTCTTCTTTCTCAGCCATTCTCCGTCCTCTCCTGGACATAAGCCTCTTTCTTGCGTTTCCATGCTTTTCCGTCTCTTGCTACCTGAAACCATCTCTCTCCTGCTATTTTTTTGATGTTATCTCGCCATCTCTTCTGTGGTCTATCTATACTTCGTTTTGTTTGTCTTGGTCGCCAGTGTGCTACTTTTGACGCCCATCTGTCTTGATCTTGTCTGGCTACATGCCCTACCCATTGCTATTTAAGTTCTGCTGGACGCGTTATTACGTCAACTACTTTGGTTCTTCGTCGGATTTCCTCGTTTCTAATTTTGTCTTTCAGGCTGATGCCAAGCATAGCACGATCCATCGCTCTCTGCATTATTCTTAGACCTTCTGCACATCTTTTTGTCATTGCCATGGTTTCCAAACCATAATTAGCTACTGGTAATATACACGCATCAAAGACTTTACATTTAAGTTTAAGATTTATCGGTATTTGTCGATTTCTAAATATATAATTCAATTTGCCAAAAGTCGCCGATGATAATCTTATTCTGCGTTTTATCTCAACTATCTGATTTTCTTTGCCTATTTTAATAAATGTGTCCTAGATATATGTATTCTTCCACGTTTTCTAAGCTTGTATTATCTATTTTTATATTTTCTTTGGTATTACTTTATACACTAGTTGCGACAAAAGTGCCCACAAGTGTTCTGTGGAACGTGCCTGAAGCACGATAGAAGGATTTCGGAACAAAAGGTACTTTTGCCTTTTAAGCCATTCCAGCACTTCAAGAATTAATTAATATTCACTTGCATTCAACTATTCCTCAGCATGTTTAGCTTTGACATTTCTTTTATATCTACTTAATGCAGTTTTCTTTGAATGCGGAGATATTGTGTCTTTTAACACTTTAAATTTCTTTGTAAGTTTACGTGTGCTTCAGCATCTTTTTTCAGTAAATCCAATTTCTTCTTATTCAAAACCGGTATTCCTTTAGGTTTTTTCATGTTTTCTACATCACCGCTCCCGTAGAATCTTGAAATCGTTACATACACAGTTCTCCTGTAAAAACAAATTTTTTATCCTAGGTTCCAAGCCTTTCAAAGACACTTTTTCGTATATGGTCCAGTTCACTTACTTTCATCTTGACAGTTGTGCACTAATACAATCAACAAGAATATTCAGGCCCTTACAACACCTTCCAAGAACAATAGCAAAAGTTATGTCACCTTTTCGGCACTGTATAATAATTTGTAAAGTCTGCAGCTACTTATGATACATATCTTAAAGCAGAGATGCAAAGTAAGCTTATTATTTAAACTAAGAACCTTGTTTACACACTCTATCATCTTCTAATAGTTATAACCCTAGATTGTTTATCCTAATTTCCATTTTATAAATTCTGTTTGTTAAGAAATGTAGGTTTTATTTAGTTTGGACGTAGGTTTTCGTGTGATTTTTTGGTATTGTTAATTATATTACTTCTGAGGACATTGTGTTATACATAGATCGTTAATGTGTTTACCTTGGAAATTCGCCAATTTTTCCCCCCAACAAGACAAGCCCTCGTTCATAAATACTTTTCAATCAGAATCCTCAATATAAACATAATTTCTGGAAGTTTGTTTCTATAACCCCAAACATAGAAACACATATTTATAGTTTTGATTGACACATAAAATCACAAAACTATTCCCATTTCAAAAAACCTTTCTTAATTTAATTTAATTTGAAAACGGAGATAGATTTGTTTCCGAAAGGTTTCGTGGCAATGTTTTAGCATTTTAACAAATTTTTATTTTATGCAACTAATGGTGAAATACCCAGAAAAAAGTATAAAATATGGCAACCTTTTGTCTTTGCTATTTGTATAAAAATTGCACAAATATTAATTAAAAACCAAATTAATTATCTGAAATATTATACGTTAATAATAAAAAATCTAATGTGTAAGTTGGGCTTGTTTCAGAGATACATATCAATTTGTTTATATCTGCCTCTGAATTTCACCCTGAAATATTTTTCAAAGAAATATTTACTTCCTTAATATTAATAAGTATTATTATCACTTGTGATAAAACTTTCAGAATGACGTTCGTATAGTCTACGTTAAAGTATCAAAAATATTACAAATAATTGTTTATTACCTATTATATTATTTCTTTAATGTGAGAATCTTCGATTTATGGAATTACTGAGTTTTTTCTTTTAATTTTGTTATCCCAAACTGAAAATGACAAGGATAGTAAATTTTTGTATAATATTGACATAGTTATGCAAATGTTTTCGTCCTTCGTTTTATATTGAATATTGATAGTAATTAAGTGCTGTTAAAATGTTTGAAGCAAAACTATAATTTCAGTAGAATTAAATTGAAAAATTAAAGAAGATTTTGTTTTAAAAGGAAAATCGTCTAGTTTACTAAAAAAAGAAACTAAAATGCAATGATTACCAGTTATACGTGGAATTAGTTGGCATTTGTTTCCCTAAAAATTTCTTGAATATAATGATATTGAGTTAGTGTTCTAAGCAGTTAATGCCAACAACTTATTCAACAACTAAGTGATAAACAAAAAAAAATATGAAATGAGGAAGAAATTTGTGCTTAAATAAGATTTTTAAGTTCTGCGTATAGAAAAATACCAATCACGCAAGAATGTGAACCACTCACTTTCCAATTTCGATGCGACTGTCGTACCAATCGAATTACAGTGAGGACATGATATTTGTCTATGCACAGTAATTGGAATTGTGAAATTGAATATGCAACGGAATTCGTATCCTGTAGTCGATGAGCCATTCAAGTTCAGCTATTACGACGTGATTCTAACTAGAAAATGGTAAATCAATAAAAATTTAATGACTTTAACATTATTGTTACTGTTTAAATTTATTTTACTAGGAAGAATTTGAAGGGATTATAAACATAAATATGAACTCGTATTATTCTTATGTTTTTTAATGGATAATATATGTTTATTTATTGTTTTCTAAATATTGTTTTGTCTGGCCTATATACACTTCATTACAAAATTTACAATTTATTGGAAAGATGATGTTTATTTGTTTTTGTTTTGGTGTATTAGATTTTAGTTTAGAAAAAAGGGTTTTTTGAATTTGAATTTTTAAATTGTACAATTTTTAAATTCTTGCAATATTTGTTGCTAAATTTTCAGTAATATGGTAGAGCAATGTAGATAGTATTTTTATCTTTATTAGTTAGTATAATTTTGAAATTTTATTGGATTATAAATTTTTTGTATTCTGGTTTTCATTATTGCCTTATAAAAATGTTTTGGGTAGTCAATAAATTCTAAAATCTTTTAAATTACTAATTTAATGTTTTTTTCTCTATATTTTTCTAAGTGTATAGCTCTATCAATCAAATTATTAGTTACCCTTATTTTATATTTTTGATGTATTTTAATAAAAGTTTATAAAGCTTTTTGACCATATTGGTTTAGTGCATTATCTATTGAGGTAAAGTCTAGAAACATCCTAAATCATAGCTTGAGGTAGTTTGAGACTTTGTAAGGCATACTAATCCATGTAAACTTGAGGAATTGATCTTCTTTATTCGCCTTGATCAGAAAGTCTAAAATCTTTTTTACGGGAAATTAGAGGCAGTTCGAGGTATTATAAGGCAGCTCAGTACAATCTTGGAAAGTCTATTACTTATTATATTATATTTCTTGATTAAAAGCAGTCTGCCTCATATTCAGATTATAGTACATTTTGCACAGGCAATTCTAACGGTAGGCCGAGGTTGTGTAAGCGAACCAAAATAGTCAGTGTTTTCGCTTAAGATTTAATTGTGTTTATGATTTGATTTGACAAAAGAAACCCGTTCTATTTTGTAGTTGTCCAAAATTATTGTGTAAATAAAACTGATCAGAAGATCTAAGGAATTCCATTCCTTCTTGCCGTACGAGAGCTACTCTTACAAGTCCTATTAGGCTCCTTAACCATTCTTAACCGTACGAGAGCTACTCTGGGACCTAACCAGTCTTATTAGGCTACCACACTCCTTAATCCTTTTACCTACTCTGAGACCTCACAAGTTTCATTAGGCTCCTACAATGCTCCTTAACCCTTTCGCTGAACGAGAGCTACTCTACGATCCCACCAATCCTATTAGGTTCATACATTCCTTTCTTTATTTTTGTTTTCAGGAGGTTCGCAGTCAAAACACGCCAACTCGTTTAAGCACACCCGCCTTTCGACTAGCCGTTGTTAAGATTCGCTGTTCATGAATATCATTGTCTATGCGAATAAAGTTTAAGGTTGTAACTACTCCGACCTGTGACTTTTCTTTTCTACCCTTTCTCAAAGACTGGGCTACACATAACCAACAAAAGCAAACGGGGGTCTAAAGCTTCGGGGTTTCCCGTGAATTTTCAACACCCGCATCATTACAGTGATCGTACCAGTGACAATTATGGACTAATTTGAAATTGGCCAGTATTTTAACCGATGTCCACATTAAGCATGTTAGATAAGAGGTTTAATACAAGACAAAACCATAGAGGGTTTAGCGAATTTCCTTGGAATATGCCTGGTACTAATTCTTTTATATATGAATTGTAATGATGTGCACCAAGTTTCCATTATATTTTTTAGGCAGTTGACCACTGCTGGGTTGATCTTGTAAATTTGTAGTACTTGTATTAACCACCAATGTGGTATAAAATTGTAGACCTTACGGTAATCAATATACGTGGTATACATGTATGTTTCTGTGCTTGTGAAAGGCTTGTTCAAGTATTAAGAGTTCTTCTTTGCAGCCCTGTGATTTTCTAATACAATCATTCCGCTGTTCTCCTCCCATGATGTTGTTTGACATAACATGTTTGTATATTTTAGGTTGTAAAGATTTTACAAATTGTAGGTAAACATTTTATGGGCTTATACCTAGCAGGATCTCCTGTATAGCCATCGTTACGAATTAAAAAGGTTATTCATTTCCTTATGAACTTTCGTATTACTTCAGGGGCCAGAATAAACTGATTATAATGTTTCACAAGGAGCAAATGTGTACTCATCAGTATCTTGTGCTAATCGTTGTGCATTCGATCAGCTCCTGCAGCTTTCCAGTTAGGCATATTTTTGTAATTAGTCTGTTTGAATGGATTAGTTAACCGATCCACCAGTAGAGGACTATGTTCTAAGAGATGAGACGGTATTGAAGTCCAGTAATTAACTAACTGTTCTGTTTTCGGAAAACCTTCTTCGTCATATTTTGTTGCCTGTTTTAGACTTCTGCAGAAAGACTTTTCGTTGATTGGAAATTGCCTAATTTTCTTTCTTTTTAGGTGTATTTTTCCATATCTTTTTAGATGAGCAGATGCTGCTTTCAACTTTCTGTATTAACGTGTCTAATATTTGTATTACCTCCTCATTTTCTAAGTTGTTATTTGCATGATGTTTTAAATTCTTCCTCAAGGTATTAGTCTTAACCTTCAGTTTTCTAATTTGTTTGTTGTTGTTGTTGTTGTAGCTGTATATATTATACCTACATATATCTTTTCGTAGTTGCTCTACTTCCCTTTCTAGTTTTCTTTCCCAATGAATTTTTCTTTTTCTTTCTTTCTGCTTATTTGGGCCTATATTAATACCTAATGTTCTAGTAGCTGCCCTAAACATTCCCAAATCTCAAAAATCCTCCAAAAAACACATTTGTTAATTTCCTCGGGAATATCTTCGCCAGTATTCGCTTTATCAAAAAATGCCAAAGAAATAAAATTATCTTCCAAAGAGTGCACAAAAAGTTTCTGTTCATCCATTGGCTTACAGCAGCCTTGAAACAGGGGAACGATTTTGGTTAACTTAGTAAACGTCTGAAGATTTAAGAAGGTGTATTCTGCCTAGTAAATCCTCTCTGGAGTAGAAGTGCAAGCACTTCCGTGGTTCAGAGTCTACGTAAAGCTGTAGGTTTCCCATATCTGTAGGCTACTTGACACGCACATCACAGGCATATGGAGAAGCAGAAAGTAGTGTAATATTCTTCTTACTATTATCACTTTATGCTCACAAGTATTAAGTACTCGTTGTATTTCCAAGACTCAATCAGAGTCCTTAGGGGTCCCTTCAATTTAAGACTTTGCGTAGGAAATGTGCGGTTCCTAGTAATTAGGCGATTTCCTGCATTATTATTATTATTATTTCTTTGATTTTCTCGTTTATTTATTCGGTTTTAAACTCATTGCGACGATATCTTTTCCAAGTAATTAGTTTTTGTAATACGTTACGCACCAAAGTTGGATAGGAAATTTTGAAGTGTAATAGTATTTTTCATTGTTATTTTAAGAAAAACTAATTTACATACAAAGACAATTTTAAATTTCAGATTTACGTAACTACTTGAATTTGTTATTAATTGTAAATGTGAAATAAGTCCTAACACTAATAAAAATAAACATGAATAAGGCTATTTTAAGCTTTTATATTCTTTTTTATAATAATCTGCAACAAATTCTCAAGAGCTTTACTAAGAATTTTACTAAATTTTCAGATTAACAATTGATGACTTCAATAGGACACTTCTAGAAATTACTTAAAAGCCTAAACTAAAACTGAAACTTTTAGCTGTGGTAGTTTATTTGACGAATATACAGGGCACTAATTTTATTCCCAACTCTCAGAAGCACCTTTTCAGTAGAGCAATATTTTTAATTTTTTGCCAAAAAGACCCTTTTGATAAATTATTAAACTGTCTAATTGTTTTCTTCATGCATTTATACTTTTTCATATAATAAAATTTCTTTAAATTTGATTTTTATTTATAAGTAATAATTAGATATCTACATCCTGTATTTAATTGCGCTTAAAAGTCATAATTTTATCAACGGACGTTTTGAGCATTTTATTTTAGTGACATCAGAAATAAAATGGGTTTTATTCCTCATTTTTTATCAGTTTTAAGAGAGATTTAACATAAAATTTTGCAGTTAGCAACGATTGAATTATAAATTATAACCAACGATATTTCTAGGTTTTATAACGAAAAAGAGAAAATTTTCCCGCTTTATCCGTTAAAGCAGAATATTCGTCTAACCTGTGGATATCTATTGATGGCTGTAGGATGTGGATAAGGCTGATATCCCCTGGCAGCTCCGGGGTAAATATTTCTCATCATGGCGCCGTTACATCCGGGAAGGACTGACGGAGCCAGAGCTTTTTGTAACTGCTTTTCTTGTTTTCGATATTTAGCTCTTCTATTTTGAAACCACACCTGCAAACAAGAAAATGTGATTTTATCATACATTTCTTTACATTTTCGTTTTCGTCGATCGATAATTAACATTTTAGTTAATTTTGAGTAGCATTTAGCCAATCCTCGGATATTCGAAACGTCCTCGAAGATAAAATAATCCAGGCTTAACGTAGCCGAATTCGAACATCGTAATTAAATCATATTCTCAATTAAAAAAGTTAATTAATGAATGAAACCTTTTCCAGTTCTTGAAAAAAAATTCTAACCAATCCCATTTCGGGCTGATTTTAGAACAAAGAACGAATGAACCCCTGACAAAGCTACTTATAGCAACACGGGGACAAACAAAAGGAGGCGATAAGGTCGCAAAATATGCATTAGGTTGTCTTAAAGAGAGCCGCTCGGAGTCAGTTGTTTTGGGGACTTTTGGGGATGGCGGAGGGTGGTTCATCCGCTCAGAGCGGGGGTAACTTCATTACGGATCCATTTGATGGAATCGAGGGCGGCTAGGACGTGCTGCGCGTCTTCCGCGGTACAGTCTGCACATAGCTCCATCAAATGCCCTTTGTTTTGACAAATCCAAACCGGAGTATCTCTACTAAACAGATTTGTAATTGAAAACGAAAATTTTTCAGATAACTATATTTACTCACCAAAAATGAATTGAAATTGCTACGTCGAGAAAATTGAACTAAGGATCGTCATACCTTATGATGGATTCTCGTAAATTCGGTTGGGTAGGTCGTAATGATTTCGCTAATATTTTAATCAAGGCAATTATCGTATAATTCTACTCGATTTTTAAATGTATGAGCATGTTTAAGGTTTTATGTATCTCTTTCATTGCAGAAATAACAACAAACTTAGTTAATTTTCAAGTTTCTACTGCTGGGCTTTAAAACCTTTAAGTTTATAGTTATTTTCAGCTTTTGCACAATTTTATATAATTTGTTTTTGAGTATTTGTGTATTAAATAGTATTTGCGATAATTTGCTGCTGACAAGTCGTGCAAGTACCAAGTACATAATTACTTGTTTATTGGAAAATTCGAACCATAAATTAGAATGAAACTAATTTTTATTATTATTTATTATTAATAAGTCGTATATTAATTGATGGTCATTGCATCTGTAAAAACCACATACGCTGACGCACCAGCTTCGACACCGAAAGGTTAAAGAGGTTACGGATACAGATACAGGTATTAATACTCAAATTACATAATCATCGTTATACAACCCTTATTATATGTATTTAATCGAATGTTGAAATAAAATTGAAATTGAAATAAATAAAAAAAAGTATGAAAGCTATGAATATGAACAAATCGACTTTAAGTAACCATTTAACAATGAAAGTTTTAAGAACATCTGGAAAAACGTATATTTAGAATTTATTTATTTAATTTTTTAAGTTTTTAACCACTTCCAAAAAAAAAGAAGGAAGGATAAACATATTAATAGGCGAAAAAATGAACTAGTTAAATATAATTCATTTTAGAAAATGTGAAAATCATAAGGTACGTGTTACCTTTAAAACGTACCGAATGAAATGGCGTGCTATGGCCTTGTCAGCTTCCAACTTGAAGGAAAAGTTTATCGACTAGCTGACTTAGATCTACGTTTGTAATAAAATTAATTGCTTTTTTGATATTTAGCATTCCATTCAGTGAGGAACAACAGGGTTTTCGGCAGAATAGATGCCATATTCATACTTCGCCAAATAACAGAGAAAGCCATCGAATTTGATAATGCAGCCTTTATGTGTTTTATAGACCTTACCCAGGCATTCGACAAAGTAAGACTTACTGACGTATTAGAGCTATTAAAGAAGAGAAATATAGATCATCACATTGTAGCAGTTATTAAGGAATTAAATACTAACAATTGCACGAGCTTGGGCTGCTGAACTCCAGAAAATGGAATCACAACAACAATTGTTTGCAAAAAAACAAACAATGATATTTTGTTTGAGGGTCAAATGGAAACATTACTACTCTTTACAGCACCGTCGAATCAAGCCCTATCTTTTATCAGTATGAGCTACAATCGATTACAGAGACAGCTACGCAGCCCCAACATTCTAGTACATCTCAATATTTTTCAAATTGTCTATAACAAATAAAAGTTTTAAAATAATTAATGTCTCTTTCTTGCCTTTATATCCTTTAACACGTTTATTATAGCCTTGCCGGTTTCCATAACAATTATGCTTATTGATTGGGGAGATATTACACTCGTAAATTTTAGGGTTTCGAAAGTGTTTCCAGTAGCAAGAAACCGTAATGTGATAGATAAACGTGGACTTGGAAGAATTGCTTCCCGCATAATTGTGTTCATTTTCTTAATTCGTGGTGCGATTACTTCTAGCAGTGCATCAAAAGTTGAAGTATCTAATCGGAGAAAATTTGTATAATCATCGGGTTTACTACTAATACAAGATGACAAAACATGTTTAACCATCTCGGTCATATATCCAACTCCCATTGAATATGTGATCTACTAACTACCTTGCAGTATAGAAGCGGTGTTCTGCGGCAGGCGTCACATGCATGTTAACGTTATATAGTGCTCCCAATCCCCACCTATCATAACAAATCCCTTCACACCCTATTGGCATGGGGTGGGCCTGGCGTAATCCAGGATTGATCCACGGGGATCTGCTCCATGTCAAGTGATGATGATGATCATCGGGTTCTGTTATTCTTAAATCTCTTAATAAATTCTCATGAGTGTACTCATTGCGCCTTTTAAACCATTCTTTCATCCACTTTCGCTTATGATTCTTCTTTTTCTTCTCATTTAATTGATAATTAACACAAATAGTGGTATGGCTACGGTTAACTAACCAGCTTCATCACACATGTTGCTTCAATATTTAAAAATCAGACATGAACTAAATTATTGCAAAATATATTGCATCGTCTAGTCTAGAGTAAAATAGAAAACATATTGTACAATGCTATTTTACAATAATATTGAGCGTCTAGGAGTCGCTTGAGTATTAAAATTATCAGCAATCTTCCACTGGATCGGGAAGAATCCTATTCGTAAGATGGCGTTAAATATGATAGTAATTACGTTGTAACCGATGGTTGATAGCTCCTTTAAATGCGTCCTGTAATTAAATTGTTCTTTAGAGCCGTATTTTGCTACTAAAGAGACGTACTTGGATTTTAACGTTTCTCTTATTACTTCAGCGGCACTATTTCCTTCACCTGTTCTCTTATGTACTACCTGATTTTCTTTGTTTCTGTTTGTGAATAATCAAAATGACTGATTTCTTTAAAACAGTCGATTTTTCCGTCCTCAGTATTTACTTGTATGTTGTGTTCTTCTCTTACTTCATGACCCGCCATCATTATCATATACTTTATTTTAGCTCCATTTATCTGCAACCCATATACACTTGCTTTACTTTCTAAACTGTTAAATATTCTCCAGTTTCTTTTCTGATCTATTATCAGTGCAACATCGTCTGCATAGGCGATACATTGGTGTTTATTTTGGTATATGACCACTGTTGGTTGAATTTTGCTTTCTCTCGTTATGATTTCCAAAAACAAAGTTGAAGTGAGTTGTTAAAAGAACGTTTTCCGGGCTGGGACCTTGTCATTGTTGAGACAGAGAAACTCAACGTTTCGCCCATTTTCTTAGGAGGTTTCATCAGGGGGAAAAGAGAGAACTAAAAGAGCATGATAACTTAACGTGTGAACCACGCCAGGGGCGAAACTCTTTTAGCAAGAGGAAGAAGGGCACGGTAACTCAACTTGTAAATCAAACCAGAGGCGAAATCTTGAAGTGAGTTGTTAAGAGTGGATCTCCCAGAAAAATTTCTTAAAAGGTTTCTTTCGACAGCTACTCTACTCTTGTGTTATTCAAGGTCATATGAACTAATCTATTTATTTTTTTCGGGTACTCCAAACTTCTTCATCGCCTCGTATATTTTCATCCTTATGACTCGGTTGTACGTTTGTTTAAAGTCGATGAAAATAATGCACAGTGGTAAGTTTCGTTCGTAGTTTGAATCTGTTCTAGAACAAAGATTTGATCTGTTGTGGATCGGCCTTCTCTAATCCCGCTAATATTCTCCGATGGTCCCATTTGTGAAATTATCTATCCTATTTCTTATAATGTTTGCCAGCACTCTATATGTTACATCTACATAGTAATGAGCTGCCTCTGAAATTACAACATAAGGTAGTTTCTCCTTTTTTAGGTATGGAATATATTACCTTTGCTCGGCAGTCTTTCTTCCTTTCACATTTCTTTTATAATATATGTTAGTAATGTCAGCAATAATGAGCGTTCTTCTTTCAGAAATTCTGCTGTAATGCAAGTTTCCCCTGGGCTTTCACTTCTTTGCAGCTTTTTAATTATCTCCTCTATTCTTGTTCTGTTGGTTCGGGTATTAGGCTAGGTCCTTCCGCCATTTCTTCCTTTGTTAGGTCAATTTGATGTTCCTTTGTTCTCGTCCTTAGTAACTTTTCAAAGTACTGTGTCCATATTTTTGTATTTTTTCATTTAAATCCCCTATTAACTCCCCTCGTTCAATTCTACAACATTCCAGTATTCAAACTTCTTTTGATAAAAATTTGAATCACCTTGGTTCTATAATGCTCTTGTATTACTATAATTTTTTGTCAAAGCTCTCCATTCTTTCTTTCTGTATGTACGCCTAGCTATTGCTGTTTTTCTTTGTTTTGTTTATGTTTAAGCATTTTTACCATGGCTTTATTTCGTTCTTTACATGCTCGTTTACAGTTATTATCATACCAGTGTCTTCTTTTTTAATCTTCTTAGGTTTAGCAATAAATTGTTTATCTGTTAAAGTCTTTTCTATTTCTCCGCATCCTGTATTGGTGTTACCTTCTTCGACTTCTGTGTAACTTCTGCTTCAAACATCTTTCGCACCTTGATGTTTCCAAGTTGTTTTGCATTACTCCTTTCTAAACTATTGTTTTTTCTTTTAATTTCTTTGGCAGTTCCTGTTCCATTTTCATTACGACCAAAACATATAACAATAACTTTTACTGTTTTTAATGGTTTTTGCGTGTTTGGATTGAATCAATATGATGTGATCTATCTGATTTTGGGGGTTTTCCATCGGAGAACAGCCATTATCTTCTTCTTGTGTTTTGTTGCAGATTCTGTTAATTGTTTTCCATTTCCATTATACGAGGGCGAACATCGCAGTGTCGTTAGAGAGAGACAGAAATCTTTTTTCTCGAATTATCACCTTGGATTAGACTTAGGTATATCACTGGGACCCTCCCACTAAACAGGAATCCATGCAGTGGGTTCATAATGGCTCTCCATCACCAAAAAGGCCGAAGAAGCTGATGATACTTTTATTATTTTTCGCAAGTTCGATAGTAAATTTTAATCTATTGTGATAATTATTACAAATCCTAAAATTGTTTTTGGTTCGATCCCATTGTTGTGCCATAAATATGAGAAGGGTGGAATACAAATTTTCTAGCATTTAAGAATTCTTTGCAAGGTATTGTTGTAAAATGAAAATGCTTTTAAATGCTTACATGGATCTAAAAGTCCGATTTTAATTTGCATACTAAATATAACCAATTTCAGTCAGTCAAATAACTAAAGTCTGTACCGACAGAGTTAAATGTAGTGCTTTAAGGTGCCGCCGTGTACTGCCTGAAATACAAATTTACGTATAATTTAGGTATGTTTATGTCATAGTTGATCAACCAATATTCATAAAGTTAAATGCATACGTCTGCCGAGTCAACTATTTTCAGTACAAGCAACTAATAACTATGTATTATTCCTAAGCTAAATTCGATTTAGAGTTTGGAATAAGAGGAGCTTTGTTAACGGCACTCGCGAAGCTGTTTATCCTCTTGTTTTACATTACCACATATAATAGTTTAGAATTTACAAGTTTCCAGATGCAAAGCTACCGAATAGGACCGCAGTTGTGCAACTTTCAAATATGGAACAGCTTTTATATAAAGTTCAGTATGACAGAAGACCTGCTCATTTATTTGCATCTACCCAAAGCCACAGAGAGTAAAGCAAAATAAATTGATCCCTGTGATGTTCAATTACTACGGCTTTTACGCGTCCTGGATGCGGTTGAGTTGCATACGGTCTTTTAACATCAGTATGGCCTTTTTTTTCGTATATTTACATTTTATGTTAAGTAAACCGGAATTGCATTTCTTTGATGGGAAAATTTTATATTGAAGAAAGCTGAGTAGGTACTTCCTTTTCTATAAAATAATTATGCAAAATAACACTATTAAACTGGAGTAAAAGACAGTCTCAGTATTATATTAATAGTTTATGTTAGTACGTAAAATATCAGAATATTCGATATGTATTGCCTTATACAGGGTGTTTCCATGCGGAGAAAATGTTCCTTGGCTAATTTTCAGGCAAAAAGCTTCTATCAACATGTATCTGCAAGTTCTTAATTTTCTAAACAACAGCTTGAAGAAGATTCAACAAAAAATCGTAAATTTAGTAAATTCTAAAATCCTGTTAGAATATTAATATCAAATTTGGTGAGCACAAATGCAAGGCCACGGGCTGCATTTTCGTTCAGTTTTAAAAAGATATTCTTTGAATTCTTTCATTGAAACTCTCAGCATATTACAGTCTGTTTTATTTTTTATCTGAAAACTATTAATCTCACGGAAAAAATACAAAAAATAAAAATAACTCTAAATAAATCAGGTTTTTCGATGCGTATTTTTAAATGTATAAATTCCGGTACATCAAAATGTTCAATTTTGTTTATAAATTTCACTCGTTTATAATAAAACGGATGGATGAAGAAAACCTTCCGAAGGAGCCTTTCTGTTAGTAGAAATGTAGAAAACGTCCACTTATTCTCCTTTTTGAGTAATTTGAGATTTTTACTTCATTTGAGAAGAGGCGTAATTCTTCAGGGAGACATTTTAGGATACAAGTTTTCATGAAAAACTATCCTTAATTTTCACTAGGAATTCACTTCTTACATTTTCTCCGCGTATTTAGGAGGATTATTTTGAAAATTATGTTGTATGAAAGAAAGGTTCTGAAATTTTGTATTTTCGTTCTTTACAAATTTGTGGAACGAACTTTGATATATTCAGTACTTTACAAGGGAAATATGGTGTGTTAAGAGAAATAAAGGTATACATATACCAAACGTTTCTAGAACTTGGATATTTTAGAAATATTTGTTGAAGTTAATCAATCCCTATATCAAATTTTTCTTGTAAATTTGTACGAATACAGCTGGATGAAAAAATACTCTTAAGAGCCCTTGCTGTTAATAGAAAACGTCCACTGATTTTCATTTTTCTATGTTTGTCCAAATTTGATATAAAAATTATGAACCATATATTTACCTCACTTTTTGGAAAGATTGAATTCTTCACGGGGGTATTTTAGAGTGCCAATTTACATGAGAAAGTAACCTTCATTTTCACTCCTGTATTTTCTCCACGTACTTAGGAAACATCCTGTGTACTGAGATATTTATTTGTTGATCGTATTCGTCATCGTCATCGATATTTTGACAATTATTTTGTATAAACGTGAAAGATGTGGAAATTTTGTATTTTACTTTCGGATTTGATTTTGTGTAATTAGAGTTATGAAGTGCTACATATACAGTGCGTTCCATTTTATATTGCACCATCTAATAACTCACTTGTTTTTAATCGAATTAAAAATTGTTGTTTGCCTGTAGTAATACTAGACAGGCTCGCTCGCTTTTTTGGTTATATAAATATAAGAAATTTTAAATTTATCGATTCATGTTTTACAATATAACATTACGACGCCTTTAAATTATATCAGTTTTAATTCAAACATTTTCACGTACGGTTTTTACTTTTTAAAACTAAAAATTATTTTGTTTTATTTTACAACATTCCGATTTTATAATTTTATTCTAGTTAGCATTTGAAGAAATAATGCTTACACCCTGTGTGAAATTTAACAAATAGGCAACTTATTTTACTTCCCAAACGGATCATTTGCCTGTATGGTTTGTTGCCAATTTTGGAATATTCAGAGGAAACAAATAAAAAGGGCACTGGAATTTAGTAGTGTCGAATTTGGGACTAGATCTAGGTTTACGAATACCAAGTCCCTGAATACCTGTTGATTGCTTTACTTTAAATATTGAGGAATTCAGAGATTTTTCATCCTTGGTAGGTAGGCTACATTTATTATACCAAACATTACAAAGTCATTGAACTATTTTACCATAAATTAAAGTGTTTTCTAGACAAAATGTATACCAGTCTGATATATTTAAATAAACATTATTATTATTATTTGTTTTATTAAACTTGTAAATGCCAAATATCTTAACGTACATCCACTGATATGGTCATATATGTAACATTTATTGTAATGAAAGGTCTCAGGATCAAGAGGACGTTTACTTCTGGAAGGGAATTTTATTATGCGAAGTATTGCACTGTTTAGTTTCTCTTGTCCCCAAAAGATTAATTCTTAATTATTTTTCTGTTCGGTATCGAATCCTTGCCCTTCGGTTTTTGAATCAATCATTTTAATAACAATTAGTGCCCAAGTCTGTCGCTAGAATTGCGAAATTGTTAATCCTTTAATGGTATTATAGCCCTATTTGTTAATATACTCGTATTTATAATCATCTAAAGAAATCAGTTTCAATAACGCTATGGTTGCTTGTCTTGTTTTCCTTTTGGAGAAATAACTTTTAATGTGTGTGTTTTAACGAACATTTTATACGGGGTGTTAGGTAATGCTTCTGCCAAACTTTGGGAATACCTTTATAATGACAAATGGAGCAAAAAAGTATTACACAATTTTTTATAATACGCATAGTTTCTGAGAAAAAGCATGCTTTAGTTTTACTTTTTATTCTCGGGAAAAACAAACACAAAGGGTTAAAGATACAGAAACAAAATTTTTACGGATAAATAAGAGTCTAATGCATCAAGTAACAATAAAACTTTATTAACAACCACAAAATAATTAAACGAAAAAAATAGTGCAACTGAGAAAAAAATGGCATAAGAATTTTTTATTCCTTTTATCGTTACAAACCCACCCCTAAAGTTTGGCAGAAGTATTACCTAACATCCTGTATATAGAAAGAAGGTCAGTGGTTCAAATCCCTATGGAGTTGACATTTTTCTATATATCGAATTTTCAGAATTCGTAAAAATACATTAATAAAGGTTGGCTCCTCTAGATGTTCTCCCTTAATACTACAGAATCATTTTTTTGAATTCTTATTAAATATTTTTTTTCTATTCTTATCTATTAAACTGTACACTTTATGTTTCTGTATGTTTAAATGTTTACATTTAATTTTGAATATTCTTTGATTTGATGAAATCTTTTTTCAAAATTATGTTAATTTAATTTTAGAACCATAATTAACAAAATAAAGTCCGATTATCGATCTGAAGGCTTCTATTTATCTCCAAAACCCGGACATGTTTTCTTTGGAAACAGTGGTAACTCAAAATTAATTTAACAATGTATGAAGCAAGGGTTATTGCGTATTGTCAATAAACTGTCTTAAGACATAATCAAACTTTTTCTGCTTCAAATTTATTACAAGTTATTTTTTGTAGGTAATGAAAGAACAATTAATTTTAATTTGTGTCATGTTTTTCGTCATTTCAGTTCTTATACTGTTATGTTTTGGAGTATAACAATTTTTTAAATTGCTTTTATTACGTCTTCTACTTCCTGTAATTTTATCCCTTGCATCTCATTATTTCTAAGTTCTTCAGTTTTCTGTTTAAAAATGTTAGGCTTCCTTTCTGGTGTTCTGCCGCATTTAGTGAAGGTATCGGCATTTACCCTCAGCGAGGGAATATGGCCGGCAACATGGAGGGTTAGGGCCAGATATTTCGCATGTTAGTTACATTTAGTAGTTGTTAAAAATATTCCCTCCAACGTTCCATAATCTCTTTTCTTGTTGATAATATTTAATTTTTTCTGTTCGTTATTGTTGCACTCTGGGAAGCCTTGCCCTTTTTTTTATAGTTTTGAAGGTATTGTAGAAAAGTTTTTGATTTTCTTTACGATTGCTTTCCAGTTTTTCATTAAATTCTTTTCACAGAATTTCAGTTTTAACAATTTTTTAAAACCTTTTTCTGTGTTTTCTATATAATACTTTTCATATGTTTAATATGTTTTTTCTAATGTTTGATGTCTTCATTCCAGTACGCTGTTTGTCTTTTGCCTTTTCTGACCTTTAATATAGGCACCACAAATTTCTTTTGGTGCTTCTAAAAGATTATTCTTAAATACACTCAATAATTGTTCAACATTATTGTGTTCTATTGCTATTTTGTTTTATTTAATTCTTCTTTTAATCAATTGTTCATAATTCTTTGCCAGTTCTTCTTTTCTTAACTTGTACGCTATGATCGTTTTATGTTAGTCAACTTGTTTGTTGTTTTTCTGTGCTATTTTGCTCTGTTTTCATTTTTTTTAAATTTTAACAACCAATATGTATTTTGAAACGTTAAGACTCCAAATTCTAATTCTCAAAATTCGATGAATAGATAAATTTCAAGCTCCAAATCTAGTAACTTTTGTTCATTCACTTCATGTTACGTATTTTTAGTGACTATATCGGGTCGTCTTCTTGCACTTGTGTCATTTATTTCTTTTCTGTGTGCTTTCAGTTAATATGTAATATATTATTGATTTAGATTTTTCTTTGCTCTGTCCCATGTGTACGTCCTTGTGCTGGTAAAATGTGCTTGTAACAATTAATTACGTTGTTCTATTTATCTGTGCCCATTATTACTTTTTCTATCCTTTCTCTGTTCCCTATTATTATTATCATTAGTATTTTAATCACTTCTATTTATTTTTCTCCAATCACATATATTTTTACCTTGCTATTTTTCGTTGCTAAGTTTAGTTCTTCCCAAACTCCTTTTCTTCTGCTCTCTCATCATTTAGGTCGGTAAACTGCGATCATAGCAATTTTTTCTTTTTTCTGGTTCTAGAACACTTACACTGTAGGAACTCTTTTAGAGTACACTTCGTAATTTACGACGTTCTCAGATTTTTTTAAATTAATTATACAGGCCACACCTCCTGCTGCTCTTCTTTCTTTTGATACTCCTTCATGAATAGCAGACGTTCATTTCCCACAACAATCTCCTCTGTTTCTTTTTTGTTTCTTTTTCTCGTTTAACAATTCCACTTTCAGTATTCTTTTGAGTAAGTTTCCCTCTCAGTTTTGTTTTTAGCTAATTTTTTATTAATTATTCAGCCCAGACCTCTTCTTACTCTTCTTTCTTTTGGTATACAAGCATAAATATATTTTGTACAGTGTGTCCTAAATTCGACGTGTATGTATGGGTAACTTTGTTATTTGTACAGCTACGGCAAAACCGATTGCACGTAATTGGACCAACTTTTTGAGACTAATTCTGTGGTGGAAACAGAAATGGGGGATCTTCTTTTGTTTTCGAGTTATTGCGCTTAACTGAAAATTACTCCAATTCTAAGTCTTGTAACTTGATTATTTATAAAAATATCTGAATGTAGTATAGAGGTTATTTACAGATATTTTTATGTGAATTCCAGTGGCGTACGTAGATTTTTTCCATTTGCTATGGTGTTTCAGTTACAGCATAAACTTGTGTTTTTGTAAATGGGAATCATAGTTGGTGTTGACCTCATTTAAAAGACCGTTTTAAGAGCTGTTGTTGTGTTTTTTCTACCTTTTATTTATCAGTAGGTTACTTTTCCAGTTCATACTTCAAGGATTAGCATCTAAGTAGACAATGATCATGGCTCTCTTTTCCCTCTTAGTTTTAAATCTCTTGTTAATTTGATAATTCTATCATCGGCTCTTTGGACGTGGTCGTTTCACTCTCTTCTTCTTTTCCTTCTTCGAACAAATTTTACTATGCCCCTTATTCCACATTCTTCTCTAACATACTAATTTCTTACTCTGACTCTTCGTGTCTTTTCAAGAGTGTGTTCATCTCCGTTGTTGGAAATACTTGTTTGGTTCTGTTTGTATCAGCTTACCTCTACAGAGTACGTCATCACTGATCTAACTATAATTTTATAAATTTTGACTTTGTTTTCTGTTGCCAGATTTTTCCATATTATGTCCCTTAGGTAGCAAAATGTTCGTGCCTTTTCAGTACCTGTTGCCTTACTTGTGTATAGTTACTTGTTCCGTTCACTTTGAAAATGTATGAAAAACAGCGTATCAACCAAATTTCAGGCCCCAACAAAGAAGACCTGTGGAATGTAACAACCGCTGCTGGGACGATTTTACAAATGTCCCAAAAAACTTTCTGCAGTCAAAAAGAAGAGTAGGTACAAAGTTTTATAGAACTTAATAGTTTCATTATAAAATATTTTTCAGATACCTTATATTAGGGTATTTTAATTATTTTCAGTAGTATTACTTCTATATTATTATCTTTTATTATTATTCCCATTTAGGACATAGGGATGCTGGTGCGTTAACATAGTACCTCATACATTAACGTAGTATTATATAAACTTTGTATATGTTTATTTTCTTTCATTTTTCTTTACGCACAGAACGCGTTTTCAGATTTACGTAACAAATGTACAACATTCTTTTACCTCTTTTCACTTAATTGCTTTAACAGAAACGTTGAATTTTGAGTTGTCCTTCATCCTAAGATTCTTTAATAGACTTTTGGTAGCACACCTAATAACGAAATTTCACGATAATTAAGGTGGTGGTAAGTCCGGAAGGCTAATGCCCTAATCAGTCGATGTTGCTAAACTAAAAAAAGCGCCTCTCAGGGCTTCGGGATGGGTTTTGTGTTCTGGTTTTTGTAAATTCATAACAATATGTCATTATTTTCTTTTATTTATGTGTTAATAGAAAATGTAAGGCATTAATTCCAAAAACTTGTTTATAAAGATAAGATTTTCCTTTACGTCAAAAACCAAAATCGAATAATTCGATTTACATCAAAAGCAAATTACGTTAAGTAAACTTGTTTTTGTTGTTAAATTTTTTTTTCTGTGCGTAAAAGAGGTCGTTTTAAAAAATTTAGGACGAGCGTAGGAAAAGGAAAAAGGCACGTAGCTAGCAGAATGTGTCCACCGATATTTTATTTTAGTTAAGCGAATTAGGTTTTATTTGAATAAGAGGAATACAATGGAAATACAAAATTATAAAATTATGTGGTATTACAGTGTAAATATAAATTGCAGAGAGAAGAGAGCTGAACGCAGCAGTGTTACAGTTCGTCGTTTTAATATGCACGGAAACCGACAGCTCGACGCTTCACATGAATTTTAATTTCCAGTCGTTTTATTGCGTCTCGTTGCTTTCAAAATGAAAACCGCCTTTCAGTGAGACTTCATAAATATTTCATAATTAAATAACCCAAATTGTCATTGCAGCTGAATTAAGCAAATTGCTCTGATACACGAGATACGTCCAATTGAGGATTTAAAGAAGTCGCCGAGTTCCAGTTTTAAAAGTAGAAAATACAACTAATCTAACTTTTAGTAATATAATAAAGGGAAATGGTAACAGGATTTGATAACATAAAGCGTAGGTAACTCAGTTTGCCCGTTTGTTCGATCTTCATCTGATTACTCTTCATCCTTGCTACTTTATCCTTGTTCGAGTTCTCATTACAAGGCCTTCTCTCTCTTTCCCCCGACCATTGTTCAAACAATTTGATTTCGTGATTGATTTACCGCGTTATAGATATGGTATTTTTGAAATTCGTCAGTTCTTATACTGGGAGGAAGAGTCAATTACTTATCTAATGGACTGTAAAAGATAATTTCAACTTATTCGCGAATTATTTCCTGTTTCTCTTTTTCGATTCGATTCGTCTCAATTATTTAGAAAATTTCCAGAATTTACGGTTCATGGCGATAAAGTTCTTTAGGGAGATGATTAATCTTTATACTTCCTAAATTTGCTTACCATAAGTTCAAGAACATTATGAAATAGAATTTCAATTTAATATGTTTGTAACATACGAGGGGCGTTTATTTAATTCTAGGAATTTGCTTTTATGTTAATGGCGTTGAAAATATTTTAAATAACAGTAAAATAATACTTATAAGTCACTATGCCTTGGGGAATTAAACAAATATTACGATCTGTTAATTAACGTTTGCTTGGCATACTTTATGAAAATGTATAGCAATCGAAGATGCCGTAAATTCACAAAATGCAATAAATAATTTTTTGCACTCCCGGGCGTAAAGTGGCTATTTTTCGCCCGCAAAGAAGGGCGTAAAGTTCATTATTGCAGACCTCGGGTGCACTTTACGCTCGCGACAAATTAATTTGAAATATCAGAAAAATACCTTAGTTACAATACAATTTTTATAAAATCACCCTTGCCGTGAATGCGTCAATTTGACATTTTTAAAAATGTCATTAGAAAATTTTTATTATAAATCAAAAAATCTCCGTTCGGGCAAAAAATATTATATATACCACGGGCGTAATAAGCGACTTTGGCCTTTGGCGTGTTATAACCCTCGGCTAAAGCCTCGGGTTATAATATTCACGCCGCAGGCCAAAATCGCCTTCTTTACGCCCTTGATACATAAATAACTATTTTTTGTCGAAAAACTGGGGATACTTTGGCTGGTCTGCCATGGAAACTACTCGATACCTTCTAAGTGATTTTAATTTTTATGGCGAAATGAAGAAACCGCACTCATTTTTGTTCTTTTCATGAGGTCAAAACTGCGATAAACAAGCGGATAAAAGACAATCAGAAAATAGTTTGAAGATGGTCTCAAGAAACTTTATTTCACGTTAGTGAAAATGCATAAATATTAGTGGGGATTCTGTAGTATTGTAATATTGCAGAAATGCCAAGAAATAAATGTTTTAAGAACGATTCCTAGAATTAGGTAAACACCCCCGTATTTTCAGACTTGTTAAGATAAAATGTGTAATAAACGATACAAACATTTTTTACGAAGTAGGTATATTTTGGACTAAACCCTTGTCATTTTGTAAGGAGGATCAACTGATTGGTGGTATTTTAGAATTAACAAAAATCCTTGGAGAAAAGTTTTAGGAAAATTAGCACCGAAGAGTAAATAAATCCATTCTCTACTTGCAGAACGAAAATAAGCTTTAACCATTTGTGTTTTAGGTTTTTCATTTTCAAGAATGCAGTTTAATATTTTCATTTATATGACAAAATTTGAAGTTTTAAATTGTGAATTTTTTATAATCAGAGAGTGCAGTTCAGTACGGTATAAACTAAGACACTAAGACAACTGCTCAAGAAATTAAACCGTCCTTATCTTTAGGTGATAAACATTTTCAGGCTTTTCTGATTAGAACAATCGTATTAAATCAGTGGAGAAACATTGAACTTCAAATTTTCATGAAATAACGTTAGATTTATTCATAATAGCCAAGAGCTAATATAATAATAATATAGTATTTGATAATTGCCATGTCTTGCATATATGTTACAAACGAAATAAATTATTTTTAATTATTAAATACTAAAAATAAAATATTACTTGAAAGGTTTCAGAATTCAACATATAAATAAATCTGTTTAAAGCAGCACAATAGATTGTATTCTTCCAAAAATAATTTTTAGAAACAGGAAAAGTTGTGTTCTGTGATTATTTATTTATGTATTGAAACTTTTAACACAGCCACTGAAAAGAAAACTGTTAAATTTCGATGCATCACGTCTAGTAAATAAATAATTTTGCAGATTTTCTATAAGTAGCTTAGAGTGTGTTAATAGCCACAGTAATTAATAAAATAATGTTGTATAGTAAGTATCTCAAAAGATACGAGGGGAATTAGAAAAGTTACCTACCTAACTATAATAGAAACGGTCGACAAGCGTGTGCAATTAATGTCAAATAGTGGCAGGTCTTTAAGAGGACCACAGTAAATTTGAATCAAATTTACCTATTAATTTTCATTCTGTCAAGTCGAAAGTGGTAGAAAATGAGTGTAGTAAAATTGGACCATCGAAGTGTGATAAAATTTCTTACGAAAGAAGGCAATATATTATCTAATGTTATTAATCAGTGGATGTCTGCAATTTACGGAAACGGCACTCCCTTCATATTATGTAGTCAAATTATACTATAAATAGTTTCTCTGTGGTTCATCGAAGATGATGACAGAAGCGGAAAGCCTGCAGAAGCGGCAAATTCGGAGGTCATGGTTCTCGAGGAACGCTGTCTGAACCATCGCTACAGCATTGGGGATATCTGAGCCTAGCGTTATAAATATATTGGCATGAGAAAGGTGTCAGTGAGATGGGTCCCTAGGCTGTTGTCTCTTGAATAGAAACAGCGGAGACATCAGACTTCTCAAAATCAGACATAATGAAGACTGATCTTGACCTTTTAACTCGAAATGTGATAGAAGATGAAACTTAGGTACACCATTGGGACCCCGAGACAAAACAAGATACCATGCAATGGACGCAGAAAGGTTCTCCACCGCCGAAGAAAACTCGAACTCAGTCTTCGACAGGAAAACTCATGGCAACAATTTTCTGTTACACTGAATCGAGTACATGTCGAAAGACACTATACTTAACGCAGAGACCTATAGTAATGTTCTCAAGAGATTGCATGAAGCACGAAGCCGTAGAGAAGAAACGTCCAAATTTGACCCAATTGAATGTGCTTCTTCTTAGCGACAAGCTGCAAAAGTTCGTTCAATTTTGACGGATTGCGACTTCACTCAGATTGATCATCCAGCATACAGCCCAGACATGGCACCATCGGACTATTATTTGTTCTGACAGTTAAAAAAATGTCTAAGGAGAAGGCGTTTTGAAATGGATGAGCACTTGAAACAGATTATTGAAGAATATTTTAATAACCAAGAGGAGACTCTTTTTTAGTGGCGTAGAGTCTCTTTCGAACAAATGGCGTAAGCGTGTTAATGTTGATGGAAATTATATTGAAAAGTACCACATGTTTTTTTCTTTTGGGTTAGGTAGATAACTGTTTTATACATTTTCAACTTCAAATTGAGACTAATCATTTTCAAATTGAGAATAAACACATTCAAATTGAGACAAAACAATCTGAAATCGATTAAACACAATCAAATTGAGAATAAACACAATCAAATTGAGGATAAGCATATTTCAAATTGATTAAACACATTGAAATTAGAACAGATACTTTCAGATTGAAAATAAACACATCAAAATTGGGTTTAAATAACTTCAAATTGGAAAATAGAAACTGCAAATTAAAATTTATCAATATTAATGTCAAAAAATATATCAACAATAATTTTTATAAATGAAACTGTTAGGCTAGCGCAGTTACCAGAAATGTCACCAAACAGAACAAACAGAATTGCTTCCCAATTTGAAATTGATTAGTTTCAATTTGGATATGTTTATTCTCAATTTGAAGTTGATAAGGTATAGTTCCCTTCGTATTTGATCATTAAAACTAAACATATTTATTTTAAGGCATTTAATAAGGTTCATCTAATTTTTCCCAAGCGTCAGATTTGGCCTTTTTGGCTACTACTTTTAATAACACTTGCGTCTGAAGTAGTACGTATCTTAGCAATATAACCATAAATTGAAGCGAGGGAATTACAAAATAAGGACTAAATCAAGGAAACTCATTTCGATTCTAAACATATTTATATATTTACTTGAGCACAATCTATGTAAATAAAAACATTGCATTTAAAGAATAAATAATATTTACCAGTGGTATTTAAGCCTAATTTTAAGTTGAGTTGAAAAAATTTAATGCCTAAATGAATGGGCCAAGCCTTCGGCGAAAAAACTCGGCGAAAAAACTGTCAAATTGTAGGATACAAAAAACAAATTACACATCAATTTCTGGGTTGAACGTCACACGCCCTGTAAAAAAACACAAATAATATTAGTAAAAACAAATACGTATTTCGGCAACTTAGAGAAGTTTTTTCAGACAATTTGGTGAAAAGAATATCTTCAGAAATTCACTCCAACCATCATTGTCAAAAAAGCTTACCACTGAGGATAGAAATTTAGTTACCGAAATACGCATTTGTTTTTAATAATATTTTGTGTTTTTTTGCAGGACTTTTGACGTTCAATTAAATCAGACTACAAGCTCCTTCCTTTGATTTAACTCCAAGGCAAACGTAATTAAAACTGTTATTCAAAAATTTGGAAAAAGGTTTTCTTCGGATAAAAGCTGCACATTGATGGACAAATATTTTGAAGACCAACTAAAAGAACTTTTCTCTGGAAATGCAGAAATTGAAAAGTAGTGGATTAAGTAGGTATTTAAATGAAGAAAAGTGAAAAAACGTAATTTCTGTGTAAATTATATAAGAAGTTGATAACATTTCGATTTAAAGCCTGGTTGAGCCGAACATTTTTATAAAACCTGACAGTAATAGAAAATTCAATGGATTTTTGCATTTCAATTACACAAGTAATCTGTAACATGTAACAAGTAAATATATTTAATTTACAGAAACCCAGGGATGTAAATATTTCCATAAAAAATCCCAGATGTTGGGCTAGTTACTTACTAAAAGTAAGACATATAAAAACTCAAACAAATACTATCAGTTGGTTGCATATACCTGATGAGCACAAAAAACTGTAAAACCATTGTATTGTTCAGCAGACTTCCGAAAGTAAATGTTTGGTTTTTATTTGCCTTATTTTTGGTTAATGTAAATGTAATTTTGTATATTTCAGCAGTTTTACATATTTTATATTGTCATAGGAGAGCTTTGGTTTTTTCCAGAAACCAAATAATTGTTTGTGTAATAATAATTAATAGTTATTTACACAACATGGGAGGTAAGTGAGATTGACTCTGTCGACCATGAAAGATTGCAGGCTAAACGTAGCAACCATGCGAGACAGTGTAAATCACATAAAATTATACAAAGAAAATCGTAATTTTATTTTTTTTAATTTTTAATTTCCAAATTTGCTTATTAATTTATTTACTTGTTATTTAAAGCAGAGATGAGCTTATTATTTAAATTAAGAAATGTTGAACCTTTTTTATATATTCTAACATCTTCTAATAATTATAACCGTAGATTATTTATTCTAATTTCCATTTTATAAATTTTGTTTGTTAAGGAATGTAGGCTTTGTTTAGGTTAAACGTAGGTTTTCTTATCATCTTTTTAGTATTGTTAATTATATTACTTCTGCTAACTGTTGTAGATCGTTAGCATGTTTACCTTGCAACCGCCAATTCTTTCTGAAAAGGAAATTTATTATTCCCAGTAACCCCTCGTTCATATTTTTCAGTCAGAACTTTCACTTGACAACAAGGTAGAGGAAGGAAGTCTCAAAGACGTATTCATTTTAAAGTTGCATGATTCGAGAGAAACAAGTTTTTGGTCGTAGTTCGTGCATGTTTTGTTGCAGCACCGAGTAATTCGATTTTACAAATTGCGTTAAAAGTAAGGGTTAAGTTGAGTGTAAGATGAAGGTGGTGGATGGGTCTGGGTAAAGGATGGGCCCTAATGCGTGAGTCACGGTCCACCCGGGGTGCTGTGACAGTTGTGTCTCTGGGGCTCGCGGCCTAACGAATGCCTATAATTCAATCAAAGATCTGGCCGAGTGCGTCTACGCCCCATGTTACAACCCCCAAGAAACAAAATTGAAATCCCTGCTGTATGCCCACCGAAAATTGTTACTGATTTTAAGATGATCGAGTTTATAAAAGCTTTTTTAAATACTTTTTAAGTAAATTAAGTATTATCAGCAAATGTTTTCCTAACACCTCGCCAGCTCGTTCACCTGACAACAACCCAACATAATTTTGTCTTTTCGGGGCTGATACCAAAGAGAAAGAAAAACTAAAAATTATGAAATACCTGTATCCGAGCTTCATTTAATTTAGTACTTCTTGCTAATTCCTCTCTGCAGTAAATATCAGGATAGTGACTTTTGGCAAAGGCTGACTCCAGTTCTGCTAATTGTTCTTGAGTGAAAGTAGTCCGATGTCTTCTTCTAGCTGGTGTTGGACAGGATGCTGTTGTGGGTGTGTGTCCTGCATGTTGAGGGCCACCTGGAGGTGTTACTGTTCCTAAACTACTGCTACTACCCGATGTTACCGGTTCTGGTTTAAGTTTTTTGAAAGCTCCATCTGAAATGTTAACGGAAATTAGTAAAAGTAGAAGTTTTGTATATTTATTGGATTAGATTCTCTAACCTGAGGTTTTTATTACTTCTCGTTGATGAAACAATTTTAAGGATTAGGCTAGGTTGCATCAGCAGCTCATCCGTCGAAAGTGAACAAAATCGAATAAAAATTTAAAATTATTTGACAACATATTAGTTAACAAAAAATGAATGATATTTATTTTCCTCAACTTTGATCATTCGCTAACTTAACAAAAAAATTGTGCAACCACACTAATATCTCCACAAACAAAAGTACAAAATGTCTTCCCACAACAAATTTCTGAAAAAATTTGCAACAAAAACTAGGAAAAATGTTGTGCATTTAATTATAATGTCTGAGCAGTACAATTATGGGAAGTCTGAATAACTTTCATAAGTTCAGGGTTTTCCGAAGATCTTAAAATGAAAAATTTATTTTCGAATCCAACAAAGTTCTAGTTTTATAATGCTAAATGTTGGTAACAATTAAATTTCATTACATAACAAACGTAGAGAAGCACTTTGTGTAAACTGAAAGCAACTTTAACCTTAAACTGTTAATTAACTAAAATTTCTTAAACCAGTTATAAGTTTCAGAAAATGAAAATTTAAAATATAAGCCTTTGGTCTAAGTAAAATAGAAAAAGATACTTTTAGACTGTTTAAATATAAAAATTATTAAGAAATTAATCTAATAATAAGTAGCTATAAATTATCATTATCTAAATTCATAAACAAAATATGTTCTGGCCTCTGGCTTATCCAAATCCAATTCTTTAATCTTTCACTTTTGTACCGTGAGTTTAAAAAGCTTTTACATAAGGGTTGGCCATGAGACACAAAAGTACTTAATGTCTACTGCAAGATTTAGAACCTTTGTTTTTACAGTTTTATTGAAATTTGCACAACAGTATTATGCCAGCAACACAATGACGACAGTTAATAAATTCTAAATCTTGCAATTGACCATATTTCTGTGTCTCATGACCATCCCTTATGTAACAAAAAACTGTAATTATCTTTAGCTGTACGTGGAGATAATACATAATCTGATGAAGCTATGAATCACCAAAATTAATTAATTAAAATTCTTTCTACCTTAGAAAGGTTGTAGAAATTGTTTCTATTTTACAATTCCCTGTTGATGAAACTACTACCGCTTTTGTTCTTTCAGTTATAAACTGTGAAACAAAATTTTCAGTATTTAGGAAGACAGTAAAACATTTGTAACGTTTCATTTCATAATTCTCTACTGAGTTTTAAGCTGTAAAACGAATGTTTCAAGGAAATTTGCAGTATTAGAAAGATAATAAAAAAGCAACTGATGTTTTTTAGCTTTAACCTGTGAAACGAAATTTTCAGTATTTGAAAAATTCATTAACGGTGTTTTTATTTCTAAGTTCTTAGTTGACGAAGCAACTGTTTTTCTTTCAGTTTTATGGTGTAAAACGAAATTGTCAGCATTTAGAAAGGTAGCAAAACTTTATTAACGTTGTTTTTAATTTATATAATAATATACTTTTCTGTTAATGAAACAACTGTTTTTTCAGTTTTAAGCTGCGAGACGAAATTTTCAGTATTTAGAAACGCAATAAAAATTTATTGACGTTGTTTTCATTTCATTGCTAGATCTCTGTTGTTGAAACAATTGCTTTTTGTTCTTTCAGTTTTAAGCTGTGAAACGAAATTTTCAGGTTTTAGAAAAAAAATAACAACTTATTGGAGTTGTTTTGTTTTATAATTCCCTGTTGATGAAACAGTTACTCCTGTTCTTTCAGTTTAAAGTTGTGCAACGAAATTAGCAGTATTTAGAAAGGAAATAAAATTTTATAAAAGTTGTTTTAATTTCATAATTTTTTGTTGTTGAAGCATATGCTTTTGTTCTTTCACTGTTAAGCTGTGAAACGAAATTTTCGGTATTTAAAAAGGCAGTAAAACCTATTAACGTTT
Organism: Melanotus villosus; assembly: GCA_963082815.1. Taxonomy (NCBI): domain Eukaryota; kingdom Metazoa; phylum Arthropoda; class Insecta; order Coleoptera; family Elateridae; genus Melanotus; species Melanotus villosus. Next base: position 9,431,080 of record OY720421.1, on the reverse strand, counting down.
GTTTCATTTTTTAATTCTCTGTTGATGAAGCAACTATTTTATTCCTTTTAATTTTAAGCTGTGAAACGACATTTTCAGTATTTAGAAAGGCAGTAAAAAGTGATTGGCGTTGTTTTTCCTTTATCATTTTCTATTGTTGAACCAACTACTTTTATTTTTTCAGTTTTAATCTGCAAAGCGTAATTTTCAGTATTTAGAAAAGTACCGAAAATGTCCAACTATTGCTTTCATTTTATAATTTGCTGTTGATGAAATAACTGTTTTGTTTTCTTTCAGTTTCAAGCTGTAAAACGAAATTTTCATTACTTAAAAAGCAAATAAAAATTTATTGACGTTGTTTCAATTTTATAATTATTTATTGATAAAACATCTGTTTCTTTCTTTCAGTTTCAACCTGTAAAACGAAATTTTCAGTATTTAGAAGGGCAGTAAAAGTTATTTACGTTGTTTTAATTCGATATAATTCTCTATTGATGAAGCAACGTTTTTTCCCCTCTTTATTTTAATTTGTTAAATAAAATTTTCACTATTTAGAAGAGTAGCAACAATTTATTGCTGATAATTTTCTGATGTAGAAACTGCGTTTGTTCATTCAGTTTTTCAGTATTTAGTATTGTTGAATTTATAATTGGATTTTTATTCTAGAATTCTCTGATGAAACACTTACTTTTTGTTCTTTCAGTTTTAAAATGTAAAACGAAATTTAGAGTATTTATAAAATTCATTAACGTTGATTTCATTTCATAATTCTCTATGTATGTTTATGAAACAATTTTCAGTATTTATAAAGATAGTAAAAATGTATTAAAGTTGTTGATAAACCAACTGCTTTTTCCAGTTTTAAGTTGTGAAACGAAATTTTCGGTGTTTGTAAAGCTAGAAGAATTTGTTAAAGTTCTTTTTATTATAGAATTCTTTACTGATGATACAACTGTGTTTTTCCTTTGATTTGAAGTTATGAAACGAAATTTTCAGTATTTAGAAAGATGATAAACATTTATTAAAGTTTTTATAATTCGTTGTTGATAAAAGAACTGTTTTTCAGTTTTAAGGTGCGAAACAAAATTTTCAGTATTTAGAAAGAAAATGAAAATTTATTAACGATATTTTCATTTTGTAATTCTTGATTTTGAAACAACTGCTTTTGCACTTTCAGTTTCAAGCTGTGAAACGGTAGGTAAAGAAAATAAAAACTTATTGGTGTTGTTTTCATTTTATAATTCTCTGTTGATGAAACAACTGCTTTTTTTCTTTTAATTTTAAGCCATGAAACGAAAGTTCCAATATTTAGAAAGGTAGAACGAATTTATCGACGTTGTTTTTCAACTCTCTATAGTTGAAGCAACTGTTTCTTTTCTTTCAATTTTAAGTTGTAAAACGAAATTTTCAGTATTTGGAAAGTTAGTAAAAAATTATTAATTATTATTTTTATTTTATATCTAATTTTCTGTTGACCAAACAACTGTTTTTTTTTTCAGTTTTCGTATGTGAAATGAAATTTTCAGTATTTAGAAAGGTAGTAAAAATTTATTAAGGTTATTGAATTAATAATTGGCTGAATTAACGAAATAATTGTATTTTTTTACAGCTTTAAGTAGTTAGTATTTAGAAAGATAGAAAAAACTATCAGCGTTGTTTTCACTCTATAATTCTTTACTACTGCAACAATTCCTTTCTGTTTTTTCAGTTTTAAGCTATAAAACGAATATTTCAGTATGTAGAAAGGTGTGAAGTGATATTTTCACTATTTAGAAAGGTACCAAAAATTAATTAACGTCGTTTTTATTAGATATTTTTAATTTTTAGCTGGACTTTGTTATTAATTTTTGTATTGCAAATAAATTAAATTAAATAATAACATTTTAAACTAGTTAATTGCAAATTGAAAGTCTAGAAATGATAATAATATCCTGAAATTAGCTCAAAAATATTTGTCTAAACTTGGGACTTTGTTTTAATAAAAACATATACAGGGTGATTCGCGTAAAACGCGCCCCTTAAAATGTTCAAATGCAACCCAACATACATGTTTAAAAAGTTCGATGTAGTAGGATAGGTATGTTCACAAATACTTATTGGTTAGATATGGCAGAAATTTCTAGCCATAAAAATAATTTTTCATATAGGTAATTTGCGTATAAAATTTGTGTATTTTCGTAATAACAACTGATTTTCTTAATTTTCAATTTGAAGTATAACCTTAACATGACATTTAATTATTATCATTCTGAAGTAAGGCACCTCTCATTGCATGTGTTTAATTGAGAATTAACATAGATTAAGGTTATTTCTGAATTTGTAAGTTGGATTGCCTATTCCAATTCTTAAGGGGCGCGTCTTATGTGAATCACTCAGTATAATTACGTAAGTAAAGCAATAAAGAATTAGAAAAAATCTTTGCAATTTTGAATACCATGCTTTGATAATCAAACTACACTATGAATTACCTAAAGCTTTAAAGCTAAAAGCACAAAGTTTAATTTTAACGAAATGGCATTTTCATGTATTTGCAGAAAGCTTTAGTTTTAACAATGACTGTAATTTATTCGATACGAGCTGAACTTTTACCTTTTCTTAACCTTAAAGAAAGTAATTAATACAGAAAGACAAGTAGGCGTTGGAAACGTAAGCAGTCCTCTTGGGTATAAAAAGAAGGAGGTGGTTTTGAAACAAACTTTTCGGTATATAAAAGACTTATTTATATCTTCAAGCTTAATTCGTTTATATTTCTAATAACAAAATTATGTAATTTTATGTTACTTTCTAAGGCTGATTTTTAATTGTAACTCGGTATGTTTTGCAGTAGTATCACTGAAAGTAAGAAACTGAAAAGAATTTGATTTCATCATTGTAGGACTCTTAAGTACTGAAGAAAAATAAATCAATAAGTGGGTTTTTTAAACTAAAAAATAGAATTAGCAGCAGTGGGAAGTAAAGAAGTAAATACAAGTCCCTTGGGATTAAATGTAAGGGGGCGGTAGATTTTAAACATTAATTTTTTGCATTGAATGACAATTTTTTATATGTCATACTCGACACAACAAACCTTTAGAAAACCTCAATCAAAGTAATAATATTTTTTTGTTAGTTAATTAGGCCTAACTTTTTTATCTACTTAACCAGAAAATTAACAATTTAACTTAACATTTTTAGTTTCGATAGTCACAAAGGCTATACTTTACTTGTCCGGTATTAAACCAAAAAAAAATAAAGAAAATAATAGCATGCCACCTGTCAATCAAAATCCCTGTAATTCGCGACAAAGTGCATATCGAAAGGGGCGACCTTTGCGTACATCTGGGCCGATAATGACTGCTCAGGGTGTCCATAATGAAGTGTCAATTTACTGCACTTAGGTTGTAGCATATGGATTTACACAATGGAGCGACGAAGACAGCCACACATTGACACAAGGGGATCAGAATCCCTGGTTAACACTCAATTTGGCATATTGTTATAGTACTAAGCCCACATGTTCAAATAGGAATTACGGTTTTATTCCTGTATACACAGATGAGGAATGAATTTGTTCTATTTAATGGGAAATCGGAAGTTGTGTCAGTGATTCTGATAATTGTTGGGATAGTGGTTATTACTAAATTTTTTTAGAATTTAATGTTTTTACGCACTATTAAGGTTTATTATTAATAATGAAGTTAAAGAGCTTGGTGTTTAAAATATTAATGCAAATGATAAAGCTCTTTTAATTTGCATTTCTATAAATTATAATGATCCCTGTCTTGCTGTCTTTGAAAGGTAACGGGTGTCCAGTAATAACATTGTAATGACTTGAAAACTGTATGTCCTTTCTGAACGGATAAAGGTAAAAGATACGGGCTCCCCAAGGGACTATAGCCGGCAACATGAAGGGTTAAGGCCTCCTAAGTCGCTTTCATACTCAGTTGTAACGCATGCTATGTGTTCTGGGTGATGTAGTAAGCTCCTCGCCTTATGGTTGAAATTGCCTATCTTTTTAATTATTATTTTTTTAAATTATAAATGCATAAACAATAAACACCATTAAATATCAATCTAACAGTCCATTTGTGTTATAATGCTGGAATGCAAAACTTTCACTTAGCTTTATAAAGTCTATTATTATCATTATTCTCATAAAACATTATCAAAATAAAAAAAAACATTCTAAAATAGTGTAGCGAATAGCATGGAAACTCGAAAGGTAGTATATGTCTATTTCAGTTTTATGTGGATCAAGTTGGTTTTATTATTTTCTATATGATTCCCCCCCCCCCTGTGAGAAAGTAAAGTATGAGTTTAAAAAAAAGCTGGCAGCAATCCATGGAAAATTAACGCACGTCGGTTGTGAACACAACCACCATCGTGATTCGCAATTGAATCGTGAAAAACAGGAAAGTTACTCGCTTGCTAGTTCTAAAAAGAACTAGTTTTCTAATAAACTTCAAAAAATAATTTTGTTGCCGAATACGTGTAAAATGACGTTTGACAGCTGATATTAGATGCCAGCTAGCTTCAGCTGTGGCTCTAGTTACGACATACGGTAACGCTGACAATTGCAAACACCAGCCAAGTTGACCTCAGGTGTTTTTGAATGCTTGTTATGTAAAAAAAAAAGTTCAAAAGCATCAAGTTCAAAATTGCTTTCACAGAATAAAGAAGAAGAAGAAGAAAGTATGTTATATAGATTCTTTCATGCATTACTATCAGAATTGTTATTAAACTAATGTAATGTAATTAATCTTTGGAAACATTTAGTACCACACTTCTAGACAATCGATAACTTAATTTAAAATTATGTTCTTTGACAGGACGTTTCAGGTAGATATATTAATCGTATCTCAGTCAACTCAGCTGATTTGCTGTATGCAAGCCTCAAATAAAAATAAAGAAACTATTCATGCAGTATGTAAATCATGGTTGTTTTTAATGAACACTCAAAATATATAGCTTTCGAATTTATGTTAAATCAAAAATAACCCCTTCTTTGCAATAAATCAGATAAACAAATGGCTAATGCAGATGGTATTGCAAAAATTGAATTTTGTAGGATTCACTCCTTTAGGGAAATGCTTTAATGTTAAAGCGAAGGTCAATGGTTCAAATCCCTGTGGAGGTGATATCTTTCTATGTGCAGAATTTTAATAATTCGTTCTTCTTAATTTTCTGTTAATTTATGCATAACCTAATTCATTTATTTATTTATTTATTGTACTTATTTTTTTTGTTTTATTTTATTGTATTTATTCTATTTTATGTAATTTTGCTTATTATGCAGATAAAGGAATTAGTATTAATTTAATATTGCTTTTATAATATAATCGTTAGAAAAACCGAAGATAAACGTTTAGATGAATGTTTGGGAGAACAAATAATCTTCATTTATAAAAGGAACATAAGGATGTACCTATATGTCTAAGAAAGCCTTATTAGTTTACCGAAATCAGAAAGTTTTGTAGGCAAGTGTAAGTGGCGTTATCAACGTCATTATATTAATTAATTCTTTCTGATTTTTTTTTATGTATGTAGGTATGTAGGTATACTCTGTTATGTGAACATTCCCATAGTACTTTCAATTTTAGATGTTTGTTCATTTATTTTGAATGAAATATGTGTTTGTGTACTTCTTTACTAACAATTTGTGAAGGGATAAATTATTGTTAACTGTTATGGTATTTGCTTGTGTGTGTTGTAGAATGCAAACGTTTTACTGTACGCTTTGATTTTTTTTGTAACTTCAATGATTTCTTTTCATTGTTTTGTGACTGAATTACAAATAAAATTTTTAATTTAAAGGTAATTGTAAAGGTATCGGCATTTACACCCCGTGATGGAGTATAGCCGGCAACATGGAGGGTTAAGGGCTTCTCGCACGCTATGCATACAGGGTGATGTGGTAAGCTTCACGACTTCGACAACCGCCCACTTTCTCTACTTCACCACCGTGTTTCGGTTCACAATTATTTTTAGTGACTGGGTAGGCCACCCGAGAAGCATTTGACTCGGGTTTGACCCCGAGAGCGTTCGCGCAGTTGTAGAATTTATTTGTTTATTTATTTATTTACAGTAAAAACGAACTATACAAAACAGTACCTAATACGATTACTAAAAGCAATTTATTTGAAATTGTTTAAATAGGAAATTACATTTTAACCATAAACATTTACGTAAAAGTCTATTAGCAAACTTTATGAATATGTTACAGACATCTGAAGTTGGATTATGTGCAAAATTACATGAATTCGTTTTTTTTAATTAATTGAGACGTAAGTAACAAGCTTTTTGTTTCCGTAAAAGGGTTGCATTTTTATAAATTTAAGGATTTTAGTTTAAAATTTTTAACGGCGTTGAAAACGAACTAAAATAAAGTTATTTTTGATTAGCATTTTCTTTTCTGTTCCTTTTACCCTCTTACACTTTTGCAGTGTTGAGGCGGCCGAACACACCGAGCCGTAGAATGATCACCCATTCAAGTTCTGACTAAGCAGTTCTTTGCTTAAGTTTCTGCCATACTGCCGGCCTAATTAGCATTTTAAATGTTTATTTATTTTTATTATATGTATACTTCGGCATTTTGACGGCAATTTAGGATTCTGGAATTCTTATTTTCATCATTTTTAGTTGATTTTTTAGATTTTACTTATTTACTTAGTCTAGATGTAGTAAAATTTCGAAAAATCCTAACTTAATTAAGAACTAAAAGCTTGACTTCAATAATTTATGTTTTTCCTAGTAAACACTGAATAGTTCGGTTGATTGAACTTGTTAATATTTTCAATTTTGTAAATAAATTGTAAACAAGCGCAGCTTTAAAAGTTTTGTAGCATTAAAAATATTGTATATCAATTATCGTTTAGCAAATTCTTTTTGAATATTTATTCTGTTGAGTGAGCATCCCCTTGACATTCTCAATTTTAGATCTTCGTTTGTTCATTTCATAATTCATCTCCTTCAGACTTTTTTAGTTAAAATGACGAAATATAGAAACCTTGTAATTTAAAAATATAAACTTGCATTGCCATTACGCACGCAATGTCTGAAAATCTAACATCCCTAAACGTTTTTTGAATTAAACTTATTAATTAATCAATTAATATTTTAAGAGTCGCTCCTTTGTGGAAATACTTTTAATGTAAAGCTAAAGGTCAGCGATTCAAATACTTGTTCAGGTGAAACCTTCTTTGAAAGAAATTTCATAATTTGTTAATTAATTAAAAAATGCTCAAAGAATAAATCTCTGCCAATATGTTTTAGTTCTAACGTATTCGAAGGTTCTGTTTAAATTTCTTACTTGCGAATTTATCCGAAGTTCGCGTAATTTTAAGTTACAATCAAATGTTCCTTGTCTGTCTTTATTGTTATAAAAATTTACCACTAAGATTCCATTGTGGCAATTTCTACCCCTATTTTTTATCGATTATTTTATTCTAATTTTTAATGAAAATTTGAATTGTTGATAAGTAAAGTGTGTATACTTACTATGTCAAAAATATTCTATACTTATATTATTTGTAAATATCACAAGTTTAAAATGTTTGTATTAGAGTACCCATTAAACATCCCCGTTTTGGGTAGAATTAATTTAGTTTTATTTCTCGACCTTTCAAATATATTTAAACATTACGGGAGCCATACTTTGGTTTGCTATGTTGTAGGTTTTAAAGTCGTTCTTATATTTTTCGAGAATTGGAAACTTCAGTAAGTTTTTGCTTGGGTATTTCGCCACCAATTGTTAGAAATTAACAATTGTAAAATTGACTCGTCACAATAAACGTACCGAAACTATTTCAGGAAGATCCACAATTTGTGGCAGTATTTTAAACTTCTGTTAATTTAGTATTTATTTTCTTTTCTTCGAGGAACTTTTAAAATTTTAGATTGTATACGTTCTACAATTTACCACAGGAAGTGTTAAACGGAAGTTTTCTTTGATTTTCACTATAGGTATATTTATTTATTAAAAAGAAACTAAAAGCAGCGTAATTCGAATTACCTAACTGAAAATTAAAGTGATGATTGTTTAAGATAATAAATAATATTCACGTGCTAGCTTACTTTTTTTTATATACAATTAAGAGCAGAAATAATTCGTAGTTTAAATTTCATATGTAGCATGAATTTGAAACCCAAAATTACAAAAATACGAGTAACTAAAAAAAATTAAAAACAACGTCATACGAATTAATTGAAAATTAAAGCTATGATTTTTTAAGATAATATATATTTACGTCTTAAATGTTTTTTTTAATCAAGATCAGAAAATGCGGAATTAATTGAAAATTAAAGTGTCGATTTTTAACGGCAACAATGCTTACTATTTAGAACAAACTTCTTAATATTTTTTGCTTATTAAAAGTACTGCTTAATGACTTTTGAGAATAACATCAAATAATATGTGAATTTCGCGAGTGTTACACTAAAGCCATTTGAACCGCCTCTATCCTTAAAGGTTTTAAGCCTAGTTTAAAGCAAAAATTTCGTTTCTTATCCTTGTACTGATATTGAAATTTTGGGCTTATCTCATGCTTAAATTTTAAGTCCTGTATAAATATCTCTAAAAATTAGAATTTTGAAGATATAGCTTTTGATAAGATTTGTCAATTAAATTTTAGAAACATATGCTTTTAATAGTGAAAGCAATCGTTCGAATTATTACAAATTTATCATTTATGATTGACATTTAATCAAATTTGGTAGTTATTAAGAGAAGTAAGTGTAAATTTACTTCCCATGGGGAGTAACGACTTTGAAAGCTAAGAACGGTTAACTGTCATTACTTTTGCCATTGATAAATTAATTTAGTGGCAATGACTATATATTACTTTTAATGGCAGTTTATATCTGCGGTGTAAAATTGCAGTTTAAAATAGATTCGCCGAAAAAGATAATTAGTTTAGGTCGCGAAAGAATATATTTTTACCACTGCAAGTTGTACGAGTGATTTCCTCTGAAACATATTAAAGTTAGAATGTTTGACTTGATATCTAGGCAAAAAATATTCTAATAGCCAAGTATAATTAATTAACAATGCTTGATTTTAATCTTCTTAGCCTGTACTTCATAGACACTGAAACTCCAAGAGCATTTTATGTTTTAATAAACTTATTCTTGGTCTTTTTTAAAGGCTATGTTGAAAAGAAATATCAAACTACAAATAACTAAAATAAGACATGACTAACATCGACTATAACTGTCCCTCATTATAAATTTATTGAATTCTTCGATATTTCCTTAAAAAAGTAGCTTGAAGTATAAAAAATGTAATCACCGACTTAGTAATTCACAATAGTTGTTACGTGATAGTATTAGATAGCAGGATGTTAACTGATTAAAAACACTAATTTTGTTTTCATGACTGAAACTATAAAGGGTGATCCTGTATAATGTAACGTACAACAAATATGTGTCGTTAGAAATGGCCCAAACTTAACCCAAATTAGTTCAAAGCTATTTTAGGCTTATTATATGTCGTTAATTAATGTAATGTAAAATAAGAGGCAATATTTATATCTCAATCTGAATCTAAATACATTATAATAGAGACAGTGATTTATTGATTTTGGCAAATTTTGGAAGATAAAATTTTAAGCGATTTCTAGAGAAAAATGTTGTATGCACGTAGGTTGAATTTGTCAAAATTCAAAACACAAATCAAGATTCTTATTCAGTTTTTTCAAAACTAATAACAAATTCAAAAAATTCGTACTGCAAGCTTTCGAATTAACAATCACAATATCAGCTTATAAGTTTTAGCTTACGTTAGCCGCTGGCATGCATTTGTATTTAGATCTAAAAGGAATTGAGTCAGGTATTTGTTCTGTAAACCGATTAACCGTATACAGCAAGTGTAAACGCAAGCGCAAGTAATTAAGCGGCATTGTTGTATTAAATCTCAATAGAGGTTAAGTGACTAGATGCATATACGTTAATGAAACTGTTTTAGTCCCAAATTACCTCTTTTATTTCAGTTTAACACAACAGTGACAAACTGCTAAACTGTAAAATAGGAAAATCATAATAAGTACCTAAACTACAAAAATGTTTAAAAATGTGTAACTTCTAAATCAAGTCTTAAGGTTGTCATTATTCTCCTCTGAGCACTATCGAAGTTTAGTATATGTTGAAAACGATAGAATTAAATTAATCGATTTAAGAATTAAACATTGGTCATTGTTAAGTATCATGACAGAAATTTGAAGTGCAAAGGTCCGGATAAACCAATTTATTTAGACCCTTTTAGTTTGAGGAACCTTTTTATTGAAGGACACGTCAGGGTTAGTTGTAAGAACCCGTCATTAAAACGAACACATTCGAATAGGAATCGAAAATGAAACTGAATAAAAAAAAATCGGATCGCCCGCAAAAACCGAAAATCTGTGAACAAACGCAAATGTTTGTAAATCAAGCAATGCCCTGGGTCACAGGTGACTGTGGCGACAAACGGCGGCAAACGACGGCAAACGGCGTCGTCGGCAACTAAACCTTATTGAATTCATTACTGTTTATTAATGCAGTTAGTACCAACCTAATTACAATTACTGACACCGGCGCGCGCCACAAAGAATATCACACAATCTTATTACTCTCGACTGAATGTTGTTACTCTCTAAACCCAGATACGTTTACCTACTTTATGCTAATTCGAATTTTATGCTCCGAAACCCGACCAGGGATTTAATCTTTTAAAAGTTTAGGGAATTTAATACCTCACTTGTTAATCGTTAATCACGTAACACCTATTATAATACTCGACTGTACACTACTCGATTGTTATACCTAAAGCTTAGAAGAGGTGCTCTACGCGTACCCCTTTTGCTTCCCCGACGCGTAAATAGAACATGTGTCAATTTTTCAATGACACATCTCATTGAATATGCAGTCAAGGGTCGATTTTGAACGCTGAAACTCTGAGAGCTTTCGAAACTCTTAAGTATCATTCAACTTTAAACTATGCAAAATATGGTGATTTTAATTGAAATAATTAATAATTAGATTTAATTAACATTTCTGAAGCCGCTAAACTAGTAGTAATATCATAAAAGGTCTGAAAATAACTTTTAGCCCGAACAGTTTGGTCGTTGCTTTACAAGCGAACATCATCAACAAATTTAGTATACAAGGAAAGACAATAATTAACAAGAATCTGCACCGTTCTGACTCAGAATAACTGCAAAAGTAAATTATTTGCTGTGATGGTTTTGTATTGCAATTTCCAGTAGATGCCTGAAATAATTGTTTGCCGGCCGTTCAATTTGGCACCCCCTGAAATTTTGCGGCAAAAGCTTATCAGGCTTTTGCGATAATTAGGCTCGTTCAAAATAGGTGTTTTACAACAAGGTTGTTAACTTCAACCCTGGGTTAATTTAGCATGATTTCCGATACGTTATTATTTATTTATTATATTCATTCCTGAATTCTTGCAACAAGTGTGTAATAAGTAGCTAATAATCTACAAAAATTTTATTTACCTACAAAAACTAAAAAATAGAATAGAACAAAAGAAATCATTGGTACTATACAATTTTTGAAAGAATAAAGAAATGACTGTCAGCACTTTTCTTTACTTATTTATGCTTCTTTGTTTCTTAAGCTCTAATTTAGTCATTGAATATCCACACATTTTAAGAAATTTTACATATTAAAACTAAGGAGTAGAGTAGAAGAAAAAACAATTATTTATGCTAAATTTTTTTGATAAAATCAGAGAAGCGAATTGTTATAAAATAATGTCCTAAACAAACTTTACTTTTTGTATGATTTTAGAGGTTTGATTTATTTATTTATACTGTTATTGTTTTTTCAGCTTTCGTTTAATTAAGAAATATTCACATATTAAAAAAAAAATAATTTTACGTATAAAAACGAACAAATGGAATAGAACAATAACAATCGTTTATACTATAAAATGTTGGAAGAATAAGAAAAGCGAATTTTTAAACAAAATATTCTTACGATTTTTAGAGATCTTGTTTATTTGTTTATCATTTTATTATGTTTCAAGTTTTCATTTAAATATCCACATATTACAAAAAAATACCCATAAAAACTAAAAAAATACATAAATAATACAAAAATATAGAAAGAATAATAACAATAATTTATGCCACAAAATTGTTTCAAACTCGGAGAAGCGAATTGTTATAAAACAATTTTTTAAATAAAATTTCTTTCTTTATATTTAAAAAAAAATTATTTACTTATTTATTAATGTTTTTATTGTTTTCTGAGCTTTTATTTAATTAATAAATATCCATATATATTTCATTAAACGAATTTTACCTACAAAGCTAAGGAATATAAATTTTGACAAAATAAGAGAAGCAAATGGCTGTAGAACAGTGTTTTGTAAGTGATTTTTAGGAATTTTAGTTATTTATACTTTTATTTTTGACCTTTCATTTAATTCATAAATACCTACATATTTAAAAAAATAAATTTTACCTTTTTCTTTAGCACAAAAGGGAAAGAAATAAACAAAGAAAATGAAAAAGAATAGAGTAGAATAAAAACAATCAGTTCTAGTATAAATTTTTTGCAAAATCAGAGAATAATATTCGCATATTTCATAAAATGAATTTTACTCGCATAAACTAAAGAAACACATAAAGAACATAAAAAATATATAAAATAAATAAAGCATAATAGCAATCATTTATACTATAAAATGTTTACAAAATCAGTGAAGCGAATTGATATAAAACAATGTTTTCTTTCCTTTTTTGTTTAGATTTTATTACTTATTTGTTGACGTTTTTATTGTTTTCTGAGTTTTTATTTATTTAATTAATAAATATCCGCACATTTCAAAACTAAGGAACAGAGTAGAATAAAAACAATCAATTATGACAAAAATTTTGACAAAGTACGTAGGAGAAGCAAATTGCTATAAAACAGATTTCTAAACAAGATTTTCTTTTTAAGGTTTTTGGAGATTTTGTTTAGTTATTTATACTTATATTTTAAAAAATGATTTTTTCCAGAAAAACTAAAGAAAGTAAAAAATAAAACGCAACAACAATCACTAAATAAAATTAGCAGAATAAGAAAAGCGAATTTTCATAAAACAAATTCCTAAACAAGATTTTCTTTCTTTATGATTTTTAGGATTTTATTTATTTATTTATCTTTTTATTGTTCTTAAGCTTTTACTAATTACTTAATAAATAGCCACATATTTCGAACAACGAATTTTACCCACAAAAACTAAAGAAACGAATAAATAAAATAAAAAAAGAATAAAGTTGAAACCAATTGTTCTAAAACAATTTTTTAAACAAAATTTTTGTTCTCTGAATACTTTATTTATTTATTTGTGTTTCTATTCTTCCCTGAGCATTTATTTAATTAATAAATATCTACAGATTCCAAAGGAATAAAGTAGAATAAAAGCAATCATTATTTATGATAAAAATTTTGACAAAATAAGAGAAGCAAGTTGCTATAAAACAGTTTTCAAAACAAAATTTTCTTTTTTATGATTTGTAGAGATCTTTTATTATTTTTTAACATTATAAGAACTAAAGATATAAATAACCAAAGTAAAAAATAACAAAAATAGAGCAGAATAAAAAACGTAACATTTTTACAAAATCATAAAAGGGAATTATTTAAAGAAATTCCCCAAATAAAATTTTCTTTGTTTATGAGTTCTAGAGATTTCATTTATTTATTTATGCTTTCCACGTACCTACTCTGGACTTTCATTTAATTAACAAATATCCGCATATCTTACATTTTTATCGTGTAAAATTATTTACAAATAAACTAGAAAATCTCAATTTCAACATTTGGCACAAAACTGAAACGCGAATAAAAAACAAGAATTTACTATTTTCCATTAATTTTTGTTGGTTTTCTATAATTAATTGTAATTGTAAAATTCATTTTGAGTAGCAGTAAATTATGTTATAGTTAATTAGTAAGTAGAAAGCAAAGCTTTGTTGTGAAAGTCGCAAGAATTTCAACTAATTCGTTTATAAAATTTTAAAGGCATACGAAAAGACTATGAAGAATTAATAAATGAAATCTTCACGAATTTAAAGCAGGATTATTTTTAGTAAAACCGTCTGTAGTTGTTAATTTGTTATAAGTCAGTGGTAGAGGAAATCATCCTAAATACAAGGCTTAAGGCTTGGATTTTCAAGAAAATTAAACACAATAAAATTTTGAAAAGGGGAAGTTAAGCCATTAAAGACATAATTAGCAGCGTTTTATTTGAACGGTCCTTTTTATTTGTATAGTTATAAGTTATAACAGTGCGTTCAATAGTCTTTATCAAAAATGTTCTGCGACGGTGAACTAACTATTTCGACTGCTGAAATTTAATTTATCGTTAACTGGCCTGTAAAATTGCTTTTTCAATTTTGTTGATTTTCTGGTTTAAAGGTTTATACGAGCTTTGCTTTTTTAATTTCTGGTTTACGGTATTTCCAAATAAATTTGTAAAAATTACAACATTTTAATAAATATTGCTACAAAAATGTTGTAGGGAAAAATATGGTCTTAAGTTGTTTTTAATACATTTTCATGGTTAATTTGTTTAAGCAAGTATTTAAAAGGCAGTTACTTTCATTTTATGTAGCTAAATCTGAAACTGAATTTCTGAAATTATGAACGTGACCGAATTAATTTTGGTGAGTCAAAGCAACTTCGCAATTAATTGCAGAAGCAAAGGTTTCCAAAATGTCCCAAAATGAACTGTTTTCATTAAAAAATTTGTATTTTACAACTGATTAAAGTAGATAATTTATTCTTATTACATTAGATCTTTGAGCATTCTTAGTTTTACAGCCCGAGAATTAAAATTACAATTACAGTTTGAATGTTATTACCAATATGATTATGTTAAAGGAAGAAAATTAGTTTGGTTACACTTAACAAGGAAAATTTAGAACAATAAATATTGAATTTGGCAAACCCCATATGGTGCAGCTGGTTAATTAAACCTACAGGTTGTTTTCTTAAATTTTTAGTTCAAATATGTTCAGGTTTTCTAATCATTTAACTTTACTTTTTTAATTTATTAGTGGGAACCACTACGTTACAGTATATGTAGTCAATATCGGTACCTTGTTCAGATTTCATCTGAAAACATTTGCATTTTTTGCTACTTTTGATGAGATTCAGTAACGAAAAGTTATAGTTCATTCACTCTCCGACACCCCGAGGTTTGGGATGCTGATAATATCACGAGTATAATCCCGCAAGCTTACCCTTTAAGCTTGTTTGAAGGCATTATAGCACCAAAGAATCTGGGCGTTGGAGATCGCATGAACTATACCTGTACCTATACAATTGTTTTTCTGTTTATCTAACGTTTCAGGAGCTTTTCAACTGTTGCTATAGACTCAATATGAAACCAAGTGACGGTGAGTTTTGTGTAAATTAAAAATTGAAACTTGTATCCTTATCGTTAATGTAGTACAACGAAAATTGAATAGGGTGTAATCATACCTGTGTGATCGGTAATAGATCGAGGGGCGGACGGCGGCGTATGTGCGGGGGTATGTGGGTGATGTTCGTGCGAATGGGGTAAGGCGCCATAGAGCGCCGTAAAGTCCTCTGCAGACGATCCACTAGTATTGCACTTCCTCGGCGCTCCCTTATCACCATTAGAACCACTCATTAGATGCCCGTGGTGATCGTCTAACAAGCCGGAAACTCCTAGTAAGTTACCAACTCCGACAAGGTTCGGCCTTAGGTCATCCATCATGGATTTTTGAGGACAAGCGTTGAAGTTCAGTTGGCGGCTGAAGATCGCCGGAAAAATATTAAACTGCTGGTGCGACACTTCGTCGGATGCGTGGGCTGAAGCGCCCAACGCCCCCACGCTGGACGTTACACCTTTGAAATCCAACTTGAGGCTGTTTTATACTTTTATGGAGGTTTTCATCTGTGTGTGCGCGAATTTTTTTTAAATAATGGTCCACCAACGGAAAAACTCGCCGATTCGATATTTTCTAGTATTCAACAACAAACGAACTTGTACATTCTTAATTAAAAACAGAAAAAAAGTCGTAAGCGTCCTTACTTAACGTATAATCACAGCCTAACGTTTACCTTTAAAGTCTTCTCTTCGCACAACGTAAAATTTACAAAAAAAGTTTTCACGATTTGGACTAACCGAATTTCTGTTCAGTAAAAAACTTCATATTAAATTAAGAAAAAGTTGGAATCCATGATCACAAAGCACAATTCAAAGAAGCAACAGCACCTGTTCTTTATTAAAACTCAATCACAAACAATTGGCTGGCGCTTGATATAGTTAATATCTGTGACTGATTCAATTAAATTTTGGAGCACAGTTAACTCTGATCCCAATATGACTAGCTTATGCCTAAGCCAAACGGCAAGTGACTATAACAACATTAAATCGTGATAGTGTTGTTCTGTTATCTGCTGGTTTGAACCAGAGCTTTTACAGACCGTATTCCCTATATCCGACTCTTTTCCTTTCAAGAATTTTTAGGGAACTCGCTACCGTAACGTAAGCTTCGCCTTGATTCATACGTTACCGAACGAGGGGTAGTTTTAGGGGCCCAATGGAAATTTTCGCGTGCTGGATTTCGAATTTTGATTGGTCCGCGAAGGAAAACAACCCCTTAGCAACACCAATGAAAGGGAATTGCTGTCAAAATGGTGGATTCGCCCTCGAGCTGCGAGTTCGATTTTTATGTTTTGACACAGAGCCTTGTTCGTTTTTCATGCTGAAGTGTTGTGTTCTTTCATCCTAGGTTGTTTACTGAAACGGAGCTTAACTTAGATAATTTTTGTTTTTAAGAAAACCGTTTCCTGAAATAAAATTGCCTTTTAAAATTCACCCTTTGAATGTAGTAGTACAGCAAAATAATTAATTTACGCACTTCGTTTTTTTTCACATGTCTTTATATTAATATTTACGTTTATGCAATTAAGGCGAATTAAAAGAGCAGTATTCAACATTGAACTGTTTGTACGTTTAACTGATGAGCTTAATTATACAGTAAATTTAAGTTTGTATTAATAGAATTCGAAGGTTAATCAAGTTAAGGAGCTTATATCGTTTTCATACACTTATACATCCCCTATGGTAAATAAAATAAGTTTCTTTTCCAGTAAAGATGATAGCATAAGTACCTAACACGGTTAAGCTCGTATTTCTTTCACGTACTTATTTAATTTTGAAAAATCTATAAAGGATTTTAAATTCCTTGCGTTCGAAATGATTTATTCCAAAACTACCAGATTTAAGAGGGTTTATTTGATTTGTCTCTTTTAATTTTATCAGTTTTCATTGGCATTAAAGTAGTTACCACAGGTTGTTGTAGCCATTACCATTTACATGAATTTTTTACTTTTTTAAATTGAGGTTCTTCAGATTTAAAGATGTAAAAGTTTGATTAATTAAAAATAAAGCTTTGGAGTTTTTCAGGGTTTTTTTTTCAGAGGTTTAGACAGGGCCCCGGAGAGTAAATAAAGGCAGCGAGGAGCCATTTTTTGATCGATTAGGATTAAATCTCTTCTCTCCCCTTAAAGAAAATGAATTTGAAAAACGATGAGCTTTTAGAAAATTCGGACCCCCGTCCCTTCTTGTCCGACTTGAATATTTGTAGATATTGAAGGTTTAAAAGCTAAAAAAAAGCTTTAAAATTTCTTCAGTTTGTGTAGGTCGTATACTTCGTTTGTTTAAATGACTTGACGGATTTCGAAGCTTTAAGGTCTTATGGAACACGTATTTGCATAAACTTTTTGCATTTTTTAAGTGGAGTTCTTTAGATTTTTAGAAATTATTTGTTGTGAAAGCATACTCAAGTTTTATAAATCAAAAACAAAGCTTTAGAGTTCCTCCAATAACGCCAAAATATTAATATAATTTGGAATTAAGAACTCAGATACTCCCAAAATGCAGAGTATAAAAATTACAAAAAAGAGCTTTAACATTGTTTCAGTTCATGTAGGGTGATTGACAAATGTCGAAGAGTTAACTTATGGATTTGAAGGTCTTTTAGAATGAGGTGTGCTTGCGATCCGTTACTTAATAACTCCCGAAAGAGTAAATTATTAAGTATTAACGTATTTGTGCAAATATAGAATAAATATAAATAAATATAAAACATAAACATTTTCCTACAGTTTTGAAATTTAGTTTACTTTTAAGAGATTTCTTCGACTTTTTCTTTGTGAACTTATTCTAATCATTTTCTTATAACCATAAGTTACGTATTTGCATAAAGCTTGCACCCTTTCTAAGTGGTGTTTTTTAGAATTTCAGAAATTCTTTGTTTGAAAGCATGTTACAGTTTTATGAATCAAAAATGAAGCTTATTTAGAGCTCTTCGAATGCCAGTGGTTTTACCAAAATATTGATGCGTTTTGATGATAACCAAACTACGAACTCATATACTGAAAAATACAGATACTGATAGTTTAAAAAACTAAAGAAAACCTTTAAAATTTCTTCAGTTCCTGTAGGTACCCTAAATGAATCAATGTATTTGGAAGGGTTAATTTATGGCTTTGGAGGCCTTCTGGAACGAGATTTGCTCTTCTTCACTTAATAATTTATGAAGGAATAAATTGTTAGTAACCAACTATTCTGATATTTGGATATAATTTCTGCAAAATATAAGCGTTTTCTCGTGTATTTAGAATATTTTAAACAATTTTAGATTTCTTCTCGTTGCTTTGTAACTGAATTACAATAAGATTTTTATTGACAGTAAAAACTGATTGATGATGAGGTATACGAAAAACCATATAATTCAATTACTACAATTTAAATTTTCAGAAATTTTCTTTATTTTGAAAGTGAGTTAGTTTTATAAATCAAAAATTAAGTTTTGGAGCTCTTTCAACGATGTATAATGCGGCTATCATCAAAATATCGATACATTTTGGAACTAAGAACTCAGATACTAAAAAAATGCAGATACTGATGGTTTAAAAATTAAAAAAAAGCTTTAAAATTTTTTCAGTTCCTGTAGATTGAATACTGGGTTTGCCTAAGTGAATCGATATATTTCGAAGAGTTAATTAAGTTAGGGGTTTGAAGGCTTTCTTAACTTAATAATTTATGTAGGTATAAATGTTCATTAATGTACTGACTATTGTAGTATCTATATTGCTATGTAAAGCCTCATGTTGGTTAAGTTCTTATTTAATGTTCTCACTTTTCAATTCACGCATCACTTTCGTACTTCTTCCAATTGGGTGAAATATGTATCACATTCCAAATTCTTCCAATTAAACTTCTAATCTTCTTTTATATTTTTCAATATTCAAATATTCTGTCTTAATAACCTTAGAACTGTCTGTATTAAGTCAGCCTGCTGCAATTGGGTTTTTAAAAAATCGCATAACAACACGAGCTTATTCATCGGATTTAGCTCCTTCTGATTTTCGTTTATTCCCTAAGCTTACAATTTTCTTGGGTGGACGGAGATTTTCAACTGACGAGGAAGCTAAGTCTACAGTAGACGCCTATTTTACTGACCTTGAGGAAAACACCTTTCATGATGAGATCAGAACGTTAGAACATCGTTGGACAAAACGCATTGCACTGTTAAGAGTCTATGTTGAAAAATAAATATCATTTCAAAAACATATAATTGTTTCTCATTATTAGGTTAACCACTTATCATCCTGTCTTCGTAATTTATTCCTTCACAAATTATAAGCAAAGAAGGACAATCTCATTCCGTAAAGCCTTCAAATCTATAACATACTTTATACTTAACCTAATCTCGTCCTCTTGTATCTTTTCAGGTGTTGAGGTTGTGTTGATAAACTTTCTCCACGGTTTCTTCCCATGTTACCTGTCTTTCTTGTATGGTTTGTGTAATTTCCTCGTTCCAACTTTTCCTTGGTCTACCTCTGCTTCATTGTCTGGCAACTCTTAAGGAGTCTTGTTTCTTTTATTCGTGCAAGGTGCCCAAACCATCGTGGCTGTTGCTCTTGTATTTTTGTGTGCAGCGGTGTCACTCCTAGCTCCTTCCTTAGAACTTCATTCCTTATCCATAACATAATTTATTAAAAAATACGTCAGTTGGTTTAAACAAACGTAGTTTTTAAGCTACAGGAATTAAAGAAATTTTGAACCTATTTTAACTTTAAAGCTCTGATCTTTTCAGTATCTGAGTTCTTATGTAGTTCCGAAATATATCACAATTTGAGTTGATAACCACATTATGTGTGATGGAATGAATCCTAAAGCTTTATTTTTAACCATTTATTTTTAGTTCATAAAACCTTAACACCCTTTCAAAATAAAGAATTTCTGAAAATTTAAAGAACTTCCATTTAAAAAGTTGTTTGCATTTTAATTGGTTAATTTTATTGAAGAATTTTGATAGCAATTTAGAAGTCCTACAAGGATTCTACAGTTCTTATTATATCATCATTTTCAGCTCAGATTTTTATTTATTTTTTAAATTTTATTCGCTTGGTTTAGACCCAAAACTGAAATCCTTTTTACACTTTTTCTAGCAAATACTGAATAATGAAGTTGATTGAAGATGTTGATAATTGATTTAATTTACTGTAAACACACTCAGTGTTTGCAGTTTACGCTTTAGTCTTTAAAGTTAATAACCCTGTAAATCTAGATTTTTATTTTTGCAAGCTATTTGGTGTTAGCTTCACTTTTCAGACAATTAAATCAATTAACACTGTTGTATTAGATAAAGCAGTTCAATTTTTTTTCTAAAAACGAAGAGCTTAGCTCAATTTTTGCTGACAAATTAATTTGGTAAATTTACTGTAAAAAGACTCAGTCATGTTTGCAGTTAATAAGTCCTGCGATTCTATATTTTCAGTTTACATTAGAAAGGAGAGTTCTAGCTTAAAACAATTTATTTTTAAAGTTGCTGTACCTTAGTCTCGTTTTTCAGGTAATTAAGGCAGTTAAAGTAGTTTGTTTAATTCTGTTGTTTTCTAAAAACGCAGAACTTGCAATTTATGGAAGATTAGTTCAATTTTGTTTTAGCAATTGCCTTTCAATGTGGTTGATTGAATATGTTAATATCTGAAATTTGTCAAATTTTCTAGATTTTAAGTTTTCATTAAAAAGCTTCGAAAAATTTGAAAATTATTGTTGCACTTTAGTGTCAATGTTTAGTGATTAAATCAGTTTAAACAAACTCAGTGTTTGCACTTAACATTTTAGTTTTTAAAGTTAGTAATCCTGCAAATCTAGATTTTTCAGTTTTTATTAGGATATTTTTCTCTTCAAATCATTTATTTTTGGAAGTCGTTGTGTCTTAGCTTTACTTTTCAGGCAATTAAATCAGTTAACGTTGTTGTATTACATAAAGCAGTTCAAGTTTTTTCTAAAAACGAAGAACATAGCTCAATTAGTAAGTCCTGTGATTTTAGATTTTCGATTTTCATTAGAACGGAGAGTTCTAGCTTCAAATAATTTATTTTTTGAGATTATGGTTGCACCGTAGCTTCGTCCTTCAGCCAATTAATTCAGTTAAAGTTGTATTAGTTAAAGCAGTTTAAGTTTTTTTAATTCGGCTGTTCTCTAGAAACAAAGAACTTGTAATTAATGGGAGATTAATCAAATTTGTTTTCTACTAAATGTTAAACAATGTGTTTTTAGCTTCGATGTTGTTGTATTAGATAAAGCAGCTCAAGTCTTTTTCAACTTTGTTGTTTTTTAAAAACAAAGAATTTGTAATTTATGTGAGACTAATTTAATGTTTTTCTTTTAGCAAATGCCAAGCAATGCGGCAGATTGAAGTTTTTTGAAATTTGGTAAATTTACTATAAAGAAGTGTTTACACTTAGTTTTTAAGTTAAAAATCCTGTAATTTTAGAATTTCAGTTTTCATCAAAAAGCAAATTTTTAGCTTAAAAGTTAAGCTTGCATCTTAACTTCGTCTTTCAGTCAATTCAATCAGTTATAGTTAAATTAGTTAAATAACATTTTAAGATTCCCTTATTTTCTAAAAACAGAGAACTTGAAATTTATTAGAGATTAGGTCAAAATCTGGGTATTTAATTCAGACGGTTTTGTTTTATTTATATTTTGCTATTAAGACAAGTTTTTATAAAAAGAAATAACCATTCTTGTAAGGGCTCCGATGTGTAATCATCAACAGTTTACTATTTTATGTTTATAACTAACGTAAAATATTTTATTTGATGAGTCTGCTAAAAAAAAAACAAGCAATCTAAATCATGTTTGTATGTAAATGTTAGTATTATTTATCCTTTTGATATAGCTTTGTGTATGCAAAGCAAGGTTATTTTTTGTTTATTTATATTAAAAGATGAAATATTTTCAAACTCAAAGCTCTTTCTGCTTGTCGTGTATTAGCGAGCATCATGTATGCAAGGCTTTTTACCCCAGTAATTGGCCACCGTGCTTAAAGCTTTTAAGCTTCCGCTTCCACCTTTATACATTTTTAAAAAGCCCTTGTAAAAAGCTGCTTTCCTAATGCGGTATATGTTTGGTATACATATGCGGTATTTGCGCATTTTTAAGCTATAAACGTACACTTCGGGCGCTCTAAAAGCTCTTCTTTTATACGTCTAAAACTGGGTTTATATTCAATACGTCGACGTGTGTATGCCTGCGTTATGGGCAAAAAAACTCGCACCGATTGAAAATGAGTTTTTCGGTATGAACCTTTTTACAAGGTTAATTACATTTCTGTTTGTTTTAAAAAAGGGGCAGCTTCGTGCCTTTGGAGAGTTTTACTTAAAAAAAATATGCTCTGGGAATTTGTCATTTTTTAAACCTCTCTCTTTCTCACGCTCTACTTTTTTATTAATTGATTATGATATTGGCAATAGAGACACTAAAAGAAAAAATACATTATCCCCAGCTTGGTTTGTAACCTAAAATTAGCATTTAACAAAATCCTAAATTACAGTTCATACGAAAACCATTGTTAAATATTTTGATTAGATAATTACAACCTGATTTGTTAGTTTGAAATGTTTTGATTGCGTGATTGTCGGTTGTAAAATTGGCTGAATAGGGTAGGAGGGTAACTCATAATTTGCTATATATAAATATTTGTATCGAAGTTCGAACGGCACGTGTCGCCTGAACGCCGGCACGCGTTCACACGTGCCAACGTTTAAAGAATGAAGTTATTCATGAATACGGGTGTTGATTAACAAGATATGAAAGACCCTTACTTTTACAATTTGCAAATCGTAAATGGGAGGCGGTACAAATTATTGATGCCAAAATCTGAAAGGAAAAAAACGTGAAACTTGAAATTATGACGAGACAGAAATGTTGTACAAGATCATCAATAATATATTACTAAGGGCTACTTACACCGCCTATCCTTAAAATTTCATGCTTGATTTTAACCAGAAATTTCCTTGCATTTCGTGGTTTAAATTATGCTTAAAGATTGCTACAAATAATAAAAATATGCGGCAATAAATGTATAACCCATTTGAATCCAGGAAGATATTTGGTTATAAAAAGGAATTTATTTTTTTGATTGAAGAATGTAGAAATTCTTTGATCACTGATTAATCTGATTATCTAGTGTTTTAGCCTAAGCAAAATCTGTACAAAAAATTAAAGAGCTTTAAGAAGTTGACAAATTCAAAATTCTAGGCACAATTCAAGTCTCACTTGTTACAAATTGTTACAAAATTACGCATTCTTAAAATCTTGTAGCTGCGGTTGTTTATCCTGAATTTAATAGTAATGTGAAAATCATGTTGTTGGTTAGAATTTATGACACAGATGCAAATCATAAACAGTTTCTAAACAATAAAAAAAAATTAAAAACAGAACATACGTCAAACCATTATTATTAAGCAAAATCAGTCGGTTGCAGGGTATTTGTTCGCTCATAAAGTATACATAATCAGTCGATACCGATGAGCCGAAGGGGAAAAGCAAATATAATCAAATCTTAAAAACATGCTACCGACTGATGTCGTCTAGGGTTTAGTAAAAATCATAATTGGGTTTCTTCTTCTTCTGCTGTGTCATATCCTTTTTAAGGACGTTGACCAGGGGGTCAAAGCCACATTTTTAAACGACTTGGCGTGGTGAACTTTGTTATATCTCTCTTATACCATCGAAATGTGTTCCCTGCAGTGGTTTCCCGTTGCCTTCTGCAGTAATAGTAATAATAATAGTAAATAATTGGGTTAGCATATGTTATTTCTAATTTTTATGTAAATTTATTCTGTCGGTTAAAACGGAAGTTGTTTCTGGCAGCCATCTAAAATTTGTGAGTTTAATAAATCAAAAGTTAATAATATACATAGCGTGTCTGATTTAAAACTCAGACAGATGATTTTTTAGTTATGTTTAAGGGCAGAGATGTAGAATTAATTTGATGGGGAAAATCTTTTGAAAAACTTAAATAAGTTGTAAACCCTGTTTACTCGAATATTTTCGATATTTTACTTCATCTTAGAAATACTAGCATAAGCTATTAGAAAAATCGAATCGAAAAATCAAATTTCTTCTTTTTTATGACCTTGTGATATCTAGAGTCACTACACTGGCAGGAATAAAGGCATGCGAGATGTACGTGGATGACCGCCGTGAACCTGAAAGATGACACTACCAGCTGTGTAGTGCGTGAGATCGTTGAAATAGCATTCTGTATAATGCATAACTTTGTTGTTGTGTGTCGGAGCTGACTACTTATATAAGGAATTGCTCAGCAGAGCTCTTTATGGTTGGTGTGGCCGTCGGAGAACTAAGTCCTTAAGAAGTCAGGTCCTTCGTACTAGTGATGTTTCCTACGACTTTGATGTAAGACTATTTTATGTATTTAATTTCATGTAATTCAATTCATAGTACGACTTGCTAATAGTTTGGATCAAATCCTTTGTTTCATTTGATTAACTGTGATATTTATATGTAGTTGGAACTCATCTCTAAAATTGTCCAAGTGTTTATCTTTAACGTTAATTCTAAATAATATCTTGTGAAACTTGAATAAAGTTTGGACAATAGATATTATGTTAGTTGAATCAGAATTTTTATATAAAACTTCTCGCAGCAAACCACCATGTTGTTACTTAAGAATTATCAGTAATTCTACTAAATTTAATTTTTGTTAACTTTTAACATTACGTTTGGTGAAAACCACTGCGTTACAATATCTTTTATGTGTGTTTTCTTTTCCCTTTCGGCGACCACTGGAATTTCATTTTTGGTCATTTGTTCTCTTGCATTCCCTTTAAGTGGCCATACCAACGTAGAGCTCTATTTCTAAATTCCTGGCAATGGATGAAGTTATTTCCATATATCTTCTGTTCTCTATCTATCTCGTTTAGTAATTTGTAAACATCGCCTGCGAAAGAGTAATTATACTGTTCGTATTTTGTTTCTCACTTTATCTGTTACTGTCCAGGCGTCTCCACTGTACAAGACGATGATGATACTTTCTACGATGCTATGTAACACATTCTCTTTGGTTTCTTTTCTTATATTTTAGTTCCATTGGATTCAATGAAGTGCTGTGGTTACCGATTTCCCTTGTCTAACTCTGTTGTTAACATCCTCCTCTACTAAGCTATTCGCCAAGATAATTGATCCCAAATATTTATAGTTTTGACAGTGTCGAATTGTTTAGTCTCCCATACAACTATATGTTTTGTTGTTCTCCGCCGATGCACACGTAGTTTTGTTTATGTTTATGTTCAGTTTTTAGTGTTTTTATCATGGATATAATATTTTCTTTGTTTTTAACAAATATTACTTGATTGTTGGCGAAAAGTAGATGTCTTAACTCTCTATCGTCTACAATAATTCACTTTACTTCACATTTACGTTCCCCACTTTCAACCACACTGTCAATATACGCAATATTAAACAAGAGCGGCGATAGTGTATAGTCCGTTCGGTTGCGTGCGCAATTTCTACTTAACTTCTTAAGTTATTACAACGGGCAATAAAAGTATAATGACAAGTTAGAAGTCCTGCCATAAACACCCTACCAGGGACGGCTTAAAACTGGCCCTTAAAATACTTTTTATATTTTGAGATAGCTGTAAAATTTACGATAGTTGTATTTAACCCTCATAATCCACCACTAAGTTGTATAAGGCTTCCACTTATTTTGTTTTAATCTCTTTGTTATTTCGATATTTTGCGTAATTTTATTTTCTATTTTTATTTTCCGGGTTGTATGTGTATATAATTGTTTTACCACTTCTATCCATTTTTCTTTTATTTTTTTTAATCTTCTCATAGTTGGCCATATTTAAGATCCAGGTATACTAGCATAGGTTTTCTCTAAGTCTATGAATGTTACGTGCATCTCGATATTCTTGGCTTTATTTTTCTCTATTCAGTTTGAGGGAGAAAATATTATCTAGGCATGATCTATGGGATCGAAAATCACTTTGTTCTTCTGCCACCACTTTCATGTTTTGCTGTATTTTTTTTAATGATTCTACCAACTATTCTTGCCGTTGCATGGATGACATTAAGTCTCTATAATTGTCATATATTTTCTTATCCCCCTTTTTAAATATGTAAGATATATATGCTGTATTCCATTCCAGGGTGATTTTTTCACCTTCCTCTATTTTCTGACAGATTCTTGTCAGGCACTGCATCATCGTTTCTCCTCCACATTTCAATAAATCCATTTTGATGCCGCCTGGTCGCGTTACTTTATTGTTCCTTGATTCCTTTAGGGTTCTTTTAACATTTACTTGAATTTCTATGTGGTCGTCTGGTGTACACCGTATGGTTTCCTTTTGCTTGTATGGTTCTCGTTCCTCTTGTAGCAGTCCTTTATAGTGATCTATCCATTTATCCGGTGATATTAGTGACTTGTTTATTTTATTTCTTGTGTTACTTCGCATATTTCGTATAGCCCTCCATACTTCTGTAGACCTACCGTATGCCAGAGTATTATCAATAATAATGTTGGCATAGGTTATACCATTTTTCATTTTGCTCTTTCTTTATTCACTAATTTCTTCCATTTGTTATAATTTTGTCGTGTTTCTGCAGTTTTGATACTTGCATTTCTTCTAACCTTTCACTTAGGTTCATAGCTTGGGAATTTTACGAATTGCAACTTAAAATTTAAATTTGGATTTAGTAGTCTCATAAAATTTTGATTTTTCAGTTTTTATGAAATACCTACTACATATAAAAATAAATTGTTTGGCCAAAGAATATTAAAATCGAAGCTTTCGACTTAAAGAATTTTTTAGAGTATTAAAGGTTTTAATTTAGAATTTTTAACAAGGAACTCTCAGGTATGGTAAAAATTTGGGTTATTTAAGCTTCCTTTTAGAAGAATTACATTTTATCTGCAAAATATTTGAAATGTAGATCACAGAAAAAATAGAAATCTTGCTGTTTTTTTCTTAATTCTTAGGGTAATCACTGAAACACTCTTTTATTTGACAATTTAGAGAGCTGAAAATATACAATTTCATTTAGAATTTTTTGAAGAAAGCTAGTGATATTTACTTATTTCTAGCTGGCGTACTATCATTGACTTGTAAATACATATACACGCCATTGTTGTAATAAAAAACAATTGATTTTGATACTTGCTAATATTGCATTTAATTAATATTTAATTTTACATTACAGTTATTATTAAACAAGTGTCTTAAGGTACTTTTAGATTATATTTCATTCAGTTTTTTAATTAAATTTTTTAAATGGTAAATATTAAAGCAAGATTTTTTTAAGGAACTGTGTCAACAGGGTCTTAAAGCGAATAAATTATAAAAACGTAAAAAAGGAACGTAAAATCTAAGCCGTTCATCTGTAGTTTAGATGAATCAGAAACTAGGAAGACCCCACGTTGATTACCCCGGAAACACAGCGCACACAATCATCCCCATTTCCGGTAGCTTGTGGCTTCAACGCCTTATACCTTCTGCTCTTATTGCATTTAAACTGAGAGATGAAAGTGTTCGGCAACGCCAATACAAACACAACATACAAGACACGAAGACACCCACGCACGTTTTCACTCTTTCATAATAATCATCGAACGTTCTTAGACGAGGCTAAAATACCGCTTTTTTCGTTCTGACAAGACAAAAGTTCGCAATTATTATCCTTGAAGAAATTGGTGTCGTCGTTCGTCTTTCTCCCCAGAGCGAATTTGCCCCGACACAACAACCCTCGCGCCGCCGGACAGTGCCCATCAGTCAGCAATGATTGAAAAATAAATTTGATTTGCTCCTCATCGCGTCTTCTCGTTTCCTGATCATACGAAATTTTTGTACAAACGTTCTAGGAGGGTCAGAATTATTGATATATGTCACTCGATGTTAAATTATAGTCTTGATGTTACTTTCAAGCACTTTCATAGCGTTCACTTTTCAAATATCAATTTATTAGAAATTAATATAAATAATTATAGTAAATTAGAAATTGATACAAATTGATTATTTTTTTTTAAATTAAAGTCCTTGAAGTAGTTTATTTATCGGATGGGATCTCTGAAGTATTTAAGCGTTTATTTTTATAAAATGAATGATTTATCAGCGGCAAATAAACAAGAAGCAACGTCGATTTTACTTAAATTATTTAAAAAAATATTTGAGCTTTGACTTATTTTAGAGGAGTCAATCAACAGGAACGCAAAGTTTTCTGCTATTAAGTATATGTATCGTAGTTCTATTATTTTCAGAAAGCATGGTTTGCAATGCCTTCTTATGAAAATAGTCAGTTTAAGTCAATTAAACGTGTGTTTAATTTAATAGTTATTGATCCGATTGCATTCGCAAAATCGAAAGATTTCCGCTAAAAGTTAATGCAAAGAGAGAATTATCCGTTAATTAGAAAATACTTATATAGTTTTCTGTGGCATACCTAACAACGAAAGTTGTAATTCGAGAAGTTACATTTCATAAATAGCGCATCTTAAAATAACCGAACTGAAAACAGAAAAATTATTCAGGTGTGAACTACCTTAGAGAAATTGAAGAATCCTAAAGATAATTTTATTAAAAGCTCAGAAGTCGATCTCTTGAACGTAGTCATCGAATTAAAGCGATCGATCAGTAGTTGCTTATTTGATAATAGGGATTGTGACTCTTTTGAGTTGAAGCCAATTAATCGATTAATCAACTTCACAACAACAATCGATTTTTGAATATTCATTTATGATAATTAATTGATTATTACAATCGACTGAATAATCACGATAAATTGGCGATTCACTTTTAATTAATTATTGATATTATTTTCTCTTGGTTACTAAGTTCCTTAATTTTTTTTTTTATATTACTACTTGTCAATATTTCTAAGAAGTATAATTGAAGGTACTTATACTTATTTTATTATTCCCTAAATACAACAAAAATATAAATTCGTAAATTACACGTTATCAAAAGGTATTTTTCTAACACTAATATCTTATAGGTACTGTTTCTATGGTGCATAAAAGATCACTTATTATGTTGCCTTTAAAATACGCTTTTCTCTATAAAATACGTCGTTGCCTAGCAATCTTCGCATTGTGGGTATTGTGACGCGTCTCAAATAATAATTTATTAAAATTTCTAATAAGAAAATTTCTGATAAGATATTAGAGTTAGAAAAAATCTTGAAGACAACTCGTGTATTGTAGTTTAAAAATCTCGGTCTATCAAATTCTCGGTTCGCTTCATTCGCTCGGATTTGAACTACGACCTTAATTTTTCAACCTTCTACAAAACACTTAGGGCCGGTTGCACAAAGCTCTTGTTAAATTAACGAATGATCAAAGTTGACAAAAGAGCATTATTTTTTGTTTACTAATGCGTGATTTGCCATATGCATTTGAATTTTGATTCGATTTTGTTCACTTTAACGAATGATTAAGTTGACCAAGCTGTTAAATCATGTTTGTGCAACCCGCCCTTGTTGTCTTATTAATAGCTAACGTATGTTCATTAAAAAAAAACTCTAGAGTGCTTTGAAAATTTGTTGTTGTCTTAGGCTGTATGTTACATATTATGAAAATCATAAATTTGAGGTTAAGTGACACTTGAATGACAGCCGAAGAGCAATATGCAGGAATTAAATTACGTAGTAGGATTATTCAGAAGAGATATTTCGGAAACGAGATGTGGTTATCAATTGAAATTTAATGATGAATTGGGAATATTTCAGAACGTTACCCAAAATTGCATTATACGGATTAACATTTCTTGTAAAACTACCACGGTTAGCACGATTTCAACTAGTGATGGGCACAATCGAATGATTTTGAAAATGAAATAATCGGTAATCGGATAACTTCAACAATCGAATGAAAAATTATTCGAATGATTTTTCACTCCAATGAAAAATCATTCGAATGATTTTTCATTTGTCATTCGTTTCCGAGTGAAAAATCATCGAATGATTTTTCATTCGTCATTCGTTTCCGAGTTTTCGAATGAAAAATCATTCGAATGATTACTCGTAATTCGTAATGCGAGTGATCATTCGAGTTGCATGCGCAAACTTATACTGCGCTTATAATAAACGAAACCTTTCAAAATTCAAGTAATACGGTGTGCAGTTATATATAATACTTTTGTCTTTGTCTGACGCTTGCCTTGCAACAGCGACAACCCGCACGTCCCAGGCGTTGTTAATGCCGTCCACACTATGTGGATGGGAATTCATTCGCATTCGTAATTCGGTATTCGCTAATCGTTTCAGAGTTTCCGACTGAAAAATCATTCGAATGATTTGACGACAACAATCGAAACATTTCGAATACCGACGACAATCGAATGATTCGATTTTTTTCATTCGAATTCACCCATCATTAATTTCAACTAGAACATTCCTTCTTTCGTACTGTAAACAGCAGCTTATTCCGTAATTTCGCTTTCCGTATATCCATTATAAAACTTTCTTAAAAATGCATGCCCTAAGACTCGACATGCGCTAATTTTCCAGGGATTACTGCTAGTTTTTTTTTTTTAATGAACATACGTTATAATAACTAGAATACTAGCAATCAATTATTTGAGCAATAGATTAATCGATTAATCGAATAATCATCAGCTTTCTATTGATCGATTCATCCCGATTAATAAGATACTCAGTAATTAAGCAATAACTCAAATTTTTCGCGAACTGCTTACTACTAAAATCGATTAATCGATTATCGCGTATGAACATAATTTATAAGCTAATTTACTGAGTTTTAAATTTTGTTAAATATTAAAATAATAAGTCGATAATTTACTTCAGAAGTCCTTATTAATTAAATTTAATCGATTAATCCAATAATTGCGAAATACATATTAACCGATTAATCGCGATTAGCTAAATAATCCCTAATTCGTCGATTTTTTCGCCAATTTATTATTACTAGAATCGATTATGAACAGATGTACACGCACTAGGTTATAAGTTTATAAGTCTTAAAATTCTGTGGAGTGTTAAAAAAATTATGTTTTATTTTTGAAGTTGTTAAAGTGAATATTAGCGATAATCGATTAATCGAATAATAGATATTAGTCGATTAGTAGAAGAATTGCAAAATTTTAGATTAATCAAATGATCACTAACTATGCGATTTATCGAATTTTTCACTGATAGATTACTACTAGAATCAATTAATCGATTATCACTTATGAACACTAATTTATAGGCTTATGGAATTTGAGTTTTAAATTTTGTTGAGTGTAAACATTAAATTGAAATGCTAATAGGTAGGTATATTACTTTGGAAGTTGTCAAAGTGAGATTTAATTAATGAATATTAGCGATAGTCGATCGATCGAATTATAGACATTTACCAAATTTCAATTAATCAAATCTTCGCTAACTATGCTAATCGATTACTACTAAAATCGATTAATCGATTATCGCTTATGAACACTAATTTATAGGCTTGCGTGGATTTGATTGAGTTTTAAATTTTGTTGAGTGTAAACATTAAAAATACCAATCTATGGTTTACTTCGGAAGTCTCTATCAATGTGATTTAACTAATAGAATACTAGCGATAGCTATTTATTTGCTAATTTATTACTACCACAATCGATTCTGATCAATTTAACCAGCAACTAACTTCGAGGATTGCGTGAATTTTATAGAGTCTAAAATTTTGTTGAGTTAAACATTAAAAATACCAATCGGTAGTTTATTTCAGAAGTCTTTATCAATGAGATTTATTTAATAGAATACTAGCAATAATCGATTAATCGAATAATAGCGAAATACTCATTAATCGCTTAATCGCTATTAGTCGAATAATCCCTAATTATTCGATCAATCGTCGATTTTTTTGGCAATTTATTGTAATTAGAATCTATTCTGAATAATTTTATCAGCCCAAATTTATAATTTTGCATGAAGTCATAAATTGGGTGTTAACATAAAAAATACCAATTGGTATTTTATGTTGGAAGTCGTTAACCATAAAGTAGAATATAACCGATAATCGATTAATCGAATAATAAAATTAGTTGATTAATCGACGACTCGTGAAGTTTCGATTAATCAAATAGTGGCTAATTATGCGATTAATCGATTTTTGGCTAATCGATAATTAACTTCGCTTGTGAACACTAATTTGCTTGCTTAGATTTTATTGCGAGATTTAATTAACAGAATCGAATAATCGCGAAATACCGAGTAATCGTAATTAGCCGAATAATTACTAATTATTAGATTAATTGAGTTTTTCGCTAATCGATTACTTCTAGAATAGGTTAATCGATTACCAATTATGAACAATCTTGCCAGCAGCTGATTTCACTTTAATGATAATTAAGTAATAATTGAGCTATTGAGCACATAAATCGGGAACTTTTATAATTGTACTGAAATTTTAAACTTTAGTGATAGCATAATACCAGTGGAAACTGTTATAATTTTTTATAATCGCCAGGATTTTGCTATTCTGAGACTTAGAACTATTTACTATATAAACAATTATTCCTG
The DNA here is from genome assembly GCA_963082815.1 of Melanotus villosus. NCBI lineage: Eukaryota > Metazoa > Arthropoda > Insecta > Coleoptera > Elateridae > Melanotus > Melanotus villosus. The sequence goes on along the minus strand of OY720421.1, from coordinate 9,398,268 downwards.
TGTTAATAACAAAAGTAAAATACAGGTCTGATTTAGATCTATGTATGGTTATCCATTTTGAATGAAAATTGTTCTGTATATGTCTGTATCCGTAACCTCTTTTACCTCTCGGTGTCGAGGCTGGTGCTTAGCGTATGTGGTCTTCACGGGTGCAATGTACAATCCGGCCCAACACTGCGGGTTACGTGATTGGTGCGCCGTTTAATACCAACATATTGCACCATGTCTTTAGTGTAAGTGTAAGATCTTGTTACCCTACCTCTTAGGTTTGTATTCGGAGGAGAACGACGTTAATTAGGTGCCCAACGAAGAATGGTCACCAGGGCTTGATACTGATCTCCAGACTGAAGGAAAAGCCTGCCCATCGGGAGATTCGAACCTAGACGCTAGACTGACGCTCTACCCCTGCGCCACAATCTTTGAAAATAGTTCATTAAACTAAAATTTAGAAGATGGTAAATATTTCGTTTCTTATAATAAGAATTTCAACGGAATAATCTGAAATTTCCAAGTATCATATTTCTTTTTCTGGGGAAACTTGAAGGTTTTCAGAAATTTTGGAAGTATTCTGAGCATATATAGGGTGATCCTGAAATAGCCATGTTTAATCCCCACTATTTTAGGACTATCTTATAGAAAAAATTAAAAAATCGATAATTTCGGGGATGGCTCGACAATTAGAAATTCGCTTTGATTTCGCCTTCTTTTTGATGTTTGATACAGGCCAGTAGTTTTTTTCTTCTTGTTATTAAGCTTTTAGTTTGTTTTTGATTCATGGAGTCCATACTGAAGAGGATATTCAACTCTCCTTCCATCTTTTGGGTGGTCTCCCAAGTTGTCTCTTTCCGCTCGGCTTTTGGTCTCTTACGATTTTAATTAGTCGGTTGGGGCCCGCTCTATCGGCATGTACATTCCACTCTTTTCTGGGTTTTTTAATAAATTTATGGATATCTTCTATTTCGCATTGGCCTCTGATGTCTTGGTTCGGTATTCGGTCTATACGTGATTTTCCTACAATTGATCTTAGAGTATTCATTTCCGATGTTCTAGTCTAGGTCTCACCTTAGTCTTGTATATTTGTGTCTCACTCTCTATTGTCATACCATTATTCTTCCAAGTAACGTCTCGTAGGTATCCTGATATTCTGGACCCTTTATTTGTCTGTTGTTGGACTTCTTTAAATAGATCTCTATTGCTGCTAATTTTCACTCCCAGGTAATCAAAGGTCATTACTTGTTCGATTACTGTTCCATCCTGTTCTAGCTTACAGCTCAGCGGTTCTTTGGATATCGTCACGCATTTAGTTTTAATTTCTGAGATGGCCATGTTGTAAATCGGTGTAATAATCGTTGCAAGTCGTCCTCCGTTTCAGCGGCTAACAGGGCATCGTCCGCATAGCGTAGTATGTTTATTTTACTTCGTCCCATTTTGCATCCTGCTGCATGCTTCACTGAGTCAATAATTAAATTGGACTGTCTTATTCCAGTAATTTTAATTATATCAATGACCACTAGATTCTGTAATGTTTTTTTCTCTTAAAAAGGTTTTCGTTCGATCTTTTCCTTTGTATTACTGTTTCGTATTTTGCTGGTCTCATTAATTATCTGAAGTATTTACAGTTATCTTATTTTGAGAATATTCATTGCTTTTTCCCCTTTTTTATGCGCCTCTTGTTATACTTTTATTAATGAAACAAATATTTCGGCAACTACCATCTTCAGTTTCAAGCTTTCTTGACAAGGTTGGTTGGAGCCAGTCTCTGAAGATGTTATCTTCACCAAATTACAGAAGTAAAGCTGAGAACTTTTGAAGATAATGCCTTTGCTATTTTTAGATCAGACTAACACCTTTGATAACCGTTAACCTCGCAACACTGCAGGTCGATCTTATTCATCTCTTTCGAAGGGTAAGGTTAGCCTATTGCCTGGCAAATGTGCAAAGAGGACTCACATAACGCATACTTATAAGTAAGTAGCAGATCATTGGCCTAGGCTTCGGCCATAAAGAGAAAGAAGGAATTACAGTTTCTGTTGCACAAATGTGTTATGGCTCTAAAATGCGCCATATGCTATTTGAATCTAAGGCCAAAATTGCGTTTTGTTTGTCCAATATATTTTCAATTACAGTGGGGCCACTTAATTTAGTCTTAATTTCTAAAGGAATTTCGCCGTTATTCCTTTGGGATTCTTGACTTTTAAGCCTTTGGGGGGTTGACAAATTTTAGTGATTTAAGTGCAGTATAATCCCATGACTAAAGGTTCGAAGGGAAGTGGGGCTAACCTCAAAAAAATTGTATGGTTTCACAGCGCTATGAGATCGGACTTTATTTAAAAAAAAATATGAGGAGACTTCCAATGAGGCGTCAATAAGTTATTAATCCCAGTTAGATGGGTACATTTATATTGACAAACAAAGGCGATGATGCCCAACTATTAATAGTAGAAGCTGGCCCGCACTTCTTGCTCTATTTGGGGACAAAATTTTAGAAAATGCCCAGCTAGTTTTTGAGTCTTCGTAATTTTATCCTTAATTGTTATAAGCTGGATTTTCTAGCTTCCTAATTTTTTTCTATTTTCTAAAAGTTTGTTGTGCTGAGTTTGATATTTTATACCTCTTTATTGGCCATTTCGCTACCAGAGAGTTAATAGTTTATTAATTTAAGTACTGTTTTAACAATTCTAACATTATAATCGTCAAGACTCTCGTTATATAAAAAATCATTAAGGTTCGATTTAGCAAATTTTGCCGACAGTTAAAATTGCACCTTTGTGTGTTCCTTCCTGTAGTTTCAAATCAACAAGAAATGTAGGTATTTAAGAGCACGTATATTCCAGCCGATGTAAAAGATATATAAACCGTTTGATTTGAAAATTTGATTTTTTGATACGTTTGATATTGCGTTAGGAAATACCTATTATAAGGGGGAACAGTTCGATGGTGCATGTTAATACTGCTTCTGCAAATGTTTGAAGTGTTCAATGTATATACCGTGTGATCCTAAAATAGCATAAATTTCATAAAATGGTACCAAAGTTGTTTTCGGAAAAAGCTGAAACGCCTCAAAAGCACATATTTTTGGGGTTTATTTTTTGGAAGGATATATGACGTCATCGAATATTTTTTATTCCATGATTAATTAGACCTTGCTATTCTTAAGTCGAAGTAAAAATTGAGATAGGTTTTTGTATTTCATATTCCTTTAAAGGTGACGCAAATTAAGACCTTAAAAGGAAATTCTTCCGTCCACGGATTTATTCATATTTTCTGATTTATTGTAGTTGTAAAATGCCCCTACAAAATATGACCCCCACCCGGTACAATTTATACTTCATCTTGTTCTTAAAAATTTAATAGCTGAACAGCTGAATTGCCTCTTTACTTCAGCAAGAACGTAGCATTTAACCTTCATCTTTCAGTAAAAAGGCTAAGCGATTAAAACGATAATTGAAATCTACTCTTGTAAAATAATGAATAATTTATGAATACACACAGGAATCATGAAACAAGCAACAAAAGAGGAGCTTTTCAAAGAGCGACAGATTGGTCATGAATTTTCCAGTGAGATAAACCCAGTAATAATGACAGCAGGAATCCGGGGGGGTCTCGGAGACGTGCTGTGGACATCTGATCAAAATCGACATCAAAAAACCGACCTGAATCTATTACCATGTATTATTGATTCCAATTTGCAATGTAGAAGCATACGGCGGCCAACATTCAACATTACAAAACGAGTGTGCCAAGTGCAATAAAATGCGTATTAGGGGAAAATGTTTCCTAGTTTTTATTATTATTTTTCTACGATCGTCGTGAGCTGGATTGGTTGAGTTTAATATCGAAATGGGTCAACTTACATTTACTTGAGAAAAATGTTCCGGCTTTCCCTGAAGTCTATTTAAAAGAAAAATCTGGCAAAGAATAAACTTTTTGTGAAACTTAGGGTTAAACACAATTTTCCAGTTAACAAAGGTGTAAAAGTTGTTGTAAAAGTGCCAAAAGTTTCAGGTGGAGAAATAATAAAAAAGTAATGTCATAAAATGGAAATCAAACCGAGACGGTATCAGTTTTGTCTATTATTTTCAGGAAACTTCAGTCTAAATAAGTATGGGGTGTACGAGCTCTACCCTGATTGGTCGATATAAATGACAGCTCGCAGCGTAAGAATGATTGCTTCTTCTTGCTAACGCCGGGGGCGCCACCCAGTATTGAGGGTTCTTTGAGGGTGGAAAGTAGAAATTGTCCAACCCCCGCGATACACAAGTCTGAATTCCAGGCATCTCCCTGAAACAGTCGTCCCGTTTTTGTCGAAACAACGGTAGTCGGAATTGCGAAGCATTTTCCTCTTGTCGGCGAGTACAGACGGAGAAGTTAACAAACCGAATTATGATTCCCTTACTGTTATTATACAAACAACCGCCACTTGGAAATCTCGGCGAAATTTTAAACTGATTCTAAACACTTCGCTCAAAAGTATTTTCCGCGGCAGCCGGAGAGGCGTCCGTGTCGGCCGTCCATTAAAAAGTCATTAAACATCATCTCTTGCAATTACAAACTTGGACTCTTTTCCCCTTGCCGCTCACTTTCTCTGGCATTCAAAAGCGAGCCATGAAGGTGAATATTTTATGGGACACAAACGGCACAAACACGTTTGTTCTTTGTACATTTTCTTATTAATATTAAATCCAAAGAGATTTTCCAAAATGGCCAGCTAAATTATTAATATTTTAAAATACCTCTTAGCTTATGTTTTCATTTACAGTTGAGTTAACGTTTTTAAACTACTAATTTTTTCTAAATTACTTAAAAAGGACCATTTAAAAAATAGTATGTTTAGTTTAGCCTGTCAGTGTTGAAATTGCAACTCAGGTGAAAAGAATGATAATAAAACTAATTAAATTAATTTTTAAAAAAGGATTTTCAATTTCAAAGAATACACCTCAGTTTAGATGGAGATCCCAAAGATTTTAGCTTAACTATAATATCATTTATAAAATCAGAAGTAGAATCCTTAGGAAGCTGCACTTTTATACCAAGGCCCGCTGAATTAATATTGCACATAAGGCCTTACCAGTTCATTTAGCCAAGACGAAATTAGAAACAACGGTGGCGCCATTTGCGGTGAACTACAGGAGAGATAGGCCTATTAATGCCCCTTGTTACGCTCAACTTCTTGCCGAAGAAGTTAAGCCTGTATTTCAGATGAAAAGACGGAAGCATTCGGTTAGGAATGTGGTGCTCGCCTGCACACCACCCGATTGACTAGGAAAACTTTAGATAAATTACACTGGAAGACACTTCCACATCCTCCTTACAGTCCGGACTTGCGACTTTAATTTGTTTGGGCCACTCAAGGAAGCAATGGGTGGTATTCGATTTGAAGATGACGAGGAGGTCAAAAATTTTGTGCAAAACTGGCTTGCCGTTCAGCCAAAAGAATTCTCTACAAAAGGGAGACGGCAAAAGTGTGTAGAGTTAGAAGAGGAATATGTTGAAATGTAGGATAAATCGATATTGTAAAGAACTTGTTTAAATAAAAAGTTGCAAGAAAATTCCGGGTTAAATTTGGACCCTCCGAGTACATGGTGTCTCTAAAAGGTTTGTGCAAAACTAAAATAGGACGATTTATCTCTATGCAAAAATGCTTCATGAAGACACTATGGCGATCTTCAAAAATGATCAAAGTTGACAAAATAGCATCATTTTTGTTTACTAATGTGTTATTTGCCCTAAGCATTCGAAATTTGATTCGATTTTGTTCACTTTGACGAATGATTAATTTGACGAAGCTGTTAAATCATGTTTGTGCAACCCGCCCTTAGTATAACGGCATTTAGTGTCACGCTTTAGTGCCACCGTCTGAACGAGCCTTTACTTTAAAATTGGCTTGTAAAAAAATAATTGTTGCAATTATCGAAACTAAATTTGAACTGTCAAACTACAAAACAATAAATATTTGTTTCATGACCCGCTTGATTTCCTTGGTGCACTTGATCTATTAGTTTGCAAAAATTATGGGCACTACCATCATACAACAAACAGGCAGAGGAGGTGAACATTCAGATAAAGGATAATAATTAATTAATTAACAAACAAAAGAATAATAAATCGCCCGAAGGAAATGCTATAGCAACTAGCAACAGAATTTATTTCTCAAAATAAGTGGGAGGAATGCTACAGGAAGGAATAGTGAAGCTAATACAACAAGTATGGAAACAGGAGTATATACCTAAATAGTGGCCAGAAGCTATTCTATGTCCAATTGTAACGTGCCACATATAATTAACGCCTTTTGTATAAACTGTAAATAAAATTTCCTTACAGCAAGTCTAGTGCAAGTGCACGTTAAACGGAAATTTTCCGCTCACCGATAAAGACCCGCTGGAGCGGCGCCAGACCGCTTAATCGATTCCCCGACCGAAGCCAGACCAAGATAACCGGCCGGAGAAAAGTATATAAACGACGCGAAAACCGAGAGCAGAGAGAATTCCCCACGTCGGCCCGAGTAGGGAAGCCGTGCGCGGAAGAGAAAGCCCCGACCCACCGTCCGAGTGCAATACCTGAACCTGACCATCGGCGAGTATTCGTAGCCAAACCAGATAACCGTAGTAAACCCAGTACAAGTTCCGCTACGTCGCGTCGGCCCGTAAGGGAAGACGTACAACCACCGTTCCTCCACGTCGGCCCGTAGGGGAAGACATACACCCCGTTCCTCCACGTCGGCCTGTAAGGGAAGACGTACACACCAGGTCCTCCACGTCGGCCCGTAAGGGAAGACGTAACCCCCCGTTCCACCACGTCGGCCCGTAAGGGAAGACGTGCCCTCCAGTTGTTACACCAACCCTCTCATTCCCTCGTCACCCCGACATTTCTCGACAACCCGATAACCGGCTTCCCAACGGGAACTGTTTTAGAAACCAGGCGTTAAAAAGCAGGGTTCCACCTACCTATAACTGTACCGCCAAAGTCACCTAATATCCAGTAATTACCAGGACGAGAGTATCACACCCCCCGACGGCACGCAAGATTTAATATTTAAAATTTTTCACTTTGGTTTATTTCAATAGCACGTAGCTATTTTGACCACAGCAAACAGCTCTCGCCCCTCCAGTCGGAGGCGCATCCAGAGGGCTCCGTAACGCGCGAGCAGAGCAGCACGAGGCAGGAGGATATAACCCTCCTCCCTACCGAAGGAACGCTCAACTTACATACTTTATATTTTCTATTTTATTGGTCTTACATATTTTATTTTGTCATTGGAATTACATTATTATTTATTATAGGAATTTACAAAGATTTCTGTGTTATACATTCGAACTGCGACAACACCCTGTCCCCAACCGCGCTACCCCAAGGCACTGCAGTAACGTAGGACTTTACACAATAATGAGTGTGAAGAATTACAGATGTCGCAAATATTGGCTGGAAAAAATCGCCTTTTAATTATATATATCCAACTACTATACATATATGTTGCATAGAATAGATTATATTCAATTTATATTACTAGTTCTGCGAATATTTCAAGTAACAGTAAAATAATACAAATCACTAGGCCTCAGGCGATAGTTATTTCCTATCAAATGTCAATCAATAATTGCGATGAGTTTCTAAATGTTTGAGTTTATAAGAACTTATATCAGATACTGTAAACTCACAACGTCCAATGATTATTCTTTGGTGGAAAAACTAACTATATTTTAGCTCATCCACGATGGAAACTGCTTCCATACGTTCCATATTCTGATTTAGCCCGAGTGATTTTCATTTGTTTGGTGAAATGAAGAAATGGCACTCGTTCTCATTCACATCATAGGTTCAAAACTGCGACACCCCAAAAAGGTTTTTTTTTGAAGAGGGTCTCAAGAAACTTATTTCACATTGGTAATAATATCAATATTAGTGGAGTATTAAAGAAATGTGTAAAGAAATACATTTGTAGAAGTAAATAAACACACCTCGTATATTGTTTACTTTGTCATTAAAGGGTTAAAATGAAACAGTACTTGTTTAGTTAATTATATACATTGTAATAGCAGGTAAATAAAGAATTAGTAGGAAGCGGCACAGGTCGTTATTTACGAATATTTTATACTTAGGACATTATCAGTATCATTTCCGTAACATTTCAACGTCAGTTGTTATCAGTTTACATCGCAATAATACCTTTTTGTAGTGACAACAATAACTAGCTAAGCGTTATTGATGATTTTGGTTTTATAATATTTTTATGTTATTCATACATTTGGCAACCGTTGAACGAACGAACTGTACGATGACGTACAGACTTTGGGAGAAACGAGCCTGTTTGGCTGTTATTATAATAAGTGTCCTATTTTATTCTGTAAGTAATTTTATGTTTTCATGCGTTAGTGAGTACATTTACAAAATAATTCCCTGGGATTTCCTTTATATGACACTTTTCATGGTTATGATCCACAACAAAAGCAAAATTCTAAGTCCAAACGCAACTAAAATCAATATTCAATTACAAAATTTTTGATACTTATTAGTTTGGATTTGCTACTTGTAACTTTTACTTAAAACTGTAGACTTGTTATAAAAATAGTGCAACTAAAAATTATAAAATAAAACTGTGGTTTTAATGGTTTCGGCATTTTTACCATTTCTACTTTAGTTTAGATATATTTAAATTGTGTTACTATCTAAGCATAATATTTCACTAAAATTAAAATTTCAACGCGGTATAATGGTATCGGAAATCTGTTTTTGGTATGCCAAGGCCATGAAACAGTCAAAAGCTCAGTAATGACGACTACAATGCCCATGAAAAGGACTAACAGACAATATGTTGTATAATGATATAATGATTATGTAGCTTGAATATCATGTTTACTAACAGAACGTCTTCTGGGTTGGGACTGTGTCACTGTTGAGACAGAAGAACTCAACGTTTCGCCCACTTTTTTAAGGAGCTACATCTGGAGTAAAAGGGAGCACTAAAAGTGCACGGTAATTCAACGTGTCAACCATGAAAGAGGCGAAACTCTTTTAGCAAGAAGTAGAAGGGTACCGTAACTCAACTTGTCATGAAAGCCAGAGGCAAAACCCTTTTGAAGAAAAATAGAAAAGGCAGCGGTTTTATACCGGCTGTAACCGGTCAAGCGTGTAGGACGAAGACGAAGAACAGGGGATGCTATGAACGCCTCTCGATGACAAGGGTTGAGGCTTATCTTTTACTGAAGGGAGTATCTGTAACACTTTTGGAGTGGGTTTGAAGATGCTTTCTATGGTATGTTTTTTGAGAATAACACCTATGCGATCAATAACTTGGCGAATGTAGGGCAAAAAAGCAATAGCCTGGGGTGTACAGGTAGTTTGAGGACTTTTAGGGTTTAAGGGATGTAATTTTTTTTGACGACTTTCCTAACATCACTTTTGTTATACCTATTCTTGACGAGATTGTCTTGAATATGGGCTAATTCGACATGAAGACTGACGGGTTGGGACACTATGATAGCACGATGAACGAGGGAATTAATTAGGGAGAGTTTTTGTGCCGGATGATGATGTGAATTGGCATGAAGATACTTATCCGTGTATGTGGGTTTACTATAAACTGAGTGTGCAAGATGACCACTCGGTTTACGGGTTATCCGGACGTCGAGAAAAGGGAGACAACCATTCGATTCTATTTCCATTGTAAACTTGATATCAGGGTGCTGATTATTGAGATGTTCTAGGAAGGAAATAAGATTATGTCTTCCGTAGGGCCAGATAATAAAAGTGTCATCTACGTAACGGTACCAGACCTTGGGTTTTAAATCAAAGGATTCTAGGGCTATTGCCCCAAAAGATTCCATAAAGATGTTTGCAACCAGTGGAGAAAAGGGAGAACCCATAACAGCGCCTGTTATTTGCTTATAAAATCGGTTACTGCCTTTTCTGTTTTTCTTCAGAAGAGTTACCGCATCCTTCTACCTCTTGCTAAAAGAGTCTCGCCTCTGGCATGGTTGACACGTTGAGTTACTGTGCTCTTTTAGTGCCCCCTTTTAGTCCTGATGAAGCTCCTTAAGAAAGTGGGTGAAATGTGGAGCTCCTCTGTCTCAACTATGATACGGTCCCAACCCGGAAGACGTTCTGTTAATACTGACATTGATCGTGGAAGTCTTCCAATTTATCATGTTTACTATCTAAAGAAAAATATAAAATGGAAAATCTACAGACTAAAACAAAGATAATTTAGTAGTAGTTTATTTGGCCTGATTTAAATGACTTAAATTGTTTCAATTACTAAAGAGGTATCATCGACTAATAATTGGGAATTTCAAAGTAATTTCTGTTTGATTTAATCCACATTCATCGAAAACCCATTTCGAACATATTTAAGATTTTTTGAAATTTCGAACAATCGAAACAGCCAATTTACATGGCCGATACCCATTCATAATCCAGCAAAGTGCCCTAAGAAAATTTACCTTTTTCCAAAAAGAGTATTATTTTCTGAATAAACTCGCCCTTTCATTTTTATTTTGGTTGGCCAATAAAGTCCTACACTATAGGTAGGTATATTCATTATGTAGATAGTTATTTCATTCTGTGTTTGCTGCTACTGCTATCTTGACCTTAAAAAATCTTAAATATGCTCAAAAGTCCAGATTTATATATTTTTTGGGCAATTATACCCTTTAATAACTCAATTCAGGGACACACAGGGTCATTGTAAATAAATAAGATCTCGTTAATAGGAAATTTCGGCACAGTCTCATACAAACTTTTGGGTGAAGAGAATTGAAATGTGCCAAGTAAACGGTTCAGTGGCATTTTATGGTAGAGTCACAACTGAAGGTTCAAAGCAATACTTTCATATGAATTTGACCTCTTCTATACCCTTGGATGCTAATATTGGAGTGAGTTTCTAATATAAGGTTTTTAACGTTGACTTTTGTTTAACCTATTGTATACTTTATGGCGTACATAACTGAAAATGTTATAGGAAGGTTTTTAGATAAATAAAGGGAGTTGATGAAAGTAATTTAAATAAAAGACCGTAGGTATATATGTATTGTGACATATTACGAGTAGTTCTTCAATGTTGATTATACAGTGGCGTGTTTACCATGGAAGCTAGGGAAGCACAGCTTCCCCTACGTAAACTAAATACCTACAGCGTATAATTAAATTAATATACCTCAAAAATTTAATATTATATATTATCCTGTTGACCCGAATATGTATAATTATTTTCAATATTTTTCAATACTAATCGAAGCTCGAACCTGATTCAACTGCCGGCTGCCGCATAAATACGAACGACGCCGGCGAAAAACACGACATAACCCGAAACGGTTTTATAAGCTACAAGCTCACAGCTTACCGTCAGTATACTGATATCGATAGCAAGAGCGTGTGCAAGAATATTAAGTAATAAAATAAATACTGTTTTACTGTGGAATTGAAAAGTATATGAACATGAAATTAGTTATATATTAATATATAAACAATACAAATATCGTATCAATGCAAAAATCTTTCGTTTTTACGCATAATTTCGTTTGAAAATCGAACTAAAAATAGTCTTGTGTAAGCTGTAATCCGGCAGATTACATTCACTATCCTAAATCATTTATGCATTTTCTACAAAAACATACCTCAAACTTAAAAAATGCTTATTTATTTTGTTTCAATTTTGGTTCAAACATCATAATTTTCTAGATTTACCTGCATAATTTAAACTTCATTTATTAACCCCTCTGGATCACTACTTTTTTTATTTTTTATTTCCATTAACATAAACAAGTGTATAATTTCTAAACTTTTTAGATGATCTTGGACATCGAGACTTCGTTTAACAACAAAACTTTTATGCCACTTTTTACAGTACGCGAAAAAGACTTTTGCAAGGCATTTAATAAATACCTTGGTGAATTTTGGTACGATATCGAACGTGCCGCTCAAGTTCCACCAGGAGTTTGTCCTATACGTGAGGTAATACAGAATTTAAATAAATTTGGTTTTTAAAACTGAATCACTTATGATGTGTGTCCCATAAATCACATAAGGTAGGATTTTGGTTGTTTGTTTAGAAGGGTGTGGGTATCAAATCTAGTAAAAGTCCACAGATTACTTTGGTTATTTAGCCTTCTATTAAGATTTTATCGGGTCAAAAGTAGTTCCCGCTCTAAAACTACTATTTTCCTTGTATTAAAAAAAGATTTACAGATTTTTCTTCATTAAAAGTCTTATTATCAAACTCAATAAGGAATTGAACCGAGCAAGTAGATTTATAAAGCACCTGCATCCTGCATCCATGGTAAATCTCCGTATAGTTACTCCTTTAAATTCTGATTTGTGTTTGAAAGTTCGATCATGAATAATTATAAATGACAGCAAAAGGAAACAGTTGGGCGCTTATAAAATTTATCTGTAGTAGCACTGACACAGATTGAATATTAATTGCTACCAAACCCAGTCGTGTAAAGTTTGGAGCCGCACTGTATATTATGCTTATTATTAGAGTGTGAATATAATCAACAAATCTTGTCTTGTTATAGGGAAGATACCGTGTTAACCACGTGTATATGGATTTCCGCAAAATGACTCTTCAGACGTTTCCTTTCGGAACACTCAGACTTATTTTTAAAGCAAATGATAGAAGAAACTCACGTATTCATTTTTGCGTTATTTTCGAAGTTTATAACCCACCACAGTAGTCAAATATGTGACAAAATGTATTAAGTGTTATTTGTATTTTTAATATTGTCAGTTTGATACTATTTCAAAGAAAAGTATCTGTATTAACCACAACAACCAAATGTATGACAATATGTTAAATATAATTTGTTGTAAACTTTCCTAATGTCTTTTTGTAATAATGTTAATTCCCATATAAAAACATTAACAATACTCGTACTTCATCTTTTACAGTAAAGGTAAGGTAAGGGTATCGGCACTTATACTCCACGAGGGAGCATGGCCGGAAATATGGAGGTTAAGGCCTCCTAAGTCGCTTTCTAGATTCCAGTTGTCTTACACGTCTTGCGTATGGGGTGCTGTGGTAAGTATCACGCCTTCGACAACTGCCTACCTTCTTGACCAACTTGACAACATTTTTGGGCAAACCGTCCACACACTGATTTAGATTGGTCATTATTGAGAGGTAAATAACAATAGGTGTGTATATTATTATATTAATTACAATGTGTTACAAAGAAATGTTATGTTACGAGGAGGGTTCAAACTTAACTCGAAATTTTGCAGCCATATGTACATATATGGCGAAATAGCTTTCCTTGATAACACACTGGACAATCTAGAAGCCGTGTGCATGTTGCAAGTCCCGGGTTCGAATCCCTACGTTGGTGGAGATTTTTTCTCAGGCCTCTGGGATCGGTACTACGCCTGGTGAGACCATTCACAGTTGGTCTTAATTAACTGTGCTCTACTCGGAAGACTAAAGGCGGTTCCGAACAGATTGGCTATACACGCATACAAGACACACACAAAAAGAATGAAAAAAGGCATGAAACAACCAGTTCATAATTCTGTTGGGCAGCGAATTAGCATTAAATTTCTTATTAATGATACCTTTTTTAAACTGAATACTGACCTGTGAAGAAACCTGGGTATACCATTTTGTTTCAGAATCTAAAAAATCAAGCGTGGAAGGTTATCCCTTCAGCTGGGAAGTTAATGGCCACTGTGTTTTGGGACGCAAAAGGGGTTTCGTTTACAGATTTTTTAGAAGATAAGCGTACAATTAATGCGCCTTATTACGCTCAATTGCTTGCCGAAAAAATTAAGCCTGCATTTCGGACGAAAAGATGGAAGCGTTCGGTTAGGAGTGTGGTTTTCTTCCACGACAATGTTCGCCCGCACATCGCCCAATTGACTAGGAAACCTTTGGATAAATTACACTGGGCGACACTTCCACATCCTCCTTACAGTCCGGATTTATCTCCTTGTGACTTTCATTTGTTTGAGCCACTCAAAGAAGCAATGGGTGGTATTTGATTTGAAGATAATGAGAAGGTCAAAAATTTTGTGCAAAACTGGCTTGCCGCTCAGCCAAAACACTTCTACAAAGAAGAGACTACGAAACTTCCAAAGAGATGGCAAAAGTGTGTAGAGTTATAAGGGAAATATGATGAACTGTAGGGTAAATCATATTGTAAAGATCTTGTTTAAATAAAAAGTTAGAAAAAAAATTCGGGTTAAATTTGAACCCTCCTCGTATTTACACTTTTAAGTAGATTTAATGTACAGGTTGATCGCAAACGACTAACCGGAAAAAATCGACATATGTCGCATAGTTTAAATATTGTTTATCTTTATTATTTAAAAGTCAAAAAATAAAACATTACTTGTTTACTTAATTATATACGTATATTATATACCTTGTAATAGGATACAAATAAAAAATAAGAAGGAACTAGCACCGTTAATGATTTACGAACACTTTTTATAGGACCAGTTTCATTTCCGCCATGTTAATCGTTATTATCAGTTTGCATCGGAATAATAACTTTTTGCAGTGACAAAAATAAATGGTTAAGCTTGATTGTTGCTTTTAGTGTTATACTGTTTTTATATTATTCATACATTTGGCAACCGTTGAACGAATCAATTGAGTGATGGGGAAAGGGGCCTGTTTGGCTCTTATTATAATAAGTGTCCTATTTTATTTTGTAAGTAATTTAATACGTTTTTATGTGTTGGTTAATACATTTATAAAATAATTCTTTACATGAAGTAGTTTTTGTCCTTAAAAACTTTTTCATGGCTATGATTTGCAATAAAAGTAAAATTCGAAATTCAAATGTATAAGTGAAATCAATATTTTAAAGCTATCGATTACAAAGTTTCGAATATTTATTAGTTTTATTTTCCTAAAACTGTAGGCTTTTTATAAAAATATTGCAATTAAAAATTATAAAATAAAACCGTGCTTGAATGGCTTTAGAATTTTTACCATATTTATGAGTACTTTTGAAAGTTTTGAATACTGAGTTTTTATTTAAGTATATCATTTCATTAGAACAGAAATTTCAACATTGATAATGCTTTTTGTGTTGTACTTTGGACATGAAACAGTCAAAACCTCAGTGATGATTTTTGTGACGGCCATATAAGTTGTGAAAAAGTACTGAACATGGCATATAATGATAACTTGAATATCCTGTTTACTATCTAAAGAGAAAGATAAATATTGAAAAATCAAAATCTACAGTTTAAAAGTAAATAGAAATTTTTTTAGTTTAGTTAATTAGGCCCGATTTTAACAATCTAAAGACTATTTTTAATCAATAGTTGTAGAATGGCAAACTTATCAAATTTTGTCAAAACATGTTTTAGTGTATCTTAATATAAATTTAGTTAGTTTTTTCGTAAAACTATGTCATATAAAGAATAGAAGAGATTTTCCCACTTTTCTGTTGTTTTATACATCAGTATGTCCCTGGATTGACTTCTCCATGTAAATGATTACCTAAAAATTTGTCTCAACTTAATTTCTTACTTATTAAGCCAGGCTTTTCTGAAAACTGGCATTGAGCAGATTTATATCGCCAGTTAAAAACCTTGTCCGTTCTTAATTCAGCAAAGTGTTCTATGAAAATTTATTCAGAAGGAAAACTTGCATGGTGCAAAATTGTAGGTAAATCAGTGGTTTAAAAAGTTTTCTGAAACACTCACCATAAGTTAATTCAAAAGATCCTGCTTTATGTGTTTGCTACCTAATTACCTATTTTATTTGCTGTTATGGCTATCTTGATTTTAAAAAATCTTAAGTTATGCTTAAAATTAATTTCCATGCAATCAAGGCTTTTAATACAAGCAATTAGTTGAAGTTCACGCATTTTCAGTTGATTATACATACATCTCGATAACTCAATTCAGGGACACATTGTGCCATTGTAAATAAATAAGATTTCGTTGACAGGAAATTTCGGCACAGTCTCATACAAACTTTTGGGTGAAGAGATTTGAAATGTGCGAAGTAAACGGTTCAGTGGTATTTTATGGTAGAGTCACAACTGAAGGTTCAAAGCAATACATTCATATGAATTTGACCTCTTCTATACCCGTGGATGCTAATATTGGAGTGAGTTTCTAATATAGGGGTTTCACGTCGATTTTCATTTAAATAAATACGGAGCTCTTATACAGGGTGATTCAAAAGTATTGTCATTAATTTTAAGGGTAGGTAGAGCATATCAAATACAACAAGTTTTCTCAATAAACCATGTGTCGCCCAGAAAAAAATTAAAAAATCAATACAAAAATTGTTTTGGAGTCACTGGAATAGGTTCTGTTTACATTTAAAATCTAAATTTATTAATCCCCTTCTTGTTCATACTGATGTGTACCTACATTAGTCAGTTCTTCGTTCGCTTTAAAAATGCACTGTTCGAACGCCTTAACCTTTTAACAACCGATTTAATTGACGTTATTAATTTACGAGCAAGTTCTTAAAAATGCAGCAGCAGCTCTGAAAGACAGTTTGTGTTGTGTGTTTGTGTTTGTATAAAAGTTAATAGAGGAACATTTGAACATCTTCTGCTGTTTCTCTTTATTAACGACAATTTTTTTAATATCACTTTTTAAACATGCCAATAATTGTTTACTGCCAGTCTCAAGCCTGAAAAAATGCGAGAGGAAAGTGAAACCTGTAAATTACATAATTGTGTAATGTTTCATTTATTTTTGGAAGGTCAAATTTCTATTGCAGGTTTTGTAAATGCGGTTCTCAAACGTGTGTAACAAAATTTAAAATAAACAAAAATCGCGATAAGCTTTAAATTTTTGCTGTAATGAATTTCTATTAAGGTCAGCATAATTATACCCATTTAATTTAACAACAATACTTTTTCACCATGTATATTTTAATTTAATTATTGAGCGCTATTAACGAAATTATTCTACGCAACAGGAAGTCATTTAAAAAACAAATCATTAATTTTAAACATCGTGATTTTCTAGATTCACCTACATAATTTGGGGTTACTTCATTTATGAACACATTATAGAATGATTATTTTAATTAATTTTTACATTAAAATAGAAGGGTGTATAATTTCTAAATTTTTCAGATGATCTTAGATATCAAGACTTCGCTTAACAACAAAACTTTTGTGCCACTTTTTACAATACGCGAAAAAGATTTTTGTAAAGCGTTTAATAAATACCTTGGAGAATTTTGGTACGATATCGAACGTGCTGCCCAAGTTCCACCAGGAATTTGTCCTATACGTGAGGTAATACAGAATTTAAATAAATTAGGTTTATAAAACTGAATCACTTATACTGTGTGTCCTAGAAATCACGTAAAGCGGTATCTTGGTTGTTGGGTCAGTATTTAGTTGGACGAAATTTAGTGTGTGTTAAAAGTCTGTAGATTGCTTTGGTTATTTAGCCTTCTATTGGAATTTTGCCGGTTTAAAAGTGGTTCCCGCCCTTTAAAACTACCATTTTCCTTATATTTAAAAAAAATTGTCGGATTGTTTCCTCGTTAAAAATTTCATCAAGCTGAATGGGGAATCGAACCTGAGAAAGTTTATAAAGCACCTGCATCCGTGGGAAAACTCACTGTAGGCTTGATTTTATTTTTTGAAGTCGTCATTTGTATTTGAAAGTTACTGAATGTTAGTTACTATAAAAACTAGCATAAAGTCTGGAGACACATTGTATATTATGTTTATTATTAGAGTATGAATATAATCAACAAGAGAGTGTCTTGTTGTAGGGAAGATATCGTGTTGACCACATGCTCCTGGATTTTCGCAAAGTTGCCCTTCAAACGTTTCCATTCGGAACACTCAAACTTACTTTTAAAGCAAATGATAGAAGAAACACCCGTATTCATTTTTGCGTTATTTTAGAAGTTTATAACGCACCACAGTAATCAAGTATGTGACAAAATGTATTGTTATTTGTGTTGTGTTATGTTAAGTTTGTTTAAACGTAGAACGATAATTTTGAATTGCATTTGTGCAATGCTTTTAGTTTATAATTATAATTAACAATAAACCACATGCAGGATTAATTTGGCCTTTAGAAACTTATCTTTGAGTATTTCACCTCTTGAATGTTTTCCCTTAAAACATGTTGAAACTAGAGTGTATTTGAACTAATCACTAAATTCTATTGATAAGAAATGGCTTTGCCGTTTTTGGATACCTTTGAAAATAAAGTTTTTCAAAATAGCAGATTTTCAATTTTACCCTATAACATGCTATAACTGAAAAATGACAAAAAAAATAAAAAACCTTGAACGAATACTAAGAAAGTACTTATAACTTCCGTAGTACGTTTTCCAACTATTGTAACTAAAAAACATTTTTACTTTTGAGTATTTAAACTGTGAACAATATTTCATTAAAACTAAAATGTCAACATTGTAATGTTAATGGAAATGTTTTTTGCGGTGTGCCATGGTCCTGAAACAGTCAAAACCTCAGTGGCGACCTTTGTGACGGTCATAAAAGCTATGAAAAAGTACTGATAACATAGCGTATAACGATAACCCAACTTGAATATCCTGTTTACGATATAAACGAAAAAACAAAATTTAGTGTTTAAAAACAGGCCAGATTTTAATATTTTAACGACTATTTCTAATCATTAGTTTGAGGATGGCAAACTCAAAAAATTACTAAACTTTGTTACTTTTTGTCAAATATTTGGCGCAGTCTTCTTCCTCTTATGGCCGAAGCCTAGGCCGATGGCTCGTTAGAACTCATAAGAACGAGTTATGTGTTTCATTTTAAACAGATTTTATTGAACTTTAATACAAGTTTAGTTAGTTTTCTCGAAAAACTATGTCACAGGAAGAACAAACGAGATTTTTCCATTTTTGTGTTGTTTTATACAGTGCGTTCCTGGATTGACTTACCAATGTACTTGATCGCCTAACAATAATTTATGTCTCAACTTAACTTAGTTTTCATTAAGCCCGGTTTCTCTGGAAACCAGTATTGAACATATTTAGATTTTTTAAAGTAAAAGATAGCTTAGACATCCAACGGAAAACCATTTATATCGTTACTTAAAAACCTCATCCGTACATAATTCAGCAAAGTGCCTTACGAAAATTTATTCACATTATAGGCCAGATCTAGCAAAATTATGAAACACTCTCCTTGAGCTCGTCTAATAAAGTCCCACATCATGTATTTATTACATAAATAATTATTTCATTTTCTGTTCTTCTTGATTATTTTTGTGTTGTTCAGTACGTTTCTTGATGATTTCAGTATGCTTGTTACAGCTGCTGCGCTTCTACGTCCCTTTGCCAACTGTTTATTAATTTCCGCTTCTCTTCATTTTTATTTGTTAAAATTCCGCCTACAAACTCAAAGTTCTTCACTATTTGGATGTTACTTTAAAAACTTATCCCATTTGACCATCGTGTCCCCTCATTTCCATATATTTGATCTTCTATTCATTTATTTCTAACCCAACTTCCTTTTCCTTGGCTTTCATTTCTAAATTTCGGGAAACTTCTTTCAGCTCCCCTGATTTTCTAGTCAAGAGTAGTAAATCATCGGCATATGTTTATGGCGGTATACAGCATCCCTCATATGTATGTTACTTTCTCTTATTATTATTTCCAGTACCAGATTGAAGAAGATCGGAGATAGTGGATCTCCTTGTAGTAATCCCCTATTATCTGTAAAATTATCTGAGATCATTCCTTCCAATGCAACCTTACATTTAGTGCCCTTCAATTTCGCTTTAGCTAGATTAATTATTTTTCTAGGCTATTTAAAATACTCCAATGCCTTATGTCTTTTAATCGTATAATATGTCTGTTTCAAATGAAGAAATTTGGTCGATTACTCATGTATTTAGTCTGAAACCTGCTTGATATTATCCTAAAATGTTTCCTGTCCTACCTTTTATTCGCTCTTTGATTAACATCGCCAACACTTTGTATGTAGTATTTTGTAATGCATAGTGAATGGGAACTTAAAAAATAAGACTTAAGACGTCGTCAGGCCTCATCCTTAGTACTCAGTGGTGTTTCCTACGACTTGTATGTAAGACTATTTTTCTGTATTTAACTTAAATGTCCGTGCTTCGGAGGGCACGCTAAGCTGGCGGTCGCGGTTATCATACTAACACCTTTGATAACCATTAACCTCGCAACACTGCGGATCGATCTTCTTCACCTCTCTCGATGGGTTAGGTTAAACTCCTGCATACGTGCAAAGAGGGCTCACAGAAGTCGTTCTTATGAGTTTCTAACAGGCCACCGGTCTAGGCTTCGGCCATAAGAGGAAGAAAAAGAAGAAGAACTTAAATGTAATTCAATTCATTGTAAGACTTGCTAATAGTTTGGATTTGACACTTTGTTTCATTTTACTAACTTTGATGTTTATACGTACTCTCCAAAACTGTCTGTGTTTAATCGTAACTTTAACTTTAAATAATATACAGGGTGAATAAAAAGTATGGAACCTCGATGCTAGCGCCTTTATTATTAGTTTTAGAAAAAAAAAGTTTTGGACAAAAGGTTTATAACAAATTATTTTCCACAAACTGATGGTTTTAAATATTTTTTTCAAGGTCATACCTTTGCGCTATGACGTCATCGATACTTTTTTTAAATGGCAACCTATATTTTTTAGGTCGAAATTTTATAGCATTTTTTTTCTCTTTCTGACCATCTAAAAATATTATACGGTTGAATAAGCGAAATTTCTAGAAAAATCAAGTTGAATGTTATTCGTACCAGTAATTAATGTACGTACTTTTATCACAAAAATTAAACACATGACTATTAAAAACAAATACAAACAATGAGTAATATTACTTTATTACAGAAGATGTTCAAATTGTTCGCTATCTGACAATGTTCAATTCGATGTGAAAATCCCTGTAATACATTCCGAATTACTTCGGCTGGTATTGCCCGTATTTCTTCCCGAATACGAATTTTTAACTCTTCTAAATTTCTGGGCCGGTTTGTGTAAACTTTACTTTTAAGATGGCCCCACAAGATCCAACTGCTTCAAATCGGGCGATCGGGCTGGCCATTCGATACTACCCCTTCTACCGATCCACCTATTCTCAAAAATTGTATCCAAATAATAAGAATAATAATGTTAAACAGTTTTTATATTTGTTTTTAATAGTCATGTGTTTAATTTTTGTGATAAAAGTACGTTGTACATTAAATACTGGTACGAATAACATTCAACTTGATTTTTCTAGAAATTTCGCTTATTCAACCGTATGACATTTTTAGATGGTCACAAAGAGAAAAAAAATGCTATAAAATTTCGACCTAAAAAATATAGGTTGCCATTTAAAAAAAGTATAGATGACGTCATAGCGCAAACGTATGACCTTGAAAAAAATATTTAAAACCATCAGTTTGTGGAAAATAATTTGTTATAAACCTTTTATCTAAAACTTTTTTTTCTAAAACTAATAATAAAGGCTCCAGCATCGAGGTTCTTACTTTTTATTCACCCTGTATATTTGTAAAACCTAATTCAAAGTTCGGACCATATATGTTATGTTAGTTGAATTAGACTTTCAATATAAAACCTCTCGCAGCAAAGCAAACCCCACGTGGCGTAGCTGGTTAAATAATTCGATCTGATTTTAATTAATTTATTTTTATTAACTGCTAACCTTACTTTTGGTAAGAACCAAGAAGACAGTGCGGATAACACTCAGATAATTGAGGATGAGTTACTAAGTAGGAACGGGATTGTGACACAATTATCAAACAAAAGAATAATAAATCGCTTGAAGAAAATGATATCGCAACATAATTTTTGCACGTAAAATAACGGAGATTAATGCTACAGAAATAAATAATGAAGCTAATATAACAAGTATAGAAACAGAATCAAATATCTAAACAGTGCGATGGGGAAAGGAGCCTGTTTGGCCCTTATTATAATAAGTGTCCAATTTTATTCTGTAAGTGATTTTATATGTTTCCATGCGTTGGTGAATACACTTATAAAATAATTCCCTGGCATTTTCTTTATATGACGGTAGTTTTTGTTCTTTTCATGGTTATGATCCCAATAAAGCAAAATTCGAAATCCAAACGTAAAAGCAATACCTAAAAATTGCCATAACAAAATTTCGAATCCTTATTAGTTTTATTTTTCCAATTATAACTTTTTCTTAAAACTCTAAACTTGTTACAAAAATATTGCAGCTAACAATTATAAAATAAAACCGTGTTTTTAATGGTTTCAGAATTTTTACTATATTTGCTTTTGGAAAGTTTTGAATATTTAAATTTTTATCTAAGCGTAATATTCCATTAAAATTAAAATTTTAACGTAGTAATATTACCGGAAATGCTTTTTATGGAGTGTCAGGGCCATGAAACAGCCGAAATCTCTGTAACGACCTCAGTGATGGCCATAAAACCTATGAAAAAGTACTACTGACAACAATGCCATATTTATAATGATATTAAAATTTGAGTATACTGTTTCCCTAAATAAAAATGCAAAATAAAAAATCAAAATGTACAGACTAAAACAAATAAAGAATTTGTTTAGAAGTTGATTAGACCTGATTTTAATGATTTAAATAATTTCAATAAAATTATTAAAGAGGTGTGATCGACTAATAATTATTTGTGAATTTCAAAGTTTCAAATTTGATTTAGCCCGGCTTGACTAAAAACTGTCCTTACAGTCCGGATTTGTGTCCTTGTGACTTTCATTTGTTTGGGTCGCTCAAGGAAGAAATGGGTGATATTCGATTTGAAGATGACGAGAAGGTCAGCCAAAAAACTTCTATAAAGAAGGGACTATGAAGCTTCCAAAGAGATGACAAAGTGTGTAGACTTAGAAGGGGAATATGTTGAAATGTGGGATAAATCATATTGTAAAGATCTTGTTTAAATAAAAAGTTATAAAAAAATTCCGGGTTAAATTTGAACCCTCCTCATATTTACACTTTTAACTGGATTTAATGTACAGGTTGATCGCAAACGACTAACTGGAAAAAATCGACATACATACATATATCGCATGGTTTAAATATTGTTTATCTTTATTATTTAAAAGTCAAAAAATAAAACATTACTTGTTTACTTAATTATATAGGTACGTATATTAAGTATATACCTTGTAATATTACACAAATAAAAAATATGAAGGAAGTAATGAAGTTAATGATTTACGAACACTTTTTATATGACATTCTCAGCTTCATTTCCGCCATGTTAATCGTTATTATCAGTTTGCATCTGAATAATAACTTTTTGCAGTGACAAAAATAAATGGTTAAGCTTAATTGTTGCTTTTAGTGTCATAACATTTTTATATTGTACATACATTTGGCAACTGTTGAACGAACCAATTGAGCAATGGGGAAAGGAGCCTGTTTATCTCTTATTATAACAAGTGTCCTATTTTATTTTGTAAGTATTTTTTTGCGTTTTTATGTGTTGGTGAATACATTTATAAAATAATTCCCCGGCATTTTCTTTATATGACAGTTGTTTTTCTCCTTAAAAACTTTTCATGGCTATGATTTATAATAAAAGTAAAATTCGAAATCCAAGCGTAAGTGAAATCAATATTTTAAAACTATCGATTACAAAATTTCGAATAGTTCTTAGTTTTATTTTCCTAAAACTGTATTAAAATTAAAAATTATAAAATAAAGCCGTGTTTTAACGGCTTCAGAATTTTTACCATAATTACGAGTACCTACCTACTTTTGAAAGTTTTGAATATTTAAACTGTGTTTTTATATAAGTATAACATTCCATTAGAACAGAAATTTCAACATTGGAAATGCTTTTTGTGCTGTGCTTTGTCCATGAAATGGTTAAAACCTCAGTAATGACCTTTGTGACGGCCATAAAAGCTATGAAAAAGTACTGAACATGGCGTATAATGACAACTTGAATATCATGTTTACTATCTAAAGTCTAAAGAGAAAGATAATATTGAAAAATCAAAATCTACAGTTTAAAAGTATATAGAAGTTTTTTTTAGTTTAGTTAATTAGGCCCGATTTTAACAATTTAAAGACTATTTTTAATCAATAGTTTTAGGCTGGTAGTGTTTTGTTTTAAACAGTTTTTAGTGAATCTCAATATAAATTTAGTTAGTTTTCTCGAAAAACTATGTCGTGTAAAGAACAGAAGAGATTTTCCCACTTTTCTGTTGTTTTATACATCAGTATGTCCCTGGATTGACTTCTCCATGTAAATGATTACCTAAAAATTTGTCTCAACTTAATTTCTTATTTATTAAGCCAGGCTTTTCTGAAAACTGGCATTGAGCAGATTTATATCGCCAGATAAAAACCTTGTCCGTTCTTAATTCAGCAAAGTGTTCTATAAAAATTCATTCACAAGGAAAACTTGCATGGTGCAAAATTTTAGGTAAATCAGTGGTTTAAAAAGTTTTCTGAAAGACTCACCATGAGTTAATTCAAAAGGTCCTGCATTATGTGTTTGCTACATAAATATCTATTGTATTTGCTATATTATGGCTATCTTGATTTTTAAAAATCTTAAGTATGCCTAAAATTAATTTGCATGCAAGCAAGGCTTACTACAAGCAATTGATTGAAGGTCACAAATTTTCAGTTGATTATACACCTCGATAACTCAATTCAGGGACACATTGTGCCAGTGTAAATAAATAATATTTCGTTAACAGGAAATTTCGGCACAGTCTCATACAAACTTTTGGGTGAAGAGATTTGAAATGTGTCCAGTAAATGGTTCGGTGGCATTTTATGGTAGAGTCACAACTGAAGGTTCAAAGCAATACTTGCATATGAATTTGACTTCTTCTATACCCGTCGATGCTAATATTGGAGTGAGTTTCTAATATAGGGGGTTTCACGTCAATTTTCGTTTAAATTATGGTACTGTTCATGGCGTAGATTATAGTTTTTGGATTAATAAAGCGGCCAAAAAGAAAAGCTCATATACCGGGTGTAACAAGATCATGGTACACCCCACTTTTTTCCTTTGGTTTTCAAGATAAATGGTTGAAATTTGGACTAGAACAAAATTGTATTTTCTTATTTCCTCTTAGCTGTAATTTTAATTGTATGTATCGCAGATTTTAATAAGGCACATGAATAAATTCCTTATTAATTTAAATGAACTTTATTTGCTCATAAATCACATAATTTGGTATTTTCGACGTGATTTCGATTTTTCTAGTATTACACGGCTCAATTAGAGTAAATCGGAACAGTCATGGCACACTTAAATAGATAACCAAAAATTAAATTAAAATAAATATTGAAGACTGAAATGTCACTTATGTGATATCACTGGATTAAGAAAGTTATGCAGAATTCAAAAATGCATTAATATATAGGGTATTCCATTTAAAAATCAAAAGTTAGTGTCACTTCCGGTGAAACTGGAAATGGAGAAAAATCATTTAATATGTCAAAAAGGGACGTTTATTATGTGTATAGGATGTTCAAAATTTCAAGCATTTATCTTGAAAACCAAAGAAAAAAGGGGGTGTACGATGACCTTGTTACACCCGGTATAGACATATTCCGAATCATTCTCCAATACTGATTATAATAATATGGCAATACTGAGCTTTTATGTGTATATTTTAATTTAATTACTGAACTATTAACGAAAGTATTCTATAATTCGATTCTATACAACCGGAAGTCATTTAAAAAGCAAATAATTTATTTCAATTTTGGACTAACGTACCATCGGGAGCAATTGAAAGTAAAATACTGATTTTAACTTTAGAAATGTTACAATGTGATTTTTTAAAAACTCAATTGCAGCAGGCCGTATTCTGACTTAATACAGACAGTTCTAAGGTTATTAAGACAGAATACGGCTTGCTGCAATTGAGTTTTTAAAAAATCACATTGTACTTAGTAGTAGTGTCCGCTGCTAAGTAACTACTGAAACTATCAAAACTGCCTAATTATTTAAAATGTCACGTTTGGCGCAACGTCAAAAAATGCGAGTAGTAACTCTTCTTGAAAATGGGGCCTTACAAAGAGTATAATCAATGATGTGAATATTAGCAAAACTGCCTCTGTTCATGGCGATGGTTTTCATTTGCATCTAAATTTCAGCAGTATTAATTAATTGAAAATTATAATATAAAACAAAGCGTTTTCAATTCTTATAATGTTAGTGACATCAATTTAATAAACAGCACATTTTTAAATAATATTATATTTATTATCAAGAATATCATTCACTCAGCCAAAAAATTGACAAAAAATAGAATGCCGTGGTTAGTGTCGTTTACTTTCAATAATTGCTCCCGATTATCATGATGTTCTAGATTAACCTGCATAATTTGGGCTACTTCATTTATGAACACCTTGTAGGGTGATTATTTTAAATAACTTTTACATTAAAATAGAAGGGTCGAAGGGTGTATACTGTATAATCTCTAAATTTTTCAGATGATCTTAGATATCGAGACTTCGCTTAACAACAAAACTTTTCTCCCACTTTTTACAATACGTGAAAAAGATTTTTGTAAAGCGTTTAATAAATACCTTGGAGAATTTTGGTACGATATCGAACGTGCTGCCCAAGTTCCACCAGGAGTTTGTCCTATACGTGAGGTAATACTGAATGTAAATAAATTTGGTTTTTAAAGCTGAATTACTTATACTGTGTGTCCCAGAAATCAGGTAAAGCGGCATTTTGGTTGTTTGTTTAGTAGTTGGGCGAAGTTTAGAATGTGGGTATCAAGTATCGTAAAAGTTCGCGGATTGCTTTGATTATTTATCTATTTGGAAACTCTAAAACTACAATTTTCCTTATATTTGAAAAAAGATTGTCAGATTGTTTCCTCGTTAAAAGTTTCAACAACCTGAATGGAGAATCGAACCTTAGAAAGTTGGTTTATAAAGCACCTGCATCCATGGGAGGTCTTAATATACTTGATTTTGTTTTTTTAAGTCGTCATTTGTATATGAAAGTTCGATCTGTGAATTATGCATGACAGCCCAACTGGGCACTCATAATGCCGACACTCCGACACAGTTTTAATAGTTACTAGTTACTGAATGTTAGTTACGAGTACTATAAAAACTAGTAGCATAAAGTCTGGAGGCACAGTGTATATTATTATGTTTACTATTAGAGTATGAATATAATCAACAACAGAGTGTCTTGTTGTAGGGAAGATATCGTGTTAACCACGTGCTCCTGGATTTTCGCAAAATGGCTCTTCAAACATTTCCTTTCGGAACACTCAGACTTATTTTTAAGGCAAATGATAGAAGAAACACCCGTATTCATTTTTGCGTTATTTTAGAAGTTTATAACGCACCACAGTAATCAAGTATGTGACAAGATGTATAAGTGTTATTTGTGTTATTTGTTGTTTAAACGTAAAACGATAATTTTGAATTGTATTTGTGCAATGTTTTTAGTTTATGATTGTAATGAACAATAAACTACATGCAGGATTAACTTAGCCTTTAATGTACGTATAGACGAGGGCGCCGAACTTGAAATGCAACTTTGCATGTAATTCGCAGATGAACTTTTGGTTCACTACGAACACGCGCTGCGCATCGACACTGCGCCGAGCAATTTATTCCTTTGTGTTCGCGTCAAAAACCGACAGAAAATGGTTCGTTGCGCGCCGTCCACACGAACAAACAGTATGTTCGTTTCGTGTTCGGCAGGCTCGTCTATACGCACCTTTAGAAACTTATCTTTGAGTATCCCACCTCTTAAATGTTTTCCCTTAAAACACTTAAATAGGTTTGAATGTTGAAAGTAGAGTGTATTTGAACTAATCGCTGAATTCTACTGATAAGAAATGGTTTTGTCGTTTTTGAAAATAAAGGTTTTGAAAATAGCAGATTTTCAATTTCACCCTATAACTGGTTTAAGAAGTGGCGAATCAAAGCTTGGAAGGTAAGGAAAGGTAGGCGGTTGTTGCAGGCGCTTTCTACACCACTCCACACGTATAGCGTGCGAAACAACCGTGGTATAAAAAGCGACTTAGGACGCCTTAACCCACTATGTTGCCGGTCATGCTCCCTCGTGGGGCGTTAGTGCCAATACCTTTACCTTTACCTTTAATTGTCTAACGAAGGCTTCATATTGATGTCGCCTGAGTAACAGTAGATTGCTGCTACCACTAGTGAACGTTTGTTGCGTTAGTTACAAACTTTTCGATTTCATAGTAGGATAATTTGTTGTTGATGATTGTAGCAGAGCCAGCGTGAGCTATATTATCCGGCTGATTGGTACAGTATGTTGTGTATTTGTGGATATTAAAATAGCATCTTTCTGTGAAATGAGTTTTTGAAACCAACAGAATGTCGATTTTTATCCTTTAAGGAATAGCTCGACTTCTAGCCCATTTGCATCCCATGATATTCGAAGGGAGTCCCTTTGTTAATTAGCTTGGTAAATAAATTTTACATTATGATATTCTAGTTCATATTTGTTCAAATTTGGATAGAAGCTGGGATAATGCGATGTCATTCTTGTCACCTCCTTGAATCTGAACATTTTGTTGTTAACCTGCTACGATATTTGAGCAGCTAGTAGGGTTAATACTAGAAATATTTGTGACGTTTGGTGCAGTATCTGAGGCACCAAATGTTGATACAGTGCGAGTTCTTGATGAAACGACTGATTTTCCTTTACTGAATTCCAATTATTGCTGATTTGCTTGACATCCCATTGTAATTGGCGGGGTGTGGACCTTGGCATAAAGCACTCTTGGCAGTAGTATTTTTTGTTTTCTTTTAAAGTGTAGTAGTGTGTTCTTCACAGTCTTGTACAATACTTTTTGCTGTATCCATACATTTGATATCTCGTATACTGTATTTTTCTTCCGCGGGGGTTCCACCGGTATCTGCTGGTAGTTTAACTACTTGACTACATACACTTGTTTATTAATCGCAGCAGGTTCTAAATCAACGAAGAACATAGGGAAGGGTGCGTTATTAACTGCATGTCTTGTATTGATGATCTTGCGTACCAACTAGCTTATTCAACCCCTCTTTTATTTCTTCAATATTTACAGAATAGTTCTAATAACTACTCTATAGGCTCTATCTTTCTTGAGCTGGTATGTGTAATGTACGATCTTTTCGTTTTTAAGATATGTGATTAGTTTTTTGTATGAATGAGAAGTGTTTACGTATGTTTTTATTGTGTTATTTGCTAATGCCTTTATGCTAGATTGCTCTTTCTATAGTTTGCGCGAGATTTTCGATAGTTGGTGACGCCATATATAAATATAGGGAGACGTTTAGGTATTTTCTGTTCGCTACTACCACCTGCTTATTGGGTTCCCTTGACGGTATTGTGGCGAAGTGGGGAGTTGGTTATTGTTAGTCATTAAGATAAATAAGTTACTTTAATAATTTAGGTAGAATCTTTGACCAACTTGAATGTTGCTTGGCTTTTTACGAGAGGTTTTTAATCAAAGTCAAATTCAACTAACATTCATGTATTTCCTATCTGTGCTTTAGTTTTAAAAAATAATATAAATGGGTCTAAATCCCACTTCAAAGTGAATGCAAAATTATTCTAAGTTCAAATTGACACAATTTTACTCTAAGTCCAGAGTCCAAATAAATTCTTTAACAGTTAATAAACAAGTTCCATTTACATTTAAAAGTTATACAAATTTATGCTAAGCCCCAATCACATGTAAAACGACCAAGTACATGAAGCGAATTTAAACAATTTACACAAATATTTTACAAGTTCTAAATTAGAGTTAAGTTAAAATATAAAACAATCTTATATGTATGCAACCCCCTTCTTTCAATATTCAGTATCTTATCTTAGTCGCGTGGGTAGTGCAAAACTACATACAAGCACGCACAAGGTGTCAGGTTTCACCGTTCATTGTACTTCCATATACATGGATTAAAAGATGCAACCTTGACACAGCGCCTGCGGCTTTACCAGTGCATACCCTGATCGAATGACGTCATATCAACGGCACGTGTCTTCAGATCTTATAGTTTTGATATTTTTACATTAGTCTTTGTTACAGTATTTTCACTAGCTAGCACTCAGTTTAGCAAATTTTTGATTTTCTTGTAGTTTCGCAGGTTTTAAGATAATTCTTTTGCGTTTTTTGACCCGTTGTCAGTCACATATTTACTAGTTCTTCCTCTTCGGTTTCATCAGTGCCAGGCGTGGCTCGTCTTTAAAAGCTGCAGAGCTGCAGAACCACCAAAAATATAATTAGAACGATATTTATTAATATATGTATTAATAAAATAAAATAATACATTTTGCACAGTCTCTCCGATGCCGTCTTGTAATGTTACTTTACATATAAAAATTGATGAGTCAGTTAACCAAATGAATAATATTTAGTAAATGGCGCATACGCAGCGTTTACGAAATAGCTGTCTTATTTGGAACTGCGACCGAGAATGACGCGAAAATCTGCTTGTTCGGTAGACATCGCTGCTATGCGATGGGGCTCGAAGTTAAGGTAAGATTGAGCTGCAGATTTTTCAGCTCTATTTATTGAAACGCTGCCCTTTAGATGTGATTTTGTACTATTCTGACTGACATTACATTTTTTTATGTATGATTATGTTTACAAACATTTCTTAAATGGATGAAATATTTAAATTAAAGTAAAGTAAGTTCTGTGTACTTAATTATAAAGAACTATTAATGATAAAGGAGCAAGATCGTCCTACATTAAAATTAAATATTGAAAATTTTAGCAGTACCTAGTCGAGAAAAATGCACCTTCTTAAGGATATATATTTAAGGATCGACTAGGTTTGTAGTTGTAATCGGAAAAATGCTTTATTTAGTTTTCCACATTATTTTTTTATCCGGTCAAACTGATTGCGATGATATCTATCACAAGCAACCAGCCGTTTTTGTAATGTGTTAATTTATTGTCAGAGTTGGATAAGAATTTTCATGTTAGATTATTATTATATTATTATTTTGATGCAGAACACTCAAAAGTAATGGGTACGAGCCGCCACTGATCAGTGCCTATTGGCTCACTGATATCAGTTTGTTGAAGGTAGCGCCAAACACTGTCTGCACGGCATTTACTCCAAACAATACCTATATACCAGCGTCACCACATAGACCAAAATTATATAACATCGATTCCATATTTTGGTTATGTAACTACATATACACCAGCATTTAGTCAAATTTCTAAACTTTAACAAACCGATTATTATATTATTATTGAATAAGTTAATCTGCGGTATGGCAATTTTTGAAACTCATTCTTCACGTAAAATCTTGGTATTGAACATTGAAATATACAAGAAGATGTTCGGGAATGCTTCGGAAAATTAGTGTCTGCAGAATTTTAAAAATAAAATCTGACAAATCGTGAAACTAGCACAAAAGAATGACATGATTTATTAACAATATATTAATAACAGCATTTACGATGAAAAATAAATTATAAAATAGAAATCAAGCTATAAACAGAATATAGGTTTTCATGGCAATTCAAAAACTCACGCTAGGTTTAGATGATATATATATATTATCAAATTCCTTTTTACCGTTAGGTGTAAGGTTAGGTTTAGATGATACGCCTCATTATTATGGTATTCTATTCAATCAGATAACTTATTTTGAATTTTTAAAATGACAGTTTGAACAAAAAATAGTTTAATACAATAGCAAAGTTAATGAAGGTCGAAATAAGTTCGTTGTTTATCTGTGCTGCAGATTTTTATCTACGGTAATTTATGTATATTCGAATTTGCTTTTTCTATTAGATATACAGGGTGCGACATATTCCATCAAAATGTTATTAAGAAAAGTTGTGCGTATTGAGTTTTACATGTTCGAAAATTTGTTTTAAAGATACAGGGTGTTTTAGAGAATGTAGCAGCTACCTCTTTTATTTTTTAAGTCTAAGAAATTGAATATCATATATTTTCATGTATTTTAAATCGTTCTTTATTGCTGTTTGTATTAATATAGCATTCGTTATAAAGATTTTCCTTTATAATTATTGAATATAATTAACATTATTACTGCTGTTACAAACCTATAAAAGTGGCAGTCTAACTAAAAAACCAAATAAGTTTTTCGTTTGTCTTCTTTTAGCACTTTTAAACATTTCGTTTACTCGCAAAAAATTAAGCAGAAGTCGAGTTGCCATTAAATATTACAATAGGATTGGTGTATCTACTGTTTTATAAACAATATGAAGTGCATACTGTCAGGCTTCATAAGTGATTATAAATGTTTATAGTTCCAAATTCTTCAAAATAAAGTTTATCTACGAATCCAGTAAACTTTTGAGCAGTAAACTATGAAGTATTAAAGAAAATTAAGATTTATAAAGGCGTAGACTCTTATCTCTAAAACAATTTTAGGATAATCTTGTCCTTTTTTCAAAATACATAGATATGCAAAGAAGTTCGTTGACGCAGTCATAAGAGCGTTGGGCTCCTAGCTAGGAGTCTTGGGTTCGAATCTCACGCAGTGGTAGGATTTTTACAAACAATTCTTCGTTGTTCGAGGTCAGTACTTCAGCGAGTAAAGTCTGTAATAAGACACACATACTAGACACTTAATACATGGTCACAAACTCTGCAAAATGCAACGGGAAACCACTGCAGAGAACATATTTCCCTGGTGTAATGGGGATATAACAAAGTTCACGACGACAAGTCGTTTAAAAATGTGACTTTAATCACCTTTGCTAACGTCCTGAAAAAGGATATGGCACTAAAAAGAAGACGTTTATAACAATTTATTGTTGCAATTTCGTTAAGCACATTGTATATTTAAAGTTATTTTAAAATATGCAAGTTATCAAACTGTGTAACTTTGATAATATCATTTCAATCGTATTTGGTAACAAACACGATATTAAAAAATATAAACCGTCAGGACACCCTGTATATATTTGAATATATTGTATTACATTGTTGAGGGTCGCCAACTTTTATGTTTTGAGGTATGATGTTCAGACAATGGATTGGCATATTATATGAATCAGTCTAACTTAATTTACTTTTATGGAAGTTTCGGTAAAGTGTGAGGCTCTGGCCTAATATAAAACTGATTAAAATGACGTTTGTTTTTAAATTCGTAATTTTGTATTTTATTACGTTTCGATCTGTGAGTATTTACGTACGTTTTAAAGCTTTTTAAAGTCATTTATTGCCTGTTTGTGATGATTTGTAATATTTAAAGACATTTAAGTTTTACATTAATTTATTTTAGTAACAGCTGTTTGATCTATTGTTTTCATTCCTTTTACTTTTGAATTATTTAGCGTATTTATTTTATTTTTTAGCCCTTTCATTTTATTCTTCTACTAATTGTGTATTATCAGCCATAATTAGGATTTTCTAAATTTTTTGCATCATCAGAGACTTTATTTTTTAACTTTACTTGGGTCTTTCCGCAAATTAGTTGCTTTTTATTTTGTGAACTATTTTTATTTTGTTTTCTATTTCTTCCTGTACTTCTATTTATTCTGGATTATCAGTAATTAGGATTTTCTAAGATTTTCTTGGATCATCAGCGATCTATTCTTTTTTATTTTTACTGGTGCCTTTCTGCAGGTTTGTTGCTTCATGGCTTTTGTATTAGTTTTGGGATTAAATAATAATTACTTTCATAATTGTGGTTCTTTTACGTAGTGGCATGTTAACCAAACTGTTTCGGAAGTTGTGGTTATATTTTATTTCTTCTGCAAACAATTCATCTGTTGTTAAAAATCCAGAATTTTCTATCGTAGCACAATATTACCTTATACTTGTCACAATCTAATCTATATGTATCCAGAGAATAGATGAAAAGTCTAAAATACTTTATAATATTTAACCAATTTAGTTTTCTTTTAACAGGAAGTTTCCGCCCAGTCCCATACAAATTTCTGGGTTCAACGTGCTAAAATTTGCGAAATGAATAGCACAACAACTTTTAATGCAGGAGTTGTAACCGAAGGTGACAAACAATATATGGATTTTAATTTTATATCGCCGTTTCCCTTAGATGAAAATACTGCTGTAAGATTTCTAATTTTCACTTAAAATGATAATGCTAAATGAATTGTAGATGGTCGCAGTTATTGAATCGTTATATTCCAATAAAACAGCTCTACCACTTTTTACAATACGCGAAAGAGACTTTTGCAAAGCTTTTAATAAATACCTTGGTGAATTTTGGTATGATATTGAACGTGCTGCTCAAGTTACACCACGAGTTTGTCCTATACCACCGGTAAAGTTAATTGTTAATTTAATAATTTATATAATCAAAATAATTTCAAAATAAGGAAGTTACTCGAGTTTTTGTTATATTTCAGGGTAGATATCACATACACCATATGTTTCTTGACTTTAAAAAGTTAACTCTTCAAACATTTCCTTTTGGAACGTTAAGATTAACCATTAGAGGCATTGATAAGAGAAATAAACAGGTTTTCATGTGTCTTATTCTAGAAGTTAACAATAGGTTGTCTTAAATGACAACGGCTACTTGCTCACCTTTTTGTGTTTTGGTGTTTTCAATAACATTACAATGTATTAATAAAAACCTTTCTCGTAGTAAGTAGTTTTGATCTCTTACAATCTAACAACTAAATGGTTAATATTTTAAACCAATAAAAGATAAAGAAAGGGCACATCTCATATTCCCTTCCCATTTTCACCTAGCTATAGGTAGTGCAATAAAAATTGCGTCAACATGTAAATAAAAGCAGATGGTTTGACGTTTGAACGTTTAAATTTTATTTATCTATACAAAAACATGGTGGATAATTCGAGCTGTACATTTAGATTTTAGCTTTATTCTGCGTTTTTAACAGTAAAATTAATTAAATTATCTTACTTATCTAATTCTTTGTCATTCGACACTCACAAATTAACGTCAAATTAGTTCTCATATCCTGCTAGTAAGTTAATGTCAATCGATCCGGAAAAAAAATATTGCCAACTGAAGCTGAAGCATTTATTGATCGCTGTGTATCTCATGCGTTTACCAATGAGTAGTTAATGTCAATTTTCAGAAAGTCAAGAAAGTTCTACATTGAGCATGGCAACTTAGTTGCCGAAATACGTATTTGTTTACTTTGATTTTTATTTTTGTTGTTTTCAGGGAATCTGACGTTATGTAAAGTAGTATCGTTGATCTGTACCGTTTGTTTACATTCTAGCTCAATCTTTTTAATATCAAAAATCAGAAAAACATCTATTGTTGTCTGTTTTTTTACTGTAATATACACTACAAAAACTAATGACTTAGTTATATGTTATGGTGTTTCTGATAAAAATCAGTAGTTACAAAAATGTAATATTTAAGCATTTAACCTTTGTAAGTTCAGAATAATAATTAATCCCGTTGAAGGTTGAACTAATAGAAAATTGTTATTTATAGAGACAATACATGTATGAGAGTATCAGCATGGTGATAGATTATTTATAATCGGAAAAGCTAGAAAACACACCGAAATTTACTATTATTGGAACTTTAATAAATATTTATATGCAATTATATTGTGTTTAAACAACATGACTTATATTTACAAAAACAAAAGTAAATGTTAATCATTTCGACTTTACTATGAAATTCCTAAGTTTTACCAGAATATTTCTGAGGGTATCCACGAATTCCCTCGCCCCTTCTTGTCTTGGAATAGTCTCCTTTAAAACTATTTACCTATTTCTATTATTTTTATGTCATTGATAATTACTTGACATCTTTCAAAAGTGTGCAGATTGTAATTTAAAATATTGCAGAAAGAACATATTTTGTAATCATTTTATTGCTTAAGAATTTTTTCTTATTATTATTAAAATATAATACAGGTTTCACAATAAAAAAATATAGTTTTTAATTTGAGAAGCAAGTTT
Source organism: Melanotus villosus (assembly GCA_963082815.1). Taxonomy (NCBI): domain Eukaryota; kingdom Metazoa; phylum Arthropoda; class Insecta; order Coleoptera; family Elateridae; genus Melanotus; species Melanotus villosus. The sequence goes on along the minus strand of OY720421.1, from coordinate 9,362,493 downwards.
TACAGACTAATAACTGAACTATATGTAGTGAAGGAAGGAGTTTATATGCAAACGATAGGGCCTTAGAGCAAACATAAACAAAATAATGACAACGGAATTTATAGATTTTGCAGCAGACAAAAACCTGGTGATAAGCAGTACACCGTTATACTGTTCGGACTAAAAGAGATACATAAAGGAACATGGGCCCATCCTAATAGTGCAGTGGCGAATCGGATGACATTCGCAATATAATAACAAAAGTTTTCGTGATGCTGACGCAGCTTCGGACACTAATACAGGATATAAACAAAGTCCAACAAGAATATATCTCAGCAAGAACAAAAATTTTAAGTTAACAAGTTGCAGAAAGAACGCAGGCAATAAGGAAATAGAGATGCAATTAAAGAAAAATGAAAAAACCACAAATATGGAAGGGAATTGGAAACAGTTAGAAGAAACGACAAAAAGAGCAGCACTTGCAATAGTTCCACCAAGAAAAACAACTAAGTTAAAGAGTTGGTTTGAGTGTCAGGAATGAAATGCTGATTATAAATGCCGAGGAAAATACGAAAATGTATATGGAACAGAGGAAAGAGGCGAAGAAAATTTACAAACGTAAAAAATAAAATTAGAATAAGAGAAGACAAAATCAGAAATAAAGGAATCAGGAATTTCTATCAGGATATAAAAAGGCAAAGGCAACCAGGCTAGCACTACATTCTGTAAAGATATGCAGAGGAATCTACTAGGTGGGGAGAACAACAGAATATAGAGATGGAAGGAATTTGTCGAGGATCTACTGAATAAAAGCGGATTCAGAGCTAACGAGAACAATAATTACATACGAATAGAGAAAGAATAGGTACTAAAACTGCCGACTAAAGAAGATATAGTTAGTTATAGAAAACTGCAGGCGAGAATGGGATTGTCGCAGAAGTGATATGATGGCGAAAAGTTGTATGAAAAGATAGGAATTTATCTTAAGAATATGGGCAGAAGAAAAGGAACCAGAATTATGGTAAAGAGCAATACTACACCCCGTTCACAGAAAAAGGTGGCAGACTGACATGCGAAAATTATCGATGTACTATGTTAGATAATGGCTAATATACATATATAATACAAAAGACACTTAATATTTATGCAGAATACGGATTTATAAACAATAGATTTGTGACAGACCACATATTTGTTTTGAGGCAAATTTAAGATCATTTCTGCGCACATAATAAGATTGGGTACCTATACAGGGTGGTCACTTTTACAATGTACACCATTGGGATCTTGAAAACGGTAAGAGATACAGGGTTGGTTAAATAGGGAAAAAGTTGCGCCAATTTAGGCTCTTTAAAGAATTGACGAGCAATCGGAGATATCTTTTGTAGTTTCTGAATTATCCTGAAAAAACTGAAAAGTTGCGTTTTTTTGTTTCTTTAATAATGAAATTTTGTGTGTTTACATAATTAAGCAAGGGCTATCTATTACACTCCTTAAAAATTTTCTAGGCAAACTAGATAGTTGGGTTTTCACGGGTAACTTTTGATTTTCTTATGGCCGCCATATTGGATTTTTATACCAAAAGGTGCAGAGATAAATTACAAATTCATCCATGTATCACACATGATCAAAAAAATTTAATGTAAGTCAGGTGCGTTGTCCAGCAAGATCCCCTTGCTTAAACCAGAAGGGTAACGCTGACTTGGTCGGCTTTCGGAAAACTCCAATATAATGTTTAAACATCCTAGTATGTCCATAAGCCTGAAACGAAAGGTATACGAAGCTTGCATATTAGCAGTCTCAACTTACGGTTTGGAAACCGCCACATTAACAAAAAGAACAATGCAACGAACAATAGACGAAGGATGCTTAGGGTCAATCTGAGAAACAGACTGCGAAATGAGACCATTAGACAAAGAAGTAGAGTCACGGATATCATAGAACATGTCGCACAACTTAAATGGAAATAGGTTGGTCATGTAGATCAGACAACAACAAATGGATGAAAAAGTTAATCCAAAGAGATGGCTAGATGACATAGAAAGAACAGAAGGCAACCATTGGTAACAAACAGCTCAAAACAGAAACGCATGGAAGAGAGTAGAAGAGGCTTATGTTCTGCAGTGGACAGCAAATAGCCGAGGAAGAAGAAGAAGAAGAAGAAGAATAAAGATGATGTTACATAACACAAAAAGTTTTGTAAGGATAAACGGTAAAAAATCTTGTTTCTTTAAGGTAGAGAGAGGACTAAGGCAAAATCACTGCTATTGTTCAACCTGGCATTAGAAAAAGTGAGAAAGGATAGTCGGATAAGCACGACTGGGATTAAAAAAAACTGATTGCGAGGTTATATGGGGACTGGACATTAGTGATAACAAATATATGAAAGTGGGAAAAGTGAACAACCTATTGGGAGTGCTGGACATAATGTAGAAATAAAGGAAAACCAAATAGTGTCCTTCGAGAAAGTATGCAGTTTTATTTACCTAAGCGCATTAGTAACGTAAAATGGTGACGTGTGACAGTACAAAGAAATAGATGGAAGAATAGCACCAAAAACAACCAAAGTGTGGCACGTTAGCTATCAGTGTTCTATTCAAAATTGGTAGTAGCAAAACATAGATCCTGAACATAAAAGAACAAGAACAACTACAGAGATGGGAGAGGAAAATATTGAGAAGGACTTTTGGAGACCTACAAGGAGCAAGGTGGAGAAGAAGAACCAACTAGAAGATGATGGAGATGTATAGAGAACCAGAAGTAGTAGAAGTAAGTAATAAAATTACAAAGACTACGATGGCTAGGCCACATATGTATACAAGAGTTCCCTCGCAACGAAAAAACAACAAAAGTTATGTTGCGTCTAGGGTTGATAGGAGGTAAAAGAAAAGGCAGGCATAAGAAAAAGTGGCCGGAAGCAGTGGAAGGTGAGATATGAAAACTCGGCATACAAAATTTGACAGTGCTTGCCACGGACAGAAAGCAGTTGTTAACCAAGCCCTAGGCTTAAAAGGCATGTGGAACTAACATAAACGTTACTACTAACATAAAAAGGTTACATTAAATATATTCAAAGCATCTTCCTGTTTATTATTTTTTTCCTTGATTTATTCAAAATAATATGAAAACCCCTATTTGATTCGATCAGGAAAGCGATTCAAATCTTTATTTTAAGGACAAAGTGAAAATAAAATAAAATAAAATTAGGTATTTATAAATTATTCTCAAAACACAATCTGATAAAAACTGTTATCTGACCTACCATCTTCTTTTATACGGGAGGTTTCTAACCTTTACACAGACAAACTTCTACAGAACCTTTTCAGGCAAACTTTTGACCTGATTTACCTCTAACCAAAAATGCACTTTGCAAAACTATGACTACTGAAAATTTGTTCTAAAATTTCAAAAAAATTTATTATCTCCAAAAGCAGGTATAAAGGTTATGAAGAAAGTATTTATCAAAAGGGTCATTTTGGCAAAAAAGTGAAAGTATCGCTCGACTGAAAGGGGTTTCTGGGGGTTGGGGGTTAGTTTAACGCCTTGGAAAATTTTTGTGTGTAAGAATAATCTAAGTTCAACTGCATCCGTTTATACATTATGCATTAAGAAAATGTTTTTGTCTCCTGCCATTTTTTTCTTAAATCCAACGGTATTCCACTAAATAAGCAAACACTAAATTAATGGTAGTGAAAACCCTATCAATAAAACATCTAATTAAGTTGCCACGTTATTAATAAACAAAACTCAGTTTTATTTTTAACAGAACGACTTCCGGATTGAAACCGTGTCATGTTTGAGACAAAAGTACTCAACGTTTCGCCCAATTTCTTAAGGAGCTTCTTCAGGAGAAGGGGGCACTAAAAGAGCACGGTAACTCTTGCAGCAAGAGAAAGAAGGGAACGGTAACTCAACTTGTCAACCAAGCCAGAGGCGAAACCCTTTTGAGGAAAAACAGAAAAGGCAGTGAATTTATACCGACTGTGCTCCGCAAAAGTAACGGACGACAATGATTGGTTGTCTCAAACATGACACGGTTTCAACCCGGAAGTCGTTCTGTTAACACTAACACTGACCGTGAAAGTATTCGAATTCATCAGTTTTATTTTAATCAAAGCATACACCAAAAACGCTTAATTCTACCAAAGTTGCTCAGACTGGCCTCTTTGTTCTTGAAAATTTGGAATTTTACAGCGATTGGCCGTAACTCCTCAAAAGTGGATTTTAAGATACAGGCAAATCAGGTGAAAATGCTCTCATTTTGTTGTCTAAAAGATGCCCTGTAAAAATTATTGTCGATATAATTTACAGACCCTGTATAATGCTATTTGATATTAGTAGAGAGAATAAATTAAAATATTTTTTCAAATAATAGTTGCATGGTGTCCAATACTAATTCATCTATTTAACAAACGAATTTATTTAAAATTTTCTTTTCCGTAGTTTGTCTAATGGTCTAATGCAGCATCCCAACATACTTTTAACATGCATGAAATACCCATATATTTACGTCATACGAGTAATGATAGATAGAAAACTTGTTTTGTTAGCTGATAAAAACATGTTATCATTGGCACGATCAAAGAATTTCAATGACAATAAAACAACTAAAACATTATAAAAACTCAGTATAAAAACAATACTTCTCCGCGGCCGTACAATGTATTTAGTGGAATTTATAATTCTTTTCATTCTTGTGGGTATTTTTTATCCGTTAGAAGTTTCAATTTTGATTTACTGTTAACAATTTCAGCAAAAATCAGTTGCCCAGTCACACACAAATTTCGCAATAAATCGCTTTGAGATATGTGTTAAAAACAGCCCGGTAACCTTTTTCGGAAATATTACAAAGGAGAACAACAATCAGTATTTGGAGTTCAATTTGACTTCGCCGATACCACTGGATAAAAACGTTGCTGTGAGTGTTCTTTAAGTAAATAAAAAATTGTACAAGTCGTATTTATAACCAGTGTTCCAAATTAAATCTAAATTCTACTAAAATTTTACGAATTACTGTTTATGAATATAGTCGTAAGTATTTATTACTTATTAAAACTTAAAAAAAAACTTTCAGTTTTGCTGCGATATTGAAACAATGATAAACGAAGTATTTCTACCCCTTTACACAATTCGTGAAAATGACTTCTGTAAAGCTGCAAACAAATATGGTGGAGAGGTTTGGTATGATGTTGAACGTGCTGCCCAATTAATACCTGGACGATGTCCAATACTGGCGGTAAAATTTTTATTGTGTAAGTTAATTGTGAAATACGTTCGTTTTATTGTAGGGACGATACCATGTACATCACATGTTGCTAGATCCCAGAAAGTTAACCCTTCAAACTTTTCCTTTTGGAACACTTAGATTTACAATTAAAGGGATAGACAGGAGGCAAAACCAAGTTGTTTTTTGTCATAAATTGGAGGTTGAAAATAACTCATTTTAATGCTTTTAAAATTTAAAAATAACGAGTGTTCAAAAAACATTTGTTTTCTGAAGTTTCACCTTGGAGCTCAGATTGAATTTATATTGATAATGGTAAGTATCTGCACTATGTAACCACTCGAGAGATGACTGATGATAATGAAATGAAAAAGAAGAGCGATTGAGGATCTTAAGAAGTTTTTTGAACATTTGTTAAACAAACGTGTTGGCTGTAGTTTGAGTTTAAAAGTATACTGTAATAAGAAATTTTATGAAACAATAAAACCGCTACAAATAAAGGCTTTCTCTATAGCCCTCATTTGTCCATTTTTTAATACATGCATCGGTCTCCATCTGATCCGGTTGTTTGCCACTCTGAGCCGTGGTAGTCCCTTGATGTCGTCATACCATCGTTTACGCGGCATTTTCTGCCTCTGTTACCCAATCATGGCCTCCACTGTATAGTGGTGTTCGATCACCTTTTGTCTGTATACCTGACCATATGTCCTGCGTAGTCCCATATTAATTCTGCTGTTCGTTGCACTATGCCCGTCACCCCAGTTACTCTTCTTATGTTTTAGATTCCCATGTGTGTGTAACCCTTAATTTGTTAAATATTTGTCGGATGAATCCCCAAGTTAGTGCGCCGTGTGTTATTACTGGAAGTATGCACTGATCGAAAACTCTTGTTTTTTGTTTTTCAGTAGGTGGCTGAGTTTTCCAAATGCTACACATCCTAATCTTCTCTTCTGCTCAATTTCTGTTATCTAATTTTCTTTTCCCAATTTTAATTTCTGTCCTAGGTATACACGTAAAGTTTCATTCTTTATTTTTATTTGATGGTCTTTTTCACACATGACTTTAGTATTCTTTAAGTTTCTTTATTTCTATTTTATTTGCTTCCTCCTCTAATTCTATCAGCATGGTTTCTAAGTCTTCTTTATTATCGGCTAATATGACGACATATTCTACGTATCTTCGATTGTTTAGTCTTACGTCATTCATATTTATCCCTTTAATATTCCAATCCAATTTTTTAAACACGTCACCAACGATGGCATGCATAGTTTCGGAGATATCGTGTCTACTTGCCGTATTTCCCTTTTTACTGGTATGGTGTTTACATTTTCATGCAATTTAATGACTTGTCATTATTGCACAATACCCAACAAAGTCGAACGCCTTTTCAAAATTCACAAAAGCATGAGTAGGTGATTGCACGTACTACAATCGGTTCTAAATCCTCACTGCTTTGATATACATAATATAGGTTTTTTTGTTAATCTGTTGAGGAAATAAAAATGAATAGGAAATTACACACAACAATGAATTATGAAAAGTTCTACAAAGACTTGTATAGCTCAAAAGTAGATAAACAGGATCAAAGATAAAACCAAAAACGAAAAGTAATGAATGTAAAATCTCCCTGAAATAAACGAAGAAGAAATAAAATCAACGACAAATAATAAAAGCCCAGGTGAGGACGGCGTATTAGCAGGATTATTAAAAGAAGGAAGAGTCGAAACTATAGATAAATTATACTAATTATTCAATAAGTGTATTCAGGAACAAGATATCCCCGCGCAATGGTAGTATAACTGTACAAAAAAGGAGGCAGGAAGAACTTAGAAAATTATAGTGCCATAAGTTTATTATCTCAGATGAAAGTAGGACTCAAAATGAATATAGACAAAACCAAGGTAATGTCGAATTGTGACGATGCAGTGCACGTAAAAGTATCAAACAAGGTAATAGAAGTAGTAACTGAATATATATAATATATCTAAGCCAAAAGCTAACTACAATGGATGCCCCTCAAATAACCGAGATAAATTAAAGAATACGACTTGCATGGGCAACGTACGGAAAACTAAGAGACATATTCAAGTCGGCAGTGTGTTCTCCCCATACTTACATACGCATCCGAAACCTGGAGCTTGGCAGAAACTAATCTAGAAAAACTAAAAATAGCACAAAGACACATGGAAAGATCGATGCTAGGGGATAGACTGAGAGATAGAAAATTAATTATCTGGCTTAGAAATAAAACTAAATTAGAGGACGTGGTGACTCGCAACGCCAAATTAAAGTGGAAGTGGGCTGGCCACCTGATGAGAAGAGAAGACAATAGGTGGAGTAGGAAAGTCACGGAAAGGAGACCGAGGACTGGTAGAAGATCTCGAGGTAGACCACGTGCAAGGTGGATGGACGATATCGAGCGAACAGCAGGGAAACAGTGGATGGGAGCTTCATTCGACAGAAGAAAATGGAAACAGCTAGGGGAGGCGTTTGTCCAAAAATGGAACAATTTGCGCTGATCAATGATGATGATGATGAAGTTACTGTAATTAGTTTGGTACGTCGCCACTTGAATATTGCTTGGCTTTTTACGAGAGGTTTTCATTCAAAATCAAATTCAACTAACAAATCATGTATTTCATATCGGTGCTTTAGTTTTACAAGATCATATAAATTGGTCCTGATTTTAAGTCAAGTTAAAATATAAATTATTACAAGCCCAGCTTCAAAGTAAATCCAAAATTATTCTAAGTTCTGATTACGTTTAAAACAATTAAGTCCCTAAATAATTTAAAAAATTTACACAAATATTTTGCAAGTCCGGAATTACAGTTAAACGACTAAGTCCACAAAATGAATTTAAGTAATTTACACAAATTAAAGTTAAGTTAAAGTTAATCAATCTTACATGTATGTATTGGAACGTCATCTTGAAAGGTGTAGATTTACCGTGATACTGCTTGCTTGATGACTGGATCAACCATACCTTTACTACGGAAAATTAATCCCTCTCCTCCAATATTTAGTACCTTATCCTATGCGCGTGGCAAGTATCGGATTACATGTGTACAATGCACTACGTCCGTGACTATCTTGCATTCTTTAATAGATGAAACTTCGCCACGTGCCTTCCCAGTGGAATTGAATAACTTGAATGCAATTCAAACTTTGCTAAATATTTTTACATTCATCTTTGTTACAATATTATTAATTATTTATTGTAGAATACACCTTTTAACCACTTGAACTTAAACTCAACATCGAACACAAAACATTTCTTGTTAACAGTGTTGCCATTCTTTAATATAAAACATTTAATATATTAATTTATTATTCATTAATGATCGCCGGAGTAGCCTGGTGATTAAGGCATTCGGCTTATTTTCTTAATTCTTCCGAACCCCTTAATTTGTTTTTTTTATAGCTGACTGATGGACAAGTGCTATTTTAGGCAGGAAAAACATTAATGCAATATTTTCTGCGGAAAGCAAGGTCGGGACTAGCAAAATTTGACTTTTGATTTGTTCAGTTTAACCGAAGTGACCTTAAAAATTACAGCTGTTTTTGTCATTTGTTCAGAAAATATTCTGCTTATAATTACGTTTGTTGAACTATTACGAATTTAGGCAAATTTATAATTATATGTAAAATACAATTTAAACAGGAACACTAAAATTTAGCTTCTGTTCTAGTTTTCCATTAAGCCATAAATAAAATTACTTAATTGGTGTTTTCATCACTCCAATTACTTTAATTTTATTTGTAGTTTAACGATCTGTACTACTTTAATTTTAATGTATTAAAATATGAGCTTTTGTTATATTTTATTGCATATACATTTTTTGTTAATGAACTGAGAACGACTTCATACTAAACTATCCAGTATCCATACATTTAATGCTGGCAAATTTCTGAGTCAAAAATTCTAATAATTTAATGGCCAAACACTTAATTAGTGTTAAAATATTTTAAATATTAACATTATATTTCCCAAAACCGAACAGTTTCTTGCGGTCGTTTTTTTAAGAAATACCTTTGACGGCAATCGGTTTTAACTAAATTTTGAATTAACCTCAGAGATTGCTATTTTATAAAAATATTGTCAGTAATGATGGAAATTCGAGTGGTAATATTGTGGATTTTTCTTGGGTGTTGTGTACGTATCAGGTTTTGAATTATTTTTTATTTTTGTTTGTTTATTTATTCAATTAGACCGAAGCTTACGAGTGCCTTGGTCGTTAACATTAATTTTATTATTAAATTTTAGAAAAGCCATATTACCAAGTGATTGTGCCACAATTAAAAAAATATATTGATTATACGTATTATAACATATCACATATAGAAAAAACTTTAATATTGTAAATTTTTCTAGTTGGAAACTACGGCTCAATCTCGCGCTAATTTCTTTATAAAGAGCATAGACAGTTGCGTTAAAAAGAGTCCTATACTTTATAACGTTAGCATAATAACACAGCATGGTAGCCAATATTTATTCATGAAACTGAGTTCTCCAATGCCACTGGACCGGAACATTGGTGTAAGTGTTTTCTCAATTAGAAAAAGAAAAACATAAATTTTGTAAAATAAAGAATACAAACCTTTTAGTTTACCATTGGTATTGAAACCCTATTATACACAACATATATTACGGTTTTTACCGTACGAGAAAATGATTTCTGCAAAGCTGCAAATAAATATGGTGGCGAATTTTGGCACGATATACAACGTGCTGCTCGAATGTTGCCTGGAAATTGTCCAATACCCCCGGTAGTATCAATTATCAGATTTCAATGTTTAAAATTGTTTATAAAATACATTATTTTAGGGATCCTACCTAGTGAATCATGCACTATTAGATACAAGGAAAATACCACTTCAGAGTTTTCCATTTGGAACAGTTAGGCTTACTATTAAAGGAATTAATAAAAAGAACAACCAAGCCGTTTTTTGTCTTAAAATGGTTATGGAAAATAAGAAACTATAAAACAATAAGGATGATCTAATTATAAATATGAGAAGTTTATTACTGTTAGAAGTAACACTGCTTTGTCTTTCGATTCGAGCTATCTAATTATTTATAAAATAGGGGCCCTGATATTGTTTACCTTCTTCATTCGCAGAAACGAGCAACAGGTTTCTTAAATTTTAAAATTTTGCTATAAAATATTTCTAATGTAACTACATAACATGTTGAAACAACATTAATAAAGTCTATCTTTTCAAATCGATTATTAGATTACATAATAGAAAAATCTAAAAAGCTAGACGTTGTTCGTACTATTTAAAACCGTATTCGGGTAAGTAAATTCACATTCTTAGCGGAATGCGGAATTATTTTCGAAAAAGAATTTAGAATATGCAGTCTTCATTAAATCAACTGGTATTTGCCTAATATGTTCCTAATAAATAATTAAATTGAAAATTAAAAGGCATGTTTGATGTATTAGATATCTGCTTAAGTGTTGCCAAAGTTGTTCAGAATGAAAAATCGATTGTAATGAATCGATTAGCGAAAAAGTCGATAAATTGAATAATTGGCAATTATTCGATTCATTGATCGGTGTTTCGCGAATATACTATTAATTGAAATTTCGCTATTGTTCAGTTAATGGGCAATCAGGATTAATCGACATTTCGTGTGACTATTCAATTAATTGATTGTCATTAGTATTTTATTAATTAAATCTAATTGATAAACCTACAAATCAAAGCAACAAAAAGTAATGCTACCTTTCCAAAATAAATTACAGTAAAGGTTAAGACAGATTGACAGAATAGAGCAAATACAAGAAATGTGGGGAAAACAGCAGTGAAGAAGAAAAAAGATGAAAATGTTACCTAAATACATGAAATCCAAGCAGAAAGAAGACAAGTATGATACTTACTAGCTTACTAGAAGGAACTGATTGAGAGGAAACAAATAGAAAAGAAGAAAGTAAAAGAACATTACAAGGAAAAATAAAGAACCGGAACAACACCAGGAAGGCAATATCACGAACAAGTGGCAACATGAGTAATTACACCGATGTCAAAAAGGGGAAAATGAAAGATTGTTGAAACTACAAGGGCATTACACTGCTCAGCGTTGAGTTGTACCAAAAATATTCGCAAAAATTCTGGAAGAGAGGACAAGGTCACAAATAGAAGAAACCTTAGAAGATAATCAATATGGATTTAGACCTAAGAGGGGTACAAGATGCCATATTTATATTAAGGCAATTAATGCTTTATAGACCTGCAAAATGCCTTCGACAGAGTACACAGAGGCGATATATGGAAAGTACTAAAAAAAATAGGAATTCAATAGAATGTGGTGAACAGTGTTCAGGGCCTGTGCCAAAATACAGAAAACGCGACACGAAGAATCAACAACATTTGAAACAACCAAAGGAGTGATGCAAGAATGCGTACTGGGCCCACTACTGTTCTCACTAGTCCTATACGAAGCAATAAAAGATACAAGAAAGGAATCAAAACTATAATATGATGTAGGAAATTGGAGAATGAGGAACATAAGGATTCTGGAAATATATTACGCAGTCAACAAAATTTAAAATTCTACAAAATCCACACAAGCTTGTAAATTTGTGCTGTAAAATTATTTATAACCGGTAATCGCTGAATCGATTTTAATGATAAGCCAAAAAATCAATTAATTGAATAATCAGCCAGTATTTGGATCAGGATTAATCGGTTAATCGACACTTCGTGATTATTCAATTAATTGATTAATCAGTAAATCGTGAATATTAATATTAATCGAAATTTCTATTGTTGGATTAATCGATTATTGCTAGTATCTAAACAAATCTAATTGATAAAGCCTTCGGAAATAAACTACAGATTGGCATTTTTTATGTTTGTAGCCAACAAAATGTAAACAGATAAAATCCACGCAAGCCTATAAATTAATTCTGGTAAAATTGTTCATAATCGGTAATCGATTCCAGTAGCAATCATCGAAAAAATAGATTAGTCGATATTTTGCAAACGTTTTATGAATCAAAATTTTGCGATTATTCGCTCAATCGAATAATAAAAATTAGTTGGTTAGATTATTGGTAGATTTCTATCAATTAAATCTCAGTGATAAAGATTTCCGAAATAAACTACCGATTAGTATTTTTTATGTTTACAGTCAACAAAATTTAAAACTCACTCAAATCCATGCAAGCCTATAAATTAGTGCCGGTAATTTATTAATTGTAATAGTAATCGATTAATTGAATAATCAGTATTCGATTAATCAGCATTAATCGATTAATCAAAGTTTTATAATTATTCGCTGAATCGATTATCGCAAGTATTCTATTAATTAAATTAATTGCTAAATTGCGATTAGTCAGATAATTGATTAATAAAATGTGTGTATTATTTAAACGGAAAGATAGTAACACTTTTTTTTTAATCTGCAAAACTGCATAAAGTGTTTGTTAGATATATATTTTACTATATTTTGGTAATTTATGGATTTACATTTTTGCTTTTCCATGCTTATTTTATTTTGATTAAATAAGTATTTAAGCTTGTTGATATATTGTTGCAATAAATTCTAAGAAAATATATCATAACATCCAATTCTTGTTTAAAACTATTTTTTGGCGTGATTTAAAAAAAATGTCATTAAAAATTAATAAAAATGTAAGGAACAATAACATAACTATTTCTTTCTACGTAGAAATAAAATTAATTAAAAGCAATCTATCAAGTTACTCAGTATCAAAAAGAAAGAATATCAATATTCAACTAATCCTGAATAATCGATTTACTGTGATTAATCGACTAATTATAGTTATCGATTAATCATACTAATCGAATATTTGTAATACTACATACTAGATTAATCATGATAACGGAATATTCAAAAATCGATTAATCGATTTCATAAAAATTGAAAATTGCGATTATGGAATAATTCTTCTTCTTCATCTTTTAAATAGGAATAATCCTGTTTTCTTCACGCTTCGAACCTTAGATAGATTCCGCTGATGATGTCATCCAGCTATCTGCCTATCTTTTGAGTGGTCTCCCTGGTGATACTTCCCAATCATAATCCATATTCATTACCTTATCCTTCAGCCATTTCGTCGTAGCGAGGACTATGAGTAGGAATTTGTTTTATGGCGAGTAGGTTGCTAGCACGGCTCACCAACCCTCCTCCTTTTCAAGACTTGGGACCGGCAAAGGCACCTTAAGCTACTCAATCCGCCCTCGGTATCTCTGGCGGATAATTGATTGATCGATTTCAAAAATGTCGGAAATTGTGGTTTGATTAATCGATTTCACAAAAATTCCTGTTGAGTAAGGTAAGTTACTAGGTCTTAGAAGTTTATTTTGTAAGATAAAAACTCTGCTCCAAAAATTCATTTCAAATAAGACAATCAAATAATTTTCTTCAAAATACCGATAATATTCAGCAAAATTTATTTAATGTCTCATTTGGCGTACTTTTATTTTAGCCATTACAATTATATCAAAGCACGTGTGCTCATTATTTTTGAATTTAAATTCTGCTGAAAGGAAAAACCGATGAGAATCTATATAAATTTTGATGAGGGACATATATAAAAAAATAAATACATTATGTTAATAGCAAGATACTTATCTCTAAAGCACTGTAAATCCTATAACATAATATTGTTCGTCACCAAACCGTTTTTATATGGTTTTTGTTTCAAATGTCAGAGAATGACGATCATTAGTTCTAACAGAATTGTCGATGCTGTTTTGTTGCTATTTTAACAGCAAACGTGAAAAGCAAAATGGCGAGATTGATATTGTGGCTTATCTTGTTTGAATGTTATGTGGGTATTAATGTATTTTATTTCATTTTTAAAAATGTACTTATTAAAAAAAGTTTATATAGGTATTATGAAATAAAACTGTTCATAGCTATTTCAAGGCAATTCTACACTATGGAAAAAAACTGAAATCTTGTCTATTGTTATAGAAGGAAACTAACACCCAGTCCCATACTAACTTTTTAATAAAAAGTACGGACAATTGCGCAAAAAACAGTCCTGTTGATTATTATCTTGCGGTAAAGAATCAACACGGCAGGCAATACTTAGATATTAATATGACATCCCCAATACCCCTGGACAGCAATATTGGGGTAATTTCTGTTTTTGACACTGTTTTACAAATCCTAACTACAAACATTTTAGTATATCTTTGATATTGAGACGATGATAAACAACCTATTCTTCCCGCTTTTCACCATTCGAGAAAATGATTTTTGCAAAGCTGCAAATAAGTATGCTGGTGAATTTTGGTACGATATGGAACGTGCTGCCCAAATTATCCCTGGAAGGTGTCCTATACCACCGGTAATGTTTCATTAAATATTATAGGAGATAGGAGACCTTAACCCTAAATGTTGCCGGCCATAGTCCAACGCGCGGTGTTTGGCGCCGATACCTTTTTCAAATATAATAATTGTAAAAGTAAAATCGTCAAATTTATTTCTAGGGACGCTACCATGCCTATAACATGTTAATAGACACCAAGAAAATGACACTTCAGACATTTCCATTTGGGACACTCAGATTGACGCTTAGTGGAATTGACAAAAGAAACAAGCAGACGGTTTTTTGTGTTAAAATGGTCGTTGAAAATATATTACAATAATGTTTTTATGTTGATATTGCTAAAATGAGCTTACACTAATATTTTTGTTACATAATCAAAATTTCTCTGTATGATTAACTGCAATATTTTTATTGAAATACACACATGACATGTGGCATGGTTATTGTTAATCCATTTATTATTGCTATATCTGATTAAAGTTGCTCTTTTGTCAAAGTTTTAAGATTAGTAATTGTCATAATTAGACTTATTTTCGGGCACAAACTCATAATATTTCAATGTTTTATCATTAACGCATTTCATCCCTCCATTTACAAACAAGATAATTACATAGCACGAAGAAATTTCAGCTTAGTAAGACAAATTTTAATTACTTATACTCATATAACTACCATTAAAAGTACAACAAATGAAATATATACAGCTAAAAACATATTAAAAGCCAAAATAATTTCATAACAATATTCACATGTAATCTCTAGTTATTACTAATTTTCTAATGTATAAGATGCCGGGTGATATTAATATATATCAGACTGACTACTTATATTACGGTTAAAAAATGATCTAAGAGTCAGGCTAAAGACTCGAGAAGCTGATCTGGACCAGACATTGGCGGTGCTCATAATATATAGCCATAATGAAATACATACTGAACCTAAAGTTAAAAAAAAAATAAGTGTTAAAGTCCAACTGACAACATCAAAAACTGATGGTAACAGATAGTGCAAGGAATAAGGTAATAATAAATCAGACAAAAAGAGTTTTAGGCAGAAGACAAGAGACTATACATAATAGTGTAACGAAGTGGCTTTTGCATTTATTGATTATGATGGTAGAGACTTATAGCAACTTCATTACGAGTGTTAAAAGCTTTGCGCTTGCAAGAGGTTATATCAAAATACACGGTTAACTAACAACAAATATATTATTATTATTTTAGATACAAACATAAACTAACTGTTCCACAAAAACGTAATTCAACTGTTCAACAATAATATAAGATCAAAATACTCAACAACTCTTAGAATGGCGTACAACACATTATTTAAAGATTCCACAAACAGGATCCAACAATACATAAATTTGTACTAAGTCTGAAGGACTTAATACCCCATACAAGGTCTTAATATTAATATCTACTTACATGAACAACACATCTTTACAACAACTTAGCAACCCTTAGCCAGGTCTTAGTAAGGGCCTCTCATCTGAGTATTTAATCAGGCATGTCGTGAGACCTCTATTCAGAGACTGAATTTACTATGAAAATAGTTCTGTATTTATACTGTCAAGATGTGTTCTTTCTCTTTTACATTTAAACATCTGCTTATGTTAGAACAAGGATTCCATCCATTCTTACATTGTATGAATATAGGTCACGACGTACAACCCACACAAAGTTAATATCAACAAATGCAACATTGTAGTACAATGGTGTGATTGTGCAATACAACCAGCTGCATCGTCTGACTCATATTTATACAAGTACATCTTTATTAGTAAACAGAATTAACGATCCTTACTCTGTATTAAGATTGTGAAACTTGAAACTTGTCATATCAAATACAACCAAACACTAACTTATTTAATACATTTCTGATGGAAATGTTTTAAGTTATTTATCAATTAATCCACTATATTACAATAGCATAAACAGTATAGTAGCGCCAGTCCCAAGTGAACGAATCTTCAGGCTTGCAGCTTAGTAACTGATACTTCGCTGCGGGACGTCTAATCCTCTCACAATAGGTAATTATGGTCACCAGTAAAATGCAGGTCCGGACTTATATTATATATCCTCTTTCCTAGAAATGCTAATTATACCAACTGTAAATTATAAGTGAAAGTTTGTTATTCTATTTTTTAGCGAGTGTATTACTTTATAATTTAAGGGCCACTAAAATTAAAAAACTTTAAACATTTAAATACAAAGTTTAAAAAACTACTTTTGTCAATTATTATTCCTACAAACTCCGACTCGAATGGGTTTGCTGTACTATTTCAGAACTAAGTCCGGCCCACAGCTATCCCAGCAGGGTGCGTTAAGCCGGTTAAACGCAATTGTTAAAGGGGATTTAAAGATTCGTTCACTTGAGAATGGCGCTACTATAACATTAATGAAGAATATAAACACGAAACAAAATCAGCAAAAATATAGAGGACTAAGAAACAGAATACAGAGAGAAAAAAACGAAAGAAGATTTTATGAAAAGCAAGTGTGCCGAAATTCAAGGAGAAGGTAGAAATGGTAAAGCATGAAGAAATATTAAAAGCATGTTTAGAACAACGATACCTAAGAGTCATGAAATACAGAACAAAACGGAGATATTATATCAGAAAATCAAAAAATAGTAAAATGATGGAAAGAATACCTAGAAGAATTATATAACGAAGACGAATTAAGCCCACTAATAGAACTCGTAAGAAATGAGGATGACGACGAGGAACCTAGACCTATCTTGAGAGCTGTATTCCGCAGAATAGTACAAGATTCCAAAAACAACAAAACACCAGGGAATAGATTATAAAGAATGCACTTCGATTTTGTTTCTGATCTCCAGAGGAAACTGTTGGTGTCAGAATATTTTTACTGTCACCAGTCGAATTATCGTCTTGTGGAATTTATTTCCCAATGGAACGCTTTAATGGTGAGCAGCGCGCTTTTTGTTTAAAAGCATTCTACGAAAATGCTCATTCTTATGTGCAAGCGCAGAGAGCGTTTTGGAATCACCACAATTTACGGAATGCTCATCAAGGTCCGTCCCCTAATTTACTTAAGCACTGGATTCCCAAATTTGAAGAAAGTGTTCTAAGCCCCGTGGTCATAGAAGATCTATCAGAAATGAAATCAACATCGAAACTGTATGTGCTGCTGTACGCCAAAATCCACATCGTTCGATAAGAAAACATGCGTTTGCTTTACATTTAAACCGATCTAGTGTTCAAAGAATTTGGAAAAGGATTTAC
The DNA here is from genome assembly GCA_963082815.1 of Melanotus villosus. Classification (NCBI taxonomy): domain Eukaryota; kingdom Metazoa; phylum Arthropoda; class Insecta; order Coleoptera; family Elateridae; genus Melanotus; species Melanotus villosus. The sequence goes on along the minus strand of OY720421.1, from coordinate 9,344,726 downwards.
ACTACCATCCTTATAAGATCCAGTTGATTCAAGCTTTGAAGAATGATGATCACCGTATCCATCTTAATGTTGCTACTTTGATGCAGGAGTTCAATGATTTTGACAATATTCTTTTTCATTTAGACGGTTATGTCAACAAACAGAATTGTCGGCACTGGTCGGTATTAGTTAAATCCAAAACGATTCAGATCCTGTTGGGCAAGGTAAGTAACAAGGCCTTAGAAGTTTATTTTGTAAAATAAAAACTCTACTCCAAAAATTCATTTGAAATAAGAAAACCAAATAATTTTCTTCAAAATACCGATAATATTCAGCCTAATTTATTTAATGTCTCATTCGGCGTTACCGTTACTTTTATGTTATTAGCCATTATAATGATATCAAAGCACGTGTGCTCATTATTTTTGAATTTAAATTCTACTGAAAGGAAAAACCGATGAAAATCTACATAAATTTTGATGAGGGACAGATATAAAAAAATATATACATTATGTTAATAGCAAGATACTTATCACTGCTCGTCACCAAACTGTTTTTATACGGTTTTTGTTGCAAATATATTGTAGAATGACGATCATTAGTTCTAGCAGAATTGCCGATGGGGATTTGTTGCTATTTTAACAGCAAAAGTGAAAAGCAAAATGGCGATATTAATATTGTGGCTTACATTGTTTGGATGTTATGTGCGTATTAATGTATTTTTCTACACCTATTTAATTATATTACAATTATTAGCATTTTCTTCGTGAAAAATAGTACCTATAATTCACTGCAGTGAATTATGGATTCATAATTCACTGCTTTGCGGCCAATCACAGATACAAATCCAAAATCAATATTTCGCTAACCCAATGATATTTTAAATCGCCCGCGATCATCTTTTTCTACGGCTGACAATCGACTTGTAGACACGCCTTGGTGTGTTGTCATATTGTGTGTTTACGTTTTTCCATTAAAGTTATCAAATTTAAGTCTAATCTATTTGTTTAATAGGTGTAGAAAAAGCATCGTATTACATTCGCGATATGGCCATTATTCGCTCAGATGATTTGCGACACTCGCCTGACGGCTCGTGGGCTCAAACGTCATCTTCGTGAATAATGGCTGTCATAATCGCTCATATAATAATATACTATTTATTTCATTTTTAAAAATTTACTTATTAAAAAACTGAATTCTTGTCTATTGTTATAGAAGGAAACTAACAGCCAGTCTCATACTAACTTTTTAATAAAAAGTTCGGACAGTTGCGTTAAAAACAGTCCTGTCATTTATTATTTTGCGGTAAAGAATCAACACGGCAGGCAATACTTAGATATTAATATGACGTCACCAATACCCCTGGATAACAGTATTGGCGTAAGTTTTATTTTAGACGGTGTTTTACAAAGCCTAACTACAAACATCTTAGTTTACCTTTGATATTGAGACGATGGTCAACAGCAGATTTTTCCCGCTTTTCACTATACGAGAAAATGATTTTTGTAAAGCTTGCAATAAGTATGGTGGTGAACTTTGGTACGATGTGGAACGTGCTGCCCAAATTATCCCTGGAAGGTGTCCTATACCAGCGGTAATGTTTCATTAAATATTATAGGAAACCTTAACCCTTATCAAATATAATAATTGTAAAAGTAAAATCGTCAAATTTAATTCTAGGGACGTTACCATGCCTATAACATGTTAATAGACACCAAGAAAATGACACTTCAGACATTTCCATTTGGGACACTCAGATTGACGCTTAGTGGAATTGACAAAAGAAATAAGCAGACGGTTTTTTGTATTAAACTGGTCGTTGAAAATATATTACAATAATGTTTTTATGTTGATATTGCTAAAATGAGCTTATACTAATATTGTTGTTACATAATCAAAATTTCTCTGTATGATTAACTGCAATATTTTTATTGGAATACACACATGGCATGTGGCATGGTTATTGTTAATCCATTTATTATTGCTATAGCTGATTAAAGTTGCTCCTTTGTCAAAGTTTTAAAATTAATTGTCATAATTAGACCTATTTTCTAGCACAAACGCATAATATTTAAATGTTTTATCATCAACGCATTTCATCTCAGCATTTACAAACAAGGTCATAGCAAAGCACGAAGGAATTTCAATTTAGTAAGCCAAATTTTAATTAATTATACTGAAATAACTGTCAATAAAATTACAACGACAACGAAATATATACAACTAAAAACATATTGAACGCCAAAATGATTTCATAACAATATTTACATGTAATTTCTAGTTACTGCTAATTTTTAATGTATAAGATGCCGCCAGATATTAATATAGTATATCAGATTGGCTGTATTATGGTTAAACAAAGATTTAGGAATCAGGCTAAAGACTCCAGCAGCTGGTCTAGACCAGACGTTGGCGGTGCTCGTGATATTTACTCATAATGAAATACATACTGAATCTAAAGAAGTTAAAGAAAAAATAAGCCATAAAGTAGGATTCAGATTAGCTTAAAAAATGAGGAGAAGACGAAGAGCCAACTGACAACATCGAAAGCTGATAGAAACAGATAGAGCAAGTAATAATAATAAATCAGACAAAAAGAGTTTTAGGCAGAAGACAAGAGACAATACAGAATAGCAGAAACAATAACATTAATGAAGAATATAAGAATATAAAAACGAAACAAGATCAGCAAAAATATAGAGGACTAATAAACAGAATACAGAGAAAAAATCGAAAGAAAATTTTATGAAAAGTGTGCCGAAATTCAACGAAAAGGTAGAAACGATAAATCATGAAGAAATGTTAAAGGCATGTTTAAAACAACGATACCTAAGCGTCGTGGAATACAGAACAAAATGGAGATATTATATCAGAAAATAAAGAAATAGTAAAATGATGGAAGGAATTACGTATATGTATAAAGAAGACGAAGTAAGCCGCAGTGGCGGCTCGTCTATAGGGGCCTTAGGGGCCGCCCCCCACCTGTGTTTGTATAACTAACCCAATAATTGTAGTTTTAAAAAATATGTTTCTTGTAATTTTTTTTATCTATTTCCAACACGTTTTATTGTTTAATAAAAAAATTACTGTAGTATTTTGTGGCAATACTGTATAATACGACTTAATACGGTCTTTGAGGCCATTAGACGTGTGCACTACCAATCGTGTTTGCCTACCGCGAGCAAAGCTTATCTTGGAGCCCGTTTAGTCTGGCTCGTCATTGCATTTGTATGTAAATAGCGCGCGATTCTTTCATTTCCTTATTATTTTTTCCTCGTTATTGATCTATTTTATTGTTTTTAGTGTGTTTAATTATTATTGTTGTCGCTTTTTGTTATAATTTATTTTAAAGTTTAAACTGTTATTACGTCCATAAACGATACATTTTAACTATGAACAAAATCGATAGTTTATCGGAAAAACGTTTCTCGTTATTAAGTCTAGAAGAATAAAAAGTTTAAGTTGTTTTTGTCCCCTGGCCCCACCTGTTTCTATTGTCACCAGCAGCCACTGAGTAAGCCCACTAATAGAACTCGTAAGAAATGAGGATGACGACGAGGAACGTAGACCTAAGTATCTTGTGAGCTGAATCCCGCAAAGTAGTACAACATTTTAAAAACAAAAAAACGCCAGGAATAGATTATATTATCAGTGAAACAATCAAAAGCCTTCATCAAGACACTTTAGACAAAATACTTTCTACTATGCAAGACATGTATAACACAGGAGAGAAGCCAACAAGTTTTACAAAAACACAGATAATTACAATTTCAGAAAAGACTGCAACACACAAATGTGAAGAACACAGAACCATCAGCACATAATAAATCTCAATAAAAAATCCTTTATAGGAAATCTGGCTCTGGATCTGAATTTTGGGTGGATGATAGTCCCACTATGTCACGTGCACTTAGGCCTCAGTTGGACTCATTGTGCGGCTTCTGTATAGGAGGATACAACGAAAAGCCTAACAGAAGACCAATTTGGTTTCAGAAGAAACACTAGTACAAAGGAAGCAATAAGAATAATAATAAAAAAAAAAATCGGAAAAAGGAAAGACCGGTGTATAGATTTTATTGACGCCGAAAAGGCTTTCAATAGAGTAAACTGGAAGAAAATGTTTGACTTGCTACTCAAAATTGGAATAGGCAATAACAACGAACAACCAGTACATAACATAATACAAAAACCGATTAGCCATAAACGAATACAATGGGGGAAAAGACAAGGTTCTGGCCTCTCGCCACTTCTCTTTAATTTTTAATATATCAAGCTATCAACGAATTCATACAGGCGCAAACAACAGGAGTCTCTAAGTATAGATGGAGAAAGAATCGATACAATACCCCATAGTGTTGTAGACGTTGTAGTCCAGTGCTTGCTGGGTTACTTTATTATGTGGTTTCCTCAATCAATGACCTAAACATTTCCATTTCATTTTTTTAATCTTGGTAGAACTACAGACTCTGGAAGAACTACAGACTCTTAACGCAGAGGTACTGAGAAGAGCAGGAGTAGCGAGATAATTACTAGGAGTGGCAAAACATAAAAAAGATTCGTATCTTAGACACCTAATTTTAACTATAACGCGCTTAAATTAATTCTTTTTGGAAAAATAGACAGCAAGAGAGACCCCGGGAGAACACTTTCATGGCGCCACAATATAAGAAATTGGTGCGGTATACAGGATGTACATTGTACAATTCATCTTCCATCTGGCTGAGCAGGGTTCCCTACATTTAGGAGAATAAGAAAAAATATAGACAGCTGATCGCCTACGCGTTGGTGAAGCGCTTGACGCTTGACACCAGAGGAGCACTATTCTGTAAACGCGTGACAGCACGTTCCCATGAGAAGTGGGCGGGGTTCACTTGGAAATGAATAAAAGGCTATTCTGTAAATACAGGAGTAGTCACATCGTGCGAAAAATGAGTGAACTTACATCTACCGGTAAATCGTGAGAGAATCGGTCAGTTCCCCTGGAGAACGGCGATCCTAACCTTACTTTCTGTGACAATAATTTAGAGCGGCGTGTGCCATTAAAATGAAGAAATTACCTAGGTCGGTGTTACCTTGTGGTGGAATCTGTGAATCACGATGGATATTGCGGACTTGCTCATCGCTAATGAGGTAATAATAATATAATTAATTAACAAATATTACACTTACTATTGTAGTTGATTAGTAATTATAACTATAATAAGTAATGCCAAAGAACTTTTTATTAACAAATAAATTCAAGGTATAACGAGACCTCCGTAATGCGGAAGATGATTTGGAAGGGGAACGGCAAGTTCTTCAAAGGATTAACCCTTTTGTATCATTAACTGACCGAGCATTTATAAAGAGGTTCCGGGTCAGCAAAGAACTTGCCCGTGATATAATCGAAGTAGTAACTCCATTTATGCAGGCCCCCATACGACGTTCAGGAATCAGCATAGAGCATAAAGTAAATACTATCTAAATGCGACTCTATAAAAGAATACAATAATCAGATGGTACCTATTTCAGGTTCTTATTGCCCTTAGATTTCTAGGCTAGGAAATTACTGGTGGTAACGCTTATGTTGCTGTAAGCCAGTCAACCGTAAGTCGGGCATTAACTGAATTTTGTAATGCAATGTTGGAAAACGAAATATTTGAACGGTGGGTGCATTTTCCAGGCAACATACAAGAAATGCAGCATCTAAGAAACCGGTAAGTAAATATTCAAAATTCAATTAGTGTAGGTGCATAATAAATAAGTGTTTTGTGTTGTTAGCTTCTACGAGAGGTTTGGTGTGCCAAGTGTAATCGGAGTCATCGATTGCACCCATGTGGCAACCATAAGACCACCGAATAATGACCCTCTCCATCCAGAGAACATCTACGTCAACAGGAAAAATTACCATTCCATTAACGTTCAACTAGTGTGTAGTTTTGTATCTAGTTAATATGTGGTGAATCACACTGTTTTGTTTAGATATGTGACGAAGACTTACGCATTTGCAATGTCAATGCACGTTTTCCTGGCAGCACCCATGACTCCCACATATGGCGTGAATCTGCTGTTTCTCAGATAATGGAGCAGGTCTATAGACACAATGAAGAAAATTTGTTTTTTTATTGGGAGATTCTGGTGAGTGACATATACTTATGTCGGTATAGTCCGAGGCCTTTATTCCAACAGGTATTCAAAACGAATCCCATTCAAAAGTTGGCTATATTTTTACAAAACTAGCATATGGGATTGTCCACCTCGCCCAAAGTCTTTAGGTAATCTATAATTTTAGGTTATGCATTGCGCCCCTGGCTGATAACTCCACTAGAAGAGCCTCCCATTCCAGACACACCGGCAGACCGTTTCCATCATGCCGTTAAAACTGCTAGGTGTTCAATAGAGAGATGCAATGGTGTCCTCAAGAATAGGTGGTGGTGTTTATTGAAACATCGAACTCTCCATTACACACCTACTATGTCAACCAATATCATAAATACATGTGTCATCTTACATAATATGTGTTTGCACTATAACATTCCAGAGCCAGAATACGATGAAGAAGAGCGTAATGCTGATTTTGGGATATACATGCCACTAGAGCAGTTACAAGAAAATGAAGGCGGTGGTGTTGGCAGAGTAGATCCAGATCTACATGCTGCCAGACAATCTGGCAAAGTGCACCTCGACTTCTGGGTATTATTCGGTACTCCATATTGTTGCTCGGGTTAGGAATTATACCGCAAATTGTTCGTCCACGAATTTAAATCCGAATTAAGAACTTGAGCATTTGAATTTTGAATCTGATTTAGAAGATTTGGAATTCAAACAAATTCTGAATTAAAATTCAAATTTCCAATTTATGAAGTGAAATCGTTTTTACTTGAGTTTCTGAATTTTAATTGAAAATCGTCAGATCTTGAATCTAACTTAAAAACGGATTTGATCTTCAAATTTGTTTTACAAATGTGAGCCTTTACTTTCTCGAAATTAATAGTTATTTATTATACAAGACGATAAAGTTGTATTTTAACTTCGAGGGCGTATTTTAGCGTCGAGACGCTAATTACGCTCGAGAAGATAATTACATTTTATCGTCGTGTATAATACTCTATTTTTTTCTATAGCATTTATTTTAAAGGAAAAAAATTATAATTATAAAATAAATTTTATTTGACATTGACGTTTAAAAAATTACAAATCGAGTCACGTTTTAAAATGTCATTAGTTTCTAGGGTTACAAACAATTAATAAATTACTTTATCTACCCTTGCTGTTAAAGTGATTCTTTATCTACTCAAATTAATAGATAAAGTAGTACTTTAACAGCTGCTATAGAAAAAAAAATCTAAAATATTTTCATCGATTTATTCCCTTTTGTTTTCACATTTAGTTTAAATGTTAAAATTATTATTATTATGTTATATTTTGATTCCTACGTTTATGTTACGAATTGAAGAACTTTACTGGAATCATTAGTTTACCTTACAAGATTTCAAATTCTCAATTATTTTACTTTAATAATTTCAATAACAAGGGTTTTAAACGACAAATACAATTATCGGTTCCAAAACGAGACAGAATCGTAGATAAAACCTGCTTTTAGTTAACACATGACTGTTTAGGCACAGGTGTTTGATATTGCCTGTTTTATATCGCTTGCTGCGATTGCTTCTCTCATTTCGATGTTCGAATTTGTACTAATTTAGAGTTTGCTTTGCAGTGGTAAAGAGCGCATTGTAATGCAAAGATTTAGCAATTATTGTTAATTATTTATGAAAATAATATTTGAATATTTTAATTTAATGCCAAGTGATAAGTTTGTTGTTTGGGAGCGTTTATTGGTAAGAATTTTTGTTTAATTTGAAATGTTGGGATGCATTTTCCGATTTCATGACAAATTCCTTCAGATTTGGTTACCAATATTTTTAAAATTTGATTTTAGGGTTTTCATTAGGGCATTTAAGAACAAGTCGAGTAATTCGGTAATAAAATAAACAAACCAAAAATAGCGATGGAAATCTTTTAATAACGATTCTAATTAAATGTTACTTGTAAATAAATTACAATGATTTGTTATAGGAAAATTAATATTTCGATGAATAATTTAATTTTGTACACAGAAAGAAGTCTTATGCCTGTAACTGCAGGGTTTTTATGTAATGCTCAGAAGGCTTTGTCTTTTCCTTTTTGTGAACAATATACCTAGCTTAGGAAAATAACCAGATGTTACTTTATACTCTATCTGTTTTAACATTAAAGGAAATTTGTTTTCGCAACACATAATATTAAACAAGAATCAACTCGTCAAACTGTAATGCGTGATAATACCATGAGATCGAAAAAAAGATGATTCTGAGCAGGCCTTGACTAGTACAACACGATTGGTTACACTGGTTCTAGAATGCCTATGAATTATAATGTGACAGTGACATTTCAAATGTAAGTCAATTTTGCAATCTTGTTTCCAGAATTATTTAAGTTTATCGTTGTAATACTGGTGAAGGATCACATTTTGAACACCTACTCTAACATGTATTCATCTTAGTTTTCAGTTTGTTCCCTAAATAAATACTGTTTTGTGTTTTAATTTATTTGACATTTATTAACCTCTAACTTACTGCCACATTTTGAAATCAGTCTTGCCAATCGTGTTGTACTAGTCAAGGCCTGCTCAGAATCATCTTTTTTTTGATCCCATGGTATTAAATTACTATTTTATTATGTTACAATATGATAATTTGAATCTTAACTAATAACTTGAATCTTCAAACTCTAACTCTAACAATATTCGAAGTTTTAAATCGTAGGTATATCTACATTCGAAAATTTGCATTTACGAATTGAAAGCTTTATAAATCCCTATTTATTTTTAAATAAACATCCTTTTCGAGTCTGGAATTAAAGCTTAAGGACTCAGACTTCAAATTTCGAAAAGACGAGCTTAATTAAAACAATTTAATCCGCAAATTCAACTAAATTTGGATTCTGAATTGTAAAACTCAAATCTTGAGCTTGGACTAAAAAATTAAATGATTTATGATTAAAATTTTTTAAATCCAGTTAGATTAAGATTGGAATCCTTATATTTATCGATAAAAATGTTTTCAATCCGTCGAAGTAAATTCTTAATCCAGATATTCTAATTTATGAGTGAAAATTATTTAGTCTGAATTTAAATCTCGTTTTATACATCAGCAAACAACGCAATTATTTTGAAAGTTCATAACAATTTGTGGAATTACTATGATTTTCGTTTGTTTCTAGGTAGATCCTTTGATGAGAGAGGTTTGATTGGTCTCGCCAACAGTTTATAAATTTTTTAAAACCTTGTTGCATTATGTGTACTAAAAAATGCTTTTGAAGAAGTTTTCTGCAGTTCGTAAATGAGCAGCGAGCAATAAACGTTGGAATACGCTAAAATGACTTAAATTTTGCAGAGGAGTACCTTTAATTATTCTCTTTCTCAAACTACAGTTATGTTTGCAGTTTGCAGGAGAAAACCGTTATTGTTGTTTACTTACATTAATTTATAACAATTGCAGCTTCGTTCGTAGCGAATTTTCGTGAAAGTCGGAGGGTTTCAGTGTAATAAAAGACAAACATACAACTGTTTGCCAAAACTTAAGGAAATTTCGCCGACTTTAAAAAATTCGCGACATTTTAAAAAGTTTTGAAGTTTTGTTAAGTGATGTGTCTAATAAATTAATTTTTATGAGAGCGTTTAAACTAGTTGAGTATGTGCGGGAGTGTCGGTCGGGTATGGAGAAAATCTTTAATCCCAAAGGATTTTCTTGGTAGTTCCAGGACGATACTGCATTAGGGAGGCAATAAAAAGGTGAGCAGCTTATTTGAAAAATATTTTGATTAGCTTTCGTTTAAACTTTTAAACTGTTTAATAATTTTAAACTTTTAAAATTAGAAAAAAAAACCTAAAAATTTGGTTTGGATTTTTTTCTAAAAAAATTGAAAAGTTTTAATAAAAACTAAAGAACGTCTTTTCGATTGTTCCAGGTAAGTCCCACACCGAAGGATGGCGTTTCCAGGATAAAGAAGCCATCAGTAAGTTTCATGTTTATATTTGAATTATCTTAAATGACTGTTTAGGCATTTAAATTGGTTTCTTGATAATGAACTCTCTCAATTCTGACACATAACTTTCATTCCTGAAATGCAATACTAATTTTGCTAAACATAAATTTTATTCAAATTCGAGCTTTCATGATATTTATCCAAGACGGTTAGGAAGTGTCGGGGTAGTTTTTATGGTATTGTGTGTTTTAAGTGTTTTATGGTTGTGCTCGTATATGCACCATAAAAGTAAGTACTACTTTGGCATGTTATTAAATTACAACTAATTTGAATCATTTTCAGGTAACAGTGATGTGATTTATTTTTACTGCATTTTCAGCAGAAACTACTTGCTACCACACTTTAACATTTTTTTTAATATGCCACTTGAAACACATTGTCAGCTTTGATAAATTTTGGCTAAATATTGTTTACAATTTATTATTTTTCAGGTTTTAATTTTTCAACATATTTTTTCAGCATGGATATATTTTTTAAATATCTCAAACATATATTTACATTTTCAGGAGCTGCCTTCAATTTATTCTGCTCTTGCTCTTTTCAGTTTTTAATCTTTTGAACTTTTAACATTTTCAGCATTAAACCTTTTTAATTATTAATCTTTTCAGCACGTAATAGTTTTTTTTCAGTAAATATCCTTAATTTTTGGTATTTGATATTTTAACCTTTTAACTTTTTAGTCCCGAGTGTTTTCTGTTTAATTAACTTTTCAGCTTCTAACCATAATCATTTTTCAGGTGAAAACAAGGTACTTCTTTAAATTTTAACCCTTATATTGCTATTAATTGAGTTCTACTTTTCAGAATTTAATTATTAATTTCCCTTATTTTCAGCTTTGAGCTTTCAGGGTTTAATAATGTTTAACCTTAAATATTTTTGTAGGTTTTCTTCTTTTATGAATCTGATTTGGGAGCCAAATTTTTAATCCAGATATTATAATTTATGAAAAAATGTTTTTAGTCTGAAATTGAATCGCCTTTTATACATCAGCAAACAGCGCAATCTTATTGAAAGTTAACAACCATTTGTGGAATTACTATGATATTCGTTTGTTTCTAGGTCTGATTGGTTTCTCCAACAGTTTATAAATTTTTTAAAATCTTGTTGCTTTATGTGTACTAACTAAAAAATGCTTTTGGAGAAGTTTTCTGCTGTTCGTAAATGAGCAGCGAGCAATAAACGTTGGAATACACTAAAATGACTTAAATTTTGCAGAGAAGTGCCTTTAATTTTTCTCTTTTTCAAACTGCAGTTATTTTTTCAGTTTGCAGGAGAAAACCGTTATTGTTGTTTACTTACATTAATTTATAAAAATTCTCTTGCAGCTTAGTTCGTAGCGAATTTTCGTGAAAGTCGGGGGGTTTCAGTGTAATAAAAGACAAACATACAACTGTTTGCCAAAACTTAAGGAAATTTCGCCGACTTTAAAAAATTCGCGACATTTTAAAAAGTTTTGAAGTTTTGTTAAGTGATGTGTCCAATAAATTAATATTTATGAGAGCGTTTAAACTAGTTGAGTATGTGCGGGAGTGTCGGTCGGGTATGGAGAAAATCCTTAATCCCAAAGGATTTTCTTGGTGGTTCCAGGACGATACTGCATTAGGGAGGCAATAAAAAGGTGAGCAGCTCATTTGAAAAATATTTTTATTAGCTTTAAACTGTTTCAAAATTTTAAACTTTTAAAATTAGAAAAAAACTTACAAATTTGGTTTGGATTTTTTTCTAAAAAAATTGAAAAGTTTTAATAAAAACTAAAGAACGTCTTTTTGATTGTTTCAGGTAAGTCCCACACCGAAGGATGGCGTTTCCAGGATGAAGAAACTATCAGTAAGTTTCATGTTTATATTTGAATTATCTTAAATGACGGTTTAGGCATTTAAATTGGTTTCTTGATCATGAACTCTCTCAATTCTGACACATTACTTTCATTCCTGAAATGCAATACTAATTTTGCTAAACATATATTTTTTCTACACATGATACGAAAATAAGTATTTTCTTCAGGATAAACTCTATGTGAAAGTGCTACATTTTTCATCTAGAGATGAAAACATTTTCACTTCTAGAGATGAAAACAAGAATTCCAAATCTATGGCAACAAAATACAAAATGCGTGTGTTACTATGGAAACGATTAAACAAACAATTAATAATTTGCGTTGACACAATTCGGTTTGAATTAAGTCGAATTAAAACTTATTTCAAACAGATAATTAAAATTTCGTAGAAAAAATAGCGTTTACTACTCGACATGAAATATGTGCGTTTTTTTCGTTCGTGAGATTGCCCTACTCGCTGCTAACGCTAACGCATCTTACGAAAAAAACGTTATTTTCATGTCTTGTAAAATATACTGTTATTCAAATACGAGCTTTCATGATATTTACCCAAGACGGTTTAGAAGTGTCGGCGTATTTTTTATGGTGTCTGGTGTTTTAAGAGTTTTATGGTTGTGCTCGTATATGCACCATAAAAGTAAGTACTATTTTGACATGTTATTAAATTACAACTAATTTGAATCATTTTCAGGTAACAATGATGTGATTTATTTTTACTGCATTTTCAGCAGAAACTGCTTGCTACCACCCTTTAACATTTTTTTTTAAATATGCAACTTGAAATACTTTGTCAGCTTTTATTGTTTACAATTTATTATTTTTCAGGTTTTAATTTTTCAACTTCTTTTTTCAGCATGGATATATTTTTTAAATATCTCAAACATATATTTACATTTTCAGCAGCTGCCTTCAATTTATTCTGCTCTTGCTCTTTTCAGTTTTTAATCTTTTTAACTTTTAACATTTTCAGCATTAAACCTTTTCAATTCTTAATCTTTTCAGCACGTAATAGTTCTTTCAGTAAGTATCCTTAGTTTTTACTATTTGATATTTTAACCTTTTAACTTTTTAGTCTCGAGTGTTTTCTGTTTAATTAACTTTTCAGCTTCTAATCATAATCATTTTTCAGGTGAAAACAAGGTACTTATTTATTTGCTATTAATCGAGTTCTACTTTTCAGAATATAATTATTAATTTCCCAATGTTCAGCTTTGAGTTTTCAGGGTTTAATAATGTTTAACCTTTACTATTTTTTCAGGTTTTATTCTTTTATCCTTAATGAATCTGATTTGGGATTTTGATCTACCAATCCTGATTCAGACATAATAAGTCGAGACAAATTTTTAATCCAGATATTATAATTTATGACTGAAAATGTTTTTTTCCGAAGCTTTAATTATTAAAAAGAAAAGGTTTACTTTATATTTGAGAGACAAAAAATTTCCAAGTTGCCTTGGTAACTATATTATTGCGTTTCTATTGGTCGTTAATTAGTGTCGTACGATTTTCGGAATTAAATATTCTTTAACTTTTGATGTTTTTTCCGCACTTAGTATCTGTTTTCCTGTTTTAAGGAATTTTTTAAAATTTAATGTTCTTTCAGCTAGTAATAACTGTTCAGATTCAAATTATTACGTTTTCCGATCAGAAATTTGCATTGTTTATAATCAGGTCTTATTTTTCAGGATTTAATGATTTTCATTTCAGGGTTTTAGAATTTAGAATTTAGAGGCGGTCGTGGCTCAGTTGGTTCAGCGTGCGTCTGACCACTGAGATGGCCCGGGTTCGATTCCCAGGGTCACATATACATCGAAAATACCCGGCCGCTCCCCTCGGAAGGCAATGGCAAACCACCGAGGTGTATTCTGCCTAGTAAAGTCCTCTCTGGAGTAGAAGTGCAAGCACTTCCGTGGTTCGGAGCCCACGTTAAACTGTAGGTCCCCTATGTCTGTAGGCTACTTGACACGCACAGCACAGGCATATGGAGAGAGGATCGGCAACGCCCTGTAAAGGGTAGCCACTCTAAGAAGAAGAATTATTAAGTGTCTACCTTGTAAGCTGTTAGGTGGGCACTGAAGCCAGGGGGGTTAAACCCCCGGTAAGTAGATTCTGTTTATTTCATTTTGAACAGATCAGTAAGATTTTTTTATTTTTCATGAACTTTTCGTTGGATTAAATGTATGGCTTGGACGTCGAAAATTTGCTGAAAGTGAAAACGTCCGTTCCTAAAGTCACGAGCCGCCACTGCTGTGGACACCTCCCAAATGCGGGACACTGTTTTAAATTTTGTTTGGTTTACTATCTAATCAATGTAATAAAAACCTCTAAAATATGGACACGGACATCAAAATTAAGAAGAATGGGCAAAAATATCTTAGAAAACAAGCAAAAATATTTAAATCTCTTATATGGCATATTATTCAGTTCAATAGATGATTTGTCAAAAAAATCTAGACATACTTTAAGCCTTTTGTAACTTGTAAGGGTCATATTTTTAACGCAATAGAATGTTATAAACACCTGTTATTTTTTTCATTTCAGGCACCTAAAACGATTTAGATAATAACTTATTAATAATTTTATTTTAATTTGGTAAATATATCTGCTGATAAAAAAAACTAGAGGGTGTTAAAACGAAAGAAAATTGGAAATAAATTTCGTTCAAATGTACACTTCTGTACCCCCCCCCCCCCATAAACATTCTCTGCGTACGTCACTGATTAGGCAGACATCATCCGCAAATTCCAATTATTTATAGAATAAGTCCCAAGTTAATTCTGCTGTCTGTTATTTGTTATTTGCACAATCCAGTCTATTACTATAAGAAACAATATTGGTGACAGTATACAGCCTTATTTGGCTTCACTGTTCACTGTTCATTGTTCAATCCGGGCGGTACAGTTTCCATATAGTATTTTCAGCATTATATTATATTTGTCGGGTAAATCATATTGAGCAAGTATGTCCCACATCTGTTTCGGTTTATTGCGTCGAAAGCCTGTCTGAAATCTATAAAATTCACATATATGTCTCCTTCCATTTCTGCTGCCTTCTCCAGTATAATTCTTAACATGCATCTGGTTGATGCAGGATCTTTATGGTCCAAAGCCAGCTTGTTTGCATATCAGCATTTTATCTACGGCTTCTCTCATTCTCTGCAGCATAATTTTCGACAATATCTTGCTTGCTGCGCATAGTAGTGTGATTGGTCTCCAATTTTCGCATCGGGATAGATGGCGTTTCTTCTTTGCATCCAGTCTTTATGTATACGTTCTTCAATCCAAATTTTCTTCAGTAATATATGTAGTGTTTGCTTCGATGCTTCCTTGTCTAATTTAATCAGTTCTGGTGTAGTATTGTCAATTCCAGCTGCCTTACCATTCTTGAGTCGTTTTATTGCTTGCTTTATTTCTTCGTTGCTGAACTCGTCAGCATTGATGTTTAAAATTTCTTTTCTTACTTCAAAGTTTACGTTTCCTAAGTCTATACCTTTTTCATTGCGTTCATATATTCCATCTCTGGACATACGCCGTCATTCCACGCGATTGTCTGCTTTATTCACCCATTGGTTTCCAGCTAATTTTTAAATATCGTCCCACCATCTGGTTTTGGGTCAACCACGGTCTCTCTTCCCTGTTCTCGGCCTCCACTCGGTTACCTTTCTGATCCATCTATGATCCGTTGTCCTCATAATGTGGCCCGCCCATTTCTACTTTAGTCTTACAATGTGTTCCGCCGCGTCTATTGCTCTAGTTTTATTTATTATCCAGTCTTTTGACCTTCTGTCTTCGAGTCTAATGCCCAGAATCGATCTCTCCATTTTCCTTTGGGCGACTTTTACTTTTTCTATCATTTGTCAGGCTCCAGGTTTCTGATGCGTAGGTAATTATTGGGAGAACGCATTAGTTGAATATTCTTGTTTTCAAGTGTTGGAGGAAGTCCGATTTAAATATATTCCTAAGCTTTCCATATGCAGCCCACCCCAGTTGTATTTTTCTCTTTGGCAGTATTTTTTATTGCTATTTTTTGTCCTAGGTACTGTACTTTTCTACGACTTCTATCGTATTGTTTGTGTTGAGTTGGATTGGTGTTACATCTGCCATATTTGACATAATTTTTGTCTTTGATATGTTTACTTTCAAGCCTATAATCTGGACTTCATTTTTTTAATTCTAATATCATTCTATTTAAGTCTTCCATGTTATTTGCTAGTATGACGATATCGTCTGCAAATCTCAGAATGTTGAGGTATTCTCCGTTGATGTTTATTCCTATATTGCTCAATTCCAATGTTTTAAATAGATCTTCTAGGGTATTGGTAAATAGTTTAGGGGAGATGGTATCTCCCTGTCTTATACCTCTGTTTATTGTTATTGGGTTCGTTTTTTCGAAAACCTGCACTATGATTGTTGCTTCTTCATACAAAGCTTCAATAAGATTTATATATCGGATGTCTATTCTGCATCTCTTCAGTGCGTTAATTAATGCCCATTTTTCTATGGTATCGAAGGCCTTCTCAAAATCAATATAGTGGCTGGTTGTATTCGCAACATTTTTCTATTACTTGTCTCAGAGTGTGGATGTGATCTATAGTACTGTAGCCTTGTCTAAAGCCTGCCTGCTCTGATGGTTGGAAGGCGTCTAGTCTTTTTGTAATCTTATTAATTGGTTATAATCTTTGTCAACAGTTTGTATATGTATGTTTTCTTTGTATACTTCCATGAAATACTCGGCCATTTTTTATTCATCTCTTCTTTCATTTTATATACTTCACCGTGTAGTCCTTTTTACTTCCTCGGTTGTTTCGGTTTATTTCCAGTTAGTTTCCGTATTATATCGTATTTGTTAGCTGTTTCTTCTGCTTTTCGTGCTAGTTTCTGTGTATATTCGTTTTGGTGTTTCTAACGCTTCTTTTCACTTCATTATTTATTGTTGGTACTCTGTTAGTAAGTAGTTGTTGCTTCATATCATTATCGTTTGTGTATAGTAGTTTTGCTCTTATATTCCTTTTTTTACTTGTGTCTATTGATAACCAAGGTTTATCATTTCCCTTCTTTTTTGTAATAGTTTCTGTAGCTGATATTATTATTGCATTTTTATAAATTTTCCATATTTCTCTATGTCTTTTTGTTCTAATTCCTGATTATCCTATTTCGTATCTCAGTTTTCTTTGACATCTTATGATTACTTCCGGCTTTTCCTGTACTATTCGTGTATTAAATTTTTCTCTTTTGTTTAAGTATTTTATTCTCTTTTAGGCTAATATTTAGTTTTGCTCTAAGGTCATGGTCCGAGGCAATGTCTGCGGCTCTCATAGATATAACATAGATCTTGAAGCGAATTCCTCCATTTTCTGTATTGTTTCTGTAGCAGCAACACAAAACTTTCAAATTACTGAACATCTACAAACGGTGAAAATATGTTACCAACAACGCCGCAAGGAAAAACAATAATAAAAATCAGCAAGTATTACTAACAACTTTACCAAAAATCTGGGCTCAAACGTACAAAATTTAATAAATAGGTATGTGGGGTTAAGTTAAACGATTTTTTTAACAGTTAACACTAACCTTTAATTACACTTTTTTAAAGTCAAAACTAAAATCTTAAATTCATTCCAATTTTATTTAAAGATGCTTAAACTAAAATCATAATTAAAAGACTAAAGATTCAATATTTTCACTTAGTAAACATTTTAATCTTATTAAAAGGAAAAAGTTAGGTGTCCATATCAAACGAGCATCTCTTTTCCCATTATACACAGGAACCTCGTGCAAAGCATTAGCTTCAAGTACTTTACAAAGTGTTGGCAGAAAAGTTTTACAGAGTTTCCAGTGTGTTTCAGTACAGAGTACAGACGTCTACTTTCAACAACGTTAATAAAACATGACAGTAAATAATTAAAAATGGCAAGAAAAGCGGACGCTTAATTCAGCTTACTTTATTCCTTTTCGTTTATTTATATTTTACGAGATCTGAAAGATCATAACTGCTCTCAAACACAAATGGTTGAAATTAAGGGGGATCTCGCAATTTTTTAATGCCATTTTAAGATGCGTCGTTTGTATTAATCAATAAATTTACGATTTTTAAAAAGTAATATGAATACCT
Organism: Melanotus villosus; assembly: GCA_963082815.1. Classification (NCBI taxonomy): domain Eukaryota; kingdom Metazoa; phylum Arthropoda; class Insecta; order Coleoptera; family Elateridae; genus Melanotus; species Melanotus villosus. Next base: position 9,326,731 of record OY720421.1, on the reverse strand, counting down.
TTACCTTACAATAAAAATAAAAATATTGGCTGTTGGATACATCAATTCGAATGACAAATGGGAATAAAATACGACGTAATAAGACCAGCGGGACAGGTGGTTTAGATTTATAGGGAGAGAAACCCTCAAAGCTAAAATGCACCCCAGTATGCGCCCCAGGCTTTAATGCAACGAGTCCGGTGCGATAATCCGGGAATGAAGTGATGTGTACGACCAGATCATACTCTCCATTGATGGTAATCGGCTTTTGTGGCTATAAAACCACTCTCAGGAACTTTGATCATCGGAACAATGTTTTAATTTGTAACTTTAGATTGACTTAAATTTGCAATTACAGACGTTACTGTTTTCACTTTTATTTTTTTAAAATTTGTACCTATATTAGTCCATATTTCACGAAACGTTTGGCTTTTTTGTCTTTAGAAGTAGGTTGCTAAAAAACTCAAAGAATCTAAAACAAAAAGTTTGCGTAACCTCGAAAGTGAAGAAATTGTTCTAATTTGTAAAGATACATATGTGTTTCAAGGGGTTTCTCAGGAATCACTTGTTTAACCTCTGCTGTTTGGTATATGTTAACGATCTCGGTGAACGTTTCACCGAATTCAATCAGTTCGTGGATTACATTACATATATATCAATTAAGAACAGTGTCGACAGACTTTGTAGTGGTATACATACAAAAGCTAAATTCAGAGATGAAGATAACATAGCTCGCTATAATCTGCAGTTAGATTTAAACATACCATTTGTGTTGTTTGGGCTTCTAACTTAAGATCTCCAAATGCAAATAAACAGAATTGGTATGAAACAAAATGAATTAATAAAATATTTGGGAATTTCCATTGATGAGAGTCTGAACTATCAAATATATGTCACCACTATTCCACTTATTGATTACTGCTGGCTACTTTGTTAGATATTTGAGAGATTAGTTAATTTTCGCTGATGCTGGTGTCTCTTATTCGATATTTTTGAGTTTTACTTTCTACTCTTTGTGCTCGGTGGTGTCCATTATTGTTTCTGTTCTTTATGTTCCTGATTTTATTTAAACTTTCTTTTGAGTATTTTGCCGAAAGAAAACATGTTAAATTTGCCACAACGAAATTTTCAGGAAATATATGATTTTCTTACGCAGTATCCTCTTCAATTAGTTTTACTGCTTTCCTTACCTCGTTTCCCTGTTTACGTTTTTCCTGATCTATCTTCTATCTAATTATTTATTCTTTTGTATGTAATAGAGGTGAAGATATCACTTCAATTATTGTGGCATTGACGTATTATAACTAATTTCTTTTGACTCTTATCATTCCTTTATCTCTTCACTTCATCTATGTTAACATTTAAATCTTCTTGAGTTCGCTGTGCTTGAATTTTTGTTTCGCTTCATTTTTTTAATTTTTGTAACCTTTCTTCCTATTCCAGCTTGTTCATTTTGTTTAATTTGTTGGTTTCAACCTTTTATTTACTTATTATTCTAACTAACCACTGAATCATTTTGGTTAACTTGAAAATTTTCTTCTTTTATGCTTCCAGGTTCTTTATTGCTTCTTTTGCTTCTCTTATAATTTTTTTATAGACTTTCTAGCACCCTATTTTTAATTTTATAGTGTTCTTTTAGTTACCTACTTGAATATTGGGTTTTAAATTAAGTTAATTAACCCCTGAATCGTTTAGGTTATCCTGAAACTTTTTTGTTTTCTGCTTCTTCTTTTTCTTCTAAAAGTGGCGAGCCCTTTACAGGGCGTTGCTGATCTTCTCTCCATATGTCTGTGGTGTGCGTGTCAAGCAGCCTACACACATAGGGGACCTACAGCTTAACGTGGACTCCGAACCACGGCAGTCCTTGCACTTCTACTCCAGAGAGGACTTACTAGGCAGAAGTACCTCGGTAGTTTGCCATTGCCTTCCGAGGGAAGCGGTCGGGTGTTTTCGGTGTATATGTGACCCTCCGAATCGAACCATCTTAGTGGTCAGCCGCATGCTGAACCAACTGAGCCACGACCGCTTCTAGGTTGCTTTATTGCTTCATTTACTGGTCTTAGAATTTTTTTGTCGACTTTCTACGGCCCCTTCTTAATTTTAGAGGTTTTTTTTAGTAACCTGCTGGAACATTAGGTTTTAAACTAAGCCAATTAACCCCTGTATCATTTCGGTTATCCTGAAACTTTCTTCGTTTCTGCTTCCAGGTTACTTTATTGAATATTCTGCTTCTCTTATACTTTCTTTTTGTAGACTTTCTACCACATTTTTTAATCTTCGAGTTTTCTTTTAGTTAACCACTTCAATATTGGGTTTTAAATTAAGCTAATTAATCCCTGTATCATTTTGGTTATCCTGAAACTGTTTTCTTTTCTGCTTCCAGGTTACCTACTTGATTGCTTCTTTTGCTTTTCTTACAATTTTCTTTTGTAGACTTTCTATCACCTTTTTTCTCATTTGAGAATGTTTCTTTGTTGTCTTTACAGAGTCATTCCACCTTCGCTCTTGTTTGAACTTTTCTTTTAGTTAACTACTTGTATATTAAGTTTTAAATTAAGCTAATTTAACCCCCGGATCATTTCGGTTGTCCTGAAATGTTCTTCTTTTCTGCTTCCCGATTACTTTAGTGCTTCTCTGATCATTTTTATTGGTAAACTTTCTACCACCTTCTTTTAATTTTACAATGTTCTTTTAGTAACTATATGAATGTTAGGTTTTAAATTAGACTAATTAACCACTGAATCATTTCGGTTATCCTGAAACTTTCTTCTTTTCGTTCGGGTTACTTTATTACCTTTTTTGGTTCTACGGTTTTTTCTTTTTCGTAGACTTTCCACCGCCTATTTTAAATTTCGAATATTTTTTTGTTGCTCCACATTTACGGTTGTTTAAAGATTCTTTTAGATAGTTCTACTTGGTTATAAGGTTTTTAATTATGTTAATAAACCCCTGAGTCACTTCGATTATCCTGAAATATTGTTCAGTTCTTCTTCCAGGTTACTTTATTTCTTCTTTCGCTTCTCTTATGATTTTTTGTTGTAAACGTTCTACCAGCTTTCTTCAGTGTCTTTCCACCTTTATTTAAAAATTTCTTTTGGTTAACTAACTACTTGGATATAAGGTTTGAAATTAAGCCTTTTTTTAAATTATTAAGTGTTTCTTTGTTACCCTTTCAGTATCATTTTACGTTTGTCTTTTAGTTAAAAACTTGGCTATTAGGTTTTAAATTAAACTAATTAACCACTAAATCGTTTTGGTTATCCTGAATTTTACTTCAAATCTGCTTCCAGGTTACTTTATTGCTTCTTTTGATACTATATTTTTTTGTTGTAGATTTTCTACCACCTTTTATTTTAGAATGTTTCTTTGTTACGCTTACAGTGTCATCCCACCTTCACGTTTGTTTAGAGCTTCTTTTAGTTAACTACAAGCTCATTCAGTGGTTTGAACAAGTGAATAGTTTAATCTCAAATAAAAATATCAATGTTTCAGTTTCGGAATTAAGTATAATTTTCGTACTTTATACTCCAAGCCAGGGTATTAAGTATTAAATTGGATAAAGGTCTTTCCCCTTAGTTTCCCATAACGGCTGCTGAAATAGAAAGAAAAATGTGTTCCCTAAAATAATTTCTTCTAAAGACTAAATCTCTCCATATTTCTTTCCGTCCAAACAGATTTCTTCGGTACTTAGAACTCCAAAGACTCAAGATTTCGAAACAGTTTCACAACTGTACAATTCAAAAACTCGCTCTGTTGATCTGACCTCTTTGCTTTCTGAAATTCAGGGAGGATACAATATTAAAATATAAAACCCTGAATCCAGTGCAGGTTTAATTGTTAGCCTTCTTTTCAATTATTTTGTAAATTTGTTGCTATTTTTAGTATATTTTTGCACCTTCAATGTTTATTTGGCACTTCTGCTCTATTTGTATTTAGTCACAAAATGTAGTTATGTTAACTAATTCTTAGTAGTCTTAAAAATAATAGAAATATGAAGCTTTGTAGTAGTAATAACCCTAATCACTCTAACGAAAAGTGATTGTGCTAAAACACCCGGTTATAAAGTTGCTTCCAATAGAATAAGGTTAGCAATAATTAACAAATGGAAGTTAAGTTTTTCCAAATTAACCACTTCTTCTAATTTAGGTTAAGTGACAATCATTACATAAAGCTCATCGTCTATTTTACATGTGAAACGACTTAATTATGTATGCATGCATTCACTAACCTCTCACCCCACATATTGTTGTGTACGTCGACTCTATCCTATATTTTACACCCTATATGTGGGTATCTCTCTGTTTAACATCATTGTATTCCTAATGAGACACGCCCCCACAATCTGCCATGCAGTTTCTATTGATGAACAGTTGCTATTGTTTCCAATCCCTCTATTTTCTTTAAATGTTGTTACGGGCAAATTTTATCCGATACAAAAGCAAATTCGTGACGAAACAATAAACAATAACGGCTTGGTTTTGGCATTAATCGGCGAAATCGGAAGTTTCCCTCGCAGTATTTTTCGTTGGTTAACTTTTGTATCTGTATAAAACAATCTCCAAATAAATCAATTCTTTCAGTGTGCATCTGAAGACTTCAAAGTAAAATAACGAGGGTTCAGTAATTGACAAACAAAAATTCTCGTATTCGAATACTACATAGGTTTTGCATTATAAGGCATATATTGAAATACTATATCTGCATTGCCCGAGGGGGTTGAAATGCGACAATATGAAGTATCTACGCTCGTTTCCACCACACGCGCTACACAGTACACGCTTTTGAATTAATACGTCATGAAAATGCAAATGGCCTGTGAAATTTATTAAGATGTGCTCTGTACTTTTCTAAACTATTAACATTTTTAAGTAAAAATTAAAACTAGTCTTCGAACTTTATGCTGCTGGAAAGGTGAACGAAAAATACTAATTATATTAAAATATTCTTTGTGCTTAGTAATTTTGCAACTATTTATAGATAGAGCCTAAGTGAAAGGAAAACGACGTAATGGCTTTTTAATAATTACAAATAGTTTCTTGTAACTGCAAACAACGGTTTACTACTAAAAATGTTAGGAGTATTATCTTTATCCGAGAAATTCCAGTTTCTGTTTAAAAACTATCTTGCTATTTTTAAAAATCTTAAATATAATTTATTGTTGTTCTTATCTACTTTGGCATTTTTATCTCTGACTATCCCTGTAATTTATAGCATATTTCCTTCCAGTTTTTAGCTTATGCGTTATTTAAAACGGTTCGAGTTGTATATTTATACGCTTACGTAAATTTTATTGAGTGTAAAAAAATGCTAATCGAGGGTTTATTTCAAAAGTCTTTATTAATGAGAATACATTTATGGAATATAGGTAAATAGAGGTAGATCGTCAAAGCTCAACAAAAGAGTAAGGAAAGCAGCAGTCCCTGTTCGAAACCCTGAGAAACATCGTTTCGAATTACATGTTGTATGATGTGCTTCTTCAATTTCTATATATACTTACTGTGTGCCTATTCCTCGTCTAAAAACGTTTCAGTAACAAAAAGTTCATCAGCCTTATACTAATTTATTATTTCCCTAAGGTTAGGCTAACTTGTTTTTCTTTTTGATAACCTTACACCTTTACTAGATTTTGCCAATGATCCTTAAAGCTGCTTTTTTCACTTCATGTTAACTTGCATACTACATCCATTAGTTAGGTCTTTCCTCCAGATTATGGTCTGTCTGTCCTGCTTTCTTTTCCCTCTGTTGGTGTCCTCCAATGCCTCTGATGTTATATTTCTGGTGGGTTTTCTCAGAGTATGCTGGGCTTGCCCAGTGCTATCCATTCGACATCCAATTTGGCCAATAATCTCAATGATTTGTTTTCAAACGTCCATCAATCTTTAAGATGGACTAATATTGGTAAGTCGTAGTTTTGTGTTCTTCGTAAGCTCGTTTTATAACCATATTCTTCCATAGTATTTTCAAAGGTTTTTATGCTTTATTTATGCTTATTCTGATATCATTTTGACATCTTCTTTGCCAGATACATGATATTATTCTTAGTTACTTACTACTTGGCGCTTGACAGCCCATTTAAGACCAAAGCCTCTAAGCAAGTTTCCAAACTGGCTTGATTCCTACCACAGTAACGTAGTTACTCTTACACTAGATCACTGGATATCCTCACTTTTTTTCCTTTACTACTCTCCAACTTTTCCTATCTGCTGCTGATCTTCTCTAATTGTTAACACCCACCACTTTCAAGTTGTTTTCCACATTATCTATCCATCGTGTTCGCGGTACACACCTAGGTCTTGTCTCTTCGAAATTTCCCTCAAAGATCATTTAACCACCCCTTAATGTGTCCATCTTATTAAGACTCCACGCTTCTGCTCCGTATATTACAACCGGTCTTACGACTGTTTTTAATACTGTAATTTTTGAATTAATTGAAATATTTTTTGATTTAAACAATTCCTGTAATGTGTAGTAACATTTATTCCCTTCCGTTCTGGCTTCTATATCATCGAAAATTTGGTATTTTCCTGTTACAGCTTCTCCTAAGTATTTAATGATCTCACTTTATCGGATACCTGTTGGTTTACTACCAAATCTTGTTCCTCACTTTGACTGATTGTAAGTTTTGTGTGCTTACGGCCTCCTCCAGTTATGTGACTTTTTTGGATATTATGATGAGATCATCTGCGTGTACGGAGGTCTGTGCTGTTCTGTTTAATATAAAGGCCATCGGATTAATTGGCACTTGTCTTATTATCCACTCTAGGACCATATTCAACCAAGTAGTTGAAAATGAATTCCCCTTTCGTAATCCTTCTTTAATTTTGAACAATCCTGATATCCAACATTGAACCCTCACTTTTGCCTGTTTTATAAGACTTGCCAATTTTGGTGGTACATTTAATTGTAATATCTTGTACCTACAACTGTGAGCGTTTCACTATATCATATGCTTGGCTAAAATCTTTAAACAGGTAAAATGAGTTGACGTCCTTTTCAGAGCTTTTCTGCAATATCTGTGTTAATGTAAAAATATGATCCAAGGTAGATCTTCCCTTTCTAAAACCGCTCTCATAGCCGTCCATCCCTTTGTTATCAATGGCATCAATTTGCTAGTTACGGGTGTACTTAAGATCTTATAGCCTCAGCTTAGCAGAGATATCACTTTGTAATTTTTGGATACAGTTTTATATCTCCTGCTTTATGTAGAGGTCAAATTATTGCAGTATTCCAATTGCTAGGTAATTCTTCTTTCTCGCCATATCTTCACCCCCATATTTAAGCATTCCAGAGGCAACTTGAGCTTTCCTTGGGGCTTTAGAATTTTTTTTTTGTTTCTTATAATTTCGGTGGGCATATCAAAATTTCCTTCTTCTTACTGTGCTATTCTTTGCTCTATTATCCATCCCACTTTCTTCTCCTGCATTTAAAATCTTCCAAAGTATTCCTTTCATCTGTTTATATGGTTTCCTGTGCATCTCCTGTGAGATTTGCTTCTGCATCTCTACATAAAGTTACTAATTTTTTTAGTTTGTGCTTCTATTATCACCAACTTTTTTTGTTGTACTTCTGCAAAGCTTTTCTTTCCGCACTGTGTACGTCTTTATTTTTTCCGTTCATTTTATTTAACAGCTTTAGCCTTGCTTATTTTCTAGATTGTACCACGCTTTATTCCTGTTTCCTTTTTTCCTTCGTTCCTTCGTTCCTTTCTTTCTTATTTATTCTACCGACTTGTCTTTTTGCCTATTTTTTATACCTTTTTCCGAAATTGTCTACCTATATTTTGCTCCAATTTTCTTTTAAACTTTCAAAATCAAACCCTTGATTGGTTATTATGCATTTTCTTCCTTACTGCGATTCTTTGCTTAAATTTAACATGCACTAAAAAATGATCGGAGTCACAATCTGCAACCTAAACGGCGTATATGAAGTACATCAATCGATTGTTACTTCGTCTGGGGCCACCCACGTTTGTTTGTGTATTTATTGTGCTAGAATCTGGTACTGCTTATCACCATATTGTTACTACTTGCTAGATTGATAGTTATTCTCCCATTGTTGTTGCTCGTTTGGTGTAAGCTGTGTATTCCTATAATTGAGGCGTGGCGCTCCTTTCTTCCCACTTTTGCATTAAGATCTCCTGTTTTTACATCATGGGATACAATTCCATCTATTACTACTGGTAGTTGGGCATAAAATATGTCTTTATTTCTTTTGGTCTTCAATAGTTGCGTGTACATTGCATATGCTTATATTACCAATGTTTCCTCTTAAGCTTCCTTCGCCGCACTCAGATGTTACACAACTCGCTTGGTTTCTTCTTAGTAGTTCAATTTCTTCTTTATTTTATCCAAGGTACATAATTCTTGTGAAGATTATGCTCGTAGTGTTTAATTATGTTATGGGTCTCCAGTTATTTAGTCTTGCTACCTGTTTTAGGAACTTTCGCTCCTTAAAACCATTTTTCAGTATTTTTTTTATCAGTTCAAATCTTGCCCACAACTTGTTATTAGTTCAAATCTTGTTCACAACTTGTTATTAGTTCAAATCTTGCCACAACTTGTTATTAGTTCAAATCTTGCACACAACATGTTTAGGTACCCGTTTAGATCGCTAGAAATATTATCTGTTTTGGGGTAGTTCTTAATTATAGCACGTGATATGTCACTACAGATACAATCTTTTAGATAGTATTCAAAAAAGAAAATTGAGTAGCGATCTTCGGAATCCTAAAGTTTAACATTTAGATAACTTCTTTGGGGAAATACTTTAATTTATATAACTTACGATTATCAGAATTTTTTGTAACTGAAAACTAATCTAACAATCCTAAATTACTAAATTCTATTTATTGGCTAAAGATAAGCTATTGTAAATAAACTTAAAATAGCCCTTTTAAAAAAATCTTCAAAAAAGGTCGATATTTCTCAAAGGGCCCTGGATAATCATTTCCACATATGACCAAATAAGTTTTGTTTTGAGTATAAGCAAAACGTAATTATTTCATAGCAAACTATTTTTAGTGTTCACAGATAGATATGTTAATCGTTTCCTGTAGTTTCAGGGGTTTTCAAGGATATCAGGCTAATTATTGTTTTCGATTTATCAACATATTTGCGCGTTACTAGATGACAGAATACAAAAGAAAGGACTTTTCCAGTAAGCTTTCAGTTATTTACAATTTTCAAATAAATTTGTACTATAAAGTAAAATTACATGGTTCGGTTTTAGAGTTAGGTTTACCTAACCTACACTTGTTTCTCTTCCACTCGACTTGTGAAAGTTACTAGAGTCGAAAACTTGGATTGTAATAACATAATAAGCAATTTATTGTAGTAATAATTAATAACAGGTATAGTTTGTTTGTTACTTTTGAGTTTCAATTTGCTCAGTATTTTGCTTGTTGGCGAAGCTGATTTTGTTAATACATCGTCCCAACTCATTCTAAACTTTCAGGCAATTCTATTAGTTATCTATGATCTCCATACCGTTATCGATTTTGCCCATCTCTCAGCTTTTAAACCTGTAAAGTACTCAGGTTAGTGCAACTTCAGTTTCTCCACTTTTTCAATTACGCCTTCAACTTCTGTTTTGGCCCTCGTCCATTCACTTGATTTGTTTTTTCCCAACCTAACATCCAGCACGATTCAATACATTGTTTACCCTGATGTACGTAATTTCTCTTGTGTATCTACTGTCCCTATACTGTTATAGACTTTATCTAGCTCTCATTTTTAACTCAGAACGTGGTTAGCGCATTGTAACTTTAGTTTCGCCTCCACTTTCCCAAATACGTCTTCGACTTCTGTTTTGGCCTTCGTCTATTCATTTGCTTCGTTTTTTCCTAAACTAGTGTCCAGCACGGTTAGATCCATTACTTGTCGTGATGTGTGTACTTTCGCTGTAATTCTCTTGTGTATCTATAGTCTCTATATTGTTATCGCTTTTATCCATCTCTCATATTTTAAACTCATTTTTTTCACTTTTTCAAGCATGTCTTCAACTTTTGGTTTGGCCCTCATCCATTCACTTGGTTTGTTTTTTCCCAAACTAACGTTCAGCGAGATTCGTGAGGTATATAATTTATCTGTAATTCTCTTTTCTATCTATGGTCTCTATACCGGTATGGATTTTGCCCAACTTGTAACACGGCCAACTTATTGTCACTTTAGTTTTCCACTTTTTCAAGCAAATCTTCAAGTTGTGCTTTGGTCTTCGTTCATTCATTTGTTTCGTTTTGTCCCCAAACAACAACTAATGTCCAGAACGGTTAGATCCATTGCTTGTCGTGATGTATGTAATTTCTCTGCAATTGTCTTGTCTATCTATAGTCCCTATACCGTTCTTTACCCATCTTCTTTAATTCAAAATGTGGCCAACTCATTGCTGCTTTAGTTCCTTCGCTTTTCTGGGCACGTCTTCAACTTCTGTTTTAACCCTCATCCATTCATTTGGTTCGTTTTTTTCTAAACTAACGTCCAGAACGGTACAATCTTTTGCTTATTGTGATGATGTAATTTTTATGTAATTCTCTAATATATCTGAGGTCCCTATAAGGTTGTAACTTCAGCGTTTTCACCTTTTCAAATACATCTTCAACCTTTGTTTTGACCTCGTCCATTCACAACTAAGGTCTAGCACGGTGTTTTTACAGCGATGTATGTAATTTCTCTGTGTGTCAACGGTCCCTATACTATTATCGACTTTGACCATCTCTCATCTTTTAAACTCAAAAGGTGGCCTTCAGGTTTTCCACTTTTTCCATGTTTGGTTTTCGTTCATTCACTTGGTTTATTTTTTCTCAAACTAGTGTCCAGCACGGTTCGATCCATTGCTTGTCGTGCTGTAGGTATGTAGTTTCTCTGTAATTATTTGGTCTGCCTATGGTCCTATATGTATAACGTTCTTTACCCATCTCCTATCTTTTAAACTCGGAATGTGGCCAGCTCATTTCAACTTCAGCTTCTTCACTTTTCCAAGCATGTTTTCAACTTTTGATTTGGCTCTCGTCCATTCATTTGGTTAGCTTTTTCCCAAACTAACGTCCAGAGTGGTTCGATCCATTGCTTATCATGATGTATGTAATTTTTATGTGATTCTCTTGTTTATCTATGCTCATTGCAACTTCAATTTCTTCATTTTTCCAATCACGTGTTAAATTCTTTTTGTTCTTGGGAAAAATAAACCAAATAAATTTATTTTTCCCACACTAATGTCCAGCAGGGTTCGATCCAATGCTTGTAACGATGATATGACACTTCATAAAACTATTAAATGTTTCTCAAATTTTGGTCAATATTGCAACCTTCAAGGACGGTCTGATTTCTTTTTTGTCCACAGTGAATATGTGGTGGAAGACGTCTATTATTAGCCATTGAGATACTTCAAATATAAGAAGGCCACCCGGTCAAGTCGTATTCTTTGTATTTTTTTACCATTTTGTTTTATTAATTTTCTCTTTTTGCCAAAAGTAAGCACCAAGTCATCTGAAAATAGCAACTTTTTATCGTTGATATTAACGTTTTTGTCTTACTAATTGACCAGCTTGTTATTCTCATACATCATAGAGAATTAATTATGTATTCTAAGATGTTTAAAAATAATTTTGGGCTTATTATATCTCCTGATATTTTCACGAGTTTGTTTTTGAAGATTTAACAGTTTCGCTATTGTTTTCGTTTACGCAACGATTCAGATATACGGATAATTCCTCTGAAGGCTATATAATAACTGCCCAAGTTTCGATACGATCAAAGGCCTTTACAAACATGAAAACAAGAAGTATTTTATAATTTTATTCCATGGATTTTGCTTTCAATTGTCTTATGAGTAGTATAATATGATGTCCCTGGCTAAATTCTTCTCGATAAGGCAATACATTTTTGTACTTTTATTGGTAGGGTACGGGCACTGATATAGCTCAGTTTTGCTTGAGATTTCAGGAAGAGCAACCTGAATCTCATGATTTTTCAACACCGTGAAATCGCCAATAAAATAAGTATTAAGTACCTACATTTGACAAGTTCTTTAATTTATTTATTTGTTAATGTTCTGCCATTTAAATGTACTTTGATGAATTTGTGCGGTTTCTGAGTAAAAGTTACCTTACACTATATCTTTTTATCAAAAGCAACACGTTAAGGGCATACTAACATAAACAGCCTAAAATGGTAAAATTTTGTATTTATTGTTAGTTCTGCGAAACACATATTTTTTTTGTAATAAAGAGGTAGGTAGTTTTTAAATATTTCAATATCAAAGAATTAAAAATGTATAAAATGGCATTTAAAGCAAAGAAATTAGATCTCATAATTTCTGTCACAAATCTCATAATTTTTTCATGAAATTAGATTTTGACTGGCAACACTTCATTCCTTTTTTTACAGTTTGACGCTTGTGAAAGTTGGAAGTAGTCTAAACGAGCGAATATTCTGTTATTACTTTAGTTAATAATTTATTAAAATGAAATGTTACTTCTAGCTTTGTATATTTTCTGAGTTTGTTTTTCATTTTTATTAAAATAAGTCGTTGTGAAACCTTTAATAATTAGTACCTAATTCATAATAAGTAATTACTTTTCAGTCAAAAAAGTTAATCTTAGTACAAGTTTATTAGACAAATGTATTAACCAATAGTTGTATAACTTCTGTGATTCTACTAATCGGCCTTAGGCAATTGACAGATTGGAATTTGAACACGACAGGGGCTAATTTCATGCGCAACATAGTAGCTTGAAAATCCTACTTGAAGAATTTAGTTACCACATCAAATTCGTTTTTTTTTTTAGTTCTGAACATTCTATTTTCGAATCGTTTACAGCCAAGTGTACTTTCAAAGGTTTCAATCAAGTTTTTAGCAGCAACATTTTAACTAGCAAAACACTGCCCCTTTATTAAAATTCAAAATCTAAAGTTCCTCAAGTGTATTCTCCTCTTTACAGTAATTAACAACGAAGCCTCAAATTCAGACTCGTAGAAAGTTTTCAGACTGCGCCATATCATGTAGAAAGTACGTGATTTCATGTTATAAAATTATACTTGATGTTAAATTTCATTGTTGTATAAAATGAATATACATGACGTAACAATTTTAACCCAACCGTGCCTGAAATAAATTTTGTACTTCGTACCCTGATGGTCGAAATGTATTTTTGAAACGATAAGCGATGGCGTAAATTGCGATGTAGGAGCGCGTGATTTCAGTTAGAAAACAAAGTAAAAATATCGAAGCGAGGGAGAAGTGCCACATAACTTGTCCCGCCACCAAAAAGATTGAAATTGTGGATATTAGGGTTGCTTTAGGGTTAATGTAAATGATGGGCAATGTAATGGAGCGCGTAGGTGGACGAAAGCTCGCTATGCTGTGGTAAGCCAGCCGTGCAGGTATTTTAAAAGCTCCCCAGCACAAAACTGCGTGCGGTAAGTTGCCATAGCGACCGCACATCGCCGCGAGCTCGAGCTTATTGATCATCCGGTGTCTAAACAGTGCTGTACTCAAAACAACTACACATTCCTGTTATACCATATCAAAAATTTAGAACTTTGGATACAACGACTTACGTTTTCAATAATGGCAAAAATTCAGATTTTTCAAGAAATGTAAAGAAATTATAGAAAGAGTTGTTACTGAAATGCAGAACCTATCATTCCAAATTAAAGGGATGAATTAATAACAGATTTTGCTTTTTTGTGACTTTCCAAAAGTAAAACTGTCTAAGAAATATATTTATACGAAACATTAATAATGCATTTCTATACTCTGATATGAAAAACAACCACGTGCTTGCTTTTACGAAAAATTAAACAGTTCCATCGCCAAAATTTAATGGAAATAACTCATTGGCGCTTTGTCACCTACAAACAAGTAAACATTCATTCCCTTCAACATTGATAAATCCAAACTATATAATGTATATTAAGTTTTCAGTCACACAAAGAAAATTTGTTAAAATTACTGTAAATTAGTTTTAAAAAACGTTTAAGAGCTTGTTTGGCCAGATAAATGAGTATCTACATAAATCTTTGATGATCTTCTGAAATCAAATAGGTAAATCAAAAAATTAATTAAAGTTCGGTCGTTTTAATAAATTTTAAATTAAATGAAAATAATAATCTTTAATTATTATATATTATTTTTAAATAACATTGTAGAAATTATAGTAGTAAGCCATTAACTGCAAAACGAGGTCTAAACAAGCACTTTAAATCCTTTTAAAAAGTTTTGGAATATTTAATGATCGGTATTTCAGTACAATTTTGAGTTAAAGCTTAGCTTACGCCAGTTTAAACCAGGACTTCAGTGCAACGAGAGCTTAGGTTTAGGGTCGATCTTTCAATTCATGTTTAAGTTGATCTTTAAACAGAAGTGAAACTGAAACCAAACATGTTACACGGCATGGTTTAAGCTAAGCTTTAGCTTTAAGCTTTAAGTTGAGATCCAGGCCCTTAAGCTTAAGCCATAATTTAAACCGACTAAATTTGGCCCTAAAACGAGTTTTAAAACTATTGCTAATAATAAGCGGATCTACTAACTTTTAATTTCTAAAAACTTTGCGATTGTCAACTTCAAACTATTGGGTTGACAAATAAGTTTGTTCGGTTTTTAGAGCAAGATAAAACACATTTATTTTAACACACAAAATAAATTTTAATTAATTAGCCTGGTCATAAATCTCAAAACATATATCTTAGAATTTAACCTACGTTTTCCATGTTATTTATTGTTTTCAAATACGAGCTTCATTTTCAAAACATATTTAGTCATTTTTGGTTTTTACAATTTTAAGGAATAAATTTTGTCTTCATAAAATTTTATCTCTTAGAATCTTTCCATTGCCTCATAAATTAGCAGCCATTTACTAAAGAAACAATGTTAACAAAAGTTACCAAGAAACGTATCGTAAGAATTTATAGAAGTTAAAAAGAAGAAGTTAAATTACACCTACTCTAAGATGAATCCATCAAAGAACTATATCAAAAAAGGCTCGACCAGAAACTAAACGAATTTTAATTTGAAAACCTGGATAAACATACATACACAAAAAAAACAGCATAAAAGAAGCAGTGAATGAAGCTTTAAGAAAGAGCGAAACAAAGAATATTTGGACAATATGAATGAGGCATATCAGAAAAAAAATTATACCAAAAGAAGCTTAATACAGACAAACCTGAAGATTTTAAAAATTATAGGCAAAAAAGAAGAGAAGCCAAGAAACTTATTGCTAGGGAGAAGAACAAAATGTGGGAGGCGAAATATAGAACAAAATATAGGAGGAGTTAGGAGCACGGAAGCTTGGCGAATAATCAAATCATTGAGAACAAATAATAAAGAATGATTGACACAATTACTATAAAAGATTGCTCACGCAAGATGAAGACAGATGATGACAACCATGATAATGAGATAAACCGATAAAACTCAGAGGAACAGTTAAGAGTCACCTGAAAAGAAATAAAAGAGATTGTTAAAACGTTAAAAAACAACAAACTTATAAAATACGGATCCGAAAAGCTATTACGTATGATCCAAAGAATGTTTGAGAGGACTATCAATGGAGAAACGCTACCACAGGAATGGACAAGAGCCTACATAACATCAATATTAAAAAAAGGTAATAGGAAAATATGTGAAAACTACCGAGACATCCGTTATCCCTAGAATGGGTAGGATTTACGGAGAGTTAATTAAGGTAAAATTGGAAGAGAGTATAACGAATAAAATGGCAGAAGATCAGGCGGGGCTTACAGCGAGAGATCTTGTATAGATCACATATAGGCAGTCTAGCAGCTGATTGAAAGGAAAAATGACTAAAAATAGATCGGTACAACTTGTATTCAAAGACTCAATCGCAAGGAACCAGTTATGGGAATCTATAAAATAACTTAACATTCCAAACAAACTGATAACAACAATCAAAAATGTATACGAAGAGAACATGGTGTCGGTTAAAGAGAAAAATAGAATCGGACAATCATTTAAAACATCCAAAGAGTTACTACAGAAGTGTTCAACATCTACTTTTTTTTTAATCTTTCTTGAAGTAACGCTAACGCCCTGGAGACAAACATGCGAAGGCATGATAATCCCGGTTACAAATATACACCTCCACACCTTAAGCTTCGCTGATAATCAGGTGGTAATAGCACAGGACGAAGAGAACCTTAGCTACATGGTTCGCAAACTTACTGAAAAATATTCAAAATTAATGGACATTAATTAATAGTTAAGACAGAATGCCTCGTCACAGTAACGAATGATGTCACTGATTTGGAAATCACAGACGACATTAAAATAAAAGGAAAAAAGAGTTTGAAGTATCTAGGATTTACCGTTTCAAATGAAGGGGCAACCACAGAGGCCATAAAACATTAGACAATTAAATGAAATTCTATGGGATACGCACATCAGAACGAACAGAAAAAGGGAGAATTTTAACACCATAATTAAAAATATCATGGCAAATGAACAACAAACCAAAATATGTAACACCAAACCCGAAGGCAGGTTGCGGCTGACGCAGGTCTAGAATCTGTTTCACTTCTCCGTACAAATTAATCTGTAAGCGTGCCGCGGTGCAGAGAATTGGATTATAAAAAAACTTACTTAATCCTTTCATTGTTTACCGCTTAAAGCATTGTAGATTTTTTAAAGGGGTAAATTATTAAGATTTCTTTGTGATTTTCAGGTGGCAATATAATTCCCCACCTAGATTTTAGGTAAAATCAGTCTTTTAAGCGATAATTATAGGTACAATTTTAGACATGTTTTTAGTGAGTTTCAGAGGTTTTTCCTAAGTAACCAGAAATGATAAGCCGTTTGAGACTATTGAATTTTCTAGAAATTGCAAGTTCTTTTGGATTGGTTTTGCGCATCTTTTTAAATCACCCAAACCACCTTGATCCAAGAATGGATAACTACTTTGGGGTGTCTAAAAATGAAGGGCATTGCGGCTTCATTTTCTGTGATTTTTCAACGACTTCTTCATGTGCCCAAATGCCTCGGTGCAGCAATAAAATGGTAATTTTGGGGTATTTAAAAAATGAAGGATTTTTTAAGGTTCTTAAAGCTTTTTTTGTGACTTTGGCTTGGTTTTTGATGCGTCCAATAGCTGCTTGGCAAGAAATAAAATACCATTTTGGAGTATCAAAAAACAAGGGATTTTAATAGGTTTTAGGCCTTTTTTGATGATTCTACAACGAGTTTTTATGTGTCCAATTCTTGGTGATCTATAGGTATTAAGGTATTTTTAGGGTGTCTAAAAATTCGGGTATTTTAAAGGATATTATTTCCTTTCTCGCTAATTTTCTAAAAACTTTTTTCACCTGCCAAATTGCCCTGGTCCAGAAGTAACATTTAACATCTACTTATTACTTATAGTTGTTGTTTTAAATATCTCATATAAACTACCCCAGTAATATTAACAACAAAGCCAAATGTGAGAAAAATAAAGTTCCCGAATTTTGAGTATTTTTGGAACCGTTAAAATACATTGATGTATTTTAATAGTAAATGCTGTTTTTGATATCCCATATAAACTACCCCATTAGAATTAACAACAATTAAAGTTAGTTATTAACCAAATTTGAACAAAAATAAGAGGGAAAATAACAGTCCTATACAGGGTCCTGCTGTTCTAAATACCTCGTATCGGCTACTCCACTACAAGTAAAAATTAAGTTAGGTAGTGCTAATTACCATAGGAGTCGATCCACGTTGAAATCCTTTAAATCCGCAAGCTTAAAATAATTTAAAAAATTAATTTATTAGGTAATTTCAGGATTTTTCGGTTTTGTATATGTGAACTTATCATCATTTGTTTTTTTTTTTAATTTTATTACGTAGGATAGTATTTCTGTATTTTATTCATCCGTTAAAACTAAGTGGCTTTTATGTCTAGTAAAATTTAAAATTTATGACAGATTTGGGAAAAATAATTAAAAAGAACTGAACTTTTGAGCAATATTTTTGTAACGACAAGGTCTTAAACAGATACCGAAGTATTTATACGAAAAACAAGTTTATTTTTTAATTAATATAGTTTACATTTTAGTTATTATTCCTTACTTGTGTTTCTCAAAGATCTGAGATGAACCAACAAAGTTAAGAACATCAGAGCTTTCACCTTGTGAAATGTAATTTTTTAAAAATCTTAGCATACTTGATTTTTCACTTTTTTCCTAACTTCAAGTCATTTCAAGTTTTAAATAATTTACTTCTGAAAATTCAACTCCGCCCACTTAATGTAAATTAAGCTTTTATAATTCTATAAAAGCTGAACATATTGTAATAAATACGAATTGTTAATATTAATTTATGCTCTCGTTTTTATTAATAGGTAGCAGAAGCAGGTTTACGTTCTGTAAACAAGCATACGACAAACAGACGCACAAATTATAAAATCAGAAAATCAAATTGCTTAAGTTAATGCCAAAAATGACAACTCAAATATTATATTTTTAACAGTTCATACAGCTCTTTATAAAAATCAGCGTTCGTGTAAGAATCATTAAAAATCGAGTAAAAAGCCCGAATCAAATATAAAAGAATAAACTTAAAGGAATCAAAACGGATATCACAATATTAAATATCATTCCATTTTCTACTTTATTTAACAGAAGATACAATTGCTGAAAGTATTCAAAGGGATAATGAGATAATTTAGTTGGGTTTGAGTATAAAACGACTATATTAGCTCAGTATTCTCTTAAGTGGCGCTACTCCGGGACGGAAACTCAAACTAACGGGACGCGAATCCTGTTAAATTTGCAGGATTTTATCTGTGGAAACGTGAACGTCTCGGCGCCGGCGTTTTCGAAGCTGCGACAAACCTGCATGGAGCTTTATTGATTTAAGGTCTGTGATATGACGTGCTCAAAATGTAAATATAATGGCTAAATTTGAGAAAAACGTTTGTGAGAGATATTATTTAATATCACTGCCTTCAAGCAGGTAAGTAATTTTCATTTAGAGTTACTTTCTATCAATTTTGACTTTTTTTTTAATGACGAATCAGTAAGTAGGTTATGTTTCGGTTTCGCTTCGGTTTCACTTTGAAATCAACTGGAATATATTTTGGGGCTGAATTTATTCAGAAAAAAAGGGGACGCTTTTAGTGCCCCTAAGCTGCACTTGTAGTCGACACTTTTGGAGTGCACATATGTATGCACCACCCCTCTATCTGTAACCAGAGATGTTATCGGACGCTAATGACTGTCCCACAGGGCACCAGATAGAACCCCTTCATTAGCCTGTCATTACTGATCTCCCGTCAACACTTCGATTTCAATGAGATTCAATAAAAACGCATAGGGTGGATTCGCATCCCGCATTATTGCAACTCAGAGGGTGAGGTGCATTGACAGTACTTTGTAGTTATAGTTGTTACATCTCAGATGTTCACAAAAATTGTATCTTTTGTTCTTGTTTTAGATGGGGCATCTCCACTTTTCTGTTTGCATCTATCTCTGGTCGTCTTCAATCTTCTTTTTTAATCCATTTTTATTCTGTTGCTTCTTCGATATTTCTTATTTGCTCAAGCTTCTTGTTTTTGTAATTTTCCTAATTTAGCTTAATTTCAGAAATTGTGGAAGACGTCTTCAATTCATACATACAAACATAATCCGTTTCCTCTTCTACCGCAATGCAGTGTCGAGGCTCATTTACACTTGCTGATGTGCTGATGTGCAGTGGAGGTGATGGGTCCATTTTGGACTTGCATCACGCTCTCATCAACTTTCATCCACAACACATTCATACACTTTAAAGCTAAGCCTCAACTAACGCATTCGACTCAAATCGGCTCCATAATACTATGGCTACCGCTGGAATCGAACCCTTATTTACCAACTAATTTTTTTGCAGTATTTTGGACATTTCACATCCTTCTTGCCTCTTATTTTTGTTATTGTTAAATATTCCCTTGTTAGTATAACATAATCAAAACTCATGTCTGAAATTATTTTATGTCATTAGATTTGTCTTCTTTTTGGGCCGATTTCGCAATGCCGGCGTTGCTTGAACCACAATTTGGCAAAGATCACTTTTGAACCAAGGAAACGTGTGAATGATCAAAAAAGTTATAAAATACTTTTGTGGATCATTAATGTAACTTTTACTTTATTCGAATCCGCTCGAAATAATGATTCACTTGTTTCTTCATACCCTTCTCTAAAGTCCCTAAACCATGATATTCATCTGCAACTAACACTCTTCTTACCTTCAATTTTTCTTTGTATTTTGACTTGAAGGATTGTATATCAAGCGATCCTATTTAATGTCATCCCCATGACACCTGAAATTAAAAGTATTAAGTAATGCTTAATAAAAATTACGTTATCTAGATTGTCACCAAGCTAAAATACGACTTGTAATTCCATGGGCAATGGGGATGATTTTAAATTGGATCACTTAACATCTTCATTCCTTCTTTGGAACTTTTCCAATTCCGCAATGAACCCAAAATTCGTCACCACCCATCTGTGGATCTACGTCTCGAACTCTTCCAAATTTCATGTTTGGTTTGTTGAAAACCAACGCTTCTTTTCCATGTAATAAAATTGAGAAAATAAAGGCTAGCCGAATCCTCAGCTGTAGATCTAGTTTTTAGTTACTTAGCAATTCGCCCATTTTAATGTAATTAATACAAATTTGCCTTGCTTATTTGATCTTTCATGTTATTTCTTCGAAGTACCTAGCCATATGCTTCATTTACTATACATTTTAGGTATTAGGTTTTATGAACAACGTCGAGTTTCTTCTAAGTAGAGACCAGACACTTTTAGGTGATGAGTCATCCAAATAGATAAATTTAGCTAAATCCATGAGCGTACTAAATATTTGTAAATAAGGTTGCCCCCACCTGTACCGTTATATTTCTTCAACAACAACTGATTGGTTTGGTGACTCAACGAAAGTTTGGCCATGCCTATTGTAAATATGTTGCACCATAATGATTGGTGAACTTTGCCATCCTTTTTTAGAAACCACTACTATAATTTCTAGAGAGAGGCAATAGTAAACAACTGTTTTAAAAGTGCTACTTAAGTGTGCCGCTCTACTGAAATGATTTTACTTTACTTTACTAGAACCGGTCTCTACTCATAAGTTCTGTGAGCCCGTGGGTTTTGGAGGTCCTAATTGTTGTTTATGACCGCAACACGTCCTGCTCGCAGACTATCATGACTTTTGATTTCTGGGTGTTAATTATTAGTCTAGGTATATCGTTTATTAATTTTGGTCACTCTGTTAAATAGGAGTTGTATATATTCCTCACACTCGCCGTCTCAGCCAACAATGCTGTGTCGTTTGCATACTTCAAATTAGTTAAAACTCGGTTCTAGTTGCACTTCTTAACCTAACACTCCTCCGGCTTACAGGCTGTTTACCAGTGGCCTTTGGTAGGATGATGAGAGCTAAATGGAGACGTTCAGATTCTGTTTCGTTTGATAGAATCTGAGCCCCTGCTCTATGCTTACAGCGATATAGTGTCTCCATGTGAAGAATTACGAGGTAGTCATCCCTGCTAGGAAAGGATGTTCAAGGACCACGTTAGATCTTCTAATGTACTAACTGTGGTTTCCAGATGGATCGATGTTGAGATTTATAGCTACAAACCTAGAAAAAGATTATCTCTCGCCCTAGGCAAGTTTCCTACAGTTTTTCAGTTTGCCTTTGCTATCTTGGTCTGTATTTAGGAAATCTTCGCCAGAAGCTACTGTAGCTGACGTATCTATATAAGCTCCGATAGTCAAGCAACGCTTAAAGCGTTGTAAAAACTGATTACGGAATGGCAACAGGCCCTGGAGAAGTTCGGCTTAGTCAACTGGGTTCAAGTAATCTGGGTGCCCGAACGCAGTAATATTCTAGGCAACGAGGAGATCGATCACCTTTGAACCATTTCTACGTACTGAACCGACCTTCGGCCTACTTAAAGCAAGCGTTCAGCAAACAATTAGAGACTAGACTCACTATCGGTTCATCTCATACTGGGCTTCACGCTGTGAGCCTTCAAAAACTACATCACAATGATCTCTTCGAAAGACATCTGCATCTGATTGGTCTTTTCAAGGACCCAAGTTACAGATTCTTCAATGAGATAGCTTCCTTTTGTGACGCCCTGGATTACTTCTTCTAAGGCATCACCTATTCGAAGCCGGTATTCTAGAGCCCGATGATATACGCACCGACTTTTTTTTAATTTTAACACCCTGTATCTTGAAAACTATGCATTTCCGGACCCATGTTTATAGAAATGTTTTTTTATATTTTATGACAAGGAATCACCCCCTGAAATACCTCCGTCTATTTTGCGAACACCCTGTATATGACAGCTCCAGCCTATATGGTAAATTCAAAGGAGCAAATCTTTTTATTCTTTTAATACTGGATACATTAAGTAGTGCTCTGGCAAGCGTATTACAGTTATTTTCTTGGAGACGAGTTTGGTATTTCTTCTTCTTCTTCTTCTTCTTTGGTCCTTTTGGCTCCTTGGGGAACATAGGGCGCTTAAGGCGTTTCCTTATCAGGGTTTAAATGCTGACTGTTTTGTTAGCTCTGCGCAGATATTTAGTACTACCTAATAGTTTTATGGCATCTTTCACTGTTTCTACTTTAATAGCGTGGTGTGTTACTGAGTTTGAAACAAATCATTGATAATAGATCTTAAAGCTTTTGGAGTAATGCTATGTTTAATTCGCCAGCGGAGTCCCACAGTTGCATCCCGTAGGTCCAGGTTGGCTTCAGAATTCCTGTTGTGTACAGCAACACTTTATTTTCTAACGACATTTGGGATTTACGACCTATTAGCCAGTACATTATGAAAAATTGAAGGCCAAGTTGTTGACGTTTGGTTAGGATGTGTGTCTGCCAAGTAAGCCTCCGATCCAAATGGATTCTTAAGTATTTCACTACTTCCTTTTGAGGGAAGACACAGTTATTTAATTGGACTGGCGGACAGTTTTTTTTTAATCTGAAAGTAACCTGTACTTTTACTGATTTGAATTCGTTAGCTTTTATGCGCCAACATCTGAGCAAGTTTTGAATTATATTTAGATGTGACTGCAGAGGAAGCTATTTGTGAATCTTTAAATGTAGTCCTGATTTGATCGGGACAAGGAATGTATAGGAATCCTGATATTTACCATGAACCTGTCTGTCAAGGATTTTAGTATTTCGTAGGTAGTAGTTTTATGGCAGCTGAATTTTGATTGTGTACCGTGAGCCCTCATACCAACACTTGTCAATCACCTGGGAGATGCCCAAGTACACCGCTAAGCAATATCTGCTTGTTTCTAGGTAATACCTGATTTTCTTAGCTACCCGATGTACTTGTTCTACTGTCGAATGACTCTGCCTAAACCCAAACTGGTGATGTTTAGGAACACTTTCGTTATCTTCAAGTATAGGTTTTACTCTTGGTAATAATAAAGAGCTTCGTAAATACTGGTAAGAGACTGATTGGCTTGCTTTCCCATTTTCTGGATCAGTATAATTTGTGCCACCTTCCACTGTGCTGGAACATAACTCAATCTCAGGACTGAATTACAGACCATCATAATGAAGCAAAACCTTTCGCTTGGTAGCTTTTGTAAAATTTTGAAGGTAATTAAATCATAACCAGGGGCACTGAATTTCTAGTGATAATTTTCAGTAACACCATGTTACTACAATCGGTGTTAAATGTAGAGTTAAGATATAGGTACAAATCATGATACTAAGACTTATAAGATATGCTCACTAGCGAGACGAATTTACGTTCCGTTGACGCATGACGTCACTCTGTGACAACGGAGCGGCATTCATCCTTACATTATATTTACATTACTATTATGTTACAAGCTCTGTGCTCTGAAATCGTAGTAATTTATTATTTCACAAATATAATAAAGTTTTTTATCACTATAATAATAATTATGATGTCACGCCCTTAGTCTTACTTAATTAAAATGTTTCAATTTGCGACATATCAACGCCAAAGAAAATTTTTAAGAAATAATTTTTGGGATGAGGGGTTGGATGGTAATATTAACATAATACTAAATATTTTAAGAATGTTTATGATAAAAAAATATTTTTATTTTATTTTATTTTATTGTGGCATAACATACAAAACATATTTACTATAACGCAATTAATAAATAGATATTTATACTTTTTTGTCATAACAAAATAAAACGTGACCTACTTTGTTATTTTAATAATTTTCCTCTTTTGAATATTGGAATATTCTTTAATATTTCTATTAAGGCACCGTATTCTGAAATACATTTTGCATCTAAAGAATAATTTTTTTACGTCTTCACTCAAATTAATATTACGAGAGCGACATAGATGTTCTTCAATATATTTATTCGATATTTTCAGGACTTTTCCATTTAGATCTTCAAAAATTGAATTTAGTTGTTTACATTTCAGCAAAAAGTCTTCATTGGGTTGGGTTTACCCAGGTAGATGAGCTACTGTTAGAATCTGGAATAAATCCAAGATTCTCAGTTTTTCTAAACTTAAAAGCAATGAAGCCTGCCAAATTTTCCAGCCCATCCCATTCCATTTTTGTGAAATCGTCAGCTACCGTGTCAGTTTCTTCTGCTAATTTTCCAGTGGTCAAATTTGCGAACAATTTCACCGTCACAATTGTGCAATTATCTTCTTCTACGGTATTATTACTACTGTCATCATAAATATTTAGAGAATCGATAGCATGACTTGTTAAACTTGGGGTTGTTGTTTCTTGTACATTTGCAGATTCAGGAATAATTTCATCATTCCGGCCTACTATGTAATTTCGTAAACGGTATTTAAATTGTAGAGGCGTAGGGTGGTCGTATAAACCCCCAATAGCCCTGATGATGGAAAAAAAGCCTTCCAACGGATCTTGATTAAGATGATACGTTAATAAATATTTGATGTCAAAATCGGATTTTAGGTCCTGAAATAGTGATTTGAGAGAGTAAATACTAATTAAAATGCC
This sequence comes from Melanotus villosus, assembly GCA_963082815.1. Classification (NCBI taxonomy): domain Eukaryota; kingdom Metazoa; phylum Arthropoda; class Insecta; order Coleoptera; family Elateridae; genus Melanotus; species Melanotus villosus. Next base: position 9,301,788 of record OY720421.1, on the reverse strand, counting down.
TTTTTGAAAAGGCAATTTTGTTTTTGCTTTGTTTGTTCTTAAACTGGTGATCATGCTCGTCATTTCATCTAGAATTTTATTTTGCTCATCAAGTGACAATCCATATGCTTTACTTGTAGCTCGCGAATCTATTTGAGGTGTTTTTGAATTAAATATATCAAACCAATCGTTCGTGATTTTGAACAAATTGGAACATTCAAGCCAATTATTTTGTCCATTTTCATATAAACCAGCAGATCCCATTCGTGACAAAGCTTTTGATATTGTGTGAGAAAATAATTTTGTAGCTAGTTTAACTTTTTGGCGTTTAGCATTTTGCACCGTTAAATGTGTTGAATTGATTTTATGGGCAATATTTAAGTCCGAATCTCCGGTAAGTTTCAAAAGCTCCACAACTGGCTCTTTTGTAACCGATTTACCATCAATTGTAAATCCTGAATCCAGAAAATGGTTTCTCAGTAATTTGATCATATGCGGTACATCTGCGAAAACATAAACATTTTTATTGGAAACTGGATTAGAAAACCACGTTTTATTTTCCGAAACCCCCAATTCCCTCCACAACCCCCTGTTGGCACCTCCTAAATCGCTGTTAATGGCGTAGACAGGAAAGCTAATATTTTCAAGTTTTTCAATAATGTTAAACAGCAATTCTTTTGTCATTTTACGATCGTAATCATAAAATATTGGTTGCTTCCAGTTACTGCAAATACCGCGGACCAGGACAACTTGAACATAATTTGACGGAGCTAAAGTTGAATCTGCCTTCCTATCATAATCGTACATTCTTTGTATTTTCATCTCGTCAAAAAGAATTACACAGGTTCGGTTCATTTTTGAAAATTCAGATTTTTCCATTAGTTTTAGTATGACATTTAATATGCCTAAAACACAGTAGCAGTATTAAATTTATGTTGTTGCAAACATTTTTGGACCCATATCCGGCATATTTCTTTTTCTTTCGGAAAAGAAAAAAATCGACACTTTATCTCGGACATTTTGACCTTTTTGTTATTGTTGCTGTTACAGTTTACTACTGCGCAATTTACCATAGTTAATACACACTTAATACAAGTGCACCAGACAACAACACTTGCAAGTCAAAGACTTGAAGAGGTTCCACTTGTCACTGAAATACGTCACCGATTAACCGGAGTGGAGAGGGAACATGCGCGTGAGCATATCTTATAGTCTTAGTATCATGGGTACAAATATATGCAGGGTATTTCTAAGAACTTGCAGGCTCGCTTACTCTTTTCATAATCAGTCACCTTACGTAGTTCTTATATTGCGCTCTTTAAATATTTTCCATTATCTTTACAATAGTTTTATAGTTATTAATGATACTAGTTCGATATGAACACTTTAATGAAACGCGTGTAGTTTCATTAACAAAATTTAAAATTTAATCTACGACGGTCCAAATAGATTTTGTTTGCACAGATTCAAATACCAGAAATGTTTTCATTAATTAAAATTCAAAATTATCAAGTCGACATATTAGTCGATGTTGTGGTAACCGCGTTTGTTGATTGTTGCAATTTTTACTTTTAATTTAACAAATTGTAATTAATTTTTACAATAAATAAATGTTATTGAATTTTTAATAATTAATAATAACAAATAAAAGTGGTGGTTAACTTTCTTTTTGTTTGTTTTTTATTTTAAAATTTGCGTGTTATTATGAATTCATCATAGCACTGAGTGTTATTATGAAGGCCATAATGACATCCAAATGAGGATACTAAATGTGTCATAATGACACCGTCGTAGATTAAATTAATTAATAATGGTCCAGTTTAAAATTTTGAAATTTCTTGTGCTTTCAGTTTTAGATATGAAATGGCACATAGTATAAAATAGCAAAGTAATGTTTAAAGTTGCAATTCTCTTGGCAATTATTGCCACTGCAAGGGCAACACGTGGTCCACATCATCCACGTGGAGAAACCATAGTAAAACACCATGTCCATTATAGACCAACCAAATATTCTAATCCTGAGAAAATAACCCAAGACGAACAGTTGCTTCATGACACAGCTCACATACAGGTAGTTTTATTTCTTTCTTGTTTTGTTATTCATTTTATATAAACGCCTTATTTATATTTTTATTTGTGTAGATTAATTCATTGTTTTTAAAGTTTTAAAAAGCCTATATTACTACCTCATGTTTGAATTTATTTATGTTTATTACTATACCAATGTTTTGCAGTACTTTCTTGTATATTAAACTTAAATAAGGTTTTAGGTTTACTTTAATCACTAAGTGGCGTTAAATATTTTTTTAGGAACATTTACAAGAAATATTAGATGAAGCTGATTTAGCGAAAATGTCACCAGAAGAATTAGAATTTTATTATTTTCATCTTCACGATATTGATAAAAATTCAAAATTAGACGGTTTAGAGATTTTACAGGCTTTACAAGACACAGCTCATAATTTTGAATACGTGAAAGGAGAAGTTATGGACCAAGCTGTAGACTTTCATTTTTTCATCGGTAAGCTTTATTATTACAACGCATTTAATTTATTTTTTGGCTGAATATTCTTGCACTTCGTGCAATTTCAGTTTGGTTTACTTTTTAAGCTGATGTAATCATAACGACTCATTTGCCTTCTTTGTGGAATCCTACCAACTGAATTTTCAGCAAATATACCACGAATTAAAAGTTGTAGATCATCGAATTAGCTGCTACAAACTGCGTCAATTCTTACTAATTTATTTATAATAGAAACAGTTGTGTTGCTTTAAATGTATTTTAAAATTACGACTAATAAAATACCAAATTTTCAGAATTAATAGATCACGTCTTAGCAGAGGATGACATAGACCACGACGGCTTTTTAAGCTACCCAGAATACGTGGCCGGTAGAAAAAAGGACACCCCACAAGAGCAGCAACCGATTAAGGATGCAGTTCCAGACAAAAGTGCTTTATCGTGACACTAGGTGTTTATTTTAAAACAGTAACAAGTTAATATGACTAATAAATATTTATAAAGTTCAAATATTACATGTGTTTTTGTTTATCTTGTTCAGATCCGCATACAAATCTATTGCAATCCCCTCCTGAATTACCCCAATTTGCTGCTTCTTGGAGTTCTTGTAATACGTATTCATAACTGGGATCAGGATCTATAGACATTGTTTTTGCTGTTTTTAATAGCATATCTCCTGCTGCTGCGTATCTTCTACCTTGCAGGGGTTGTTGGCAGGCTATGTTTTGTAAACAACCATTCGAACCTGGTGACCCTGAAAATAATTAGATATTTTATTTAATTTAAATGGCAGTGATGTGTATTATTTATTATTAATTAAATAATAAATTATTTATTTATTTTATTATTTAGATTTTAATTAAGAGTTGTCTTAAAATTGTTACACTTAAAATATTTGGCTACTTTAGTTTATTTGACAAAAGCAGTTTCTGGTTTGCAGAAATCAAATACCTTTGTAATACATTTTTATAATATTACAGACTTTAGTTTCGAGTTATAAAAACATAGTTTGAGTTACTTTTTACATTTCTTCCTTCATAAGTATTTGTCATTTTATCTTTCATCTATTTTCGCATTTACGTTGACTCACATTTTAAGAAACGGCAAAAATAGTGCTACCTACCTTGGAATTGAAACCTTTATTTCTATTTGGGTGGCAAATTTGCAAAACAAAAATAATTAAAATTTGAAAAAATAGCAGGTTTTAAAGAAAACCAAACTAGATCGTAAAACTATTAAAAAACTAATTTTTGGTATTCAAAAACATCCAATTACTAACCTGTAAGATAACTCAAAAACAATAATATTTCTTCGTCAGTGAGAAGCCTTTCATCCCCATCGCTGCTTCTTCCAAAGCCCCCTTTCCATGTCCCTGCACCCAACGATCCAGCAGCAAAAATTAGAGCTTTCAAAAGCACAAGAACGACCAAATTTGTAAGATTTAATGAAACAACCTGCGAACCACCTGTTCCTGTAGTTCCAGTTAATCCACCGTAACCGCGGGACATTAAACTTCCTGCCAACGCACTTAACATGCCTTTAGGATCAAAACCCCTAAAATTTCAATTTATTTTAAGAGCTCTAGAAACAAACAGAAATTTAAAAGACTTACCTGCCAACAGAATTTCGCTCATCCTCCGTTGCTACAGCACAAATAGCAATGTTAACACAAACAGTAGCAAACACAAAACAAAAAATTTTAAGATCCATGTTTCTCTGGTAAGAAACGAAAAATAAATGTATGTTTGGACTTTCGTAATTGTATTTATACGTCGTGAGTTACGATAGAAATTCAACGTGCTCTTTCACCCCATTCTATTGTTAACTCTATTTTATTGTTTATGCTCGGCGTCTTGAACAAACTGTCTTAGCAAAATTGTTTTTAATGAACTAAATTCTGTGTTGCTTTACGTAAATAGTTGGAAACTATCGATATATCACATTTTCAACTCGTACCGAATTGCTGAGTTGTTTAATTCTATTTTTTACCTTATTTTTGGTAAACGAAACGTGACGAATAATATTTCAACATGTTCGTTTTGTTGATAATTAGAAAATTTGTTTGTTTTACTGTTCATTATTAAGTGCCACTTTTACATCAAACAGAAAACTTTTGTAGGCTTTCTAGGCTTTTTCATTTTTTCTTCTGGAATAATTAGATATGCTAGGCTCTCCTTTTAAAATTAAGACTAATGTATAAATCTCAATTTGTTATTAAACAAACTCTGAAAATAATAAAATAATTAGTATGATTTTTATAAAATAGAAGAAAGGACTTAAAACTACTTAGTTACAAACTATTCAATTAATTTCATGAACGAATTGGCGATAGCACATCACGGAAATCCTGTTTTGTATGTTTTTGCTGTAAAACTAATTAGTATTTACTGTCAGCCTAGTGTAAAATTACGTAAGAGATAGATTTTATCTCAGAAATTAGTCTAAAATTTACTTCTGGTTTGCGACATCAATTACTTAGTGTGGACGTTGCTTGGAAATTATAAATAAAATCCGCATTTTAAGTTTTTTATTCGGTTCAAGTCCTTTCGAAGGAGATTTTTCGTGGTGATAACTTTTATATAAATTATTCCAAATGTTGCAAAAGGTGGCGTTTTCTTAAACATTTTTTTTAATTGCCACATCTGACTAAGCCTTGAGGAAAATGTGGTAATAAATAATTAATGGAAAGTTATTATCTACTTCTAACATTTTCAGAACCCAAGTATGCATTAATGATGGTAAACAATCTTGGATGCTTTTCTTAATGCATACTATATAGATTTCACAGTTCTCAATTACTATAAACGGAGAAATCTTCAGTAAATTTGTTCTGTAGTTCAATTGGTAGAACATTGGTGCGTAAACCAGGTCAGTCAGTGGTTCAAGTCCCCGCAGAGGTGATATTTTTCAATATATAGAATTTTCATAATTCGTTAAAAATACATTAACTTTATTGTCATTTTATTATTTTTTGTTAAATTTTGGAATATTTCCTTTGTTCTCTTATTAGTAATCAATTTGTGGTGGTCTGTTTTTCTTAAAATTAAGATTTTTCCAGTTTAAATCTACAACGCTATTATTTAGTAATAAAAAATTAAACTTAAACAACATTTTTTAGAGAAAAAAGGCAATTTTAGATTTGTAGTATATTTTGGCAGTTCCGATTTGAGTTTCTTAGAATAAGGAAGTGCCTGTGCGCTATAGATGTTGTAACGTAGTGGTTAGCACCAAAAGTAATGATAAAGGTTAGTAAAAATAAATTAGGTAAATTTAGTAGAATTTCTGATAATTCTTAAGTCCCAACGTGGTGATGTACTTAACCAGCTACGCCACGTGGGTGTTTGCTGCGAAAGGCTTTATATTAAAATTCTGATTTAGCCAACATAACATATATTGTACGACTTTGATTACGTTTCACAAAATATTATTTATAATTAAAGTTAAAGATAAACACTTAAACCATTTTAGATATAAGCATCAAAATAGAATGAAATAAAGGGTTTGATTCAAACTATTAGCGAGTCTTACTATGAATTGAATTATATTAAATTAAATACATACATCACGAGTACGATAGAACTGACTCCTTGAGGATATGATAGTTCGGCGACTACACTAGCCATGAGGAGCTCTTACAGAGCAATTTCTTATATAAGAAGTTAGCTCCCACGCACACAAGTCTTAGAACAAAGACATATTTACAGAATGCTATTTCATCATTCCCAAGCACCACACAGCTGACTCGAATCATCTTACAGGTTTACGGCGGTCATCCACGTGCATTGTATCTTAGCGTCATGACTCTAGATAACACGTCACATCAACGCACGTGGCAACTTTTCATGAACGTCGCTTTATTATATCATCAAGTGAACTATGACAAGTTAAGGTCGCCAAACTGCTTTCATTTATTCAAAAGGTGATGGTTACAATCCTAACCAGGATTACCCTGGCTATTACATGCTGTCCTAAAATTATGTGTTCCTTTTAATCCTTACGCCCAACAAACCGCATCAACCCTACAAAAGCTCCAATAATCCACTATATCACAAACATTAATGTTTACGTTACCAGAAGTAGCCCAAAGTAATATGTTACAAACTCAAATGCAAATACAAAATACAAAACCAACGCTCATGCTGGTAATTATCCATCCGATATAAATTTTTCACCGTTGCCGCCATCACAAATGCAGACGTATTCGATACGTACTACTGGATTTCTAAGTACGCGGAAAACGATACCAATACCACAAATGGAGTATAGCTTATCCTTAAAAAGCTCCAATTGAAGTAAATTCACAACGGTGAACACTTGTCAGCTGCAAGTGAGGCTTCTCAAATAATAGCACTGAATGACTTTCCAGAAGTAAGACGCCACAATAAAAGAAAAATTGTCAGTACTAACCCCTGGCCAAAAGGCTAAACATTCAAAAGCAAAATACAAATTCCTCCGTTTATACTTCATTACATCAAAGCTATATATCTACTTGTATTTGAAGAACCAAGGAAGGAAATCCAGATACCGCAATTCAAAAATTGCCGATGCAATATCAACAACAATAGCAGCAGCTGTACCAACGACGACACCAATTATCTCAACCCATGCTACAGGCACAACTGCAGCCAGCTTCACAATACCCTAGTTAAACGAAACGACAAAAGCAAGAATTAGGCTCTAGCTCTCATCATCAACTATACAACAATACAATCATCCAACAAACAAGTGGCCTAACATCAATAATATTCTCACCCCAACAAACAATTCAAGCACAGCAACAACCCATCAATGAACTAACCATGCAAATTAGACTTCTCAGAGAAGAATTAAGCAATACAAATTGGTTTCTTACATATAACGAAATAGACATACTGCTTATAGCTAAAGCACATTTCTCCGGCAGAACCCACTTCAAAATATGTAATTACCAGCTATACTGTACAAACCCTCCGGATGCAGACAGATAGGTAAGCGAGAGACGGCACCGTCATATTACATTGAGATAGAGGATTGGCGGACCACTAGTTTTGTCAGATGCAGTCTATACCCTGCACTATGCTACAAACAACGTATTTCATCGCAAATAACCATCGAAGAGGAAACAGAAATATAAAACTCCTTAATCAAAGAAAACCTAAACCCTAAGAAAGCTCCAGGCTACGCTTTAATTGCGGGAAAATTAATTAAAAGAATTGCTGCACAAGGCCGAGTAATGCTGGCCATACTATACAATGCTGTGCTACGACTGGGTTACTTGCCAGCATAGTGGAAGGTAGGGCAGGTAATACATATTCACTATATTAAACCTGGCAAATCTCCATATGAAGTTAATTCCTACAGGCCAATTAGTTTACTGTGTTAGGTAAACCTAGAGCGAACGGCCAACACCTACACCATAACGGATTTTATGCTGCTAAAATGCAATTTCAACCAACCCTACAGCGTGAACATATTAAAATGGGAAATATGGTCATCAGGAGGACCCTCATTTAAGAGAGGATCTCTTCATTGGTACACAGATGGTTCAAAGATAGAAGGAGGGGGGGGACAGGAGCGGGGGTTTGCGGCCCCGGTTGCCGTATTTCTAAACTCCTGGGCCCCAAAGCTACTATCTTGTCTATCTTCCAAGCTGAGGTTTCTGCTATAAACCTATGCACAAAAATAAACCTTAGAATAGGTTATAAAGGTGCAACAATTGATATTCTTAAAAACAGTCAAGTAGCACTAAGGGCTTTTAAAACCTATACGTGTGAATTTAAACCTATCTGGGAGTGCCTAGGCAACCTCAAGCAACTAGCACACAAAAACCATGTTACCTTATGGTGCGTTCCAGGGCACGAGGGTATATCAGGCAATGAAGTGGCTGTCAAACTCGCAAAACTAGGTGCAAAGACGCCTTTTATTAGACCTGAACCCTGCTGTGGAATACAAAAATGCCACATTAAAGACGAGGTCAAGTTATGGGAGAGACAAGAGAAAAAATATACCAGGACAACGACAAGCAAAACAGTTTATAACTGTCTCGCAAACGAAATCAAAAATTGCTTTGTCCCTCAGCAAGAAGGATTTAAAGACCATCACTGGCCTTTTTACAGGTCATACCACCTTTTTCAATTGGCAAGTCCGAGGACCAAATCCGCCGACTTTGTAATGAGGCGGTGGTAACGGTGGAACACATTCTATGTGAATGTGAAGCTGCATGTCGTTACAGACAAAATATTTTCGGGAAGGCAAGCACGACACCTACTGAAATAAGGAAGTTAAAACGCAGACATATCTTATTAGGGTTTATGAATAACTACTCTAAGCGATGTTAGGGCTCACAAGTTACAAAAAAGATCATCAAGGGTTGAAGTAACACAAGGCAAGTAATAGGCCAAAGCCCTCAACTCTATAGTAATAATAATAATAATAATAGAGAAAAACAACATTGTCCCAGATCACCTATTTGCGCAGGAACCACTATACTTACTTACTACCTTTCTCGACGAAAGTCAAGCATTTGACAAAGTGTCGACTACACAAACTCAAAAAATTTCTACGCCACTCCTTTTATTCTTTCTTTAAATCATATCTAGAGGAAAGATACTTCCAAGTAAAATTCGAACAACATCAAACAGAGCTTCACCCAATAAAATCAGGAGTATCCCAAGGTAGCGTTCTTGGTTCGATTTTGTACCTCATTTACGTGTAGACAACAGATATACCTACAAATCAGTACTCTTCCACTGTAACGTTTGATGATGACAATGTCATTATGGTGAAACATAAAGACCCAGTCTGGCTGTAAATCTCTTTCAATAGAGCTTAGGCCAAGTAGTATACTGGACCAAGAGATGGCGTGTTAAATTAAATGAAGCGAAATTATGTCATATCACTTTCACCAAATGTAGGGGTAATTCAACAACAGTTTTCATAAACAAGAAAACAATATACCATTAACTCAAGTGACTAAGGTAAAATACCATGGCATGCACCTCGATAAAAGTCTGACTTGGGAATCCCACATTTGGAAAAAACGTAAACAGCTTGAAATAATGTTTAGTAAGTACTATTGGCCTGTTTACAGTATAGTCTTTAAACCCATCTGGATCTACGACATCCAGCTGTGTGGTACTGCAGCCAACTCCAATATCCAGCTAATCTAAGCATTTCAATACAAAGTTGCTATGTGTGATGCTCCAGACATTTTAAGTGATTTAAAAGTTAACTGTAAAAGAAGTGATAATGAAGTTCAGTGATAAGTACTAATCCTAATGCTTTGACTCAAGACTTAGACAATAGTGGAAACCTACAAAAACTAAACAGGCATAAACCGTTAGACCTACTTTATAGATTTGATTAGTTAAGTCATTAATTATTAGGGACCTGTGCTGGTAAACAAATAAGTGTTTAAAGTAACTTCTGTGTTGTAAATCACTGGATTTAAACCTTCATGCCATTGTTTTATGTCATTTATCTGCTTCTAGCAAATGCTTTTGCTTATTTTTTATAAATAGATCACAAAAAGAAATAGATATACTTATTCATAAAAAAGTGTGGATTAGTTAGGTATTTATACATACTTAATGTCATCGTTGCTGGCGCGCGTCTTGTATTTATGTTGCATTTATGTGTAAACTACAGGCTCTGTTTACCGACAGTTTGCAACACTTTCTTATTATAATACACAATAACGTTTGTAAACACGTTCTAACAACATTCAGACCACAAAAGCACTTAATTAAAAAATCTTCCCTCGATATGAAATAAAAGTAATCCCAAAAACGTAAATTGTTAAACGACCATGAATCTTGCAAGCTTTTTTAAAATAAGAACTGTAACACTTACGTCATTATCTATAATGTAGGTGTTAATTATCTATATTGGTACGTATGCTGCTAGTCTTACTCATCCAGAAGAGAAAAAGCGTGAGTTACTGCAGCAATTATCACGATTCATTGGGTTTTATTAAAATTGTCTTCAGATTTTAAATCTTATGATTTTTAAAAAATGTAACTGGTTTAAAAATTACAGGAAACAACAAAGATTTCGAAGTTTTACGTGCTAACCTTAAATTTAGTGAAAATGCCTTTAGTAAGTTTCACAGTTATACCTAAGAAACTAAATTAGTTGTTCCGCTTTCCTTCTGTTCTGTTTACCTTCGAGAAAACACTGAAACAAAAGACATGTTCGAACATTAAATGGGTTTTAAAATACCTAGAAAGTTAAAGTCAGGGCCGTAGCTTTTTGATTATTTCTTAAAAACGACGAATTTAAACGTAAAAATGTGTGTTAAACTTTGTTTTTTATTCACTTTAATAGGTTCGTCGCTTCAGTGGCTGTCGAAATCTCCTCGTATAATGAATGTTTCAAAAACGCTTACGTGTTTCATATAAAATTAAATTCAATAATTGAAAATATGTTTTTCGTAAACGGTAAGTGTAATATTGTAAATTAAATTTAATAAATCGTCTTCAAAACGAACGTTTCTACAAGAAATTGCTTAAATATATTCTTATTTGTTTCTTAAACAACAGTTATGCTTTTTTGGACTGTAACAAAGGACGATTTTAAGTACAAAAATTCGTATTGAACATTTATACATATTTCTGACTTCATAATTTTAAAGGTTAAATATAATTCTGTAAATAAAAACTGATTTAAAGTTCAGTTAAATTCTCAAGGAGTGAGACTAAAACGCTAAGAATAGTTAGCCCTAGGAAGAACATTAGAGAAGTGCCAAGAGTTTATGACATGTCATAACTAAAAGATAAAAACAGAAGGTAGAATTCTGTAACTAGCCTAAGGGGAAACTGTGAAAATCTAGATAACACACAAGACGATATAAATAATAGAAATATTAAAGAGGTGTTTAACAAAACATGTGAAGAAACTATAGCGTATAAATAAAGGGAAAGAAAACTATGGATCTCCTATGAAACCATGCAAAAAATAAAAGACAGGAAAGAACTGAAATAGAAACTAAACGCTGAGAGAAATCCAAATAAACTGATAACTCTCAAGCAAAACTATACTGAAAAAAGAATAGAACTAAAACGAAGTGTAAGACCGGACAAAAGGAGATGGACATAGCAACTAGCTGTACAGACAGAAACTGCAGCAAAAAGTTATAATATAAGAAGGAAAACTGCTAGTAGCTACAATGAGCAACTTGCAAGATGGCATGAATATTTCAAACAAGCTAAAACGAAAAAAACGAAGAAGATGTTGAGGAAAATGATAACAGAGAAGAACATAAAAACATCGAAGAAGCTGATAAACAAAATAGGATACTTGGAATAGATACAACCCCTCCCACAAACACAGAAATAAAGATCGGCATAAAATCAATGAAAAACGGAAAGTCGCCAGAAAATATTCCAGCAGAAGTATTCAAAAATGAACCTCAAATATCAACAGACACACTCCATCCTCTGCTATTTAAAATATGGGAAAATGAAAGTATACCAGACGAATGGAAGCAAGGAATACTAGTCAAAGTACCAAAGAAAGGCAACCTCAGTGAATGCGATAACTGGAGGGGAATAGCCTTGCTAACAGTTGCTTCAAAGATATTTACAAGAATATGCTAAACCAAATCCAACACGCCATGGAACAAGCAGGTTTCAGGCCGAATAGGTCGTGCATAAACCATATCAGTACATCGAGAATTATTATAGTTAGAACAAAGCTGAGACTGGAGGACAAATGCATATTTGCTATTTCGAGACTTCAATAAAGCCTTTGTTCGTCTAAAAAAAGGGCTACATGGAAAGTACTAGAAAAAGGAGGAATTCCATTAAAAATTATACGACCAATTAAACAACTTTAGGAATCATATAGTTCTGTATCTGTAACCGTAACCTCTTTTACCTTTCGGTGTCGAGGCTGGTGCGTTAACGAATGTAGTCTTTACGGGTGCAATGCTCAATCCGGCCTGACTCTGCGGCTTACGTGATTGGTGCGCCGTTTGGTACCTACATACTTCGCTACCTGTAGAGTGTAATGTGTATGTATGTGTAAGACCTTGTTACTCTACCTCCTAGGCTTGTATTCGGAGGAGAGCGTCGTTAATTTGGTGCCCAAGAACGAATAGTCACCACGGCTTGATACCGACCTCCAGACTGCAGGAAAATCCTGCCCATCGGGAGATTTGAACTAAAGACTAACGCAACGCTGGCGTTACGCTCTACCACTGCGCTTCCTTGGCACTTGGGAACTAATTATAGAAGCAAGTAAATGTGGTTTAAAAGTTAACAGATCAAACACTGAGTTATATATGAGGCTAGGTAGAGAAGAAGAAGGAGTGCAAAGAAATTGGTTGCCTACATATAGGATAAAACAATGCGTTGATGCGTTCTTTTTAAAAGCAAACATAGGCGATATGTATACTAAAACCCCTATATATTTTCAAATTGGAAAAAAACAATTTCAAAATTCGTTTTTTTTACATGAAGAGTCATATTATTTTGAAAAGCTTAAGCTGAAAGATTGTGTCTTAGTCTTTGTAGCAACAATAATAATATACTATCAGGGCAATCTTTAGAACACAAAGTTGTTACATTTTCTTCCATTCTGTTTCACATTTATACTGTATTTTAATCTTTCTGTGTTTGAGAGACCCACGTATCGTTACATATATACAGGATGATTTACAAGTGACGACGTCTCTAACAGAATTTGTGTATGCAACACAACATCCTTCATAGATGACTTCAACTCTCTCTTTAATTTAAAAATATTGTACCTACATCAAAGATAGTTTATGTTATTAAAATATGAAATGCAGTTTAATAAAAAATGGCGTTAACTTTAATATAAAAATGTTATAAAGTATAGTTTATAAAAAGCACAATTATTAATCCAGAAACGTGAGACAGTTAACGTAAAAAATAATAAACATCAACAATGATTAATTGAACGTATGTTCAAAATATCAAATATCAGGTAAAAACAATCACAGTAAGCTAAATTTAAATTCAATTTTTTCATTATAATTTATTTAGTTTCTTTGAAAACGTGTGTTGCATATTAACAGTTTTAAGGGGCGTCATCATTCGTGATTATTATTAATAATAATCACATTCAGAAATTTGGGGTTTTTGTCTGATTCTTCATTTAGCTATTACCACTATAGAAATTTTGGGGCACGGTTATTTGTTTAATATATCGAGTGATTCACGTAAGATGCGCCCTTAAAAGCTTCAAATGCAACCCACCATACGCGGATTAACATAGAGTCATAGATCAAGGTTATTTATGAAATTGTAAGTTGGGTTGCCTATTCCAGTTATTAAGGGGCGCGTCTTACGTGAATCACCTGGCATATACTATCTACCAATAACTTCTTGATAAATTTTTCTTCCTTTTTAGATTTTTTTAGGGGTTACTTCTTTTATTGTTTTTTGTTTCTTTTTGCTTTATCCAGCACATTCCTTTGTATTGCTTTATATTTCTTGCCATTTTAATTGTTAAATTCATTAACAATTTTATATTTCTTAATTGGATTTTTCGCCACCAATTGCTAAAACAGAATTAAATTAAATAACTAATACCTCACTGAACGTAAACTTTCGAAGGCATATAAAATTACAAATTTTGCTTTTTAAATCTTTGTGATTTGTTTGAAGGATAAGATAGATTTGTCTCCGAAACGTTACGTTCAGAGTGTTATTAGTTAATTGATTTTAGGAACTGGTGGCGAAAACCCCAATTAATATAAACAAACTAGCCACAAAAAGTTTAGTAACAGTTTTATCGTCAGACTTTTCTTACTGATGTTGTTTATAAATTATAATATAATACAATGTAATAATATAAAAAATTATGATAGTTATAATCATAAAACAATAACATATTTATCATTCAAACTTTTTGTCACAAATGCGAATTACTTACCTTTGACTTCTCTTCCCTTGCTTATGAAATCCATAAAATTAAAGAAAATTAAAAAAAGGAAACAGCTCAGCTTATTTGTTATGAAATGCTCTATAAAACGGCGCTACTGCATTTTTTCCATAAAATGAAAAATAAAGAAGTTATAGAGCCCCAAAGATTTTCTTCCCTTAATTTTTCGTTTTTTCCGGCTTATAACTTTATTATTATTCTCTACAAAAACAGCTTTATACAAACTTTTTGTAAGACTCACGGCTACAGAGATATAGCCGAAATACTAATTAACCCTTCTTTTCAAGATGGCGGCCGAATGGGGGGAGGGTACCACCCCGAAAACCCTGATTTACACTTGCCACTGACCCCCCTACAAATCACTGCCTACCTAAAATGCAAAGTTTGCCTAACATTGTTTAGCATTTACATACGTTCGTATAGGCATCACTTTATACACGGCGTTTTTTGAAAGTTATTAACTTTAGTTTAGCAACTATGATCAAGGTGCTTCTGATTCTGTAGAGATTAGCAAAAATTCTGTCGGGGTCTTTAGTCATTTTAAACTATTCAATTATAGAGGAGTCGAATAACACTAAATTAGCAATTAATTTATTGCTAATTGTAATCTTTATTGGTTAGTTATTACCAATTTTTTAATGTATAAAATTCTCGCCACTTTTGAAGATCGGAGCGCGCTTTTATTTCCTATTTATGCCTTTTACCCACGGTTTTTCTTACTAGTTTTCCCTTTTAATTTTCTCCAAAAAATTAGTTATTTTGAAATGCTTTTCGACTCATTCTTTCAGGTTATTTTACAACTTTATTTGGATTACTTCTATTTTTCTTGTAAACTTGTCTACTACTCTCATTTCTTCTTCTTCTTCTTCTTTATGTTTCCCCTGTACCCTAATGTGTCGGGTCCTCTATCCACTTCCGGAACTCCTCCCTGTCCCTCGCTAATCATTTAAACTTTTGCCAAGCTTTTTCCTTTCTTCTCTCTTCTTGCTTTTTACTTTTCTCGGTAACCTCTCTTCTCCCATGCTTAATACGTACCACTTCAACTTCCTCTTTTGTATTGTATCCACTAATGGTTCTAAGTCTAATTCCTCTCTTGTGGTGGCGTTTCTAACTCTGTCAATTTTTGTTCTTCCTACCACTCGCCGTAGGTATTTCATCTCTGATGCCGTCACCTTGCTCTTTATATATTATGTATGTTGTAGTTTGGTCTCTTTACTAAGCTTATATTTTTATTGATTAAAATTGTATTTATTATTTGGTAGTATACCCTGGATACTGTGTTCCTTATTTCTTCCTTCAACGTTCCTGCTTGGCTTATTATTTCCACTCTTTTTAACTGTTTCCCTTCACATTCAATGATTGTGTTTTTATTTCGTTCTTCTACTGTCTTCTTCTTCTCAGCCTGTTGACATCCACTGCTGGATGAAGACCTCCTCCATACTCTTCCATTTATTTTGGTCTTGGGCCACCCAAATAAAATCTTTTCCCGCAACTTACTGCATGTCATTTCTCCACCTTGCCAGGGGTCTTCCAACACTTCTTTTTCACATGGTCTCCGCTGTCTTCGTGCATTCCACATTGCCTCTGGCCATGTGGCCCGCCCATCGTGCTTACTCTGCCAACGACATCCTCCGCTTTTATTTCTCTTCGGATTTCCTCATTGCGGATCCGGTGTCGAAGCCTGATGCATAGCATCGCACGTTCCATTGCTAGTTGGCAGACTCTAAGTTTGTTGGCACTTTTAACGGTTAGTGTCCCTGTTTCTAAGCCGTAGGTTGTGACATTCAGGATGCATATATTATAGACTCTGTATTTGAGACTCATAGGAATTTAGTAGTTTTTCAGGACATAAGAGAGCTTTGAAAATGCTGCCCAGCTAAGACTAATTTGTCGATCTATTTCGGAAGTCTAGTTTTCCTTCCCAATTTTAATTACATGTCCTAGATAATTAGACTATTCTGTTAATTGTACATTGTGGTTTACAATGGTTACTTTTATGTTTTCTGTACTCATTATCTTGGTCTTTTGCATGTAGTAAGTCCGACTTTTAAAGTGCTTGTTGAAGTTCTTCCAGCATATATTTAAGTTCTGCTGTGTCGCTACTGATCACTGCGACATCATCAGCGAGCCTGTTCTACTGTGCTCTTGCCTATTCTCATTACTTTACTTTTTTGCGTTTATTGTCATTCCTGCTTTCCTTATCGTACCGTTCCAGTTGTTTGCTGCTTGTTTCAGATTCTCATTATTGACTACAATGTGGTCTGAAAATACCAAGTTTTGTACGTTTACTATTCTCATATTCCAGTTCCCCACTTTTGTGTTCAGTCTATTGTCATTGCTATCTTTTATTATTTCGTTCATCATTATTATGAAAAGTAATGGGATGAGTCTCGTTGTTTTATTCCTCTCTCTATTTTGAAGTTTTCGGATTATTGTCCTTGTATTCTAACTATCCCTATTGTGTTGTCACATAATCTTGTTGTGCTTGCAGGTCTATGAACGTGAGGTACGGAGCTTTCCCCGCCTCCATTTTTCTTTCTATTGTTGTTCTTATTATAAAGATGTGTTTTTCTGTTTTTCCTATAAACCGCCTGTTCCTCTTGTAGTTGATGTTGTTTTTTCTATTATAGTTTCCTTCTGCATGTCTATCCTTCTTCTGCCCTCCAAATTGTTCCTTGCTGTTGCTTTTGTTAATCATATTGCTGCAGTCTTGACTCTACTTTGTTTTCGTAATCTATTATTTTTTGAGGGTTTTTCAGTTCAGCTATCTTTTTTTCGTAGTTTTTGTTAGCGTCTCTTTTCTTGTATGCCATCTTGTGTCCGGTATTATGTGGTTAGAGTGGATTTCTGCACCTCTTATGACCTTCCCATCTAGTACAGCATACTTAGCTCCCCTTGTGTAGTTAAAGTAATGTATAATACCTTTGGTGTCTCTGTGTTCTGCTGTGAATGTTAATTTGTGTATTAGTTTGTGGTTGAAGAAGCTGTTTCCGATTAATGTCATTCTCTATTCTAATGCCATTATCGTTTAGTACTAATCTCTGCTGTGGTTCCCTGACGCTCCGTGTCATATGTTTGGGTTAGTTCCAGCCCTAGCACCACTCTCATTTGGACTCGTGCTTTCCACCGTAACCTTTTTCTTTTAAGATTTGCTTTAAAAAACCCTAAGCTTCTTCAGTAATTCTAACATTAAAATATTAGGAAATTTTGATACAGCATAAAAGGGAAAATAATCAAATTCACTATGACTTTTAGAGTTTCATAATTCAAAACTCTGACATTTTTAATTAAAATACTAAGATTAAGTAAAAGACAAGCCAATGTTTTCATATTTAATTTATTTTTATAAATATATGTTAATATTAATACAAAAAAATCATCAACAATTATCTTCATAAAAAAACTTAGCTTATTATATTAGTAGATTAATTTCTATGTACAAAAAGAAACACTTACATCATACAACGGAGTTGTAGAGCATACTAAGTTATATTCGAGTTAATAAATTAAAGTAATGAATTATCTATTTTGGCATCAATATATAAATAGGAATTTTCTTATAAATTATAATTACAAACACACTTTTGTGATTTCTTGTTCAATATTTTAAATAAACGTTAACTGTACATTCAGTGAAGATTTTTAAAATTGGAGTTTTTTAAAAACTACAAATTACAGCAAAAGGTTTAAGTCAAAGACTGGCACATTTTTAAAAAATAGAATAAGTTTAATATGTTCAGTTAATTTCTATTTAAAAATCGGAAAATGCAACATTTTGTCTTTAATAGTTAGAAGTTAGACAGGTTTATTTCTTGAAACCCTTTTCACTTCGATTTTCTAAATAACAAAATACAATTAAATAAATAATTTAAGCAGCTTCTTAAATTAAGCTACAGGAAGAGTTAACCTCCTGGTACAAGTAAATTTAGTACAGTCTCTCATTTTAACGGCGTTCATTACTTCTTGCAGGTGATGAGAAACGCTTTCCATTACTGCCGGATGTACTCTGAAATAATAAAATATCTAACGTTAACAATTATGAATCATGCAAGTGATGTACTTTTGAAAGTATTTTATAATTTCCATTGAACATATGCAATATGGCAGTATGCCCTACATACTTGTACTTGTTACATTCATCTTGAAAATAGGAAAGATAATACAAATTTGGTTAAATTGCATCCTTGAACAATAAATCTCACACAAATACCTATTTGAGAATGGTAACGCGATTTAATTAATATTTTTTGTTACTTGATTTATTCGCGCAAGCTCTAGCTTTGGCTTTTTCTCGACTTATCTGTTCCTTTCGCTCTCTGTCTCTCTAATTCTTTTTATTTTTGTTTTCCTTTCTTTGGCTTTCTGTCATTTTCGTCCTCTTTCTCTCTCACTCCTTCACACAAGCTCCCTCTTTTAGTTAGTAGTAGTTAGGTATTAATTTATATAAAAAATTACTCCTAAAAAAAATCTTGAGTTTTCCTTCAAAGCCCATATTTTTTTTATGAAACTGTGTGAAACTAATCGTCATTTGGAATTAGAAAAAGAGGTCGTGGATTCAGTGCAAGTTTATACTGTACAAGCTAATCGACTACAAAACATTAAATAATTTCCTGTTATGTTTAAATATACCCTTAAAAAAGTAGCAATGAGTATAAAGGCTGCACTCATTTTTCGGGTTACTAATCAAAGAACTGAGGTTAGATTGAGAAAGTATAATTTTATTTCTTTTCCTTAGCTTGTTATTTGTTTTTGATTAAATTATTGCATAAATATTGACGTACCTAGTTCTTATTGGAGTAGTTTAAATAATTATTGTTTATTTAAGCAAGGATTTTTCAAAATTCAAAGCGAAAATCTTAAGTAAGTTTTTTGACATTTTAATTTAAAAATGATGTGCGGTTGAGTAACTCATAAAACTTTCAAAAAATGTTAGGTTTTCATTAAAGCACGAAGATTTAGAAAATTAACCTGCAACATAGCTATAAATCACGGAAGAAATATGAAAAAATTCCTATGGGAAACTTAGTTTTATGCCAGTTTTGATACAAAACCGGTCAGCCAATCACGACTAAACTTCAGTTTGAAGTTCAATTTGATTTGATAAAAGGAACCCCTTCTATTTGGGGGTTGTCGAAAATTATTGTATAAATACAATTGATCACAAGAGTAAGGGCATTCCCTTTTAATTGTACGAGAAGTTACCCTGAGATCTAACCAATCTCATTAGGCTCCTGCAATAGTCCTTAACCCTTTTAATTGTTCGAAAAGCTACTCTGAGATCTAACTAATCTCAATAGGTTCCTACAATTTCTTAACCCTTTCATTGTATGAGAGCTACTCTGGGATCTTACCAATCTCAATAGGCTCCTGCAATTCCTTAATCCTTTCATTGTACGAGAGCTACTCTGGAATCTTACCAATCTCAATAGACTCCTGCAAAACTCCGTAACCCTTTTAAGATTCCGAGAGTGTCCTATTCGGTTCCTACATTCTTTGTTATATCGTTCTTTTCAGGAGAGTCACAGCCAAAACACACCAACTCGTTTACGGACACCCGTCTTTCGACTACTAGTTGTTAAGATTCGCTGTTCGGGAATATCATTGTCTATGTGAATAAAGCTTAAAGTTGCACTTTGACTTGTGCCTTTTCTTTTCTACCCTTTATCAAAGACGGGGTTACAAATACACAACAAAAACAAACGAGGGTCCTAAGCTTCGGGGTTTTTCACCAATTACAGAAAATTGTGAAATTTCAACACCCCGCATCGTTTCAATATATAAGCTAATCGACCTCACCCCCTTTTTATTTCAGTCTTATGTTCTTTCGTTTGTTTTTTCTGTGTCTTCCTCTCTACCTTTTTCCCTTTTCATTCTCTTGCTCTCTCATTTCTTCATACAAGCTCACGCTTTCTTTTTATTCCTGTTTTTCTTTGTTTTTCTCGCCCTATCTACCCTCTTTGCTCTTTCTCTCTCAGTCTCTCTCTTTCTTTCATACAGATTTACCCTTTCTTTCCTTTAGTTTCATCCTTTCTTTGTCTTTGTTTCCTTTCTGTCTTTTTCGCTCTCTTTCTCTCATATTTTCTTTTCTCTCTTACTATTTTTTGTAATTACGACACCTTAAATATTTTTTTCGAGTTACTAAACAGAGACCTGAGGTTTCCTAGGGGTAGGTGCTGAGTATCCGTTGCACTGCTTTCTTTTCTTTTTCTGTGGCTTTTTCTATCTGCCTCTTTTTCTTTCATTATTTCACAGAGGCTCGCTATTTTTCGTTATCTATTTGATTCTCCCTCCTTTCACATGCTCACTCTTTTTGTTTCTGTTTTGATTTCTTTTCGTTGGCCTTGGCTTTTTCTCGGCCTGTCTATCTTTCTCTTTCACACAAGCTCAACTTATTTAACTTTATTTCTGGTTTGCTTTCTTCTTGTTCCTTTTTCTGCAATTTTCTCTCTCCCTATTTATTTGCCTCTAACTCCCTTTCTCTCTTATTCTTTCATACAAACTCGCCCTTTTTTATTTCTGGTTTGCTTTCTTTCTTTTTTTTTTCTTTAACATTCTCTCACCTAATTTAGTTGTCTTTCGTTTCCTTTCACAGAAGCTCACTTTTATTTCTGGTTTGCTTTCTTTCTTTTCCTCTTTCTTTGGCTTTCTTCGTCTCGTCTATCTCTTTCATTCACTTTCCCTCTCGTTCTTCCACACAGGATCACTCTTTCCTTTAATTTCTATTTTGATTTCTTGCTTTTTTCTTTGACTAGCTTTTCTTGAGCTGTCTGTCTATTTCTCTCTCATTCACATAGGCTCGCCCTATTTTTTATTTCTATTTTGCTTTTCTTCTTTTCCTTTTTCTTTGGCTTTCTCTATCTCCATGTCTCGTTCGTTCCCTTTCTCTATTATTCTTTCTTTTTTCTGTTATTTCTGTTTTGCTTTCTTTTTCTTTGAGTTTGGCTTTTTCTAGCCCTATCTGTCTCTTTCGTTTACTTCACACAGGCTCACTCTTTCTTTTTATCGCTGTTCTGCTTTCTTTGTCTTTTTCTTTGGTTTGCTCTCTAACTTTCGGTCTCTTTTGTTCTCTTTCATTCATTCTTGCACACAGACCCCACTCTTTCTTTTTCTCTCTGATTTGCTTTCTTTCCTTTCATTTTTCTTTGGCTTTTTCTTGCCTTATCTGTTTGCTTCGTTATCTTTCTCTCTCATTCTTTCGCACAGGCTCATCATTTCTTTTTATTTCTATTTTGCTTTCTTTTTTTCCTTTTCTCTGGCTTTCTCTCGGGCTACGTATCTCTTTCATTCTCTTTCTGTCTTATTTTCTTTGGCAAGAGATTAAATACTTTTCTGTTATGACTAAATATTCGACTACGTTTTTGAAACTAAACAGCTGTACTTTTCTTCGAGTTACTAAACACAGACCTGAGGTCACTAAAAGGAAATCTAATTTATCCGTCTTCGTTAGGATATTATATGTATATTTGCTTGTAGTCAAATTATTGCTTAAATATTTACAGAGTTCTTTAGTGAAGCAGTTTAAATAATAATTATTTAAGGAAGGATTTTTCAAAATTTAAGACGAAATTCATAACTTTTCTAATAAGTTGCATGACATTTTAAATTAAAAAATAATGATAATGAAATCAGATGGAACTTGGAAAGGATTTTATTTTTTCATTAAAGCACGAACTTATATTAAGCAATTAACTCTAGAATTATAATTTTTGACGCATATTTGTTAAATCAAAGTGCTGGAGACAGAAAATAACCCTTGCCACCCAACCATGTCCTAAAATTCTAATCAGTTCTAAGTCATACTTTTTTATGAATAATTTTTAAAACCATATAAGTAATTCTTTAATTTTTAGGCCCAATGTACTAGAAATCCCTGTTTAAATTCAGAAATTTCAATTTAATAGTAATAATTCGAGTGTCAATTTCATATCAAAGGATTACTCAAAAAATCTTAATTTTTCTTCAAATCCCAAATTTCTGTATACTTCTTTTTTTGAAACTGTGAAACTAATCTTCATTTGGAATTAAAAAGAAGTTTTCGTTCAACAAGCTAATCGACCAAAAAGGAATTTTTAACCGGATGTTTGCAGTAATTTAATATCAAATTCAAATTTAATATTTTGTTTTGCTGAAATATGAGAACTTTTTTGGAATAACCTAAATTATCTTCATTTACTACATCAAAATGAACACTTATATTGCCAACTTCAAACTTCCACATTGTTATTTTGAAAGCACGCTATTTTCTTTATAACGTATTATTATTATTATACTTGTATGACAAGTATACTCTCATTTACGATCTTAGAAATTACTATTCTAAACATATATTTTCACTATAACGAGAGTAATCAACTTCAAAGTCTGCAATCATGTCCAACATATCCAACATGTTTACAAGATAATTTCTAGGCTAAACATATAAAATTGCAGAAGTGATAGATAATGCGGAAAATTATTGTGTCAAAAATGTTTTATAAACTCATAATTTAGCTTCTATGCTACCCAGTCCTAAATTTCTCCATTTCAAATCATTTTGAGGTTAGTAAGAATATTTAATTATTAATTACAGTAACCGAAACAAAATTATAAAACATCCTTTGTTATTAGTTCATACTAATTATATTCAGGTATTGTTCATCTGTTCAGACATGACATGGAAATTACATTATTAAAAAGAGGAGTATAATAATTTCCTGTTACGTTGTGTTTTCATTCAGCTGGTTTCTCGTACGGCAATTTCATGTTGTCATATTTCTATTTTATTTGTGCCAGAGGTTCTTATTTATGAGCGAATTTTAAACGACTATTTTCACGAAATTAGCCATTTCTAATCGTTTGACGGTTTGACAAATTAAAATTGTTTGAATGAATGTTATTGCATTATTAATTATTAATAATTTAGACATTATGTTTTGATTTATGTCGTGTTTGACACGAAATCTGTCGGTGTTAATAAACGATTTTCAAATATTTTATTTAAATAAATAGTTTTGAAAAATCCTACTTTTAACAAAGATTATAACCTTTCGGTTTTCAAGGGTCAATTTACAATAAAAACACGTGCTGAGTTTATTGTCCTACTTTTCCTCGTCAATATTCATGTTAATCGTTTTTTGCGGAGTCATTCCAATTGTTATTTTTATTACAACAATCAAGCCTAATAGTCGTGAAATACAAAATATAAAAATTATTATATTCTCACGGTGTAAATCGGAGAAAATATTTAATTGATTAGTTTTTCACGTTTAAATGTTTGTATTGAGTTCATTTGCAGTTGCAATTACAAATTAATTAAAAAAAATTAAGCTGTTGGCTATCTGTGTCTGGGTCAGAGTGAAAGTAACGACTTTCAGCTTGGGGCAAATCAGCATTCTTAACTCATCCTCGCAAGTGTTATGTTGTGGAATGTGTGCATACGAATAATGAATGCGCACCTGTCTAAGTTACCCAATATTCGTAAAAATAGTTTCACTACGCATTTACTTACATTTCGATTGCCGATTTTAACCTTTCATATATGTCAAAGAAAAAAAAACTCTTAGGCAAAGAATTTAGGAAAAAGTTAACACGATTTAGGCTTAAAGCATGTGGTAATCCGTCGATTTATGAATGGATTAATGATTTTTAAGGTGTTTGTGAATGAGAGAAAGTGAATCGTTTTGATGTTATTAGTTATTACTTTGTTATTGAAAAGCCGGCATTAACGTTTTCTTTATACGAATTTAAATAATAAAGAACTTAAGAGTGTCTTTGAAAACAAAAAGCAGTGGTTAAAAATTAACTACAAATGTAAATTTTTGTTCAAATAATTGTATTTCCCTACAACGAAATGTTTAGGTCACTTTGCAAATATTTTTAAAAGGTTTTACATTTTATTTTGGGAAATTGAAGTTTCAGTCTTAGTTGTGGAAAACTAGCTTCAAAATTCAAGTTTAAAAATATTAAAAATCAAAATTCTGGCCAAATTTCGTACTTTTCTCAATTGTAGAAAAACAACATCAAAAACTGAATTTTAAAATTATTAATAAATCATAATTCTAATTTCCTATTTTTAGCTTCTAAAACTGAGCTCTCCAGGTGTGATTTGTAGAAAAACAGCTTCAAAACTGAATTTCAAAATCATTAAAAATTAACTCTAAACAGGTTTAACAATTAATATTTCTTAGCTTTAGAAAATTCAGTTTTAAAAATATAAGTTATAGAAAACCAGCTTCAAAAACTTAGATGAAAAATTAACAAACAAAAAAATTTAATCGGGTTTAAAGCTCATACTTTTTGAACTTCAGTTTCATACCTTGAAACACTAAATTGTAGAAAAACAGCTTCAAAGCTGAACTTAAAAATCATTAGAAATCAAAATATTAACCAGGTTTTGTAGTTCATATTTTTTAGCTTCAAAAAACTGAGCTCTTAAAATCTGAGTTGCAGAAAAACAGCTTTAAAAATTTAAACTAAAAAGTAATTACCTAAAATCAAAATCCTAATTAGGTTTGAAGATCGTACTTTTTGGACTTCGGTTTTAGTTGTAAAATGACAGCTTCAAAACTGAGTTTAAAAATTATTAAAATTCAAAATTCTAATCAGGTTCTGAAGTCTCAGTTGTAGTAAGATGACTCAAAATTTAAAATAATTAAAAATCAAAAGTTAATCATTTTTTCTTTAAATTCGCATATTGCTTCAGAAAATCCAGGTTTCATACTTTGGAAGTCTCAGTTGTAAACAAAAACACTTCAAACTTGAATTTTAATAGTTATTTGTACAACTAGTAATGAAAGCAATACTTTTTTTCGTGAGTTTGAAGTTTGATGCACGACGGCGAAGCCGGAGTACATCAATCAAACGAGTGAAAAAAAGATGCTTTCATACGCGTTGTACACAATATTTTTTTGCATTTTGACATCTTAAATCCCTCAAAACAGGATAAAAAGGATTTGAGAATTTACAGTTGTCAAACTGACAATTTACAATATTTTATTTAAAGCATACTTACTTAATGCAAAATGTAAAATTAAATAGTTAAAAAGGTGTTGCTTTCTTTATGATTTTTTAATAAAAAAAGTCCACTATTTTTGTCAAAATGCAAAAAAATTATTACAAATCAAAATTCTAATCGGGTTTTAAAATTCATATATCTTTTACCTACAGAAAATTGAGCTTCGAGAAAGTCTGAGTTTTGAAAAACCACTTCAAAACCGAAATCATTAAAAATTGATATTCTATTTAATTTTCAAATTCGCATTTTTTTGGTTTAGGACAATTTTAGTTTCATACTTTGAGAAAATTTTAAACTTATAAAAAACAAAAATCCTAATCAGCTGCAAAACATTGTATTTTTTGAGTTAAGAAAATCGAACTCTGAAAGTCCGAGTTTTTGAAAAACGGCTTCGAAACTGAATTTCAAAATTATTAATAATCAAAATTCTAAGCAGGTTTTGAAGTTCGTATTTTTAACTTCAAATCTAATTTCTAAAATTCTGAGTCGCAGAAAAACAGTTTCAAAAATTCAAATTAAAAGTCAATCAAAATCAAAATCCCAGTCAGGTTTAAAGCTTGTATTTATTGGACTTCTGTTTCATACTTTGAACGTCTTAACTACAGAAAAACAGCTTCAAAACTTAAATTAAAAATGAATAAAAATCAAAAATTTGCGTAGGCTTTAAAATTCGTATTTTTTGGATTTGGAAAATTCATGTTTCATACTTTGAAAGTATCAGTTATAGAAAAACAACCTTTTAAATATCTTAGTTTTTGGGTTTCGAAAAATTCAGATTTTAAGTTCGATGTTTTAACAACAATAATAATAAACAATCGTAATATGATTGTCTCACGTCAAAAGAAACAGTTCCAAAACTTTCATTATATTAAAACTTTGCATTTTCAAAGTTGGATATCCAAATCTACAATTCGAACGATAAGCAATTTCGTTATACATATTTTGAATCTGCAGCCCTTTTTAATAATCACGATACCTGATGTCCAAGCCTTATAAATGTATGTCCAAAAATAAGAATTTCCTGGTATTACATTAATAAACATATTTTTTCAAAAGGAAGTTGTTTCTATTAATAATAAATTGTAAAATTTCTTCCTTGCTATTTCTTCGATAGTTCAAACTGAAACCTTTAAAATTAAAAATTACATGTATAGTGTCCCAGAATCCTAGAAGCTTTTGGGATTAATTAAAGGTTGAAGAAATTTTGGTCCCACTGAAAGGCTAAAAAAAGGTTATTAAGATGCATCGACACATTAAAATTTTTTAATGTCTTCCCCCAAAGGAGTGAATCTTAAAAAAATTAATTGTTAAAAAACAACAAGAATTAACATGCAACGCAACGGTATATTTTCCAAAAATGTATCTTTATACTGGAGAAAGTTCGCACGTATTTGTAGTGCACCGAACAGATGATCGCCTTGTTGGTGTTTCTAGGTCACCATTTTTTAAATAACTAAATTAAAAGTAAAATCGTTTGGAAGTAGTATTTTGCAATAACTTTATTAGGGTTCGTTTTATTAATTTTAATAGAAGCCCACATTTTTAAATATGAATGTTTGAAGCTTTAAGGTAAGCTAAAAATTAAAAATTAAAGTTTTCTATTTTTGAACCAACAGAATTGAAAGTAATAATTGGGATTTCTTTCGAGTTTGGTAAATTAGTTACTGAATATGCAAATCTATTATCAATAATTTGTACAACAAACATAACAGCAAACAAATGCAAAAATCCAGTGTAATTCGTAACAAGCGTTCAATAAAAATAATATAAAAAGGTCAAAGACTTAACCTCACATTTAAAAATATTAGCTTAACATAATACACAAATTATTGGTTTATTATTTAGTATCTGTGTCTTTGTATCTGTAACCTCTTTTACCTTTCGGTGTTGAGGCTGGTGCAATAGCGCGTATGTGGCTTTTACGGGTGCAATCCACAATCTGGATCGTCTCTGGGGGTCGCGTGATTGGTGCGCCGTTTACCTACATACTACGCTAGTATTAATAAAAATCAATAATTTGAAGCAATTGTCAAATTAAAAATGTTAAATCTGAGGTTAAATATTGGGCCAGATATTTTTTCTCAAAGTTTGTTTTATGAAACCTGCCCCAATTTTTACAGATTGTATTAATAGAGGTAAGGTCTGTATAATCAGATTATAAAAAATATAGTTCTTCATTAAAAAAAATATTCGATAACGTCAAATTCCTATCAAAAAAAAAAAACTCAAAAAATTGATGATTTTAGAAAATGTGCCTTTTTAATAAATCGTTTGGGGTGTTTCAGTTTATCTCCGAAAATAATTTGTTAGCATTTTATAGAAGTTGTGCGCTACTTTCTAAACACACGTTATACATCATAATATCTTCAAATTCTGTTTTATCTCTCTCTCTTTTATTTGGTTTCCTGCCTTTTTAAATCTTCTTCTTTAACAACCCGTTTGTATCTACTGTTGGATGCAGGTCTTCACTTGAGTTTTCCATTGCTGTCTGTTTTGGGCTAGCTGGTGCCAGTTTCGTCCTGCTATTGCTTTAATATCTTCCAGCTAACGTTGTGGTGGTCTTCCCACATTTCTTTTGTGCTATTTTGGTCTCCATTGGATGATACGAGTATTCTTAGTCCATCTTTCACTCCCTTGTCAGGCCACATGTCCCACCCAACTCCACTTCAGCTTCACAATGCTACGGATCTTCCACCTTCTTTCTTCTTCTTCTTATATCTTTGTTCCCAATATGTTCTCTTAGAGAGGCTCCCACAATAGTTCTTTCAATAGCGCGTTGTGTCGTTCTTAATCGTATTGTAAGTGTCATTGTTTCCATGACATAAGTCATAACAGGAAGAATACAACTATTGAACACTTTTCTCTCTAGGCTAATGGGTGCTTCTGTATTTCTTAGAACCATGTTGAGTTTACTCACCGCAGCCCAGGTCATGCGTATACTTCTAGTAATTTCTGCAGTTAGGTTTTGCTTCTTCTTGGAGTCGTATACCTTGCAGGTGTGAAGTGCCCTACAGAGATAGAGGAGCTACTGTTTTAAGTGGGCTCCAGAGAAGACTTCGTCTTCTTCTTCCTGTTCCATCTCCTTTCGGAGGTTGGAAATCATGGTTTAAATTTTTACGTTGTTGCTCCAAACAACTCATTTGAACTACAACCTTACCACTCTTAAATTGCCAAGCCAGGAAATTCTTCTACGACGGGAAGACTTACTAACCAGGAATATCTCGGTGGTTTGCCATTGCCTTCCGAAGGAGGCGCCTTGGGAATCGAACCTGGGCCATTCTAATGCTCAGTGGTCAAACGCACGCTGAACCAACTGCTTGCCAGATATGTGTATTCATTTATTTTCTCGATTTTATTTCCATCCACTTTCACTCTAGTATCTTTCTCTGTTATTACTTTGGTTTTAGTCAGATTTATCTTGAAATCGACTTTCTCTGACTCCGTTTTCAATTCTCTCAACATTTGTAGCAGTTCTTCTATATTGTTGCTTACAATTACGATATCATAGGCAAATCTAGATGACTGAAGTGTCGACCACCAATCTTCTCTCTGCGTTCTTCCCAATTTAATTACTTGAGACGAAGCGAGATTTTGAATGGCAGCAAAAATGGATAGAAGGCA
The DNA here is from genome assembly GCA_963082815.1 of Melanotus villosus. Classification (NCBI taxonomy): domain Eukaryota; kingdom Metazoa; phylum Arthropoda; class Insecta; order Coleoptera; family Elateridae; genus Melanotus; species Melanotus villosus. The sequence goes on along the minus strand of OY720421.1, from coordinate 9,272,785 downwards.
CATTCACACCTCAAATCCGACGCCGAAAGGCAACAGGAAAAGATAAAGAAGAAGAATAGGTCTTCTAACGCAAGAGTGGATAATTTTGGGTCTATCTCCCCACCTGACTCCTCTCTCAACTTTTATCTTCCGTATTGTTATGTCTTTTGCTACATTTATTTGTATGATTGCTTTGTTATACATTTGTTTTAGGAGTTTCTTGTATCTTGAATCTATCCTTGCGTTATTCAATCCTTGGAAGATTGCCTATAATTCTATGGAATCGAATGCTTTGTTGTAGTTTACAAAAGCCAGTTGAAGGGGTACGTTGCATCCTTTACATTTCTCTATGAGTATACGTATTGTTTGTAACTAGATGCTCTATAGTGTTGCAACCTTTGCAGAACCCCGCTTGTTCAACTGGATTTTGTTTGATAGTCTGTTGGTGATTATTGTTGGCAAGAATTTATAAGGATAAGGTAGAAGGCTTATCGGGAAATTAATTGCTTCTAGAGTAGTCGTTCCTCCCATTGCTCTAGGAGCTCTTCTGTTCTTCATCTGAGTTAGAGGCTTTTCAATTTCTCCTTTGGTAATTTGAGGTAATTCCTCCGGAACCACATTCAGTATTTGCTCATCTTTGTTGGTTCCGATATAGCAGAGTATAATTCTGTTTAATATTTTCCCACAATCCCCGTTTTCTGGTACTTTTCATATGTGACAACTCCACTATTGTCTTTCATGTGATATTTCTTTTTCGAATAAATATTCAAGGTTCAATCCTTATTTAATACTAATATAAATTAAACAAATAAAATGTAGCACTAATATAAGAACAACAACTTTTAAGTCTCAATAATTTGGAGCAAATGTTTAATCAAAAACATTAAATATGAGGTTGAGTGTTTGGCCGTATGATTCAATGCATGATATGACTTACAGAATTCCAGAGCACACCACACCTACAGCAAATGATTTTTATTTGGACACCTTTTAGCAGTTTAAGGGTATTAAGTCAGTGTGTTTATTATACAAGTCTTTTAAGAATTATGTAACCAAGCTTAATTTAGATAAATAAAAGTGGTAATCTCTTTGTTACTTTAATCATAATGGTTAAAAGGAGAAAATCTGTTTGATTAAAAAAATTCTATCAAAATGTATAGTAATTCAGAATTTAATGTAATTTTTAGTTCATACAAACACCTAATTTGGTTGAATTTTTAAAGCTCTGTATAAGTTACCTCTGTATAAGTTTTTGTATTTTTTTTTTAAGTTAAAATTGTCTTGATTTTTGAAGAAACAAAATAGAAAACTTTAACCTTTGTAATCTTTTTTGCAATAAATTGGAAAATTAATATATATCAGTTTCTGACAGGTTTTAAACGTAGAAATTCGCGTTGAACAATTGTTCTTTATTAACACTGGTAGGTTCGTCGTTTTAATGCCCGTTGAAATCGCCCAGCAGAATTTACGTTTTACACGTGCTTGTATGGTTAAAATTAAATTAAATTTATGTGAGGATGTCTCTTTCATAGGAAAACAAGTGCAATATTGTAAATGAAATTTAATAAACAGTTCGCAAATGCTAAATACACTTTTAAAATTGCGAAAGTTGATGAACTTGATTTAGTAACTAATAATAAATTTTAAAAAAGGGCTCTGTAGATACCTTCAATCAATCTTTAGAAGCAACTCCTACTTTTTAGAGATTTTGTTTTGCTAGAGTAAATTGGAAAATATGAATATAAATTCTACAAAATTCTTTAAACTTTACAATTTTTTACCTCGCTAATTACAAACATTTTTTTAAAGCTGACTCTATGGGTACCTCTAATCGACCTTTAGCAACAAACCGCTTTTTAATTTTTCATTTTGGTTAAATAACAGGAGTAACTTGGAAAATACATAAATACTATTCACCGAAAACGACGCAGCATTACCCCCTTGCACCGGAAACATAGGTGTTTAGGAAGTTTTAAATGCCACAAAAATAGTATTACGCAACCACGCATTCTATAAAGTTCTTGAACGCCGAAGCATTCCATTAATAACGACAATACACGTAGAAAGTAGTTTTTTGCTAGTTAATCTCTTTGACTACCCATGGTTAACGGAAATGTAGGTCGGAGAAAGCAAACGGCTGCTTCGCCTCCATCCAAGCCTACAACGCATTCCCACCACACCCAATCACTATTCATTTATACTCTAAACAAACTAACACGCGGGAAATATTTCTCGTGTTTATACTCACAGCGACAATAGCGAGCCCATCTTCTTTTCCATTACGACGACCTCATCGGGGTTTTGTCTAACCATGGCCTCGCAGAAAAGTTTTTTGGCACAAGGCGTGTCTGACCAAAGATGCGATGATGTAAAGTGTTGCAAATCGTCCCGTTCCATATCTGCTGTTAGTTCTTGCAAATACTGTTCGTCTAAACTTCTCCTTAGCCTTCTGTGTTCTGCTTGTTGTTGTTGATTGTTGGCGTCCTCCATTATTACTAAAATGTCGTTAGGGTAACTCATTCTACGTATGGCCCTCATATCATCGGGTTGTAGAAACCTTCCAACTGCTGCAGCCCCCAAACCCAGAGCAGCACCACCTGCTACGAGTCCTAATGCTGGAAGAATAATCGATCCACCCACTGGAGCTACAATGCCAACCTTATCCTGCGCTCTAGAAGGGCCATGATTAGGAGCAAGTCCTAAATTATGGGTTATTTTATGGGTAGCTTCTACTATTGGGTCAAAGACCGGCCTTGTTAATTCGTGCACTCGTTCGAAACCGCTTTGTACGTTGTCTTTGATACTTTCAGTAACGCGCATCCAAAAAGGCTGGTCAGATTTTGATTTCAGATAAAAACCATTGTAAGGATAGTTAATAACATCTTTCTTGTAATAATCAACCCTGTTCAGTTTATTGGTGTAATATTGAGGTTGTGTGTAACGTTCCCCGCCATCCAAATCTTCGTTCGCGTCCACATCGGCATCATAAGGAGAATGGTTGACTTCGTTACCTTTAGACATGGAATCAAAATCTTTTGGGGTTGATTCTTCTTCCTTACTCGCCCTAGCAGGTTGCACACCTAGCTCAGGATGAGCATACTGCAAAATAGGTGTTCGTACTCCTTCATTAAAATTAACATGACTGGGGGGCGTATACAAAGCAGAATTGGGATACGAAGGAGCACCACCTGCGTATAACATACGTCTTTGCATCTGTGGTTGATTGTCAGTTTCGTAGGATCTAAATCTTCGTTTGGAAAAGTAATCTCTTCTAGATTCTTGCGCGTTTATTTCTTTAATATAATCGATAAGTTTAGAATTCGCAGCCCTTGAATTATCAGCAATGGTAAACGGTCCCATACCATTGCTGCTACTAAACTTAACGTAACTTCCATCATTCTGGTATTTACTGTCTGACGATTGATTGTCCTTAACTGAGAAAGGTCCATAGGACTTTTGGAAATTGTCGGACTTTGAAAACGGTCCTTGGCCCCTTGAATTTTGGAAATCCTTGGAAACTTTGCTTGCGTAGACTAATTCACCTATTGGTACAGCTGCTGGAGGTTTGTAACCCTTTTCGTATGGAACTAATTCACCGTTAATAACACGTGCATTCCTCCAAACTTTTTCGTCGCTCTCGTCATCGGGTACACGCACTCCATGAACAACTGGGATACCATCGGAATCAATTTCCATAAGGGAACGTGCCTTTTTCACACGTTCGTTTGCTGGCTTTATGAAGATATCACCTGAACGGATTGTCACTGGCTTTGGTACATGGGGAATCCTGGAAGAATACATTTCTTATTATTAATAGTCCATTAGGTCTTAATAAAGCTAATTTTGAATTTTATTTACATTTTGTTTGTACTTTTAAAGCTTTCTCATGAGTAAATTGAACTATATGGTTCCTTAGCAGATTTATCTTAGTGTCTTCTTACGAACAGCCTATATATCAACACAAAACTGTATCATTATATTTATAAGACCACGTATTTGAGGGGACTTGTAGAGAAGAGAAATCTCGCCTACTATGCCTAAGATACTGACGGAGTAGACAAGCGCAAGATCTAACACATATTTTTGCGCTTGACTTAATAATGCTGAGCAAACCAAACACGAAAACTAAATTGGGGAAAACTGGTACCAAGACAACAGAAGAGACGCAGCAGTAGCCATTACAATCAAATAGAGGCCGTAGAATATAGTTTAACACGGAAAGCTGGACAATTTATAGTTGTTACGTCTCGCCAAACGTGACAATAGAAACTTATGATGATTTTATAAATAGGCTAGACGCTAGACAACCGTATGCAGACACAAAAAAGAACTGTAATAGCAACAGGTGGCTTTAATTCGAACAGCAACGTACGAAGTTAAAGCAAACGAAAATACAATCTATTGGTGGGATGGAGATGTAGTGAGTAAGAAGATAGACTGTATCTATAAAGAAAAGAAGAAAACTCACGACAGAACGACATAGGCGAAATCAAGCAGGACAGGAAGAACAAGAACTTGAGTATAAAGAGGCACGTAATGCTATCGTTGAGGCTAAAAGAGATAAATGGAAATCCCTATGTAACGAGTCAGAAATAGACCTAAGGGAAAATGCATATAAAATTGCCAGAAAACAACTAAAAATGAGACCCCCATCAGTACCACTAACACTCCAAGTGAGCTTAAGAATAGCCGAAGAACTTTTTCGCACGCATGACCGAAGACAATGGAAACTTCAGGAGATAACTAACAATATACCGGGTGTAACACGATCATGGTACGCCCTCCTTTTTTCCTTTAGTTTTCAAGATAAATGGTTGAAATTTGGGGGATCCTATATACTTATTAAACTTCACTTTTTGACATTTTAAATGATTTTTTTTCACTTCCGGTTCCACCGGAAGTGACACTAACTTTTGATTTTCAAATGGAACACCCTATATATTAATGCATTTTTGAATTCTGCATAATTTTCTGAATCCAATGATATCACATAAGTGACATTTCAGTCTTCAATATTTATTTTAATTTAATTTTTAGTTTTCTATTTAAGTGTGCCATGACTGTTCCGATTTATTCTAATTGAGTCGTGTAATACTATAAAAAGCGAAATCCCGTCGAAAATACTAAATTATGTGATTTATGAGCAAATAAAGTTCATCAAAATGGTTTTTGGGACAAAACACAATTTTTTCAAATGGAACCATATTGGTACCGAGGTACCATTTATTGCTAGTATTAATAAGGAATTTATTCATGTGCTTTATTAAAATCTGCGATAAATACAATCAAAATTACAGCTAAGAGGAAATAAGAAAATACAATTTTGTTGCAATTATGAGGTAAGAAGTAAATAAGGTGGCTTTGAAAACAACGAAAACAATAAAAACACTGGTAAATTAACAAATGTTTGACAAGCTAAAAATATTTCAATGTTTTCAAAGCCACCTTATTTACTTCTTACCTTATAATTGGAACAAAATTGTATTTTCTTATTTCTTTTTAGCTGTAATTTTGATTGTATTTATCGCAGATTTTAATAAGGCACATAAATTTCTTATTAATACTAGCAACAAATGGTACCACGGTACCAATATGGTTCCATTTGAAAAAATTGTGTTTTGTCCCAAAAACCATATTGATGAACTTTATTTGCTCGTAAATCACATAATTTAGTATTTTCGACGCGATTTCCATTTTTATAGTATTACACGACTCAATTAGAATAAATCGGAACAGTCATGGCACACTTAAATAGAAAACTAAAAATTAAATTAAAATAAATATTGAAGACTGAAATGTCACTTATGTGGTATCATTGGATTCAGAAAATTATGCAGAATTCAAAAATGCATTAATATATAGGGTGTTCCATTTGAAAATCAAAAGTTAGTGTTACTTCCGGTGAAACCGGAAGTGGAAAAAAATCATTTAAAATGTCAAAAAGTGACGTTTAATAAGTATATAGGATCCCCCAAATTTCAACCATTTATCTTCAAAACTAAAGGAAAAAAGGGGGGCGTACCATGATCGTGTTACACCCGGTATATAGAATTCAGTATGGATGAGCTGCAGATACCTGTAACCAGACTGAATAGGAGGAAGGCTCCTGGACCAGACGGATTAAGCAAATATATGAAGAAATGCCAAACGCCATGTTACGAATCATGAATGAGTGTCTTATAAAGAGGAAGCATTTCCATTGCAGTGGAAGGGAGCCAGATTGGTTCTTGTGCCAAAGAGTGATGCGGAGGGGGGACTAAGTACAGAACCCTCTGTTTCTGTGTTTGTTTGACCATTGCGGGAAGGTCCTGGAGGCCATGATATTGACAAAACTGAAGAATGAGATACGGTAAAGACAAGTCCACCACATAAGTGCTAGAGCTAGGCGAACATGCTAGAAAATAAGCTCAAAAAAAAACCAGAAGTTATGCACACTAATAACATTAGATGTTAAAAATGCATTTAACTCAGTAAGATGGAGTGATATCGTTAATACATTGAAGGACTACAATATATCTCCCGAAGTAATAGAAATAATAGATGACTACCTAAAAGACAGATCGATATACATCAACGGAACTAATGCCAGTCAAAAGAAAGCGGTAACGAATGGGTTCGATCCTGGGCCCCACTTTCAATTTATTTCTTCAATATTTTCCAAATTACATATTTTTTAAAGGTTTCTTAGGTGCTTCTGTTGGACTTTTTCGCTACAATTTTTAATGCAATTTCATCTGCAATGCCACAAATCATAGTACTAAATTTAATAAACGATCTTCAAAACGAATTTTTTACAATAAATTGGAAAATTAATGTTTGCTCTAAGTAACCTACTAATATGATTGCCTAAGTGAATTCTTTTTTGTTGTTTGTTTACATAACATTCATGTTATTTTTTATTGTTAAAAATGACGGTTTTAAACGTAGAATTTCGCGTTGAACATTTCTTCTTTATTAAAGGTTCGTGGTTTGACTACCCATTGAAGTCTCCTGGTATAATTGGCATATTAAAAGCACTTGCATGTTTAGCACAAAATTAATTTCAATTGAAAATCCGTTTTCAGCAGAAAAACAAGTGAGATATTCTCAATTAAGTTTAATAAACACCCTTCAACATGGAATTGTTTACAATATTTTTTTTTTCTTTTCCTTTTATCATCTTACACCTTTATAGTATCGAGGGGGCCGGACACACCGAACCGCAGAGTGGTCATCCATCAAAATTCTGGCCAAGCAGGCTCTTGCTTAACTTTGTATATTTGAGTGTTACGTGCACTCCCACTCTGCCGTACTGCCGGTTACAATCAATTTTAAAATACCTTTTTTTTCGAAAGCATAAAGTGATTAGATTTTCCACCAAAACCTGTCCTGAAATTTTTTTGATAAAAGGCCATTAGTTTGTTATAAACCTTCCTACATTTACCCCTTTAAAAGTCAAGGCTTTGTCATTTCCTGTAGTTAAATTTTTATGTGAAAATGGCTAACCTTTTTGACTTTTTTAAAGCCTTAACTGGAGTTTTTCTCGGTTAAAAGTCAACTTTTGCAACGTTCTAAAGCCTTCAGTAAAGAATTGTTTCTGTTGAGTTTAGATAAGCGTGGTTTTTAGATGTCCAGAGAGACTTTGAACATTCAGTCTGAAATTTAAACATCAACCCCAAACGTTTGAATTTAAAGCTAAAAATTAAATCTTTCATTCTATAATTTACAGATCTTCAGAATTTTACGTAAAACGGAATTGGTTACACTCAATTTTAAAATATTGATTTAGATTTAAATTTTAATACATTTATTTTTATCAGCAGTAGTTAGTAGTAGCTGACATAAAATGCTTCTAACAAAAGGAAAAATTTACATTTCAATATTTATCTATTTTCATTCCTTCTAACCAATCGGTACTTTTTTAATAAACTAATTAAATTATATAGGCACACATAAGTTCTCAGCTCACAAGACAAACCCAATCTAAAACAATTCCTCGTCAGCTATCTGCATCTTCATAAATAATTCAAAACTAATTCGAGTATTTATGGAAAGTGCCTACGCATGACAGATAATCAAATTCCTTCGTCATATTCAGTGCCTACTTTTATAATTATGTGTTATTCATTTAATTTATGTACTATGCCAGTTGCTAAATTATATAAATATTTAACAGCTAACTACATCTGAAATCTGATTATTAAATCATTAGGCGATTAATTTTATACAGTGTAATATTTTAGTCAGGTAGGTACCTACTTAGTTTCCGTGGTCTAAATATTCAAACAAAAATGCTAATTTGATTTTAAAAGGTTTTCTCTTTTTTTATATTAATTATGAAGTAATTAAATCGGTGGTGTTATTTTAAAAATTTAATGATTGGCTTTTTTCTGTTGATTAATATTTATAAGTGTGGTAAATTAATTGTTTAAAATTAACACAGGAAAATTTGTCTAAATAACACATTTAGATAGTTTTTAAGAAATTTTTTTGTGTCAATGGGGCGACCGATATTAAACAACTATCTCAGTAAATAAATTTAGTACGTTCTAATAAATAAGAATTTGCTTTGCAAGCTAAATAAAATAAATATATCGCCAATAAATTCCCTGCTAATTTTTAATCAGAACTTAAACGACAGCTTTCAGAGATTATTTGCGATGGAAAGTCTTACATGTTAAAGATATTAACACAGGTGAGGCTGGTAATAAACGGTAACAGTTATACTACTACTTCTAGATAGAAACGTAAACAACTTAAGTCTTTACGTTTATTAATATTCTGTTCTTAAATTCAAACAGATATTTCTTGTTTGGTGCGATTGTGTGACATTTATAAAAGTAATTAATTGGGAAAAAGTGGGGTAATGCAAACTACTTGTTTGCTTGGTTGTTTGTTTATGCCTTTATTTATTTACTACTTAGGAGATTAATTTGTTAATTTATTGATCTGGAAAGCAATTTAAATGAAACCAATGCTGTTTAAAGTTTTGTTATTCTTCACCAAACTTATTTTTAAAGAATTAACGAACAAGTTTTCTTAAATACAATTGTTACTACACCTTGGAATTGGGGATAAAGTTAAATTGCTGATTAAAACAGTCTTTTGTTAGGTTTATTTAGACTCCAGTTTTCATGCGTAAATGTAGCTGTCTTAACGTGGCATTGAAATCTTTAAAAATTTCAAGGGTTTGGCATATTTTATAATAATGTTTTTAATCAAATTCGGACTACTAATAGTTACTCGAGATATACACCATTTAAGCAATGCATATTATTTTTTTTAACATAATAGCTTTATTTGAAGCTAGCCTTCATATAAGCTATCAAGCAAAAGTGGCATAAGGAACATGATATGGAGTTGCCACCCTGCGGTGTTTCTCCTTAAACATATGTATGTGTACAATACAAGCCCCATATTTCAGATAAACATACGATAAACACTAATAGTAAGAATATAGTACTAGCACTTTGATCAAAATTAGCCTTCTATTTACGTATTCATTGTTGAGAATATTCACCGCCAACGCGTATCTTTCGGTATAGTTTTTAATTTTCTCTTGGACCCATTTTATATGGAAATCGTAGTGCCATATTAGTATTACTAATATACCAGGAGGCGTTGGTTATCATTCTTAGGGCTTTATTTTGGAAGCGCTGAATATTGTGAATGTTGATTTTGTTGCTCATCCCCACAACATCATTCCCTAGGCCCATGTAGCTAAAGAGTGGTTTTATATAGTAGCAATTTGCTGATGAGTAAAAGGTTCGATTTGTAACCTAACAACCAATACATCTTTTTAATTTTAATATCAAGTTCTTTCCTCTTTTTGATTATATGACATCTTCAATCGAGTCGGTTGTTAGTAATAACGTAATAACACAGAAACTATAGAAGAATTATCCGTTAACAAAGACAGTCAAGAACAAGTACTCACGAAATAATCAAGGAACTAAAGCAGGAGCTAGAAGAGATTAATAACGAACTTCTCAAATACGACGGCGAAGAATTATGGAGAAAACTACATAACCTAATAACAAACATCTGGGAAGAAGAAAATATGCCAAAAGAATGGAAAACTGGACTAATAACACTGATCTTTAAAAAAAGGGACCCCACATTCTACAATAATTACAGAGGAATAATCACAACAGTCCTCAGAATAGAACTAACAAAGTACACCCAGGCCAAAATAGGCGATGATCAGCAAGATTTCAGGACAGGAAGATCAACCATTGATACATTCACGTAATGACCCAAACTATTGAAAAATATATTGTATAACATAGAACAGAGAACTATACATCGACTTTAAACAAGCATTCGATATTACATTCCGGCAAAAACTAAATGAAGAAATGAAGAACATAGAAATCCCAACAAAACTAATCAGGCTTACAAAAATGATCATGGAAAACTAAAGAACAAAACATTAAATGTTACATATTTTTGGAAAAAAATGAAAAAACTAAAACATTTAAATTTTCAAACCAAACTTCACATTTAGATTCTTAATGTAATTTCAAACAACTTTTCCTTATGGTACTTTTCCATATTTTGATAAATAAGGGAATTTCAGGGTCGTATTTTCCAACTACTATGATTTCGAATTTGCTTATGCTTTCCTCTAAATGAACTGTTTCAACAGTAAATAACCAAAAGACAAATTTGCTAAAAGAGCAGCAGATTCTGAAAGGAGCTGAAGTATTTATAAGGAAGATTTAACGGGCTTGTTAAGAAAATTTAGGTTTAGTGGAAGTTTCTGAAAAATCTCACAACGAAATTTGTCATTTCTAGAAGGATGCTTCCTGAAAAACCGACATGAAGTTAAAAGTTTCTCCCAAAATATACAGAAAATACCTGGTTTTCTGTAAATTTTAATCCAGCAAATTTAGAATTTTTTCAGGAATTTTTAAGCAATTTCCAGTAGATTAAACCATTGATTTTTATAGGTTTACTTCGGAGTTAGTTTTGTTTCGGGGTCAATTTTTCCAACTCCTGAAAATTCAAATTTCCTGACATCTTCCTGACTTTTAAAAATAACTTTAATTCTGATTTGTAAAAAAATTATTTTTATTTTTTAAAATTGGTATGAAAATTTGTAGTAGAGGCGATTGAAAAACCTTAGAATTTCACTAATGAATATTGCCATTTTCAGATTGATGCTTACTGAAAAAACTGATTAGAGTTAATCTTTAGAAACCTTCTCTTTATGAAATTAGAAATCCAAGTGCTGAAACAAACCTCCTGAAGGTAAACTTCTATCAAATGTTTCAGGAAGTATGAGTGCAACAATTTTGAATTTTTTTCAGGAATCTTTAAACAATTTCCAATAGATTAAACCGTTGTTCTTCAAGTTAGTTTTGTTTCAAGGCCGGTTTATTCAAACTTCTGTAATTAAAGAATGCCCTGCTTCTCAAAAATGATTTTCATTTTAATATTTGAAAATAAAAATTAGACTCCCTCGACACTGTAAAGGTATAAGAGGGCAAAAGGAAAAGATAGAAAATAAAAATTAAAATGAAATTAATGGGGACAGTTTTAAATTTTGTTGAAAACAATTTTCAGCGGAAACCATTTCAGGGAACAAGATGTGTGATGTTTGTTTTAATGTCCGTCCTAAGGGCTGGTTTTACTGAAGTATATAAGAATATTTAATATAATGTGCTTTGAACTTATTAAGTTTAGATAAAACCACTGAAAAATCCTGAATAATCTTAGAATCTCTACAATGAAATTTGGAATTTCAGGTTGAGGCTTCCTGAAAAAACTGATTGCGGTTAATCATTGAAAATATTCCTTTTATAAAATCAGAAAACGGGGTGCTGAAACAGAACTCCTCGAGATAAGCTTCTCCCAAAATTTTCAAGAAAGGTCTGGTTTTCAGAAAGTCTAAATGCAGCAAATTAAAATAGATCAGGACTTTTTAAGCAATTCCGAGTACACTAAACCATTGATATTTACGGCTTTCTCCTAAAATAATACAGTTGTTGCAACAGCAAATTACCAAAAGTTAAATTTATTAAAAGGGCTAATTCTCAAAGGGACAGGTTTTACTGAAGTACTTATTAAGAAAATTTAAGGTGCTTTGGGGTTATGAAAATTTAGGTTTAATGGAAGGCTCTGAAAAAGTCAGTATTTCCACAATGAATTCTGCCAATTTCAGAATGATGCTTCCTGAAGGAGCTGATTGGAGTTAATCATTGGAAATATTCTCTTTATGAAATTAGAAAACAAAGGGTGCTGAAACGGCACCGCTGAAGTTAAGCTTTTCCCAAAATTTTCAGGGAAGGTCTGGCTTTCAGAAAGTCTGAATGCAACAGATTTAAAATTTTTGCCCGGAGTTGTTAGGCAATTTTCAGTAGATTAAACCATTGCCTTTTATAAGTCTATTTCAGAGTTAGTTTTCGTTCAGGACCGGTTTTTTCAACTCCTGAAATTTCGAATTTGCTGATACGTTCTAAATACAATAATTTCCACAGTAGATAACCAAATGTTAAATTTGTTAAAAGAACCGACTCTCAAAGGGTCAGGTTTTTTCGGAAGTGTTTATTAAAAAGATTTATTTCACCGTGAGTTGGGGTTATGAAAATTTAGAAAATTTAGTGAAAGCTACTGAAAAAACATGAAATATCTTAAAATTAGGACGATGAAATTTGCCATTTTGAGGTAGATGCTTGCTGAAAAAAAAATCTGATTGGAGTTAATCATTTTGGAGGTGTCATAGTTGTGACATGACAAATATTTTTGGCAATTTTGTGGTTATTAATCATGCTGAAACTAATGCTGAAACCCGTTTAAAAAAAAAACAATTGAATAAAAAAGTTTTCCATATGGTGCAAACACTGTATTTTGATAGCAGCTTGCTTAGATCCAGAAAACTCTTACATGAAAATTGTTTTGCAATGTTGTAAAACTAATTAAGTATTTCAATAATTATGAGTAACCCTGCATATCATAAATTTAAGTTTATAGAAATAATCATGTTTATAAAATATTTATCAGGTGAAAAAAAATGGTGATGATGTAAAACAAATAAAAAAAGGTTTGTAGCTTACTCAAGCGTTCAAATCTCCGGGCCAATATCAGATTGAACCATCCTGTGCGTTGTATTATTTAATCAACAATTAATCCGTAGATCAATATTCTGATTAAGCCACAATTTACGCAACACAAAAGGATTTGTTATTTCAGCCAAATTAAAGAAAAGAAACAATCCGCATTGCTTCATCTTAAAATATTTCCTGGCTGTTTAGTGACACCGATTATAACTTATTATACAACGACCATAAAATTCATAATTAGGTCATCGCTTATTTCCACCATAATTAATAATAATTTGTTACTAAACTACGTGACCATAAAATGATTTTCTTTCTTATCGGGCATAAATAATAACTGTCAGTTTTATAAAAAGAAATCAAAAAGTTTCTTCCACTTCTCCAACCTATAATTATATCCGAAAGCAAAAACTCTTAAATAATAATTACTCACCTATCACTACTGACAACGCTTCCTATATTGTTATTGATCGATTTCTCTTCACTAGCATTTTTAACTATGGCATAAGTGTCCAGTCGTATTAAATTTGGTTGCAAATAAACCGACTGTACTGGAATCCAGTTTGAATAAAACGATCTCGTATATTCAGTTCCCTTTTGAGGGGCGACTGTCGTTTGTGTCACTGCAGAGGGTGCTGCTGTTAATTTTGATTTTGCATCTCGTCTTTTTACTATTAACTGGGCAACGCTTCCATCTCTTGTCATTACGTTTAACGTTTGGGTATCTTCAGGATTTAAGCTTTTGGCGACACGAAGTTCGGTCCTTGTTATCGCTGGTTGGGGTTTTTCATTTTCAGCAGCGTTTGTCACGACTAACGTTATGGATAACGTGAGAAGCGCCTGAAAAAAATTCATATCTTTAGCTTGCTATTGAAAACACAATTATTATACAGAGCGGCCATTTGAAAAGCCCGAGCCTGAAATTCTATAGGTATAATAGGTAATACACAATACAACGCTCGGGTGACCAGGTTTGTTAAATTTTATTTTGATCTTAGTTATAGGAATACTATGTTCTGAACAAACGAACAAACGAACAATGTTTTAAGATCATGGTTGCCTTGTACAGTAAGGTGTAGAAGTAATGACTACTGCACAATTTCTATTTCTGCAATAATTGTTTACCTTGCCGGAATGGTGATAGATGGGCTGCATATTTGCAAGGTGCAGTAGTCATTACTTCTACACCTTACGCAATAATTGTTTACCTTGCCGGAATGGTGATAAATGGGTTGCATATTGCAAGGTGCAGTAGTCATTACTTTTACACCTTACTGTACCTGTACTACGCATCGCCTATTTAAAGAGTTTCAGAATTATTTTAATTTGAATATGAAATGTAAGGTTAAGTCCTCGGCCGTATGATTTAAGGCACGATATGGCTTGAAAAACCCCAAAGCGCTCAAAGTCTGCTGCGAATAATGTTTTATTTGAACGCTCGTTATATAAACTTCTGGAAAGCTTTAACAAATAAAAATAAGAACTTTTTGCAGCTGCTTTAAGACAACTAATACAGAATCATTTCAAAAGATCATTGCATTTTATGTTTTAATACTAAATGGGAAAGCTATGATTTCTTAAGTTTCTCTTAAACGCAGACATGTTTTTATAACTTTCTTTAATTATTTAATTAGACAAGTCTGAGAACAAGTATAGAAAAATTATAATAAAACTATAAAATTCAAGATGCAGTAGGTTTAAAAGTAGCTGTTATTAGAAAAGTAAAATTTATTCTTAATTATTTTATAAGACAAGAAACACCGAAAAATAACAAATCTTTTTAAATCTGTGGCTGGAATGAATTCATATTTGTCTTGTTGATAGCAAAAATGTCACAATATCGTTGATATTTGCTGCTCTACTTTTTTCTGATTTGCATTTTGCTGCAAGAAAATTCCAATTATTTGTTTTCTTTGACACCTTGTTTGCCAATAATTGTAACTGGACTAAGTCCATCTAACAATTTGTCTCTAATAATGTTGAACTCACAGTGTTATGAATATGTTCTCTTTGGAGCATTCCATGAATGTTTTGTATTGCACTTGCGTATTTACTCTGCTTTTTGTTTTTGTACTATTCACTTAAACTGCTTAACGGTTTCACCCTGTTCAACCACCGCACTTGTTGGCTTTTGTCAAGAAGTTGTAGCATCTCAACGTTTTGGTACTGGATCAGCCTTCCTTCTTGTTTCTTTGCGAATTTCTTCGGCAATGGAAGAAATCTTTAAATCATTATGGATGTCTTCATTTCAGATATATCACGGGGCACTAACAATGCTTCGTAGTGTTTTATCTTGGAATCTTTTTATCATTAGTACCTACATCGCTTTCCTTGGTACATCTCCATGGTGTTACTCCGTACGTCTATACCGGTTTTAGCATTTGTTTATATCACATCATCATAAGTATTTAGCAAACCGACATTCATCGTTGGATTTGTACCTCCTCTAAATTGTCATCCACTTTTGTGAGTATATCCAGTTGTTTCGATTTTGGGCCCTTTGCATCCAATCGTTTGATGACATCTGTCCATTTTGTCAGTGGACGTCCACGGTTTCTTTTGTTATTTCTTGGTCGCCATTCTTCGACTCCATCCATTATCGGTCATGCGGGCGAATTTCCTCATTTGGTATTCGATTACGAATTTCATATTCCAGTATACGTCTCGCCATGGCTAGTTGAGTGACTGGTAATTTATGCATGATTTCTTTATTCCTAGCCCAAGTCTTTGTTCCATATGTCAGAACAGATAGTACACAGGACACACTGGTCAAATGTGCTAGCCTTTATGAAGATGTTGGGAACCTCCCAAAAGCCGTCCATGGCAATGATATCCTTCTAGAGAGGTTGATAACTCTATTTAAAATAGATTTGATAAAATCCTTTTGCTTATCGAGTTTCCCAAGAATTGCTTGCAATGTTTTGTTTGTTACTTCTAGTTTCGTTTCTTCTGCCATGCGTTGTTGTGGTTTACCTTTCACTGTTTTTATAGATCACGCTGTGATGCTGTCTCAGCCTTTGATGGAGAAGGAATATTCTGCTGTTTTGTTTTTAATGCTGCCGTTTCTTGAAGATTAGTTGTTCTTACATTGTTTATTTTTCTCTCCGTTTTTGGAGTACTTTTGCAATTATACAACCTCGGTAATTTGCTAGGTGTTTTTTATAATTATTAATATCATTGATTAATACCAAGACGTAAACAAAAGATGAGATAAAAGGTAACGCATAAATTAACTGGTAACAAAGTTGTTTTCGGTTAAATGCTGAAACACTTTAATCGATTTACATAAGAAAAACATTTTCTAAAGTGTTCGAAAATGATATAACGTCACCGAATATTTGTTTAAGTGGCAACCCATTTTTTTGTTACTTAATTAAACAGACTTTATTTGTTTTTTTATTGGGCGAAGTCTTGGCTTGCTCGTGCCAATGCGTGTGCACTGCTATGGTCCTTGGCGCTATGCAACTAGAATTTTGTCAAACCCAAGGCATTTCCACTCCTGGAAGGGATCTTTATCGTGGCAAACATCATATAAGTAGGTGCGAAAGTTACATCGTATCCGAAAGAGATCATACTTATAGATATTTTTCCGGCATTAAAAATCTCGCCGACCTGGATCGGAAATTGAATTCGAGATCTCTGGTTTATACGGTAAGTACAGACAGATCAATAAAAAAACCAATTAGGGTAGGCTGTGAAATTGAATTATTTTGAATTGGTACTTTAGCCACATCCACAGAATGACATTTCTGACATGAATTTAAGGTTATAAACTTTGTTTACAATAAAAATGTCAAATTACAAACGTTATAAAATGTCATTCTGTGGATGTGGCTAAAGTACCAATTCAAAATAATTCAATTTCACAGCCTACCCTAATTGGTTTTTTTATTGATCTGTCTGTATAATTGAAATGGGGGTTTATAATAAAAGTTTTGATAAAAAAACATCAAAGTTGAAAAATTTAATAAAACTAATAAAAATTTGGCACAAACAGCAATTAAATTAGTCTGAAAGTGTTGATCTCTGCTGTACAAAGCAGTTGTTTTATTCTGCTAGTTTCGACTCTTTCTTGTCTTTGTCTGTCTTGTATATTTTGTAATTTAGATTCAGGTACCTATCTTTACATATTACGTCCTTCTGTTTAACTTCGTTTAGGTGTTTCAATTATCACCAGGTATTTGTAATCCGGCACTGTTCTTAGTATTGTAGTAAAGTGGACGATATCAAAAAACATGTAAAAACATCGTCATAATAAATGAGTTAAATAAGTTAACATTTAGGTGTGGTCTGATATAATAAGTTGTGCAATCACTACAAAGTAAGGATCGTTAATTCTGTTTACTAACTAAAGATGCACTTGTATGAATATGAGTCATACGACGCAGCTAGTTGTATTGCACAATCATAACATTGTAATACAAAGTTGCATTAGTTTATACTAGCTGACCTATATTCATACAATGTAAGAATGAATGGAACCCTTGTACTAACATAAGCAGATGTTAAATGTAAGAGAGAAAGAATACATCTTGAGAGTATAAATATAGAAACCCTACCATAGGGAAGTCAGTCTCTTGATAGAGTCTCACTACGATGCCTGATTAATCACTCAGACGAGAGACTCTACCAGGACCAACTCTGGTAGTAAACCAGGAGTTGGATTAAATATTCTTTACAACATTGTTACCAAGATGTGTGCGACTCTCAAGATGTTCAGATAAGATTAGTGTTTGTTATTAAAATATAATATTAGGGTTTTGTACGCTGTATTGAGCCGTTCATCCAGTTAGGTATTTGGATTATGTTTGTTAAATAGTTAAATAATGTTTGTATCATAAAGTAATACCAATATATTTCATGTTAGTTGATCGTGTACTTTAATATAACCTCTTGCAAAAGCAAAGCATAAACACTCGTAATGAAGTTGCTATAAGTCTCTACCATCATAATCAATAAATGCAAAAAGCACTTCGTTATAGTATTTTAATTTCGATTTCTAACTTTCATTGTATCAGGTTTTTTTTGTACGTGGGTTTTTATTTATCTGGACACTCTCGGGCGGAAGGCGAAGAACGCAACTGACAAATTGAATACAAATATAAAACAAATGAAGAATGAAGAAACAGACCAAAATCTTTTACAAAAAAAATAAGGATCCTTGCTCAAACGTTAGAAGGCAACGGTGACCTTACTGATACGAAAAAGAACAAGTGCAAGATGGCAATCGTAGAAGATGTCTTCTATAAATATGCCAATGCGGTTTTAGAAGAAATGTTAGACAGGCCTAAGGAATACTATGAAAAGATATTTAGAAAAAATGCCCCGCAAGAAATATGAAAACTTGATATTTACTTCAACTAATAAATACAGAAACAACGCGATGTAATTGGAGATATTCCTATATTTCATGGATTTAATTAAGACGTTTTATATTTATTGTAAAAAATTCTGTTTTGAAGACGATTTGTTAAATTTAATTTACACCGTCGCACTTCTTTTTCGTAGAAAAACGCATTCTCAAATTTATTTAATTTTATACTATTTTATTTATATCAAGACACTTCAACCGGCAGTTTAGTGACGAACCTGTTGACTTTAATAAAGAACAAACGTTGAACACGAATTTCTACGTTTAAAACAGTCGCTTTTAATATTAAAAAATAATAATATGATTGTTATGTAAGCAACAAAAAGGCATAAACTTAAGCAATCATATTAACAGGTTACTTAAAACAAACATTAATTTTTCAATCTAACATAAAAAATTCCGGTTTGAAGACGGTTTACTAAATTTAAGTTACAATACCCCGCTTTTTTTCTACGAAAAACACATTATCAGTTGAATTTAATTTCATTCTAAACATACAACCGCATTTAAAACTTCTTCTAGGAGACTTCAACGGGCGGTCAAATTATGAACCTAATAAAGAATAAGTGTGAATTTCTACGTTTAAAACCATCGTTCTGAATAGTCACAACTAATATGATTGTTATTTAAGCAACGAAGAAGAATAAACTTAGGTCTTCATATTAGCAGGTCAGTTAGAGCAATTTTCCAATTTATTGTAAAAAAAATCGGTTTTGTTATTGCTGTTTATTAAATTTAAACTTTTGTCCAACGAAAACGTCTTTCAATTGAATTTAAGTTCATGCATTTAAAGCGTCAAATATACCGGGAGATTTCAACGGGGAGTTAAACGACGATCCTGTTAACGTTGATAAAGAACGAATGTTCAACACGAATTTCTACGTTTACAATCGTCGTTTTCAATAGTCAACAATTAATATGGTTGTATTTAAGCAGCATAGAAGAACCATTTAAGGCTAACACTTAATAGAATCTAAGTTTAATTTGTTAAATAAATAATAAATTACATTTAGAGCATTGATTAAACAGACAAAAAAATGTCTTAATATAACAAAAACTACGACGGCTTCGAAATCGTTAATTTATGTTATACTTGTCGGTAAGAATCTCAGAAATTTCCTGGCAATATTTTATATAGAAAGTAAAATGCGATTTCCTTTAAATTGCTCGGAAAACAAAGTATAAAAACAGAATTAATTCCAACAGTAAACCTTGTTAAATTATTCATGCATAATTAAAGCAGGAAATACATCAAACTTACTTACAAAAGCGTTTACTGCTTATAAGAACAAATTTTCTAAAGTAAACACTTCCCGATTACAACAAATCAGTGAGATGTTACTTGACCGGTAGATAATTCCCGTATAATTACAAAAAATTCTAGTTTCTGATTTCACTCGATAAATTTCTCTCTATACGTGCACATACTTTAGAAGATATTCTGGTCAACGCATAAGATTACGATAAATATAAAGTAAATATACAGGGTGATTCAAAAGGTATGGTCCAAACTTAAGGGTGTGATTAGTGATGTTTTTCTACACCTATTTAATTATATTGCAATTATTAGCATTTTTTTTTGTGAAAAATAGTACCTATAATTCACTGCAGTGAATTATGGATTCATAATTCACTGCAGTGAATTATGATTTCGGCCAATCACAAATACAAATCCAAAAATCAATATTTCGCTAATCCAATCATATTTTAAATCGCCCGCGATCAACTCCTTCTGCGGCTGACAATCGACTCGCGTGACACGCCCAAGTGTGTTGTCATATTGCTTGTTTACAAAGTTATCAAATTTGACTAATTTGAGTCTAATATATTTGTTTAATAGGTGTAGAAAAAGTATCGTATTACATTCGCGATTATGGCCATTATTCGCTCAGATGATTTGTGCCACTCGCCTGACGGCTCGTGGGCTCAAACGTCATCTTCGTGAATAATGGCTGTCATAATCGCTCATATAATAATATACTATAAAATAAGTAAAAAATTCCAATAAACTCATGTCCGATTCACAATTGTTTTCTAGTTATAACAACATTTACGATCATTTATTATTAATAAAGAGCGTATACAATTACAAGAAAAATCTAAAATAACGTATTACAAGAAAAATTAAAAAGTACCGTCAAACGGGGTAAAGTTGACGGTATAACAACAAATGTTCAAAATGCCAACCTTGTACTTGTAGGTATACAAAGTTAGTAACGCCGACGCAGAGAATCTCAAACATTTCTCAACTGTTGAGGATGTCTTCGAATACCTTCGTTTGTACGTAGTGTACGACAAACTAACGACTGGGGAATACTTAATTGCCTAGAAATTTTTCCAGCACTCATCGATGGGTTTTGGTCGACTGCTTCAATAATTCCATCATTATTGTACACGTTATTTCTTCCAACATGATGAGGTGGTCTACCCTACCTGTTTCACACAAATTTCGGTGCAATCGATCAAATATTTGGTGGTCAGGCTGTTTCGGGTGAGGACACCTTCTCCTATGATTCTACCACAGCTGCACGAGCATTTTCGCTGCAATAACCATACACAAAATGCATTTGTGCATAATCACGTAGAGCAAAATGGCCCCATCATTACCACACTTATCGAAAACTACACCAATTCCAGCTTGAAATGTCTTCTGCTATAAGAAATTAACATTTGTTTTACTTATTTCCTAGATAACGTGATTTGAGAGAACACAGATAAAAACAAAGGAAACCACTGTAACTAGATAACGGTTGGAAATAAGACATGGGTTTATTGGCATTTTTTGCTTATTTTATCATCACCAATCACACCCTTAAGTTTGGACCATACCTTTTGAATCACCCTGTATATTCAGATGCTGCTGCACTGGATGCAATCTGTTTAACCCAGTTCGTGCGGATATTAAAATTAAATGCAATTAAAGATGCTTATTACCGGATGAGTTTACCATATGCCGGTGAAATTTCACTCGAATTAGTGGTTTACAGGAAATTTTAGCCTTTAATAAAAACCGAAAGCGAATACTTAAAGAAATCCGTGTCATTTATTTGTAGAATGTTAGCGACAGTGACCCACATATCCTTTACAACCAGTTGTTATAATTTTAAAGCGGTATTGTTGATATTGTTCCGTTGACAAATGTAGTATTGAACTTGCAATTTAATAGGAAATAAAAGCCTACCTTCCGGGTAGCAAAAACAAGGGCTTTTTGTGATCTTATATTCCCTGCAGTAAGTCAAAAGTCCATATTGTAGACTCAAATAGATACAGAAATAGTAATGCTTTTGAGTTTTTAAGGATTTACTTAGGTAGGTATACCTAACGAGTATTTCTAAATTTTAAAGACGTTCTATTCGTGTAAACTGTGAGTCATCGTTTTCTAAATCGTGAGAAAACAATCGAAATTCCTTGGTTAGAAAATTACTTGATTCGTCTTGCATATCCAAGTATGACATTTTCTTTTACTTCTGGTAGTTAAAACAATTTTTAACTACAAAAATGTCTTAACTTCAAAATTTCTATATTGGTTTCTATCTAGAATCAAACCACCAAGTGTTTCAAATTCTATATTCAGGTCCGTAGCTAGAGCCGAGACCAAAATGGGTAAAGAAAAATTTAAGTCAGGCTGTAAAAACCAAAATTATCTACATATTTATACCAGCGTTTTAAATTTAAATGTTATTATCATAGTTAAGTTGTATAATTTATATAAATGAATTATAAGGCGGTATATAAGTAAATAATTTCATATAATTTTTTTCTAAAGCGGACAATTCCATTTTTAGAGCGGGAAATGTCCGTCAATTATATCTGGAGACTTCAACGGCCAATTAAGTGACGAACTTGTTAACGTTAATAAGAACAAATGTTAAACACGAATTTCTACGTTTAGAACCGTCGTTTTTTATAGTCAACAACATAATAGTTATTTATAACAAAAAAGAAGAAACTTTAGCAATAATATTAACAGGTTAGTTAGGGTAAATGTTAATTTTTCAATTAATTTTAAACAATTCCATTTGAAAACGGTTTATTAAATTAAGTTTACAATGCCACACTTGATGTTTTTAAAAACACATTTTTCAATTGAATTTAATCTCCTGTGGGGTCTTCAACGGACAGTCAAACGACGAACCTGCCAATATTAATAAAGAACAAATGTTCAACAAGAATTTCTATTACTGCTGAGCAGTTTATAACGAATTTTTGTTGGAAAGTTTATTTATCGTTTAAAATATAATAAACAATTTTTTATTAAGCACAGTCTTTGTTTAGTTATTTACATTTCATTTTAATATCTACTAAAAATTTATGATCTGAAATTAGGCCTTTTTTAAGGCCCAGAATTGAAATCTACTTTTAAATTAGACTCAATTTTAAATTTGGCGTTTATTATATAAGGTTTTACTGCAGAAAATCTGAGATTAAAATCCTTCAGAAGAATTTCAACTTTAAATTAAAATTCAAAGGTGAGGCTTGAATGACACTTAAATCAAATTTATTTTTCAGTAATCTCTAAATAAATCTGTAGCTACAAGCCTGTAGTTGTTCTAAAGCCTTTTACATATATCAAATTATGCTTGAGGATTGATTTGGAACTGAAATTAAGAAAAAACATCGAATATTATTTTTATACGTTTTTACAGGCGGAATTTCTGTATTTAAAACATTTTCAGACCCAAAATTGATTCAACTAAAATCAGTTTTTTCTGATCTTCGTTTTGGAAAATGTCAAAGCAAGTTGGAATTAAAAATCAGATTCATATTAAAAACAGCTTGCTTAAAAATAAGCTTGTATTTTAAATTAAAGATTAAAGGCAAATAAATAAATTTTGAACCCTTCGGTTTGGAAGTGAAATACAAGGGTAATGATAAATTAGTGTTCAGTTTGAAACTTCTTGCTTATAAAAATTCGACTCCAAAAATCTTAATTCAGGGCGATGTTTGATTGTTTCTGTTATAAATTTTGCTAAATAAATCTAAGATTAGAATCCAATAAATACATTTTAAGTTTCATGGATTCATACTAGCTCCCAAATTAAGAAAGTTCGATCTAAAATCAAATTCTTTTAACTGAAAATTGAATCTTACTAACCAAGATTGAAATCCTTCAAGTACATTTTAAATCTTTTATAATGAAATTGAGCCGTAAACCTAAAAAATGGTCTTCAATCTGACTGAAGATTATGATCACTAAATCACATTCAACTAATAAAAACTTCGTTCGTTCGTGTTTGATTTGTAAATTTAGTTGAAATGATCAGTAATTGAAATCCTGCAAATTTTAAACATTACGAATTTCAATAGAACTACAAAATTGATTAGACCTAAAATCAAATTCATTAAAGTTTGAAATTTCCAAGAATTCCAAGTTATATTCGCCTTAAATATTTCTATTTGGCTACTCATGTTTGACATTTAGATGCAAACATTTGAAGTCATACAAATAAATTGAATGCCTTTCAGATTCAAATTAGGATTCAAAATTGACATAATTTGAAGTGGCATTTAATCAAATTTCTTTTCGCAAATCTTCCTTTTTATTTCCGAAAACTTAATAGAAATATTATTCAAAAATAAAAAGCCAAATTCAAATTTAAATTAAAACGTAATCAAGGATTGATTTGGAACTTATTTTTAAACTAAACATCATATTTTTAAACACTATTCGACAGCACGTTTGAGATTAAGGGCTGGTAATTATGCTTAAAATATTTTAGATTCAAACTCATGTTAAAAGTTGACTTAAAAAATCTATTAAAATCAATTTGTGATTTAGAACAATTATGTTCTGTTAGAAATTGCTTATTTAAAAATTTAAAACAAATTAAGATTAAAATCGGTCAGAAAGAATTGAGGAGTTAAATCAACCTGTTTTCAGTCATAAATTTGGTTTGGAAGATTTATTAGTGTTTAAAATTGATTTAAAGTTAATTTTTCATTCAAATAAAGTTAAAAATTTCTTATATACAAAGGGAAAGAAACTTAAAAGACAATTCCAAATTAAAAACTGTTTGAAAGTATTCAAAATTAAAATTAAGGTGCTTTCAATGTAATTAACTTTTAAATCTGAAGATTTCCAAAGATGACTCAAGATTAAAGCTTCGAAACTAACTTTTCAATTGATTGTAAGTCGATTTACCTATGCTCAAATGTTGTATAATTAGATCAAGGTTCGAATTTTCAAACCTGGACGAAGATTCGATTTTTTTAGTTTAGATTTTCGAAAAAGCGCCCAAAATCTGTATAGTCGTATGGCACAAGAATCTGAGGAGTAAATCGAATTGAAATCAAATTTTTATCTTGGTTCTTACATGACTCTAAGAGAAATAGGTAATTAATAATAAAGATTGTGAATGATGTACATACCAAAAACTCTAAACAAAGTCTTAAGAACATTCTGGGAAGCTCAAAGAGTGGCTAGGGAACCTCTTCGGTTACAAATTCTGACCTTAGCGTGACGTAAATTAGGAAAAAGCACTCTAGAATTTGTCTAGACTTCTTCGTAATCAAACAAATCAAATTTTTTAAGTGAATTTCGCAATACAAAAATCAATTTTTATTAATAAATGCCACATTGTGTAAATATGAAAGGAGTATGAATAATTCTAACCTTTGTCTAAAATTAATCTTTCAGATTTCTTGTATTCGGTTATTTAAGAAAAATTATATTTATAATTCAATTTCGTCCGGATGCTGTTCAAAAAACTTACCTTTTTTTGGACGTATTAAATATTTTTTCTACCTAAAATATATTATTCTTCTTCGGGTTACTGTCTATGAAACGAGGTACCTACTTCTTCCTGGAGTAAATTTAACAATTACGTTTAGTTTGCCCAATATATGAATAATTACAATGAGTATATTTAATTTCGTAAGTTTTCGATTTCTCCAATGTTTTAGTTTCTCTTTTAGCTTCTTCGAAATATAAGCATTATTTTGAAATAGACCTGACTGGCATTCCTTGTTAAAATTCTCCCGGCACAAGTCGAATTTCTTAATTTGATTTAAACTCCTTATACATATATCTACTAAAGGTTTGTTGTGGCAAGTTTAACATTTTATATTTTTTAATTGGATTTTTCGCCACCAATTGCTAAAATAACTCACGGAACGTAACTTTTAAGTATGCCTTCGTTACAAACTTACAAACAAATCAAAAAGCTTTAAAAACGAACAAAGTTTTGTAATTTTATATGACACAAAACTCTTTTTCTGTTTATACAAATTTTAAATAATTATAGCAAGAACAATTAGCTAAACAAGCTTAGTTTTGATGACGTTTCAGTTGCATAAAATTTTGCTTCTGACATTTTGTAGCCAATCTTTCGGTACGAAAATACACTTCAAAAAAATAAAGAATTAATATTCCGTACTAAAACCAGTCGGATTAAATTTTATTTAAGCCTATCCCACTTATTTGATCTTTTTTAAATTTTATAAAAGATTTTTCTATTCATAGAGTTCGTTAAAATACATTAAAAGTATTTCTCAAAAGGTTGAATCCTTAAAAATTCAATTTAAAACTATTTATGTAAAATAAAACAAACCAGAAAGACGACAATCAGGTAGATCTCAACCGACTAATGAATTCCGGTTCTTTCAATGGTTATCTGTAATTACGTTAAGTTAACCTAAAAATAGTATGAATAATATTTAGGTAGATTGTATCGAGTTTGTTTTGTATTAAGTTTGCCCTTCCTAAATTCTTTTAGTTAAAGCTAACCTCAGGCTAATCAAGCTTGTAAATTAATTACAATGTGACACTGACTTACTCTCACTAATTACCTTCAAAAACGAGCTACAAAAGGTTATTTAATGTATAAATGCAATAATTTTTTCTTGATAAGTGTTCTAATTTACTTATGGTCACTGATCTTATCTTTTCTTTGCTTTATGTTTGTGTTACCTTTGATTTGTATATAGGAGTTCGATTGAAGTTTTTTGATATTTGTCGTTCGTAGTATTTTTAAAAAATCTGATATAATATATAATAAGTGTTGGAGTTGTTTCATCTTTTACAGTTTCTTAACAAAGTAGTAGCATATTTTATTCACTGAACTTTTAAAATGTAATTGCCATAAAATTGAATCAACCTAACAAGGCCAACTTTTATTTTTCATTCAATTTCGCCAAACTTTCATTTGTTCAGACCAAAAATCAAAAAAATAAACTCTAGCGAATCCAGTTTGTCTGAAATTTTTTACCTGTCTGCTTATAACTACGAGACATAAAAACAGCTCAGAAATTTAGAACTTTACCTACGCATAAAATACAACATAAATCAATTATTAACGGCCAGCTGTTATCAGGCTGATCGATTTTTTCATTACATTCTTGAACGTGATGCCATTGCGTACACACATCTTTTAAAACGCAGGCCGCTGGTGAAAGTAGGTAACGTGAGCGAGCTTCAAGTTATTGACTTTGGACTTTCTTTTAGTGCTTCACTGCTGGAAATGACTTATGAACAGATTTAATTGTTACGTATTGTTATGTTATAACGTGATTATAATCACATGATGCTGTGAATAATTATTAATTAAGTGATGAATAAAATATTTTTGGAAAAGATTCTTCAAAACGGAATTTTTTACAATAAAGTCGAAAATTTTCTGCTGTAACTAACTTGCTAATACCATTGCTTAATTTTGTCCTTTTTTGTTGCTTAAATAACACTCATATTAGTTGTTGTCTATAGAAACAATAGTTTTAAACATATAAATTCGTGTTGAACATTTGTTCTTTATTAATGTTAACAGGTTCGTCGTTTGACTGCCCGTTGAAGTCTCCCAGTACAACTGACGTTTTAAAGCGCTTGTATGTTTAACATAAAATTAAATTCAATTAAAAATGTGTTTTGCATGGAAAAACAAGTGCGATATTGCAAATTAAATTTAATAAACCATCTTGAAAACGAATTTTTTTACAATCAATTGGAAAATTGATGTTTGCTCTAACTAACCTGCCCAATGATTGCTGAGGTTTGCTATTTAAATAACAATCATATTATTAACTCCGCCTGCATGCTTAATCTACTTGTGTTGCCGGTCCCAAGCCCGGGTGACGGAGAAGGGTTGATCGCAATAGCTTCCCAAATGTGCCTGCGAATCTTAAAATAACACTGCCCCAGGCGGGTAGAGCAGATAGCTCAGAATCTCGTTCTGCCACATGTCCAAGGCCTAAATAACAAGTCAGAAGTACTTGACGAATTAAAAAGTATAATCTAGCCGAAGACCAGAAAAACGACATGATAAGATTAATATCGAAATGGATACCACACAATACAAGAAAAAAAGGGGTAGATCAAAAAACAGGTGGTGCGATTTACTGTGGGAAGAGAGTTATTCACACCATTATAGGAAGTTATGGCGAAGATCCACATTCGACGTAGAACGAGTAATAAACAATTGTCGAATTGACTCACGATATAAACATCTCAGCATTACAGAAATGCAACGATGACAGTTCAGTTAGACAAAAATACAAATCTCATATCAATTAATAGGGGAGTCAGGCAGGGAGATGTGAGATCCCCATGGTATGGGCAGGAGCTGAAAAACTTTCATGTATCTTCAAAAACTTTAAAATACCCCAATATCTAAGAAGTAAGGTTTTCAAATATATACCGCCCCCAGTTACTAAGTACTCATACTGAGGAGACTACCTCTTCCAAATATTTAGGCCACGAAGTACGCATTGGCCGAGGCTTGTGAACTCAGCAGAAGAGTAGGGTTGCCTTCGAAAATCTCAAGTACATTTTTAAATCGAAACTCCCAATATGCCTAACAGGAAGGGTCTTTGATCAATGTGTGTTGCCTGTCCTGACCTATGGCTGTGAGTACCAAACAAAGAAATACGCCGAAGAACCAACTTGGTATATGCAGTATAAAGGATAGCCACCCTTAAATGGAATTGGGCGGGGCTCATTGCTAGAATTGCTGATGATAGATGGACCCGAACAATTATAGAATGGAGACCACGACGTAATGCTGCTCGAAGTAGGAGACATTCTCCAACAAGATGGCATGACGACTTGAGACGCATCCATTCCAACTGGATGCAAGCTGCAAAAAACAGGAAGTTATGAAAGCACTCAAGGGAGGCTTATGTCCAGCAGTGAATTTTAGGAGCTGAGTGATGATGATGATGATTTTCAACCAATACATTCTGCCTATCAGGACATACGGCTGTCAAACCTGTACAAACTTTCCAAAATAGAACGAGCCATGGAAAGAGTGATGTTGGGGATGAAGCTGACGGACAAGAATAGAAATGCCTGCATAAGAGCCAGAACAAAAGTCGAGGACGTTGCAGTAAAAATAACCAAACTGAAATGGAGCTTCGCAGGCCACATAGTTAGACGGAAGGATAACAGATAGAATACAACAATTCAGCAATGGAGACCATACATGGGATGTAGAACAAGGGGACGACCCCAGATGAGCTGGAGACGCTGAATTACATTGGAAACGTGCTGCACAAAATAGAGGCGAGAATTGGGAGAGGCCTATGCCCAAAGTTGATCGACTAGAGGCTAAAGAAGAAGAAGATCGCCAAAACACGGTAAACAATAATGGAAAACAATTAATAAAAATAAGCCACCAGTATGCTCTGAGGATTACAAACGAGTGGATCAAACGCAAAGATATCCACGTGGACACAATCAACTCGCCAATTAAGATCAGTCATGGACTACATAATTATCCGCCAAAAAATCTACCTGTTCTGTAAAGACACGAATCAAGGGAGACGCAGGATACGGCTTTGATCACCATCTATTAGTAAGCAAATTCTATATGCCTTTCAAACAATATAAGCAACGTAGAAAAGAGGAGGAACCGGAACTGAATATGATGGATACAAGAAACTTAAAACTTAATGGGACTGCAAGACCAGTCGACGAATTTTTTATGTAAGTTAAGACTGGCAAATAAACTACGGGACATAAAAGAGTCGTCAGCACAACAAATGTATGAAGAAATCGAAAAAACGATCCATGAAACAGCATTTGAAGCCCATGGAAAAGATACCAGTAGAAGAAAAATGAAGAGCGCTAAAGCGCGGTGGACTCAAGAAATAGAAAACTTTGTTAAAAGTAAAAATGAGGCCTATATAAAATGGTTTAAACCCGAACGACAGCGAAGATAGAAAAGTGCAAAAAATGGAGCATAGAAGAACAAAAATGTCGAGAAATAAATGGATGCAGAGGAAACACAAGAACCAATGAAGCGTGGAAAACTCTAAAAGCAATACATGCAGAAAGTAAGGAAGGCGGTGGTATGGATCTGATTAGTATAAACACGTAAAAATAATACTCTAAGAAACTAATAACTGAAGAAAGCGCGGAGTTTATAAAAATAGAAAACGAAGAAGAAGTAGAAATGAACGAAATACACTTCTCCGATAAGATTCCACAAATACAGGTAGTTTAAGTAGTAAAAGCCATAAACAAAGTGAAAAATAACAAGGCACCCGCACCTGATAATATTCAAATCGAACTTATAAAGGCTTCTCCAACACAATTAGTCAGTATCCTAGCAAAACTATTCAACAAATGCCTGAAAGGTGAGAAAGTACCCACAAAATTGAAACAAGCGTAAATATCCCCAATCTACATTTATCCAGGATATACGGAAAAATACGGAATGAAAAAATAGAGGAAGAAAGTAGTGAAGTAGAAAAACAGAGCGGTTTTAGGTCTGGACGGTCATGTATCGATGTACGTGTTTATAGTAAAACAAATTATTGAAAAAAGAGTGCACGTGGAAGACGCTTATATCTTACCTTCATAGACATTAAGGAGGCATACGACTGGGTTCCTCAAAGCAAGCTGTGGGAGTGCATGAAAAACTCCAACATCAGTAATAACTATATCGCTGCCGTAAAGAACCTATACGAAAAGGCCACAAGCTGTATAAAATCTGGATCACCTATTTTTATTGATTTCGAGGTGACAAAGGGACTCCCACAAGGGTGCTGGATAGCACCCATTTTGTTTAAAAGTTATCTTAACAAAACCTCGAGAGAGTGTGGCAGTATGGGTATGCATATTGGTGACGAAATACTTAGTACTACTGTTTGCTGACGATCAAGTCATTGTTACTGAAGATATCGACGACTCTAACTATATGTTACGCAAGCTTCAGGAAGAATATAATAAATGGGCCTGAAGATTAACTTGTAGAAGACTAAACACTTAGTAATTGGAGACGATGGTATGGACCTGAATATTAACGGCGACGTGGTTCACAATTGGTCAAATTTTCGCTACCTTGAAGTTCTTTTCTCAAACACACAAGGAAGTGTAGCAGATATCGACTTTAAAATAGGCCAAGAAAAGAGAGCCATTTCACTTTTAAACACCGTACTTTGGAACGATAAAATTACAAAACAAACAAAGACAACAATTTTTTTGTATTTGTTTATTCAATTAGCAAGCGGAATATTAAAACATTCTATGAGCTAATATTTTGCTTTGTCGTAATCGTGACATATGTTGATTTAGTCTCGTTGACTTTAATTCTTCACTTAAGCAACCATCAATATGGTTTGATAAATGAGTTTGTAATGCAGCTGATGCTGCTACCAGAGCATCGCCGTGACGGCAGCGAATGTACCTATTTCAATGTATTCCATTGTGGGTAGGTCAGAGGTAAATAGGAGATATAATATTGGCCCCAGGACACTCCCTTGCGGTACGCCTGCTCTTATTTCTTTAATTTGGGAGACATCTTGGCCGATCTTTGTTTGGAAGGCTCTCTATGTAGGGGAAAGTGAGGCAAAATGGTCCCTCTTAATAAAAAATGCCTTTAATAGTGTAAAATAAGAAAATATTAAAAATTCGTTTTTCATGTATGCTGTACAATATATTCTAAATTGTATTCTAAAAACTAAAAATACATAGGCTTTTCAAAACATTAAAAAAATCAAATATAAAAAAAGAATGAAAAAGATCCATTTTACCCTACAGGTTGGGTGAAATGGTCCCTTCACTGAGGTAAAATGGACCCTTATATTATGAAGTATTTTACGTATTACACAAATCGCAAATATACATTTTTTTTCCAGCATTAACGCCAGCGCACTGTGTATGTGCCCATTGTTGACAAGAACTGCATTTTATCCATTTTTCGTGGGCTGCAGAATTGCTAAACAACTCTGAACAAAAAATACATGGTGCATCATCGTTGTCTTCATCCTTTTTCTTTTTAGCCTTAGCGTCAGGAAAAATCTTCTTAGTTGCAGCATTTTTAGACTTTTTGGAAGTAGTCGGCTTCTTAATATCAGATTTTGTTTTGACTATATTATAATTGGGCGTTGAAGTCAATATCGTTGCTCCTTGAGATGGTCTTGAGCTTCTACTTTGAGGAGGGGCTGTAGGGAGTGGGGAAATCTGAAAAGGAGTCACGATTACCACACGTTGTAGTTTAGCATCGACATCATTGTGGTCTGCATCGACATCACTGTGGTCTGCATCATTCCCAAAAATACTGACGTCGTCTGAGGAACTCCCACTAGGTTGCCACTCATCTGTTTCATCAGAAGATGATGTGTCTCCCCTTTTTTTTGTTGTTCTTAACTTCTTGCTGAAGGAACTTGGTTTTTGTAATTGAGGTGTTGGTGTTCTTTCTTTTTGAAAATAAGGGTTTTCTTCGGAATTTTCGTTATTGTTCGAGGATGAAGTGGGTCGATCAATTGAAGCTGTTATGGGACGATCAGTGGTGCAAGATGGTTTATAACGCCACTCAGGAAATATATTTGGATTAAATGGCCAAATGCCAGTTTTTTCAAAACCACTCAAACCATTATTAAGTGTAGCAGCCCTTCTATATGCTTTTCCAAATACTGCACTAACATTATATAAAGTCACGACTTTGCCAGGATTAGCTTTAAGCCATAAATTAATTTCTTGATTGTAATAGGTCATGAAAGGTGAAAATACTGCCACATCCAATGGCTGCATTTCATGAGTACAATGGGGTGGAAACGATAACAGTATTATGACGTTTGTTCTACAGTATTCAATAGCTTCTATGGTTTTATGAGTTGAGTGTCCGTCAAGTAACAGAAGAACTCTATTTTCAACCGAGCTTTGGGTGTGTTTTTGAAAATGTTGTAGAAATTGAACAAACGTGTCTGTTTTCATGTAGCCCGATTCATTGTGCAAGCAGAGCGTTCCATAAGGGACACCCTGATAAAGCAAGTCATTTTTACGCTTACGCGGAAATATGATTGCTGGTGGAATGAACTGTCCTCCAGCATTAACACATAAAACAATACTGACACTTTGCCCTCTTTCGGCACTTGTTAAAGCCCCAACCTGCTTGCGACCTTTATGTGCAACAACTTTCTGTAACTTGCTGGGAACTGTTTGGATTCCGGATTCGTCCATGTTATAAATTCGCATAGGATCAGTAATGTTATACGTCGTGGTTACTTCATCTAAATATGAATAAAATTTTGCTACTGCTTCCTTGTTGAACCCACGAGCTCGAGCAGCTGAAGTTGCCTCGGGAGTTCTAAATGAAAGTTCCGGATTCCTACGAAGAAAGTCTCGAAACCATGCAGTGCCAGCAGCTTTTTTGTGCCTCGAAAATCTATGAACAATACCGTTTCTTTCAGCTAATTCGTAGGCCATCTCACAAATGTTTGTTTTAGTAAGGCCAAAGAGACGATCTTCCATTTCTAAAGCATAATTTTTAAGAGACGTTTCTATTTCGGTGGGTAGAGTTGAAACATATCTTCCTAGATGTTTTGTGTGTCCTTTTGCCTAGAAAATTATAGCTAGGTAAACCAAAAGTTAGTAAAACATAGATAGCAGAAGTAGGTACCTACTTCCACACAGTTAAGAACACTGTAGAACTACTTACTATCTTGTTCTGTCCTTTGGCTCTGCGTTTTAAAGTAGTTAATGGTAGATCAAATATTTTTGCAGCTCTTTTGAAAGGCATTCCCTTTGAAGTTTCTTCTAAGGCTGTCTGCATGACATTTTCGTCCCATTTTTGCCTATTTGATTTCCTGATGTAATTTCGAACCATGATTGTCTACAACATAAGAATTTTCTAGTAAGTATAATTTAAAATGCATGGATATAAATCAAAATTCGCGCAATTAATTGTATGGGAGGTAAAATGGTCATGGTTCATTTTACCTTTCAATAAAGGAGCCATTTAACCTCCA
The DNA here is from genome assembly GCA_963082815.1 of Melanotus villosus. NCBI lineage: Eukaryota > Metazoa > Arthropoda > Insecta > Coleoptera > Elateridae > Melanotus > Melanotus villosus. The sequence goes on along the minus strand of OY720421.1, from coordinate 9,239,212 downwards.
ATTACACGTAACTACGTAATTAACGTTTATTAAGTAACTGATAAAATTACACTGTTTCCAATCTATAATAAATGTGCAGAAAAAACAGCTCTTGTAACATATGCTAATATTCTTTGACTTACCTTAAAAGGAACTTACAAAATCACTATTATTCAGCACACGAAATTAACAAAATAAACTAGTTCAATATAGGTTATGGCGTTCTGGCGCCAATTGTCAGTGGATGTTCAAGTAAACTTCAGTAGATGGCTCTACTGAATTAAGAATTACCATAGAATAACCAAATTATTTTTTGAGTTTATATCTAGTGAGATATTTGGGGGAGCCATTTAACCCGAGGGGGCCGTATTATCCAACATTCCCCTAAGACAGGATCGTAATAGAAGATACTAGTCGGAAGAAAAGGTTTTCTTAATTTTATGGTATAATCCTCTGTGCCACACCCGGTCGAATGCCTGTCTAACATCCGGGAAAGCAGCAGTGAAGAATGATTTGTTTTGTAGTGTAGTTTGGATGATCTTTGTTAAACGGTGGCATTGTTGAATAAGTGTTGCTGCCTAAATTCAAGTTGATGGTTAGGCAACAATGCTTCTTGCATTTAGTTTTCATTAATACGTCTCAGGACTAATTTCTCAAGCAACTTGGATCCTAGGTATTTAATTTCACTGGGGGGTTTGGGAATAAGGATTATCTGTGCTAATTGGAGTTGCAACGGCCAATATGTTAGTCTCAGGATCCCATTAAATATAATTTGTAAGAATTTTATTCCTTTTTCAGGCAATTGTTTGAGTATTGTCGTTGTTATTAGGTCTTGACATATTTTTCAACCATTTCATCTCGTTCTCTATTTCTTTGACTGTAATCTTACGTATCGGGGAGACATTTGTATTGGTGATTCTAATTCTTCTTCTATTTCCTGGTCGGCCTCATTAGAATTTGGTTGGAAAACTTCAGCTAGGTAGTCTGAAAATGCTTCCGCCTTTTCCTTGTCTGATCTTAACCATGAATGTATTGGTGGAATATTAGTTTGTGGTTGTTTGATGCCCTTGGTGGCTTTTCAAATTGAATTGTTATGAACATTTAATAACCTCAGATAGGTTTGAAAGAATTCATTCTTGACAGATTTTAATTTATTTCTGAGTTGACAACAATGTATAAGACTATAATTGAAAGTGTCGCAACATCTAGCGGGGGCGGAGTTGGTGTATCGAGACTACAACACATGCGAAATGAAGAAATAAGATAGCGAATGGTAGTAGCTGGTACCATAATCAATACTATAGAAACTAAAAGATTTATCTGGTACGGTCATCTAGAACGAATGGATGACGACAGGTGGCGAAGAAAGGGTACCATCAGAACGTCGAAAACAGGATAGACCTCGACGAAACTGGAGAGTAAAGATAAACGAAGCTATGGAAGTCAGAGGTTTACAAGAAGAAGATTGGTTCGATAGAAATAAATGGCGTTTGGGAAGCGAGATATACATGTATACATATTATTTTTGACTATTAAAAACGACGGTTTTCTACGTAGAAATTCGCATCGAACTGTCCGTTATTAACGTTAAAAGGTTCATCGCTTGATTGCTAAAGTATCCTGGTACAATTGACACTTTAAAGGGCTTGTATCTTCAGTATGAAATAAAATTGAATTCAATTGAATTTTTTGTAGACGAACAAGTACAGCATTGTAAATTAAAAATAGCTAAATTAATGTTTGCCCTAAATAACTCGCTAAGAAGATTGCTTAAGTTTATTACTCTTTGTTGTTTAAATAAAAATCATTATATTTGACTATTAAAAACGTAGAAATTTGTATCAAACGTTTGTCCTTTATTAACGTTAAAAGGTTCGTCGCTTGCTTGTCCGTTGAAGTCTCATAGTACAATTGACGCTTCAAAATGCTTGTATCTTTAGCATGGAATAAAATTCAATTGAAAATGTGTTTTTTGTTAAAGAACAAGTTCGAAAATTAATGTTTATCCTAAATATCCTGCTAAGAGGATTGCTTAAAAACGCTGGCTTTAAACGTAGAAATCCATCTTGAAGTTTGTCATTTATTATTCGCCATTTAACAGCGGCTTAGCTTCGCTAATGATTTTCCTGTGCTTTACAATCACTAAACCTAATTAAAACGTCCTTTTCCTCTAATTACTGGAATAGTCTTAAAAGTCATTCTGTGCTCTAATAGAGAGAGAGCAACTTTCTTTAATTCACCTGTAGTTACTGAGTTAAAAGAACAATCGTGGTCAGGAAATTACAAGTTCGCTTTCAAGGAATACAAATTTATTTTATACGTGCTGTATTAAAACCGTGAAGTAAAAATATGCGATAAAATAGGTATTCAGGTTAATGGCTTGAATCTTCGGAATGCAATTTTTTGAAAAAAACATTTTTACATTCTCTTATTTCGTGTTTAGACCTTGTCATGCTTAATTACACAGTCTTTGGACCGGCGAATTTATGATTTGTAGGTGTGAACTAAGTTAAATCAATTACTTATTGAAAATATTTAATTAAGTATTTTATTAATTATTTGGATTTTTTTTACAATGAAAGGGTCTCATGCTAAAACCCTCGCGTATTGAAAGTATCGAGAGATGTATTTAATGTTCAGTTTAAGCCTTTGTAACCATTTATTAATTTGGAAAATGCAAAAAAACATATATTTATTTATCGTACCAAGCAGTGAAAATGCAAAAGAAATAGTTTTTGATTTAATTTGTTTATACTTTTTAGAAACTGTTATTAATTTCATTTAAAAACATCAAACAAGTTTTAAAACAAACGCAAATAACAACCGGGCATTAGTCTATTGGTGAAAGAGAAACTGCAGTGTGCTTAACAAATATTTATTTTAAGACGAAACAATAGCCTCTTGACCTTGTAGTTATTTCAAGACTAACTTCATGATAAAGTCAAGATCTCAAAAGAAACCTCTTAACCTACATGTAGTTGTGAAAATTAGCACCTTTAATAACCACCTTTTGTGTAACTTACGATAATTTATTTTAAAGTTTTCGTTAGGCTGTTTATACAAACTGAAAAAAATATCGCGCAATTTAATAAATTAAGTTTTGTGGCACGGTTGATTGTGAGACTACCTCGTAATTGACTCATGTATGGTTCGAATATCATCAGTGGAAATCTTCACGTATTTCCTGGTTTAAGTTAAAGTGAGTTAAATTGATGTTAGTGTTAAGTTACGCTGATCTAAACGAGTGTAGCGGTTTGTGCCACTAATTTAGAAACAAACAAAATACTGATAAAAATAGTAGAAGAATTAAGTAACGATAAAAAGGAGAAAATTGCGAAAAGCTTTCAAACAATGACTTTCCACCGACAATGCCATTTTAAAAATTTAATGGAATGAATTCCTTCCAATTGCTTAAGATTTTCCAGGAGACTTCAATAGATGTTTAGCCGACAAACCCGTCAATTCAACACGAATTGCTACATTTAAAGCATAATTATGAGCGATTTGAAAATAATTGCTTTTATTAAATGTGCGTTTCCAACGACCTTCTTAATCACCACAATCAGGAAGGTTACTTATTAATAAATGCTCTTACTAATATCCTTGATGATATCAAAATATTGTCATAAGGTATTAATAATGCAATGTTTTTATGCCAGCTCTACTAATTACCATATCTTTATTTCCGTATTTTTAAGTAGATTCTTTTCCTTTTACAAGTACATGCTAATGCATTATTTATAGATGATTTTGCTTTAGCTGAGTTGGATTTTACCCAGTGCCGTATTCAAGGAATTTCACGACTAAATTCCACAGTAAAATCAAAATTATTCAGGATGAATACACAAATGGCTTTGAAAGTTATGCAGACTCCTCAAAGAAAGAGGAACAATCCGATGAGTTAAGGGTTATTAAACTTGCACCTTTAAGGCAACTTGTCCAACATGTTTCATTGAAACAAAAAAATCCAAAAATCCTCATTTAACTCAAAGCACAGATCCATCATTCGTTCAGAAAAAAACGACAAGAAATTATTGCCAAAATATTAATGAATATTCGGTTATGATAAATCTAAAAGTTTCACTACGAAGACAACTAATCGAATAATATTTGACTGAAATTAATAAGCAAACAACGTCTAAAAATTAATTGCAAGTTAATAGATTGACGTGCCGACACAAGAATGCAATTAAATTTTTTTATTATGTTGATCATCCACGCGTCCAAACATGCTCATTTATCAATTATGACTTTTTACAAGCTCGATTGGCTCCTGTCCCCTTTTAAAACGTTGTTGAAATTTGTTATTCAAATACGAGTAGCTCGTTTTCGATATCGGTTATTTATATTTATAAAAAACAAAAGAGCGTTCGAGGACATTTCGTCCTCAAGAATCAAGAATTCGTTAACCCCAACTTAATCCCACGATGCATATAAGAAGTAGCCCATGGGGGCGTTACTTGATCCTGTGCATATTTTCAATTACTTTTTTAAATTTCTAACTGCAAAATTAGAATCTGCAAAAAACCTACGTAAAATATTGAAATGTTTGCGTGGTATTCCTGGACCGCATTCAAATGAACGTTCAATGACAGATTGATGCCGAGTTTCCTGTTGATGAAAGTTTTGTACATAAAGTAAATAGAAATATAGTTTACTTGTGGGAATAGAAATATTCTAACAAGAATGCAGGTTAATTAGAATTCTTTGCATATTTTCAAGGCCTCTGATGCGTCTTATAAATTTTCTTAAATGAAATAAGTGAAAGTCATTTTAGTATTGAAAAATTTACATTTCTAACTAGGTTTATATATTTTCAAGCTTAGAGATTTTAAAGTTTTAAAGAACCAACAGTTTAAATTATTTTTGGAGCTGAGTTTCACTTAAACAAGCAAAAAATATACAACATTTTTGGAGTGCTTCAACTCTATGTTTGGCCAAAACTTAAGAGTTTGCACAGCTGCTTCTTTTTAACTTGGTAAATTATTTCTTAGACATGACTAAAAATGAAATAATGGAATTGTATATTGTATTATTAAAAGTCATCTCTGAAACTACTTACTTTAATTATTTTTAACTTGTTTTTGTTTTTAAAACATTAAATTAGTCAAATTCAGCCAAAACATGTTAAAAAAACAGTACAATTAACTGCTATTTTGAAAAATAAACAATCGAGTTTTACCTTAAAATACTCGTATAAATAAATAACTAAACCAAAATCCAAGTTAGAAAAGTTATTTCACCGATCAATATAAGTCCTATATATTTATTTTAAGGGCTTTTTTAAATCATCAAATATATAGCTTGTAATTTTAATTAAGTTTTCGCAGCTGTCGATTGTATTACGAATTATTAACATGCAATTATTAGCTATCAATAAATAATAAAACAGTATTTTTTACAATAAGTTGGAAAATTAATGTTTGCTTTAACTAACATGGCTATAGGATTGCTAAAGCTTATTCTTGTTCCTTCCTTACGTAACAATCATATTATTTTGTAACTATTAAAAGCGAAGGATTTTAAAAACACAAATTCGATCAAAATGTGCTTTTCACAGGAAAATAAGTACGACGTTCTAAATTAAATTTAATAAACCGCCTTCAACATGGATTTTTGCACAATAAATTTGATAATTAATGGTTTCTCTAATCTGCCTAAATTTCTTCTTTGTTACTTAAATACTAATCATGTTATTCTTGACGATTAAAAACAACGGTTTTAAACGTAAAAACTCGTGCTAATCTTTTTATTAACATTAACAGGTTCGTCGCTTGATTTTTCGTTGAAGTCTCCTGAATGGACTTGTATGTCTAATTATGAAATTAAATTCAATTGAAAATGTGTTTTTAGCAGAAAAACAAGAGTGGTATTGCAAATTAAATTTAATAAAATGGACAATAGGTAAATTGCAAAATAAAGTTAGCACTGATTAACCTACTAATTGATTGCTTAAATTTAATCGTCTTTGTTGCTTAAATAATATCATATTAATTTTTTGACTAGTAAAATCGATGATTTTAAACGTAGAAACTCGAGTTAAACGTTTGTTCTTTATTAACGTTAACAGATTCGTCGCTCAACTGCGTGTTGAATTCTCCTGACATAATTGAATTGATTCAATTGAAAATGCGATACTTTAAATTAAATTTAATAAACCATCTTTTTTGCAACAAACTGGAAAATTAATGTTTGAAAAACATGCTAGTTCCTGTTGTGCATAGCAATTACATAGTTTTATTATTTAGCTACACTCTAAAGGCGGCCGACCTGCATCGCTATTTTCCTTTGTTTTTTTTTTTTTAAGTCAGACGGTGAAAAATAGCAACTTACAATTCTAGGGCGGTATTGAGGTCCTCCAAAAATCTACAGTTTAAATATTTAAACATATAAGACACAAACTACTGTCAATCCTATATAATTTTTACGTTTTGCAAAATGAAAATATTCTAATGTTTCTATCTGCTTCACGCTAATTTTTCAAAGCAAAAGAGAATCGTTTCTAATGCAGGTTTAACTTTTTATGATACTTAAACCTCTGGGTGAAAGAATTAAGTGAGGTTATCAAAAATTGATTGCACATTTATCGAACATAATATGTATTTTTAATTTTAACTTTATAACTAAAAAAAAATTATTTTTTTACCAGAAAAATGTTGTGGGTAGAACATATTTTTTCTTATCTTTTTTTGAATTCAGACGGTGAAAAATAGTAACAATGCCGGGGTGGTAGGGAAGTCCCACAAGACTTCTGGCATTCAAATTTTTAGACACAAAACGACTGGCAATCCTATACAATTTTTACATTTTTCAAAATGCAAATACTCGAATCTTTCTGTAATTTTATATAAAAATAATAAACACTCGTGCTTAAACCAGCGATTCTCAACCTGTGGCACATACGAGAAGGGTCGGTGGTGCGCAAAATATAAGCTGTTTGTAATTTTTTTGATACTTTAAATGGGACTATACGAAGGTCACTCTGAAACTTTCATCACAAGTGAAAATAATATTAAGGAAGTAAAATATTTCTTTGAGAAATATTTCAGAGTGAAATAGAGAGGCCGATATAAACAAATTGATAGCTCTCTAACAGGCTCAAATTTCACATTAAATTTTATTATTATTAATGTGAAATATTTCAGGTAATTAATTTGGTAGTCAGTTATTTTTAACCTAAAAAAATTAAATATTTTAAATCATTGTTTGTGCAATTTTTATACAAATTGCAACGATGTTTGTATTTATTATGCTTTTTCTGGGTATTTCGCCAGTTGCTAAAAATAAAAATTACTAAAACAGTAACGCAATTTTTCGGAGGCGAATCTACCTCCGTTTTCATACAAATTAAGGAAGGGTTTTTGAAATGGGTTTCTATGTTAGGTGTAGAAACAAACTTTAAGAAAATATATTTTTATATGATTAACCTTTTTTGTATTAAATATTATCTGTTTTTATCAAAACAATCTTTCTTTCCTTTTTCAGAGTAGAGGAGGGGGCGAACACACCGAGCAGCAGAGTGGTCACCCATTCAAGTTCTGATTAAGCAGATCTTTGCTTAACTTTCTATGTTGCAGTACTACGTGCGCTCCAACTCCGCTGAACTGTTGGCCTCAAAAATAAACATTAAAAAATAAAATAATATATTCTTCACATTCCTACTTAATTCGGTTAATTAAAAGGTTGAGAACCGCTGGTTTAGACTTAATTATCGAAATTCATATATCGGCAGCTGGGGGAAACTTTTGTGCTGCGCCACCCAGCCCCCATTTATCAACTTTCGCCTACTTCCTGCTCATTTTTACATAAATTCTCAAAGGAAACAATAAACATTTAGGAGTATTTGTTAATTTTTGTAAAACTCCAATTCTTCTTTAATATCAAAAATTAAATTATTATCTTCTTCTTAGCGTCATATCCCTTCAAAGCGTTGACGAGGGGGGCCAAAGCGACATGTTTAAATCTTTTATACTAGAACAATGTGTTCTCTGTAGTGGTTTCCTATTGCCTTCTGCAGAGTTTGTGGCCATGTATTAAGTGTGTAGTGTATGTGTCTTGTTACACTCTGAAATTGACCACTTCGCAATCAGAATCGTTAATTGTAACCAAACGATTGAATGGCTTCGCTCGCTCAAGTACCGACCGCGAACAGTAGGGTATTCTTTGTAAAAATCCTTACCACTGTGTGAAATTCGAACCTAAGACTCCTAGCTACGATTCCAGCGCTCTTACCACTGCGCCAACGAGCTTCTTTTTCTATTATAACATTTTAAAATTAAAAATAGTTAGAAATGAATACCAAATTGTAATAAACATTTCAAATTCAACCAATTTTTCATTAATCTCACAATTTGTAAAAATTCTTTACAGATTTGCAAGAGTTACTTTTATTTTTATTATATTTTTGGCTATTTTTTTGCCTGTTAACTTGAAATCAGAGTCCTGGTACTCAAGGGCGGATTCAGGGGGGGGGGGGGCACGGGGGCACGTTAATATTTTTGATGACTGTTTCGTGGTATTTAAGCCTTTGAAACATATTGTTTTATAATATATCTCTATTTTCCAACGTTTAGACAAATTTTTACCCTCTTCTGGAATTTTTTTTCTGCACAAAAATAATAATTTGTTAATTATAAAGTTAAATAAAAATACATTTTGCAACAATTAAAATTGTTTTTGTCAAACAATAAACAAATTTTGATAACCTCACTTAATTCTAACCCAGCTTTAAGTATCATAAAAAGTTAAACCTGCATTAGAAATGATTATCTTTTATTTTTAAATATTAGCGTGAAGTAGACAGACAGATCAGAATATTTTCATTTTACAAAAAATTATGTAAGATAAGACAGTAAATATATATCATATATTTAAAATTTTGAACGTTAGAAGATTCGAGGAAGTCAAGCCACTTTAGAACTGTAAGTTATGATTCTCACGGCCTGAATTAAGAAAAAAGAAGGAAGAAAAAAGTATGTTGTACCCAGGATTTCGATCCCTGCCTAGATTTAGAACTTTAGCTGTTCGTGTGAGGGTGTGAGGCAGGCTGGTTATGTGTAGAGTTGGTAAAATAAACTTTATTGTCATATACCTCTCAAAAATGTATTATTTTTCAAACAGTAATTTTCCAATTTATTGTAAAAAAAGTCGTTTCGAAGATGGTTTATTGAATTTAATTTAAAATATCTCACTTGCTTTCCTGCGAAAAACGCATTTTCAACTAAATATAATTTCATGTATTGTATTGTCTGTAACCTCTTATACCTCTTGGTGTCGAGACTGGTGCGTTAATATATGAGGCTCTATGGGTGGAATGCACAATCCGGCCCGACTCTGCGAGTTATGTAATTGGTGCGCCGTTTAATACCTACATACTGCACCATGTGTTGTGTTAGTGTGTGTAAGTATAGGACCTTGTTACTGTACCGCTTAGGCTTGTATTTGGAGCAGAGCGTCGTTAATTAACTGCCCAACGACGAATGGGCACCAGGACTGGATACCGAGATTTAAACCGGGGACTAGCGCAACGCTAGCCTAATAACACGCTACCACTGCGCCACCCTGGCTTATAAAATATGTAGATATAATTTCATAATAAACTTAAAACTGCATTTAAAAAGTCAATTATGCCAGGAGAATTCAACGGGCACTATCTATTTATTTATTTATCGTATGGCATTTGTAGCCAGGAGATCATGTACTGATGGTCTGGCTGCCAGTTGAGGGGATCAAAGCCACATTTTTAAACGGCTTGGCGCCGTGAACTTTGTCATATCCCATTTATCCTAGGGAAACGTGTTCATAGCAGTAGTTTCCCGTTGTCTTCTGCAGAGTTTATGAACGTGTATTAAGTGTATAGTGTTCGTGTCTTGTTGCTATCTGCACTTAACCACTCTGCAGATAGAATCGTTAATTAACCAGACGATTAAATGGCACTCAAACGACGAATCTTTTAATGGCCAAAAAATAAAGCAACAGAATATAAGTAATCAATTGTATTAGCAGGTTAGTTAGAGCAAACTTTATTCCATTTTGAAGATGGTTTATTAAATTGAATTTATAATACCACACTTGTTTTTATGCAAAAAAGGATTTTTACTTTAATTTAATTTCAGAACAAACATACAAACATAGGCCACACGATAAGGAAGGAAGAAGGAGACGTAAAAACAGCCTTAGACTGGAATCACATAGGCCCAAGAAGGAGAGGAAGGCCACAAGAAACATGGATAAAGGCTAGAAGAATGCATAGAGACATACATCATACTAGAAGATCATGGAATAAAATAAAAAGGATAGCTCAGAATAGAGATGATGAGATGAATAGAGAAGATTCGTTGAAGAATTATGCAAAACACGTAACGAAGAAAATACGACCAAATGAAAGAACCAAAACATATCGCAAAACTTGCATTGGGCTAGCCATCCAGTCTTCAATATCAAGCCCTATGCTCTGCTTGGAGCTAAGAAGGATGAAGAAGATGAAACATACAACCGCATTTTAATAGTCAATTAAACCAGGAGACTTCAACGGGCAGCCAGACGACGAACCTTTTAACATTAATAACAAGAATTTCTTTCTTGAAATCGTCGTTTTAATAGTCAAAAATAATATGATTGTTACACCATAAGCAACAAAAAAGAATAAGTTTAAGCAATCATGTCAGCAGGTTAGATAGCAAACATTCATTTTTCCAATTTAAAGAAAAATCCATTTTGAAGGCGGTTTATTAAATTTAATTTGGAATATTGTACTTTTCTTTCCGCGAAAACACATTTTCAATTGAACTTAGTTTCATGCTAAATCAGGAGACTTCAACGGGCAATAAATGAAACAACGAACCTGTTGACGTTAATATCACGAAATTCTACATTTAAAACCGTCGTTCTTGATGGCCAAAAAATATGTCCGTTGTTTAAGCAAATGCAGGATAACTTACGCAGTCATATTAATAGGTTGGTTAGAGTAAACATTAATTTTCCAGTTTATTGCAAAAAATTCCGTTTTATTATTTATTTATAGCAATTAATTACATGTTAGTGATTCTTAATCTGGCAGTTAATAGTATAATCGACAGGTAGAAAAACCTGATTAAAACTACAGCTATTTTTTTATTTATAAAATCCTTAAAATGAATTTCCCCATGCCTTATGACTTACTATAGATAGTTCTAGATTTTAATAGGAAAAATTCTCTTTTCTAACTTAGTATTTGGCTTAGCTTTTATTTGTATTTTAAGATAAAACTTCTCGACTATTTATATTTACAAATTGCCTTAAACTTAACTGCTTTTCAACATATTTTGGGCCGATTTAATGTACTAGAAACAAAAAAAGTTTGTTAAATATGAAGAACCATAAGTGCAACTTTTATGGCTAAGATAGTTGCCCAAGAAAGGGTTTCAAATTATGGCTTTATTTTGATGTCTAAAAATGTAAGCTGTTCACAAGCGGTTTTACATATTGCTTTAGCTTTAGCATAAGACTACTTTTGAGGTAAGATCAAGTATCTGCCATCTGCTATTGAACTAAATTTCATGTATACCATGCAGGCTGCTCTTGCACTAAATATTTATTAAATTTTCTTAATATCAAATTTACAAACAGATCGCCAACCAAGATTATAAAGATCCTTCAAGTAGTTACTACTGGAAAGAATTCAAATAAAGCGGTTATAAATAAAACGAAACTTAAAACACAAAAAAGAAATTACCTGCCACAAAGTAAAAAAGTTAAAGCCAACTTTTCTGTCTATCATTCCATCATTCAAAAATATTTTAATTCCGTCAACACGTTTTATGCGTGACTCAATATTGCGTCAGCCTTGCGTTAACGAAAAAGTCCTATAAATTTTTATGAAAACATCGACCTTACTAAGTAAAAGTTGTATCTAGCAATGTTAGAAACTTGAAATTTCAATGGAGATTTAAGATTTAACACTTAAAATTAAATAAACTCACATCTCAAAAAAAAAACACTTCAATGGAGTTATATTTTAAATTTTCGCTTGGTTTGAATGACCTCGGTTGTTTTATTTTGTTTGTGGTTTTTTCTAATTTTTGGAAAAATAGTTGCTTAGGTATTCTGTAACGAGCTGTTGTTGTCCTTAATGTCCTTGAATATACCATGCAATGTCTTTGGTTACATTTTTTAACAAGCATTTATGAGCCGGTTTCTGCTACTTTTGTTTCGTTAAATTTTAGAAGTTTCAATCAAAAAACACAAATTTGAATTTTTCTAGCTATTTCGATTTATACGAAGATTTCAAAATAATCTCTGGTATTTAAACTATTAAAAAGAAAAGCTTGAATTGTGCTGCAATATAAAGGAGTTTTGACCTGTTTTTATAATTTTGTTCCACTTTTATAACTTTTGTTTCTTGAAATTTAGGTAGACGTAATATTTAGTTGTTATTTAACAATTTTGCATGGTTCTTGAATGTAATCGTTGTAAGAATCTAGGCATAAAATAATGACAAAGGCTTAAAAAAGTATTTTATTGTGCAGTTTATGCTCTCTTTATTATGTAAACATTCTTTCAAAAAACGTTTACAATGTTTACAAATGGAATTAATGTGTTTTACTACATTTTTGTTGTATATTTCAGACGTTGATAAATGATAAGCAAAAGCATTAGTTTGTACTGAATTGCAAATAAGGCTTGTTCTTTAATTTAAATTTAAATTACCCTGATTAAATTTAAGAAAATTTGTGTTTTGTTAAACAAAGTTTATGTATTTTCAGTACTTGTGTGCAAGACTTGACAACGGCCTTAAGAAAATTCCAAACTTTTCAAATTTTAAAGTATAGAAAATACAGTTTATTATTAAATCAGTTTTTAACGATTAAAGTGCGTTACATTTTAATTAACTAAAGAACAAATTAATTTATAATGTAACTAATTGTTTTGCGAACCCTGAAAAACAGTAAGAAACCTGTTTGTCTTTGGACAATTTTTTTATTTAAGAAGAATTATTTCGAAGATGAATTTTTTGGAAGCAAAGTTTTAATAATGTTTAGGGCTTTTGCTGAAACAATAATCAGAAAATACTAAGCCCCCAGACAGAAGAGCTGTGTAGTATTTCTTTCTTTGCAATTTTTATACATTTTTTTGTCCGTCAAAACTTGTTTCAAAACAATATTACACATTATTTTAATGTTTATAAATAATTAAACACTTTATAAAAGATTATAAATTCCTTTGCAGAAATTCAACTCATTTAATTTTTTCTAATTTATTGGATTAAGTCCACCCATTATTTCTGCAAAGATTTAATAACCTTCACTTTCAAAGAGCTTCGCGAAACCAAATTAGAAAAATAAAAAAATTCCGTTACCTTGAATAACTTCATGGCGAAAATAAATCACAAACTTTGTGAACCCACTGATTAAGCAAAAAATAAAAAATAAATAAATAAAGACGAGACACTGCGGAGTCAAGAACGATTAGGGTGCACTTGTTCACTGCACGATTGTGACTGTAGAGATGTTAGCAGTCAATGGAAGCAGCCACTTTCAACCTGTCGACCCACATTTCGTATCCGTACATTGCTGGACACTTCCTCTCCTTCTCGATAATTGTTAAATGTACGTCTAATTACGATTATCATATCAGCGTGTAATTTAAAGTGGGGTGATTTCAACGGTAGAGTAAAGCACTAACCCGCTACCATCGTACGGTTTTCTACATTGGGAAAAAACGTGGCGTACATTTATGGAAAGAAAGTGATTTTTTTTAAGGCAAGAATTCTCGTTCTTAATGAGCTTCGATTTTTGTATTCGAGAAATCCAGTAGAAAGGGTTTTCGTTTTTTAACGACCTAATTGAAGAAAAACGTTGAATGTTACCGTAAATGCACGTGTTTGGATCCGTGGTCGATGAGAGAATTACACAGCTCACGTTAACAAAGGCACAATTTTCTAAATAATACTAAAGGCAGTCACGTTTGTGCTATTTGCGTTACATATTTTATTACGGCAACATTGAAGATGCTGGTATGTAAAGATTAAGGTCGGAAATAATTATTTTCAATAAATACAGCCGTGACACCGCTCTGTGGGTGTGTTGATAAAACTGCGTTTTCTTAAAAATAACTACCTACAACTCGTATTTACTACTGTTATTGCTCACACGACATTACCTTGATCGATTCTATGTAAAATAGGTTAGAAATGAAGATTACAATTACAATTCTCAAACAATAATTTAATTGTTTCATTGTTCACTTCACCTTTGCGTAGGAAAACATTTGTATAAATTCAATGTTTATCTTCTTTGCTAATCTTACAAAATTACAATACGGTTACAGTTTATTTACGATAATATACGGACCTACAAAACACTAATACAGTATGGGAATTAAATTAATTATCAAAACAAATAAGAGCAGATCCGTGAGTGTAACCACACATTCAAGTACGATTAAAGATCGATTCGTGTAGGTTTTCTTTGATTACGTGTAGGTCAAACACTGACCAAAAACTATGGTCAAACAGTAGTCAAATAATCGCAAATTAGACGAACATAAAATTAGTAGTTCAGGGTTGGAGCAAGGTTAAAAAACAGAACAACCCTTTCATCAATGTTAAGGTAAAACCGAGGCTGTTTATTTTACTAAACCAATCATTACGAATTACTTTTATAAATTGTTACTAGTTTTAAAGACTAATTTCTCTTCTGTTTCTTCTTTCTCGCTCTCTTTTTTGAAACCCCTCTTGAAATTAAAGCTACTTAATTTTAAGATTAATTCTAAGTTAGAAGATAGCTTATTTTGAACTATTTCTGAGCAACTTTTTGAACTAAAATTTTTGAATTAGTGCAGTTTTTAAAATCTAAATGAAGTATTTCATTTTTCTATTGTTGCCTTAAAAATGTAAAATCCCAAATACTTTATTATTATTGTTTAATTGAGCATCTTAAACTGTTGATATTGTTAGCCACATTGTGCATTTTCAGAAGTCTGAACGAAGTATCTAATTTTCCTATTTTTATTTCAGAAATGTATAATCTTAGATATTTTATTATTACTATTTAACTGAGCACCTTCTGTTTTTGTTGGGGTTGTTGGCCATGTTTCGCCCAGAATTGTTTTTTATTGTTTCTGAGCTGTGACTCAAGTTTTTGAATTAATATTTTTCTTTAATCAGTGCATTGCTATTTTTCTATTTTTGTCCCAGAAATGTGAAATCTTAAATATTTGATTATTACTGTTTAATTGGGCATCTTAAGCTGTTGAGGTTGTTAGCCACATTTCGCCCAGAATTATTCTTCATTGTTTCTGAGTTGTGAATCAAGCTCTTGAATTTATATTTCATTAAATTAGTGCATTTTCAAATTTAAAATCTAACTGATTTTATTTCAAATCAATTTTCTTCTGGGTAAATCTTTCTAACTTAGCCACCTTAAATAATTTAGTTTTAAATCAATTTTTAGGGTAAACATTTCGAGCTAACCTACTTTAGCTAGTTTGATTTGAAATCAACTCTTTCATAGTAAATATTTCGAACTAACCTTTCGTAATTGATTTTATTGCAAACTGCAAACCCATTTTTTAAGAGTAAATATTTCGAACTAAGCTACCTCAGCTAGTTTGATTTAAAGTAAATTCCCTTCAGGGAAATATTTCAAATTGACCTACCTCAACCAATTCGATTTCAAATCAATTTTTTCAGAGTAAATACTTTGAATTTGCATAATTTCACTACTTTAATTTTAATTCAATTTTTTCAGGGTAAATATTTCATAGTAACCTAACTTAACTAGTCTGACTTAAATAAAGTTTTTCAGGGTAAATAGTTATTTCGTACAAACCTATCTGAACTACTTTGATTTGCAATCTTTTTAGGTAAACACTTCGAATGAACAAATGAACTTACCTTAACTTGATTTTAAACCAAAATTTCAGGGTAAATATTTCGAACTAAGCTACCTCAACCAACTTGATTTCAAATCAATTTTTTTCAGAATAAAAATTTTAAACCAACCTGCCTGAACTAATTTGATTTTAAGCTCATTTTTGAGGGTAAATATTTCGAAATGACCTAAACCTAATTAATTTGATTTTAAATCAATTTTGCAGAGCAAATATTTCAAAGGAACCTACCTTAACTCATCTGATTTTAAATTAATTTGTTCCGAGTAAGTATTTCCAATTGACCTACTGTGATTTCCAATCTGTTTTTTAAGGTACATATTTCGAAATAATCTATACTTGATTAATTTGATTATGTGCCAATTTTTTCAGGGTAAATATTTCCAACCAATCTATCTGAACTGCTATGATTTTCAATTTGTCTTTCAGGGTAAATATCTCGAAATAAGCTTGATTCATTTGATTGTGAACCAATTTTTTCAGGGTAAGTATTTCAAGTTAATCTATCTGAACTATTTTTATTTTCAGTATTTTTTCAGGGAAAATATTTTTTAGTAACTTACCTTTACCAATTTGATTTCAAATCAATTTTTTCGGAATAAATACTTTGATCTGACCTTGCTTTCATTTAAATTAATTTTAAATCGATGTTTTTCAGAGTAAATATTTCGAAATAACCCTAACTTGACTGATTTGATATTAAATTAATTTTTTCGGGGTAATTATTTCGAATTAATCTATCTGAACTAATTTGGTTTCAAATCATTTTTTAGGTAAATACTTCGAACTAATCTTCTTTAACTAATTTTCTCTGAAATCAATTATTTCAGGGTAAATATTTCGAACTAACTTACCTTAACTAATTTGGTTTTAACCCCATTTTTTTTGAGGTAAATATTTCGAACTAACCTAACTTACTATTTATTTGGTTTCAAACCAATTTTTTTCCAGGCAAATACTTCAAACTAGCCTACCCCAACCAATTTGTCTTCAAATCAATTTTTATCGAGGTAAATATTTCGAACTACCCTGTCTCAACTAATATGAATTGAAATCAATTTTTTCAGGATACACATCTCGAGTTGCTTAGCTTTTGTTGCTTTCTTTGTCACATTTCTTTTAAATAATGCTTCATAATCCTAAACGTAGCTGTATTCTTCTTCTTCTCAGGCTGTTGACATCCACTGCTGGATGAAGGCTTCGTCCATACTTTTTAATTTATGTTTGTCTTAGGCCACCCGAACCCAATTATTTCCCGCATCTTGCTGCAAGTCATCTCTCTACCTTGTCAGGGGCCTTCCAACACTTCTTTTATTTTCACATGGTCTCCACTGCAACACTGTCTTCGTCCATTTCGCATTGTCTCTGGCGATGTGGCCCGCCCATCGCCTCTTTAGTCGTGCTACTCTGCCAACGACACCCTCTACCTTTGTTTTTCTTCCAATTTCCTCATTGCGGATCCGGTCTCCAAGGCTGCTGCATGGCATCGCACGTTACATTGCTGGTTGGCAGACTCTGAGTTTGTTGGCACATGTATTATAGACTCTGCGTTTGAGACTTTCAGAGTTTTTCAGAACATGAGAGAACTTTGAAAATGCTGCCCAGCTAAGACTAATTCGTCGACCTATTTCGGAAGTCTGATTTTCCTTCCCAATTTTCATTACATGTCCTAGATAATTATACTGTTCTGTTAATTCAAGATTGTGGTTTCCCATGGTTTCTTTTATGTTTTCTGTACTCATTATCTTGGTCTTTTGCATGTTCGACTTTTAAAGATGCTTGTTGAAGTTCTTCCAGCATATATTCAGCTCTTCTGTGTCGCTACTAATCAATGCGGCATCATCAGCGAACCTCAAGTCCGAATGATAGAAGTCAAATTTAGTGATCAATCTGTTTGTTTGTTTCTTATTTCCAAAAACCCTCCATGTCGGATTCTAAAACGTTCAGAATACCCCAGGCGGGTAAAGCCCTACGTTCAGCTGTATTTAGGTGGTTCAAATTATAAAAAAGATCTGCTTGTGTATTTGCAACGTTATATCGTTACTCATTTGTATTGAGCTTAGAAGACTTCCACCTCTTGTAGGTGTTTTTATCATATCAAACTTCACATTGGAGCGAGCGAAAATAAATAAGTAAATAAATAACTAGCTCAGGGCCGAAAATCACGCGAATAATATTAGAAATTACAATATAAAAATTCATTAAAATAAATTTATTTATTTTTTCTCTAAATTATGTTTGTGATTCTAATTTTTTATCTCCATTTCTTTTGCTATTTGCATTTAAAAAGCTTTATACATAAATAAACGATAAGCTACAATAATAGACAAAAGAACAAAGTTATAGTGATAGTTAAGAGAACTTTTAATGGGAATTCTTGGTGGTTAATGAGTGAGAAATAAACTAAGTTCAATTAATCACTTATAACTATCCTGTTCAAACATAAAGAACGAAATGAACCGTGACTTATCGATTAGGTTTCATCCAAAAACGAACTCTAATCAACAATCAAAAAGCAATGCCCGCGTATGCAGGAAGCACGGACGATTGATAGTAAATATGCCAGTTAATTGAGACATAGAAGATCGTTCCAGTGAATCTGGTTATTAACCCATATTCCTTTAATTCAATGCTCTCTATGTTCATCTAGCGTATCTAAAAGTCATGCTGTTGCACTTGGTAACTATACAAATACGTATTTCCAACACAGTTTTTAAACTGCACTGCTTTGTCTGGCTTTTTTATTAATTGTTTCTAACCATGCGTTAATTCGAGAAAAAAACATATGGCTTAGAAAGTAAATAAAAATTTAACGGTCTTGATTTAAGTGGTCACTTTTTAGTTTCTTCTTCTGTTTTATTGTTAGCCAATTATAAATGAAACTGGAGTGAATTATATATGAAACTGGGATTCATTTAAAAGGCGATTCGTTTAAGACGTGACTCGTGTTACTTTAAAAACGAAAATTATAAGCTTAGATTTTGTTGTTGTTGCTTTGTAATAGGATTTTATTTAATGTTTTTTTTTAAACTGTTGATAATCAAAATTTTAGAGCTTAAGTATATTGAAATGTTGCTAATTCTTATTTTAAGTCTACGAAAAACGAAGTTTTAAAGGACGGAAAAAGTAATTAAATCTTTGTTTCAGCAGAATAAAATATTTAAAGCAAAAATTCACTTTTTCTAATGTTTACCTTATTGGTATAAAACTTCTTATTTATTTTCTGTATTTAGAGCCTTTTCAAAATTAACAATCCGAAACTAACTAACTGACTAAAGTAAAAACCAAATACATAAAAATTTCCCCTACAATTTCAATCAACTTAAGGTTTTTACATTTTATAGACTTAATTAACTTTGGCCTAATTAAAAGCATTTGAAGTTTGTACCACCTTTTTATTATAATTTGGTGGCTGTGTGCTTTTTTTCTAATTTTGTTCACATATCCTTGTTAAATTCGTGTCCCACCTTGGTTTCGCTGATTAACCGTTTTGCTACTATTAATACTAACATTAACTATGTTTTTTTGCGGATTATTCATTGAGGACATTTTAGAAATATCAGACAAGGTAAGTCTGTTACGTAAGTTTAAAAGATGGGAATTTTATACAGATGAGGATATGTTATTCAGTGACAAGTGTTTCTGTGTTATTAATTTTAATTAAATTATTTCGGATTTTTCAAGATTTTATATGCAGAAAAAAATTTGAAGCAGTTCCAGTTTGAAACTTAGAACAGCCCAGAAGTTTATTTTGAAAATTTATATCACACTTAAAACTCGCCAATTCAAAAAGTTAGTAAAGAATTCAGAAACTCCACGAATTGTCAATGTTTATTTCACCTTAACCAAAAGGTTTTGTACTTTTATACGATTCAAAGATTTATACAAAGCCCTGATAAAAGTTCATCATTTTAAATAAAATAAGTCTTTGGATAATTTAATTTTTTTCATTAATTTCTATTATTGATGGGAAGTGGAATGTAACGTATTTTATTTTTAGTTAGTAAATTAAATAGTGTTTATTTTACGAATATCTTCAACCTATACCATAATTTCCTTTTAAATTTTATGACTTTAAAAGCATGCCAAAAGAATTTAGCGAAAGTCTTCAAATTAATTTAAGAAATATGATAAATAAATCATGCAAGCTGAAATTACGCGTATTACTTTCAGTTTTTAAGTGAAAACTGGATTCATAAACTAAAAGAAAATATTAATAATTTTTAATTGCCAAAGAGATACGTACTTGACACAAAAATCTTGTTTTGAAGCTTGATTAAAGACCAGTTTAAAAATTCTTCAAATTCCTTTCATCGTTTTTTAGATCCTTTTATTTGCACACATTTTTGACTATAAAATTAGAACTTTTAGAACTCCACTAATACCTATAAAAATATTTATTATGATGGGCTACAATAAAATTATAATATTCCGCCGTACAAAATACAAAACAACCAAACCAAATTTTTTGTCGTTTTATGAATGAAATCGAAACGAGTCAATTTGTAGCTTGTATTTACTAATGTACTTTTTCAACCTAGCCTAGTTTAGTATTTAATTGCCTAAACTTGGAGCATTTCTCTTGTTTTACTAGACATTCTCCATTCATTTTCATTAGACTTACAATAAAACCAACTGGAATTAAAATGTGACAATAACCCGTCGCTTATTCAGGTCGCTTTTACTTTCTTCGTAGGCGAATACATTTGTATAATAACGTTGACAAATTAGGAGAAAAATTAAAATATGAAAGCATGCCTTAATTCTATTGTTATTTGAATCATAATTAATTTTATAGCCGTTCTTGTATCACGAACTTAGTGAAAATCTAATATGAAACATCGTTTTAAACTTTTACTTTGACCTTTGGTCACTTCGAGAGACTTTAAACTCATGTATTAGTTTTATTATTAGATTTATACGCCCATTTCGTCAGCATGTCTTAAATCGTTTTAACTCTTATTTCCTTTCTAGTACGAGTATTTCTTAGCTTTTGCCTTACTTTTTTGCTACTTTTATTCCTTTATTCTCTTTATTCTTTGTTGATGTTAACAGGTTCGTCGCTTAACCGCACTTTGAAGTCTCCTGATATAATTATTGACGTTTTTGTATGTTTAGCGTAAAAGTTATTTCAATAGAAAATGCGTTTTTCGCAAAAAAAAACAAACGCGGGATTCGAAATTAAATTTAATAAGCAGTCTTCGAAACGGATTTTTTACAAGAAATGAGGAAATTGTTTGCCCTAACTAACCTGCGTTTATTCTTCTTCGTTGCTTAGTAACAATCACATTTTTGATTATTAAAAACGGGGGTTCTAAACGTACAAATTCGTGTTGGACATTTGTTCTCTATTAACGCTAACAGGTTTGTCGCCTAACTGATCGTTGAAGTCTCTTGGTTTAAATAACTTTTTTATGGCTTCAGCTGCTTGGTCATTTCCTGTGCCATTTTTAAATATATAATCTAATGTAAGTGCAATGTTTTATGTCGACTTGGGTTATCAAACGGGTATTGTGAGGCTTACTAGTAATTTTACACAGAAGGATAAACATAACTTTGGTATTTTGCAACTGAAACGAAGCAGCACTGGATATAGGGTAAAACACCAATACTGAAGTAAAAATATCACAAAAAATATATATCGATAGTTAGACTAAGTGAAAGACTTGTATGATTATTTCAATATCATTCATGTTTTCTATCACAGCTCTGAGTTCAATCATCAACCTCACTAGTTAAACAAGGCTTCAAGAATGTTTTTAAGTATTCAAGTATGCTTTCAAGAACACCTGAAGAATTCAAGGCTTGAGCAAAGCTTTTAACAGTTCACAAAGTTTTCAATACTTCAAAAAGTCTCTGAAGCTGACTTAAAGAGAATTTTAGAGAAGACTTTCAAGAAGGTTTCCAGCTTTCTAAAAAGCTTCCACGGATTAAAGCGGTTTTAACGTGGTTTTAAAAGCTTCAAGGAGGTTCCCACAGTTTCAGGTGACATTAAAATCTATAAGAAGGCTTATAAAGGCTCCAGAAAGCTTATAAGGATTCCGAAGACATAAAAAATGCCTTGAAAATAGGTTTTCAATGTTTCAAGAAGACTTTCAGACCTTCAGAAGACTTTCAATACTTTATGAAGATTTTCAAAACTTAAAAAGGACTCTCAACGTTTTAAGAAGACTTCAAAAAGGTCTTCACAAAACTTGTTAAGGTTTAGAAAATAGCTTAGGAAGGCTTTTAAGACTTTAAGAAAGCTCTCCAAGCTTCAACGGCTTTCAAGAAGACTTTCAATGCCTGACGAAGCCATCATCAAAAATTTAAAAAACTTTCAGGAACTTTAGGGAGACTAAGGATAAGTTTAAGCTTTCGAAATGACGTTAATAAGACTCTTAAGATATCAAAAAGCCTTTAACGGGATTCTGAAGGTTCACCAATAACTCATCAAGACGGCTCAAAGAAGACTCTACATCCTCAAGAAGGTTTCAAGACTTCTAAGACATTTTGAAGGTTTAAACAAGATTTCAGGAAGGCTTTCAAGACTTTAAGAAGGCTCTCAAGGTTTTAACAAATTTCAAGAAGACTTTCAAGGCTTAAAGAAAATATAAAGGTTTCGAGAAAGCTTTCGAAACTTCGCTGCTATGACTTTACTTGAAACGCCAGTTTTTATTTTAATCATAGTTGGCTAGATTTGGACTCTAAAAAATTTCATTTCTACAAAAAAGATTCGTCTTAATGGCCTCTATCACTGGTTAAAATTTTATACTAATTGCGTTATTAATAAAATAGTTATTTAGGTGGCTAACAATTTTTCTAATCTTTGTATTATTTGCACTTCTTCTATTCGTGAATATTCGAATTCGAATATACTACGTGTATGTTTTTACTTGTTATGATTTATCAAAGAATTTAAAGAGTTAGGGCTATCGGTTTTGATTTTGATACACTTTCTTTGCTTTGCAGAAAAATTGTCGACAAAAAGTAACATATTTACAAAACAATTAAAAAAATTCTTGAGAACCTTCATAAATTATTTATAACAAAACAAAGAATGAAACCAAAGAGGGTATTTTTTCATACAACTAAAACATAGAACCCTACAAACGCTACAAAAGAAAACAAAATTATATTCACAAAAATTCAGTTTACGTATTTTATTGGCTTTTAATATTTAATAATAAAACACATAACCTCAGACGATATTTATTCTACAAAATATTTGGTTTTTTTATTTTTCTTGAAATATGAAAAATTACTTAAGTAATAATCAAAACATGCAAATTTTATCTTCAATATTTTCCAAACTACATATTTTTGAAAGGTTTCTTAGCTGTTTCTGTTGAAACTTTCCACTGTAACTTTTAATGCAATTTCATCTGCACTGCCACAAATCATAGTACTTTCATGCAAGATAATCTTTTTGTAACACAGCAATTATTAACTATAATTAATTAACTTAACAAGCCCCACTTTTACAGTAATTAAATCTGATGTTATTAAAAGTATTATCTAAATATCTAGAATTAAAAAACGTCAAACAATTCTGTGAAATTAAACGAAGAGAAAATGAAAAGTCGCACGATTAGCAAGTTTACGTGAAAATACAGAAAAAGCATCTGTTAAGCAGGTACATCACCGAGTACTTAGGAAAGTAGTCAGTTGTGGAACATTTTTTCTAGAGTTTTACAATATTTACTTTCGAGGACATGTGGTCACTTTCCACGCAATTATCACGTTTTCTTGTTGCTAGTGTACGTGGAGTAATTAAATTGTTAAAATAGAAATTTATAATAATGGATTAGTTTAGTGAGAATCTGAAAATAAAAAATAGTAGCACGCGGGTCAAGGATAAGGTTACTATAATACACATGTTTAGGAATTTTTAAATTTAAATTAAACTATGGTTGTTCAGTTTGTGTTTTATTCATATTGGCATTGAACTTTTGAATTCCTTTTTGAAGTAAACTGTTAATCAGCTTCACCTTGACTTTAGCTTTTTAACAAGGTTGTTGTATATCATCATCGGTCCACCTAATCGTTTATTAAGAGTTTGTCATGTCTGTTTTAAATTTATTTTTCACATAACTTGTAGAAATTAAGTTATTAGTTACGTAGCAATGTTACATACATTAGTAGTAAAATATTAAAAAGTCTTGAAATTTAAACGATTCCGAAAGTAATTATTTTTATAATACGGCTATTGTTAAGGAGCTTCCCGACCTTAAAAACTTTGATCGAAACCTTTGGGGTATTATTATGTTTGTGCGCTAACGAAGCCCCACAGTTCCACGCCGTAGGTCCAAATTGACTTCAGAATTAGGTCCTTTGTACAGCAAGAAAGCAGAAAGTATTGAAGACCTACAGAGGATGTTAAACAAAGTAAACGATCAAAGTATGCGCATGGGGTTAAGTATAAATATAAAGAAAACCAAGTTATTAGTGGCCAGCAAGATTGATATGGACCCACAGAATTTACAAATAAATGGAACAAATATAGAACAAGTTGATCACTTTAAATATCTCGGTAGCTGGCTTAACAAAACCTTGGACCCGGATGAAGAAATAAAATGTCGCATACAGTTAGCTAGGCACGCCTTCATGAAGTACAGAACAATATTAAGTAACAATCACCTTAGGTTAACTACAAGAACTAAATTCGTCAAATGTTATGTCTGGTCTGTGTTGTTATACGGCTGCGAAACCTGGACGCTCAAAGTCAATACCATGAACCACATTGAAGCATTCGAAATGTGGTGTTACCGCAGAATCCTCAAAATTTCCTGGACTGAAAGGAAGACAAACGAACAGGTGTTAAATCTGATCAATAAAGAAAGAGAACTACTAAATAACAACAGATCAATAAAAATACCAATTAGGGTAGGCTGTGAAATTGAATTATTTTGAATTGGTACTTTAGCCACATCCACCACAGAATGACATTTTATAACGCTTTTTTTATTGTAAACAAAGTTTATAACCTTAAATTCATGTCAGAAATGTCATTCTGTGGATGTGGCTAAAGTACCAATTCAAAATAATTCAATTTCACAGCCTACCCTAATTGGTTTTTTTATTGATCTGTTGTTATAATAAAACGAAGAAAAATGGAATATCTTGGGCATGTGCTCAGAGGACAGAAATATGAACTTTTACGTTTAATATTAAATGGAAAAATTGAGGGGAAGAAGTGGATTGGAAGAAAGAAGATGTCATGGCTGAGAAACCTGCGCCAATGGACCGGATTAACAGCGGATCAGTTATTCCAAGCCGCAAGAGATCGAACCCAATATCAAGAAATAATTGCAATGGTGATCGTCAACACCTGATAATCGGGCAAGACACGCGAAGAAGAAGAAGTACAGCAACACTTTATTTTCTAACGACAATGGGAATTTACGGCCTATTAGCCAGTACATTTTGGAAAATTAAAGACCAAGTTGTTTACATTTGGTTAGGATGTGTGCCTGCGAAAGTATTCCGCCGACCCAAATGGATTCCTAGATATTTCACTACTTCCTGAGGGAAGACACAGTTATTGAATTGGGCTGGTGGGTAGGTGTCTTTTGTAGTATGAAGGTAACCTGTGTACTAATTTGGATTCATTAACTTTTATGCGCCAACATCTGAGCTAGTTTTGAATTATATTTAGATGTGCCTGCAGATCTCTAGATGATGTCAGAATTGCTGTATCTGATCGAAGTCTGGTTTTAGACAGATCTGCAGTGTATAGTGTGTACAGAATGGTCCCGAGGACGCTCCCTTGGGGTACTCCTGATTTTATTGGGACAAGGGATATGTAGGAACCTTGATATTTTACCATGAAGTGACTGTCTGCCAAGTAAGATTTTAGTACTTACTTTGTAGTACAGATGTGGCCTTATTATTAGAAACGGAATGAAAATTAGAAGAAATTTCAGATAGCACGTTTCGTAAGACCTTTATTTAGTTTTAAACGTTAAAACTAGCATTAATATTTTGTGAAGTATCTCTTGGCAGACTTTAGAGTTGGAATTCTTCAATTCATGCTGTCAATTGCATGCTGAAGTAATTTCTTATCATTGACTTGTTGGTCCCATCTCCCGTACTTTTTGTTTAAGAATTGACCAAATATTTTCAATTGGATCCATATACGGGCGATTTTCGGACAATTCAAGTAGATGAATTTATTTCTGTCTTAAATATTCAGTGACCATTTTCGATTTGTGACGTGATGCACCATCTTGCATTGACACTTCATCTTTTATAAACAATTATTTCATTTTCGGTATAAAGAAACTGTCTAAAATACTTTTGTAACTATTATACCATCCACACTGTAAATATCACTAAGCTCTTTTGCAACATAGACCATCACTTTTGTAGGAAACCTTGCATTTTGTTTGTCCAAGCTTTAATTTAAGTTTCTAATAATATGGCAACATCTGTAGTTGTGTGGCAGCTAAATTTTGATTTTGTACATGTTAAGTTACTTTTATCCTTTTCTGCTAAACAATAAGTTTCTGGTAGCGCCCTCTGTGTGCATCATTAGAGTATGTGAGTGACGCAGTCTCGGGCGAGCCGTTGAATGTACTCGATCTTTGTTTTGTGTGTACGATTTATAAAACATGTGTTAAGTTATTACTAACAATAAAGTTCATTACTCAGTTTACTTTACTTCTTTAATTAATAAACACAACAGTACAGTAAGCCTTCATGGCTGATTTTGTCAAAGGCCTGGGAGACGTCCAAGAACACCACTGAACAATATCTGCTTGTTTCTAGATCGTCGCTGACTTTCTTACTACCTAATGTACTTGCTCTACTGTTACTTCATCATAACTGAATCTCAAGACTGAATTACAGATCATCGTAATGAAGCGGAGCCCTTCGTTTGGTAGCTCTTGTAATATTTTGTCGGTGATTAAATCATAACCGGAGGCTTTTCTGGGGTGTCATAATTGTACGTTTCACTTCATGGACCTTGATATGGTGCTTATAATACTTGCTGGATTCACCTTTCTTCCTGCGCTGTAAGTTACAAGAAAAATGGCTCAAATACCTTGGCCGGGTGGTCAGTAAATGCATTAGCTTTTTTCTAATGAGAGGTATTGATTTCTATAGTTGCTTCAGTCTCTTGGTCGCCTTCCAGAAAAAGTATTCATTAGCTTCAGAGGCTGATAGACTTGTTAAGTATTCTTGGATTTCTCGATTTCTGTTATTGCCTAATGATGTTTTTATTTGTTTTATGACTTGGTTTAGTTTGGACTTGTCCTTCGAATCTCTAGTTACTTGCAATCGTTTTTCTGCAATACATCCTTTATGTAGGTAGGGCATTAATTTTTGTTTGTTTTCGGATTGATGTCTGAAGTAGCAGTCCATGCTGCCTGTTGGATGCAACGATTAAAGTGCCCGATTGCTTGGTCCATTTGGTTGTTGAATTATTGAAGAGTATTGGGAGGGTACTTTTGTTGACAACTTGTATAAATACATTAACTAGTAATGGAGAATGATCGGATGGCAAGTCAAAGCATGATTTTATTTCCAGGTAATTGCGCGAAATGCTCTTAGTTACACAAAAATCTATCGCATCTTGAAGCTTCCTTCTGTCCGTGGGCCAGTAAGTAGGCTCTCGCCAGTCGCTAAGTGTTGTAGGTTATTATTTATAATTGTTTGATGATTGTTTGGCGCTTTCTAGGTGTAATTAATCTTGATAATGTTTCTCATTGTAATCACCGCCTGCATTGAAGCAGTGGCCAAGCGTATTGTAAAAATGGGTAAATTGTTCTTTTTTAATTGTAGGTAGCTTTAGGTTGACAGTAGACAGCTACAACTGCTAACTGCCCCTTGAAATCTTCTACTGTTATACATGTAGCATCTTGTAGTTTGCACATGATTGTGACTGTATTTGTCCAACTCATGGTGTTTGATGCTATTCTTTGTTATAACTGCCGTGCCTTCAAGGCCTGCCCCATCTGAGTGTTGAGTACTAGTATTATAAATTATGTATTTACGAATTTTGACGTAGGTTCTATTTATCATATGTGCTTCAGAAATCAACATTATATGAATGTTGTGGATGCAAAAAAACGCTTCTAATTTCTAGACTATGATTGATTAAACCTCTGGCATTCCAGATGGCAATTTTCAAGTTTATTTGGGCCATTAGTGTAATTTTCCAACAACAATGGGAAGGAGCTTTAGAAATTCGTCCATTTTCTTCATCATCTTCATTAACAAAGCTTCAAGATTATTATTTGTTGATTGCTGCGGTGCAGCTAAGATTTGACTCTGTTGATTAACGATTTGGTTTGGTTGACTGATGTTTTTTATTCTTTCCGAATAGCTAGGTTGTTGTGGCGTAATATTTTAATTATGGGCTAATTGTAATTGCGTGTCTTTTTTTCTCTTAATAGAGTTGGAAATTTATAATTCTTTATACGCTTTACACCCTTTGTAATTAGCGGGGTACTGTTCTAGGACAGTTGCTTGATTACCGGTGGAATTTACACATCTTTCTCTTTCAATTCTTTGAATTTGTTAGAAGTCTCTGGAGGCTGATTCAGCCAATAGTCTTTAAAGGTTGCCTGTTTTGTCATTGGTGTGGCCTCCTGGACTATCCTTTCTGTAACGCTTTTTAGTATGATCTACTGTTCCCCAGTCACATACTTATCCTTGAGCTATTGGAGTTTGTGGAAAAGCAACAGCATAATATTCTGTTAATATTGTGGATGACTGAATAATTTGTGGCATATTATTATAGTTATTTTGTATGTATGGAATTGTTTGTTGAACCTGCGGTAGGTACGGCCACGGCGTGCAATATGCCGTTTGTAATTATATATGTGGATCATAATATGTAGGTAAATTTGGATGCGCAAAATGCACGGAATAATTTTGTAGATTTGACGTTATTTCTTACAACATACCGAATGTATTTGAGAAGCGTCTTTTTGTTGTTTAACTTTAACCAGTGTCGGACTGGCCATAGAGTCAGGGTGGCGTTTGCCACCCGGGCCCAAGCCTGCGCGGGCCCAAAATAGTTCATACACGGAGAGAAATGAAACATAAAAATTATAAATTAATTAAACTTTTTTTGTATTCGTTATTATTTAATAATTTGTCTCGATAAACGAAGCGTATTTTTCGAGATATTTGAGTGAAAAGGATAAAAAACACTTTTTTTAATATATATTAATTCCAGCAAATAAAAATTTGCATATCATTTGAGCTCGTCATTCTGCGTATTTTAAAAAAAATAAAAAATAAAATCCGTTAATCCCCCGGCCGATTGAAAGCTAGGCTGCGAATTTTGAAGCATATTGACTGGACTATAATTTTTATGTTGCATTTCTCTCCGTGTAGCATAGTTACAAACAAATACTTAGAAAAAGAAACGCTCGGGTGTACTGTACACTAAAATACAGGAAATCTGAGAGAAGAGGTGCCAAAATTAATTTTCACGCATTGTTACGCGCGTATTTTGAATGTAGTGCTGGGAGGCGCCACGTCAAGCTGTACTAAAGCAAAGAATTTATTCGGCATCTTGGAGTCTACAAGTGTATTTATTCATGAATCATTCAAGCGCACCTCTGTGTGGATGGACAAAATCGCGGAAATAACAGCTGGTAGAGACAAGTTGAGACGATTGCAGAACATCGGAAAAACGAGATGGTGGGCCAAAGACAAAGCCTTGACCACCATCATGGAGAAAACTCGATACGTTGCGTTGATAGTGCTATATCTTGGAGCACGGAGTTGGAGCCAATGGTTTAATTTCAAACAAAGGCATTGATGGATTCCTTTTTGAAATTTGAAACTATTCTGCCAGCCTTCGCATTCAAGAAAATGTTCGATTTATCAACCCCGGTAAGCCAATACCCCCAAACTCCTAGACTAGACTACCTTAAAGCTTGGGGACTTATCAAAACTTTGGAGAAGAATTTGCGGAAACAACTAGATCATTTTGACGACGTTTTCAGTGCTGCAAGTTTGTTTGCATCCCAAGTTCAAGAATTAATTCAAGCCGAAAACATCGAAATACAGACCACGCTGCCGTTACGGAGAACATCTAGGAAACCGAAAAAACACGATGAGTTATGCCAAGACGAAGTGGGACTACTGTCTGCAGACCCAAAGAGATTCTACTCTATTACCGCGTACAAATTCATCATCAACACGGCTCTAGTTAAAATAGATGAAAAATTTAATGGCAACGAGCAATTAATGAAGGATGGCGCTTGTTTGCATCAATTGCCAATGTCGATCGAGAACTACTTTCAAAAGAACTCGAATCTTTGTAGGAAAAAGTTTTAATGGACTTTCTAAAACTATTTGAGACGAACACGTTCCACCTCGGCAGCAACACACAAATGATTCATATTCTCAGAGTGAGGAAGAAGACGAAGAGCAGAAAGAGATCGGTTTAGATCAAACAGCAAAGAACGCTATTTGTTTGTCTCGAAGAGGTTGGGATGTCTGCCGAAGTTGCATACCATGTGCATGTAAAGTTTTGTCCTAATATAACATGCACCTCAGTACGTACTCCAACTTAAGCGTCGCTTATTGTGTAATCCTCACAATCTCGTTTACCCAAGTAACTTGCGAGAGACGATTTTCCGCGCTGAAGGCTTCGTTCTCTACTGGGGCAAGAACTGCTGGACTCGTTGATTATCCTAAACACAGAATCGAATCTTATCAAGGATGACGAGGATAGCAGCTTTTACGAACGAGTTATTGACAATCTAGCTGTACCTTCTCTTTAAAAAAAAATGTTGAGTGACCAGCTTCAGTTATAACTAATTGGAACTTTTTACATAAAAATGTATGTCTTTGGAAATAAAAACTTCCAAAAACTCTTGCCTATTTGATTATTATTATCATTTGGTTTGTTGGTTGACCTGATGGTATCATCTGCCCTCATCCTAGGCGCGCGGCGGGCCCTTAAAGTCGTTATGCCACCCGGGCCCCTTAGGCCCAGTCCGACGCTGACTTTAACTATCAGTGACCTTACGGTCAGGTTTCAAAGCACGAAGCACAAATCACAACCTTACTATTCGAAACTCAAGTGCAAAAGTGAATGATTTGCAGAGAAAGTTATTGAAAAGTCATCTTTCGACATGTTTTTATATTTTTGCAATCTGCTCAATTGAGCTATAAGTAAATTTGTTGATTACAATTAAACGTTAGAATTAAAAATGAAATGTCAATAGTATCCCAGTGGAAAAATCCTTTATGAAGATACTTAATTTATATTTTATGTGTGGTTACTAGATTACTAATTAATAACAATAATCA
This sequence comes from Melanotus villosus, assembly GCA_963082815.1. Taxonomy (NCBI): domain Eukaryota; kingdom Metazoa; phylum Arthropoda; class Insecta; order Coleoptera; family Elateridae; genus Melanotus; species Melanotus villosus. The sequence continues at coordinate 9,208,102 of OY720421.1, read as the reverse complement.
GAAACTAAAATCGGTCTTTTAAGTCTAGAGGGTTAAACCTATGGAGTCTATAAGTTGTGTTGCTATTGTCCAACAGATTCACTGCGGGGGTGTTGTTGGTATGAGTTTCAAGTCGAAGAAGACCTTCCACACATACTGGAGCGTCCACTGTTGTTCTTAGCGTTTTTGTCTGGTACCTTTGAAGGATCCCCAGGATATAATTGCTTGTGGTTCCCCATAGTTGCAACCCCTATAAAGTAAAACTTTGTTATTTAGTGTTAATTTGGATTTACACCTTAACACCCAGTATAGTTTGGAGAACTTCCAACCTAGTTTACGCTTACTGAAAATATTTTTCTTCCGAGTTAACCTTCAATCGAGATGCATTCCAAGGATCTTGCCTCTGGTTGTGGAAGTAGAGTGTTATTAAGTACAACGTTACCCGTCGGAGTGTGAAGGTGGCACAGGTTGACTTTTACGTCAAATCCGTAACCATTCTTGCACTCGGTTGAGGCAATCTCTGGGCCTTCGTGGCATATAAGGATAACAGTGTCATCTACGAATATGGCTGTCAGAATATTTTTTGAAATGGGTATGTTTACCATATACGGTAAGTACAGGATGGCCCCCAAAACACTTCCCTGCGGCACTCCTGAGTTTGTTTTCCTTATTCTTTTTTCTAAAAAAAAGTTTAAAATGAAAATTTAATAATAAATCGTTTACCCAGTTGGGAGAGGAAGAAGTTTTGAAAATTTGACGCATCTTTGAAAGTGTTCCATTTTTTATCTTTGAATATAATGAACTAATTCGTAACTTACAGATCATTAATTGGCTTTTTTATATCTAAGTCTACCCACTTTTAGAGAAAAGTAAAGTTTTTGTAGCCTTTAAATATTATTGGTGGAAATGTATGAAGTGAGTTACTACCCCAGTTCTCCACGCTGAGTCGCTGATTCAGTTGGTAGCACGATGTCTGAACAAGAGATACACTCATCCATTGAACAACGAATTTATTATCAAATTTCTTGTTGCAGGAAGGTGTCAAACATTCCGAAATTTTAAAGAAGCTTAGTATATGGACCAGGTTGAGAAAGACCTACTGACCTACAAAAACTAAAAGTGAGAAACTGGAAAGGAGTCGCGCCCTAAACATAAACGACTGGAGGAAGCTTCTTGAACATGCCAAGACCCATAAAGGGTTGTGGAGCCAATGCTGATGATAAATTTTGCATCATCTTCTGCTACGTCAACATCTTCAATTTGGCTATTCGTGCTAAATTTGAATTAAGAAGATAATTTCATATTTATTTTATTTCATCGTCCCTATGAAGTGCTTTGATACGGTTTTTGGGTAAAAATAAGTGTAAATTTTATTTTTTAAACAATTAACGTCTTCCAATCTTAATTTGTATAGTTCGTCAGATCTGTAAGCCCCTGTCACACCAATTATCAGGGCAACCTAAAATTATACAAAAAAATCAGAACTAATATATTTTGTTCAAAAACAAAATTTGCCTTTTGAACAAGAAAATCCTTAGGTCCATCCTTTAGAAATAACTCAATGTTATCCATATTGTAAACAACGTACTTGACTTTTTTACCTTGTATCCAATGTTCTGTCTTATTAAAAACGCCAGGAGTTTCCAATATATTGTAACAAAGACAAATATTAAAATATTAACCAAACCTTAAATTGCATTCAAGTTGTTAAATTAACTTATACGCGAGTATTGATGTGACGTCATTCAGTACTAAGGTCGTTAACTGAATAGAAGCACACGTGCGGCGTATCGAGTTACAGCGTTTAAGAATGCTAAGAAAATCACGTAGTAATGAAACCCGATACTCGCTGCGTGCTTTAATGCAGTTTTAACAATACCCACGCGTAAGATAAGGTACTAAATATTGTAAGGGGGGTTCGATTTACTGTATAAAAGCGGAACTCAAATGCATCAGAGGCATGGTCTTTATCCTGCCATCAGCCACATGTAAGATTGTTTTATGTTAACTTAAATTACTATTCTGGACTTGTAAAATATTTGTGTTAAATTATTCAATGGACTTAGTCGTTTAAATGTCAGTCTTTGGACTTAGAAAATATTTGTGTTAAATTATTTAAATTCATTTCATGTACTTAGTCGTTTTAAATGTGATTGAGACTTAGTAGGATTTTGTATAAGTTTTTAATATAATTAGAACTTAGAATAATTTATGTGTGTGCATTTTGCATCCGGACTTGTAAGAATTTATACCGATGTACTTTGAACTGGGACTTAGAAACATTTATATTGTCTTGTAAAACTGAGAGAACCAATATTAAATACATGATTTGTTAGTTGAATTGACTGTTTAATTAGAACCTCTTGCAAAGCTAAGCAAACCCCCCGTCACGACTGAGTCAAGTCTCTACCATCAGCATTGAATTAACTTATTTTATTTAGCTTATTATATTATACAGCCCCAACTCACTACGTTACAATATTTACAATAACGTTAATGCTATTGTTCACCAATTTTTTACGATTTTCCCTCGAATAATTTAATTTTAATTAATAAATCAGAAGAAAAGTTGCTTTATTATTTTTAATCAAACAGAGTAATATTGTATCCTTAACCTTCAGGCCTTCTACTTAAAATCTAATGAAGTCTCAAGAACAAGCCTTAAAAGTTTTCAAATTTCTTATATAATTTTTTTGTATTTCATCAGGTGGAAAATCTATACATTTCAGCAGATTTTAACTTTAGAACAGTTGGAAGACTTTAATCTCGTGCTTTGTTTTAATTTAAGGAAATTGGTATCAATTTTTATTTTAACCTTCAAAGTTTCCACTGAAAATTTATAAAATTTAACCAGTTCGTTAGAACAATCTTTGAAAATTTACAGATTTCTTGTAGAGCTTTTTGTGTTATATCAACCAGAAAATTTTGACATTTCAACGGGTTTTAAGCTAGTTAGCAATCGACTTGAAATTTTAATGTTTCAGTTTAATTTTCGGAAATCAGATGAAATGTGCTGAAAGTATCGGGAGTAAAATTTTAAAACTCCTAAACCTTTTACGTCATAGTTAATTTGAAGGCCTTGTATTCTAAAATTACAGGGCTTACCTAATCTGCAAATTTTAGGTTTCAGCCGAATCATTTAAAATGATATTTTCAATGTAAAATTTATCTTTTCTTGGTTTTACGTAAATGTAGCAAAAATTTTCCCAAATCCTTTTTAAAAATTATAATTCATTTAAACATTTGCTTATTTATTTATTTCTTTGTTTTAAGGGGTTAATGTGAAAATTTTTGCGAATTTGTAATTGCTGGCAGTGTTGCTTTCGTAACTTGCTGGAAGATCAAAGGGTTCGAGATAATTTTTCTTCCAACATATTTAATTCTTAGTATTTTAAGCCTTAAAATTGAAGCAATATTCCTGTTAAAATGTTTCCTTGAATTTATTTTAAGCAAAAACTTTATAATAAAAATAAACACACACAAACGACGAAGACTACTTTATTAACTTTTTATAAAAATCTGTATAAAATTAAATACAAAAGCTGCTTTATTCTTACTTTAATTTTATATTAGTAAATTATTTGATTATTCAGTTCTCATTTATATTACGACAATATAATATTCGATTAGAACAATTCGAAATAAAACGTTTATTAAGTTCCTATGCATAAATTAACTTTAAAAAAATAATACATTTTATTAAGTTTGAGCTTTTCATTTTTATTCAGTCACTTGATTTTGCATCCTCTTCTGCTACGTCAACATCTTCAGTTTGGTTAGTCGTGCTATCAGATATTTTATCACAAGCTAAAGTAGCACAAGTGCCACTTTTTACAGCTTCAAATATTTTCTTTAATTCCTGGATTTGATCAATCACACTTCGTTCCCTGCAATGCAAAGTTTTTCATATTTGTGTTATTAAAAAAATTCAAAAAAATATTAAAATAATATTTACTGTTCTGTAAAGGCTTCCAGTAAATTCTCGACATGTTTTTCGGCATTTTTAGACGAACCAGCCCCCATTAATAATTCACAGATCACTCTCTCTTCGCATCTATTGGAATTTAATTTGTTTATGTAATTTAGCGAAGAAATCAGTTGATTTGTGGTGTAGTCGTTATTTGCAGCTCGTCCACGAATCTGTCTGAAAATTAATACCTTTTATGTTAAAATTATTGTTTTGCTTGAAGAAAGGAAATTATGGCAGGAATTGGAAATATCAGGCAAAATAAATTTGTTCATTTATATATTTTAGGCTATAATTAAACAACAAACCAGCAAATAAAATTCGGATAATACACAAAAATCCGTGGACTTGTTTATTTTAAAAAAATAATACTTCCGAAAAACATAATTAAAATCAAAATAAATCCTGCTGAAATTAAAAAAAAAACATTGCTGGACACTTACGTCATGTTCATTGGTGAAACATTAATAACAGTAGGGGTAAGGGCGCTAAGTAAAAGCCCAATGGGAATAAATGCTGTTAAAAATTTAATAATCTTCTTCCACGGTGAACCACTCGATCCTCCGGGCGCAGATACAGAATGAGAATTCTCAAAATTTGTTTTTTGCAAAAAACTGCTGATACCTCCTTCAAGTGGAGGCAAACCAATTCCTCCTTTAGTCCCAAACAGACTCCCCTTATCAGATGATCCAAACTTATTATTAAATCCCTGCTGGGAACCCCCGAAACTAGCAGTATTTCCCAAAGGAAATCCCCCGAATTTTGAAAAACCCGCATTCCCATAACCTGGATTTCTGGTTGTTGTTTCATGATGATGACCACCACCACCAATGCCGTAATGATATGGACCTCTTGATGTTATATCTGGGTAACTGGTGCTGGTTATAATAAAAGGAAACTGGCTTCTTGTTGTGGTTTCTGGGTAACCTCCGGTAAATAAATATGGGTACGGATGATCTCTCACTGTTAAATAAGGGTTTTGCGTCGTAGGAAAATTAATTTTGTTATACCAAGGTTGTTGAGTTGTCGTTTGAAAATTAGGCCTTTCTAACCACGGAAGTGGAGTTTCTGATCGTATGGGTTTCTCATGAAGATTTATTCCTGAAAAATGTTTAGCTTCTGGTAAAGCAGGTACAACCGGGAACCTGTTATATTCGTAGTATGTATCCAATTGTGGACTGGGTCGGAAATTTGCTGGCTTTAAATTATTGTTTGGTTGAATAGTTGAAGTATTAGTTGGTATGGGTAATATAGTTCGTCCCACTTGCTGAGTTGGTGCGCGATTTTCTGCAATCGGTTGGGTTATTGGTTGCATTCTAAATGTTTCATTTTCTTTTTTCGCTGCTTCGTTCGTTTTTGCTGGAGGTACTGTAGTTGTGGTTACATCGGCAACTATAAGAGTTGTTTTTATAACTTCAGTTGTATTTGTTTGTGCTTGTACTAAATCCCTTAACGCAATTATACCCAAAATGCAGGCCCAAATATTCGTACCCATTTTTTTTTTTTAGGAAAAACACAGCACATACATTTATATTGCACAAAATTCTAACTTAAAATGAGACATTTCGTGTGACTCCTATATTTATAACTTTTCCTTATTTCTCTACGGTATTGTTTAACAAAATTTAATATTTCTCATTGTTTTGTGCAACATGCATTGTGCGATATTAGTGACCATAGCAAAGGAAAGTCGCATCTCTTAAACATATAATGACGCTTTTTCGCCACGCTCTAAATAGATTAATCGTAAGGTGTCATTATTTTTACCAGCAGGTATGTAAAAATATTACGTGAAAGTTATTCGTAACCCGCGCTAGATTTTAATTTTTTTCAAAACTCGCGGATAAGTATAGCCATCTAGTGGCCAAAATCGTCATTAGCAGTAAGTACGGGTGTACGAGAACTTTCAAAGTCGGACGTACATTTTTCGATGTATATTTTAATAATTAATTTAAAACAGCCTTGAAGTTTTAACCGTAAACCCTTGCGCGTGCAACATTTAACCCTATATTTGTTTTGTATTGGACTTAAAAGGGAGTCAATTGGTTTCGCGGAAATATAACAAAATTTAAATTAAAGTACAGTAATTTGATTGTATAGAAAGCGGTGTAGTGGGCGCTGCAAAAACATGAACTTGTAAAAATATCAAATGGTAAAACAGGAATCTACTACAATCAACAAAACAAAAAATGACAGATGTTAAAGTAAATTTTGACAAATGTGACGTTAAGCAAAATAACCAGTGACACATATTCAATTAACTTTAAAAACGAACTTCTATATTAATTAGTATTTATTTAATAAAGTAACAATGGCCATGACTGAAACAAAATTAGAGGTACCTAATTCCTTGTTTTTAAACCTAACCTCAAAGTTCCTTTTATGACATATTTTCAATTTTTTAGTTATTCGACGATGTAGGTGATTATGTAGAGGGTGAAATGAGCGTACCTGGTAGTCGAAATACTAATAAATTAGGTGAACCTGACTTTAATACTCTCGATGAACCCATTAGAGATACAATTGTAAGTTAAATTCGTTAAATCGTTAATGAAACTTACTGCATTCTTACTTGAATTTTTTTAATTTACACTTATGTTAACACAAGTTTATTTTAAGTTACGGGATGTAAAAGCAGTTGGAATAAAATTCTTACACGTACTATTTCCAAAGGAGAAAAAAACGCTTATAAAAGAATGTAAGTAATCGGCGTAAGCGAAAGTGTTTTATAATTTATTTTAATCAATTGTAGGGGATCTTTGGGGACCTTTATTCTTATGTACAGTTATGGCAATGTAAGTAATACGTGATAAGAAGGTGTAGAAAGCTTATAAACCAAGTTGGTTGATTTGGATTACGTTAAACAATTTATCAATACCTAAAATTGAGAAATTAATGTGAAATGTCCTGTATTTACATAAACAAAATCATAACCGATATCGCAGAACGTTTTCTACACCTTTCAAGGTATATTTAAATATTTATGAAACTTTTTTAAAAGGATCTTGCAAGGATCGAATAGAGCAGACGATTCAAATGATGGCGGTCCAGAGTTTGCAGAAGTTTTCGTAATAGTATGGATTGGTTCAATGATAGTTACGCTCAATTCTAAACTATTAGGTGGAAATATGTAAGATATTAAATAAAGCTTCCTTCTTGTTCTAATTAAACATTTTTAGATCCTTCTTCCAAAGTGTTTGCGTTTTGGGATATTGTTTATTACCGACTGCAGTAGCTTTAATAGTCTGTCGTGTTATTCTCGTAGTTGAACAGACGAATTTTTTGTTTTTTCTCCGATTTTCCGTTTCGATGATTGGTTTTGCGTGGGCAACGTTTGGTAAAATTATTACGGTTTGTAGAAGTAACAAACAAGTACATTGTTTAAATTTCAGCATCCATGGTGTTTTTGGGCGACAGTCAAAAACCTGGACGTAAAGGCCTTGCCGTATATCCCATTTTCTTATTTTACTTTATTATATCGTGGCTTGTTATATCCCATACAAATACATAGATTTTAAACGTTATTAAGATAAAAGTGTAATATATGTAAATAAATGTAATTTTTTATGTTAAAATTAATTGCGTACTTTAAATTTGAAGAATTCGTTCTTGAATGTACTTGAATATGTAGAATGTATGGGTGATTTTCATGGTTAAACCAGTTCCAGTAATTTATAAAAAATACGATTTTCCATATGTTTAATTAAGAATATTGTAAGTTATTGCGATGTTAATGCAGTATTAATATTTCATATTTCTAATGTATTGTGTGAAGTTATTTTATACAACAATAAATAATCTAATCTTATGTTCTTATTATCAGTTCCTAGTATTTAAATGTGCATGCACTGGCTTCATAAGACAGAATCCCATTGGTCTGTGAAGGGTCAAGGTTATTTTTATTGTGAACTCTAGTAAATACGATTATTAATCATAAATTTCCTTCTGTTTGTTTACTGAGTTGTATTGCAAAGCACTATAATGTTTAAATATATATTAAAAACAATTCTAATTTTCATATTTGTAAGTGGTGGAGAAGCACTTCAGTGTGTAGATCACAACAAAAATCCAGTTGATTGGTAAACACACCTAAACGCAAAGGTAAAATTTTTAATGGTTTGATTTAAGGTATGTAATCAACAAATTGCCGCAAAAGCAAGATGCAAATATGTTAATTTCGCAAGGTGCAGCCTATGTGTATATGACATCAAATGAATTAGACGGATGGAAGCTTTCGACGGTTTCTATAAACGATTCGAATTCAATCGTTGGTCACACTTTAGATCCGCTTTTTGCATCGGTAATTAAATTACAAAATAATAATAATTGTAACTTAACTTTTGGCGTTAGGCTTCCAATAACCTGGAAATTTTGTACAACGACGAACTACCGGATGGATCTTTAAATTTTAAAAAAGGCCACACCAAAGGTTTGGTATTGGGAGATGCAAATGGTGGTCTTTGGTTAGTTCATTCTGTTCCCCGTTTTCCACCTGTGGATACTGGAAAGTATTATTATCCCCATAATGGTTTCATATATGGACAGAGTTTTTTGTGTGTTTCTTTAAGTATAGCCGAATTGGATAAAGTAGGTACGTAAAATATTTTTGTCGAATAAACCTTGAAATTATTTCATATAACGTTCAGTTCAGTTGTTTTCAATGCTATTAGGTCTTTAATTTCTTAATGTCGCAAGCCTTGAGAAAAAAATACAAAGTAGGTAGAGCAGACGCAATATGAGAAATACATACCTACGTCACGCGGTAAATGACGTCTCACAACATGGGGTTTGGTATTATGCACATGACGTCATGTCGACGTAGGTATGTATTTCTCATATTTCGTCTGCTTTACTACGGAATTTAAGAAGTAATACATTCAAATAGGCCAAGAAACAACATAAACTACCTAATCTTTATCAAGCCATGACTAAATCATAACCGCAGGAAATAACAAACAAAGGCCGGAAAGATTGATTGTTAAGTTTACAACTCGGGGAATCACTGCTGATGACCTTGAATAAATCAAATAACCTTATAATGGGTCTCAGATAACTAACAAGTTACTAGGATTCGCTACACTACGCTTAAGAAGCAGGCTGTTTAGTTGATTGAGTGGCTCCTCAATCCTCGGGGTTATGACCTGCTGGGACAGCTTTCGTAATCCTTTTCCATTTGCAGCATAGGGGATCAGTCTTTCCTGCTGCATTTACACTTAAACAAACTGTTTGTTTTTACTTGTTTCATTTGTTTTCACTTCACTTATGTTTACTTATGTTTGTTGTTCCACTCATAGTCTTCCATTATTCGAAGGTCATTTTTAAGTGAGTGAGTGTCCTAATCATCTTAATCCGTGTGACTTAATAAAATTTGTAGTTTTCGTTTCCTAGTTCTTGGTCTATTTCGAAGTTCATTTTTGGGATCCAGATACCTATCTTCTTCTATTTTTTTGGAACCCAATACTTTTCTCATTATTTTCCTTTCTGCTATTTCCAATTGTTCCTCATACTTTTTTGTAAGCACCCAGGTTTCCGCTCCGTAAACAATGACTGGTTGTAGGTATTAAGGATTTGTAGATTTTTAATTTAGTAGTAGTAGTAATAGTAGTAAGCCCATCAATCCCACGAACAAGCAAAGGCTTACCCCGTGGATTTCCAATTTTTTCTGTTAGTAGTGAGATCCGTCCATGATAAACTCGCTGTCGTAACCAATTTGTCTTCTCATTTGATCAATGGTCTGCCCCTTCTGCGCCTGCTTTTCCTGGGTTGCCAATTAGTTCCTATCTTGGTCCATCTTTCCCTTTCTAACCTCAGGACATAGCCGGCCCAATTCCATTTCAGCCACTTACACTTTTCCACAATATTTTCAAAACCGGTCTGTCTTTTTATTTCGACTAATCTAACTTTGTCACTTACTCGTACTTTTAGAATTGACCGCTCCATTTTATTTTGCATTACACGTAATTTATGTTCTGCACTTTTGTTTAGCGACCAAGTTTATGCACCATAAGTAATAAAAAGAATCGCACAGCTATTGTAATGTTTTATTTAAATATATGTTTTAGTTAGAAGCATCGCCAACCTGCTGAAGTTCTTTTGTTGACTTCTTTATCCATCTGATTATCAAATGAGACAGTTTGGCCTAGATATGTCACTTCGTCCACATACTGAATTATATTAGTCTCCACTGTAATATTGCTGCTTCTTCTGTTTGAAATGGCACATGTCTTTTTATAATTAATCTGAAATCCTGAATCTTCACTCGCCTTAGTTTCTACCAGGAGAACCACATCATCGGCATACCTTAGATTTGTTAATGTTTGGCTCGCCTACAAATTCCTCTGAACATTTTTTCAAGAGCATTTAAGAAAAGGTTCGCTGAGAGGGGCTCGCCCTGCTTTACTCCTCGGTCAATAACGAAACTTTTGCCCATCTTGTCTAGTCTTATTCTAGCACTATTCCCTTCATATATGTTCTTGATTATCCTTATATCCTTATGTAGGTATTTATGGTGAATATTTTGCTCGTTTAATGCCTCCAACATAAATTGGTGGTCTAACAGATGAACGGATCAAAGGCCTTTCTGAAATCTACAAACATAATATGAATCCGGAGGTCATTCTGTACCTTTCTCTATTATTTGGTTGATGGTCCCCATCGTTGAAAAACCACTCCTAAATCCAGCTTGTTCTATTGACTGGTTTTTGTTTAAGTCATCTTATAGTCTTGCCTTTAATATTTTCATAAATGCTTTATAAATAACAGGAGTTAGGGTGATATGTCTGTACCTAATTACCCACATCTTCTATGTTACCTTTTCTTGTGTATTAAAATTATTATTGATTCCTTCCAAACCGCTGGAATCTCCTCTCCTTATTTGTTTGCTTGTCAAAAACTTCTTGTTAACATAATAGGCTCTAAATCCTAGTTGAATTATATTCCTGTTGTAATTTCTATTATTTATTACGGTGCCTAAATAATTAAACTTATATGTTCTTCTTCTAATTTATATTCTGCTATGCTTTGAAATTGTATTCCTGGACATAGCATGTAATTGGTTTGTTCTCAATTTATCTGCAGTCCCATTATTTTTGCACTTTGGTCGAGTTTTTCAATTAGTCGTACCATTTCCTTGTAGCTTCTGATGATTACTGCTATATCATTCGCATGGTGCTGTATGCAGGTATTAAAAGGCGCACCAATCATGTAACTTGCAGAATCAGTCATGTAAAGACCACATATGCTAATGCACCAGTCTCGATACCGATAGGTAAAAGAAACCCAGAAGTCCCCTTCTAAAACAAACAAATGTATAAATTTTTCATGATTTACATTTGCTTTAGGTACTCAGCTACAATACAACTTACCAAATATATACGTTCGAAATATGCCTGGTGATTTAAAATCTGTTCTTCCAAAATTAACAGATGTTATTAATAATGTAACCAGAAATTCAGCTCCTTGGTACAACTTAGAAAATTTAAAATCAGTTGGTGGTGTTATGTTCTTCTCATTCGCCAAAGGTCCAAAATTTGTCAAAGAATTATACGCATACTGGGTAGCGCCTACGTTAAATACCAGCCTTATGGTTGAAACATGGCCAAACGAACCTGGACGTATACCATCTGAATGCGGCCCTGTTTTTAAGTAAGCAAGTTGTAAGAAATTCTTGCTTTGATTAATTTAAAAATATATTTTGAATTATATTTTAGCGTGAGTAACGTTAATTTAATATCCATAAAAGTGGCAAATTTTGAATATACAGACACAACTGATCATTCTAAATGGGCAGTTGCATCTACATCTAATCCGCTTTCAAAATGGATTTGCATAGGTGACATCAACAGAGCGGTGCGTATCTGTAAACTACTTTTTAATAAAACCATTAAATATATGTATTTTGTAGAAACCGCAAAGGCATCGTGGTGGAGGAACCGTTTGTTTTAGTGTAGGAAAAGTAGCCCAAGCTTATCAAAAAAGCATTGCTAAGGTCGATCCTTGTTAATTATAGAAACAGGCCATTTTTAAATGGTAAACATAATAATCGTTTGTGTGGATTTTAATAAACTAATATTGTATGAAATGTGACTCTTAAATACGCTGTAATAGGTCTCTTTAATATAATTAATAACACTTATTTACTTACTTCTTATTCCCACCCACGCTATATCCCTGGCCTTTTCGGTCACTATCTACCCCACTGTTTTCCGTTTAACACTGCTTCTCGCCAATTCTTAGAAAATTATTTGAGCTTCTTTTACACATAAATAGAAAGATTTCCTATTTTGTACGAGATATAAAAAAACACCAGACTTATCGGCAAGAATTAATTACTCCAAGGAACTTAAATACTCTTACATCATGCTTGCGCAACTGTATCTGAAACTTATACACCAATATACTAGTGAAAACTTCACAAATGTGTTTAAAACTTTATTTAAATAACAATATAACAGCTACTTATGTACATATACAAAAATTATACTTAATTGACACTAAGCTTTCTTGCTAGAAGGTTGTGGGCATCGATACTGCAACATTTCTATCTCTGCTTCAAAATAGCTTGTTTGGTTATAAGAAAAATACTCGGGATTTTTGTATGCAGTGTTCTTTGCTGCTCCAGGACCAACCGGTTCGTTTCCATAATCGACAACTCTTTTGCTAAGCCCTGGAACATTAGTGGAGGGTGCTGGTTTTGCAGAGCTCTTCGTACCACTGGCGCTGGGTTTATTAAAAATAACTTTTCCAGAGTTAAAATGCCTACATGTTGAGAAATTACGTAATTTTGTTATATTCCAAGTTAAAATTTTTGTAGCCATTTTTCTAGGTTACACAACCGTTTGACAGTTGATGTAAATTCTGACATTTGATCTAAGATTGCTCCTAATAAACGGCATTGCCAGGTTTACTATTTTAATAATTAGGAGTATCATTTTTATCGTATTGTTTCGACAAGCTTTTGGTTTGTTGGTAACAATTATTGATCGGAAAAAACATTAGAAGAATAGATATAAATAAAATAAATGAAAAATTAGTTGAAGATTAATTTAGAAAACGTCATAAACTTGGCCCAAATTTGAAGATATAAATTTAAAGGTGAGTCGAAGCCTGTTTTTTTTGGTCCCTCGATTAAACAAAGGTTATCAAGGAAAAGGCGTGGATTTAAAGTTTCTGGCAGAAAAAAATATCGGCTTGTTTAATTTAATAGTTATTCTTATGAGTTTAATCAATTTTCTGTTTTATTTCTGTCCCCAGTTCCCCAGCATATACACTTGTTAATTAATGAGCTGGCAACGCTGTTAGTAGGTAAGCATTAGCACTTGAAATTTAGGGGTGGTCAGTGTCTCAGTGAGCGATAGGGGTATGCAAAATATTGATATAAAAACAAATAAATAGACTATATTTTGTGAATAATAACAAGACCTCACCCTTCTAGAACGAAGACAAATTTTCGTCAAGGTAAACCTAATTTTTGATAATTAATTAAAAATAGAATAGCAATTGGGCGCTTTGCTTATCTTTTGAATTTTGTAAGCATAGGTAATAGTAACGGGCTGATGTGGGTTATTAAACTGTTTATTAATACGGAATGTAAATGTTTGTAAAAAATCATTTGTATTTAATAAATAATTTCATCTACGCCAATGGATTAAAACTCATAACAGTCATAACCTTCAATAGTTTCTGTGGAGCTAACCACAAAGGTATGCAAGAGTAATCTTATTCAACATGTTATCTTTTAGAACCAAATACAGAGGGTTTTTTGTTTCATTTTAACAAAAATTGCTTACGTCGCAGAAACGACTGGCGGTAAGAAACTATTAAAATTCTGTATTGTATTTCAAGATAGATGTAATTACTTTTTGTTGCAGTTTGCAGTACCTAACTTGTGAAGTAGAGAGGGGCCACAGCCAATACCTTTATTTAAAGAAGACAATTTTGTTGAAACTTCAACAAAAATGGGGAAAAATAAACCATGTCGCAATTCCTTTTACCACTTCATGATGGATTTTAAAGCAAAACAACCCAGGAACTTCGAAAATATGCAAGCTGTTGCGATGGCTGCTGGGCCACATTGGGAGGTAAATATTGTCAGAATATGTAATTAAAATTAATTTGGCTGGGGCTGTAACGTAAAAGTAGATCGTCAGTAACGACATTTTCGCAGTTTATTCTTTTAATTAATAACCATTAACAAGATTAAAAATTGATAGTTAAATAGGTAGTTGTCAAGTGTTGCATGAGCTTGCAAAGCAACAGAACTATACAAAATAGTATGGCCGATGCTTGTGTATTTATTATTTTATCAAACGAGCTCCCACATTTTTAGTTACTTCTAAGCTCGGTTCGGCTTGGCTTGGAGAAAATTCGAAAGTGAGCTTCAAGCTTCGAATCTTCATCGATCTTTGACCCTTTACCAAGGAGACAGGAGTGTGCACTCGACCAAATTCTTGAATTTAATTGAATGTCGAGCATTTACCGAACCGCAAGTCTTCGTTGAGTTTCAAGCCTGTAATGAGCTCCGAGCCTTACAAACAATTTATAAAAAAGCAAAGCTCGGCTCGGTTCGGTTGAAAAAATCTTAGGCTCGATCTCGTTAAAAGCTCTTAACGGGGCCCAGCCAAGCTTGAGCTTCAAGGTCTCGTTCTCACATCTAGTCTCAATACACATGAAATATCACTTTGGTATGCGATCTATTGTTTTATTCATGTTTGTAATTCAGTATAACAAATGGTATGTGTTAACATCACCGATAACTAACTTAGTCACCATTATTCATATTATAAATATGATAATGTAAATAGTTTTCTATAACAATCAGTTCATTATATTGCATTACACATGATATTATGGGTAACAAGCATATTTCTGCTTCTTTGAAAAGGTTTTAATGGTTTATTTATTAGTTTTAACCTTTTAGTAGTCGCGCCTACTACTAGCGACTGTCAGTCCGCTTTCGATTATTCCAAGCATTAATCTCTGAAAATCTTCAATTATCAATAATGCACATTAGTAAAGGCAATCACAATTTTATTCTAGCTAAACAAATCTAAATTCAATTAAAAAAAGAATTATACAACATAAGTATAATAATTATTGTTAACAACATATATTTTTATTTCACATATTTATTCTTGAAGACATTGATCCCGGCGCTATTTCTATCTCGTTCTAGCATCAAGTAAGCTCAATAACGTAGGTTCCAAAGTGGAAAAAATTTAAAATAAAATAGAAAGAAATATAAATAACAAATTTTTGAAAAATTGATTAACTCGTTTGTTGTTGTTCTTTCAACATTTTTAAAGAAACTAATTAAGAAATAGAGACACTCGCGCCATCTGCGAGAAAAACTTCAATTTTAATTTTTCTGACATAAAACCTCACTGTCGTTTTCCTTGATGCAAGTTCAGATCAAAAGGTGATGTTATTAAGATATGGTGTCTCCACTCCTTCGATTGTTTGTGAACTGTATTCTTTGACAAGTCGCGTACTAGTTCCAGCAATTGCTATAAGATGACACTAATGACAGTTGAATGTTGACACCAAGAACTGCCAAAATATTTAATTTTGAATGTTATCGCAACTCTTGGGAACACAAAGTATTATGTTTCGCCCGTGCTTTTTACCTGATTTTCGAAAATGTCCAGAAAAACGTTTGGGAGAACAGTTTATGAAAATGCTTATGTTTACAGCATTGTAGCAAACCTTTTGTGAAGAAATATTTAGGTAATTCAAAGAAAAAATCGATTTGTTCTTAAAGCTGCAGCGTTTATATTATATTTATGTGTTTTTGTGTATCTTCTGTGAAAAGTGCAAAATTTATAAAAATACGTTGCTTTATAATAGGTTATGATTATGAAAATATCAAATTTTGTGCCGCCATCTAGAGGCAAATATCTAAACTAGTACGCGAACTGTCAAACGATGCAGTACAAAAGTTTTATATGGAAAATAGTGGGAGTACGAACACCATATTAATAACATCACCGATCAAAACAACAGTCTTTTAGGTTAGGTTAGGTTATAGAGCGTTCAGTCAGCTCCCTTCGCCGAATTAAAACATGGCTAAGAAGCTCTATTAGCGAAAATGGGTTAGCCATGCTAAGTGTTCACCGTCAGTGGGTTTTCACGAACAAGGAACAATTAGTGGAAGCTGTAGTTAATAAATTGCAGCTAATCCTAGCAAACTATTGCTTAAAAATTAATATTTTTTTTAATAAATGGTGTTGCTTCCTTTTGTTATTGTGCATTATTGCATGCCACCCCATATGGACCCCCCTCCCCCCATGAAAAAGGTTGAATTCAGAAACCTGCGCCCCCGTCCGTTTTGAGCTGGATACGCCCTTGCCTGTAAATATAATTTCTAGTTATCCCGTAATTTCTTTTCTACCAGTGGAAGTTTCGGCTTCGCAAATTATGGGAAAGGTCCCGGCCGAGTACCTGCTAGGGGTCCAGTGATTTCCAGTTTGAAACCTGTAAATTTAGCGCTATAATCGCAAAATATACCAATTCAAAGCGACCTCTATTCGAAAATAGCTGAATTTCGTGAATAAACATCGACGTCGGTCTATTACAGAGGTGGGCACGCATGAGGTTAATGAGAGCCGCATTCCGGTTTTTCATATATTATAAAGAGCCACACCATAGTTACATAGTATTAAATATACAAATTAAAATTTAATTTAGTTTAATTAATACGGTTACATATTCTACACAAGTCTTAAGTGCTATGTAAAGTACACATACATATAAGAAAATATAATTAAGAGAAAGAAAATACAAAATAATTATTGCAAAATTTAATAATAAAAAGGATAACATTTAACGAAGACCTTTGGTAAAATCTTTGAAATTTGGCGTAAAATTTGTTAAAACCGTCCGCAGCAATTCTGTGAGATGATTGGTCAACGATCAACGGTGAATGATATTTCGACTTCACGAACTTCATTGTGGAGTACAAAGATTCACAGCAATATGTTGTACCAAAAATTGAAATTAGACGGTAAGCAGCTTTCTTTAAGTGTGGATATTTTGATTCTAGCACGAGTTTCCAAAATTCAATTATAGAAGTAGATTTGTGCTGCATTTGCCTGATCCTCTTGCATCTCTAATAACTCCAATTCCCCACCTGTTTTTTTAACAAGTATTATGTATTTCAGAAATTAGAAATCCATCTTCAATAATATCACAAATAAATGGGTTCACAAAATATGCAAATGTAGATTTCAAACTCTTCAAATCTTCAAACCTATGGTTGAAATCTGCTTGCAATTCTTCCAATTTTTCTTTGTATTCGTCTAACTTTCCTTCTTCTCCAACGTGCGGAGTGGGTATACGGTTTGCGCAAACGATGGTGTATTTTACGCGATAAGAAACGAGACTAAACACACTCGACGCAACTACCTACGACTTGAACGCTTCACTTGGTCAATTTAACAAGATTCGTGAAAAAAGTTCTGCGATAATAAAAAAAGTTTTATATGCGTCGTTAGCAATAGTATCAACATGACAACCAAAATGAAGGTTGCAATCGTAGGTTACCCCAAGGTCTTTTATTTGGTTAACACGTGTTAAAATTTCTGAATTAAGCTCATATGCATATAAAATTGGCGATTTTGATTTAGAAAATGTTATACAAGAACATTTAGTAATATTAATTGGTTGCTTATTTAATACACTCCATTCTAGTATATTATTCAGATAATTTTGCAGATTATGACAGTCTTGAATAGAATGAATTGTAGAATAAATTTTTTGATCATCTGCGAAAAATAAAGAGTGTGAATGCGATAAGGTATCAACTAGATCATCAATAAGCATTACAAAGAACAAAGGACCTAGGTTAGATCCCTGGGGCACCCCTGAATTTGCTGTAAATTTTCCGCTAGTGTTACCATTAAATTTAACTACAAATTTCCGAGACTGCAAATATGATGCAAACAATTTTATGGTATTTAACGTGATGCCAAATTTTATAAGTTTATTAAGAAGTATATCGTGATCAACTTTATCAAAAGTTTTACTGAAATCCGTGTATATTACATCCATTTGTATTTTATTTTCTAATGACGAGTATATCTCATTGGTGAAGTTGATCTCTGAGGAACAAAGCCGTGTTGTGAATCAGATATGACGGGATAAATATGTTTTGATAATTGTTCATGTACTATCAGTTCGAATAATTTAGCTGGGGCAGATAGTATGGATATAGGGCGATAGTTTTTCACGTCAGATTTATTCCCTGACTTGTGCAAAGGGACCGTGAGCTATTCCTTCCAAAAATCAGGAAATTCTGAAGTCTTTATTGAGAGGTTAAAAATAAACACTAGAGGCCTTTCTAACCATTCAGCACACCCCTTGAGTATATAAGACGGTATCTGATCTACATCAGCTGCCATTTTTGGTTTTAATTTTTTTATATTTCTATAATAATCCGAACTAGAAATTTCTATAATACTGAATAAATTTTTAGTTTTGATAATATTATCGTTTTTGTTAGCAATATTGTTAATATTATATGAACTGGCTAGTTTGGAGTAAATTGATGAAAAATGACTACCGAAAGCTTCTACAGCTTCCTCGTTCGTTAGTGAGTTTCCATTCGATTCTATTACAGTTTCACAGGCTTTGTTCCTACGGGATTCAGATACATATCGCCAAAATTGATTTGGATCATTATTTATTGCATTTTCAGACGTATTTATATAGTTTCTAAACGCTGCACGTACTAGGTTTTTTAATTTACACCTAATTTCCGAATATATACGATAATGTTCTGCAGATAAGTGTTTACAGATACAGTGATTGTACTGCTTTTTTAGTTGTATGTACTGAATTATTTCGCTGCTAAACCATACTGGATATTTAGGTCTTTTTAACAAAGCTTTGGATACTTTTGAATCAAAAACTGAGTACATGATGGTATAAAAATTCTCGACAGCTTCATTAACAGTGTTAGCGTTTTAAGACAGCATTCCAATTTGTATCTCGTACACTTAAGTCATAGAAATTACACTTATTAAAATTATATCTATAGAATGGCCTAGTTCTAACTAATGTCTTTTGCTGCTTTTTATGTAGTTCAATACTTACGGCCGGTTTTATAATCATTTTTAAAGTAACTTTAAAAGTTAAAGTCGGCTTTAACGAAAATTTGTGTTCTATAATAATTTTTCAAGTTACTTTATCTTTAAAGTGGCTTTAACTTTAAAGCCACAAGTCGGATCGTTTAGCGATACTTTAAGCGAACTTTAGGCAAGATTCGGCGCGTAACCTCAAAAAAAGACTTGATTTTACTAATGATATTCTCCTCCTCAAGTTCAAGTTCTTCCGACGAAGAAGTAGTAGTTTTTAGAAGAAGAAAAGTGTATAAAGACTAGAGAAATTATATTGATATCCTTAATGACAGGTTTCTTTTGAAGAAACCAACGGTAGAAAAACTGTTTTACTTTTTGTATTTGTTGTACTAAATGCAATTCTTCTTCTGCTGTGAAGTTGCTCGAACGATTTCTCTTTTCATTTTCAGTCATTTTAACGGGTTGTTTTACAGTTATTAGTTATTATTAATAATCCTTGGCCTCTTTAACCTTGACAACATCCAAATGCTTTACAAAACTACAATCAGCTGTTTCCCGGTTACCGATCACTTCACAATGCGCATGCGCTATAATGCAAATTGGCATTTTAGGGATTGCCAACCTTTCCAATTCACACTTTAACTAAAGTTGTTGACTGATTTGATTATTAAACCCGTACACTTTAACTTGCCCTTAAAGCTACTTTTACGGTAAAGCTGCCTTTAACTAAAGCTACTTTAAGTGGTTTATTATAAAACCGGCCGTTAGTGTTGGGTGATGAGGATCTTCCACGGTTAATGGAAATTGCTCTTTAGATACTTTATAGAGATATGCATTTTCAGTAGACGTTAAAATCAAGTCTAGACATTTTCCGTTTTGATTAGTGATATTATTAATCTGTTGAAGATTATGTAATCGTATAAAATTAAATAGTTCCCTATGTCTAACATCCAGTACTGTTTGATTAGTTGAATGATCATGTATATTTTGCAGATTGAAATCGCCCATGATACATAATTGACGATTATCTAATTTTGAGTTTTCCTCCACGAATTCAAAAAATTTAGAATATGCTTCCACACTTGATCCCGGTGGCAGATACACTAAAGCTACTGAAAATACATTTTTGTGTAGTTTAATATCTAAACAAATTGCTTTGAAAAATTGATTTTTTATCTTACAAAAGTTTAGTATTTTATGCCTTACGTTAACAGCCAAAAGTACACCACCTCCTCTGGTTTTGCCAGTTAAGATACTGTTTCTGTCAGCACGGAACAATTTATATCTATTGGAATCAAAAACTTCTTCATTACGTATGTTATTATTCAACCATGTTTCAGTTAAGCAAATTACGTCATAATCCGTTTCCCATGAAGACAAGTAAAGCTGATTAAGTTTTCCCCTTAGACCTCTGCAATTCTGATAGTATAAATCCAACATTTGGTGTAACTGATATAAATGTGAAATAAAGTTTTAGTTTAAGCACCAACCTAGTAATGAAATTTAAATATTTAAATAAAATTCGAAACTTATAGCTACAGACACAAAATAAAAATGAATAAATAAAAATTTGTTCAACAAGCAGAAAATAAGTAGATTTGTTTAACGTAATGTGAGGCTGTAAATTAAATTAATTTAGGGAAGAAACAATACAAATTGATACAAATATAAAATAGATTTGTTTAACGTAATGTGAGGTTGTAAATTAAATTAATTTAGGGAAGAAACAATACAAATTGATACAAATGTAAAATAAAGTTTTAGTTTAACCCCCAACCTAGAAATGAAATTTAAATACTTAAATAAAATTCGATATATTGTATATATTGTAACAAGTTATGCAATGACATTATCGCTGCGTCAGCTGATTCCGAACGTACAAGTAAATTTGATGAGTCTAGAAAAATCCACACTAGACTGGAGTCAAAGGCCGCCGCAGGTATAAGAGCCGGACCGACAAAAACACAGGCAGTCTTGGACTGATAAGCGCGACGAGAATTGTGAATACGTATAAATAAATAACTGTTACAAATAAATTACTTTAGTGTTCGGTTTTAATATTAGTGTTCCGTTTAGTTTTACGTTAGTGTTTAATTGTTGTTCTTTATAATTATTTCGTACTTTAAGTTTGTTTAATAAATTAATTTACACCACGAACCGAGTTTATTTTAAATAAACGTCGTAAAAATGTTACAATATTGTTTTAGTAACTCATCAGCACCTCGTTTACGGGTGGTGGTAATTCATGTAATTTGCGCTTAGGCGCTTGATTTTGCATGTTGGCTTCATTGTCTGGGATTTTGTTAGTGTTCGTGGTGCTCTTTGCATGTGAATAAATATATAAATTGATGAATTGTACTGACAGGTAACATAAGGCTATTAATAGCTTAAGAGGTCAAACATTTGCACTGTGGTATCAGAGCACAGGCGTTGCATCCACACTGCTATTGACTTTTATCAGTTTTATCAGATTATTTGTGTGTAATGAAATTTTTCTACAATAATCCCTAGCGGAAAAACAAAAGACTTTAAAATTATTAGTTTCACATCTTCTAAACAAATCCTTATTGCTTAAAAATGCCTTTGAAATAAAATACCGTATTACATCGATTATAAGATGCACCCTTATTTTACTAAGCTAGCAGCTTCTCGGAGCATACCCTTTACCCTTGTAAGACACCATGGAATATAAGACATCAAACATTTTTTGGTCTAAATCATTTTATATAACTATTTTTTCTTTTGTTTATTCTGCTTAACTTGGAAAGTTGTATTTGACTCAGAATTTGAAACGTTTTAATAGAGAATGACAACAGAACAGAGACAACCTTATGAAGAAAAAGCAAAGAAACAAAAGCATGGTCAAAAGGTCATTAAGTATACAACAACAGGCCAAAATATTGCGCTTGTCCAAAAGAGGGAAAACGAGCGTGTCTTAAAAGAACAAAGAATGAAAGATAACATTGAAAACATGGTCCGCATTGCTGTAGAAACGGGACGTATCTGTGATGAAATGTTTTATTTCATCCACGTCAATCATTTCTGTTATTGTAATACTGATAGACGACATTATCCGGCTGAAATTGCTGTAGCAAGGTTTACTCTGCGTGAAGGTGTTACCTCAGATAACATTTTCCATATGATCGTCAAACCAGGTACAGTTTTACTTAGAGGTTAATATGTCGTGTGTAATTTATATTGATTTTAGGTTCTCTCCCTCTTGGTTACTCATTTCAAGCTAAGCAGACTTCGGAGGAGACCCATCAACTTCATGCTCCGATGGGAAGCGACGATGAAAATAACACCACTCAAGTGATGAATGGCTTTATGAAATTTATGACTGTAAATTTCATTCTGTTATTTTTTTATTTTCTGTCGTTATTTCCTTTCGTTTTAGGGATTAAACTCGAATGAATTTAGTATGCCGCCAGTTTATGCTGATGCGAAAAATCGACCAATTGTGGAAAATGTTTTGCAAAATTTTTGTCTTGATTTTGGTAAGTAGTAAAACAAAAATTATATCAATTTCGAAGTTAGGAATTGTTTAATTTAAAAGCAACAATGATAGAAGTCTAAAATTCACATTTATTTAAACAGGACACGATGAAGGTCTCTTTAAAGTTTACTCAATGGAGCATCTTTTGTATATTCTTCGTAATAGTGTCAGCGAGAAGCCTGTATGGCCCGTGGTGTCGATGAGCATTTTGGAACTTGAGAAAGATATTTACGATTTTTGTCGAGAGATTGCATGTGTAGTAAGTTTGTTTATCATATATTTTCAAAGTAAATTGCAAAAAATAAATACAATTTTATAAACAGTAAATAAATTTATACAAATATTTCACCGTAATTTAGTATCATGAAAACTCGGATGTTCCAAACCACTGCAGCAGGTCCCACGTAATTCGTTCAGCATACATTGTGTGCGATAATTGCTGTCGTGATGTAGGAATAGACCTTATACCCGGCCAGCACGTCCCTCGTCAAGCTAAGGTAGCAGGTTCAAGATCCCAAAGCAGAGCCAGTTCTGTATCATCCGTGGCGGTAAGATGTATAATTTTATTTTTAAACGGAATTTATAAATTTAATTAAATCAGAAACCGTCTCACCGACATCAACCATTTGCTCAAAGCGGTTACTTGTCTGTACAAGAATCTGAAATATCAGAAATGTCCGAAACAAGCACCGTTGTTGATCCGAATGATGTAGCTGCGCTTGGAGGTTATGAATCAGAATTTAGCCAAGTAAGTATTTTAACTTATTTTTATTTTTGTGAATATCAAAAAATTTCATATTTTTTTTAAAGACGGATGTAACGGAGGTAGATGACTGGATACAACCAAAACAGAAGCATAAGAAACAAAATAAGAAATTGGATTTATGCAGCGATAGTATGAACAGCAAACCTACGGATTTAAGTTTCCAGAGCGTTCCTGAAATGAGTGGTATGACTCAGGCGAATGTTCGTCGACCTGTAACTCTGTGTATGTATATTATTTAAATTAAGATTAAATACAATTTTAACACTTATATTTTCCATATTTTAAGCTGCTGCATTATCCCAAATGTCCATGTCCTCGAGTCCAGGCCCATCATCTGGTAAGTTATCACTTATCACCGTATTATTTACTATGATTTACATTATTGTGCGTGTATACTAGGATACTAGCACTGTGTTCTTCTTCTGGTTCTTACAATCCATAGGATTATGACCTCTTCCTTAGAAGATTTAAGTCAATTTATTGAGGTGGATTATTCCTCTATTCTTGTTTATGCTTACAACTTGTTACTTGCCTTGGATTTTTCCACAATCTTTAATTTGTTTTGTCCAGTCTTGTACTGCAAAATTTTTTAAATCCGCCATAACGCCATCCCACCTCTCTCTCTTGTCCTGACGGTTTTCATGTTATTTGTTTTAGCATCTTGTTATTTTTGCTTTTCATAATATGTCCAAACCATCTAATTCGTAAAGATTTTTACAAAGCATACTATGTTTTCACCTTCAATTTCTTGGTCGTTTCTTTGTTTGTCTTGCGTCTAACCTCTTCTTTGTTCTTAAGATTTTCCTTTTATACCTTCTTGGTTCTTCTTGTCTTTTTGTAAAAGTAATAGTTTCTGCTGCTTATGTGACAATCGGCCTAGTTAATGTCTTCTACATCCTGATCTTTGTTGTTTTTGTTATATTCTAACATCAACAGAGCGCAACGTTAGTCTGACTAACGCTAGTTACGCCAAAAACTTGCGCCTCTCTTGCACAGGTTTAAGTAAATGGCGTAAGCCTATTCATGAAGCGGGCGTAAGTCTGGCACAGCCATTTTGCTTAACGTCATATGTGACGTCACCGTTACCATAGTACTAACCAATCAGATTTGACCAAATATTTTAAAAATTATTTTAGTAGCCGTTACAGTTTTATACAAACCTTTTCTGTCGTTTTTAAGCTTTATTCATAAATGTTTTAATCATTTGGAGTTTAAATAACATATAAGTTCGCAATTATTTGTCATTTATAAATCAAGTGGAGGTTATGTAAAGGATAACAGTCTAATTCCAATATTGCAATATTGTTCAGCAATCAGTAGTATCTACAATAAATATTATGATGATTCCAAAATACATATTAATTATAATCAAGTTAATAAAGGTTAACGTACCTCAATAAACATGCATCGGGCACTGCTAGTTGGGGTTAGTTAATTGATATCGAAAGTAGTACTTCACCATTTGTAGAGTTACTATCATTAGTTGGTCAATCCTAGTTAGTATTACTTAATAAGAACATTATTCATGTTTACTTCTAAAACTGGTGTAGAATTCTTATGAATGCAAACAAAATGCTTCTTTAAAATATGTAGTTTCAGTAGTAATAGACCCAATAGAACATTTTTAGAGCAGGGAATAGGTATAAATTGTACTTGCTGTGTTATATGAACCTGTAAATATAGTTTTATTTAGTAAAATCACGTGCCGCAGCGTATAAAACCGAAATACCATCACGTAACCTACAAATTCGGGAGTAAATATACGTTAAATGTTATTTAATACTCACTTTTATAAGTTTTATATCATAAAAACCGTTTGTAACATCCAAAACTAATATTTATGGAAGTACTTTGCTTTAAATTCGTTTAAATGAGCAAAAATTGGTTCAGCTGTCAAGTTGCGCACTTTTTATATGCCGATCTTGGGGCGGGACTAACTTTTCGTCTAACCACTGGCTAAAAAAGTGTGCAACGGTTTCGTGAATAGGGTTACACAGGCGCAACTTCCGTTAGTCTGACTAATTATAAGTTAGACCCCATTGATGAATCGGGCTGTTACTGCTTAATAATGCCTTGTTTGCATAAAATGCCTTATTTTCTTTTTGTATTCTTTCCTTGACTTTTTTCTTTGTTTTGCCGTAATTGCTACTCCGAGATAGTTAAATCTAATTACACTTTCAAATTTATACTTTTGACTTGAAACCAATTCCCTCTTCATACTTCATGTATTTTGTTTTACTTTGATTTATGCATAAACCATGTCTTTGTGCTTCACTATCAATTTTGTTTATTTTTCTTCGTAGTTCTTCCTCTGATTTTGCTATAATTGTAAGGTCATCTACATATGCCAATACTTGTAAATCATTTAAAACTATATTGGGGGCTCTTTGGGCTTTGTTGGGCTACTAATACCCATTGCTCCCTATTCTTTGCCTTTTCCTACCATTCTCTGATGTTTAAGTGGTTTAGATTCTCCAGTACTTCTTTTTACCACTGTGTTTTGGGTCTTCCTCTCACTTCTGTGAACCATATTTGTGACGATATTTATTACCTCTTCATTCTTACTGAATGGCCTAACCATCTTATACGCTGCGCTTTCACTCTTCCCACTATAACTGTATCTTCCTAAAGTTCACTTATTTCTTTGTTCTTTCTTCTCACCCACCCTTCCTCAGTTCCTTTCCCCCCGTAGATCTTCCTTCATATTTTCCTTTCCTATACACCTAACATATCTCTTCCTTCAATATGCATTTAAATAATGTTAAAATAAGCAGTAAATATGCACATATAAGCACTAAATATGCACATATAAGCACAAATAAATATTTATATTCAACAATAAGCGTTTCTTATGCTTTGATAAAAAAATTACAATCTTTATTTACAGAGTGAAGGGTAGTAGATTTTTTAAATAAAAACAAATCAGAGTAATTCACTTATTTGTCCATGGCCGAGAAGCCCCTCCTGAATCCTGCTTGCTTCTCAGCTTGATTTTTATTTATTGTTTCAATAATTCTGTCTTTTATTATCGTTGAGATTTTATACATTGTCAGAAGAAGACTTATGCCTGTACTTATAGTCGACACTTCCCTCGATCTCATATTTAAGCCTTACTCAAGGTTGGTCACACCCTACCTTGAGACATGCTTGAAGCGCACTTCGCCGATTCGCTTTCGTTTGATTGTGTCATTGTCGAATATAATTTTTGCTTTAATTGGTCAATTCCTCTAAAAGCCATTACCTTCATCTTTGATATTTCTAGCTTATATCTTTTAGATGTTATATTTAGCTTGTGTATCGCGGCTTGTAAGTTGTCTTCAGTGTTTGCTATTAAGACCTGATCATCCGCAAATAACAGCGTGTTGATGGTTGGGTTGTTAATATGTCATTAATATTAATTTTTTTTGTAGGAAGTATGCCTAAAATAAGTAGAGGTCGTGGCCGTGGTATTGCCGCTAATTTTGGAAATAAAATGACCTAAAATTGATGTGAAGAAATTTCCATAAATGTGAAAATTTTAATGTAAACTCGTTTTTAGTTTAAACCGTTTGAGTTTTATATTCTTTGTACTTTTTTTTAATAACATTTCATTAACCAGTATTTTTAAGTAGAATTTTAGTTAATAAGAATAAGATTAAAATACACATTACCTGATGCCGTAACCGCATAAGGGGATTTGAGAAAGAAGAAAATTAAAATAAGCTTCTTAGTGTAAATCAGTTCATTAATTCGATAATAAGAAGAAATATGAAAACTTTTCTGTTTAAAAAATATTTTTTATCATTTACGATGTTTGCTTTTGTTTGTGTTTATGCGTTATGTAAGAGTAATTTCAAAGAGTGCGTACTTATTAATTTGCAATTGTAAATACATTTATTGTATTTTATTCGTAAATTTGAAATTAAATGTACCTTTAATTATAAATAAGAATCTTTTTGTGTTTTACGAATATTTTAAACATTGTTAAAATTTGTAAAAGGTTATAATTATTCAACATTGTTTAAAAAAATAATAGCACTTACGCTTAGTTACCTTTCACTTGTTGAATATAAAAAAACAGCTATTTTTTTAAATAAAATGTATTTGAATTGAACGAACAAATTGTGTATTTATTTAATTCTTATTATTAAGCTATGAAACGTAGTAAGCTCTACATTTAAGAAAAACGGTTCTTTAAATATGTAAAACCGTGGGTGAATTACAAGCATCTGGATGAATCTGCGTTATAAGTGCACAAACCACACCACGGAAGTTTGTTTGGCTATCATCTTGTGCCTTTTGATGAAATTGCTGTAAAAATAACGTTATTAGAACCGAGTAGGTAACATACTGTGTGTTATTAAAAAACTTACCCCATTGTAAAGGATAGTAGGTACAAATTTTGGAGCAATTTGAGAGGTTACGTCTTCTGCTTGTAGTTGTAAAGCTGTCCCTAATGTAGAATCATGACACTGGGTTACATATTCCCAATTTATGCCTACGTTTGCGGCACACTAAAAATTAATTGTTTATCGTCAGTTATTTAATGATGTTTTTTTTTTCTTTTTTTTTTTCTTTTTTTTTTAAAGTCAAGTTAGACGTCAAAACGTGCGATGACGAGCTTATCTCACTAAAAATTTCCACACAGTGAATGTGTAGCAGTAATTAAAGTAAGACTGGGAAAAGAAATAAGAAGTAATGCGAAACAAATACAAATTAAAAGGTTCCAAAACATACAATACAAATTAAAAGGTTCCAAAACATACATTGATAACCAGAGCGCGGAAAAGTATGCACTATAAAATCGAGAAATATGCATTTTATATGCGGTTAAAATTAAGCAAAATATGCAATTATAGACAAATATATGCTGTCACTACCTAAAAATTGACACTATACAGGGTGTTATTTAATGTCATGCAGATATTTCAGGGGGTGATAGTACTCAACAAAATAAGAAAAAAATGTTAATATACATATGATCAAAAACGTGCCATTTTCGATATACAGGGTGGCGAAGTTTCAATTTTTTTTTATATTTTGCGTTTTGAGATAATTATTTGAAATTTAGTATAGCTACTTTCTTTTAGAATCTCTACAGTAAAATGTCAAAATCATCAGTTGCAGTATACAGGGTGCTACAAAAAAAAAACAAAAAAAAATATTTTCACTACACTTTGTTTGTGTTGATCGCTATTTTTTCAAATAACCCGAAAACGGCGACAGATACGGGAATAATGAAAAAAACAAAAAGCTGGAGAAAAGAACAGGGAATTCAATTAAGATATAAAAATTTATATAGGGTGCTCCAAAAAAATGTCCAGGCAGGTAAAATGGTCGGTAACACAAAGAAATGTAACACCCTGTATATTGCAACTGATGATTTTGACATTTTATTGTAGACATTCGAAAAGATAGTAGCTATACAAAATTTTAAATAATTATCTCAAAACATTCGGGAGAAAAACGCAAAATACGAAAAACAATTTGAAACTTCGCAACCCTGTGTATCGAAAATGGCGCGTTTTTAATCATGTGTATATTAACATTTTTTTCTTATTTTGCCGAGTTATGTGTTTAGGTGAATATTGCAATTATAAAATATTGTGGAAAATATCGCAATTACAAAAACAAATTCCGTACATTTCGTTACCGTAAATACCGTAACGTTCATTCCGACAAAATGTCGTTCTTAAAACAATTGATTTACCGCCAAAGTTGACGTTTACCTAACCTCAAAGATTATTTCAAAATAAACTTTAGTGTTTTGTAATTAAAAACAGTTAAACTAATTAAACTATTATCATTATGTGTTTAGGTGAGTATTATAATTATAAAATACCGTGGAAAAAAGTATTGTAATTGTTGTGCCCTTATTCACTTACCCGTCCTTCAACGTTTGGGCAGTTTATACCTACTTACTACAAAAACTAGCCTTTAACTTGGTTTGAATTTAGAAATCAAAGAGATTATAACTAAATTATTAAGCCTTTATAGTTTTTTTTAATGTGATATAACAACGTAAGCTCATAGCCTGCGCTTTGCTCCTTTATTAATACCGTAACTTACATGGTCTGTGATTCACCAATTAATCAAAATATAGATTACTTTATTCCTTGCCCAGACTTTAAGATATTATACCTATTATGTGTAAGCAGTGTATAACTAAATTTTAAACGTATTTATTGGATGTACTTACGGACTGTCCAAGTTCTTGACTGTTCTTCACATTTTTCTTAAATATGTTCATAAAACAGTGTACATATTCGACTTGTGCTTGTTGATCATCAAGGGCATTAAGAACACATGATTGTATTTTGTTTCCAAGACATTCTTTTGGTCCGTGTTGACAAACAAACTTTGCCCCATTTTCTAAACTCTGTAATAATCGGCGTTATTTATTTTTGTTAAGTTATAAGTATATGTATTTTACTTACGGCACTCTTTCCAAAAGGTACGAATTTTATGTTAATGTAGGGTGCTAATTCGTTCCATGACGGATACAATTGTTCCTTGATGAATTTTATGCTATCGGGACATAACGATTCGTATAAAACGTGAACGTTTAACTGAAACAAAACTGATTGACCATTGTGTTTTACCACTTACTGTGAAGGATAGCTTTGTGGTTTAATTACGATGTTTGAGGAAATAATTTAACACCAAGAATGAGGAAATACAAACACTTTCCCTTTTAGATTACGTAACTTTCAATCAACCTTTTTAATCTTACCTTTTGACCAGAGTTTGTATATTTACAAAATAACATAAATGTTATTAAAACCAATTTTAGTTTAAGCATCTTAAAAAAATTCTGAAATCTCAAATACCTATAACAAAACTAATAAGGAAATGAGCACGTCTTAAGGTTTTTTAGAGGCCGCCCTACTTTCACTTATGCATGCTAAATTGGTTTGTTCTTACTGATCTTAGTAACCGACTTTCTCATTTAATTTGCATATATGTAATTATTTTCAGAAGCACCGGAAAATTTTGATTTTCCATTTATTCCGTATCCCATTCAATATGATTTTATGAAGAACTTATATGAAGCAATCGAAAATAGGAAGCTTGGTATATTTGAAAGTCCAACAGGCACTGTAAGTTATTAATATGTAAAATTATGTTTATTAATTTTATTTAATTAAGAAAACTATTAATAGTTGACGTTTGTAACTTTACCAACTGCCGACTTGACATTTTAATTAATTTGTATGTTGTTATAGAATGTAGAAAATGCTCGTATAAAATCGAACATTCTGTAAAATTTTAGGGAAAATCATTGAGCATCGTATGTGGGGCTCTGAGGTGGCTTAAAGATTACAACGAAAATGAACGTAACAAACTCGAACAAGAAATACAGGAATTGGAGAGTGAAAAAGTTAAATTAGATGCTGATTCAAGTGATTGGCTTAATTCACAATGGCAACAAATTGAAATTACTCAAAAACTAAATCAGTTAAAACTCCAGCAAAATAAAATAAACGAATACGATAATAAAATTCAAAAATTAAGCAAGAAGAAATCCAAGTTTAAGAAAACCTTTTCGATACCCAACACCAATGCGTTTGACAAGCAGAAAAATGAAGAAAGCACAGAAGAAAATTTGGAGGAGACAGAAGAGGAAATGTTACTTGAAGATGCAATTCCTGAAAACGATGAAGAATCGTCCGATGACGAGGATGGGAAATATGAACCCATCAAAGTAAGGTAAACCAAAATTATTGTAAGTGCAACGTTTAATACCTTTATAATATTTTAGATATTGATTTGTAGCAGAACTCATTCGCAGTTGTCCCAACTTGTAGGAGAGATTATTAAATCACCTTTTGGTAAAGAAACGAGAACAGTTTCGTTAGCTTCACGGCAGAGCTACTGTGTGAATCCAGCCGTTTCCAAACTTAAGAACATGTCTCTTATAAATGAAAAGTATGCGTAAAAGTATTAATTATCTTTGGTAGTGATTTATAAATTGGTTATTACTAGAGATGGGCAAAATTAATTTCGCAGTTGCTAATTTATTTTTAATCAGTGTTAGTGAGTGTTTTTAAAATGAGCACCACAAGTGGTATTAAAAATAATTTGGAATGTTCTTACTGCTATAGACGATGTTTATGTAAACTGCAATCTTTACTTCATATAAAATGTTAATATCTAATCTAAAAAGGCATATGGACCATAAACAGCCTACCATTTTTATAAACAGCAAGATGTCTAAATCCCTTAAATGTAGTTTTAAGTGATGAAACACAAAGTGGATTCCTTAAAGGCGCCATCACACGGCGTGTGGAGCGACGCGCCTGGCTTGTGGCGTGTGGAGCGACGCGCCTGGCTTGTGGCGTGTGGAGTGACGTGCCAATGCGCGCATGGAACGATCGCGATCTCACGGCCCTTGGATTGACAAGTTTGGCCAAGCGCGGAATTTAATTTTCAATTCTTTTGAAAACCCAGTCGTCGAGAACGGATTATTGGTTACGCAGTAGCTTGTTACATTATATTAAGCAGTGATGATTTGTTATTACAAATACTAAAGGTGCGTTGGATTCGCATCCAGGCATCATGCACGACATTTTTATCTTTGTGACCCTCTTGCTTGGGGTTCTAGATTATTGGTTCTTGTTCGTACAAGGTTAAAAATTCAGATATTAAATCGTTTGACCACGACATGTTGCTTGTTGAAAAGCTAAATGACCACTGAATTTAATATTTAACGGCCGAAGATCTTGCGCCGTGTGACTGTGTACCCGAGTTGCCCCACGTGGCGCGTTTTCTTTGAAGTGTGCGAAATTTACCGCCAATCGACGGGAACCAAACGCCGCATCAAGTTCGTCGCATCAGCCCATTCTCACGATCCGTGGAGTGTCAAGTCACACGCCAGGCGCGTCGATCCACACGCCGTGTAATGGCGCCTTTACACTATAAGTTCTAACATCTTTTGTTTTGTTTTTGTTTTTTATCATATTTATTTAACACGTGGTAGAGGACACTCTCATGCTGTTACTATGAAGCTCATAAAAAACTTGCTCAATGCTGCCTGTATTCTCTATGTAGATAATTTTTATATGAGTATTCCTTTAGCAAATGAATTACTGAGCAACAAGACTTTCTTATGTCGAACTTTAGGAAGTAATAGCAAAGGAATTGCTAGAGAAATAACCAAGTGGAAGGGAAAGTGTGGAGATTCAATGTCTACGGAAAATGATAATGGAATCAAGATTCTGAAACGATGCTAACAACGTATGACAAACATACCTGCAGTAATATGGAAACCAGTAAAAAAACTAAGAAAGGTGAATTGATAAACAAACCAAATGTTATAATAAGCTACAACCAGGCTAAGAAGGGAGTCGATATGGCTTCCTACTATTTATCGTTGCATAAGACTATAAAATGGTACAAAAATACAGCAATGGAAGTTCTATTTGGGACCATACTCATAAGTATTTGGGTACTGCAAACTAATTTTCAAAAAATAATCCAGTGTACTTTGATTTTCGTCAAAGTATAATTTAAAAACTTCTAAAACAAGAAGCACCGTCGTCAATCCGTAAGGTATCTTCAGTCAGAGTACATAATTTGCGAAAATTCGAAGGTTCTGCAAGAAACAACAGAAAAAAATGCAGGGTGTGTTATAGAAAAATTATTGAAGAACATGGCTAAAAAGAAGCAGACTGAAAGGTAAAGAAAGTAATGACTTTCTGTGAAAATTGTGAAAATTAGCCCCCCTCTTTGTTTAGATTGTTTTAATGTTTTTCATTCGAAATAAAAGTTCAACTGTTTTGCATCCAGGTACTTCTCTCAAAAATATAATTATATAAATATAAAATACATCTATATGGATAAGGAATAAGTTAGTCACAGTAAAGAAAAACATAAACCACCATTTATAACCGGGGTAAATATTTAACCTGTAAAAGTTTTGCTTCCCTAATTATTTTATACCAAAACTGTAAGTCCTTTCATTGTAGAGAAAAAAATACTGTATCTATTGATGCTATTTTGTAGTGTTTTTGATTTTTCCGTAATTGAAAAACTGTTGAAATTATTAATTCTTACATTTTGACAAAAATCAATGATGCCTTGGAATTACAGAAACAAAAAACAATTGTTCTTTAACTGTCAGTTTAGCTTGTCAATCAGTTACAGTTGCTAAAATTGTTACATAAAATATGTAATTTTATTTCATGTTGAGTTTGTTTCATAAAACAATTTTTCTTCCTGTTGAATTTGCTGAATAATAGTACCAAGGTCGAAAAGTAAACTGTAAAATTTATGAAGCGTGAAACTGCAACAGCAAGATTGCGTCCGATTTAAAACTGTGATTGCAATCATTACTATTTTCCTATATTTCCTGTAAAATTATAATCTACTATTTCACAGCCCATCTCTAGTTTTACATTGTCCTAATTCCACACGTTTTATCTTATTATTACTAAGTATCATTTATATTTGTTTTATTAAATAGATGTTTGGATATGCAAAACAAATCAAATAAAACAACGAAAACAGATCAGGAAGGTAAAGTTATTAAACGTCAGAAGGGATCATCCTGTCAATGTCCGTATAACAAACAGCAAAACATCGAAGATTTGCGCGATATATCCTTGTTAGAAATACAAGATGTAGAGGATCTGGTTACAAAAGCGAGGCAGCTGAAGGCTTGTCCTTACTATGCTAGTCGCAAAGCCGCTGAAGATGCACAAATCGTACTTGTTCCGTACAATACTCTTCTTCATAAAAGAACCAGAGAAGCAAGCGGTATTTTAATTAATTTTACGTGCGTCCAAAAAAATTAATCGTACTTTATAGGTATTAAACTGAAAAATAATGTGGTAATAATAGACGAAGCTCACAATTTATTAGAAGCACTCGCTCAAATGTATAGTGCTGAAATTAATTGCTTACAGTTGGAGGAAGCACAACAGCGATTACGTAGTTATAAACAGAAATATTCGACACGTTTTTCTGCACATAATTTGCTTTGTATCAATCAATTGTTGTTTATTATTACAAGATTGTTGCATGTATTCGGTAAGTTTCATTTTTCTTTAAATATTTTCTGTTGAGGCTATTTCTGTTTGTCGTAGACGGTGAAGAAAAATCAACGGAAACCAAATCGGCAATACATACAGTTCAGAGTTTTGTTTTGGCTGCGGAAATTGATAATTACAATATGTATAAATTAATTAAATTTTGCCGTGTTAGTCGAATTGCTCAAAAGGTAAAATTATTGATTTTTTTAAATGAAAAATTAATGATTCCGTTCGCAGATTCATAGTTTTTCCAATCGATTTCCATTAGAACTGCAGGTTGTAGAAAAAAAAACTGAAAAATCTGCGCGCGCAGGAATTCAACAATTTCTTTCCAGTATTGAAAATAAAAAAATGGTGGAAGCTACACCTCCAACGCCAACCAATGAAAATATCAGAAAACCAACGTTTGGCAATCCCTTTTTAGCCTTTATATCGTTCTTGGAAGCTCTAACTTATTCCTACGACGATGGTCGCATTATCATCCACAAAAACGCAGAGCGTTCGCTGTGTAAACTACAGTTTTTACTGTTAAATCCTGCCGTACAGTTTAAGGAAATCATACAGGATGCTCGATCGGTACGTTTGTTCTATTTTAAAGTTCGTTTTTAGTTAAATTAATTTTATAGGTGATTGTTGCTGGAGGTACTATGAAGCCGATATCGGAATTTAGAGAACGGTTATTTATAAGCGCTGGGGCAATGGAAGACAAAATCATGGAGTTCTCTTGTGACCATATTATACCTCCACAAAATATTTTACCACTCATAATTACCAACGGTTTTAATCAAGAAAAATTGTTGTTTAATTTTGAGAATCGACTGAATATGGTATGAAATCTGTTCATAATTTTGTTTTATTACCATGAATAAAAATTCCCATTTCAGGGTTCAAGTCTTAAACAAATTCTTCAAGAAGTTTGTAAAAAAGTCAAAGGTGGAATCGTTGTATTCTTCCCGTCTTACAAGTACGAAGCATGGGTTTGGCAACAATTGCAACATACAAAGTTTGGTAGATCGGTATTTAGAGAACCTCAAGATGCAAGTTCGGTAGATTCCGTGCTTGACTCGTATGCTGCCGCTATTCGTAAACCTAACAGTGTTGGTGCTATGCTTTTCAGTGTTGTAGGTCAGTTTTTAATATTAATTAATTTGATAGTGTAATGTTTTTATTGCAATGTAGGGGGAAAATTAAGTGAAGGGCTGAATTTCAGTGACGATCTTGGAAGATGTGTTGTAGTCGTCGGACTTCCGTATGCTAATGTTAATTCTCCGGAACTGAAGGAAAAGATGACTTATTTAGATAGTCATGAAGTGAGTTATTCGTGATTTAATATCTAACAAAATTGTTGCTACAAATCCTTGCGGTGTACGAAGTGTTTATAAAATATTTCTTAGCATAGCAAGCGAGTGCCGGCTTCACAATTGGAATGTCACAGGTTCGAACTCAACTATGGCCAGATTTCAGTCTGCAGCACAGTTGGTGCTCGAACCTGTTGGATTAAGTAATAATTAAAGCCATTTTATTGGTTGTTACAAACTATAATGCTTAGTAAATATTAACATTAACTCGACACTGTAATACACAGTGTGTGGGTGATAGATTAAAGAAATATTAACGTAAATATTTTATTAATAGACTAAAGGTGCCGGCCAAAAATTCTACGAAGCTTTGTGCATGAAATCAGTAAATCAATGCATTGGAAGGGCCGTTCGGCACAAAAACGATTATGCATGTGTTTTATTACTTGATCTGCGATACGATAGAATTGGGACAAAGAACTCTCTACCAAATTGGATCAAACGTTCGCTTGATACTTGCAGCTTTAATCAAGCATTAACAAAAATCGAAGGAGTAAGTTATTTAAATTCTGTTAATTGTTATTAATTATAATTTTTTACAGTTCTTTGAAGAGAGGAAGCGAGACAACAAATGTTCGTAAAATATATTTTTAAATTGCTTGTACTTCGCTGAAGATAAAAACCAATGGAACGGAACGACTGAGTAAATGTATGATATTTATTGTTCTAATAAATCCGAATATTTTTATGTGTTTGTATTTTTGAATAATGATGATCCTTATAGTTTATATTATTAGCGCCAGTTTAGCTTTGGTTAAACAAATGTGCTTGAAACTGGTGCTTCAGTTTTATTATTATCTGTATTCTTTAGTTCAACTGTTTCTTCCACCCAACAATTATTGCGTTGTTGGTCTAGAAGTCCTTTTATTTTTTCGATTCCGTTTCCTTTTATTTATTTTTATTGAGTTTCTAGAATATTTATTGTGACAATCTAAATCTTATCAATCTTATAAAAATCATTTTTTGTGCAACCGGACGCGAAGTGGTCATTTCGCATACGCAATACAGGATACGATTTCGCGGCCTGTATTGCGTTACTAAGGGTAACGGCCGCGAAACGCGTTTTATTTATGTTGTTTCCATAGAAACATTGTGACGTGAAAGCCGACTCTATTTACATTCATTTATGATAAAAATTTGTAATTATGTATTTTTTACAGCTGCACAAAAAATATTGTGTATACTTCGTCCACGAAATTCTTTAGCGCCCTTGAGATTGTCCTGCCTCGGCCGCAAGCGGCCTCGGCGACAATTTTTCTCTCGGTACGCTAAAATGGAATTTCGCGGCCTTAGTATACAAATAACTATTGTCTCATTAGCCTAACCTCCTTCTTGAAGGTGCTGGAATGGCTAT
Source organism: Melanotus villosus (assembly GCA_963082815.1). Taxonomy (NCBI): domain Eukaryota; kingdom Metazoa; phylum Arthropoda; class Insecta; order Coleoptera; family Elateridae; genus Melanotus; species Melanotus villosus. Next base: position 9,171,096 of record OY720421.1, on the reverse strand, counting down.
GCGACAGGTACATTCGAGAAAGCACATTGGTAACCCAACTATTGCATCCAAACCAACATGCTTACACTATAGGGAGATCAACAAAATCCGCATGAGTTGGATCAAAAGATCGCTAAACAGCAGAATGTCTACCCTAGGGGTATTCATAGACATAGAAGGTGCTTTCGATAAGACGACTTTTCACAGTATAGATAAAGCTCTAGAAGATCAAGGTGTTAATACCACCATCAAAAGGTGAATTGCACAGTACTTTGAGAAACCGGTGATTAGAGGCTGTCTACAAGATGACGTTTTGTCGCTTCTACTGTGGAACATGGTGGTAAATAGCCCCCTAAGCCACCTCAATGAAGCTAGCTACTGCTACATAGATTACACAGTAGACATATCCAACCTTCTGAATGGCAAGTTTGAAACCATACATTGCAATCTAATGCATACGGCACTCAAACTGACAAAGAAGAAGGAGCACTGACCACTCTCTGTCGATAAATCCATTGAAAACAGAGATGGTTTTGTTCACACAGCAAAGAAAAATAGGTGTCCTAAGAGCATCATCACTTTTTCAAACCTTACTGACCTTCTCAAATAAAGTCAAATACTTAGGAGTTACCCTCGATAAAAACTGAACTGGAGAAAACAGCTTCAGCTCAAAAGGGAGAAAACATGTGTTGTCTTTTGGTCCTACCCCAAAGGCTGTCATGTAGTTGTACACTGCTGTGATTCAACCAATGTTCTGTTATGGTGCTATAGTCTGGTGGCCCAGAGTCAGACAGGCCACCACTAGCTGCATTCATACGTGTGCAATGATATCAACACCACCTGCTGTCCTTGGCCTCCCCCCATTGGACCTGTACGTGGAGGAGGTGGCCTTAAGGGCAGCTCTAAGACTAAAGATAAAAGGGACATGGAAGGGTAGAGGTAGACATTTACACATTCTAGAAGAGGCTGTCCAAGGGATACCTCTTCTGGGAGCTTAAGTAGACTCCATCCAATCCACTTTTATCTTTGGGAAACAATACAGCGTCTTCATCAACGCTGAAAATACTTCCCAACCTGATATATCTATTGTTATGGTTGCAGTCTTTTAAATTAATTTCTTTTTATCAATAAAAGAAGCTCCATACAATTTTTTTAGACTCTCTACTTAATATTTTTTTAAATTTTAAATTAATAATGAAATTTTGACATCTCAGGGTCGTTAAAGGATTCGATTTTGAATTTTGAAAAAAAAAATGAGTAATATAATAAATTTCAATCAACTTTTAAAATGCAAGATTTATTACAACAACTTATTTCTAACTTAAAATTAACACAAATCTAAAACTAAAAAAAAACACTCACTCACAACAACCAATCCCCGAATTTGAAAAATCCCACCAAAATAGAGTTCCTTGTCCAATTTATTATTATATGTTCCAAATATTCTTTTAATTAAATTTGATTATCTAATTTCCAATTATAAAATTTTATCCAATAAATCCAAATCAATATTTTCCGTTTATCCCAGCTTGTAATTATTCTTTATTAACTAGTATTAAAGTTTCCGTTGATATTATTTTAATATTATACGTTTTCAAAGGAAAACTTTAAAACACGTCTTTCTTCAATAATTCAGTTTTAACAACTCGACGGTTCCACGACAAAACGACGTAAGCGCCAAAAATTTAAAAAATGAGTTTTTGGTATCGCTGTAAAGCTCTAATTGAACACTATCACTTAAGACTTCGCTGTAAGCGCCAGAACGTGAATTTAAAGAGTTATTCTCATTTAAATATGCGTAAGCGACATTCGGATCTTTTAGACCTGTTCAATTCTTGACGCAAGCGCCAATTTAGCATTGGTTTCCCATAAGCAGTGTGGTGTGAGGTTCTTTTGCTTTAGAATGACTCAGGAAAGATATACATATTGTAAATATGTGTTAATATTCGAATATATTGCTTGAACTGCATTAAAATGTTTGAAATGTTAATTATTAGAAGATAATCACCTCGAAAAAGTTAAAAATATAACGATGTCGCTTAAGTCAATTTGTCTAATTTTTACAAGATGGCGTAAGCGCCAGACGCTATAGTATTTTACTAGCAAACTTTACATGCATTTTTTGTTGTGATATCTACTTAATTTGCGACAATGCTTTATGCTAATCATAAAATGGTCTAAAACAATAATTTAAAAAATATTTTTACAATATTCGAGTTTGTCCTCGTTGTGGAATTGTACTACAAAATTGGTTTCATTTTGGAGCTTACGTCTTTATACAACTTTAGTGTATTTGCTTCCATTCTCATTCTTTGTAAATTTTCAGAATAGTCGTAAAAGACATGTCATCGAGATCAAAACGCATTTTGGAGTTCACGTTAAGTAAAAGTGGAAAATCTGATTACTTTAATTGGAATATAGTATATTATTATATGAGCGATTATGACAGCCATTATTCACGAAGATGACGTTTGAGCCCACGAGCCGTTAGGCGAGTGGCACAAATCATCTGAGCGAATAATGGCCATAATCGCGAATGTAATACGATACTTTTTCTACACCTATTAAACAAATATATTAGACTCAAATTAGTCAAATTTGTTAACTTTGTAAACAAGCAATATGACAACACACTTGGGCGTGTCGATTGTCAGCCGCAGAAGGAGTTGATCACGGGCGATTTAAAATATGATTGGATTAGCGAAATATTGATTTTTGGATTTGTATTTGTGATTGGCCGAAATCATAATTCACTGCAGTGAATTATGAATCCATAATTCACTGCAGTGAATTATAGGTACTATTTTTCACAAAAAAAATGCTAATAATTGCAATATAATTAAATAGGTGTAGAAAAAAACTTTTGTACATCAAATTACAAAAATATATGCCAGGACTTAGTTAATAAAGCGCCTTATCATATTGAGTACCTACCTGACACTAAAATGTAATAATAAAGTACCTGATGTTCTCAATGAGACTAATGTGGAAGACTTAATATAAATGATATCAACTAAAGACTCTTAATTTGTAGGTTTAAAAAATATTAAATATAGGTATATATTTTTTATTAAATCCAAAATGTAGAACTGAGGATATGTTTTAAGTTCTGTTATTATTTTTCTTATGTTCCTTTTTGTATACTAATTTAAGAATTAAATTTTTGTTTTGTTTTACTTCATTTTTGTGGTTTAAATTACTAAAATTTGGATCTGCAAATACCTTCAATATAAAATATTTTTTAAGAATAAGCGCCACTTTCAATTTTAACACCAATTGTTATCGAAAGGCGTAATCGCCGCGTAAGCACCAAAATTAAACTAAAATGAAAAACCTTTTTGGTGTAAACGACATTCAAATTTGGCGTAAGTGCCATTGAAACATCAACAAATGACTTAACCGCCAAAAATTGTCGTTTTTTATTTATATTTTCCAAATTACTAATACATTAATGATAATTTCTTCAGAATAGATGAAGCAGGAGATTTGCCATTTAACTGTAACATTGAGTTACATCTATACATTAAATTAGAAGAACCAGATAGTTTTTTGCATTTTCTGTAAAACTAAATAAAAGTCGGTTACGTCGTTCTGTCGTGGAGGCGTCGAACTGTTGTTATTCGTTCTTCAATTTTTATCTCCTTCCCTAGTTATTCCCCAATATCTCCCATTCCTTGAATTTTTTAATAACATTCATTCTTTCACATACATGCATATAAAATATAACTATGACTACTATTTACAATAATTAACACTAAATAACAACAAATAACAATATTTACAACAAATAACAATAAATACTTAAATTAATCTTAACTTATTTACATAATTAATCTTTTAAAACTTGCATCCTAAAAGTATACTCCAAATTTGTATTTTTAAATAAATATAAATTTTCCAAAAGGTTAATATCACTTCACTATATATCTACACCGATGGGCCTAGAAATATGGAGAGGTGACAGGTGTAGGGGGTATACTCAGAAGGCCTGAGGCTTCAACAAAGTACTGCTTTAGGTAAACACGCTACCATATTTCAAGCAGAAGTCACAGGCGCCATGCAGGGTGCAAGCATAGTTCTGGATTGGGGAATACAAAACTAAATGGTAAGAATAACTAGTGATAGTAGAGCCGCTTTATTGGTGTTAAACAACCACAAGGTAGTATCAGATGTGGTACTACAATGCCATGAAATCCTAGAACTAGCAGCTGAGAATAATGCCCTAAAACTCGTATTGGTAAAAGGTCACTACGGAATTCACGGGAATGAGCAGGCCGATATCTTAGCTAAGCAGGGGATCTGAGCCGGCTGTTTCTCTTTCATTGACCTCTCTTGGTACCATGATAAAACAAGAAATCCATAACCGCCACTGGGTTAGATGGATAAATATAAACAAATGTCGTCATGCAAGGGCAATTATTTCAATCCCTTCGCAGAAATTAGCTAGGTATTGTAACCAATTATCACGGAAAAAACTGCAACTCCTTGTCGGCATATATTCCGGACATTGTAAATTAAACAAACATGTACATAATGGAACTCACGGAACTGGTAGACATTCCCATGTATTCAGTGCCGTATCCAGGCAATTTTGCGCCCTGGGCAAGCTTGATATTCCTTGCGCCCTCCGTCGCCCCGGATCTTAATTATTTATTATCCAAAAACCGCAATGTCAGCGAACAACGCCAGTAAACCCGAAACCTTTACTTTGTGCTCAGTTTGAGTCTTTTAGTAGTAGAGGAAAGAGTCTGAATTTGCGCCCCCTCTGAGTTTGCGCCCTGGGCAGGTGCCCCTATGGCCCTGCCCTAGATACGGCACTGCATGTATTAAGGGTGTAATACTGAGGACGAAACTGCTGAACATTTCCTGTGTGAATGTCCAGTTCTGACTCCGATAAAAGGAACCATGCTGGAGAACTTCTGGTTTGACTTGGTCAGAATTCACAGCATACCTTCTGCAGACATCTTCAGGTACACCGAAAGGGTAGGTTGGCTTGGGTGATGCAGGCAGGCAGGGTGCTGTAAGGGAGGTAGCACAATCGGCCTGATTTGTGGCCTAAGTGCATGTAAACTTGGTTTACCCTCCACATCGAATCCAGAATACATCCGAAGTTGATTGACAATCTGGAATAATAGTGCCTTTAATTAAGAAAGTCGATACAAACGAGTGCAAGAACCACAGAGGAATCACGTTACTGAGGGTACCGGGCAAAATATACTATGCAACTGAAGCAGGTCCGCTTATACAGGAATACTGCGTCAATTTTCGTATGTTTGCATACGAGCCGTTGCCATGGCAACGGCAAGCTTGCAAATTAATTTGTACGGAGAAGTGAAACAGATTCAAGATCTCCTTCAGTCGCAACCTGTCTTTTGGTTTCGGTGTTAGATACAGTGGCCCCCATTCGTATTCGTACAGCGTGGTTTAAATGCAAATTAAAATACATAGGTAGGTCTCACATTAGTAATAGATGAGGCAATAAAGAAAAGTAAGAAACAAGCTGAAGCAGACAAGGTAGGAAACCGGAGAATGGAAATGATTGAAGTGACGGAACTGCTATACGCTGATGATATGGTGATCTTCGGTAGAATGGAAGAAGAATTACAGCACAACGTAAAGATATTATAACGCAGAGCTGAAGAAAAAGAATATGAAAATCAACACAGGAAAAAAAAAAGAAAACATGATAATGAGCACAAAACCAAAGACACGGTATTATCGTATTATCGTAGAAGGAAAGAAATTAGAGCAAGTGGATTTCTATAAATATTTGGGAGTATGCATAAGCAGCAATGGTAAATTAGATCTTGAAATAAAAGAAAGAGTGGGGGCTACTGTTCTATCGTTTAACGCGATTAAATACATCCAAATTGACATATATGTGAGTCGTGGACAACACCGAAAGATCATAAGAGCAAAATCAGAAGCACAGAGATGAGATTCCTTAGAAAAATAGAAAATAAAATGCTTAGAAAAAAAATACGGAATGAAGTATTTAAGGAGGTTTGAAAAACTAAACCGGTGGAAACGATAGTGTAAGAGAAACAGTTGGGTTCGTTGGATAATGAAAGAACGGCAAAAAAGGTGTACGAAGCAAGAAATCCACGGAAAGGCAAGAAAGACAGGCCAAGAAGAAGCTGGAGGAAAGAGGTGAGAGTAGATGATACGAGTGTTAAATTTGAGCAACATTATTTTTTTAAGGCATCGAGTGCTTGCTATGGTCAGCTGATGGCCTTCATAACTAATTGGATTCAAACCCAACTTCTTGAAATGAGAGGAATATTCTGGACCAACTTATTTTTAAATAATTTCTTATTGTATTGCATAATTAAACAATAATTATGATAGATAAAATACATTCATAAAATTAGAACAACTAAATACGTTACGCAGTAAATTGGAGCTTTCAGTTATTTCAAAAAAAAACCCCAAAAGAGCGTTTCAGTAGTGGACTTTCAGCCGTGTACAGCATACGCAAGTAAGTAATAAATATTACACTAAAGTTTTGCATAAAATCATACTTTATAGAGTCATATATCTTCCTAAATACTCGCTATCTCGCCCTTATTTTCCATTTAAGTCCGTATTCTTTGGTATAAAGTTGGGCGACTGGCTGCGTGCCAACCCCAAAGTAAAGTCACGTTTAATATCTCAGTCCGTAGGTAATATTTTGTGGCGATTCGTATGAATTCCGCTCGTAAATTTTGCAGATTTTGCTCGAATTTTAAACAGCGATGTATCATTTTTACATTTTTCTTTATGTATTGGTTTTTAGAACGTTGTGATAGTAGATATTCGGAAATAATTCTTTTTGAAGAATACATTTTATTGGAAGGCGATAATTTATGAATTTCACATTCTGAACTTTGTGATTTTCAAATAACATGAGGAATTAGAATATTATTTGTTGCAACTATGAACTTAAATTAACTATTTATTTCAACTGTCTTAACTTAAATTGTTATGTTATTGTTATGGATATAAAGAACGACGTATCGTAAAAGTTATTGATTTACATATTTTCTATTTCATAATTTTTTTTAAATTTCATTTGCGGCAGCGATAGAAAGTAGTTATTTTCTTAGCAAGGTTGGGAACATGCTGATTACCATGCAAGTGTAAAATGCAAAAATGTCCCAGTCAGAAGAACATTTTTAGCAGTTGTGGTTATACTCGTATATAAAAAAGTAAATATGAATTTTGTGTAATTTTATTTGCACTAATTTGAATTTTAGTTTTATTTTATATTAAAAATAAAATGGCCACGTAAACCGTAAAAATTATATACACAGCACTACGGCCCTTGCAGAACCTTGGCTTCTTCAACAACTTCCTTCCATCCCTGTCTATCCTACGCTCTGTTCGTCCAGTTATGCACCCGTAATGCTCTCAGATCACTGGTAACGTTATCACGCTGAACCAGGGGAAGACCCTCAGTCTTCCCCTGGTTCAGCGTCTATCTGAAATTGATGTGAAAATATTTCTGGCTACTCTCGTGGTAGGCATTCACCATATATGGCCCAACCATTACATTCTCTGCCTGTTAATCCACCCCACCTGGTTTAGATCTTGGAGAAGCTGCCTTAATTCATGGTTCATCCTTGGTCGCCATCAATTCTTATTTTGGTCATATTGTATAGGCCCAAAGATTTTCCTCAATACCCTTCTCTCAAAACAATTCAGAAAATCTTCATTATTTTGTGAAAATCTCTATGACTCACATCTATAGCTAACTACTGTAGTTTAATGTTGTCTCTAAGTATTCGTTAATTCTGCTCTAAAGATTTTACCCTCTACCTCAATTGCTTCGTATTCCCTTTGAGGACCTCCACGCCTTGTAGTAAGGATTTCATCCTTATTTTCGTTAACAGTGAACAATAAGACAATTTTCAGTTCTGGCTTGTTATCTTTTTTTAGTTGCCTTTTTACATTCTTAATCACACCACAGTACTTATAATTCTTTGTTTTTCTATTGTGCTTTCTGCGGCTTCTACGATAATTTGTTTTATGGAGCTCCACTCCTTCCAGTGAAGTTTCGTTCTTTTCATGTATTTAAATCTTAATATTTTCTTGGTACTTTGATAAGTACAATCCGCCCCTCTTTTACTTCTTACGTCCAATAGGCTGGTAGCATGTCTTGCAGCAATTAATATAAGATCAAACATGGCATGTGGTAATTCCATCAGGAGATGTCTAGGTACCCTTGTGTATGCCTTTGTGTGGCAAGAAGGTTCCTTCAACTCGTAGTTCATTGGCGGTCTCAAAGTCTACCATTCGTAACTCATTATCATTTGTTTCTTTATGTAAGTTATGTTTACCAATTGTGGGTTGCAGAAAATCCTCCTTCGTACCTTCGCATTAAAATCGCCCAGTATGATCTTCATACAAAATGTACCTTTTAGTTGTTGATATTTGTTTTTTATTAGTTGTTTCAATATTTATCATTTTCTCTAATAAAGTGTTATTCACTGGGAAGGACGTTTCACATTCGTGTTTACCTATTCTGTCTACGCTGTGTATGTGTTTTTGTTTTGAATATGTTTTTCCTGTCCATCTTACCTTTTTTAGAGTTGGTATTTCTATTTTGTTTTTGGAAATTTCTTCGTATCAGTTCAAATAGGGCAACGGATCTGTATAGGCATGATCGTATTTTCCAATCCTTCGTCCGTTGCTGGGGTCGATTTCGTTTAGTCCGTCCATCCATCCGAGGATGCTGTCTAGTTTTCGTAATATTTGATGTCTTTTTACGGCATGCGGTTATTTATTTATCAGATGCAAAACGCTTTTCCCTGAGATGCTTTCTTAAGTTTTTGAATAGAAAGAAGTCTGACGGAGCTAGACCAGGACTGTAAGGCGAATATCTTAAATCTATGAACCGACAGTCATTGATTACTTGCTGCACTTTGTTTGCGTTATGAACCCAACTGTCGTGCAGCAACAAGTTCTTTTGCGAATAAGAATGTGGGTGCTTTTTCTCCAGAGCAGTTTTCCAATTTTTAATTGTGTTTCCATAGGCCTCTGCATTTATGGTAGACCCCCTCGGCATACATGCAATAAGCAAGACTCCTTCAGCATTCCAGAAAGCCGTTGCCGTGGGCTTTTTCCAGAAAATTGTGTTTTTTTTTTGTGGTGAAGAGCCCACTGCATGGATTCCTGATTAGTCTCCCAAGTCTCATTCCTGGTGATAATTCGAGAAAAAAGATTTCTGTCCCTCTCCAAACTGGCCAAATTTTCTTGAGAAGTATCTTTTCTCAACAGTTTTTGCTCAGGTATAAGCAATCTGGAAGCAAACTTGGTAGGAGATTACCAAGTGGGATTTATGAGAGGAAAATTAACAACCAACAAAATATCAGCCCTTAGACAACTCGTAGAAAAGACGTACCACATTTTTGATTTTCGAGCAGCCTACGACTCTATCAACAGGAGGAAACTATACGAAGCCATACGTATGGCCCTGAAACCTGAATGCTTACAAAGAAGAATGAGGCAGCGCTTTGAGAGAAAGGTTCTACGAAACAACCTTTGAGGTGTCAACAAAAATGGAGGTACAACTTCGAGCTGTACAAAAGTTACCAAAGACCAGATATTGTAAAATCTATAAAAATCAGACGATTTAGATGGCTGGGCCATGTGATGCGGATGAGTGCAAACGACCCCACAAGGAAGGCCCTACTAGAGAAACCAGTAGGGAAACGCAGACAAGGGCGACCAAGGACCACGTATCTGGACAACATTGAGTGAAACCTTAGAGTGATCGGTGCCAGAGGCCAAGGCCAAGGCTCACCCAGAGCTGTAGTGCCATAGTGATCATCATGATGATGTAAGGAATCTGAGAATCCACCGTGCAGACCCCTTCTTCATGCCCAAATCGTCATGCAAAATTTTCAGGACACTTGTTTCGGATATACCGACTTGATTGGAAATAACAGAGGTCTTTAAATGCTAATCTTGAAGTACCAAACTTTCCGCTTTTGGCACCATCTCTTCAGTTCAAGCTTCTACGGGTCGTTCGGACTTTGGGTCATCGTTAACTGATTCTCTACCCCATCGAAAGAGTTTGGACCAAAATGTAACTGGAAAATAAGATGGTGCATTTTCCCCATCCACAGCAACCATTCTTTCATGAATATTTTTTGGGTCATTGCCTTCTTTTGTTCTGAACTTATGACCCTGCGATGTTCCACCTTAATTTTACTCATTTTATCAAGAAGTAAACTTTCTCAAATCTCTATGAACCGCACCAATTAAACACAACATAGCACATGTACTTCTAAATGTCACAGCTATTTTTTAATAATTGGTTTGACGTCGCTTTTTTATTTCCTGGTTAGGTAGATAACGTAAAAATACGCCCTCACAGTACAACCGAAGAATACCTAATAACGCACAGGTGAGTTCGCACTTTTAAAATTCTGTTTTTATCTTAATTATAGGAATACCTACTATTTATATTTTAAATAAGCAAACAAATTATATTTTTTAAATTATAGTGTGTTGTCTATTTACCGAATTTCAGGTTCGGAGTTTTAAAATGGAGAGCGCCCGCCTGTTCTTAAGGGTGGGTTTTAGTTAATAGCTATTAAGATAACAAGTGTTTTATAGAAGGTTTAAAAATCGAGGTCGTAGTTCAAATCCGAGCGAATGAAGTGAGCCGAGGATTTGATAGACCGAGATTTTTAAACTATAAAACACGAGTTGTCTTCAAGATTTTTTCTAACGCTAATATGAGGCATTTTCTTTCACTAATATATTATTAGAAATTTTAATAAATTACTATGCGAGACGCGTCAGTATACACAAAATGCGAAGATTGCTAGGCAACGACGTATTTAAAGGCCTATAAAATACGTTGTCATTGACGACGTATTTTATAGAGAAAGCGTATTTTAAAGGAAACATAACAAGTGAGCTCTTATGCACCATAGAAACAGTATAAGATATTAGTGTTAGAAAAAATATTTTTCGTTTTTAAGTATTTTGGGTTGCCTGACTTAAAACCAGCCAAGAAAGGATTGGATCTTCTAGTATTGCTTCTACCAGCTTCTACCTAACAAAACTTCAAAATTCAGTATAAGTATTTGCGAATACCGATTTTTAATCTCTTAAACCTCTTTGTAAACATTGACAGTGACATTGACAGAGTCGGTGAATGTTGGGTTGCCTACCTTTAATCAGTTTTTAAAAATTTATACGCAATTTTTTCTAAAGTTAAATAAAGATCACGCCAAAATTATACAAATTTGCAAAAGGGTCGATACATGCATAGGAAGGTAATATTGAAACCTACCCCGCTACATGCGAAAATCAATACATTGTTGATCGATGTCTTGTGCAAGTCCCTTTTCGTAAGTTTTTCATAATAGGCCATAATTTAATTACTATATTAAAATTGGTCGTTCTGACCTTGTAGCGTACCCTTAAGGGGGGGTTTTAGTAGCATGTTTACGCGCTGAAAATTGTGTAATTTTAAAATAACGGTACGGTTAAATAATGACAGTTGAAAAGAAGGACGAGTATGAATTAAAATTTTTAGACCTTTCCTTCATACGCTACAAGGCCAGAACGACCAATTTTAATATAGTAATTAAATTATGGCCTATTATGAAAAACTTACGAAAAGGGACTTGCACAAGACATCGATCAACAATGTATTGATTTTCGCATGTAGCGGTGTAGGTTTCAATATTACCTTCCCATGCATGTATCGACCCTTTTGCAAATTTGTATAATTTTGGCGTGATCTTTATTTAACTTTAGAAAAAATTGCGTATAAATTTTTAAAAAATGATTAAAGATAGGCAACCCAACATTCACCGACTCTGTCAATGTCACTGTCAATGTTTACAAAGAGCTTTAAGAGATAAAAAATCGGTATTCGCAAATACTTATACTGAATTTTGAAGTTTTGTTAGGTAGAAGCCGGTAGAAGCAATACTAGAAGATCCAATCCTTTCTTGGCTGGTTTTAAGTCAGGCAACCCAAAATACTTAAAAACGAAAAATATTTTAACTAAAACCCACCCTTTAGCCTGAAATTAGTTTATTCTTCCTTTTTGTATTGATGGAATCCAGATTTTTAAAAGTATTCCCAAAGACTGGTTGGTTTATGTTTGTTGTTTTCCGATTTCGATTTGTCAAATTTAAAATGTTTGATTCTTCCTGTAAGTTATGCTATATCGCGTTGTATACAAGGTTGCCTATCTACCCGTACTTGGGGAAACTTTTATTTTATACATCACCAACTAACGTTAATTTACAACTTGCTTAATAATTAAATATTTCCTTTTTATTTTTAAAAGGCATAAATACGACGGACCAGTTTTTAAAAAATTATTTTAGTAAGTATGCCACAAAATATTAAAAAATTCAAAAATCGATTAGTCTTAATAAAAGCGTTTTTAACAAACTATGTTTTTAAATCACTTCGAAAGTTAATTTGTTTAAACAAGCTATAAAGAAGATCAATTTACCCGTGCAATTTGGAATTAATTTTTCAACAAACGTTTTAACGAACTATCTCTTTGTTAATTTGCTAAGCGATTGTGTATTCTCATTTTTGAATCAGTTTTGGTAGGCGTAGCAGGTCGAGCATTTTTACCCCATTTTCCGCAAGAAAGGGTCGAAGCTTGATTGCAAATTAAAGCATCAAATTAGACAATTCAGTTAGCATATAATTAACTTATTTTCTCAATTTCGTACCTTCTGAATTTTTGTTTGAAAGCATTTTACTAACATTTTGTTATATTGAGTATGATTTTTGTGCGTCTAAAAATTGTCCTTTGCGATATAAGGTTTTTGTAAAATATGGGAATGGAAAAGTTATATGTTAAATGAATTTTTGTTTATAGTTCACTTACATTTTAAATTAGTTATTCAAGGTAGATTTCGTTCATGTGCTAGAAAAAGGTAATACTGCAGAGTATAATTCACCGTATGAAAGTAAATTATTATTATTATTATTATTATAAATTAAAAATTAATTAGTTTTTTTAAGCTAAATTAATTACAAAAATTCTGTAAATACAGTGAGAGGAAGTAGAAATTTAAACCATGTTACCGCCGTATAGGCACCTCGAACAGTTGGCAATATTTTGAAGTGTGTGTAAAAAACAAAGACTTATAAATGTTATTGCCATTGGCATAACATCACAGGTTTCTTTATCTAGACTAAAAAATTAATATACAAGAAACTTTGTGGTAGTCCTCCATACTTCTTCTTCTTAGTAGGTCTTGGGGTTTATAGGCTTATTAAACGTTTCATTGAATTATAGCAAAAGCGGAGTCTTAGCTTTTTATAAGAAATACAATTAAATAAATCATGTTTGTACTCTATTTTGGGTATTTCGCCACCAATTCTTGAAAATAAGAAGCTAACAGGTAGAAACTATCAAAACACTTTTAAGTTTGCGAGACAAGTTTTCAAACAAATTAAAAGGTTTTCAGGATTGACAATTTAAAAATTCAGTAAATAATCAGATAGGCTGGTTACACTAAAACTAAGGCAAAATTACGATTTCAATAGATACCTATTCAAGATATAAAAAACGGTGTTAAAATGCGACAGAAAAAAAAGATTTTCTGTTACAGCAGTTATTTTTAAGCGTAATGTGTGTTGCCTATTCTGACCATTTTAAGCTTTATTGAGAGATAAAACTGAAATATCAAGGAGGAAATAAAACTAAAAAAGTGGAAATATCTGTCCACAAAAACAAATGAAGATTATAGTGATTAATAGAAACAAAGAAGAAAGGTGAAAGAAGTGGTGGTGTCGGAAAGAAACTATTTAAAATGCTAGGAGGTCTTAGGAAGGAAAAAGGGCCAGATATACATTGGATTAAGGACAGTAACGGTAAATTGTTAAAGAGTAAAGAGGAGATAAAAGAAAGATGGAAAGAGCATTTTTGTGAAGTGCTAGAGAATACAGATGAACGTGTAACAAGAAAAATACAAATTGAATATGAAGCACAAGTGGGTAAGAGCATCGGAATTTGTAAAGAGGAAATCACAAAAGAAGAGTTGAAAGAAGCACTGAAGATGTTAAAAAATGGAAAGGCGGCTGGAGCAGATGGAGGAAATGTTAAAGAAGCGTTAAAGAACAGCGATTATAATCCCCTTACATAAACGCAAGAACAAAGTGGCTTGCGAAAATTACAGGGGTATTTCATTATTAAACGTAGCAAGTAAAGTTTACGAAAAGATCTTGGAAAGGAGGCTTAGGAAATTAATAGAACCAATGCTGGATGACTCACAAGCTGGTTTTAGAGAAGGAAGAAACGAGCAGGAATGGATATTTGCAGTTTGGAAAATTACCGAAAAAATAATTAAAAAGGAAGAGAATAATGCGCCATAATTAGACAGAAAACCTTTGACTCAGTAAACAGAAACGAAATATGGGAAATTTTAAAGAAGAGAGAAATATACCACTAGATTTGATTGAAGCAGCGCAGAGTATTTTTAGAAGAACAAAAAAATGTGGTAAGAATACAATACCATAACACAAGCGAATTTGTAACAAAAAAGGGTGTCAGACAGCATACTGAGCCCACTTCTGTTTATAATAGTTATGGATGCAGTAACGGAAGCCATGAAGACAAGAACGAAAGGCGTAGGATATAGAAAATTGAAACCAATCATGGTAAAAGAGCTTATGTACTGCGAAAAGTATTGAAGAAAATCTAAGCGTATAGAAAAATGAATTGGAAAAATATGATATGAAGATTAACATATATGGTAATTGGTAGAAAAGAGCGAAAATACAGCAAATAAGGAACATAAAGTACTTAGGCTCGATGGTAGAAAAAGAGGTAAAGTTGGTTATAGAGATAAATAGTAGAATAAGCAGTGCCAACAAGATCTACTTTGCACTCCTAAAGCCACTCATAAGTAAGAGAAAAGTCAGTAGGAAAACAAAGGCAAAGGTCTACAATACAGTAGTCGTACCAATCGTGATTTATGGCGCAGAGTCGTGGAATGTAATAGAAATACATAAAAGCATGCGAAATTAAGTTTTTGATGAGAATATTGGGGGTTTCCAAAATGGATCGAATAACAAATGAAAGAATTAGAGAAACACTGGAAGTAGAAGCACTAGAAATCTTAATAGAAAAGAGACAGTTAAGTTGGTGGGGATATATGGTCAGAATGTCGAAATCAAGTATTGTAAAGAAAATATGGGAATCTAAAGGAAAAAAAAGAAGAAAAAACTGGGATGACCTGATGTTAAAGGTAGTTAGTGGAAAGAAATAGCAAGTGGACCAATGCAATCAAGGTAGCAAACGACCTAGGTAGTCACTAACAATTTTTTCTGTGAACGAAGTAAGCCTATATGCAATGATTTTTGCCAAGATCGTATATGCAATGTAGAAGTGAAATGCCTCGGTCGTTCTGACAATCTGTTATATCTCCTTTTTTGTGGATTGGTTGTATAATGGCGATACTTCACTGTTTTAACATTTCTTCCTTTTACCATATTTTTTTCAGCAGTTTGTGTATTTCAATCCACAGTTCTTCTCCACCGTCTCCTGCCGTGGTCAGGTCTTTACCTGGTGCTTTATTGGTTTTGAGTTCCATAACGGCTGTTCCTACCTCATCATAGCTTGGCTCCTCTATTTGTATATCTTGTTCACCAGTTTCAGTCCTATTCTCATTGATATTTTCATTTTATGGGGGGTTTAGTAGCTGCTGGAAGGTTTTTAAAATATCCTCTTTATTTCCTGTTAAAGCTCCATCTCTTTTCCGGCAACAAGTTGTTCTTGGTTGGTATCCTTTCTTTATTTTTCCTGTTTTTTGATACATTGATCATCTTTGAATAGGCGTTCGATTTCCTCTGTGTTTTGTTTCTGTTCTAGTCTCTTCTTTTTTTTACATTCCATGTTTGCTTTCCTTCGCTTTTCCTTGTATTCATTTATATTTCCTCGTGTTGGCCTATTCAACATATTTTGTGATACTTTGTTTAAATCTAAAAAACTTGTTTACAAAATATTTTGTAATTCTTTACGGTTTAAAAATATTTAAAGTGCTCCGGTAATTTTGAATAACCCTGTATTTAGAAAAATATTAGCTCAGTATGAATTAAAAGCAATTCACCAAAGATGTCAATACTTACAAAATTAATTTTTAAAACTCATA
Organism: Melanotus villosus; assembly: GCA_963082815.1. Classification (NCBI taxonomy): domain Eukaryota; kingdom Metazoa; phylum Arthropoda; class Insecta; order Coleoptera; family Elateridae; genus Melanotus; species Melanotus villosus. The sequence goes on along the minus strand of OY720421.1, from coordinate 9,154,990 downwards.
AAGGTGTCGAAGTACTATCGAAATACTGAGTTTTATGTAATATTTAGTCAAGTATTTCGTATTTATCAGTTTTTAAAAATGGAAACTTTTCTATTTCTTTTTCATAAAATTAAAAATCGAACTACATCCAATACATTTCCGAAATATGAATAATTTTTTAAGAAAACCCTTTATTTTCGGGTTACAACTAATTATTTTAGTTAGTCAAAACTCTCCTAAACTTCAAATTAAGAATATTTCGCCGCATACAGGGCAGTTTATTATTTTAATTAATTATTTAACAAAAATAATAAAATGACAAACAAATAATGTGCCCTACTATATCTCGAGACAGTAATGAAACTTTTCACCAAGGTTTGTATACTATTTTATTTTCAACCATACATATAAATTAATTTGAATCATTTATAATAAGTAATAATTAACATTTTGAACAAACAAGCTGTCATTTCATGACAGTATTCGCGTTAACATACTGCTGAAACAAAAATAAAATTAATAAATTATATTGTTTTGCCTTACGAAGGCAAGGGAAGCAGCGCTTCCATCGCTTCCATGGACCGCACGCCACTGGCTGGCGGCAAAAGATTTTTCTGATAGCCTCGCCCCTTGTCTTTATTTGGCACTTCATGTCAGTGTATAAGTTTCTTACCGCATTTATGAACGTTGTCTGTATTTTTTCAGTTTGCATTGTTTTCCACATTTTTTTCAGGGGAACGCTGTCATATGCTTTATGTATATCTATGACCAGTAGTGTGAAGGTGTTATCTGCACAAGACCTACCCGCTCGGGACCCACTCTGATCTTCATCTTCTTTTAAGTTTTCTTCTATGCATACACTCTTCGAATTGAATTCAGTACTGTAATGGCTCTGTAGTTTGAGCATTCTTCTTTACTTCCCCTCTTATGAAGGTTTGTCACATAACCCGTCTTCCAGTCCTGCGGGTATGAACAATTTTTCGTTCTTAAATCTTTTAATAGACTCCCTTACTTCTTCCGGCGTAATGATGTAACTTTGTTCCTGAGATACAGTATTTGTAATTTCGTCTTCATTTTCGAGTAGGTTTTCTAGATCTTCCTTAAACAGTTTATTATAGGATTCAATCAACTTTTTTTCTGCTATAGATTCAATTTTTACTTTATTTCTTTCATTTCTTCTCAAATTCTTAATGAATTTCCACGACTCTTTACTCTTGGCACCTCCCATGTATCTATCTATCTATCGCCTGACATTTCTTTTCCCAATTTTCATTATTTTTTTACGTATTTACTTTTTCGAGTCTCGGCTAATTCTTAGGTATGATTTTCTATTCTCAATATCCTTAGTGTTTAACCATTTTTGGTAGGCTTGCTTTTTTTATTAGTCGTTCTGCTTCTTCGTTCCACCACCATGGTTTTGATCTTACATTTATCCTTTTCTTTGCACCTAAGCTCTCGCAGGCGGCTTTATGTATATCTACTTTTATTTGATTATACTATAATTTCCTTGAGCATTCACTTTCTAAGTTGCTCATTTTATATAAAAATTTGGTTGAATCGTCATTGAAGCTCTCCAGATTATATTCCGGAAAAGTTATGTCTTTTCCTTCTTCTTTAGATTCTGAATAGTGTGGTATAGCAATATGTACGCAGGGCAATAAAAATTTTAAATTCTTATTTTATGAAAATAAAATGTTTGCTTTTGTGTGAATTTCTTCGTAAATTAGAAATACAATTACGATAATATAAGAAGATAGCGAGTGTAAAAGGAAATTTAAAACCGAATAAGTATTAAATGGTAAACATATTGTAAATCCAAGGGGGAAAATTACTCATGAGATTTGTCCCTTGTTAGAATAACGATTTGACAACCGCACTATGGGTCTCGAGAGACATTGCCGTTCACTAATGCGATAATAAACACCGATAACAGTTGATCGGATAACGGAGATAAATGGGATGCGATATGATTTGCTCCTCGCCGGACTTTGATAAGTCAACCCCTCTGACAATGGACCGTCACTGTCTCTGACATGTTCATTACACATACTGATGTGCATAAATACGACTCGAATTACTTATCGTGTTTTACTGACAAACTCTGATGAGTTTTTAAAAACGGAATTAGTAATTTACATGTGTATATTACCTAAACAACGCATAAAAATCCTTCCACCTTTCGCTTTACATTAATTTGGCACGAACGAGGAATATCGTGGCCTGATTTCGTAGAAAAAAATTCAACGTGTAGGTTGGGGAGGTTTTCTTGTAAAAAACGGAAGTTCTGCTTCTAACTGTTCGGACATAGAAACTCGGACTTTGCGAAATGCAAGTACCCGTAAAATCGGGAAGAATGGGGATGATTTAAACGCGACGTCCGGAAATTTAGAGAAGAAAGCGCATGAATACTTCAATTTTAAAAACCATCTGCATGTTAGGACTGACAACTACGTCCCATTTAATTTCCACTGTGTAAATGTTAATTTAAAACCTAACGCCTTACAAAAGTACGATTTAAAATTTATTTCAACAAGGCTTTATTTAGCCTTTCGGAGTCTGAAAACATCACACTTATAGGAAATTATATTGTTTTCAAGAGAATCCGTGGCGTAAAATAATAAACATTTACTTAAAAGCTCATCTTAACGATTTGTATTAAATTACAATTTTAATAACCATACTGTATTCATCGAGCCCTGACTGTAAATTATACAGCCCAAAACAATTACGTATTTCCCAGGCATGTAAAAGTGTAAAGTAATTTTACCAACACTGAATTATGCACTGCCAAATCTGATAAATACCTACTTGACCTATGAAAATGTTGCATAAAAGCTGGTTCTTTAATCTAATTTTATTATAAATTTGCATTAGCGAGCTAGTTAGTGATGAAATATGCTGTATGGGTTGCAGGTTTCATTGTCAGAACTCGGTAAATACAGTATGGTAAATAATACAATACTGTATTTTCACAGAGTTCTGACAGTAAATTATGCAACTTGTAAATGTTACATAAAATTGAACAATTTGGTTCTCCGATCTAATTTTATTAGTTCTAGTTCTAGCCACTGAAGAAATATGCTATATGAGTTGCAGGTTTTACTGTCAGAACTCGGTGAATCAAATATATAATTTAGAATCTGGTTTATAAACTGAAAAGAAATTTTTAAAGATTAAATTATCGACGATTTCCTTCGTTGGGGAGTTTGATGTGTAGAAACACGTTGTCCCTGCAGCAATTTGAACCATTGATTTCTACGTGGTTGTGCGTTGTATATAGGGTGTAAACCTTGCAAACGGTAACAAACTCACCCCCTTTTCGTATTATTTTTTAGAGTTAAAAAATGTAACTTGCAGGGCTGAATATACATATAGGAGAAATTCTGTTTTTTGAGCTGCAAAATATTTTTTTGTTTTCAAAAATAATATTCAAATACTGTTTTTTCTTGGGGTTTAATGGGCATTATTAAATTAAAACAAAAACTAGGTTTTTACAAATTCCACAGTATCAAAAGTCCAAAAATTTGTTCAGTATTTTTTTGTAAAGTTATATTTTTGAGCTGCAAAACCAAATACGTACATTCACTTGCAATTTTTTAAGAGATTTGCCTTTAACAAGATTTGACTCTTGAACTTGAAATGATTTTCTTGTAGTCTCTTTACACAACAAGAAATTGCTTTGAAGAGGATTATAATACCAAAATATCGTTATTTTTCCCGTTGCCTTGTGGTATACAACATTCTGTGCTCATATTTTATTTTTGTTCTGTTTTTTTTTCAATTTTAGAAAAAGTAATTTTTGAAAATATCCCACTGACTAAAATACCATTATGAAAATCATATTGTAAAAGTAAATATTTGAATGTGGAACAATTACTAGAGGAAATCACCGAAAATTTGAACGACGAGGGGTTAGAAATAAACAACAACAAATGTGAAGCCATGATAAGACAATCAGCTAGTACTACATAACCGAGATGCAATGGAGAAAAAGAATGAAGTATCTAGGAGCATAAGCTGCTCACCCTATACTACCAACACTACATCAGTATAAACTGCCTCTGATAATAACAGTAATTGGAACAACAGCCTTGCATAGACTAGAAACCAGTGCAATCATAAGATGGGAAAATAACTAAAAATTAACTGCAGTACGGCTAAAATGCTGGACACACACATTAAGATGACAAGAAGATCACATAATGAACAAGACATAATATAATCTACCAATAGATATAAAAAAGATGGGAACGCCGTGCTACATGTGGAGCAACATTGGAACAGGAAATATAGCGAATAGGTGTATACCACAATAAGCTTGGGCAGAATGGGAAAGAAACAAAATTACAATGACGAGGAAAATAAACCGCATATATGACTGAATCGAAGAATCGGATAGCAAGAAAATAGAAGTAGAGGAAGAAGATATAAATAACGAAGAATAATGCAGAAGAATAGTGAAGAACCAAATTAAGTAGGCTACATTAGCATGAAGTAACATGTAACATGGCAGGTATCTCTGTGTTCATGGCCGGTATCTCTGTGTTAAGGCGTATCATATTGTAACGTAGTGGTTGTTACCAAAAATTTTAAAAGTTAGTACAAATAAGTTAATTAAATTTAATGATATTACTGATAATTCTTATTAAGTACCAACGTGGTGGTGAATTTAACCAACTATCTTAACGTACATTGTCCAAACTTTAACTAAGTTTCACAAGATATTATTTAGAGTTAAAGTAAAAGGTAAGCACTTAAACAACGTTAGGTATAAGTTCCAAAACACCCAAGTTAATAAAATGAAGCAAACGGTTCAGTCAGAACTATAAGCAAGTTTTACTATGAATTGAATTAAATGAAGTTAAATACAGAAAAATAATCTTACATCAAAAGCATAGGAAACATCACTAATACGAAGGACCTGACTTCTTAAGCACAGGATTGTTCCACGATTACACCAACTATAAAGAGCTCTGCTGAGCAATTCCTTATGTAAGAAGTTAGCTCCCACGTGCACGTGTCTTAGAACAAAGGCATGCACTTCCCGTGCTGATGCTATATGCCATGAACGTGCTGAGCTGTGCATTTTAAAGAATGCTAGTTTAGAGTTCCCACACACTACACGTGCATCTGGCATGCCTTTATTCCTGTCAGTGTAGTAACCCTAGATAACACGTCATATCAACGCGCGTGGCGATGCATTCCCTAAGCTCTCTTCATTACAATATAATAGACCTAGGAAATTAGTTGCGGTAATAAAATTTATTGCCAGCATAAGATCATAAAACATGCTTAACCATCACAGCCACATATCCAATTTCAATTGAATATGTTGACTTACTAACTACCTTACACTGTAGAAGCGGTGTCTAGCGGCTGCCGCCACAGGTATGTTAACGTTGTACAATGCTCCAAATTCCCACGTATCATAAAAAATCCCTTCACACCTTATTGGCATGGGGTGGACCAGGCGTAATTCAGGATTGATCCAAGGTGATCTGCTCCATGTCAAGTGATGATGCTTTTATGTTCTTTTATACTGACTAATTGCCTGTTTCACCGATATAGTATTCTCCGCATTAACAGGGAATACTACATACAGATGTTAGTTTAGTTCAACAAAAATAATCAATTAATCAATTTATCATTTTTTCTAAAATCAGAGCAAATGACATTCTGAAAATAAAAAAAAACATTTTTCATTGGTTTAACCCGATTTTGAGTTTGTCTGTCTCTAATAACTAAATTTATTTAACGACCAAACAGTTGCATATTAACGTGGTGCAAAACTATATTACGAAAGATTTGCGTTATCCACATGTTGGTCGAAATATAGAACGCGATGTCGAGCGTTGATCATAAATATGAAGCGACATATCGGGCGGCGGTTTTCCTGCAAACAGACCGAGCAGGAAGCCACGCTAACAAATGGCTTTGTGACATCATATTTACACCCTCTGCAACAAAAATAATATATGTCCGTTCGAATCATTGAACACGACGGCGATGTCCCGCAGCGAACTTGCGAAAAATAACTATACAGTGTCATGTGGATTCCCCTACACATAATAACAAATAATAATATAACAGTTCATAAATCTCGTTCGCACAAAACCAAGGACAGTGAGTAAAAAGATCGGCTTAATTTTCGAAATAGCTATAAATTAAAGAAGAACCTCTCGTTCTCTTCGTTCTATTATATTTTTCGCCGATAGACTGCTAAGACGTGTACTAAAAAATTTGTGTAAAATAATTTAAATTATTTTACATTAAAAAATACACTTATTTTGACCAACAAAAATATTGTTCTTCGACTATTTGTTATTGCTTTATAAAACACTTTGGCTTAAAATCGCCTGGTAAATGCCCAAAAAATTAATCTTCCCCTATCTTTGACATACAGAGTGTTTCTTTAGTACGGTACAGGACTTCAGAGGTGAAATCTTGTGAAAATACATAGAAAACATGTTCAAAATTGCCTTTTTTGGAACTGCAGGGACTTAAACACTGTATTTTTTGTTCTTCGATGAACTGCATCTTTCCTACAATTCTTTAGGAGGATTTGTTTCGTTTTAAAAATTCGTAAGTGTATAATAACACATTTTTATCATATACTAACTGCTTTGATTTAGTAAGTTAATTTTTAATTCAAATTTCTGTTTATTGCGTTATATGACCATCTTTGGATTAATATTCTTTTCGTAAAGCGGAGTTTTTTTTAAGTATAAATAAAATGATTTTGCTTCGAACTTGCTTTTCCGAGTGATAATTTTGGTTTTCATTTTCAATTTTTAGCTCATAAAGAAAACTGACGCGACGTCCTAAATCCTCGCATATTCAGCAAACATTTAAAAAACAATGAAAATTTAGCGAAGAAAGCTTCTCTTAAAGGTAATAACTGCGAAAAATTAATAGAAAAAGGCAAACTGAAATTTATAAGTGAATGATATTCAGTTGAATTTTTCAAAATTCGAAAACTGCGCCAAGACTTAAATATTAAAAATTCTGATATTTTGAATTAAATTTAAATGTTAAATTTACTTATTTTAAATCGCATTAATGAGTAACAGTTTCCTCAACTCTTTTTCCTCAAAATTTAATCAAATTAAAACTATTTATTCGATTTCAAATTTGAGCTTTTAGTCTCGTTTCTCGGTTTGTACTTCTCAAGCTTTATTTAATTTTTTGTTGACTTGACTATGGGGTGTAAAGCTAGTTCGCCTCCTCGTGGTACACCCTGGATAACGCTAAATGAACTAGCACAACAGGCGCCAGATAATCGAGCCCTCAGTGAGATCTCCTGGCCCACATCACAAGCATCCTGTATCTCGCACCTATCATCAACGAGCGATGTGTAACACAAATAGTCCTTGTAAGGGCTTATTGACTAGAAACCTCGGACCGAGTGTCCGAGTTTGCCAACTAAATATCGAGGGAATTAGTAGAGCAAAATGTCAGGTCCTGCAGAAAATCCTACAAGATAATGCAATTGACGTGGTCACTATACAAGAAACCCAGGCAGAAAACGAAACACAACTAAAAACAAGAGGAAAAATATCTTCATATGACTTAATAGGCGCTACATACGATAAACACAACCACATAAACAGCTCTTACGCGCATGAGTCCCACTGTTGAACTAACTTGAATCTGTCACGGGTCACGATTCAATGTGCCCCACAGCCGACCGATAATCGGCGAATTCTACTGCATATTTCCCACCGCGGTTGCGCGATCGTCACCAAAAAATAGGTATCATTTCAATTTGTCCCCGGAAGAAAGTTTTGATAACTCTTCGTTTCGGCAGGCGACACGGCAATGGACTACAATATTGATATTATAGGTATAATAATAGATTGTTATGTTACTTGTGTTTTAAAAAAATAAAAGTTAGAAGTGAGAATTGTTATTAAAAAAAGCTTTCTTTCTCTCGAGTGTAGGGAGGGCACGTGCCCTTGTGCCCTGTGCCCTTTAGCACCAGTCGCCATTGTAGATAGATATAGTCTTCTTATATAGTCGTAGTTTCCTGTTGGTACTTACCTCCTTCTTACCTATTCGTGTATTATTTATTTGATAATATAGGTTGCTTGTTTTCTGTATCGTACTTTATATTTCCCTATCTATTTTTCCACCATTTAGGATATTCATACATGTCCATTACTTCAAGTATTTCTTCGTTTATCCTTATTTTTATATCCTCTTCTCTTCCGTCGTTTTTGTTTATTTATAGTATCTTGCTCTTGTTTACATTAATCTTCATGGCATGTTTTCCATATGTTGGACGCTGTTTTGTAGCTCTGTTTTGGTATTAGCTGTCAGTATAGTAGTATCCTATTGTGGTTAGCCTTGATTTTGTCTTACATTCTTTTGAAATTTGGTCCATAAAGATTATAAACAGTGGGCTTAGGGTGTCTCCCTGTTTCATGCTCTTTTGCATATTGAAAGTTCCTGATGTTTCACCATTTACTTTTCTATAAATACTTTTTATGATTTTTATGAGTTTGTTCACTTGTAATGCTTGCAGGGCATTCCATTTTTCCTCTTTTGGGACCGTATCAAAAACCGCCGTCAGGTCCAGGAAAGCTATATACATGTTTTTGCCCTTATCTAGTGTCTTTTCTATTAATGTTCTTAGTATGTACTTGTAGATGTGATCATGTGTCTGTCTATTTGGACGGAACGCCGTTTGCTAGGTCTAATTTTCCCTCTGTTTCTTTTCTTAGTTTTTTTTTGGATTATTTTTGTGTAGACCTTTAAGGCTATTGGTGATAGACAGATGGCTGGATAATTGTTGCAATTAGTTGTTTCTCCTTCTTTGTGAATCTGTATTATAATATTTAGTTCCTACTCACTTGTGATGCTCTCTGTTATCCATGCCAGTTGGTATATTGTTAGTAGCCATTCTGTCATCTTTCCTCTTCTTTTTTTGATGCGCTCAGGTGCGATGTTGTCTTCCCCTGCTGCTCTTCCGTTTCGTAGACTCTTCAGGGCCTGTTCCACTTCTTCTATAGTTATTCCATTTGATTTGTTGTCTTCTTCTATAGCATCTTCGGTTACCTCTTGTTCTTTTCTTATCTCCACGTTTTGGAATTTTTCCGCATAGTGCACTTTCCATGTTCTTAAAATTTCTTGAGTGGTTGTTTTCAGTTAATTATTGTTATCTTTGATGTTTCTTATAGGTTTCTTCTGATTGTCTTTCAATTTATTTATGATATTTCAATTTTTTTTCGGATTTCCAACAAGGTCTTCTTTAATTTTGATTCCGAATTTTTCCCATGAGTCCATTTTTGCTTGTTTTGCTTCGTTTCGTTTTTGAAGGTATACGTCTCTATCTCGTTCAGTTTTAGTTTTCGGGTCCCAACCTGCTTTTTTTTATTTTCTCTTTAACTGTGTCATTCCATCAGCTTGTTATCTCGTAGTTGTAGTTTATTCTTTTCGTTTCATATACCTCCTTTGCTGTTTCCAGAATGGTTTTCTTTATTTTTGGCATTCGATTTTGTTTAGGGCGCTTATTTTTTTTTTCGTATTCATCTTGTTTTTTCGCTTTCTCTAGTTCATCCATTTTAATTCTTTTGTATGGCTTTAGGGGCTCTGAGTTTTGTGTCTGTTATCAGTAATTCTGCCCCTCTTACTACCTTTACTTCCTCTGCTGCATATTTCACTGATCTTGTGTATGTTATGTAGTCAATTATAGATTTCCGATTTCTTTCTTCGGCTTTATGTTTTGTGTTTGTACCATGGATTTCCGGTTACTATCTGATTTGTAATACAGAAATTGATCATTCGTTCCATGAACAAGAAGATAAATTGTTGCAGTTTATTAAACTAAAATTAAATTAGATAGATTAAATTTAAATTTTTTGGCAGTTTTTCTGTTTATCTTGATTAACAAATTAATTGCATTTTATTTAAGTCCAATTTGTGAACTTTTTTACGTCTTTCTATTTAAAATTTAGGCGCTTAGAATATCCGTTACGTTTCTCGATTAGCACTTCACCAACTTTGTTTATTTTTGTTATTAATTTAAAAGTTAGCATTACAAAATAAAATTTTGCAATTTAATAAATTAAATAAATCTAAATTCAATTTGAATTTGTTAGAGATTTTCCTGTTTAATTTTGGCTAAAAATAATCAAATTTCACTTAAAATCCAATATATATTTTTTTTAGACGACTCGTTTCTCGGTTCATACTTTTCAAACTTTGTTTATTTTTGTTATTGACTTAAAAGCCAGTATTACAAAATAACATTTTATAGTTTATCAAATTAAATTAAGTTAATTAATTTAATTTAATATTTAAGGTCAATAAAATAAATTTAATTAAATTTTAATTTATTGGGAGTTTTCTTGTTTAATTTTGACTAAAAATTAATTAAATTATATTCAGAATCCAATTTAGGACTTTCTATTTGAAATTTGGTTTCTTAGAACATCAATCTCGTTTCTCGGTTCCTATTTTTTAAATTTTTTATGTTCTTTCTGTATATTACTGGTTTGGAAGATTGGCAAGAGATAGAGAATATTAAAAGTCTTTTACGTTAAAATCAAAAACATTTGAAATTAATGTTGTAATGTTTGGACCAAAAAAGAGAAAAGAAAAGAATGGCGATTATTCATACACAACAATAATTAACGAATCTTTTATTGGTAAATTCTAATTTGACTTTTTATAAAATTTTAACGGTATTTTTGACTGCAGTGAAAAGTCGTTTAAAACTATTACTCTTGAAACCAACAAAAGAAAAGATCCGTTAAGTTAAAAACTATCTACCTTCGACCTTTGTACCACCCATAGATCTTAAAATACTCTACTTCTCTACTTCTCCACTTCACAGTTGAATGTTTAACATTCTAACAAATTATAAATTATAATAGCAGTAAACACGGCGAAATTTCAATAGGACAACGGGGATCTAAATGCGTTTGATCGCCAGAAGCTCTATGAGACACAGAGAGACACTTTACTGTATACAACGTGCCGTTCTTTAGGAGCAAGCGGACTGTATTGGAATCGATTAAACAATCATTGTGTCGAGTGCATCCTGCCAGAAGTGAACATGAACACAAACACTATATTAGGGCACCCATAGGTGCGTACTATCTCATTAGGTACATTTAATAAATGTTGTGGTTCTTAAAAAATTCAAATGTTAACCTTTTAAATACGAAAACAGACCCTAATGAGAATTTATTGACTTTGGCGGAAGGGGAAATAAGATTTTAACGTTTGTTTTTTTGTTAATGGAATTTAAAAGGTTTCAAGTTATCCTTTACAAACAAGTTACAGATGATGAAAGAGTGGGAAACGCTTTTTATATCGCCTAAATAAACTAACGTTTATTACACATGTACATAGATACATACACTGTTTCCAAAAAGGTAACAGTACTTCACAAGCAGATCCTTCGTATCAATTATTTGAAGTAAACAATCGATCGTTTTACTCGAGCAATATTATTACTGTTCCTAACAAGACTTAAAATGTGATGTAAAATTTTCTAAAACAAAGATATGAAGTCGTAAAGGCTTCTAACGACATAGATTTCAGTGTAATATAATATCCAAAGGAGTGTCACAGGGATTTGTGATAGCGCCCCTGCTGTTCTTTACCTATACATCAGCTTTTATTTCCTTGCCTTTCTTCCAAAAGGGCTATGTCTATTTCAGGAAACGGCGGAAGAACCAAACATATTCCTTACAACTATTTTTACAACGAAGGTTACTTTAAAGTAATGCGATAACAATTTAGAATTAATTGTATCTTTACACAAGCATTCATTAAAATTAATGCGAGCCATGACCATGAGCTTGCATTTTCCTAATAATTTTTAATTTCAGACAGTTACGAGTATCATCAATTATTTGGTTTCTCAGTTTTCTCAGTTATTGTGAATACATTTTTAAAAAATCAAACTATGATTATTTTTACTTTCTATTTTATTTTAAATATTGTACGATCAAAACGTGTCCATCTTTATCGATTCTAAAAGAAATTTACTTCTGGCTAGGTTGACATGCTAAAATACCAAGCTCTTTTAGTGCATTGCTACTTCAATACTGACACAACCAAACTCGCAAAACGCTCATTTAGGTAGAAGGTATTTGTGTAATTGTAATTGTAATTGTATAGTTCACCTATAAACCTGTGAACAGACAGTAACGTGTCGCAAGCCAACTATAGCGGAACATAGTCGACCAATGGGCCAGGACTCTCATTTAACAATTTTTTTTACTCCACTCTACACACAATCTGTTTTTTAAGGGACAATAAGTATTTGTTGTGACGTATTTATGACATGTTGGGAGATGTCCCAGTGGATATCTACCTTTTTTATAATAACCTCAGTTAATTTTTGTCGAAGGCAACTAAACTGGACAATTATTTAACTAATAATTAAGTCAGTAGGTTTAAAGCGTTTCAGTCGGATTGGTTCTTCGGGTTCATCCATAAGGTTTTTGGCAAGTTTGTCGGGATGCACTTTCACTCTTTCATTGTATTTAGCACTATACCTTTGCGTTTCCTTTTTCACTGTGAACACACACAAATCACTCTGTCACTCACCAGGGCGCGTTTACTATTATGCGAAGCACTTTGTTTTGGAACCGTTGTGAATTCCTATGTTGGAATTGCTTGTTGTTCCCAAAGCTCAATTCCATACGTCCGTATGGGTTTTATAATGTCTTTGTAAATCAATAAGTTGTTCTTCAACGACAATTGTGATTTCCTGCCTATCATTCAGCCGCTTTCTCTTAGTGAATATATGTTTTTGCCAGGTTAATCTTTGATCCAGGTGTAGGGTGAAATATTTTGGGCTTCAGTATGTTGAGGTTGTTGTCCATTGAGTATTACTGGTGGCTTGTCTTTTTTCATGGTAAATGTCACGTTAATAGACTTGCTTTCATTGGCGTAGTCCTCCATGTCTTAAGTCACTGTTGTGTTTTGTCCAAGTTAAGTAGGAATTCAGCACAACTGATTTTTTTAACTTGAAGCAGACCTATGTGCCAAACTTTATCAAAGTCCTGGGCTATATTTAAGAAGACAGTAGAAAAATATCTTTTCCCTTTTAGGTCTCTATTTATGTTATTCACAATCATGGTAATTTCTAAATTCCTACTGCTGATTTGGGATTAATTTTCCTTTTTCTAAGATTGGTGTTATTCCCTTAAGGGATACTTTCTCAAAATTTTTTAACAAGATTGACAACAGGCTAATCGACCTGTTCGAAGAGACTTCTTCTGTTGGTTTTCTTGGTTTTGGCAACATTATAATGTGTGAAATTTTCCTAAATGCATTTACACATTTTGAATTAAAGATTAAAAATTTTAATTACATAACAATCTCAGATAGTACCTACTAATTATATAATTATAACAGTTAATTAAAAAGGCATGCATTTTGAATTTCCGATATAAAATGGAACATACCACTCTTACAAGTCTACTTGTTAATCAAAAATTGACCTTTAATTAGCTATAGCTTTGGTTAATTCGAAAACAAAGCTAAGTATATATGATTCTTTTTTAACCACCCTGTATTATTTACAGCTACGCCAAAAATAATTTTTCCAATTTACTGTATTGCAAGGCAGATTTTAGTTTTTATAGTTCACTAAACAGCCCATTCTGTCTGTTCCCTGGTATTAACTGCCCATACTCTCCCATTGTGGGAGAGAGGTGCCGCGTTAATGGAGCTATCGAGCTACCCATTTCAGCACTGGTCGGAGATAACCATGCTTAACTCTCCTGATCGTGTTACTGCAACTCGGACACATCTTTTCTATATAAAAATGAAATTTAAATAAATATGGCTGGTGTATGGTGGCACAGTTGGTAGGGTGTTAAGAAGTCGTTTAAATACCTCTTTATCTATCTTATTAATCGTAAATAAATACTTACAAGTTGTCAAGTTCATTATATTTACTACAAAAAATTATTGGGCGTAAACTTAAATTAAGAAATTAATTTCATATTTATTTTAATCCATAGCCCTTCGAAATGCTTCAATACGATTTAAATGCTGCATTAGTTATTATATGTATAGGGATTTTGCTAATTTTTAATTTTGGCAAGCGAAATTCGTCGCCGTCGTCGTATCCGTTAACGGGTTAGATCTTGACCTGTTCCATCTCACCAATTCTTTCTTGGTCTGCCAACACTGCGCCTTCCTCTAGGATTGTACCCTCTTATGGCTCTTGATATCCTGGTTTCCTCCATTCTATCTAGGTGTTCTATCCATTTTTATTTATATCTGTCTGCCCTTTCTTCTAGAGGTTCTACTTGTAATTTGTTTCGTATCGTTTTTGGATTTTGAGGCCTCGGGCACAAATATGGAGTGGGGCCCCCAGCAAATAAAAAAAAGTGCGATGTGCGAAAATGTCCCACTATGATGTAAATACTGCTTTCTATCTTTTTCCACCTTTCTTCCTTATTTTGGTATCGTCTTAACTGATCTTCTATAGCTTGTTGATACTGTCTCTTACATCTTTCATCGCTCAGTTTCTAGCTTTGGCATTGTCTATTTTGCTCCTTATTACCACTTTAACTAACATGTGGTCTGATTCGCTTCTCATGGTTCTTGTATCTATTATACTGGATTGTTTCCTGTTTGATATTAGGACAAGGTCTATTTGATTCACAATCTTACCGTCCGAAGAGATCTTTTATGAATAGGTTTGTGTGGGAAGCTAGTACTTTTAATCATCATTCCCTTCATTGGTCGTTGCAAATTCTGTCAGTCTTCTTCATGTAGACTGAGTTTTCCTATGCTTGGACGATGTATTTCTTCCCTGCCAATCTTGGCATTTAGATCACCTATCACTATTAAGATGTCATTACCAGGTGTTTTATCCATTTATATTTCTAGGGAAGAATAGGGAAAAATAGTTTGTTTGAGCTCGTCTTCTTTTTCTTTCGTTGGTGCGTATACTGAGAACATGGATATATTGTTGAATTTCATTTTTATTCGGATATAAGACAATCTCTTGCATGGTCCTACCACGAATCCTGTGCCTAATTCATGAGTGTCCTCTGCTCCTCTGTTCCGCTGTAGCATTCGTAGGCACAGTTTAAAGAATTTTAAAAGATTTGTTAATCCCATAAGTATATGTTTACAAGTAAGTAAAACCTGAGTTGGTTGAGAAAATTTCTTGGAAGGACTAGGCAGATAGGGCTGCCTATTTTCAGTTCAATTTAATCGTAACACAGATTTTTGTTAGCAGTCCGGAAAAGCCTTAAACCCTTTGATTTATTTGAAAACAGTTTTAGTTATTAATTTATTAATTTAATTTCAGTTTTAGCAACTGGTGGCCAAATACCTATTTAATTAAAAGTATAAAATACAAGATCTTATTGATTCTGAAATTAAAAGGTGATAATCAAGATGTTTTAATAAATTAAAAAACTTGTTCTCCACATTTTACATTTTAAATTTTAAACAAATTGACCAATTTGCTGTTAGAGACAATTTTTGTTCAGAAAGTTCTTCTTAACCTTTCTCTATGCCCTTAAAGCTGACACTCAAAAATTCATTTGGTGAAAAAATCGTGTTACTGAATTTACATTTACCATTACAAGTTCCTGAACTTTTGTTCTCTAAAATTTGGAGATATGCAGAAAGTGGCAATCAGTCAAATCTATTATATGCCTAAAGCAATGTCAAAATGTAATCCAGAGGAGTTCTGAGTCTCTAAGTGCAAATTAATTTAATAAATATTTATATTTTGGAATTTTATTAACTAGTTTTTAACACCAGGCAAAGAAGCTACAAATTTTACCATCACAATTTAATGAAAAAATATTTTTGAAGTTAAAATGTTTTATTTTAAGTGTTATTATATCCACAAAAAGGTTTTCACTTATATTATTATTTTAAACTTCGCCAAGCAAAAATTATAACGTTTGTAAATTGTAGTCAATAGGAAAGTTAGTTTAAATTTTATCCTTTTATAAAGGATTTTTATCTTTTAAAATTTAATGTTAAAATTCCCTGAAATTTATTTTAAAAGTTAATTTGTAAAGCAATATTAAGAGTAATAAATTGTTATTAATGAGTTTGCGATTCGTTCTTGCTCAAGAGTGTCTTCAATAATTATCTTAACATTAACACAAGAAAGTAGAAAGTTCGATGAAAGCGCTGTCGATGTCTTTTATAAAATCGTATATTCAGGTTTTAAAATATCGTGGTCGTATATTGTAAAGCGGTACAAGCGACCGCGTATAAAAGTTTGCAAAAGTTGATAGTTTCCCCGGTTTATAGGAATCCTCCTTGTTCCTAACCGGAGTTGGAATCACATTCTGGAAGAACGATCATCGGTGCGCGTTCGAAATCGACAATAACACGGCCCTACGTTACCAGAATATAAATTCTTAACATACCTCAACCGTCTGTTATGATTTTCCCAAATAGAAATTAAAAATTATTTCCAGTAGGTGAACAAAAACTCCGGTAGTAAGAAATTCGTGGGGTGCGTGTGCCGCTTGTTCAATTGTGTAAACAACACTCGCGTTTTCTAAATCGCTGATTTTTCCACAAAAAAAATTGGCGTTTACAATGGACTCTCCCTTTTCATACCAATTATGCAAGTCATTTTATTTAATTAACGTTTTATAACTGTGAAGGTGAAAAGTTTTATTACGTTAAATTTTTATCTGCGACAAAAAACGGAAAAAATGGTGGCGGAAGCTTAATTTAAATTCATATTTAAATCAAAAAACGAACTTAATGTTCATAAAAATGTGAGTTCTTTTAAACCTTTTATATAAAGGGTGATTCACGAATGATGACGACATTAAAACTGTTAATATGCAACCCAATTTATATATTTGCCAATTGCCAACCAA
This sequence comes from Melanotus villosus, assembly GCA_963082815.1. Taxonomy (NCBI): domain Eukaryota; kingdom Metazoa; phylum Arthropoda; class Insecta; order Coleoptera; family Elateridae; genus Melanotus; species Melanotus villosus. The sequence continues at coordinate 9,138,170 of OY720421.1, read as the reverse complement.
CTAGAAAATTACATAATACAAAATTTAAGTTACAAAATTAGTTTACTGTGGCTTATTTTATTTCTCAGTTTGACATTTTAACAAATATTTCTTAATTTTCAAAGTGTACGGCACTCATGGTTGCAACTTTTTATCTTCAATGTTTTTGAATTATTGTGCCTAGCTTTATAAATTAGTTGTTTATAAACAAATTTACACACAACCAAACTTGTTGAGCAGGGAATGTCGCAGTAACAGTAGGCCTCTTTCAGAGCGTTGTTTCAAAAACTTATGCAAGATTTTTGGAATTGGAAACTCTTAAGAACATGCCTAGACAAAGTAATGATAGAGTAACTACTGATCGACAAGACCGGTTCAGAGCTCAAAAGGTAACTTTTGCAAGCTACAGGTGTTAATGTTTCTGTTGATTCAATACGAAAGAGATTTTGTGTCCAAAATCTATTTAGCAGGAGACGTTAAGCGTTCCCGAGTTATCCAGGCAGAACAAAATTGATCGGTTAAATTGGTGTCTGGAACACCAGAACTGGACAACTGAAGGTTGGAAAAACGTCCTTTTTTTCAGATGAATCCAGAATTGGTCTGAGATCAGATAACTGTCGAATTCGGGTTTTAAGAGATCACGGTAGACTGCCAGACTGCAAACTGCTAGATCTGTCCCAAAATATAAAGGAGGAATTGTAATGTTCTGGGGAGGTATTATAATGGGAGAAAAAACTTCTTTGGTTTCGATACGGCAGAGTTTAACAGGAGGCAGGTATATATGTTGATTTGGTGTGGAGAGGTGCAATGGGAAACAATTTCTTTTTTATGCACGATGATGCCCCTCCACATACCAGCTACAGAATTTCTGGAAACAGAAGATATCACTGTTCTACGATGGCCTGCCTGCTCACCTGATATTACTTCATTAAAAGAAGGATTAGAGCTGCAGGAAATGTGGAACAGCTCGTTCAAGTCGCTCAAGAGCAGCGGGCAAACTTACCTCAAGAACAAGTTGACAGTTTGATTAGAAGCATTTCCCGCCTGATTGAAGCTTGTATTAGGGTTAGAGATGGTAACACTGACTATTAAAGTTCACAACCAGTTTTTATTTTCTTTAACTAACCACTTCAGATCTTTAATTTTTACATTTTTTGTGAGTTTCTATTAATTTCAAGCATTTATTAAATTGTTTTGTTGTTAATCATTAAACTGGTTTAGTATCGCGGTCGTGGCTCAGTTGGTTCGGCGTGTGGCTGACGACTGAGATGGTCCGGGTTCGATTCCCTCGGAAGGCAATGGCAAACCACCGAGGTGTATTCTGCCTAGTAAAGTCCTCTCTGGAGTAGAATTGCAAGCACTTCCGTGGTTCGAAGCCCACGTCTGTAGGCTACTTGACACGCACACCACAGACACATGGAGAGAAGATCGGCAACGCCCTGTAAAGGGCACGCCACTTCTAGAAGAAGTATAAAGTGCTTTTCATTTTTCATTAAATTTTTTTAAGAAATCCTTAACAAAATCCGAAATTCCATATAAGTTTGGTTGTGTGTATTTTAATAACGTAAGCTATCTTTGATGTAGAATGATTTTATATTTAAAAAAGGGCTGAAGTTATCTGTAAATGTGTATGATGTGTTGAATATATGGTTAGGGGCTCATCATCATTTGCAATTCACCGTGTATACCGGGTGATTCACGTAAGACGTGCCCCTTAACAACTGGAATAGGCAATCCAACTTACAATTTTATAAACAACCTTGATCTATGTTAATCCTGAAGGCCTGAAATCTAAATTAAATTTCCAAAATTTGAATTACGTTAACTGGAAGATGTGTATCGAAATTTCGGAAACAAACTTAATTTATTGATTTAAGTATTTTCAAAGTCAATATTCACTCCTGGTAATTTTTAAATTTTAAATAATTATAAATAAATAAATCGCCTTTATGTTTGTAATAAAAGTATATAATTTTCTAGCAACAACCCAAAAACGAAATGCCGGTATTAAAACCCAGAATTAAAAAAATTGTGAGACGTTTATTGTTATGTATTTATAAAAAAAATTGTGACCTGTTAATGGAAAAAGGGCAGATTTGTTAGCTATCTAATACCTTTCAATACCGAAGGGAGTTTTTTTATATTTCTGTTGACTAAACATACCTATCTGATGAGCTGCAACCACTGTGAAACTGCCGAGTGATATGGTATAGGTAAATAGGTATAGTCTGTTCGTTCCGGTCCATAATTTCTGTTTAACTGCTTAAGTTATTACAGCGCGCAATAAAAGTAAGTATTACGACAAGTTAAAAGTGGCAAGCAGTGCTATAAACACCCTACCAGGGGCGGCTTTAAACTATTCCCCTAAAACATTTTATAAATGAATTCTCCTATTTTGAGGCATCTGTAAAATTTTTAGAGTCCGGCCTAGTAGGGATGATTTACGAGAGCTGTATTTAACCCTCATAATCCACCACTAAGTTGTAAAATGCTTTTTGTATGTAGCCATTTATTAATTTTTGTTAGTATACAGATGTAAATTGGCGTTTTCTTTGTTCGTTCGGGAATGCATATATTTTCGATTTATAATTTTCATAAGTAAATGTAGTTTATTACCTTTAATTAACTTGAAGTGCCCAAAATTATATCTACCCATTGTTTCTATAAAATGAAGCCCTTTAAACTTACTTTCATTCCTTCCGTTGGAAAGTTCGTAGCAGTTAAAATATTCACCCAATATTTGAATCAAGATTTTTTTCTTGGAAATAATCAAAAAGCACCTTTAACAATGCCAAACAATGGAATCAATAGTATTAAACGTGCGTGCGTTAACGCACAGGTTTCATAAACTAAATAATAACGAGAGATGAATAGTGCCGCACCCCAAAAACTTTTATGTAAAGGCACGTAAAATGCGTTGGGAGTTCCGGGCGATTCCGTGTGAACCAAATATGCAATTACTGTAACGGAGGCCGTAATCAGTGGCGCCCCATCGCGAGTCCGCCCCATGTCCCGCTGTTGAGAAAGACTCAATCACGACGTCATTCTTGATTCTTGCATCTATTATTGAACGGCGATTTTCTTTGCGCTTTAATTTTTATCCACCCTATTTTTATTGCGGCGCATTGTTTGAGCTGAGAAACATTTAAATTTGGGGCGTTTTCTGAAAAGCTCGAATCTTTAATTCTTAATGCTCCTTTGTTGCCGGGGGAGGCTTGAATACTTTACCGGACTGCTCTCAACCAGCTTCCGGGGAGATTTTATTTTGTACTTCTAACGTTACAAAGTTTTAGAAGAATTCAATTATTCCTTTTCAAATCCAACTTGTCAAAATATTTGATTTTATAACACGCCTTTTCTATTTTCGATGCAATTCTATGCGATATCATATTACTGTTTTATTGAATTATTCGTTGCGAATCTTTTTAATAAGATTCTGTATACTCTAAGCAAAATAAAGTATGGACAGAATAAATTATAAATAGACTTAACAGATATTATGAACAGAAATCGCAGTAACTCTCACAGTAAAGTGACTTATTTACCATAAAATGTTAGACGAAACGCTGTAGCATTTAATTTGATTGTCTACGAAAATTATATGTATTTCAATAATAATAATAAAATAGATGTTTCTAAATAGACCTAACAAAAAGTTTGTCTAATTAGGAAAAATATCCAATTACTTCGAGAAAGAAAACAAAGGGAAAAAAATGCTATGAATGAAACTTCCTTGATACAAGACAACAATACATCGAATCCTGCTAAGGATAGACCAATAACGTAACCTCCAACAGTATATAAAATACTGACTTATGTCGTCACTCATCACTGATAAAATACATCAACACCTGAGGGACAATGATATTCTAACTGAAGAGCAGAAAGGATGCTCCAAAGGATACAAAGATCAAATTATCATCAATGTTATAAAAAAAGAGAAACCTAAGTATGTGTTTCATAGGTTATCGAAAAGCATTCGATTCAGTGTCGCACACATTCTTGATAAAAATGCTTGAAACTTACAAAATAGCTCCTAGCATAATAAACATTTTACAGCAACTGATGAAACAACGACAACAGACTTGTTATATCAAATGGAACCCAAACACAGAGATATCCCGAAAATTCAAAACCAACAGAGGAATCTTCCAAGGAGATTCGCTAAGTGCCTTGTAGTTTTGCATGTGTCTAAATCCTTTAAGCCACAGAATATGAATTCACAATGGGAAAGAATAACGAGAAACACATTTACAGCCATCTACCTTACATGGACGACTTAAAAATATATGCGAAATCAAAGGACCGACTTTTAGATTTGACAGTAACCTTTAGTACATCAGTAGCCATGGACTTTGGTATTGAGAAATGTAAAGTAATACATCTGCAAAAAGGGGTTCATTAACGAAAGAAGAAGGGTATGAGATTAACAACAACTATATAATAGAAAACCTAACAGGAGGAGAAAAAAGTCAGTTGAGGGGTATAAATCACACCATAATAAAACAATAACTACAACAAGAATTTCAAACAAGAGTTGAATTAATCTTGAAAACATATTGACAAGGAGTCAGTAAAATCAAAGCAATTAATGAATATGCATGCAGTACCAATACTGACCTACTCAAATGGAGACGAACAGACATGGAAGAAACAGACAGAAAAATACGAACAACAATGACTTAACTAATACCGAATGCATTACCCAAAACCTGCCATAGAACGAGTCACTCTACCGCCAACAGAAGGAAGACTTGGAGTAATAAATTTAAGAATAATAAATTCAAAGAGAATATTTCTACACCAAAAGTGAAGAATATAAAATGTTTAAATCAATATGTAAATATGATGAAGAAATAACACTATTAAATCTAAGTAAACGAGACCAAGGAATTAGGGAATCAGACAATCAAATCTTTGTTGTAATCATGGAAACAAAAGAAAACTTCATGCAACACACCCAAATTATCTCCACCAGGATTACATAGACAAAAAGTTTCCAATCACTGGCTCAAAAATGACCCGCTCGCTCTATAGAGAGACTACGCGGTTCACGATGGCTGTACAGGATAGAGCAGTAAATACGAAAAATTACCGTAGAACCGTAGATATATTCTCAAAGATTAATGTGGGACAGACAAAGAGACGATTGAACATGTCTTAGGACAAATCTTGCCCAAATCGACTACACCCAACGACATGTAGCAAAGATTATTCATCTTAACATAGCAAAATAACTAAAGCTTATACAAACCAAAGTTCCTTACTATAAGTACGAACCTGCAAGTGTCTTGGAAAATAATCAATATGAACTATATTGGTACAGAGAAATAAAAATAGATCAAAGCTAACCGACCTGATATTGTTGTTTATAACAAATCGACTAAGGAAGTTGACATAATTGGTGTAGCAGTCCCATTGAACAACAATCTGCAAACTGCCTATGCAACAACGAATTGTCGATAGAGGTAAAACAAATGTGGGAAATAGAAAATGTGAATGAATGTGAATGCCACATAGTTAGAGGTTAGAGGGTTCCTCAACAACGAATAATTCCTACACAGAAGAACTTGACCGAGTCCGTTCAATGTGTAAACAACGCCAACGATGTAACTGTTATTCAGCGACCGGCAAAAAGCTCGCAACATATGGGAAAAAATTTTATTATCACAGTATCGAAAAAACTTATCCGGGTGATCGGTTCTGCATGTCCGATAACCTAAAAATTGAATTTGATGTATTTCACGTAACCACTGGTATGGCCTACTCGTATATAATTTTTACATTTCTTCTTATAGCCTTTTTTGCAAATTTATGATATATATGCCGTGTTCCATTCTAGTGGTATTTTTCCTCCATTTTCAATACTTTGAACATGTTTTATTTGTTTCTACCTATATTCTGTCTGGTCCATCAGCTTGATTGTTCTTAGTATATCGTAATGCTTCTTTGGCGTCATCGATATCTACTTCTACTGTTCTGTTTTCTGTGTTTCTTATATTATGTTCTTGGTCTTTATAAAAAAAAATATATATATATATATCGGGAGGAAATTATGGGTAACGCCCGATGCATAAGTAAATGGACAAAATTGCAACTTAAACAATAAAGGCCAAAATAGCTTGAAATTTATTTTATCCAAACAAAAAGCAACTACACTTAAAACTACCATGAAATCTTAATCTAGGATTACATGTGGTGCACCATCTTCCATTATTCTTAATTTTCTTAGAATGTCTTGAATTATCTTTTGGAGGACCGAGACATTACTTCTTTAATTTTCTTTCGAATTCTTCGTGACAATTGGTCTGCAGTTTTTGCAGACCAACCATTTTCGTATACTTTTTGACTTAAAATTGCCCAAATTTTTTTTTTATTCCGAGTGTGATATACCAAATTAGCTGATAGATCATTGTTTGCTAAAGTAAAATACTTCTCATCGTCCAAAATAATGTTTTTTTCTCGCACTTTTGAAACTGTTCACATTGTACGACAGGAAACTGGATTTTTTCTAATTGTTGTTCACTATATTTTGGCGCTTTCTTTGTTCTGAAGTATTTAACACTTCCTGTTTTAAATTTCGCAAAACTCAGTATTGCAACACTTTCAACTTTGAGGCCAACTGACGCTGAGACATTTCAACCTTGTTTTCAATCATTTTAACAATTTTTCTAGCACAAACGTTGCTTAACTTTTTAGGTCTGTCACTCTTAGCTTGCTTATGAGTTGGCCGATGTTCCTCATATCTTTTAATAATATTATAAATTGCATTTCGTTTGTAACCTTTGCGTAAAATATATAAGGCCTTTTTGAATCATAGGCCAAGGGCTTCATACACACGCTTACGCAAAAGTTCTTTTTCTTACATTTCCAAGTTGGAATTGTTAACAACACTATAAAATTCTTCAACAGAACTGTACAGAACTGTCAAAGGCAGAACTCTAACAAAACTGATGAGTTTACTTTAAATGCACAGCACTCTACCTATTTTGAAATTTGTCAATTTACTTATGCATCAGGGATTATATGGAATAAACGATGATGCAAAGGCAGACAAAAATAATGAATCTTAGTGACGTGGTGGAAAATGCAAACAAATCGCATGAAATGATAGTTAAGGGAATCTGAAATGCAGGATGGGAAAATAAATAAACGACGATATGGCGAGGATGCGAGAAAGGCAAAGGGTTAATAAAGATATGTCGAGAATATAAATATGAAATTCCGAATACTTTCTTTAACCATAAACACGCACACAAATACACATGGGAGAACCGAAAAAGAGGATTAAGATTAATAATAGATCTGTGGAACAGATCACTATTTAGTTATGGGGAAATTTAGATGCATGAACTTCAACGAAAACAAACATCTACAAGAAATTACAGGACGGAAATATGAGATAAAATTACTCCACCAAGAAAATATATACCAGGAAAGACTATAAGCAACATTAAACATTTATACAGAAGGAACACCATCGAACGTATAACAAATTCATATTGGAGCAATTGAAACACTAGGAGTAGATAATAAGAAGTCAAGAAGAAAGTTTTATATAAGCAAAGAACTAGAAGAATGCCTAGAAAAGAAAGGAAGAACATATGAACATTGGTTAAGTAACAGAAACCATGTACCTAGAACATATTAATATGAAACAAATGAATATTGGGACAATATATGTAAGATGCAAACATAGGACAGACAATATCACCGAAGCAATGGCAACATCACTATGAACTTCTCCTGCAAGAGAATAAACAGGTAATAATCATTAACTAATACTAACTCTGCTTCTTCTTCTCCGTCTTCTTCTTTCAGCATGTAAGGTAGGATAATCCAACTTTCTGGGACAATTTCCACATTGATTTTGTCGTTTGGGAAAAGAAAAGCAAAACTACTTACATAGCTGAAGTGTATTTGAAGCACAATGCTGTCGATTTCAATACATTTTCATGGGAAGCTATATTAAAGTGTGAACTTAAACCATTTATTCAGGGATGATTTAAATTTCCGCTTACCTAAAGAAATTATGAATCGGGTATTATACCCACCAATTTATATATCTCGTGCAACTAAATAGATGTTAATATCAAGATTTGTCATCATCCCTGCATTTCCTAGAAAGAGCTTAACGCTTTGAATCTATCACCACGCATTTTGGAGGCGCTTCGTAGGCGTTTGCTACGCCATAATTATTTATAAAGGGCTGGTGAGGCTTTCGTTGAAAATAGTGATCAAACACGCAAAACGGCGTCTGTCTCCGCATCGTTTGAGGGATTCAGAGACATACATCGGTGGTTATCAACCCTAATGGGTGAGCACACGGTCACTTCACCGTGAAACCGTTTGGTGTTGATAACCCAGGCGTGAGGCTTATGAAATCCACCTGAACTGAACATTCAGTAAATAGATTTATAAAGGGTTTGCGCGCAGTAATTTGCACGTGTTAAATAACGGGGAAATTACTGTGCTACCTATAATTATTTTCAAATAAATAGCAATTTTTATGTCTGTCGTAGAGGGCTCCGTTATTTTAAATATATAGAAACTTCTCTGATATTTTCAGATTTATAAACTAACACGTGTAAGTTAATATTAAATATTATAAACGTTGACATCGTATTAATTTTGTTTTTAATAATTTTATTGTAAAAGTTTAAAATAAATTTGTAAAAATTAGTAAAAAAGCGATAATAAAATTGAATGTCAGGAAATTAGAAATAAAACATAACTGTAACATTTTCATTTTATATAAAGGTAAAGGTACTAATGCCGCGCGAGGGAGCTTGGCCGGCAACATGGAGGGTTAAGGCCTCCTAAGTCACTTCTCATACATCGGTTGTTTCGCACGCTATACGTACGGTGTGGCATGGTATGCACCACGCCTTCGACAACCGCCTACCCTTCCTACTCCACCACTGTATTTCGGTTCTAAATTATTTTCAGTGACTGAGTAGACCACCCGCCGAGGAGCCGACTTGGGTTTGACCCAGAGACCGTTCGCGCTGTACTCGAATGCCTTAACCACTCCGCCACTCCTTTTATTTTGTATACGTATAACGTATATTTAATTTTCACTTATCATCTCACAAGAGCATTAGGTAATTCTTTCCGGAAATTTCTAGGTGTGCATTTCAACAACGTATTAATCGGCCCGAGCGGAACGCGAGGGCCGATTACGATTACGATTACGTAACCATAGCAACTTGTACGTCAGCTGTCACATTTGACATAAGAATTTCCATTTATTAATTTCGCCTAGGTTGGTCTAGCTAGATACAAAAAATTTCCAAGAAATATGGGCGGGGCCGTGGTAACCATGCCCAATATTAATGTTTCTATTGGTGGTTAATCAGTGTCGTACGATTTTCCTTCAAATACTTATATATTTTTTCCAAATTAGTTATTAGCTTACATTGTATCGCAAATCTCAAAAGCGTATTTTGGTTTCACAACTAGTTCGAGTTGCCAAATATCTAAAAAAATTTCCAAGATATTTTTTTCGAGGAAAATATCTAAAAAATCCCAAGATGGAAAAAAATTCTCGGGAATTTTTGATATATTTTTTGGAAGAAAATTTCTTTAGATTGTTAGAGATATTTTCTGTGAAGAAGTTTTATTGAAATTTTTAGAATATTGAATTTGTTTGAGATATTTTCTTTGACGAAAATTTCTTGGAATTTTTCTTAGAAAAAAATTTCTTCTGATTTGTAAAACTATTTTCTTTGAAGAAATTTTTTGGGGATTTTTTGGAATGTTTTCTTTGAACAAAATTTCTAGGAACTTTTCAAGATACTTTTGAAGATTTCTTGGAAATTTTTTGAGATATTTTCTTGGAAAGAAGTGTCCTGGGATATTTTAAATATTTGATTGGAAAAAAATTTCTTAAGATTTTTTGGAATATTTTTTTGGACAAAATTCCTAGGGATATTTTGGGATATTTTTGAAATTTTTCTTGAAACTTTTTTAGATATTATCTTGGAAGGAAGTTTCTTGGAATTCTTGGAAGAAAATTTCTGGAAGTTTTGAGATATTTTCGTGGAAGAAAATGTTTTGGGAATTTTGATATCTTTGAAGAAAATTTTTTGAGATATCTTCTTGGAAGGAAAACTCTGGGATTGTTTTAAATATATTTGCTTGGAAGATAGTTTCCTGAAACTGTTTTAAAGATATTTTCTTGTAAAAAAAAGATGTCTTAGGATTTTTTGAAATATTCTTTTGAAGAAAATGCCGTTGAAGTTTTTTTTAGATATTTTCGTAGAATAAATTTATTGGGACAAATAAAAAATAAATAAAACATAATTGTGAAATTTTTATTCGGTTGCTTTCTCTTAACTATTTGATTTTCTCTAAAGTATATACAAAATTTTTCTCAAAGTATTGGCTCAGATTGTATCACAAATCTCAAAAGTAAAGAAAGTATGTTTGTAATTTTTTTTTTGGTTTACCTATAGTCAGAGTTAGAGTCAGTTTTGAGTTGTTAAATATCTCGAAAAACCCCCAGAGATTTTCTTCCAAGAAATAAGCTCAAAAAATCCCAAGATGGAGGAAAATTTTTGGGATTTTTTGAGATATTTTTTTGAAAGAAAATTGCTTGGGATAGCTAGCATGTTTAGGATTGTTGGGATTATATTCAATATAATTGAAAACTAATTTCAAAGCACAAATGTTTTAAAGATGACATATTTTTCTTTGTTCCACTCACTTATATCATATGCAGATGTATTGTGGGGAAATTCAAGCTATGCTCACAAAGTTTTTTTATTACCAAAAAAGCAATTAGATTAATTGCAAATCTGGATGCTCGTGATTTTAATATTATGAAGATAATGCCGCTTTCTTGCCGCTATTCCTTGCTGGATATCTACAAAAACAGTAACTCTTATCGTACTCAGACAAGCATAGTTACAACACCAGGTCCTCTGATCTCATCATAACTAAAAGATTTAAGCGTTCGAGATCTGTTCAAAACTCATTAGACGTTAAACTATTTAATAAATTACCTTTATCTTATAGAATTCTAAACTATATACAGTTTAAAAATGAAGTTAAAAGATTCCTACTTAAAAATTGCTTTTATTCTATAAAAGAATATTTTGAATTCACATTTAAAGGTGCTCCGCCATGAGTTCTATTATTTTTTCCTGTTTCAATGGCGTCCAGATTAGCCAAACCGGTAGTAAAGCGAAGATTTCGGTTTCAATTTTCAATTTAGGTCACTGAAATTTTTAATTCCGAAAAAATTTGAAACTGCCCTCGTTTAGCCACAAGCAAATCCGTATTATTCCGTACCATTGCGAAGTCTTTTAAATTTGATAAAATCTTATAGTCAGATAGTGCCGATAACCATAGTAGCAGCATCGAGGTCCTTCGCAACCGCAAGTCTCCTGGTTTCACCCAATAAATAAATAAATAAAATAGAATAAATTCCTTTTTCTCATTTTTTATATGTACCTTTGTTGCATCATCTGATAAAGAAAAATTGTTAAATAAATTGTATCTTTAATAATCATTTAAATTACTTTCAAGTTGTACTACTAAGAATTAAAATTCAAAGTCAAAAAACGGCACCAAACCTTTTGTTGAGTATTTTACTTGCAAAACTGATAGTAATCAAGTTCGTAAAACGTAAACGGGGGACCACATGAAGGGCTGAATTCTTATTTTATTCCTTCTGTATAGGGTGAGAATAATAATATTTCCTACTGTGTCTCGGTTTGTTACTTCTGTAACTACGTCTAAATCGAGAGAATTTAAAGGAGAACTTTTCCCACTCGAGTGCATCGCCTCGGGCATCAGATTATGACCAAACTTTTCAAATCCTAATTAACATTTTAAAAACACAATCTGGTACAACGTGTAATGGTATTTAACGAAGGTAGTACATCCGGAATTTAAATGTTTACACGATTTACTTTTGCATAAGTAACGTAAAGTAAATTTTAATTCAAGTGCGTGGAGTTTAATTTAAATTTTTATGTTGATAAGGAAAGCAAAATAATTAAAATTAAAATTCGGAAAAATTTTCATAATTCTGTTTTGTTGTATATGGGAATTGTATATTATATGAGTGATGCATTGCTTTAAGCACAAGCACAAGGGGTTAAAGTTCTTAACCTCAAGTTGTTTTACGTGCCTTTGTCTTTGAAACCCTTTATCAATATCTTAGAAAAATTTGGAAAATCTTGCAATCTCTTTAATGGTTTCACCAATACCCTATATTTTGCTTCGTAATCATAATCGGTTGGTTATTATTTAAATTTACCTTTAGTTCCTCGATTGAACCAGAAATTTTACTTAATCCAATGGAACTGTCGGGTTAGGTTAGGTTTAGGTCGAGTTAGGTTAGATCAAGGCCGGGCTAGGTTAGGTGTGGGTAATAGGTTAGGTTAGGTGTGCGTAATAAGTTAGGAACACCAAATGCACATTTAACTAAGTTATTATCCTCAATGAAAGATTTATTTGACGAAATTGACTGAAACGAGATCTCTAAAACTGATAGACCCTTCACTAAGTTATCAGAAGGGGAATCCCAGACTCAAAGATTTTGCACTAAAGATGGCAAGTTAGATGCCGAAATACGTATTTTGTTTTAACCATTTTAATCATTTTTAGTTGTTTACTTACAATTTTCTGTATTGTTGGTTCCTAATCCACCATTTCTCTAATTTGTTCGTTTCTAATTATATGTATTTTTATTTTCTAATTATTTTTCGGCATCTACGCCGCTTTACAGCTTTTCCATAGCCGTTAGCCCTCCTTTCTCTTCCATTTTATTATTTTCGAATCAATGTTCTTCTTCATCTGATTTCTCCATCTTTATTTTGTTTATTGCCTAATCCATTTCACCATTTCTTTTATCTTGAAAATATTCTTTCTTGTTTCTGAATTCTTATCACTTTATTCTCTTTGTGTTCCATCAAACGTAATTGTTTTGCATGTAGTCCCTCCATACTTGTAAGTATTTCTGTGGCTTCCATTTGAAGTGCATTGTTTTCATCTCTTGTTGATTTACCTCATTTTCTTCTTCTTCTTTAATCCAATAATATTTTTTATTTTATAACTTTCATTCATTGTTTATTATTCGGTCCTACCCCGAAATTTCCAGCTGTTTTGTTTTGCATGAAAACTGTCTTTATTTAATTTCTTGTCTGATGGTTGTTCATTTTCCTGGCTTTACATAACCTTTTTCCCTTGTTTTTGCTATCAAAATTTTGTATAAGTTGGCCTCAGAACGTCTTGTCAATTAATAAGCTATTCAGTTAGCAAAACATTTGCCTTTCTTCCTGTTTATTTAGCTTTGCCCATGCTCTCTCAAAAAAAACTTATTTGTTTGTTTTGTTAGTGAGTATTCTTGCCTGCTTATTTGTTATTTCCTTCTCTTAGTTTAAGTGGCTTTATTCGTTTGTGTATGATTCTTCCCCTCTTCCTTCCATTGGCTGATTTTACGTATAATTCTATCCTTAAAACTATTATTCTGAAAGTTATGGATTTGTACTTGGCAATCCTTCTGTTGAATCTCTCTTTGGCACACTTTCTTTGTTGTGCTTTAGGGCAGTAAAAACTGTAATTCTTTCTTGGACTTTTATGTTTATTTTTGTTCTTCTATTTCGTAAAACTGTAACTCTTCTGATCTTCTTCCGTGAGCTAGAAATTTCTTCCTGTTTGCTTGGCCTGTTCTATTCAATCGCTGATAAAAACCAGCTCTGAGCCTGTCCATTGGATGTTCGTCCTGGTCTTCTTTTCTTCTTCTTTTTTGAGGTAGGATTTATTTCTGTTTGCTTGGGCTATTCTATTCAGCCGATGATGAAAACCATTTCTTGGTGCATCTCTTGGGTGGTCGGCTTGGTCTTTTTCTGTTCTTTATTGAGAAAGAAATTTCTTCGTATTTACTTAGCCTCTTCTATTTGGTCGAAGATGAAAACCTGAGACTATCTGTTGGGTGGTCATCCTGGTCTTATTCCCTTCTTCTTGCTTGAGATAGGAATTTTTTCTGTTTGCTTAGCCTGTTTTATTCAGTCTTCTTCTCTTCTTCTTTCATGAGATAATAATTTATTTCTGTTTGCTTGGCCTGCTTTATTTACTCGATGATCAAACCAGCTCTACGCTCATCATCCCTTGGGTAGTCGTCCTGGTCTTTTTTCCTTCCTCTTCCTTAAGATAGGAATTTCGTCCTGTTTGCTTGGCCTGTTTTATCCAGTCGATGATGAAAAGCAACTGGGCGGTCGTCCTGGTGATCTTTCTTCCTCTGGTCATTCAGTTGTACAAATTCGAGCCAGCTTTCCTTGGTTCATTCGTTGGACATGGCCGTTCCATTCCCTTTTCCTTTTTAGTCAATTTTATTACGTCTTGAGTATTACATCTTTCTTTGAGAAAATCGTCTGTTTGTAACTGTTTATACTGCAATCCAATGTCTTTATTTATTTCCTTGGTTGGTTCTTTCTATTTCTGCATTCTTTGGTAGTTCTTTGATGTTTTATTTGTTTTTATTATATGAGGTTTGTTTATATTATGTTCTGTTTCAAGTTCATTTTTCGTAGGCGATTTATCTTAATTTCTTTTGTTGGTTTTTATAAATAGTTTTGCCTTGCCTTTTGGCGTAGCAATAACGACGACTGGTCATTTAGTATTTTGATTTGGCCCATCTCACCAAAATTATGGAATATACCAAAGAAGAAAACTGGTTTTCTTACTATGTTGTTTTATTTGGTTAGATCTTCGTGCTTGTTGTTTTTCTCTTATTCTTTGCTTAAGTATTTTCTGGACGAAGAAATAAAAATAATTTCTGTACACGATATTTCCTTTGGTTTCGAATAATCCTCATTTATAACTTTGTTCCTTAGGTTGACTTACAGAGCACTAAAACTTTGCAAAAGTCCCTTTAAGTTATGTTTTGGAGTTTTGGTGCCAATATTTAATTAAATCTCATATTTCGGAGCAAAACTTACCTTCATTAGCGGCCATTTTAAAGCATTAAACTTAAACCACTCTTTGTTTCAATTTAAAAGTCTAAAGAAATTTAATAGTTGTTTAGATTTTGAAAATATTTATTTATTTATTCAATAATTATGTAAAACATTATATTTCTTTAAATACTATTTAATTAGCTTTTCCCAATTTGTAGTAATTTTATCCTGGTTGATTTTAGAAAAACTAAATTTTCTCCGATTTTACTCTATAAAGGAGAATTTTAATAAAAAAAATGTAGTAAAATAATGTCATAAACAGCGGAAACATTCGTGAATTGCGTAATGCTGTGTAGTACAGGATAACTGAATTGGTGATTAAAGTAAATCCCTAGGGCGTATTACCTTATGAAAAAGCACTCAGTCGTGCGGTTATCTTCCTAAACCGATTAAAATTTTAAAAATCAGCTTTGCTCAAACAGCGTGTCGATTTCACATATCGGTATGAAGGGTTTTGTTTTGTCATGACGGCGCTTTATAAATACAACTACATATTAGTATTCCCGCATTAAAACCCTGCTTTTATTCTATTCATTGAACCAAATCAATGTTCCGAATTTATTTTTTTTTTGTTGGAAAACGAAGCTTTATCAAAAAAACTAAATTTTGATTTTGCGAGAAAGTTTTTTAATACCTTTAAAACGTTTTGCAATTTTTCGACGACGAGTAGGCTAATTATATTCGTAAATTTTCAGATTCACCACATGAAGCGAATGTACGAATTTTTAAAATAAATGTTGTAAAATCAGAGACGCCCTAAAATGCAGAAACTTCAAACAAAATGCTTTGACAACCCCCCATGCTAAAAATAGTCTTCTTTCAAACATCTTTACAAAGTCTAAACACTTGAATACCCAAAAAGTAAAAAATATTGTAACAAAGGGACTTTATTTGAAAGTTTTTGAGAGTTACGTACACGTGTTGTTTAATATAAATTGTAATAATATAGTAAATATCACCGCAGTTGTCCACTTAGAAATTGCGCATGCCTCAGTAGAACACATCGTTAAATTATTCCGCGAAATGATTTCAATAAGAGTCATTCGACTGATCAATCGCTATTTTTATTTTACTGCATAGGGGACACTGCTTTGTACTCTACCTTTGTTTACGGTTATTCACATTTAACTTGGGTTATTTAACTGTAATTAATTGCAACGTATTTTCTTAAGGCACTTCCTTCTCCTTAGTTACACAATTATTCAAGTAATTTTATGCTAACGTTGTAAAATTATAATTAAAACCGACAGCCTTAATTTTTTTAATGGAAACTAATTTGCTTTTTACTTGTTTGTTTTCTAATTAAATTGAAGTAAAATGTTTATTAATCAGGAAACAGATAAATAGGAAACCAAGTTTTACATTTGTTAAAAAAAAAGAAAATTACGCTTTTCTTCTTCTTCCTTTTTTATTCATTTTAATGTACAAAAAATAGGCTAGAATTTAGTGCCTTAAAATTTAAAAAAAAAAATCTTTCTGTACTTACTATACAATAATCTTACTCGCGCAGCGTGGGTAGTTACAAATCAATCGTCAAATAAAAGACAATTCTTTAATAATACTCATTTAGAAATTAATGGCGTAATTCAAGAGAATCCTTTTGAGGTATTTCCTTATTTAGTTTCTTTCAGAGCTCGCCCATTAGAATTCATAACAAGATTTCGAATTCTGTTGTTAATGTTGATATAGCCATTTCATCTCAAACACACTCGCTTGTCGCTTTTTCTCTATCCGTTTACACCTGAGGAATTGGTAAATCTATTACATAATTCATTAAAAAATAGACTTTCGTTGGGACCTAAAGGTACCCTTAACTCTTTTTTAAAGCAAATACTGACGGAAATTGTTGATCAACTAACATATCTAAAAATTTATCACTTGTAACAGAAAATTTCCCATCTTTGCTTAAACAGGGAAAGTGATCCCCCTCTATAAAAAAGGAAACGCTTTTCATCCAGGTAACTAAGTAACACTTTGTAGTGTATTTTCTAAAATTTGAATACTGTTACCTGAATAGTCTACTAAAATTTTCAACGTGTTTTAATATTTTACCTTTAAATCTACTGCTATGATGGTTGAGTGCGGTGAGTGTCCGGTTGGGACCTGTGGAAGACTTTCGACAGTGTTAACCATCCTTGCTTTATAATTGTGCAATTCAGGGAACCCCCTTGATTGAATTGAGACATTTTTTAAAAATCTATGACGATATGTCTACCTAAAATATTTAAACAAAGGTGTCATCAATACTATTGACTCAGATTTATCGAATATGGATATACATAGGTCTCCCTCAAGGCTCCATTTTGGGACATATTCTATTCATTATGCTTATTAACAACTTGAATAATGCAGAACTGAATGCAGCTTTAATTCTTTATGCAGATGATACTTCAGTATGCGTATCGGATAAAGAGAATGAAATGTAACAGTGCAACAAATAAACTAAGCTCCTGGTTTTCTTCCGATTTGTTATATTTAAATCCGTCTGAAAGTGCAGTTACTCGATTTCATAACCGACAAAAATGTAATAACATTAACGTTTTGGTGAATTCTTTACCTCTTGCCAATTTGAATAGTATTAATTTTTTGAATGTTTGGTTTGACGAAAATCTTTCTCACTGAACTACTTGTTATGATGTATTATGCGTTGGTTGATTCTCGTATAAGATGTGATGTAACTCTATGGAGTGCATCTGCTACTCGAAATAATGTTTTTGTTGCCCATAAAGAATTTTACGATGCATTGCATGGGTTCATAGTATGTTTTCATGTCGAACGTTGTTTAGAAAGTACTCAATCCTAACTCTTGAAGATTTATTCATCTTTGAATTGTAGATATTTACAAATAAAAGCAAATTTAAGGGAAACAACGTACACTGTATACGGTGTAAACACAAGATCCAAAGAGAATTTTAGAATACCCATTTTATCGATATCAAATTTCTACTTGTAAACTCGCCAGACTCTTTAGGAATTAGGATTTTCAACCACTCCAGTCTCAATTGAAAATTGTACTTTTGTAGGGTGCTTTAAGAGCACTTTAAAGGCTTATCTTTTTCAACACACATTTCATACCTTGGAGGAATTTTTAAAACGATTAGTTAAACTTAATTTATATACCATTACAGCACCTGCTTTTATAGTTTTGTAAACAAATAAATTTACCTTTTCATACCGGTTTTGTCTACATTTTAATAATTGGAGTTTTTAGCTGTATGTCTATTATAACGCAATGTATGTATGTTTTTATATGTATATTTTCTTGGTGGTTCCTATACTGTTGTTGTACAGTCTTTGGAAATAAATTGAACTGAACTATTCGTTTTCTTTTTCTTCTTCTTTTTAATTCATGAATGTATAAAAAGTAGGCTAGAATCCACAACCTTCAAACTAAAAAAAGAACTCTTCGCTCTCTTGCTTCAGTTTTACATGATAAGATTTCAGTATTCAGTGTAATAATGAAAACCAATTTGCCTTTTACGCGTTTGTTTTCTAATTAAATGGAGTAAAATGTTTATTAATTAAGAAACAGCTTCATAGAAAAGTAAGTATTAAGTCTGCTAAAAGAAGCAAATATTAAGTTTTTTGTATGAAGAAAATTTTCATAAAAACTTCTTCGTTTTCTTTTTCTTCGTTTTTTATTGATTTTAATGACACAGTAGACTAGAAATCCCGCCCATAAAATTAAAAAAAAAAATTCCTGTCTTCCTTCGTGTTGCACTTGATAGAATTTCAGTATAATACTGCTAAAGGTGGAATATCTGTAAAGGGCAATTTATTATTACTATTTTTTTAAATCTACGAGTATTCTCGCATTAACTTATTGCGTTTTTCTTCCTTCTCCTTGTTGCATAATTATTGAAGTAATTTTGTGTTAACGTTCTAAAATTATAATTAAAACGGAAAGCCTAAATTTATAATGAAAACTAATTTGCGTTTTACTTGTTTGTCTTCTAATTAAATTGGCTTAGAATGTTTATTCATTAGAAAACAACTGAATAGAAAAGCACGTATTATTCTGTTAAAAGAAGAATAATAAGTTACAAAAACTAAACGGTTCAGCTGGAGAGATAAAATTAAGCAATTATCAAAATCGTATGTATTTCTCCTATGTCTCACATGTCAGGCCACACCCGGTATACCAAACAAAGCACACCGCTACGGTATCAAATTATTCAAGCTATGCTCTGTTGATGGATATACAAATATACATGGGCCTTGTATATTCTGGGAGATCTGGGACAGGTGAACGAGGGATTAGCTAAAAATGTCTGTATCGAACTTTGTGGAGCACTTCTAAATGAGGGCAGAACATTGTAGGTAGATAATTTCCACACCAGCTATGAACTAGCCAAGGCTAGATAATTAAACACATCTTGTCGGAACAGTTAGGTCCAATAAAAAGCACATGTCCAACGCAGTTCTCCTAGGAAAAATTAAAAAGGGTGGAAATAATTGAATTGGAGGGACATGAGGAACGTTAGGCTACTTTCTACAAAATATGCGCCCATAATGGTTCCAATAAATCTCCAAAGCAATGAGAAACAACTTACCAATTGTGACAATACAACAGATACTGTAGATATGCAAACCCAGGGTCTTACTGTACAAGATTCAACTGAATCTTCCAGCTGTCAAATTAAGCCATCTAAAAAACGTAAAAAAACAATCAACTAATAATGATAATACAACAGGTATTGCAGATATGCAATCCCAAGATCTTACCGTCCAAAATTCAGCTTAAGCTTCCACCAGCTTAACTGAACCAGAGAGAAAACGTAAATCTCGTCACTGAAAAACTCTTAGCTGTTTTGGCTTACAATAAAGGGAAGGCAGGGATAGATCTAGCAGATCAAATGACTTCATACTCTACAACCCTCCGTAAAGGGTTAAAATGGTACCGCAAGCTAGGAATTGAACTAATATTTATTAGGAACATCAGTTGTTAATGCTTGAATTGAACATATCAGGACAGCAAGTTCAGCAAGAAAGGTCCAGAGTCCAGATCCTCTATAGGTTCTTATCACCATCCCTCCCAAAGAGTTAGGGATGATGGTAAAAAGATTAGTAGAAAGTGTAACCTGTGTTACTCAAAAATTCAGGGAGAAGGAAGGAAGCCAGAAATCGGGAATATAAATGCAAACTTGCTTTGTACTTGATTATTTTCTATTTAAATGGAGTAAAATGCTTATTAATTAGAAGACAGCTATATAAAAAAGCAAACAGTAAGTTTGCTAAATACGAAAATCATAAGTTTTCTGCATGAACACAATTTTCTTAAAAATATTACACGTTTTATACTCCTCTTCGTTTTCTTTTTAAATTCATTTTAAGGTATAAAAAGTAGAATTAAACTTAGGCATTTGAAATTAAGTTTGTTAAAAAATATGTTTTTTTAGATGAAAAACGAATGACAATTTCGTAAAAATACGTTTTGTGTTGTTAAGTTTTCTTCTTTTTTACTTGTTTGAATGTATAAAAAGTAGACTAAAATTCACTTCACTGAAATTTTAGAAAATCATTACAATTTCAAAAAATGTCTTATTTCCTCTCTTCGTTCCTGTATTAACTAGTACTTGAAACAATTTCAATATAGGCAACTAAAAGTGTGGTTTTCTTATTTGAATTATTTATTTACTTTTCTTATTTATTTGCGATCGTTTTTCAGGCTTTTAATTTGTTAGTTTCTAATGGGGATTATTTCTAGCTGCTCATTTTGTCTTAATTCCCGTAATTTTTGAATATTTTTATTGAAGAAATAAAGAAAACAAATTCCAAGGTTTGCGTCGTTCCATATTGAAAGATGTTTCAAATTCAGGCTTCTGAATTTGATCTATCGAAGCTTCGTTTAAGCACTTACAACTAATTTCCTATAACTTGTATCTGGTAACATTAAATTATCGTTCATACAATTAGAGGAATTTTTTTAAAATTATATTTCAGCACAAATATACACTACAAACAATTTCGACTAATTGGATAATTTGGAATCTAATAATTTTTAAAATATATTCGTATGTTAGTGAGTTCTAAAGATTCCATATTATTTATCAGATTGTCTTTTCTTTTTGTTCTTCTTAGGGCGCGGTTTCTTCTTCTCTTTCTGGGAAGATTTTCTGGGCTGCCTTCGTTTACGTTTTCGACGTGCTTTTTGAGATTTGTGAGCTGTTAGGGGCTCGCCACTAATATGACGTACTTTTCGAAATTTACGGGTTTCTTTCGATTCCTCATTTGTTGAATCTGAATCATATAAGAATTAATTTTTATAACATTCCTAACTCAATTTAAACTCCATAATTTATCAGAGAATAATAACAGTTTCGTTTACCTTTTCGATGTCCATTTTCAGATTTGTGATCTGTTAGGGGCTCGCTGCTACTAGTACTATGACGTACGTTTTGCAATTTAGAGCTTTTTTTCGATTCCTCATTTGTTGAATCTGTATCATATAGGAATTAATTTTTATAACATTCCTAACTCAATTTAAACTCCATAATTTATCAGAGAATAATAACAGTTTCGTTTACCTTTTCGATGTCCTTTTTGAGATTTGTCATCTGTTAGGGACTCGCTTCTACTAGTACTATGACGTACTTTTCGCAATTTAGGGCTTTTTTTCGATTCCTCATTTGTTGAATCTGAATCATATAAGAATTAATTTTTATAACATTCCTAACTCAATTTAAACTTCATAATTTATCAGAGAATAATAATCCTTATTGTTTGGTGTAAAAATTTGAACCGTATTTATTGTGTTTGGAGCCATGTGTGATTTGAGGCAAATGATATAAAAAATGTACTTTTGACGTTTAATAATCTGATCAGATGTTTTGGGAACGGTGCAATAATAAGGAAAAATGATTTTTAAACAAATTAGTTGCAAAAATTCTTACCACTTTCATTACAACTTCGGCTTGATGATTTGCTATAAGATCTTTTCGGCATTTTCGTTGAAGTTTTTCACATTAATCGTTTTATGAGCTTCAGGGAGTAATTTTTGCTTATGCTTCTTGTAAAAAAAAATTAGACAGTAAATTTTCAATTTTTTGGGAACTTACTTGATCTGTGTTTTTTGTTTAAACTATGTTCGATGTACTACATCTAACTCAAGGTTTACATTTTCTTTAAAATTGTTAAGTAAAACATTAAAGCATTTTCTTATTTAACCAAAACTTTAAAAGTCGAGAAATGACTAGTTTTAGGTTTTTAAAATTATCAGTTAGTATATAATAAGCTGTTCCTTTATAGTTCCCCATTTTACCTGAAGTTTGAAGTTTTTTAATTTCAGTTTTGCGTTAAAATTAATAATAATGGAAGCTATCTTGCTTAACTAGATTTTTAATCCAAAAGGCTTGAAATAGAAATTTTTATTTTTACTATTTTGTTGACATTTTAAAATGAGGAGATATCAATTCAGTATCAAAGTTTAACAGCCATCCATTAATATAGAACTTAAAAGCAGGCAAATAAAAAGGGAATTAGTGTTAGTTGAGTGGTACAAATAAAAGGAATCAGTTTAGGATAAGTAATGGCACCCTGTGGTGAAGGGCTAGTGCGGACCTGGATGATAATAAGGGAGCTACCGACCGCGCGACATTATTACTACTGTCGATGCATTTTCACATTGGGTGCATTGCCGATTTCCGTTATGCGATTAACCACAATCACATTATGTGTGTCCATATTTGCAGGCACTTTCTAAGGCTCGAATTAGATCTGGCCCACGGAACTTGAATCTGTTCGATGCATTGTTATTAAACAAGAATTAAAGGATTCTTTTGTAGATTTTAAATAGGTACTCCTATATTTCCGATGACTTGTGCTTTTAAGAATGTTTAAGAGCGAAAAATATAGGGTTCAGTTTCGTCATTAGGGCGTTTAAAACTTATCTTGCTGTAAAAAAGCATTTACTAAACATTCGTGTAAAAAAGTCGTAAGAGTTGGCTATAAATAAGAGAAGTTGGCTTTAATTTTAGCATTAGATATTCTTTGGTTCTTTATTCAGAATAAAAATGTAATTTGGTAATGTTAAAAGAATCTTCAGGTTACAAACCGTCAAAATTACCCACCCATAATAATTATTGTTTCCACTGGATTTGACACTTATTTCTAATCTGACGACTAGAACTATTGCAATTTTGAATTCGACATTGCTTAATTTGGACATTGCGTTGGCAATTTTTTGGGGTTATTGATTAATCGATAATTCAATAATCTCGATTTTCAGTTTTTATGAAATCGAAAAACAGTTTAGTTTTAATTATAAAAATCTTCCATTTTTCATACTTCTTCCTAGCTAATGATAATCATCTATTCGTCATATTGTTCATTCATGTTTTCCTGTACTTCGTTTCTCGACTGACTAAATTCAAGAAATCCTTGTCGCTCCTCTGTCAATAAGCTCTCATAATATTTCTTCCACTCATCGATGTCAATGAGATGGTCCTATTTTTCCCATTCTGTTTGTTTTCATTTGTTTAATAGTTCGTTGATTGTTGGTTGAGCTCCTTAGTCCCTCAATTTGCTCACATTTTTGTTCCCAGTACCCATTCTTCTGTTTTGTTATAATATATTTCTGAATTTATGTATTTGCATGTTTTCTTTAAGGATTCATTTTTACCTTAAATCATTTTAAATAGGTTTCATTACGTTTACCACATTACTTATACTGATGAGTTTTTAACTCGGACATAAGAGGAAGAAGGGACAAAATATTTTGAATTAAATTAATAGATAGGCAATTATCCAATTAATTTGTTACTCGTTGTTTATTATTTCATGACCTGTTACTTACAAATATCCTTTTTATTAAAAATGTGTATCTTGGGACTGGTTGTTTTGTCAGATATCTTTCGTTCAGCTGACCTTACAAGGTCCTTCGTCAAAGTATGCGAGTTTAGATTTTTCATTTGGTTAGTTAATAAAACTATCTTTTCGCGTAATTCAGTAACAACGGCATCTTTCTGCTTAAATATATAATTAAAGATTCGCACATCTACTTTGTTTGTTGCTGTAGCAATTTCTCCAATAGCATAAAAAAAACTGGGTATCTTCATCCTTAACCTCACTATCACAACAGGAAATAGTGTTATCATTACGAAATTTAATATTGTTCAACAATTTTACACAGCTTAAATGGTAATTATTTTCATAATCACTATATTTAACATCACTAACTACTTTACTTTTACGACGTTTACAATAAATAACAGACACTTTTTTAAAATACGCCGTTCCTTTATTTTTTTAGACATAGTTTTTCGAAAATACTTTTGGACTACCACTCTGAAAATTTTATAAAGTATGTTTCTAAAACTAATAATATGCCAACAATCATATTGTGATTGATAGACATATTTTTATATTCGAGGAGTTATTCGAAAAGCCGTTTGTTTCCCAAAAACACATAAATTTCCCAATAATCCATCATTAATAACTTTTCGCCCCGGACTTATATTTATTTTTTCGTTGCAATTTTGTCCATCTTTATTGATTAAAAACAAATAAGAAAAAAGCTAAAAATTTCCTTTTTTAACACTACGAAAGACTTATCTTGCTAAATTTACATATTCAAGAAACATACTTATAATATGTAAATGTTGCGTGTTATATACACCGTAATTAGAAACCTTGCTTATTTTCTAACACTTGTTTTGTCGTAGTAAGTTAGAAATGTGAAACTTTTTGAAATATATCATGCAAATTAAAGTTTAATTTTGTTAATAGGTGGCAGCTTTGTAGTGATAATATATCAGATGAAATTTATAATGTTTGAAAATTACAGTTTTTTTAACAGAAAAACTATTAAAAATTACAACTTGGTCGTATTATAATTACAAAAGGTGTTTGTTAACATGTGTTTATCAAGGTTACTCGTTTGATTTTCGGAAGGGAGATTTTAAAACTGATGTTCCTTGTTTTGGCATTTTTAAACCCTAAGCTTAAAATAAAGAAAGCCGTTAGTTATTTTGTGATGTGTTAAGAGAATACGTGCGAGGGTTAAAAGGAGTCTAATCAACTGAAGGAAGAGGAGTTATCGGTTGGTGCTATCATGTCACCGGGTCGGTTTAATTGACATTTTAGATAATCCGCGTGACAGCGTCGTATAAATTCAAATGTGATTCCAGTTTACCTACCAAGGACAAAGTTAACCTCCTCTATACATATTTAGGTTCGGCGCGGTGGTAGTAGTAAACACGTAATAGGAGGTCAAATGTACACCCTTATCCCCCAGAAGATGTTAATTATTATAATTTTCCATCCCCTCAATGTACCTATTTGGAAAAGTCATCTCGCTTCGTTTGCCGTTCCGCTCCTTGATTATTTAATTCAAGCCCTGATAATGAGAGAAACGAACTGAGAAAGATAATTACGACAGAAAATACGGTCTCGTGTTTGCCGAGAACTAATAAGTACAGCATCTAACTTGTTACCGTTGCACAGACTTACTTATTTTGTGTACGAATGTTTTGAAACTCCCCAGTAATTTGGATTTATTTGCCTTGCCTGGTTATTCGAGTGAGAATTTCTAATTTGCTTAATAATTATCTACGAGTATTAAACTACTTCGTGCTTAAAATTTACCCTTACTATTGACTTCAGAAATGGTAGATTAATTTTTCATTTTTCAAAGACATTTCCACATTAAAAAAAACAACGATTTTAATCACTAAAGGCACTAAAAATCTTTAAAATAGGAAGACATTTAGGCCCTAACAAACAAAAAAGACTGGCACTTATTTTTATATATTTGTATTTACTCCCATACAAATGGAAAAACGATGCTTACTTTATAATTATAATATTAATTGGAATTACAATAATTCTTTATGTGTTTTTTATTTCCTTGCAGGTAGTGGAAAAGTCAAAAAATCCAACAAATCAAATTAGTTAAAATGCGGTGAATGCTTTTGTGTACTTTGCAAAAACTCTTTTGATTTTATTTTTTCCTGGTGTTAGATCACTGTCAGAAACCTTTGTTTTTAAAACTATTTTTGATAGTATTGCTCAGACTTCGGCAAATTAGAACGTAAAGTAATTAAAATCCATTCGAAGACTTCCACGGTCAGTGTCAGTATTAACAAAACGTCTTCCGGTTAGGGACCGTGCCATTGTTGATACAGAAGAACTCAACGTTTCGCCCACTTTTTTAGGGGCTTCTTCAGGAAGAAAAGGGAGCACTAAAACAGCACGGTAACTCAACATGTCAACCAAGCCAGCAGAAGAGTTTCACCTCTGACTTGGTTACAGTAACTAAAAGTGTTAGGTTTACAAAATATTTTAATTTTGTTATTAATTAATAAGTAAAGTTAGGAGAAAATTTAACTCCTGTGGGTTATTTACTATTCACCTCTAAAACTGCGAAGATATTTATTTGATTCTTTATCAAGGATCTGTTTTACAAATGCAGTACTTAATTTACTTCTTATAAGACAAAATTTGCATATTTTTATAAAATCTTATAACAATTACTAGCATTCCATTGGTATTTGTATGCTACGTTTATAAGTTTGTTCGAAATTAATTGTATTCAGAAGGGACCTTTTTGATGATGATTTGATGATTTCAAAAGTAAACCAATTGATTGCGAATTATATAATATAATACGTAAATAGTGAATTGCATATTAGACATAAATTGAAGCAAAATTGTGTTATTAAAACCCGAGTCTTTCTTAGTAGAAAATATAATTTATCCTTAAAAATTGAAGTTTGTAGGTTACTTGTCCATTGTATGTTATTCGTGCAGTTTTAAAGTTTCGTTTTTCGTTTACTATTGTTTACCTTATTGTTTTATTTATATCTAACTAATTAATTAATTATAGCCTTTTCTGTGTAACATTTCCGAGAAAGCTCTTGTCTTGATTATCAGTAAACGCAGGAAGTTCAGGCGCCTTTTCAAAAGCATTCAACGTTGTTTAAAAAAAATCAAAAATTATTGATTTTGATCACTAAAGACCGAAAGTTAAGGCACTAAAAATATTTAAAATAGGCAAGTATTTAGGCACCATAATAATAAATAAATGAGCATTAAAAAAAGAATAACACTAATTTTTATATATTTTTATTTAACTCATAAAAATGGAAAAATGCACGTTTTTACTTATTTCACTATTATAATATTAAGCGAAATTACAATTTTTCATACATTTTTGTAATTTCCATCAGGATGAAAATATATTTAATATTTTGAATTTTGTTTCGTCTTTGCAGATACTAAAAAAGATAAAAATTAAACAGAACACCAAGAAGGCCTTTTTGTAAATTGTGGGTTAAGTGTATACATTTTTTAATTTGTTGCAGAAAATCCTGTTAAAAAAACTTAAAGAAGGAACTGATTGTATCCATATTAATACATTAGTTAATTGCTCATTCGTTCCTTGCAAGAAATTGACCTTTAATTCTGTGTGATAAAATCATTTTAAACCATTTTTGAGCTTTTATGAATAAGCACTAACCGAAAAATTTTGACGAAGGATCCTGATTAATTTTTCAATTTTCAGACATTCTACGTTTTTTAAAAAATATCAAAAGCAACATTCACTAAACATCGAAAGTTGAGGCACTAAAAATCTTTAAAATAGGCACGCATTTAGGCACTATCAAAATATAAAAAAGGCACTAAAACGCAAAATGTTGGTATGTATTTATTTTTATATGTACATATATAATTGTTATATATTAGGTATATATTAATTGGAATTACAGTTTTTATACATTTTTTTACTTTCCCTCTAGATGAAAATAATATATTTTTAATTAAAAAAATTAACATTCCACCTTTCCAGATGTAAATTTTAACTGTAGGTGATATATCATCACCAAAAAGATAAAAACCAAACTGAAACGCCAAGAATGGAGGACTTCATTGTAAATTGTAGATTAAGTGCATACATTTGTGAATTTTTTGCAGATAAACTTTAAAAAACTTAAAGATAAGGCAAATTGCATGTATACTATTTACATAAATTGAAAATTGTCTATTTATTTATTGCAAAAATTTGATCTTCAATTGTTAGTCAAACCGTCTTTGAATGCTTTATGGAATCTTTACTAAATAATAATACTAGAAGAGATTTAAATTTAATGGTATTTATGCGAAAACTCCACCAAAATAAGCTTTCAACAAATACCTTTTAATAAATTACTTTCAAAATATAAGAAACCCGTCTGGGTTCCGGTTTAAGAATAGACCCAGGGAATCCCCTGCCAGTCGTAAGAGGCGACTATCTGGGGCGCCTGTCCTTATTTGTACCATATACCCTTATCCTTCATCCCATTTTTCCTTATCTTAACCTTTCCCTAGCCTGGCGGTAGGCATAAAACGCATTACCCATCTTATAATGGAGACTCGTAAAAATAATAATAGAAAAGAGCCGCTGCCTGGGGAGCGTCAGGGCACGTCTGGAGCTGGTGCTGGACGTGACAGCATACGGACCGCCAGTGGTGTGTCGCTGAACAGGCGGGCGCACACCGGGTTACCCGAAAATACCACAGCCGAACAGCAAACCCAAGAAACCAATGTCGCATCCCAACCTGCAGAAAGTGCTTTGTCGATCAATCAACCGACAACCACCAAAGCGGGCAAACCGAGACAACGCATGCAGTGGAATGATGATATGAATATAAACCTCATGCGTTGTTACTACACCACCACTCAGGGAGACACAGTTAAAATAGGCTACAGACAGGAACTACATAGAAGATTCATTGAAATTTATCCAGAACTAGCACACCTCTCAGAACAGAGACTAGTAGATCAGAAACGAGTTGTTGATAATAATAATAATAATAATTTTATTTAACTATGTTATATACATATAGAAATATGTTTATAACACACATTTGTAAGTCTTAAAACTGAACTAATAGATTAGTATAAAATACAACAATTTTTTATACAAACAAAACAAATAAATAATTCGCAGACTTCCACGGTCAGTGTCAGTATTAACAAAACGTTTTCCGGATTGGGGCCGCGTCATTGCTGAGACAAAATAACTCAACGTTTCGCCCACTTTTTTAAGGGGTTTCTTCAGGAGGAAAGGGAGCACTAAAAGAGCACGGTAACTCAACGTGTCAACCACGGTAACTCAACGTGTCAACCACGCCAGAGGCGAAATTTTTTTGTAGCAAGGGGCAGAAGGTTAACGGCAACTCAACTTGTCAACCAAGCCAGAGGCAAAATCCTTCTGAAGAGAAGCAGAATAGGCAGCGACTTTATACCGGCTGTATCTGGCCAAGTGTATCGGGAGCGGATAGCGGACTTCCATATATCGGATAGATAATAACCAGTGTCACGATTCAAGTTATTAGGGGTCTTGGCAATTTCAATGGCCTCACGAATTTTCCCGTTGAAAAAATAAGGGGCATTGGCAATGATCGAAGATTTTTCAAACAATATTTTAAGGCCAGTGTCGTGATGATGTTCAGCAACAGCTGAATGTGAAAGAAGACCCGATTTCAAGCAACGTTTGTGTTCACAACAAAAAGTGTCACTGATACTCCCTTCAGTAAGAGATAAGCATCAATCATTGTCATCAAGAGGCATCTATAGCATTTCCTGTTCTGGCGTGGTTGACGCGTTGAGTTACCGTGCTCTTTTAGTGCTCCCTTTCCTCCTGAAGAAGCCCCTTAAAAAAGTGGGCGAAATGTTGAGTTATTTTGTCTCGGCAATGACACGGTCCCAATCCGGAAAACGTTTTGTTAAAACAATTAATACATGTAAAAAGTACACAGAAATGTTTGGATTTTATTTTAAAGATTCAACTTATAGGCCTGAATTTGAGCCGTGGCTTCTATCTTCTATATATTCATCGACAGAATAAAACCTTTTTTGCAGAAAATAATGCTTTAAGATTTTTTTAAAAGAATATAAAGTCTGCTTTTTCAAATCCGTAGGCAAAAGATTTTAGAGTTTATAATCTACAGTATTTTTCTTAGATTTTGTCAGTCTAAGCTGTAAGGTTCTTAAAAAAATGGCATACCTTGTATCATAATCATGGACATCAGCCTGCGTGATAAGTGATAAGTGAAGGTAATTTCTTGTAAATTTCTAATAAAACATTATATCGTAGATATACAAAGATGGAACGGTCATTATCTTGTGTTTAATAAACAAATTTCGACATGATTCTTTAGAATTTACATTCGATATAATTCTAATCGCTTTTTTCTGTAACTTAAAAACTGCATCGAAAAATTGAGAATTACCCCAGAGTAATATATCGCATGGCAAATGCGAATGAAACAGAGAAAAATATACTATTCTAAGCGTCTCAAAATTTGTGATGTGTCTGAGTTGACGTATAAAAACACGGTACTACTTAATTTTGATTTCAACTGTTCAATATGACCTGACCAGTGACCATACTGACCAGTTCAGCTTGTTGTCTATTGTCAAGCCTAACAACTTGACAACATGGTTCTGTTGGTTTGAATCTCATGTAGACACACTAAAATGTTGTGATTTATCAGTGTTGAGTTTTAATCTATTGCCAATAAACCAATGTTCTGCTTTTTTTCAATTTCGTTGGCTAGGAATATAAATTTATTGTAGTCCTTATCGGAGAAAACTAAAGTGGTGTCATCTGCAAATAAAATCGCCTCATGGGGTAACATGTAACTGCATAGATTATTTATTAGCAAGGGCCCTAAAACAGACCCTTGTGCTATTTTCAGGCATTTTTCCTGAACTTGCAGTCTTTAATTCTAGTTATTAATTATAAATCGGATATAGAATAAAAATAAGCTTAAAACAATATCTTTAAAATAAAGTAAATTTTTTTCGTTATTATTTTTTGAATTGACATGTCTTTAAGTTGCAGTTAAAGTTAAAGCAATTAAAATCCATTAAAGTAAACACATTCAAAAAATACTCTTTGAATACCTTTCTATAAGTTACTTTTACAATATAATAAAATATGTTTTATAGTTAAAACTTGCATTTATTGAATTATTGCAGTGGGCATCTTTAGCTATTTTGTCTGAAATTGCGGTCTTTATTAATCACATACTCCCTAACACTCAGTAATTATATCTAATATGGAAATTTTAGGATAAAATTGTAAATTTATTGTTTCAGTTCAGTTTCAGAAGTCAGGGCTTTTCAAAGGTGTGAATCAACATCTCAGATAATCAAAATGCTTGTCCTTTTTCCAAATAAGATGTACTTGTCTGAAAATTTGGTTCGATAATATTCATTTATTATGTGATTGGTCATATACTTTGATTATATAAACTTTGAAGGAGGCTTGAACGTTAGGCGTATAGGTTTACTAATGGTATTACCAATGCCAAAAGCTTGGTAGGCTACTATTAAAACTTTAATAGTTATTAACTAAAAAGTATGCTGAAAATTTTAAGGCATGGTTGCGTAGAAAAGGTTTCTGCTGCCAGGACTAATTTAACAAATATATGTTATAAAAATTTAAACCTTTCGTCATACTAAAATATTTAACCAAATTTATCGATTGCTGTTTATTCATTAAACTTTTAACTTTGTTTCAAATTCAATTTTTATTAATTTCATATTAATTAAATAGACCAATTAAAGGAATATTTCGATATTAGATTGTTGTTGTTCAAAACGTTTTTGACAACTGGTTACGAAATACCCATAAAAAATTTAAAAAATTTAACAGATGCAAGGTTGAATTATTTAGAGAATAAATTTAAAAAAATTATACAACCTAGAAGTAATCAAAATTTAAAAAATTGTCGTTGTGATACACGAAATAATTGTAGGAATTAAAAGTATTAGCAACTAAATACATTTCTATATACAGCATGTATCAGAAGTCGATAGACACATTCAGAGGGTGCCAAAGGGAGTAAACACAGGGCCAAAAAAGCATTATAACGACGCTAGGAATGTCAAAAGATATCGTTTGAAAACACCTTCAAGTACAATACGATCAAAAAGTTTTTAGGTTACGGTTGTTCTG
Source organism: Melanotus villosus (assembly GCA_963082815.1). NCBI lineage: Eukaryota > Metazoa > Arthropoda > Insecta > Coleoptera > Elateridae > Melanotus > Melanotus villosus. The sequence continues at coordinate 9,106,277 of OY720421.1, read as the reverse complement.
GAATTTAGAACTTGTGCCTGAAATTATTTAATTATATTATTATCATGTCACTGACATCTGTGAAAATTGTAATAAAAGTAAATGGTATAAATAATTTTAGGGGTGCCTTTTAAATTCCACAGCAACTGATATCTAAAGACTTTTTGATTGTACTGTATTTACTAATAAAAGCAATTATTAGTTATCAGATTATATCAATCATAAATGAACAGGTGCCTACCAGTGAGGAAATATGAGTTTAAAAGTTGTTGGAGAGGTTGAAAAATTTCCAATTTTGTATAACACTAAATTGGAGCTCATTCTGTACATCGTTTGAAATTTTAATGGATCTTCTAGTTCTTGTGCAGCCTTAAAATTTTTCTCTAGATATGGGTGAATCCAAAATCGCCTTCTGCTTCTCCTTTTTGCATGCCACCATAAAACAAAAATATCCTCTTCATCAGACGAAGACATCGTAACAACTGACACAAAGCAGTCGCTTTAATGTGAAAGCGGTAATGCAATAAGTTGCATAAGACTAGTTTCATGAAACCAGTTGCAGTAGTGAGTAAGCTGCCTAACTCTATAAAGTATTTTCAGAAACTTCTTTTGGTACTTCTGGTGTATTCTTTTACACGTCGAAGTCTTTCATTTTTTTTGTTTGTTTTACTTTAACAATAATGAAATCATTTAATATTTAATGCTTTAGTTTTTGAGAAGCAATTTCGATGATTTTTTTTTCGTTTTTGCATGATTTTTATATCAATTACATAAAAATATTATTAAATTATTGATTATAAATCCAGAAAAACCGTTTTAAACGTATTAAATCAACTCTAGTGTCTCTAGTAATAAACAATTGGTACAAACCTGTTAATCGAGAGGAAAAGTGTACAAAGTATCGATTACGGAATACGTGGACCGATGGGTGGAATATTTTAAAGAAGAATTAAATAGAGAAAATTTAGAACAAAAAGAAAAGGACGAAAATGAAAGCAGACAGATTAAGCACATGCAAGTAAACGAGCCCCAGTTAAATATTGTAGCTCCCGCATTACAAGAAATAGAAGAAAAATCAAAATATTAAAAAGCAACGAAGCGGAGGAAAATGGATTAGATGCTAAACTGATAAAATATGCAGGGGGTAAAATGGCCAAAATAATGCGTGTGCAGTGCCTTGATAAGCCCAATTTCTAAAAAAGACGACAGGCTAAATTTTAATAATTACAAAGGCATGTCCCTACTTAGTGTAGTGTATAAACTCATCACAAGGAGCATAGCAGAGCGAATTAGACAGTACACAGAACAAAGTGGGTTCAGGAAGAGTATATTTTCGCATTAAGAAAAGTGTTACGAATATAACATCGATGTGGATCAGCTCTATATACAATAGATAGATCTCCAAAAGGCATATGATAGTAGTAGTAGTACGAGACTACCTGGAAACAGTGCAGGAATTAGGAATACCCGATACACTAATTAAATTGACAATGATGACACTGCAATACACCAGAAGTAAGATAAAAATAGGGAGTATCACGTCACAAAAGTTTTATAAAGAAAGGGCTCAGACAGGGAGACCTATTATCAATAACCCTGTTAGAGCTATTAATTACAATCGCGAAGAGTCACTCCAATATCTGGCGTATGCACATGACGTAGTAATCCTGGCAGAACAACCGATTTGTAGAATTAGAAAGGGAAGTGAAGAGATCAGATTTAAGAACGTCTAAAAAAAACAATTTCTTGCAGCTAAGGGAAGAAAGGAAGGAGGAGACAACCAGAAACAATACAAATTGGGAACAAGCAATTCGAAAAAGCAGAGAGAATTAAGTATTTAGGAAGCATATTAACAGAAACAAATAACACCAAAGGCAAGAATCTGTGCAGGAAACAGACTATTCGTTACAAAAAATTTTTAAGTATCGTAATCTATCTAGAAATGCTAACTTGAAAGTCTATAAGAGCCACAGTAACATATGCGTCAGAAGAAGACAAGGACAGAATAATGTTCGTCAGAAAAATTTTGAGAAAAGTGCTTAGCCTAATAAATCATGCCGGTATTTGGAGGATGCGAAGGATTAAGGAAATTTATGAATTATACAAAGAACCTGATATTGTGGCAATAATAAAAGTCATCGACTAGCATAGTTGGGATATATTATGTACGCAGAAAGCAGCAAGGAAGAGCACCCAAAACGGCGTTGAAGCAGAAACCAGAGGAAAGACGTTTAAGAGAAAGGCCTAGAAAGCGGTGGCTTGATGACATGGAAGAAGATTTAAGATCGTTAGAAAGATGATGACAGAAAAGAATTGCAGAATGTGGTGGAGCGGGCCAAGGGGCCATTTAAAGGGTTGTACTGCCAGGTAGAAGAAGAAACTATTTGGTCATATTTTACTTACCAGTTACAGGTTACAGATTGAACTTGAAACGAAAAGCAATTTCTCTTATATTAGTGGAACAAACTCTTAATACATGATGTTAAAAAGGAGCATTTATATTTCTTCAAAAATATTCTTATTTTGCGGTTTCTGACTGTATCAGAAAATACTGCTTTTGTTTTTGAAAATTAGCTTCATCCAAAGAGAAAAAAGAATTTAATTTGATGTAGATGTTGAGTAATTGTGTATGGTGTTTTGGCAAAAAACTCTGGATTTTAAACTTTTAAATTTATCTTAAAAAAGCATTGACAACTTCATTGATTTCGACAATCCATTTTTTTTGTCAATTGATAAATAAGGAAAACTCTCTACTTATGAAATGAAAAAGTGTTTCATTCGCTTTCTAAACTTGTAAATTGATCATTAATGGAAATTTATGTTCTATGAAAAGATAATTTCCCTTTTTAAAATTTAGTTAAAACAATTAGTGCTAGAAGAATTCCCAAAAATACGTAAAGGTAAGATCATAGTATGGCTTTCTAAAAAGAAATCGGTTTCCTTAGACGTACGTCGACGTGTGATGTCGTAATTCGTTAAGTGTAAAAGCGTTTCTCATACATGCGACTGATTTTCATATAAACCTCCGTATTTTCTTCTTATCAGGCAATGCATTTACACGTTTACAGAATAACTAGTTGGGTTTATCGTTTCACACTTCATTCTTGCGAACACAAAATGGCAAAAGTTTAGTGGCAATGTTATGTGCTATCTGGAAAACTTCGCTTTCAAGGAGCGGAGAGAGCGTATCTCCCCTCGACTCCGGGATTTCATTATCTGTGCTCCACCAATTCTGCGATTCTATTAAAGTATCAGCGTTTCCTTGTTTTGGTAGTCATGAAAATCGCCCATAAAGTAGGCAGTAAAAAGAGCAACTTTGCTACTAAATTAATTTTTTAATTCCACATCCGGGCAAAAAAAAGTTTTATTAGACTCGTCTGTCTCTTAATTTGAAGAAAGTCTGTTGTTATTTTTTCTTGTTTTTCTGAAATTTTGGAAAGCAACAACGACAACGAACGATAATTTGTTTACTGCGATTTTTTCGTCGCATCGTCTTTGTCATTTAGTAGGAAGGTTGATGACTTTAAATTAAACGATATGTTGGTGTGAAACATCAATACATTTTATCTGAAGTTGCCGTTGGAAACGGGCTCGATCAAGTGCTAATAATGACTAAGATATAGCTTTACATTCAGGCTCCTACAGCCGTATTTACATACAAAAATTTATTGAGAATGTGGAAAATATCGACGACTTATGTTTCAGTATAATCAATTTTTAAGAGTTCGCAATTCGTAGAAATCAAAGTAGTTCTTATTAAAATGTAGTTTAATTGTGTATCACATTTTTAATTTAGTGCCTTTTTTAAAATTAACCTAAACAAAATAAATCAGTCAAAGTAATTTATTTCCATTTATACCATAATGCAGAACATTTTATTTGCAATTCACCACTGTAAGCACCAAACCCCCACCCCTACACACTCTTAATTTTAAAATTTGCTAGCCTTTTATTACTTCCTTTTATATAGTTACAAAATTCAAAGGTTTTCGGAAAGAAATTAATCAGATTAAAGATTAAATTCTGAATATTCCTTTTGTTGCTAAAAATCGGTAGCATGTAATTCTTCTGAATGGAAATAACGTGCTTGGGTGTTTTGTCGGATATAATTATCTGATTAAAGGTTTTGAAGGTGGGTTAGTACGCTACGCTTGGTGTGAAACTATTTTTTTTTGTAATTGTACTTAATTCCATAGGTTCCGGGTGATTTTGTCGTGTAAAATTTGAGTTAAGTACGAAAACATGTTGATTGGGTCTTCCAAATTTAGGGTGACATCCAGGAAATCGTTGAGGTGACTGGTGAGGTAATTATTGCCAACGGAGTTAGAAATTTGTTTAAATTGAATTGGGCGTTGTTGCGGTAAACCATTTTGTATTTCCATCTTTCGTCTATATGACCTATGCCTTTGCTAGTGGATAGTAAGGCTTTTTGAATATGATTCCATTTGTCTATATCATTTCTTTCTATACTATTAATATATCAACCTTTTGCAAATTATAATTAGCTTTTTCCTTCGAATTTTGTATGATTGGGTTATGATCAGAAGAAATGTCAGTTCCTGGGTAGGTCTTCGCTGATTTAGTGGAAATTTTAAATCTATTTCTTACTTACTTACTTATCCCAAAGCTTCTTCTACTTAAGTTATAGAGGCATAGATTCATCTCCAACCTTTTCTATCTCTTGCTTCTTTCTTCGTTTGAGTCCAGCTGAACCCCTTTTGTTTGAAAATTTTTTCCATGTATTTATTCCATGTTTTTCGGGGTGTTCCACATTTTCTTTTGTGGCCGGATTCCATCTACCATATCTCCTTTACCAACCGGTCTTCGTTAATCCTTGCCATGTGGCCAAACCACCTCATTTCATGTATCTTGATTTTGTCTATTACACTTTTGCTTTTAGTCTCTTTCTTATTACTTCACTCCTTATTCTCTCCATTATTGTAACTTATTGTAACATGCCACAATTTTACTTTTGAAGTTGCCTGTCAGCAGCCACGACTCACTTGAATTGGCACTAGAACCGACTCATATATCATAACCTTCGTAGTTTTATTTACTTCCCTTTTGTTGAAGAGTGACTTATATAGTGCACCGTACAGGAACATGACCTTCTTAATTCTATTATTTATTTCCTTCTCTAGTTCTCTAGTTTTCCCGTTTCCTCTATAATAGCTCCTAAGTATGTCAGTTGCTTTGTTTGTCTTATATTATCACCTTGTAAGTTAATGTATATATCTTCGGGTTCGTTTGATATGTTTATACTCTCTGTTTTCTTTAAATTCATTTTTAGGCCATATTGTAAGAGCACCTCTTTTCATCTCTGTATTCTTTTTTCCAGTTCCTTTTTATTACTTACGAAGAGAATGAGATCATCTGCGTATAGCAGTTCATTAATTTTAACTGGTTTAAGTTTTCTATAATCCATTGTTGTTTACTTTTCTAGCTATCTCGTCTATTAAAATAATGAAAAGTATTGGGCTGAGAATACTGCCTTGTGTCACTCCCCTCTGTAAATTTCTCCGTTATCTCTCCACCTATTCTGATTACATTTTCTGACCCCTGGTATAAGCTTCGTATTACCGCAATCTCTTTTTTATTTATTCCTCTTTCCGGCATTATCTTCGATATTTTTTCTTTTTGCATAATGCCGAAGGCCTTCTCTAGATCTATTGCACAGCAGTATAATCTTTTGTCTGTATTTATTATTTTTTCTGCTATTTGCCTTATTACAAAAATCCAATCAGTGGTAGATCTGCTCGCTCTGAATCCAGCTTGAGTATCTCTTAGTAAATGCCCTATTCTTGTTCTAATTATCTCTTCTATCACTCTTTCGTACACTTTATAGGTAATACCAGCAACGATAATCCTCAATAATTACTACAGGCCGCGCTGTCCCCCTTCTTGTATACTGGTATAATTACTGCCGTTCTTCATTCCTTCGGTATTTTGTTATTTTTCCATGCTAGTGATATAATCTTATGTAATAGTTTAGTACCCTACCCTCCTATAAGCTTAATCATTTCTGGTCTGATTGTATCTGGTTGTATTATCTGTATTTTTCTTTCATTCTCTATTTTATCTTTTTCCTCTATCTGTGCTTCCAGTAAATCTCCGAAGTGCTCTCTCCATCTTTCTAGTATCTCTGTTCCTTCAGAAAGGATTTTCCCATCCCTGTTTTTTATATTCTTCAGTGGGTTTTCTCACCGTTTTGCAGACCTTTCAGGGTGCGGTATAGTATCTTCGCAGTTCCTGTAGCATCGCTCTCAATTTTTCGTCCAAATTCCCAGGTTCTCGCTTTTGTTTCTTTGACTAAATGTTCTACCTTTTCTCTTTGCTGTCTATATAACTTTTTTTTAATTTTATTGGCTCCTAAATAAGCTCTCCAACAAGTTCTTTTCTTTTTAATTTCTGTTTTAATTGTCTCGCTCCACCATGCTGTTTGCTTCCTTTTATTTGTTCTTCTGTTTATGCCACATACTTCTGTTGCGGCAATTTTTATTATTTTTTTAAATTCCCTCCATAGTTCTTCTATTCCTAAGTTCAGCAGTATCTCTTTGTTCTTAATAATTCCTTCTGTAATTCTTTCACGATATGCTCTTTGTTTTTGTTCTTCTTGTAATTTGTATGTCTTCTAATCTGTTCTCTATTGTTGTATAATATCTCTTCCTTTCTTGGTTTATATTCGTTCTATTTCTAATAAGTATATAGTATCTATTTGGTTTCTAACTACACCAGTTATGTCATCCATTAGAGTTTTGTAAGTGTACAGTCTGTGCTTTGGGTGTTTAAAAAGAGTATTCGTTGTAACGAAATTTCGCCTTGACAAAATTCAGCTAATCCGTCGCCTTTACAATTACGTTCTCTTAATCCATACTTACCTAAATAAAGCTCAACTACTCATTCTCGCCTAAGATTACAGTCACTTCGTGTTATTATTATTATAATTTGAATTAGGTTAATAGATGCATTTTTTGAGTCCAGCGTTAACATTCTGACCCGATCTGAAATTGGCGTAAAGCCTAGTACCGATCTATTAACTATTATAATGCGTAAAACAATAGTACAGACATTACGACATTAGATAAAATAGTACTTCTCTTTATAGAGTAGGCAGATTAAAATACATACACTCCTACAGTATGAGAGGGGAACCCGTTGTCCTAATAATTAAACAAATTTAAATTTAATTAAGGAGTTAACAATACCATGCATATGACACTGCAAAAGAGGAAATACATTTATCCCAAAAGGATTGGTACTGGTGGTTTAGGCTTTTAATCAACATTTAAATTGTAATTTTTAGAGACTTTGAGTAACTTAGATTATTCTTAAAATTGAACCAACAGTTTTTACGGCCAAAGAAAGATTAGCATACGAGTATTTTTTAAAAAAATTGCGTCTTTTCAAGGAAATTGCAGTTTATTTACAGTACTTAACGAAGTGTATTTTCGACTTTCGCCATAAACCACGAATGTCCTTAGGTAGTACCAACATAAAAAAAGGCATAAAAGCTTTTCACTTTATAAAGAATCTAATTATCTTTGTTTCCTTTTTGTACCCGATTTACAAGAAAATAAGGTAACCAGACGTAATTTAGTTTCCAATCTAATACCGAGTTATTTATAATAGGACCGGGGCGCGTCTCTTATATAACTCTAAAGCCTCTAAGAAGCAGAACGGTTGTGGTATTAAGTGTTCCGTATAAATCTTATCGGCGTCTTGCAAGAGTGGCTTCGACGGCCCGATTGATCCTGTATATATGGCTTATATCTGTCTATAAACAGCTCGAGTCGTAAATTAACTGGGATGGATGCGATGAAGGAAATTCATTTTCCAGTTGTTTGAATCGCCAGTGGAGCGCGCAACTCATTCCTCGAGTTTCTTGCTCTGTTTGTATAAGTTTGCCTAATCACCGTACCGTTTCTACGGTATTTATCTCTCGGAGATCGCGAATACTTGATACGTCTGTTGCTTATTTTGCTGAACGCGTAATATTACGCTTGATTTTATTTGCCTAGTCTGCCGTCATCACATTTTACCGGGCAACAAATTATAAATGCGGGAAACCTAATGTAACCTCACCATGTTTATGAAATTACGTTAACTGGAGGTAAATGATTTTCGTGGAAAATCACAAGCACCTATTTATGTAAACATCTTCAAGGTGAAACTTGGTTTAAATTCAAATTTACGATTTCATATTGAACTCTAATATTTGCCGAACCCGCTCTTTAGAAAGGTTTCCCAAAAAGTTTTGCTATAAAATTAGCTCTCTCTATACCTTTTCTTTTTCTTTCTGACATCTTTTTTTTAATCAACCTAATCCCTTTTTATTACTTTCCTTTATTTTCTGTTAAGTTGGTTTAATTCTGTTCGGCACGAATTATTTCCGAAAAATGGTTTCTTTTTTGGGGTTTTGCTGTGTTTAACAAAATATGTTAAGAAGAGTAACTCTCAACAGGAATGTATTCAGAGAAAAAAAAACAAAAAGTTGTTGGATTTTGTACAATAATCGAAGTAGGTTTTCCAGTTACAGGTGGATCTTTGATAACTAAAAACGTTTGAAATTTTTGGGTTATTTATTTTAAATTTAAAAGTTTTTTTTGTGCGTCGTTTGATTTCCTTTTCTCTATTTCTTTTCTCCCCCGTCCTTCACTCTCTTTTACCGTTTTCAAAAGTAATGAAAAAATGTGAACAATCGAATTATCTCCTTTGTTGCGAGAGTACCCCAGAAATATCTACGTTTGGGAATAAAATCATAGCCTGTAGTAGCATATATGTGCGTTCAATGAACGCGTTTGGGGTAGTCTTAAAGTGCCAGTTGACATTACAAAAACTTTACAAAATACCAGTGTAACATCATAATGATTCTTTGAGTTTACAAGTAGATCTAATTTATCAGCCGTATCCAATACCCTTAAAGTTACTAGTGCACCAGTAACATCTACGTCCCAAAATAATAAGATAAGCAACACTCCAAATAGTATACTTCCAATTTGCGAAAGCTATTCACGTCAGTGAATCATCATTGTCCATGGTGGAACATCCGTTGTAGGAAAAAGTTTTTAAATATCTTAGGCGTGCGTTTACGTTACCAACCAGAAAACAGTTGTCGACCACTCTTCTAGAATAGTAATAGGTACTTGCTGTATATAGAGCAGAAGTGGAAATGTTAATAAGTAATTCTAAATCGCTTTCTCTCCAATGCGACGGTTGGTCTAATTTGAGAAACGAAGCTATCTTAAACATCATTATTTCTACTCCTAAACCTGTGTTTATCGACCTCATCAAAACAGAAGATAAAAGGCACACGGCAGGGTACATCGTAATGGAAATTACAAAGGTGATCGAAAAACATAAACGACAAAAATGTTTTGCTTTGGTAACTGATAATGATAATGCCGCTAGCATGATAAAAGATAATGAATTCTAAGACGCCCACGGTCAGTGTCAGTATTAACAAAACGTCTTCCGGATTGGGACCGTGTCATTTTGAGACAAACGACTGTTTTGTCTCAAAATGACACGGTCCCAATCCGGAAGACGTTTTGTTAATAATGATAAAAGATGTATATTAGCATATATTATTCATTTGGGATGTTTAGCCCATATTCTACATGTTGTAATAGGAGACATTAGGAAATTTACTAGTAGCGAAACTCGTTGAAGAAATGGAAATCACAAACTTCATAAAAATTTTCAAACTTTAAGCGCTACGTACATTAAAAAAATGACTAGCTCCAGATCAGATGGGGCAACGTTTTACGATGCTTAGAAAGTTTTCTTAAATCCAAAGAAAATCTACAGGTCTTAGCAGTGAACCAAAATATTTCTAATATTCTTCCAAAAACTATGAAGTGAGATTTGAAAGATGATAATATATTTTGGGTTCGCATTTTAAAGTTATATTCAGTCTAATATAACTGAGCGAGTGATGTTCGGAAATAAAGAACTTGGATCAGGTAATATGTAACGTGAGTTAGTAGTTGATTAATATAATTTTATTTTAGAAAGTGGTGGCGAAAAAATATGAAAAGATAATATGTAAATTCGGGACAACAATCAACAAAACAAATTAATATAACTTTAGGCAGTCAAACACTGGAACAAGTAGAAGAGTATATCTATCTGGGACAAACAATCAGGGTGGATAAAGACTTTCAAGCTGCAAACCTAAGAAGAAGAATACGAATGGCATGGAGTGCTGACTAACTAAGTTATATATTAAGAAACAAAAATAGACGATTTGCAGTGAAGAATCCCAGTACTAACCTACGCAACATCCCACTGTGTACATAAGCTTCAGGTAAACCAAAGAAACATGGGAAGAGCGATATTGGGTATTACCTTGAAAGACATGAGATCGGTAGAGTGGATAAGACGACAAATAAAGATGGAAGACGCAGCAGAGACCATTATGACATTGAAATGGATATGGGAAGGACATATCGTTCGAATGCATGACCTGAAAGGAGAAGCCGAGGTCGCCCCTTAAAACGTTGATATGACGATATTAGGGAGATAGTGGGAAAAAATGGATAACAACAGCACAGGACTGAATAATTTGGAGGAATTTGGGGGAGGTATATGTTCACAAATGTACGAAAAACGCTGAATAAGTAAAAAGAAGAAGAAGTGCCAATGAGCACGCGTTGAAATCTTTGGCACCCTCAAGCCTAGATTTCGCCCAATAAATAAATAAGTAAACAAACAATAGAAAAGTTTGGATGGTCTGTAACTTATCTGAGTAACCACTGGAAAATCATTCTATTTTTAATTTCTAATTATTCTCTGATTGATATTTAGGACAGTAAAAAGTGCTACCCTTAAATATGGTAAGAATAAAGTGTTGCCTAAGAAGAATTCCCCAAACTTTGGGTTTGTTATACCCTTCCTAAACGTTACATTTGTTTACCACCAAAAATTTGCAATAAGCTTTGGTTTGTAATGGAAATGGCACCTTTACACTCCAGTTCAAATACGTCAAATGTAACCAATTAATTTGACTTTGACAGTAACAAATAACATGCATGTAAAAACGAAATTAAAGATAATAGTTTCCGAGTTGCGGTAGCTTGGTACCCCCAGTCCAGCATGATCAGAAGGGTTAAGCTTGGTTGTCTTTGGTTAGTACTGGAATGGGTGGCCCGATTGCTTCGTTAACGGGGTACCTCTCTCCCACGACGACCGGTCACTATGGGGAAGCAGGCCAAAAAAAGCAAGTCAAGAAAGTGGAAGAGAAAATTGTGGAAGAAAAGTTAATGAAAACAAAGTTTATGACAGAATTTCATCCTCTTCTTGTTCAGAAGAGGTTTCTTATGATGACAGTAGTAGTGACGAAGCAAACCATGAAGATGTTTGCCTTATTTGTAACGAAAGAGGAAGATATGTTTGTGATTTCTGCCAGTGACTCTCTATGTTACTTTTATGATTACAATTCAGCAATTTTGTTTATAATTTTGTATTAAATAAATTAAAAGCTATATAATTATTTTCTTACCTAAAATGCAAGTTGTCATATATGGTCATCTCTCCTTGATACTTATAACCATCTCTGCTATACTAGGGACTATAGGAGAGGTGGCTATACACACATTTTTTGAACTCAGCATTTCAAAAAAAGGAACTTCAACAATTATAACAAACCTACCAAATATCTATAGTATATGATTCTTTTCCTATTACTGTATGAAAACACAATTTTATTCTGCTGCTTTGTTTCCAAAATGTGGCGAAAATAAAAAACTAGAGCCATCTATCCTAGGTTTCTCCTAAATCAAAATCTGATTTGCGTCAAAAAATTGAAAATATTTGGGACGCGATTACAAGAGAAGACTGTAAAAAGCTTGTAGATACAACACTTTCCTGAATATAGGCCGTCATTAAGCAAAAAGGGGAAGTTACTCAGCGGTAGACTATTTTTCTAAAATAACTTTAGTTTTAGAACTTTCAGGTCTTCTAGTTCTAAGTAGTTGCAGGTCAAAATGCTTCATATTTGTTCATTTAATGTTTCAGAAAAGACACCAAAGTGATGCTGGATATATCAACGGTAAAAGGAAAACCTGAAATCTATTTTCATAAATTAAAACAGGCCGTTTTATATATTTTCTTAAACTCTGAATAAGTATATAAAAAATAATTATTTATCTAAAACGCAGATTATTTTTTCTAAGATTAATTTATTATTATTTGGCACCTAACTTTAGGGGTTGCTTTAATCGAATTTTCTATGTATTTGTAGTTAATTCAATTATCTACAAATTTTATCAATTGTATATCGCTATCTCACTCAAACATATCAGTGTTAAAGTGCGTCGATTGTGACCTTTTTAACCAACGATTAAATTCATTATTTGTAAAATCTGCACAAAGCTTTTGTTTAGGTTTTAGGGCCAACATTTTTTTTATCGGCATTTCACGTTACATTTTGAAAGCATATTCATATTGCTTTCCGGCGAAATTGTGTATGAGAAACGGGACAGTTAGTAAATCAAAGCATAAATCATCGGAAGGTGCTGCACTATCAGGACGGTTCAGCAGGGGTAGGCGTGGAGTGCTCGACGCTCGGTCGCGCCTGATTACCGATGATGGATGACCCGCGAAAGCTCCACGTGAATCCTGATACCAACACCGAGATATACGGTTATGGGCAAATAACATCCATGGAACTCTAGGGCTAATGGAGAGGCTAAATTTCGAATCTACTCGCCTTTTTTTCGAGTACGATGACGTTGTCGTTTTGTTCCACGATAACGATACGAATTATGATATCGCCTAATGAATTCAACAATATTAAAAAAAAGGTTAGTAAGTAAATACAGAAGCTAGAAAATAAATCTAATTATTGTGGCAACTTAGGAATTTTTAATACGGTCGAAACCTCTAAGGAAATGAGCCCTAAGCTTTAGTGTAAACAGAGTCGTCAAGAAAATTGTTAATTGATTCACCCAGCACATCTAAAGTTTCAAAATATGAACTTATATGATAATTTGGTACAAAAAAAATTATATTAACAAAAATTTCCAAACTTCTCTTAAAAATTTTAGAAATCAAGAAATTAAAATCACAGCCTATTTCCTTTACAAATTTACCACTATTTTTCTGCACTTTCTTTCCTTCAGATTTTTAAAAAATTAAAATACCGAAATATAATATTAGTATTTAAAAATTACGAATAAATTTGTATTCCTACTACATGTAATGTATGATTTCTAATATATCCTTGAATTAAACTAATTACTCCTAATTAATTAATATTTTAGAAATTACATTTTCAGGATTCAATCCCCCATGGCTTAATTCTCTGCTTAGATGATAATTTTCTATAGATAGAATTTTCATAATTTGTTAATTAATTAAGTGTTTTTCAAAGAATAAATCTGTTGCAGCATATTTTGGTTTTTACGTTTAGGGTTTATATCTTACTCGAGTTAAAAATAATTGAAATACAGGTTTAAGAAGTTTGGATATAATGATTTCCTAAAGTTCTGTTCAAATTTCTAGGTGGAAATTAAGTGGTTAGTCTCTTTTCTATGAGGAATTTTGTTAATTTTAGATTATATAACATATAAGTTCCATAATTTTACCCAGAAAATGTTTAAATGAAGCTTCGGCAGTGCCTTAAAGAAACTAAAAACAAAAAAAGTAAAGGGGATTTTCAAAGTTAACAATATGTCTCGTTTTTTTTTTTTTCTAAAATCAAGAGCAGAAGTTAGTTGTAGTTTCACATTTAGTATGAATTTGGAATTTCAAAGGTACAAGTATACTTCCAATCTAAATATGTTTCAAAAAATTTGACGAAGTTAGAATTGAGGTATCCTTGAGTCAGCTGAAATTTTTCAGAAAAATGATCCGGAAAATTCCAAATTATACAAATTTATGTTTCATACTTTATTCATTAATAAAATTGAGAAAATACACTCAAAAGTAAACTTAAAGTTTGTGAAAGCTAAAATCTTAATTCTTTATATTTATTTAAAGCGAGTTTAATTTTTTCCCATTTAAAGTAGCTACTCGAAATTTCAGCTTAAAAAATCCATTTTAGAGAACTTGTTTTCCAAATGTTGTAGGTAAATTCGTTCTAACTGAAAAACCTGATTTCAGTTTCTTTATTAAAAAATTCAATCGCTTCCTAAGTCATAAAAAATTACTGAGAAAAGCAAAAAAAATAAGGCTTACGAAAGGCTAAAATTAAATTCAAACAAAAAATGTTTCAGGAAGTCCTGAAAAGTAATTAAACAATTAAACACAACTAAAAATTAATTATCGACGTTTCGAAAACCATTTTGTGCTTCTTCAGAATCTATGAGGAGGAAGATTCCGCACTCCTTATGTTTCTAATACTTCTCTGAAAAGTTCCAATAATTGGAAAAATATTCAATAAACTTTGTGTGTATTAATAAACGATAGAATTTCTACAATGAGAATTATCTGTTCTTTAATCAGACTCTTGAGCTTCAATGAATTTCTTTCATGTTTATATTTAAAAAGAAGTGCATTTTCAGTACTGAAAATTTAGATTCTTTTTATAAACAAAATTCTGAAAATTGTCTCAAATTGCAAAATTCAGAAGTTTCACGTTTTGCAAATATTTAAGCCTTCATTTCCATGCTTTTTTAAATTTTTGCATATTTTTCTGTGACGGAGTAAGTGGCCAAATTTCTGAAAAATTGAAATCAATTTTCAGTTTTAAAGAATTTTCTCAAAATTCATGTGTAAGAAGTAGGTTATTGGATTATATTTTTAGAACGTTCAATGTAATCTTCGAAAAGACAAATCTTCGAAAACTGGAAATACCAAACGCTCTGAAATTGCAATTTTTAAAGATCAATATTTTCCCAAAATAATTTTTATTAAGATTTTTTCGGATATTTTGTTATGATGTTATGAATTTTTAGATTTCCGCTGAAATCAGATTTTCTGCGGCGTAGCAAATGATTGATTTCTGATGAACTAAATTCAAATTTTTCAGCTTTAAAGCCTTTTCTGGAAATTTCGTGTTTAAAAAGAAGGTTATTGGATTATATTTTTAGATTTTTCATTTTACTCTTCGAAAAGGAAAATCACAAAAAACTTGAAATTCAAATTCAATTTTCCATTTTTTAAGATCTACATTTTTCTTTTTCGTGAATTTTAAAGGGCTCCTTAAAATGCTTTCATTAAAGTTTTCTTCAAATGTCATTTAGTGGACGATTACCTACATTTCTGCTGAAATCAGATTTTCAATTTTAACGAAGTTCCTTCAAAATGCATATTTGAAAAGTAAGGTCTTCAGGATGCATCTTCAGTGCTAAAATTTGAGATTATTTGAAAGAATAAACCTTCAAAAACAAATTATTCAGATGGTAGGGTGTCGAGTGTTCTTACTTTTCTAAACTTCCTCTACCGATTTCTTATACTGTTTTCTGTCCCTCGCTAATCTTCTGATTTCTGGCAAGATCTCCCTGCTATATTATATTGTAATTGTGTTTCCCATACTATTCTCGGCCTATCTTTTTTCCTTTTTCCTTCTACTTTCATTTCTATCATTATTTTTGGAATTCGATTTTCTTCCAAACCGGCAGTACGGCAGAGTGGGAGTGCACGTACTGAAATATTGAGAGTTAAGCAAGGGTCTGCTTGGCCAGAACTTGGACGGGTGACCGCTCTGCGGCTGATGTGTCCGGCCCCCTCGACACTGTATAAAGGTATAAGAGGGAAAAGAAAAAGAAGAAATAAAAATTTTCTTCCGTTTTGTAGATGTGCCCGTTCCATTTCAATTGTTTGTTTCCTATCTTCTTGATTACTAGTTCAACGTTTATATATTTCTTATTGTATCATTTTTGATTCTATCTCTTCTAGTATACCCTGTTGTTTTCCTTAAATACTTAATTTCTATTGTAGTTATTCTTGAACTAAATCTGTCCGTAAGTACCCAGGTCTCTGCAGCGTAAGTGAGCGTCGGTAAATACTTATGTTGTATTGTATATTTGCATTTTTGTTTTAGTTCTAATTTCTCCTTTTTCAATTATAGTATTGCTTATCATGTCATATAATATTTGGTTTGCTTTATTTATTCTATTGATTATTTCTTGCTCCATTTTCCCATTTTTTGTAATAACTGCATTTAAGTATGAGTAACTTTCTGCTTCTTCAATCCTGTTATTCTATATTTTTATTTCTTCCATTTGTGTTTGGTTCATGCTCATCTTCATTGTTTTACTTTTGTGTTCATTTTTGAATTTGCTCTTTCTAATTCATCCTTCTCCACATCTATAGCAGTTTGCATACTTTTATCATTTTTGGTAATCAGCATCACATCATCCGTATAGATTAGATATTGCAGGTGTACAGGTTCCATTTGTCTAATTTCAATTCTTATTCCCTTTGATTTGTCTTTACATCTCTGTGCTACGTCATTCATGCCAACTACGAATAACAATGGGCTAAGACTATCGGCTTGTCGTACCCCTCTACACATTTTTAATTCTTTAGACATCGCTTGGTTTGCCTACACATAATCTTCTACATTAACATACAGAGATTTAATGGCTCTTAGTAATTGTGGTTCTATTCTACAATTTTCTAAAATTTCCCACATTGCATTCCTACCTATATTATCGAACGCTGCTTTTATGTCGGTGTATACTATAGCCTTAATTTTTTAAATGAATATTATCGTTAGCCTGTCTTCCCGGTCTGAAAGCTGCTTGTCCTTCACTTCTCCTTTCTTCGATTTCCTCTCTTAATGTACTTTCCAAAATCTTGGTATACAGCGCAAATTCATGATATGCGAACATAGGCCAATTTACGTATACCCAAAAAGACGCGAAGGCCGACCTAATTTTTGTAAATTAATATCTGTTGACAAAAATTCGTCAAATTTTCGGCATTTAAATTGGTCATATCGTCTGCTATGTTCGTAGCACTGTATAGTTTAAATGCTACGGATGATAGGCATAGTCCTCGATAGTTTTCGCAATTATTCGCATTGCCTTTTTTATGTATTGATAATATGTATTAAGTTTGGCTCCCACATATGTGAAATTTTACCTTGTTTCCAGGCTACTCTAAATATATCTGTTATCCATTCAACCACTTTCTTTCTCCCCATTTTACCATTTTCGCTGGTATCTCATCTTTTCCTGCAGCTTTCTATTATTCGTTCTACTACTTCTGTTGTTATATTACTTTATATATTTTCTTCTTCTCTTTGTACCACCTCGTGTTCTTGTCTTGCATCGTCGAACTTTTTTCATGGTATTTCCTGAATATTTCTACAATCATTTTTGTTCGTAAAGATACTATTTTCGTTATCTTTTATGCTTCTCATCTTTTGTACCCTTTTACCTTTTAATCTCTTCAGCGTAGGCCAAAATTCGTTTTTGTTGTATTGTTCTTGTGTGATATAAAACGAGAAAATGCCGAGTTAAGACAGACACAATGCATGATATCAGCAACCTATTGGAAAGACTAGATAGCATAAAACAAAATTATGAACGCATGGAAAGGGAAAAACGTAAGAAAAATCGAATAATAACTGGATTTGATATTAAAGAAGAAGGAAATGAAGAAAATATGGAAACAATACTTAAAGAACAATTGAAATTAGAAGAAATTGAACTAGAAGCAGCCACTAAAATTAATGAAACGCACTACTGAAATGATGCAAGAAAAAAAAACAAAAGCAGGCAAACATGTATATTTAAACAGCGACCTCAGAAAAAAAGAGCGAGGAATACAAAGCAAGATAAGAAAGTTGGCAGTA
This sequence comes from Melanotus villosus, assembly GCA_963082815.1. Lineage (NCBI taxonomy): Eukaryota > Metazoa > Arthropoda > Insecta > Coleoptera > Elateridae > Melanotus > Melanotus villosus. The sequence goes on along the minus strand of OY720421.1, from coordinate 9,088,552 downwards.
GAGGAAAGAAAAGCAGGAAAAACGGCAACAACTGGCCATCAAAAATCCATAACAAGTGGCAAACTCTGGAAATGGAATCAGAAAGAAGATAAACTTATTCAAGCAAGTAGGAGTGGGATCGAACCACAAAAACTAATAACTAAGACGAAACCCGAAACAAGCAATAGGACGAACAAGGCAAAGAATTAGAAAACTGCAAACAAAGGTAATGAAAATGCAAATAAATAAAGTAGAAGGGATAAATAAAGATAAAGTAAAAATTGGAACATGGAACATTACATTAATATAAGGAAATGAACTAGAAATAATAGAGGAAATGGGAAGATGTAAAATTAAGTTACTGGAAATATGTGAAACCAATGTTTTTCGTTAGAGGTTTGTTAGAGGTTTGTCATGTTGGTTTTAGTACCCATACAATTGTTTAAAAAATTTTTAGGGAATGTTACAGGTTTCATAAATCTGCTTTTACATTTTCAGGCGCCCCATTAAAATTAATTGAATTTTAAAGAATTATTTTCATTTTTTCAATTATTTGTATAAATAGTTGTTATGTGTCATTGCAGGATATTTAAAGTCCTTATCCCAATGTCATAAAAACTACAGTTGAGATTATGAACACTTGATGGAAGTCTTCATTGAATGTCCTAATTAATGTAACAATAGAACGATACACTTTCTACAATTTGAGAATTCTAGAACATAGATACAAAGGTTGCTATGAAAATTTTTAATTTTCCGCCTTTACTATACAATTACTTTTACAGATATTTCCACTTTGACTTTCTCAATAGCTATTTCTGATAATACTATCAAACATTAACACATCTTTACCACACACCTTAATTGTTTTAATAAAAAACAATTCGTCAATTCGTTCGTGTAATTTTACACTTAACAACTTCATGTCAAGTAGTAACAGATAATAAAAACAACAATGAAACATCACAAAATTAAAAGATAGGTTGTAGGAAAACGCCTCTCATACTATTAATAATATTATTTACAGCTCAAATAAAGTCGTTAACTCTTAGACACAAACATACCATTACAAATTTCGATTTAACGTCATTCATATGTCGAATTGAATCGTGCAGTTAACGACTGTATTTCATTCAGACACAATGATGCTAAAGTGGAATTAGTTTCGGTAGTGTGCAAATGTAAAGTTGGCTATAACAATAAAAGGCTCACATTTTCACAATGTTGCTGTTGTAGTTTGGGCGACACAGGACCATAATAATTTTAGGGTTTTTAGGTTTGTTTTCAAGTGTTTAAATTTAATCTTTTTTTTAGAATTTATTTAACATAAATTGAATGAATAAAAAGAAGGTCTTATACCTGAAAATTTTTAGCTATAAAGAAAAATAAATATTGTAAACATTATGAATTGCTTAGAAAATGTGTTAAAATATTTTAGAAAAGCTCAAAGGCCTCAGTACAATTTAAACAAAATCAACATTAACCAGTGTTGCCTAATAAAGACAAGCTTCAAGAAATACACCCGAAAGTAAACTTGTAAGACCTAAAATACTGCTTATTTATATTTAAAAAACGCTTTAAAATTTTCAGAGATTTTCCCTTTCAAAGATCTCGAAATTTGAGCTCAAACATTTCTTTCGAAATATTGTTGGTAAATTCGTGATAGCTGAGAAACTTGATTTCAGTTTTTTTTTTTTGAAAAATTCTGTCACTCCCTGAGTTATAAATAAACTAAAAAAATAAGGAAAACTTTGTAGCCTACTAAAAATTAAAACAATAATTCTGAAAACGTGTAACGTTTTTCATTAAATAAATATGAACCAAAAATGTTTCCCAAAGTTCTAATTCTTCAGGATTTATAGCACCCTGTTAGAGCAAGATTCCATACTCCCAAAGTTTGTAATGCTTTCCTGAAAATTTCCAATATTGAAAGTTTACTTTATGTATATTAATAACAAATGAACTTCTGCTTTCAACGATAAGAATTATTTGTTCCTTAATAATTAGGTTTTTGAGCAATGAATTTTATATTTTAGAAGAAGTACATTTTCAGGACTGACAACCTAAATTCCCGAAACTTAAACTTTGAAGCTTTTTTCAAATTACAAAGTTTCAGAACTGATGCTTTTTACTTTTGGTATATTTTACACTTTTACAGCTTATCTTTCAATGTTTCAATCGTATTCAAGATTTTCCGAAATTTTAAAGTTTTCCTAAAAGTTTTTATTAAGATGTTTGCTATGGCTTGGGGAATGATTAAATTTCCGATTAAATCAAATTTTCTGTGGCGTAATAAATGGTTGAATTTCTGAAAAACTTAATTTAAATTTTCAGGTTTAAGGGATTTTCCTGTAATTTCATGTTTAAGAAGAGGGTTTTTGGTTTACATCTTCAAATGTTATTTTCAACCTTAAATTTTACTTGACAATTTATATTCGAAAAGCTTCAACTTTCCGAGTGTATTTTCAGTACCAAAATTTCAGATCCTTTGAAAACCACAGAAACCTCTCAAAGTAAAATTTTAGCGGTATGCCAAAGTTGGACTTTTTTAAATTGTTTTTAGAAGTTTTCTATTGTTTTTGTTAGTATTAGCAACAAGAAGATTATGTTAAATCTTAAATAATGCGTGAGTTAGTCGTCATTTCACAAAAGTTATCCTCTATTTTTGTTTCAATGTTTTTTATTTCATATTTTTCAATGACATAGTAAATGACTGAGCTGTTAAAAAGCTAAATTCAGATTTTCAGGATATTCCCGAAATTTCATGCTTAAGTAATAGGTTAGGTTTTTCAGGTATTTTCTGTTGTTTAGTGAATGATTAAATTTCTGCTGATATTAGATTTTCAGCCTTAACGAATTTCCTTGAAAATTTAGATTCGAAAAACAGATTTTTCAAGCCGCATTTTCAGTGCTAAAATTTCAAGTTGATTGAAAGAATAAACCCCCCACACCATAATTTCCAAATTGTATTTATTAAGGTGTGTTCCCGATTTTTATGCTACTAACATTTTTTCTAAAATTTTTCATTTTTTGATTTTCATTAAACAATGTCAGCTTTTTCGGAAATTTTGTTTTTGATTTTGAAAAGTGTTTATGTCAACCGTCATTTATTCAATATTTAAACATATAAGCACGCCTATTTTTATTTAAAGAGCTACATTTTTATTTTTGAAAATTTCTAGGTGGTTGTGAAGCGCTTGTGAGTCACATATCATGTAAACTCATCATCTTTAAAATGTTTTTGTTTCCTTTTTTGGTTTTCTCTTTACAGTATCTTAGCCAAGGCCATAAAAGGCTTTAAGTAAAGAAGAAGAAGAAGTACCTTATTTTATTCAAGGAACTTAGCAAAGATGTCAATTAATTTTTAGTTAAAATATCCCACCCAAAAAATCTTTAATGTATTTTTTTTTTTAAGAATTTAACGAGCTATATAAATATAAATATAAATAAAACATGGCGTTTTTAGAAACTATTTTTTTTTAAATTATTTATATAAAAAGTTATATAAAAAGTTTCTGATGTGGATCGTTTCAAGACAGATAAATTCCTCAATATTATTCGATTAATCAATTATCGCTAGTATTCTATTAATTAAGTTAATGGCACAACTCCGTTTATTTAAATCATCATCATAGTCGATCTTCTTGTACCCATAGGCGTCGAGGTTGAGTTGTTTTAAACTCACTACTCTGTCTTTCACTGCACTTCACTGCATTATGTTTTATGCATTTACGCCAATATTTTCTGTTTTTGGCCATCTTTTTCGCTTCAGACCAGGGTTTTCCTTTCTCCGTAAGTAGTTCAATAACACTTTTGTTTCACGTTGTTCTTGGCCTTCCTCTTTTACTTTTTATTTGTGCTTTGGCTCTCCATATTCTTTTGATTTGTCTGCTTTTCCATCCTTTCCAGGTGCCCAAACCACCTTAATTTTTATTCCATTATCAGCTATAATATCCCTAGGACATTGATAATTACGAAATAATTTTATCACAGCACGTTGCTTGGTAACCGCCCGACGCCGAAGGCGGAGGGCTGTTACCTAAAAGCGCCGTGCTTGAGGAAAGTGTGGTAAAATTATAAGTTATTTATCATCGAGGGATATTCGGTGAGAACATTTTTTGCAATTTTAATTAAATTAAATACCGTGAAAATGACATTTTCAAATTATAACGATGAATATTTAATTACCTGTTAAATACTGTTTGTTACTTAGCAACCTAATTTTCTGATCACGTGTGCGAAAGTAACCACTCAGAACAACTACATTACACTGATAATCCTCCTAGGGCGATTATCACTTATAATCTCACAAGAGCATTAATTCTTCCCGGAAATTTTTAGGTGTGCATTTCAACTACGTAATCGGACATGAATTAATGCTTGAGTGTAGATTCGGTAAGAAAATCGTAATGACATCGCCACTAAAAGCAATAATAATTCAGTTCATATTTAAATTTTAGAAACGTAACCATAGCAACTTGTACGTCAGCTATCACATCTGACATAAAAATTTCCACTTGTTAATTTCACCTAAGTTGGTCTAGCGATCGACAAAAACTTTCCGAGAAATATGGGCATGGCCGTGGTAACCATGCTCAATATTAACGTTTCTATTGGTCGTTAATTAGTGTCGTACGATTTTCAGTATTATAATCTAGTTCTGATTGGTTACTTTCGCACATGTGATCAGAAATTCAGGAATTCAATTGAATAATATTTAAAGCAAAAAATTTTCACTTTATTTTCTAGTGGTACCTACTCCTAACTGTTGCCTTATTGATTCATTTTTAATTTTATCTTCTAACCCCGAGTGTTCTACTTAAATATTTTATTTCTGTAGCCTGGATCCTTTTCTTTTGTCTATTCATCAATATCCAATTTCCACATTCATAGGACAGAGTGGGTATATACAGGGTAATTTAGAGTATTGTTAGATCATATCAAATAGAACAACTTTTCTCAATAAACCATGAGTCGTAAGTTCATAAAAAAATTAAAAAGATCAATTCAAAAATTGGTTTGGGGTCACTGAAATTTAAATTTATCAAACGCCTTTCTTGTTCATACTGATAAGAGAGTCCAGATATGTTACGTAGATCAGTATGTATTCTTAAAACGTCTCGGACGTTAATGGAAGGTCAGTCTAACCTTTTAGCAACTTTTAATTTACGGGGAAGCTCTTCAGAATGCTACAACAGTTCTGAAAGACAATTTGTGTCGTGTGTGTTTGAGTTTGTGTAGAAGTTAATGGAGGAACATTTGAACGTCTTCTGTAAGTCCTGTTCCTATTTATTAACAACAATTTTTTCCAAAATTTTTTAATCATGCCAGTAATTGTTTACTGCCGGTCTCTAGAGCCTGAAAAAATGTGAGAGGAGAGTAAAACTTGTAAATTACATAATTGTGTAATGTTTAATTTGTTTTGCAGAGTCAAATTTCTATCGCAGGCTTTTGAAATGCATATTAGCCAGCGGTTCTCAAAAGTTACTAACAAAATTTAAATTAAACAAAATCGCGATAAGCTTTAAATTTTTGCTGTAATGTACTTCTATTAAGGTCAGCATATACTCATTTAATTTAATGACAATATTTTTGAATCATCATCCTGTATATCGGTTTGTAAATTGATAGTTTTGTTCTTCTGTTAAGTTCGTCATCTATGGTATCCTTGTTGTTTGTGATGCAACCTTTATTTGGAGTTATCAGTTTATCTAATTAGTTTATCCCTCAATTTTATATTTATTCTTTCTTCTTCTATAGCAATAACTAAACAATTACTTTTTTCAGTAATTATTTCTAGCCCGCGCCCGCGCTTTGAAGCTTCCTTATTTCAAATTTTCAAGTTTTTATCTTGCCTTTCCTTAACATCTGCGCACAAAGCTATGTCGTTAACGAATAGATACATTTCAAGCTGTACTGGTTGTAACGCCCTACACAATATTTCTTCATGTTCTGTTTGGTTTTATTAATTATATCATCTATTGTGTTAATAAAAGGCAGTGGACTTAGCACCTCCCTTGCCTAACGCCTTCCCGGGTTTTGAACATCTATGACATCATATTTCCTGTTCTTATCTGGTTTATTGTATAAGCTTGTAATTGCTTCAACCAGCTCTACCTATACCGTACAAGCTCTTCCAAATTGCTCTCTTCTTATGGTATCGAACACTTTTGTCATGTCAATGAGTCAGAGTTACGAGTACCTATACCTTCTTGTTTTTAATTAATGCTTTTTTTGCTATTTGTTGGATCGTAAAGAGATGATCTTGAGTACCTACTGTAGTTTTTTCTAAAACCACTTTGGGTGTATACGAACTTTGGTTCTGTTATTCTTCTAACTCTTTTTTTAATTATAGTCTTGTAAATTTTTGAATATAGGAAGAATTACTCCGTTGTCCATTCCTTTGGTGCTTTATTTTTCCTCCAAACTATATTATAAATTTCCCGCAAATTCTTAATAGCTTTGTCACTCAAATATTTTATAATTTTTGGGGCTATTTCGTCGCAACCCGGAGCTTTTCCTAGTTTTAAGTTTTGTAGTTCGTTTCTTACTTCTTCCTCTGTAATTTGGTTTTCAGTTTCAGCTTCTCTGACTTTCTTTCTTTATGTACCTATCACTTCATCTTTCTCTGTTCTACATTCTTCTTCTTGAGTTAAGAAAAATCTGAAATCTGAAAAATTTTCTCTACATTGTCCTATGATTTCTTCTTCTGTGTTTAAAATTCTACAAGCTTTGTCTTTTATTTGTTTCGTCCATGTTTTCTTTTTACAACAAACTGCTTTGTAGAATAGCTTAATATTTTCTTTACTGTTGTCCTCTAGAGTCTGTCCAAACTTCTCCCAACTTTGTTGTTTTGCTTCTAAAACCACTTTTATTCTTTGTATTTTATAGATTTCGTATTTTTGCGTTTTATTTGCTAGGTATTCTTTCCGTAATTTCTTTTTATTTTTAATCCCTTCTTTGATTTCAATAGTCCACCACGCGGTTTGCTTTGCTAATTCCACACTCACTTTCATTAGTCTTTCTGAAATACCAACCTAATTTTTCAGCATATGTCCAAATTCTTTCTTAATTAGGAGAGCTACGCTTGCTCGAGCACATTGGAATCCTTCCACCCGCTTGTCTCCTATACCCATAATACCTTCTCCTTTCTTTCCAATATTGTTTTTTTTTCTATTTCCTGTAAAAGCTCGAGTTCTTTACCTTTTAATCCTTTGACATTCCAGCTTCCCACATAAAATATATTCTGTAGTTTATCCGTCTTCTTTATAACCTTCCTATTCATGTCCTTTTCCATTGGTCTTCTTGGTCGTCTTGTTGATGTCCGATTTCGTAATGTTCGCAAGTTTTTTAATGATTCGTCGGTTTTAGGTTTATTTATTATTTTATTTAAATACGATGGATTAGTAAAATGTTTTGCAATTTATAATATAAATTATTCGTTGCGATATGTGAGAAATGTCTAAAGCAGAGAATATTGGAATTGCCAAACATTGTTGTTTAAACAGAAATATAGCAATATCTTAGTTTTTTTATCTGATAGCATGTACTTATAAAGTACTGTTTGTAAAGTATTATTTATGAATTTTTGTTTTTTTTCCTTCTTTTATTTTGGTTAAATATGAATTTAACTTTTTTGATAAATTGTTGTAATAAATTCTAATAAAATTTACGAGTATAATACCCAAATTATGTTCTTCTGGGGTTAGTTGCTTTAAATCTTATTTAAATTTTAAGTCAATGAAATAAAAACCAAGTAAACCAATAAAAAATCTTCTTCCTTAATAATATAATAAGTACAATTTTAAATAATTTCATTTTTGAAATTGGTACCAACTGCTTCGCTTGCTAAAACAAATCCTCAAAAAAACAGACAAACATAAATAAACTCGAGCCATCATTCAGCCTTTAACATCAATCAATAAAACCATCAATTAATTACCCGAACTACAAGGCCTTTCTTGTTGAACCGAGGTAATTAAAAAATAATTAAAAGAGATCAGGTGTATAAAATCATAAAGAAAAATTCAAACAGGTTGCACTTTGTTGAAACAAATAAGTGGCGATAACGTATGGATCATTAAGCTCTTAAAATTCAACACTGTTAAATAAAGAAGGCAATGAAAGGTGTAATTGATAACAGATGATCGTCTGCAGTTTTCCGGCGCGTTGCTTGTTCAATGGATGTTCAGCGTGTTTTATTCATCAAATATCCATCGCTAACTCAATTAAACATGGCTCGAGATTCGATTTCTTCCGATGAATGCCCCGCATGCACTCCAAGATGATGCTCGCCACATACACTGTTAAAAAAAGCCATCCCTTAATGTAAAAATCAGTTTTGTTTATTATTTTCGGTTTGTCCATATTGTTAAGAGTTAGATCTATGTTTCATTTGAGTAGAGCGCCCTGAAAAGCCTAAATTAACCTAGAATCTGAACTAGTGTGACACTAAAGCTTTGCTCAATTGGGTTAAAGCTGGGCTTGGGATTTTTTTTTTTCGAATAAAAGTGTAGCTAAACGTGTGGTTTTTATTTTGGTGTAACGAAATTTGCTTCTGGGTGCGCGACCGATGTTAAAGGCACTGGTGGGTAATCAGTTGCTAAATGGGCGATGTAAGCACACTTAAAGTGTTGCTGTTGATTATCAGCAAGTGATTTATTTGAATTTGTTTATTATCGGTTTTTTTCAAATTCTTTCGTGTTTGTTAAACTGCTCGTAATTAATGGAGAGCTCTTTAAAACTGCCACATTTGGAATTTAAAAAGGCTAAAGATCCTTATTATTGTATTCGCTTTTATGAATTGCTGGAGCAGTGTCGCCCTATACATATAAACACCAAATTTCAGCCAACCTGAAACTTTTAACGTACAGAATTAACGCTTATTTTTCATAAAAACTTTGAATTTCAGGAAATTCCTTTAGTTCTAAATTAAACGTCTAGGTATGTATTTCTTAAACAACAACTTTCTTCCTAAGGAAGAGTCCTGAAATTTCCTAATTTTTCAAGTAAGCTAGGAAGCTTCAACATGAAAATACTCAGATTATGTTTGAGGAAACTCCTGAAAAGTTTTGAACTTTCTAATAATCGTTAGAAGTCGTTTTTAACGAAAATATCAATAATTTTCGCCAACAAGAATTAAATCTGTCTACTCCCTATTTTTTCAGGAAGCATAAGAATATTCAGCCTGAAAAAGCTCAGCCTATGTTTGTGAAAACCACTGAAATTCCAAAAACTTGTTTAAACCTGGTTTTTGAATTAAAATACTAATAATTTGTTTTAACCCAGAAATTAATCGTTTTACTCCTGAAGAAAATCGGCCGGCAAATTCCCTATTTTTTCAGATAATCTCGTTCTGAAAAACCCCATATTCGAGTAAAACTCGTAAAGAGTTTTGAAACTTCCAAAAATTGTTTAAAGGCGTTGAGAAATAAAAATGCGAATAATTTGTATTAACTAAGAAAGCAATCTATTTGGAATCATAATTACCTGAAAGTTTCTAGGTTTTCAGGTTAGCTAAGAACATTCGACCTAAAAATTGTGTTTAAGGTAAACCCCTGAAGAACCATAAAATTTAAGAAAATCGTTTAAACTACCTTTTAAATAGAATCACCAATAATTTTTCTAAATAAAAAATCAATTGTTTTACTCCTGGTAAATCGACTGATTCTTTTCTGTTTTCTTCAGACAGCCTAGGAATATTCAACCTGAAAAAGCTCATATTTTGTTGAGAAAACTCCTGAACAGCTTTGAAATTTTCTAAAATTATTTAAACAGTTTTTTTAGACAAATGTATCGATATTTTCTCTTACTTAAAAGGTTAATCATTACATCTGAAAGCATTCGCCTGAATATTCCAATCTTTCAGGTAAGAAGGAAGACGCCTGACTATTTTTATTATTTTTATTTTGTTCAACTTAAAGAAATGTAATCTGAAAAATGGTAAATTTTAAGCTGAACTTGCTAATAGATTCCGAAATTTGAAGACTCATTTTTAAATTGACAAATGAAAAATCAAAACTTTAAAAAAGTTAAATTTCTTTTCTGAAAGCTTTCGGGTTTTTAGTTACTTTAAATTTTTTGTGACGATTAAATAAAGCAAAAAATTCTATATTGAACATTTTTTTTATTAATTTCCTACCAATAAATTTCTGACAATTTCAAAATTCTGAAGCTTCGCAAATTAAAAGAAATGATTTAGTTTTTCTCGAAACTGGAGAACAGACAATTGGACTGGTATGGTCACATAACAAGATTGCACCCAGAAAGAATAGTAAGAAGAGTGGTAGAAACGGGGAAAGGAAGAAAAAGAAAAAGAGGCACCGAGGAAGACTTGAATGGAAAGTAGATATAGAAGAAGTAAGGGCAAATAGAGATAGAACCTAAATGAAATGAGAACCTGGCACAGGACCGGAGGAAATGGAAAGATTGGGACGAAAGATTTGGTTTTCAGCAATGTCTTACGTGAATCATGTGTTTGGGCAAAATTGATAAGAACTGATAATTGGTTTATTGACTTTTTTTAGTGATGATTCGAGATTTGAAACAAACCATTTTTTGGCGAAATTGAAATTGCACTGTCAAATGTCAGTGTTTAAATTATAACTTTAAAAAGCAAAATTTCAAAAGGTCATAACTCATAAAGTAGGGCCTCATAAATTCGATCTTAAAATTTCCACACAAAGAAAATTTATAATTGTAGGTCATAAAATCCAGAGTTGTGAAAATTACAGGAAAACTGAAATTCTGAAACCTTTAAAAGCATTCACGAATTCAAACCAAACCCCTGAAATTAGAAATGTCTACTTTTTAGTTTTCCTTTTTAAATTTAAGAATCTGGAAATTATGGCTTTCATTTTATTAAAATTTCAGGCTAAACTCTAAAATGCTTGCTAGCAAATTTGATCACATTTGAAGGTATACAACCTGAAAAATGCTGAAAGGTTTTGAAATTGCAAGGTTGGTATTTTTAAACTCACTTTTAAATTGACAAACACAGAAAGAAAAGCTTTGAAATAATTAGTCAAGCTTCTTTCCTCAAAACTACTTTCGAAATATTCTCCGATTTTTTTAAAGTTTGAATTTTTTATTACGATTTTAAAGCTGCAACTCCTGTCGGTCCTTAAAATTGAAAATATGACAGTAAGTAAAACAAAGAATCCTGGACGTGAAGTAAAGTTTCCCCTCTGAAAATTCCACCCGAAGAAGAATATCCCTTTTTTTCTGTATAGGGCTAACATCTTCCTTGAATATTTTTTTCTGTTAATTTTCAGCCGATGTTTTGAAACTTTCAAAATTCTGAAGTTTTGCAATTTAAAATAAATGATTTCGTTTTTCTTTTGTAAATTTTATTGTATTTGGCTTTAAATACTGTGTTGTGTAAGTCTTGCATTTAGACAGGATTACTCATTTTCGATAGATAAAAACTGATAATTGGTTTATTGACTTTCTTTAATACTTCGAGTTTTGAAATAAAAGTTATATAGCGAAAAAGCTTACTGTCAAGTGTTACTTTATAGATTAGAATTTAATAAGGAAAATTTCAAGAAATCATAAAGTAAGTCCTGAAAAGTTAAGCTATAGATTTCCACAGCTGTCAACTTTCAGAAAAGTTTATTTGCGAAAACTTCAAAACTAAGATGAGAAAATTTTAAGATTCCAGAAATGTTATTTTCTGGAGATTTCAATGCATCACAAAGTAAATATTGAAAATTTTAAGTTCCAAATTTCCACAGCGTTATCGAGAATTTTAAATTGTATCTAGGTTATGTAATTCCTACTTGTACTTGAAAAAACATCAAAGCAAAGGTGAGGAAGTTCGAAAACTTCAAAAATGAACAATTTCATATAAGTCGTATAAGTTATAATCAGCTTCAACTTTCTGTATGGATATTACACGAAAACTGAAATTCTGATAGTATTCACGTATTCACACGTACCTATTCACAGTAAACTTCTGAAATTACAAACTTTCAGTTTTTAGTTTTCCTATTTAGAAGTTATCAACTTCAATTTGTTAAATTCTAAAATGCTTGCTAAAAAACTTTATCACAAAACAATTTTTGTTCAATCTACAGGTATACAACCCAAAAAAGCTGAAAGATTCTGAAATTGGAAGTTAATATTTTTGAACTCAGCTTTCAATTGACAAATAAAAAAGAAAACTTTGAAAAGGTTTGTTTCCTGAAAACTTCAGTTTTTCAGTTAGTTTAAATTTTTTTGTGGATTAATTCTGATCTTTAAAATTGCAGTTTTCAAAGTAACTAAAACGTTTTGCTTTCTGAAAATTCCACCTAAATAAGAATATTCCGTTTCTGTACGGTTAAGATTTTTGTTGAATATTTTTCTGTTAATTTCCAGCCGATGCGATGTTAGAAATTAAATAAAAATCTCCGAACGTTGAAGCTTTACTATTCAATGATTTAGTTTTTCTTCAATAAAAGTTCACCTAAAAACAGGGAGCAATCTTTTATTAGTTAACTTCAGATTTCAGAAGGCGAATTTTTAATTTCTTTTTCTGGTAGCTTAGGCAGAGAAAAGCGTAAAATTCCAAGAAAACTGAGGCTTGAAAGTGCACTCCCGCCCAGCTCTCTTTGAAACCTTTGCCTATTTTTAAATTACGTAGTTTCTTTTTTGTTTTCGAACCAACTAACCTATATGCAATTTGCAAAACGTTGGATGTTATGTTAAACTTCTTCAAAGATTGTGAAATTAGAAGATTAATATAGGTATTTAAATTGAAATAAGGAAAAAAAAGATTTTGAAAATGTCAAGTTTCCTCCATGAATCAGAAGTTTTCTCCAATTTTAGTTAGTTTCAAGTTTTTTTGGCGAGCTGCTGCTCCTGATCTTTAAAATTGCAACTTTCACTGTAAATGAAACAAAAAATCCTTGAAGAAAAGCCAACTTTACCTTCCTGAAAACTCCACCTGAATAAGAATATTGTGTTTCTGTAGAGTTAAACTGAATATTTTCCTGTTAATTTCCAGCCGATCTTTCAAATTAAATTTTTGACGATTTTAAAATTCTGAGGCTTCATTTTGCAAATTAAAAAGTATAAGTTTTTCTTCTCAAAATAGCAAACAGTCTTTCAGTTAATAACCTATGGGTTTCAGAAGGATGATTTTGGTATTTTTTGAGGTAGCTTAGATAGAAAAAAGCCTGAATTTCAAGAAAACTGAAGCCCCCTTTGCTCTCTTAAAAACCTGCATCATGAACTCTTGTTTATGAGCAACAGCTTAGTTAAATAAAAATTTGTGTTAAGGCCAGAGTTTGGCTTACTACTGGTAACTTCTAGTTTTTCAAAAATTTCACCAAAGCTTCAGTGGCTGAAATGTTAACATTAGAAGGAATGTAGACTTTCAGTTTGTTGTTAACATGCTGAAAGCTTCCAAGAGCCAATCATTTAAATACCAAAAGACAAAGCAATATTGACGGTTATAAACCATTAAGTTAATTGCAATGCTTTTCAGGAAGGCAACTTGAGTTCCTGAGATTTCTGCAGCTAAAGCTTCGGGCTCTGAAAGAACACGCAATCTTCAAATGTCCATCTCTTTGTTATATTTTTGTTATCTGCTTAGGTAGAATAGATGCATCCTGGTATAGTAGTAGAGTATTTTCGTTAAGAAGCCGCTTAATTTTTCAATTTTATCTTAACTAAAAAAGTATCTTCGAGTTTAAAAAACAATCTGTTTTTGGTATTTTCTTATAGAATACATCGACATACTGAAAACTTCTAACATGACCTGGAATTAACGTTATAAAACGGTTCACACTGACATACGTTTCCAAAAGCATGACCTACTTGGATGTGGAATTATTGATTTCGTAATAACTTCGATAACGTTAATAATGTACGTTTTTACCTGTTATATATGCGGTTTTACTTAGTTTAGGAATTTTAGTAAAACGTTCAAAACGATAGAAGATTATGAGAACAGAATTTATACAATACAAAGCGCAAATCTTTAAAGCGGTCCATAAAATATCAACACAGTAGCAAGGTGTCGACTAAAAACATAATTTCTGCTAATTTATTATATGGATGTCAACCTCGAGTGCGGCCCTTTTATGGCAATTTTAACAATGAAGCCCGTGTTAAAGCACCTTAGCAGCTGCTGTTTGGGTCTGGGGTCGCTACTAAAGCTTTTGTTGGACATGCTACTCTCAATATGTTAGGTATGTTAGACGTCTAGTAGATGATTAGTTATCCTGAGGTCAAATCCCAGGACTATAAAGTTTTGATATGAAATACCTTTAGTGTTAACATCGCCATAGACAAATTAACCGCCCGAATTTTGCTTTTATGCCTTTCTGAAGAAGTCTATCATCCTTTTTGTTAAAGTCTTTTACAGATCAGGCTTTTACTTTGACTAAATAAAAGTTTATCTGTGGATCCTTTCAAAATTAACCTAGGAAAGGAACAAAGGACAGACTTTGCTTTTGCAAATGTTTGTTGGAAGTCAAAATTTTAGGAAAATTTATTAAAGGTTCGTCAAAGCTTAATGGATTTTTTATTTAATTACATTTTACGTTATAAACTGGTCCTTTTGGTGGCTTTGTTTAGACTAAACTGTTGCTTTAAAAAATAATTTACCGATGAGAATGGATCTTTTTCTAAATTTTTGCGATAGATTTTGAACGTTGTTCTTTAATTGTTTAGACTTTGAAAGGTTGTGCACCTTAGACAGTTTGGTTCTTGTAAGTTTTTTTGTCATTAGTGATTCTCCCCTCTCTATGCAAATCCTTGGAAGTTTTGCAAAGTTTACGAGCGATCCTTTTTAATTCTAGGATCTAAATTCTATCTACAACACGAATATCACTTTTATTCACCTTTGCATTTTAAAAAACAATTCTAATTTCTCCTAAATCAACTTGGTTTAAGTTGTTTTGCCAACAATTGTTTAGATATATTCTTGTTTGTTAATTTATATCCAAGAATGACCAAGAATATCCAAAATAATTAGCAAAAATTTTAACTAAGGAAAATGTAAATTAATTAACCTCTGGAATTGATCTTGTAATTTTCGTGGTAGTTTTAATCCTTCAGGAATAATATGGTAAATAAAAATAGGAAGTCAAGTGAGAATCATCGAGTAGAGCTGGTTCAGTGACCAGCAAATGGAGTGCACGGAACCGGAGGTAAACAAATCAACCCATAATCGAATCACCACAGAAAAACTTACAAACTTAACCTTCTCACTTTATTCCTGTTTCTTATTCATGCCCAACAGTCAAAGTGGCAAAAATGCAAATTAGAAAGAATTTCGCGGATCAACGAACACGAAATTAAACTTTGTTAGAAAAAGAAGGAAGAGAGAAAGAGAAGCAAGCTTTTTCCCTTACTTAAAAATTGATACAGCGTCGCTCTCGTTCCTCGATTAAAAAAAATATTGAGTAATTCAATACTTTAGATAAGAATCTCCATGGTTAATTTGGCAGATACGTAACATGAATTGAAAATGACTGCGCCTCGTTTTTTATTTATTTACTTCAAGGTGGTCGACGTGTCATATCGCCTTTCCTTCGGCGTGTTGGTTAAATTAACAGGTGGTTTTTATAAAGTATCTAGTTTATCTACTGCATCTATATGCATGCCTTCGTACTGCAACAAATGCATATCGAGTGTCCGGGTATAGAGTTTCCTTTTATTTTTTCTGTTGCGGTTTATATGGATTTTTAGAATATTTGTTATTGGAATTTGTATCACCGTTAATATAGCTTTAAAGCAAATTGAGGCCAATTTTACACCTTTTCATGGGTTTTATGCGAACCATTTTCGGCACTGAACACAAAGCTTTAACAAGCACGACTCTTCAGAAAGGATAATGTATTACAAAAGGTGTCGAGTTTGAATGAATACTTTAAACCAGGTAGATTTTTATATTTGTGTTACCTAAATATAGCTATTTAGCGGATTATAAGGTAAATATCGAAATAAAAGCCTCTTAATAAAATATGATTTTAGGTTAGAGTACCAAGGAATGAATCGAATTTCTAATATTTAAGATTCCACCCAATTCCTGTATTCTGTATATTTTAATTTACAGTCCATATTAATGAATCTAATTATATAGGAAATTAATAAATTCTTTCATTAAAACAAATGCCTTTCAAGTTTCATTTCAAGATAGAATACTTACCTATAGATCAAACTCTTGTTAGTTTGTATCATGTAAAATATTTAAATATTGTTTAAAAAATATAAAACTGGTGATTAACATTAAATTCCGCTGATTAATAATTATTATATCAAAAAAGTACAGACTAGGTATTTTGAATTGTAAGATTTACTTCGTTATGAAATAAGGAAAAACCAAAACTCTAAAAGGGAGTAGTTATTTATCAAGAAATTCGCTGATTAGAGTAAATTTAAATGTGTGTTTATTGAAAAGGATTTCGAAATTTATGCCTGATGTATATTGAAATTTTTAAAAGTTTATAGAATTTATTTCGAGTTTATTCTTAAGTCATGTATTCCAGAATTAATATTTCCTAAATAGAAGCAAAAAGTCTAAATTATGATCCATGAAGTTCTTAAAAATTATTAGATATCCAAATAATGCTTATTTTCAGTCTCAGTATTTTAAAATTGCAACTTATAAAAATTGTTACGAAATATTAAAAAATGAAACTCCGAGGTGGTGGTTATTTATCAAGAAAGTTTCGTAAATAGAATAAATTTCAATGTGCCTTGGAGGCGATTTTCAAAAGCTCGGAATTGTATATCGAAATTGAAAATTTATTGGTTTTATATTGAGTTTTTTCTTAAGCAATATATTTCCAGTATTCGTGTTTATTTAATCCATTAATTTCTAAAAAATAAATAAAATGGTATTTTAAAACCCTCTAATTTTTAAGAACTAACTCTTGACTACAACTGCAAAAATCAAAATTCAAAGAGATTTAAAAATAGGTCCTTCTTGATTTTTTACTCAAAATTTCGTCGATTTAGTGTACCTACAGATTGCAAAATAACAAAAATACGGGTTTTTAGACTGTTGAAATTTGCTACAAAAACTTTTGATAAGAACAATATCCACCATAATCGTAAAAATTATTATAGTATATAAATAATGCTTTTCAGACTCAGGGCCGGTTGCACAAAGCTTTTGTTAAATTAACGAATGATCAAAGTTGACAAAAAAGCATCATTTTTTGTTTACTAATGTGTTATTTGCCATATGCATTCGAATTGTGATTCGATTTTGTTCACTTTAACGAATGATTAATTTAACCAAGCTGTTAAATCATGTTTGTGCAACCCGCCCTCAGTATTTTAAATTTCAACGTTTAAGTGCTATTATTAAATAAAAAATAACTTAATAAATATCTGAGGGGACAGTTATTTACCAAGAAATGAAAGTTCCCTATAATTAGGGTAAATTTAAATGTGCATTTCTTGAAAGGGATTTCCAAAGCTTCGAAATTGTATATTGAAATTGATTTTATATCCAGCTTTTAGTTAAGCAATATGCATATTTCCAGAATTTTAAATCCTAAAAAATTAAAATTTACTCCTTATTGATTTCTAACTCAGATTTCTGTGTTCAGATATCAAAATAATAAAAATAGGGGATTATATAGTATTATATATTGTTGCAAAAACTTTTAATAAGAACAATATATCCACCATAATCGTTATAACTTATAAGGATAGACATTTTTTTTCTCTTAATATTATTAAATATCCAAATAATGCATTTCTTTTTCTCTTTTTGCTATCCCATATGGCCTTAAGATTTCGAGTTTTGCATTTAATCGCAGTTATTAAATAAAAAAATGAACGGAAAGCCTCGAAACTTGGAAATTCTTAGAAATGCATAAGGTTATTCAAAAGTAAGTTACATTTTGAAGTAGATATAACATTTGTAAGAATTAACATATATACAAAATAATAACACATTTGTATTTATCGAACAATGGGATTTGTTCATTAATCACATTTATTCGTTTTGGTATATATCATGGTAATAGGTTTTGTTTATAATCTCTTAAAAGTAAATTTTTTAATTCTTTAATTGATAAAGTGAGTGAAATTAAGGTGGAATATCGCAGTGTCATAAAATGTTATCCAACAGATAATCAATGACTCTGGTTTCATATAGTTTAGGCATCCACCTTATAGCCTTGACCTAGTTCCGTCAGACTTCTTTCTATTCAAAAACTTAAAAAAGCATCTCAGAGAAAAGCATTTTGCATCTGATGAAGCACTCAAAGAAGCCGCTGAACAATATTTTACAGAGTTGCCGAAGGAATTTTTTTCTGAAGGTATGGGTAGATAGATAGCAAGTTCTAAGTTTCGAAATTTATGCTTGTACATTTTTAGAAGTTTATTGATTTTAGGCTATATCGAGTATATCCTTGAGCAATGGGTTTTCAGAATTCATGTTTATGTAGCCTTCTAATTTATATACCTACCTTTAATTTTTTACTACAACCAGACAAAAATCAAAATTCAAGTAGATCTAATTAATTCGAAATGTTGTCGTTTATGCAGCAAAATAATAAAAATTGGGAATTTTCAATTGTTGCAATTTGCTGAAAATACATACTTACGCAGGTATACCTTAATCCTTACAAGGATAAGAAGTATAGGTACATTTCCAAAAATCAGCAAAATCCTAAGCTAAGATCCACGGAGCTTTTAAAAATGATGAGATATTCATATAAAGTAAAAAGAAATTGAATTGCAAAAATTACTTTTAATTTGTTATGAAATTAAAAAAACTGGAACTCTGAGGGTGGTTATTTATCAATAAATGAAAATTTAAATGTGTTCCTTGAAAGGCATTTTTCGAAGCTTCGAAATGTATATGCTTGTAGTACCTATACTGAAATTTTTAGAAGTTTATTAATTTTATTTCGAGTTTGTTCTTAGACAACATATAAAAAATAAATAAATTGAAATATTTTAAAATTCCTTTAATTTTTGACTACCACAAAACAAAAATTAAAATGCCTAAGCTGTAGTCTATAAGAGCTTTTATAAATTATTAAATATCTAAATAAGGCTTTTCAACTTTTCAGACTCAGTATTTTGAATTGTAAAAATTACTTCTAATTGTTGTTATTAAATTAAAAAAGTGAAAGCCTGAGGGGATATTTATTATGGTAAATTTAAATCGAATGAATTTTCCGAAGTATCAAAATGTATGCTTATGCTTGTACATTGGAATTGGAATTTGCTCTTAAAAAATGTATCTCTAGAATTCATACTTATTTGGTCTACTTGTTTATAAAGATAAATAAAATGGCATTTTAAAATACCTGTAATTCTTAACAGCCAACTGTTCAACACAAATAAGTAGATTCAAAATTTAGTACCTAGTAGTAGACTAATAAAATTATAGAACTTTAGATTGTTTAGTTTATCCCAAAAAACCAGAAAAAATTTTACCAGGAAAACTATGTCCACCATAACCCCCAAATTTAAAAATTATAGGGAAAATAAATAAAAGTAAAATACTTATGATCCACTAAGTTGCTAAAAATTATTAAATATCCAAATAATTAAATAATATTGAATTTAAAAAAAGAATAAGACATTGAGAGGTTATCTGAGTTATTTGTCAGGAAAATGCTCTTCTATGCCCTGAAAGTTGTATGGCTTTGTAAAAACATTTTAATTTTCAAAACTTTCAACAAAATGCCTAAGGAATGTAATTATAAATTTCTTTTGGCTTTTACGACATTTAAAATGGCATTCTTCAAGCACAATGATGCATTCCAAAACTCAATCACGTTGATATAAGTAATTGAAATTAGTTTGGTTATTTTTGAATATTATTTTAAACTAAACAAAACAAAATTTGTTATTTAACCAATTTCTTAAGCATAAACATTTGTAATTTTAGAAACTTCCACGAAAATGCCCAATAAATATAATTCTTCTATTTTTGTTTAATAAAGTGTCTTTAAGGTGGTTGGTTATTCTTAAAATGGAATGACATATTCTAAAGTTCAAATTGAAATTAATATGGTGATTTTTGAACATTATTTTGGACCGAACAAAACATAAAATTCATGTGGTTAATTTCTTACACAAACTTCATCAGTCCTTTCTAAAGTTGGAAGTACTCTTTTATTTTTGTTAGTTTCTTGATAATCTTAGCAAAACTTTATCTTTAAATTTTCATCAAAATGATTCTTATTGAAGCAATTGGCTTTATGATCAAAAAATGAAAAATTAATTTTTTTTAAAGTCTGAATTAAGGCCAGTAGAAATTTCAGAAGTTATCTTCCTAGATGCCTAAATAATGTTGGTGGTGTTCCAAGTTCAATTGCAAAATTAAATTAAAATTTGAGTTTCAACTTTAGATATTTTTAAGCACATTGCTGTGATAAAACCCAACCTGAAACGTGAAATTATTTTAATCTAAATAGTCTTCTGAACAAAAAGCGATTTTTAGAAATAATTGAAGCTGGCAAAAATAAAAAAATAAACGGTTATTTTGATTTAACTATAAATAATCGGTGAGTATTCTTATGATCCTTATTTTCAAGGTGCTTCATCGTCTCATAACCGAAGAAAGCAAATAGAAATTGTTTGTCCAGCTTGACATTAATAAAGAAAAATCTAGGAACTTCTAAGGCAATTTGCAAACATTTTCTTTGTATTGATTCGTAATTTACCCTTTTGCAACATAGTTACTACGAAAGAACGAATTTGTGGATAAATAAAGTTGTTTTATTAATAAACATCATACAGAAATTTTTAGTTTTTGTTGGCACACAAATTTATTTAATAGCTATTAATTTGGTTTGCACTTAAGTTATTAAAAAAAAACCTTTTCTTTAGATCATGGAACGTTAGAGCGTTTGGTTTTCCTTTTGTTAAATCAGTAACGATAATACGTACAAAGACATTTGTGCTATCTTCAAATTGCCCAAAATCGTAATTCATCGTCACGAGAAGTACTAAAAAGAAAAAGGATGTTATCAATCCAGTGATTTTTTCCAAGTTAAAAAGGATTTTAATTGTCGTAGACGTCAGCGTTGACATCTGCTCGACTACTCGTAAACGGAAATAAAAATCGACAAAAAAATATTAACACTGATCAGAACACAAACGTACCTAAATCCCCGATATAATATTAATAAGTTTGGCAAAAGGCACGTGTATGTCGAGGCGGTCTCCGATTTTGCCGCGCCTTTTGGGTAGATTGGTTTCAAACCACTCCTATCCGTAACTAAACCCCTCTACGTGTGCGATAACTCGACACCTATTATGTTAAATTTATGCCATATCAAACCGTTTAACTTGTATTACAAAAGTCAGCGCCTCATACAATGAGGTAATTTGCATATTTGCTTTCACAATGTTATTGTTACTGCTCTGCCAGATATTCTGATGTTCTTTAACCGACTCGTCTGGAAAATATTGGTCATTAGAATCACTGGAAATTTATTTATAAGCTGGCATTTATAAACCTCTTTTAATAATTTATTCCTCTGTTTAGATTTTCACTGCAACAGTTGGGATTTTATTAATTTCTAAATGAAAATTGAATGTCTATTTTTGTGTTTCTATTTTCTGTAATTTTTTTGTTTGCTTATAATGCTTATTCTATCTACCAAGTCTGAAAGCAAAATAAAATTGGTTTGCACTGAGAACCTTTTGAACCTACTGAACTTGTTAAATTTTTACAGCAGTTGACTTACTGGGATAAATAAGGGTGCCAAAGATCTTTATTCCTTCTTCCTTATTTTTTATTACAACGTTTGTAATTAATTCTGTCCTAAAAGAAGCCTTAGAATGCTGGGCTTTTAGACGCTTGAATTTCAGCATACCTTCAGACGAACATAAAAAAATAGTCGAAAAATAGGCACAGGTTTTTCAGTCTAAAATATTACTTTAAAATTTGGAAAATAGATGAAACCATTACAGATGTAACTCAGAAAAATTTATTTGCTACTAGGATTTACGTAGAAAACAATTTTAGGAAACTTCAAAACCTTTTAGAAGTTTCCTCGACAAAGATCTGGGCTTTTTCAGCTTGAATATTCTTAGGTTGCCTGAAAAAGAAACAGAAAAATTCGGCCGATTTGTCAGTAATAAAACTTCTTAGAAAACATAAATTTCAGACCTCTTCAGGGGTTTCCTTCATCTGAAATTTTCAGGCTGAATGTTTTTCGGTTAGAAAAACTAGGATTACTAGGAACTTCCCCTGATTATCTTCTTAGCAGTGGCGTACCTATCGTTGGGAGGCGGAGGGGGCAAAGTGTCTTGAAGGCGCCTTAGATATTATAAGAAAAAAAAATTTAGTTTGGGCTAATTTTAGTAGCGCGTTTTTTTGTCTATTTTTTTGCACTTGAACAACGATTTTTTTGTTTTTTTAAATATACTAGTTCTAGTTCAGTTAAAACAATTTAAAATACGTTTTAAGCATGGAACATAATATAAGCAAATCTTTACTCTACAAATCATACTGCAAATTGCCGAAATGAAAAACAGAACACGACTCTATTCTTTTTAATTTTGTATTCATTACGTCTGCATTTTGACGGATCGGCGGCTGTTTTAAAAATAAAGTTGCATATAAAAGGGGTTCTTTGGCGTCGCGACGTAAATCGTAAATAATGTACTTTTTTGTAAATATTACCGGGAAAGACGATATGATGACAAAGGACAAAAGTTACCGCTGCCGACGCCCACCAGTGCGACGGCATCGGCAGGTTTCTAGATAATTATTTCTTTGTATAGAAAATTAAAGCGGCCACACCGCCACTATTTAAGAATATTTAAAATGAATGCAGACATTATTTATCAGGGCGGTAAAAAATAAAATAAATACAAATTGGGGGCTCGGTTCTTATAAGGAATATAAAGATCTTACTCACTGTGCCATTTTGATTTTATCACGTCTATAGAATTATGTAATAAGAATAATTATATTTTTTGTTTTGGTTAATTAAAAAATAAAATATCAAAGAAATGCACGGCGCCGAAGGCGCTAAAAGGAAGAAGGCGGAGGGGGCAGACTGCCCCCCCTAGCCCCCCCGTAGGTACGCCACTGCTTCTTAGCTATATAATTAACATTATTGGTATTTTAGCAAAGCGTATGACGATTTTTGAAAGTTATTTTTACAGTTTCCTCGAGCATAAGTTGTATTTTTCAGACCGAATGCTCCGAAGAAATATTCTGAAAAATAAGGAAATTCGTGCGATTTTTCAGCAGTAAAATCATTAGTTTCTTGGTGTGCAGGGTCTGGGCAAATTGCTAATTTTAAAGCAAGTTTTGGAAGTTTTTCCACAGGCATAGTTTGAGCTTTCTCAAGGTAAAATATTGCTAAAAAATAAGGAAATGTAGTCAATTTTTCAAGAGTAAAACGTTTTCTTAATTAACAAAATTATTGATATTTTCGTTAAAAAACGTGTTTAAACAATTATTTGAGTTTAAAGCTTCCTCATTCAAAGGTTGGGCATTTTCAGGCTGAAGATTCTTAGGTTAGGTATCTGAAAAAATAGAAAATTTCTAGCGACTTTAGGGAGAATTTTAATTTAAAACCACAGAATAAACTCCTATTCTGTGTTAAAACTAAAGCATTTTCCCGAAATCCAAAGTTTTGTAGGTGGATTTCTATTAGCAATGCATAAATTTATTATTATTAGGAATTTTTAAATATTTTCTAACCATAGTAGCATGTACTTAATTGAAGATTCTCCAGTCTTTTGGTAATTTAAAACTTCAAAAGGTTATTGTTTCTAAAATTGCAATTTTTTCATTAAAGGAAATAAGTACTAAATACAGATTCCTCAATGAATTTGCTGTAGATATTCTTCTCCTCAAAACAAGTTGTTAAAAAAAAAAATTAGCAATTGATTGATTATACGGTCTGCTATAATAAATAAAATTTCTGTCCCATGGTATTTTACCAAATTATAGGCTAAATTCAATTTCAACTTGCATGTGTTTAAAACTGACATAATTTTGTTATTTGGGTCAGGTTGGATGTAAGCAGAATCGTTTGGAATGAATTTTTATTAATAGCAAAATGAAACGAAGAATTTTAGTAAAGAAAAATTGCAAGAAAGATCCACGAGTTTTCCAAAAATCTATTTTTAAAACATCTTAAAATCGATTCAATATTAATAAAGTTACTTAAGATCAAGTATTTAGATATTATTTAAGCCACTTTTTGTTTTATGAAATTTTGGAGTCGTAGATTATTTGTTTGTTTATTTACTTGGGGAGTTTCTAGCGGGTGCAAAGGATCTTAATACACGTCGATTGCATTGGTTAATTAAGTAGCAGTATTCGACTGAAACCAAGGGGCTTTCACCCTTGGCTGGGATTTTTAGCGTGCCAAACATCGCACTTGTGCAAGAACAACGGTTTTACCTCATATCCAAAAGAGAGCAGACTTTTCAGAATTTTTTAACAGTATCTAACCTGACCTCGGCTGGAATCGAACCCAAAGCTTTTGGTGTACCTATGAGGAAACCTTGTTGCTATTTCATAGGTACATTATCAAGGCATGTCTGTGTTATTTATTTTATAATGTAATGTTTATTAAATTATAATAGTAAATATTTGTTAAATGAATATAACGAGCTGTTTACTTGGTTCAAATTGAAATTACAAAATAAAATCCACATACCTATAGCCTATAGGAACAAATACTTTTAATGTATTTTAACGAATTATGACAATTCTACGTATGTATCTAATATTTAAAAAATATAGGAACACAAGTTAAACAGTGTTCAAAAATAAAGCTTTACTGAATACAGGGTGACCCAAATTAATTGAAGACAGGTTGAATTTCCCGCCACAGTAAATTATTGTCATGTTGGCAACACGAATTTATCATCATTTATTTTTCAGTGACGTCTCATAGGGGAGTGTCTTCCAACAAACTGTAGTTCTGAAAAAAATTGTTTTGTAAAATAAGAAAACAAGCGAAATTAAGCAAAACCTGGAAGAACAAGGCAAAACATAATGAGTTAAACAAGAAAGTAACGAGTCGACACTGTGCTTTGGCACAACATATTTCAATACTGCCAGGTTAACAACGTGAAAAACACTAAAACCTGCGGCGGGAAATTCAACCTGTCTTTAATCAATTTCGGTCACGCTGTATAGTTACCGAATCTATTTTTGCTCTCAAATTTACAGCTGTAATTAAGTAGTAATGAAGCAGAAGAAGTGGTTAGTTCTGATTTTTTACGACACAAAATTTGTGTACTTAATAAAAAATTGGGGTTGCAAAAATCGCCCTGATTTTAGCGGCAACTTTCCTTAATCCAGCTCTGCTTGAACCGTTATGTTATCTGTAATATTTTTCACTTTCTCTCACTGTGATTTTTGAGTCGTTGACTGATCTACAACAAAAATAGAATTTCCAGATCCTTTGTACCTCAAAACGATTTAAATAAACCACAAGCATGTGTAGCAGATTTGCGTGGAATTTGTGTCACTAACAAAAGCGTAAAGTCAGCTGATAAAACTTACAAATGAAGTTCTTGTGGTAGCAACTGGAATAATGGAAAATTAGCCCAACTTTTATTTATCGTTTTTCGCAACGAATAAACCTATTAACCTAATGTAACAAAAAATGCTTATATTAAATAACGTGCTTTTTCCAAATATTCCATAACCAGAAAGGTTCCTGCTGTAAAGTTTGAAGAAATAATTAATATGTTCTAATCTTTAATATGGCTCTGCGCAGGGTTAGCTTCCCTGTTACCTTTATCTTCAGCTGATGAAACACCATTTGCCCCAGTAAGGTAAGGAGCTATAAACTGATCAAGAATCTTTAATATCGCTAAAGAATGTTAAAGTTATTTTTACTATCTTTTACCTATAATAATACATCTTCAAAAACATTAGCGGAACACTAAGTATTAATAGCATCTTTATTATGCAACAAACTTGGATTTGATATTTTTATTATGCATATTTGTTAAATCCGAATCCTGGCAGCAGAAAATAACCTTTTCTACGCAACCATATGTCTTAAAATTTGAATCAATTCTAAGTCATATTCTTTTGTGCGAATAAATATTAAAACCATGTAAGTTTAAATAGTGGTCTCCTAATATTTTTCAGCTGTGTATTTAGGGAAAAAAATTCTAAAGTTAAATGTAAATAAAATTCACAATTATTTTGTAGTAGTAATATAGTAATATAAACCACGTGTTTAGGCAATTGTCCATGATTGAATAATTTAATAAATAAGCACGTAGTTTATGCTTTAACTTTTAATACTTTTAACACTTTTTAATTTTATTATTTTTAAATTCAAATTGCGTTTACAAAGACGACAGACACATACGAATTAGCAGCATATTCGACTGCAAACGGATTTATTATTGAACAGCAGATACGCATAATTACTCTTTCGTAAATTTCTACACCAGTGATTTTCAACTGTAGCCTAAAAAAAATGATCTATAAATGTATCTTTGCTTCCATTCTTTTATTTAATTTTTAGGAATCAACTGCAACAGTCACATAATAGCTTAGACAAGCGGTGGTACGCGCACCACTGGTGATATCATCAAATATGTGAAAAGTAAAAGGTACGCGAAATTTAAACTGTTTGTAAGTTTTTTGATACTTTACTAGGGACTATACGAAGGCAGAGCCGCGCCAAGCCAGTTCGCCGCCCGTGTGCAAAACTAAATTTTGCGCCCTTACAGATAGCTAATTATAAATTAAAAGGTTTACCTATTTACCTTGTTTAACTGTTTTATAGTTAAAGACGGTAAAATATGTTTCATTATATACGGGGCGATTTAAAAGTATTGTCATTAAATTAAATGGGTATATGCTGACCTTAATAGAAGAACATTACAGCAAAAATTTAAAGCTTATTGCGATTTTTGTTTATTTTAAATTTTGTTATACACTTTTGAGAACCGCTGGCTAATATGCATTTAAAAACCTGCAATAGAAATTTGACCTTGCAAAAATAAATGAAACATCAGACAATTATGTAATTTACAGGTTTCACTTTCCTTTCGCATTTTTTCAGGCTTGAGACTGGCATTAAACAATAATTATTGGCATGTTTAAAAAGTGATATAAAAAAATTGTTGTAAGTAAATAAAGAGAAACATGACTTACAAAAAATTTTCAAATGTTCCTCCATTAACTCCTATACAAACACAAATACACACAACACAAACAAAACAAAATTAAGTACAATAACATCAATTCATTCAGTTGTTAAAAGGTTAACCTTCCATTAAAACGTTCGATGCTCTGAAAGCTAAGAATGAACTGATATTAACCTACTTACGTATACAGCTGGTCTGTATCAGTATCAACAACAAGGGCGTTTGATAAATTTAAATTCCAGTGATCACCAAATAATTTTTGTGTTGATATTTTTAATTTTTTTCCGAGTTTACCGCTTACTTGCGACACATGCTTTATTGAGAAAAGTTGTTCTATTTGATATGCTCTACCTACTCTTAAAATTAATGACAATACTTTTGAATCACCCTTTATGTAAATGTAAGTGAACTGTTAGATGTTTATGAACCACCTAAACTTTTTTTATTGAGAAAAACCAAACACATAACAGATGACAATTGTAAAAATTATTTGCATTCAATTAAAACGGTTCCAGTGTTCCGTAAAATTTAAAATAAATTTTATGTTTAGTAGCTTTACAACTATTGAAGAAAAAAATATGTGGTTATTAATAGAAATGTGTAATAGGGGTATTTCTCCCGAGTAGTCATATTTATAACATTTTTTTTCCTTTGTCGGTTTCCGAAAAAGAGCAAAGAAGTCGATAGAAAATAAAATAATTAAAGTTAGCAGTTTAGCACAATACCCGTTTGTTTTTGTTTTTTACCGCGGCCGCTCTAATTCTACCCACGTGCCAATTCATGCTTTTGTTTATTCGTGCTTTTTGTTTATGTCGTCTGTCGCTTTATCGGCTGTGCCGTTTTGCCGCCTTTGGTGTGGCCGCCTGTGTGCGGTGCACGCCTTCGCACCTATGGTGGCGCGGGCCTGTACGAAGGTCATTCTGATAGTTTTATCACAAGTGAACAGAGGTAGATAGAGGCAGTGGCGTAACCAAGGGGGGGCCCAGGGGGCCCGGGCACCCCTCAAGATCAAAGTTATTAATCAAAATTTCATTTTAAAAAAATTGATAATTGTAGGTATCGGCATTACAAAAGCCACCCAATATGGTGAATTTGAAAACCAATTTTTACGATTTGATCTGTGGTACAATCGCCGCCAAGCAGTATGTTTATTATATCAGTGATGGACCATACAATAAACAGATGACTGGCCCCCCTACAAACTACGTTTCTGGTTACGCTACTGGATAGAGGGTATTCCATTCTGAATGGCGAAACCCTTGGTTGCGCAGTAGACCAAGTGGGCGCCAGTGGCGTATATTAAGGGGGTTTAGTGGGTTTCAAAACCCGGTGCCTCATGTCTTCGGTGCCTTTTTCCCGTCTAATCTAGTCGATAAAAATCGTGAATCAGAAGACAAAAAAGACCCTTTGACGAACAAGCAATTGATGAGCCCACTGAAGACCGAAGACTGAGTTTTAAAATAGAAGTTTATCACGTAGTATTAGACCATAAATCTACAGACTCAATCCACTCAATTTATTGATAGATTTGAAGACTTTCATCAGGTGTCCTCAACCTTTTCATGTCTTCAACCAGAAAATTTTTATAAAGAAGAGAGTTTAAAAGGCGTTATGGATTTGGCTTTAACTTACAAAGACGATTTAGGCGAAATAAGTAGGACTGTCGATGAATACAAGCAGTTCAGAAGACTGTACAAAGAAATTTTCACTTCAAAAAAAGAAACACTTAAAATAAACCATATTCTAAATTTTATCAATGTCAATAATACCATGAGATCGAAAAAAAGATGATTCTGAGCAGGCCTTGACTAGTACAACACGATTGGCAAGACTGATTTCAAAATGTGGCAGTAGGTTAGAGGTTAATAAGTGTCAAATAAATTAAAACACAAAACAGTATTTATTTAGGGAACAACTGAAAACTAAGATGAATACATGTTAGAGTAGGTGTTCAAAATGTATTACAACGATAAACTTAAATAATTCTGGAAACAAGATTGCAAAACTGACTTACATTTGAAATGTCACTGTCACATTATAATTCATGGGCATTCTAGAACCAGTGTAGCCAATCGTGTTGTACTAGTCAAGGCCTGCTCAGAATCATTTTTTTTTCGATCTCATGGTATAACTGATACTTTCAAAAATTTGAGTACTTTATATAAAATATTTTTGACCCTGCCGATAAGCAGCGCAACTGCTGAACGAAGCTTAGTCGACTGAAACAGATAGTCATATTTAAGGTCTATAATGACTGAGACGAGACTGTCTGATTTGGCAATATTAAATATTGAACGAGAGTTTTCCAAAAACATAGATTTGAATGAGGTGATTGATTTATTTAAAAAGTTAAAAAAGCGCACTATTAATTTATAATATCTATCATTTCTGTATAACTTGTTGTGTATATTAAATGTTATACAAGGGGTCTCAGAGGGTTTTGCACTTTTCTTTCTAATTTTGCTCAACTATCATCAGTTTTCATAACTAACTTTATTTGGAACTTAAAGCTACATTTATTGGAAATTCATGTATGGAAAATTAGTCGCCCATTTCGCCGCTGCCACTGTTCCAAGTGATGCCTTAGATTTTCCATTCCGCCATTTTCTACAGCCCTAAAGTTACTGTTTGGGCAGCAATATCCTCCAGTGGCATAATTGGTTCATACTTTTTTGAAAATAACAACGGGCAAACAGTTACTGTAAATTCTGACAGGTATGCCGCAATGATCCGTGAATTTTTTGGCCCTGCGCTCCAAGAATTTGATGATTTTAATGACCAGTGGTGGTTCCAGCAGGAGGTACTAGACACACAGCAAATACCCCATTAGAAGCTGTAAGAGAATGGTTCCCCGATTAATTGATATCAAGAAGAGGCGACATCAACTGGCCCCCAAGAAGCCCGGACTTGGCCCCAAACGATTTTTTTTGTGGGAATATCTTAAGAGTCGAGTTTCTAATAACGTCCCAGCAAATTTGATTCAACTTAAAAATCGTATCCAGGAAGAGATTGAAGCCGTTACTCCTGACTTATGCACAAGCGTAATGGAAAATCTAAGGCTCCGCTTGGAAGAGTGCCAGCGGCGAAATGGGCGACATCTAGATGATATAATTTTCCATACATGAATTTCCAATAAATGTAGTTTTAAGTTCCAAATAAAGTTACTTGTGAAAACTGATGATAGTTGAGCAAAATTAGAAGGAAAAGTGCAAAACTCTCTGAGACACCTTGTATAATATGGCGCCTTTTTTCATCCTCATACCTGCCTCATACTGGTATCAATATACGCCACTGAGTGGGCCGTCTTAAGATACTTAGAGCAACATAATCTTAAAAAGACGCTGTACCGAAGCACATTGGTGAACGTGACCACCTTGTCTGACCGTTCCTTCGCCACTTAGAATGGAACAACCTCTATAAACAAGTTGATATCTTTCAAATATACCTAAGTTTCACATTATTTTTTGTAATAAACGTTCATATTTGATAACTATTTTGGTACCAGTCAATTATTTTTAACATAAGAGAAATATTAAATGTTTTAAATCAGAATTTAATAATAATAATAATCAAACGAAACTATAAATACGTGCTTCTATGTTAAGGCTACAGAAACAAATTTCAGGAAATGTATTTTTGTATGCTGGATACTTTTCGTATTGTTGTTTGTTTTTATTCAAAATATATATGTAAGTAACATATTTTTTAGTACCATAATTTTCCAGTCTTGTTTTCGATGAAAAGGCCGAGTGCAGCTGTTCTAAATACACCTAAATACCGTATTGCATTTTAAAACATAATTGTTTGTCTATTTATTTATTTATTGAGAAGGTCTAGGCTGGCGGCTACCAAATACCTCATATACTTTATAGGAGTATGATAGAACAAGTAAAAAGTCACTTTAATTCAATACAAATTATTGAAGGTGGTTTCGAACGAATCAATATCCTTTCTGAGTAATAGAATTAAAAGACGTTTTGGTGAAATTCGCATTTTCCTTAATCTTCGATACTGCGCTCTAGTTGCACGTAATATTATTCCGAAATTAAAATCCCTCCGAAATAGCCAAAAAACGAGAATGAAAACTGATGAAAAAGAAGGAGCTCCTGCAGTTGTTGCAACCGTGTATTATAAGTAGGATGTACTGTGGCATTTGGCAAGCGGTGGGATCTCTCCGGCAAGAACTACCGCTGTAGCGGTCCGGGGATTTGTTACGATTCAGTTCCGGTTGCCTCCAATCATATCGGAAATAGGGTTAGACATGCGGAATGATTGCACCAGACGCATATATAGATATATATTTTTCTACTCTTGTCTTTGTATTTGTCTATATGTCTAGACCAGACGTGATGCAGATATGTTGTATGATTATTTGTTTCCAGATTTCGAATATATGTTATGCAGGTAAAAATAGAGGATGTCAAATTGTGAAATGTGGAAACCTACAAACCTTATTCGGAGACTTCTTAATAAAAAAAAGGAAAATCGAAAGTAATAAGAAATACCCAATTTTAGGTTGAAATTGAAAAAAATTCAAGCTGCCAATTCAGACTTTAACAGAGTTAGGAAAATTCATTTACTTGCCAGAAATACTAAAAGTATATTGAATTGCTCAGCCGTGTTTTTCAAAATTTAGGTTAGGTTCTGCGGGTTTTGCAATGCCTTTTAGACTTAAACCTAAATCTTAAAAACGGAAATAATAACAATAACTAGAAAATATTTTGAAAGGGCATTTCATCAAATTATTTTTAAATTTTGAAGAAATATAGAACATAAACTTTAATATTAACGTCGTTTATGTTGTACTACAACGTTAGGTAGGTTGTTCGGTTCTTGAAGTATCTCGCCATTTTTGACTTCGACTTTTTCAAATCTGTGAAAACCTAAATTAATAATAATAATTGAAAATGAATTCAGAATAAAGTTAATGATAAAAAATTTTCTTACTCTAATTTTAGTAATAATATTTAGGGCCAGCATTGCGGTACAGCTTAAGAATGGGTATTTTAATTATTAAAGCTTAAAACTGGTTTAAACTAGACCTTAAGCCAAGTCTGTACTTCAGCTCTAACTTAAGCCAGCTTAAACTAAGTTATATCTTAAGTCAGCACTTAGAGTCAGTCAGTCAGCTTAAGTCGAAGCCAAGCTAACTTGGATTAAGCTGTGCTCAAATATTAACCTCTTATAATTGTTTCTAGAAAATTTAACAGAAACAAAATGAAACAATAGCAGATTCAACCCCAATCTATCATAAACATTTCTTCATTAAAGTTGTAATATCATTTTAAAATAGAAATTTCCTCTATCATCTTTATTTTACTATGCCTTTTTGGATTTAAAAGATGCTTACATTTTAAATAAATTCTTTGCAAATGGTACTCGGAATCGATATTTCAATACAGATTCAAGCAAACCTTAAGAGATTAAGCTTACTTAAACTACCATGTAAAACATAGCTTAAATTAGCTTAACAGATTTCACTTAACGCTTAACTCAAGCCGACTTAAACTAAGCCCTAAGCGAAATTAGTTTAAATCGGCTTAAATTAAGCTTTAGTTGAAATACCTATTCTTAAACGTAGATTACATTAAGCTTTAGTTTCATTCTACACCGACCGACATGTTAAACCCCTTTAAATATTTTTAGAAGATTTAACGAACAAAATGATAAAATTAGGTGTCAATAAATTCAGTTTATATATTTATTCATTAAAATATTCTTGGGTATTTAAGTACCTAACTATAACTAAATTTAAAGTAAAATTTTTATGGTCATTGGAACTTCAATATGGACTCAAGCAGAGACGTAAGCTCAAGCTTACTTAAACTACAGCTTCAAGTAAAGCATAGCTTATGCAAATTTAGCGCATGACCTAATTGAAACGGGGTTTGGCTTAAGGCTTAGGTTACGTTGGCTTAAATCAAGCTTCAGTTGCCATATCCATCCTTAAGCGTAGGTTAAATTGTGCTTAAGCTTGTACTATCATATCAAACCCTTTAAAAATATTTTTAGAAGCTTCAACGAACAAGAAGAGATAATTAGGTGTAATTAAGCCCAATTCGTATATTTATTCAATAAAATATTCTGAGCAGCTTAAATTCGTTTAAACTATGGTATTTGTGGGTTTAAACCATGTTTAAATTTTAAGTAAATTCCTTACAAATGGCACTTAGAATTGTATTTAAATACAGATTCAAGCAAAGGAATATCTCAAACTTACTTAAACTAAGTAAATTTTATTAAGCTTAAGCTAGGTTAATGCGTGCCTTAAACGCAGCGAGATTTGACTTAATCTAAATTAAACTAAGTTTCAGTTGAAATACTCATCCTTAAACGTATGTAGGTTAAACTAAACTGTAGTTTAAATCTGTACTAATATATCAAACTCCTTCAAACATTTAAGAGATTTACCGAACAAGAAGAAATAATTAGTTGTCATTAAGCCCAATTTTTATCTTTATTGATTCGAATATTCTTAGGTATTTAAGTAAAGGTTTAGCTTAAACTTGTGAAAACTGTGGTGGAAGCTCGCTAAATCTGAACTGCTTAAGCTTATATTAGCATATCGGATCTTACTACGGCACTTGTGGGTTTAAATCATGCTTCAAACCTAAGAGGTTAGGAGCTTAAAATTTACTTAAACTACAGCTTCAAGCAAAGCGTAGCCTAAGCCAGCTTAACATACGCTTTAAATGCAGCGAGATTATGGGTTAAGGCTTAGTTGAAGTCAGCTTAAATTGAGCTTCACCTGAAATTCCCATCGTTAAAATTCTTAGGCATTTAAGTAGTAGTTTAGTTTAAATCCGCTTAAGCCGACTAAAGTTGTATTACTTAAACTTATATTAGTATATCAATTGGCACTTGTGGATTTAAACTATGCTTAACTTTTAAGTAAATTCTTTTTAGAATTGGTAGTTTAATTTTAATATGTATTCAAGCGGATCTTAAGAGCTTAAAACACTTAAACTAAGCCTAAGCTAGCTTAACAGATGCTTTAAATGCAGCGAGATTTGGCTTAGACAAGCTTCAGCTGAAATACCCAGGAACCCAGGGTACATTTTTAAGTATTTAAGCATGTTAAATTTCTATAAACTGATGCTTCAACTTACTAAACTTATATTAGGATATCAATTCTTACTACGATGTTTGAAGTTTAAACCATACTTAAATTTGAAATAAATTCTTTGCAAATGGCACTTGGAACAGGTATTAAATACAGATTCAAGCAGAGCTTAACAGCTTAAGCTTACTCATATCACGGCTAGCTAAACCCATGCTCCATGCATTAAATGCAGCAAGGTTTGGTTTAGGCTTAGTTTAAGTCGGCTTAAACAAAATTTTAGTTGAAAACCCGTGATTAAACGTAGTTTAAATAAAGATTTTGTTTAAACCTGTGTACCAAACCCCTTTAAATATTTTTCTAAGGATATTTAACGAACAAGAAGGTGTAAGTAAGTTAAGTCTCGTTAAGTGCAAGCCTTATCTTTATTTATCAAAATATTCCTAGGTATTTAATTTAAACAGAGGTTTAGCTTAAATTTCGATAAATCATAGCTTAAACTGACTAAACTTACGTACTACTTAATTAGCATTAATCTGGTGCAATTCTTATCTTAATTTATTAAAATATGCTTAGGTATTTAGGCAAAAGTTTAACTTAAATTCGTTTAAATTGCGGCTTAAGCTGACTAAATCCGTACTAATTAATAAACTTTTATATTACGATAGCATTCAATTCTCACTATGGCATTTTGGGTTAAACCCATACTTAGATTTTAAGTAAACTTTAAATAAATTGGAATCGGAATAGATGTAAGTAACTAAACCCATTAAGTGGCATAATTGATAATTTTAATTCCTTTTATATTTATCATAGATGAAGTTAATTATTGCACTCAATTTATAGTAAGTAACGAAATTTAATATATGACAGTTTTACATTCGATTGGAGACGAAACAAAGTGCAACGCCTGTAAATTAAATTTCCTGGGCTCTTGTGATCGCTGGACACGGCTATGTCTGGTTCAGAAATTTCCACTACCGTTCAGGAAATTATCACTTTTCCTATTGTTTACACATCTATTCATAGTTTAATCAACTGTGTTTTCTCGAATTCCCGCAGTTCATTAACGCCAAAGTTATATAATTACGTTACAGTAAATATGCTGGTCGGACTCCTGTAATAATTTGAGGAAGAGGAATATCTTCAGACACTAATTCCAGTTAGCTTTGCCGGAGAAGTTTTCCACTAACGAAATACGTATTTAGTTTTAATTTAGTTGCGAATTTCTAAGAAACTTTTCGAATATACTGAATGAAAAGATTTTAAATTACTTTACATTGAGATTAATTGAACAGGAGAGGTATTTCAACTGAAGCTTAGTTTAAGTCATCTTAAACTAAGACTTAAGCTAAAGTTTGCATAGATTAAGCTAGTTTAAGCTATACTTAATTGCATTGGTTCCAATTTATTTAAAACTTGAAATTTAAGCATGATTTAAACCCAAAAATGACACTAAGGATTTATATGCTAATACTCGTATACCTAATACAGATTTCGCCAGCTTAAGTCGCAGTTTAAACGAATTTAAGCTAAGCTTTTGCTTAAATACCTAAGCATATTTTAATAAATAAAGATAAGAATTGCATCATGCTAATGCTAATTAAGTCATGCAATCTTAGTTAGTTTAAGCTACAGTTTACACAAATTTAAGTTAAACTTCTGCTTAAATACCTATGAATATTATAATAAATAAATAACTAAGACTTGCGCTTAACTAGACTTAATTACTCCTTCTTGTTCATAAAATATTCTAAAAAGTATATTTAAAGGAGTTTAGATGTTTAGAGATTTAAACTAAAGCTTAATTTCAACTGACGTTTAGTTTAAGCACTTACACTAAGCATTAAGCCAAACCCTGCTGCATTTAATGCATGAGTTAAGCTAGCTTAAACTATATTTTTTTTGAAGCCGTAATATACGCAAGCTTAAGCTTTTAAGCTCTACTTGAGTCTGCATTGAACACCGATTCGAAGTACCATTTGTAAAGAATTTATTTAAAATTTAAGCATGGTTTAAACCTAAAATGTCAATATGCTAATATAAGTTTAAGTAAGCCGCAATTTAAACGACTTTAAGCTGTCTAAATACCTAACACTATTTGCGATAATTCAGCCGAAGCTTAATTTAAACCGACTTATACTAAGCCTTAAGCCAAATCTCGCTGAAGTTAAAGCATCTGTTAAGCTATCTTAGGTTACGTTTTACTTGAAGCTGTAGTTTAAGTAATTTTTAAGCTCCTAAGCCCTGCTTGAATACATATTAAAATGAAAATACCAATTCTAAGTGTTTTTTCCAATGAATTTACTTAAAAAATAAGCATGGAAACTCACAAATTCCATAGTAAGATTTGATATGCCAGCTAATATCAGTTTAAGCAGTACAGATTTAGTCAGTATAAACAAAAGTTTACAAGAATTTAAGCTAAACTTTTGTTTAAATACCTAAGAATACTCAAATGAATAAAGATCAGAATTGCTCTTATTTAAACCCATTTCTTTGTAACTCTTTTCCATTTCTTCTTGTCTCTTGCAATTGCTTTCCAGTTTCCAACCCCCCTATCTCTTTCAGATCTTCCTTACTGCTTCTCTCCATCTTGTTCTTCGCTTGCTTTTTTTTCTTTTTCCTTCGGATACCCTCCATGCAATGTTTTTAACTAATCTATGATCTTCCATTCTCTCCAGATGACCTGACCACTGAAGTCTACGAGTTTTGATGATTCGTGTTATGCACGGTTCGTCGAACAGTTCACATAGGTACTTCAGCATTAGTTCTCCTTGTCCACATGTCGGTTATTTTCTTTTCCTTTTCTAGCTCTCTACTTTTATTTGATTCTTTCTTGACAGTGTCCATGTTTTGCAACCGTATAAACCGTGTTGGTCTCAGTAGCGTTCTGTATATTTGTATTTTTGTCTTCCACGAAGCATCTTTTGATTTTATTATTCTATTCAGTCTTCCTGGGCAGTTTAGATCTATTTCGGTCTCTTCGTCACAGCTATTTTCTGTTAATACTCCCTCTGTTTCTTCAAATTCTACAAAGTTTTCTTCGTTGATTTGTACCCTTAATTTTCATTTTTTGTGTGCTCCTCAATTGTTTTTTAACTCCATATGCTTGCTCTTGGTTTTATTAATCCGCAGTCCTACTCGATTTGCCGCTACCATCACTCTTGTAGCTATTGCGAGCTTCGTGCTATTAGTAGTAGGTACGTCATCTGCATATGCAAGGCTTTGATGAATTTTGTTGAAGAGCATTCCTCTTCTGTTTATTCCACTATCTCTTTGGTGCTAAGTTGAACATCAGCCGGTCTCCCGGACGTACACCTCTTTTCACCATAAAATCCTCCGACATCATTCCATTTACTTTAACCATGCATGTGGTATTATTTAGAGTCATCTTAATAAACCTTATCTGCGATTTCTAATATTCATAATACTTAATGAGGTTTTCCCTATTAACTTAGTCGTATGCTACCTTGTGGTGACGATATATGGGGAACAACTGAACTATTTGACAATCGCAGATGATGCCATTCTAATCGCAAACAATAAGAAAGACTTTCAGGAAATGTCAGAGCTAAATAAAAAATCGAAAGAAATAGGTCTAAAAATAAACTTAAGAGAAACCAAATACGTAACTAAGATTTCGACGAAAATAACGAAGAAATAAAATTAGAAAACGAAGTAATAGAAAAGATCGAGTCATATACAGCATGTTTCACCTAGGATTTGGGTTGTGACGTCAACGCGCTGGTTATAAATTCACAATCCAACTATACTTAATCTCTTTCTAAACCAGGTTTTCATTACCTACTGCCCACGAATGCGTGTCTACCCATACAGTTTTTGGGTGGAGCAACCCAAATGCTAGATAAAAAATACTGCACATACTTAGGACAAAAAATCGAGGTTACCAAAAATAATTTAAAAGCAGATCTGGCTAGAAGAACTTCTCTAGCGTGGGCAGTATTTGGACGACAGCAGGCAATATTCAAATAATTAAAGGCAAGAATTTACGATTAATACATATTACCTGTCTTAACATATGGGATGGAGGCTTGGGCACTTAACATTAACAAGGACATAGTACATAGACTCCAAGTAACACAACGAGCAATGGAGCGAAGAATGCTGAATATTAAACTTCAAGATCCTATACCCAACACCGTTACAAGAACATCAAAAAAAAATAACAGATGCGATACAATGACTATACACATTAAGATGGAACTGGATGGGACTTATAGCAGGAATTATGGACAATAGACGAACTCGCAAAATTGTGCAGTGGAGAGATAGAGACCATAAGAGAAACAGAGGAAGACTCCAAACCAGATGGATGGATATGTAAAAAGAACTGCTGGATACGACTGGATGCAAAATACGAACAACAGAGAAGAATAGAAACATGATGATGATGAGGCTGCCTTCAAATCTATAAAGGTAGGTATGTGCGTGGGGATCTCATATTCATAATTATTTATGAGGATTTGTTTCAGCATAAAAGTTGGTCTGTCGTTGATCTGTTCCGTCTGAAACCTTCTTTTTTAAGGCGTAGTGGGCGCCGTGCCAACCCATCTAGTGGTCTTTCGAAACCCACTCCTTCTGGAATCACCCAAAGGTATTACATCAGAAGGAGTTGTTAGTTGTTAGTCAGTCTTCTTTTATATTTTACTTAATTAACATTGTGTATAGCCTAACATTTATAGAAGTAAGTATAACCACATAGCAACCATGATTTCAGTGAATTATACATTTATACATATGTATAGTTACTCTTTCTAAAATACTATAACTATGTTCTTAATCTATTACACCCCGTCCTTTATTTTTTCTTCTATAATTTTCTTTACTAGTTTTTTGATTTCCTCCCAGTACTCGCGTTTGTCTAGCATGACTTCAATTAGGATATTATGTTTGTTCAAATTTCGTCTAACTCTTAAACTTATTTGGGTCCTTATCCTATCCCATCTTTCACATCTAAAGATTGTATGGTTAACATTGTCTCTTGCTTCATTGCAATAGATACATAATTCAGCTTCACTTTTCCCAATTCTTTTGACGAACGTCATGAAACTACCGTGTTCGCTCAATATCTCAACATCTGTCTGAAACCTGCCTGGTATTCGTCGAACAGAGGTTCTGCGTGTATCTCCAGTCTCATTTTGATGAATGTGGTCAAAATATTATATACGAGGTGCTACTCCCCTATTATTGTAACAATCCGTTTTATCACCCTTTTTTTAAATATTGGGACCGATACAGCTTTATACTTTGTCTATTAAAAATTCCCCCCCATACTTTAGGTGTAATACCACTATCTCCTGGGCTTTTGTTATTTTTCAAAGCACGTACTCTTTCTTCTATTTCTTCTTTTTTTGTTGGTTCATTTATTCCTTTGCCGTTTTCTTCCCTGTCTTGGTTATATTCCGATTCATCCTCCACTCCTGCGTTTAACAAAATGTTGTTTCCACTTTTCACAGATGTCTTTCTGATTACCCAATAAGTTACCATTTTTGTCTTTGAAGAGCACCGATCTTCCTTGATATTCCTTTCCAATATTTTTAACATCCCTCTAAAAATTGTTGATTTCTTTTTTTTTTTATTTTCTTCAATGTTCTTTATTTCTTTTTCAAGTCATTTTCTCTGATTATTCGATTAATCTATTATTCCATTAAATCGATTATCCCTAGTATTCCATTAATGAAATCAATCACATAACTGCGGGTAATTGATTAATAAACTTCAGTTGGTTCATTTCTTTTTTTGGAGAAATGAAAACACGACAAGTCATGGAATTTCTCTTACTTTTTGGGAGTTTCAACAAACATTAAAAACATGATTTTCGATAAAAGTCCAAGCGAGTAGTGAGTAAGGCACTCGCAATAAAAAAGTACCCTACATGCGTTGTTCTGACCCAGATTTTAAATCGAAACAAATTGGGATTAAGTAACACGGTGATTTAAACAGCACCCCAATCTAGTTTGGTGCGACTGAATCATCGTCAAAGGCTGAATGTGTAAAGATACGGGGCGTCTATCGCACCACCGCCTGAAAGACGGGAGTCTGAATAATGTGTGCGGGGAAGCGTTATCCTTGCGAGGGAGGGACGCATTGGACTGTACGTAACAGCTGATGTCACTCTTTCCCCTAAATTCTGGGCCAGAATTTTCATTAAAATTATTTGTGCTTGCAGGGAATGTGATAATTTCATAAAATATGTATTTTGCTTCCTTATCTGCAACTGAAAAGTTACTGCCGTTGCAGTTTTATACCCTTTCGTTGCGGGGATTATTGTTTTCACAACGGTCCCAGGAATATTTGTTCGAGTTATTACGAGAACTCTGATTTAAATCGCGAAAATCCTGCTTTTTATTTACTTAAAAATTACATTGTTTAATGTTTAAACTTCCAGTATTTAACTCGTTTGGGTTTCCAAAAAATTAAATCAAAATGTCAACTTCAGAAATGTTTTTGATTTAGTTAGTCAGGATAACAATGGACTGGACGATCGTATTTTTACTGAAAACCCAAATATAGGTTTCTTATTATAAAACCTATATAGAAAATAAAGTTAATTTTTTTTCCCTTGTCGATTTCGTAGTGAAGCAAAGGACTTCAGTCATGCTCCAACCATTGCTATGTAAATAACTATTTCCTGAAACTGACTTGTTCAAAATTGAGTTGTGAAATAACTCACTTTTTGTATTGCTTTATATTAAGTATTTCTTTAACTTAAGTACTGTTTTATTTTTAAATTATCAAATTACCACTCCCCCTTTTTCTATAATTATTTATTGCTCGTTTTTATTCAGTTTTAACGTACATTCGCTGGTTTACTATTTTTTGCTTTATAGCTTCTCTTCTTCTCTTCCTCTCTCTCTCTCTTCCTCTCTTCCTCTCTCGCTCTCTCTTCCCCCCTCCGTCTATCTTTCTCACTCTCGCTCTCTCTCTTTTATTATGCAGATATCCTTTTCAGTTTTTTCATTCGTGCTTTTACTTTTTAGTCATTGTATTTTTATTTAAATAAGTACATTTCAGATGATTATAAATTATAGCTTGATAATTATCAACAAAACAAGCAAAATACTTAGAATCCCTGACAATCAAATGCTATTTTTAAATCTCTTCTTGTTTAATTGTCAATGTATTCTTTCAATTAGTTTCTTTCCAATCTTTGTCATTGAGCAATTCAACAATAAGAGCTTTTATTTATTTTTCTTAACATTTACTTGACAGCAACGCCTGTAACGTGTCACGTTTTCACACCAGCGATGCGATTCGAACTATGTCTGAGAGTATAACAAATCCTGAATCAGCTGCCAATACAGCAGGTTGCTTTACCTAGTGATATTTGATCGTAAGCATTTGAAAGAAGGTAGATTTTGCCATTTATTTATTGGTTGTCATAACGTATGAAAGTAAATTTGACTTACCTCCCTAGGGACGTAAATTAATTGATTTTGATTTATTTTAGCATTTCATAATTTTTACTTTTTTGCGGGCGTTTATCAAAGAATTAAATATTTAAAAAGGCATTTTTCCACACTTTTTTTGGAGATCTCAATATTATTTCTTATTTCCTTTCTGACTTTTAAAATTTTCCACGTTCTATGATAATTCCATAAACGTCTATTACTGAAGCAATTTAATTTTCGTGTTAAAATGATTTCTTTTTGAAATTTATTAGCAAATTAAATTTAATTACAATTATCTTTTTGAATAAATCAAAGAATATTTAGTAAATAAACGAAATTTTTTTATGAATTAAGTATTTTTTTAAATTTTTGCTTTGTTTCTAAATTACCGGTCGCCGTTCTTCAATTGTCACTGGTTGTTTTATTACCTTTTGACACACATTCGCTGGTTTTCCCTTTTCTGCTTCATAGCTTTCCTTTCCCTTTTATTTAATCTTTTTAATCACTGTGACAGATATTTTTTCCTCATATGTATCTACAACTAAACTCATGTTTAACGTAAACATTAAACAGCATAGCTTTATACTGTTCTTAGTGAGTGGAAAAGAGGCGCACAATATTGCCATGGCAATTAAACTTGAAACTGCATTTAAACATGCGTTGAGAATATCGACCTGCCTTTTTATTTAAATAAGTACATCATTGTCAAATAATTATTCATTGTTCTTTAATGCTAGTTAAAAGAAGAAATCGCCACATAATTATTAAAACACA
This sequence comes from Melanotus villosus, assembly GCA_963082815.1. NCBI lineage: Eukaryota > Metazoa > Arthropoda > Insecta > Coleoptera > Elateridae > Melanotus > Melanotus villosus. The sequence continues at coordinate 9,046,258 of OY720421.1, read as the reverse complement.
AAGAAAATGCAAAGAACAGTAAGAACCCCTGACAATCAAATGCAAAATATTTAAAACATGTTCTATCAATTAGTTTCATTTTGTCACTACCCAAGAATATCTTCTACCTACCTAAAATAACGGAATTTACATTTCATGTGTGACCAATACTGCAAATCCTGAATCAGCTGCCAATATGGCAGGTTGCTTTAACGCTTTAACCAAGTGATATGTGATGGTATTTGAAGGCGATAGGTTATTGATTTTTACCGTTTGTCTACAGGTTGTCATAATGTAAGAAAGTAATTTGACTTACCCCCCTAGGGATTTAAATTAAATGATTTTGATTTATTTTAGAATATTTGATATAATTTTTACTTTTATGCGTGCACTTATCAATTAAGTTAATATTTAAAAAATGCCCTTTTCTCTCACTTCCAAAGTATTTATTCCTGGAGATCTCAATATTATTATGTTTCTACGCTGGCTTTCGAAATTTATGATTTTTCCATAAACGTTTATTACTATGGAGCAATTTAATTTTGGTGTTGAAACAATTTTTGTTCGAATTTATTATTACTTTAAATTTAATTAAAATTCGCCTAAATTTTCTAATAATACTTATGCCCGATTTTTTTAATATAATTGTAAACTAATATCCAGTGAAAGAATTTTTTTGGTGAATTTTGGGTTTGTTGGACTTTTATTTAAGTATATATTTTTTAAATTTTTATTTTGTTTCTAAATAAATTATCAGTCGCGTTTTTTCTATAATCATTGGTTTTTTATTAACTTTTCTCTTTACTACTTTATAGCTTTTCTTTCTCTTTCTTTCTTTCCTACCGTCTATATCTTTTATCTCTGTCTACTTTTTATTATAGGTACTCATAGCCTTTTCAGTATCTGTCATTCCTGTTTAATGTAAACATAAAACGACGTACCTTTAGGTATACTGTGTTAAAATTAAATACCTATGTGATGAGATTTATTTAAATAAATACATCATTTTCAGATAATTTTTTTGTTCTTTAAAGCTATCTGAAAGAAGAAATAGCCACATAATTATTAAAAAAACAAAGAAAATGCAAAGAACCCCTGATAATTAAATAACGTATGTTCATTAAAAAACAAACTCGCAGCATTCCCTGGAAATGATTTTCATATGTAACTACAGCCTAAGACATACTTAAAACAAATTTGCAAAGCACTCTAGAGTTGTTGTTTTTAATGAACATACTTTACTACTGTTAAGCCTCTTGTTGTATAATTAATTTTAACAAATCTTTAAATGTAGGTACTCTTTTAATTTGTTTCTGTAGAATTTTTTTCATTGTCCAAGATCTTCTAATTTTCTTAATATTAATTTAGTTCATGGCACCAACTGCTGTGTTCACGTAGCCAACCTACCTAAACTCAAGTAACGAAATTAAGACCTCAAGGGGCTTTGAAAGGTTTTCACGCCACTGACGAGATTCCAGCCATTTGTGAGTAGCACAACAAGTCCTGAATTACATTTAACAAGTGATATTCGATCCTATTTGAAGAAGATAGATAGATTTGACCATTCGTTTATTGGTTGTCATGAAGTAAGTTTGACTTACCATCCTAGGGATGTAAAGAAGTGCTTAATTTTAAAACTTGCTATTATTTTGCAATGTCATAATTTTTACTTTTATTAAAGATTTCACTCCTTTTTAATTCGATAGTTTTCTTCTTCTGTAGATTTAAGTTGTCCAATTTATGTGATTTTAACTTTTTAATTACTTTCTTCACTTTTAAAAACTAGGGGGAAAAAATTAGCTTCGAATTAAATTTTCCCATAAACGTTTAATTATAAGTACTACGAAACAATGTAATTTTCGTGATGAAAAATGTTTTGTAATTTAGTTTCAAAATTCATGGTAAAAACAATCTATCAAACCCCAGTGAGGGCAAGATTTTCTGCATAAGATTTTCTCATTTAGGTCTCAGCTTCAAGACATTAATTCTGTTTAATTTTAACAGCGGCAATCAACATTATTATGAAATTAAATTTGATTATAATTTACCCCATGTATTTTCTAATATTATTCTAAATTCCTAAAGAAACAAAAAAAAATTTGATGAATTTTAGATTATTAAACTTGCTAAATTTTTACTTAATTATCTACTATTAATTTTTGTATAATTTATTCAGTTACTTAATAGAAACACAAAGACTCAGTTAATTCCCTTAGGTACTTTTTAGCAAAATATGTAGCAAACTTTAAAAATACGCGTTAGGTCCTTCACGTGCTTCTATGCGACGTTACCGAACGATATATCAAAGTATTAACGAAGGGTTATAATGCGATTACGAACTCGAGGAAGTTACATTCATCCCCTAGCACATGGCAGACTTGTTAGTTTTCCTTCCCGAACTATTTCTAATTCGTTTTAATAACTTTTTCTAACACTAATATCTTATACTGTTTTTCTAACACTAATATCTTATACTGTTTCTATGGTGCATAAGAGCTCACTTGTTATGTTTCCTTTAAAATACGCTTTCTCTATAAAATACGTCGTCAATAACAACGTATTTTATAGGCCTTTAAATACGTCGTTGCCTAGCAAACTGCGCATTTTGTGCATTATGACGCGTCTCAAATAATAATTTATTAAAATTTCTAATAATATAATATTAGTGAAAAAAAAAGTCTGATATTAGTGTTAGAAAAAATCTTGAAGACAACTCGTGTTTTATAGTTTAAAAATCTCGGTCTATCAAATCCTCGGCTCACTTCGTTCGCTCGGATTTGAACTATGACCTTGATTTTTAAACCTTCTATAAAACACTTGTTGTCTTAATAGCTATTCTATGGTGCATAAGAGCTCACTTGTTATGATTCCTTTAAAATACGCTTTCTCTATAAAATACGTCGTCAATAACAACGTATTTTATAGGCCTTTAAATACGTTGTTGCCTAGCAATCTGCGCATTTTGTGTATTATGACGCGTCTCAAATAATAATTTATTAAAATTTCTAATAATATATTAGCGAAAAAAAATGTCTGATATTAGTGTTAGAAAAAATCTTGAAGACAACTCGTGTTTTATAGTTTAAAAATCTTGGTCTATCAAATCCTCGGCTCACTTCGTTCGCTCGGATTTGAACTACGACCTTGATTTTTAAACCTTCTATAAAACACTTGTTGTCTTAATAGCTATAAAACACGTCGACCTTTTTTAATTTATTGATTTTAGTAGATATTTACTAATAATGGATCTGCAATATTCATTAGGCTATTTACGGTTGTATCTATGACAAAGAATAAAGGGCTACATTTGTTTCTTAACTTTCTGTGAAGTAGGATATAAAAGCGCCTTGTTCGTTGTAGGTACTAGAAATTTGCAATTTTTTAATTGTGTTAATTGCAATAATACTGCTGCAACTTACCCATAAAGTTGCTTAGACTGTTGCAGCCCAAGTGGTAACATGAATTATTTTAAGCCTAACAAAACTGATTAAAATAATAATTTTTATATGTAGTAGGCTATTATAAATAACAGAGGACCTACCACTAAATCCTTGAGGTGCCCCAAATATGAACTCTGGTAATTCTGAATATTAACGCGTTTCAAATTATTTTTAAAAAAATGTAAAGCATTTTAAGCTTAGAATATCAAACTTGAGTAGTCTTGGGTCTGTTTTAAAAGAGAAAGAAAACTAAAACGTAAAAGTTGCAGAACCGTTAACGGGGTTCGTGCGTTATTCTTGGTATAGGAATAATATAAAGTGTTAGATAGCATCTGTCGAAGTTGGAAATGGCGCTCCCCCATCGAAATTCGACACTAACACCCCCAAGCGAAAGGCGCGCGCACCGGAAGGGTGAAAAATGTGGCGCCCTCTACACGGTCGAGTTTCCTTCCGCGCGAATGGACAATTTCACCAGGATAATCGATGTCCTGGAGCCAACCCCCTGAGTACGGGATTGGTTCCGGAGCAAGGACTTGAATATCATTGGCGTACGGGAGGAAAACTGACATCCGTACACACCTCGCAAGGTACGAGGGTCGCTACACATGATGGATTGTGGCACGTTATCAGTTCGGCTCGCGAAGGATTCGAACGCACTCAGGTGCTAGACGCGTTAGACGCTTCCACTAGAGTGAACGTTTGGTCGCCCGGAACGGGTCCTCTTAACGTCTCATTACGTGTTCAAGACATAATCTGCTCTTTTAATTTACTTAATCGATTTTACGAATTATTGAATCAATTTTATTTCACGATTTGCTTTTTTTAATGTAAACGATCTGTGATGATTACTGAAAGTAAAAGTTTTAAACAACGTCCGTTACGACCGTTATAACTTGGTTTGCTCATCGGGACAGTGGACCCCCTTTTTCGTTTTTCTTCTTTCCTCTGAAGAACTTAAATCCTAGTGATTGTTCAATGAAATTATTAAAACTTTAGTGAAGTTTTTGCAGTTAACTCTGCGCTTTACGAACAACCGTAAGTTTTTTTTCTTTACATTTTTACTATTACTTAGGTAAGTTTTTGTTTAAATAGCAAGGATAAAATAAATGTTTGCAAATAATTTTTAATCAATAAACTGTTTAATATAAAAAACCTCAAACTCCAGATAATTTGATAAGTAGTATTTACATAAAATTCGTCCCAAAACCCATAAAATATCAGTGTTGATCCACCAATTTTGTAGGTTAAGCAAAAGTAACCGTCGCTAATTTTATTACAAATTATTAGTAATTAATCAACCATTTTTACTAACAAATCTAGCTTACGGCAAAAGCTTTTTGGCCTGTTTCACTTCGCAGCTCAAATTAATAAAAATCTCGTATTTTGGTGCCCCAAAAAAATTATCCCCAGTGGTGATGATTGATTTCAGACCACATCTAATTAATCGGCTTGTAAATACTGTAAATAACTGGAAAATCTATTTCAATTTTCCAATTATCTTAGACATAATTTAATTTTTTGCATATTTCCAACTCTACATCTTATTTAAATCAAATTTTATTGTCAGAAAAATGAAATAAAAGCAAATAAATGTTTATTAGGCCGTCTCGTTATTTTGTACAAATATTTACTTGGAATTCTTTAACTTATTCGATCAATTAACCTGAAAATTCTGCATTTTCTGTATTCGTCAAATTGATATTTAATATTCTGTTTGTTACAACTTAATTTAAATTTTATTGTACGTACATATATTTGAAACCTTTTCATGTTGTATTAAAATCAGAACATTGAAAAGGCCCAATTTATAATATTTTTGATTTATTAAAATTCTGCTAATTTTTCCTCGCGCTGAAATTACTTCGAAGCTTGTAAAGTATTTTCTCCAGATATAAATAACATGCAAAATATATTTGGCAATTAGATTATAAAATATACGAAGATTAATTTTGCTTTTTGGGCTTAGAACAGCCCTTTGAAATTACTTCCAGCAAGTAACAGTTGAAGTATTTAAAGTTCACATAAAAATTCAAAGCGAAGAAAGCTTTAATAAATTTGGTGGTTTCGAATTTCTGTTGGTTGAGTTTTATTTGCCCCAAAATCATTGTAAAATAAATTAATGTTTAGTATCCCTTCAAAATAGCCAAAAATTAAAAAAATATTAATTTAAAAAGTTACTCCTTTATAACTGGCAGTTCTAGATGAAAATGTAAATTAAGTTATGAGCCTTGCGTTATTAAGCAAGAATTTATTCGTTGTCAAAATAAGCAATAAATAATGGTGGACGCCAATAAAAGTGAAAACGAATTCCTAACAGAAATCATAAAACGTAAAACTGATGTTTAAATGAGAGGGTGTTGCACTGTAGGTTACTTATAAAATTTACGATTTTATTATTCCGTCCGACTACAACGAATTGCCAATAAAATACCAAAAGAGATTTATTTCCATTGTGCTCTAATTTGATTTATTTTAATCACATGTTTATTTTATGGTTAATCTATATCACATTAACATTGTTATTAAAACAGATATTACGAGTGATTGTTTACTTATTAATTTTTATGTTGGATTAATTTTATGATACATGTGCATTATGGTTTCTCTAGTATTGTAAGACAATGTTATTCGATGTTGTCATTAATTGCTATAAATCGATTTATTGTTAATTATTTTTGCAGGTAATAAACTAGCGTAATTTAATTTTTTTCTTTGTTACGAATTCTTCACAGAGTGCATTCCTTCACTGAAAGGATGTTTGTGGAAGTGAAATTAATTAAAATGAAATGTTGCCTAATTTGTTGCACTTTTTGGACAGGCATTTCAACTTGCTAACAAACAAAAATTGATAATTTATTGTTGGTTTGGGCTCCTCTGGTTTGTTTCTAAAAAAGATTAGAAATAACTTAATTATACTGGAAGACTTCAACGCTCAATTAAGATGCAAACCCAAATTTTATTTTTTCTTTGTTACGAATTCTTCACAGGCGTTGCAATCAGCTTCTAATTTGTTGCAGTGTTTTTGACACGTTTTTCTATTGTTTACCTATTTATTTATTTATTATCAAATTTACATGAACATATTAGGTTATTAATTTCTTTCAATTGTGAAAAATAAATGTTACGATATTTCTGAAAAAGATTAAAAATAACCTAATTATATTGGGAGACTTCAACGCTTGATTAAGATGCAAACTCAGATTGCCTAATGTTTTGGTGTTCCAAATGTTTGACTTTGTATTTATAATCTTAATCGTTCTCCGCTTAATTAGCATTTTTAGAGAATTTACTTAATTTTACCTGATATTTTCTAGGCATAAAAGATGGCCATTTTATATCCATATTTTCTTTTAGTTTGGTTGTTACATATTTTCGAGGTAGAAATTTGACAAATTTTTGTGCCTTTAAAATACAAATATTTTCTGGTCATTTATTCATTTCCGTGCTGTTTAACTACATTTTTAAATATATGTATATTGTGTACAAAAATGTATTGGGTTATTTAGTTATTTACTTACTATCCAAAGAGTGTCCCACAAGCATTGAAATTCTTGTATCAGTCAAGTCGTTTTTGCAATACCCGAATTCAGTTTAAATTAAAATATTTTTTATGAAATAATCCTGGTATGAATTGGCTCCAACACATTATTTATTAACTCAAATTAAACGTCCAATTTCGGAGACAAAATTATTTTTCTGTATATAATCGAAAGAACATTAAGGTTGTTTAAATTTTAAATACCTCATAAATTAATTAATATCTTTAAAATTTGTTAAATAATAAACTTATATGAAATACCTATACAAAATTATTAAATTAATAATAAATATTTTTATGTTGCTAACAACAAATTGTTTTCGATGATTTGAGTAAATAATAATAATGGACAATATTTATCCGGAAATCTGTAGGTAACTTTTCCATAAATTTTCTCCCCATAATAAAAACCATCTCTTCTTCTAACAGTTAATCATAAAATATCTGTCTTTTATCTCCTCATAACTCAACGAAATAATGAAGTATAACATAACAGTACGTCGTAAATTTTCAGGAATCCACTGCAAATTTACTATTCTGTTTTCTCTTATTATTTACACACCACGTTCTGGCAATCTAAACATTTTTGTTGAATTTGTTCCAGTTTAACGGTTTACTGTCATAATTGCTTTATATGAAATTGTAGAATTATTTTCTGGTGTTCTTTCCTCAAGGCTAGTATGTGTGTTTAAAGGTGTTAGACCGAAATTTATTTCAGATTGGTATAAATTTAAACTTTGTTTTGGCTTTTAACAGTGGTTTAAAGGTATTTAACTACGATTTATTGTATTACTGAGGCAAATTCGTTTTTAATTGATATATTTATTTTTGGTTAACTTTTTCGAGTTCATTTTGTTTTGTAAAACTACTTACCAGTTAGTTTTTTATTTATTTATTTTTTATTAAAAATTATAAAGACTTTTCTGTCTGGTGGTCGTTTTGCCTTGCTTTTTGCTGAGTTTTTATAATGTTTGAATTAATAAATTTAAATAAACTTTGGAAACAGAGTTTTCCTGCGCAGATTTTTTATTTGTAGATTTTTCCTCTACAGGGTTTTCTGTAGAAGAAATTCTTCGTAACATTAAATATTTCGTCAAATGACTGGGCCCTTAATACATCAATCTTTAAACTAAATTGTGACTTTTTTGCATTAATTTTTGCATAAATATAAATCTAAAATGTATCAATTTTTAACACTTCTTTGCAAGTATAAAAGGTATAATTATTTCTGGTCTAACATGAAGGATCTCTTAAGATTTTCTTTTATTATAGTTCTGATTAAGAATTACTTTAATAGCTATGCTTACCAATTTGTTTATAATAATCTACTTTACGTGTACTTATTTGAAAAGATTTTCTTTGTATTTTTGTTACAGAAATTGCCAAACTTTTTTTAAATTATTTTAGTGTCACATTGCATCGTTTCAGTATAATAAAATTCCGCAGAAAAAAAATTGTTTAAGCCTGCCAATGCTTCTACAGAATTTATTTTTAGATCTGCCAATGCTTAAATAATAATATTAATAATTAATACAACTCCACAAAAGAATTTACTTTTAGCTCCATCAATGCTTAAATAATTAATAAAATCCACAGAAGAATTTATTTTTAGGTGTGCCAATGCTTAAATAATTAATAGAATTCCACAGAATTTTGGCTACTGAGTCTATTTGCATACTTATTTCGTTCCTTCTTACAAAACAAACTGATGTGGAAGATGAAGGAAAATAAAATTAATTTGCCATTTGGGTGTGCTATAAAGCTATAATTAATATTCCTACTAAATGGAAACGTTGAATGTTTACTTTGAATATGTTAAAATTTTATATTTTAAGTAAATTTCCTTCGAAAATGCAAACGTTCCGAATGGCGAAATGGGCTAGCCTCCGACCAAGCAGAAAGGACACGTCTGTATGTTAAACAGCCACTTAGGCGTACCTGACCTGGGCGAACCTTAAAGTCAGTCCTGTACAAAAACGTCCAAATAAGAAAAACCCTCGAGCGTTTGTTTAGCAATCCAGGAAAAGCAAACACACCGTGTCAGCATGTTGCACCCTTGCACCGAATGCGCAGTCGATCGTCTATTTGTCACGGATTGTTAATCTTCTATAAACTGACACTTGAGCGTATCCATTCCTGCTCTGATAAGTGTCCCGATAAATCTCCCTGTAGTCTACTAATGAAAATTAACTTCGGAAACGTATACACCCTCGTCTATTCGGTCGAAGAGCTACGCCGAAACAGATACACCGTGTCATTTAGAACTCAATATAATAAACACCTATAACTGCCGTAGGGAAGTTGAATGTGGAAGAGCTTTTGTATTCTCTCGAAAGCGACGCGAACGTTTCCGTCGCTGCCGGAATTTGCGAGGGGACGCTTAACGGCGCGTCGCGTCTTTCGGTCTTTGGGTTTAACTGCTGATTACGTTACAGACCATATTTACGTTCGGCAAGTTAATAACATTAGATGAAATGTACTTGGGATTCTTTTATTTTTTGGACGTCTTTACGCTCGTGTCCGAATGCTCGTTTTTAAATCGATACCAACCACCACACATAGTTCAAACTTGCAAACTTGGAAGCTTTCAAAATTTACAATCATATTAACTTAAGTTTTTACCTCAACAAGGACACTTTTAAATTAACTAGTACTTAAAAAATTAAGGTGGAAACGTTTAAATAACCATAGGAATTTCGTTAAATTAGTGGGAAATTTATTTCTTAAACTGGAAAATTGCATTGAATCGAAAACAAGCGAGTTTCTTCGCAGTTTTTCTTTTATTTGGAAGGGGTTTTATTCATTGAAGACATGTGATTCTATTACTCATTTGTGAAAATACTTTCAATCTATTTTTAAAAATTATGAACATTCTGTATATTAAAAAAATCGTATTTGCAAGGATTTGAACCACTGACCTTCGTGTTTACGCCCCAGAGTTGGGCTGCAAAATTTTCTTAATAAATTGTTTGATTTTTTGCAATGCTCCACTCGTAAAAATAGTTATAAATGCAACTCAATCTCACAACAGAGTGTACGTGTGAATACACAAGCATTGCTTCTCTATACATTGTATACTCTTTGGTTTTACCAGAGAGTATATATAGTACTTATACATTTTACCATAGAATATGAAATTTCGCTTTAGCTACTAAAACGCACATTCTGCCTTTTCTTGGGCATTTTATGAAAGCAATTTAAAGCAATTTCACATATAGGTAACTACAGGCAAGGGCTATAATTGTCTTGTTTGTATTACGAAAGTCTCAGTTTTCGTCATATCTAAAGATACACTGCTCAAAAAAACAAGTGAACCATTTGTATGGTTTTAATGTTTATTTCACAAAAAAGGGTGACTTGGAAGTCATGGTTGCGTAGAAAAGATTATTTTCTGCTGCCAGGACCAATATGTGCTGTAAAAGTACAAATCCAGAGGTAGTAATAGTGAGTTCGTAACTTTGTTGAGCAGTTTAGTTTAGTCTGTAATTGATGGTTGAAGGTGCTGAGAACTTGATCGAAACGTTCTGAAAAGATTTTGACACAAGTTATAACGTCTTGGATATGAGCTCAAAAATAGACTAATTAATTCTATCACATTGCTTTTTGTTCGGCGGCTTTTGGACGATTTTTCAGGCAGAAACTTGACGTGTTATAAGAGGAGTCCGTTAAAGAGCTCAAAACAAAACAAAATGCTTTGAATCGTTTTATCCACGTAAATTATTTTAAATTACGTCAACAGCACTGGAAATTATTTATTACAGAATTAATTTAACTATTTAAGGAATTTTGTTTAACATGCGTGAATGTGGTTTATAAAACATTTGTTTCAAATTAATTAACTCCTTTAAACTCATCTAATAAGTGTTTATCACATAGAATAATATTAATACTAATATTAAATTTTGGTCTTATTTGGTTGAAAGAATATTAAAATTTTCTTCTAAATAATTATATTTAAAAAAAATAAAATAGCCAGTGGTTATACAAAACCGAGGATTCGGAAATACCTAGAATTCGAATTTCGAGCCCGAGAAGAATTGAATGCTTAAGATCGATTCGATCCTTTGGATTATCTAAAATTCAAATTTTCGATTGTGGATTTGAAATTGGATTCACCAAGTCGAATTCAGATTTCGGATTAAATCGTTGAATCTCCAGTTCGAATTTTTAATTTCAGTTCTAGATTTATAGCCATATAAAAAATAAATACTAAATACGGTCAGTGTGTTACTAGTTTTTCCAGAAAATAAGTATACAATTTTTGATGTATAATATTATTAAATTTACTTAATTCCAACGTCGTGAAGGTGGAAGGAGGAACTAGAAACAATAAGAAGAAGAATTTACTTAAAAAGTAATTCGAGGAATCAACAAAATTACGTACATTTTTTAATTACAAAAAGGGTATTAGAAACCAAATTTGAAATTCGAAAATCGAGTTTTCAAGGTTTAAGAAAACCTGTTATGAGATTACATGTTTATTATGAAACAATTGCCCAAAATATTAACTTTAAAAGTTAGCTGTTCTGAATAAACAAATTAAAATACACAATTAAACAAACTCTTTACATACTTATCTTTGAACAAAAGTAAAGGTGCAACACGCACCTCTCGAATGGAAAATAAAATATGAGAACGAACATTACCTGATCTGAAATTAGAAGTTTCAATTTGAACTAAAAATTCGAATTAGAAATTGTAACCTAAATGCGATACTTGAAATTCAAATTTAGGTTAGAGCTTCGGGGTTGGAATTCAAATTCGGGATTCGAAATTTAAATCCAGGTTCAAGATTTCACTTTTATCGTAACAGATATTGGAGTCTGAAACACAAAGTTTCGAATCTCAGATTCGATTGGCAGTCCTAACCGAAACATAGCACATCTCACAGGGATTTTTCTTTGGATGTTTAAAAATCACTTGAAAGCCGAATTTTCTAGCTGTAAAATATAGAAAGCTGTCAAATATTATTTCAAATTTGTCCCTTATATTTATTAGTAGAATATTTCTGTTGACTTCATATTAAAATTGGCAGTTTTTCCAAAATATTCTGAACCTGTGGTATCGATTCTCAAACCATTAGTTTATTATTTCTTCCTTTTCGGCTGCTGTTTGCTTAGCTTGCCTTCTGAATTTTATTTACTTATTTCTAATTTCCTTTTGCTTTTTTATATAAAATGATTATAATTTTTAGGTTAGATATTTTTGGGAACCATTTGTCCTTTACGCTTCGTAGGTATAAAACTAGATTTAACGAATCTTACAAATTAAATTAAGGGTTCCTAAAATGTTGTTTCATTAATTAATGTTATTATTTGAGTAAGGTATGTGTACGGGTATTTTTTATCAAAGCCGAAAGAAAGAAACCCCAAAGTTAAATCAGACATTAATTTCCACCGGAGCATTATCTTTATACCGTGCTAAAAACACAGCACGTCTCACAGGGATTTTTAAATATCATTTAAAAGCCGATCAATTGAGCAGCAATTAAATCGTTATTTGTGGACATGAAATACCTAGAACTATATTATGTATATTAAATTAATAGAATCTACGGTATTTTATTTGATCGAAGCTTAAGTCATTTTATCCTATTTCATAAGTTTCACTGATTTGCCTTTTTAGGTGACAAAAAATACGTTACTAGAGGGGTATCATGAAAATGATGGCTATAAATAATTATAACGACAACAAAATAGGCCTAAATAGACTCCTATTATGGAGAAAAATTCTTACTAGTCTTAAGTTGTAAATATTAGTATGGTCACAGCCTTTTAATTTGTAAAAGAAAAGTGCTCCACACAATATCCCAAACTAGCTCTCAAATTATCAATTATTATTAATGTCTACAAATCTAGTTAAATAGCTATGAATTCAACTAAAGTATTAAAATGAAAATTTCTATCTCAGGGCCCTTGAAGGATTCGTTTATTAAATTTTGATAACTAAATAAAGTAATAAATTCAATCCACTTCTAAATATGCAAGATTTATTACAAAATAACCTATTTCTATCCTTAAAACTAACACAAATCTATATCTAAAAACACTCACTCACTAACAATAATCATTACTTTGATTTCAGCAATCCCACCAAAATAACGTTCTTTCTCCATGATTCCATTCAATTATCATTATTTGTTATTATTACTCATTTAACCAATTTCAATTAAAATTGTATTAAATAAATCCAATTCCAATATTAATAGTTTATCTTCACTTCGTAATTCAACTTCTTGTTGATATAACCTTATTATTATATGAGTTTTATCCAGTTTTATCAATTGTTGTTTATTATTCTTCAACTTTTCTAATCTGCCTTAGTTATATCCCAAAAATCTCCCACTCCTTGGTTTTATTTTAAAACAAGCATCCTTCCACATACATAAACATGAAACATTACTTTGACTACTATTTACAATAATAGTACATTACATCCGAGGTGGGAAATGTCGCGCTATGTCTGACCACGAGGCTTCGCCTCTCGGTCATACATAAGCCCTCGGCTGTAATGAAACTCCCACCGAGGAATGTATACTATTTTGTTCACAATCATTATAATCATTGAATTTTAAATTAATTTTATTAATATTTTTTGACAGTTCTAATATAATTTATTTTAGCCTACTTTAAGATATAGACCTATGACAGTGTCGCTAGGCAACCGTACATAAACATTTGCCGCCCGTGGGTGGGAAGTGTTTTCTGTTACTTTCCACCCAAGAGATTGTCATTACAGTTAGGAATGACGTATTTCCCAACCTCTCAAAGGTTAGGAATCAACATATTACAATAATGATTGTGATGTGAATAAATACAATAATATAATACAGGTTTTAACACAGATAACAATACTTAAAATTACCTTAACCTATTTACATAATTTAATATTTAAAACTAGCATCTTAAAAGTGTATTATTCCACATTTGTATTTCTAAATAAAAGAATGTAAATTTTCTAAAAGTCATATCACTTCAATTATATATCCTTTTCCCAAAGTTTACTACATTTAGTGTTAGTTCTCCTATTTTATTTCCCATTCAAGAGGTCCTTACTGCGCCTTTAATTTTGTTTAAAGAGATGCCTGCTAAGAGTTTGATTAATTATTGTGGATTTTAATTTCTTCACTCAGAATAGCTAATTTTTAAAATTAATACTTTGGGCTATTTTTGTCATAATAAATTTGCGGATTGGTACGACTTTTTTACCACTTTTAATTAAAATAAGCTGTGAGAAATTTAACCCTACCTCGTTTTTAAAAACGATTCTTGAAAGTGAACGTGGCCCAAATATTTCAAAAAGTGAACCCAAAAATAAATATATCTAATAATTGTACCTACTCTGGCCAAGGTATTAAAAAAGAAAGAAATATGAAAGAATTCCAGTCGGTTCGGCGTCACAAGGATTTCGTCTTATCCTGTTTTGGAATAATCGAAAAATTGTGTAGAATATTTAAATTTATCTTTGATGTCGCTTTAACCTGCACCGTCAGTATTAAGTATTCTTTAAGCATTTAGACTTAAAATTATATATTTATTTTCTGTAACGTTGTGTTATTCAGTACCATAAACATTTGTTTCTATTCACATAGCCGAATCGAAGCCGAGACTGTGAAACTAATAACAAAGGCCTTTTTGCCGTGTTGAACATACAATGCCTTCGCCGATTGTTTATAATTAACACTAATTTGATGATTATTTTTAATATCTTTTATGTTATCACTATCATCTATCGATCTGCTGTGATGAAATTAGTACAAAAAAACAAATTTCATAAATTTTATTGATTGCTTTAATGCTGTATTCAGTAAAAGTACTTTTATTGTCTAAAGTCAATTAGCCAATTTTTTTTAAATCTTAGGTTGCCAGTTGCTGAGGGCATTTAGTTTAATGTAACTTATCAAACATTTGTTGGATTTAAAACATTCTGCTGTACTGGAATTCGAACTAATGTTCTCTTGGCTGCAAAGCCGATTTCTAATCCACAAATTCATTGAGAGGCCCATATCCTGAATTTGTTTACGTCTAAAATTGTTAATGTATTTTTTCAAAAAAATTTAATTTTTATTCAAAAAAATTTAAATAACATTATGTAAATAAACGCCATAAACATTTTGTTTCTATGCACCCATTAAAGTAATAATTAAAGTAAAATAAGTTTTTTCAAATCTTAAGTTGCTGGTTGCTGAGGTCGTTTAGTTTAATTTAGCTTATCTTTATAACTTGATTCGCTCTGGATTTAACAATTCTGCTGTAATTGGTTGCAAAGCCGACTTTTCGTCTACTAACCCATTGAGAAACGCATACCAAGGGGTGTTAAACCTAAAAATTTCTAAAATAAAATTGTCAGCCTAAAAATGTTGTCTGTGATCGAAATCCAATACCATAAACATTTATTTCTATGGATTCATCAAATTCATCAACTTTTAGGTTGCTTACTGCTGAAGTCATTTAGTTTAATTTAATTTATCAAACACGATTCGCTCTGGATTTAAAAATTCTACCATTACTGGAACTCGAACCACTATTCTCTTGATTACAAAGTCAACTCCTAATCCACTAACCCATTGAGAGGTCCATATCAAGAATTTGCCTGCCTGTCCGTATCTGTAACTTCTTTTACCTTTCGGTATCGAGGCTGGTGCGTTAGCGTATGTGATCATTATGCGTGCAATGCATAATCCGGACCGACTCTATGGGTTACGTGATTGGTGCGCCGTTTAATACCTACAAACTGCATTATGTGTTGAGTGTTAAGTGTGTGTACGTGTAGGACCTTGTTATGTACTCTCTTACACTCTTAGGCCCATATTCGGAGGAGAGCGTCGTTAATTTGGTACTCAACGACGAATGGAGGAAAATCCTACCCATCGGGAGATTCAAACCAAGGACTAACGTAACGCTAGCCTGGCGTTGTATCACTGCGTAAAATTGATGTATTTTTCCAAAGGAGTTAAACCTTAAAAATTTCTAAAATAAAATTATTAACCTAAAAATGTTGAATAGAAGTCCAAAATTCGTTTAATGAATCCACAAATCCGAATGTTGAATAAGTTAAAAGCTACTCAAAGGCAACCCTTGATTAAATCCTCGAAAACACTTCTTGTGTCACCCTCGGTATAGAATAACCAACCGTTTACTCATTAACGCACTCATACAATTTCGAAACGCACGCTTAATCACTTTATTAACAATTAGTAGACTTATTTACCTGCCCTTGTCTAATACTTCCCCCATAAAGGCAGGAAAACGAATCCCGGAAATTTGTTCGAAAGAAATTTGTTCGACGGTAATTTGTTCGAGGTAATTTGTTCGAACGGTAATTTGTTCGAACGGTAATTTGTTCGAACGGTAATTTGTTCGAACGGTAATTTGTTTGAATGGAAAAATGTTCTAAAGGAAAAATATTCGAAATAGAAGATCAAATTACCGTTCGAACAAATGACCTCGAACAAATTACCGTCGAACAAATTTCCGGATAGGGTTATTTATACGTACGTGACAGAAGTTGTGATAGTAAAGTGTACTGGAAGTGTGAACATCCGACAAATTGGAAGTTTATCACCGCATTAAAAAGAGAGCAGAGCATAAATTATATGCGAATAGAACAACTAATTGCAGGTCAAGGCGTGCAAAATGGAAGAAAGAAGTATAAGGACAGCGCGGCGCGGTTATTAAATGTTGTAAATAGATATGTAGCGGGATGTGATATTGTTACTTATTTGCGTGGCGTTGCCCACAATATTTCGTATTAAAATTTATTGGATGTATATGTATCTGTAAAATAAAATACTTCATTATATAAAATTTTATTATTGATCTTCTCTTTCGAATATTTTTCCTTTAGAACATTTTTCCATTCGAACAAATTACCGTTCGAACAAATTACCGTTCGAACAAGTTACCGTTCGAACAAATTACCTCGAACAAATTACCGTCGAACAAATTTCTTTCGAACAAATTTCCGGATAGGCAGGAAAACTGTTATTAATTACTTCAGCACTCGACGACTCTCGTCGTTTCTGTTTAGTGTCGCCTTTGTGTCATTTTATTAAGTCAAGGAGCGGCCGCGTTTGTTTTCTTAATAATAATTAGTTGCAAGCGACTTTTTCTTCGGGTTTGTAATTTGATTGCCTTTGTTTTCAGTACCCTAAAGGAAGCTGGTTGCAAAAAGAATTCGCCATCATACTTCCGGCACAGCAGTTGGGTGCCACGGTGGCACCATGGCCTTCGGCCATTTCCATGGACGATGTGGCACATAAAGGTAAAGGTAACAATCGCTTTGGGTAAAGTTTATGTGTATTGATTTATTGTTGCAATAAATTTGCCCAATTTGATTTAGTTAAGCTTTTAATGAGGTGTTTTAAGGATCAAAACAACTGTAATCCATTTTTAAATTTTTCTTCAATGTTACAAGAGGTGTAATACACACATTCTGTTCCAACGTTTGTTGTATTACAGTTGCTTTACCTATCTTGTAAATGATGTTTGTATTTAAATAGCTTTTAAGATAATCTCTCGTAATAACAGACGTTAAAGTAGTCTGATATAAAGAAATTCTGTTATTTAAACAAATGTTTAATACTTATATTACTTGATATTTCTGGTAGGTTCGATTGGACTCGTTTTTAATTTGAAAACAAACCTTTATAAAGGTTATTGCCACTACATTTTCAGGTTTCTATTACGTATTTAGGAATTCAATGGCTTTAATTTTGTTCTCATAAACATTTTATAGTATATAGGCTCTGGTTTGCAGAATTATTATAAAGGCACAGCTAAACAAATTTCTAGATTGGGATATTGTTAGTCGGAAAAAATATATACAAAACAGATTTTATTTGTGCTAAAATAATTTAAATTACTGAATTTTGTTATTTTCGTTATAAAGGAGTTACTTTCAAAATATGTTTTACGGGGGCATGAGCCCTGGCAGCCCCATGAAATCGACGCCTATGCTTTTTAGATTCTTATCACTTATTATAGTACATTTTTAGATCTTAATTTTTTATTCTTACGTTAAATTAAATTTTAATAAAAAATTTAAAATTTTTGACTTACAACTTTATTTAATGTTTGTCTTCTTTTCGGATGATTTTTAAAACACATCAAAAGGAGCTCTGTTTACAACATTTATTTGAATTTTAGAATTTTTTGTAAATAGGTTTTATCTTCAATTCCTTTGCCACTGCCACTTCAAATTTTTTCTTCTTCAATTTTTGTATTCACTTCAACTAACTTCTATTTCTTTATTGACCTGAATTAGCTTTCTTCTTCTGTTTTCTTTATTCGCTTCAGTTAAGCTTTTATTATATTATGCATTCACTTCAAATGCCTTTTTCCTTTTCTATTTTTTTAGTTTTAATTTTTACATATTGCATTATTTTTTATCAATTAACTTTTTCTTCTTCTTTTCATTCAATTAACTTCAACTAGCTTTTCATTTTACTTCTTTCCTTTTCTATGTTTTCATTCACTTCAAATACGTTTCTTATTTCCTATTTTATTTGCTTCAATTTTTTTCTTCCCCAATTTTTTAAATTACCTTTGGTTCTTCTGTTTTTTTTTATTAACTTCATTTAGTTTTTATTCTAATCTTTATCCGCACTACTTAGTTTTTTCTTCTTCTGTATTTTCAATTCACTTCAATTGGCTCTTCTTTCTACCTCTAATTTTTATTCACTTCACTCAGCTTTTCCTTCTTCTGTTTTTTCGTATTCACTTCAATCAGCTTTTCCTTCTGCTATTTTTTTTATTCATTTAATGTTTGTTCTTCTATTTTCTTATTCCCTGCAATAAGCTTTTTCTTCTTATATTTTTTATTCATTCAATTAACTTTCCCTTTATTTTTTCCCATCAGTTAGCTTTTTCCTCTTCTGTTTTTTCAATTCACTTCAGTTAGCTCTTCTTCTATTTTCTTATTCACTCAATTTGCTTTTTCTTCTATTTTCTTCTTCAGTTTAATTACCTTTACGTTTTCCTATTTTTTATTGATTTCACTCAACCTCCACTTCGTCTGTTTTTTTTTCTTATTCAGCTTTTCCTTCTGTTATTGTTTTATTTACTTCACTAAGCTTTTCTTATTTTATTTTTTGAAATCACTTGACTTCCATGAGTATTTAAGAAATGTCTGCAAACAATAATTCCCCTTTTAACTTTTATATAGATTTAAAAACAATTTAAGTGGGCTTTTAAGCACGATTTATGGACATCTGTTCTGAAACTAGAAACTAATTTTTGCTTTTGTAAACAGGCTTTATCCTCAACTAGTTTTTTCTTCGTCTATGTTTCATTCACTTCAATCAGATTTTTCTCCTACTTAGATTCACCTTAATTAACTTTTTCTTATTCACTTCAAATCCTTTTTCTTCTAGTTTTTTATTCACTTCAATTAGCTTTTTCTTCTTCTATTTTTGTTTTTTATTCATTTGCTATATTCCTAAGATATTTCACTTTTAAAGCTTGTATAAATTTTTACAACAATTTGAGTTGATTTTCAACCAAAATAATTTACGGGCTCTGTTCTTCTATGTTTTTTTTTGTTCTTTTAACAATCTTCATACGTGCTTTGCTTGGAAAGCTGTCAAATATTATTTTATATTTGTTTCTTGTATTTATTCATAAAATATTTCTATTAATTTTATATTAAAGTTTACGGTTAGGATCCTCCATTAAAGCTTATTATTTCTTCCTTTTCATCTGCTGTTTGCTTTATTTGTCTTCTGAATTTAATTAATTGAATGAATGCGTATTACTGCAGATTTGTTATTCTTAATCGTCTTTATCGTTACATTTTAAAAATTCTAATGTTTTTGAGGCTTTGTTTCTAAATGATCTTTAAAATGCGCTCCAGTTCTTTGTTTGCAAAGCTTAAATCAGTTTTAGTTATCGAAAACTATTTTTTTCTTTTGTAAATAGGCTTTATCTTCAATTCGCTTTTTCTTCTATTTTTTATTCACTTCAATTGGCTTTTCTTCTTCTATTTTTTATTAACTTTATTTAGCTTTTTCTTCTTCCTCCTCTATTTTTTTATTCACTTAAATTAGGTTTTCCTTCTGCTTCTTCTTCAATTTTTTATTCACTTCAGTTAGCCCTTATTCACATGAATTTATTCACTTATAGACTTTCTGTGAACAATAATTACTCTTATTTTTTTTTTTATAGATTTCTGAAACAATTTGATTTCGTTTGTAAGCAGACTACTTTCTGATCTAAAATGTTCTTAATTGTGTTTAACGATTTTCTTAATGCATACAGGCTTTGCTTTGAAACGTGTCAAATATTGTTTCAAATCTATTCCTTGTATTTATTCGTAGAATATTTCTATTAACTTCATACTAAAATTGGCAGTTTTCTCAAATCTTCAATCTGTAATTTCGATCTTCTTTGTCTTCTGAATTTAATTAAATTAGTTAATACGCATTACTGTAAATTGGTTATTTTTTACGGTATAATTTTAAAAATTTGCATAATTTAAAATATATATTTTTGAGCCTGTTTTTGCTTCTGAATTTTTTTAAACATATTACAGGCTTTCTTAAAAGGCGTCTCTCTTCTTTGTTTACAAAGTTTAACTGATTTTCAGTTACCAGAAACTAATTTTTTTCTTGTGTAAACAGTTTATGGACTTCAATCAGCTTTCTCTTCTTCCATTTTTTTGTTCACTTCAATTGGTATTTTCATCATCTTCCCTTTTTATTCATTTCGATTAGCTCTTTCCTCTTCTGTTGTTTTTACTTCAATTAACTTTTTCTTCTTATATTTTTTTATTCGGTTCAATTAGTTTAAGAAATTTTTGCAAAAATAATTTTCTTTTTTAATGTTTATAATGATTTTGACAATAATTCGATTTTATGAACCTTTTTGGGCATACGCTATACTTTGAAGCTTTCAAATAATATTTCAAATTTGTTCCTTTTGTATTAATTCGTAGAATATTTCTATTTAAAATTGGCAGTTTTCTCAAAATATTTTCAACCTGATATCGATCCTCAAATCATGAAGGTTTATTATTTCTCCCTTTTCGGCTGCTGTTTGCTTCCCTTGCCTTCTGAATTTTATTTGCTTACGTCTAATTTTCTTTTCCTGTTTTATACAAAGCGACTATGATTTTTAGGGTGTATTTTTGGGTTTTTAAGTTTCTGTTTCGTTTTAATTAAATATTCGTTGAGCAATCTGAATTTATTTTATAAAATTAGCAATTAAATTTTAAGCTTCTTATTAATGTTTATTAATATAGTTATTTGAGTGTGTGTAAGGATAATTTTTTTTATCAAAAGTTGTAAACAAGGGTTGTACGATATCAGAACGCAAGAGAGAAAACCCAAAGTTAAATCAGGCATTAATTTCCATCGGAGTATTGTCTTTATACCGTGCTAAAAAAAGAATTCGTCCAAAAAAAGAGAAACTAAAAACAGTTCGAACACAGGGCCTTTTGGAAAGTTATCATAAAAGAACGTTCGCAGCTCAATCGTTATTCTGCTTGAAGAGTAAAAATTTCACAGCCGAGTTGACGGACGCTGCTCGTCTGCAGATCAATGGCTATTCTTTAAAATGTTCCGAAATAATTGGACTTTTATAGAAGCCGATTTTTATTTAACAAAAAAACTGTTTTATTTGTTAGAATACGTCCTCTCTTAAAAAATGAAAAAAAAATCGAAAAACTTTTTAACAAAAAGCCATAAATCACTAAAATCTCTACCTTAACAAAAGCCTTTTATTCACATCTTACGTGACAAATGGAATCTGGTACTGAAAGGTGAACACTTCTAGATTTTTATATATTGAGCACGCATGAAGGAATCCCAGATACAACTTGGTGTCGCGAAGGGTGCCAAGGGGGTGGAACGCATATCTTATACTTCATTCAGAGGATAAGAGATCCTGGAAGTCAGTTGTCAGCATCACAAAAGCACCCTTGCTGCTCTGTATTATCGTAGGAAGTTTCACTTGTCAATAGCACTGCTTCTTTATGTTGTCCTCGGTATTTATTATTATTGTTAGTTCCTTGATAAATTTTGGTTATTGTACAAGCCTTGTTGCTTTTATTTACATCGCCACTAAATTTGGGAATATTTCGCTGATGCTTTATGAATAAAGGCTGCCTTCCACGTCCTAAGCCGGCTAATTAATGATTTAACACGGTTTTGATTAAGACCACACTGTCTATTTTCTTTATTTGTACGTAAACGTTTTGAAAGATACGCCTATAAATCCAGTAAAAACAACAGCAACAATCGGGAAATTTTTAGTTTAAATTAAGTTTACAACTTCTTCCCCTTATCGCCGAAGCCTAGGCCGATTAACTCTGCCTATTATATAGTTAAATCTTTATATTTTGACAAATAAATTCTTAGTAACTGTTCAGGAAGCAACCTGTTTTCTAAATCAAGCATTAGGTACATGAAGTTCATTTAAAAAGTCTTTTTAAAAAATTAAAAATAATTTCGACTTAAGTCAAACTTCGCTACGCGTTTTAGTTTAAATTTGCACTAAAAGCCGATCCTTAATAATTAAACTACATACTAAGTAGGGCCACATATGCTTATAATTCGCATTTGAACTGTCTAAAGTTCCAAGCATAAGAATTGTTAAAAAACTAAAGCCCAACTCAAAATCAACCGTAGAACTAAACGTTTACACAGTAAAGAAATAAATCTTCAAATCACAATAAAAGTTTAAAAGTAGTTTGAAACAACGATATCAGACCGTATTACAGAAACTGTCTTGCCCGTTGAGATATTAATGTTGATGTCAGATTTTATTTTTGAATGTGCATTTTGGAATTTTTGATTCTAAAATAACATATTTTCGAATTTGTAAAGTAACAACTTAAAACTTAAAAGTGTTATCTCTGCAAATAATTTCATGAAGCTCGATGAATTTTCCCGTTTTTTTCTACATGATTTTAAAATACAAGTTTGACGTAAAATTTACCAATAAAAATAAAAATTTAGGTAGAAATAATTTGTTACTAAAACTTTAACTTAAGAGGTTAGACAAACAGAAACAAAAATAAATATTTTAAGTTGCTTCAGTTCGGATTTGTTTTTTCTTTTATCGAAAAGAAATAGAAAGAAAGAATAAAATGAACCTTGATTTTCCTTAATTTTCATGCGGACATTTGTAACAGCAGAAGTATTTTTCTAATTTGGAAGTAAATAAATTTAAAAAAGTTGTAGGTACTATATTTTGATATAAAAATTTAACGTGAAATTTAGCAGTAAAAATAAATATTTAGGTAGAACAAATTTGTTCCTAAAACTTCAAATTTTAGCAGTTTTGAAACTGCACTTTTTGTTAATTGTAAGACAGATCTAACCCTTAGAAAACTTTCTTAATTTCCATAAAGAGATTTGAAACAGCAGCAGCATTAAATATGAATCTCCCAATTTTTAAATTTTGCATTAATTAAATAAAAAGCATTTTGTACATTTTTAAGCGAAAGTTTTGACGCGAAATTTAGCACTAAAAATAAATATTTGGGTAGAAAAAATTTGTTACCAAAATTAAAATTACGAGATTGCATAAATAGAAACAAAAAGGCAAACAGGATTTTCAACATTTCCTTAATTTTTTTAGTTCCAAATGTTTTTTTATTTTTTATAAAAGAGTAAATTTTCGCAATTTTCTGCCCTTATATTTCTTATTTTGTTCTTAATTTGTTGCTAAACCTTCAAATTGTAAGGTTAGGCAGACAGAAACAAAAATGAAAGTATTTTTAATATTTATTTAGTTCCGGATGTTTGTTCTTCTTAAATAAATTTTTTAAATTTTATATACTATTCTTTTGGAGACTTGAAGTGATCCCTTAAACTAAAAGATAATCCATTTATAATTTATATTGAAATCAATTACTGCCATTGGGACAGCAACTAGCCAAAATCGCAAAAACCATCAAAAAATTATACTGTATTGTTATGTTATCAATGTAGAAATTATTTTCAGTCAATGTAAATATCAAAAACATGTTCGAGTGAGTCTCCCCTTCAAAACACATTTTGATTTTTGGTTCTATGTTTAATGGTTCCTGAGTAATTCAATTTTTTTGTAAGACGGCGAGCGAGAATTTTTGAAAAAGCGAAATTTCGCGCCATAGAAATTTGGCAAATTTTAAGCTTTTTAAATTTTCAATATCTCAAAAAATATGGCATGTGAGAAAAAATCGCAAGAGACCTTTTTTGTGGCAAATTGTATAAAATATTTTTTTTATCTGAGGTACTTTTTTAATATCTTTGAAACCGAACGAGTTATAGGCGAAAAACCGTTCTTTTTACCTAAGGGGTGGTTTTTTGGGGGGGTTGCTCCATACCCTTGGAACTGATTTTTCTGATTTTTTCATCCCTAATATCCCCACTAACGATTCCCGAAGAAAAATCTTAGATAAGATTTTTTCCTAACTTTTGACAAATTTTTTACTTTACCGACTGGACTATTAGCAGTAAAACTAAATATTTAGGTAGAAAGAATTTGTAACTGCAACTTCAATTTACGAGGTTAGACATCTAAATGTATAGATTTATTTTTTCTCTTTTCAAAAAGTGCCCTTTTTAGAAATTTTGAAACTACACTTTGTGTAATACGAATATAAGATACAATATTAAATTTCCTTTAATTTTTATTGGGAAATTTAAAACAGCAGAAATATGAAAGGCAGATTTATTAATTTTTAATTTCAAATTAATCAAATAAATCCTAAAAATTTTGTACATAATTTTTAATTTTGCAGCAAAAATAAATATTTCGACCAAAAGAATTTGTTCCAAAACATCAAATTACAAGGTTAGGTTTATTTTCATTTTTTCGAAAAAATACAAATTTTAAAAATTCTGAAACTGCACTTGGTGTTAGTTATTACTTATTAGATAGAATTAATCTTTTGAATGCCCTTAATCTCATCTCCACAGTGAGATTTCAGACAGCAGAAGCATGAAACATGAACCTATCAGTTTTTTAATTCGGAATTAAATAAATTTATCAAAATCATTTTGAAATGAAAGTTTGACGGGAAATTGTGCAGAAAACTAAATATTTAGGTAGAAAGAATTTCTTATCAAAACTTTAAATTACGAGGTTAGACAAACAGAAACAAAATTAAAAACAGTTTTATATTTCTTCAGCTGCGAACCACCCTGATTAACATATTTAGAAATAAATTGTTTAAATTGAACCCTTGTTAAATATAGTAAATTCATTTTTGTTTATAATTGGACTAAATCGGTAAGCAAAACGAAACTCTTTATATCGGCTACCTTCGAGTTTTCAAATTCAAAAAGTATTTTGATAAACATTGTTTTAAGACAAATGTGTAAATAATAACAATGCATTTCTCAAAAACGTTCTAGTTTTTATGAATTATAAGACGGTCCAAAAGTGCTCAGTAATAGGAATTTGAAATGTTGGAAGAGCATTTGCTCTTTTTGTTTAATGGCTTCTTATGCTACACTACTTTAGTATAACGTGCTATTGTCTTTAATAATTATAAATACGAGGGTTATTTATTTATTTATTTCATATGAGATCCAGTCCAGGGACTTTTCTTGTTTTTATTTGTGAAAGGGCTTCGTCAATTTCTGTTTGCGTTATACGTGGTGCATAGAGAGCAAGAAAGGTTAAACGTGCTACGTGCATCAAGCCAAAAATAATAGTATAAATTGTCCATATATACAACTGCAAAGTATAGGGCCTCAACTACGAATACTTCAACTTAATATAGAAGGTATTAGACCGAAAGGCGAATACCTCTCTAAAATTGCAATAGATAATCAAATAGACGTGATGTGCACACATGAATCACAAACTTAGACGAATAAAGATTCGTAGATATAAAATAATTACGTATACTTTGTCAAGAGTACATGGTTCGGTCATATAAGTGTATCCAATAGAATATAGATAACTATGAATGTTTAGCAGCACCTACAATGAAGCAACAAACCGAAAACCTTACAATAAATATCAGGGTTGAATAAAGTTTTAAACTAAAAATAGTCATTTCTGCAACCATTTTAGAAACTTTCAAATAATTATCACGTTTCAGTGATATATCTTTATTCATGCAGGGTGATTCAAAAGTATTGTCTATGCTGACTTTAATGGAAATACATTACAGCAAAAATTTAAAGCTTATCGCGATTTTTGTTTATTTTAAATTTTGTTACACACTTTTGATAACCGCTGGCTAAAAATCCTGTGTTAGAAATTTGACCCTGCAAAAATAAATGAAACATTGCACAATTATTATATGTAATTTACAGGTTTCACTTTCCCCTCACATTTTTTCAGGCTTGAGACTGGCAGTAAACAATAATTAGTGACATGTTTAAAAAGTGATATTACAAAAAATTGTTGTTAATAAAAAGGAACAGAACTTACAGAATATGTTCAAATATTCCTGCATTAAGTTCCACACAAACACAAACAACACAAACACACACAAACACAAACAACACAAACACAAACACACACAAACACAAACAACACAAAAACAAGCACAAAACTGTCTTTCAGAGCTGCTGCAGCATTCTGAATTCCATTAAAACGTTCGATAAATGCACTTTTAAAGCGAATGAACGAGAAGGCCGTTTGATAAATTTAAACTCCAGTGACCACCAAACAATTTTTGTATTGATTTTTTAAATTTTTTTCTGAGGTTACCGTTTACTTGCGCCACATGGTTTATTGAGAAAAGTTGTTTTATTTGATATGCTCTACCTACCCTTAAAATTAAAGACAATACTTTTGAATTACCCTATATGGCTTTTAAATTTTAGAGAGAACTTCAACCAAGACTACGTTTTTGTAGAATCATTTTATATTTATCCATATTGAAATGGACATTTCAGCTTACTCATATTAACGGAATTAAAAATGTTTATATTTTTTGTCGAATAATAAAATCCAGGTAACATTCTTTAAAAAAAATACCCAATTTTAAAGAAAACTATTAAACAAATATTTTTTCCGCTGTTCATTTGGTAAGTTGTATTTAACATGTAACATTTCGTCGGATTTGAAGGAGGTTGATTGAATTTACCATCTACTTATTGGTTGTGTCATGACTAGAAAAGTTACCTTCCTAGGGAGTAAAAACTATTTTAAAAGCGAAGTATCGATTGCTTATGATTGAATGAATTGGCTGACCATTCCTAGTGGAATAGCCGCATCGGACTGATGCTTCATTAATCCGTTTTTAGGGTGGATTAGTCCCTATTATTCTTAATTTATAGATTTATATGTGACTTGGTTCTGGCCTATTTTTTTTCCACTCGTAAAGTTTTCTGAAAAGCAGTTATTCCTGTTCAACATCATCCTTCCATCGTTGCCTAGGTCTTCGACGGGGTCTTCCTATCTCCGGTTTTCAATTTGCCATTACCTTTATTACTTTCTCGTCATGTGCGCTTATCACATGCCCAAACCAGCTTATTCTCTACGCTTTGATAACTCTCATTATATCATCTTGTTGTATTTCCTCCATTAGCTCATGATTCATTCTTTGTCTACTCTCATTTCCATCTATTTTATGTCCTAGAATTCTACATTCAAATATTCTGAGTCGATCTTCTTCTTTCTGCGTTAGACAAAACATTTCTGTAGCCTGTAGCAAATAGGTATAACCAATAACCACTGGTGTTAACAGCGTTTTATAGAGCTTCAGTTTCGTTATTTTACTGAGTTGTTTATTCCCAAGTAGGCTTTTAAGTACTTATTACTGTAATAATTATGCTTTATGTCCTTTACGACTGCTTATGTCTATGACTGTGGTCTATGATAAAATAATTTAGTGGCAGTTAATCGGCAAATAATGTCAAAACTATTGAGATCCGTGACACCCGCAAGCCTAGAGTTTATCCAATAAATAACTAAACCAAATCAAACCTCCTGATGGAAGTGAATGAAGCGATTAATTTGGCAAAAATTCATACAAAAATTGGGTATTTGTAAATACTTCTTATTATTCAATTTGCTGATATTAAATTAAAAACTGGATTTAACCTATTTTAACAGTGTTTTTCCACAGGAGTGAGTCCTTAAAATATTAATCTTTGAAATCTACAAATACATATCTTAAATCGAGGCTATTGCTTGCTTCTTTTTTTACAAAGGACGGAGTAACGCCTAACTTGATTTTGATTCAGGTAAATATTGCTTGTGTTTTTGATAACCTAATTTAGTGGGAATTAATAAAAAATTATCGATCCCCCAAGCATAGATTTCGCCCAATAAATAACTAAACCAAATCGGACCTCCTGAAAGAAGCAAATCAAAAGATTAATTTAGTAAAAATTCCTATACAAATTCTTATGTTAAAAATTATTAATTTTAAGGGCAATTTATACTTGTTGCGCTTACATAATTGCTCTGTTTTGCGACGACTAGCCTCCAATCTTTCAGGCGCGCGAAGTAGATCCTATTTAGGTCCTTTGCTAGGTAGATAATTTGATAATTATAAAGTTGCATGATAAAATCAAGGATCTTTTGTGATCAGGCTATTGACAGGTTGTATTATTGTGCTGGTTCTTTCCTCCGCATATTATTTAAGGAATAAGTATAAAAAGTAAATAAATTGTCTTATTTTATTTCATATTTTTCTTCCCTGTAACGATTAATCGTCTTCCATTTTCATTCAAAAATGATGTAGAAAATACAACATGAAACTTAGCAGTTATCAAAACCTCAAATTACGAGATTAGACAAAAATAAAAGTAGTACTTTTTATGTTTCTTTAGCTGCGGACCCTTTTTTCCTTTCTTAAAAAGTGCAAAATTTATACGATATTGAAACTTTACTTTGCGTTAATTATTAGAAAAATTACTCTTTAGAGTTTTTTTTTAATTTTCATAGGACAATTGGAAACAGCAGAAGAGTTAAACATCAAGCTATCTGAAATTAATAACAAACTTCCACGTGATTTTTAGTTGAAAATTTAACGAGTGATTTAGCAGTGCAAAAAACATTTAGATAGAAAGAATTTGTTACTAAAACTTCCAATAATTATTAACTTAGACAAACAGAAACAAAAACTAAAAAATATTTTTAAAATTTCTTCAGTTCCGAATGCTTTTCTTTCGTTTTTAGAAAGATGCTAATTTTATAAAATATTTAACCTTTACTGTGTATTAATTAGCAACTGGAATCATCAATCAATCGATTTTTTATTTTCCAAACGTGCGTAATTTAATATTCTTTTGAAAGCTCTGTTATTGTTGGGAATGGTTTTATAGCTTTTTAAAAATCGTTAAATAACCAAAACCATCAATTTTACAAGCAATATATTTAGTTCAAAAATCCTATAAACATATATATGCTTTGATTACTTCCAAAATTGTGGTGTGTTTCGGGCAATAAGTATAACAAGAAAAGACAATTTTAGAGGTAGTATGTGTGTAGCTGTGTAGTAGTTTTGAAATAAACGTGACATTTATGGCTTGAGTTATTTCGAATTAATTTGTATCTTTATCTTTTCCAATTTGATTAGATAATTTGAAAAGTTTCGTTTGATTTTATCAATAGTTTTTGACTTACAAAATGTTTAATTTAAATGTATTTATTTTATTAAATCATCAGTTAATCTGACTTTTGTCTGTTGGTCTGTTGCAAAGATCATACTAACGTTAGGAAAAAACGAGAGGCATTTTCGTTATCTACGAAAATTTTTCAATAAGTGATTGAAAAATGGTTTCTAAATATGTAGGCATGCAATAAATGGAAACTAAACTAAGCGTGTATTAAGTTCTGCCCCGCGTAACTTATTCTTTAATCACCCCATTGTCCGTATAAGAATAAGAGATCAATGAAGCATTGTTTCACTTTTATTATATCTCAATAGGTTAAAATTCAAAGATGAAATTGAATTTAATAAACAGACTCTCCGCCTCTCCCCCCTGTTTATATACGGCCAGTTTTACGGTGAGTTCCGGCACATCGAAATGGAAGTGCAATAATTGTTATTGTTTTGTAGAACGATAAACGCGATTATGGTCGGTTATTATTTATAAAACTCATTTATCTATGTGTCTTTACAACCCAGTAAAACGGAAAAGCAATTCCACCAGGTAGGTGTAAATTTATGCGACGCTTTTGATTTATGTAAACAAAACAAACACATTTTACGCTGATCATAATGAAATTAAATTGATTGGACTAACCGGCAAATGCAGTTTTAATTAGCGCAATTAAAAAGTGCAAAATACAAACTGAGAAATTAGCACCGCTTTATGGTCGTTTTGCAACTCGTATGTAGTACAATTTATCATCGAATTAATTTTATATTTAAATCTTCCAAGGGAAAAGCTAGAAAAAGGGGTTGTTTTATTAAGAAAACACGATCACGAGTTGACTGCGAACGAGGGCACGAAATTACGGAAGAAAAAAGCTTAATGTTTCAGTAAAGAACGGGGCTTGTAGTAGTTTTTCAGGACTTTTAGTAGTGAGTGCGTCCTGCTAGTCCATTATGATCTTTTGTTAAGCCTCGGCGTTATTGTTAGTTATTTGGTCTCAAAATGATATTGTTCGAGGACTTCGCGAACAACGGACACTCTCTAAGCGGTAAATCGTCGAAGTGTCGCGTCCGGTACTTAAAATATATTTATGGGGTAAAAAACCAAATCCGGCTTTCTTCTTGAGCTTGCAGTTCATCTACTTTTAGTTGCTTTTACGACGGACTATTTTTAGAAGGAAAATTTGTGATTATTATAAGTGCGATTGTTTAAAAAAATAATGTTTTTCTGGCATAAATTTGATTAAAATGAAACGGGGTAGTTACTTTGCAACAGGGAGAAGGCGGGCGTAATCTTGATATTTGTTAATATCCAGACGGAAGTAATTAATATTAAATTATTAAGTCACACGCAAGGAAAGGAGTTTTATTATTGTATAAAAAGTAAGACACGCTACCAAATTGTTTTGTATTTCCATATTCATAATCAAATAGCAAGGAATTGGAAGTTTGTTTTATTAACCGCAAATTTCAGTTAAGTATATCCTCGCCTTGGAAAATTACATTCTGCTTGTGATTTCCATTTTTTATTATAACAATAATGTTTATTTTCCAAAAATTACATAATAGTCATGTTGGAAATGTCAAAATAAAACATACACAAAATAAAATTTAAATATAATTTAGTATTTAGTAACAGCTTTCACTGAATTTGTCAGTCTTCGAAAAATATCTGAACACCCCTTACGTTTATTTTCCTACGCAGAAAAATAAATATCAGATGTAATATTAATTTTTGATGAATTAGAGTTGAAAAAATTGTCTAAGTTGAAACGATATTAATTAGTCGTTTATCGAAGGAATAAATTACAAGTCTTTATTACTTCTACTTATAGCTTTTTATTTAAACCAGACGTTTCGAAATTTATTTTCTTCATCAGTGGATTTGTTATAAAATTGGTACATATTGTGTAGTGTTAGACTTTTAACACTACACAAGATATTTCATCATATATTTTTGGCGCTAATTAGTAATATGTCTATAAATTTTACTCCCTCTAAAAACGATAGACTCAACAATTAAAATTCTTAACGTTTTATCAATTATTCTATATTGTTTTATATATACAAAAGTTTTTAATATGTACCAATTTTATAACAAATCCACTGACGAAGAAAATAAATTTCGAAACGTCTGGTTCATTCGATAAACGACTAAGTCATATCTTCCACATCTGGATTAATTTTTGATTTAAGGATCATAAAACAAAATTTATTTATAACGTCTCTAAGAGTTAAATTAAAACCTTCTTAACATCTAAAGAAATTAAACGTTACAGGGAAGAAAAATATTAAATAAGTAAGACGGTTTATTTACTTTTTAATACATTCTTATTAAATTTAATAACATGCCGATGAAAGAACCAACACATTAATACAGCCTGTCAATAGCTACCGCCTGATCATAAAAAAATTGTTTGCCTGGCGCACTTTAATAATTATCTATGTAGAAAAGGACTAAGTAGAATTTACTCCGCGAGCATTGCAGGCTCAACGTCACAAAACTGGGTAATTCACTTAACTACCGTGGTGTGTAAGCACAATATTTTCTCCGCAATCTGTATAAATTGCCCTTAAAATGCAAGAATTTTTAATAAATTGATCATTTTATTTACTTCTCTCAGGAGGTTTGATTTGGTTTAGTTATTTATGGGGCGACATCTAGGAACAGGTGCCAAGGATGTCGATTATTTTTGATGTACTAATTATTATTATTATTTCCCATTCCCATTAAATTAGGTTATCAAAGACACAAGTAATAATAACTTATGCTTTTTGCCAAAATTTATTAGAAATTATTCGCTCTTTGTAAGCAAGCCATAAATAGATAGATAGATAGATAGACAGACAGACACATTTATTCAAAACAAATTGGTATAAAATATACACAAGTTTGAATTCGTCAAATACAGGTGATTATCATATAAAAATATAAGAAATATAAAACATAGAACACGACACAATAACAATATAAAATATAAAACAATAAAGACACAGCTGAGACTATGAAATACGCCTTTTCACTTTAATTTCTGTGATTTAAAAATTCTGATGTACTGGAGGGTTCTATAATTAGAATGTAGTTAAATAATTTTCGTTTAAATTGCCTAAGAATTGAATCATCTTTTATTTGACTAGGGATGTGGTTATAAAAGGTTATAGCAGCGTATCTGCAAGTGGAATGTGTTATGGTTAAAGTGTGAGCTGGATAGTTGTATCCTGCCTTGCGTCTGGTATTGTAAAGGTGACTTATTTCGTGTATAAAGAATTTATTTTGATGTTTATTTACAAATTCCGTAGTTTTCTTCTAACTAACAATTTACAGAACAGCCCTCGTAACAACAGACTCAAATCCCGCGAATAAACTCGGTTTATGGGTATAAATCCGACTTCAACAGATGAAATTGTTCGTTTAAAAAAAACGTTCCATAAAACGATTAAAATTTATATTTTTCCTTTGTTGCATTTACAGTTTTTTTTTTGTTTTTTCTCTAATAAAATAAAAATATTTTTCTGTCCATAACTTTCCGATTTAACTTCGAATTACCTACTTAATAATCCAGAAGTAAACTTTTTAGGAAAAATATTAATGGTTCAATAAAATTGTTCTTCATTACGGCCTAGCCAGCCTTAAGTTTTAATTCTCTGAAGAATAATAAACTTTTCTCATTTCAAACCCTGATATTTACAGTGAATTTAATTTTTCATACTCAAACTACGTTAGCAAAAATTATACGTTACGTAATGTCCTTACATGAAACTGGAACTAAATAATATATTCTTTTTAAGTAAAAGTATTGTTTTTTAAGTAGACTAAGTACCTACGTTTACAATAATACTTATGTTAAGGCCATCTTCACCGCCTATTCTTAAATTTTGTGGTTGATTTAATGTAGACAGTTTATACTATCTGTATTTTTTGGGTTTAAACCATAGTTAAATGTGAAATACCTTCGGTGCAAATGGCGCTTGCAATCTTAATTCTTATTTTCTTTAAAAATTAACGCATTATAAAAGTTCCATATCTAGACAAATATCACCGAAGGCCAGTGGTACAAATCCTCGCGGAGGCGATATTTTTCTATATTTAGAATTTTCATAATTCGTTAAAAATACATTATAATATTTATAACCTACGCTACCAGTAAATATAAATAACTTGCGAATTTTTCAATAAAACACAATCTCCCGAAACGTCTATATAAATAATTGGTTTGCATTAGTTTCCCGTGACGTATTATTTTCGAAAGTACGAATAGAAAGATTTCTAAGGGATTTCCCATGTTATCAAAGTTTCGCCAAGGGGATTTTTTGCAATTTATCCGGAGCAACGTGCTCGGACTAGTGATTTGTTCATCTGTCGTTGAAAAGCAAAGAAACTGACAAGTGCGAGGGAATTTAGCGACAAATCACGGAAAAGCGGGAAAATTTTCTAGAAAACGTCAATCACTCGCTTCGTTGATAAAGTGTGGACGAGATTTGTTTTTTTTATAAGGGCTCGTATGCGTTTCTGTCCTCGCATTTTAATGAACGCTAAGGGATAAACTGAAAAGGTGGTTGGTTGGTTGGTTACTTGTTGGCATGATTGAAATGTCAAATAAACCGTGGCGACCGATTCGAAAAGCCTAACAAATTGTGATTGAAACTGTTACAATTGTCGGACAGTTGTAAGCCTCGGTTAGTCTCGGCTTGGTTTTGTGGGGTGTTTTTACCCCACATTTCGCTTCTGGCATTTGTTATTTCCACCTTTCTCTTTGTTATTCTAAATATACATATAATTCTATAATTGTAAACTCTTAATATATTCATTCATTCATGAAAATTACAAAAATTCCGAACATATTTTAAAAGCAATTATTTTCCCCTGAAAGCTCCTTAAAACGTATTTTCAATAAAAATTTGTTTATATCTGAACAGGAAATAACTAAATATTTTATTAGTTCAAACTCATAAATAGCTTAAAATTTTTGTTTATTTTAAAAATGTGAATTGACAGAAATAATTTAAAAAATTTTGGTGGAAAGTACACAACACAAATTTATGGAGAATCATTTTGCGGCAGCCTTTCTGTAGAGGATTAGCCCATTCATCCCATGTTTGCTGATGTCCGAACAACTTTGGGGTACATGTATCTCTTCAGAGCTTATTATTGTTGTTTGCTTAGAATTTATTCCTGTTTATTATTCCAGAGATGGTTAACATGCTACCGTTTCCTATGCTACAAAGAACAGGAAATCTATGTCAAGAATTTTATTATGCGAGTATACCTAACAGACGTGTTATTATTATATTAAAAAGTGTACTTCGTTAAAAAGGAACTTTTAAATTCAATTAAGATGTTTCAAGTTCTGGTTGGCTTGGTATACTAAGTTTTTGGGCATTTCGCCGCCAATTTCCGGAAGCTATAAGGGTAAAGAAGATATTAAAATGGTTAAACATAACCTTGAACATTATAATTAAGTTATACCACTCTTATTAATCACACTTTTCGTACGAAATAAAACAGAAAAACTCGATTTAAAATTGGCTCCTTAAAAAGCCCCTGAATTCGGTTTATAATTCATAGATTCCACAATTTGCGGGTTAGTCGTGATCTGTTTATAAAGAAATAACAATTATGAATTACGCTTTAGTAATTCAGGTAAAGGAGGCACTTGCCCTGTATAGGGATATGATGGACTAATAAAGAAAGAAAAAATTAAAATAAGCCCAGCAATTTTTGTTTCGGGGCCTTTGGCCCTCATCAAGCAGTTCTATTTTGTACTGAACAACACTGGTCGACTGCAGAACCCTGATGATAAGTAAGGACCCCGAAACTATGATCGTATGGTGTTCAGTAATTAATGGAAATCATGGCTGGATATAATTTATAATAATGACCTTTAAAGCTGATAGGATTATAATATAATCTATGTAATAATTATTATTCAAGTGATAGTTTGGTAATTATTGTAGTAATAAAAGATAATTTTAGTTGGATTCTTTTTATACTCTACCTTTAATATTCTTTGCGCTAAGGAGAGAAACCAAGCTATAGTTGCATATTTATTTTAAGAAAAAGGGTTTCATAAATTGAAATAATTTTAATATTGCCGAATATCCTAACAAAGTGCTTTACGGACGAAGTAAGGTGTATTATTTTCTGTAAATGTGATTTTAATAAATTCTTATTTTTCTGAATTTGAAAAACCGAGCCTTTTGCTTTGAAAGCATTGAAACCTATCATTTAAGGTAAAATTATTGCAAACTTGAGGTGTAAATAGGAACTTTCAATTAAATGGTAATTCTTTAACTAAGGTATTTTTGTACTCGTATTTCTTCTTCAGTGACAAAATACGAGTATTTAAATTACAATACGCTTTATTAATAAATTTATGAATTTTTTGATTTATAAAATACGGCAAAATATTGCCGAAACGTCGAACTATAAAATATTTAAATAAAAATATGTTTATTAATAAATTTATGGCAGTTTTGAAACGTCCAAGTGTCTAAAGATTTATATACAAATGTGTTTTAATAATAAATGTATAATTTCTGAAAAATTCCAAAAAAAACGAAAATTATTCCCGAAACAACGAAATATAAAAATATTTAAATAACATGTTTCATCAATAAATTTTTGATAGTATATGAAAGATTAAAGAAAAGACCTAACAATGTGTTTTCTTAATGAAGTTATGAAATGTTTTATTTATGAAAACAATCCAAAAGAAAGTAAAATATTGCCGAAAGGTCGAAACATACAGATATTTAAATAACAATATGTTTCATTAATAAATTTATGAAGTATTTGAAACGAAGGCAAAATATTTCTGAAACATCGAAATATAAAAATATTTAAATTGAAATGTTTTGATAATAAATTTATGAAATATTTGCTTTCTGAAAAATTCCAAAATATTGCCGAAAAGTTGAAATACAAAAATATTTAAATAACATATCTTTTATTAATAAATTTATACAGTTTTTGATTTATAAAAACATCCCATAGAAGGCAAAATATTGCCGAAAGGTTGAAATATATAAGTACAGATACTAAAGTAACAACATGTTTCATTAATAAATTTATGAAATATTTGATTTATGGAAAATTCGAGAAGGAGGCAAAATATTGCCGAAACAAAAATATTCAAATAAAAATAAGCTTTTAGAATAGATTAATAAGAAATTCCAGAACAAGACAAATTATTACCGAAACGTCGACAATGTGTTTTAATAATCAATTTCTGAAAATTTTGTTTAATGAAAATTTGGAAAAGAAAGCGAAATATATTAATATATTTATAAAATTTTTGATTACTGAAAAAGCCCAAAAGAAGGCTTAATATTGCCGAAACGTCGAAATATAATAGTAGGTAAGATATTAAAACATAAGTTAGAATTGCCTTCTGTGTTTTATACTATTTTCTCTGTTTCGGCTTTCATTTACATTATTTATTTATGTTTATTTTTATAAAAAATACTTGACAATTTCCAGATCGGGAAATTTTGGTAAAATAGTTAGGTTGGTAATAGCGACTTTTGCTTGACAGTTAGGTATTTTATGTATTATTTAATAAGTTTCACCAACTTTTGAAAACAAAATGTATCCAAAAATCGTTTAAGAACGAAGCTCATTCTAGCATCAAAAAGCGTACTAGAATAATGTCATTCTAATGCCTAAACAGAGAAAAATATTTATAACTTTAGGAAACTTTTGATTTATGAAAACTTCCAAAGGAGGCAAAATATTGCCGAAACGTCGAAATATAAAAAAATTGGTATAACAATATGTTTTATTAGTAAATTTATGGAGCTTTTGATTTGCGAAGACTTTTAAAAGAATGCTGAATGATGCTGAATAAATTTATGGAATTTCTGACTTCCAAAAGAAGGCAAAATAATGTTGTAATATAAAAATATTTATCTAATAATATATTTTATTAATAAACTTTTAATAATAATTAATTTTTGGTTAAATGAAATACAAAAGGAAGGCAGAATGTTGCCAAAAATATACTTTAACAACAAATTTATGAAATTTTTGACCTATGAAAAGGCCAAATAATAACGTCGAAAATAAAAATATTTATCTGACAATGTGCTTTATTAATAAATTATAAAATTTTTGCCTTATGAAGCATTCGAAAAGAATGCAAAATATTTCCGAAGCGTCGAAATATGAAAACAATTAAATAACAATATGTTTTAATAATAAATTTAAGAAACATGTCGTTTAAATAATTATTACGAACTTAAGGTACAAATAAGAAGTATTTAACTTTCAAAAAATTATAGCTTTCAATTAAATGGTTATTCTCATCTAAGGTATTTTTATATTTTTCTTCAGTTCATTATTTTC
The DNA here is from genome assembly GCA_963082815.1 of Melanotus villosus. Lineage (NCBI taxonomy): Eukaryota > Metazoa > Arthropoda > Insecta > Coleoptera > Elateridae > Melanotus > Melanotus villosus. The sequence goes on along the minus strand of OY720421.1, from coordinate 9,008,460 downwards.
GCAGCTGAAGTGACAAATAAACTCATATTAAAAGAACGACTTCCCAGTTGGAACCGTGTCACTGTTGAGACAGAAGAGCTTTTTTAAGGGACTTCTTCAGGAGGAAAAGAGGGCACTAAAAGGGCACAGTAACTCAACGTGTCAACCACGCCAGAGGCGAAGCTCTTTTAACAAGAGGAGGAAAGCAACGGTAACTTGTAAATCAAGCTAAAGACGAAGCCCTTTATCCTGAAGAAGCCGCTCACAAAAGCGGGCAAAACGTTGAGTTCACTGACACCAACCGTGGAAGTCTTCGAATTCAATAAACTTATATTTTTTCTAAAATTAAGAAACATCCATTGGAAGTAGGGAATAACTATTAAGAATAGACTGTGTTTTGCAAAATCAGGGAATTTTAATTAAATAAATATTTCCACGATTAAAAAACAAATACAAGAAACGTGATTTTGTTCACATATAAATTTAAAAATCTTCATGTTGGGGTCAAATATCGTCCGAATTCTTTTACATCTTGATATAACGAAGCGATAAACCAAAGGAATTTTGATTGGCAATTGCAAAGTAGGCCTTTAGGTTTGGAATTTGCTTTAAGGAGTATGTAACGCCTAAACAATACCTTTGATATTAAGACAGTTTTAGGGTGGGTTGCACGAAACTTTTGTTAAATTAACGAATGATCAGAATTGTTTACTAACGTATTATTTGCCATGTGAATTTGAAACTTAATTCGATTTTGTCCATTTTCACGAATCATTACTTTGATGAAGTCGTTAAATCATGTTTGTGCAATCCGTCCTTAGTGTATTAAACGAGAAGTCGTTTTTTATGCGAAAAATGTTTACTAGTTACATTTAAGTTACATTTGGGATCAACTAAAAATTTGAAATACAATTCAATTAATTGAGTTTATCAACGACACAGTTTTTGCAATTAAAATACCTTTTTGAAAAAGTAGTTAATAGAATGTTGAATTGCGAAGCTTATTTAAATTTAGTCAAACAAAAGGCGTATTTCGATCCAAGTTGTCATTCTAGCAGAAGACTTCCCTAGAAAATAGTCTTTGAAAAATATATTCCCTTCCCCCAATTACAATTGTAAAGTTGGGTGAGGCCAAATTAGGTAAGCACATTGTCGAAATACGTAACTGGCTTTAATACATTGCGTTGGTTTTTGGTTTTATATAATCATTCAGCGTTCTACTGGACCAAATCACAGTCTAAGTTCAGTCTGTAGCTAAGTTGAAATTTCAAATCATTGCGATTTTGATTCTAGTTTTACCGATTGTTAATAAAGACGCCGTTGTCAATGTCCAAACTGAGAACATAGAAGCTTCATTAACATACCTTTCAGAAACTCATTTCAAGGAATTAATTGCCCTAAATAAATATTATGGTTATATATTATAATGAATCATCTTCAGATTTATCATTCGTATTATATGTGATTCCATTATGAAACGGCAGTAATAAACCAAATGTCGCTTTTACTGCGGAAAAGTTACTTGTTTCAAGGTTTCGTCTTCAAATATCTTTTAAAAATCAAAGTATAATCAAATAGCTCTTGTTTAGCTATAACTAAAATCGCCATATATTATGTGTATATCTACAACATTTCTTTTCCAGGTAAAGTCAAGATAGGCCTAGCAAAATTACTGAAGTTTTAGGAACTTAGGCAAGTTAAACAAGTTGATTTAAACGAGGTCCCTTTTGGAGGGTACCGACTTACCACCAGACTCAAAATACAATCAACTAATCACAAAAATTACATTTAAAAAAAAAGTTGATTTTATTTTGAAAAACAAATTTAGTGGTGTTGTGATTTGGCCTTCCACTTGTGGCCCCGTTACCTAGCAAAGGTTGTCAGTTGACGATATCAGTCTTTAGCTCCTCACACCGTTTGATTAAGCACAGTTTACTGCAGCAAATTCTTTTTGTTTTGATTACAAAATTCACACCCACCTGTATATTTCCTCTGACCAGTAATTTAAAAAGAAACAATCCTTTTTCCCATTAAAGATCATTGTGTAATAACTGTGGAATGGCTGTGCCCAGGTCATAGCGGTGTGAACCAGCTAGGGGGGGTGTTCGTCAGCGGGCGGCCCTTGCCGGATTCCACGAGACAGAAGATCGTGGAGTTAGCACATTCCGGAGCCCGGCCCTGTGACATCTCAAGAATACTACAAGTTTCCAACGGTTGCGTCTCCAAAATTCTTGGAAGGTAAGGTATTTTTTATACATTTTTTCCGAACCCAATTAAAAATTTATTTCTTTGAAATAATAATTATTAGTTGTAAATTTTTTTTAATTAAAAAGCTCAACGCAATTATGCCAGGTAATTTATTTGTTATTACTAGAAAAGTTATACCATATTTAATCTGTTAATATAATAAATATTTATTGAAGAAACGGAGGTAACAAAAGTGAAAAACTAAGTTTGAATCCACGGCCGGATTGTGAAATAATGCTTTGAATATCAATTTAATTCTTGTCAGAATCGAGCAATTTCTAACTTATTCTTTATGCAAAAAAAAACGAAGAAACTCATAGCTTTGACTGGAGATATTTTCAGATGTTAGAGATTTATTTAAGGATTCACTTTTTTGGAGAAACACTGCTAATTTATTAAAATTGTTTAACTGTAAGTACTTATATAGAATGATAAAAAAATGTTGTATCACAAATTTTCTTCCTAAATTAATGACTTCATTTCTTTCCCTCAGAAGGGTTTGATTTGGCTTAGTTATTTATTGGGAGAAATTTAGGCTTGCGGGTGTCAAGGATCTCAATAATTTTTGAGTTAATAATTGGTAACTAATTGCCACTAAATAAATTTATCAAAGACACGAGCGATAGTTAGTTACACTTAGCTTTCACAGTCATGTCTAAATTAACTAAAAGCAACTAAACTCGAAATTAAGATATTTTAAGACTTCACTCCTTTAAAAAGACATTGTTAATCTTTAAATTGGTTAAACACTTTTAGAGATAAATTAACACAAGCAATAATTACCTATGCTTAGCTTTCAAAGTAATGCCAATATAAATTAATCAAAAACTATTAATTCGTTCAATTTTTGTTGAAATTTGTTAGAAATTACACGCTCTTTGTACAAAAAAGAAACAAACCATAGCCTTGATTTAAGGTATTTTGAGGTTTGGGAGATTCATATTTTAAAGGAAACCACTGTCAATCCCTTGAAATTGCATTGCATTTTAATATTATTTCACTGCAAGCATATTGAGTAATAAGAAGTTCACAAAGATGCAATTTTTATTTGAAGTATTACCAAATTACTCACTTCATTTACTTCCATCAGAAGTTTTGATTTGGTTTACTTATATATTCAGAGAAATTTAGGCTTGCGGATGCCAAGGATCTCAATAATTTTGACATTATTTGCCAATTAACTGCCACTAAATTATTTTAACAAAGACATAAGCAATAATTATCCATGTAGTTCTTAGTTCCCAAGGGAGGTAAACTTAACTTTCCTACTACCATGACAACCAATAAATGGGCGGTAAATTTAAATACGACTAAATATCACATGGTAAACACAACTTACCAAATGAGCAGCAAAACGATTATTTATCCAGTATTTTTCGTTTTTGTTAAGAAAGAAATTTTATTATTTAGCAAAAAATGTACCTAATTGTTCCTTTGATATGAGTAAACTGAAGTGTCAATTTCAATATGGCTAAATAGAAAATGATTCTACAAAAACGTAGTATTATTAGTAGATATTACTGAAATTTCATAATCTCAGTTATTTGAAAGTTTACTAAAATGCTTACAGAAATGATTATCTTCAGTTTAATTTCATTCAATCCTCATATTTACAAGCCATTCATTACCTTTCGAGACCATAGCACGTCATACTAAAGCAGTGGTGTAGGAAATCATTGGGTAAAAGGAGCAATTGCTCCTCCAAAATTTGAAGTTTCTATCACCGAGAAAATTTAGGCCACCCCATAATTTATGCCTCTGAGGAACGTATTACTATTATTTTTCAATTACTTTGTTAATAAAAATACTTTTGGAGTCTCAAAACCGATATAACAATCCTGCCATGTTTTTTCTAGTTTCGCTTTACTTATCGATTAGACCGAAAGGATGATATTTCTTCATTCAAGAAAAACTATTTTATTGCATAATTTCGGATACGATTTAACCAATTTATTTCTAAAAATGTGCTACAGGGTGGTTTCTAAAGTTGAATCACTTGGAGTAAAAGGCGTTAATTGTGAAAAAATCAGATACTTTATACACAAACAAAATTAACTAAAATAAATTTCAAATAAATAATGCTAAGACTATTTTAGTTGTTACATAACAAAAGAGTTTCCAAGTTAGCTACGAAAAAAATTAATATTTTGGGAATGTTTTATAATTAATATTTTACCCCACTCATTAAATATGTTTAAGAAGTAACTCGAGCCTTATGCAGTTGTTTAAGTTGACAAATAGGAAATTCATTAATGAAGAAAAATTACATAAAAAAATTAATTTCATTAACGATAATACAATACAACCACTTTATTTCCAAAAATGTTATACAGGGGTTTTAAAAGTTGAATATCTTGGGGTGAAATACGTTAATTGTTAAAAAATCAAAAACTTTAGACAAGAAAGAGCTGTTAACTAAAATAAATCTCAGATAACTAATGCTAAGATTATTTTAATTGTTATACAACAAAAGGGTTTCTAAGTTAGCCAAGAAAATAATTATTAAGGAATGAAGAACTGAATGCAGGGTTTTGAAGTTAAATTCGTTAATATTTGAGAATATTTTATATTTAACATTTTATCCCATTCATCAAAATTTTTTAAGAAATAACAGACGTCCAACGCAGTTGTTTAAGTAGTAAATTATGAATTTAATTAATAAAAAGTCACATAAAAATAGCTATTTATGCAATTTTACTTAACATTTTTGCCTAAATTTGTTAAATTGGGTTAGTTGTTATTAAAACATACGAATTCGAAGACTTCCACGGTCAGAGTCAGTATTAACAAAATGTTTCCGTGTCACTGTTGAGACAGTTTCGCCCACTTTTTTAAAGGGCTTCTTCAGGAGGAAAGGGAGCACTAAAAGAGCGCGGTAACTCAGTGTGTCAACCACACCAGATGCGAAACTCTTTTAGCAAGGGACAGCAGGGTAATGGTAACTCAACTTGTCAACCAAGCCAGAGGCTTCTGAAGAGAAACAGAAAAGGCAGCGACTTTATACCGACTGTAACCGTGACGACGATTGGTGGAGGGAACGGAGCCAGTAATGATAGCGGACTTCCATATATCAGATAGATGATAGCCAGTGTCACGATTCAAATTATTAGGGGTCTTGATGATTTCAATGGCCTCACGGATTTTCCTGTTGAAAAAATAAGGGGCACTGGCAATGATCGAAGATTTTTCAAACAATATTTTATGTCGTGATGATGTTCAGCAACAGCTGAGTGTGAGAGAAGGCCTGATTTCTGTTTCTCTTCAGAAGAGTTTCGCCTCTGGCGTGGTTGACACGATGAGTTACCGTACTCTTTTAGTGCCCCCCTTTTTCTCCTGATGAAGCTCCGTAAGAAAGTGGACAAAACGTTGAGTTTCTTCTGTCACAACAATGACACGGTCCCAATTCGGAAGACGTTTTGTTAATATTAAAACATTGTTATTTAAATTTATTTTACGACCTTTGAGTGAATGAAACATTTCCTAAATGAAAAATTCCAAAAGAAGACAATCGGAAAATCAAAATATAAAAATATTTAACTAACAATACGTTTTAATAATAAACATATTAAGGTCAAGACAAAATTCGATATTTTATATTTGTTATTTTTTCTTATTTATGTACAAAGTTTTAGGATATTACTGATGTCCGACACAACTTTTTGAATTAAAAACTAGAATCTTCTTCATATGTATAAAGAAAATCATTATATTATAAAATTAAGCAGGATCCAATGATCTATTAGGCAGCATAGGTAAACGACAAATGACCATACCACCAAGTTTTAAGCTCGCTTTAAACGTCGAAAAATATTTTGTTTATTTCATTAAAACTTGTTTTTTTTAGTTCTGAGTTACACTCTTTCTTTTATTCAAGAATAATTTCTACGTTTGAAGAAATTCGTTATATTTTAAGGTGTTTTTTAATTAATTTTCGTTAAACACTATACTTCCTAGACAATCAATAAAAGTTCTTATTTTTATATTTCTAAATTAACAATAATACAAGAACGACCTTAGAATGCAAACAGTCTTAAGCCCGTTTTTACAATAAGCCCTGCTCCCAACAAGGCCACTTTCAAATTTTAAAACAATTAAAAACTCATTACGTTTGCATCCAAATTAAATTTTGTAACTTTTATATACCGCATGTTTACCTACTCTCAAACTATAAGAAAAGGTGGTAATAATTAATATTTCAAAGAGATTGTAGCTGCTTCACAGCATGAACGAACATTCTTTTGACTTTGTGTGACGATGCATTTCCGAAGGCATTCAAATTTTGAGCTGGCAAATACTTGAAATAATCTTAAAACATCTAGCTTGGTAGTTTTGAATTTTGGAGCAACATCAACAGATCTTTTACTTTTAAATTAACTACAGGGTGTCCTGGAAGTATTAAACAAAACTTACGGCATAAAGTGCTTCGAGTTCGAGTATTGGAATCCGGAAAAATACTCCTTTTTTTGTGTCCATGTTAAGGCTACAAATTATTGCAATGTCACACATTTTCGATTGCCAGAAATTTCTTTACTGTAATATTCAGGAATATGTCACTCCCTTTTTCTTAAAATCTAAAAAGTTTTAATAATCCTCTTTCGACTCGGAAAAACTGTTGTTTTTTAATGAAAATGAAATGTATTTTATATCAACTCAAGTCTAAAAAAACTCAAGAAATCATCAAAATTAAAAACTCAAAAACTCGTAGGGAACTGCTCTTTTGGAAAACTTCAATACGAATTCATAATTTCGCTTTAAGGCGTAAGTTTAAATAGATCTTCCGTTTTATTTTTTGCCCACAAATTTCGAGAACACCCTGTATAATCATTGGTATTCGTTTAAGCAATTTGGAGGTCAGACTGTTTTAAATACCTTTTAAAAGTTCACGTTTCTTATAATCACATTCAAAATTAATTTAGAAATTAATGAAATTCAACTAAAAGGTGCCCAAAAGATACATAAACTTTTTTAACGCCGCATTATCATGAGATGGTTCCGCTACTTATACAGCACCATTTATAGAGTTTACGTTTTCAAAAACCAAATTAAGGATTTGTAGACACTTTTCTAAGCATCTTTAACGGTTCTCTCATAACTAAAGCAAGTGGAGCCAACTAAAACACATGCTTTAATTAGCAACTAACATTAAATTTTCTTTTTTGTTTAATGTTGTTCGTTGTGAGGTCTGTAATTTATTCAGATTTACAACCTAAATTTCACTTTCACTCGCAACATAAAACAACATCGCACCTGTAAATATTTCTTTAATAAGTTAGTACATGTAAACTTTGAAGATTGATACATATTTTCACAGTAAACTATGTAAAGGGTGGTTCTAAAATAGGTCAACATTAGGTACTGGATTGGGCTTAATATAGGGATCAAAGAGTTGTTTCTTAGTTTGTGGCTGTGTATTAATGAAAGGTATATAAACGGTGGTCCTGTAATAGGGGTTAGCTTGAGCTCGTCATAAGGACGAAAAAAGTTCTTGTAAACGTTGGTCCAAAAACGCATCCCTCCGGGTTCAGTTAAATATCAATTTCGACGAATACTTGCTAGGATTTGTGCTAAGAAATATGCCAGAAATCTGTGAACTCTTTGACCTTTGTATAAAAATATATAAATAAACTATAAATAAATAAAAATAGTGGTAGGGCGAATGGAAGCGTGTTGGTGGACATCTTCAATAACTTCTGTATATAGAAAGGTTTTTGCTTTCGTGGCCACTTTCTGAACTAAACTCCTGAGGAATGCGTTTTTGGGGTCAACTTACTGGAAGTTTTTTTCGTCCTCATCCAATCCCTATTTCAAGACCAACCTATGTATAACTTAATTAATTAATACACAACCATATAACTAAGAAACGTATGAGTTTAAAACAACAGAATGTTTGTTGTAAAAAATATTTTAAGCAGCAATATAATTATCCTCGGTGCATTTTATGCGATAAATACGTAGTAATACAAAATCCTTTCAGTAAGGAAATTCTATATTCATGAAAATCCAAATTATGCCAAAGACTCTTTCAAATACTTTATTTATAGACGAAAATTCAAATTAAATTCGAACAAATTTCAATCTAATCAATTTCATTAAGTAAAATATGAGGGAAAATTTCCATTTTTATTTTGTACACAAATCCTTTTTGTTTGGATGTTTTTGTCTAAAAATAACCATCGGCGTGGCTGAAACCGGGTGTGTAAACTGAAACCGTAATCGGATATCTCGAAAGGTCAGAAAGCTTTGCTAATCTTGATCAAAGCTGAAATCTAATGAAGCAACGGGCGTAGAAACAGAAATGGTGACTTTTACGCCTAAACGCCCTTACAGATCCGACACCCGCACGTTTTTTTTTAATAAATCTGTGGTTTCTATAAATACAATTTTTTGATTAAATTTTTATCGGCCTCTTATTTACACATGGTAACAAGAAAAATATTGGAAAAAAATTGTTTTGGGTTCTTAGCAGAATTGATGAAGTTTATGTGCAGGAAACTTTAAGAGAATATTTTAATTAATTTTTTTTGTATTACAGATATTATGAAACCGGTTCCATTCGACCGCGAGCAATCGGAGGCTCGAAGCCACGAGTGGCTACCGCGGAAGTGGTGGCAAAAATATCCTCTTTCAAGCGGGAGTGTCCCTCCATATTTGCCTGGGAAATTCGAGACAGACTTCTTCAGGATGGCGTCTGTACAAACGATAACATTCCAAGTGTAAGTTGATATTTTTCTACTTTCTTATTATATTAATTAGGCCCTTTCAAATCGGTCAACTTAGAGATTCTATCTTTGCACAAAATCAAATCGATTTTAATTAATTTAATAATTAAATAATTTGGTGGCAAAGGTTTTCTTTGAGCTTGGTAGCCGTCTAGCAACTCTTAATTCATAAATGTTGGTTAAACATGTTTTTGTTGCAACTTCATCGTGAAGACCCAAGACCCAATTAAGAACAGTAAAAGATTCCCAAAGAGAGCCGGTGATTTTTCTCTGCAGTTAATTAGCAAAATTTCACCCAAGCAATTAAGTTACGGCTACCTACCAATTAACCAACAATTAGTCCCTTAATTATTAAAAAGAGAAGAACAACCCACGTAACTAATAAAAGTTCCTCTTCTTGTAATAGTTGACTGGACGTTTTCGTACATTTGCGTTAAGTAATCCAAGTTTAAAGAGTACGTGGGAGCAACTTTGCTGCTTTGTTAACTTTTAAAAGCTGAAAACACGAAAGCAGTAAGGAAAGTTCTTGCGCATTTTAAGGAAAAATCCATATCGTTTTTGTTTTCTGAAATAGAGACATGGCGAGGGGACGTTGCCATGGAAATTTGCATGCATCCAATAAACGGTGCTGAGAAGATTCCTCTTCCCTCTAAACGGTACTCAGAGACGGACTTCCGAATTTATCCCCTAATAATTTACGATGATTTCTTTTGATACGAAAGTTTCCACGGAAAGATTCGATTACGCGTATGAAGGAAACTTTGTAAAAGTAAATTTTGATTCTACCCTGTAGAAACGCCCGTTTGTTAGTTACCTACTTTCGTACGTAAAAAGGCACTTCAACATAATAAAATTAAAATTCTCAGTATGAAAAGGGCTGGCCCTGCTCATGTTTTTAATTTAAAATTCTAGAAGGCTTTCTAATTATCTCAAAAATAAAACTAACTTAAACAATGTAATAACAAAATTAAAAAGTAATCGGTGTGCAAGATTCTTAATTGAAGTATTTTTTCCATAAAATAATTCCAGTTCGGTTCTGTTAGTTCTTTTAGTCCCCGTTTAAAGAGCTGCTCCTTTATTACGAGAAGGATGGGGTCGACTAATATGCGGATGGCTGCAGGGTGAAGTTCTATAAGAGGCTCGTCACGCAGGTTAAACCGATGATTACAAACTGATTAAAAGGGAGCCGAGCTGATGTTGTTATCGCGAGCTTATGCTGCCATTAAACACTCTTCAAATAAATGATTGATACCAAATTACTTCGACGTACCAACTAACCTAACAGCTTTGCCAATCTTAAACTTTCCACCTTGTAGCAAATGTTATTACTTCGTTAACAAAACTGAAAGTTTGGAATTTTAATCAATGTTGGGTGTTATTTGGGAAATTACCATTTAAAGATTGTGTCTTGTTATTAGTTAATGATTTATATTATCCAGCACAAGTTAAAAATGTAATAAGGACAAAGTGCCAGTATCTTGAAACTTCCTAAAATATTGCTGTAGGTAACTTTAAGATTCTTGCCTGAAATATCCTTAAAAAGGTGCAGAAAGGGAAATTTCTTAAAAAAAATAATCATAACATTTGCCTCGCGGTTTTATCTCCAAAGTTAATATTTCATGTAATTAACCATTGTTGTTTGTAACGGTCTATAATCGGAGAAGCATGGAAAGACCGAAGTCTTCAAGTGTTATTTCTTGCCATGTCCAATATTTTGTTTTTTCGCGGCAGATCTTCAAGTTCTTAAAAGCGAAAGTTATTTTTATATTAAATTTAAATTTTCCTCCAAACTTAATGATGAAGTTTAATCGGAGTTTCTGTAACACCAAGCCTTCCCTTACTATTCTGGAATTATTATCCCAAAAATTCACCCAAAAAATTTTAAAATGCAAGTCGAAATAAATATTTTCAATTTAACATATTGAAATGTGAAATTTTGTTGGGCAAAATACGAATAAGACTGATGGAAACATATCTTGGATTTGTTGCAGTAATCAACGTCTTCTGATTTGCGGCCCCCTCCACCCCCCTCCTTCATTTACGAAAAACTGACCACTTTGGTTAGATCTACGAACACCTTATTTATTATATCTAACTCTAACTGGTGGAAAGACACGCAGCTGTTTGTTTGTTATAAAAACCCAAAGATCATTTTGTCAAAAAAGGCACTTTTAGCAGGAATTAGGCGCATTTAACTTTAGCTAGCAATTTGCCTTTTTAGTAGTATCTCATATAATTTATGAACTCCTACAATTTTTTACATACGATTATTTAGGGTCCTCCAAGTTATTCTTGGATTGTTTCAAGGACATAGTTTTTAGTCAGATTTGAGCTAAACAACAGATTTTATAGGATAACTTATTAAATTAGCAAATGAGAATTAAAGAAAAACACACAGGAAACCCTGAAACTTACTAAAATAATCATTAATTTACCGAAATATAAAACATTTTCTGCCTAATTTTTTACATGATTCAAAAAATAAATTTCAGTTTTTTAACACAAAATCTACCTGGTTTTGAAAACTGAACCGTCATTTTGTAATTTGCAATTTAATTGTTGTGAATATTTAATAGAGGTACATGTTTATATTCTCAGTAATTAATTTGTTGTGCTAGAAATAACATTTCAAAGTTGGAAGTAGCGTCTTCTGTATTTAGCTTAAATTTCAATAATAAGTTTTTCAGAAGGAAAATGTTAGGATTTCAGTAAACAGATAATATTAGTTTTTCAGAACTTAGTTTTTTCTGCCATCATAAACATTATTGTTTTACTTGTTATGAAGGCCTTTTATGTTTCTTACATATTTTTATCTTAGACTAATAAGAATATCTGTTATCTAAAATAGAGTCAAAACTTTTAGAATAAATTAAAATATTCTCTTCAATGTTAAGAGTGGTGAATTTTTTGACATTTTTAAGGACATTTTTGATGAGATTAAATCAAAAATCAAACGGATAAAATTATTTAATATACCGTATGTCCCCGGATTGACTTTACAAGAGGAAAAACTTTTTTATTTTTTATTTTATGAAAAAATGGCAAAGGAACAACAATTTTTGCTCGACTTGAAATACCCAATTCTGTAATTAAAAGTGATCAATTTAGAATAAATCTGTTCACATTCGCTTTTTCCATTATGTTATTATTTTAATATTTCCCTCTTGTAAAGTCAATCCGAGGACATATGGTACGCCTCAAATTATTATTAACAAAGTGGAATTTCAATCAATCAAAGAAAATTTAGTTTCGAAGCTATTATTTTTGAATTTGAAGATTATTTCCTCCTCATCGCAAGAATTAACGTTTTTAATACCAACAACATTAAGTTTCTTACAAATCGGTTTATTTTTATTGGACTGGTGTAATAAAAACTCATAAGTTATATTAAAAAAACTGGACAAAGAAAATTTAATTTTAAAGTTATTTTTTAATTTGAAGATTATTTCTTCTTTATCGCAAGAATTTATCGTTTCTGATACCAGCAACATTCAATTTTGATACAAATCGATTTATTTTAGATTGAACTGGTTTAATAAAAATTAATCAGTTATCATTAAAAAAAACTGAAATTGTTGCCATCCAAAGGAAATTTAGTTTTAAAGTTAGTTAAAGTTACTTGCCGCGGCAGTACGGCAGAGCTCACATAGTACTGCAATACAGAAAATTAAGCAAAGACCTGCTTAGTCAAAACTTAAATGGGTGACCACTCTGCAGGCCCGGTGTGTTCGCCCCCCTCGACGCTGTAAAGGTATAAGAGGGTAAAAGGAAAAGAAAGAAAGAAAAAAAGTTACTTTTGAATTTGAAGATTATTTCCTCCTCATCGCAAGAAGTTAATGTTTTTCAGACCAGCAACATTCAATTTCTTGCATATCGAATTGGTTTAATAAAAACTCATAAGTTGTCATTAAAAAACTGGAATTGCTGCCAATCAATACAAATTTACTTTTAAAAGTGTCACCGTTAGAATTTAACTTGTTTAATTCTAACAATTAACAACCTTTAATTTTATATAAATCGGTTTATTTTTGATTGAACTGGATTAATAAAAACTTAAAAATAGTCATTAAGGAATTGCTGTCAATCAAAGCTGTTATTTTTGAATTTGAAGGTTCGTTCCTTCTCATCGTAAGAATTTAACGTTTTTAATTCTAACCATATTCAATTTCGTACAAATCAGTATAGTTTTGATTTAGATAATTTACAGAAAATTATTTAATTATTTATTATTAGGCTGAGCTTCTTTGTTCTTTTTCAAGAATATCCGGAAAATAACAAATTTAATTACAGATTATTGCTGTATTATTGATATTTAATCCGTTACTTATATTGTCAAAATTAATTGAACTAATTTTAGGGTATTTTAAAAGAGTTAAAGTAAATCTACTCAACGATATACTTCAGGCTTTGAATAACAGGTAAAAAATTTTTAGAAAGGCCCTCTTATCTGTACCTATAAGTATTTAATGCTATAGAAGGCATTCAGTAAGAATAAGAAAAAACTTACTAATATATAACTAATTCATAATCACAGTAAGAAAGGAACTAAAAATGCTTAACAAGGAAAAATACTTTTTTTAAATATTTTATGATTATTTCTAACTTCTTACTGTATAAGTTACGCAATTGTGTTCTCTGTGTATGACACATAAATATGTAAATGTTATTAAAAAGTAGTAACTTGCATGGCATTTTTTTTTAAGAAAATACCAATAAAGCCTGTTTTCTGAAAGGTTGCAACTCGTTTAAGGCAGAGGCGATAATGAAGGAACGTTCGAATAAAATTTGGCATTGAATTTAACACGAATATAATTTTAATATTTACTTTCAACATGATATATTACGGTTTCATAATTTAAAATGTTAGAACACAAATAAACCAAATTTATATTTAAAAGCTTATTTTTAAAATCATAAAGGTATCATAGATTTTTTTAAGTTCTCCGTTATATCTTTGTAAATTGCAACACTCCTTAATCTGTTTACAAAAGAAATAACGAAAACATCTTCGTTCGGGCTAATACCATTTTGAAGTATTCGCAAAAAAACGATTTTTAGTTCCCAATTTTTAATTATTTTTTGTTTAAAAATCGAATAAAAATGTTCATACGCCTTCGACGAAGTAGGATAAAATTATATTGTATTTATATAATTTTCATACAATTAAATTAAAGAGTTTTTCCTGGAAGAATGCAACAACACAGAAAAATTACAAGCCATTTCAGTTTTCATAATTTACAAATATGCTCAAAGAACTTTAAATTCTTTACATTCATTCTAAATCGACAATAAAAACCAAGGCCCAAAATTCAATATTCACACTAAACTTTAAAAACTTACGCAGTAAACTTGAATACTAAAAAAAACATTTAAAAGAGTGCAAAATCAATGATTGAAACGCAGTAAAACTACAATAATTGTTCTTAGAGAATTAACAATAATTTATACAAGCGTTTAAGTGCTTTTTGTAAATTCAAAAACTAAAATCGCCTGAATAATTCAAAATAGAAATGTTTCAAGCCAAGTTTCATAGTTAACAAAATCGTTGATATTAAGGAATTAAATGTTACTATTTAATATTCCAGCAAAATATAAATTTTAAATTAATATCATTACATCATTCCCAAAATTAAAAAATCTGCAATACGAAATCAAAAGGAATTTAACTTGTCGAAACCAATAATAATTAAAAAAATAAATGCCACTCTTTTGTTATCTAAAAACTTATAAACAAATATTTAAATTTTAGAAAATTTGTCAATAGCTTTTAAAATTAGTTACATAACAAAATCATTGTCAAAATCGAAATGATGTACCTATAGCTTTAACAAAAATATGGGGACAAACCGCAATGGTGAGCCAACAAGAGCAGAATTTCTTTTCCAAGCTGATAATCCGCAGAGGTCACAACGTTTTATCAAAAATTGTACCTTTTTAGAATGCAATTTGGTATTTTAAGCTTAAATGGATTTAAGTTTTGATATATTTACTGTTTGGAATTTAGCTAAAATTGCAAGGGCTTTACATTTAACATTTAAGCACTGTTGTATCTCTATCTAGGTGCATTTGGCCCTAAAAAAATAGTTGGGAAATTAATAAAATGCATCACCTAACATTTTGTATATAAAACAGTTCTAATTTTCAACACCTATTGAAATAAGGTAGTTATATAAAGGCACAGTGTTTTGAATTTTAATTTACTGCTTTAAGGTTTTCATAACACGTTTTTGCATAAAAAGATTCCAAAGCAAACAATTCTTTCAGACTGGAATTTGGTATTAAATTTATATCTTGAAAATTACTGCTTGGTATTTTAAAACATTACGTTTGATTGAGAATAGAAGGGCTTTCTATTTAAACACTTTAATAAGCTTAGGTGTAACTCGTTCTAAAAAAAATATATAACCTAACATTTATGTATAAAACAGTTCTAATTTTCAACACCTATTGAAATAAGGTATTTAAAGGCATATGGCCATATTCATAAACAGTGTTTAAAGTTAGTAGGGGTTTAGTAGCTACTAAACCAATATAATTAATATATGTTGCTATAGCAATTAGTAACATCTAACTTTAAACACTGTTTATGAATATGGCTCATAATGTTTTACTTTAACTTGTTGCCTTTAAGGTTTTCATAACATGTTTGTTTATGGATTTTTTTTACATAAAAAGACTTAAAAGCAAAAAATTGTCTTATATTGAAATTTGGTGTCAAATTTAAAAGGGCTTAAGTTTTGATATCTGAAAATTATACTTTTCGTTAAAAAAATACAAGAGCTTTTCATTGAAGAATTGTTTGTACCTATCTCTAGGTGCAACTCCCTCTAAAACAAAAATAGTTGTTAGTTTAACTACAAAACCTACCATTTTTGTATAAAGCAGTTCTAATTCTGAACACTTATTGAAATAAGACTGTCACTTAAAGGCACAGTGCTTTGCTTTAACTTGCTGCCTTTAAGGTTTTCATAATACGTTTATTTACAGTTGTTTTTGCATACAAAAGATTTTAAAACAAAAAATGTTTTATATTAAAATTTGGTATTAAATTTTGATATACTGAAAATTATACTTTGGGGTGGAATTTAAAAGCTTTTCGTTAAAAATGCAAAGGCTTTCCGTTTAAGTACTGTTGTGTCTCTTGGTACAACTCGCTCGAAAAAACAGTATTTTGGAAATTTAACAAAGCACATAACCTAATCCTTCCTGTATAAAACAGTTCTAATTTTCGACAGTTATTGAGATAAGATTGCTATTTAAAGGCTCAATATTTTACTGTAACTTGCTGCCTTTAAGGTCTTCACAACACGTTTCTTTAGGGCTGGTTTTTGCATAAAAAGATTCCAAAGCAAACAATTGTTTCAAACTGAAATTTGGTATTAAATTTAAAAGAACTTAAGTTTTAATATCTTGAAAATTAAAATTACTGTTTGGAATTTTAAAATATTACGTTTCGTTAAAAATAGAAGGACTTTCAATTTAAACACTTCAATAAGCTTAGGTGTAGCTCGTTATAAAAAAAAAAATTTGGAAAATTTAACAAAGTATATAACCTAACATTTCTGTATAAAATAGTTCCAATATTCAACAGTTATTTAAAGGCAGAATGTTTTACTGTAACTTGCTGCCTTTAAAGTTTGTATCTCTAGGCGCAGCTCCCTCCAATAAACTACAAAACCTAACATTTCTGTATAAAGCAGTTCTAATTTTGAGGGTTTTTTGGAATAAGACTGTTATTAAAATGCACAGTGCTTTGCTTTAACTTGCTACCTTTAAGATTTTTATAACGCGTTTGTTTAGGGCTGTTTTTTGCATAAAAGGATTCCAAAGCAAAGCATTGTTGAATATTGAAATTTGGTATTAAAATTATAAAGATAGCTTAAGAATTTACTACATTTTCTGTTTGGAGTTTAAATTCATTACATTTCATTTAAAAAATACAAAGGCTTTCCATTTCATTACTGTTGTAATTCGAGGTGCAGCTCACTCTAAAAGCAATATCTAGTCAGAGAATTTAATAAAGAAATAAAAACCTAAAATTCCTGAATAAAGAAGTTCTAATCTTGGATTCCTATTAAAATTTAGAGGTATAGTGTTTTGATTTGACATTTCTGTTCGGAGTTGAAAAACATTACATTTCGTTAAAAATGCAAGGACTTTCAATTAAGCACTACAAATTTAATGAAATATATAACCTAAAATTATTATTTCGTTAAAATGCAAAGGCATTTCAGTTAAGTGCTGCTGTGTCTTTCGGTGCGACTCAGCCTAAAAAAATAGTTAGAAATTTAATGAAGCAGATAGCTTAACATTTCTGAATAACAACTTTTCGACAGCCATTGCAATAAGATTTAAAAGAATATCTTAAAAATTATACTTCTCGTTTGGAGTTTAAAAACATTACATTTTGTTAAAAACATACGAGGACTTTCCCTTTAAGCACTTTAAATTTTAAAAGAAAAGAAAATTTAATAAAATTCCTGTATAAAGCAGTTCTAATTGCTGTCGAAATAAAGTTGTTATTTAAAGGCACAGTATTTTGCTTTAAACTTGCAACCTTTAAAGTTTGTATAGCAGATTTGTTTAGGGTTGCTTTTTGCATGTAGAAGTAAATTCCCGTACAATGAGGGAAAATTAATATAATAAATTTATTTCTAACATTGATCTTGATTGTCAGTTTATCGTAGTGATTACGAACAGAGAGGAGAAGCGTAGAAAAACGTTTGGAACACGGCGTGTTTACTCAAAAAATGATAATTAAAAGCGACAATAAAATCGATTCCTTCGTCAATATTTGCTTTAGGTCAAGAGTCTGCGTCGGGTACCAACCAAGTCGGGGCTTTTCTTCGCAAACACGGGGTAAATCTATGCACCCTTCACACTCGTGTTTACGGTTTGCTGCCTGCGACCCTCACATTACACAGCATAATTCCTGCTATACCAAACTTTATCAAACTATTTCTTGTGCGTACGAGGAGAGTACGTGGCCATAGCGAAATTTCAATATCGCCGAATGTTAAAAGGGATCCGGGGCTTTTGAAGCCGTTAACGTTTAACAACATCCACTTCGCGTATAGTCTAGTCTAGTCTTAAGTAAACATCTTTAGGTGCCTTAATTGCATCAAAAAGTTTTCGCGTCGCTGCAGTGTTACGACTTAATATGTAATGCTAATTCCCGACACAAACCAAATAGAGAAATTCTGTTATTCGAGGTGTCGCAGTCGCGGTTTCCCAGCGAATAATGGGGCAAAACGAAGCGACGTGACGCTAGTTCATGCATTAAACATTATTTGGCATCCGTGAAGAACGACTTGCTCTTATTTACTGCACACACACAGATACACACATGCATGCAACTTGCAAACAACAAAAGTGTAAGCAATCGCATTAAGACAAAGTTTGATAGATCGAAGGCCATCTTCTATATTACGTATTTATTTGCGTTTCTATCAAAATCCTGTTACGATTTCAAACAGGTCCCTTCTGGGTACGAGACGCATGTTTCGGCATCCCCTGTCTGCACTATGGGGGCGTATTGCATTGATTGGAGGAGATCCAACCAGTGAAGCGAAAGGAATCAGGTTTAAAATGTTGGGCTATCTCTCCGCATTCTCGGCTATCTGAATTTTGTTCCAACTTTATGTTATATGAACTCGCCGTAATTTTGTTTTATCGTTTACATCAAATTTGGTCGGTCAAGTTAGGCTTTTAATTAACACCAAAATATCATTAAGTTCGTTTTCAATTATTACCTCAATAGTGTAAATAAATAATGTGTATCGGAATTTGTATTTTGAATAAAATTCATAATTTTTTAGAAAATAATTAATTTATGTTAACATAAATGTCCCCTTCGGCTGGGTCTACAGATTTTTGAAATTTGAATCCCATTTTGGCATTGTCATTTTTCGAAATGCTGACATTCTCTACTTTATTTTTTAGAGGTTTTCTTGAAAGCAAAATCTACGCCAACAATCCACAGAGTATTAACGAACTCAAACTCAATGTTCGTCAAATAATCAATGAAATTGGGGCACAACTGTGCCTAAACATTACTCAAAATTTCATAAAAAAATAGTCATCTGCAGAAACAGTCAAGGGGAACATTTGGCAAACATTATACACATTGAAAGTAAACTCTACGCCAACAATCCACACAGTATTACCGGAATCAAACCCAATATTCGTCAAATAATCAATGAAATTGGGGCACAACTGTGCCTAAACATTATTCAAAATTTCGTAAAAAAATAGTCATGTGCAGAAACAGTCAAGGGGAACATTTGACAAACATTATACATTTAGAACATACCTAACTCCCATATCACTTTATATTTCTTAAGACCAATAAACTAGTTATTTTGCAAAATAAAGAAACAAATTTAGAAGTACTTTTTGGGGCACTCGTTATATGAGGAGCAGACTTGCTATATGCATTTTTTTTAATTTTCAGAAACAGCAAGGACTGCTGTGACGCTATGCTTAAATTTATGAAAAAGCAGGCCGGTGTAAAATTTCTGTAAATACCCTGCTCGCATAATGAAATATCTGCTTAGTAATTTTCCAAAAAAAGCAAAAATATGTTAGACAAACAGTTTGTTTTCTTGTCAGTTAAGGGCAAACTGCACATTATTGGTTTACAAATAGTAAACTTCAACCACTTTCTGAGATGAGGAGGTTAAAAATAGCTTGATGTTCGAAATAGTTATATGCAATAAGGACTTTTGAGCTCAAGAAGCCCATTGAACGGAACATAAAAAAGGTCGATAATCAGTATAAAACTGTACAGCAGGGGCCCTTCTACAATTTTTCTTGAGGCTCAACCCAACGTTGTTCGCTAAAAGAACTTTTTGGAACTAAAATAAAAATCAATTTTCGTCAAAAAAATGCCAAGAATTCATTCAGTCAACTTCACAAGTTTTACAAATTGAAAATTCGATTAAAGAAAATCTTGAAACTGTCGATACGTCTTTTGAAATAATAGTAAATGAATATGAGTTCATTCAAATGGCAAATTTAATTAAAAAACTCTTCAAAAAGATACGTCGAACCGTCGCTTTCTTTTTAAATAATAACAAATAAATATGGGTTTATGAAAAGTGGCATTCCTATTATTTGTTGCTTTGCCAGTGACGGTGGCAAATGTGGGGAAGCCATTAAATAAGCTCACCATTGAACACAAATTGGCATCATCAATAGAGTTAGCTGGAAGCATTAATAATAATTTTTCAGAAAACGAAATTTTAATTAAGTAAACCAATTTTTATTTTAAATTAATTTACCAGTTTACCAAATAGAAAGCAGGTCGTCAAAAAATTACCCCCAAATTTTCATAGCCAACTTGATGGGTGTTTTCGACCACCTTATAAGTAGGTACAACTTAAATTCCTGATTTTTTTCTTAATTTAATGTTTTTATTTAATTAGAAGAATGAATTTTTATTTGGTTATTTGTGAAAAAAATATGTGATTTAAACTATTTATTTTTAAATACTTGCACTGTAAGTACATAAATATAGATTTTTATAATTCGGTATTAGATAGTTGGTTTCTAAAAACGCATGTGAAAAAATTAGGTAAGAAAATTTCCAGCCAAAATTGTACACAAAGGAAAAATGTGTAGGGGGTAAAGGGGCCAAGAGCCCTAGATACGCCACTGCGTGGCATTAAAAATACGTTCGTGATAAAGCACAAAAAAGCTTTAAATATTGCAATTTTGTCATATCAGTATTATCCTACGAATATTAGCTTTCTGAATTGTTAACTAATTAATTAAGGATGAGTGCTACCAAAAAATATTTTCACAAAAATGTAAAAAATAACTAAAATTAGCAGTAGCTTTGATCTTCCAAAATTAAGTTGTGGGATGTTGAGGGTTTAAATTGTAAACAAAACCAATTCTGAAACAATAAAAAAGATATTTAAAATATCTAAAACTTTCCTGTGCACTTATCCTGATTTATAAATAAATATTCCAGATTTGTGAAAGTATTTGCTTTATTTTAGTTATTAACTAAAAAGTGTCTTGAAAACTATACCAGATAGAGAAAAAATGCAGAATATTTCGAACGCTACTTTTAATGTAAAAATATTTTACAACCTATTATAAACATTTGCAAAATCTGTGTTAGCATATTTAACATTTTTTGGAACTCATTTTTTCCGCTTTGGGTTTTTACCCTGTGCACATATGGGACAAGTCAGACTTTGTAGGGTAAATTCGTAAATAATATCATTGTAGCCCTTGTTAGTTTTATTCTTAGTTTAAAAGTATAATAATAATAGTTAATGAAACTTAGTAAAATTTAAATAGTGTTCTTGTTAAGAGACAGGATAATCCAGCGTAAAGTTAGAATCAAATTCAATCTGGGTGATTCCTGCTTGCACGGCAGACATTTAATCCACTTTTGATTATTAAATAAAATTCATAGCTAGCTCTGACATCGCTTTAAGAAAATTTTCTGTTGCACAACTACCTAGGTAGTTTATTTTTTTAATTTTAATTGACAAACTGGGCATGGAAAAATATCAAATTTGAAATTTTATCCAAAATATTTATTAGTCTACCTTTATTGAAAGCATAACGTAAATCCTCAACTTCAAATTATATTTTCTTGATACAGGATTGTTAAGGTTAATATTGAAGCAAAGGGAAATTTTTATGATTGCCATTTTATAAATCGCTCCTACTTTTCTGTAGATACCACAAAATCAGATGGTATTTAAACAACTACTTGGTATACCAATGGCCAGAATGTTGTTTTTCAAAAATCAAAATTTTAATATTTTTCGTTACTACAAACATTTAAGAGTCTATATTTTTGAAATCAATAATAAATTAGTATTTTTTAGCAATCTTTGAGGTTTGTTAGAGTTTACAATCATTCCATCATTTTTGCTTTTTGATATAAAACCTCAGTTTGCACTAACCAAACCTTAAATTTAGCTTTATTCGGAACTAGTATATTCGGTTCACTTTCAGTATACTAAGGGGCTGTCCCATAAATAGACGGACCGTTTTAAAGTTGCATTTATTTTTAGTCATATGTAAAAAAAAAACAAATTTCGTATTTAGACAGTTAATTAGAATCAGAATAGTGTATTTTATATAAAATTTGCGGAATCGATGCCATAATAGGCAATTGAGCGCAAGTTCTTCCATCCCCTCTTCATAACTGCTTGTCCAGATTTCAAGGCAACATTCTTGCTTATATTGTGCCATACACGACGAAATAAAAAAAATTTGGCTTTTTCAATAACTTTTTCACTGTAATTGATTTCATCTCGATTCTTCGCATGAAAATATTTCTTTCCAGGAACATCTTTCGGATCAATTGGCACGTATGTTTCATCGTCTATTAAGTATTAAAATTTTATTGAGTGCTTTTCTGTAAATTTTTCGGCAGTCAGATTTTGCTCTTGTTTTTTGGTCTTTAACATATTTTGGGGCCCGTAATTTTGAGTATGCTTTAATGCCTAACTCTTTAGTTTTAATCCTGCTTACAGTACATTTAGCCAGATGAATCTTTTTGGCAGCAGTTCTTACAGAAATGGATGGACTCGTTTTAAAGACTCTGTTTACCAATTTAACATTCTTTCTGTTGCTACAGACCGCGGCCGGCCAGGAATTGATTTGTATTTATAATTATGTGTTTTGGTCATACATTTGTAATATTCCATAAATGGTAAATTTTGACCTGCCTTCATTTTTAAAGTGATGATAAGTAATACTTTTCTTATACTCTGTTATATATTGGTAAAAATGCACAACACGTTTAGCGAATTCTTGATTTTCTTGTCGTGACATTTTGAAATGCAGCGTAATTTTAATAAACATTTGACATTTATCGATGAAAAATAAACAGCGCTATTATTTCTTTTACAAGCCGCGTGGATATTAAAATGATATCTATCAATTACACATAGCTGAAAAGTGTCCATCTACTTATGGAACAGCCCCTTATACAGGTTGTTACTAAAACTGGGATTTTAATTTTAACGAATGCAGAAAAATAAAACTCTCAGTTTTATTATGAAGCACAATGTTCTATAACCTCATAATAAACTTTTTAATTTGAGGAACAATTCCGCAATTACACACATTGTTTATGTCACCACTCAGTACAGTAGAAATCTCCCCGTTGTTCAATGAAATATTCAAAAATCCTCAAATTGAATTTGGAGCGCTGCAATGGGCGGAAACTTTTAAAGCTTAAACGTAGCATTTTGAATAGTTTCTGCTAACTTTTTTGGCTTTATTGCTATTGCTTTTAGTAAATTATATTTTTGTTTGCTTTTATTATTCATTCTCTGAAAACAATGGACGAAGTTTAAAAGAACCATTTAAAAACACTGGAATCCACAAATACAAACATTATTGACGGCTATAAGTGAAGGAATGATGGAGAATATAAATACATAAATAAGAGAAAATGGTTGGATGAAGAATGTGAAATAAAATTAGAGAAAATGTAAAAAAGAAAATATAATGAGAATTTATCCAACGAAATAAAAGAAATCAGAAATAAAAGGATGTCAAGTGGAAACGGTATTTTATAAGAACAAAACTGGTGATGTAATAGGTGAGGAAAAACCATATTGAAATTGTGTAATTGACGATCTATTAAATGGAGAAGACGAACTAAACGAGGGAATAATAGATGAAGATACAAATGATGACATGGAGAATCTCAATGGAGTAGATGAAGAAGCGTCAACCCTAAAGGAAGTTGAGGATATAATTAAAAACTTAAGAAACAATAACAGTTCTGGAAGTGATGAAATGGATGCGAAAATGTTTAAATATGAAGGAAGAGAACTCGCGGGATACATGCAAAACTTCTTAGAAGAAACTAGAAAAAATATCGCAAGTTTGGAACGAGAGAGATAAAACAGA
This sequence comes from Melanotus villosus, assembly GCA_963082815.1. Classification (NCBI taxonomy): domain Eukaryota; kingdom Metazoa; phylum Arthropoda; class Insecta; order Coleoptera; family Elateridae; genus Melanotus; species Melanotus villosus. The sequence goes on along the minus strand of OY720421.1, from coordinate 8,984,620 downwards.
ACTACCTAATTACAGAGGCTTAGCTTTGCTTAATATTGCTTACAAAATACTTGCATCTCATTTAATGAAACGAGAAAGTTACGAATATAAAAAAGAGACCTTTACGTGGACTTCAAACAAGCTTACGGTAGAATTAAAAGAGTTGAGCTATGCAAAGCGCTAAAAGGGGTTAGGAGTAAGTGAAAATCTCATAAATATGATAAATATGGCGCTAAGAAAAACAGAAAACCGTGAGTAAGAGGGAAAACAATAGAAAAGTTTAAAGTAAAAGAAGGAGTAAGACAAGGCATCTGTTTTGTTCAACTGTGCTTTAGAAAAAGTAATAAGGGCAGATAAGATTAATAGAACGGACTTGATATACAGGGTGTTTATAAAAGAACTCCTCGGTTTCAAGTGTTATTTAAACAGCAATATATTCAAAGAATTACTTACATGAGCATATATTCTGAAACGGTAAATTCTGAAGTTTTTTTGTGTGTGTAATAAAGTTCGATATGTGCACCATTCGTTGCCCTGCACACGTCGAAACGGTAATCCAGCTCTTCCCAAGTATTGGCCATCATATCGGGTGTAATGGATGCTAGTGCCGCAATAATCCTCTCCCGTAGATGTTCGATGTCACGGATTTTCTCCGAATAACATGCCCCCACAAACAGAAATCTAGTGGGGTCATGTCTGGGCTCCTTGGTGGCCATGCGATCGGACCTGTTCTTCCGATCCTGAGCTTTCTGTTGCGGTGTAGCCATGACTGACAGTGAGACTGCCGGCCGGATACGTCCCCCCGCGCACGTGTCAAAGTTACACAGGGGTGCCAACCCCGACGAATATTAGCGATGAAAAACTTAATAATATACCGAACGCAAATATGAAAACCGCATGCTTTTAACTTATTCCGTTATTTCTTAGTGATTTTTTGAAACCAAGGAGTTCTTTTATAAAAAAAAAAACCTGCACAACAAACGTCCCAGTGTATTGCCTTTGCGGACGACATTGTACTACTAGCATAAAGTAAACAAGAACTTCAGGTAGTGTGCAGATTAGAGAAAGCAACAAAGAGAATGGGGATGTAATAAATGAACATAAAACAAAATTCATGGCTTGGACAGTTAAAGAGAATATGGGAGATATTAAAAATAAGAGGTAAAGACAGCAGAATATATCATTTAGAAGAAGTCGAGAATTTTTCATTACTTAGGCACAATATACACTATACACTTAATACAATGTGGTCACAAACTCTGCAGAAAGCAACGGGAAACCACTGCAGAGAACACATTTCCCTAGTATAAGGGGGATGGATATACCCAACGCCAAGTCGTTCAAAAATATGGCTTTGCCCACTTGCCAACGTCCTTAGAAAGGATAACGCACAGAAAGAAGAAGGCACAATATTGAGTAGAAAACCAGATACGAAGAAAGAGATATAACAAAGAATAGTGTCGGCGAACTGTTGCACTTAATAAGCTATTAAACAATAAGACAATATCAAGAACGTTAAAACTGAGAATTTATAAAATTGTCGTACGATCGGCACTTGGAAGCGAGGTGTGGACTTTAAGAACAACAGAGCTTAACATGGTAGGGATGTGGGAAAGGAAAGTTTTAAGAAAAAGATATTTAAAGGTAAATAAATAAACGATGTTTGGGCGAAGGATCTAATCTAGAGCTATAAGAATTGTTCAAGGAACCGGCTATAATACGAATTGCGAAATCTCAAAGACTTACATAGGTGGTTGGAACATATAGAGATTATGATGGTGCATAGAGCACCAAAAAGGGCATTTGAGAGCAGCATAGGAGGAAGAAAAAGACGTGGAATGCCTAGGACAAAGTGGAAGAAGGAAGTCAACTCAACATCGATAAACTGGAAGGAGAAAGCAAGAAGTAAATCAATCAAGGCATGAACCTTCTAGGCTTGCAGTGCTAACATATATATGAAAAACAATGGTCAGGAAATATAATTTATTTTGTAATTGACAATCGCACAAGCACGGGTTCTCTTTTAGCATTTAACTAGGCAAGTTTTAATTCTGCAAATTTGTCTTTAGGTCATTCGCACTGCATACCACAATAAGCAAACTTAGGTATGTGATAATTAAACAGTAGTCAGTGTTGCCAGATCTCAAGATTTTGCATAAGATCTAATGATTTGGTCTCCTATATCGTGATATCATGGTTAGCATGTTGAATCTCACAACAATGGGCCAAAACACTGAACGTCGCGTCGTCAAAAAATAAGAGTTACTCATTCGTCCTCCTTGAAAATAGATTAAATTCCTATCTATAATCGACGAAGTCTTTAATTTAAATAAATGTTTTTAATTATCGAGAACCTATCATTTATATTTATTTTAAATTTGAGCTGTTTTTCTAGTAAAATCAACCTTAAGAATTTGTGCTTCTTAATCAAAAACATAACTTTCAGCTCATATTAACATAAGCAGGGTAAAATGATGAAGGTTTTGTATCTATTGTCAATTTTGTGAAATATTTTTTTGTAATAAAAGGTACTTTTGTTGTGTTTTTGGAAAAAAAAATATCAAAGCATTAAGAACGAGTAAAATGGGGTTGGTTTTTATCATAAATCTCAGGGCTTTTCAGCATTTTTATCATAACAAAATATAAACCTGGCAACATTGTTAAGATAATACATAAGATGTGTTCGCTCGTTGAAGTACTCTTTACAAACGACTACTTCTCAACACTTCATTTATTTAAAACTAACGACTCTAGCATAATTTTAATTTTTACATTTCAGTGAGCTCAGAAAATTTTACATTTTTATTAAATAAATCCCTGTAAAAGGTCATTTCATTAAATTCTCGATTATTAATAGTTTGTAAAAACGACACGCGCAGGATCCATAAAATTGCAAAACTCTATCGTTTTCTACCCACTGTTGCATAAAAGCGTTTTACATTTTCACAGGAAAAAAAATCGTAAAGGGTGCCTCCGATATTGCCCATATGCAATGTGCAATAATCTACCGAAACACGTGACCGCCACGCGACCCGGAACTGGGTGCAATATTCAGATCCTTTCAGCTTCAGCTAAAAACCTCATTACGTTATCGAACGAGGATTATACTCAGATCCCTTATAAAATACTTCAGGCACTTGTTCTAATCGCTTTTAATATTGGCGCCTTTTAATAACCTAACCTCTAACTCGATGTTGTTCGATTGCATTTCTCTCTTTTCAACTGTTACAAATTTTTGAATTTTTCTTATTTTTACAGTTTGATTCAAATGAGTTTCCGACCAATTTTAAAAAGAAACAAAGGATTTTTTTGTAAAATAGTACAGCCCAATGTAAAGAACCTTGCGACACACCATACATGTTTTTAATATTTCATATATTTATTAAACTTTCTTTTTAAATTGTTATTATTATAAAAGTGGTGATTACTGTTTCGTGGTGTTGAAACTAGGGAAATTAAAAAACAAGTGCAACAAGGAACAAAGAAGAAGGATTTCATTGCTCAAGTTGCATCAGATGCAATTATATCTTAATTTTGAAATCAAGAAGCATCACAGAATGTTGGATTCTAAGTATTCAGCTTATTCTTGTTGCCTTCTCTGTTGTTGTGGTAATATTTTATTTAAAATCAAAATTAAAATATTGTATTCACAACGAAGAAAAAGGCTGAGTGTACGTCGACTCCAAAAATATATTTTATTAAAGTAAATTAATATTATTGTTCTACAAATCTTTGAAAGCAAAAGATATACACTGTGCCTCGCTATGTGTTCTGTAAAACAATACAGATCAGATTATAACACCTTGTGGCACACCAGAAAATTTAATTTAAGTTACTTTGCATTTTTATATTATAATTAAAGTGAATTAAAATTATTCTTCTGCCAATCTTTGAAAGCAAAAGATATACACTGTGCCTCGCTATGTCTTCTGTAAAATAATACAGGTCAGAATATGGCACCCTCTGGGGCACCACAAAATTTTATTTAAGACCTTTGGTTGTTCAGAGAATTCTAACTAAATATCCGGTTTTAATTAATAATTTAGAGGAAAAGTTCATCTATCAATCGTCAAAAATTAACGTAATATAAAAAAGGTAAAATAGGCAGTGAGTGATGACTTTCTCATGTTTTACGGGGCATATGTTCCGTAATACGTACTACATCTTAATTTCAAAATTAAAAACCAAACAAAAGTCTTGATGGGACCTGAGTACGAGTACCAATTCATTACAAGTTGATGTCGATGCCGTCAATGGTCGCAGGTCATACAAAGCACGGCGGGGTGCTCTCTATTGGCACTCTATTCATAACAACCCCATGATACCCATTATGACTTTTTTCCTTCGATCTTTTGTTATTTGTAGTAAAAAGAATGCCTTGCACCGAGTCGACGACTTCGAACTGCGTTTGGCAGGGCATTTCAATATAAAATCGTCTCTTATTAATCTTGTTCCCGTTCCCTTTCCATTTCACTCTAACCCGATAAGGTGTCGTAGAAATCGAAAGCGCTCCGAGTAACGTATAAAACCGATTTCCATTTAATAAATTCCTAATTCCCATGCAAGGTGGTCTAGTCAGTTGACAATCCGTCAAGTTTGTCGCACGCTTTGAGTTTGACGTTCAAAGAAAACTTTGCGGTGTATAAATTCCATTTGTCGAACAATTAGAACTAAATGTTATGATCGAATTCCTTTTGTAAAGGAGCCACTTGAAAGTCACTTGTTCCCTTTTGTCGCCAAAATTACTGGCTTCTTGGTTTAACAATAAATTCCGGTGAAGTGGGTTGAAATGCTTGAAATTTGAGAACTCGATTTAGTCCAGCGCTCTCTCTAATAAACTTTCTGTTATTTTTAGGTCTCTTCGATAAACAGGGTGCTCCGAAATTTGGCCGCACAGAAGGAACAATCGTCACAACAACCTCCGGTTCCTTCTCCTGACAGCGTTTATGATAAACTCAGATTGCTGAACGGAAATCAAGGTAGTTGGAGACCGACACCTTGGTATCCTGCTGGAAGCAACCCTTTCCCTTTGCAACCACTTAGTCCACCATCTACCATTTTATCGGATGATCTCAACTGTAAAAAAGGTAAAATTAGTCGCCGAAAATTGTTTTGACAATCAAAGGTATCAGTTACATTGTTATTTAAACAAAAGAAAAGAAGAAACCTAACGTAGTAAAGGTATAAATTCAAATAATTACGTATTAGTCACTTAAGACACAAATAAATAATCCTTGCAAAACTTTGTTATTAAAAAAAATAAGAAAATTAAGATTCTAAAATAAATTAATGGACAAGAAATGTGAATACTACAACAGCAAATATGAAGAATTTTATTCTTTAAAATTTAAAACGTACACCTTTTTCTCTACCAATTTGCTTTCAAAAATGAATTGCTACATATTAATTCTTTTACTTAGAAATTCAAGCTTGTTTAGGACTCAAAATTATTATGTGGTTTAGAATAAATAAGAAAATAATAGTTTTAATAATAATTATGCTAACTTATGTATCTAAATTACTTTTACAAATTCTACTACTACTACGACCAAGATACGAATTTCTGTCTTGTCAATTGCAAAGCAGAAATTTAATCCACTTATTGATTATTAAATAAAATCCATAGCTATTCCTGATATCGTTTTAAGGAAATTTCCTGTTGAGTAGCTAGTTTTTTTTTTTTTTTTTTTTATGTTAATAGACAAACTGGACATGGAAAAATATCGAATTTGAAATTTTATTCACAAAATGTAGTCTGCCTTTGTTTTTGCCTGTTAAATTTGCATACTTTACGTTTGTAGCTTTGAAATTTCATAGTTTCGTAATTTTTATTTCTTAATTTTCAACGATTTTAATATGTTTCAAATATGTTTCAATTGTTTTCTAAAAATACAGGAATGTGTTATTCTTATTCTAACCCTGTTAGATCGCTCAAAGAGAACTTTGAAAAACCCCAATGGAAGCAATAATTAGTTTAAAATCAAGTCTGATTTGAGTACAAACCAAGGGTTTAAGAAAATATTTAGTTTGGAATTGAATGAATTACACATTTAGAAATGGTTAGTGGTGGTTATTATACATAAAAAAGAAGCATGCCAAACTCGGCACAAGACACTTTCATAAAATAGTGGGTTTTACTACTAATTGACTATAAGTTTTTTTCAATAACAGTGACGTTGTAAACATAAATTTAAGAAACATTTAAGGCAATTGTTTATAATGATTCAAAAAATATTCAGTCTGGGTTGTGTGGAAAGCGTTAATTTTTCTCTTTGTGATAAATTCCAGCGACTAGTTTTTAACCAATCATGATGCAAAACACTTGAAAATTCAACCAATGGGAACAGTATTATACTGATAAATTTCCGCTACCAAGTAAATAAACAGTTGTTATTGTTTATAACTGTCAGTGTGACAGTTAATTAATATTTCAAGTTTAAAAATAATTTCTAATATTTATATTTTTAGTGTTCTAAAATCGTTAAATAAAATAATAATAATTAAATTGTTTCATTTTGCGTTGTCTTTGGAATTTATCTCACCAAATACCACACGACCTCTCTGATTTTCTCAGATAAACTTTTATTTTTAAGCACTCATTTTTTTTGCTTTTAAGCAAAATCACTCAAGCATTAGGCATTAGGTAAAACTCCTCCTCCTTCGGAGTCGGGATTTACCATGCAGTTTGCTTTCGTGTTTGTTGCTACGCAAAAAAAAATTCGTACAAAATAAAAATTTATCGATAAAATCAGGAGGTCTTGTGATATTACCTCTGAAAAATTACCTTCCCAAAATTTCGTTACAACTAATCTAACAATTTTTTTTTGTTTGGCAATATGTGAAAATTTTGTAATTACTGAAAAAAATATTGGCAAAAGTAAACTCATTAATATTTTTAGAAATCTTTTAAACGTTGAGCTGGTGACAAAATTGTACATTATTTAAACCGACTGAAAAGATAGATCTACAACTTGGTAAATGTATTGAAAAATGTTTTCTAAAATAATATTATGGAAACTGAATGGAGATCAGAACTCCATAATTTTTCAAGAAATAAATTGAAAAAATAAAGTTGAAAAGTCGATTTAATAGTAAGGTCAACTGAATAGTAGTTAATACGCCTAAGAAGCAATAACTTTGGAAGTTTAAAGCTTAAATTCATCCTGGTGTATAATAAGGTCCAGCTTGTTTTGGCAACATAGAATAATAACTAAGGAAATTTTCTAACTTGGAACTTTAAGGACCAACGATACATATGAGCCTTAGCCTTGGACTTAACTTACTGTAACTTAAAGCTTTGTTAATAGAAGAGTTTTCATGGTAAATACTTAAATACCTAGATTTACCCAGAAATGGAAAGTGATTTAGGGTCGGCATTTTAGTTCAAGTAAGTCCGGTTATACTTAACTCATAGACGGTTTATCTTGAGCTAATTTTAACTTAAAACTTATGACTACTGGGTCCTACATCAACCCTGATTTAACGTACTGTAAATAGTATTGTAAATAATTCATTATAATATTTTTTTTCTATCCGTCTTAACTACATATTTTACTAAATTCCTTAGAATTCTTGTACTTGTTTACCCTTCTTATGCATGACTAATTTGTAAATATAATGCACCAACGGCGCCCTCCTAGAAAAACCCTTCTTAATATATACTTTATTTACGATATTATCTTTTTACTGGCTATCTATTCTTCGTTTCATACTTAAAGTTCAGTACGGGAGAGATACGGCAATGTTACTCTTATGGGAGTTTTGTGGTCAATGTTGTCACTTCTCCGCAGAGACATGCAGAATAAGCTATTAGAAAGGGATTAGCAGTTGTTAGGTTCCTTGGAATACAATAGCCGGATTTGTTTATGGTTGACTTCCAAACAGTTTTGTGGTGAAATCTGGCTACCTCGTCTTAATTGGAAACTACTTAAGTTAAGCTTAAATATAAACCATAGAAACGAAATTTTTGTTCTTTACTTACCCATAGAATAGATCAATTGGCAGGCAAAGACTTTTTTTTATACTTTGCGCAATGTTCAGCTTTGCTCTTGCCAAAAATAAGCAGTTATTGTGATAACATATCAAAATAAAAAAATAACACGTAAGTTGGTCAATGTTTCATACTTTTCAGATAATTCGTTTTTGCCTTTTGGCAGTCTCTGGAAACTACTTACTCATTTAACCCTAAGCCTTTCTACCCTGCGGTGTAAGGCTAGTTGAGTTGTTTTTCTGTAATCCCCAAATAATCCAATCCTTTCCGTTTGTACTTTTGATATTCCATGTTCCTCTTTTAATTTTTAATTTTATTTTTTTTGCGTTATTAATGTTTTGCTAATGCTTGTATCCTATTTTTGTGATTTTATTAATGCGATATCCAAAATCATTTACCTTAATCATAGTCATTTCCGTGCTTTGTAGGTCTCCTTCCATTTTATCTTTACGCCATTTTCCTTATCGCCCCAGATAGGTATATTATGTTTCCCTTTCGACGATAATCTTTTGGTATCTTATTATTGTTTTGCTTCTTTTTCTGATTTCCTCTTTTGCTATTTTCCTGATTTCTATTTGTATAGCCCTCCTTTGCTCCTTTAATGCTAAATCGTTTTTTATAAATATTTTTGAATCTTTTAGTTTAGCTTTATTTTTCATTATTTCCTGTTTTACATCCCATGTTTTCATCTTTACTATATTTATTTTTTGCCCTTTGCGCCCTTTGGCGTCCGATTGGTTTTCTAATTCTCGCATTTATAGTTGTTTTTTCTCGTCTTCCCATTTTTCCCCCTCTTTTGCATTTCCTCTCTTAATTTTCTGGTTTCTTCTGTGGTTTTTCATAACTCTTCTGTTATTGTTTGTAACATACTTTTACTTCCCTTTACCTGTTTTGTTCTGTGTGCTAATTCCTTCGTTCCTTCGCTGCGAAATACTATCCTCTTTCTCCTTCTTGTTCTCTGTTTTTGTGTCAATCCGTTTTTGTTGTGTACATGATGATCTAATTATTCTCTTACTTGTTTTAAACGTTTCTAGACATGTCTCTTCGCTGCTATTCAATTCTCTCGCCCTTTTATTCTTATTAAAATTTGCCCTACTTGTCCTACGCCCCTGCTTGCCCTGCTGTAAACTTTGTTGCCTCAGTTTTCACACGTAAGGTTTTATCTCGGCCAACGCACCGATCCGCTCTGGAAACTAATTTATTCTTAATAATTATTTTTGTTAGTTGAATTATATTTCAAATTTAAATAATTTAACTACTACTTGGACCAATCTCCTTTATACCAAAGAAACCAAAGAAATTTTGGATTTCACATCATGTTTGGCCCAAGTAAATCTAGCGTTTTTACAAAATTATATCCGACACATTATCAAAATTCTAAGGTTTCACTGCAAATTCTTTAACTAAAACGACAAGAAATATCAACACTATGTCGAATATGACAATTTATAAGTACGTACTTAAAAACTGAGGTAGATTTTTTTCATGAGCACTGCAGGAATGCACTCTAATAAGAAATCCCATGTTGTCCATGTATTGTTGATTGATGTAATCTAACAGCGTTTATATCGCTGAATAAATCCGAACAAAAGAGGCTCCCACGTTTCGACTACCGGGTCTTACTGTGCTGGCTTTGTAAAGCCGCCTCTCGACTCAAGCACCGATTCAAATCCCAGTTGAAATGGCAGTTTATATCAGCCGATAACATACTTTCGCTATTATATGTTTTCGTTTCGATTTCAATGCCTACGAAGAATGTGAACTCTTCGAGAACTTTATAAGTTTAAGTGAATTATTGAAACGGCAAAGTTTTCACTTCCTTTCTGTTCAACTTTTTTACGACTTTCCTTATCGACGAAAATAAAAAATTCGATACAAATAGAAAATACATGATGCTTATGATTTTTTATCTCCCAGTTGTTATATTTAACGAAAAACCTATATTATAACTGCATGTTGTCAAAATGGGTCAAAACCTTATTAAAAAAATACCCCACAAGCTGTTTAATTCCCGTATGTTTTTGCCCACTAAGCTGGATTTGCAGCAAAGCGAATCGGGTGATTGCAATTTGGGGTATTTTTTCAATCTCGAACCAATTTATAACATTGGGGAAATTGACGATGCGAAAATTCAAAATCATTCGGTTTACGTCGTTCTAAATATAGCTCCATTGTACGGCCAAAAAATAATTTCAACAATGGCAATGTATACAGCCTGCTGAATATGGACAAATTTTCCTTTAAATGCTCTTTAAATGAGAATGAAGGAAATGAGTTGGCTCTTCGAAATAATAATTGTAATTAATAGAATTATTATTATTATTTTACATATGGTTATTTTATTCTGCGAAGTTTTAAAATTTTCAGAATAGGCTCAACAAGGCAAAACTTTTCAATGAAAATTCTACCTGTTTTCGTTTTTGTTTGAAAATTACTAGAACTAGATATGCCTTGTTTATTTTTTTACAATATGGCCATTTGATTTCGTGAGCCTTTAAATTTTTCAAAATAGGCGCAAAAAGCTAACCTTTAAATTCCCTGTGGATCAATCCTAGATTACACCAGGCCCACCCCATGCCAATAGGGTGTGAAGGGATTTCTTATGATAGGTGGGGATTGGGAGCACTGTATAACGTTAGCATGCCTGGTACGCCAGCCGCTAGACACCGCTTCTACAGTGCAAGGTAGTTAGTAGATTACATCTTCAATGGGTGTTGGATATATGGCCGGGATGGTTAAACATGTTTTGTCATCTTATACTAATAGTATTTCTAATATTACCGCTAATTTTCTAGGTCTATGGTATGAAACGCACAGACATGCCTGCCATGTTACATGTTACTTTATGCTAATTTAGTCTAATCATTATTATTATGATTATTAATATTCTGATTTTCATTTTATTCTCAGGTATACGTATTCCTTGTTTCCTTATTTTATTGTTATTATTATGATATTTATTTGGCAGTCTGGGCAGCTCAGTCAGGTAAGTGCCTGCTAGCTAGCCGGCTGACACGGGTTCGATTACAGCGATGGCCATAGTATTGTGGAGCCGAATTCCTTAGTTAAGACTCAAGGTTCAAAATGTGTTGTAGATGAAAGCAGGTTGGAGCATGATGCAAGTCCAAAAATGGACCTAGCACCTCCACTGCATCCCAGCAAGTGTGAATGAGCCTCGACACTGCATTGCTGTAAAAGAGGAAATGGATTATGTATGTATGTATTATGATATTTGTTCCTTCGACGTTCTTCTGCATTATTCTTCTATATTCATATCTTCTTCCTCTACCTCTATTTTCTCGTTGTCTGATTCTTCTCTTGAGTTATATATGCGGTTTATTTCCCTCTTCGTCATAATTTTACTTCTTGCCCATTCTTCCCAAGTTTGTTGGGGTTGTTGTCGCGTGCCCTCCCATGCTCTTCGATGTGTGCTCCGATTTGTTGTTTGTAAGACTTTTGTCGCTGCGAGGATGGATTCGTAAGCCCCCCCCCCCGAATCCTTCAGCTCCCAAATCTTCTACATAGGGGGGGGGGCGAAGCTGTAATCCAGATGATCGTATTTGGGAGCTAAATCTTTAATATTTTCTTCCAGCCGCAGTTACATTTCTTCTTGGTTTTCTCCCACATAATTTGCGATTTCCTTCGCAAGTCCGGGGCTTCTTTCCTAAGTTCTTTTTGTTTCTTCTACCTTCTATTATTTGATGGGTTATTGCTGAAAATAGGCAGTTTTCGTCATCTGCTATTTTCCTTACTTGAACTTTATGGGTGTTGTAGATAATTTCTTGTTCCATTCTGTTGCTTATGATTTCTTGCTGTCTTCCTGCTCCTAGTATACTGCCGTACTAAGCCCAAAAGCGATAACCGATAAGGTTCGAAAGTCGAATGGTAAAAAGTTTTTCCATATTTTGTGAGATTTTTGCCGGTCGCTGTATATTGATCGATATTTGTAGTGATAGTTAAGAATGTTTTGGCTAAATACAGCTGTAAAATTTTTGTAATATATGTATTTTATGCCGCAGTTTCATCTGACAAATATGTATATATCAATTTTCTCAAAAATGTAGTTAATGCTTTTGGGCTTGGCAGGGCAGTATAGTTTACGTTGATTTCTCGTATTTATGCTTACTTACTATCAACCCTAATTTTGAACTGTATACAGGGTGTAAGCAATCGACCGTAAAAAAAATATACAGTGTTATTTTCCAACCTACTGTGAATGCTAAATACGTGTTCTTTTTGTCTTGATATTAGTACTTTTCTTGTTATGGTCATCTGAAGTTTGAAATTAATACTTTGATTATATTTGTTATTATGAAAGATTGCTGGAAAATAAAGCCATTGAGAGTTTCTTAAATAAATTGACACTCACTGCATTTGTTTGTTTTTGCTTTTGTCTTATCAGTTGTAATTCTTCAAGGTTTGAAAATTTGCTAATTTTACATGCAGAGTAAGTTGCAACGACGCACTGCATATCCTAGGCAACCGTCCCGTTGTTGACAAAATTATCCTTTATTCAAACAATGCATCAAGGCATTATGATGCGAATTTACCTACGAATTTACCTTTTCTGCTGCTTTGCAGGGTTGCCAGTGTTACACTTCTTTAGATGGCAATTTCTCAGTAAGGAGAAGCGACCAAATTTTTAAAACATTTTTCTATTTCTTTTGAAACAACTCCGAATAACGTGGTATACTTTTTTTACGGTCGATTGCTTACACCCTGTATATACAAATCGCATACGCCAATTGCCTATTACAGAATTTTTGTAATGCTAGGTGCGATTATTATTTGGTTTCTATTCCCTATTTATATATTACCACCTTAGAACTATATTTTAAATATTGTAAACACACACTTTCCTTACACCAATCGGTCGATATTATCGTCTTGATTGTGCCAGCTGGCCCTGTAAATATAGTTTTTGCACTCCCGGGCGTAAAGTGACTACTTCTCGCCTGCAAAGAAGGGCGTAAAGTTCATTATTGCAGATCTCGGGTGCACTTTACGCTCGCGACAAATTAATTTGAAATATCACAAAAATACCTTAGTTACAATACAATTTTTATAAAATCGCTCTGGCTGTGAATGTGTCAATTTGACATTTTTAAAAATGTCATTAGAAAAATTTTATTATAAATCAAAAAATAAATAAGATCTCCGTTCGTGCAAAAAATATTGTATGTACCACATGCGTAATAAGCAACTTTGGCCTTTGGCGTGTTATAGCCCTTGGCTAAAGCCTCGGGTTATAATATTCACGCCGCAGGCCAAAATCGCCTTCTTTACGCCCTTGATACATAAATAACTATTATAGCCCTTGGGCTGGTATCCCGGTATTTCAGTTTTGTCGAAGGAAAAGTTTCGGTTCCGCAAATTTTTGAAATGGCTTGCCAGTAAATTACCTGCTAGCAGTCAAGTGACGCCTGTTGGACGAAAATTAACCCTAGTGATGACGCCGCGTGCATTTACTGTAATTTGCGTTGCAATTATGTACATCTAATTTGGATACAATTATTATTCGGTCTATGCTAGGCTAAACTACCCATCTATTGCTAAAATGCTAGAATATTACAGTTGTAATATGACTTAGAACAACCTAACTTTTAAATTCAAATAAAAATTCCACTTGCTTTTTTTGAAAATTAATAGAACAAGCTCTGCATTGATTGTTTTTTAATACGATCGTTTTATTCAGTGGTCCTCTAAGGTTTTCAAAATAAGTTGTTTGAAAATTAATGGAACGAACTGTGGGTTTATTATTAAAATATTTACAATATGGCCATTTTATTTCCTATAGTATTATACTTTTCAAGATATCTTAAATTTAAAATTTAACCTGTTTTGGAAATTAATAGAACGAACTATGCATTGATTATTATTTTTTATAATATGGTCGTCTTACTCCGTAAGCCTTTCTTTCTTTCTTTTCTTTTCACGCTCTTATACCTTTACAGTGTCGAGGGGGCCGACCACACCGAGCCGTAGAGTGGTCACCCATTTAAGGTCTCGCCAAGCAGGTCTTTGCTTAACTTTCTATATTGCAGTACTACGTGCATTCCCACTCTGTCGTACTGCCGGCCTCCGTGAGTCTTTAAATTTTTCAAAATAAGCTCAACAAGCTAGCTTTTCAATTCAAATAGAAATTCTACCATTATGTTTGCAAACTGGTTATTATTTTTTTTACAACATTGTAATTTTATTTCGTGATTCGTTAAGCTTTTCAAAATAGGCATAACAAGGTAAATTTTCAATTCAAATGAAAATTTCACCAGTTTTTGTTTGAAAATTAAATAATAACAAACTATGGATTGATTATTATTTTTTTTACAGCATGAACATCTTCATTTCGTGAGCCTTTAAATCTTTCAAAATAGCTCCAACAAGGTAAATTTTCAATTCAAATGAAAATTCCACATGCACGCCAAGTTTGCAACGAGGGTATAACCGGTATACGCGGTGGGTCGGAGCCACGGAGCATATACACGCTCATACTTATTTCACTAATTACACACTAAATTAACAAGATTTTAACCTCTGCGATACAAAAGAAGCTTAGATACATATCAATGAATGTACCCTACAAATTTGACCTTGATATATTGACTAAAAATAAATAAAATTAGCATACTAATTATACCAAGCCAGGCATGTAATACACTGTGTTATATTTCACAAACCAATTATAACTGGATGCTGCCATTGTGCCATTTGCAGCAATTGTTTATTGTACTACAAACATCAAACATCTAGTAAAATTTGAACTAGATACGTGAATATTAACATAATATCAGAAACGATCTCAAGCAACCCCGACGCTACTGAAAAAAATTCACCAATCCAAAAGAATTGGAACTGGATGCTTCCGTTTGCAGATATTGTTTATAATACCACAAGCTAACAATTGGTAAAATTTGAACTACATACGTGAACGATAACATATCAGAAACGGTCCTAATACGCAAAGCCGCGGTCTCAAGCAACGCAATGCTAAGTACTGAAAAGAATTCGCCAACTCCACCAAATGAAAATCCAATCTGTTTTTCTTTGAAAATTAATATAACCAGCAATGCATTGATTATTATTTTTTTAAATATGAACATTTTATTTCCTGGGCCTTTACATTTTTCTGAATAAACCTTTAAATTCAAATGAAAATCCAACCTTTGAAAATTAATAGAACGAACAATGCACTGATTATTATTTTTTTTGCAATATTTCGGAAGCCTTTAGAACTGTTTAAAATAAGGTAACCTTATATACAAGAACATCGGTCTGCTATGTATAAGTTTACAAATATAAACCCCCACCCTCAGAGTTATTAAATGTACTTAATGCACAGCGAGTTCGTCAAATTAAACAAAAAGTAAATCATTTTAGCTGTGAAGACAGCAATAGGTTGTAACATGTGTTGCCTATGTAACGAAATTAAGGAGGTACGAGACAACACGGGCATACTGCATAACTTGCACCTCAAGCAACTCAAATCTCACTGCAAGAAAAGAACAATTCCTTCTAAGTATTCTAAGTATAAAACAATTTTCCCATTTTCCATTTGTGTCTGCGAAATAAAAATAGAATTTTCATACGTCTAAGAAGCAATAAAGTTCTAGACAGAAAGTGTGTTAAAATCAGAGTGAACTAAGATTTTTGATAGCGGTAAGTTAAGGAAGTGTGACGTCACGATTGTCTCTGGGGTATTGATTTGGCCCCCGCGGGCTCTTTGTCAGACACCCTCGCCTTCTAACGTCGTTTGTTTGTTGACACTTTGATTCGGGGCGTCAAAGCTTGCCGCATTCGATGATTGCTCTGATTTCAAATCTAAATAGCCGATCTGCATTTGTACTACACGATTTCTCTGAATTTTAACAAAAAAATTTAAAAATCCCTGTTCGTCAAAATTTAATTGTGACCAACAGCTTATCGAACTTATAATCAAGTAACAAATTATTTGAGCAAAAGTTTCAATAATTCCAATTTCAGAGAGCTTTTTGTATAAAAATCGTTGTAGAAAATTTATTCACCTTGTTAAGAATCGAAAACAGTTAATTAAACTTAAGTGCGTCAGTTTGGGCATAGTTAATAATTAAAATGCAAAATTAACATTTTAACTTACCGAAATAAGGTGAACGTTTACCCATTGTTTTTTTCCTATAATGCGAAGGAAAAAGGGTGAAAGAACTCACAAAAGGAAATGAAAATCGTATACAGCATTAATTAAAATAAAAAACGACGAAGAAAACTTGAGTTGAAAGTAAAGCACAAGTTCATGAACTTGGAATGTTTTTCTTTTGTAAGAATAATTAATGGGAAATTTATATTTGTTTTGTTCATGGGCGTTCCTTTTGTATTCAGTGAGATATTTTTATATGAAATTAGTCTGAAGAGCACGAAGAATTTTTTCGACGACCAAAATATTTAATATATTTTAGTATGTTTGAAATATTAAATGAATTGTGTGAGGTATTCAAGATATCGATAAAAATCCCGAATTCCAAGCATGATTTATTTTGTAGATACGAAAAATAAAAAGGTTCCAAAACTGAGCCTAAGGAAGGATTTGTTTTAGTTAGCTGTAAAGAAAATATTTTACATAAGCACGTGTTACAGACAGGAAATTTACTAATCTATACAGAATTTCCAAGGAAAATTGAAATTAGGTTTTAATTATTGTATGATGTTGCGTTTGATTTAATTCAAACTACCTGTAAAATAATAAAACAAAATGTTAAGTATATAATTATGTATGTTTTTATAAATCTGTTTGGAATGATTATTAATATTAATAGACAAAAGTGTAATGAAAACCCCAAATTAATTCTTTAAATAAATACAGTTTAGGGAAACGAAATAAAAAATTAAAAAAGTAATTCGTTTGTATATTTTGTACGATTAATAATTATGTACGGTTCAAAAACTAATTAGTTGTTTAAAAAAAAACGAAAATGTGGCCATTTCTACGTGAATGTAACAAAATCAACCGAGCGTAAAAAGTACAAAAAGTAATATGGATACAATATGAAACAGCAGTTAAGGGTTAGGGGGCAAAAAAAAAGCAACAACAACCACATTTCACACGAAATACGAGTATGACTATTCACTGAAACGGAAACATTACAAAGTAGCGTTGAATAATTGAACAAATTTTAATTAATGTGCGATAATTTCATTAGTTCCGTTTCTGGTTCACGACGGCTGGAAATTGAATTGTAGTAAATTGGTTGAACGTTAAAATTTCAATTAGTAGATGTCCGGAGGCCGGATAAGCAGTGTTTGCATTTTTAATCGCAGTGTCACTAACAGAACGGCGTAATCTAAACTGATACTGTGTTACAAACGGGAGGCCCCGGGCCAGATTAGCTCCACAAAGTGGCTCTTTGAACCGCTCTGTGATTGTGCCTAACAACACTAATTTGTTACGGAATAGTTCCTTCCATTACAAAGATATTTGAACTCCTAACTCTGCTGCAGTTTATAGTTTCTATTAGTTCGAATATTCCTTTTATTTCATTTTACAAAACTATACAAATTTTACAAACTCGCATCTTCTCCAATTTTTCAAAAATACGCTATTACTTGATAAAAGTAACTTCTAAATAATATAAAACCTCGAGCATTGCGAAGGGTATAAAAAAAAATAAAATTTATGAAAACGGTTGAAGGAGCGAAGAAAACATTTTTAAAATTTGTTCCTTTTTAAGTTTGAAAATTTACCAATCAGAATTTTAAAGTTTTTCTATATTTTTATGGGTCTATCAAAAGGCTTTAAAGAGGTAGAGAGCAGCCTGTTTGCCCTTTAACATGTAAATTAGCAACACATCAAACTTATGTTTTAACCAAAAGAAACCTGAAACTAATGCAATTTTTCAAAATTTTCCCCTAAGCTGGAGTGGTTTTGTATTTTTATGGGTCTCACAAAAGACTTTAAAAACGTAGAGCATCCATTTTAAACTTATGTTTTAACTGAAAACCTGTCAAGATAGCTTAATTTAAATATAAGAAATTTTTCAAAATTTACTCTTTTTTGAGCTTGACTAGTATATTAAAACACAAGTTACAGAACGGAGCGTTTTCGCGCACGACCTCTAAATTTGGACACGGGCGAGTGCTCGAATTGCCTTCTAACGAGTTTTTTTATACTATTTTCTCTGTTTCGGCTTACATTTACATTATTTCCTTTTATAAAAAGACTTGACAATTTCGAGTTGGGGAAATTTTGTTAAATAGTTAGGTTGGTAATAGTGATTTTTGGTTGACAGTTGACAGAAGTTTGACATTTGACGTTTTTGTTGCCTAGCAACTGACTGGTTGCCTATGAACTGAATGGTTGTAAAGATATTTTGTATATTATTTGATACAGTATCACCAATTGCTGAAAACAAAATATCACCAAAAATCGTTTAATAATGAAGCTTATTAAAGCATCAAAATTCGTGCTAGAATAATATCATTCTAATGCCGAAACAGAGAAAATGTATTAATTTTCTAATTTAAAAATGGGACAACCTTTTTGACCTTTTACAAGTAAATTGACAATATATCAAACTTTCAACCGAAGAACAAACAAGACTATCGCAAGGTTTGAATTTTAAAAATTTTTCAAAATTTGCTCTTTTTGGGCTGAATACTGGTCTGACAAAAGACTTTAAAGACTTACAGCAGCCTTTTTGATCTTTTGTATGTAAATTAACAGCACATTAAACTTATGTTTTAACCGAAACCCGAAGGAAACCTGAAACTATCGCCAGATTTTAATTTAAGCAATTTTTCAAAATTTGCTCTGTTTTGAGTTTGAACATTTTTTAATTTCCTAATTTAAAAATTCAGCAACCTTTTTGACCTTTTACGGGTATATTAACGGTACTTCAAATTCATGGTTTAACCCTCTATTGCATACTGTTCCCAACCGGGAACAATTTTTTCAAGGACGCCCTATTAATTCTGTATAATTCTCCTCGGCACCGTATACATAGTGTTCCCATACGGGAACAGCGTGCTTCCGATTTCTACCGACAGTTATCACCAGGGGTATAAGCAACTGAATCTATTCATGTTTATATGAAGCGGCGTGTTCAGTATTTGAGGTTATATTTTTTCCCCGGTTTTCGTGTGCAATTTTTACAACTTCAGTCGCCGTTTTTTGATTAGAAAAAATAGTTTTATATGTAAAAGTGTTCTAGAATAGCAGGTAAGTTACACCAATTTGATACTAGTATTCATTGGTGAACTTTTTTGCGTTTAAAAGTCGGTTCCTGTTCGGGAACAAAATGCATAGCACTAAGTAGGTTATGATAGGTACGCGTTATGGGTCCGAATTAATTTAGCGGGAAAAAAATGGGAAAAAGCCTGAGCAACCCCATAACGATTATAAGATAAGGGAAATTCCATCACATAGTGATGATTCAGAGCTTGGTGAAGATTTTGAAGCTGATGAATTGCTGTTGGAGAGGGATTTTTAGTTATTCCATGGAAGCATTTTGTTCCTATTTGGGAACACATTAAAAATGCATTAAAAATTTAATAATAAACAAAAATTATTATTTATATTGATACTCTAGTCTATACTGCACACGGTAATGAAATTTCAACAAAAAAAAATGACACGAAAAAATTCATGCAATAGAGGGTTAACTGACAGGAACCTGAACCTAATTTAAATTGAAGAAATTTTTTATTATCTCCTGTTTTTTGGGCTTGAAAATTTCCTAATTTCCTAACCTAAAGAATTCAAGAATTTTATTCTATTTTTAGGGGGTCTGACAAACGACTTTAAAGACGTAGAGCACTATTTTTGATCATTTGCTTGCAAATTAAGAGTACACCAAACTTATACTTTAATTGAAAGAAACCTGAAACAGTCTGGTGATATAAGTTAGGCATTTTTTAAAAATTTTTGAGTTTGAAAATTTTTTAAAATCCTAAGCGAAAAATGTAGCAACCTTTTTAATCTTTTACAAGTAAATTAACAGCATACCAAACCTATATTTTAACGTAAAGGAACCTAAAACAATTGCGGGATTTAAATTTAAGAAATTTAAAAATCTGCTCTTTTTTGCGCTTGAAAATTTCTTAATTTCCCAATCTAAAGAATTCAAGAGTCTTTTTGTATTTTTATGGATCTGCCAAAAGACTTCAAAGACGTACAGCAGCCGTTTTGATCTTTTGCAAGCAATTTTTTAAAATTTGGTATTTTTGAGCTTTAGTCTTTTCAGTGAAGTTATACTTCACTTCAGTAATGTCTAGTAACTATGGTTATTTTTCTGTTAAAAAAGGAATATTTATGTTACTAATTTAATTTGCCGCAAAATTGAAACAGTATTGTTAAATATAGTAATAAGCTGAGTTCGATCTAATTAATTTACAAACACTAATTAATAATACTTAATTTATTAAAAATATATCCCCAAAGCACTGTCAATTTTTGAACAATATTACAGCAATTCAGTAGATATTTTGTTGAGTAAAATTCGGCAAATTTTGAGTCATTGCGCCAGGTTGGACACATTTTTCCAGCTTGGGTAGGTACTCCCTACAGAATAGTTTTGTTGGTGTTTTTCAAGGACAGTTCAACCCGGATGCCCATCTAAGTAAATCAAGTGACAAAATAAAAATTCTTCCCAAACATCACTTCATCATTTAAGTTCAGAAATCTCGTGCTGCATATCTTGTCTCTTAATTTATGACTTTTTTATATAACACTTAAGTAGGCGAAACAATTCAAGGTAGAGTAAGAGCGGGCTGCACAAACATTAATAATTGATACTTTGTCAAACTAAGCATATGCCAGGGTGACGCAGTGGTCGTTGGGCATCTAATTAACGACGCTTTCCTCCGAATACAGGCCTAGGAGGTGCAGTAACAACGTCTTACACATACATACACATTACACTCTGCACATGGTGCAGTATGTAGGATCAAACGGCGCACCAATCGCGTAACCCGCAGAGTCGGGCCGGGCTGTGCATTGCACGCGTAAAACCTCATACGTTAACGCACCCGACTCGACACTGAAAGATATAAGAGGTTAACGATAACAAACAAACACACAAACTAAGCATTCGTGAAAATGAATAAAATCGAATCCTAATGCAAATTTGTGGCAAGTAATTACATTAATACACAAAGGAACGATTTTATCAGGGGCTGATACAGAATTGGGGGGGGGGGGCACAAGGTAAAGCAGTACTCTGGTAGGATGACAAAAACACTGTAGCTGTGGCGCTATTTTATGTTTTTGTATGGCCGGTCGACCGTCTTGAATCCGTCCTTGGATTTTATCAACATTGATCATTCGTTAAATCAAGAAAAGTTTTGCGCAACCCACCCTAAGCCTCTTAATGGATTTCTTCCTAATAACTCATTTTATTCTGTGATGGATGTAGCTAACATAGTGCTAAGTCATGGCTACGGTGGATGTTCCAACAATTTTACTCCTAAGGTTGTCAAAAATTGCTTGCTCAATGTCCAAATCCTGGAGCAAAATTTTCTAATTCCAGGATGTTAAACACAACAGTTCTGGCAAACATGTTGATCATCCTGCATTAATTCTTTCTCGATTCCAGGAAGTCAAACGGATCTAAATGAAAAAAGTAAAATTAAGTCAAACATTTCCTAAATTTTCAGATTGCTTAATTTATTAAGGATAAGATTGATGTAAATAAAAATCATTTTATGATGATTATCCTTTAAATTAAAGGCCGAAATGCATTTGTCTATGTTTGATCGCCAATTAAGGGGTTGTTAACTGCTTTAGACCAAGGGCAGGTTGCACAAACATGATTTAACAGCTTCCTCCAATCAATCATTCGTCGAAATGAATCAAAACAAATCCAAATCCTAATTAATATGAAAAATAACACCTTATCAAACAAAAGTTGATGCCATTTTGTCAACTTTGATCATTCGTTAACTTAAAAAAGTTATATGCAAACCACAATAGGGACGAGTTGCATAAACGTGATTTAACAGATTCGTCAAAATGCATAAAATCGAATAAAAATTTCAATTCATAGGGCAAACTAGTAAACAAAAAACAATGCCCCTTGTTAATTTTGATCATTCATTTCTTAACAGAAGTCGTGCGACTTACACAAACATGAAGTATCATCAAAATGAACAAAATTGAATCAAAATACCAAACTCATATAGCAAATAATATATTAGTAAACCACATATGATGCCCTTTTGTCAACTTAGATCATTCGTTAACTTAATAAAAACTGGTTTAACCCACACTAAGGGCGAGTTGCAGAGACTTGAGTTAATAACTTCGTCAAATTAATCATTTGTCAAAATGAACATCATCGAACCAAAATTCAAATTTACATGGCAAAAGGGGCATTAGTAAAACAAAAATCAATGTCTCTTTTGTCAACTTTAATCATTCGTTAACTTACGAAAGTTTTGTGCAACCCATACTATAAGGACGAGTTGCATAAACTTGACTCCACCGTTTCATCAAATTAATGATTCGTCAAAATGAATAAATTCTAATCAAAATTCCAATCCATTCGGCAACTAATATATTAATTAAAGAAAATGTTGCCCTTTTGTGAACTTTGATGATTCACTTAACTTAACAAAAGCTATGTTCAACCCACACTAAGGGCGGATTGCACAAGTTCGTCAAATTATTCATTAGTTAAGATGAACAAAATCGAATTAAATTTCGAATTCACATAGCAAATAATACTTATATTAGTAAATCAAAAACGTTGCCCTTTAATCAACTATGATCATTCGTTTTGTGCAACCCACACTAAGGGCAGGTTGCAACAACACGATTCAATAGCTTCGTCAAATTAATTCTTCGTCAAAATTAATAAAATCGAATCCAAACTAAAATCAAAAATCATACCTTTCTGTCAAATTTGATCATTCATTAACTTAACAAAGTTTTGTGCAACCTACACTAAGGGCAGGTTGCATAAACGGACTTAACAGCTTCGCCTAATTAATCATTCTTCAAAATGAATAAAATCGAATCAAAATTCTGGCCATTCGTTGACTTGGTAAAAGTTATGTTCAACCCACATTAAGGGCAGGTTGCACAAATGTAATTTAACAGTTTCCTCAAATTAATCAATCGTCAAAAGCTATCCAATTCCTATGGTAAATAGAACATTAGTAAATCAAAAATGATGCCCTTTTATCATTTAATCATTGACTTAACAAAGGTTTTATACAAACCACACTAAGGGCGTGTTGCACAAAAATGATTTCACAGCTTCCTCAAATCAATCATTAGTCAAAATGAATAAAATCGAACCAAATTCGAATTCAGACCGCAAACAATAATTAATAAACAAAACTCTTTTACTCTTTTGTCAACTTGTAACACTCATATCCAATCAGACCTTTTATTGGTATATTGGATTAAATAATGTACGCCTCGCAACCAAAAGAACACAGATTTGAGATTCGAATTCCTGTCTTTGTCAGATTTTTAAATTCAGCGTATCTCACGTGCAAACCCCATTAAATAAGTTAGATTGAGACCATCAGTAATTTTAGCCATAAGAGAATATTACTTAAGCTTTGTTTAGAGAAGGCGAGCCAGTTTTTTGTAGCAGGACTTCAGCAGTCAATAGAAAACCCTCTTTGAAAACGAAAAGCACCTATAACCATGAATCGTATTTCATAAAGCATTCTACTGGTATGGTACGGTCCATGTTCGTCGGAACTTTTCGTCTTTAAACAAGGTTGCATATTAGCTGTTGAATTTCTGCTAAGAACAACTGACTCACTCTGTATATAAGCTATATCAGAATTTTTTTTTAAATACTTGTAAGGCGAAAACCAAGTAAACTCCTCCCCTGGATCAAAGCTAATGGAATTTACAATATTTACCGATAAACAATTATAATCGACCTTAATGATTCCTCACTGGTTGTCTGTCTACTTTAAGTCATTTTAAATAACTTCTTTTGACTTAACTGGCGTCGTTATTTTAGGTACTCTATATGGGATTTCTTTACGAACGTTGGTCTTTGTGATATCCGGTGTACGTCTAACTTACTTCTATAAATAATAATAAAACAGTTTGTGTGGTGTTTTAATCAAATTTAAAATGGTTCATGCTGTAATGTAAGATACGATTATAGCTAAACGTTTTTAAATATACATTTGATTATGAAATGTCCTTTAATAAAAACTGCAATATATCTGATTCTTCTCAATACATTTGAATGTCCTGGTTCAATAAGTGCCTTTTTGAGTCAAATCCCAATATCATCTCCTACTGGCTTTTAACTTTTATTGAAAATAAAATACAAACAAGACAGCTCAGAGCTACTGGGATTTATATTATAGAAATATGGCGTGTATTTTAGCTATAACCGTTTGTCAAACAAAAGATGCGTATGAAAAGCTAAGTTATGCATGTAGAAGCTATCAATGCTAATATTTTGAATGTGATTTCTCTGACATACAAGTATTGACATGCAGAGAATGTATGCACTTATTTGTTCGAACGAATTACTCGCGCGTTCTCCTTTCCCTACAATTTACAGCGGGTGCAGAACACCGCAAAATTCCACAAATTTAATATCTGCTCTTTGGGTAGCTCGGAATTCCGGACCAGTTAAATGGACGCCCCGGAATTTTATTCTCGGTCACGCCCTCTTTTATGTGCATGCAGTATTATGCAGTTACTTATTTTAACAAAAATTGTTCCAGTTTAGGGTTAAAAAAATACGGTCAAAATCGTGAAGCTTTGTTAAGCATCTGAAAAGGGGACGAAAACGTTTAATTTCGCTAATGATTCCTTTTTGTGTGTTATCAGATTTTATAAAACGTTTAGTGAAAGAGCATCCCCACGGTGTGATTGGTATCGGTATGCGTTCCCACAGGAGCTGCATGTGCAAACCCCCCTTCCTCGCGGTAAATGCGGTAATCCGGATTAGAGAACAGCTTGTTTCCGTTGTTTGGCCCGAAATTGCTGTGGCAATTAGAATTTAAACAGTTAGGTAGTGCTTGCTTAAAATTTTTAATGCGTGTTTTTTTAAATATTAGCTAACATACAGAAATTGCAACTAAAAATTAAAAATTTGATTTAAGCATAAGGTAAACAGAAGGTATTAAATTACATTTATAGAAATTCAATTTTGTTTAATCATTGCAATTCCTGACCTCAGAGTTTTCTAATTATCCCGGTAAGTTCGGAAATTTTCCGTAAAATCCGAACGAATCCGGGTAAATCCGAGCGACTAGGAAAAAATCCGAGATGTACCGAACATATCAGAATCCGGCAGTTTGGTATATATTTTTTTATTTAGTAGTGAACCTTGTTTCAATAGATAAATTGTTTGGGGAGACTTTAACTTTTGATTTAATTAACAGCTGCTTAAAAATATCGAAGATAAACAAAATAAAATCAATACAAAGATATTGAATTATAGTTGTCACACAGTCACATCCATACAAATGTGCTCAAATTGTTAACAGTTACACTTTAAACGCCATTGATCATTCACAACATTTAAATTCAATTAAATTCATCCCTAAAAGATGTTTATAAAACACCAAATTTTGAGGTTAAATACATTTCCTTCGTTTTTCTTAGAGAACAGAATTTTCATTATTCGATCAGTTAAATTAAATTTTCCCTCAATGTTTTGTAATTATTTTGCTTATACTATCTTGTTATCAAAATTCTAGAAACGACGAAATTTTGAAACCAAATCAATTATTATTTTTAGGAATTCAATTACGTCTGATTGTATTTCTAAATTAATCCTCAAATAAATCAAATTCTTTAAATATATTTAGTTTTAATTTAACTTATAGCTAAACGTTATTCGTAAACTGCCTTCACGATGCACGCATTTTTTAGAAACCGATTTATTTTAGACTTCGATTTGCAATTTCTCAGTTTATTAGTCACTTTGCGCAATGATAAATATTGTAACGTAGTGGTTTCCCCAAATGTTAATAATATTTTAAAAAAATAGAATTGTTTAAAATTATTATATTTGTAAAAGTAAAGGCATCCGCACTAACGCCCCACGAGAGAGCTTGGCGGGCAACATGGAGGGTTAAGGCCTCCTAAGTCATTTAATAACGTAATAATTTCAACAACAAAAATCAACATTTTATGTAAGTATAAAAACTATCATTTATTAGAAGACTTTCCTTGTTGAAATTCATTTTTCAAATATTTATTTTCTGAAGGTTTGTTGTGGCGAGTTTGACATTTTATACTTTGTTTTTGGGTATTTCACCGCCAGTTGCTCAAATGGACATTAAATGAGTAAACTATTAACACACTGAACGTAATCTTTTTTAATTCATTTGAAAACAGGGATATAAGAAATATAAAAAATTGTCGAAATCCTTTATTTTAATAAGATACCTACTCATCTTTTCGTGAGTTGGTAATTAATTGTTGGGATCCTTGGCATCCGCAAGCCCAGGTTTCTATCAATAAATTAACAAACGAAAATAAAAAAATAGAATTGATCCAAATTATTAGAACGTCTTTGTACCGCCATTTAATGTCGTAAAAGTGAATTAATGGTATGCTTCGATATTTATTATTAAAGAAGCCAACATTTTATTGCAATATAAAAATGATTGCCATAATTTCCTAGTTTCTTTTTTGAGTTTAGAATTAAAAATATTAACTACCCTTCCAATAAATGCAGATTCCAATCAAAAAACCGTTAAAAGTTAGAATTGTAATAATATATGTTTAGATATATCTACGTAAAAATGAAATTGATTTGGAAGTGTTACTTAACTATATAAACAAACCCAAAATAAAAACAAAAACCAATTTAATGCACATGCTTTATACAGGGTGGCAATTTTAAAACTCCAAGACTAAAATTCTGCGAGTTTCATTTTAAATTTGATAAAATTTAAAATTAATATTGTAGCGTAGTGGTTTCACCCGATTGTTAATAAAATGAAAATTAAATAGAAGGGTCAAAATTATTAGAAAGTCTTTTTTGTTTTTTTTTTAATTCGTCTGAAAACTGAGATATATTTGTCTCTGAAATGTTACGCTCCGTCGGTTAATTTAATTTTTATTTTAGCAACTGGTTGCAAAATGCCCAAACAAGAAGTGAAAAATCTACATTCTTTATTTTAACGTAAGAGAGAAACTCATTTTTTTACTTTTTAATTCCCAAATTGGGATCTTTGGCATCCGCAAGCTCATGTCCCGTCCAGTGAGCATACAAACAAAAGTAACTTGATAACAAAATATTTATGTTTTGTATTATGGTAGTATACTAAACTCAAAATAAATTTTTAACTTAATCTGAGAATTCAAGTTTGAATTAAATATATTTATTAAATACCCTTTAAATTCCAAATGCTTAGATATACCCACGTAACAATAAAATTAATTGAGGCGAGAAGGAAGCGAATTTAAGATATTTGCCTTATACAGGTTGGTCGTTTTAAAGCTCCGAACCTAAAATTCTGTAAATTTCATAAGTTAGTGGTTAGTGGTTTCCCCCAAAAGTTTAAGTTTTATCTTTGTAATGTCATTTAATGTCGTAATAATTAGGTCATATCATGCTTGGATATTTATTTTTCAATTACTCGCCTTTGTTAAAAAATAACAAAATTTTATTTAAATGAAAAAACTGTAATTTTAAAGATGATTACAACAATTTCCTTGTCAAAATGCTTTTTCTGGTATTTTCTGAAGGTTTGTTGTGGCGAATTTGACATTTTGTACCCCTTTTTTGGGTATTTTGCCACCAGCTTCTAAACTAAAAATTAAATTAGTAAGCTATAGACACACCAAACTTAACATCTTTTTAATTCGTTCAAAAAATGAGCTAGATTTGTCCCGGAAACATTACAATCAGTGTGTTAATAGTTTATTAATTTAAAACACAAAACATTTAAAAAAATTTACCTTATACAGGCTAAACATTTTAAAACTCGGAAATTGAAATTCTCAAAATTTCGTAAGTTTATTTTACATTTAATAAAATTTGAAATTAATATTGTAACGTAGTGTTTTTATTTTAGCATCTGGGGAGGGGGGGTTCTTTATTTTAACGTAAGATACCCATTTTTCACGAATTTTTAATAAAATGGTGTCCGCATCCGCCAATCTAGATCTCGTCCAGTGAGCAAACAAACAAAAGCAACTTTAATAAGAAAATATAGTCCAATTGGCAAGTCAGGTAATGCGCGTCATCAATCACATGATCAACAGTCGGCGTTACCAATAATGCGCTATAAAATAATACAAAATGTAATTGCTAAATATAAATTATTTTTGTAGTTTTCTAAGATTAGGCAGCCGTGTTTAATCACAAGGTCTGCAAATTTTTGAAAATAAAAATAAATCGGGTTTTTATTTTCTAATTTAACTCATTTTTATTTGTTGTCATTGTCATTGCGATAGAATAGGAAAATGTTAACGTCTTTCATCAGAAAATTTAGGTTATAGAATTTGTAAATCGTTTGAAACTTCATGTAGACGTACTAAATTATTGTAACGAAGTGAGTTTGGGCTGTATTATAACAATAACTAAATAAAATATGTTAATTAAATAATGATGGTAGACACTTTGACCCAACTCCGTTACGTGGGGTTTACTTAGCTGTGCGAGAGGTTTTAATTCAAAGTCAAATTCAACTAACAATCATGTATTTCCAAGTCCAGAATAGTAATTTAAGTTAACATAAAAGAATCTTACATGTATTCACATCTTGAAGGGTGTCGATTTACCGCAGGTACTGCTTGGTTGATGGCTGGGTATAAAACCATACTCTAATGTGTTTCCGTTAAGCTTTTATACAGTAAATTGACCCCCTTCTTTCGATATTCCTTATCTTATCTAATGCGCGTGGCGCGTATCAGATTACATGAGTACGATGCACTACATACATGACTAACTTGCATTCTTTAAGAGATGCAACTTTGCCACGTGCCCTCGTCAGTGGAATGACCTGATTGAATGACGTCATACCAACGCTCGTGCACTAGGGAATTGAACAACTTGAATGCAATTCAAGCTTTGGTTAATATTTTAATATTCGTCTTTGTTACATTATGATGTCATAAAATTTATTGATAACGTGCATTATTTGATTCGCCAATTAGACCATATAAATATGTGTTATGTTGAATAACTATTAAACGCAAATTCGATGTTTAATTTATTAATTATCTGAGAATTTGAATTACTTTAGTTTTGAATGACATATACTTACATATATTTATTGCCTTTCCTATAAAACCATATTTCAAATAAAAAGCGTTAAAAGTTAATATTGTAATTAATTAAATAGTGTTGTTTAATATATACAAATCTCAAATTTGAAATATTTAGGGTACACAGGGTGTCACTTAATATCGTAATAATTAGTTAATATGCTTCGCAATTTATTTTTCGTTTTCGCCCTTTTTGTTAAAAAATAACAACAATTTCAACAAATAAAAAGGTCAACATTTTATTTAAATAAAAAAAGTTTTTTTAAGATGATTGTAATAATTTCCTTGTCAAGTATTTTCTGAAGGTTTATTCTAGCGAGTTTTTAGCTTTTTATACATTTTGGGTATTTCATCACCAGTTACTAGAATAGAAATACCAAAAAAATACATAAACTCGAAATTCTATATTTTTACGTAAGATACTTCTTCTGTGAGTTTTTAATTCCTAAGTTGGCATCCCTGGTATCCGTAAGCCTAGGTCTCGTCCGGTAAAAATACAAACAAAAGCAACTTTGATAAAAAAAATTATATTTTATATAAAAGGTAAAAAAAGGCCAGGGTGGTGCAGTGGTAGAGCATCAGGCTAGCATTGCGCTAGTCCTTGGTTCGAATCTCTCAATGGGCAGGATTTTCCTGCGATTTTCCTGCAATTTTCCTGCAGTCTGGAGATCGGTACCGAGTCCTGGTGACCATTCGTCGTTGGGCACCTAGTTAATGACGCTCTCCTTCGAGTACATGCCTAGTAGGTAGAGTAACAAGGTCTTTCACGTACATACACATTCCACTCTGCACATGGTGCAGTATGTATGTGAGTATAAACGGCGCACCAACTTCGTAATCCGCAGAGACGGGCCGGGTTGTGCATTGCACGCGTAGAGTCTCATATATTAACGTACGAGCCTCGACACCGAAAGGTATAAGAGATTACAGATAATACATACATAAAAGGTAAAAGTATCGGCATTTACACTCCGCGAGTGAGGATTGTCGGCAATATGGAGAGTTAGGGCCTTCTAAGTCGCGTACTAAACTCAAATTTTAATTTTAATTTGAACTGAGAATCCGAGTTATTTCAGTTTTGAATTAAATATGTTAACTACCCTTTCAATAAATCCGAATTCCAAATAAAAATTATTAAAGTTCAAATTGTAATCATCATACTTTGATCTACTTATATAAAAATTGAATTAATTAAACAAAAAGAAATTTAGGATATTTGCCATGTTCCAGGTGGGCTGAAATTCTGTAGATAGGCAGCACACGATGCAACGCACTGGTGACTTCATATTTTTTAAAACATGTTTTGATTATAATTATTATAGGGATACCACAGCAATCGACGAGCGTTTAAATCCCTGGCATCCGTAAGCCTAGATTTTGCCCAATAAACAAACACAATTTTAATCGTCTTGTGCCTGCCCTGTATGTTACATATTTAAAGCGTTTTAGGCTCCGAGTTTTAAAATAGGCACTCTGTAGAAATGAAAGAAATCTTCATTATTGCTACTTATTAATAAAGTTAAATAAAACGCTTTTGTGTTAAAATAATTTAATTAATAAAGGTACAGCAAAAAGTGATAAAAAGTTTAGATTTGAAAAGAAAAGACTTAAAGGGCTGCTTTTTCGTTTTCATATATCGGGATTTCCCCCGAGTCACTCAGGCTTTCCCGAATTCGTTCGGATTTTACCGACAGATTTACGAACTCATCCAATCACCGGGAAAAGTTAAAAACTCTGAGGTTGATTGAAACCATAATTAATACGACGTACAGGTGACTTCGGATTTTTTTAAATCTCATTTTGATCTTAATTATATGAACACTGTAATGTTTTAAAATTATAGTCGGCTTGGACCTGCTTTTAATTAATTAATAGAGTTATAGCAAAAAGTGATAATTTTTAAATTTGAAGTGACTTGAGGGATGCTTTTTAATTTGCATGTTTAAAAAGTTAGAAATATGTTTGATATTCAACAAGCCACTATTATTTCCTAAAACTGAGTGTAAAAATTCACCTTTGCGTATTGATTAAAAGCATATAAATTCAAGCTTTAGATTTTTAGTATGTGCATATTTTAAAGTTTTCGTGCTATAATTTTGTATTTTTTAAACCATTAATTATATCCTTCTCTTTATCCTTTTTAATGAATATATTGTTACTTTAGTGTCAGTAATAAATATATAAATTTCCCCAATTGAACTTGTGTGGCTAGTTTAAGAATATAAAAAAACCAAGTTTAATTTTAGCTTTGCTTTATTTCTATTATTAACACAGTCTGTATTTCGTACATTTGGTATATATAATTAATTTATTTAGAGAAAAACGTTCAATACCGCCACAACAGAGAAAGTTTATAAACGTAAATTACCAGTCAACTTGTACATATGGAGCCGTCAGTGGCGAATAGACCGCTTGATATGTTACAGGTAAAGTTTGTAATTGGGCTGTTGTCAAAGGCGCCGCCACGAAGGTAGCTTGAGGAACAGCTACAAGTGGTGCACTCTTTTGTACGGCATAAACCAAGTTTTGGGTTTGGGTTTGAGGCGCTACCACGGCTGTACTTTGAGGGAGAACTATGAAATAAGTACCTTTTGGCTCTTGAACCGCTGTCTTAGCCGCTGTCTGCTTTGAACTTATCCTTCCAGTCTAAAATGATTTGAACAAATCTTAATTAATTTATTTTGTTAAGTCAGAATTTCACCATAAAAAACTTGTAAAGCCATTCAGATCAGTTTTCATAAAGAAAAAAGAATTACCTGGGGTGGTTCAGTAGATTCTCCAATCTGATCCTCAGTGGTAGCCTCATCAGGTGGAGGACCATAAGAAGGAGCTGGTACTGGTGGTCCATAAGCTTGTTGTGGTTGTGATTGTGGAAGGGTTAAAGCAGCACCTTGTGGACGCCATCCTCTTGGATTGTAAGGTGGGGGTGGTTGAAATGTTCCAGGTGCAACACTTTGACGAGCTGAAGCACGGAACCTCGGGGGTTCCGCTGCTGCCAATGAAATGACCACAAGAACAAAAGCCACGATTTGCTAAAAACAATCAGATTTTACCCTTTTAAACAGTCGAGTCGCCAAGCTTCGATACGTACGTCGATTATTTTATAAACATTCATCCAATTACTTTCACTTTTTGATTTTTGTTTGAATTTCGATAACCCTACACCCTAACATTTTTGTAATTTAAATGTTTTTAAAATGAGTAGAATTGAAACATACCTTCATGTTGATGTTATTTGATTGATATCACTGAACTGATGTCCATCAAAACAAGCGCGAAGTTTTTATATTAAGAGTCAGGGTTTTGTACGTGATTACATTTACATGTAGTACTCCGGATTTGATGAGTAATTGTTGAAATTGAAATGCATAATGTACAGCGGCATTGGCCTCAAAATTGTTAAATTTCGTAATTGTTATTTAATAATTTTTATCTGATATGGTTTGCCTTAACCCAAGTTTGACACCCCAAAAAAAGGCTTCGTTTCTTTATTATCACTTTCATTCTGGCATTCGTTCAATTATTCATATACTTAGGTATTGCAAGTACTCAGCCGACCTAAATTTTTAGTCCAGTCTTTCTTTTACTTTGGAATTTCTTGGTATTATAGAAAATCCTTGCATTTTTGAGGATATTTCTCGAAACTCTTAAGAAATTGTTTTCTATCAAACCCAGCGTTTTTGAATTTTCCCGGTGTTGGTTGTGTTCGGAAATCTGCCAATAAAAGCCGAAAGAATCCGGAAAAACCACTTGGGACGTACCGAAAATATTCGAACCAACGAATTCTCTACATTAATAGTTCGACTCAAATTTGTGGCAATCTGGAATGTAAATACATATATAAATTGTTTATGGAACCTTAGCTTCGTTTTCGTTAAAAGACATGCCCAAGAGTTTTGCTTTTGCTGTAATAATAATTAATAAAGCTGTTTAAAAATGTAGTGCTATATTTTTGACTGTTGTCTCTCAATATTTTTACAAGGGTAAGATTAACACAACAAACTCAGTACCAAAACACATTTTTATTCTTCTAACACTATTACAATACGTCGTCGATCATTCCCAACAATTAAATTCAAGTAAATTCATCCCTAAGAGTTCGTTTCCAGTATCATTTTCCAAGTAGTTAAAACATCTTGTTTGAAAGGAAAGGAGTTTAAACAAAATTTCCACCTCAATTTATCCTCTATGAGCTCATTAAACTCTCCTTAGGGAGCTATATACGTGTGGTAATAAAGTAATGTAACCGATTAAACGGGGTTGAAATTTGAAGGGTGACTAGCAAAGGGTGTACATTTCGGTGTGGACAGTGTACGTGGAATCTCTTAGCTTTTCACTGACCTCGTCACGTCTAACCGCGGTGTAATTACACGTGACATCTTTATTATTCCACCAACGTGCGGGAGTAATTTGCGTGAGAATAGGCGGCTACCGTTTTAGTTATATCAGACTATTTTCGACACTTTGCTGCTTTAGGTAAATTAGGTAAAAATTTTATTGGTTAATTAATTGTGAAATTTTATACGGCATGTATTAGGTTTGATTTAGTATTTAGAAGTTCATTTATAAGATTTATTGTTTTTTTACTCAAAATTATTATTGTTATTAATCGCATCTTTTTATCCTCTTTCAGAAAAAAAAATAACCCCTAAAGACTAAATATGAATACCTATTATTAAGGGTTAAGTTGACATAAAAAAAATTAATCGTTTTTCTTCAAAAATATCGCTTTTGTTATTATTATGTATATAAAAAAATGTAAATTTGCAGACACCATTTAAACATAAAGGAATCCAATCAGCTGTTTGGTTTTCCCTCGAAGATTTTAAAATTTGCACTGGTTCTAGAAATATCTAAAATTGATAAAATGTATTCAAAACTAGCGAAACTTTGTCCGTGTTTTTTAAAGCTTTTGAAGTTTATTTATTTGAAAGTTACAGCATAACAAAAAGATTAATTTTTTTCTGCTGCTTAAAAGGCAACTTTTTCTTCTTTCATTTTCAAATTAAAATAACAAAATGACAAATCTAAGACTATAAACCAAAATTCCAGAAACTTGCGTATTAAAACAATAAAAAAAATTGAACAAAATAGGTCAAAGCACTCTTTACGTTAAAAGAATTTTGGAAAAGCTGTTAGACACTGAGTAATTGAAAACAAACGCTCTTTTTACTACCTACATCAGGCTATTTATTTAAATTAAATAAATTATAAAATATGTATAAAATGGCCACCATTGGCCAGGATACAGTCAACAATTCTTTTACCAAAGAACTTCAAAGAAGTTCAATAATTTTAAGCTTTTCAGAAATTTGTCGACAGTCTACCTCGTCCATATTTTCATTTAACACCAGTCCGGGTAAATTAGGGGCTTTAAATAAAACCACAAGTAAAAATATAATTGGCCCAAATCCGGAGAACAAGTAGGCCATATTGTGGATCTTGTGCGACATTTTTTTCTATAAACTTTCTTCCCTTTTTTCGAAGTCTGAAAATTTTAATTTAAAGTACCAACGATGATGAGCTACTGTGTTAAATGCTTATGTTTTGTTATTGTTATTCTAAATCAAATATTTTCTTATTCCTGAAATTTGGATATTTTTCTTAAATTGTTTCCAATATACTTTTTTACAGCGATAGATAATACGTGAATTTCAGATTTAATCTGAAAAAGAATACTGAAAATTTATTCTGAATAATATATTATTTGAGGTCCCGAGTTGCGGTAGCTAGGTACCCCCCCCATTCCTGCACGATCAGGAAAGTTAAGCATCGTTGTCTCCGGTCAGTGCTGGATTGGGTGGTCCAATTGCCGGTCACTACGGGAGGATAGACCAAAAAGTAAAAAGATTTGACAAAATACAAAGGATGAGAGAAAGCCTTTGCCCTTGTAGGGATGTGTGGACTAATAAAATAACAATAATAATAAAAATATATTGCTTGATTCCTGAAATTTCGATTTCATTCGTAGGTTTTCTTCAACATTTTATTCAGCGATGGAAAGCATATCAATTTCTAAAATCCGTGTAAATTAAATAAAAGAAATTTTGTAAGTTCTGAAATCTTATTCTGAAAATATATTTTTTAAGATTCCTGAAATTTTGATTTCCCTCTTGATTTTCTTCTATATTTTATAGAGCGATGGAAAATACATGAATTTCAAATTCAATGTGATTTCTAAAAGCCATGTAGGGTGAAACAAAAACTTATTATTTTTAGAAATTTTTGTAAATTCTGAAACTCTCTTCTAAAGAAAATACCTACTTCGAAGAACTCCTGAAATTTTCATTACCTTCTTAAATCGTCTTCAGTATTTTATACAGGGCTGGGAAATCCATCAATTTCAAATTTAACGTGAAAAGGCATTTCTAAAAACCATCTAGAATATAACAAACAACCTCTTGGTTTTAGAAATTTTTTAAATTCTGAAATTTTATTCTGGAAAATACATTTTTTCAAATTCCTGAGATTTTTTCAATCTTTTATATGGCACTGGGAAGCATGAATTTCTAATTTAATGTGAAGAAGAATTTCAAAAACCTTGTCGATTGAAACAAAAGAATGCCCTTGTTTTTGGAAATTTTGTAAATTGTGAAACCTTATTCTGAAAAATGTTTTATTTAAGATTTCGGAAGTTTGGAGTTTCTTCTTAGATTTTCTTCAATATTTTATACAACAATAGAAAATACATGAACCTCAAATTTAATGTGAAGAAGAGCCTCTAACAGTAAGTTTTTAGACATTTTGCAAATTCTCAATAATATAATTTTCAAGATTCCTGAAATTTGGATTTCCTTCGTAGATTTTCTTTAATCTTTTATAGAGCGATGGGAAATACACGAATAATTTCAAATTAATGTAACAAAGAATTTCACAAACCGTGTAGGTCTTGTAAAAAATTTGAAAATTCTGAAACTTCTTCTAAATAGTATATCTTCGGAATTTCTTTAATTTGGATTTCCCTCTTAGATTTTCTTCAATATTTTATACAGCAAGGCGTAACAAATAACTTTCAGATTTAATGTAAAAAGGTATTTCTAAAAACAATAAATTTTTTGAAATTTTTAAATTCTGAAATCTTATTCTGAAAATATATTTTTTAAGATTCCCGAAATTTTGATTTCCCTCTTGATTTTCGTCAATATTTCATAGAGCGATGGGAAATCCATGAATTTAAAATTCAATGCGATTCCTAAAAGCTCTGTAGGTTCAAACAAAAAATTTATTTTTTTTTTAAATTTTGTTAATTCTGAAACTCTTCTAAATAAAATACTTTTAAGAATTCCTGAAATTTTCATTTCCTTCTTAAATCTCTTCATAGATTTTTTCAATATTTTATACAGTACTGGGAAATGCATGCATTTCAAATTTAATGTGAAGAAGAATTTCAAAAACCTTGTAAATTGAAACAAAAGTATCCCCGTGTTTTAGGAAATTTTGTAAATTGTGAAACCTTATTCTGAAAAATTTTTTATTTAAGATTCCGGAAGTTTGGAGTTTCTTCTTAGATTTTCTTCAATATTTTATACAACAATAGGAAATACATGAACTTCAAATTTAACATGAAGGAGGGTCTCTAAAAAAGTGAGTTTTTAGACATTTTGTAAATTCTGTAAGTTTATTCTGAATAATATAATTTTCAAGATTTCTGAAATTTGGATTTCCTTCTTAGATTTTTTTTAAATCTTTTATAGAGCAATCGGAAATACACGAATAATTTCAAATTAATGTGAAAAGGAATTTCTACCAACCGTGTAGGTGTTTTAAGAAATTTGAAAATTCTTAAACTTCTTCTAAATATTATATATTCGGAATTCCTGAAATTTGGATTTCCTTCTTAGATTTTCTTCAATATTTTATACAGCAAGGCGTAATACATGACCTTCAGAAAAAAGAATTTCTAGAAACTTAGAAACAATAAGCTTTTAGAAATTCTGGAAATACTGAAGCTTTATTCTGAATGATATAGGTATTACTAGATTCCTGAAATCTGGATTTCTTTCTTAAATTTTCTTCAATATTTTATTCGGCGATGGGAATTACATGAATTTCCAATGTAATGTGAAAAATAATAAGCTTTTAGGAAATTTCGAAATTCTGAAACTTTATCCAGAATAAAATGCGTTTTGAGATTCCTGAAATTTGAATTACCTTCTTAGATTTTCTCCAATATTTTATACAGCAAAGGGTGATGGATGACTTTCAAATTTAATGTGAAAAAGAATCTCTAAAAACCATAAGCTTTTAGAAATTTTGTAAATGCTGAACTTTCATTCTATACAAAATATTCTTAAAAATACCTGAAATTTTGCTTCAGTATTTTGTTCAGCTATCTAAATACCTACAATAAGTTTTTAGAAACTTTTAAGTTCTGAAACTTTATCCCGAATAACACTTTTTTTTAAAGATTCCTGAAACTTGGATTTATTTCTTAGATTTTCTTCAAACTTTTATATTGCAGTATTTGCAATAAATGCTTTTCAAATTTAATGTAAAAAAGAATCTGTAAAGCAATAAGTTTTTAGAAATTTTGTAAACACTGCAACCTCAATTTGAATAATATATTATTTAATCCCTGAAATTTGGATTGCCTTCTTAGATTTTCTTTAATATTTTATACAGCGCTGGGAAATAGATGAATTTCAAATTTAATGTGAAAAAGAGTCTCTAAAAACAGTGAGGTTTTAGACATTTTGTAAATTCTGTAACTTTATTATATTATTCAAGATTCTTAAATTTTCTTCAGTATTTTTTGCAGTAATCCGAAATACATAAATTTCAAGTTTAATGTTCTGAAAATAATAAGTTTTTAGAAGTTCTATAAATTCTGAAATTTATTCTGAATAATATATTATTCGATTCCTGAAATTTGGATCTTCTTCGATATTTTATACAGCAATGGGCGATGAAGGACATTCAAATGATTTTTTAACTGTATAGAATATTTCTAATGAAAATGAGAATAATTTTTCCTTTTACATTTTCACAAACTTGCAGACGTTTTGTTTTACTATTTGTTTAAAATTTGTACTTAAAGGATTAATTCAAATTCGGCTGTTGATAATTTTGTAAAGTATTAGACGACTTTTCTGATTTAATTTTGTTTTCAGCAGAGTATATTAAAATTTTTGGAAATCACTTTTTCAATGCATCATTCATTACTACGAGTAAAACTATTAAACAGATTTAATTTAATAGCACAAAGTCCTTGGCTTTCTTCAAGTTAAACTCAGTTTTCTTAATATTTAGAAAGCTTTAGTTTAAATATTGTGAGATTAAATAACAATTTTTTTTCGTCAATGAGGGACTTCAAAAGTAAATTGTTTTGAACTCTTTTCTTCCAGCATTCGATGGGTTCTAAAATAAATATTCTACATATTTGCCTGGCAGTAAATTAAATTCTAATCTCAATGTCACGGACGATTTTATTTGATAAAAATTAATCTTTAAATCTTACAAGTTCATAAAAAAATTATGAATTCTAATCTAGAAATACAAATATGGCTTTTATATATTTTAATAATAGAGCGTGATTATCTGAAAACTATTTGGAGAAGATCGTAAAGCCTTAAGCTGTCGGCGGGTTTCTCAAAGGGTATCAAATAATTTGTAAAGGCGTAAGTAAATCATGCGAACAAAAGTGACAAGCACCGCTGCTCGTTATCTCTTGTAAAGCTGTTTATAGATACGCATTCCCATTGCAAGCTTGAAAACTCTCTATTCCTCTAACAAACCTGCAAGTTTACAAAAAGCAGGAAACGGATCTGCTTATCCTACCGTATAATTGAAAATTTAAGTATTTTTCAACTTGTTTGCTAGTTTAGTTGCTACTTATCCTGTTTGTATTCGAATTGCTTTTGTGTGGTCTTTAACCAGCCCAGGAGACAACAATGAGGGCGCTTTTATTCTGAAGAAATCTTAAACAGCTAGCAACTCCATGAAATTTACATAAATTGATGGATCGATTATTCCAGTTTTCCTGTCACCT
This sequence comes from Melanotus villosus, assembly GCA_963082815.1. Lineage (NCBI taxonomy): Eukaryota > Metazoa > Arthropoda > Insecta > Coleoptera > Elateridae > Melanotus > Melanotus villosus. The sequence continues at coordinate 8,945,482 of OY720421.1, read as the reverse complement.
ACAAACTCTAAATTGGCTGATTAAGGAGATTCACGTGTAAAAAAAACTCATTAGAATTCCGAGCAGTGGAACATTTTGATGATTTAAAGACTCGAATGCCTTGAGATTATTAATAATATTTTTTAAAAACCCCACTTCTTCTTCAAACACGTTTTAGTCAGTCGGTTTTTTAAAAATATTTGGGGCTAATTTTTATTTTATTTCAGTTTTATTTTGTTTATCTTTTTTTATATCCTGTTATTTAATTATTCTACTAATTAATAGTTGTTATTTTAACTGGTTTTATTAAACTTCTAACTTTTATTTTTTGGCTAACTTTCAGAAACTTTTGGTTAAATATTTTGATTCTTTAATAGTAACTTCTTTAACGTATGAAACAAACAAGGCAATAAAGGTAACCTCGAGGATTTCTCGTAGGTATAATCCATGAATGAAACGACTACACAACAGCTTAATTAATTACTCCTGTAAATGGATTAAGAGGCAATGTCCTATAAATCCACCCAGCATGAGACGTCTCCGTTTACGAGTTAAAAGTGAAATTCATTTTCGAAACAGTGTTTCACCGTAATTGTTTTACTGAAAACAAAACAGTTATTCAATCCCAAAATTTAGTCGTTTATATGCAAAACATTGTTGGCGATTTCTTTAAACCGACAAATTAATTGTTTAATTTCTTAATGTTTTAACACTCAGCTTACGTGTCCTAAGACTTTGAAATTTATCACACATGATTTCTTAAGCTTTGGAACAATCTTCGAGGTTTTGAAGTAAAATTCTTTTTACATTTAAGGAACCATCTAATTGTGAAGAGTTTCTTTGTATGTTGTGTTATCTTTCTTTCTCTTTAAATTTTTAATCTGAAGTACTGTTAATTGCAAGCTACTGAAAGCAACCGAACAAAGTTTTTGGATAAAGGAACAGCAGCTGGATAAAATCCCTTGACCAACGGTCTGGGGATTTTGCCATTTAATAATAAAAATTTCGATTGCTTTCTAAAAAAAGAAACTAACATTAATTTTGAACAAAGTAGTCTCAACGTTTAACATAGTAAAAACAGTTTAAAGGAACGTGGAATGTTTTTTAAAAAATCCCACAGCATAAAAGATCGAAGGGCTTACATTTAAAATTTAAATATACGACCGCGGTGTACTTATATCGCGCTAAATATTTACGCTACGTATGATGAAGCATCGCATTCTCAGTTTCCCTATTGGTTCCGTTGCTGGAATATCTGATACATGTATCTCCGAGCGAGCGGCAGCCCTTCTTTTGTCCCGATATTGAAATGGAATCATTTGACTGTAAATAATTTGCTTTGGTACCCCTGCTCTTGCTCCCCTGCATTGCTGACAACTTATTAGTAAAGAGTTTCAGCAGCCGCCTCTGTATATGTTAAAAACTGACGAGGAACTGGTTAAAATTGCATATTTCTAAAGTTCATAGCTATTTTTTTTTTCGTTTCGTTTTATTTGTTATTTTTTAAATATTGCCTTAAAAATTTCCGTTTTTCTTATATTAATATTTAATCTTTCCTTATTATCTTGGTGAAATCCATTTCTTTTAGTTCTACTGGCTTCGATAACGACCGAGATTATTATAAAGCGGAACAAATCTAAAACTTCGGCGTCTTTTGGATACAAGATAAATGCGATGTTGGGCACAATAAAATCATTTCCAAGGTTGGAAGTCCAGTAAGTTAAGCAAAATTATAGTCCGGTAGTGCTAAATGTCCAAAGTGGTCAATGCGTGTTGAGGTCCTTGGCACCCGCAAGCCTAGATCTCGCTCAATACATAAACAAACAAACAATAACATTTGAGTTTGAATACTCTAAATTTACCACAATTTAAAGAAAAGCGGAATTATAACTTCGTATCAAATTAAGATTAGAATAGTTTCTGTAGGAAACAATTGTGCAGTAATTACAAGCATTTTGCAATTTTCTGCTAAATTAAAAATAGAAGAATTTAATTTTTCTAGGGAATTTTAATAAATTGTGTAATAATTACAAGCATCTTGCAATTTTCTGCTAAATTAAAAAGGGAAGAATTTAATTTTTGTAGGGAATTTTAAACAATTGTGCAATAATTACAAGCAATTTTCTGCTGAATTAAGTTGCGAATAATTTAATTTTCCTAGGGCTTTTTAAAACAATTATGTAATAATTACCAGCATCTTGCAATTTTTTGCTGAATTAAGATGGTTTTTTAAAACAATTAATTGTACAATAATTATGAGCATCTTGCAATTTTCTGCTGAATTAAGATGCAAATAATTTAATTTTCCTAGGGCATTTTAAAACAACGGTGCAATAATTACGAGCAACCTGCAATTTTCTGCTGAATTCAGATGAGAACAATTTAATTTTGATAAAAAAATTGTTCAATAATTACTAGCATCTTGCAACTTTCTGCTGAATTAAAATCAGGCCAGTCTAATTTTTGCAGGGAATTTTAAAATAATTATCATTAATTATGACTATTATGAGATGTTGCAATTCTCTGTTAACTTAGGATGAGAACAATTTAATTTTCGTAGATGATAGGAACGGAGTAAGAATAGTAAACCTAGCACCATCCTTAAACATGAAGATACCTAGCACATGCTTCAAACATAGCGACATTCATCTAAGAACTTGGGTCTCCCCATACGGAGAAACGTACAACCAAATAGATCATGTGTTGATAGATCCCGCCACGGATCAGATATTATAGCTTATACTTAGAAGTTACCGTGGAGCAAACATAGACTCCGACCACCATTTAGTCGTAACAAAAGTCAGGGCTAAAGTATCGGATGCCAAAAAGAAGATACCCCATTTTAAATCGTGACCCCTTACTGGCTCTTAATATGCAACCACCCATACTTCTGCCATAGCGTTTACCTACGGAGTGCAATGTGTGTTGCATATTCAGAGCCAGTAAGGGGTCACGATTTAAAATGAGCACACGTTTGTTAACCATTTGCGAAGATTGAAACCTGCTGAATTTAGGATACTTTAGGCTTAATAGGTCCAGCGACTATTAAGGCAAAAATCATACTACAGCAACTTTGGAAACTAAAAATCGAATGGGATGTTCTGCTACCAAACGAATCATGCAATGAATGGTTAAATTATAATGAACAATTGCAACATTTAAATCATATCAATCGCAAGACACGCCGTTTGTCTACACCCAAAACAATTACAAATTCATGCGTCTTGCGACGCATTCGAAACAGCATATGGCACTTGTATATACATTAAATCGACGACCAACGAGAATGCGCACACAGTTACTTTGTCCAAAATCAAGAGTGGCTTCGTTAAAGACGATATATCTGCCGCGTTTAGAATTGTGTAGAGCACTACTCTTATTAAAATTGTTACATAATGTCATAGAAGCGTTGGACGTGCCAATCAACGACATACACTGTTCGAGTGATTCTAAAATAACATTAGCTTGGTTAAAGGGTCGCCCAACGAAATGGAAAAAGTTTTTCGCCAACAGGGTGGCATAAATTCAAGTTCTGGCCAGCATTGCTAAGTGGCATCACTTGAGATCAGAGGACAATCCGGCTCGAAAGACCAATATGTTCAAGATGATCGATTCGATGATTTTCTATGCTGCTTTGCTCCACGTTTCGTTGAAATGATAAAGCTTCGATGATAATAATTGTGATATTGTATAAATTTGTTTAATGAAACACACATTTTACGGTAAAGAAAAATACATTGGAAACAAAATACAATTTAGAAGAATAGTATTTAGCCAAACCAGGAAACGTTATCAAGGTGAGTCGAAGCTATTCACACATTTAGTACGGTCCTTCGAGTTATCGTCTTTAGTTTTTATTAAACATTTTTTGGGCCTTCGCATTTTTTAATAATCACAATTAAGTGTTATTATTATCGAAGCTTTATCATTTCAACGAAACGTGGAGCAAAGCAGCATCGAAAATCATCGAATCGATCATCTTGAACATCTTGGTAGAATGAAAGAACATGAAACACAGAATAAGACCCAAATACCTCAGAACAATTCAGAAACACCGCCTGGGAAACTCACCAGAAGACGAACGCACCCAAATTAATGGAAGATGGGAAAAGCTAAAAAATGAACCCTATGGTAAAGGAAGGAATTACTGGTTCAATGACGAATGTAACCGAGCCACGGAAACAAAAAACGAAGTATACCTCAAATTGCAAGCTAGACGGACGAGAGCTTTGGTGGACGAATACCACCGCATAAAGAGAAGGGAAGAGAAAAGAACACACAAAGCAAAAAAGATCGTATTTTAATAAACAACTGGAAGACATCAAAGCGCTGAATAGCGGAAATGAATACAGGAAATTGTATAGAAAAGTGAACTTAATAAGAAAAAGATATAAACCACGAAATACCCAATGCAGAGACACAGATGGGATGCTCTTAAGTAGGAAAGAAGGTATTCTGAATCGCTGGGCAGACTACTTCAAAGAACGACTTAACCAATGGTGCAAACAATTGATGACAGCCAAAGAAATAACCTACCAAGTGTGATAGGCACTCAGAAGACTAAGTAAAAATAAATCTCCAAGAACAGATGATCTACCAGCAGAACTGTTTAAAGCAGCAGGTGAGAACTACACACGAAGCCTTCACAAACTAATAATAGAAATATGAACAAAAAATCTTTGCCAAATGATTCGAATGCTGGAATAATATGCCCCATCCACAAGAAAGGTGATGTCTTGGACTGCTCTAACCACAAAGGAATTGCTCTGCTGAATGTGGCATATAAAATATTCTCCTACATTCTCTACTCTCGAATTAATAGACATGCAGAGAACATTTGAGGAAAACACCAAACAGGCTTTCGAGCTTACAAGTCAACAATTGACCAAATATCCACTTACTTACTTACGCAGCTGCGCTACAGCCCATATCGGACCTTGGCCTCCCCTAGTTTCCGCTGCCATCTCTCCCTGTCTTCTGTCCATTTTCTCCAGTTGTTTATTCGTATATCCACACTTTGGAAAATTCTGGAGAAGACAATGGAATATGACATTGACACACATCATATATTCGTTGACTTTCAATCAGCCTACGACACCATCAACAGTCAAGCATTATACACTGCGATGATAGAATTGGGAATACCAAGTGACCTGGTAAATTTAACTAAACTAACCATGGAAAGAGTGGAATGTAAAGTCCGAATACACTGGCATCCGACAAGGAGATGCACTATAGCACTATCTTGTATCCTTTTCAATATCGCGCTGAAGAAAGTAATCAGAACATCGGCAATTAATACCAGTGCTACAATATTTAACAAAAGCATACAACTCCACTGGCTACATCATATACACAGACCCCCAGAAAAGCGAGTAACCAAGAAAATGCTGAAAGGCGGAATTGAGAGTAGGAGAAGGAGATAGAGGCAGACCTAAGAGCAAGTGGCTAAATAATGTACAAGAAGACTTAAGAGAATTAAACGTCACAAACTGGGAACGAGTAGCGATCGAAAAGAAGAAGTGGAGGAGAATAGTGGAACTAGCATATACAACGCATACGCCGACGAAATAGATATTATTGGCAGAAGTGAAGAAGTGGTCAAAGAAGCGTTCATTCAACTTCAAGAAGCAGCAAAGGTGATGGGACTCAAAATAAGTACACAAAAAACCAAATATATGGCGGTGACTAGAACACCACAACATCGACAAGACCTAAACATAAATGGGCAGACGATTAAAACCGCCCAGGAATTTGTATATCTTGGCCCCATGGTTAATTTATTGTGACAATGATATCACAGCTGCAATCAAAAGACGGGTTCTCTCATCAAAGAGATGCTACTTTGGCGTGGCCCCACAGACCAGATCACGAAACATCTCGCGAAGTATGAAAATAAAAATTTACAAGACGCTGATTCGACCTGTATTAACATATAGCGTTTGAGAGAAAGATCTTGAGAACTATATATGGAGCCATTAATGATAATGGAATATGAACTTTACCAGTATTATAAAGAACCTAACATTGTAAAAAGCTATCCAAATAAACAGACTACGATGAGTAGGTCACGTGCTTATCATGAGAGAAGGAGACCCCACAAGAAAAGCAGTACTTGAAAGACCCATACGACGAAGGCTACGTGGAAGACCAGAAAAACGGTACCTGGATTCAGTGGAGGAAGAACAACAGGTATAAGAGCATCGAGAAGACACGCGTTGGACAGAGACAACTGGAGGAAGCTCCTAGAGGAAGTCAAGGCCCATCAGGGGCTGTAGAGCTACCAAAGAAAATCTAAGAAGGAAATTTTAGCATCTTGCACTTTTCTGCTAAATTAAGTTGACAAAAAGTTAATTCTATTTTTTGTTTTATTTGAAGTTTCCAGAAATTGTATTGGGAATATTTCGTTATGTATTCGTTTTCTTAATATTGGTTTTTAGTGTTTTCATAAATTCTTAATACAGTTTTGTTATGTTTTAAAATTAGTAACTATGTTTTAAAATCTACAATACCAAATTATTCAAAGCAGAAATAAAAATATGCTAACTCGGGCCCAATTCAAACTTACCTAAAACTCAAGCCCTATAGATTCTAAATATATTATTTAACGTAGTACTCGATTTTGAAAAGAATCAAATAATAATATTAACGCAACTGATTAAACAATCTGAATTGGCTGTCAACTGATACGTTTGGCAGTTTTCACTTAAGGGTAAAAGCAACTAGAACAATAATCAATGAATTACACTTTAAAATAGGTGGCACAAGTCGAAAAGTACGGTTAGGTCACTTAACTGGGATCTCAATTTCAACTCGACATATTTCTGATTGTAACAACCCTTATGTCCTTTAGTATTGCTTTATTAGTAAATGCATTCACACCGAGTTGACACCGACAATACTAATTCGGTGGAGGAATAATCTATTATTATGAGGGTTGCCATATTTCATAGACGGTATATAGGTATACTTAACACTCTTTAGCGCAAATTACATGATAGATTTTACTGCTGCTGCTGCTGGAGGGTTCATATACAATTCACGTATACGAGTTACCTCCCCTTTTTCATAAAAGGCTGGTTAGTTATATTCTTTTTTTAGCTTAGCGTTGAATTTTTTGTAGGAAATTAAAACTTTCGAAAATAAATTATTCAGAAGTTTCAGTCCATTCTTGGATTGTTATTTAAACAACTGACTTACAAATTAAAAAGCAGACGTTGAAAGTAAATTACAAGCTTTAATTTTTAAAAGAATTTTGCTTTGAAACCCTGAAGTTTGTTTCAGAACTAAAAAATCGTGTGCAATAAATTTCAAAATATTAGGACACAAACAATTACACTTAAGAAATCGTCAGCGATGTTTTGTACATAAACGACTAAATTTTGGGGTATAATAACTGATTTTGTTCTCAATAACACAATTACGGTGAAACACTGTTTTGTAAATAAATTTCACTTTTAACGCGTAAACGGAAACGTCTCATGCTGGGTGGATTTATAGGACATTGCCTCTTAATCCATTTACAGGAGTAATTAATTAAGCTGTTGTGAAGTCGTTTCGTTCACGGATTATGCCTACTAGAAATCCTACCTTTAGTATCTTGTCGATTTTAAACGTTGAAGAAGTCAAAGGGTTAGAGTCAAAATAAAATATTTAACTAAACATTTAGTTAGAAATAAAAAAGATCAGTTAATTAGGAAAAGCGAAAATCGTAAATAGATATATTTGAAAAATAAAAGTAAAATAATTAAATAGCAGGATATAAAAAGGCCAACAAATGTGTAAAACTTAATCAAAAGCAAAATCAATATACATATTTTCGAAAATTAGCGTTAACAATAAATTCTCAACATAATATTTGAAGGTATTTTGCAGTTTTGAATCTTTTTTTGGAAATAAAGTAAAATTGGAAAGAAAAATTAAAGATCAAAACTAATTTCGAAAGTAGATCGAAGGAAAAATCTGTTTCTTTCTCAGAATCGGAATTAAAAATAAATCAGAATGAAGATTTACTGCAAACGCATGTAAAAAAAGGAAGAAACAATTGAGTAAGATAATGCAAAGCAAAAGTATTAAACTGGTTTAAAATTAAAATTAAGCTATAGAAATAAAGCATATTCAAATAAATAAATCAGAAATATACAAACTATAGAAATTGAACTTAATCAAAAGAAAAATCAGTATATTCTTTTAAAAATTAACATTAATAGAAAATTCTTAACATGATGTTTAAAGCTATTTTGGAATTTTTTATCGTTTTTTGGAAATAAAGTAAAATTGACAGGCAAAAGTTAAAAAAATTACAATGTAAAAAATCAAAATTAATTTCTAGAAAAAATATTAATTTTCATAATTGCTCAGAAGAAGAAATGGTTTGTAAAGAATATGTATTCGGTTCAGGTTGGGCTAAGCAAAAAATAAGACGGTTATTGTTTAGTTACATTAAACATTTACGATTTTTTTGATGAATTATACTTTTGGTTATCTTCAGATAAACTTGGAACATTCAGTCTAAAAAACTCAACCTATGTTCAAAGAAACATATACAAGAGTTCTAAAACTTGCACAAAACATTTAAACACGTTACTAAATAAAAGCACCAATAATTTTTATTAATTAAGCTACAACAATTATCCTGAATGTTTCGGGGACTTCTGAAGAGTTTAGAAATTTCAGAAAATCTTCAAAGTAGTTTTTAAATAAATAATTATTCTAACTAAGGAGTTAACTATTTTACTCCTGAAAAGTAGACCGAATATCTCCGCTTTTGTTTTCGGTAATCTAAGTATATTACCCTGAGAAAACTTCCATTTGTTGATAAAATTCCTAAAGAGCTTTGGGATTTTCCAAGGATGTTAATCGTTACATCTGAATTTTACAAATTTCTAGATATTATTTTGGTCTGAAAACCTATGCTCATTTTTAATTTTTTTCTTTCTTTTGCGACCAATCTCAAGATAGGTACACAACCTGAAAAATACTGAATTTTAAATTAGACTTTCTGAAAGATTTTGGAATCAGAAGATTAATATGTTCAAACTCACTTTTAAATTGCCAAATAAAAATAATATTTTTTATAATTATCAAAAGTCAAATTTCCTTCATTTTTAATTAGTTTAAATTTTTGGTGACCATTCTTGCCGATGCAAAATTACAACATTCACAGTAAGTAAAACCAAAAATCCTGAAGAAGAATATCCCGTTCTTCTGTGCTAATATTATACCTGAATAATTTTATATTCAGTTCCAACCGATTTTTGACAGAATTCTAAAGCTTCATTTTGCAGGTCAAGAAAATAATTGAGTTTTGTCTTCTGAAATTTTTTACCTGAAAACGTCAAGCAATCTTTCAGTTAACAACTTTTTATTTTACATGTTAGATAGATTGACGTTCAGATAAGAAAAGCTTGAAATTCCAATCAAATTGAAGCCTGAAAAGTTTTTTCTGAATAAGTTGCAAAAGTATCCTGAAACCTCGTTTGTGAACAACAGTTTAGTTAAGTAAAAAAACTTGAATTAAAAGTCATATTTTGATTTAGTATTGGCAAACAATTACATCAAAGCTTAATTCACTGAAATTTTAATATTGAAAGATACCTACAATTTCAGCTTGTTGTTAACATTCAATTATTTATTTCTAAACATAAACGTGATGCATTAAAACTGTTTATTTAAGTCATATTATAGTATTTGTACCTAATCTAAATTGTTTGCAAAGATTATTTATTCGGTCTAAAACAGGTTCAGCTTGCCTTAAGCATTCGAATAAGCCTTCAATTTAAATTAAGGCGTCTACCGTTTACTTAAATTAAATTAAAGTAAACCATTTTCGTGGTTGACTTATGGTCTGTGAAAACTTCTTTATTTTTGGGTGAATTATGATTTTGGTTGTCTACGTATCTTTACTTTTATTATTTTTACACCTTGAATGAAATTTTCTTGCACAATTTTGGGTATAATTATTCCTTTCTGAACCTCGCTTCCAAATTTTTCCAGGAGATTAGCAGATCAAGTTACTGTTTACATTACTTTTGATTTTAATTATTCGATTTTTATTTTTTTTATAAGTATTTCACATTCTAGATCGAAGAAAAAAATAGAATAAAAAAGAAATTGTAATGGAAATTGGTCATTCATTCATTCATTCATTTATTTTTATTTATTTGTTTATTATTAGTATTATTATTATTATTTTGTTATGTGTAGCATTCTGTAATTGGGCCTGGGGCCTGTTGAATGTGAAATACAATTATTTATTTATCTATTTATAAGGAAATTGACTACAAACGTATGTAAAAAAGATAATTAACAATTGAGTAAGGCAATGAAAAGCGAAAGTATTAAATTGGTTTAAAATAAAAATTAAGTTGTAGGACTAAAACGTATACAAACAAATAAATCATAAAAACTAAAAATTTTAAGAATTTCGAATTTTAAACAAATTAGTTTGTAAGTTTCCGGCCGGAAAGAAAATTATTAAATTATTAAGGTTGTCCGTTGAAAAGCATTTTAAAAATGTGGCAATTCGACCGTTTATTAAATTAAATTAAAATTAGGTTAGTTGAGTTTAATTCTGTGGTGAAGATAATATTAGGTCTATAAAGTATTCAGAAAGCAATTTTGGTCAATCCTAATTATTTTCCATAACACTGAAAATTTTTTATCAAATTTCATAAGTTAGAGTCAATTAGGAAATTGGATTTTCATTTTCATTCCTAAAAACGTGTTTCTTTTGACTTCGTAAGACAATTCCGGGCATAAGCGTTTGCCCGGAATTGATTTTGGCATATTTTTCCCACGTTTAAGTTTGTTTTGATTAACATTTTTATTAAAAAATTCGCATTGTTTAAGAAATAATATTAAATTCCAAATTAACTAAGGAAATTGTATAAGTAGCTTTTCCAACGCTTTAGAAATAGCTAAAATTGTTCAAAATTGATTTTTGGTCACTTTATATAAAATTATCTTTAATCAAAGAATATAAATTCAACTAATGCAATTTCTATTTAATAAACGGCTGAATTACCACATATTAAAAACGATTTCCAATAAACAACTTTACTAATCTCCTTTTGACTTCGTCAGTAATTTCCAGGCAGGAACTTAATTTCCCATGCGTAAGCTTTTCTTTCTTAAAAAAGCTTTTTGGTTAAAATAATACTATAAAATTTGAATTTCCACATTGACCCTAATTAAGGAAATTTTGCACAAATTCTTCAACGTTTTGGAAAATAATTAAGATTGTACAAAATTGGTTTTTGATTCTTGCATATAAAATTATCTTTAACTAAAAAACATAAACTCAACTAAATTATTTTTTTTTTTATTTAATAAACGGTTAAATTACCACAACTCAAAAATTCTTTCTAATAAATAACTTCAATAATTTTCTTTTGACTTTGTCAGAAATTTCGGGGCAAAAGCTTAATAAGTATATGATTTTGGGGCATTTTTCCATGGTTCGCTTTTCTTATTTAAAAAGGGTTTCGTTTGAAAAATTTCAAATTTTCAAATTGATCCTTACTAAAAAAAAATGTTTTCATCCTTTTTGGAAAATGATTAAGATTGGTTTTTGAATGCTTTTTATGAAGTAGTTTGCTTATTGATGACTATAAAATTAATAGAATTTAAAGAAATTCGTGCTTTCACTGTTGATTTTAAGAATACAAAAGGCATGTTGTAAGAAATGTTGAGTGGTGTAAAGGTGATGTATTGTAAGCGCGCCTAAAATCCATACAAAATGTTCGATATTGCCGTAACAAAACTTACAAATGCAGCATTTGCCAGTAAAATGTGAACACATGTCCTATGGGTCGGCAGAAAAATTGTTTTCAAGTTGCGCACTGAGGCGAAAACGCCTAGATTGCAAATATAATTGAAAAAGGTGGCCGTTTAAACATGAACAGGGGTTTTTGAAATAATTTATTGTGCGTTGACGCGAACACGGATATTAAAAAATGTGTACTTTTCACCGAACCTTTGTTATCGGATTAATATTGTATGTTATTCCACGCGTGTTTTTATTTAAGTCAACGAATAAATTGAATATTTTCGATCGGTTTTAATAGAAAGATGATACCAAGGTAACAAGCCTACGTATAGTAGTTCATAGCGTTCTCTACATCGGACCCATTCCAGAGGTCCTTATCGCGAGTTTCTGGCTGGCTGCGTCCGCCGTAACGCAGATCGGGATGTCTTATCTTAAGGGGGGCCCACCCATTCCCATAACGGGCTCCCACCCTTCTTCGTCTACCCTTCGACTAACTCCTGTTCGCAGTCGCGCACTTACGCATCACATAAACAAGATGAGAAAGACTTACTCCTCACCCAAGTTTCCCAGTTTTACTCGGTTTTAGTTCTTTTAATTTAGATATCTCGTTATTACAGTTACGGATCTTGATGGGGTCCACTCTGATGAGACGAACTCCGGGGACAACTCCAACGCTGGTTCCAGTGCCGGAGCGGATGATGATCAAGCTAGACTCAGGCTGAAAAGGAAACTACAAAGAAATCGAACTTCATTTACTAACGACCAGATTGATAATTTAGAAAAAGGTATGCACAAATTATTGAAGATTTATAATTTTAATATGTAAATTGTTAAAATAATTTACATTGAAAGACTCTTTAAACCACCTCATTTTTATTGCTTTATATAAAATTATCTTTACTTACAAAGTATAAATTCAATTAATCCAATTTTTATTTGATTTAGTAAAACGGTTGAATTGCCACATTTTGAAAATCCTTTCCAAGAAACAACCTTAATTGTTTTCTTTTGACTTCGTAAAAAAATACCAAGCAAAAACCCATAATCTGAATTTGGCATGTTATTCACATGTGTAAGTTCGTTTTGGTCCACCTTTATTATTAAAAAAAAATGCTTTTTGTTTAAAAAAATATGATTAAGTCTGTATTTCTAAATTGACTCTCCATAATGTTTTGTATCATCCCTCCTTCTTCTGATACCACACTTCTTACATACTTATGTAAAATTGTCCCTGACTAAGGAAATTAGATAAACATTTTTCAACGTTTTGGAAAATAATTAAAATTGTTCAAAATTGTTTTTGATTACTTTATATAAAATTATCTTTAACCAAAGAATGAACTCAACTAATCTACTTTTTATTTAATTTAATAAATGGTGGAATTGCCACATTTTAAAAGTTCATTCCAAAAGACAAGCTTATATAATAACTTTTTCAGAAATTTTTTGGAAAAAACTTAAAATATGATTTTGGCATATTTTTCACATCTGTAAGTCTGTTTTGGTCCACCTTTTTTTGTTAAAAAATGCGTTTTGTTTAAAAAATATGATTAAACCTGATGAGTCCCAAATTTACCTTAATTAAAGAAATTTGATAAAAAAATTTCAACTTTTTGGATAATTAAGATTGTTAAAAATTGGTTTATATAAGATTATCTTTAACCAAAGAATGTATGTAAACTCAAGTAATCTAGTTTTTATTTAATTGAATAGCCACATTTTAAAATCCTTTCCAAAGGACAACCTTAATAATGATTTTCTTTTGACTTCGTCAGATATTTCCGGATAAATCCTAAAATCTGATTTTGGCATATTTTTAACATGATGTGTAAGCCTGTTTTGATTTATTTTCTTTTATTTAAAAAGGCGCTTTGTTTAAAAAATACGATAAAGTTTGATTTTCTAACGAAAGAAATTTGCTAAAATATTTTCAGTGTTTTGGGAAATAATTAACATTGTCCAAGATTGGTTTTTGATTACTTTATATAAAATTATCTTTAACCAAAGAATGTAAACTCAACTTATCTAATTTTTATTTAGTTTAATAAACGGTTGAATTGCCACATTTTCAAAACCATTTTAGCTTCATCAGAAATTTCCATGAAAAAGCTTAAAATCTGATTTTGACATATGTTTGTCATGTGTAAGTGTGTTTTCATTAACGGTGGTTTGTTTAAAAAATATACGATTAAGTGTAATGTAAATTAGTAAAATAATTTGCCTTGAAAAGCCTTTTAAACGGCGTGGTTTTGATGCAATAGATTACGAATTTAAAGTAAAAAAAAAATGCTGGTATAAAATAGAGAATTAGTAATGAATTTGTATAATAAAAAGTTTACTGTTTTAATAAAATTCAAGATAAATAGTGTCAATTACCTTGGAAATTATACAGGGTATTTCAGGCGCCCAATTAATTTCATGTATGCAACACATCGTACACCTCCTTAGTAAACCAACTCTTTTTTAATTTAATAACATTGCACATCAAAGATATAACTTATAACTTATTTTATTAAATTAGGAAGAAAAAAATTCCAAATCTAGTCACGTTTTAAAATGACATTAGTATGGACGTACAGTCGTTAAAGTAGTACTTTATCTACCCTTGCTGTTAAGGTAGTACTTTATATACCCTTGCTGTTAAAGTGCTACTTTATCTACTCAAATTAATAGATAAAATAGCACTTTAACAGTTGCTATAGAAAAAACTAAATTTAAGCTTAAATTTTTAATTATGAAATTTTGTAGTTGCTTCGTAAACGTGTAAATTGTGTTGCATATCAACAGTTTGAAGGGGCATGAATCACGCTGTATAGATATAGGTTTATGTCGAGTAATATATTAGAAAGAAAAAAATAATCTAACTATTGTTTATGCTTCAAAAATGTACTCCAATTTTGAATAGCTCTTTTCTAACACTAATATCTTATACTGTTTCTATGTTGCATAAGAGCTCACTTGTTATGTTACCTTTAAAATACGCTTTTCTCTATAAAATACGTCGTTGCCTAGCAATCTTCGCATTTTGTGTATTGTGACGCGTCTCAAATAATAATTTATTAAAATTTCTAATAATATATTAGTTAAAGATAGGAGGAGGGATCAAATTTAACCCGGAATTTGTTTGTAACTTTTTATTTAAACAAAATCTTTACAATATGATTTATCCTACATTTCAACATATTTCGCTTCTAACTCTAAACACTTTTGCCATCTCTTTGGAAGCTTCACATTCCCTTCTTTATAGAAGCTTTTTGGCTAAGCGACAAACCAGCGTTGCACAAAATGTTTGACCTCCTCATCATCTTCAAATTGAATACCACCCATTGCTTCCTTGAGTGGCCCAAACGCCCAAACAAATGAAAGTCACAAGGAGACAAATCCGGACTGTAAGGAGGATGTGGAAGTGTTTCCCAGTGTAATTTATCTAAAGTTTCCCTAGCCAATTGGGCAGTGTGCGGGCGAGGCTTGTTGTGAAGGAGAACCACATTCCTAACCGAACGCTTCCGTCTTTCCGTCCGAAATGCAGGCTTAACTTTTTCGGCAAGCAGTTGAGCGTAATAAGGAGCATTAATTCTACGTCTATCTTCTAAAAAATCTCCAAACAAAACCCCTTCTGCGTCCCAAAACAACAGTGGCCATTATTTTCCCAGGTGAAGGGGTAACCTTTGCTTTTTTGGGCTTCGTTGAAGTTTCATGTCACCATTCCATGCTTGATTTTTTGGATTCTGGGACAAAATGGTGTACTCAGATTTCGTCACAGGTCAGGATTGAGTTTAAAAAAGCTTTCATTAATAAGAAATTTAATGATAATTCGCTGCACAACAGAACTATGAATAGTATGAATTGGTTGTTCCGTCACAGTTGCAGACACTAAACAAAAACAATTGTAACAATAACAACAGCACACACGGCTTCTATTTTTTTTTTACATAGATTGTCCAATGTATTATCAAGAAAAGCTATTTCGCCATATATTTACAAATTATTTTGTATATGGCGGCAAAATTCCGGGTTATATTTGAACCCTCCACTCGTGTTTTATAGTTTAAAAATCTCGGTTTATCAAATCCTCTTCTCACTTCGTTCGCTCGGATTTGAACTACGACCTTGATTTTTAAACCTTCTATAAAACACTTAATAGCTATATTTATTATTTACAATAAGGGGTGCCCATTTTAAAACTCCGAGCCTCAAATTCTGTAAATAAGCAACAGACAATGCAACGCATAGGTTACTTTACGTTTGTAAAAATACATTTCGGTCTTAATTATTATAGGAATAACATAGCAGTTAGCAGTCAACGTGCGTTGAAATCCCTGGTACCTGCAAGTCCAGATTTCGCCCAATAAAGTATTTTTAAAATTTTTAATAATCTCCTTGTACTTTAAATAGGCAACACACGGTGTATAATTGAAATAAATCGTAATTATTGCTAAATTTAAACACCAATTAATTTAAATTTAAAATACAAAGACATTTCAAAATACAACCTGCCTTTTGTATTAAAATTAATTAATTAATTCGTTTGCAAGGTATGACAAATAGTGAGAAATTTTAGATATTATGAAAAAACTTAAAGGTCCTACTTTTTAGTTCTCATGGCTCAGGATTTTTCCCGAATCGCTTCGGATTTTACCGGCAGGTTTCCGAACTTATCGGGACAATTAGAAAACCTTTAGATTGATTGTAATAGTTATTTTTTCGCTACCAGCAAAGTAAGCAAGCCTTACATCCATGGCAACAGCGGCTGTAAGTGGCTAATAACATTCGGGCTCTAGTTACACTTGACGACGGAACTTACGTTCCTAGGAAAATAATGAACAGATTACAGAACTATACGTTTACAGTTGTCATTGTTACCACTGTTATTATATTGATTTTTTTTACGTTGCCAAGTATTATAGGACGCATAGTTACCACAAAAACTGTCACAAAATAATTCATACTTTGCAAATAATATTTTCTTGTTCTTTTAATAAATAACTATTAAGCTACAATGAATGTAAGGACGTATTAATATTTGAGGTAGGTGAATACGAGCCGAGGCGAAGCCAAGGCTCGTTGCCTTCCGAAAATGTTAATAGTCCATACATTCCGTTTTGCTTATTATATTTTTTTCGTTTAACAAGTAAGTAGTTTAAAAGAACATGTACGGTATGATTTCCTGTTACTGGTCTTAAGTATTCCTCTTTGCCAATCTGTGCGTTAAAGTCGCCTGCCATAATTATTGTATCTTGCTTGGGTATCTTATTATCTAGATTTTCTATCTGTTCATAGATTTCTTCTTTTGCTTCTTCTTCTGCCGTTTCTGTAGGAGCATAGACGTTTGTAATCGATATGTTGGCCTACTTCGCTTTCAGTCTTACGTATGCTAATCGACCGTTTATTGGTTTGAATTCTATTATATTGTTTCTCAATTTGTCCATAACCATAAAAGCTACTCCATTTTTATCTTTTATCTCTCCCGAGTATTATAACGTGTAGTGTTGTTTATCTATTTGTCCATGCTCTTTCCATCTTATTTCTTGTTCTTATTTTGTATTTTATCAGTTCTCTTGATATTTCCTCCATTGCCAACATTGTTTTGATGTTCCATGTACTAATTCTTATTTTCGGTTCTTTTTCTCTTTGTGGGTTTCTTTTTCTGTATTGTGTTTATTAAACATCTGATGGCCCCTTATTTAGTAGCTATCTTTTACAAATCTGGTTTATTCAGAGAGATTTGACAATCTAACGAGATTTTAGAACAACAGGAAAACATCATTCGGTAATTTTGGAACTTCTCGGTAAATCCCTTTGATTTATTTCAATTTAAAATAGATGTGGATTTTGCCCTTACCACTGTCCTACGTTGGTAAACTCTATCAAATTACATAGGGCAAGTAATCTATTAGTTCTATCATCCCTCATAGCTTTAATCATTATTGCATCTGCTCTTGGAGCTTCCCATCTTAATTCTCGCAATGCTCGGTTGTAGGCAATTTTCTATATTTTCAATACTTCTACTACTTTATTATACAGTTCTTTGCAGGTGTACTTCCTTCTATTTAATACTTTTCCAATTTTCCTTGCAATATTTCCTTCATTGCCGTCATTAGTGTTTGGTAAGACAGTAGCTGAGAGAAAAGGCAAATGGTCAAAATATTGTATAATCTTTAGAGTTTTCATTTATTTTGATGCCCATGATTTTCATTGCAGAATTTGAAAGAACACATTATCCAGATGTCTTTGCCCGTGAACGACTTGCAGCAAAAATCGGGCTACCAGAAGCTCGGATACAAGTTTGGTTTTCCAACAGGCGAGCTAAATGGCGCAGAGAAGAAAAACTAAGGAATCAACGTCGAGGTCCACCTGCTCCTACAGACCATCCAACACCAGCTGCTTCACCTCCACGATTACAAAGCTTTAATAATGCTTCGTCTATGTATTCACCTCTTCCTCCTCCGATGGCCATGACAGATTCTTATAGGTTAGATTTTTAACTTATTAAAATAATTTTAAGTAATTAATTTCACATTCAACAGTCATTCAATGTCATCAATGTCAACGTTTAGCCATGGTGGTTTAAGCAGCGGAATGGGTCCATCACCAGGTTCTTGTCTCCAACAAAGGGATAGTCCGGGTATGGCAGCCTCAATGGGTGGTTATTGTATGAGTCGACCTCCAAGTTACGATTTAGGAATCGGTTATGGATCAAGACCATCACCGTGTAGCCCTACACAACCTTATCAAATGAATGGGCACCAATACAATACAAATGGAAGCTCGTCTACAGGTACGTTGCTTTTACTATACCTACAGTGTTAAAGAATTATAATTTGGTCTTATGTAGGACTTATATCTCCTGGTGTGTCGGTGCCCATCGCAGTTCCAGGCCAAACAGATATGTCAGCTCAATATTGGCCACGCCTCCAGTGACCATGGTGGATGTAAAAGACAACTGCATTGTTGTTTTCATTTGCCGTTTGTGTATTACCTTTGATCTAATAAAAACTAATATCAGAATCCGTACTTCCAAGATTCAGTGTTTCTGTTTGATTTTTAATCCTTTTTAAAAATCCTGTGATGTTTGTGTAATTATGTGCAAACTATAATGGCAATCATAACTGCGATTTTATTTTACTAGTGCTACGATTCACGTATTTTACTTTAAGCTCTGTTAATATGTACACAAAGTATTTAAATATTTTCTAATTTAGCAAAATCATTGATTAAAATTGAAGATGATTTTCTTACTCGTTTTAACTTTTTTTTTATATAAATTTTAGGAAACATTATGAGCTATTGTGATGTAAATTAACTTTGGTTTAACGAGTCTGAGGTCTTTAAATTTAAAAAGAAATAGGAACGTCGAAACAACGCAGCTTTCTGTTACATCCGGTCTTTACAGCAATTCAAAGAATTGCTTCATTACATACTTGTATTTTTGTAAATGTGATCCTAAAAGTAATGAAACCTAACTAAATGTAAAGATATATTAATTTCTTTTATTCGATTCTGTAGCAACATATCTAATTATTATCAAATAAACCATGAATTTTTGTTGAAATAGAACGTCTGTGTATGTGATTTTATAAATAAGACTTTTAATGTGAATATTAGTTTAGTATTTATAACTGTTCTTGAAAAGATAATTTTTATTGTGTGTAAATAAAGAATTGTAAGAACTGAAAACTGCGAACGAATAAACTAATTCGACCATCAAAAACCTCCACGATTTAAATTCAACATATATATTTGACTGTGACAATTAGCTGATCATCATTCTTTGAAATATACTTAACAAACTAATTACAGTGTAAAATTAGGTACAATTATAAAATACGAATATCATCTATTTAATTAATCGTTTAACAAATCATCTATGCCCTTTAAAATATCTTCTTCTTCCTTTAAATTAATACTCGAATCTTCGATATCTTCATCATCCAGCAATAAAATATCATCTAACTTACTAGAATCACGCCTTGTATTTAAATCTTCAAAATTGTTTTTATCACAGTTAATTTCATCATTGTAGTCACTAAGCACTGTATTAGCGTCCGTTTTTATTTGTTGATCGTTTTCATCACTAATATGCTGCACTTCGTCTGTAATAATATTTTCCAAAATTGAATTATCAACAGACGTTTGCTTTTCGATCGAAGTACTTTCGACAGTATCTATATTTATCCTGTTCGTTTGTAATAGTGGTTTAATATTTATAACCGTTTCCGTACTACTTGACACTTTCCTTCGTTGACGCTTCGCAGGTTTCGCCTCGCCTTCTTCCTGTACTTCGACCTTTTCATGAACTTCCTCTAAATTCGACGTACTACTAACTTCAGAACAAGTAGTCGGTATCTCCAATTCTTCGTGTTTTCTTTTAACAGCATTCGTTTCAAGTTCTTCGTTCGGAGAAGTTTTCGAAAGCTTTTCGGCCCGAATTTCCGCCAATGTTTTAACTTTAATGTCACTTAAGTCTTTTGAACTCTTTTTATTTAAAACGAGCTTTTGTTTTTTAACTTTTATTTTAACGTCTTCGTCACTACCCGAATTAGAATCGAAATCTATGGTACGTTTTTTACGTTTACGGATTTCGTCCAAACTTAAAACTTCAAAATTCGAAGGTGCATAAACTTCAAAATTCGAAGGTGCATCTTCGGATCTAAGATTTAACCTTTTTAATATTCGTTTACGAAGGTCATCTGCATTTTCTAGTTCGACTGGAGGTGACGGTATGATGTCTTCTGCACCTAAAAGACAAGACAAAAGATTTATTAATATATTTATCTAGAAAATACTTTACTTATTTATTGTTCATTTTAAGATTTATAAGTTATAACTGCATTTAAAATCTTTGGCTTTGTTTATTTTAAAACTGGAAAAATAATGATTTTGCGATAAATACAGAAAAGTTTCATTCTACCTGATAATGCAATACAAAACAATCTGTAACCTTTTATACTTTTTGGTGTCAAGGCTGGTGCGTTAACGTATGAGGCTCTACGTGTGCAATGCACAACCCGGCCCGTCTCTGCGGGTTACGAAGTTGGTGCGCCGTTTTACCTACATACTGCACTTGGATATAAAAACCCATGTAGGAGCATATGCTAGGCAAATTTAAGACTGCGATGGGTTTTGCATATGGCGGATTGACGTTTCCGGTTGCCAGTGGCACTAACTAAACTAACCTAATCTATAGGTAAAGGAAGCAAAACTTTGGTCTTACGTAATAAATATTTTGACGTTTGTTAATACGCAGCGTTGCCAAATGTATATAAATAATCTAACCTCACTTTGTTTCCAACTATTCTTTACATTTATTTTATGAAATTTAAACAATTCAATTTTTAAAAAACTAACAAAAACAGTCGTTCTGAAGAGAACGTTGTAGGTACTGAACTGAATTTTAAAAACAATACAAAAAACCGGGAATGGTGATGCTGTGCTGTACACTGTGCTCGATCACGTATCACTGCCAACCTTACGCAAGAAAGTAACTGAATATGACAGCGGCGGAGAGTCAGGGAAAGAGGGAATATTTTTGTTTTTATAGTGGTATTACTATTACCACGAACGGTGACGTAAGACCAAAGTTTTGCTTCCTTTACCTATATGATACTATCACACTATTTACTATGACAGCGATTCTCAACCGGTGGTACGCAATAAACTTATAGGTAGTACACGAAAGATAGACTGTTTTTGAAAAATTATATTTAAATAATTTATTCAAATAATGTAAAACTGGTATTAAAACATTGCAGAGGAATATTTAATTTGCGAACCTCTTGCTGAAAGAACAATAGTTAGTGAAATATTCAATATTATTTTCAATTTTATGTCAGACAATTCCATTCCTTGGAATAAGTATGTATGTATTTTTAACGAAATAATGTAAATTCCATATTTAGAAAAATATCACCTCCGCAGGGATTCGAACCACTGACTTTCGGCTATACGCGCCACTGCTCTACCATTGAGGCTACAGAGGCAGATCTCTGAAGATGTGATATTCGTCTAAATATAGTAATTGGAAACTGTGAAATCTAGTGTGCAATGGTAGAGCAGTGGCGCGTATAGCCGAAAGTTAGTGGTTCGAATCCCTGCGGAGGTGATATTTTTCTAAATATGGAATTTACATTATTTCGTTAAAAATATATTTCCCCAAAGGAGTGAATCCTTAAAATTTAATTTAAAATATGTATGTATTGCTGGAGCTTGGGCTTTTGCAGGAAAAAATTGCGGTGTTTTATCTAAAATAAAAGCAGTTACTCCTCAAGCTTCATTTACTCATTGCAGCATTCATCATGAAGCTTTGGTAATAAAAGCCATTCCAGAAAGATTGAAAACAACTGCTACACTCAGAAATCAGATGGCTATCCAGAGGTAAAGCTGTGAGTTGTCTCTTTGAGCTTAGATTAGAAGTTGAAGTTTTCCTTTGTGATTATAACTTATATAAAAAAATGTTTCTTTGATGAATTGTAGTCACTATTAGCATATCTTGCCGATACTGTCGGAAAATTAATTGAATTAAATTTAGCCCTACAGGGACTAAACGTTATTTTATTAATACAGTATGGCTATTAATTTACAGTACTGAAACGGTAGGCCTACTTTTGCTTAAACCTCTAAATATAGCCACAAATATGCAAGAACGATACGAACTGTGCGTCCAACGTAATGGAGGGCACTTAGAACATGTTATTCGTAAAGCTAATACTTAAGTGTTAATTTATTATTACATAATATTTTAAGTGAAAAAAGTTCAGTACTATAAATTAATAGCCATACTGTAGTTAAAGACAAAATTATTGCAACAATAAAAAACTCAATTTAATATCTAATAAAAGAATTGGATAAAAATAAATGTAGCTTATTACCAGTTTAAAAAGTTTCATGGAAGAAAAAAGATTAAATATAAATCATGATTTAGCGTCAGATATAAAAATCATTGCTTATTTCTAATAAATAACTTCAATAAACATTTTACGGAAAATTATGAAAACGGCAATTGGATTAGAAATCCACTGATTGCAGATACACCAGAAAACTTCTCGCCCAAAGAGAAAGAACAGTTAATAGAAATTTCCTCCGACAAAGCGCTGATGGAAGATTTAAAAAATAATACGAGGAGGGTTCAAATTTAGTCCTGAATTTTGCCGCCATATACAAAATAATTTGTATAACTATGGCGAAATAGTTTTTCTTGATAATACATTGCACAATCTGGAAGCCGTGGGCGCTGTTGTTATCGTTATAATTGTTTTTGTTTAGTATCTGCAGCCATGACGGAAGAACCAGTTCATAATTCTGTTACATAGCGAATTATCATTAAATTTCGTATTAATGAAAACAAAACATAAAATCTTCTGAAGTTCTTGAACGACTTCGAAGACAATTCAGGGTAGACACTCTGGCAAAGACTTCAGTGTTTCAATGGTGCCAGAAATTCAGAGAAGGCCGAACTCAGGTGAAAAAGTTATCCCACACTAGGCAACCACAAATCAATCAAAAAAATCAAGCATGAAATGAAGACACAAAACTTTACCGAAGCCTAAAACAGCAAAGGTTATCCCTTCAGATTTTGGGACGCACAGGGGGCGTTGTTTATAGTTTTAGAAGAAAGGCGTACAACTAATACCCTTTGTTACGCTCAACTGCTTATCGAGTTAAGCCTGCAATTCAGATGAAAAGACAGATGCGTTCGGTTAGGAGTGTTGCTCTCTTCCACGACAATGCTCGCCTGCACACCGCCCAATTGTCTAGGGAAACTTTAAATTACACTGAGAGACACTTCCACATCCTCCTTACAGTCCAGATTTGTCTCCTTGTGACTTTCATTCGTTTGGGCCACTCAAGGAAGCAATGAGTCGTATTCTATTTGAAGATGATGAGGAAGTCAAAAATTTTGTGCAACCTGGCTTGCCGTTCAGCCAAAACACTTCTATAAAGAAGGGATTATGAATCTTCCAAAGAAATGGTAAAAGTAGTAGGTATGTAGAGTTAGAAGGGGAGTATGTTGAAATGTAGGATAAATCATATTGTAAAGCTCTTGTTTAAATTAAAGGTTTAAAAAAAATCGGGATTAAATTTGAACCCTCCTCGTATAGTTGCAGATAAAACTATTAATATTTTATTGCCATTTTGCACCAGCTATTTATTCGATGATGTTATATTTGAAAAACAAATATAGAGCATAATCAATATTTGGGCATAATTTATGCTTAAAGTTAGGTAACATAGAGCGATATTAAAAAATTGTGTTTTGCAAAACAAGCTCAAAGTTCTCATTAATTCATAATATTTTGACATTTTCTTATATAGTCTTTTTATGTAATAATTTTGAAAATGCTAGTAACAATAATAGATTTTTGTTTCTAAATAAATTAAATATTTAAATTTTATTATGGTAATTTATTATGGTTTGGTTATCAACAAACTAATATAAATGTTTTTTATTTGCCTACCAATTTTTTTATTTTGATGTTGAACTTTTTTATAAAGGGGCCGGTGGTACGGAGAAATTTTGATATTGTTTTGATGGTATGCAGAACCCAAAAGGTCGAGAACCGCTGATCTATATTAATCTATTTACGCACTATATACACCAGAATAATTATGAGCTCTCATAAGTATCTATAAAATCTGCGAAAACTAACAAAAATGATCAGCCACACGCGGGAAACAACCACAACAACAGCCGACAATGAGTCAAACATGGGTTTTCAAAATGGCGGCTTCCTACACAAATTTGAATACAGTCGCTAGATATTAGTACTCCTTCCTGGGTTTTTATATTCAAAGGTAGAGTGTAATGTGTATGCATGTGTAAGACCTTGTTACTCCACCTCTTAGGCCTGTAATCGCAGGAGAGCGTCGTTAGTTAGGGGGATTCGAACCATGGACTAGCGCAATGCTAGCCTGACGCTCTACCACTGTGCCACCCTGACTATTCAAAACAATAGTAACAGTTTATAAATTACTTCAATTGCTTTGGGTTTAAATTGGCTGTAAACAACAACTTCTTTAGAATAATTTTTCTCGTTTATAACATTATAATTTCGACATCTCTCTTTAGGTACCCTGCCTCTTTTAGGTGTTGGTAGCCTCCGTGACTATTTCACGGTATCGATCCCTGTCTTGTGTGGCGTGTAAGAGACCTATCCACTGACGAAGGTTCCTAAACTATGATAGCTTTTTCCTTCCTAGCCCTCGTCTGCCATCAATTTTCCCACTTACGATTAATCGTAACATTTTGTATCTGTCACCTCAGAGTATATGGCCTAGGTATATTAACTTTCTGGTCTTATACCCGACGCCATAAAGGCATAAGGGGTTTTGAGAAAGAAGAAGAAGCGGACGATTATCGAGTTTCGGTTTAGGAATTGATCGTTGGGGTTTTTTGTTTTACAAATAAGCGTATGGTTGGTAGCTGCATCTGCACTTGGATATGTCTTCGCACTGTTGCTGAATCTTTTATTAATAAGCACAAAGTCGATTTATTTGGATTCTAAGGATTTTGTCTTTTGTGTCAGCTGGGGATTTCCAGGTTGTTGGAACCAGGTGTTTGTTCTTTTTCCTAGCAAAACTGTATTAGACGGTGTCCTCCATCGTTTCTTTCGCCAAGCTCGTATGATCCAATTATGTCTACAGTGGGTTCTTGACCAACTTTAGCATTAAAGTCACCCATGATTATATTGCCTTCTATGACTTTTAGGGCTTGATTTAACTGATCGTAAAACTGTTCTATTTCGTTTTCAGGTTGGTCGGCAGTAGGAGCATACATCACTTGAGTTGATATTAACTGATTAACTCTCTAACTGTACCATTATGATGAGGTCATTATTATTATCAGCCTCAGGATTCCCATTGTTAAGCAAAGGCCTCAACAAAGTAAACAAAAAGATGCGGTCATTAACACGTTCCCTGCCAATCACGCCGAGCGGCGTTGTCGACAAGCTAGTGCTACATGGCAACATACACACATTTGCTATTTATTTGTTATTGTTTGTCTGGCATTGGCGACTAGACTTTCTGCTTGTGTCGGCATTTGGCAAATTCAGGCCTTCACAAGCAGATAGCCTAACCGCTAACAGCAGACAAACAGTAAATAACAGATACATAGCAAACGTGTGTATTCGACATGTAGCACTAGGTTGCCGAATACTCCACAGCAGCAAACGTGTTAAATGAAATGAAATTAAATTCGTCCTTCGACTTAGACAAGATTAAATTTCCAGAAAGTAGCGTTGAATATTGCATATAAACCGTAACAAAAGGATATTTTCTGCTTAAAATAACTGATTAATGTTAATGTTGAAATTTTTACGATTATGAAACAATGAAGTTTAAAACTTGTTTTCAATATTTAAACAGCATTTACTTCATTTTCATTCTCTGGTTTTACCACACGATATTCAAGATTGTTTTAATGTATAAATCGTTTTTATTATTTTTAACACAAAAAATGTTTATGATTTATAAAAGGGTCCCAAGTTACGTTAGCTAAGTACCCTCATTCCCGCACGATTTGGGTCTCCAGTCAGTGCTGGGTAGCCCGATTGCTCCGTTAACGCGCCACCTCTCTCACATTACGGGAGAGTATGGGCGATTAGAAAGCAGAAATAAGGCACAGTGGGCTGTTTGATATAGGGCACAAGGATGAAAGGAAAAACAAAGATTTATAAGACATTTACTTACCAGGATAAAAGTAATATGCAGCAGATTCTGCCTGAATTTTTTCAAGACGTATTTCTTCGAGGGTTTTCACCTTAACAACTCGCGTCTGATTAGGCTTAGCGGGAGAATTGGTTGGTGCAGATTCATTGTCAGACTCTGCAAGAATACACCACATTAGTTTTGCTCTAAATGAATATTTAAAATAATTAAAAATTAACTAACTTATTCTGCAGTGCATTCTTGCAGCGTAACGAAACATCACAAATTAACATAAAAAACTTTAATCATTAGGTTTTACAAAGTAAACACTACAAAAATTAATACTAAAATTAACAATTCCAGTAAATATTTAACAATATTAATGTACAACTGATTTAAAGTCTTGACTAAAGACAAGCTTTAGCATCCATTACCGGGATAGATTGAATAAAACAAATCATTTTTTTTTTCGGACTAGAAATTACTTTTTCAGATCTATAAAGAAATTTCGTAGCAAAATTTTATTGAATAATAAATAAATTCACGATTCTAAATATCCTTTTAAATAACTAATTATTACAGTCTTTCGTAGTATAGCAAAAATTTTCTCCTCCATCGAGTAAGTTTTTAATCATGTTTACAGCAACAACACTATATAAATATTAATTAAATACATATTATGTGCTACGTATCACTTAAACTATAATTTTTAGTATAAACACGCCAACCCTTTGAATATCCTTATATAATTGTAAAATCCAAACTCAAACCAAGTCATTACACTTATTATTATAATACTACAATCACACACTACAGTTTGCATCTTATTCATCACTTGTAGGTTAAAAATTGCAAAACAGCCCGTATTATTACAATTTCTAGCTACAATAAATTAATTATAAGAACTAGTCTTGTCTTAAGCTGCTAACGGTCCAAACGACAGCAAATATGCAACCTTACATTATACATATCGTCATAGTCTTAGTTCATTTTTTACTTGTGATTTAGAGGCAAATTAACAGTTACAAAAATATTTATTTATCTAACTATCCAAGTTGAATAATACAAGATAGGAGTTCTATGGGTTAAATTGCATCTGACAACAATTTTAACGCCGATCAACTTCAATCGTTTACACATAGTATACATAAAATTAAAGAACCCAAACAGAAAAATACATGAAACGTCATTAAAAATGTTAATAGTGTAGACTACCGATTTCCATTTGGAATAATTTTCTTGTACTTCGGATGGCGGTTAACTGATGACGTTGCAGTATTTCTCTATTTGGTTGCATTCTAATAACAAAATTATTTAAATTACAAGAATTCTCCTGAAAATTTCATTGAAGCTGTAGTAACATCAAAAACACAACTAAATATTTATTGTTCCATGCATTACTCGCTTTAAGCAACATAAAATTAAGTAAAAACGGCTTCAATCAAACTGAAAAAAGCGATTGGCCATGCATGCAACTCCTACCTTGTTGTGAATTAAATTAATAGTATTTATGACAGGATTTTACAAAAAAAAACTCGATTGGTTGCTCAAGACCCACTAAATTTATCATATCGCTTGTAAGTCATATACATCATAAAAAAGTTTGACTAAATAAAAAAACTACCTTGATAATCATAACAATTCTATGACTTCTAAATATCTCCATACTTGAGCTTCACGGAAGCATATTAATAAAGCTGCCAAGTCGATACTAACTTCAGTCTTTATAAAATAAATACATGCAATACTAAATCCTGTCCTAAATAATGTACAAATACTGTCAATTTGCCGTAAATTTTAACAAAAATTCGAAATGTAAAAATATTTTCGTACGTAAGCAAATATAGTTATTGTACCTTATGAATATAAAATTTCATCGATACAACTACCAGTAGTCTATATACTTTTTATAACCATTAAATGATCTTTTTTCTTGCAAGAGCAAAGCATTAATAGCAAATAGCACCATACTTTAATAAATATATTAGAAGGTGCCTATCCTATATAAATAGATTCTGCTTAAATAAATTAATATAATTCACCATTCAGGCACATAAAATAAAAATTTTAAACTCGAAACTTAATACCATTTATGGATATTAATTAGAAAATACAATACTCAAAACAAATCAGAATAAAAACAACAAAATTAAAAATTGAAAAATAAGAATACATTCTCAACAATTCAATGCAATAAAGGTACTAACAAAATGTATAGGGGAAAAAAGTAACAATTTAATACATTCTATTATACTATAAAAGTATTAGTTACAAATCTGCATACCTTCTTCAAAATTAACAACCAGAGGATCCACCGTTGGGTTTCCAAAATTTGTTTCGCTATATTGATTCGCCTTTCTATCGTTATCACTAGTCTTTGAGCTGCTTTGACCTGTTATCATATCAGTTTTGCATTAGTACGTTTCACCATAAAATTTTTAATTAAGTTACCTAACGCCTTACTAAGGTCTGTCGCCTGTAATTCAGTAGGTCCTAAATCATCCGATGTAGAATCTTTCGGACTTTTATGAAGAAAAGGACAATGGGGTTTTAAACAACCGCCCGGTTGCGTCTCCCAATAGCAAGGTATTGCTTTTCGATTTTTCTGTAAAACAAATCGAACTTAGCACGCATGATACGTTTAAGTAAGCTTTAATGTCCGTACCCTTAGTTCCATATGTCGAAAATTACAATGTACATTGAGGCATTTTCCTTCCTTCCAAAAGGAACAAACAGTTTCACAGCCCAAAGCAGAAGGTTCATGTCGGAACGTACAAGTGTCGCCCTATAAAAAGAACCTCGCAATATTCTCACAACAATTTTTTAATTAAACCTTACCTTCGTGCAAGTTGAATAGTAATAAAAGTAACAATCGTTATTCTTTCGTGGCGATTCCATATTTGTTACTTTGTGAAAGAAATTGTCATAGCTGAAACAAATCATTTTCAGACATGGTAAATGTGAGGTTACGTTTTATAAATATCTCTATTTTTACGTGCCCTCGTTAGCAGAAGTTGAACACCATTTACACGTAATATTAGCATTTAAAAACTAACGAGGACTACATTTTAAACTCTAAATTTTAACAAGTATTTACTAATAATCTTAAAAATATGTTTCGTATTCTTACTACATATCATAATTTTCCGGCATTTTGACAAAACGTACGCCGTTTTAAAGAACCAAAAATTATTAACTCTGCAATGGCACATTTACTACTGCCTTTTCTAATTCAAAAATTGCATTATCGGCTCACCTGTATAAAAAAATCTGACCTTGCCGTTTGGCGTCTTGCGTTAACGAAACCGGATATGTCTGATCTATATGAAGTCAGCCACTTCCAAATTGCTATTTATGAACAAATACAACTATAATCAAAACATATTCGGTCTTAAACCAAATTTAATTTATTTGTATTTTGTGCTTTGGTATGCATTCTCACCTCTTATTTAAATTTAATATCATGTTTAATTACCATGGTAAACCGACAGTACGGCAGAGTGGGACTGCATGTCCACGAAATACTGAAATATACAAAGGAAAGCAAGAGCCTGCTTCGCCAGAACTTAGATGGGTGACCGTTCTGCGGCCCGGGTGTCCGGCCCCATCAACACTATAAAGGTATTAGAGGGTAAAAGAAAAAGAAGGAGAAAAATTACCATGGCAATATTGTGTATCTCTATTGTACACAATAAAAATAGTAGGTAGCTATAAAGCTTTATTTTTTATTGTTGTTATATAACACTACTTACTTCCTGCTCTGTGGCGCGACAGCCCCGGTATCTTTTTATCTTCTACTTTTTTGGTCTACTCTTACATAGTTACCGCTGAATGGTCCTTGTGTTTAGATAGGGAGAAAGGTGCCCATTCTAGTACTGACCGGAGATAACGAAGCTTAACTTTCCTGATCATATTAGACTGGGATACTTACTACCGCAACTTGGGACATTGTTGTTATATGTATAGTAACAAGCTAAATGAAAAAAACTAAAATACGAATATATTCCCCGGATGGTAATCCACACTTCCCAAGAAAGCCCCATTTTTTGAACATAAAAACGTTCATAAGTATACTCGTATACAGCCAACCAAAGCAAAAAGTCAATTGATTTAGTAAAAAAGACGACTTATGATACGAGACGGGCCACCATTTAGTAGTAGGGAAATTTATATGCTGTTTATGTGTTTATATGCCAACAAATGGACTACTCTGGGATATAGAAGATCTACAGAGGCTTGGAGGGCTATAAAAATATCCGGACAAATGAAATTGGTAAAGTATATATATATATAGATCAAGTTCTAGAGGAATGGTAAGATCGGTGCTCAGGAAAAGGGATGCATATAGAAGAGATTGAACTTCAATCACTGCTATTCGCAGACTACAAAGTCATTTTTACACAAAACAAACAAGATATGCTGCACATGATAAAAATGCCCATGGAAGAATTTGATAAATGGGGACTAAAAATAAATGTTAGCAAATCGCAATATATGTGTATAGGAGGAGAACAAACCGACATCCATCTCGATAATGACGATATAAAACACTGTAATAATATTAAATACCTGTGGAAGCAGTTATATCAGAAGACGGAAGATAGCTACCAGAGCTCTACGTGGTATAATTTGGAACAGGAATTTAACTAAAGACACAAAGAAAAACATTTTTTATAATATTGTAGAAAACATCGTACTGTATGGAGGGGAAGTATGGCCGATGACAACTATAAACAAATATAAAAAATAAAATAAGATCAGTAGAACTGAACTTCAGAAGATGACTCCAAAAAACGAGACTGGATAAATGGAGAATAGAAAAGCTATGGCAGGAAATGGACGTAAAATCCTCTATTACCAGGAATTTAAAGAATCGGGCATTAAATGGTATGGCCACGTAAAGAGAATGGGCGAACCAAGATGGCCAAAACGCATACTCCAGTGCTCCCCTGGAGGAAATATAAGAAGAGGAAGACCAACGCTAAAATGGAAAACTTATATTCGAAATGCTATGGAGGAGAGAGACCTTCAGGAAGGAGACTGGAATGATCGCAAACGGTGGAAGCTGAAGACGACAAACCTAGTTCATCATGAACATAGTATTCAAAGCGAAATATTCCCGAGTCTCAAGTTCTTCAATCGAATCTCCGGGAGGGGGTCAGTTTTGAATGCAAAAGTTAGTAAATATAAAAATATTAGGAACGTGGAGCTTCTCCGGTACGTTTCAAGTTGGAGAAATACAAAACGTCGCACGAGAGATTAAATATAGATATTCTGAGTATCAACGAAACAAGGGTATGCCAAAAAGGAAAATATCATATGATTAACTATTTCGGAAGTAACGATTCACAGCACTCATGTTAACAAAGAACTTAATGAATGCAATCGTCAACTTTTGTTTTCTTCTCTGAACATGTAATGTCGCTACAGATAGAGACCACAAGCATAGAAAACTGAATATCATGCAAGTGTAAGCTCCAACTACTTTGATAAAGGCGACGAAGAAGTTGAACAATTTTATGAGTAAGTTAATTATTTCTATACTTAGCTTTCCTGTTTACGACAAAAACTATTCAGGTTTTTAGCAGGTAGCCAAATCATAATCTTTTGAGACAGATAAGTACCTATTGTTAACAATTATGGGTTCGACAGGCGGCTGAAAGTATCTGTGAAAGGAGCCCATTCCGGGGAACGTGTGTCGTTACTAACAGCCGCTCGTGCAATGTGCTGCCTATACATTTAGGGGCCGAGGGACAAAACATATAATCACGATTGTACATTAAAATTAACAAAAAACGAGACATTGCAGTTATTTATTACGGGTGATATAAACGCTAAGGTAGATTAAGACAAAGTTGAAAAGTTATAAGTATTAAAAGATATTGGAAAATCTTAAAAATTGATCTCATCACACCTGTTGCTCGACATTTAAAAAGAACCACAACCAATATCAAACAAGGGTGGATGATAGATAATAGGTATATAAAAGCTTATGGGTATTTGTAGACAAAACAAAAATAACAAGTAGAAGGTAGAAGGGTAATTAAGAAACACAAAAGAAAATTCGGCATCAAATTCGACAAGCTAAAAATACATGAGTTATACAAAAGTGTGAAGAAATTGAAAACCTACAACAGAAAAACGATATGCTTAATTTATATAAAAAAAATTATAAATGGCTAGGAAATAAATTAAAGCAGAAGCAAATATCTTAATACTTATCAGTGTATGAAAACAATTTAACAGCATCTGATATTCAAGGAAAATTGCAAACTATAAAATTACGTAGGTACAGGAATTATTTGAAGACAATTGATAAAGGAATAGAAATGAGAGTACTGACGAGAAAGGTAGTATTGACATAATAAAGGAAAAAATTGAAAACACTGTTAAGAATATCAAAACCGGTAAAGCACCAGGACCAGATGATCTACCAATTACTAAAAGAAGAGAAGAAGACCATACATCATACAATTTATTGTTCTATGAGATCTGTTTAATAATATCTACAGAACAGGCATAATTCCAGACGGATGGTTAGTTTCAATTTTTGTTGCTCTTCCCAAAAAGGCAAATTCAAGACAGTACAGTGGGTATAGCACTACAAGTTTGAAGAGCCTCACTCCCAAACTGTTCATAATCATACATTAAAGAATATTTATGCAATTACGCATATGTACGAGCGAGGGCGTATTTTTATGTTATCTACCTAGCCATGAAAAAATTACCTACCACATTAATAACAACCCTTTATTTTTCTACGTAACTACATTTCTTTTCCAATTGTCCTTAATACCCTTAGAAAAAAATTCCCTTGTCAACTCTGCAAAATATTGTTCAACAGCTTCTTTGAGTGCTTCATTAGATGCAAAACGTTTCCCCTTGAGATGTCTTGTTATGTTTTTGAATAAAAAGAACTACGACGGAGCTAGGTCAAGCCTATAAGGTGGATGCCTTAACTCTATGAACCTACAGTCATTGATTATCTTTTGTCGGGCCACTGCGATGTTCCACCTTAAGTTCACTAATTTTATCAAAACGTAAACCTTCCCAAATCTCTATGTATAAACCGCACAAATTAAACACAACTATTAATATTTCTAAACGTCACAGCTATTTTTTAATAATTGGTTTGACATCATCACTTTTTTGTTTCATGGTTAGGGAGATAACTTAGAAATACGCCCTCGTATATTGATAAAATTCATAAAAATTTCAGATAAAGTTGTAAACGTGAGGGGATCAATAATTAAACAGACAATTTAATAATAATTAATAAAAATCTCATATTCATATGAGGTAACACAGTCAATTATTTCATGTGGTTTGTTTCTTATATTCAGTTGATACGTATCTAACTTCACTCAAAATCGTTACTGTTTACGTCACGCGGAACGTAGTCCGTCAAAATTTGTTGACGGTTGTGACGGCGGTGCGCTTGACTTTTACCGAGTAGAGTACACAGAAGCAGGTCAAAGGACAGTCGCTTATCATTAGATATTTAATACTTTGTCGCCGATAAAACAACCACCTTGAACGAAACAGGGCAAGTAGCAAGTAGTTCCATTTTGTTTGGTGAAAGGACAAGACTAAATTGTTGAACATGGTAAGTAATTAATAATTTTTGACCTCTAAAATACCTTGCTTGCCAATACATAAATAGAGAATTATTAGATTTCTATTATTACGTAATGTAAACTTAAAATTATTTGTAGTCTGAACCAATTCGTGTTGTTGTAACTGGAGCCGCAGGTCAGATTGCTTATTCTCTCCTTTACATTATTGCCAAAGGAGATGTATTTGGACCAAACCAACCTCTCATCTTACATCTTCTCGATATCCCACCCATGATGGGGGTTTTAGAAGGTGTAGTAATGGAACTGGCAGATTGTGCGCTGCCCCTTTTGCACGGTGTTGTTCCTACAGCCGATCCTGCTGAAGCTTTTAAAGATGTCTCTGCCGCTTTCCTCGTTGGGGCAATGCCACGTAAACAAGGAATGGAAAGAAAGGATTTGCTGTCCGCAAACGTTAAAATATTCAAAGTTCAAGGCGAAGCCCTCGATCAACATGCCCGAAAAGATGTTAAAGTCTTAGTCGTTGGCAATCCCGCAAATACTAACGCGCTGGTTTGTGCCAAATATGCACCATCTATCCCTAAAGAAAATTTTACGGCAATGACTCGTCTCGATCAAAACAGAGCCCAAGCACAAATTGCTGCTCGTGTCGGTGTACCAGTAGCGAACGTTTCAAATCTTATTATTTGGGGTAATCATTCTTCTACCCAAGTTCCTGATGCTTCCCATGCCAAAGTTGTTATAAATGGAAACACCGTCTCTGCAGTCGAAGCCATTAAAAACGACGCGTGGTTGACGGGAGAATTTGTCGAAATCGTACAAAAGCGAGGAGCAGCCGTCATTGCTGCACGAAAAATGTCATCCGCCATGTCTGCCGCGAAAGCAGCCGCAGATCACATGCGAAATTGGTTCTTGGGAACTGCTCCTGGTCAATTCGTATCGATGGGTGTTGTGAGCGATGGAAGTTACGGAGCTCCTAAAGATGTGGTGTTCTCGTTCCCGGTTTCTATTAAAAATGGTAAATGGGAAATCGTACAAGGTCTCGAAATTGGCAACTTCCACCGTAAATTACTCACCGGAACCGGACAAGAATTGGAAGAAGAGCGTGGCGAAGCATTTGCCGTAATTGAAGGGTGACTAGCACATAAGCTTTAATTACGTCAGACTAGAACAGGAAAGCTGTGTAAAATATATACTCAAAAAAATGCGAATTGTAGTAAAAAAAAGGAAGTTGTTGTGAAGTGTAAAAATATATTGTTTTTGATTATTCTTTTTTTGATTGTTTCCGTACATGCCTTACACATTTAAAATTAGCTAGTTTGACTTAGTTAAAGCTTGATTGTTGATATTAGAATATTATTTTATTTTTGGTGCGGAAATTGTTATAGCATTTATTTTTTGAGTAGTCTTTAAGATGTTATATTACAAGTAGCAAAGGTGCAATTATAACCAACTGATATTGTTAAAAAATGCATTTTTATTTATTCTTCAACTAATAGAATCACAACCCATGCATCAGTATTATAAAGTAGTTGAAATTAATTGCCACTTCAGTTATCACAAGGTTTGTATGTTGAAGATAATGATAATAAAAACAAACAAATTATGGAAGAGTTTCGTAATCATTAACGTTATCTTAATTACATTTTGAAAGCTTTACCATTAGTATTATTAAAAAGTGCAATTTTTTTTAAGAATTTAGTCCGTATTTCCAAACACCTGAGAATGTCAACAGTTATTCATTTACCATGGGTTAAAAGTATATTTTTCGGGTTGTGAATGTATTAAATTCACAAGAATTTTATTTTTTCCCAAATTTAATATAATACCAAATCCATCACATATTAATTATACTAATCAAAATGTAACAGAATAGAACAAATCGTTTCTTACATTATAGGAAATTCAAAAAATTATGTAGAACGTTCTTTATTGGTGTGAAGTGTAACATGAATAATTCTAGTGATAATTGCAGTACTGCTTCAGATTCAGAAGAGGCTACAAATATCACATGTCCTTCAATATTAGCAGAAAAATCAAGGAAGAGATACGAAATGATTTACGAAGTTTTCAAAAAGTGGTGTGAAATGAAAGAACTAAAGTACATCACTGAAAGGATAGTACTGGCATATTTTCAGAAGAGATCGGAGGTATTGAAGTCTCCGGCCAGTCTATGGTGTGAATACTCCATGCTTAAAACGACGATACTATCCAAAGATAAAGTTGATATTTCGAAATATCGCAAAGTAAAAGCGTTCCTTAAAAACAAGAATAACGGACATCAACCAAAGAAATCGAAAGCATTCACTCGTGAAGAAGTTGATACGTTTCTCATCGATGCGCCTGATAATATTTATCTCATGATGAAGGTATTTAATAAACAATTTAAATTAGATGTTGCACTAGGCACTACCCGAATTCATTTTAATTCCAGGCAGTTATGGTAATAGGAGTTGCCGGAGCTTGTCGTAAAGATGAATTGTGTAATATGACCATTGATGATATCGATGATACAAGCTCCGTTATGATAATTCGAATACCAGGTGCACCGAATAAAATTGAACGTCTTTTTTCCATCGTTGATAAAGAAGAAGGAATTATTCATCGCCTCGGAATACTTCGGAAATACATCAATGTCAGACCTCCAAACACCGAACATCGACGATTTTTTATGAGATACCAAGAAGGAAAGTGTATAAATCAAGTGGTGGGTAAAAATACTTTCGCGAAAATTCCCGAAAGAATCGCGAGATTTCTTAATTTGGAAGATCCTACCGCTTATACCGGACACTGTTTTAGAAGAACACATGCAACCTTAACTAATAGGGGGATTTGTTGGAAATGAAATAATTAGTGGTTTAAAAAGGCCCACCAAATATAAATTTTCGACACTTGTTGAAAGTTATGTTGCAGGTTTGCTTCAGATTTTAGAATGAATTTGAAGTCGCCAGCAACATTTTATACAACAGAAATATTTAAGTCTGTTGTTGGTTGATACTTCCTCTGCAACTTACGATATAGAAATATAGTCTGCAGAGATACGGTTCCAAATGTTTAAAATGTTAAATACAGTTAAATGATTAAACATTAATAATTTTCTAATTATGCTATTCTTCTATATTTAATGTAAATAAATACAGATAAATAATTATTGTACCTAACTGCATTTATATAATAAAAGAAAATCGTATATTTTGTTTTTGTTTGACTTGTATTGGAAGTGGGTTTAAATTTTCTATATTACATTATTTGGTAAAATGTTTAGTTATACTTTTTCCAAAAAATCAAATTCCTTATTATTTGAAACAAGTAATTCTTAAATCTCTAACGTACAAGGAATATATATAAATACGAGAATAAATAAACAAAAACTGTGCAATCTACAGAAGAAAGTGGACAAATTAATGAAATAATTTATAATAAAAAAAGCAGAATGACTGTTCTAAAGTTATTAATCTTACGTAATTTTATTGGCTTTCACCTTGTGTATGGTTGAGTTGATAATCAGCTTTAAAAAAATTCTTTTTTTAGGTTTGTATAGCCTATTTGTAAATCACGAAGTACTCTGATTTTTATCGATTTGGTAGGACTATAAGCCGGCCGGCATCGATCAAGGATCAAGTTTAGTTCACTGATATTCCCCGCAGAGTACGCTAACAGCCTTTGCTATTTTATATGATTTTTACAAAGATAAGTTAAGTAGGTACACGCAAGTAACACTCATTTATTTTCCTTGATACTGAAGTATGCTTGATCAAATACTCTCATTGAGAATATTTGGCTTGATTATGCTCGCTCTTAAATAACGGAGAAAACGAGGCGCTTAAGCGACATCTACTGACAGCTATATAATTAATAAGCGTAGCAACAAACCAGCCCAGCACGGTTGATAATACAGGTTTATTAACACCTGTTCTGGTCATTTAAATTTGTTTGTATTGAAACAATATTGGTATACTAAAATGGTTCGTTATATTTTTACAAACAATGTTAATTTAAAGGCAGTTTTATTATTAATTATATGTTTTAAGTGCAGAAGTGAAAAATAATTTTTGAAGTGATGTGATATGAGTTTTATGTTTGTTAATAATAACAGTTGCAATAACAGCCCAGAATAATTCATTAAATATTAATTACAACCATGGAACAAAGGTTTATGAGGGTTCGTAAACAACTGGATGACTTGGGTTACATGCAAGTTTTAATACCAGAATCTATACCATTGGTTGAAAAGTTAACCTCAGATTTAATTCAAACAACTGAAAGTTTGCAAAAGTACAAAACAATTGCTAAAGATGCACTTGAGGTAAATAGAAGGCTGTGTTGTATTTCTTAAAAAACAAAACAACTGTCAAAAGTGTCAAGTTGACTTATGCTACGTCATTTTAGGAACGAAATAACTTGGAGTTGGGAGCAGAACCGTATAAGTGTGATAATGCAAAGCTTGTTAAAGAATGTAACGATTTACATTTAGCATTTTTACAGTTTCGAGAACGGAATGAAAAGTTGCAAAAAGGTAATGTTGATTAATCCAAGTTTAAACGTTTAACCTTATATTTAATAATAGATTTAAAAAGGCGCATTGCAAGTCTAGAAAAGGAAAAGCTCGAATGCTATACTGACTGTGAGAAACTAAAAAGACGGACCCGTGATCTAGAATTTGAATCTGCCAAAAAAACAGATCGAATACTTACATTCCAAAATAAAAATTTACAGACAGGTAAAATAACAAACTTTCAAGTAGTTGTAAGGAAGTTATAGTTAAAAAATGTTTGTTTTAGGTGGTAAAACCACTGCTAAAAGTACTTCAACTGCTGCTTCAAAAAGCAGAAGTAGTGTAAGTTCTAAAAGTAATGTTGAATTAAGTACGACGATGGCAAGGGCTAACCAAAAAGTTGCCGATCTTACAACAGAAATAAAAAAACTTAAAGATGAAAAATTACAATTAATTGATTCTAATGAATCGTATAAAAATCAGGTATTTAAATTCGATTTTACTAAAACTAATTCAGTCATAACAATAATTCTTACTATCTGCAATTATGAAACTATTTATATAATTCTAATAATAGAATCAATTTTTTTGAGATCAATAATCGTGATAGAGAAATAACTAGACTGAATCAGATGTTAGAAGGAGGTCGCCCAGCTATGGCTTTAAATAAAGACTGTTGTTACAAAGACGTTGAAACAAAAATGTGCCGAGTACAAAGTGAGATTGGTGTCTTAGAAAAAGAAAAAGGAGACCTAGAAGCACGTTTGAAAGGTTGAGTAATTTGTATGCTAATATTACCCACCGTTGATTAACCGATTGTTTATAGAATCTGTAGCAAAACAGCACGAAGCAATGCAACGAGCTCTACATCTTGCCGAACATAATAAACAGCTAGAACAAGAGCTTCGTGCTATTGATCAAATGGCATTAGCTGTTGAAGCAGATTGTAATACAACAGTGAAACACAACGCCCATAAAGTACAAAGGTTTGAAGTTTGCTGTAAGTAGTTTTAGCTACTAATATTATTTTTTGTGTAGGCTTCAAGCGAAAGCGCACGATAGTATTTTACAAATGCAAAATTTGGAAAGAGAAGTTGCCGAATTAAAACGTGAGAAACAAATGTTACAGTCAGATCTTGATGGTCTTAAATTAGAAAAGAAACATTTACAATCAGTGTTAGAAACTGCCTTGAATGACAAAAAACGATTGAATGATAGAATTAATCAATTTACAATTATAGGTATGTACCTTTGATATTTATTTAAACTTGTTAGATTAGTTCTGGTTTTATATTTACGCTATGTAGTTACCTCACTTAATAGTTTAAAAATAGCCTAATAAGCTAATATTGCTTACAACAACATATTGTCCACTACCATGCATTATCACCCATGAGCGACCATATAATATTGTTACGTAAGAGCGTAAAATTAACTCTTAGTACATACATGTGAACATGTGTTTGTGAAATTTTTGCAAGTCGAGAACAGCAGGGAGGATATTTTATTTTATGCCCTCAGTTATGTAGTGACAAAGAAAGATTCCAAAATTTACAGAAATGTCAAATAAACACATATTTATATTTAACAAAGTAACTTATACATAACCTCACTTATCATCGACCAATACAACCAAATCAGTTGAATTTCCAATAGACAGTCAAGGATGATCGACGTTATCGAGCTGTTTGAGTTCCCACTATATCTGATATTTCATTAGTGTTAAAATTATTCTTAAACTGGAACTACATTTTGAACACGAAAGTCTTTACTTAAACACAAAACCAATGAAACAACTAGCCAACTGATTCGCCAGCGGCCCTCAACCTTTACAATGTGAATATTAAAGCCGCCAAAAAGCGATTCACAAAGCCTTCTTACAATACCGCCCGACAAACAGATAGACCAGCAATCGACTACTTCAAAAACAGGTTGCACACAGAACACAGACAAAACAAGAGGCCGTACTTATTACACTCTAAACACAAACTGAACAACATTGAAAAGGCCTGCCAGCAAGAGGCAAACATAGGGGTTAAAACTAGTGTTGAAACACAAACGTCAAAAGCAGGTGCAGCAGAAAGGAAAGTAGATTTTACCTAGCGGGATGTTCATACCTGATCGGCGCAGAGAGTACGTGACGGACGTTAAATGGTGGCGATCGGCAAAGAAGGAGTTGGTGTCCTTTTCCCGGAAGACGGGTGCAAGACAAACGAAGAAGATATGGGTTTTCTTAATCTAAAATACTGAATTCGTATGAGAACGATACTTCCAACTTCCACTAACTTTCACACAAAACTATGTTTCTCCGAGATTATATGGCATTCCCTGGTCTATCTTAATCGCTGCTATGACTTTACTTGAAACTCCAGTTTTAATTTTAAACATAGTTGGCTAGATTTGGACTCTAAAAAAATTTCATTCCTACAAAAAAGATTCATCTTAATGGCCTCTATCACTGGTAAAAGTTTTATACTAATTGCGCTATTAATAAAATAGTTATTTAGGTGGCTTCATGTAAAGTGAAACACACTGTATAGTGTATATGTAGCTTGTCCAGGCCATTTCGGCCCATAGCTTTGTAATTTCTCTCCATCTCTTTTTGTCTATATTTGTATTACTTATATTATGTATGGAACTTTCAGATCTTCGTGTATTGTTAGGTTCGACATGTACCATGGGGAGTTTGTTATCATACGCAGTATTCTTAATTGAATTGTCTATAATATCTTGGTGTTAGACGGTTTACTGCAACCCCATAACTCGATTGCATACATCCAGATGGGTTTTAGTATGGCTTTATATATTATTAACTTGCTTTCAAGAGTTAGATGGGACTTTCGACCAATCAACTAGTATTTTTTTTTAATACATCTGTTTAACCTTTATGTTTATTTGTTGCTTTTTGGCTTTCATGTGCGCTTTCCATGTTAACTTTTTGTCCAAGTGAAGCCCTAAGTATTTCATGAGGATCACTTTAAATCAGATATTGTAGGTTTAGGGAAACAATATGCCTGTATGACATCTCTAAACTAATTCTCTGTTGACATAGAAAAACCGTATGTGTCAGTTTTATTGACAGCTGTCAAAAATTCTTTTTTAATCATTTTTTGGTATAACTTTTATTTACGAAATTAATGTTGTATGATTACTATAAAATTAAAGCAGATTTAATTTTATAATAATCATGAAAGTCAGTTGTAATTATATTCTATAAATAATTTCATGCAATTTTGTTAAGTAATAGCTTTCGATGAATCTAAATTTTTCATTACCTCTCATTAAAATATGACGAAAATTCTTCATAAGGTGGATACAACAATTACTGCCCCAAGAATCTTGAAAAAAGGAGAAATTTAATATTTTAAAAATTTAATCGAAGCCATTTATGTCTAAGTTTAAAAAAAGAAGTCGTTAGTAAGATTGTTAAGGTATTGTTATTCAATTAATTGTTTATTATGTCTTTTTACAGAGAATGATCTAAATTTGGAAATAGACAGATTAGTGCAAATATCGGCAAATCAGAAACGTAAGATAGCAGAATTAGAGTGTAGAATTCTTACGGAAAAATTTGACGCAGTAAGCGAGCGATCAGTAGTAATTGCGGTAAGTATTTAAATACACTATAAAACTAACTTTTGTCTTGTTAGCCAGAAGACGACATTTTTGAGTCCTTACTAGAAAACCATTTCCCTAATATACCAGCTTACCATAAAAATTTCAAAATACAATCAATGCCGCATGTACAGCATAAATCTCAAAAGGCTAAATGTAAATCCCCCCAGAAACAAACACAAAAAAATGGACAGTCTTCGTTGCCACAAAAATGCATGAAAATTACTAAAAAAAAACTGCACGATAGACATAGTCCTATAGGTGAAAACAAAAACACACGTGTACCCCCTAAAAATTTGTCAGCAACTAATAGCCCTATGTCCCCTCAATCGTCTTATGAGTATAACAATGTTATTGCTGAACCTGTACATGATGATCGTGCAGAAAGACTATGTGGTGGATGTTGTCGATGCTGCTGTTGTCATCATTGTTGTTCGTGTGCTAATTCTTCTAACCGTGATTGTAATTCGAAGATGTTTTCTGATCAAAATTCTGCCACTGATGAAGCGCAGGTACTCACGTCACTCATAACCCCCTCACCATTACTTATAAAAAACAACAGTATGCAGTTTATCTAGGTACATTAATAATTTTTAAATTTCAGCCAGGAATGGAACATTATAAATCGGAACGAGATTATTACATGAAAGAGTACCAAGCTTTACTGGAACAAACTAAAAATGTTCCTACGAAACCTGACAATGTAAGTAGTTTTTTCGTTTTATTTCTGATATAAAACTGGTAACAAATTAACTGTTGGTA
The DNA here is from genome assembly GCA_963082815.1 of Melanotus villosus. Classification (NCBI taxonomy): domain Eukaryota; kingdom Metazoa; phylum Arthropoda; class Insecta; order Coleoptera; family Elateridae; genus Melanotus; species Melanotus villosus. Next base: position 8,902,641 of record OY720421.1, on the reverse strand, counting down.
TTAAATTAATGTAGCACACAAGATATATGTGTATTTTGGTTTAATGTAATAAACATGAATTATTACTAGGCACTAATGCTTCGTCGAAAATTACGCAAAAATCGTCGATTCATACCTGAATCCGTACAAATAACTTATGCCTTACGTCGGAGCTATAATTAGTCAACAGACGAGGTTTATATCGATGAATTATACTTAAATGCATAATATATAGTTGCAATTTACAGATATGGCAAGATCCTAATATTTTAATTCGGCATCCGATGTAGTCTTGCGTTACTTTAAGTAATGGTGTGTTCTGCATTATAGTGCTTTAATTTATTTGCAGACTGTTTATGCTTTTGTTGTGATTATATAAAAGTGTAACTCAGAAAGGAAATGCGAAGTTAGTTAAAACCATTCTAGCTCGGTGATAAACTACCATACGGTACGTTGCAGTAATGTCGGTAGTTATTTAAAAAGCACATGAATACAAATGAACTTAGGGAAAGTAACACTTCTACGTAGATTTTTAAGACTCACTGTGTTTACACTAATTACTGCCAAATTTTCAATACTGCCAACTTGATATTTTTTTAATGTTAAGAGTCTTACTTCCCAGCCAAATTGAAGGATTTTTAGTGGTATCGCTCGTGTCTGTTTTTGAGAAAGTTACAACAAATAATTTAAAATGAAACCCTTCAGTGCATGGCTAAAATAAACAATTAAATTGTTAATTTATAATAATTGAATCGTTAAAATTTAAAAATTAATTGCTGCTTAGTTTTTCAGTTTTATGGAAGACTGTTTAAATAGGGAAATGGTCTTAAGTTTTGTTTTTCACGTTATATTTATTACACTGAAATTGGTCCAAACATTTTTGCAGAAACAGACACACCGGAAGGACCGCACAATGAAAATCATACTTTAAAATGTGCTGTACAAGAGCGCCATGGTTAAAAAATAAAGATTGCTGGTTACTAATATTTGTTTTAATGTAAACAGAGGTAATGAATATTAATGTTTACTTGCAGAGGCATTTCAGCGGTGCTATTTTGGAAAATTTTACGTAAGGAAATTGGAATTAGTATAAAGCTTTAAATATTGGCTACTTCTTCTTCTCCTGATGCCCTTAATGAACGTTGGAGCTGTTCCCATTTATTGACCCATTTTTTTCTATGTTTTTCAATCTCTTGCCATTCCTTCCATTTCCTTTGTCATGTGCCTAAACTGCACTACGACATTAAATTGGGCTGATCAGCTGATTTGTATACAAATCAAGCACTTCAGGGTCGCTCGAGTCGCGTGTCTGCCCGTGCAATGGTGGGGCCACCTGGCCACTAAAGGCAAACTAAGCATAAAAATGCTGCCAGATTTTACACTTACTTGGCGAATCTGATTGTTATGTGATCAGGGGTGTTACTCACACAAACCAAGATTCAAATCAATGTCCTATCTATAAGACTCTACTAATATTTTTATTTCTATGAGTAACAACACACAAATTTAACTAATAACAGCTGAAAAATATTCACTGTCTAGCCCTACCTCCTGGCTACCTTGTCTCTCACCGCTGCACCCCACAGAAACTTTTTGACGGGGAAGCAAGACTCTTAGGGTTTATATTATTTGTTTTAAAATGACAGTGATTGCTGTAGTCGTAATGTATTCGTAACTAACATAATTCAAATCACAGTGGCTTATGGAAATTTTTAACCCACTGTTGGGATTTAAACCTGTGTGGCCAGGTTGTATAGCGCGCCCTCTACCTACTGTTTCACTGAGGCCTTTAATTAATAACCAAGGCCCGCTGAATTAATATTACATATAAGGCCTTACCACTTCATTTAGCCAAGACGCAATTAGCAAGGACACAGGCGCCATTTGAGGTGAACTATGCATTTCCCCCTTAAAAAATGTATAGTTCACCTCAAATGGCGCCTGTGTCCTTGCTAATTGCGTCTTGGCTAAATGAAGTGGTAAGGCCTTATATGTAATATTAATTCAGCGGGCCTTGTTAATAACAACAGATCAATAAAAATACCAATCAGGGTAGGCTGTAAAATTGAATTATTTTGAATTGGTACTTTAGCTACATCCACAGAATGACATTTTATAACGTTTGTAATTTGACATTTTTATTGTAAACAATGGTTATAACCTTAAATTCATGTCAGAAATGTCATTCTGTGGATGTGGCTAAAGTACCAATTCAAAATAATTCAATTTCACAGCCTACCCTAATTGGTTTTTTTATTGAGCTGTTGTTATAATCAATTTAGTAAAAAATTTAAATGTTTTTGTTTATAACCTATACGTATTTTTGATATTCTTCTGTACTTATATACCTCGTCTAATAACGCTTAATTAAGTTAATATTTTTCTATTTAAGTCTGTGTACTTTATTGTTTTTCATTTTAAATAAAGTGTGTATAAATGTTCATCATAAAAATTACAATAATTGCGCTAAATATGACATTTATTATTTATTTCATTACTGCTTGGCTGCTACTGATTTTGGTTATTATGGTATGGCATAACAACGTGGATTATTTCATAATTATGCCCTGAGTTTATTTAATAAAGTTGCTTTTTTGTAGGATGTTGAATTCCAGAAGAAAATAAAAGAACTAGAACTAGTTATAGCCACATTACAGCATGAAAACAAATCACTGTCTCAAGAAAAACATAACCTAATGACTCGATTAGAAACTGTACGAGACAGCATGGAGAATTATGATTCGCTCTCTATAAAAGTATGAACTTTATATATATTTGCAGTAATCTATTAATTTTTTTGAACTTTTAGTCTATCATTAAAAGAGGTGAAAGAGAATGTGAAGTGCTTAGGGGTGATATTGTTAGATTGGAAGAAGAGAGAGATGCGTTAAGACAACGTCTTAAGGTAAGTGTGCATGAGCCTCGACACTGGATTGCGGTAAAAGAGGAAGTTAATTTCATATATAAAAATTATAACACTTTAGGTTGCTACTGAAAGTCAAGTTGCTGAACATGCGAGAATGGAAAAAACGCTGATGGAAGCTGATGAACAAATAAGAAAAGTAGAACAAGAACGTCGTGATTTGCTACAGAACCAAGGTTCAAGACGTGCCACTATTACAGGCTTAGAAGAACAGTGCCAATGTCTAAAGGACCAACTTTGTATGAATCAGAACGAATTAGGTCATCAGAAAGCTCTCTACGGCCAGTTAAAGTAAGGTTATAAAAAGTACATTTTAATAGTATATTAAAACAAGTTACAGAGGGCAATGAGTAGTCGAACGGACAAGCACTCGAACGAGTATGTTATACTATTTTTTCTGTTTCGGCTTCCACTTACATTATTTATTTGTTTGTTTTTTTAAACAATGCTTGACGATTTCACTTTGGGAAAATTTTGGTAAAATAGTTAGGTCAGTCACAGTGATTTATGTTTACTAATTCCTGAAAACAAAATGTCACAAAAAATCATTTAAGAATGAAGCTCATTCTAGCACCAAAAGGGTGGTAGAACAACGTCATTCTAATGCCGAAATTTTATTTCAGAACATTACACGAACATACTGATAAAGCTTTAGCGGATTCTCAAGCACAATTAAATCAAATTGAAACTGATACTGAAAAATATCAAAATCGAATTCGTATTTTGGAAACAGAGAGAGGACAACTAGATCAAGAAGTAGCCACTTTAAAGACCGATATTATGGTTATGAAAGGAAACCTTGCCCAGCTCGATCAAGAAAAGGATAGCTTGCTGGTAAGTTTATTTATAAAAGTTGTTGTAAAATGTATTACTCTTTAAAAATAATAATTATGAATTGTAATTAGCTAAAACGAAGATTTATAGGCGTAAGTTTTACATTCTATATATTTTACTCTCACCGCACGCTTAACGTGTTAACAGAACCACTTCCGGGTTGAAACCGTGTCATGTTTGAGACAAAAGAGCACGGTTTCAACCCAGAAGTCGTTCTGTTAACACTAACACTGACCGTGGAAGTCTTCCAATTCATTTAGAAAGGGTAGTTATGCAAAGATAATTTTAAGGAATAATAGATGTATGTATTATCTGTAACCTCTTATACCTTTCGGTGTTGAAGCCGAACTAGGCTTCGCGGCGTTGCGGGCGGCGACGGTGGTGGACCTGGGGCGGCGGCAACGGCGAAGGCGGCACGGGGGGGGGCGTTGACAATGAGGGACGGTGCGACGAGGGCGCACAGCGTTAGGGAAGCGGTGACGATGGCGAACCTGGGTTTGATCTGACGAGAAGTGTGGTGGGTGATGATGTGGCCTCCGCAGTAGAGGGCGGCGTTAGTGGTGGCTGGGAACAGGCAGCGTCTGACGGCGGTGGGTAGCTCCAGCGTTGAGGTGGCTGGGAGCGGGCAGCGTCCGGCGGCGGCGAGCAGTTCCAGTGGCGTAGGCGGCGACGAGCGGTTCCAGCGTTGAAGTGGCTTGAAACAGGCAGCGTCTAGTGGCGGAGGCGATTCGAACGGCGTAGGGAGCTGGACACAGGCAGTGTCTGGCGGCGACGAGCGGTTCTGGCGGGGTGTGAAGGCGGTGATGGCGATCAAACGTGCACCGATATGTTGATCTTGATCAAGCGCACCGAGATGTCGAGAGAGCATCGAGATGCCGAAGATGAGTATTTACAGCTTGAAAATCCGATGCTGTTCTCCCATTGGCTGGCGAGTGTAGATGGAAGAGGAAAAATAGGCGACTTTGACAAAAAAGATATGCGATATGCTATGTACAAGTACATGATATAATAATTTCCAACGCGTATCATTAAATACCTGGCTTTTCGTCGGCGGCGAGATGTCCGATTCCGGTGACACTATGGTCCTTGATGGACTTCTTAAATCTTTCCAGGTTTTAGTTGCTATGTAAAAAATTTAGTCAACAAAAATCTTAATAAACGATTGTATACTGTTTAAAAGACAATAGCAATAAAATTGAAAACAACGTCGTTTACAGATTTCTTTGGATGACAAAACGGAGCGGATTGCTGCATTAGAACAAGAACTTCACACTAAGGACAACAAAATGATTACCTTAGAAAATAATCTCGCCGAGTTGAAGCAAAAATTAAAGTAAGTGATTTTCTTTTAATATCTTACTTTATTTATTAATACTTATTTATGTGGCTAGGCCGAAAAATAATTGTTTAGCGACTGAGGGTTTCAATTCAAATTCCAAGGATGCTAAACACATTTTTTGGCCGGGACCCATACATTATTTTTCTTCAAAATTGTCAATAGCAACTCTTTTTTGACAGTTTTGAAAAAATATACTTAATTTTATAATTTAAAACATAGGTAATAATTTAAGATTGCTTATTCGCCATAAATAAAAAGTAATTCTTATTAAGAAATTCTGCTAAAACCACCGTTGGTCCGATACATTCTGTCACATTTTTACCGTTCACTAACCGCACGTTTTCTTTATAACCGGGCATACACTCGCACGTACCTTCTTTGGAATTATTACTTGTCCACATTTGAGATTTTGGTTGCCTTTTAATGGCCAACCACGCACCCATTGCACACGGCCCTTGCGTATACAATTTAAAACACTGATTGTTATACAACACTACATTACGATCATCTTTACAAGTAGTCCTTTCGTTTTCTAAACAGCCACTATTATCACTTGTAGTTTGTTTACAATGGCAAAGACCGTTATAAGATATTCCATCAATAGATGGGCGCGTTTGGAAATCAAATGTAATTACGTGTCCTTTCCTACAAGGACCTTGAGTTCCAATACGGTAACAGCTTTTATTGGCCGGATAATATAAATAACCCCTTTTGCATGGTTGCTCCATGCATGAAGTGGTGTTGACTAGAATAAAACCAGACGTACAAGGACCTTGTGTGTATGGCCGATAACAATTTGAGTCACTTTCATATCGGATGTGCCCAGTTTTACATTGACAGGTAGCCGTTTGCTCGGTGGGATCTAACTGAAATTGTTCGCCTGCGTTACATGGTCCTATTGTACCTAAAATTATCAGAGTTAGTAGATGAATTTCATTGCTATTGCAAATTGAATAACGAAATTTAGGGTGGGAGTGAGACCTCAAGGTGGACTCGGCTCAGTTCAAACTTTGATAGATGCTCGATATTCACGCACTTTTTTGTCTTATCTTTCTTCGTGTTCTTTGATTAAGATTCGAAGCTCAATAAAATCTTGGTAACCGAGGCAAGTCGAGAACATTTAGCGTTTTCTTCGAGCCAAGCTAACGTGACTCCTTTAAAACAACTACACTGCAAAATAATTAAAAATGATGATAAATCTTACCAATTTCATAACATAGTTTCGTATCATTATGATAATGAGGAAGTAAGTTGTGACATCCACAGTTACGATCTGGTAAAAATAAATGCCCGTGTTCTTTACAAGGACCTCTGGTAAAATGCTCGAAACAGCCGTTCCCTGTCGACCAGTATTTGCGCATTTCATATCTATGATTGCACTTGCAAACGGCGATTTTATCAGGGCCTAATGTAATGAGCTGACCTTTAGGACATGGCCCTTTACTTAAATATAAATAACATTGATCATCTTGCGGCCAGAATATTTCATTATTATTTGGACATCTTTCGGTTTGTTTACATATACCCCAACGTCTCTTGCTACTGAAATAGTAAAAATAATTAAATTAGAATTAATTATTGTTGAATATTGTGAATAAAGTCTTAATTTTCTCAGCTAAAAGAGTCTGTGACCCATGGAATAAACAGTCGTGTTTTAGCATGGTTCAGGAAGTGTTGACAAAATACGAAACAAATGATAATCACATAACTCTAGATACCTTAATTTTTATTAGTGCTTATAAGGTTAAGACATGACTTAATTCCGTGGGCCATTGAGGTTGACTTTAAGAGCAAAAACACACGAGGCGGTTTCTGCGAATCGGCCGACGATTCGTCCGGCGCTACGTGTGTGCGCTTCCGTTAAGCCATGCGAGTGGCGCGACGATTTGTCAACGCGCCGCGCCGCCTGTAGAGCGGTGTGTACGGTTCAACTTACTATAATAGGCTAAAAACACACTAGGCGTTTTCGCCGAGTCGGCCGCCGAATCGGCCGCCGCCTCGACAGATGCTGTAATGTAACTAAATGGAGCTGTTCACACTACTACGCGCGGCTAGAAAGCGGCATCTACCACCGCGCGTACCCGCGTTCGTCTGATGAACCGAAGCGTTTTTATTGCTTCGAGCGGTGCATGTTTCTTTAGTTTTAAATGGAGCTGTTCACACGTACGCATTTTTCTAGCGGTTTTATGCATTGCATTGAAGCCAAATTTCACATTCCGCAACTGGTTAAACCGCTTCGTGTGTCTTGTAACACGCGGTGGCCGATTCGACGGTCGACTCGGCGAAAACCGCCTAGTGTGTTTTTATCCTTAGCGATTCATGTGCAGAGTCGGCGGACGAATCGTCACAAACCGCCTCGTGTGTCCTTGGCCTAAATTAAATTATTTGCTAAAAATGCTAAACGTAATATTCCTCGAAAATAACAAGTAACTTACTGCGAAATTGCTTCGTATTGTGTATCAGGTGCAAGGTATTGCCCCTTATCGCAAGGGCCGATTGTAAATAATTCGTAGCACCTTCCATCACGAGCAAATTGGGCAGTGTGTGGAGGGCATCTGCATTCTGCTGCTATCCTTTTTTCACCTGATGATGCTGTTATTGCAGTTGGACTTAATTCCATTCCATCAGGACATGGATAACCTACCTAAAAGGAAACTAAACAAAATTTAGAAACAAATACTATTTTTTATAGTTTTAGTTATGTATTTGTTTATTCAAACAAAATTCAAAAATATAAATTTATATCAGTTTAAAAAAAAAATACAAATGAAAAAAAAATCAATTTAATGTGCAGAAAATAATACCATTTTCTATTGTTCATAAATTATTAAATTACGTTGATATTAACATTATTTGTTGTAGTATAAAACGTCCTCCAAATTAGCAAAGCATGCACACCGAGTGCCAAATTCCATTAACAAGACGCAGTTTGGTACTTAGAATAGAGGCGGAAATTTCTAGTTTTTTCTAAGCTCGGCTCGACTCGGCTCCGCTCAGAAAATTCGAATCATGCCCGGTTCAACTCGGAAAAAATGTCAAATATTGTCGGCTCGGCTCGGTTACCGAGCTTGAAGTTTTTTTACCGAGCGTCGAGCTTTTATCGAGTTTCTAGAATTTGCCGAGCTTTGCACCTTTATCGAGGAGCATGAAGAAAGATATACTAGCCGAGAACTAGAAAGCATTTTGAGACCATCAAGTTAGAACAGCCTTTAAGCAACTATCCTTTCTACACATTAGTATACGAGTCAAACGCGATGGTATTTCATTCGAGTTCTGTCGTACGTTGTATAGTATTAAAGGCGGGGCAAACAACTGCTTGAGAAAAGCGCAGAGGTGTCAATAAGTTAATAAGATTAAGTAGACATAAAACTGGACTAGTAAAGTTGCAAAGTTTGTTTTATAATGTTGAAATATTTAGTAATTTCGCTTAATAATAAATAAAGGCGCAAATAACAAGACAGCCACTAGAATAAACTATTCAGGGCCGCTGAACCGTCCGACTCAAGTGCTAGACGCGATACGCAAACTCAGAATGCTTTCTAGTTCTCGGCTAATATAAGACAGGAGCGTACTGCACTCGACCAATTTCTGAATTTCATTGAATGTCGAGCATTTGCCGAACTTCAAGTCTTCACCGAGTTTCGAGACTTTACCGAACTTCTGGGGGCCTGCAACGCGCTCTGAGCTTTACAAAAAGGCTTGGCTCGATGCGGTTCAATAAGTCTTAAGTTCGATCTCGCTCAAAGCTCGAGTCGAGCATTCTTTATTAATTTTAACATGGAATTGTACAATGTGAACCAATGACTTGTACCGAAATGAAATAAAGGTTCGGTTCTGGTTTCGTTTCGTTAAATAACGATTTCGGTTTTGTTAGAGCCAGATAAAATAATTCCGGTCCGGTGTTATCTGTCTTCGGACATGAGTTTCAATCTTCTAATGACCTTTCAGTTTATTGCAATTTGCAACGAAACAGCAGACGATAATAATAATTTAAATTTTCATTACACTAGAAAATGAAAATTAATTGATATTCTTTTTATTATTGCGCGGGAATAATCTTTACAAATTAGTAATTTAATTAACTTGTTTTATCTTTTGCAATCCGAAAAATATCTTTCTGAAAAATAACAATCGGTTTTACATAATAAAAAAAACTATTTACCATAACTGTTCCGTTACGGTTTCAGTCTCAAAAAAAAGCTTTTGGTCCAGTTTCGGCTGAACTTTTCTGATTTTATTGTATTTAAATATTTTTGTAATTTCATAAAAGCAATTTTTATTATGATAATTATTGGAATCGTGTTTAAAAATACAAGATTCATAATTAAACCAGAAGGGAGTGGTGTGTTTGACTTTCTAAATTTAGTTTGGTAGAATTCTCAGGTGGTTCTGTTTAGCTCTAGATTTGTATAAATTTGTATACCGGATGTCTTATTTTCATCACATTTTTAAGTTCATTCGGTACCTGACTGATGATCATTTGCTTTCTTTTGATAGGATTCAATACTATTCCATGTTTTTAGTGATATAAACTCGACAATTACGAACATAATTTGCTGGTAGTCTGAAATATTGTAAACATAACCTCACATTTTTATAGAATTTACTTAGTTTTCATTACGCGTGCTATTGTAATAAGGCGAATTCAATTTAAAATATGCAGAATGCAGAAACGGCGATTTAAAAAATTACGCATTTTGCGTATTTTTATTGTAAATGAAAGTTTTAGGTGCTGTCAAAATTGACAGATATAAAAAATAAACAATGCAATAATCGCTTGTCGCAATAACAGACGCCTTCAGTATTTCTACCTATTTCCAGCGTCAACTAAATCCAATAACATACGTTGAGCACTGAATCCATAAATACTCCAAAGGTATCGCGGATCCTTTCTGAAAAAATACATTGGTGTTCACTATGTTCCGTCTTACCTGAGACACCCGGTATATTTTCTAATCAAAAATTAAAACAAAAAAAATTATCGAATTTATTTTAATAATAATTATACAAAAATACAGAAGAATTCGAATCAAAAATGAAAACAAAAAAAATCAAATCACCTTACTGCAGTCAGTAACAATATTATTTATGTATATTTAAAATTTTGTATGGAATTATTTGGTTATTTTTAGCATGCTGGTATTTTCCCTAACAGGAATATACTTAAGCAGAATGAACTTACGTCATTGCCTGTCTAATTAAAATAAATTTAGTCACTATGGGTTAGACATTTTGCATCCGGGAACCAAGTTTAACTTAGATACCCCAAATTTATGTTTGTTAGGGCCATCATCCTTTCTAAAAAAATAAAATTTCCATCGATCTATCCAATAAAAAAACAAATCCGCATACTTCAAATATTTATTAGATTGTTTGTAGTATATTTTATGAAAAAATTGTTTTTGAACTCTTGGGTCCTAGAGCACCTTCTACGCCCTGCGCATTTTATTAAAATTGTAATGCTTGTCTACACTTGTTACCTTGTTTACGATACGTTTTTAAATAATTTTAATATCAACTTTGTACCTCAGGGGTAATATGCTGTTTTTTGCCCTTAGCGTGTTATAATCTTCGCGCCGTGAGCCAAAAACAGCCTCTTTACGCCCTTGGTACATAAATAACTGTTGTTTATATTTATTGTTTTCTGAAGCTAGTAAGCAGGATTGTTTAAAAATAAAAATTATGTAATTTTTGTTAAATAGGGCACTGTGTTTCTAATACAGTAAACCAGTTTTTTGTGGTTATGCCACCTATTTATATGTTTAAGAATAGCAAAGTTGTACAAAAAATCTTGTGTAATTTAACAAATATCACCTTGACCATCATCTTGAAATATAAATACACAACCTTTCAGCTGATTTGCACACTTCTTGACCTCGAAATCTCAGTTAACAGAACTGTAACGCTAAGATTAATTACAACCAGAAATTATCCTTCCGAAGGGAAACTTTTTTGAAGTCATATTCAAATTAGAATACGTACGATAAAGAAACTTTAGGAGTGCTTTGTATTCCTTGCATGAATAGAATGGTATTTACACTTGTGCTTTCATCGTTATTTGAATATCTTCAGTTTGCGATCTGATCTGGTCAATGTTTAGGCTGAAGCGTGAATTCATTGACGGTTTTAAACGCAGAAATTCATGTTGAATATTAATTGTTCTTTCTTGACGTTAATAGGTTCGTTGCTTGATTGCTCGTTTAAGTCTCCTGGTATATTGACGTTTTAAATACGTTTGTATGTTTAGCAATGAATTAAATTCAATAGAAAATATATTTTTCGCACAAAAACAGGTACAGTATTTTAAATTAAGTTTAATAAACCGTCTTATTTATAATATACTGGGAAAATAATGTTTGCTTGAACTAACTTGCGAATACGATTGCTTAAGTTTATTCTTATTTGATGCTTAAATAACAATCATATTATGTTTTCTTTTTCTTTATTTTTTTCCTTCTTTGCCTCACGGCGTTAGGTTTTGTAGCCATCTCTTGTATTGCGGTCGGTTGTTCGCCAGTTTTTTTAGTTCTTGTTCCGATTTTTCTCTCTTCCTTCCTGTCTTATATTTGTAGTCTAGCCATTGCATACGTGATCGTCTTCTGCATTACTTTCCCTCTGGTCTTGTCCCCATAACTTGTTTTGCTAGTCTTCTTTCATTCGTGTGAGAAATACATACCCAAACCATTGTAGTAACCTCTACTAAGTCTCTTATTCTCTTATTTCTAATCCTATCCAGCCTAATTATATCCGCTACCTTTCTGAGGTATCGCATTTCTACTGCTTGTATTTTGCTTATATTTCTTTCAGTACCCAGCTTTCGACTCCATATTCTGATATAGGTTGGCATACTTGTTTATATTTTTGTAATTTTGTTTTCGTACCATCTTCTATTTTCCCTATGAAAGTATCATTTAGTTGGTAGTATACGTTGTTTGCCTTTGTTATTCTGTCGTTTATTTCGGTGTCTTTCCTATTTCTTTGGTGTCTCCGCCTATGTGTTGATTTCACTGTTTTGTTGGCACTGCCTGTCCTTCATTAATTCACTACACACAACATTTCGCATAGTTTTCACCATTCGATCTTATTCTTTTTCTTTACTTTTATTTCATTCCATTGTAATCCTTTATCAGTCGTTTCATTTAGTATCTTCGCTCTCCATGTGAATTTCGGTCTTCCTCTCTTTCTTTTTCCGCTGACATTGTATTCCAATGCTTGTTTTGTTATTACGGTATTCGGTTTTCTCAATGTACTATCACGTGCAAAAGTAATGACACCCCTAAGTGTTTTTATTGTATGATAAACAGCCTTGCAGCAGTCGATGAGTACCTTGGGCATAACCATAAGACCTTGTAGGTAAGATTAACAAGTTAGAATAAGAAAGTTGCTCGACTGCTGCAAAGGCTGTTTATCATACAATAAAAACACTTAGGGGTGTCATTACTTTTGCACGTGATAGTACATATATATGACTTATCCATTTATTATTAGCTGTATCGGTATCTAGTTGTTCCGTTTTTTGCATAATTTTTCGTTGGTCCTTGTTTCCGGCCAGTATCTGTAACCTCTTTATGTGTGTTTTATTTGTTGTCCACGTTTTAGAGTCATATTACATTATCACCTTCACATTTCTATTAAACTGATTTTGTTAGTTTGTTTTTATGTCCATTTTTGATACGAGGCTTATCTAAAAAAAAACCGACCTTCAATTTACCCGCGCAAAATAATGATGATAGGGTGGCGCCACTTTCTACAGTGGAGGGGGACACCTTCATGCGCATGCCTGAATTTTCGCTTCGCCATCGCGTGCGTCATTCGCTGCTTGGAAGCTGCTGTGTGAGGTGTTCCATGTATTCATCGGATTTCCAATTCGCTCGAAATGACTGAACGTGTCGAACAAAGATGCTGCATCAAGTTTTGTCAAAAGCTTCAAAGCGAAACAATTCGTAAGATTCGCCAGGTGTTTGGAGACGATGCCATGGGGGAACACAAATAAAGGAGGGGTTCAACCGATTCAAAACTGCTGACTGTCTTCTTTGATAGCCGTGGAATTGTGCATCACGAATACGCACCGGAAGGACAAACAGTGACGAAAGAGTACTATCAAGACGTTCTCCGTCGTCTCCGCGACACAGTTCAGCGCAAAAGGCCTCTAGACGGCTTTAAGTATTTTGCTTGCTGTGCATAACAGCAGTATTCCTCTCTAATTCGAACATTCCTTTTTTGTAGTCTTATTATTACTCCTTCGTTCCGTCCACCTGAGATTTTGTTTTCGTTTCGTATGTTATTTAACAGGATATGCATCATTTCTTCTGTTATTTCATCCCCTCCTCTAGTTAACTCTGGTATGTTGTCTATACCTTTTAAGATTTTATGGTTCTTTATATGGCATTTTTAATTTCTTCTTTCGTGATGGCTTCTTCATTCGTGCATTCTCATATTTGTTTTGTTCAGCTTCTTACATTATTTCTTTTTGCGATGTTAGTCTCTTGTATATTCCTTCGAAATGTTCGATCCATCTCTGTCCAGTTGTTGTATTTGTTTTACGGATTTTTTTATGTTTGTCTTTCACCCTTGTCTCGGTTATTTTTTTTTTCGTGCTACGTTAATGGCTTTCTATAATTCTCTTGGAATTTCCATGTCTTGAAGCGCTTTTTGTATACATAGTGTTTCTGGGGCTTTGTCAAACGCTGCAGTTAGGTCTAAAAATGCTAGATATATTGATTTATTTATGTACTTCTAGGAGTAGTTCTTATTATCTGTATGTGATCCTGTGGTTGTCTTTTTCTTCTAAAAGCCACTTGTTCTTCCTCTGGGTTTTCTTCTTCGCTTAATGTTTTTTTTTCCCAGTATTCTTATGTATATTTTTATGAATCGGTATTATAATATTACATTGCCACTCTTCTGATGTAGTTTTCTCTTTCCATGTTCGTTAATGTACCTTATGTAGTCAATTAGCTAATTCTTCTTCATATTTTATTAACTAGTTCCGGGTTTTCCAGCCACCTTTCCTAACTTTACTCTTTTAATTGCGTTCTTTGCTTGTGTTATCGTTATTGTATTTGTTTCATCTTCTTTTAATCCTCTTCTCTCGTTTATATCTCCTTCCAAATATTCATCTTTTTATTATTCTCTCTTCAACTTTGTTTCATAGAATTTTTTCCAAGTCTCTTAAGATCTTGTTATTTATTGGTTTGAATTTCGCTGATATTTCGGAGTGTCTTGCCATGTTTTTCCTCTTATGCCTCGGGTTTGCCAAAATTTTCTGTTATGTTTAAAGCTATTTTCTAATTCGATTCCGAATTCTTGCCAGGTGGTCGGTTTGGTTTCTTGTACAGCTTGATTTGCTTTATCCTTTTCTTTGTATACTCTCTTCTATCTGCTTCTGTTCTTGAGCTTATGTGGTTATTCCAGGCTGTTTCCGTATTATTCTTTGCCGATTAAGAATGATAGTTTTAAACTCTTCTTCGAACATTTGTTGTTTATTAAGGCAGCAGGTTTGCCGCTTGACTGCCCGTTGAAGTCTCGCAGCATAATTGACGCTTTAAAGTTTAAAACATTGTTCAGCATGAAATTAAATTCAATTAAAAATGTGTTTTTCGCAGAGAAACAAGTACGATATTCTAAATTAACCATTTTCAAAAGGGACTTATTTATAAATAGAAAACTATTAACGTTTAACAGATTCATCGCTTCACTGCCCGTAGTGGTAGTATTGTATTCAAAACACGCAAATGCACGGTGTATTTTCATGCAAATATCTGCATATAAATTATGAAAAGAAAAATTTTATTCGGAAAATTACCATGGGTAATAAATTTAGAATCAACACAAATGCATTGTAATAAATAGACGGTTTTACGATGCTAATTATCATATATTTTTATTAATATCCTTTGTTTACGTTTCTAAATTTGGAATTATGATTGTTACTGTCATATCACCGTAAAAAAACAGTGAATTTAGTAGCTTTCCTTTTTTCTTTATGAATTTTGATAGGTTATTTAGAACTTCCTTGCAGATCTACTGCATTCTGCAGTGGGTCGACATTTTATTTTTAAGCTTTCTATTGTTACCAAATTTATTTTGTTTATTTACATTTATCCCAAGGAAATCCTAAAACAGATTAATATTAGAAGTTAGTTTTAATTCTAACGTGTGTTCACAAACAGTCGTCATCTCGGTTGCTTTGAAAAACAAATTACAAGTCTTAGATTAAATCATAGACAATGACATTTTACAAATCTTGACATTTAGTTTTGTGTTCTGAATCAAATTACGAAATATGTTTATGAAATCACAACCTACTGGGATGACGACTGTTTGTGAACACCCGTTATTTTAATCATACACAAATCTGACTTTGGCCCAATTTAATATACAAAACGTACTTCCTTCCGGATATTTTTATAATGCTCTTATTTCCGTGTGTATTATATAAGCGCCACGACCATGAGAAAGTTTGGGTAACTAGGTTGCAAGTAAATTGTTATTTAGTCTTAAAGTTTTATTACTTTAGGACACTAATCATGCAATCTATCTCACTGTTGTAGTTCCGTCAGTCGTATTATACGGAAAGATCGTGAAAGCGTGAGTGAATATTTAGTACCTACCTACTTAGTCTCGGTAATTAATAGTTGTGCTAAATTAAAGTTACGTAACTCACGTTGTTTTGATTATATCATAATTTAAAATGTAATTATGTGTTAATTAAGTTTACGACGCGAGATTTAAAATGCGATGAAAGTGCTTTCTCGTACGCACTTTTTAGTTATTCCTTGATAGGGAAACATGCTGCTTATGTTATTAGGTTATTACGTATTTGTAGTAAATGGATTGGGGCCGCTCCAGGGCAGATTTGTTAGATTATCTAACTAAATCTCTAAAAACAATTTTAGATGCGTTATTCGTCAAAATAGAAGATTAAATTTGTTAATATAAAAATATTGATGTAAATTAACGTGTAACGTATGAAAGTTTGCCAAATCTGGAGTAGTACCAATGCTTGTAAAGTGAAGAATACCGCCGTGATATTTAACTTCGGATTAAATGTTTGATTTCAATGTGATGCGTTGTAATAATTCTAAATTACCTGAAAAATTCTATAACAGCGTCCATCTGGTGGCCAGTACAGCAACTGCCATCCCCTTGGTTGTGTGGCACAAGGGTTTAATTTAGGATTTGCCCATGCTGGTGGTGCCACTGCTCCTTTAGATACGGCAATCGCAAAAGATGACAGAAAGTAAAGGAATTGTATTTGGATCTGTAAAAGAATAAAACAAGTCGCTTTTATAGCTGAATTGAATATTTTCTAATGAGTTTTTGTAGCCGTAAAAAAACAAATAGGGAAGAGTATCAGTCACCCTGTAGATTTCGAAATGCAAGGGACGTTTGAAAAGTAAGGTAAATGAAAAAGAAAATGCGAATAAATTTAACCAACTTGTCCTTGTCCTCCGAGCTATCTTTGGAGGTTCGGGAACAAATGAAAGTCAGACGGGGCTAAATCGGTGAATATGGCGGATGATCGGACAATTCGAACCTGAGTTCATTGATTTTTGCCATGGAAACCGTTGACGTGTGAACAGGTGCATGTCAGTACACGCGGCACCCATTGCGCATAAAGCATTTGTATGTTCAAATGTTCATGTAAACTATTATGAACTCATTCTGGTCTGGTATCTCCCTAAGTTCAATCTTCGGTCACTTAAAACTATTTTGTGGATCTTAATCACTATATCCGAAGTTATCACATCACTTAGGAGTCCGCTGCGTGGTTCATCTTCGGCACTCGTTCGGCCACGTTTAAAGTCAGCAATCCACAAATGTACGGTGTTAAATGAAGGGGAAGACTCGCCAAGGACACGATCTAGCTTACTTGTTATTTGGGTCGCCGTTTTCCCCTTCAAGAAATAAAATTCCATCACGGCACGATTCTCCTTTTTGTCCATTATTTTTGGAAATGCTTGCGCATTCGTCTGGCCAAACAAAACCCTCACAATGGACTGAGCTGAAACTCGGCAAGGTATCGGTCGTGCATCGATTTTGATCATCTCTGCGTCGTTTACCTTACTTTTCAAACGACCCTCGTAAAAAACCATTATACATAGATAAATGCAAATTTTCTTAGTCATTTCTTGAAAGTGAAGGTTTTTGCAATACATATTCATTTAAAGTTGTTTATCATAAAACCACTCCAGGAATTGATTTCTACAGGTGTTTTTGTATTATTTGGGAAACGCCGGGTATGCTTAACATTAAAGCTCGAAGGAATTATTTGTATTTGTAACTAACTCTTCAAGGAGCTTTCGGATGTGTGAAAAATCCAAGTTAATTTTTCTTAAAATAAATTAAAACATTGCTAATTAGTTTATTGCTAAACGTATAATATGAAGGTTAAACCGGTTAAACTTAGCTATTTGTCATATTTCCTAGCATTAGCACTTTTTTACAGAGGTATCACTATGCAAATAAATCGAAAATTGGGCAATTAATGTAGAAAAAATTACGGAAAGCCTTGGTTTCGAGCACTTTGCGTGGGTTTATAACTCTCAAAGAAAACCGTAACTGGTCTGGTTGATTACATAAGCAAATAAACAAAATAAACTGAACTGACTTGTTAATTATTCATATCTAAACGATATTATAGTAGGTATGCACGCCTTCCGTTTCCGTTTTGTTGTAATTGTTTAACGTCACAATCGATTATGGCTTTGATAAATGCATTTCTTGTTATTTTTATGGATTGAATTGCTGTTAAGAAATCATTTCATTCTTTCAAGGATTGCATCTCAGGCAAATTATAAAAGTCCTGCAAATTTTTATGTGTAAAAACACTGTAAAAAATAAGTTAGCTAAAACACAGAAATACCGGAAATTCGTTTTTAACATTTAGAGACCATGGAAATTCATTCAGGGTGTGTTATTATAATATTGAGGCATCAAATAACTCGGTTTACCTTTTTGTTTGCGTAAATTGCTTGTCCGTTTTAGGATTTACATTTATAAAATTGCCGATATTTTACTTCCCTACAAAATTATATAATTAATCGTATGTTAATTCAACGGAATCCTAATTATAATAAGGAAGCTCCGTTTTTAGATATTTTCGGCAAACTAATTTTATATGATTTTTATGCACGTTTGATATTTTAGGAAAAATGTCACTAAAACTGATAAATGTGAAAGCTGGGATTTAAATTACAAGCTTTTTCCGTTTGTACAAATTGATTGTTGTTATTATTTGCCGCCGTTTATAGTTAGATTGTGTCATAATGTTTACTAAAAGTTCATTAAAGACTTCTTTCTGGTTGTTGGTTACGAAATATCAAATTGACGTTTTTTGTTTTTGCAACTTATTTTGGTAGCTTTTTATTATTCGCTTTCGCCGGTTTTAGGAAAATTACTGCTTTATCTGTTTGGATTCGATTATCGTTGTTCGCTGTAGTTCCTTAGCTCATTTCAAACCATTTCAGGTTGTAGGTCTCCCCAATTTTTTGACAATTTGTTCAGCCCTGTGCTTTTCTGGCTCACATTACGCCAGCGTGTTGTTTGATATCGTCAGACCATCTCGTCTTTGGGCATTCTCTTGTTCTTTTGCCGAACCAAGGTTGCCATCCCTTATTACTTCGTTCCAACTATCGTCCACTCCTGGACATAGGCCTCCCCTTCCATTTTCCATTTGTGTCTGTTCAAGGCCAGCTGCTATCAATTTCTGCCAACTCTTTTCTTGATGTCATCGATCCAATCTGCTTTGTGGTCTTCCGAGGCTTCTTTTGTGTAGTCTGGGTCTCCATTGTATTATTCGTTTTGTCCATCAATCCTCGTTCTGCCGCGCCGCATGTCCTACCCATCTCCACTTTGAAATAGCCACTCGTCTTCCACTTTAGTACTCTTCCTGATCTGTTCACTTCTAGTGCGGTCTTTCAGATTTATACCGAGGATGATTCTTTGTGTTGTTCTGAGCTTATTCCTAGATTTGGAGGTTAACATCATTGTCTCCATGCCATATGTCATGACGGGAAGAATACAACATGTATATGCTTGGATTTTTTAAACATATCCAAGTCTTCCAACAGCTGCCCAAGTCATTTGTATTCTCCTAATGCATTACGCTGTTTGGTTATCTTTTCCTCTTTTTATCATGTGACCTGAGTATTCCTATTCGTCAACGTTTTTAATTTCCTTTCCTTCCAGAGCAATATTCACCTCGTCCGTTGTCATTACTTTGGATTTTCTGAGTTCATTGTAAGTTCTACGTTTTTTGAAGCCATTTTTAATTCAGTTAACATTTCTTGTAATTCGCTTGGGTTTTCGCTTATTAAAACTAAATCGTCCGCAAAACGGAAATGGTTCAAATATCGTGTATTACCTGCAAATCTCCATTTCAAGATGACTTTTGCTCGTATCTCCAGACACTTCAAATGATCAATTATAACTTTTAGAATTAAATCTTTGAATAGGTTATTTTCAATTATAAAAGCATCTATAGCTGTAAACATTTCTAAAGATCATAATGAATTGGAAGACTGACACGGTCACTGTCAGTATTAACAAAACGTTTTCCGGATTGGGACCGTGGATTTCGCCTCTGGCTCGGTTGATAAGTTGAGTTACCATTACCCCTCTGCCTCTTGCTAAAAGAGTTTCGCCTCTGGCGTGGTTGACACGTTGAGTTACCGTGCTCTTTTAGCGCTCCCTTTCCTCCTGAAGAAGCCCCTTACAAAAGTGGGCGAAACGTTGAGTTATTCTGTCTCAACAATGATACGGTCCCAATCCGGAAAACGTTTTGTTAATTTCTAAAGATCTATTTTACACACAATTTTTCCATATGTTCGTAAATATGTTACAATTATTTCCATGAAATGACAAGTTTGAATCAGTTAAAAATATAACGTCATCTTTCAACTGTAATAATCTGGATAAACTTCGTTCTCTTGAAAGCCACCGTACTTCTGCATGTAGTAGTAAGGTTTGGTAATCGGAATTCATATATTTACAAAGGTTTGAAAATAGAGAAATAGACGACTATTAAGGGCTCGGCTTTTTATGAAATTAATGATTTTGATAGCATCGCACAGCATTTAAATCTGGTGATATTTTTTTGGCTACAGGTTTTTTAGTTTTGCTGAAATTTCTGCGACCCCAAATTTAGTTACGCTACCCCATATGGGGTCGCGACCCACACTTTGAGAAGACCTGCTTTAAACTATCTATTTAAAGAATGCAGCGATAACCATAAAAGTACTTGTTTTTAGCTAAAGAAATCCATTTCAAACAAAAATGAATTGCCGTTAAGATAATTCCTGACCAGAAAGTTTCACTTTGGAACTTGTTTTATTTATAGCTGCCCAAACTAAAGGCGCCTTTTAGTATGATTAATATTGCAAAAACACATTTTTTACTTGACTTAACATTTCGATAAGTAAACCAACGTTACGCAAACAATTTATTTTTATGCAATATAATGCGTGTGCAGTGTTTTGTTATTCTTAATATTTGTGGTTACAATTTACTTAACTGAATAATAACGATGTGTTTTTGCATGTGAAACTTGAGCATAATGCAACCAACAATGGGTGCTAAATGTCTGGGGAATGATGAAATTAAACCTCGGGGAAAGCGGAATTAACGAATGCTACGGCGTAATCTCATCTAATACCGTTTTTATTGAATTAATTATGTCATTATTGTTCGAGATGTAATTGCGTGTTGTTTATGCTGCTTTGCCTCGTGACAATGCATATTTTAATATAATAAACCTAACAGGAATTGCTCGTTATAACTTATAATTAGTTTGCAATTGTTAGGTTACTATTAGATTTTATGATTATTGTTTTGTTTTAATTTTTTTTACGTGGGTTTTGAAAGTCGCTCGAGAACTCGAGATTTCCCGTTTATTTTTTTTCTCTGTTACTTTGCATCAGAAACGAAAAATTCTGCTGCTTTTACTTGAAAGTTTACTCAGAAGTTTCTTCCAAAAACTCCAGAAATTTGCTTAGTAGATTAACTCCATCTATTTGGGTTGGTTCGTAATGTAAACATTTGACTAATGTTTTAAAATTCAGTGGTAAATTCATTTAACGGTTGTTCAATTAAATAATCAACCGTGCTGGAGAATCTCCAAATTTCAGGCTGTTACTGCAGCTTAATAGAAATCATTAAGAGGAGGTGATTAAGAAAATAAAATAGAAAAATATGTACCTCCGCTGGGGTTTAAACCACTAATCTTTCCTTTCAAATTTTGCAGCTGAAAAGTTTTACTGAAAACACTAGCCCCAAGAAACATTACATTTAAATCTCATTAAGTTAAGAAAAGTTATAAATATGTCAATTTTAACAATAAGATATACGAAACTGCAGCCTTGAAACAAATTATAGACCTCTCTATTTTTGTTTAAATTTTCTGAGAACGAGATTATGCGAAATTAAAAGTCTCTTAAGAAATTTTAACGAATGTTATTATTTCATGCTCCAATTTAAAAATTTGCGTTATGTTTATTTATAAATGCGTTGCCTTCTTAATTTTCGTATTTTTCTTTGTTTATTAAATTGTTACTTGTGCAATTGTAATAAATTTGTGGTGGAGTTTCGAAACGCCCGTATTTAAATTTTTAGTTATTAAATAGATTATTCAGTGAGAAAATAAAAATTAGGCTTTTTGTTGTTTTGGGTTATTTTTTTAATAATTGACCAACTTTCGTTGGTATTTTTTTTATGTAACTTTTGAGTTAATCATTAAATACGACGCGACGCGAAACGTTCTAAAAAATTTTGTTTTCTTATTGAATACGTGAAATAATGGGTAAATAAAGCATTAAAATGTTCTTGTGGAAGTCCAAAGATTAAACAAAGCAAATTTATTGTATTTAAATAGTAAACTTCAACGTAAATCAACGAATCCAATCCACAAAGCAAATGGGGTTTTCGCACAACTAACGCGCATATGGAAATCGTCGTATTTAACTCCAACGCCGAGTCGGTACTTTTATACGACAGCGAGTCCTGGCTGGTAACAAAAGTTATAACACACAAACTACACTGCTTCATAAAAAGATGCTTAAGAAATATCTCTAAGAAATGTTAGATGGCCAGATGTAATAACAAACACAGAGCTCTGGGAAAGAGCAGAACAGAAACATATTGAAAAACAAATAAAGAAACGCAAAAAAATGGAAATGGATTGGTCACACGATAAGGAGGGATGAAAACCACATAGCAAGACAGGCACTATACTGGAATCCACAGGTAAAGCGGGAAAGAGGACGCTCTAAAAAAGCGAACTGTATTAATACAAGAGAACAAGCTGAAAATAGAACCAGACGGCCCTATGTTACTGATGCAGTTCAAGGATCAAAGCGATAAGAGTTTCTACTAGATCATTCTCCAACAATAATGACGTCACACTTTGAGTTTAAATATCAAAGTGGGAATGCGTGAACATCTTCTGTTACCTGGGAAGCATGATCACTGGGGATGAAGGAGCAGATACATTCTGATGTCTTTTGCTTTTTCACCATTTTTTTGATTACCTTCTCTCCATATCACCGAAGCTTTGGCTCAGCAGGCAGACGTCTTAAGCATAGTCAAGGTCTCTTAGGTTCCACTGTGGTTCTCTTCAGTATCCTTTGGTTGCGTTCTCCATTTTCTCGTCCATCACGCAGAGGAAAACAATCGGTGACAGGAGACACCCTTGCCTCACAGCCTCACACCGGTTTCAAAATTCATTTCATTTGTTAGCCTTCCCTGATGTAGAACTCTACAGATGAAGTGTTTGTAGCTTTCTTTTATGAGACCTATTAAGTTCTTGGGGATTTTTTTGGTTCTCAGTGCTTTCCATATACTGCTTCTGGTTATGCGGCCGTAGGCCTTCTGAAAATTTATGAACATCAGGTATAGGCTAGCTTGGTACTCTTCAATTATGATATTTATTTGGTCTATGCTTCTATAACCGGCTTACTCCTCCCGTAGTTGTACTTCCATGCATCCTTGAGTATTATTTTACTAAAAATTTTGAAAGGGACAAATAGCAACGTTGTGCCTCTCCAGTTATCGCACTGGCTTCTATCTCCCTTCTTTGGTACTTTAATCAGCAGTTCCTCCGTCCACTCGTCTGGTAGTTTATTGGTTTGCCATATTGTTTCGAACACTGGTTTTAATATACTTGCAGTAGCTGTAGCATTTGCTTTTAGTTCTTCTGCGGTAATGTTATCTGTACCCGGCGAATTGCTCTTTCAATCTCTTTACTTGTGGAAGGGGGGCGAGATATTTATTCTCTCATCAGCTTGTATCAAAGCTATTATAATGCCTACAAAATTTTAATGCACGCCAATTTCTATAAACGATAGAATTTTGTATGGAATGATCTTTGGTATTGGAGGAACAATCCGAGGTTACAATGCAAACGGAAGACCAAGACTACCAAAGAAAAAATAAGGGTGTCTTACCAAAATATAAAGAAATTGATAATGAATAGATACATTTGCAGTCTAACTACAAACACATTCTGCGACTTATCACTGAGAAAAATAAAGAGACAGGAAAAAGAGGACAAGAGAGAGCGAGAGAGAGAAAGACAATTTGTTATATTTTTGCCCAAGGAATTACAAGCTGATTGGTTAGAATTATTAATCAAGCATAAGCATATCATGAAACTTGATGTGAATGGAGCAATAAAAAACTTCCAGAAATTTCTTTGAGTTAATTTTGTCAAAGGTTTGCCCTGCCCAGGACGGAAATTTATTTGTCAAAATGTATGTTTGGTGTTGTTTTCTTCAGGTTTACATCTTTTCAATGATGCTGAAGCTTCTTATCTTCTTCCAAATTTTTTTTAAACTCATCGGAGTTAGGCAAACCAATTAAACGCGATACCAAACATCACTTTCTATTGTACACATTCTAATCTGGCTAGTTTGTTTAAATCGCTTTTCTGGGACTAAAGGCTGAATTATACTGAGAGTTATCTTTTGCTCAAATAGAATAAGCCAAATCTTCTTTTGTCGCTAGACAAGCTGGATTTTATTTGATGCAGTAGGCCAAATCTGGGTGCCAATGGATATCAAGAGAGAAGAAGGGAGAAGAAAAAAAGAACGATTTTGATTTATGAAGAAACCATTGCAAGTCCAAGATCATTTGATCTATTCCAGAGCAAAAGAAACTTTTGTCGCTGGACAAGCTGGATTTTATTTGATGCAGCAGGCCCAACGTGGAAGCCAAGGTATATCAACTTGTGAAGGCCTATGTTCACAGTTGGCCACACATGGGCTAAAGAGCGAAGAAAAGAAGAACGATTTTGATTAATGAACAAACCATTGCAAGTCCAAGATTATTTTTTGATATATTCCAGAGCAAGAGAAAACTGAAGAATGATTTCTTTATTGCTTAAAGCTTGAATAACTTTTCTGGAAAAAGCAAGGCTTTTGTTCTTTCAAAATGTTTGAGAATTTGCTGAATGAAAAATTTGGAAAAGACATTTACTTTCTAACAACAGGTTTATCCAAAAAAGTCTTCGAGTTTTGCTAGAGGCACCGATATATACGAAAGTGAACAAGTCCATCCCTGCATTTAAATACTGCATAGGGCCTCAAGCCAACAAATAACATAATTTATGAAAAGGTAAAATATGTTATCAGCATTAACGATGGTTTAAACCACATATGGGCAATCCCCGGCCCTCTACTTCTTTTGATCCGGCCCTGATCCATTTCAGCGAAGTTAGTCTGATTTTCGTAAAATTATAAAAATAAGACGCGAAATAGCTCATAGCAATTTTATGACACCAATAATCAGAGCTTTATACCAGAGCATTATATTATAAATAAATGAAATACGAGCAACGTGTTTTAATTCGTTTAATATTAATTTATTTTATTTAATAATTTAGCCCGGCCCTTGACTCGGATACAGAATGATAATTTGGTCCCAGAACTAGGAAAGGTTGCCCATGCCTGGTTTAAACATTTAAATAAATGCCAAAAACTGACTTAATGGATTCAATAATTGGACGTAAATTTACAATGTTTTTAATATGCATTAAGGAAACTATAAAAAAGGTTGTTATGTTACTTACGATTGATAGTAATAGTGAAAGTTTTGTATGTCGTAAAAAAGAGTGCTGCTCATTTGCTAATTTTATCGTGGCTTAATCAGACGTAAATGCTAGCCATTATTTTATTTGTTGTTAATTAAATGAAATTTTACAAAAAGGGCAGACAAGGCCGTTGATATACAGCCAAATAAAATCAAAAGCAAAAAATAGAAAAAATATGTGTTCCAGCATACCTATTAACAAATGAAGGAAAGATGGGCAGAATAATTTAAATAAAAAAAAAGGAAAGGTCAACTTTATTTTATATGTTTTTGTAAGGCAATTCTGGTACAATAATAATAAAAAATAAATGAAAACTAATAACAAACAGGGCAAACGATAATAATTACAATTTAAAAAAACTGTTAGAGATGTTACATTTCTTGGGCTAAAAACACTCGATTAATTCACAAACTACAAATATACTATTTTTACTTAAGGTAATTTTGCCATCTCCGTAATTTTTAATAACAATTACCTTTGTTAAGCACGTGCTATGAGATTTATGACTAAATCAAAATCGAGCTTGAAGGTTTTATTTAGGGATCATACAAGTATTCATGTAAAAATAACGAAATACATATTTACATAAGACTACCAACTCAAGAAAGAATCTGTGTGAAGATGGGACTTTCCAATAAATTTCGTAACATCAAAACCCGGCCAGACTGATCAACTGTCGCAATTTAAAATGATTGCAAATTACACTTTTCTTACGTAATTAATTAATGGGTTGAACTAAAACGGTTTAATTGGATAATCTATGTAATTGCCAAATGTAAAACTTCTAATATAAAATTTTCTACGTTTTTGAATAGTACAATGGACTTAATTATTATGTATTTTTAATAATTAATAATAATCTACTTTAAACAGGTCATCTTACTATTTAAAAAAATTTGATTAATTGGGGAGAATATCCGTGCAATCAGTTTAAGAGAAGAAACAAGATCAATGCTTACCTGAAACTTCAAATTTTGCCACATCTTGTTTGTTGACAATAAATTCCAAAAATTAAACAAATTAATCCTTAAGTCATCTTAGTTAAGCACAACACTGTGAGTTTGTCATGAAAAGGTTCCTCATTGTTCTTAAACACAATCACATTTCTTTATTCTTTGCTTTACTTTAACTGACGATTAACAATCGCTACCGATCAACGTTTTAATTGACAATCTCATAGTTAGATTTGAAGGGATACTGTAACCATTTCCATTGGATTTGTAAATTGAAATTTAAACAGTGGTGAGGGTGGGCGCCTCCGCCACCGGTATGAAACCGGCTCTATAAGACGTAACGGACCTAGTTGGTGGGGTTCGTCAATGTCAACTTCGTAAAGTTCAAAGTAGGACTTTCACTCACATTACGCGGCCACGAGGTCGCACCTCCAACGAAAGCGAAATTAAATGGTGTTATATGAATGTATAACGTTGATGGTTTTATTATCTATTGGAAACCGTTGCGCTTCGGAGACGGCAGTTCTTCGTTTTTTAGCTTCCGGAATTATGTATTGTATTTTTGACCTTTTTATTTCGAGTAATTGTTATTTTTGCTCAGTGGCGTAGTTCAGTCAATGTGCTCTTGTGCAAGAAATGTTTTTGGCCCCCTACCCTTGACTAATTGTTCCTTTGTGTAGGGTTTTTCCTAGGCAATTTTATTACCTAATTTTTTCGTATGTGTTTGTAAAAGCAAAATATCTCGAATCCAATTATAAAATTTTTATTAATGTGCCTACAATGTAAGTATTTATAAACAAATAAATAACATTTTGTTTATAAATAACAAATAACTAAAATAAAACCTCTTTTTACTTATGTTGCATAGGGTGGTCGTAAAAATCTGGGTAAGTAATTAAAATTAAAAAAAATTAAAAATTTTATTTTCTGGCCTTTACATTTGCAAATTTTTTAATGCCACCTAAATACAGGGTGTATGAAAAAAACCGACAAATAGTCATGAGAAACTACATCAAAAACCTAACAAGAAACTTCAAAGGCATTTTGGCATCAAACTCATAGTTTCCACAATATCTTCGATTTTTCTCTATTATCCTCCTCTTCTTCTGCTACTTTTGTGCTGTAAAGATCTTGATAAAACTTTTCGGTTATTTCAATTATTTTATCTCTGTCTCTCGTTTCTTCGCCCTCATCGTTTTTAAGTTTAATCATCTGATATCTTTCTTTTTTTCTTCTTAGGCTTCTCATGTTTCTGTTTTCTTCTATTATTTTTTCTATTTTGATTTCATGATGCCTTTTTATGTCTTCTCTAATTAGCTTCCTCGCTTCCTTAAAGGCCCGTCTTGATTCTTCATATCGTCCTTCCCTGAATATTGTTCTTCTCTCTTCTATTTTCTGTTTTGTGTTTTGACATAGTTTATCGGGTTTGACTTTTGTTCCTGTGGCTACCTTTTCGGCTGCGGTTTTTAGGATTGTTGTCAGTGTTTCATTCATTTCATCTAAGTTATTCGTTTCTTCTGCAGTTTCTGTGCTTTGTCTTTGAATTTTGGCTCTGTATGATATTCCATCCCTTCTCAATTAATTGATGTCTGTCTATGTTTTGGGTGTATCTTTTCCGTTGTTGCCTTCTTTCAAACTTTTCGTTTATCTTTATGAATGATCTTACCATCCTGTGGTCGCTGCCGATATTGAAGGAATTGACTACACAGACGTCTTTAATAATTTGTTTTTTATTGGTTAGTATGTAGTCTATCTCATTCGTTGTATTACTATTTGGGCTAAGCCAGGTCCATTTTCGCTGTTTCTTCTTATAGAAGAATGAGTTCATTGAATATAACTTTTTGCTGGTCATATATTCCAGTAGCGTATCTCCCCGCGCATTCCTTTCATAACTGAATTGTCCTAGATATTCTTCGCCGTTTCTTTTTCCCAACTCTGCATTGAAATCGCCCATCACAATATTATATGTACTCTTATCCCTATCCATGGCTGCGGTCACTTCTTCATAGAAGGATTTAACTTCTTCATCCGAGTACGCCGATGTGGGGGCGTAGCATCGAATTCTTATCATTTTGCTTTTAGAAGAAATTTTAGGGTTATTGCCGCGACTCTATCCGATTCTGCTTCATATTTGATGATATTTGGAGCTACTTTTTTATTAATTATGAAGCCATTCATTTTCTGGTCCTTTAAAGTAAAAAGTATGTCCTGATTCTAAGATGTTGCAGTTCTCTCCTCTTTTTCTGATATCTGAGATACCAACAATATCCCACTTTATCTTTGTTAGTTCGTTTTGTAGGTCACACATTTGTGTTTCGCTCAGGAGTGTTCTTACATTTACCGTTGCTATTGCTAGTTTTGTCATCATTTGACAGCCTGCCTTCATCCGGTGGTTCTTAGCACCCCTCTTTGCCCACCGCTGTCTTGGCTGGGAGAGGGCAAACCGCCAGGAACTCGGGGCCTTCTTAATTGGTTTCCTTCCATGAAAGGGTTTTCGTATTAAAACACCATTAGCTATCCAGGTAGATTTCTCAGCTTTTGAATGATTTTGTCAATCACCAAATTGAACAGGGACATGCTTAATGAGTCGCATTGTCTTATTCCTCTGACGCACTTTATCTCTGTTGTCGAGCCATTTCTGGTTTGTACTCTTGTTGTACTGTGCTGGTATAGATGTTCTGTGTTAGTCTTATTATATCTCTTGGTATATTAGTTTCTTTTGCTATCTTCATCACGTCTGACAATCGTGCCCGATCGAACGCCTTCGTAAGATCAACGCATAAATGCAGGAATATATAATTCAGTCGCCTTTTCAATTATCTGACGTATGATGAAAATACCATCTATTGTTGACCGATTGGTCCGGAATCCTTGTTGTTCTTCACTCGTTTTTATATAAGGCTTGTTTTCTTCGAATATTATTTTGCTCAGTAATTTCTGCGGTGCGTTTACCAAAGTGATTCCCCTGTAGTTGTGGGGATCCTGCCTTTTTCTTTTTTTTTTATTATTCAGGTAAAGTATTATCTGAATTAACTTAAAAAAAATTAGGTTTAACAAATATCATTAAAAATACAGCATTCTGTTTTTAACTTCAGTTTGAAAAATTAATCATAGTCCAGGCAACGAAGGAAAAATGAAAAAAATAAATCGGAAAGTTTTGAAATTTAGTAGGAATGTTTATTTGAGCGTATTATTGAATGTGTAAAAAGTCCTCAAAAATTAGTGGTGAGCTCGTGCCGCCATGTTGAAAAAAGGTGTGTTTTAATGATTTTTTGTAAATAACTCGTTATTTATTAACTTTACTGAAAAAATACTTATTATAAAAATTAAAGAAGATTAAATTGTCTATAAAAAAGATAGAACCAATTTTTTTCGTAAAGTTAATATTTTACAAGTAAATAACTGGCAAACATCATGGAAATGAATTCATTACTCGCTGTATAGGCGCTGGGGCAGTAGAATCCAAATTTCTTCGTCCAAATTGTTCCATTCTAATTTCCAGATATATTATGTCTATACAGGGTGATTCAAATTCGACCCTCACCATGGGGGTCTCCCTTATGAGCAGAGTTAGAGGGAATGTTTAAATTCGGCAAAGTTGCTATTTTTTGTTCTCTTTAAGAATCCGCCGGCAAAATTGACTTGCGACAATTGACAATCGAAATATTTTGAAAAATCGAAAAAAATGGGATTTAGTTTTTTGCTTGTGGCGCTCTTATTTGAATTTATAATTAAAAACTAAAAACACATTTTCATAGCCATTTTTTGTCCTCTAGCTGATGGTCTGGTTATAATTTTATTAGCACGTTTCGTCTCTTGCAGGCCATCATCAACTTTCTTATTTCTTATGGGGGCCATTTTGTTTTTTTCAAAATTCAGATGCTCACTTTTTCTCTGATTACAACGATATATGATATGTAGGGAAAATATTCTAAATTTAGTGCTTAATTCTCAAAAAAAGCGTATGTAACTTAAAATCATGTCTGCCATGCATTGTTTGAAAACAATGGAGCATCTAGTTAGGTCGCTTTTTATGCATTAATGAAAACAGCAGATCGTTTGAACATTTATTGTAATAAATTGTTTTTATTTTTAATATGTATTAAATTTTCCAATTTTGTTCTCATTAATCCGGTATTTTCGTTAGATTAGGTTCATGACGAGCTTCATTATTATAATATTATGATATTTTGATATCACTGGCAGTAACAATTACACAAGTAAACAAAAGCGACTTAACTAGATGCTCCATTGTTTTTAAACAATGCATGGCAGACATGATTTTAAGTTACATATGCTTTTTTTGAGAATTAAGCACTAAATTTAGAATATTTTCCCTACATATCATATATCGTTGTAATCAGAGAAAGAGTGAGCATCTGAATTTGTAAAAAAGCAAAATGGCCCCCATAAGAAATAAGAAAGTTGATGATAGCCTGCAAGAGACGAAACGTGGTAATAAAATTATAACCAGACCATCAGATAGAGGAGAAAAAATGGCTATGAAAATGTGTTTTTAGTTTTTAATTATAAATTCAAATAAGAGCGCCACAAGCAAAAAACTAAATCCCACTTTTTTTGATTTTTCAAAATATTTCGATTGTCAATTGTCGCAAGTCAATTTTGCCGGCGGATTCTTAAAGAGAACAAAAAATAGCAACTTTGCCGAATTTAAACATTCCCTCTAACTCTGCTCATAAGGAGATCCCCATGGTGAGCGTCGAATTTGAATCACCCTGTATACTCAAGTTATTATTTATCATTATCGATGTTATGTGCGCAGCTTCTTTTTAGCATGACTGGAGATTGCCTCATCAGTTGTATCATGATAATGAAACGGCCATTTCTTCATCATCTACGTCTTCATTTTCGTTCTCATCGTTGATAGTAGTTGGTTCGTTTAGGCAGTCTCCATGACAATTATTACACATACATGCACAACCAGTTATGCATTATAAAAAATTAAGTTTAATAAAGTCTCAGATGCAATGGAGTCCATCGTTGTAATCGGATCAAGGTAACCATGCACACGTTTCCAGCCCCATACTTCGGGTGATAGTTCATTTCCTTGCTATTTTTGTACTTGATGGTACACTCTGAAAGAATGCTGTTTGGCTACGCCTTCTGTTGGTGGTAGTGAAGCAATGTCACTGATTTTGCGAAACAATTAAATCGATGTTTACTTAAAGAAAAATCTGTAGAACGTGCACCATAGATGGCAAGGAAACATCTTTCCAGCTCGTGCGATTGCATCGTGGGAAGAGTCACGGTTGTTGAAAATTTCAGCAATACCGTGCAATTCTTTACATTTTTGGTATATTCTCACACTCTTGATTTTGCCTTTGTTAAAAATAGCCGAAGTTGTGTCGCAGCCACTGAAAGCATGTAAGAAGAGAATACTGTTTATTAGTCCCGATGATTGCAACTGCTGCCATGAGTATACTTTTCTCACAATTTTTCCTTTGCCTGGTTTGACAAAGAAAATATTTTTTTCTGATGGAGTCAATGCAAGTAACAAAATAAATAAATATTTTTAAAACCACAATATTAATTTTGAAAATACTTTCAAGGAATCTACTAAAATAGCCCTCTAATTTTAAATTTCGAATACGTATGCGAATCGAATACCAACAGTTGTTTTATTGATAACACTTTGCATACACAAAGGTTATACAAATTTACACAAAAATTAAAAATAAGTTATTCCGGCAGTGACATTTCGTCAAATCACAAGGATACCAAATGAAATTAGAAAAATCACAGCTCATGTCATACTTTGAAATCGTAATTTCAACTTTAGTGTGCCAAAACTAATACTCATACTGTCTACTTAATTAATTATATTATAGTAAATATTTTGGGCCGAAGGTTTCAGAATTTTAGACTTTAGTTACATTAAAATCAAGCAAACATTATTGTTGATTATTGCAATTCAATAAACACATAAAGTACAAGACTCACGCCTCAGGAAATATTTAAAATCCTTGTAAATTTGCAATATATCTATTTTTAGCCATAGAAATTATTTATATTACAAGTTTTTAATAATACGTGAATTATTTTAAGATTACAACGTTAAAGAAATAACATTCCTTCAGTCTGATAATTTTAAAATACTTCTTTTTATACAAGAAATTTAAAAAAATGACGGTCGGCGTATAATTTATTTCTAAGCAAATTAAATAATTGCAAATAATAGCTTGCTTTAAGGCAACATAACTGTGAAATTTGAAATAATTTGTGGGGTAATTTTAAGCTTCCTGCTGCAAATTCCACTGATTATTTTAACTTTTCTTTATTTTAGTTTTTTAGAAAAACAAAATATAATATTTAACAATGTGATTGTTTTAAGGTTATAGAAATTCATTGATTGCCACTACTCTTAAGTTGGGTTATTTTTCATTCAGCATCAATCGTTAACCAAGGCTAATTTGTGCATTCTTATGCTTCTTAAAACTGATGTCCTAAATGTCACTAAACGACCTAGAATTTCCAAAAGCACCTGTCGTGTCCTCACCGCTCAATTTGCAATAATTTGATTGGAATTATTTACATAATCAACTAACTCCGCGTCTACATACATTTTTCAGAAATTATGATTGATGATGATTATTATTTCACGTTGATTACCTTATTCCATAACATAACCTAAGGAAAATTTATTAAACACATAGAAATACACGCAGGCTTGCATCATACAAGGAAGAAGAATCTTATTAGCGATTTAGATGTGTAATTTTTATCTAGAAATGGCATGCGGAATTTCTAGGAATTTAGGCCGCCGTTTCATTTTCGAATTCTTCAAAAAGTTCGAGCATTTAATTATATGACGAAATCTTTGAATGTCTTAATTTTAATTATTTGCTCTTTATTATTCAAATTTCCACCTGGGAAGTTTTATATGTGCCAGGCTTGATATTTAAAGATTAAAATTTTCGTGGGTTTATCTTAACCACGTCGTTATTATGTAAATCGATTTGGAGTAATTAATGATTGAAAAACACTCAAACCACACCTAAGCCCATCCTTAAAACTAATTTATGTAAACGTCGATTTTGGCAACCACGTGGATTCAATTGATTGGGTTAATAGTTTAGGTATTAATACAATTAAAATAAACTTCGATGTAGATCTGTTTTCAAAATTCGAAGGCAAAATCTAGAAAAAGGTTTTGGGTTGGTCATCAGAATTTCCAATCTAACAAACTGTTTTAATTGTTAATATTTGGAATTGTGAATTAATTATGAGTTAAGTTCTAACTTTTAACAATTGCATTAAACGATTCTCTTAAAAGAAATTTGATCTAACTTTATTTGTATCCAAATCACAAACAATTCGTGCGTAAATTCTGCGTGTGCTACTTTTGTAATTCCCATTTAAATTGTAATCACGGAATACTACAAAGGATAACAATTTATTTCAAAACGTTTAAGTACGTCTGTTGCACGTATCTTCTGACCATGCATTTAAGGAAAAGTTATTACATAACAATTCAAGTTTGTAGGTCTTCAATAATTTAATTTATTGTCCGGCTGGCGCGGATCAGACTGAGGAATTTCGATAATGGTTAATAAATTCCACAAAATATTTTAATGCAGGTATAAAATAATCCAGGTTGCCACACAAATAAAATGTAAAGTAGGATGCGGAACTCGGTTACATAATAACTGGTTCTTTCCAATTATCGTGTCAATTCCGTATTCACATTTTTCCTTTTATATCCGGCGAACTTAGATACATATATATAGAGAAAGTGGAAGTTTTTCACGATTTGCCAAAGGTCGTTTTGACTACACCCGCCCGCTCTAATGCTATATTCTAATGACCTAAATAGAACAATAAAAATTCCATTTGTATACTCGTGTTTTTCATTGTCTGAGATATACGAAATTCGTAACACTTACGCTTTGTTTACATGTATACGTTATAAGAATTAATAATAAATTATTTGGGGAAAATGCATATTCTTTATGAATAACAAATTACTAACATGTGTAGAGAGATAAGAAACACTTTTGGTTTTTGTTTGTTGAAATGAATTATTTAGAACAGTTTTTGGTTGATATAATTTTACACCAGCAAGAATTTAGTTGTTTACATACTTTGGGCTCTTTTATTTATTATCTTCTTGTTTCGTTGGGGATTACTAAGCCTAAAAATGTTTCTATAACAGGATTAATAATACAAAGTTGTTGGCCTTGCATTAACTCAAGCCATATCTTATCATATTTTTACTATAAGTGTTTCCCCATAAAAATTTAATTTCGTAACTTATTATAAGTATTTCTGATAGCAATGGTTATTTGAGTATTAAAATGACGATTTTAAACGTAGAAATTCGCGTTGGACATTTTTCGTTACGTTAACAGATTCGTCGCTTGACTGTCCGTTGAAGAAGTCTTCCTAATTTTTTTACAATAAGTTGGAAAGTTAATATTTGCTGTAACTAATCTGCTAATATGATTATTTAATTCTGTACCTTAAACGGACAAACCTGCTATTAAAGGCGAAAGAAATTCGTCTGAACATGTTGTGTTCTTTATTTACGTTAAGGGGTTCGTCGCTTAACTGCCTGTTGAAGTCTCCCGGTGTAATTGAATGCGAAGATCGCACTAATTTTTTTTATTGGGTCGTCTGTTGTGGTTAGGCGAAGCCAAATTTCATTTATGTGGTCGTGTCAATCGCCATAACTGCGTTTATTATGCTGATTAAAATCCTCATGTTACCCTTGAACAAGATTTTCGATCGCCTGGAATAAACGTTTGGGCTGCTATTTGGTCTGGAAGAATTATCGGTGCTTTTATTCTGGAAGAAAGTGTTACCAGCGATGTTTGTCTTAATTTGCATCAAGAAAGAATAATGCCAGCCATTTTAGAACGCTGTCCTCTAGATATAATTTACCAACTAGACGGCGCTCCACCTCATTACGCTATACCAGTACGGCAATTTTTAAATGAATATTTCCATAAATCTTGGATTGGGCAAAGGGGTCCGATTCAATGGCTTGCAAGATCATGTGACTTAACACCCATGGACTTTAGTGTATGGGAAATTGTTCGAGATTTGGTCTACGCCGACAACGTTAAGGAAGACATTGAAACCTTGAAGGTCTCCATTGAAGCAGTATTTGAATATTTCACTCCTGAAATTTGTAGAAGAATGCAAGTCTGTCCGGAAAATCTGGGTCATCCATTCGAGCACTTGCTTTAAAAACTTTTATTTTGTCGATTTTCTTTTATTTTCTGTCTTCATATACTTACGTTGATGTTAGATTTCTCGTTTATTGTGTTCATTTGCATTCGGATTCTTTTATTTCGTTGATGTTTGAGTTCTTTAATTTTCAATAATCATTTGCACTTTGGTTGTTTTGATTTATTTTGGGGCGTAACTAAAGCGTCCTTGAATAGTTTCAGGCATTTTAATACATATGAACTAATTTCAGTAGTTTGCTTGGATTCTGCGTTGTTGCGGGATTTTCAATTTAATCTTTCTTTGTTAAAGCGCCATCTCATGCCCGCCGCAAGGACAGTGGCCGGGGATTTTCTAGCCATTCTGTAAAAAAACGACAGTTTTAATCGCAGAAATTCATGCTGAACAGTTTGTTCTTTATCAACGTTAACAGGTTCGTCGCTTGACTGTTCGTTGAAGTCTCCCAGTATATTTAATGTTGTAAATGCCTGTGGATTATATTACGTATTAAAAACATTTTCAATCAAATTAACAATTCTAAATTCCTCTGTTTTATAACAATTACGAAACTTATACCGGGTGTCCATGCTAATGCTACGTACAGACGTTGACATTAAAATGTCGACATTTGTGTCTAGATCAGCTTGTTTACATTATGTAGCAAATTATTTGCGTGGAGGGGTGTCTATAGCACTTCAGTACTTAGACTGTGTACACTTTATTTCTTTACACTTCTCAATCGTGTGTTCAGACGGGCCTAGGAAATCAGACACTAAAATGGCACCTAGTTTTTAATCATGTCACGAAAGAGATGTCGTTTAGCAGCCGCAGTGATCATTAAATAAATTATAAAAAACAACGAAGGAAGGGCATCTGCGGCTTCGTTTCCCTCTATTCCCTCATAGCCTGGCACCCACATTAGTATTAATGTGTTGTTCGTAGCCAGTTGCTTGACGGATTGTTTCCAGTCCCAGACTATTTTAGACTCTTGAATATAAGAACTCAGAGCTTTCCAAGCTGCCTGGCTGTCTGATAAGATAAATTTTACCTCCGCGCAAACTTTCCTTAAGGCACTCTTGTGCACAGAGGCCGAAGGCCGATGACCATACACACAATTTACTATAAACATAACCTCACACTTTACTTACGTTTTCTTTGCATATGCTTTTGTAATAAGGCGAATTCATTTTAAAATATGCAGATTTGCAGAAACAGCAATATTTAAAAAAAATCGTTTTTGCGTATTTTTATTGTAAATGAATGTTGTAAGTCCAGCAAAATTGGCGATCATAAAAAGTAAACAGGTCGCGCTAACAAACTCCTGCGCTATTTCTCTCTCTTTCTAGCAACACATTTCAAAGGTCACTCGGATCTTTTCTAAAAGCAATACATTAATGTTTCCCCACGTTACCTACGTCTTACCGTGGACACCCGGTATGTATTAAAAACAGTACTTTAATTAAAAATGTTGTTTTAGCTTGACCATTAATTCATCATCATCCAGAGACAATCTCCTGAAAAACGCTAATGCAGAAACGATGAATTTACGCGCAGAGCTCGACACCTTTACGCGTGCCAAAGACAATGCCCTTGCAGAAAATAGGTACCTTATACATATATGCATTTCAGCTATTTATATTTTACCGCAGTTTGATTTTTGTAGGCGTCTGCAGAATGATATGGCATCTTTATCTGCGGATTCTCGATCTGCCAGAAGTGAGTTAGAGTTAGCTAAAAGGCAGATAGAAGACTTAAAACGGCAATTGCAGCAGTATGTAGCTGAAGTAAAACGATTTGAAGATCTTATGTCACATAAAGTGAGTAATACATAGACGGAAATTACTTTAATTAGAAAAAAAGAAACCCTTCGTTTAGTATTTAAGCAACTAATTTTAAAGACAGAATTAAAGTATCGTTCGTTGTTTATTTGATATAGGATGTAGAACGAAGTGAATTATTAGACCAGTTTAGAAGTCTTAGCCAAGAAGCAGTTCTGCTAGAAAATAACAACCACAGTTTAGAAGACGAAGCAGCCCAATCCAAAATGGAGCTATCTGTTACCCTCGAGCACGTTACTGATTTAGAAGATAAATTAAACACGCAAGACAGTATGATCGGTAGATACGAAAAACAGGTGGGTTTGTTTTATTTTCAGTTTGTAATATGTAATTTGTTAGTGTAGTTTTAGTTTTACCCCTGATCACATAACAATCAGATTCGCCAAGTTAGTGTAAAATCTGGCAGCATTTTTATGCTTAGTTTGCCTTCAGTGGCCAGGCGGCGCCACCATTGCACGGGCAGACACACGACTCGAGCGACCCTGAAGTGCTTGATTTGTATACAAATCAGCTGATTCCAAGCCCGTGCAATGGTGGCGCCGCCTGGCCACTGAAGTCAAACTAAGCTTAAAATCTGATTGTTATGTGATCAGGGGTTTTACATTAAAGTAATTTAGTAAAAAATTTTGAAACATAGGTAACATATTGCTTTGTATAAGTTAAATCTATAATTTTGAGTGTGATTGCAATAAAATTTGTAGGTAGTAAATAGAAGTAATACAAGCTATACACCTCCACAAAACAGATTAAGCCATTTTTATTAGTACTTGTTTGCACTTAAAAACGTAGTCGAATTTTTTTCACAATTTCGAGTAAGTACTTATTAATGTTGAATTGTATAACATGTAAATATTAAACTGTATTGAACTTGTTAAGTTGATTGCCGGAAGTAACCTTAGTATGAGGGTATGTTATAAAATAATTAAAAATATGTATCGTTCCTAATGGTTAATTATAGATTACAGATTTAACTGCTCAAGTTGCAAACTTGGAAAGCCAACTTTACCAGTGTAAGCAACAGCAGGAATCCACTGCTCAAGATCTTGTTTCTGTACGAGATCTTTGCATGAAATTGGATAAACAAAAGGACAGTTTAATGCGTGAATTACATCTAAAAGACGATGAAAGATCACAGGTATGTAAAACATTGCAACAGTACAATTAGACATTTCTGATATTAGTTTTACAAACTGCTGGTAACAGGAAGTAAACCCTAACTTTGTTATTTCTTATTGAAGAAGAAGAAGATTTGAATGCTGTAAGTAATTCCCAAGAAACGTCTTATCGACAGGTGTCATGGCAAATCCTATAAATATACTATCTAATGTATTTTAACAAATTTATTAAAACACTCCTCAAAGGAGTGAATCTTTAAAAATTTAATTTTCACAATATTTTATTTTGTAGGTTGATCGAGATATGTTAAGATTAAGGCGAGAGAGTGATACGTTACAAGGTACTTTGGTACAAGATCGTTCTGCCATTCAAAACTTAGAGAAGTTACTTGCAGAGGCAAGAAACGAAGCGGTTCAGTTGCAGTTAATTAATAATGAATTGAAGAGTGAAATTCAGACGTTGAAACAGAAGCTAGATGAGACACAAACTAGAGTGTAAGATTGCATCTCCTTTTAATTTGTTTTGTTTTTTAAAACAATTGAATTCAAAATTTAATCCAATTTAAAGGCCATGAAATTATAAGTCTTACTTATATTCAAGAAATATTACATCCGTTTGTTTATATTATTAAAAAAATGTGTAAAGAAAGTTTTGGTAGTATCGCAGTTAACCTACAAAGGATACCCAGAAGTGTGGCGACCCGTACGAGCGCCGGCACTGACAAATTGTAAATTTTGAGGTTATGTTTTGTTTGTTTTTTATCTTATCAACATGACTTTTGCTGAATCTAGCTAAGATGCGTTTTATTTCCATAACCATCTGAGGATGACTTTAAATTAGATCTCTGGATACTTAATTGTGAATATTGCTTTTGGCATCGTACCAAAAACATTACCGTAATATTTAAAAAAAAGAAGAATTGTATGTGTGGTGTATCATAAACTTCATTTAGAATAAGAATAATAATGAATTCGAAGACTTCCACGATCGGTGTCAGTGTTAAAAGAACATCTTCCGGGTTGGGACAGCAGAATCTTCTGTCTCAACAACGACACAGTCCCAACCTGGAAGATGTTCTTTTAGCAGCTCTGAATATAGTTACGAATTTCTATTTTCACTATACGGGTTGATGTAGAAACGTTTTTGTATGTTAAACGGGTCAATATTAGAACTTTAGAATGTTTTCAAAATATTTTCTATTATTCATTTGTTATTTATAAAACTTGCAGTAGCAGCACGTCTGAACAGTTGGATTTCTATCAAGAGCGAGCTTTAGATTACAGTCAACAAAATAAACAGCTTCGTAGGGACATCGCCAATGAAAGATTTTTTAGGGCGAAAGAAGAAGAAGGCAAAAAATATCCATCTCTGTAATTTTAATTTTGTCTTTCCTTACTAGATCTCCTGTCACTGCCACTTTTACCTATACCAATACCACAAGTCCTCCTTGTTCGTACAATAACTGCTGTACATGTTGTCAAAATTGTCCAGTCCATGGTCAGCTTGCTAGAACCGGAGGAGATACTACAGTTTGTGTAATTAGGCCCGGATCTCCAACTGCTGAGTGTAAATGTTTTGAACAAAAAACGAAACCTAGTCAAAAACTGGACGCCAGTTCGTTCAAATCAAATTTGCCACAGCAAAGCGTAAAATCAGTGTCGACGCAAGAAAAAGCTATAAACACTATTACATATGACAGTGTGAGTAGAAGTCAATACACTACTGCGATGCAATATGGATCCGGAAATGTTACACCTTTTCGTAGTATAACAAATGACAAACAAAGTATGGGTAAAGAGCCTTCCTTGACACCTTTTTGTAGTATACCAAATGACAAACAACAAAACATAGCTAAAGGGCGTTCTTCGTTGTTGAGTGGTATGAAAATTAGCCAACCTCTTGCCAATAAAGATCGACCACCTACAACTACAAATTATTCAAGCCTCCCTTTAAACTCTCCCAGTGTTACTTCGCCGTCTATTAGAAGTAAATATTCTGATTATCATACATGACAACCCTCTAATGTAAATGTGTTTTTTTAACTGAATTTTGTAATCCACTGAATTAGTTAGAAGGTCTTAAAAGTATTGACTGATGTACATGAATAAATGTGTTTTAAATTTTGTAATGCTCGTTATCTGTTTTTATACTTACTGTGTATTTTACTAACATGTACTGCAAAAGTGATTATATTCTTTTAAATAAAAGAATTTTGAATAAGTTGTTTTACTATTGAATGCTGTTTACCTTTTATTTTTAATATGTATAGTCTAAAAGTGACCAGGCTTCTCAAATTCCAAATGCAACTGAGGCCCAGACTCCTTACTCCTTACAAAGCCAATTTAATGTAGATAAAAAATATAAGTATTAAGTTATTGTAGACATTTGAACAATATGATAAATAAATAAAATAACGAAGTGAGAAGTTTTTGTCTTTTTTTAATAAATCGGTTTTGTAAGATTAGAAAGGGATGTTATCACCAAGGTCAGGTAAAGTAAGGCCTTGCCACTTTATTTAACCAAGAAGCAGTTTAGAAAGGATGAAGGCACCATCTGTGGTGGATTTATAAGATTTGCTATAAGAACTCAAGGCCAGCTAAAGTAAATATTACATATTAAGGCTTTACCACTTTATTTAAAAAACAGGGTTTATAAAGCCTGCCGAATAGCAAAAATCAAGGCCCGCTGAATTAATATTGCAGATTTAGAACCTTTGTTTTTACCATTTTATTGAACTTTGCACAACAGTATTATGCCAGCAACATCACAATGATGACAGTTAATAAATTCTAAATCTTGCAATTGACATTATTTTTGTGCCTCATGGCCAACCCTTATGTAAAGACTTTTCGAACTCACGGTATAAATATTTAAGTAAAAAAGAAATAATATGATTTTAGATTCTTAGAGTTCATAACCCCAAAACAGTAAACATGCTTGTTTAAATAGGCATCGATTTTCAATATTTTATATATTTTAAGTAGATATTTAGTTATATCATTCCATAGACCTATTGCCTATTGCACACACTTTATAAATAAGTACGTGAAATTCTGAATTCGCCATCCATAAAACATTTAAATTTACCACCAAGATACTTTTTACCCTGAGTGTACTCTTCAAATGTTGGGCCAGCAGGACACGCCCCTTCAGGGACTTTGTTTGCATCTGTGAGCTGTATTAGCATATCACTGCACAAGTATGGTCGAACTGGCCAATCAAGTAATGCACGTCATCCTTCGAACATGCAGCCACTAGTGGCTGCATGTTTGAAGACGTCGTCAATAAATTTTATGACAACACAACTTAGTACGTCTACATGAAGTTTCAAACTATTTACAAATTTTATAACCAAAATTTTCTGATGAAAAAGGTTCGTTTTCTATCTCGATTTCAGCGATGCTGTAAATTAAAATAAAGAGATAGGTGTAGACAATAGTTGTTAAATACAGAGGATTCCGATTACAGTAAGGTAAGTAACACACAAAACTGTCACTGTCAAAACTTTGCCAATCAAATAATATAAACATAATACCTAACTTTACAAAATGTAAATATGAGCTAAATTAGAAAATAAAAACCGGAGTTTTTTCTTATTTACAAACATTTTTAGACCATATGATTGAACACGGCTACCTAATCTTAGAAAACTACAAAAATAATTTATATTTAGCAATTACATTTTGACTCGCCCTTTAAACTACAAAAAATATAAACGCCTACGCGTGTATGAAACCAGTTATACAAGGGTCAAATCAACATGTTTTGAGCCACTGTAATTCCTCACACCATGAGTGTGTGACGTCATCACTTTTTCTGTCTGTTCAGCGCTTCGCTTGTCACTTGTCACCTTATTTTTGACGTATAGTGTTGTGTACGTATACAGTGCATTTGTACATAAATTTTTAAATAATTACAGGTTAGTCATTAGATTAGTTACCAAACGCTATTTGTAATTCTTTGTGATTTGTATTATAACAGGAAATTGTATGGAAAATGTCTGAAACAAATTCAAAGTCTAACCTCGAATATGATTTCGATTTAGATATCGTCAAAGAAGAAATCAAACTTGAACCCTACGTGGATAATATGAAAAGCGAATTCGGTGATGATATACTTTACAACACCGAACATAAATATAACCTCAATGAAACTAAGGGTAACATTAGCCAAAACTTTGGATGGAATACGAGGGAGGAAACTG
Organism: Melanotus villosus; assembly: GCA_963082815.1. Classification (NCBI taxonomy): domain Eukaryota; kingdom Metazoa; phylum Arthropoda; class Insecta; order Coleoptera; family Elateridae; genus Melanotus; species Melanotus villosus. Next base: position 8,860,183 of record OY720421.1, on the reverse strand, counting down.
CAATAATTATAAAGAGTAGTGCACATGAAACCGACAAAATAAAAGTCGAAACAACTGATACAGTAAATCTTTTTGAAGAGGATGACAAAAATAAAGGGAAAAGTTTTGCTTGTGACGTTTGTGAATTTAGAACGACTCGTAAATCCAGTCTTCAAAATCATAAAAAAACCCATTTAATAAAACCATGTATTTGTAATGTATGTGGATATAGGTGTACTTCCAAAGCGAATTTTGCAAGGCATTTGTCTATTCATACCGGGGAAAAACCGTTTGCCTGTAGTTTATGCGAATATAAGAGTGTAACTAAAACGAATCTCGAATTACATATGAGTAAACATACAGGAGAAAAACCTTTTGCCTGTAATTTATGTAAATATAGGAGTGTAACTCAAGGCATACTAAAAAGACATATGAATATTCATACCAAAGAACGGCTGTTTGCCTGTAATTTATGTGAATATAGGGGTGGAAGAAAAAGTCAGCTAAAACTGCATATTATGAGTAATCATACTGGAGAAAAACCGTTTGGCTGCAATTTATGTGAGTATAAAACTATAACCAAAGGCCGTCTTGAATTGCATATGAGTAAACATGCAGTGGAAAAACCTTTTACCTGTAATTTATGTGAATATAGGAGTGTAACTAAAAACCTTCTAAAAGTACATATGAATATTCATACCAAAGAAAAACCATTTACTTGTAATTTATGCGAATATAGGAGTGTAAATAAAAACCAACTAAAAAGACATATGAATGTTCATACCAAAGAAAAACTGTTTACCTGTAGTTTATGTGAATACAAAAGTGTAATTAAAATTAGTCTGGATAGACATATTATGAGTATTCATACGGGAGAAAAACCATTTGCCTGTCATTTATGCGAATATCGGAGTGTAACTAAAGGCCAACTGAAAACACATATGAATATTCATACAGGAGAAAAACCGTTTCTGTGTAATATATGTGGATATAAGAGTGCATTCAAAAACCATCTGATATTGCATATGCGTATTCATACTGGAGAAAAACCGTTTATGTGTAATATATGTGGATATAAGAGTGCAATCAAAACCAATCTGAAATTGCATATGAGGGTTCATACTGGAGAAAAACCGTTTGGCTGTAATTTATGCAAACACAGAAGTGCATCGAAATTCTGTCTGGAATTGCATATGCGTCAACATACAGGAGAAAAACCGTTTGCCTGTAATTTATGTGAATATAGAAGCACAACTAAAAGAAGTTTGAAAAATCATATGAAAATCCATGGGACTGAAAAATAATTTGCTTTTAAAGCACACAATTTTAAAGGAGTAGTTGGAGTTAAAAGTGACTTAGGACAAAAACATGAGGCGGCTTGTAACGCATCAGCCAACGATTCATCAAGTGTATCACTTAAATTTTTTTTAACATTTGCTTAATCTGATGAAAGTGCATTTATTACTTCAAGCATTGGATGATTTCTTTATTGATTATGGAATCGTTCACACTACAGGTGTTTATTTATGTTTTAGAGGTGCAACATTTTCATTGAATTGAAATCGTGTTTTACTTTTATAGTTTTTTGTGAAAAAGTGGTACCACTCACTTGAAAATTATAATTTTTAATTCATAATTGTTATTAATACTGATGTAAATATTGAAGCGAATAAATTCAAAATCAAAATTCAGACTCAATTCGGTGATCATGCGTACAAAAACAAGAAAAAAGCAGTGGAAGAAGATACAACAGTTGAGGAAAAAACATAGGGGTAAGTAGGGTGGCCACCTCTAAAGCTTTACTGATCCGGACATAATCTAACATAGAATATGCCAATCAGTAAAACTGCCCTTTATAGAGGATGCCCCTGAAGTATTGGGAGATATTTCAGGAACGGAAAAATAGAATTTTTTTTGTACACTTCTCCCATTATAAACTTTGTAATTATATCATTTTCGGATAAAACTTTTGATTTATTTAGATGCGACTTGGATCCAAGATGAATTTTTAGTGCCTTTTTCTCCGTCATATTTTATAGATATTTGAATTCCACAAATTTTGCACTTTATATTTAAGTTGTCTATTTTCACCAACCAATTTGAATAGGCTGGTTCCATTTACCACTCATCTTGAAAATACGTAAATCGTTTTGTCTTTTTCTTTGGTGGTGTTTCTTGTGTTTGCATTTCTATGCTCTTATATCAATAACTGTTCGTATCTATTAATTAACTTGTGCTATACATATAATTTATAAAAAACTTAAAGCGTAAGCTTACCTTAATTGAAATTGAATGAAAAAGACTGAGGGGAACCACCGATTTTGAGACAGCCGACAGATCACAGCGTACCAAATGGCGACAATAATGGTGGTGCGCTGGCGCAGTACATTCGTTAACATTGCTATATTAACGCTGCATTTAAAGGTTGCCCAATCGTAAGGAAAAAGAAAATTCGAAAAAAATTAAAAAGATTTTGTATTTATAGTTAGTAATTTATATAAAATTTGAATTAACCCAGACATTTATCCAACCCGATCCGGACCCCGGATAAGTATCCCGAATCCCGATCAATCCGGGTGAAGCCCAGTTTTATCATGTTTTTCATTTCCTTAGACTTGCCCATCTTTACTTCTTTTTCTTGCATGTCTCTTAGGCTTGGCGGCGTCCTTAAAACCTTCTTGCTTTTGCTCAATACGTTCATTTCACTTTCTTCACTGCTATTCAAGTTCCTGATTCTTTTATTAGTGCATACATAAGTGTTTAAAGTCCCTTTTAGGTATGCTTCGAAAGATTGTCTTATCTTGGCCAAAAACACTCGCTGTATCATGCTTATCACTCGAGAAGACTTCGCACGCATAACGTCAGCCTGTACATAAACTTTAGAATACTTCTTAAGATGCTTTCTTTTCACTGAGTTAAGCTGTTTGGTAGTAATCAGTGTCAACTGCGGCATTGTTCTTTTTAGAAGAGGTGTCAAGCTCTAGGATCGCTTGAACTGCCTTCTCTTCAAGCTCCAGGATTTTGGTAGAGGTGTGATACTCTTTTGCATTGTTTTATTTAACTTTGAAGTTACAAGTTTTCATAATTTTACATGAAATATGGAAAATGCGCAAATCTTGTCACTTCTTGACACAGAAATTAATTAAGACAGGTAAGTTAAAACACGTAAAGTGCCATGTGAGACCAATGCGGTATCGTCAGTATTTATGATATTTTGGCCTAGCGAGACAACAACATGTGTTTCGCAGCACAAACTTTTATAATTTGCTGTGTGGGGCCACGTTGGTATGGTATGTTATATCAGTGCTTTGCTTATGGAACAATAAAATAGGTTGCCTTAACCACTGTAAGCTGCGCTCAAGTGGTCTCGCTTGTCCTGAAAGTTGTGGTTTTGGTACAAGGAATAATGTGCTAAAATAAGCTTTGTGGGCCCAGAGATCAACTTTTTTGTTATATCACTGTGGCACATTTTTGTTAATTATTGTAAATGAAGTTTTTGAAGTTACGTGTTATAGGGTGCCTGATTTCATAAATCTTATAATTTTATATTATTTGTATATTAAAAAAAAAAATACTTTATTTCAGATCATGTATTTGCATCGGAAATTTTATGTCATGCCCGATGCAATTAGAATGCCATTTCACAACCCGATCAAAACTCAAAACAGACTACCTATGAAGACAGCCAAAATAATTATGATAATGATGAAGTTAATGGAAACAATCATACGAAGACATTTTACAATTGGTCATACGATCAAGTTGTAGCCTTAATACATTCAATGAATTGTCACAAAGGTGATTTAAAACATGTTAGGAAAAGAAAGAACGTTTATAAAAATATTGCAAATGATTTAATCATTTTCGGAAGGCGACGAGCCTTGGCTTCGCCTCGGCTGGTATTCGCCTACCACAAATGTTAATATGTCCTTACATTCCTTGTAGCTTAAATAACTATTGAGCCACTGTAATTCCGTTCTGTAGGCTCTTTTTTGGCACATGCGGTTAAAAGTTTCTGGGCAACGACCTCTGTACTCCTAGCGCCATGAGTCTGTGACGTCATCACTTTTTCTGTCTGTTCCTCTATTCATCGCTTGTTCACCTTCTTTTTTATTGTTTGGCGTAGTGATGAGCTAAAGAGCGATTTATCAATAGCGCTGCTATCTGCTATTGCTATTTTTCAGTAGCGGTTATTTAAAAACGCTATCGCGATCGCTGTTTAGGTTACATTGAAAGAGCGAAACAGTCTATATTATGTAGGTGCTGGTCGCAGCTAATTAACTTGCTATTGCGAATAGCGAATACAGTCACAGTCGTGATCGCAAGAATATTAATTATTGCTAAGATAATATTTTTAATACCAAAGATTTATTAATAGATTACAACATAAAATAAACAGGAAACAAAGTAGGTATTACTTACCTCTTGCCTGCAGGCTTTTATAATCTCAAATACGTGTTTTTTTAAGGAAATCCCCCTAATTAGCTAATTACTAAATATTAAGTAATTAAGTTAGTAGGAACATAGGTTTCTTAAGAAATCACTTATTTGACATTTCGCTACTTACCGCTAGAACTTATATTAATTAATATATTTTTTGCACAGTCGCCTCTAAAGTTGACGTTTTACAAATTCTAAACAGTTGCAAAAGTCGATGTTTACAAAACGACTGCCGTAACTAACACGTAAAGATGGTATCGAACGCATAATGAACTTTCATGATGTGCATCTTCAGTCGCGGCCAATCCGATGTCACGTACTGGCAAATGTTTTTTCTTTTATTCTTTACTTGTCACATTAAATACCTACGTACGAATATTGTACGAAATAATAAAATAAGTATAAAAACTGATTTCAGTTTATTGAAATGAATTACTACAATGTGGAAAACGAAATTAATAATTCCGAAAAAGATAAAATGAATTATTACAATATGGAAAACGAAATTAATAAATTCTCGAATAAAAAATTTTTAAATTTGGGTATAATCTACTGTTTGAATTTATACTGCGTCTGTGCAAAAAATAATGTATGCAACACGTGTGTAAATAAGTTTTTTGGCATTCGTTCGGATTTTTTCGTGATTCGACTTCGTCTCATCACGAAACTCCCGAACTCATGCCATAAAACTTAATTTTACACACTTGATACATAAATAACTATTATCCACGACAAGTCAATAATCTTGTCAATTATTCATGTGTTTGGTCACTCATAATGCTATCCATTATACACTGAAATCATTATGCACGGTGTCATGGTAACATCATTTCATTATGCACGGTGTCATGGTAACATCATTGTCTATGGCGTATAATGAAGGAAATAGGTTATGTTGTCATTGAAATAGGGGGTGCGGGCCGTCGTACGGAAACTTTTAACCGCATGCGCCAAAAAAAGAGTCCACAGAACGGCATTACAGTGGCTCGAAACATGTTGATTTGACCCTTGTATAACTGATTTCATACACGCGTAGGCGCATTTGTGCAATGATGTGCATATATCTGTTGTATAATTTCTTCTTAGGTATAAGACTGTAGTAAAACTGTAAAACTATTAATAGCTAATAGGCATATACTTGATGGTTTTACATGGATGTTTTACAGCATACAGCCATACACGTAAATATTTGCGGTTTAGATCATAATACTTAAACTAATATGTAATTAAGAACATTCCAACACTAGTAAATTTCTAATTTGTAGTAATTTATCTCTACGGCAAGTATCTAAAGTGCTACCTTTTTGCACGCCTAAGAAAGTATAAAGAACGGACCGAAGGCTTTCTAGAAATATTAATTATTTTAGGAATTCTGATTTCCTGTACAAAATTAACCAAAATTGACATGTATGTATGTAATCGTTAACCACTTATAGGTACCTACCTTTCGGTGTTGAGGCTGGTACGCATTATAAATTGTCACAAAGAGATAGCATATCATACTTTTTAGTGATGTACGTCTTTTGTCATTAAGTTGCCTTTCTACCGCACAAAGTTATTTTTGAGTGATTATATGTTTAGTCTCGTGTTAAGAATGAGATAATTAGATTCTCATCTGAAAATAATAATTTTTGCCTATAAAAGTTGACTTTTGAATTCAATGATAATTAATAGCAATATCATTTCATTATATGTGATCCACATTGATTGAAGACAGGTTGAATTTCCGGCCACATTAAATTGTTGTCACATTGGCAACTCGAATTTATCATGATTTATTTTTCAGTGGCGTCTCATAAGGGAGTGGTATAGGTGTATTTCAAAATTACCTAACAACAAAATCTTTCAACAAATTGTAGTTCTGAGAACTGTTTCAATTCCTACGATTGCCGCTTGCGGACAGGCCTCTATCAATGTTGTTCAGTTGGGTTTGAAGTTTAGTAAGTACCTCCTTTTTATTATTTTTGTGTTTTGTTTGCAACTTGTAATTTTAGAGTAGCCGATGTCTGGTCAATCTGTTTGATCCGGCGATAATGTGCGAAGGCTTTGTGATTCGCCTTTAGGCGGCTTTGATAATATTCACATTGCAAAGGTTGAGGACCGTTGGCAAACGGTTGACTAGTTTGTCTTAGTAATTTTGTGTTTGAGTAAAGATTTTTGTGTTCAGATTGTAGTTCAAGTTTGTCAGTACCAATTCACCTTTAAAGATTTCATTGTCGCAAGTTTTAAGTAAAGTCAAGTTAAAATTTGTGTTATGTTGCATGTATAAAGATTTAGTTTTACTGATTGAATTTTAGTTTAATATTTGTTAATCCTATATTCTGCCTGGGATTGAGGGGCTTAGTTTGTGAATGATTTGCCGTACGTAACGTAAATGTAGTACCCTCAATTCTATCGTCCCTTAAAGTAAGTATCGCATTTATTATTTATTTTTGACGTAACATTTAACTGTCGCCCCTTTTGTGTATCCATTTTTGCCTTTTTGATTTATTAAATATCTAATTGTCAATTTAGTTTGGTCTTGTCAGTGTTTTCAGTGCCTCCCGATCATATTTTGTGTATTAGTGTTTTGGTAAAGATTTACGTATACAGTGGGAGCCTGTCACGTGATTTTACAATCCCGTGTTATTTTGCAATTTTTCAGTCATTTTAAATTATTATTAAGATTTTTTTTAGTACGGCCCTGTTCCTTAATTTAAATTTTCGTATCGATTATTTCATATTTGCTACAGTTGATTTCATTATGTCTAGAGGACAATTAAGGTTAACTTATTTTGGCACGTTCTTCAGTATAATTCACAGAAGTTTTCAAAGTCACATTCGAAATTGCATCGTTGTGAAACATTTCCTTTGTTCAAATCCTAAGGTGACCTAAATTTTACGTGTTTGTTGACGACGCTGATCTCATCGTATTCCAGTCGAGATACTTTTCCGGGAATTCCCCGAGACGCGGGCTGTGCCAATTGAGCGTTCCACTCCCCTCTGCCTTCTTAGTGCCTTCAGTGCGTGAAAGATTACCAACCATGTTAGACGCCTTCTTCTAAGACGCGGTGCCGTATTTATCGTAGTTATGGGTGGGTTCTTATAATGAACCAGGAAGGCTTCCACTACCGGTGATTTTCTCGTGGAGAAATCACGTTATCGACTTTGTCGGATCCATACGGAATGCCAATATAATCCTGGAGTGAAATAGAATCGTGTGTGAGAAAGTTTTGTGGCAGTGTTGCCGTGCCGTCTACACGTTTCCTCCTCGTGAGGGATTAGGGAAACCTACCACTTTAGGGATTACTCTTCATCTTGTTCCTGCACCCGTCTTCGAAGGAAAAGCACGTCCATCACGCACTCCCTGGCTTACCGTTAACTCGCTAGGTAAAGACTTTTTCTATATGCTGCTCCTGTGTTCTTCATCTTTATGTTTTTAACGTCAGTTTGACTTTCACGATTGCCTCTTGCTGGCAGGCCCGTTGATAACGTTCTTAGTTTTGATTTAAAAGTAAATAAGTACCGCCTTTGTGATTTGTTATTTTGTGTTTTGATGTGAAACGTTTAAAGTAAACCGATAGCTAGTTCATCTGTTTTGTCCAGTGACGTGTGGTGAAGGCTTGTGAACCTCGCCTTTGGCGGATCCATTGGTCACATAGCAATTAGAGGGTCTCTGGCAACTCAGTTAACTAGTTTGTTGTTCTAATTTTTGGTAAAGTAACGTAACGATTTTATTTGTATTTTGTCAAGTTAAGATATTTGTGTATTATGTTGCATGTAAAATTATTGGTGCTTATTGTTAATTTGTTTAATGTATTATTATTTGTGTCTTCCCATTCTTTGTTTGGAATTAAGGGGTTAAGTTTGAGAATCTCTTTGTTCTGAGTAACGTAAATATAGCACCCTTAATTCTTGTTCCTTTAAAGTAAGCCTCTTATTTATTATAGTTTGTTTTAACGTAGCGTTTTTGATTGTCTTTTTATGTAATGTTTTGTATTCATTTTGCGTTTTGAAACTCAATTAAATACCTTAATATTCAATTAAGTTTGGTCTCGTTACTTGTGTTCAGTGCTTCCCGTTTATTTCAGGATATTTTGTGTTCAAGTTTTATTTAAGATTTTTGTATAAAGTGTTAGCCTGCCTACAAGATTTAGAGTTTGCAGTAAAGTAATTTCAGTGAAGCAAGGTAAGTCACATTTTGCACAGGATGCAGCTATAACGACAACCCCTTTTTTTTATCCGAGCCCTTGGGAACCTTCCATGATGGGTTTTCTTCTTTTAGATCTTTGGGTGATTTCATTCATGGTGGCGCCCTGTCTACCGTTTACGACCATCCCCCTTGAAGGGTTAATAAGTGTTTAGAGTACTATTTTTAGCGAAACGAACCACCCATCTTCACTGCAGTCTAGCCGAGTGCATTCCGGATTTGACATCCCCTATTAAATGTTGTAGTGTGCGTTTGACACGTGACAAGCCTGCCTGCAAGTTTTAAGAATTTCAGTAAGCTATTTCATTAAGCAAGGTAAGTCACATCTTGCAGCGGGGTCCAGCTAACCCCAACCCCTTCGAGCCCTAGAGGAACTATCTTTGGGTGATTTCCGTCGTGGCGCCCTATTTTTATTCCGATTATGACCACTCCTATTTGAAGGGTTTACCGTTTCAAACCCCCCTTCTCCGCTGTTTGCTAGCCGCGCGCCAAGGGACAACAACGTCCCCCATTAAATGTTGTAGTGCACGTGACAAAGTATGGACATATAATATAAATCGCTACGCCATGTTGTAATTCTTGTACTATAATTCTAAAAGCGGAAACTGTAATTTGCATATAACTCAGACTAACATTTGAATTAAAAGATGTCAGGAGAATTATCAGTCACAAGTAAACTAAACACAAGATAGTTATATAGAGGAGCTTAATATATTAGGGTGGGTTGGTAAGGGGGTGGGAGGAGGATGACCCCTACAAAATTGGATCGCAATGCCTAACAATCGAAGTATAAACTACTAGCATATCTTAGGGTTTTGGTAGTTTCCAACTTAAATTCTATTTTCCTTCACAGCTCGCATCATCCTATATGGATTGAGAAAGACAAAGATGCAAGTTCCTACCTTTACCGTGTTAAATTCTGTTTTTTAAAAAGTTCGAAAAACTTGAATCGTTACAAGCCGACTAATTATTTACCACCGGTTATGTAACCCATATACTCAATTCCAAAGGCTGAGTGCACCTTAGAGTGCAAAAACGATTATTTTTAATATGGCGGGTGATGGGAATCGAACCCACAACCTTTGGTTTTACAGCCCAATGCTAAAACCTCTGACCTACGCTTCACATTGATTAATTTATGATCACACAAGTACCCATGTTTCAAGTTGAATTCTACTTTAAAAAAATTTAGAAAACCTACCTCAAATGCGCTGCAAGGCAATTGTTACTGTCACTAGTTGTGTAATTCGTACACTAAATTCCATCTTCCAAATCTGCGTGCTCCTTGTGTCCAAAAAATGCTAAGTTAGTATGGCAGGTATTGGGAATCGAACCCACAACCTTTAGCTTCATAATTTATCTGATCTTTTTTTCCTCATTTGTCTTGGCTGTATCTACAGTGTGTCTCACTTTAGACGGCCCCACCCCAGTATTTTTTTTATATATTATCCATTTAAAAAATTTCTTTTTTTGATTATACCCCTCACTAAATTGTACTTTTAGGGTATGTTACTTTCTACTACGATTTAAAATAAACAGCAAAATTGAAGAAGTCGTATTAGGGATTTTTTAAATCGATAATATATAAAAAAAATACTGGGGTGGAGCCGTCTAAAGTGAGGCACACTGTATAGAGCATCTGCGACTAGCATCACAAACTCATGGAATTTCAAATTTTATACATCACTTTCAAGGTTCATTTGATCTACCGGACAAAATTCATACAGGATTTTAGTTGGGTAGAAAATTACACAGCATTTAAGATTCATAAAAATTTATTTATAGGAAATCTTTTATTTACACTAACGGCACACAATTCTAACCTAATTTTAATTAAAAATTCTAACCTTACCTTACAAATATATCAAGATTCAAACATGATTTTAAAATAAACAAAATAAAACCGTAACCTAAATCAAAATTAACCTTTGACGTCTAAAACTTCGAATATTTAACAAATTATTTGTGTTTAAAATAAATTTTTAACGCCCAAGGTTTTAGACGTTCTAAAATTAATTTTAAAATTTATTCTAAACATTAAACAACAACTTTATATTCGAAATCTATTTTCAGTATTTAAAAAGTAAATTTCGAATACTGAAGAGTAATTTTGGATGTCTAAAATAACAATTTTAGAGCCAAATGCATCAAAATAGCGGATGTTAAGTGCAATATTCAACATTATGACGCATTAGACTTCTAACGCTTAGGATAGAAAAAAAAAACAATAGTATATTATACATAGAGGGAGAGAAATGCATGATTTTTCATGAGGTGCAATTTATAGCCCAAGGGCGGAGCCCGAGGGCTAAAAAGCACCGAGGGAAAAATAGCATTCTCTCCCGAGGTGTATATACTATTTTTTGCACAAGCAGAACCACAAAAACCTGAAAATTCATTAAAATTTTTAAGAATAAAACTTTGGCAAATATAAACTCCCCAGAGAGAAAATGTGACATATTTTCTCCTTAGGGAGAAAATGCTCCACTTCTGTCACAATTTTGACAGCAGAGAAACTGATTAACTCCCTAGGGAGAAAATGTGACATATTTTCTCCTTAGGGAGAAAATGCTCCACTTCTGTCACGATTTTGACAGCAGAGAAACTGATTTCTACTCCCGCTTGTGCAAAAAAACAGTTTTATTCAAAATACACACATGAAAGTAAATAAACAATATATACATAAAGTCTTCTTTTCTTCACGAGCAGCTGAGGAAGATGGACCAACTTAAGATTAACCAATTGGATTGAATTGGTTACAACGTTTTAATAATAAATAAATTTGAAATTCAAAATCTTACGTAGAATTGAGAAACAAAAAATAAAACAAAGATATTACAAAGAGTTTTGCAGCAATTCAACTTAAAAATATTAAAGTTGAAAATTTAGACATTATTTTAATTTTTAGAATAATTTTGAAAAATGAGGGATCTCCTTGATTAAATGTGACGATCTGTACATAATTTTCTACGTAAATTTTACCAAAGTCAAATTATTTACTATCTCAGAGATGAACTGAATGCGATTCCTTGAGCAAACGATCATAGTAAATTCAGGAAAATTATTTTACGTAAACATTTTATTAATGAAAGTGTTTAATCGGTGTACTTTTTAAACAGCTTTGAATTCTCCAACAAAATCACCAAAAAATTGGCAAAATTTGGAGATTTAATTTTAATTCACATAATTTACATAAGTTAACTTGTAAAGAATTTGATATTGTATTTATTTTGTACAAAAATGTTTATTCAAAAATACTTAACTAGTGACTACCTACTTTCGAAGATTTATTTAATTGGCTATTATACGTGTAACAATAGACATTATTTAATAAATTTTAAAATCTTAACCAATTCTAATTTAAAAAATATTCCAAGCCGAATCAAAAATGAAATGTATATATAGCAAATAAACAACATTTATCAACTTGGTCATTTGTTAATTTAAATCTGGCATTCCAATCCACGTAATCAATCAAGAAAAACCGCCAAGATGGAAAGGCCAAAAGACCAAAAATTAAAAATAGACGAACAAATGTGGAAATGAAACAAAGAAATGGATAAACTGGAAATGCAACAAACCGAAAATTACAAACAAACAAGTGAGTGAGTTGCTACAACCTGAAGAGAAAGAACAGATAACAACAATATCAGATGAAAATGAACCAATCGATGTAAACGACAAAGTAAACAACGACCAATTGAGAAAAGAAAAACTGCACGAAGCAATAAGGAAACTAAAAGTGTAAAATCGGCAGGACACGATATGGAAGATATGGAACACAAGTAAAATTCCAAAAGACTAGGAATTAAGAAAAATATTACCGCTTTATAAAAAATGAGATTAAATTGTCAGAATTATAGAGGAATTAGTTTGATTAGTACAGCCCGTAAGCCTTATGAACATAAACTAAGAAAATGTGTCGAAGAACAATTAATTAATTCACAGAGTGGGTTTAGAAAGGGTCAAGCCTAAAATACATGATATTTATAGATATAGATAGGGCATTCGACCGAGTACCGAGAAATATGGTTTGAAATAGCCTAACAAGAAGAGGAGTAGAACAAAAATTAATTAATGCTATTAAAAGTCTATGCAAGAATAATTGAAATTATGTTAGAAGAAAACACGCGCGAATTAAGACAGGGAGGAGTCCTAAGTTCATTGTTGTTCATCACATTTATGGATGATTTTATAGCTGAGACCAGATGACCAGATCAAGAATGAGCGATTTACAGATAGGATTTAAAAACATGGAAAAGATAAGCATAACAGACAGGACCGTTCCTGGCGGGGGTGCAGCACGTGCACTCGTACGGGGCGGCAGAAATTCGGGGGCGGCATTTTTCCACATCAAATTTTATAAATTCTAAAAAAAATTTAAATTCCTTGTAAAAGCCAAACTCTAAACTACATTTTAGATAGTAGTAAGTTAAATTTAAAATTAAAAGTAGTAAGTTAAGTCAAAATGTAGACGTATCATCCATACCTAATAGATGAATTTGCATCCAAAAAATTTCGTTTTACTTTAGCTTTATTATTAATCACGTAAAATTAATGTAACATTTTTTTTTATTTATACAATTGTTTGGTCAATACTTTTTATTTTATTCGTTTTATTTGTGTTAATTTTTAGTTAAGAGCTAACAGTGATTTTTATTAATGATTTGTTGGTAATAAATTGCAAAAAAGTGAATGTTTTATTCTTATTTGCATTTTTTAAATTTTGTTAAATATTTAAATATAATGCTACTAAATTTACGACTTTATTTTATAAACGACATAAGGGGGCGACAATTTTATCTTTTGCACGGGGCGGCAAAAATCGCAGGAACGGCCCTTATAACAGAATGCACGTTCGCAGCAAGTGAGATGGGATTACAAAGAAGCTTAGATATTTGGAGGGAAACTCTTGATAAATATACCGTGAAAATAAATTACAGAAAAACTACGGCCACGTAAATAGCAAAAAAAAATAGAAATAAATATAGAAGTCCAAAATAATAAAAATAGAACAGGCAGTCGAATTTGTATATTTGGGAGTTACAATAAATAAGGAAGGAAGACACAAAAGTGAAACAAAAAAAGAATAGATAATACAACAAAATTGTACTACTCAATAGCGAACACCTTTATAACTAAAAAAGAAATCTCAAGGAAAACAAAAATTACAGTTTACAAAACTATGTATCAACCGACCTTAACTTTTGGTAGTGAATCCTGGATCTTATCAAAAAAAAAAAGGAAAATAAATTGCAAACCATGGAAATGAAGTACTTAAGAAGAGTGAGGGGGTCACAAGAAGGGACAAGATAAGGAGTCAAACAATACGAAATGATTTAGAAGTTGAAACGCTTACTAGAAAAGCAAAACAGAAGAACTACAGTGGTTGAGGCATCTCGAAAGAATGGGCAACAATAGACAAGTTAAAAGAATATGGGAGGCAAGAATTACAGCTAGAATAACTAGAGGAAGGCCACAAAAAAACATGAAACCAAACAATGGAAGAAATACTACAACAAAGAGATGTAACTTGACAGAACAAGAATTCGTTCGTGCTAAAGAAGAAGACGTTTAGTTTAGATAATAAGTTCAGTTAATCATGAAGTATCGAATATGTTAGTTGTAATATTTGTAAATTTGTAAATGTACTAAAATACCTTTACACCCTACGGGTAGGAAAGGTTTCTGAAGTAAAATGTGCAATCTTTAATACTACTAACCTAAAAATAATCGAATTATTTGTCACCAATTAAGCCAATTAAGGATTTGAAGTTACATTTTGGCATTTGGCAAATTAACTTCTTACAGTTATGGAAAAAAAATTAAAGCAATGAAGCATTCAAAAACTACAAAAATAACGAAGGAACTAAGTAAAAGCAGACTTTGATCGTGTTAAGGAAAGCGAATTCAGTTACCTTTGTTGTAACCGTAGTCATCTTGACGTCCTTTTCTTGTACGTTCTCCTTGCAGATTTTTGTAGAAGTTGTCCTGGTATAATTCGTGTGCTCTAACAGCTAGCTACACCTTAGTAATCACAACATTCACACAGTTACCTAAATTTACAAAATTAGGAAAGATAATTCGCTCTTTAGCCTTGTTTGCTTCTGCTGTATAGTATTTACTTTGAATTAATTATTTCTACCTAAAGCTAAATAGTTCATACCTGAGATTCTTTTCAGGATTTTAAAACAACGTGCACAGCCAATATATAATGTTTTTGAAGCCAATATTAAAAAGGGTGTTAAGCCGAACACTTAAGAAACTAAAGAAAAAAAAACGATTACATCAAAAATTCAAAACGAAAAAAAAAATAAACTGCCGATAAAAAGTTGAAAGAAATTTTTATAATTAATTATTGTAATTTTAAAAGTACACAGTAAATTTAAAAACATTACTTGAAACGGATTTCTTCCTACATCGCATAAAAATAGCGAAATGCAACTGATTGTTTTCCATTGCCTTTATTCCAATTATAAACATAAGTAATCAAATAATAAGAAATTACGTCATATTGAAACTGTCTTAAATCGATTCAATTAAATTTAAATTTTGATTATTTTTATGTAAGGGAATAATTAAAAAAAATTACTTAGTTCCGAGATCTTTTAATAACAAAATAACGGTCTATTTTATTTTTAATTGTAACGAATTATGTAAATCCTATATGTATATAAAAATTTTCACCTCCGCAGGGATTCGAACCGCTGACCTATATGCTGCAAGTTTTCCTTCGTAGCTAGGTAGATAACTTAAAAACACCCTCGTAGTATATTTGTTGCAAAATATACCTTTATATTACAATTTCTTAAGCAAACTGCAAATACTAACCAGCAAACGTAAACAAATTTCTGAGTCACTAAAGATTTAGGATATGAAATTATAAGTTGCATATTTAAGAAGAAAATGAGTACATTTAATGTCTCGATTTGTTACGATGCGACTGCAGATGATTACAAATAAGTAGGTACTACCGCTCCTTTTTTTAATTGTGCCCCCCGCCACCCCTGGTTTAACCAGGATTTTCACTAATTTTTATATTGTATTTCTATTTATAAAACATTTAAACATCAACAAGTAATTACATACATTTAAACAAATGGAGAAATTTCTATGAAAATAAAAAGTAACGTTAGTACCGCCCTAACAAAAAATCTTTTCAAAGTAGAAATGTTTATTTTCCTTTTATTCGCACTTAAAGCTATTGCAATAATGTAAGACTTTAGACTAAAAATTCATCTTAGCTTCGCAGTTATTTAAATGCAGTTCCTAAATTTGTATAGAGTGTGATCGATCACGTCATGTATTCACCACTCACCTTTGACTTACAACACCCAGCGACGTCTCTGAAGACTGAAGACACCCGCTTTCCGACGATAGAAATTTGAACATAATCGTAACTTTGATTTTCAATAAAATTTAGACTTTTCTATAAATATATTATTTCAAAACCATTATTAAGAGACCACTCTTAAAACATTACAAAGAGTAGTACTAATTATGTGCTGCAGAAAGTTTCCCAAAAGCAAATTGTAGAAAATCTTGGAAAAAATATCCAATTCTCTAAAATAATTTGAAAAATGAGCCTAAACTAATATTAGCAATAAATACCTCGCTTTTAAGTATGTTCCCTTTAAAGATTTACGGAGATTAATTAATTCGGTAATTCTGCTATATGAATTAAAATATTTGTTGAATACGTTTAATCGAAGCCTCCTAAAAAGGACGAAGCATAAGAACCATAATTTTGTCTCGTTTCAATGTTATATACCACTTTCTCCTTATAAAATGTAATTTTGAAAAATCGATGTTTCACAAAAATTGATCCTCAGACACTTGCTATCCTATAATTTATGCATTTTCCTAAACACTTTATATCAAAACGAATTCAAAAATTCAACAATTTCGAAGTTAATTTAATATTTCAGCTTGCCTTTAAAAAAACGAAAACTGAGCTACTATTTTTTTTTTCACTTGCACAACTACTTGAAACAAAAAATGTGACACCTAAAATAAACTTTATTCTAAGTTTCCCTAATAAACACGCAACTACACTTAGTAATTCGTTCCTATATTCCACCCTTTCCTCGAATGGCCTTTAATCTGGCTTAACCAGATTAAGAAAACGATTGGACAAAAGCAAAGGCGATTCTCCCCAACTCAAGTGAATCTCTTGCCTAATTAGCAGAAACTAACGAGATACTGACCAATTAAGGCCTTTGCTCCCGTTATATACTGTTAATAAACTAAAACGAACTCCGATTGTACATAGATGGGTGAGGCAGCGGCTTACCCGATCATAATCCGGTAGCGACTTCCTCATGTCAAGAGTGCCTATGGTACCAAACGGTAACCCCACCTTAACGGACAACCCGTTGGGCCAATACCCCAAACATAAATGCACAACCAGACCACAGTTTCTAGTTCTCGAGCAAAAAAGAAGAAACATAGAAGGGATGAGAGTGCACAATAAACTAAAACGAACTCCAATCGTACATAGATGGGTGAGGGAGCGGCTTACCCGATCATAATCCGGTGGCGACTTCCTCATGTCAAGAGTGCCTATGGTACCAAACGGTAACCCCACCTTAACGGACAACCCGTTGGGCCAACTTTACCCCAAACATAAATGCACAGCCAGACCACAGTTTCTAGTTTTCGAGCAAAAAGTGAAAAAACAAACTCCAATCGTACATAGATGGGTGAGGCAGCGGCTTATCCCAATCAAATCCGGTCCAACAGTGGCGACTTCCTCAAGCCAAGAGTGTCTTTGGTACCAAACGCTAGGCCCCATCCAACTCACCAATCCCAGAAGGACCATTGTTGGAACGCGTAAGCAGCCTAAACACCCGCGGTCGGATATAAAAATACCCAACTAGATATAATAAATATATCAAGTGCGGTGTGGCATACTTCGCCGGGTGCTAACCGCGGTAACCCCACCTAACGGACAACCAAGATGAGCCAACTTTACCCCAAACATAGATGCACAACCAGACCACAGTTTCTAGTTCTCGAGCGAGAGGATAGATGGTAAAGGATCCCGAGGGAAATGATGAGATTACTTAATATGGGGGAGAAACCTGAATTGACATTAGATCCTAAATTTTAAAACAAAATGAGACCATAAGAAGACTACAACGAGAACGAGAAACGATTATGCGGATTAAAATAACTTAAAATCGTCTCAACACCAACTGACATTAATGAGAAATATATAAAAAATTGCAACTAAACGAGTATTTGTCAGTTTGAATTTTGTAAAAGCAAGTTGAAAAATTAGTTAACGCCAAATAGGTTAGGTTAAGTAATTTAAAAAGAAAATCGTGAAAGAATTGCATTTGAAAATATGGAAATATAATTAATAAGTAGGTAATTGGGTGTTTAGAAAAAGTTACTTATACTTAATATTTCAAAAAATTATAATTTTATTTTAACAATTTAAAGAGGCAAGAATGAGGAGAATAGAATTCTATTTTATAAAATGACGACTTTGAAAAATATCGAGAATTACGCGTATTGATATTATTTGTTATGTTATGAAATTACATGATGAGAAATAAATTGTCAGAGATGTGTGTAAATTTTACACAGCGTATTACTAAAATATCGTATACAATGTGTCCACGGATAGGTGATACAAGAGGTATAAATGACCAAAAATTTTTAGATATCAATATGCTGTTTGGCAGTCTATCCCTGCTTGTTCTTAAATCCATTTTAAGCAGACTTCCGATTTTTTTAAATCAAGGCATCTGTGCTAGCACTGTTAAAATAAAGGCGAGGTTTAGGTAAAGTCGTAGTATTTTAACAAATATCGCAAAATGGTATTGCAGTAAAGTTGTTCAGAACACAAAATTACGCTTGTATGCAAAATTTGAGGTTGTTCAGACAGAATTGATTTTTGTTAGTTTAAGGCTTTTGTTGTGCTCGTAGACGCTTCAAAAATACAAAATTAGGATATGTTATTTGGAAAACTTTATTTTAAATTGAAAGTTTCAAGAATGAAGGAAACAGAAATACCAAAATTATTCAAAAGTTGTTGTAGAGTCTGCTTGATCTGATTATAAAAATTTCAGAAATTTTTTCAAAGTCCAAAACTGAGGAAAATTGTGAATTTAAGTCTTAAATGATTACCTGTAGGAAAAGTAACATGAGAAATAAGACTACTAAACACAGCAAACATTATTATCAAGAATAAAATTTTCTGAGAAATCAATAATAAAAAAGTTTTTCCTCTTGTATCACTTATCCGTGGACACATTGTATATTGAAAATTTGCCATTTCGAAACCTGCCTAGAATCACAACTTATATGAAATAATTACGCATTTTTATGAATACCTGTAAGAGAACAATTCTTCTAGGTATGATCGATCACACTTTGTACATTAACCATTTGCAGTTTTTGCATCCTATTTAAGTACCTATTGAAATTACACACACAAACACGTACACACACCCTATCAATTTACAAAATTAAGAGAAAGCTAATTAATCTAAAAGATATTCCATTTGTTAAGTAAACTTCGGCCTGAATTCTGTGGAAAAAAGAAAAACAGATAAACTATGTACAGATAAAACTGTGGCGTAAATTATGATAATTTTTATTTTCTTGTAGTCTACTCCACGTAGAACAAATAATTATTATGTTTTAGTGCTCAGTATATATTTCATTTTAATCAAATATTACGTTACAGTTTCTCAAACTGGCTGAAAATAAATATATTTGTGGGCAATTTAATAGGTTGGAAGTGATCATGCAGAAAAGGAAAATGTGATGGTGATGGACAAACATGGATTAGGAGTTTTGAACGAAAATGGAGAAAAGTTTGTTGATTTTTCTAAGACAAATGGCCTAGTTAATAGTTAATTGGCGGTATATTTTTTAAGAGTTTCCTTCACATGTGTTCGTCACCTGATGAACACTATAAGAACCAAATTGACCTCATAATGATCGAAGAAAAATGGATAAATTCGTTACGGGATGTAAGAGCGATGAGAGATGCCGACATAGCCTTCAACCACCACCTCGTAAAAGCAAAAATAATAACGAGAGATGAGATAACAAAATAGAATAACAAAAACATACCAGCAAGATCTAAATCTAAATTTAACCTCGCAAAACTAAACAATATCGAAGAAGACAAAAAAATATATGTTCTATACATATAGGAGTATTCGAATTAGAAATCTTCCCGTAGAGAATGTATGGCAAGTGTATAAAACCTCAATTAACAAGACAGCCCGAGAGACCATTGGATATAAAACCATAAAGCTCCTGTTACAATAAACACAATCGAAGGAAGGCAAAAATAAAAAATAAAATTATTAAACACGATGGACAAAAATGATGAAAGAATTACGGTAAAATTATCAGATCAAAAATAAGAGGCGCCTTAAAGACAAACGAACAAACATGGAAAATTTAATGGAGGAAGCAGAAAAAGCTGCTCACAACAAACATATGAAAATCCTATATAAGATAACTAAACAAACAAATCCAGATCAAGACTTAAAGGGGAAAATTCCGAAGTATAAAAAACAGACGGAGAAGTAATGGAAATACTGACAAAATATTTTACATAGATCTACAAAGTAAAAAAAATCGAGGAAGAAATAAATAACAATATGGGAACGCAACAACTTGACATAAGTGAGAAAAGCCTACAAAGGTCGAAATAGAAGACACACCTAAAAAAATAAAATATTTAAAAACACAAGGCATAGACGAAATCGCAATCGAATTGCTAAAAATAGACAAGGAGAGAGCACAATAGAAATATTGTACATACTGGTAAATAAGGCTTTATCCGCAGAATGGATCCCAGATGATCGGACACAGGGAATACTAATAAAGATACCAAAGAAGGGCGACCTAACTTGATGCGAAAACTTTAGACCCATAATGCTTCCCTCAACAGCAAGTAAAAATTATGACCATATTAATTTTGAAGAGAATGAAATCTGCCATAGCCATCAAGCTAAGGGTTTTATGGAAAGGCGTTCGTGCATAGATCTGTAGTCTGTAACCAAGGATAATAGAACAAATAATAGAAAAGGTACAAGACAAATGTGTTAACTGTAACTAGGCATTCGACTCAGTTTGTAAAAAATACTGAAGTAATATGGTCTACCTGACAAATACATAAGAACACTCAAACTAATGTGTGACAACTTCTCCGCAAGAGTCGAACATTCAATGAAACTATCACAGGAAATCTATATAAAAAGTTGCATTCTGTCCCAATACCTTTCTTTATTATTATCGACAGGTCGTGGAGAAAATCGCGTTCCCACAGTTGAATACTTTATAAAGAAAATTAACCAAAAATTTTATCGTAACATACATCAGCATAGTGGCGCAGTGTTTTACAATGTTGGCAACAAATCATTGCATATCAAACTTAACTACCTGACCTTTTAAATAGTGATAGTGAGCAGTGCTAAAAGACAAGGTCTAAGAGACCCATTAGCGATTTAGACGTCAAAGTATCATCGAGTTCTGCCATGAAATAGCATAAGTAGGTACTGAACTGGCGTAACCTACATTAAATATACAAAAGGGTCGTGAGAAATATAGAGGATAACAAATCCCAAATAAATTGGGGCATTTTCAGCAAACTGGATGACTTGGAGAGTTTGCAAATGATATCTGCTTGCCCACACCGAATAAAAAGCTAATGTAAGGAAAGTTAAACAAGTTAAAACCTAGAAGCAGAAAAGGTTGGCTTAACAATAAATGGGAACAAGACAAGAATTCTCTCAAATGCAAATAAAGAAGAACCAACGATAACACTCGGGGACTTAGACATAAAGAAAGTGGACTATTTAGGTAATTCGATAGATACCAACGGCGGCGCATAAAAAATATAACCAGAAGAATAGCCTTAGCACAAACAACATTTGATATGCTAAACAAAACATAGAGATCAAAAAACATTCTGATCAAAACAAAACTCCGTCTATGCAATACAACCATTAGAAGTTTGCTACTTTATGGGGCAGAAACATGGGTTAGAAACAAACAAAACATTAAGAAACTTCAAACCTTCGTTAATAAATGCCTTAGATACATACATCGAATAAATTTGCCCGAATAAATATCAAGTCGACATCTGTGGGAAATTTCAAATGAGGAAAAGACCGAAACCACAATTAGAAGAAAGAAATGCGACAGGATAGAACATACACTTAGAGAACCATATAACAAGATAGCAAAACAAGCATTAGAATTTAACGCACAAGGAAAGCGAAGAATAGGTAGACCGAAAGATACCTGCCGAAAGACCTACAATTACAAAATCTATCACGGAGCAAAGCCAAATGCATAGCACAGGACATGGAAAAATGGAAGAAATTAGTTCAGAAAAGAGCAATAGAAACGAACTCAACCCATGGTGGGCAGGACAGCAGGACTAGCAACTCTGCCATCCACTTTGCTTTTGAAACGCCCCCTCTGGTGCCATTTGCTTTTTAAGGAACTACAGGAGTAAGAAGAAGAAGTAGGGAATTACAAGGTCTTGGTTAAGACAGTTACTTCTCATTCATTCGCACCACTTCTAATAAAACTAATGAATAAAAATGTGTTCTTACCTGATACCTATGTTGAAATGTTCTCAATCCGCAGTCTTTTGTTGGTCCAGGGCCAGGTCCACGGTGATCGATATTCTCCTTCTTTCATCTGCTCCAATGTCACAACCCCCATCATCCTTGTTCCTCAAATATTCTCTTGCTGTTTGAGACACGGCTTGGTTCTCAGCCCATTATAAATTTGTTCGTATTTGCAGGTTTATATCAATGCTGTAACAGTTACGGTATATACAATCATGAACTGTATTATTGATGAACTTTAGTTCATTCTTTTCAATGCATGAAATCCAAATGTTATAGACCAAATAGTAAGATTTTTTTCAATTCTTTCACATTAATTAAAAACGAAGTTTAAATTTCCAAAATTAGAAGAATTTAGATTATTAGGAACTTACGAATCACCCCAGTAATAAAAATATTCACTTAACTTTCTACTAAGTTCAGAATATTGTTACAGGTAAATCCGTCTCCATCATTGCTACATTTCCTACGTTACATAATTTATTAGAATGACATGTTAAACAATGAATGATACTAAAAACAGCCGACCATATGTATCTTATGAAACCTCTTATCAAATATTCCAATTTTTGTCTGCGACTGGTATTTCGGATAAGTAGGTACAAGAGACCTGCTGATAGTGCTGATACGCAACTAATAACTAATTATGGAAAAAAATCACCGAAAATGCTTAACTAGAAAAAATAGTTTTTTAAAATATTTCGAGGCGGTTTTTGGTTTATTATTCTACAATTTACCCATTGTTTATGTTTCATAAATAAAGAATTTATTACCTATTATAATCTAATAAATCATACCATCTTTATTTGCACAAACTATTAAAATTCAATAAATAGTCTTCTGGGGTACTTCCTTGGGACTAATTATATAACGCTAATGATACTAATAAAAGTAAAATCAGGAAATAACAAATAATTCAACAAAATAATATAAGTGACAAAAAGTGTCAAGTGGAGAGAATAAAATGACAAGTTACAACAAATTACAACTTACAATAAAAGGCTTATAATTTTTAAAGGAAAACAGGGAGTCCTAAATAAAATGCTATTAAACAATAACTTGCATAATTTAATAACCCTTACCATTTCGATGCACTCAAATGTCACTATAATTTAACGATAATTTATAAATTTACTTTGACGATGTTGCACTGAGTTCTGCACATTTCAACGTTCAATATTAAAAGAGCGAGAATGTTACAAATTATCAGAAAGCCAGTTTTGTGAAAGGTTTGAACTCGTTTTGGGCAGAGATGATAACGAATAAATATTTGTTAAACGGCCTTGTATTCATGTTTTATCAAAAAGTTGCATGTCCTCTACGTTGAAAAAATGTTTCCTTGTATTTAAAATTGCATTTTACTGTTTTATAATTCAAAATGTTTCAGTTTCAGAATGTAATTTGTGTTCGCCAAACCTGAATTTTGATTTAAAATACTTTGAAATTTCCCAATTTATTTATTTATAACGTAACACAAATTTTTAAGTTTGCTGAAATATTTCTAATGTATTCCTTAACAAAATACAAATGATGAAAGGATCTACGTCCTAATTACCAAAGGCTGTTTTTGAATTATTTCCAAACGATTCTTAGTCTTAAAAGTATTTAAATTTAAAAAATGTAGAAAAATATTTGTAGGTCTGTGACGAGAACGGATATTTTTAAATTTTTACATTTTACCTTCCATTTAGTATAATATTTTAGTCGCCCTATTAATTAACAACATTTTAGTTCATTTTGACCATGTTTTAACAAAAATATTATAACTTTCTTTATTTAGGATAAAAAATTTGAACATTTTTCGAAATAACCACTTCAGCATTTGAATTGAACATTTGAACATGGAAATAGGTTTTTTAAATTTGAAATCGATAAACCTTGCAAAGTTTTTAAGAAGGAGGAAAATTATTGTTTCAATTTTTGTAGGATTTGTTATTCGATTTTTGAAAGTGAAAACTGGAACTTAGAAATTAATTGTTTACCTCGTTCTTTAATTTCAAAAATCCTTCTCTTGGAAATGTGATTTAAATAGATATTTTTGAAATTAGTTTTTGCAGGATTCTCAAATTCAGCCTTGCCCTTTTTCATACTCATATACCCTGCGATGCATTATTCCAGATATCTTCCTTGGTGACCCTTGTTTGCCCTTGGACTTAGCTTGACATTTTAGAAAAATTGCAGAATTTTTATTTGCCACCTTAGAAAATAAGAACTGATTAAGATTTCCGATTTCAGTTTTAAAATCTTTAAGGTAGAAACTTTAGAAAGCCCTTTTTTAAGCTAAGCAAAAAACCCTAACATTTTGAAATACTAAATTAAAGATATAAACATCAGATTTTTAATTTATTCAAAACGTAAAGTTTTAAAACTTCAAGTTATGGATATGTCCGAAACCGTTGGCTTATTTGATTCTAAAAATTTAAGTAGTCACTTAAATTTCTAATATAAAATTTGATATTTTTGTTGCCCAATTTTAAAATACTTAGCCGTAATACTGTGTCATTTAGAATAATTAGAATTTTATTGAACGTTTACGCTATTATTTCAGCTTCAAATAGTTCCTTTCAAATTTTCAAAATAGCGAATTTAGTCTCAAAACGTGAATTTTTAGAATTAATTCTAGGACTAAGTTTAATGCCAAGAACCCCCTCACTAATAAGTGAATAGATTTTAGAAGGTGCAAAGCCAAAGAATAAAAGAAAAGGGGAGGCCTTTGGCCTATATATAGGGATTTCTACAAGCTAATAATAACAATAATAACATTGTCACGGACTGTGCCTCTAATTTATCAAGATGTTTTCAGTTAAAAAAGTAATATGTAGTAAAATTTATTTTAGAACGGAAATGAATTTACAGTATTTCCATTTCCATACTACAACTTTTCTACTACTGCCGAACTTACGTAATTTGTGATAAAATCATGTACCTACTTTCTTTTTTACCAATAAACATCAGGATTCTTTAATTAAATTGTGATTTCTACAACAACAAAAAAAGTAACGATCAATATTTTTAGTGTAATGTGTTCTATAGGAAATAAAAGGAAGTTTTTGAAAAAATGGTTAATGGTTAGGATTTATTTAAGTTTTTATTTGTTGACGTAATGTTTAAAATACGTTTTACCTTCAATAAACAGAAATATGTATCCGACTGCCGATGCCGACTTAATAAGGGACCAGGTTCGTTCTGCAGAGCTTATAGGTCAAAATTTTAACTCACATGTTCTAAGATTCTTTGACAGATCGCTTACTTAGATAGAGCCATTTTGAAGCAAGCTACCTCTGATTGTATCGTTTAATCGAGAATTAATAGATCAACGTTATTTCTGAATTTGTAAGTTGGGTTGCCTATTCAAATTGTTAAGGGGCGCGTCTTATGTGAATCACCCTGTGTAGTCTTGGTTAAGACGCCAACTTCTCATTAATTCACACAATTCTTAATTATAAACGGTAATTAATAAAACTGTGCACTTACCTTGCGCCCAGCTTGAAAATGTTGGCACTGCAGCAGTTCTTTATTGGTGCAATCCCATCCACGATGAAAATGTATTCTCCTGGTTCTGTCGTTCCCAATGTTTCAGTACCATCATCTTCGTTTCTCAAATACCCTCCTTGGTGTTTGACACATGGCCTGGTCCACAAGTGCTCATGATTTTTTTCAAGTAGTTACAGGTCTGCACCAATGCTATAATAATAAACATACATCAAATTATGAACTTATAACAAATTAACGTTAATTAGTTCCTTTCCCATGTGAAAGCCCATGGAGACTTTCACAAAAAGAACACTACATTAATTACAAGTAGCCCAAAGATACATGGAACGAGCAATATTAAACATCACACTGAAAGATAGGAAGCCAATACACTGGATTAGACAACAAACAAAAATTGAAGACATTGGACAGCCAGTAATGAAAATGAAGTTATGATGTGACGGACACAGCAAGAATAGACCCAACAAGGTGGGCGTGAATCACAACAGAGTGGAAACCATGGGGAAAAAAGCAAAGCCTGGGATGCCTTCTTATCAGATGGTGCGATGACATAAGAAAGATAGGTGGGAAAAGATGGATGGAAACGGCACGAGAGATAAATGGAAAGAAATGGAGGAGGCATATGTCCACATGCGGACCGAAGATGTCGATTAAAGAAGAAGAAGAGAACTCCTTTCCATGAATAAAATCCAAATTTTAAAGATACAATTACTAAGAACTTTCGACATTAATTCGTATTAATTAAAAATAGAAATTACATCTTCAAAATTATAGAAATTTTTAATTATTGTTTGTTAAAATTAGATTGGGTTGACAATAACATTTTTCAATTTATGAATCACCCCAGTCATAAATTTATTCACTACGTTTGTACAGAAGTTGAGAATCTTGTGTTACATCTGCGAAGGTGTTGCAAAATAAATTATTTTTTAAAAATCAGTGTCCGCAAAAGTTGTCTCAACTAAGAACAACAACGGGATTATCTACTACCAAACTGTAATCAAATGATTAACTGAAAATGTTTAATAAGAAAATACTAGCTCTTAAGAATACTTATCTTAGGACGTTGTTAGTCTTATAACTGTATAAATGCGTATTTTTTTCTTTCTCATATAATAAATTTGAAAAATATTATTAAATAGTAACAACTTGCACAATTTAATAAAGCTTACCATTTAGATGTACTCAAACATCACTGCAATTTAAATTAAAACCGTCAAATTATTTTTAAACAATTCACAAGTTTTGTTTGGTGACGTTGCGTTCATATATAAACATAAACATTGAAAACAAATTTGGTATTGAATTTTAAACGAATAACGTTTTAACAACTTCAGAATTACAAGTTAGGTCTTTTAATTAAACGTGTTAATTTTTAGAATACAAACTGCGTTCATCATATTTAAATTTAAATTAAAATCGTTTATGATTTTCAAAACACAAACGTAAGGTAAGGTAAGCTATTGACTAACGCCCCACGAGAGAGCATGGCCGGCAACATGGAAGGTTAAGGTTTCCAAAGTTGCTTTTCATACCTCAGTTGTTTCGCACGGTATATTTACGGGCTGGTGTGGTAAACACCACGCCTTCCTGTATTTCGGTGACTTGGCAAGCCACTCGCCGAGCATCCGACTAGGAAACCGTCCGCCTGCCACTCCGGCGAAAAAACGTCAACGTAACAAATTTTTAAGTTTGCCAAAACATCTCCATAAATTGTAACATATTTCTTAATTTGTTTAAAACGAAAATCTAATTCAGAAAAAACTTCGTCCCGACCAAAACTGTTTTTGAAATATTCTCGAAAGATTATTTTTAGTTACAGCATTACTTACATAGTATTTAATTCCAAAATTGATTAAGTTAAATTAATTCGAAAGGATATTAAATTACAAAATGTCGAAACTGCGGCTCTGTTGTTTTACAACAACAGCAAAATATTTCAGCTCTCATAATTCCGAAAACACTTAAAAAGTATTTTATTTTTAAATATTAATCTGTAAATGAAAGATAAAATTTAAGGCTAAAACAATATTCAAACACTAACCTCTAAAAATTAATTAAATAAATTTAAAATTAAAAAAAAAATAGTGAAGAGCAGAATCAATAACTGGAATGCAGTAAACAATAATAATTTAAAATATTTCTTATATTTCATATTTCTCAATAAAATTCTTAAAATAATTTATTCAGTTTGAAGTGCATTTTATAAATTGAGATGAATAGTACAAAATACAGCAATGGAGCAATCTCTCCATCTTTTAGAATTAAAATTTTTGTACATGGTTTGTCATGACGCGACGCAAGCATATTTAAATTTAAAGTGCGATTTTAACGTTTCTAAACCAACAGGAACTGAGAAATAAATGCCATTTTTGCCTAATATTTATGATTATTAAACTTAGAATGCTTGTGAATAACTTTCAAAATTAATTGCACAACCAAATGAACTGTTATCAAAGCTGAAATAATTTATTACATTAACAAAAACATGTTGTTTTAAGGGAAGCGTTTGTAAACAAAAAATATCAAAAGAAGGCCAACAAATGTTTTGTTAGTTACGTAAACACTTTGATATTCAATAAAATACTACTCAATAAACTCAAACTCAAATTTGTATAAAATGTAGAAATATTTCAGTTAATTCTGCTTTAATTCACAGAGATTACCTCTCTCTTCTTATATTCTCAAAAATGGCTTTACAAAGCAAATATGGAGCTTTGTAAGTAGAAGTATAAACTATTTCTTTGATATTAAATATCAAACAATAGCTGGTTAGGTAATTTTATAAATTCTTACCTACGTAGACGCCCAAGCAACAACAATAATCACTGTTTATGTCAAAACTTTAAAACGTTATTTTTAAAAATAATTAACAGTATTTAATTTGATGTCATTACTTTAACACTGCAACTTGTGCTCTGCACCTTTAATTGAAAAATTAAAGGACAGAGGGGCGACAGTGGTGGGCCAACTGGTGCTCAAATATGCGAGGCCAAACTGATAACACGCAGATGCTAAGTTTTAGCAGAAACTTGCCTTTCCTTAGAATAAAATTTGTTATTAAATTTAAAAGGACCAAAGTTTTGATACTTTAAATAAAATTTAAACACATTTGCATTTCGTTAAAGGTGCAGCAATAAATTAATGTAAAAATATACAGTGTCCACTTCTAATTTCCAATTTTGAAAAAATCACTCCAAATTTCCCAAAAAATCGTGAACATTAGGTATTTAGTTACAGAATGACTACAACGGTGGGCCAACAATAGCAAAATTTATATTCTGATTCTTACGTATGCAAAGCTAAGCTAATAATGTCTTGACCCTTAGCAATCTTTTAGATTTAGCTGCATATTATTTATTATGAAGAAACAAACAGGCAAAGCCTAATTACATGTTTCTTATAAACATAAAACATAGATATTGCTCTTATCTCTAATTACAAGCTAAACTAAAACTAGACAAGAAAAAGAAAGGAATTGTAATTAATCATGTTGTACTATCGCGTTCAAAGAATACTGGTACAATGTGTTACTGCAGACACTTCCAAAACTCAAAATTTGATGTAGACACTTCCACACACTTCTTTTGTGTGTAAATCGGATATGTCAAATAGAGGTTAAGTATTTGTCAAACTGACAAGTTTTTTAGATTTTTCATTCATAGAACTGTCACGTTGATGTTTCACTGTCACGTTGATGTTTCATGGTCATAGCCTGCTAACGCAATTGATTATGTGGCTTCAAACCAAATTTAAACAGCCAAAATTTCGCTGTACCAGTATTATTTGAACGCGATAGTACATGGCGGTACCATCACAATGCATGGGCGCGAGAACTACCATGAGATCGAAAAAAAAAATGATTCTGAGCAGGCTATACATTTTTTAAGGGAGAAATGTATAGTTCACCTCAATTGGCGCCACCGTTGTTTTTAATTGCGTCTTAGCTAAATAAAGTGGGCAGGCGTTAATATGTAATATTTAATTTAGCTGTCCTTGAGAATTAAAGGGAAGAATGTATAGTTCACCTCAAATGGCGCCATCGTCCTTTCTAAATTACGGTTTGGCTAAATAAAGTAGCCTTATCTTGCCCATTTCCTTAACAATCAGCGTTGCCAAGCATGCGGTATTTGTACTAAGTATATAATTTCTATATAAATACCACCTACAGGATTGTACGCAAATAATACAGTAATTATTCGCAATTGGATATTTAGGTATTGCTCTTTGATTATATTTAAATATTGTACATTTTTGTTTTTTTTGCCACTGTCATCGTATGAATACGTGAAGCGGTTATAGAGACACTACCTATTGCTTTCGTACGATGCCGTACGTCATCAGATCTAACATAACGTTTGTGATTGGCTGTAGTATTTTAGGTTAGCCACATATTTTCTTGTATTGTTTTGAGAAATTTCAATTTAATTATTCAACAAAACCAACGGACTATAAAATATGTGTAAGAGGAACTATAGTTATCAACATACGAAAGTAACATTTATTCCACATTTTTAAATAACTACAGGTTAGTCATTAGTTATCAAACGCTATTTGTAATAATCTTTGTGTTTTGTATTATAAACAGGAAATTCTATGGAACAATGTCTGAAACAAATTCAAAGGCTAACCTCGAATATGATTTCAATTTGGATATTGTCAAAGAAGAAATCAAACTTGAACCTTACTTGGACAATATAAAGAGCGAGTTCCGTGACGATATCCTCTACGATACCGAAGAAAAACATAACTTGAATGAAATTAACTCTAATATTAGTCAAAATTTTGTATGGAATACGAGAGAGGAAACTGTAATGATAAAGAGTACTGCACATGAAATTGACAACATAAAAGTGGAAACAATAGATACAGTCAGTCCTTTTGAAGAGAATGACCAAACTAAAAGTAGGGGGAAAAGTTTTACTTGTGACGTTTGTGAATTTAGTACGACTCGTAGATCCAATCTTCAAACTCATAACAAAATCCATTTAACAAAAAAGCCATTTATTTGTACTGTATGTGCATATGGAACTACTTCTAAAGGCAATTTTGAACGGCATTTGTCTGTTCATACCGGGGAAAAACTATTTGCCTGTAGTTTATGCGAATATAAAAGTGCAACCAAAAGCCGGCTGGAATTGCATATGAGTATTCATACAGGAGAGAAACCTTTTGCATGTAATTTATGCAAATATAGGAGTATAACCAAAGGCAGTCTGGAATTGCATATGAGTAGCAAACATATAGGAGAGAAACCTTTTGCCTGTAATTTATGTGATTATAGGAGTGTAACTAAAAGCAATCTGCAATTACATATGAGTAAACATACAGGGGAAAAACCTTTTGCCTGTAATTTATGTGATCATAGGAGTGTAACTAAAAGCCATCTGAAATTGCATATGAGTCAACACACAGGAGAAAAACCGTTTAACTGTAATTTATGTGAATATAGGAGTGTAACTGAAAGCCATCTGAAATTGCATATTATGAGTAACCATACAGGGGAAAAACCGTTTAGCTGTAATTTATGTGAATATAGTAGTGTAACTAAGAGCCAACTAAAAAGGCATATGAATATTCATACCAAAGAAAAACCATTTGCCTGTAATTTATGTGAATATAGGAGTACAACCAAACACGGCCTGCAATGGCATATGAGTAATCATACTGGAGAAAAACCCTTTGCTTGCAATTTATGTGAGTATAGGAGTGTAACAAAAGGCTGTTTAGAATTGCATATGAGTAAACATACTGGAGAAAAACCGTTTGCCTGTCATTTATGCGAATATAGGAGTGTAACTAAATACCAACTGAAAAGACATATGAACGTTCATACAGGAGAAAAACCATTTATGTGTGATATATGTGGATATAAGTGTGCAATCAAAAACTCTCTGAAATTGCATATGAGTGTTCATATTGGGGAAAAACCATTTGACTGTAGTTTATGCGAATATAAAAGTGAAATTAAAGAATATCTGAATGCGCATGTGAGTGAGCATACAGGAGAAAAACTGTTTAGCTGTAATTTATGTGAATATAGGAGTGTAAGTAAATACCAACTCAAAAGACATAGGAATATTCATACCCAAGAGAAACTGTTTGCCTGTAATTTATGTGAATATAGGAGTGTAAGTAAAAGCCATCTGAAATCGCATATGAGTAGCCACACTGGAGAAAAACCGTTTGGCTGTAATTTATGTGAATATAGGAGTACAACCAAACGCTGTCTGGAATTACATATGAGTAAACATACTGGAGAAAAACCGTTTGCCTGTCATTTATGTGAATATAGGAGTGTAACTAGATTCCAATTGAAAAGTCATATGAATATTCATACGGGAGAAAAACCATTTGTGTGTAACATATGTGGATATAAGAGTGCATTCAAAAACTCTATGAAATTGCATATGATTATTCATACTGGAGAAAAGCCGTTTGGCTGCAATTTGTGCGAACATAGGAGTGCAACCAAAAGCCGCCTGGAATTACATATGAGTAAACATACAGAAGAAAAACCGTTTGTGTGTAATATATGTGGATATAAGAGTGCAATCAAAACCTCTCTGAAATTGCATATGAGTGTTCATACTGGAGAAAAACCATTTGGCTGTAATTTATGCGAACACAGAAGTGCATCCAAAGGCCGCCTGGAATTGCATATGCGTAAACATACAGGTGAAAAACCGTTTGCCTGTAATTTGTGTGAATATAGAAGCATAACTAAAAGAAGTTTGAAAAATCATATGAAAATCCATGGGAATGAAAAATAATTTGCTTTTAAAGCACACAATTTTAAAGGAGTAGTTGGAGTTAAAAGTGACTTAGGACAAAAACATGAGGCGGTTTGTAACACATCGGCGGACGATTCATCAAATGTATCACTTAAATTTTTTTTAACATTTGCTTGACCTGATAAAAGTGCTTTTATTACTTCAAAAATCAGATGATTTCATTATTGATTATGGAATCGTTCACACTACAGGTGTTTATTTACCTTTTAAAGTTGCAACATTTTCATTGAATTGATATCTGTTTTACTTTTCCAGTTTTTTTGTGAAAAACTGGTACCACTCACTTGAAAATTATAATCTTTAATTCATAATTAGTTGTTATTAATGCCGATGTAAATATTGAAGTGAATAAATTCAAAATCAGAATACAGGCTTGACCTGCAATTTTATAGTGCTTTGATTATATATTATAGTTGTTTTTCCATAAAATATATTTGAATATATTGTAATGTTACATATTTCATGAATTTATTTTAACTAGGATGAAATTTTAAAAATGTTATGAGATTAGTTATAAAATAATTAAATTGTATACAGATTTTAAAATTTAATATAAAAAAAATGTAAATAAATAAATAAGTTAGATAGGTAAAAATATTTAAAATTGAATTATGTACATTAGTTATAAAATGTTAAAATGTAATATAAAATTAGCTAGAAGGATCTGATTTAATCATAATAACTGTATTTGAAAATCAAGTAAACGAAGATGGATAAATTAACCAGGACGAGAATTTATATAAAAAATAATACCTAACAGATGAAAATTCTGAAAAACGGAGATTTCAAATTTTGTAGTAAGAAAAGCCTTGAATATAAAATTAATTAAAAGCAAGCTTATTTAAATGAAATTAATTATGAAAGATATTAAAGCCTGTTAATGGTGAAAATATAAAATAATTATCATTTAAAATATTTTAAGTGATTAAAATATTTGAATATAGAAATGCATAAAGGAAGATTAGAAGTTTAATTGGAAGAATTTGGAATGTGATGCATATTTCACCCAATTGGAAGAAGTCCGAAAGTGATGCTTGAATTGAAAAGTGAGAACATTAAATAAAAACTCAACAAACGTGAGTGATTTTTTTAGTACCTAACAGTAAACTAGATTCTATTTAGTTAGGGAATAGTAAGCAATTTATGTGTGCAAAATTTATAATTAACAATCTGTCAATAAAATCTGTATTAAGTACACTTTATAATTTGACTTTATTGATATAAAACTAACTGAATTTAATTAAGAACTTAAATAAATCTCAAATTAAAAACCTCATCAACGCTTAAGAGATACTGAGTTTAGCCGGAGCATAAAATAAAAGCAAAAGTAATAAAGTAAATTTTAAAATTGTAATTAACTTAAAAGCTAAAAGAAGAAACCCATCATAGCATTAATTGGTGCAACAACGTGGTACGTCGCCACTATAGCAATATATAGCGTGGAAATTAAGTAAGGAATAAATTCGGTAACTCTTTATAATTTTCAAGCGTTGCAAAAAAACTTCGATATATTGTAACGTAGTGGTTTCCACCAAAAGTAATGTTAAAAGTGAGTAAAAATAAGTTAGTTTGTGTATTTAACCAGCTACGCCACGTGGGGTTTGCTGCGAGAGGTATGTATGTATGTATTATCTGTAACGTCTTTTAGAGACAAGTTCCAATCTCATACAAACATCAAAGTTAATCAAATGAAACAAAGGGTTTGATCCAAGCTATTAGCA
Source organism: Melanotus villosus (assembly GCA_963082815.1). NCBI lineage: Eukaryota > Metazoa > Arthropoda > Insecta > Coleoptera > Elateridae > Melanotus > Melanotus villosus. Next base: position 8,825,952 of record OY720421.1, on the reverse strand, counting down.
AGTCTTCAGTATGCATTAAATTAAATTAAATTAACTACAGAAAAATAATCTTACATAAAAATCGTAGGAAACACATCACTAATACGAATGCCTAACTTAAGAAAATAGTTCTTCGACGACTACATCAACCATAAACAGCTCTTTCTGAGCAATCCCTTATATAAGAAGTCAGCTCCCACGTACACGTGTCTTGGAACAAAAGCATGCACTTTCCGTGCTAAAGCTATGTGCATTCACCCTGCAGAGCTGTGCATTTTATAGACTGCTGAATGCTATTTCAGCGTTCTCACGCACTACACAGCTCTGTCTCGAGTGTCATTTTTCTTCTTTCAGGTTCACGGCGTTCATCCACGTGCCTCGCATGCCTTTATTCCTGTCAGTGTAGTGACCCTAGATTACACGTCTAATCAATGCGCGTGGCGATGCATTCCCTAATATCATTTCATTACAATATCTATTATGTAGGGTAGCAGCATCAACGATCGAATTGCAGTACACCAATAAAATGGAAAAATTCGTTCAAATTATAGCCGTTTTAAAAACATTTTTAGTTCTAAACTTTTCCTTTTTTCCTTGAAGTTTGAGTTTTAATTTTTCAATTTCACCTTAAAAATTTCTGAAATTATGTAATTTTTGATAAATTCGAGTAAAATTTCTATTTTTTTTTTCTCCCTTGGGCTATAGATTTAAAAGAGTTTCTGCAAAACGTTTGATTTCGAAATCAAAATATCGACAATTTTAAAAACTACACAGAGGGTATTGTAGGAACCAAAAAAACGTATAATCTTTTGGTGTCATAGCCTACTTTGATTGACATTTCGTTATCAAAACAGACCAAAGAAATTTTTGTTAAAAATTAAATTTGTAAGGTTCCTCTACAAACTAAGGTATTTCCTTTATTGTGTAATATTAATGTAGTGTATTCTATAAAAAGCAGGTAACGTAGCTGCAGCCCTAAGGGTGGTAAAATGTAAGAGGTTTGTAAGAAGGGCTTAGTGACTGGGAGTTAGTAGGAATAATAACGTGCGATTTTCAGCATTACTAGTGTTTCATTATCCATTACCAACCACCCGCACCGTAAACACAACAACTAAAGTGATTAAAATTAATAATATTTTCAAGATAAGTGAATATCAAGGTTTTCACATACCCAACAAACTAAATATTAAAATTTATGTTCAGACGTCTAACGTTTAAGTTAATGGAATATTTTCACGTAGTAGAAACATATTCATCTTCATCAATCATCCAGTAAATAACTAGAATGTTGTCGTTGGTTGAGGGAGTTGAATTTTACGATAGTTTACCCCAAAAAACGGTTCTATTAATTCCATTCAACCACGAAAACACGTGTTCATATTCACACCTTAATTCTGAACGCCTTTTCTGGAGGGTGCTGTTCTACATTTCACTTTTGCTATTTTAATATAGTCGTAGTAGGATGTCGGTGTAAAATTGGCTATTTTTTTTTAATGTTAAAAAAGGTAATTTGTTTTTTTGGCAAAACCGTTTACATACCTATCAATTGTTTTATTAATTATACAGAGAAGTTATTTTTTCAAAAGCTCTTTCTACGGAATGGTTATTGTATAATTCCCTATAAAAAGTGTTAAATTATGGTATAAAATATGGAGGGTAAGTATACAATCAATATTAAAGAATATAACCCAGTTTAGAATCGAACTGTAACATTTTTAAATGCACGATTCGAATGAAATGTCAATAAATCATTTTATATTAGATGCCAAAGCCAGGCACGGTATATACATATTTTTTTATTATTAAAACACGCAAGGTTCTTCTTGGATTTATTGTATGCCGATACGAGCTTACGGGGCCACAAGAACGGTTCAGATAATATTCTTAGTAATTAAATAATGTTAGGCAAATACACAACCTCTGACGGTAGGATCGTCGGTTACGAGTTTTTATTTTTATTAATTAAATTAATGGTTTTTGTTATAGAGTTTCAGTATGTTGTCGAAAGAAAGAAACCGGCACGTATTTGCTTTGGTTCTACTTTACAACGCGATACAAATCCAATTGGCAAAGGGCTTAGCCCTTATCAGAAACGTTTCGCTGGTGAACTTCACGTTAAAATAACTCCACAAACTTATAATTATCAGCATGTAACCAGTGGACTAGACCGATTAAAAAATAAGGTAAATATTCTTTTTTGCAATAATAAAATTAATTAATTATTAAGTTTTCATTTTAAGGTCCGAAGTAACAGAGGTGTGAGTGGTTTAGCGAATGGAGCTCCTCGTTTTCCTCATAGAATACGGGAGCAAATACCTTCACCGACTAGATATGATCCTGAACCAATGGTAAAAACATTGAAACAAAGTAAAGCCCCTTTTGGACAATCTATGCCGAAAAAACCGAGAAAACGCTTTTCAACGCCTGGGTAATTATTGCTTTTCATATTTCCAATTAAAAAAGCTTTGTTAGAAAGTTAGGTAAACTGCTTTTTTCATGTAGGTATACAGGTTGTAGAAACATTTTATTAATCATGTGTAAATTACATATTTATAACCATAAAATAATATATAGACAGTGTTGGCAACCGTGAATAGGATCAGGTGTTCCTTCACAAAATAAGGAAATGCTTAAAAATAACGAGAAATACTCAAGCAAACGTAGAGTAATCACAAATTTATGTAAAGAGAAATCACAGAAGAACAGAATTTTATGACACAATAAAGAATTAAAAGGGACGATGGAAGAAATGAAGGTAAAACTAATCATATATAGAAAGAAGAGAAAAATCCTACAAGCTAAAAAGATCTTAAAATATCTTGGAAAAGAAATTATAAACATAGAAGAAGAATACTAAAAGAACGAACACATATCTTCATCAATGATTCTGTTGTTTTTGGTTGAGTGGGTTGAATTTTATGAGAGTTTACCCAAAACAACAAGAACGAGAAAAAAGGAAGAGACTCGGAGATCAACTTAAAAAAACTAAAAGGAAAAAGGCGTTTAGAAGACATAACAACATTATAGTGGAAGAGCAAGAGAATATGGAATCGAAATAGGAAGAACATATTGAAAACGAAGCAAACAAACAAGGAATAGCGGAAGAGGACGTAAGGTAAAACAAAAAGGAGAAAGAATCTAACAAATGAATACAAACAGAATACACTAGAAAAATGAAGTAAGGAAAATAAGGAACTTGGAATATGCTAATTTCAACCTCTAAAGAAGAAGAGATTATTGAAGAAATTAAAAAATTTAATATACAATTTTTAAGCATAAGTGAGATTAAATGGAAAGGTCAGGGAAAATGAATAGGCTTTATATAGTAGTGGAATATCTTAGATTTAACATTATTAAGGACGCACCTTATAACTCAACAATAATGTATATCCTAATTAAACCAGACTATCTAATAACAATTGTATAAATCTGTGCCCCAATAGAGGGCCAAGATAATGAAATAATTCTATAATGATGAACTTCAAGAAATAGTAATCATCATGGAAGACTAGAACGCAAAATGAGGTTCGAATCCAAGAAATATTATTTCGAGTTAAAATTAAAAATAAACCCTTAGACAATTTTAGAGCTAAGTTCCAATTACGTACAATAATCAAAAAAATAAAACAAAGGGTTAAATCAGAACTATTCGCAAGTCGAATTGAATTAAATACAGAAAAATAGTGCCCTACATAAAAATCGTAAGAAACATCACTACTATGAAGGGCCTGACTTCGTAACGACATGATTGTTCGACGGCTACACTAACCATAAAGGGCTCTTGCTGAGCAATTCCTTATATAAGAAGTCAACTCCCACGCCGTACTGTTACCACGTACATTCACCTTGGCCATGGACATCCTGAGCCATGCATTTTAAAGAATGCGCCACACAGCTGACTAGAGTCATATTACAGGTTCGCGGCGAACATCCACATGTGCTTGGATGCCTTCGTTCCTGTCAGTGAAGTGACCCAAGTTAACATGTCATCTCAATGCGCGTGGCGATGCATTCTCTAACACCGCTTCATTACAATATAGAGACAAAAAGGCAGAACTAGGCACAGACCACAAATTACTGACTGCAAAGGTAACCTTGAATACATCAGAGAAGATGAAAGAAAAGTATGCTCGAAAGTAAGGATTGAAAATATAAAGAAACCAGCATAAATGATAAACTGGAGAGAAGACGAGAAGAAAATACAAACACGCCAAATAAAAAATTCAATACGTTCAAACAAGTTTTGATAAAGGTTACAGAAAAATATGTGTAGAAATACAAAAAAGAAGGCATGGAGTAAGTATATCAAAACTAGAAAACAAGAAGACTACGATGAATACAGAAAATGAAGAGACGAAGCTAAAATTAATTAAGAAAGGCAAAACGAAAAACATGGGAAAAACTTTGGACAGGAAATACAGAAAATCTATACATGAAGAACAATAGGAGGTAAAAATAAAAAAGTACTAAATGCAATCACACAAGGACACAAATGGAAATATTCAAATAAATATGCATTTAGTAGTATTTTAGAAGCTTGGAGGGTTTATTAAAAAGAAAAGCTCGGCGAAGAACTATAAGAGCAAGAACTAAAGGAAGAAGAAAACGTAACATAAGTTCAGACACAGAAAGAGGATAAAGTAACTTTAGAAGAAATAATAAAAGCAGTGAGAAAGATGGTCAAAGACAAAGGCATATGTAAATAATAATAATACTTAGTGCTGTTGGCGTCGGTGGTTTAGGGAAGCGCAAGGTTGTTTAATAAACCAAATAGCTTGGATTCGAGCCTGGTAAAAAATGCCTTTTTTCGTAAGCCCCATGCCGATACAATGTGTGACCCGATAAAAATTAGCAAAGATAGAAAAAATAAATGATGAAATAAGCAAAAGAAAAACAAAAGCGAACAACATAATTATACTACAAACCAAAGCATACCTTAAGACAGTGGTGGCGGAACCGGGGGGGCAGCAGGGGCGCTTGCCCCTAAATAAAACACTTAGGAGCAGGTAACTGCGAAATATTTCTGATTAAATTTCGGTTTTTATATATTTTTGTTTTTGTTGTTGAGGGCTAACAACTTCTACCTGCAGGATGTAGATTTTCAGATGCGAATCACTCAATATTTCTCAGAGAAGAAGTAAAAATTTTTTGTTTTTGTATTCGTATTTGTATTTAATTATGTAATGCAAATCAGTTTCAATATTATTTGTGTGCATACACCGATACGTAGTTATATTAGTGTATATAATTTTTTTTTGCCATTTCAATGAAATATTTTTGCCCCCCTAGAAAGTATTCGTTCCGCCACCACTGCCTTAAGAGAAAAAACAGAAGTGGGAACGAAGACAAAGTTACAAATGTGTAAATAAGTACACCTCTAGGTCCTCTAGGTACTGAACGAGAGGAATAAAACTAAAATACAAGCAGTATAAATGCGATATCTCAAAAAGGTTGTGGGTAAAACAAAGCTAGATAGGATTAGAAATACGAGAATAAGAGAATCAGTAGAGGTTACACCATTGGAACAATCACTAAAACAAAAAAAGTGTCAATGGTTTGGACATGTATTTTACAAGAATAAAAGAAGACTAGGAAAACAAGTCATGGAGGCAAGGCCAAAGGAAAAGAAAGGCAAAGGATAACCACGTATGCAATGCCTAGACTATACCTATAGTTATAGGAGGTCTGGTCTGATCAAAAAATATCCAGAATGGTTTTATAACTTTGTAATGACCGGACACAAAGGGCTGAGGTTTCCACCGTAATGTTTTTTGTTGACACTTGCGCAGTAGTTTATCACATTTATCATGCCGGAAAAAAAGGATCGACGAATTTATATCAGATTTTGTCAAAAACTTGACGAAACTTGTAAAGATACGTATTTGAAGTTACAAAAAGTCTACGGCGAGGATTGTATGAGTCGTGGGCAAGTTTATGAGTGGTATAAACGCTTTGAAAACGGCCGTGAAGGTGTTGAGAGCGATCCGAATTTTGGAAGACCTACAAGCAGCAAAAGTGCACAAAATGTCGAAGTTGTGGGGGAAAATCGTCGAATTACTATTCGTGAGTTAGCCATAGATTTAAACATTAGTTATGGTTCGATTCAATCCATTCTTACGAAGGATTTGGGTATAAGACGCGTCTCAAATAAATTTGTACCAAAACTTCTCATAGCTGAATAAAAACCTGCCCGTGTTTGAACTGCTAGTGACTTGCTTGAATGTGTCAGAAATAACGAAAACTTTCTAAAAACGATCATAACTGGCGATGAAACATGCGTATATGCGTATGATCCCGAAGCTAACGCTCAGTTTTTCCAGTGGAAGACTCCAAATTCTCCTAGACCCAAAAAAGCGGCAATGTTAAGACAATGCTGACTGTCTTTTTCGACTACAAGGGAATTGTGCATCGTGAATACGCTCTACCTGACCAGACAATTAACAAGGAGTATTACTATCAAGTTCTACGGCGATTGAGGGACGCAGTTCGTCGCAAAAGGTCGAAACTGCATGAGAATGGTGAGAGGCAATTGCATCGTGATAATGCCCCCGCCCAGGCATCTCAACCTATGCAGCAGTTCCTTGCTAAACATGGGATTCCACAAGTCATATTCGCCAGACCTTGCTCCCAGCGACTATTTTATATTCCCCAATATCAAATTTCAGTTAAAGGGAAAACGATTTCAAGACATTGATTAGATTGCAGCAGAACACGACGAAGCAGCTACTGGCTATTTCAGAAGACGAATTTAAAAAATGTTTCGAGCACTGGCATCAACGTTGAATTAAGTGTATCGCTTCGGAAGGAGGCGATTAAATATCACTTTCATAAATCTTGTATTTCTTTATAAATATAGCCATTCTGTATATTTTTTGATCAGACCTCGTATAAGATAGGAAGAAAGGGACGAAAATCGGAACAAGAACTAAAGAGACTGGCTAATAAACGACCGAAATACAACAGATGGTTAAGAAACCCAACGCCGTAAAGCTAAGGGAAAAGAAGAAATCCCTTCTAGGAGTTAAGGTTCCTTGGGTTCTGCGGTTCACCATAGTTTTAAACCATGACCGAGCCCCTGGTTTCTGTTTAAGAAAAAATAAAGAAGTAGTGCTATGTTTGTTAGTTTGGAACCACAAGCTCAGCCTCGGTTGGGCTGGGATTCAAATATATGTACCACCACTTGTAAGACCCATCAAATGGTTTTTCGGCAATAATGAGTTAGGCTACTCAACATTTTGTACAAAAATTAGTCTGTTGAATAGTGAAACCCATCCATAACCTTGTAAAATTGCTTCGTCAAATTAACCATTCGTCAAAATTAACAGAACAAACTTAAATCATACTTAATATAAATTCATAAGGCAGGTCAAAATTTAGTAAATAAAAAATGACACTGTTTTGTTGACTTTAATCATTCGTTAACTCAGGCCCAGGCCTCGATATAACATTGTTAGGGGTCGATTCGGGCTCAGGGGTCAATTGGGGGACGATAGAAAAATATAAGACATCATTGAACGGGTAATATTTAATTCGGTTAACTTGGATTATCTCCATCCTGAATAACAAAGCAATTAAGAGTGAATCGTGGGACCAGTGACATGAATAGGACCTGTGAGCTGGAGCAAGGTCATGAAAATAGTTACGGAGGCCAATCAAGTAGGCCAAAATCACGTATTTAGGTACCAATAAATGGATGTCGGCGAGGTTGCAACACGTTCGCGGTTACTTATTTACTTATACTTACACGTATTCGATCTCATTTTTGCGTACCGACATACAAGTGAGCTAAACTTCTTTGACGTTAAGCCAATATACAAAAAACACTGTAACTATAAAATAAACAATCTAAAAACTCACACATAAGCGTCTTTTTGCTTGTCGTATTATAATTACGCAATAGTTTGGCGACCCCTGGGGTTAATTGAATAAAAATGGCGTGCAATTTATTTTAATAAACCGTATTAAAATCTCTTATTTATTTATTTATGTAAAAAAAGGAAAATCCTGTAGCAATAACTAACCGCTTAATAAATTTAGTGTAGGAAATTATGACATTCGTGGAAAACAATGTATACGAACAAAATTTCAAAATAATTTCGGAAGACCTACAATGACACCCGCAGTTGAATTACGTTGCACACCTACACCTTCAGATGTTTGTATAAGGTGTGGTGCAACCTGCTACAATGATTATTGGCACATCAATCATACAACATACTTATGTCACATATGTATGGAAGAAGAAAAGGTATTGCACGAAGATTATACCCACGAACAACTTAAACAATTTGAAGTAAGTTCTGTAAAATTTTTTTTCATGGTGCTTTGAGTAGTTTAATTGGGATTATTTAAAATTTATAAAAGGCTTAGCTTGTTTCAAAGCTAATTCAAACATGAGTATTTATAAACAGCCTGTATTTCCAAATTAATCAGCACAATTCTTGTTGAACTTATATAAAAACTAGATTTAAGGCCAACGCGCATTTAACCACGCCACGGCGCGCCACGCCGGACGGCAATTTTTAAATTACATTGGTTGTTATGCAATAATGCGCACTTATCCACGCCACGCCACGGCGCGTTATTCCATAACAACCAATGTAATTTAAAAATTGCCGTCCGGCGTGGTTAAATGCGCGTTGGCCTTAAAAGTGTAAATGAAAGCTCAGGAAGCACGATGTAAGTCCAAAATGGGGCTCAGTACTACAATATAAAAGGAAACGATAAAAAAATGTTCTTTTGCAGAAAATACGAATTTGTTCATACATGCATAACCACGAGGGTGCCACTGCAGCTGAATTCTTGCTACCAGAAAGTACACTTAGAAAAAGGGACCGTTTAGAAAATTATTTTAATCTATTTATTAGCTCAATCTAAGAGTACAAGCTTAAATGTATATATTTTGAATATATAAATAATAAAACGATAATATTAAATTTGCAGTTATTTCTCAAATACGAAGGACTTGCAATTATTTTTAACTACTTATTGCTAGCCCTGCTAGTCCTGTGGCTCGCGGCTAACAAGCAGTCGAAGAAGGGGCGTTCGAAACGCTAAATTCTTCAGATGGGGGTCGTAATCGGGAGGAAAAATGGGCGCCACACTAATCTCGTACTTGAGAACTACTCAGCCGAGAATGCGTTAACGTTAAACGGCGAAGCACGTCTCAAGGTAGGGTGTGATCAACCTTGAGTAATGCTCAAGTAAGAAATCGAGCGAAGTGTCGACTAAGTACGGGCATTAGTATCTGTAATGGATTTAGAACAGCTTTTTTTGAATGATTCTGAAATTTACCATGATTTATTAGTTAAATTGCATTTAGATGACCAGCATTAACTTTAAGAACCTCTTCCTGGGTTTCTATATTCAAAGATTGAAACCTACAAAATTAAGGTGCGTCTTAGATTCGAGGAAATACTTCTTCTTTAGCTTAAAGCCTTATGCCTTTATGGAAATACGGTAAATCAAATAACGCTTAATGATTTTGTAATACAGAATTAGAATTATGTTTTATGTACTACCTAAGTCCCGACACCTAATATAGAAGGACAAATTAAATAAATAAAATGTTTCTTTTTATAAAAATACTTGACAATTATCGTTTGGGGAAAGTTTGGTAAAATAGTTAGGTTGTTGACAGAGATTTATGTTCGACAGTTCACAAAAGTTTGACATTTTTTGTATTATCTACTTAATGTAACTTACCAATTCCTGAAAACAAAATGTCACCAAAAATCGTTTAAGAAAGAAGCTCATTCTATCAACAAAAAGCGTGTTAGAATAATGTCATTCTAATGCCGATACAGAGAAAATAATTAAACAAATGTTATTTAGCAGCTCTGTTTATTGAAGTAAGAGTCTATAAATCCTAATCACTAATAACAGTATTCTGGACTTTTAACGATGTTTACTTAGAACTTAAATACAGGCATAAATATACATATAGAATTTAACAAAATATAATGGCAAACAACATTTGTATTAAACTTATTTTTAATGTAATATTGATATCTATACTTATTAATTCTTACAGCTGCCAATAAAAATTTGAACTCAACTTTATTCAGATCTATTAATTTAAGTACTTGGTTTATTAATGTTAGTGCTAATATTGTTGTCGACGCTGTTTCCAGCTCCATCAGGTGCTTGTCGATAATTCGAAAACTGTGTTAGTAAACTGTTGGTACTTGAACCGTTACCAATTTGAGCATTAGAAGATGTGTCTAAACTTTCAGAAAATTCAGTCAAACTTGGCGTGGAATTAATATCAACGGAACATAATTGGTTGAAAAGCGCAGGATTTAAAATGGCATCCAAGTTGAGTCCACTACCGCTACTAAATTGTTCGTCTTCTTTTACCTTATCACTAGTTACTGGCACTTCGTTCTCCTGATTAACTGAACAGCCTGAAACGTAGCGGCTGGGAAATATATTTTCCACGTCATTCCCCGCTAATAATGTTAATTTTTCTAATAAGGTGTCGATGCGATGTTTTCCTGCTATTAATTGTTTATCGCCAGGTGTTAGCGTACGATTTGGTGGATTTGTTAGGATAGTCTGCGAACCTGTTTCTAAGAACGTATTAGAACTTGATGAACTAATACTATTTGTAACATACGGCTGAGCTTTTTCACTTAGTTTCGTTGAACCATAAGCGCTATCACTCATAGCTTTCGTTGCAGATTCACTCTGGAATACTCCTCTAGAATATATAGACGGCTCATCGGTTGTAAAGTGACCATAATTACTAGTTCCTTGCGTGCTGACTTCCTTTAATAAATAATCATTCCGGCTACTTCCCAACTGGGAAGCTAAAGGTCGAGACATCCAATCTTCTTGTGTCTTGAACAAATCGTAACTTGGTTGCGAAAAACTCATTAAATCAATCATATTATAATCGGCTTCTACACATAATGTGTTTAGGTCTCGTTCAAACTCGTCGGCGAAGTCGTCGTTTGATGTATCAGAATCGTCTTTTGTAACATCTGCCAAACGTGATCGTAACCTTTGCGTTATTTCTTCAAGTTCTGTAAACTTTCGTTTCAAAGCCCGATTTAGTAACTCACTTGGTGCCTCTTGGGTGTCGATTAAAGTGGAAATGGTGGGCTGTCTACTGGGTAGATTATTTTCAGATCGGGCGGTTTCAGGTGATGGTTGAGACTTAGCTTCGTTAAATCTTGATATGTTTTCTAAAGGGGTGACGTTAATCTGAAGATGGAAAAATATTTAATATTTACTTAATGTGTTTGATAACCTGGTGAGGAAAGTGGTTTGAATTTGTTCTGATAAAAGTAAACCGTTTTGAAGCTTAGTCGAGGAAATTTAACCTGGAAGAAAGGGTAGAAGGAATCGATTAAGAAAAGGAAGTAATAAAGGTTAAAACAACCAGGTTCACTAATAATAAATAAGAGAAAGAAATTAGAGAGAAAAGGGACGAGTTGGAATGGCTTTCCACCAGTAAGAAAAGCGGTGTTGCCATAAGTTCATTGATTTTCTAAGGGGGAAACTGGAGAATTTATAAGCAGAAGAGTAAATCAACGACGGAGAGTGAGGGATCAGCATTGGAGGATAAGAAAAGGAAAAAGATGCAAGACTCACCCAAAGCATTTGTAAAGTCGAGGAAAGTCAAACAAACGAACTCCAGTTAAAATACAAAAGAGCATTGAAAAACCCAATCCAGATCAAAACAACACCAAGAAATGGCAGTGGAAAGCGAAGTAGCATTAGTAGAAGATATGAATAGGAGAAAATTTCCAAGGAAAACTACAAAGAGTGTTAAGAAGATGGATCAAGGAGGAATGGAACCAACGCAATTGATGAGTGAAGTAAAAATGATTAGATGGGATCAAAGACAATACATGGAGGAAATACGAGAATTAAAACAGAAAAACAAAGCAGAGTTTGAAAGTAAATTGGAGAAAAAGGAAAAATCTGAAAAGCAGAACAACACAGTAATAAAAGGAAAACATTTCGAAGATATCAAGTTAAACAAAGCATACAACTGTTCCTGCAATCTGAGATTAGAGTAAAAGCCGTAAAAGGTGGTGTTGAATTAAAATAAGGCATCACAAAAAGCAGAGACAATGAGGGACTATTAGAGTAGTCGAAACGGATTGGTAGGACAAAAAAAAACCCAAAAGTATGCAAAACAAGCATAAATTGAAAGGTCAAGAAATATTCATCGATAACGATGGATAAAGAAGGAAAAATAAAAAGTTAAAGCAGCATATATCAGAAATTAATAGTTGCAGGAGTTACTTCCTAGTGAAAGTTTTGTAAAGTTTGGACTGTTGCTACCGCCATGTGGGGATGAGTATTGTAGTGGAGTAAGCGGACACTGCGGACTGAGGAACTCCGCCTTTTTGAACGAAGAGCTGGCTTGCCTATGTTTTGCAGCAAATTGCTGTCATATTCAACGTTGACATTAGAGAAAATTACTTCTGATGAGTCCCATAAGTGATTTCATTCACAGCGTTAGAGTTACGCGGCGCGTTAGTTATACCTTTTCTTTCGTGATTTTTGGAAATTTTGTACACGTCATAAACTTGGGCATTAGATAAATATGTTCGTCGAACTGTGTAGAAAGTCTAACCAAAATTTGAGAGAGTTTCTTTGTGCAACAGAACTTGAAACGTCCATGTTCAACATTCGACAATTTTATTAAACAAATGAATCACTGGTGATCTGGTGATCCACCAATATGTCAAAAAAGTATAAAATTTTAATAAAAAAAAAGTTCGGTGGCTTTGTTGCAACTAGAATTTAAGAAAACTAAAAATTTCGGTTATGAGTTGAACATCCCTCGTATGTAAGATGGAGGAAGTCCAAGAAAGAAGAACGACTATCATTCATCCATCAACAAAGACTTAGGTCGGCGACATACTTGCGCGCAGCCGCGCGCGGCCGGCCACGCCGTTACCAACCACCAGTATTCATTTGACTGAATACTGGAATATAAAACGTAGCGGCTGTGTCGCAGGTGTGAACAGTGAACATCTGATAATAAACATCGAATCACATTAGATGCGGCGCGATCGCTACATGTTGTGATCGAGCCGCAGCCGCGCTGCAAGTGTGACACCTCACATACAAAAGTAGAGGCGCCGCTGCAGCGGCGAGGCCGCACGGCGGCGCCGCAAGTATGTTGCCAGCCTTATAGAAAATATAATGTAATGCCTGTTCTGATGGCCTTTGGTGAGGTTTTCTAAAATTGCTCAGTCTGGAAAATGGTAGGAAACTTGCCTAGTGAGAGAGACAATCTCATTCTAGGTTGGTCGCAATAAATGCCAACACTGGAGCCTGCAACTGTTTTCAATCCATCTGTGAACCACAGTAGATCAGAAGATCTGACTTGCAGGGATAGTTATCTCGTAATTTCTGATGAAGGAATCTTACCTTACACTAATGGCGAGATCAGCAACGAAGTTTAAAAAGATGGCAAAAAATATAGAAAGCCAGACCAAAAAAGGAGAGTTACATATTAATGTTGAGAAGACAAAGTACAAGGTGGTAAGAAAGAAGGAAAACACGAAAAGTAACACAATAACAGTGAATTTAGAAGAAGAAAGTGAAGCGAAATGAAGACAGACAGAGTTAATAGTTTTGTATTTCTAATAACATTGGTTACAGAGCAAGGGGATGAAAGCTTCTAAATAGAAGCTCAGTTAGTTAAAAATTAAGGATATACAAAATGGTTATAAGATCCACAGCGACATACAGAACAAAAGTGAAACAGGAGACTATAGTACACGCAAATTAAACATTAAAACCTAGAATAGGAGAAATAATTTATAAAGTTTTCATATTACGTAGATAAATTCTCAGCAGGGGTAGAAACAAAAACCCGAAAAGTTCCCAACTGATATGTGTCCGCAACATTCCTTATTTACCAAAAATCACCCCCCAGCTCGTACATTGTGCTTGTTTTTCGCATTTTTCTCTTTAGCTGTTGTTTAAACGGGAAATGTTTATAGAAACTAAAATGTTCTCTATTAAATTTTACACAAAAAGTGCTATATTGATGTTTTGTCTAATCCCCACTCAATTCGCGAAAATAACGTTTAAAGTTAAGGGTACTAATTAGCGCGCTGTTAGAAATCAATAAAATGGGGTTTTAAGTGCAGCGATTTTACGTAGGTACTTTACGTATTCTACACATTATAACATACCGTGGTTAATAATATCTGGTTAATAGACAGATATAGTGCTTGTGTTTGACATTAAAACAACTTTATAAAGAGCTATCCCTATAACTTTAAACGTAATTTGCCAGAGTTGGATGGAGATTAGCCAAAAGGACAATATAACCTTTTTTGTGTAGAATTTAATAATAAACATTTCATTTCCGGTACATTTTGCAAATCGGAACAACGGGTTACGAAAAATATTTTCAAAAAACTGTAACCTATACACGCTAGGGGTGAGTTTTCACGAAAAAGGGGGATGTTGCGGACACTCGTTGGGTGGGAACTTTTCGGGCTTTTGTTCCTACCCCTATTGGAAATATAGCTACGTGAATATAAAAACTTGGTGAGTATGAGGAGAGTAGGTCGTCCCAAAGAAAGTGGAAGCCAGCTGTCTTAGAAGACCTTGACAAGACGGGTATAGAAGAATGGTATGGATTAAAACCAGTGGAAGAAGATTGTAGCAATGGGCCTAAGGCCGGCGACATACTTGCGGCGCCGCTACGTCTGTAATAAATAACACACGGCTTTGTATGTGAGGTGTCTCACACCTGCGGGGCGGCCGCGTCGAAGCGGCGCAGCCGTATCTGATGTGTTTCGTTGTTTCTTATGCAGATGTTCTGCGGCACAGTCGCTTCATATATTGCAGTATTCAGTCAATTGAATGTTTGGTTGCCAGCGGCGGGACCGCAAGTGTGTCGCCGGAACAAAAGTTTTTGCGGCTCTGCCGCAGTGGCAGTGGCGCCGCTACATCTGTAAAGGTGGATTCACAGCTCCGCGTATTGCGGTGCCGCAAAACGCGGAGCTGTGAGTCCACCTTAACACACGGCTTTGTAGGTATGTGAGGTTTCACACTTGCGGCGCGACCGCGGCTCGGTCGTAAAACATGTAGCGACCGCGCGACCCGGCCGCATCTGATGTGCTTAGTTGTTTCTTATGTAGATGTTCACACCTGCGGCACAGCCGCTACGTATATTGCAGTATTCAGTCAATTGAATATTTGGTTGCCAGAGGCTTGGCCGCGCGCGCGGCAGAGCCGTAAGTGTGTCACCGGTACAAAAGTTTATGCGGTTCTGCAGCAGCGGCACAGCGCCGCAAGTATGTCGTCGGCCTTTAAAGGCCTGTCAAGCTTCATATATATACGAAAGTTGGAGGCAAAAATTAGAAAGGTAAATAAAAAAATTACAAATAGCCCTTACCTTTATTTGGCCGTTGCATTTACTTGAAAAATCGACAATGTTAAACCATCCCTGTACGGATGGCAAGCCTGCAAGAAGAACTGTTAAATCAAGGGCAGCAAATCCTATTATAATATCAGTTTGTAAGTTGGGATGTGGCGAATTTCCATTGTTTTTACGCCATACTTTAAAAATTAAACGTTTCTGACTCTGCAAACAAAAAACATTCAAATTTTTTATGGTAGGTAATTATAAAAGGAACATTCTTACGTTTGTTAAAATTTCGCCTGGTAATACTACATCACACTTAAAATCCCATAGCGGGTTTGTGCTTTTAGGTACAATGGAACTGATCTTCAAATCAGCACCCGGCATTGTTTCAAACGTAACGTAAGTGCTGGGTAATGCATCTTCATACATGGCACTCTTTCGCCTTGTCTTTTTTGATTTACACTTTCGTCTACTTGGTAGATGCAATGCCCCTTCAACTATAATTTGTGCTTTGAAATTATTTTCGTCTTCTTTCGGTATTACAAGAGGAGGTAGAACTTCTGAAGTCTTGCTACTGTCAATTCCCAACGCTCCATTTAAGTAATCTAACAAATCTGAAGTTTTTCGTAGTTGTAAGTTTGTAGCGTTTTTATAATTACTTAGCCTATTTAGACTGTCAACCGTTGAAGTGCCTTGTTTTTCGTTGTTAACATTTTTATTTAAATTATTGTGAACGTCTGTCGTCTCCGTATTTGTAGAAGTTTCCACATATATGTTCTTTTGTTTTTGTTTCATGAATTCCGTTAAAAATGCTTCCAGCATGTCTTGTGTTTTATTGTCAGTTTTTTGTTGAGAACTTTGAGACTCCATTTCCAAATCTGACTGTATACCGATATCAATTTTTTTAGGTGTAACTTTATTTATAGTACCTTTAACCGGTTGTGCGACTTTCGGTTTACTGTTTGACGATACCGATGTGGCGGATGTGTTTCGAACAGGTTGTTTTGTGGGTTTATTTAAATAATCTGGGCGCTTAAACGAATGAGCAACCTCACTTAGGGGTTTATTTAAGTTGCCAGCTTCAGGTACAATTGGAACATAAGTAACCGCTAGCGAATTGTCTTTTAGGCCTCTCTCGACTTCAAGGTTATTAATCTGATCGGCAGTTCCTACCGCGACAAGTACTTTCATCTGTCCGTACAATTTGCCATTAACAGGACTACAGATTGGCTCCCACCAATCCGAGATTGTTACCGGCAACTAAAAACGCAATTTATGTATTATTCTACTTTCTTAAATCTAACTAAACTAAGCCACTATATAACTTTATTGTTTAATTCAAGTTTATATACACGTATTTTACGTATTTTTAACTTGAAAATAAGCGTTCCAGGAAATAGTGACATAAATAAATATACAGGGTGAAACAAAAATGGATAGCGACGATTACACGTCGGAAGAAACGAAAAGAAAAAGAGAAATGGATTCAGAAGACATATTTAAAAGAAGTAAAAAAGATAAACGGGACACCACAAAAAGAGAAAAAAATAGATGCTCTCACGAACATGATGAAAGAATTAATGAAGGATATAAAAGAAATAAAACAGGATCAGAGGTCATACCAACAAGAATTGAAGGAACTGAAACAGGAAAATGAAATGCTGAAAGAAGAAAACAAGATGAAATTGGTAGAAGATACAGTAAGAAGATTGGAAAAAGATAAAACCAAAAACATCGTAGTGACAGGTTTGGAAATAAAGACGAATAACAAAGCAGAACTTATACATGAATTTGAAGACTTTATTGATATAGGAACAGGTATAAAAGTACAGATTAAAAACGCCATAAAGATAGGAACAAAAATGTGCAAATTAGAACTGGATAACCCACTAGACAAAGAAAGGGAATGAAGAACAAAAATAAATTAAAACAACCACAAGAAAGAATTTATATAAACAATGAAATGACTAAGGAGGAACTGGACATTCAGAAGAAACTACAACAAATAGTGGATGAAGAGAGACAGAAAGAGAGAACAGCGAAAATAGGATACCAAAAGATCACAACCGACCGAAAAGTATGGAGATGAGACAGAGAACAGGAAATGTTAAAAGAAAGTAAAACAAAAATAAACCATCAACCGTCAAAAAACCGATAAAAAAAAGGAAAACGACCCAGGCAAAGAAAATGGACATGAGAAAGAAAATAAAGGGAAATATGTAGGTAAAAATGAAGAAGAAAATAAAAAAACGAAGAAACTAGAAAAGAAAAAAGCGAGATTAAAATAGGGACATGGAACATGAGAAGTAGCATGGGAAAAGAAGAAGAAATAGTGGAAGAAATGATACAACAAAACATAGAAATACTTGGAATTACAGAAACAAAAAAGAAAGGAAAATGGTTTAAGAAAATATACAAAGGATACTGGATATTTTCGTCCGGAGTAGATGAGAAAGAAAGAGCAAAGGAAGGAGTCGGATTAATAATTCCTCCAAATAGATTGAGAGATGCGACACAAGAAGAATATGTAAACAAACGACTATTAACAATTAAAATATAACTGGTAGACGAAGAAACATGGACAATAATAACAACGTATGGCGAAAATGAGGACGCAAGAAAAGAAGAAAAAGACAAATTTTTCGATGAGTTACAAAAACAAATAGACAACGGAGAAGAAAATATAATAATAATGGGAGATCTAAATGGTCGAGTTGGAAATAAGAATAGCACCTTCACTGCCACCCAACAATAAAAATGTTCGTCCAGCGCCAAGTGTAGATTTTTAGCGACGCCGGCATAAACTCATTCACTCTAAGCTAACGTCGGTTCTGAAACATCTGCTAGAATTTGCCATTGACGTTCAACGCGCCAGCGCGTTCTCGGCGTGCGCAAGCATACCA
The DNA here is from genome assembly GCA_963082815.1 of Melanotus villosus. NCBI lineage: Eukaryota > Metazoa > Arthropoda > Insecta > Coleoptera > Elateridae > Melanotus > Melanotus villosus. The sequence goes on along the minus strand of OY720421.1, from coordinate 8,807,718 downwards.
CTATCACGCGCTAGCGAGTTCACCGAATGTCGACGCCGCCACAAACTCATTTACTCTAGCCTCACGTCGGCTCTGAAACATCTGCTAGAATTTACCATTGATCGTCAACGCTCCAACGCGTGTCCAGCGTTGCGCAAGCATACCACTAGGACTCCTAGCGCATCCTTGGCAGCGAACGTGATAGAGGAATAGAAGAATATATGTCTAAAGAAGGCGAAGAGGCGTTAAACAATAATGGGGAAAGAATAATACCAGTATGTATTGAGAACAATTTAATTATAACAAACACAAAATTCAAACATAAGAACATACACAAATATACTCGAGTATCCGAGAATAGGAACGAGAAATCAATTGTCGACTACTTTGAGTAAAAGATATAAAAGTCAAAAGAGAAGCAGAGATAAGAAATGATTACTATCTATTAATAATGAAACTGAAAAGAACGAAGGAAGAAAAAATAGATAAAAGAAGGAGAAAAGTAAAGGAAAAGATAACAAGCTTCAAACTAAGAGAGGAAAAGTATCAAAAGGAATATTGAGAGATACTAGACGATACATTAAAAGCTACAGGAAAGATCACAAGCATAGAGGAAAAATTGGGACACCTCAAGAACAGCATACCGACTGCAGCCGAAGAGAGCTGTGGTAAAACGAAAATAACAAACAACAACACGAGAAAAACCGAGTGATGGACAGATGAAATACGTGCAAAAATAAAGAATAAAAAAGACAAGTGAAAAAAATAACTAACTACAAGAAGAGCCGAAGATTTTGAAGTATACAAAGAAAAAAGAAAAGAAGTTCAAATAGCAATAATTAAAGAGGCGAAAAAGAAATCATGGGAGAAATTTGGACATAAAATAACAGAAAACTATAGAGTACCAAAATTAACTATTATGTTACAAGTACAAAATGTAGGACTTTTTTGGACGAGCCGCGTTTATGGTCGAGCGAGCGAGGCAAATAAATAAGGCGAGTCTAAAAGTCCGTTTTTGTACAAGTGATATACATAATTTTATGTTCGACTGCCCTGAAATGATATTTCCTTCTTAAAATAATGACGTTTAATTTAATATGACAGTTTGATATGACTTTGTTACTATGATTACCTACCTACCTAAAAAGTAAAAAGTACTAGTCCAAAAAAGTAGGTGATTTTGGACAATAAACACTGTCAAAAATGACGTATTGTTGAAACAGTCGAACATAAATAACTATTATGGTACACTAAAACAACTTAGACAAAAAAAGGAATATAATATGACAAATATAAAAGACAGGGATGGCAACATAATAACAAAAGAAGATAAAATAATGGACCGATGGAGAGAGTATTTTGAAGAGCAAACATATACGGATATACAAAACCAAGAGAAGGAAGAAAAAGAAGTAAATGAAGAACAAGAAATAGAAATTATAAGAAAAGAAAAAATAGAAGAGACAATAAAAATGTTAAAATTAGGTAAAGCACCCGGTAAAGACGACATAACCCCGGAGATGATAAAATAGATGGGAAATGAAGGAATAAATAAACTAACAGACGTAATGAACGATATATTAAAGAAGGTAAAAATACCGAAGGAATGGAAAACTGACATTATTCTACCCATATATAAGAAGGGAGACAAAAGAAATTGCAAAAACTACAGGGGAATAACGCTCTCTAGTATCCCAGGGAAAGTATTCGCAAGAATAATTGAAAAAAGAATAAGAAACAAAATAGAGACTACGTTGGAAGACACGCAATGCGGATTCAGAAAAAACAGAAGTACACAAGACCTCATATTCATAATAAGACAAGCAAGTGAAAAATTAATTAATAAAAACAGAGATATACACATAGGCTTTATAGATCTGGAAAAAGCTTTTGACAGAATCCGAAAAGAAGACATATGGAAAGTGTTACAGAAAAGACTGAAAAGAGGAGTGAATAAACACCATACAAGTAATAAAAGACATGTACAAAGGAAATACGAACACAGTAAGAACAAACAACGAAGAATCCAAGGAATTTGAAACAAAGCAAGGCGTCAAACAGGGATGTGTTTTAAGCCCACTCTTATTTTCAACGGTACTAGATGAAGCAATAAAGAACGCCTAGAAAAAGATGAAGAATTTAACACTAGGATATTGGCAAATGAGACAAACACAGCTGACAGAACTGATGTTCGTAGACGACAAGTCCCTAATAGCAGATACGAAGGAGAACTTGCAATCTAACCTTACGGTAATATCGGAAAAACAAAAACAATGATAATTTCTAATACAAAGAAAACCCATGAAACAAATCGAACAAGTAGAATATTTCAAAAATTTTGGCGCAATTATAGAAGAAAAAGGGAAACTGGACAGAGAAATAAACGACAGAATGGGAAGAGCGGGAAATATCTTTAACATAATGAAGACAACATTTCTAGGAAAAAGCGAAGTGCCGAAAAAGATAAAAACGGAAGTTGTAAAAAAAGTGGTTAGGCCAACAATCATATATAGCAGCGAGACATGGACACTAACAGAAAGACAAAACATCCCGAATGAATGCAATGGAAATGAGGTTTCTGAGAAAAATAGGAAACAAAAACAAGAAGGACAAAATAAGAAATGAAACATTCAGACAAAACCTACAAATAGAACCTATCAACGAAAAAGTCGTAGAAGGGCAACTCAGATGGTTTGGGCATGTGTGTCGAATGCCGAACGATAGGCTTACAAAAAGAGTGTTTGAAACGCGAGTGTCGGGAAAAAAATAAGAAAGGAAGACCAAGGGCCAGATGGAACGACAGAATCAGAGAAAAAAGGAATGACATGGGAAGGAATACGAAATCTAACGCAAGATAGAAAACAATGGAAACAAAAATACAGGACTCAACTTCACCAGCCTTACACCTAAAGATACAAAGGCCTAGGACTAAGTAAGTAAGTAAGTAAGTAAGTAAAATCTACTTTCCCCATTACTTACCCGATTTAGAATGAGGGTGTTCGCAATAGCTCGATTCCTATACGCTACAAAGAATTGATGTAGCGACAGTTGCGAAGTTCCAACTGCAATGTCCTCATCTTCAATTCTTTCCCAAAAATCTACGATTACGGAATTATCACGCATGGACAATAGGAAGGCGTCATCGTATAAAAATGGAATTTTCTGCAATTAATAAGTAGCTACCTGGTGAGAAAAATAATATACAAACAAAATGTAGGAATAACCAACCTGGTAAAAATTAAATACGGGGTCTTTGCTATGGTATACTACTCTACTACATAAAGTATCACCTTGGCAAAATACTTGACAACTTAAGTACGAATTGATTGGACCTTCAAAATACTGCGCTTCGGAAACATAAATTAGACCATACAAAAGTGATTTCTACAAAAAAAAAAGGAAATAATATTAATTAATACCCCTGATAACATAACAATCAGATACGCCAAGTTAATGTAAAATTTGGCAGGCAGTTTTATGATTAGTTTGCATTCGGTTACCAGGCGGCGCCAACATAGCACGAGCAGACGCGACTCTAAAGTGCTTGGAATCAGCTTTTTATGATTCCAAGTACTTCAGGGTTGCTTCTGCTCTGACAGTACTGGCCCCACCTGGTAACCGAATGCAAACTAACCATAAAACTGCCGGCCAAATTTTACATTAACTTGTCGTATCTGATTGTTATGTGATCAGGGTTAATACTAACAACTTTAAGCATCGTTCTACTGCTAATAATAAAATTCTACCCTACATTTGGAGTGCACAATTATATAATTAAAGCTTTTCAGTGCGGTCGGAAACCTTATTTCATCATAATAAAAACCTACATGACTTAAACTGTTAACTTCTATACTGGCAGGTTTCTGAAACGGTTCGGAGAAATTTGTATTTTCTTTTATAAAACCATTGTGAAACCCGGAACGATTTGTGCTAGCACTTGAAATAATATCTTGGCGTGCAAGTCGGTCATCTATGTAGACTTGTTTATTGTATTTGTTAAAGTTTTGTTGACGCGACAAAATACTTATCGCCGGCGAACTGGTAACACTTTTATTTGGGACTTTAGCGCTTTGCTCCTTCAAATCCTTATTTATGGTGTTCGCTGAATTTGGCGGTTGGTTAAGAGTGACACTACGAGTTGTAGTTTCTTTTTCACTCCTTTCAGTATCGAGTTCAGACCCTTTCGAATTTTTAAATACAAATTCTGAAACAGGAACTTAAGTATAAAGTTTAATTGATTAGTTGCAGAAATATTACCGACGAATTCTTTTCCAAAGTACATTCTTCCACAACCAAGTTGTAAAGTCATTTTTAACGTTCCCATGGTGAAGTCTTCGTTTATCACAGGAAAATCTTGAGTACAAGATAAGTGCTTCGTAATTTCAAAGGAACCCATGTTAAATGTTGCGTTTCCAATGATATTTGTTTGTTTTTGTTTCGGTGTTCTAGAGCTAACTTGGAACTTTATCTCAATATCGTTTGGGTTCAGTTGTAACAAGTTGACTATGTCGTGGATTGAAGTGTGTTTAAAATATATCTCTAAAATAGATGCGGATTTGTAATTTAAACGACTTATTAATATGGAATTTGCATTAGTGGTATTAAGAGGACATTTATATTTATTTACACAAACAGGTATTCACCTAATTACATGGTAAATAACTATAATGAAAAGACAGATTAGTGATGTGGAGAAAATGAAAATAACAAAAATAGTAAGGAATTCAAATATCTGAGAGACATCGAAACATTTTAATCGAAAGAAATGATTTAGTAATATTTTTGTAAAGTTTTTATACGATTCTGATCAATCCAACTCAGTAATAACAAATAACTCGTTAAATAATTTCAGCATAACCATAAAAGGAGCGTTATAAGTGTAAGTGACAAAAGGTACATGAAATAATGTAGTAGATCGAGTAAATCTCCGCAAAACTTTTAGCTTCATTAATGAAAGCAAAAAACTTTGATTTATTCTATGTATAATTCCATATTTTATAACCAAATTGCAAACGGCTAAGTTTTCTACGATTTACAACGCTCTGAATTTGAAGTATGAAGTGCGAACGGTATTGTAGGCAGGATAGACGTGAAACTTTTTGAAATAAAGATATATACTTTAGGATTCTATTTTGCACTTTCTCAATATGAGCACATAAATATGCTTGATAAGGATACCATATTGTAACAAAGGCGAATGTAAAAATTATAAAATCTAAGTGCGGATGACGAATGTAGCGAAACGATATTTTAGTATTAATTATAAATTAAGAAATATAAATATATTGAAGTTATTTCTAACACGCGTCGCAAGTTAATATGTGATACATCAGGGTTATTGTAGCAGAGAGATCCACGTGCCCAGAAAACGTGTTGGAATGTAGGTTTTAAAATGTTCTCACGAATTACATCTTTGAAGAATGCAAGATAAGGCACGTATATGAAGTGCAACGTACTGAAACTTGACACCTCGTCCGTGCTTCTATGCAATTCTGCAGTTCCCATGGGCCCAAGATAAGAAACTGAATATTGGAAGAAGGAGGTCAATTTTTTGTATAAATACTAAACGAAATCACATGAAAGATATGGTTTATATCCGGCCATCAAAGTAGTAGTATGTACGACAGAAGTGACACCCTTCAAGACGATGTTCCAGTAAATACATGTAAGATTGTTTTATGTTAAACTTAATTTTAATTCAGGACTTGTAAAATATTTGTGTGTGAATTATTTAAATTCTTGTTATGGACTTAGTCATTTTAAATGTGATTGGGATTTAGCATAATTTTGTATAACTTTACTTTGAATTGGGACTTGGAACAATTTATATTATTTTGTAACACTAAAGCACAGATATGAAATACATGAATGTTAGTTGAATTTGACTTTGAATGAAAACCTCTCGTAAAAAGCCAAGCAATATGTAAGTGGCGACGTTGATCAAATACTCTACCTAAATTATTAAAGTAACTTATTTATCTTAATTTCTAACAATAAATCAACCAGCGACTTCGTCACAATATTATGGAGGCGTATTCCAGCTTTGGTCGAACTAAAGTAAAATACAATATTTTTGCTTCAGCAACCATAATGTTAATATGATTGTTGAAGTTAAGGTTATTGTCATACATAATACCCAGGTCCTTTACAGTATTTGATCGTTCCAAAGGTGTGTGATTAAGTTTATAAGTGTACAATATAGGAAGCTTAGTACGACAAAAAGATACACAGAAACATCTTGAGATGTTTATTGGGAGTTTATTAGTACGACTCCACTCAAATACAGCATTCATATCTTGTTGTAGATTTAAACAATCCTGAACGAAATTAATAACGGAATATATTTTCTGATCATCAGCAAAGAATAAGGAACTGGAATGTGACGGTAATTCCGGCAAATCGTCGATAAAGAGCAAAAATAGTAAAGGACCCAGATTAGATCCTTGCGGAACACCCGAATTTGCTGTGCATTTTTCACTAGTATTACCATTAAATTTAATCGTAAATTTACAAGACTGGAGATATGATGCAAAAATTTTTATCGTTTGTGAAGAAACACCATATTTACCAAGTTTGCTTAACAGTGTGTCATGGTCTACCTTGTCAAACGCTTTGCCAAAGTCTGTATATACAACATCAATTTGCTGTTTATTCTCTAATACAATATAGGTACTATATAAACTATTGGTAAAAACAGACAAATTTGTAACAGTAGATCTGTTCTGGACAAAGTCATGTTGTGAATCAGACAATACAGGCTGAACGTGCTGTAGTAGCTTATCATGTAGAATTAATTAAAAAAGTTTAGCTGCTGCAGACAATATAGATATAGGGCGGTAATTCCCCACAAATGATTTATCTCCAGACTTATGTAGAGGTACGGTAAGTGACTCTTCAAAGATTAGGAAACGCCATATTAGTAATTGACAGATTAAATATACAGTGTGTCCACAGGGTAATGTATAAAAGCGATAAAATTGTTAAAAATGAGTTTACGAAAAATCCGTCGGACATGTCGAGCCATTTGTATTAAATTCTATATTTTGACAGGATTTCCTGATTTTTCCCGCCATTTTTCTAATAGCTATGACGTCATCGATATTTTTTTAAAATGGTAACTCCTATTTTTTATTACGTCATTCGAAAGAGCGCATTTTTTTACAAATGGTAAGTTAAAATTTATAGTAGGCCGCCACTGAAGTACAGTGATTTTAGTTTACATCCGCCATCTTATTTAAATAATATTTACATACAGACGCATAAAATGCCTAAAATAAAAATGTGCAAAAGTGAACAAATCTTCCAACGGATAAAAGAAGGCGAAAATCTCACCACAGGCACAGGTGGGAAAACTATTTTTTGCCAGATTTGTACCAAACACGCTTATTTACTTGTGAATTTCTGTGATTGTTTATTTTTCATTAAAACTGTTTGTTTTCAAAACAGGTCTCCAGCGAAAACAAATACTTAATCGAGCAACACTTAACAACAAATTTGCATAAAGAAAATACCAAACGACAGCACAAACCCTTGAAGCAATCGTTTCTAACTGAAAATCTACCACTAAATGACAATTTTGCTTTAGATATGTGTAATGCTTTACTGGAGGCAAACATTCCGTGGAAAAAATACAAAACCCCGAATTTAAAGCTTTTCTAGAAAAATATTGCAAGTGCAGAATTCCCAACGAATCTACTTTACGCAAAAATTATTTTAGTAAATGTTATGATTTGGTAAGTTCAATGTTCAACGAAAAAATATACTCAGAAATATACGGCGAGTAATGCATTCCCTTCCTACCAGGATGGAACAGTGTGTGAAAAATCAGGGTGGATATCTGACGGACATTATTTTTCAAACGTGAATCATGTCATCTGAAACTCAATGCCATTGTGTATCTTCCAACATGACTAAAATATATCTTTGACCAATCACGCAGTGTTCAGACTTCTTTAAAAACCGTCAGGTGTTTATGCCCCACCAAGTACCTATAAGAAAACCGAAAATGTATCGATGTTTGTTAAAATTGAAAAAAAGCGTCCCAAACATATCGATAATTGATAATTCATATACGCATGTGGATATACTTTGTTTTGTTATCCTTTTACTGCATAAGATTGAATTAAGCAGTTGAATTGCTCTAGTTCCTTGGGTCGCTTTGTTTAAGATTTCCTTTCCCCTTACTCCTTCATTTGTTATAGTAACACCTAAATATCTATACTCGGTGCAGGCTGTTATAATGCCTTGGTCCCTATGTATATCTCTACAATTACATGTATCAGATGCAAATAACGGCTAGAAAATAAGGCGCTAGAAACACCTACAAATACCAATCACCTACGAGAAATGTTACAAGAACTAAATCAGGCCTCAAACTAATAGGATCCAAAACGAATTATAATAAAATAAAAATAAGGAGCCAAGAACATGTACAAATATTTTTGGAAGGTAACCAACGTAAAAAGATCAATCTAGGCATTGGGCAAAGAGAACCAAGGTGCGGAAATCACAAGACGAATCCGTCTTTCATGAGCAGCATTCGAGAAGCTACAGCACATTCTTAAGAATAAAGATAGAGATGTCCTGCCTACGGTCTAGAAACCATAACGTTAACAAAAACATCGGCAAACAAACCTAAAACATTACATAGCACAGTGGAGAGATCAATGCTTGATATATCAAGACAAAATGTTAGAAACGAAGCAATCAGGGCACGACATTATAGAGGAATTTGCAGCGATAAAATGGCGATGGGTAGAACGGACATGTAGCCAGACAACATGACAGGTGGTCATATAGGATTACAGAATGGCGTTCGAGAAACATTAATTTTTTTTAATACCGGCTTAACGAAACGAATTTGGATATAGGTAAGTTGGGTTAAAATATCTTATTTTGCGCCCAGGAATCTGTAGTTAAGCCATGTCCACGCATTTTAGAGACACCCTGTATCTAATTACGATTAACTGATGAATTGCCATTAAATTACCTACAAATGTTTAAAAATAATCAAATAGCATATTTTAGAATGACGTCTTACACACTTTAAAAGTGTCTTCATATACTAAACCGGATTAGTAAAATTATTATAAAAATATTGAATAATTTACGGGTTCTGGGGATGTCTAAAGAATATATTTTTAAATAACATAACTCAAAACGCGGCCAAAAAAGGAGAAATAAAAAGGTCATATTAAACAACTTACCAAATTGTTCTTATTGGCATTTTAAGAATAAATAAACTACCACGATCGCGATCGCCTTAAACAATCACCACAACGCTTATGATTAAAAGAAAACTGCGTGCCTACTTCACAAAAAAAGAAACAAACGATGCGTTTTCAATTGCGTAAGATAGCGAAAAGTATAAACATAGATTATTTTTAATATTCAATTAATTATTTATTAATCACTTAAATGTATATGGTAAACCAAAAATAAAGACTGAAGGTGACCTATTAAATCTCTAAAATTTTCAAAATAAATAAATGATGACAGTTTTACATCTCACTCCCCTGCAACTGTCCTAGTATTACAATCTCAAAATAAATTACAGGTTAGAAAAAATACATCGCACCGATCTTGATTAAAAATTCATTTAATTAGGTTGCCTATCAACCTTGACGTTGGAAAATTATATACTTTTCAAATGGAAAAAGTAATGGCACGTGGAAATGTATGTGGATGTTAATTATGTAATTAAATCCGGCTTAAATATATGATCAGAACTTTCCCACAATTGACTGTGACAAAAGTTTTATATAAAATCAAAATAGTTCCATTTCCCTACATTTCACGAAAATGAGGAAACGACGAGCTTTTTTCGACATAAATATAAAAATATCCAAATTAGCAGGTGTATGGATTCCGGATCAAGGAGAAAGTTCACGGATGAAATGCTTGTATTTCTTCTGTAACACAATGTTACTGGGATATTCTGTGGTTTTCGATTTGCCCATGGAAGCATGGGCTTTCAAATATTCGTACCGTAAAATGGAGGAGTTAATGAAAAATGTGGGCATAGGTTTTACGCATTTTTTGGCATTTGTTAAAGTGTGCGTTTGGTACAAACGCAGAAAAGAAATTTTAGAAATAATGGATACGTTGGAAGAAACTTTTACAATCTACGAACCAATTGATGATTTTCAACCAGAAAAGATTATCCAAGAAGAGAAGGATTCTAAAGATCGTTTGACGAAAATGTTACTAACTTTAGGGAGTGGTGTTGCCATAACACAAATTATTGCATCGACATGGATATTAACTACAGATTCTCACAAGTACGAAGAAATTACAGTTTTACCTGATAATACCACGAAATACCGTTACACTCAAACACTTCCTTATTACATGGTGATGCCATGGGTTTACGACAATTCAAAAATAAATTATGCAATTGCACTTGTACTGAACTGTTTTCCTTCGTTTCACTACGCTTGGATAATAGTTGGTATGTCACAATGTATTTTAATCAGTTTTTGGAAAAGTTAACAAGTATATTTGGTATGTTTTAGGATTTGACACTACATTTACGGCTTTGCTAAGCTGTACAACTGCCCATTTAAGAATTTTACAAGGGGCTCTTAAAACAATACGTCCAAGATGTTTGCGTGCTTTGAAAATGGAAAACGTGCCCGTTCTTCACGATTCAAACAAATTGAGTATTGCAATGATGAGAGAAATGAACAAGTGCATTCTTCATCTGCAGATGCTTTTCAGGTAATCATTCATTGAAAAAACTTAAAGTACATAAGTTGATAAACCCATTAATTAATAAACTTTGGTGTGGCAAATATTAAATTCGTGCAGAAGTGTAAATACTTTTAAAGATAATTTTAGAATCACACATGTGAAGTATGCAATTTAGCGAAGTGATATTTATAACAAATGTAGAGTAAATAGTAAAATAATAGCGACATGCAAGGTGAATAGAAATGTTGTCTTTGTTTCTACTGGAAATTTTAAAGTTTATTTTTAAATCGGTAATTCCATATTGAATTAATGTTTCTGCCAGGAAGAAAGAATGAAGGAACGAGAGAAAGAAAGAACGAAAGAAGAAACGGCAGAAAGACAGAAGGTAGAATTGCTTTACAAACCACTTTCTTATGCATTAAAAACTCTGATTGGCAAGTTTTAAAACAAAGGGAAAAACAATGCTGGAACTTAGAAAAATTAGAAAAGGATAATTAAGAAATTTATATTGATGCCAAACTTGAAGCAAGTACGGACAAAGACATGGGCTAGCACAATAGGTGTTCTAGAAGAGAGAAATTTTCAAAGAAAATAATAGAGGTAATAGAAATACATAGACAGAAGCAAGATATCAGAAAGATTTGTATAAAAAATAGTTGATGACTCTAGAAAATAATTTTAGCCCACGATCCATGAAAGAAAGTTAAAAGTGCGACGGAAACGAAACAATTACAAGCTTGGACGTAGCACTTTTAAACAGGAATAGAAAAGAAAATGACGGCCAGAAAGAAAGCAAAAGCGAGCAGTGAAATTTTAATGGGAGAAGAACCGGACAACCAAGTCCAGCTACCTTCAGATGAAGCCGTTAATCAGACAATCAACAAACTAAAATGTAACAAATCCATATGAATTGATGACATTCCTCCGAAGAAACTTAAAACTACTACGAGTATAATAAAAAAGAGAAAACAAAAGTAATGTCAAGTAAGTGGAAGATTAAGATAACTTGCCCCGTCCATAAAAAGAAAAACTACAGATTATAACATATATTTATAATGTTAACTCAAATTCTACAAACATAGAGGAATCACTTCATTGAAAGAAAAAAAGAATGGGTCGGCCGCACGTCGGTTTCAGAAGAGGGCTGTCCACAAAGTCAACAATTAATCAAATATTCACAAAGAAGATGATTTTAGAAAAGTATTGCGGATCTAATATTGAAAGTTACCAGTTCTGCGTTGGCTCTAAATAGCCGTACTACCGTATAAAACAAAATATATGGAAAAACTATGAAAAATATATATACATATAACTATCTCAAATAAACCAATGACGGAGGAAAGGAGAGCCTATAAAAACAGAAATTTAAAGAAATGCAAACAAGTAATAAAGAAATTAGGAAAAAAAACTCCGAGGAGGGTTGTGGCGATTGGATTAGCATACCATCTCACGTAAAACAAACAGAAGCAAGCAGAATGGAGAAACCGTCAAAAAAGGACAGTCTCCGGGTGGAAATTCACACTTACAACGGAAGGAGCTCCAAAGGATACGGAGGGGGAAATTCTGCGTATGCTGAATATTTTAGCAAACACAAGCGATCAAAATTTACGAAACAGAGTTTCAACATCTGTACCTGGAACATACAGGGTCTAGCCACAAAGCGAAAAGAGGTATTAAATGAAATAGAAAGATTGAGAGTCGATATTGCAGTTTTAACAGAAACAAAGAATAAGGGACAAGGAAAAAAAAAATGGGCACTTACCACCACATATGGAATGGAGTAAAAAAAAAATGAAAGAGCAAGAGCAGGAGTTTCAACATTAATTAGAAACAAATGGGTGACTGAAATACAGACATTGCAAGCAATAAATGAAAGAATATTAGAATTGGTTATTAAAATCAATGGGCAAATAGTTACAATAATTGCGGTATACGGAATAAATGACGATGCGAAAGCAGAAGAAAAAAATGAGTTTTTGAAACAGTGAGTGAGGTAAAAGGTGCAGCAAAACTCCCTACCCAATTTGAAGGTTCAATAAAAAATTGATGGTTGAAAGTAAAGAAAATTTAATCTGCATATGATAACGTCCCAAGAAGCAAAATATGGTAGGCAATGAGACGATTACACTTTGAGGAAAAATGGATCGAGGTAGTAAAACAGCTCTATTGAAATACCACAGGAAAAGTAAAAAATAGGAAGGTTAACTCGTAGATAATATTCTAGAAAGATGGGCACAAAAAACACACATCGAGAAATCCCAATATCAGACGATATGTTGTACTACCTGATGTTTGCGGATGACATGATGATCTTTGCTGAAAATAAAAAAGACCTAATAGTAATGACTCAAGAACTCAAACAAGAATGCGATATGTGGGGACTCAGAATTAACTTTAATAACACAGAGTACACGTGCAGAGGAGAAGAAAACACAGGCATTAACGTGGATAACATCGAAATTCAACATGCAAATAAATTTAAATACCTAGGGACAATAATATCAAAAGAAGGAACAATAACTGAAGATGTTGAAAATAGAATACAATCAGGGAAAGCGGCAACTTGGGTACTACACAGTATTTAAGAAAGGAAACTAAAAAAAAGATTTTCACAAGTATAATCGAAAGTATAACGCTGTATGGTGGCGAAAGTAAAAGGAATAAAATCAGAACGGTAGAACTCGACTTCATGAGAAGAAGTTTACAAGTTACAAGAATGGACAGATGGACAACAGATAAGTATAATATGGAGAGAGATTGACATCAAATCGTCGATAACCACAAATTTAGAAAACCGTACACTAATATGGTACAGACACGTAGAGCGAATGGCAGAAGACATTAAAATGGTCACCAAGGGGGAAGAGACCTAGTATGAAATGGGAAACACATGTGCAAAAGATTATGAAAGACAGAGAATTAAAAGAAGGTGATTGGAATGATCGCAAATTGTGGAAGCTAAAAACGACAAACTTATAGCGGGAAAACGCCGAATAAGCCAACGAAAAAAATCCAAAAATCAAAGGAAGAATGCAGGGTACGATAACTTTCATATGTTTAAAAAGATTAAAGGGATTATTAATAGGCAACCCAAAAACGATTTCCATTTATTGACGAAAATAATGCATTTATCGACGCAAAAGAAACCAAATAATACCTCCAACTTCTATGCACTTAGTTAGTCCTCCACCATTTCAATTACATATTTCATTTGAACGAAACCTTTATCTACCCAGACCTTCTTTCAATGACCGAAAAAGATGGAAATCGCTTGAAATCAGATCTAACAGCTCAAAACCAAGATCTTGAATGTACTGATTCGTTTTGCTTTGAAACGTTCTATCTACTCATAAATCCTGCTTCGACTTAGACAACTGTTATCATACTGTTGCTGCATGCTGCAGATTGTTTCTGACTGAAGAAAACGTATTGCTGCCCACATTTACTGTTTGGTACAATTAGATAACGAAGAGACAAATTAATTTAAAATCACAACAAAAGGGAGGTAAAAATTAAATCACTATTGTAAAACGTACAAAAACACTTTGAGGCTTTGGTTTATAATAGGGAAGTCAATGATGTTAACCACTTGTTCGAGAAAAGAAAAAGCATCACAGCAATACCGTTCCTAATATGTCACACTTGAGTCACTTGATTAATGGATGCTTGTAGAGCTTTTAAGCCTCTTTCGATCACATAATCAAACAAGAAAAAAGTATTAACTAACTTAAAAACAAAAGATAATTTTTTGTAGATTAAAAAAAACCCGAAATATCGAAGCGTCCTGTCGTCGAGATTTTTGTCGCTATTATATTTGGAAGCTTAGATTTGCTTGCCAGTAGTGTAGGTGTCATACACGTTGTATCATAGAAGGTCTTTTTGTGATCATAGATTCCACAGTTGGCACATATACACGATCACACCCTCGGAAATGAATACAAAATGTTCCGTCAAATATTCTCATAAAAGGGGGTCAATGGAGCTGGGCCTTGGAGACCCACCCGATTTCACAGCCTCTTCCGCAATTTTCGTAACAAAGTTGCTAGGAATTATTTTGCTTTAATTCTTTGTTATGACGAATTTTTTAAATTTAAGGGACAAACTTTGAAGCTCACCACCAAAGCTTAAATTCGCCTGAAAAAAATGACACGACATTTAATCTTAATTTTCTCAATTAAATCTTTAGAACTTGGATTAATTATTTTATTCTTAATATTAGGGTTAGACATCCAAGATTATCAATAGTTATAATTAATTCAGGCCTCATCCCATTTATAAAAAAGGGCTTTTAAGGATTTCTTTTGTTAAATAATAAAACAATTTTCAGAAAGTAGTTTCGCATCAATTCAGACTTTTAGATAAAATCGATTCAGATTTAGCTTCAACCAGAAAACTACAAAATTTATTTTAAATAAATTGCAAATAATAAAATAATTTTCAGAGTTTCCTAGGATTTTAACTGAAATCCTACGAGGATTGTTAAGCATCGTACTGAATTCGTCAGGAAAATTAAAAAATTATATTGAATAATAAATAATAAAATAATTTACAGATATCTACAGGAATTAAGCCGAAATTCTTCCAGGGTTACCAATCAGATTTGTTAGTTTCATTAGGAAACCCCCAAATTTATTTTAAATAATTTGTTTTAACAAAATAATTTTTAGAAATTGCAGGATTTTAACTGTAAGCCTTCCAGGGTTATTAAGACACCAGATTAGTTAGACTGAATAGAAAAATACCAAAATTTTGTATAAAGAAATTGTAAGTAATAATAATTTTCAGAATCTAAAATCCTACAAGGATTAGTAGGAATAGTATCAAATCCGTTTGTTTCATTAGGAAACCCCTAAATTCTATTTTAAGCAAAGTATGAACAACACATAATAGTAAATATAATTTTCAAAAATTTACAGGATTCTAATAGAGAGATATTTCTAGTCGAATCAGATTCGTTAATATTTTCAGGAAAGCCCTACATTTATTTCAAATAAATTCTAAATAATTTTCAGAAACGTACAGGATTTCGATTGAGATTCTTCCAGGTTTATTTAGAATCGAATTAGATTTGTTAGTTTCATCAGGAAAACCTTAGCGTTTATTTTAAATAATCTTCTCTTTTACCCCCTTATACCTTTACAGTGTCGAGGGTTATTTTAAATAATAAAAAATGAAATTTAGGATTCTAACTAGAATATTTCGAGGTTTATTTGGAATCGAATTATATACATTAGTTTCACAGGAATTCCCCAATAGTTAGTTTAAGTAGTAAAGACTAAAGTAATTTTCAGAAGTTTACAGGATTTTAGCTAAAGTTTCTTCAGAGTTACTAAGAATAGAATCAAATCCGTTAGTTTCGTCAGTAAAATCCTATTTTTTTTTAAGATATATTCTAAGTAATAAAATAAGTTTCAGAAGTTTACAGCATTTTAAGTGAATTTTTTTCAGTATTGTTTAATATCGAATGAGTTTCCTTGTTTCCTCAAGAAAACCCTAAACTTTAAATAGTAAAATAATCTTCATAGTTTCACACGATTTTAACTGAAATCATTTCAGGTTTATTCAGGATCAAATTAGATTCGTTAGTAGTAACAGGCATTTTAAATAAGTTTGAAATAATAAAATAATTTTCAGAAATTTACTGGATTTTAACTGAAGTCTTTTCAGGGTTTATTTAGAATCGAATCAAATTTTTTGGTTTCTTCAGAAAAGCTCTAAATAATAATTTAAATAATTAAACGATTTTCAGAAATTTGCATGATTTTAACTGAATTTTTTTCAGGGTTATTTAGAATCGTATCATCAGCTTTGTTAGTATCTTCGGGGAAACCCCAACTTAATTTTAAGTAAATTTGAAATACCTAATAAAATAATTTTCAGGAATTTACAGGATTTGAACTGAAATCCTTTCAGGTTTATTTAGAATCGAAGAAGATTCGTTACTTTCCATAAGAAACGGGATTTTTTAACTGAAATCCTTTCAGGTTTATTAAGAATCGAATCATATTCGTTACTTTGACTAGGAAAATCCCAAAATTTAGTCTAAACAAATTTTAAATAATATAAATATACAGGATTTATATAAAATCATTTCAGCGTTACTAAAAATCGGACCAGATTTATTAGTTTCCACAGGAAAACCCCAAATAAATTTTAAATAATAAAATAACCTTCAGGAACTTTCATATTTCAGGGCTTTTCAGAATTGAATCGGAATATTTAGTTTCTTCGAGAAGGCTCTACACTTATTTTAAATAATAAAATAATTTCCAGGATTCACAGGATTGTAACAGAAATTCTTTCAGGGTTACTAGGAATACAATCAGATTCGTTAGGTTCTTAGGGCGGACGCTAGAGGTGCGCCTTTATTCTTCAGTTCGTATACCTGCATTTCAAAGAACAATCAATGAAGCAAGTGAAGGAATTAGAATTACTGGAGAAATTTATAAATATTTTAAAATACGCTGATGATACAGCAGTCATTGCAGGCACCGCTTAAGAGATCTCTGGTATTGAGAATTAACACGGATTTAACAAAAGTTATCGGCGTTAAAAGAAATCCTACGATTTGTAGGAGTGTAGACACAAGCCTGCTTTTCTTCACCCTTATCCTACAAAATGTCTACAGGCAATAAACAAATATAAGTGTTTAAATATTTGGGCTGCGGATAAAATCTAATTTAGACCCTGAAGAAAAACAAGAATTGAACAAGAACAAGTAACCTTCCTTATTTAAAATGAGAGATCTACTCACTGTGTCACCATGGATACACATTGCAGATTTGTCCCAAAAATTGTTAAATGTTAATTCAGAACTACCATACGGGGCCTAAACATGGATATTAAATGTCCAAACTAGGTTAGCGGGGGATAAAATATGGATCTACCAAAAATTTTCGGGCATCGCATAAAAATTGTATTACCAAGGACGAAGTACTAGGAATACCTTTTCTTTTCGACTTTGAATATCAAACTCAAATTTAGGAAATATTTTCCGAACAAAAAATTTGAATTATTAAAGGCAAAATTGAAGGAAAGGTGGATGGAAAGATACCTTTTCAAGGAACCCAGGTCAGCGATTAATTTTCGTCGATTGTCCACAATCTTCAGTAATTGAAGAGGCACCCCTAGGAAAAAGAAATCAACTAATATGCCTAACAAATCTGACGGTACCAGCGCACACAATGTGTGTGTATAAAGTATTATAGGTTTTTTATTTAGAATAACACCGGAAAAAGGAAACACAATATACAACAGGAGAGCGTAAAATTAGGCAACAAAAAATTGGCAATTCAACTATCATCCTCCGGGGAAGAGTTCTTGGATAAACTTAGTCTTCGACAAATTATAAAGCAAAGTTGGCCGAGCACTAAACTCCGGAAAATATGCTCCTTCTCAAAATCCTTCCGGCCAACTTTGCTACGTCAATCTAGTTGTCGAAATACGTAATCAGTTTTTTTGTACATTTTACAATTTTGCATGGTTATTTAGCATTCTTCTGGATTTATATTGTATACTGTATCTTAATTTACTTTAATATTTTTTATTTGCAGCTTTTTAGACTAGAAATTTTAAAACAGCCAAAATATTTTTCAGGACATGCCAAAAACTGGAAGATATTTACTCATACGTGACCCTGAGCCAAGTACTCTGCTCACAAATTATAATTTGTGCTTGCCTTTATATGGTGTCTGCTGTAAGTTTTTTCTTATTTTAATTTTTGAGCTTGTTTTGATTTAAATTTTTAGGTACCCATAACCAGTAAAGCTTTTATGTCGGAGTTGGATTTTCTCGGCGCCGTTGAAATGCAAATTGCCCTTTATTGTTTTTTCGGAAACAAAGTGACCATAACGGTATATACATAGTATTAAGGACCGATTTAAATTAATACCACAAATTGCATTTTAGGCAGATGATATTCCCTTGGCACTTTACGAAGGAGATTGGTTATCAGCGAACGAATCATTCAAAAAGAGCATGCTGATTACAATGACGCGTTTAAGAAGACCAACTTATTTAACAATTGGGAAATTTTCGCCACTAACATTGGCTACGTATGTTAGCGTAAGTTTTTTCTTTTTAATTAATAGTGAGATAAGTATTAAGTATAATTCGTTCTGTTCTTTTACAGATTGGCCGAGCATCTTATTCATTTTTTGCTGTAATAAAAAATAAAAATGCCTAAAAATTCAATAATTATAAATAGTAGGTACACAATTTATACTGTATTCACCGAGTGCTGTAACTAAAATATGCAACCCAGATTACATATTTCATAGGCAAGTAGATTCGTAATATTAAAATATAAATTAAGATGATGATTAGTTGGTTTTTGTTTTCATGAAACAGCGTCAAGTTTTACCCATACTGACATTTGTATGCAAAATAATTGTACTTCCATTAATTATGTACTGTTAAATCTGACAAAATACTAAACACCTATAAACGTTACATCAAATTAAACTGTTTGGTCCTTTAATTAATCTAATTTTATTATAAGGTTGCATTAGGGATCTTAGGTCATTGATGAAATATGCTATTTGGGTTGCAGATTTGACTGCCAGAACTTGGTGAATACAGTATAGATTATTAGTGAGCACTTATTGGAAAATTTTGGGTTTTTCACAATAAATGTTGAAACGTTGAAGTTTATACTATTTAACACATTTTTTTTTTGTTCGTAAAGTGGTGAAAGTTGATTTTTTTAGGAAATATATTATAAATAAAGAATGGAATTTTAGCACCAAGAAATGTCAAAGATTCCGTGAAATCCCAGATTATAAAATTTTGCGAGCGGTTTACCACTCGCTATTTATTTATTTAGCTATTGTTAATTTATCAAATTTTAATAAAGCTGGATTTTTTAAAAATTCTTAGTCGATTGTTAACCTAAGACACATTTCAATAATTGCTAATAATGTCAAAGTTAACTCGATGAACTTTTCGACTGGAATAAAGAATCCTGTTTATACAGAATTTGGTATACAACTGAATGGAATTTCGTACAACTCCCTGTAAAAGGGGAAACATTCTCCTTGAAGTGGTATACCCTATAGGGCGTTGCCGGTCTTCTCTCCATATGCCTGGTTTGTGCGTGTGAAGTGCCTTACAAACATAGGGACCTACAGTTTTACGTGATTTTCGAACCACGGAAATACTCGCACTTCTGCTCCACAGAAGACTTACTAGGCAGAATACTTCGGTGGTTTGCCGTTGCCTTCCGGGAGAAGCGGTCGGTGTATGTGTAAGCCCTAGGATTCCTGGAAATCGAACACGGGCCATCTCAGTAGCCAAACGCAAGTTGAGCCAATTGAGCGACTTTGGGAGGAAATAGAATGGAATATAGTAAGATTATCGTGGAATTCTCGTGTAAATTCTAAGCAACTTTTTGTCATCTAATCCCACTTTTGGAGACTTCACCGTGATTTTTTTTAAATTTTCCGCTATATCAGTGATCACGTGACATACATCAAATTCGATTACTAGGTTACCGGACATGCAGAATCGATCCCCCAGAAAAGTTTTTTTCCATACTCTAATAATAATTTTTTTTCCCATATCGCTCACCGGCGGAAATAGTGGCGCATCTCAAAAATAAATACATACTTGGGAGAAAATTGAAAATTTAAATTGTAACAATTGCATAACGTTCAGCAATAATACAAGACCTAAGATAAAGCATATTAGGGAACACAGAGGAGCAGAAGAAGATGCTGGTCATAAACTACTCACGAGGAAATTTATATTTAGTAAACCAGAAAAAGGAATAAGTAAAGAGGATTGAAAAAAAAATATGAAGGAACTAACTAGCCACTATACCGGGTGTTTGACATAAGGGGCGAACATAGGGAAATAGCATGGGAAATGGTATATATGCAGATTCCTGCTCCCTGTTTGAGCTGATAGGATTGATAGTGGCATCAATCGAAAGACAAAAAAGTACGCTTAATTTGATACTACTTTACTTGAATTTGTTGCTTGTTTAAGAAAGAAATAGCTTAAAAACTATAATAAATAAATTCATAAAAAACAGACCGGCCATAATCAAATTTGAAGTTTGTTTATGCCAAAATAAATTTTACTTTCTGTGAGTTATCAATTCACGTATCTACCTTGTAATTACTATGAATAATAATGTTGAATATTCTAATGAGGAGAAGGTATTTATTGTCAAAACATTTTATAATAATCTAAATTTATCTTGGCATAAACAAACTTCAAATTTGATCATGGCCGGTCTGCTTTTTGTGAATTTATTTGTTACAGTTTTTAAGCTATGTCTTTCTTAATAGTTATTTATGTACCAAGGGCGTAAAGATGCTTTTATGGCTTGAGACGTGATTTTGAGCCCGAGGCGCTAGTCGAGGGCTAAAGACACGTCGAAGGCCATAAAAGCAAGTGGTACATACATAATTTTATGCACGATCCAAGATTTTAAAACTGAAATAAAAGGAATAAATTAATTTTCTACCCACATCGAGTAGTTAGTTGCTCAATTATTTTAATTTTTTACTGACAACTGTCAAATGGTTGAAGCATTTACGCCTA
Source organism: Melanotus villosus (assembly GCA_963082815.1). Taxonomy (NCBI): domain Eukaryota; kingdom Metazoa; phylum Arthropoda; class Insecta; order Coleoptera; family Elateridae; genus Melanotus; species Melanotus villosus. Next base: position 8,786,499 of record OY720421.1, on the reverse strand, counting down.
GGAATATTCACATAAATAATTGTGTTAACTGTGTTGTTAATACAAAGACTGTTAAACTGTTTATCAATTTTTGACGTTTCATTATAGACCGGCGGCCTATAAAGACACCCACGGGCTATAAATAGACGTTTATGTCAAACAAATTCAGACATAATTGACACATTATAATGCGATCGTGCATAAACATTTATATACATACAGGGTGTAAACGAAACCAGGAACACCCCCCTTTTTTTCCACATGTTTTAAGTTAATGAAATGAAATTTAGGGATGTTGAATTATTGGTAAAAACGCATTTCACGATGTATAAATCACTGAACTAACGCTTCCGGTTTAACCGGAAGTGACATCAACTTCAAATTTTTAAATAGCACCCTGTATATTTTTTAACAGATTCTTGTACTATTCGAAATTTTCTTTTCAATGGCTTTTTCAAATTTAAAATTGTTAAATAAATGGCGTAGAAAATTGCAATTGTTTCTCTGCAGGGAGATGGCCATCAAATCAATGTTCAAGTTAGCAATATTTAACAAGTGGGCATTCAAAATTATTGTAAATTAAAAACGCCTTAAGAAAAAACAAAAATATGGGTAGCTCCCATTTAAAAAAATTGAGTTATGGCCAGTTATTTCATACGAAAGTTTTTTTATTTAGAATTTTTCATTAAAATTTAAAAATATTGGGACTATTGGTTTAAACTACTTTCGATTTTTTACCACAATTGTACTAAAACATGTTTACAATAATTTTGAATGCCCACTTGTTAAATATTGCTAACTTGAACATTGACTTCATGGCCATCTCCCTGCAGAGAAACAATTGCAATTTTCTACGCCATTTATTTACCAATTTTAAATTTGAAAAAACCATTGAAAAGAGAATTTCGAATAGTACAAGAATCTGTTAAAAATATACAGGGTGCTATTTAAAAATCTGAAGTTGATGTCACTTCCGGTTAAACCGGAAGCGGTAGTTCAGTGATTTATACATCGTATAATGCGTTTTTACCAATAATTCAACATCCCAAAATTTCATTTCATTAACTTAAAACTTGTGGAAAAAAAGGGGGGTGTTCCTGGTTTCGTTTACACCCTGTATACCAAATTTCATTTTGATATCTTAAAAAATAAAGAACTTATGGGGGTGCCCCAGGATTCGTTGATACCCGGTATTTATTTAAATTTTATTTATCAAACTAAAAATAACCCTGTGAATTAATAATTGAATTATCTTCATAATGGTAATAATAATAATAATCAGGGTTGCCAACACTGTACTCGTAAAATTCTTAATCCGGAGAAAATTTGTGGGGTAAAGACAAAATTAGAGTTAATAGGTGGTTTAACGCCATGTTTTAACACCGTGGCAATATCATGCGTCTCTTTTTTACGCTCTAAAACCGAGTCGGATGACCTACCTAGTCACTGAAAATAGTTGGGAACCGAAACCACAGATTACTTACTACGAAGTAAGTAATCTGTGCCGAAACACAGTGGCGGAGTAGGGAAAGTACGCGGTTGTTGAAAGCGTGGTGCTTATCACGCCACCCCGTATGTATAGCGTGCGAAGCAACCGAGGTACGAGAAACGACTTAGGAGGCTTTAACCCTCCATGTTGCCAGCCAGGCTCCCTCATAGGGCGTTATCGTCATATCTCGAAAACTACTGGTCCGATTTTCATCAAATTTGGTATGCGGGCCTATAATTATTACAGTACATCTGTAAAATAAGCTTTTCAAAAAAATCCGGTATCGGAAACGGAAGTTAGCCATGTTTTTATAGGCGCAGATTTTTCCTTGAAAAAAATTTCAAAATTTTACTTAGGAAATCAATTCAGAATTTGAAAAGAAATCGAATAATTTTTTCCCGAAGCTTCTATGTCATAAATTGCGCCCTGGGCGATTTTTTGAAAAGCGCAACTTTAAGGCCCATTTTCTCAAAAACACATCAACATATTCGTATAAATCTAACGCCAAATTGTACCTCTAGCTCGGCTGATTAGAACTAGCTGAAAAAAAATTCAAAATTTCAAAAATAAAAAGTCCGGACAGTTTGGGAAATTTTCAAATTTTTTTTAAATGTTCTGGATCAATAGAGAATTTGAAAAGAAATCGAATAATTTTTTCCCGAAGTTTCTATGTCATAAATTGCGCCCTGGGCGATGTTTTGAAAAGCGCAACTTTAAGGCCGATTTTCTCAAAAACACATCAACATATTGGTATAAATCTAACGCCAAATTGTGTTTGCGGTATAGGTAGGAGTGTGATTACTGTTGGTAGACGAAAGTTTGCTTTAAGTTTCCACACATTTGCGGTTTTAGAATATAAGAAGAATTTTCGTGTTTGCGGTATAGGTAGGAGTGTGATTACTGTTGGTAGACGAAAGTTTGCTTTAACATTTTAGAAGAATTATAATGTTCAATATACATATCAATTTATTTTATTATATCAGATCAAAATTATTTTTGAAACGACTTTTTTCTGTGGAGCTGAGAAAACAAATGGATAATAAGTAGGTAATAATTTCGATTATGTCTCAGAATATCTATACTGTAGCACCCTCTATATTCAATATTCAGTGTTGTGTCAAGGTGAATGACCACGTACTTCGTGTTTGCAACAAGGGAATGACCGCGCACCCCGTACTTAAGAGGCGTGAGTTGTATTTGTTTTGTGTGAGTTAAGTGTAACCGGGGTTGTCAACAGGTGCGTGTCGCGGAGACTCTTTTAAACTTTCCTTTTCATTATTTCTATGTTTATGTGTGTATTGTATTAATAAAGCTCTCTTTGGGTTTACCGACGTGTATAACTTCACTGGCCCTAAACAAAACCCCTTGTCTTTAACAGTCGAAGGCTACAATACTTATACATTATTTAGTGCCGTCATAAAGGTTCTGTCGGCCTGGAACTTTTATTTATTTTTGATATTTACTTGACTTTAAGCATAAATACCTAAAATAAAGTAAGCCCTCTAGCACAGACTGTTTTATTTTTTTTGTCTTTAAAATACAAACAGAATTTAATGCTACGTTTTAATAGTTTTGATGTGGAACTCTGAAATCGTTCATGGGTGACAGAGACCTTGCTTATCCTCACGCTTATGATATATTTGTTATGCATTTTTCAATTGTGTAAGTATGGAAAGTCCAGCGAAGATTCTTCGCCAATTTTTTTTCCTTAAAATAAGCCAAGGAACATGCCAGCGAATTTTCTCCCGTTAGGAAACACCCCAAACGTTTCGTTCTTTGCGTTTTCATTTGCATTTTTCGTGAAAGCATGTACCGTAAATTTCCATATCTTAAGTCTTAATATATTTCTACAGAATTGCCTGAAAGAATTCCAAGGTATTTTCACGAAGAATAATAAATCCTTTTGATAATCACGTATTTTTAAATTTTATATTTAAGTGAAAATGACGTTTTCAAGCTGCAATGGCGTTTAAGACAATGTTTTAAAAGTTGCTCATCTAACCCTAGATAAAATTAGATTTTTTTTGCTGTTATGGCTAGTTTACGAAGGCTTACTTTTATTATTTTTAATTTTGGTTTTCATGATTCACATACTCAGTTTTCCGTTTCTTATTCTTAACACACAAGAAAGATCATTATTTTTTTAAGTTATAAATCTTAAAAATTGTTTTCTAAATTGTATGAATTATTAATGCATATGCTTAATCAAAAAAAGCTTGACAATCAAAAAGTTAAATCTGTAATTTTTTCCTACATAAATAAATAATGATAGTTTTGCATCTTACTTTTATGTAACAACCCCAGGTATTACAATCTCAAACAAATTACAGGTTAGGGAAAAATACATCGCACCGATACCGATTAAAAATTCATCTAATTAGTTTGCCTATCAACCTTGACGTTGGAAAATTATATACTTTAAAAATGGAAAAAATAACGGCACGTGGAAATGTATGTGGATGTTAATTATATCATTATATTCCGCTTTAATATATGACATTCAAATTATGAATAGAACAGTTTTTCGCGTTCTACGTTAATCCCGAAATTATAGATACAATCAAAATTATTTTATTTTCCAATAAACACAAAAATGAGGACGCAAAGAAAATACTTCGATGTAAATATAACAATAATGAAACTGGCAGGCTTATGGATTCCAGATCAAGGGGAGAGCTCGTTCAAGAAGTGTTGTTATCTCATTTACAACACCATATTAATTGGTTATTCTGTTATCTTCGATTTACCCATGGAAACATGGGCTTTCAAATATTCCTATCATAAAATGGACGAACTGATGAAAAATGTGAGTATCGGAGGGACCCATTTTCTGGCATTTATTAAAATTTGTGTCTGGTATCGGAGAAGGCACGAAATTCTCGATATAATGGATGTATTAGAAGAAAAGGCTATGACTTACGAAGCCATAGATGATTTCCAGCCCGAGAAGATCGTCAAAGAAGAAAAGAAGTTTAAGGATATATCGACGATTGTATTTCTTGCATTGGGTTGTGCCGTGGCTTTAACACAGATTGTTGCATCGACGTGGATATTGGCAACGGATTACGAAAAATACGAAGAAATCACCATTTTGCCTGATAATACTACTTCTTATCGTTATAGCCAACGTGTACCTTATTATATGGTGATGCCGTGGGTTTTTGATACATCGAAAATGAAATATGGAATTACACTTGCACTGAATTGTTTTCCTTCATTTCATTACGCTTGGATTGTAATTGGTGGGTAATAAGAATTTTACAATGTTTTATGTATTGATAACAAAGGTGGAATATTTCAGGGATGGATACCATGTTTACATCTTTGCTAAGTTGTACTAGCGCACAGCTAAAAATCATACAGGGGGCTTTCAAAACAATACGTCCAAGATGTTTACGAAGATTGAATATGAAAGAAGTGGCGGTATTACACGATTCAGAAGAATTAAGTACTGCAATGGCAAAAGAAATGAACGATTGTATTCGTCATTTGCAGCTGACTTTCAGGTATTTTATCTAGTTAATTTTTGGTATGTGTTGCTGAACAAATGAAATGCCGGATTTAAATAGCGAACTTAAAAAGTATGACTTAAAAACGATTATCATTTTAACACATGGTCGCATAGAAAGGGTTATTTTCTGCAGTCATGACTCTGATTTAACAAGTCTGCACCAGAGTCCATTGCATAATAATAAAGGTGCTTTAAATAAGTTGTATTTGCATGAAAGCAAAATCTTAAATCAACTACAAAAAATCTTTACAAAGAGAAAAATGCAATAATTTTTTAGCATAAAGCCGGTGGTAAATATTTGAGTATGAAATTTTAGAGGGGAGGAGCATTTTCCTGTGAGGAAAGAATAATCTAATAACATAACGAATATGACAGACAAACAGTTGTAATAATTAAAACCAAAGTATTACACACATGGAAAATATGAAAATTTATAAAATCAACATAATGAAAACTATTCTTTGTAATAGTAGTTCGTCCAGGTTTTCGAGCAACTCCACAAGCGAAAGACGCTAGTATTATCTATAATAAAAATCCTTATGCGAGTTATATTTATGTGATATATCAATAAATCAAATTTATTGCCAAGAGATACATGTTGTTAATATTGGACTGAAGATGGAAACCATATAGAAAGACGAAGAATAAGATATACGAACGGATCCAAATTGAACAACAAGAAATGCAAAAATAAGATAACAGTATGGAGTTAGGACTACGCAAAGATTGACAGCAAAGAAGGAGAACATTTAGCATAAGTATGGGATTTAAATGCAAGATGGGAAATCCTAAAAAAAGTACTCTTCAGCAAAGCAGAAGAGGTATGCGGAAGGAAGACAATAAATACCAATAGTAAAAGGAAAAGAACAAGGTGGTGAAATGAGGAAGAACAAAAGTGAAAGAAAACAGCCTGGAATAATTAGATGAGAACAGAACAGAAGCGGATAGAAGCACAACAAGAAGCCAAATGAATCACCTGGCAAAAATTCGGAACCGAATTAGAAGATAACTTTAAACATTATAATAGAACATTCTGGCAAACTATGAAAGGATTAAGAGGAAAACATCGGAAGGCAACATATCAGGTTGAAAACAATCGAATTCAAACCGATATTAGCAAATTCTATGAAAAAAAGTCTAAGAGAGAACAAGAACAGGAAGATCTGAAAGAGGTATAAAGAAGAAGATGATGAAACAAACGCAATAACCATAACAGAAGTTAGGAAAGGTGGATGGAACAGATTACATCACCTCCGAGCTAATAAAATATGGAGAAGAAGACTTGGCTAATTGGCTACACAAGTTCTATAAACCAACATGGATTGAGAAAACTATGCCAGAAGAGTGACAATGTATTATATTATAATCGCAATTCATAAAAAGGGTAAAACCGCAGATCCCAACAACTACAGAACAATATGTCTTTCATCGGTGGCTTTAAAAATACACACCAGAATTTGGAAACAAATTAAGAGAAGTAGAAGAAAAATAAGAGGAAGAACAAGCGGCTTGTAGAAGAAAGTTACAAACACAGGATGACATATGCATATTTAGAATTACAATAGATGAACTTTGAGAAGGTAATAAACCAAGTTCCGAAAACACCATATGGAGTGCTACAAGAAATAGGAGTTCCAGAGGATTATAAAGGTATGGGCACTTAAGCCCCGCGGGAGAGTATGGGCGGCAACATGGAGGGTGAAGGCCTCTAGTCGTCTCGCACGCTAGGCGTACCAGGTGATGTGGTACGCACTACGCATTCGATAAGCGCTTACCTTCGGTTCCCAATTTATTATTTTCACTGAGCGAGTAGACCACCCGCCGAACATCCGACTCGGGTTTGATCCCGAGACCGTCCGCGCTGTAGTCAAATGCCTTAACTATAAAGAGAGCAATAAAGGCTGACCGTGCCGCCTCCTTGAAAAATGAACATAGTAGAAATGTGCCGCGTCATATGTATGGACTGCGCCTACTTCGTGTCCATTTTGACATTTTGTTTGTCGTTTTGTTCATTCGTATTGAAAAAAATAGGCGTACTTACCTGTACTAAATGCGAAAATATCAATGCTAGTCTTGAAAAAAACTGATGTAGAAGATTATGAAGGCTTTATACGAGAAAGGGCGAAATATTAAACTTGCGAATCCAACGTCAAAATGCGAAGCCCATGTGAAGCTAATATCACCCTGAACCGCAAGATGCGCATAAGCAGAGTGGAACTAACGATTGGCAATACCTGTCTTGCAGAGTAGTTTTTTTCGGTCAATCTTATTTGCTCTCACGGTACTACTATAAAGCCATTAAAGGAGTCTTCGAGAATGTTACAGCACAAGTACGATTAAACGGAAAATCTTCTGAAACTTTTAATCTAGACTTTTAATCTACGAATAACAACCAGCCGACTAGAAACAAAGCTTCACTTCTGTCAACCGCAATAACAGGCAGGATTTAGACAAGGGTATGGAAGAAACGATCACTTGTTTGCCTTAAAGGTCCCAACAGAGAAGATGGTACTGGTGTTTGTAGATTTTCAGGCTTTCGTTGCCATCCAAACAGAAACCATACTAGCAGTCATATACAAAAACTCAAGAGCATTATGTGAAACGGATCTAGACTGCGACAAGAGGGGTATCAATATAAACGGTACAAAGTTAAATAACTTCCGCTTTGCAGACGACGTGGTATAGACAACATAAAAGAAGCAGAATAAATGCTAACCGAACTAACAAATGCAACTACTGAGGTAGGGCTACTCATAAACAATCAAAAAACCAAGAATATGACCAAACCTTGTGGAGAAGACAATGTGATAAAGCGACGTTCAAGTATGCATCAGGTTATGCCACACGTATTGATATGACGTGTTACCTAGGGCGATTACACGAGTCAAGGATAAATGCATCCAAACATGCACGTGAATGACCACTGAGACTAAAATATGATACTGTGCAGCCGCATAAATGATGAATCGGGATTCTTTAAAATATACAGATTAGCACGTTCGTGGTTCAAGGTGATTACATGTAGTGTCAGTACAAGGTGGGGAGCTAACGTCATATATAAGTAATTGATCCTTCATACTAGTGGCGCTTCCTACGATTTGTATTATGCAAGACTATTTTTCTGTATTTAACTTAAATGTAATTCAATTCATAGTAAGACTTGCTAATACCTAGTTTGGATTTAGCCCTTTGTTTCATTTATAAACTTTGACGTTTATACGTATTCTCTAAAATTGTCGAAGTGGTTACTTTTAACTTTCACTCTAAATAATATTCGCAAACCTAATCAAAGTTCACCCAATATATGTTGTTAGTTGATCCAGACTTTTAATATAAAACCTCTCGCAGCAAACCCCCACGTAGCGTATTTGGTTAACATACCACCACGTTGGCACTTAAGAATTATCACAAATTCTACTAAGTTTAATTAACTTGGTTTTACTAACTTTTAACATTATTTTTGATGATAACCACTACGTTACAATATCAATCGACGACAAAAATCTAGAAGTCCGTGAATACAAATACCTTAGCCACGAAATTACGATAAAATTAACAGAGACAATGAGAGTCACGAATTGCAGAAAAGAAAAAGTTTAGGCTGGACCGCATACGGAAAGCTCAGGGACATGTTTAAAAACGACATTCCAATGAGCCTGAAAAGCAATGGCCAACTGTCTCAAACAGTTGAAAATTGCTTTACGTTCAAATGGGCGCATTAAAGTTCGAGAACTTTCTGAAATGTTGAGCATCAGTGTGGGAACTGTTCATTCCATTATTCATAGTTTTGACGGTTCAATGGATTGTACGATTGATGAGCAGAATAATTCAACAAGGTAATGCCTTTTTTCACCGAATTGTTGGCGGTGATGATGCCAGAGTATGCAGTGGAAGCATGCAGAATCTCCGAAGGCGAAAAAATGTCGATCTAAACCTTCAGAACGAAAAGTAATGGTGACTGTATTTTTTGATTACCAAGGTGTACTGCTCTTAGATTTTAAATAACCTGGTATTAACACTGCCGAACAATATGCAGACACCTTAAACTGTTTACGTGCCAGCATCATGCATCAAGAATAAACGTTCCGGGAACCTCACAAACGGCGTCATCCTTCTACAGGATAATGATCGCCCCCTATGTGGCCCGAACGGTTCAAGATTTGCTTACTCGTATGCGTTGGGAAGTCTTATAACATCCACCTTATAGTCCCGACTTGTCCCTGTGCGATTTCTATGTGTTTCGGACGCTGAAGTAGAGTTTGCTGTTAGAGAATGGTTCTGCAAACAGCCGCAGGAATTTTATCGAAAGGGAATCTATAGATTAGTGCGCCACGCCGGTGGGACTCATGTCTTAATGTTGATGCAGATTTCTTTTAAATTCATTGAATACAAATTTCTTTACGGTCTCTACACGTGTTTCTATTGAACAATTCTCGTATAACAGTAAATCAGTATATAAGATAATAAAATAAAAGAATCGCGAGGAAAATGTAAAAATTTGTACAATCATGTTCTTCTTTTTAATTTACATGTCTGTTTCAGGCTTTGTGAAAAACTGGAAGACATTTTCTCATATCTGACTCTAAGTCAAGTGCTTTGTTCACAAATTATAATTTGCGCCTGTTTATACATGGTGTCTGCAGTAAGTTTATTTGTAGCAGCAAATTCCTTACACCGAATCAAACTTTTCTAGGTACCCATGACTAGTAAGGCATTTACAACAGAATTAGATTTTTTAGTTGCCGTAGAAGTACAAATTGCCCTTTACTGTTTCTTCGGAAATGAAGTAACCTTAACGGTATGCATTAGATAATAACCAAATACTTTATTACGAATATTGTCATTTCCAGGCGGAAGATGTTACTACGGCATTATACGAAGGGGACTGGTATTCTACGAATGAATCTTTTAAAAAGAGCATGTTAATCACAATGACACGTTTGAGGAAACCCATCTATTTGACAATTGGAAAATTTTCACCATTAATGTTATCAACGTTTGTTACTGTAAGATGTACAGATTTATAAAGATATTAATCTAATTAAATTATGTTTCAGATTGGACGTGCATCTTATTCTTTCTTTGCCGTAATAAAAAATCAGAATGCAAAGAAGGGCATGTAATTTATACAATTTCAGATTACCACAACCACTGATTGACGAAATTATGTAGAATATCTTTGAGTATTATGTAAATTTACACATTAATAAAGACCAGGTAGTGGCAATTACTTGATAGTATTTCACTTGAATAACAGACTATTAAGCTATAAAGTTCAAAATACCACATTGTTTTAATAATTACGATCTTACAATATAATTTTATTATTGTATTAATTGACTAAATAGATCGAAGCACTATACTTAAATATCTTGTTTGTACCTGGTATTAATTTCAATTTTCTTTACCCCAGCTTTCGTTTTTGTTTGGTTGCTATTTATTCCAGTGTCTGAATTTATTTTATTCATACTGTTGAACGAGAAGGATTCCTTACAACATACAGCCCAAAGTAACGTTCCAAAAAACTAGAAAAACGACAGGATAGGGAAGAACGAAGGATTATCCGTCTCCTTTGTTTTTCCCATGTTGCAACATTGAAAAGGAGAAAGGAAAATTATTTATAGGAACATGCAATTTCCAGACAGTTTCTGAGGATGGTGCAATTAAAACATTAATCAATGAAACAAGTAAATATAAAATACAAACATTGGCAATACAGGAGTCCCATTTAAAAGGAAATGACATAACCCCACTGGGAACCTACATATGTACATATTAATCACCAATGGAAGCAAATAAAGAAGATACGGAGCAGGTTTTTTAATAGTAATTTAAAGGGAACAATCACCAGTCTCAGATACAGTATGCTACATTAGAATAAACGCAAGATACAAGAATATATCAATAATAAATGCTCACGCACCAACGGAGATGAAAACAGACGAAAAGAAGCAAGAGTTCTACGAGATGATGGAAAATACATACCACAAACTTCGAAAAAGAGAAATAAAAATAATCTTGGGGGACTATAATGCAAAGGTGGGAAAGGAAACAATATACAAAAAGGTAACAGAAGGAGAAAGTAAGAACGACGAGTTCAATGATAATGGGGCTAGACTATGCACATTTGCAATAGAAAACATGAAAATAGTAAGTACATCTTTCACGAGAAAATAAATGCACAAACGAACGTGGATGGACCCATGAAACACTTGTACTATACACCTGATAACAAACGTAAGATCATACAGAGAGGCAGGAACCACTCCCTGATTGGAATAAGGATGAAGAAAGATTGGAAACACCGAATAGAAAGACAGAAAGACACAAGTAAGAAATTAAGAATTACAAAATGGAAGAACTACAGGACGAAGTAGGATAGCAAAAAAGTATAGGAACTCCATCCACAATAAATGTAAAGAAAAGAACTGGGAGCAACTGAATACAATAGAAGATAAATGGGAAAACCTAGAAGAAGTAATAAAACCGAGATTAAAGAAAAACTTGGATGAACAATAATTGTCAAGAGGAAATAAAAAAAGAGAAAAATCCTAAGGCTAAAGATGATCCAGACAGAAAAGATAGAAGATAAATTAGCATATAATGAGCAACGAAGAAAGGCAAAGCAAGTATGCAGAAATGCAAAAAGAATGAGTGAAGAGAAAGAACAAAAAATGATAGACACCAACCTTAAAAATAAAGAGATAAGGAAAGCATATAAGAATATAAGAGAACAAAAAGGGGATTTAAAAACAACCCCCATATTTTATAAGGAGAAAGGGAACCTAATAAGAGAAGAGGAGGAACAAGTAAAAGTATGAAGACAACATTTCAAAGAATTGCTGAACCCAACACATGGAGAAGACACGGAGAAAAAAGTGGAGGAAACCGTAATAACAAAAGGAGAGGAAGAGGGCCAAAATAACCCTCCCACAAAGGAGAAAAAGTAGTAGGAGAAATGACAAACGACAAAAGCCCAAGTCACAATGAAATAACAGCAGAAAGCATAAAAGAAGGTGGTAAAATTTTGATACAAAAACTCTCTGAGTTAATTAGAGATATATGTCAAGAAAAATGTATTTCATGCTTCCCTCGACATTTAACCACCGTAAAAGATGAAATTATAATAAAATAAAATGATTTAGTGATTAATAAGGTGGGTTGTTGTCAACGTTACTACGGTAACAATACCGTACTATTTACTTTCGCTTTCGCTCGCGCTACCAGGCTACGAAAGTAACATACCAGGTTACGAAAGTAACACTTTCGCAGGGGGGAGCATGAAAAGAATTTTGAACCATACGCAGAAAATAGTTTAGGAAAATATTAGGGAGGCTCCAAGAAGAACAGAAGTAAAACAGATCAAACAGATATTGCAAAATTGTTATGCTATTTGTAGATTTCCAGAAAGCGTAGGAATATGAATCCATGAAAGTTGGAAGTATTCCCAGTAAATTAATAAGATGTTACAAACGTGTACAGGAGACGCTGCAAGTCATCTTTAGTGTTCGCAATCAGCACCACATCATCTGCATACACTACACAGTTGAAATTTTTATCTTCCATTAGGTAACTAGGTAGATTTCTCAACTTCTGAATGAGTTTGTCCATCACCAAATTGAACAGGGATGGGCTTAATGAGTTGCCTTGTCTTATTCCTCTGACAACGTCTCCTGCACGCTTTTGTTACAACAGCAACAGAGTACAATATGGTTGTATCCACTGAAAAGGCGAAATCCATTACCATAGCAAAGGAACCAATACGATGAAAATTAGGAATTAAAGGCCAAATGATTGAACAAATAATGTGCTTTAAGTACTTAGGTGTAGAGAAACAAGCAACCGAAATTTGAAAAAAGAAATAAGAAGCCAGGCGGTGCAAGGAGCAAGACTATTGGGGTACTTAAGAGACATCACATGGAGGAATAAATATCTGACTTTTACTTATGGGGTGGAGACCAGAGCGGATACAAATAAAACTAAACAACTATTGAGAACGGCAGAAATAAATACTCTGGGGACAATATTGGGAAAGACGAGGATGGACAGAGTCAGAAATCAGAACGTAAGAGAACAGTGTGATATAGTAGACATAGTAAAGTTTAACAGAAGAAGAAAAGAGTGGAACAGCCACATAGATAGAACAGAGGATGAACGATGATAAGAATTGCAAGAGACTGCAAACCACGAGGAAAAAGAGGGACAGGCCGACCACCGAAGCGCTGTGTCCAGAGCTGGAGATCATCGTCATTTGAAAACTAGAAGCGTGAAGAAGAACAGGCGGAGGTCCTAAATAAAATACGAAGAAGGGAAATATGGCAACTAACAACCACGTAAAAGTGAAGGACAGGGTATCAAATGAATTTACAGTGAAGACGGGACTAAGACAAGGCGATCCACTCTCACCCCTGTTATTCAACCTAGTCCTCACTAGAGAAGATCATACGCGAAGTAGGGCTAAGAAGAGAAGTAACAATAAACACCAATTCATACCAATGCACGCCTATGCCAACGATGTAGTTCTCCTAGTAAAAATGAAAATAAACTTAAAAGAATTACAACGAGATTAATGGAAGTATCCAAGAAATATGTCCTAAAGGTAAACGTAAGTTCTGAAAATAAATACAAGCCAGGAAGACAGGGAACAACGGCAACTAATAATACAAACAAGGGGAAGAGAACAAGCGAATTTTGAGAATGTGAAAGAATTTATTTAATTAGGAGTTCTACTAAACAACAAGTGCGAAATCCAAAAACATCTCGCATAAATCCAAGTTCCGAATATACAGGGTGCCCCTAAAATGCCTTAAAAGCTTGAGGTAGCCTTTTGCTACAACTGATAGAGACTCCAAAATTGCATGTAGGAACTTCCCATCGCGCTTAGTTTCTTCATACGAGACAGTTAAAAAATCTGAAACTTGGCAACACTGTTGAACCTTGTTCACTTGGAAAAATACCAAAATGCATAATGATGGCCAACAAAACCAAAATTTTAACAAAGCAAAACACAAATGAACTCAAAAACATGAACTAAAGGCAAATTTAATATACAAATCGCAAATGTCAGTTCAAAATCGACACTACTTGACGCACCTTTCAAAATCTGCATTGTTGTCAAATTGTACTTTTACCAAAAGTATGATTTTTAACAGTACTTCCAAAAGAAGAACTAAATTGCTAATTCAATAATAATTAGTTAATTACAGTTTTTAAATTAATTTCAATTTCAAATAGATGTTTTACTTAATTTCGTTTGGCTAAACTTCAATAAATTTCAGTACTAAAGATATGAACTTTAACACCCTCGTACAAAAAAGCATGGGTTTTAAATAAAAAAAAGACCAGCAAAAAAAACTGGAAAAAGGCGAATACCAAGAAGAATTTTCGGAGGGAAAAAAACAGAAAAAGGATGGGAAAGGAGGACAAATGCCGCGCTACATATATGAAATATACAAAGAAGCGACAATAACAGAGGTAATGGAAATACGTAGGATACAGTGGCTGGGTCATCTGGAAAGAATTATGAACTCAAGAACTGTGAAAGACATCCTATGGAAAAATTTCGAAGGGGAGTGAAAGAGAGAAAGATCGAGAAGGAAATGGTGGGAAGCACTACATGAAAAAGATAAAGGAATAACAGAATGGAGAAAAAAGCTAAGAATCGGGAAGAAAAGGCCTGAATAATGCGTAATTAATAATAATATTGCTGCACTTTGTTTAAGCTATTTATCTACACTTTGTACTATTTGTATTTGTATTTTATCTACACTTGCTGTATTTACTTGCCATACGAAATATACATGGCAAAAGGTGCAATAAGGACAAAGTATAAAAGATAGAGGGATTGTAGGCGGGTCAATGATGGAGAATGATTATTATCTATAGATACTATTATATCATAATTCTTTATTGTATCAGCAATTAAAAAAAATAAATAAAACGCGTCACTAAGAGCAATAATGATATAAAAAAAGAGATGTTGAAAATGTACAAAGTTGATTTTGCAAAGCCTGTCGCAATTACAAAGCTGGCAAAATACATTAATTGTGGTTTAATCATTACAGATTGTTGCAAACTGTATTTATTTGTTTATTTATCGACACACCACATCTATTCTTATTCCACTTACATACGATGGTCATCTAAAAACTAAGATAAACGACGCGGAGGTGGCAGCATCATGATCAAAATCGATGCACGGCTGATAAGTTTGATCCTTCAAACGAGGCCTTGCCGAGTTTCAGCTCTGTGCATTGTGAGGTTATTGTTTGGTCATGCGAAGCAGACGAAAGTGCAAGCATTTTCAAAAATGCACCTGTTCATGCATCAATGGTTCCCAGGGCTACAATCCATGAACTCAGGTTCGTATTGGTTAAAATTCGAATATTTTAAACCTTTTTTCAACACGTCTTTCAGCATTATACACGAATTTGAAATAAAAATTTCTATGTTCTATTTAAGAAAAAGATTGATGACGTAACGAAATTTTATTGTCTTCAAAATACACCTAATCCCATTGGTCGATATACTCCTCGAAGCGGATTTATGAAGATTATTTTGTGGCAGAGTTGTTGAATTTATTAGAAAAACTCATACTGTATAAACAATACAATGTAATAATATATCATTAATAAATACATAATTGCATTAAACACCAAATTTTATTTGTGTATTTAGGGTGCAAATTAAGCGATACTAATTTTCTATTGATTTCATTGTACGCACAATTCAAGGACAATCCATGTTTCTTAGGCAGAATGTTTTATACAAACATATGGGTTTCCAGACGAAGTGGTATACTAGCCAAGAAGTAGAAAGTATTCTGAGGTTTACGTATAGCATCTAGCGCTTAAGTTGGACGGTTATTTAAATATCCGTGGCCCTGAATAGTTTATTATAGCCTTATTTGCTTCATTATTTATTATTAAACGAAATTACTAAGTAAATATTTCAACTCTGATCATTATAAAACAAACTTTGCAACTTTACTAGTTCAGTTTTATGTCTACTTAATCAAAAATATTTTTTCTACTCCCACCATGGAAAGTGGGATTTTCAGACTTCGTCTCCATAGATACGAGTATTGAAAATGAGTGTTTGCCGAACAAGTGAAATTAGCGTGCGGAAAATTTACTTTCCGCACGCACATGCAGGTGCGGCAAAGTATAATTTTGCCGCACCGAAATCAAAATGTCATAAATGACATTTGATGAATGTCAGATTTGATTTTGCAGAAATATTTAAATTTTTTTATGGAAATGTGGTTGTAGAAAAAATAGTGTGTAATACATGTGTTAAAAGCTTGTATTTGCCACTCTCATGTGACTGCAGCACTCACTATCGTTCGTGCTGCAAACTTCACATTCGTGTGGCAAACGCAAGCTTTCAACACTTGTATTACAAATTACTATAGAAACATACATACAACATTGAATCCCTTTGACACCTCTGCTTTTCTCAAACAGTTGTATGTCCCGCCTTTAAGAGCAAGCAGTACTCACCCTGAACAAGTTACGTGTTCAACTCTTTTTAACGTGTGCAAATATTGCAGAACGTACGTCAGGACTCGAATGAAATACGGTCGCCGTTTGGTCCGTACACTGCAACATGTAGAAAGAGAACAGTTGCTTAAAAGTTGTCGTAACTTGAAAGCCTCAAAATGCTTTCTAGTTCTTGGCGAGTATAACCTCAAACCACGGAGTGCACTTCCGATTGAATGCGTGCCCTGGTTTATCCCCAGAATGCGAGACAAGGACAGATAATGCGGTGCCGCGGAAGTACAGGGGGAATATTAGAAATGCACATAAAATTAATAAAACACTAATTAAGTATTAAGGATTTTCGAAGGTTTCTTTTGTAGGGCGGTTTTTATAGATTTATGCTACGTACAAAAATACAAGAATAGGAAAATTGATTTATAGGGCTAAAGTTGAAAATACATGTCTGGTGCTCTAACAAATTATGTAGTTTTAAAGCAAGACCTCTTAGATTAGTTATAAAATTAACAGAATAACCGGTTAACATTACACAAAATCCAAAAATAGAGCAACCTATGTACGGTATTTATCAAAATAATAACAGATGCATCAAAATACGTCACATAATATTTTGTGGACTGGCGCTCTCGTTTCTAATGCAGATTTAGTGTGAATGTGGTAGCTGGTACTAAATTGCCACACGGTTGTAATGCTGAAAATTACGAGGATTTTTTTTATAAAATTCCTTGCTGAAATTAATGGAAGATGTTCGACTAAATACCATGAGATCGAGAAAAAAAATGATTCTGAGCAGGCCTTGACTAGTACAACACGATTGGCTACACTGATTCTAGAATGCCTATGAAACATAATGTGACAGTGACATTTCAAATGTAAGTCAGTTTTGCAATCTTGTTTCCAGAATTATTTAAGTTTATCGTTGTAATACTAGTGAAGGATCACATTTTGAACATCTACTCTAACATGTATTCATCTTAGTTTTCAGTTTGTTCCCTAAATAAATACTGTTTTGTGTTTTAATTTATTTGACATTTATTAACCTCTAACCTACTGCCACATTTTGAAATCAGTTTTGCCAATCGTGTTTACTAGTCAAGGCCTGCTCAGAATCATCTTTTTTTCGATCTCATGGTATTAGGCGTGAAATGTGTTACTAGCACGATGGGGCGCCCGCTCAAGCAAGTCTAGGAGTAAGAAATTGGCTTAACGCTTAACGCAAATTTCCCAGGGAGATTGAAACAGGTAGTCGCGTGACTTGGCCACCACATTCACCAGGCCTCACTCCCATGGACTTCTACCTCTGGAGTCACATGAAACAGTTAGTTTATGTTACCTAAGTGCTAACTGTGGAGGATTTACGTCTTAGAATACGACAGGCCGCAGATACTATTCGCAATAGCCTAGAAATTTTATAAAGAACCCTCGCTTTTACGACGCACAACCTTGTGCTTCGATCACCATGGGGATAATTTCGAACATTTTTGGTAAATAATTAAATGATACTCCCTCCGTCCGAAAATATGGTATACATTTGAAATTTTTTTGAAAATTAATGAGACATTGGTAAAGAACTATAATTAAATATACTTATTTGGCAATTCTTATGCTAGGCAAACAACTAATACATAGTTGGCTGATGTCCGATTTTGTTTGTGTCAAAAACGTCAATAGAGTTAACACATCATTTCACGAAAAATTACTTTACACATGCCCTCTTCACAAAATGGCAGATATTGTTATAAATAATGAAGTAAGCTTATTGAAAAGGAATTCCAAGTTCAAGCAATTAACCGGTGAGCAACGTCATGGTATACTGCAAAAATTGTTGCAGTTGAAAGAAGGCCAGAAGCTATAGGATTCCCCACATCAATAAGGCCAATCTTCGGCGTGAAGGACGCTTACCATCTAGTTTAGTGTGTTCCCAAGAAGCCCTAGACAAAGCTCGAACCCTCATCAATTAAATGTTATTTGTAATTATGTATAATACTCTAGTACTTAATTAAAATTGTAAATGTATACCATAAATTCGGACAAAAATAAATTACAAATGTATACCATATTTTCGGACGGAGGGAGTAGTATAATATGAAGAACTTTAGGAATCCTAAATTTACTTTTATGAATGTTAATCACAAATTATAAAATAACTTATTAACCCTGATGATTAGAACTTATGTTTATATAGACTTTTTAAATGAGTTACCCAATTTATTCCTAAAATATTTCTGGTAGGTACGTTATGGGACACCTTGTATTAATAATACATTTTTTAATGTAGAATAGTAAGATTTTTATCATTTAATTTGAATGTCTTCAAAGAAAATTATGAGGTACTTTTAATCATAACCTTTTATAAATTCATTCACGTACCTATTCGTTGTGATTCAATGCTACCCTTTAATAACAGGGTGTATGAAAATTATACCCAACTTGTACCAAATAAAAGCATCTGCACTATTATTAACTAAAAAAAATTATACACCCAATATCATGCTTATAACGCATTCGAACTTAGAAACATGTGTTAAATGTATCCGTACCAATATTCAACAGTGTTACAATATGAGTACATCCAAAAAGAGCTTTTTCAGCCGCAATATATCCATAATAAAACGGGCAGGTTTATGGATTCCCGATCAGGGAGAAAGTTTCTTTTTACAATGTCTGTATTTTGTTTATAATGCCGTGCTTCTTGGTTATTCGGTTATTTTTAATATTCCAATGGAATTATTGGCATTTAGCTTCACATACCACAAACTGGAAGAATTAATGAAAAACATAAGCGTGGGAGGAACTCACTTTCTAGCAGCTATTAAGATGTGCGTTTGGTACCGAAGTAGAAAAGAAATAATCGGAATAATAAATTCGTTAGAAAGTAAAGCTTCCGATTATGAGGCCATTGATGATTTTGAGCCGGAAACTATTATCGAAGAAGAAAAGAACATTAAAGACCTTACGACTGTTGTGTTTCTTTTTCTTGGAGCCGCTGTTTCTGTAACGGCTTTCCTTGCCGCAATGTTGATATTATTAACAGATTCACAGAGATATCAAAAAATCACCGTTCTACCTGATAATACCACGGTTTATCATTACACACAACAGCTACCTTACTATATGATGATGCCGTATGCTTATGATACGTCAAAATTAAAATTTGGATTTACGCTTTTATATAATTGTTTTCCATCATTTCATTTTGCATGGATAATTATAGGTAACTACAATGGAGGGCTTCTCGGTGGTGTAGCGGGCGAGTGCCGGCTTCACAATCGAGAGGTCCCGGGTTCGGACCCAAGCATGACTTTCAATCTGTTAGATCCAGCAATCAATGCCACTAAGCTGAATTAAAAAAAACAGAAAACAACAGATAATGTTTTTCTTACCAAATTTTTGTAGGTATCGACACTCTTTTCACATCTCTTATCAGTTATATAAGCACCCATCTGCGAATTCTACAAGGTGCTTTTAAAACAATACGTCCAAGATGCCTGCGAAATTTAAAGTTGGAAAACATACCAGTGTATCGTGATTCTGACATTTTAAACGCTGCTATGTTGAAAGAAATGAATAAATGCATTGAACATTTGCAGTTAATTTTTAGGTAGGTAGAAAATTATTTTTTCGCCCTCCGGCTAGAAACACTCAATTTTCATGCGTATAAATCGTCTGGAAAATGCTATTTTCAAGCCTCGGCCTGAAAGTAAAATTAGGATTTTTGATTGGTGGCGCTGAACCGAACTGACTCCGCCCTCTCATTGCTACGCCCATTGTCACGCCCAGAAAAATAAATTCCATAGAAAAATAAATTCTCTAACGTCAAATATTTGAATAAAAAATGATTTTTTATAATTAACGTATTTTTATCGGCCGAAAAAATATTGTGTATCACACGCCTAGAAACTGCTTTGCAAGTACTCGTACTTGCAAAGTGACAGTTTCTAGCCTTGTGATACAAATAACTATTGTTTCAAATGCCATTCAATGCCCAAATATACAATTTTTTAATTATAGAATGTGCCAAAAGGTTGAAGATATTTTTTCTTACTTAACGCTTGCACAAGTTTTAAGTTCACAAATTCTTATTTGTGCCTGTCTTTACATGGTTTCAGCTGTAAGTTCAACTACAATCAAAGTTTACTTTTTCGTTAAATACTGTGAATTTCAGATACCAATAACCAGTAAAGCTTTTGCCACCGAATTAATTTATTTGGTGGCAATAGAAATGCAAATTGCTTTGTATTGCTTTTTCGGTAATAAAGTAACCTTAACGGTAAGCTAAACGAACAAAATTATATAAAGTATTGTAATGATTAACGTTTAAGGGAGAAGACATATCATTGGCTTTGTATGAAGGGGACTGGTTTTCTGCCAGTACTTCGTTTAAGAAAAGCATGTTAATTACAATGACACGCATGAGAAGACCTATTTACTTAACTATCGGCAAATTTTCACCTTTAACTTTAGCTACCTTCGTTACGGTATGTGTAATAAAATACTATGTTAATAACAATAAAGCCCTCAAATGCAATAATAAAAAAAATTGTTTAATTTCAGATTGGGCGAGCATCATATTCGTTCTTTGCTGTTATAAAAAAGCAATAAACTTTAAAATGACTTTCACACGCTGAAAAATATATTTAAAATCACTCTACACTATTGTAAAATACTTGTATGTAACGTCACGATTAAATAATACAGTAAAACCTCTAATTGTAGATACCTCCCAAATGCGGACACCTCTTAAATGCATTTTAAGTTTTGTTTGGTTATATTAGTTTGTTATACAGGGTGACAATAATCTACCTGTGTTGTATGGGTAACTTTGTTATTATAGAAGTTAGAGAGTCGGCTAAATTAGCAAAGTTGGGCAGAATTTCAAGACAAATTAGATGCCAGTTTGACATTTGACATGCACTTTCAACTTTTTCAAATATTTCGAATAAACTAAAAACATGCGATTTTTTAAATGTTTTATAATTCCATAACCACCTATTCTAAAACCAAAGTGAAATATGTTTCTTGTGGATATTTTTACGTAGAATTATAAAAAAATATTTACAAAGTCACAGCACTCTCGATTTTTGAGATATAAGCCAAACTAACGTTTTTTTAAATGGCAAAAAGTGATGGGAGATTTTGAAAATAAAGCTATTACAAACATCAAACAGACTACAATGGAAAGTTTTTTAAAAATGCAAATAAAAGTTCTTGTTAAAATATCGCTTTTTGTATAAATAAATGATATTCTTGTCCGAGTTGTTTCTTATTTTTAAAAAATACCTTAATCTTTAAATACTTGTCAAATGCGGACGCTTCCGAAATGCGGGCACTGCCTTATGGTCCCTACAGTGTCCGCATTTGGGAGGTTCTACTGTATAATGCATAATTTTCTTGTCTATGATCATGCGTAAAATAGGCTTTTACACCGTGAAAACAGTGTGCATAGTTCTACTTTACTTACTAGCATGATAATGAAAACTCAGTGTATAATGTAAATGACAAAAGTTACTTTACGTTTCTATGGTAAACAGCTCGAAAAATACAGGAACGAATAACTTGATTTCTTCGGCAAACTTTATACTCAAATAATATTCATACCTCATTTTCTTATGGTCGTAGAAAAAAACAGTATATGTAACATGCACGTAACTGTTATGAGCAGTAGCGTTCTAATGTCGAAGAAGTTTATATCTATTTTGCACGATTGAGCAAGTCAATATTTTTACTGAATTAATTATCGCACGCCTTACACCTCTGGTAGAAAGGCATCAGCTTAAGGTTGGGGAATTTCGAAGTTATGGAGACTTTGGCCGTCCAGCTGGCAGCACTAGTCTTTTCGTTTCAAAATAATTTACTTCAAGAACCGATAAATGGTGTTACTGTGCAACTAAATATTTTACTACGGAAGTACAGGAAGCATATTAGAAACGTACATAAAATTAATAAAACACTGATTAAGTGATTATATTGCACATTTGAGTAATATATTTAGGTTTCTTTTGTAGAGTGGTATTTATAGATATACATACATATAAAAATACAAGAATCCATTCGAGCAATTTGATTTGCAATTGAAATTGAAAAAAATTATATGTAGTTTTAAAGCAAGATTTGTTGAATTAGTTATAAAATTAATAGAATAGCCGGTTATGGTTACACAGAACCCAAAAATGTTGTTATGAATTATACCAACCAGAAAAAAAATAGTTTATCATTTGTTTAAACACTTCAGAAATTGCTGAAAAGACCCTTTCTTATGCAGTTCCCAGTTCAGGTAAACCATCTGTTTGTTATTATGTAAATATAAAATAGCGGAAACTTCAAGTAACCGGCGAATTCTTAATCCCAGACAAAAGGAAATTCGTAATCCATTCATTGAACTTTACATTCTAATTTTAGGCACAATTTTTTTTTAAGGTACCTAACGTGACAACTGAGTTTTTGTATTTTTGTATGTACAGTAACACCTGTGGACACCTCTCAAATGCGGACATCTCTCAAATTCGGGACCCTGTTCTAAGTTTTGCTTGGTTTAACATATTACTAGACTGTGGTTTAACTACTGTCTAATCAATATAATAAAAACCTCTAAAATACGGACACTCTTAAATACGGACAAGTTCTACGACATATTACTCAATTCAATATTCGTTAAAGAATATAAATTGATATCTATTTACAGAGTTCCCAGAAATTGTTTACCAAACCGGCTTTCTTAGATTTACTGACTTTAAAAAAAAATTAGAAACTAGACACATTTTCAAAGAGATTTAAATCCTTTTGAAGAAGCCCGGCATTGTTTATCCTTGTTGCGACAAACTTCAACACGGGTTTGGTCGAGCAATGCAGCTTCCTGTCTTTTCTTTCAGATTTTAGCGAAGTGCCATCTATTGTAAACTCACTACACTGCTTGCTCACTTCTACAACTAACCATTATGGCGGCTACTTTGATTTTATACAGAGTCTTATGAGTCAAGCTTTCGTCTTAGCTTCGGATTAGCTCTCAGACAACTGGATCAATCCTAATTTACTTTATACTATTTGATTTATTTATTAAAGAAGACCGGTCTGATATAATTTAAAATTCAACCGTGTGTTTTTATTATGGGTATCTTGGGCAACAAAAGCTGCACTTAGAAGGCTGCTATTTGTTTTTTTTTAAGTATCTAGAATGTGTATTTTCGAATAAAATTTATATCAGTCTCATCAGCACATCTTCTTAAATAAATGTAGAAAAATTTATAATAAAATACCCAGTGGTTTCGGCGCTGATCATGATAACAGAAGACGCTGCATTTTGTCGTCAAATTCCCTAGCCTTAAGTAAGTAATTATCGCACAGATCGCAAAAGTTACCCAAGAATCCTAGAAAGATTTTTTGAGAGCCGATTGGTCCATACGAACCACTGGATGCAGCTGCACTTAATTTAATGAAACAAACATGTTTTTCCGATTCATCCGATGTGTGCAATCCATACGTTCCGAACCAGTCGACCCCTACCTTTATGAAATAATCGGTCCATGAATTATTTACAACAAATGTTTGGACACCGCAAATGCTTTGCTACTACGGAAATAAACATGCATTGATAAACATATGGCATAAATGTCCTCTTAATACCTTTTTAATTTTTTACATTTTTAGTATTTTATTGTATTGAATTGTATTTTTGCAATCAAAAATGTTTCAAGACTGAGGTGCAATGTGCAATTATGACTTGATATTCAAGACCACAAAAATACGGTACGACACAAGGTGCATGCAATACTTTTTCTACTATTGCCCAAATAATGAAAATAATTTTTCATATTAACTCCACCTGTGGGGAAGGTCTGTATAGTCCGCCCACTGCTGGTTCCAAGCCCAGATGAAGGTGGGGTGTTTGAACATGGGGTTAACCCCACTTTGTAAAAAACACATTGTTACGAAATCTCAAGAGTCACAATCCGGACTGAAACCAAAACGACGATTTGCCAACATGCATACCTATGGAATGTACGACCGTTATACAGAGCATGTGCACTGCAAGAATTTAGATGAATATGTAAAGGCATAACTGAAAAACGGAATTATAATTTTTACTATAGCTGCGACACAAGGAAGAAATTGCTACCTAACTGAAAGATGCAACAAAACTAGGAAAACAAGCTATCCTTAAATATGACAAGCTGATAATAAACGGGCAAGTGTATGAAAACGAAAGCGAGAGCAAACAAAATACAAAAGAATCAGCAGGAGAAGAAGAAAGTAATGAAGATGAGAGTTAAGAAATAGTGGAATTGACAGGAGAACCAGGGATTATGAACAAGAAAACGAAAATAAAGAGAAAAAGAGAGGTAGATCTTCCGACGAAGAAAATATGAATACTCCCAAGAAAGAATAAATAATAGGAAGAGACTAAAGATAGAAAAAGGTTAAAGTATGGGTCCAAACTGTTTTTCCACCACAAGTTGAAGATAAAGAAAAAATGGAACCCACGGCAGAAACAGCAAAAGTAGAAGAAACCTATCCAACTGCAATACAAATGGATCCAAAAATGATGATAACTAAAGCGGGAAAACGAACACATGGCGACTGGGAACATGAAACACTTCAACATTATTACAAGCAGACAAAGTAAATATGACCGCAGCAAAAAATCCATAACAGACACGACCGGAAAATCAAGGGGGAGGCCTTCGCCCTACATAGGGATTTATAGACTAATGATGATGGAATGTGGCATACAAAGTATTCTCATACATATTGTACACGCGACTGAAGCCTCTGGCAAGTAACCAATGCAGGTTCCAGCAGAAATCGACCATAGACCAAATATGCGTGTTAAAACAGATGCTTGAAAAAATGCAGGAGTATAACACAGATATGCACCATCCTATTCATAGACTTTAAGAACGCTTATGACAGCATCAATAGAAAAGAATTGTACAAGACCATGGAAGAATTTGAATTCTCCAAACAGCTGATTAAACGTCTAACTATGAAACAAGTAGAATGCAAAGTTAGAATATAAGGGGATCTGTCCCGCTCCTTTACTACCAAGAAAGGCCTCTAACTGGGGGATGCATTATCCTGCTTACTGTTCAATATCGCCCTTGAAAAAGTAGTGAGAGAATAAAAAATTAATATATACAATAAATCTGTCCTCATATTTGTGTACGCCGATGACATAAGACATTATTGGGAGAAGTGTACTAGACATGAAAGAAGTATTTATTGCCCTAGAGAAAGCTGCCACAAAACTTGGATTACAAATACATGAAACAAAAACTAAATATATGGCCGTAACTAATGAAACGATCAAGAGTACGACACAACTTAACAATTGATTAATACAACTTTGAAAGTATGAGAGAATTTGTCTACCTAGGCTTACAAGTCAATCGAGATAATATTATCAGCGAAGAGATCTAAAGACGCATAGTACGGGCAAACAGATGCTACTACGGATTAAAGAAGCAACTACTATCAAAAAGACCAACAAGAATTAATTACACAAAAACCTCATCAGACCGGTCCTCACATACAATTCTGAGACCTGGGTTATAAATAAAAAGGACGAAAGCGCTCTATCTAATTTTAAACGGAAAGTTTTAAAGGCCATATATGGAGCAATAAATCAAAACGGACACTGATGTAGATGGTATAATTTTGAACTCTACCAGAATCGGGAGGTTGCAATGGACAGGGCATGTAGAATGAAAAGACGAAGAAGAACCGGTAACACAGGTCCAGAAATATGGAAAAAGACAAAACTAAAAACACAAAAGCTAAAAACCGAAGCCAATGGTGGAAGATTCTTGAAGAGACCAAAGCCCGTAACATGCTGGGAAGCCAATGATGATGATGATCTTTCATATTACAATGCATTGTTACTATGGAAAGGTTTCGAAGGTTAATAATTACGATAGCCTGGGTAAGTAACCAAAAAGAGCTGTACATCTTTCTTTTTTATAATTGCATTTGCTGTACATGTATCGAAACATTGTTCTTATTATTGCATGGAATACAGTTTAATTAAAAATAATTCTAATGCTTGCCAGCATTTTATTTGTACAGGAATTCCATGCACCTTTATATAGGCTTGGCACAAACATATTAATAGGTTTGTTAAACTGCAAGATTACTTCGTAATTGCTTACTTCTAAGGGCAAGAGTAGAAAAAAGTATGTTATTATTCTGAACTTTAAAGTTAAATATATTCCATCCTCAATTGAAAAGCGGGCACTTAGACTTTAAAATTCAGAATAGTAAGCTCTGCACCAGACATTCTAAAAATAGCATTAAATAATAAATCACTAACCTTCATCCTGTAATTTTTTCGAGCATATCCTGAATAAATTTGCACTTAAACCGCTATCGATTTTAGATTTGGTCCTTGGTGTATTTATTAAACATTCAGGTACAGAATATTCAACAAAATAACTATGGCTGACGCTTGTTGGTAACCTAAACTTAGAATCGATGGAACTTACGGAAACTTTTCTGTTACCAGCTTGATTTAATGTCAAACTATCAATTGTAATTTTTAGTGAATTCACATATTTATAATATTCCACCGCTTTTGATCTGTAATTATCTTGAATAGATTTTGTAATTTCTTCTGAGAGATCCTCAGTTTCTTTAGGCATTTCTGTTGTTTGTTCTTGCGAATAAGTTGTTTTAGGTACATCATGTTTCATCTGTCTGAAGTCTGGTAATTCTTTTGATACATATAATTTTGTAACATCTCGGGGAATCTGAGTATCTTCTGTATCTCCGCTGTCATAATCATTTGGGGTCGTACCTGAAAATTTACGTGCTTTCTCTCGTTCCAATAAATATAACGGAGAATATCGTTCTTTGTTTTTGTTAGCATTAGCAAATAACTGCTTCTGATTCCAAGCAATCTGGTTTTTATAAAGACTACAGATTTCACAGTTACAACAGTACTCTAAAAATTCTGCTGGTAGGGTTGAAGGGGACTCCAAAGGAGTAACATGGTTCCAGTCGGGATTCAACTTCTGCTTATTTAATAAGTCTTTTTCTAAAGTCCTCTGTTTACCTCTTTGCATATGTGTATTTTTTAAATTATTCGTGTCAACTACGTCAATATAAAAAGGATCGTTGTCCAGAATTGATTTGACCATTGCATTTCTTAACCTCTGACCTTGTTCTAAAATTTGTTCTACAATACTTGCTTTGCTACGTGCGCTAGATCCTATATTTTCCGACATTTTTACATATTTTTCATGTTTTATAACATCAAAATACAACAAAATAAATTAAAAGAAAACACAAATTTCAAAAGTGTTTTCACACTGCAAAACTACAACAGAAATTCTTTCGCACATGTTGCCAACGTATTTTTTGCACACCAATAAAAATATAGCTTTTGACGTTTGACATCAATAACACAATTGGCTAATTAAACTAAATACACAACGATAAAAATTCATTTGCGCAAAGACCCAGTATCACATGTATTTCATCAGTTATTGATATACTTACTTTAAATTGAAGTTTTAACCTCCAAATCTTGTTATATCCGACACAATCACAAACACCAAATAAAACAAAGAGCTGCCAATTACATAACAAAAATATCACTATGCAACTAAATACTGCTGTAGTAAAGGTAATTTTACACATTTTCAGTAATTCGTCTTTGAATATAAATATAAATGAAAGAAAACGTTACTAATAGTTAAAAATCGGCATTCTAAATAGTTTAAAAGTAATGGTTTTTTAAAATTTAATGCTTTATATATTTAAAAATTGGTATTAGGTACTAAAACTCACTTAAAATCATAGAGGTATAGGGTATTCATTCAGACCCGCAAAATAGCTAGACGCATTTTACAACTTAGTGGTAGATTATGAGGGTTAAATACAACTATTGTAAATTAAAACTAGGAGGAGCGTTTCAAATTTGGCGCGCTAAAATGTACGCACGCTATTGGCTCCGGGCGCGTCAGTTTTACACGATGCGAATTTCTGTGTTTTGTTTTGATACATCAGCTGTTGTTAGAGTTCTCAGTCTCTTTCTATGTAATTCCGCAAGTAACAAAACAGTTCTTTTCAGAACTAAATCATTGTTTAGTGTTGTTAATACTGCAAACATTTTCTAGTGTGCTTTCTGGTAACATTTATCGAGTGAATGTGACTTTTATATTTACTCCTCCTAGATTAAAAACAGACTATAGGCATATAGGCAGGACTCGAAACATATTACAGCTGCCGCAAAATAGAAGAATTCAGTTATTTGTTATTTATAGATGTTATAAAGCCATATCTGGTAAGGTTTTTATGGCAGGATTACCACTTCTAACTTGTGATAATACTTTTATTGCCCGTTGTAATAACTTAAAAATTCAAATAGAATTGGGCCGGCGACGGAACAGACTGTGTAAAACGGCCTCTAACATAATAATTATTTGAAAATTCAATTTTAAGGAAATTATGCCCTTTTATTTAACACAACTATCAATTATTAGCTGGTAGTTTTTATATCAACGTCTTATTTATTTAATTATTAGGCGAAATCTAAGCGTGCTGATAACAAACCTTAATTAAAGTAGGAAATAAAGAAGTTGGCTATGAAAATAAAACAAATGCAGAATGTACGATTTTTATAAAATTTATCTTATAATTAATGATACAGATTTATTATTTTTATTTAAAGTTATGTATGTTATTACTTATTACTAAGATTTGATAATAAATAAAACCGTTATACATCAATAATTACTGAAAACCGTTTAATAATTAACATAAAACAAAAGGTGGTGTAAGTTTCCCGTTTAATAAGCATAGACTGAGACGGTGCCTATTTATACGCAATGAAATAAAAAAGAAAAGCTATAATATTGTAACGGTCATTGCCTCTCTGGTGTTGCACATTGCACCCGTTCTTCCTGCTACCAAGGGGTTTCAAGAAGTTAAATACAAAATGGCGTTTTTACTGTCCCTTTATTAAATAAACGGATAAAAGAGTTACGAATATATTAATTTTGTACTGCAAAATGATTAGACTGTTGAAATTAAGCCCAAATGATTAATCGTCGTTAGTCTTTCCTGCATACAAACACTGTTTATTTTCATTCATTTAAATTAAAGGGCCAAGTAGGGGATATTTTTTATATTGCAAGCCTGCGCATTAAAACTTTACGAACAAAGTAAACATAGATCAATAGAAGGGCGCGTTGTGCATGCTTCATCGGCTTTTCCGTATTTTTTATTGAAAGTAAGGAAATATAAATGAAAGTTTGCATCGTGAATTGTAATAATATTTTCTAGATAAAAATGGACTCGAAGGAGAAAAGCGACGATAAAAAAGACATCGAAATGGAGGAAAGGGAAAAAATATTAAATTCCGAAAATAAAGCTCAAGATAAACCAACAGAAGTTGAAACTCCAACTATCGAAGTTGAGAATGGTATTAAAATTCATAATAAGACTGAAGGACGAGAAGTTCAACCGAAGAAAATACCAATTGGTGGCATACAAATGCCTGGATTTTTTATGCGTAGTAAATCAAAGGAAAAGTGTAAAGTATGTTTGTTTGTACGTGTAATATTTGCAAATTTTTACAAATGTATTTTATTAGGAAGATGAAACCGAACAACAAGAAGCAGAATCGGTTGAGCTTATTGAAAACAAGGAAAAAGAAAATCAAGATGATTCTAAAATACAACCTACTAGAATTAAGTTGCCAAATCCTTTTAGAAAATCCAAAGCAATCAGCGAAGAAGACGGTAAGATTAATTAAAAACGAAACACATTAAATACTAAACTCGAACTAGGCAGTAAAAGACGATTGATCTTTGGAAAAAATAAAATTTTACTTACTAATTTCCACATGAAAAATGTCACTTTTTATCCTTGGTACACAAACTATTATTCAACAAATTCAACGGGAAAAAAATCATTTTATTCAAAATATGGAAGAAACTCCACCGGAAATATAATTATTTTATGTAACAACTTTGACAGGTGTAATTAACTGACATCTAAAAAACAATTGCTTTTTATTTCAATAATTTCAAGGCGCCACTGATTGTTTGTCAAAGTGCAAAAATTAATTTCCACGATTTTTCAGTTACGGAAAAATCTAAAACACTGCAGAAAGCATCAATGGGCACATTTTTTTTTCTACGAAAAACATGTACAGTTTTGGTCTAAAATAATTAGGGAAGCAAAATATAAAAATTAGCAAATTAATACATTAATGAGCAAATTATAATTATAAACAATATTATCTTAAATTTTATCGCCGTACTAAATAAGACTACTGACACAGTTCTGGAAATGAATGAGCAACCAATAACGTAAGGTTATCAGAATTCACCTTTTAATAATATAAATAAACATTTTAGCTGAAAAAGCAGCAGAACCAAAAGAGAAGAAAAGACTGCTTGATACAATCCGTCTACCTCTTGTATCTGTATTTCCAAGAAAAAGAAAAGAGGAACGAAATCTAGGAGTTCAGGCCACAGTCGCCGGTTTAGCTTCAATGGAAACCCTCGATGAAAATGACAAGAGTGCTGATACTAAAAAGGAAGAAGACTTAAAAAATGTATGCTTAGCTATAAATGTAGAAGTAAGTTTAAAGGTAGTTATTTGTATTGTATTAATGCGGAGTTTTTCTTTGTTTTGATTTAGGAAAAACTGGACCTTGAAAAACAAGGTTGTGAAGAGGAAGCAAGCTGGAAAGAAAAACTTAGGGCTTATCGTATAGTTATCAGTAAGTATTCGTTTTTGTTTGTTAATGATCGGTGGCATCAACTGCCTTCGTTATTTATCTACACATCGGCTTAACAGGCATTCAAAAAATTGTATCAAGATGGCCTTAATATAAGAACTAAGTATTTTCTTTAAAAAATCCGAAAATTAATAGCCAAATTTTAATTGATATTAACTGCGTTAACACAATTGAAATCACAGTTAATCCCCCTATTTCTTACTACCTGTTGCTCAAAGTTTTATTTTCGACTTAAACTACTTTTTAAATATAAAAGGAAAAGTTCGGTAATTTCTATCTCAAAACTACTTCAAATATAATTATACTTCGGCCAACGTAAAAATCTCAGTTAGAATTGCATTATTAATAAAAATAGAAGAATCGTTAAAAACTTTCGAAGGAATCTATAATTATATTCTATTTTATTTGTGTTCAGTCGATCATTTCCTGTTGCCAAGGTAATTATTGATCAGTAAAAAATGCCATTAAAAGTAACGTGCCGTTATAAGCATTATTTTGGTAAGATATTTGCAAATAGTTTTTTGTTTATAATTCTTATTTAATAACCTTGTAAAAATATAAAGATTTGAATAATATAAGAGACTAGTAATTCAATAAAATTTTGGAATTTTTCGAGGTAGTCCGGTTAGTAAAATAATTTTAATTAATTTATTATAACTAAATGGCAAACTAAATTAATTATAGAAAATTACCGATATTTTAACATATTAAATATGGTACAATAACGAAACTTGATGTTCTACTCAGTAATAAAGTTAAATATAGATATTTTATGGATTCTTAAAGTGTTACTATTTTTATCATTTCTAATCTTTAGGTGCCTTCCTTGTATTCGTCTTATTTATAATCATCATAATTACGGTAACCGTACCTAGTGGACCTAGTTATTCTGTGCCAATTAGAGATGGACGATATGTGGAAACTATTACAAGTTGTGGCAAAGTTGAAGGGTTAGTAAATGTAAATTAAATTTCTTGAAATATCGAGATACATATTTGAAATTATTTTAGAATATTGGGAGATGGTGCTGTAGCATTTCGTGGTATTCCATATGCACGCCCTCCTGTAGGCGAATTACGATTTAAAGCAGCTCAACCATTGAATTCACTTGCGTACTGTTGGAACAACACCTCGCCGCTTTTAACACACAACGCAACCGATTATTGTTTACAGATTTATAGTAACGGAACACTCGGTGGATCTGAAGATTGTTTAACACTCGATGTGGTTACTCCATACGTACGTTACGACACCCCACTACCTGTGGTTGTACTTATCGGTTCGGAAAGTTTAATTGGGGGCTCTCCTGGTAAAATGCGACCATCCGCACGCTATGCTAGATCTAGAGATGTTATTTTCGTCAGACCAAATTTCAGATTAGGCGTATTAGGGTTCTTAGCTGTTAATGCTTTGACTGAATCCGTTCATCCACCTACTTCGGGTAATTATGGATTGTCTGATATAGTTGAAGTATTACAATGGGTTCAGTACAACATCGAACACTTTGGAGGAGATCCTGAAGCCGTTACACTCTTTGGTCATCGAGCAGGTAAGACTCACCTTTACTTAATAACCTATGTTCCTTTTCCATGCTTTTCTATCTCTTCTTACATACTCAGTAGGGTGGCCCTTAATTATGGTTGAAACAAATTTTGACCGGGTCACCCCCCAAATCGATTCCAAAAAAATTAAAAGTAATTTTAAGATTTACCACACCTCCGAATTCCAACGTTAAGGGGTGCCCCAAGGACCCTGCATTTTCCCATTTAAATAGCATAGGCTTTCAGCACACTTCTGGTTTTTATTTTTTTACAAAAGTATGTGTGTCTGAAAAAATCCGGAGAGTGCTGCGATTCATTGCTTACTGATGCCCCTTTCACGTAAAAAATCATGGGAGCCAGGTGTCATATCTTAACAACTCGTTACAACCGAGAAAAACGACAATATTTTAAAATTACCACTTTCTTTGCCCCCCATTTATTTGCTTAAGATATGACACTTGGCTCCCATATTTTTTCCATGAAAGGGGCATCAGTGAGCAATGAATCGGAGCACTCCCCAGATTTTTTCAGACACACATACTTTTGTAAAAAAATAAAAACCAGAAGTGTGCTGAAAGCCTATGCTATTTAAATGGGAAAATGCAGGCTCCTTGGGGCACCCCTTAACGTTGGAATTTGGAGGTCTGGTAAATCTTAAAATTACGTTTTATTTATTTAGAACCGATTTGGGGGGTGACCCGGTCAAAATTTGTTTCAACCGTAATTAAGGGCCACCCTAATACTCAGGTTCAAGTACTATGCATTGAACGCAAATGATACATAGCGCTTGCAATCGCTAAGTACATTGAACACGTCTTATGTCTTTACTACGGTGTAGACTAAGAAATTGTAATACCATTTCCTCCAAGTCCCAGTAGTTCTCGACTCCCTCTGTATTTAAGCCATGTATTACTATGTTCGGTTTCCAAATTTCTATATTTTATTAATCAACAGGAGCCACCTTAGTAACAGCACTCGCATCGATGAAAGGTGCAGAAAAATTATTTAAACGAGCTTGGGCAGCATCAGGAGGTGCAATTTATCCAGGAAGAACTCTCATAGAATCGGAATTAGCAAACAAAGATTACATGTCAACGGTGCAATGTGCAGATGCTGAATGTCTATTGCAAGCAGATGCCGACTTTCTCTTGAATTCTGTAACCGATACATGGAGAAAACCGCAACCTGATTTGCCCTCGAAATTTGAACAACCAGATAAACGTCACGAATGGATGGTACTCGATGGAAAAATTTTAAAAGAACATCCTGG
Source organism: Melanotus villosus (assembly GCA_963082815.1). Lineage (NCBI taxonomy): Eukaryota > Metazoa > Arthropoda > Insecta > Coleoptera > Elateridae > Melanotus > Melanotus villosus. Next base: position 8,752,468 of record OY720421.1, on the reverse strand, counting down.
AAAAGTTTGGGCGAGCGAGGAAGGATTGCCTGTTAAATTAGTGCTTGGTACTACGGCTCACGCCGGTGCTTCGGATAAATTATTTTTGAAACATAAAGAATGGACACCGGAGCTTGTAAGACATCATGTTAAAGAATCTAAATTGGGGCACCTAAATTTGACGGAGCATTTACTAAAATTATATCCGTCGACCTATCAGGGTTTAAGTATGATGATTTCCGATATAAGAACCGTATGTCCTTTGTTAGCTGTTTCAACTCAGATGCGTAACGTTCCATTTTATGTGGTAACACAAACAAGAGGGGAGCTTAATGTAGCTGATGTAGACTCGGATGTTGATGCGATTTTAGGTCGGTACGAACCAAAAACAGCCGAACAGAAACGATACGTCTCGGCCTTACAACAGCTGTTTTATTATTACGTATGGCACGGAAAAGTGCAACCGTCACAAAATATTGCAAACAAAATTTTGGTAATCGAACAAGATGTAGTACCTGAAGTTAATTACACACACTGTGACTATTGGATTAAAAAGGACATCGTTCCTCGATACGCACAGTTAGATTAAGTATAATTTTTAAAGTATTTCGTAGTTTTTCAAAATTTGAAAAATACAAGACTATTCAAGCTTGTTTTAGATATTTAAGAGATGATTTAAAGTAACATTCAAAAAGTGATAATTTTCAAATGATTGATAATACTAAGTTCAAATTGCAACAAACATATTTCTATTGCGATTTGTATCAATTAATTAAGCGCAGTTTTTATGCTATCTATATTTATTTAGCATTAAGAGAACAAAACAATGACGCATGTTTTTAAATCCTACTTGTCTTAAGTTGACGATCGCAAATTTAAGGTGTGTTCCGTTCTATACTGACAGAACCACATGCCCATTCTGAAATTTACTGACGTGATAAAACTGATGTTGCGTAGACAATGCTAAATTAGCCACTAACGATACTGATTATTTAAAACACTTGTCGCATCAGTAAAATGAGTGACTTGTTTCAGAACATCGCATCTAAAATAATTTGGGATGTCGAAAGCAGCAGTATAAAATAGAACATACGCTTAAATGTTTTAATTAATAATTATAGAATACCAAAAAACGTACTGAGTAAGAGAAAGTACTTGTCGATAATTCAAAGCGGCATTAACTTATTTTTTCAAACATCGAAGTTAGGAAAATATTAATATGTACTAATCTGTTTAACAATCATAGATGTTTTACGTACTGCATAATAATTTATTGATTTTCAGTTGCTGGTTAATCGGAACAATGCATTAAGTGTGTAAATCACCTTGAATGTTTTAAATTTTATGCGATTTTATTCGGAATATCCAACAGTTGGTGAATCTAGTTATGTGACTGGAGTCACCTAGAAATTAAATTGGTGCAACTAAAACCACTCGAAATATGTAAGTGTAAATAGCAGTTACGAGCAATGTAACAGAAGTAAACAGAGTAAAAGGGTATTAAAACTTTCTATTACTGGTAACTAGTCAGCGATCGTTCCATTAACACGTGATTGTTAAACAGCATGCAAGTGACTGTCATGATAGTTCATGGACGGAGTTTAGAAGTGTAAATCTGAGTCAGTAATTCTACAGAATATTTCAGGTAGTCACAACTAGTGCAATGCCAAACTTTTATAAAGCGTCATTCATTAAAAATCTGGAAACAACGTAAAACGTTTTAACAGCAAGGTGTGGGTTTATGTAAAATAAACTTTTCAGTTGTATTGCTCTGAAATTAATTGCTGCCATGTAGATGGGTCGGAAACAACATTCATGGCTCTGCAACATCTGAAACTGGTGTAACATTACTGAGGCCGCCACTATATTTAGAAGAGCCGAAGAAGATACACTTTGCAGAAGACGGGTATGATAAGGTATGTGAATTAAAAATCCGCACTAGTTTGGATCATTATTTATTTAAAAAGAAATGGTGAATACAAACTCAGAAACCACCAAATTTCTTTAAATTAATTCCATGCTTTAATTACCTAAATGGAGAAGCTGATCTTGTTGCTGCCCAAAAACTTTAGATGTGGGTTTTCACATGTTTAATTTTTGTAACTTGTTAATAGTCCTGTTTGCATAGGCCAGAACAGGGGTCGAGAAAATTTTAAGACAGAAGAGCCAATCCTGTCCCTCACAACAATTTAAAAATTATTCGAGAGCCATAAATATATTTTTACAAATGAGGAAAAGTAATATTATAACTATCTTTATTAAAATTCACACAAAAAATTGCTCTCATTGGTTTTAATCAATGTGAGCAATGAGCTTGCATTTCCTGGTTCCTCAATTTACATTTAATGGAATTCATGTTAGAAAACGATTGCTCACATATATATTGCAGTGAGATGTGCCTTTAACTTATTTGTATTCTCAGCTAACTCAGTCCTTTTTTTTAATTTATAAAATTTATATCAAATTTTAGAGATCTATCAATACAGGGTCGTTAATAGGGATCGCGTTTACGAATTTTAATTTAAAAAATTCATAAAGTAATTTTAACAGCCTCAAAATTATGTAAACCTTTAACAATAATCAATAACAATTCTAATATCTAAACAAACACTTCTTTTAAAATTAATAAGTTTACTAACTACCCATCACAGACAACTCGAAGAACACACCTCCTCCTGTTTCGACTCCAAAATTCACAAGTCTTCCCTTATTTTTCCATCCAATAACACACCTTGTTGTAATTTAATTCTAATTTATTGAACACTTTACTCAATTTCTTCTTTATTCATCCAACATTTCATTTATATCCAAATTTATAATTCCTTTTATTTCATAATTTGTTTCTTATTACACAATTCCAAATTACATATTTACACAATACTATATCAATCTTTTATATAACTTTTAATTAAATTATAATTTTATTCGCTTTCAAATTATAATTATATGAAAATAAATCAAATTTAAGTTTTAATTTTTAAAACTCAAATTGCCGTTATTTATTTTCAACCTTTTTTTTAGTATTTTTAAATTCTCCTTGGTTATATTATTTTATTGAACTAACATTCTATTTTAAATTATAACAAAACTTTAAAAAAAATTAATTATCAAGGTATCATAATCTACTTATATACAATTCTATTTTTAATTAACAACTATTAACATTTTAACATTAAGTTTACATTATTTTAAAGGCGTTTATTTATTTACATTATCCAAAATAAAATCAAAACTCACCGTCTTAAGAGATCATCTAAAGATATCATATCAAAAACCCTATCTTGTTTGTGTGAAATTTTGTTTTTAATCAAGTATCCTTAATCTTAATTCATTAAGTTGTCATTACTGGCTGTCATAAAATATTAGGTTAAAATTAATTTTGACTTTTTAAAATTAGAGAATGTTTTGCCGGTGACGGTCACGTATTTACGTGACTGTATGGCAGTTGTAGTAATATGAATGACGAAAGGGGATTCACCGACCAAAAAGATGTTATAATTTTAGACAGATGCACAAATCAGCATTTTTTTACGCTCACTGTCGAGGTTATACTCGGATTCTCGGCTGAGCAGTCCTCAAGTACGAGATTGAGTTTCGTCTATAAGTACCAACGAAATAAAAAAAGAAGGAAGGAAACTATGGTATTATGGTGCATAACTACAAGTGTAACGGAAATACGTCACACACGCCATATTGAAACACCAACCGGCACGAGTTTTTATTGGTAGTCTAACTGTTTGTTTACGTTTTTGTCTTTGACAGTTGACGTATTTAGTGTTCTCAGCCAATGAGCTTCTAAAATCCGCCATATTGACACACCATCTAAATTGCATACTGTTGGTGTTATGGTCCTTCCTTCTTTTTTTATTTCGTTGATAAGTACGGGCATAATACACTTCAAATTTTTAAGTAAAAAGTCGGAAATAAAGATATATAATATATTAATACAACCTATTGTCACATATGGTTTGAAGACTTGCAGGAAGAACAAATGCTGCTAAGGTTCGAAAGGAAAATATATGAAGGAATAAAAGAAAGAGATACTTTCCGAAGAAGAACTAATACAGAAATCGAAATGCGGTTACAGAAGGCTAACTTAGTAAGATTTATAAAGTCACAAAGGCTAAGCTGGTATGGACATATAAGAAGAATGTGTAAAGAACGAGATGTACGAGAAATAACTCACTGGAGACCCTTAAGACGAAGACCAAAAGGCAGACCCTGCAAAAGATGGCAGGACGAAGCAGAGGACCTGCAAACAATGAATATCAAGGAATGGAACAAGATTTACAGCAACAGAAAAAAGTGGTTAAAGATTGTGGAGCAAGCTAGAGATATATTAAACTAAGAACAACACATCAACTGATGTCTGTATGCGCAATAAAAGTTCGCCAGTGGCGTAACATAAAGACATTTGTTGGGTGAATTGAAAGTTAGGTTATGAAATGAAAATCTAATAATTTCTGTAAAACCTATCTTGAACACGATCAACTCTAAGCACATTTGTTCTGAAAAGAACAGTTCTTTTGCAGAAATGAAATACTGAACCGTTGATAATCAAAATATAAAAATACAAATCAAAGCACAATCCAAAAATCCACCGGTAACTAAGAATCGCACTGTACTAACGACCGCCACTGAATGATCGGTCTTAATATGCTAAAAGAAGAATATGATGGCTGCAGTCGATCATAGTATAAAAATTGGTGGCATTTCCGACTTGTAAAAATAAACTAATAAATAATTTTAAAATTGCCCGAACTTTTGGTTTGCCATGATTTTCCAATTTTTTGTTAAAGTGGCGAGATAGGCAAATAATTTGAACAGGGATTGTAGTGCGGATTTTTAGTTCTCATACCTTATGACTACAACCAATAACGCTGATCTTTGACCACCATGGGCATTTGTTTACCAGAACGTTTTCTAGGTTTTTAACCCTTAACCGGTCAAGCTATTTTACTAACAATACCGGACAAGGTGTGTCTACTAGGCACACTGCAGTAACAAATGACATTCTGCAACATGTGCCTGACAGACACAACTGACCGGTTGTGTAACAAAAAAGTTTAATATCTTTTTTAAAGGATCTAAAGAGAAAAAATTGATCAACAAAAGCAGAAACGTACGTAATATACACTAGTGAAGGATAAATAAACTATCCAAGGTCCAATAATTTTTCTGCGAAAAAATATATCCGAAAAACCATCATGATGTGCCTGTCAGGCACACCTTGACCGGTTAAGGGGCTTTATCCTGATGAACAATGACGTTCTGTTAATACTGACACTGACCGTGGAAGTCTTCGAATTCATTTGTTTACCACTTTACCAGGTTCTCAATGAATGACGTATAAATTATAACAAATGCTAGCAATAGCGTGCTAAGTTCCAAGTAAACAGCAATCAAATCTCTAACAAATGACTGATAATAAGTACATACATTTTAATTATACAAACTAACAGCTTAATACTCTACGATTATCAAATATAAATTTATACCCGCTTGGTGATACAATTTATCAAAGATATCGAACTTATTGTACAATATCAGTTTAAATAATGTGAGATTATTAGTATGTAATGTGGCCTAATTTAATTTCAAATTTTTAATATAGCACTAAGTTAAGTGTACAGTATAAGAAGGTACGAAATGCTAAGCTTCATGTGGATATATTTTCGATTTTATTTACATATACAGATATGAGGTATGTACACGTTGGGCCCGTACAGCTTGGTCTAGTGTTAGCCTAGCAATGGTCGGCGTGAATTACTAGTTTTTAAAATAAAATTCAATATTTAAATCTTGTGCCAATACACAGTGACAATTCCTGGACAGATAAGTTATTCGAAATGGCCAAGCCCCACCTTAAAAACTGGTTGAAAATATCCGAATATTTTTGTAGTGGAGCGCTTAGCACTCTGCTTTTGAGTGTTTGATATGTGCCAACGAAGCATAAACAAAATTTTTGCTAGGCTAGCACTTCTCTGACTGAAGTAGAGTAACGAAAATTACAGAAGAACCTGTATTACACAAGTCAGCACAGCACATACATACAATTCCTTCTCTGATTTAATTGATTGTCTTAGTTGTATGACAACATACAAGCAGGTTCTTCTATAAATGGACCTACTTTACCAGTATCTAATATTATTAAGTATAACAGATGAATGTAATTGTATCAAACTAGTAATTACTAAGAATACTTATCAAAAGTTTATGTGAATTACATGGAGATTTGGACAAAAATATGCTAATTTGCACCGTACTTCATTAAGATTTAGTTGGTATTTACTTATAAGTGGGAACTTACACAGGTCGATCGTGTCAATTGTCCTAAGCAACCGACCAGTTTGAAATTTGATCGATGATAAGTGAGGTTATGTGTAAGTTAGTTTATTAAATGTGTTATCACACTTCTGTAATAATTTTGGAGCCTTCGCCACTCCATAAAATCATTCATTTTATTGAACGATTTCGTAATACAAACCAAAACTAACAACTTACATTGCTTACTCTTTTAATAAATTGAGGTTATATCTGAGCTTTTTGATCACAACTCGGATCGACTTTCTGTAAGGTTACTACTGTAGAAATGTTCCTTCATGGTTGATCATGCACGGTCATGCTGTGTGAGTTCTCGCTAAATGCGAGCAATGCAAATTTTTGTAGTTTTAAGTTAGAAGTTACCACAGATAAGCTTATAACCAAAAATTCTGATCGGTCAGTATTAAACAATACTCCATTATTTGAATTTTGTAATACGTATTTAATGATGCTTAAAATTTTTTGAGTAATATACACAAGTAACGTTGGACTGCTGTATAGTGAAAGGCCTAAGTGCATCTATATGGAAACGCAGGACTGGTTTGTATTTTTCTAACACCAGTATTAGCTTTTAATGGTAATACTGATTATGTATTTTATAGTCATGTTTGTACCGCAGGCTTAAGTAAACTTTTCGAATAATATACAACATTAGATATCAAGAATTGTATTTATTTATATGTGTACAATATGAAATACGTAATGATTGGATTTTTTCATCGTAGATTAATCCACTATTTTTAATAGCGATATAATGCAATGGCAGTTACGTTCGGTATTAATCGAAGGTGAAAAAATCCTATTTTCATTCTGATTAACCTATGTATTAAAACTATTAATAAATTATTCGCTATATAAAATACTTTTTTTGTAAAAACCTTATCAGCCTTATACATTTTTGGTAAGAGTAAGAGTTATTTGTACAAAATTGAAAGTACTGTTTGCTTTTAATTTTTATTTCTCAAATATGGAAAAGAATTTATTTTATATCCTCTATGGAGGTGACACTACTTAAAAGAAAGAATTTTTACAAAAATTATAATTACTTACTTAATTTACCTAGATAGCTGCTTAGCAAACCTAACACTCGGCACAATTAGCATGTCAAAAATGGTCACTTCTAAAAATTTCCTGATTGTTATATACATAAAAAAAAATATCTAAGCAAATAACGAAAAAATGATTCTAAAATTTCAAAATTGAACAGCATTCATTTTAAAATTAGAATCGCAGTTACAGCTAGACTTAATAACAATAATAAAAACAGTTTTATGAATGATTCAACATTAAGAATAAATTCTGCTGAAGTACTTAGTACCTACCTAAATCTAATCAATCCTATCTAAAACATGGCACTCTAAATAATTTTTAATTCCTGTTTCTCAAAGGTCCACTGGGACTGTCAATACGGCTTGTATTTAAGGAACGATTTGGACTATTAATATTTTCTTTGTCATCGTTTTGTTGAAGGAATGCTTTTTTAGGAGATTTAGCTGATGAAAGTTCTTTCTTCAATTTATCAATCGACCTTGACTGGGCACGAATTTTAATTTCCAATTCTTTGTTGTTCTATAAAAAAGTAAAGAAATTAAATCTGTAAATCATTCGCACAAATTTTCTTAAGAAGTCAAAAGAAATGATGGTGAGTGGGAACTCAGACAGCTTGGTTTTCGTGGCTGTCCAAAATTTTAATTATTATCATATTTGAAAACCGCAATGAATGAGTATAGTTGGGTTTTGACTACTAATTCATTCCTATGAGATAAACGTTTATGCCATTGGGGTGAATTGTATTTCAGGTGATTTCTTGCGTTCCCTATTAAATTAAGCCTTCAGCGTGTGTAATTTTGAATTTTCTTTTTGGAACTTATTAAGCCTTCAGCTTTACGTTATGGTGTGTATTTTTTGAATTTTAGCTTATCTTAAAAATCTTATTAAGTCTGTAATTATATCTAGTCAATAATTTAATTTTTATTGTTAATTATTTTGAATCCTGGCCTTTGCGCCGTTAACTTGAGACCCGTAAAAATAAAGTGTACTAATGATTTATGGCTTTTTATTATCGTTTTGATAAGTTTTATGGTAACACTTTTTCTATGTAAGAATGTGGTAAACATCATACTAAGCCAACCGACTGCGAACAAGCGTGACCGAGCAGTTCCAAATTCTGGGTCTATTAGAAATTTGGTTGATAAGTGAGGTTATGTGTAAACTACTTTGTTAAATGTACCTACGTTTATTTCACACTTCTATTCTTCTTCATCCTTTTTCGCTACATGTGTTTTTTTAGCAATTAATATCAATTGGGTTGCTAGCCCAATGCGAGTTTTAGTATATGTATCATCAGCATTCGTCTCTGTTCTGAGCAATTTATTAAATTTCATTTCATGATCTTAGTATGCTGTAGTATGTCTCTATGCATCGCCATTCTCCATGTCTCTTCTTTTTGTGAGAGATTTCAGTCTAAGGCTGTTTTCTTCCTTCCTTATCGTGTGACCTAACCATCTCCATTTTCTTCTTGGTATTGTAATGTCTACTCTTTCTTGGCTTTTTCTCTTCTAAAGTTCCTAAAGAATGCTTGTTGTGCTTTAGTTATTCTTGCCCCTACGTCTTTCGTCGCTGATATATGAATTCATTTACTTCTTGAATCGCTTCCCCATTTATTCGGGCTGCACTTTCATCATAAATACCTATTTATTTTCATTAATTTGGTTTTATTACCATTTGTTTGTAATCATAGGGGTTTGTTGTTTAGTTGTTCGCTTTTTGCTATTAGATAGATATCATCTGCGAATTCTAGGTCTTGCAATTTCTCAAACATTCTCCATTGTATTCCTTTTGTTTCTACGTTCATTTTACTCATTACCCTGTCAACCATTAACATGAATATTGTAGGCGATAGCAAACAGCCCTGGTGTACTTCTGTTTTTATCTCTATCTTGCTTGCCAGTTCTCCTTTGTGTATTACTTGTATGTTATAATTATTGTGGTAGAATTATTTTATTATGTTAATAACTTTTTCTGGTAATTCATAAGCACCCAGTATTTGTAATAATTATTCATTCTATGGATTGTTCGACTATGATTCTTAAGGTATTGATTTGCTCTAGTGTTGACAAGTTTCTGCAGATTCCCGCTTGATTTTTCCTCAGCATTCTGTCTATTTCTTCTCTCATTCTTTGTAAGATTATTCTTGTAAATAATTTACTAATTGTTTTCAGAAGTGTTATGACACTCCAATTTCTGCATCTTGTTATGTGCCCTTTCTTTCCTTGGTATTTTTATCACTAATCCTTTTCTCCATTTCACATATTTTATTCATTAGTGGTGCCAGTATTTTTGTTGTCAGGTTTGTGCCTGAAGTATTCTACCCATGCCTTCTTTTGTTCATTGTCTTCAATATGGCTGCTTCTTTTATCTTTATGTTTGCTCTTATTAGGATGTGGTATATGTCAGCTCCTCTCATTGATCATACATCTTGCAGTGACTGTCTCCACATTTTGGAAATTGCTAAGTGGTCTATTCGATTTCTTGTCTTACTGTCTGGGGATATCTATGTTTCTTTGTGTATGTGTTTGTGTTTAAACATGCCTCCACCAATGAGTTTATTTAGCCTGCAAAAATGTTGGGAATATTTTCCATTTTCATTCGCTTCTCTTCCCATCCTTTGTTGCCCTTTCCAATTTCCATATTTAAGTCTCCCAATACTATTCTGCCCTGCTAAGCTCAAAAGCGGTTTTGGACAAATTGATATAAAATGCACATATTACTAGAATTTTACGGCGGTATTTGGCCAAAACATTCTTAACTATCACTACAAATATCGATTAATATACAGCGACCAACAAAAAGCTCGCAAAATATGGGAAAACTTTTTACTATTCGACTTTCGAACCATATCAGTTACCGCATTTGGGCTTAGTACCGCAGTATTACTATGTCTCACCTGCTTGCGTCTTCGATTGTATTCTGCAGTTCGTAAAATTCTTCCTTGTCACTTTTTTCGGTTGGGGCGTATATGGTGATAATCGACATATTATGGAATTTGGCTTTAAAGTTCTGCCTGAAATTGCCTCCCATTCTAATGGTACTGCTGTGCTTCCTTTTCCCATCACAATAGCAATGCTTCTTTCGTGGTAAGCTGTTATTTCCCGGTTTCCACTGTATATGATGGTCTCACCTTCTTCCTTACATCTTGTTTCACTTACTGCAAGTAGGTATATGTTGTAGTTTGCCATTTCCTTCGTTAATTGTTGTATTTTACTTGGTTACAGTAGTGTTCTCACATTCCAACATCCAATTTTTATTTTGTTCCGTCTGTCTAACACTTCTATCTTCCATGGAATCTTGCTTTCTCTCCTTGGTGATCTTCCAGTGTTCTTATCCTATTTATTTGTCTTTTCAATTGCTTCTGTTGTCATCATTGTTTGAGCCTCCTGGAGCTGACTTGTTAGTGTTTTGGACTAGGATAGAGCCTTGTTTGAAAATCAATTTGTCCTCTTCATTGTTCCATTTGCAAGTTTTTCCGTCTATTGTTAACTTCTTATAACCTATTTTGCTGTGCTGCCCATATTACTTCGTTGGCAAATTCTCTGAATTATTTTTGAATCCACATCTCTTTTTCTGAGAGACTGAGAAATTTATCTGGAGGAGTGCAACAAAGCAATAGGCTGGTTTTATTTGGCCTGATCTTATACCAGCGCATTACTCGAAGAACATGGTAAATTTCTCGAAAGCTGAAAATGTGCACTTTGTGAACAAAACTGATAATCTATCAAATCTACCTCTATGTTGTCCTACTGAATGTCATTGGGCTCTCTGCAAAGCAAAATATAAACGTCTGAGTGGACCAGTGAAAGATCTTCTGGGATTCAAGCGAACTTGGAATCTCGAACCAAGTGGTGACAGAATCGAGAAATAATCTGTTTAAGAACTTCTGAAAAAACTTGCTGAGTGTAGCCAAACAAGGATCATTTGCAGTATAATCTAACTATTTATAAAAAGCTTTCTTGTTTAATTTTTTAATAAAATGTTTTGTTGTCGTCCTAATTCTAAAATTTTTTAATTTCTTGTAATCAAAAAGAGCGACACTTTACTTGAAATACCCTTTATATTACAAGAACCTCTTTTTCTGATTCACTGCTGTCGCTCATTTTGATGAACAATTTCTTAATACAAACAAAACATTGACTTATGTTTCCTACTATTTTGGTAAATTGAGGTTAGGTTTAGACTAGATAAAAGTACATGGCACTTACACGATGTTTTGATCGTAACAACTCTACTACTGCAAAAACAGTTGATAAAGGCGAGTTCTGACGGGTCAGTTTCGCTGATAATTTTGACTGATTCAGTGACACTGAATATATAATGAACGTCAGAACACCTCTTCAGTTAGACTGATCAGTCATTTCTTCCTTTCAGTGGAAGTGAAAAGTGGTTCTACTTTTGTTCAGTTTAGCTAATCATTATTGAAAGTGAACGCAAAAGGAACCGTGAGAACGTTCTTAAATAATTTCTATATGCTTCTGTATTTTTGACAGCCAATTCTTTCAATAAATTTTTACTAGCTCCCAAAATATTTCGGCGTATAATCCACTGCCCAACCCACCATCTACGACGTTTAATCTTGTTTTGACATATATTTTGTATCTCATTCGATAACTGCACATATAAATATTTCACGAATAGCAGTTCGTAATAACTTTTTCGAAGATATATTTCTGTCATCCACAATGATGGACCGTTTGATATCAGTCTAAATGATTAATAATAAAATGACACGTGTGGACGTATGCATTTTCATTTTCATTAAAACTGAATCGGCCAGAATGAATCAGCGAAACTGACATGTCAGAACTCGCCTTAATGCACGATCGTAGACAATCTGTTCTGTGAGTTCTCCCTAAATTGGCAGTCGAGTTAAAAATCGCTTATAAAATAAATAAACAATCAACAGCAACTAGAATTAAAATAAAAATATACCTCGGCCAAGTCATAATTCTTTTTCTTAAGATCCATCATGTGTTTAATTTTTTGTTTTTGATTCTGATGGCCTAGAATTTGTGCATATTTCATCCCCATTTCTCTTGCCTCTTGTTCTGCATTTCGTTTTTGATTCATAAGGGCACTGTATTCCATTTCATATGCTTCGAGATGTTCTCTAAATGGCCCAATAAGTGCTTCCTGTTCGGCAACCTAAAAACACAAAATAAAATTATAGCATTTATCGCAGCAAAGTTTACTTAAGCCCCTTACGACTTCCTTGTTTAGTTTCACAAGACCTAATTTAAAGTCAACCCCCGAAGGCGGTACGTCGTACATAGATTCAGAAAATATTACAACAGTTTGTTCTGACTTCTGACAAGCATTCAAAGTAAAAATGTTTAAAACTGACGAAGTTCTGGTAGAAAATTCAAAACATCGAACTTGATTTAACAGGTAACCTTCAAGCAATGCCCAGGAGCAGACCTGAGCCGGCAAACTGAATAAACGCAGTAATTGAAAATTTTGAGGTTATGTGTTATTGCATCTTGTCAATGTAACATTTGCTGAATCTAGCTAAGACATGAGTTTTAATTCCCTAGTCATCTAAGGATCTCTTGATGCTTCATAACTGTTGGTTTAAAATGAACTTTAAGCATTTTTAGTTATAGATTATAGAAATATTTACCTTTTTACGTAGAAGTTCGTTTTCGTTTTCTAAGTGTTGCAATTTTTGTATCATCAGATTATGTTCCTCATTCAGATCAGTATATTTTTTATGAACTGCGGCAGCATCTTCAATTTTTTTCTCATAGTTGGAAATTTCAGATTTAAACGCTTGTTCTTTTAAGGCTTCCAGCTGATTAACCATGTTGTCTTCACTGGTCTGCATTAGCTCAATCACAGTCTTTAACTTTTTGTTTTCATCAGCCAAAGCCACATTTTCTTCATTTAACAAAGTAATTTTCCTGTTATTGTCAGTCAAAGTTTCTTGGACATTATCAAACGCAGCTTCCAGATAAGAAATTTTCAAAGTGTATTTGCTACTTAAAGATTCAAGGCTTTCAATTTCCTTTTGTGATGCGGAAATTAAGTCTTGAGCATTAATGTTCATTTCTTGCTGTTCGTGGAGGTGTTCCATTGCATTTGACAATTCCTTCTTCGTTTTATTTAATTCATCCGTAATATTATTTATTTGCGTTTCAGATTCTTGCTTAAAATAATCCACTTTTTCCAGTAACTCCGATTCCAACTTGTTGATCTTTTGTTCGGCTACTTTCAATGCAAGTTCGTTTTGTTCCTCGACGTGGTCACATAAATCCGTAAGGATATGTAATTCATCCATTAACTGATTACATTTTCCTTCAACCTCTAACTTAGACATTTCGGTGGCTTCCAATTCTGCTTTAAGTTGTTCTACGTCTCTGTCGGAATTCATGAGACGTCTCTTTAGTGCTTCGATTGTTGTGTGAGTTTTTGATACGGTTACTTCGTACAAGTGTCGATCCTTCAATGCTTGTTCTGCGGATTCTTGGCAATTTTTTATTTCTTGAGCCGATATTTCACGGACACTGTTTAATTCGATTATAATGTTGCTAAGTTCGGTTTGTAATTCCTTACAGTCATTTTGTAGTTTATCACGATCGGCTTTAAACGTGTTCTTTTCCATTTCCACTTGCTTTATATCGTTTTTCAATTCGGACAATTCATATAACGCTTTATTCTTTTCTACTTCACTCTGTATTACATTATACTCGGCTATAGCTTGACACTCTTTTAAAATAGCGTCAGTTTCTTCTTTTGCTTGTTCCAGCTTTAATTCCCAACTTCTCTCAATCTCGTTGCATTTCTCTTTCATTTGTATTTCAGCCAGTAAGTTCGCTTCTTTGTAGAATTCCTCACGTTGTTTTACCGTGGCTTCGAAATCGTTTACAAGTTTCAATTTTTCTTCATCAAATTGTGCTTGCACTTCTTTTAAACTTTTTTCACAGATGTGTTTTTCCTTTTCTATCTGTTTTTGTACTTCGGTTACAGTTTTTAACATCTCAAATTCGATATCTTGTATTTCTACTCGATGCTTCTTTGTAAGTTCATCCAAGTCTTTCGAATGTTTTATCTTCAGCCCGCTGCAGTCTTCTTCTAATTTAAGAATTAATTGTGCTTTATTTTCCAGTTCTTCAGTTTTGTGAGCTATGTACGTGTTATATGTTGTAGTCAAAGTTTCATGAAGATCATTTAATCTTTCTATATCTTTAAGGACATCTGCTAAATCCTGTTTATTATCCTCTCTTAATTTTTTATATTCACTTTTCATTTTTACAACTTTATCGTTTAAATCTCCAATGATTGCATTTAAATCTACAAGTTCACCCAGATGTTTGGCACGTAATTCTTCAAGAGAAGCTTTGTGTACGTCTTTCAATTTTACAAGCGCATCTTCCAGTTGTAATTTATTTTTATTAAGTTCGGCTAGTTGCGTTTCGAGTTCACAAAGACGTTGTTTTAGATCGTCAATTTGATCGGTTAATTCTTGAATGAATTGATCCTTATTATCGCATTCTACTATTTTATCGTTAAGGGCTTCAAGATCAGTAGCTGGTTGAAATAATTCGACGGGTTTTGGTTTGCGATTTCCGTTGGTTTGGGTTTTGATTCTTCGAGGAGGATTCGGCTGTAAACATATTTTTCAGAATAGTTTCAAGACATATTTTTTAAAATTATTAAAGACATTAATAAAGAGGTTATTGAGTGGTTGAGGTGAACGGGAGTGCATACACGTGATTGGTGCTCCGTAGCTAAATCCAAATCCTGGGTCGTTACGAGAAAACTTTCATGCAGATCTACATACCAACAGTAAGTTAGTAATATACAGAATAGAATTTGTAGAAAACTAGCGGGAAGTTAGATAAATAAAGATGCAGGAAAGAAAACTTATTTTTTGGTGACTTACTGGTAAAATAAAACAGGTTTTAATGTTCAAAGATTTTTCATTTATTATTATTGCAACACAAAAACTCATACAAAAATCTTACGAAAACAATGCAAAAATGTAAATATTGTAACAAAGAATTTACAAAAACTCAAATTTAATAAAACAATGCAAAAATACAAATATTATAACAAATAAAATTTACAAGAACAAACAAAATAAAAATATAAAGAAATAAAAAAATATTAATGGGAAGTGTGATGATGTTTTTTCTCGTCAACTAGAAATTTCAGGTTTGGAGAAAAAGAAGACAACTTTATTCTTAAAAAACCGGTGTTGAAAAGGCTGATTTACATTATTAAGTTATGACAAAGACATTAGAAATTTTATTGTCTTTTGTGTCAAAACTGGATACTCCTGGCGACAAGACAACCAAAAATCCAGCAATGGTATTCTGTCGAAGTCGTCTTTAAGCACTGTATCAAAATGATATTTCTTTCTAATTTTTTGTTGTAAATCCCAACTAAACTTTGCTTAGTTATAAAAATGTTTTTTTCCTTGAAAATTTGCTTTTATCTTTAGAAGTTTGGAAAATGGTCAATAAAGTAAAAATAATAGAAGTAAATAATTTCAGAGATGACATGTAATTTCCACAGTATCTGCTATCCTAAGACTTTTTGATCATACGATAGATTTAGCATTTATTTACTTGTATTTAACAGTTTTGTCAAACAAAAAACGAAAATTTGGAACAAAGCACCTAGGTTTTTCAGCGATCCGACATTTTGCTTTCCAAATTGCTGGTAAGATGAATCAAAAGACTGTATTTTCTGTATTAGATATGAAAGACGAGTTCTGGCAAAAAAAATTGGATAAACAGAGCTTAGAATTGTGTACATTCAACACAGAACACACCTTTCGGAAGATACAAATTCCTGCGATTACCATTTGGCATAAAATCTGCTCCGGAAGTATTTCAGAAGAAGGGACAAGAAATATTTGAAGATATTGAGGAAGTGCAGATAATGTGCGATGATATAATTATTGCAGGTGAAACAGAGAGTGAACACTATAAAGTTTTATTAAATGTATTGACAAAGGCGAGAACAAACAATGTAAAATTTAATCCAAATAAATTTAAGTTTAGTACAAGAAGTAAATTATTTGGCACATGTATTCGGTAAGGATGGATTAAAACCAAATAAAGAAGAATCAAAGCAATAGTAAAGTTGGAAACCCAAAAAATCCAGAACTGAAGATATTTTTAACGCGCAAGAACTTAGCGTCGACTTTCCCAGCGTCGAACCAGTACGCGTTTAACTAAACTCAAGATAGGCAACCCGCACTGCACAATACAAACAAGAAGTTCAGTTTCCAGTTAATATTTCGTAAAGTGATTTGAATAATTAATTGGGACTCACAGGAAATGTTTACTACACTTCCATCTATTACTCCACAAAAAATTAAAAAAGCACGCCACTACAAGCCTCTCAAAAAACATTTACAAATAGTACCGCCAGAATGGTTGCGAAGCGCCTTCGCCGGCTATCAAGTTTTAATTAATATCTCGTAAATTAATTTGGACCGTTAATTGGGACTCACAGGAAGTGTTTAGCACACTTCCATCTACTACTACACAAAAAATTAAAAAATGCATGCACTTCAACCTTCACTTAGAAGATGTACCGCCAGAATGGTCTAATAGCCCTTGCGGACGCTACCACGTTTTAATTAATACCTCGTGAATTAATTTGGACCATTAATTGCGACTTACAGGAAGCATTGAGCACACTTCCATCTATTACCCCACAAAAATTAAAACATACACGCTACTAGAACCTACCCCAAAAACACTTAGAAGGGCTACTCAACCATTCTGGCGGTACATCTTCTAAGTGTTTTTTGAGAAGGTTGTAGTGGTGCGCATTGTTTAATTTTTTGTACAGTAGTAGATGAGAGTGTGCTAAACACTTCCTGTGAGTCCCAATTAACGGTCCAAATTAATTTTCGAGATATTAATTAAAACTCGAAAGTGCCAGTCTGCGCTATTCGACCGTTCTGGCGGTGCAACTTCTAAAATTTTTTTGAGAGTCTTTTAGTGGCGTGCATTTTTTAATTTTTTGTGGAGTAATAGATGGAAGTGTGGTAAACACTTCCTATAAGTCTCAATTAACGGTCCAAATTAATTTACGAGATATTAATTAAAACTCGAAAGCGCGCGTCTACGCCATTCGACCGTTCTGGCGGTGCAATTTAGAAATTTTTTTTTTGGAGGCTTGTAGTGGCGTGCATTTTTTAATTTTTTGTGAAGTAATAGATGGAAGTGTGGTAAACACTTCCTATAAGTCTCAATTAATGGTCAAAATTAATTTACGAGATATTAATTAAAACTTGATAGCGGGCGAAGGCACTTCGCAACCATTCTGGCGGTACAATTTGTAAATGTTTTTTGAGTAGGTTGTAGTGGCGTGAATTTTTTAATTTTTTGTGGAGTAATAGATGGAAGTGTGGTAAACACTTTCTGTGAGTCTCAATTAATTATTCAAAGTACTAGACGAAATTTTAACTGGAAACAGAGCTTCTTGTTTGGGCTGTGCGGTGCGTGTTGCCTATCTTGAGTTGAATTCAGTTATACTTTGGTTATACGCAGATAAAGTCGACGCTAATTTCATGGACGTATATTTTTAGGGATGGTGAATTTTCTAAACAGATTTGTCCGAAATAAATCCTTGTCAGTTCACTCCTAAGCTGAGCAAGAGTTTCATGTTCCAATGGTGTTTGGTCATTCTTGGCGTTGACAGTCGATGGTAAATTTTTGCCGTTTCGAAAAATAGCTTGTGGGAGGTCTGTAGAAGTGAAACCGATCTTCAACGGCCTATTTTTGGTTGGATCTTGCTTGCCAAGCCGAATCAGTTGTGCATTTTTGAGTTGGAATTGTAGGAAAGAGGGGGAAAATTGAGTTAGGTTAATAATAGCCTGGACCTGGACCAGTGAGTTCACCTTCTCCTGATCATACTTTTTCCTGCCTTCTGCATAATCGTTGTCGCTCTCCGCAATCCTAAATAAAATGACGCTCTTTGAACGACGGATTCGTTCAACAACTTCCTTGACTGTTGAAGTTTAGATCGATTTCGTTCACATGGTGGATGACACCTTTTTGATTTGTTCGTTAAGGTCATTTCGCTCAGTTTTTTCAGCCTTTCAGCAACATCAGCATTGCTTGTCTCAATGGTTGCTAGCTGAGATGAGAGTAGTTGGATATTTTCTTGGCATATTTTGAGACCCGAAGATAGTGTATCAATTTTCCTGGAAATTCCCGCTATTTCTTTCCCAATTTCTTTTTTTATATTTGAGCGAAGCTTTGCTAGTTCAGCCTTGAGCAACTCCGCAAGGGAAGAACTAGCAAACTCAGTTGCTTCATTCATATCGGTTGCAGGGGATAGGCAGGAGTTTAGCTCCACTTGCTCCGTTGTTACAATACAACAGCGAAACTTCGCCGGAGTATTACTCTTGTTCGCTACAGCTGATATGGAAGGTAGAGTTGCAGTAAGGGTAGAAGATGACTTTTTTATTTGCAAATAAAAATCAAAAAGAGTCACAACTATCTCATACAATTCCCGATCGACCCTGGGAAAAGATTGGTATGTGAAATGGAAAGATACAATTACTAGTAAAATTAAAGAAGGAAAAATGAAGGGAATATTAAGTGTTCCGCTAAAATTGTACGAACACATATTGGAGACCAGACTAAGAGTGATAGTAGAACCGACGCTGCTGGAAGAACAAAGTGGATTCTGTAAAGGCAAAGGGGTACAAGATCACATATTTACAGTTAAGCAAACATTGGACAAAAAGGAAGTGAGCAGGGAAAATGACCATCTACAGAACAATATTTAAACCTACATTGAATTACGGTTGTGAGTCTTGGGAATTAACAACAAGAGCAAAGGGCAGGCTGGTAGCTAAAAGATCGACTAAAGAGCAGTGAAATAAGGGAAGAACTGCAGATCAAAATTTGTGGAAAAATGACAACTGGCAAGGTGGGGACACCTACAAAGGATGATGGAACATATAAACGTTAAAAAAGTATGGGAAGGCAGAGAAGCAGAGGAAAACCGCACGATACATGGGATAAAGTAGTAGAAAAAATAGTTTTAAAATGCTACACCGAAAGGTGGAAGGTAGTTTTAGTCTTGGTGTTAACAAATTATTTATTTTTTAGTGGATTTTTAAAATTGCACAAACTTTTTCAATGGAAACAGGAAACGGTTATTAGGAGTTTAATTTAAATTCCAAGCATTAAATAGTTAACTTTTTAAAATTAATTAGCTTACATAATGCATGTTTTAATAGCTTTATAAAATTACAAAAGCAGTTCATTAGCAATCATATACAAAGAGTAGTATTGCTTAAAAATTATGAAAAATAAGAAAGCAGAATTTTACGAATGTCATATTGCATCATCAATTTTATATTTTCAAGTAACTGGCATTACGATCAAGGAACCGTAACAGAAATTGCAACTATTTACGTAATTTAGTAATGTAAATTTCAAGAACGGAATTTAATAAAATGTTATCTAATAATAAATGTAAAAAAAAGGTTAACTTACAGTTCGGAAAGTTGACGAACCAGCTCCAATAGAAACAAAAGATCCGTTGTCCGATGAAGCAGGACTACGAAGTTCTGCAAATCTATCGCTTTTAGGAATAATAGCTCCAGAAACATGCCCTTTTTGTGACACGTTATAATCGGCAGGAGATGGGGTGTAATCTAAAATACATGCTTTACTGTTAAACAAATTTTGTACAAGGAACTTTGTAATTCTAATATTATGAACCAAAGTATCGGTTCAATTGAAAGTAAAATAGACAAAAACAAAGTTACCAATTACGTAAACAATTAAAAAAAAACAACCTTTGTTGCACATTTAAGGAAGAATAGATGTCTAAAAGGTACTTTTCCATGTTTTAGTTAGAAATAAACTGGTTCAAATCATATAAAAGCTAAAAAAATTTCACTATGGCATTGGCGGGCTTTGATAATACCTGCTCCGTAACAAAATACTTTTAAAAAAATTACGAAGGTGATTTATTATAAACTAAATGCGTTTTCTACTTACTTTGGATATCATTGAAACGGTGAAGTTTAGCTTTAGAAAATGACATGTTTCAAATTAAGATCCTAATCTGCAAAAACTAAACACTAACATTAAAATCTAACACCTAACAAACTAAAGCTAAACAGACGATTTACGGTTAATCTTTAAACGCACGTTACAACAGCTGTTGAAATTCAAACTGAAGGTCACGTGCCACTAGAAAATAGAATACTGCAATACCGACACTTGTTTGACGTGACATTAGGAATAGGCTTGTTAGATGTCACGACCAGCACCAAGTGAATGTTTCAAAAATTAAAAAATTAAATTTTAATATTATTACCTTATTTTAAAAGAACGATTACAAAACAACAAAACTAATTTAAACTTTAGTGTAAGATCGATAAGTACCTAATGTAAAACTTGTTCGAATATTTTGGAACCTAAAATTAGATTTTTTGGAGTTTTTTTATGGGCGCACGCAGGAGTTTTGATTGGAAGGGCTCTGTAAATAATGTCTAATGATATTTGTAAAAAATAAAAATAGTGAATTGTTTTGAAGTGGACGATTTTCTTAGGACAGCGAGAGCAAATATACCTAAATTCAAACCACGTGACGTAATTCGTCACCGCCGTACAGGTAACACATGTTGCATAGTTAGCAATACCGTAAAATAACAAAGACCCCAAACCGTCATTGCCATTGGTATAACATCTAACATCAGATAAATATTAATATTTGAAACAGGTTTTAATAATTGTTTTGGTTACAAAATCTAGGATACACACTGATAAGGGGCTCGCCTAAGAAGTACAGATAGCCACGGGTATTAGACAGGGAGATAGCCTAAGCCCGACTCTTCAACTTCATCGTGAACCAAATTATCAAAAGTGTAATGCCACGATGATTTAACATTTCATGCAGCCCAGTAGGAATAATCTGCGGTACGTTCCTCATCATCATCTCGGGTGATTTTCCGTAGTGGCGCCCATTTTCCTCCCGATTATGACCTCCCCTATTTGAAGGGTTTTGAACCTCCCTTCTTCGACTGTTTGTTAGCCGCGAGCCTAAGGACCTCGATGTCCCCTTTAAGTTGTCGTGGTGCGGAATTAGCACGTGACAAGATCAATGTTGGTAGTGACCATAAGAGATAGAGTCGAAATGAAGATTTAAGACATATGACAGGAGTCAAAGACACAACAGAAAAAATTGCTAGACTGAAGTGGAGACGGACAGGGCATGTGGCCAGAACGATTAATGGAAAATTAACCAAAAGTCTGTTGGAATGGAGACCCAGAGCCGACAGGCAAAGCGTAGGGAGGCCACCAACCCGATGGGGAGACGACTCGAAACGAATAGTATTAAATTGGATTGGTACTGTGCAGAACACGAAAAGATATAAAATACTTGAAGAAGCATATGTCCAGCAGTGGAAGTCGAAATTGTTAGGTGTGTTGCCTATCTGCTGTTGTAAATATCGTAGAAATAAATAAGTATTAAAGAAAATATTGCAAAATAATTTTATAATATCAAACTGGGGTTGCTTATAAGACTATTAGTATCTAATAATATTAGTAGATATTTACATTTATTGATTGTATTTAATGCTGCATTTTCTTTGCTATAATAAGTATAAGGTAGGGGTTAGCTTTTAATAAATTTGAATTAAACATATGTTAACGTTGTTTTTGATTTTTTATTGCAGTAAATTTAAATTCCGTCAGACAAAATTTCAATTTTAGAATTAGTTAGTTCTAGATTAAAATAAGTTAGAAGTAGTAGATAATTGAGTATTGACTATACAGTAGGTTTAAAACTCACTAAAATTTATTTATCGGGCGAAATTTAATTCAATAAGCAAATTAAAGCAAATTTTCAACAAAGTAGTAAATATTAAACAAATAGAAGCGTAATGTAAAACTAGAAATCCGGTTTATTTTTTTAAAATCGAACTAGCAATATGTAAACAACCAAGAATAATGAATATGCAGACAACCTACAATACGGATCAGTAAACCGTTGTCTATACAAAAGGCTGAATTTCTAAAAGGAAGCCCACAGATCGCATTCCAAAAGGAGTGAATATTAATCGGATCCAAATACGTAGATCGAGTTGTGTATATATTTTCCAAACCGTTTTTACGCCACACTTTTTTTATTAAAATGGTCATTTATTAGCATGGGTAAGTGTTATGTGGGCAGCCGCAAAACCGGTCTGAAATTGCAATATTTTACTAAAGATAGTCCATATTTGTAGTTATCCGTGGGATGGCATTTTTCTCTAAGTGTTGTTTTCAATTATAAATCGATTTTACGTATGCCATATAAATTTTCTTATGTGTACCTGTTTTAATTTAATATTTGTTAACTAACATATGGTTTAATTTCAAATTACGGAAACACAATGGAAAAATTTTCTGGAATAAAATATCAGAAACAAAATACATCCTGACAATAAACTTAAATTTATGGAAAAAGTTAGAAAGCACAAAATCTGATTTTTATTCTATACTTTCTTTCGGGTTTATCTGACTTATGTTATTGGAATTAAAACAAACACCAAGGATAAAATAGAAACGTTACTAAGAATTTATGTTCCTATTCAGAGTCAATTTCAATTTTCAAGACAAGCGCGTTTATAAGCAAATAAATTGTCTTCTGCTGAAGAGTTGTTTAAAATACACTCCGTTAACGACACTTGACAAGACAATGAACAGCAACGATTGTTGTTGGAATTTACTGCTACAATGTTATTTTCAATTTCACTTTAAGAAATATTTGTTTTGTTAGAATTATCGTTTTGATAGGTTTTACCTTGATAATTCTACTTAAGGAAGATCAAGGCTCATCACATTATGAGAATCAAATTTCTGAAAATTAAAACAAAAACTTGAAATTTAAAGACCAAACATTTATGTGCTTCATTTAAGGATTTTCAGAAGAAAAACATTGAAAATGAGACGAGTTTTTCGTAAACATCTGGCCTAAAAAATACAAAATTTTTATTACATTTTGCTTAGTTAAATGCCGAAGAAAACGCAGTTTGCATTAAAGCTTGTATAAGACTGTAACTTACAAGTAAGGAGAGAAAGGCCCAATTTACAATAAAGTACTTTAATCAAAAACAGGGAAAATAATATAGAAAAGGCGAGATTAAGATAATCCAAAGCGCGCAAATATTGCAAGTAATTGAAACACTTTAATTTTTACCTTTCATGCGAAATTGGGAATTGTTAACGGATATCAAAGAAATATTTTAAATTGTTGGATCTAGCCAAAAAAAACAACAGCCGAATAAATATTGTATGTATATGAAAGAGATCTTAAAGGAAAAGAAGGAATTGAAAGAAAGCCAACGAGAATACTGTGATCTAATTAGGGAATTAGCTGAAGAGAACAAGAACATGAGAACAAAAATTTAAGAAGTGACTCGAAGTAGAATATTTGGAAAGAGACAAAAGGAAAAACATTATAGCGATATCAGGATTAATGATGGACAAAGTTAAAGGAATTGAGCCAAAAGACAAAAAGAGAAATTTTTGATTGAAGAGAACTACACGCGGAAACCAGAACAAGAAATGTGATAAACATAAGAAAATGTGTTTGTGTAGTGAAGTCGAAAACACAGAGGAAAAAATCACCATAATGAAGAATAAAAGCAAGTTGAGAAAGATCTGACAAAGAAAGGAAGGACAGATACAAAATAAAATCGGAGTACAAGCAAAAGAAAGAAGCAGCAAAGGAAAAATCAACGGGAAAGAGCAGATATGGAATGAAAATAGAAATGAACAGGTAGTGCTGGAAAATAACAAAAAGGTAGCTTCAACAAGCTAACAAAAGGTAATTGGATGTAAACAAAAGTTAACGACCCTGGCAATGGAAAAGGAATTAAACAGACTATTTCCTACAATACCTCACATATTGATAACAAGCCGTTTAGTCTGATAGTTTCCTTACGAAATGGATTTTATGGAATTATTTCATGAATGAAAATTAATATGTTGCCAATAATTAAATCGATATATCAATATTTGTCTTAGTCGATCAGTGTTTGTAACCCTCTGGAAAGAACAGTTTATCTGTGGTATTAAATTCTTTTAATGCCCGCAAGACAGAAGTGAAAAGGTTGCTTTGGAATCTAATTTAATTTTACTTGCGTAGGGTGTTCCTCACGGTTCTATATTGGGTCCACTTCTATTCGCAGTTTATATTTAATTCTTGTACAATTATTAAGCATTGTACGGAAAATAAACTTGGTTAAAAATTAAACGAGATTAGTTAACCAAGATTTTAACCCTGCACTGAAATACCGGGCCTAAATTTACGTTTTCGAAAATACATTAACATTGCTGTTCATCATACTGAATTTGGAAAACGATCCTTCTCTTATTGTATCACTAACTGTTACAAGAATTTACCAGCTGCATTTTAACATTTTCGCTTCCAGGGTTTCGGTACCAGCTGAAGATGCATTTCATCCAACAGCAAAATCAAAATTAGTTTTCACGAGTTGTCAGTTTGCTTTTCTTAATTTAATTAGGATTAAACCGAAGTCTTACTGCCTAACGTTCTCTATTTATATTGTTGTAAGGGTTAAGTGGTAGAGCAGCTTACAGCATGTTATGTGAGCTGAACTTCGCCCTATTCATATTTTTTGTTATATATGCAGTTACATTAAATTAAATTTTTCTTTTGTATTTATTTAATATGAAAAGGCATTTATTATTATTATTATTATTATTATTATTATTAAATAGACAGTTGTAGTATTTGTTAAGACAAAAATTAAATTTTAGATATACAATAATACTAACATCAAAATCGAGGATAGATTTTTAATTAAAACTTATTATGTTGAAAATCTTGCCTGATTGCAGACTACTCTAAATTTAGCTTTAAGAGTAATGTTGATACGCTGATATTTCGTGCTTTTCACTTCCTGTTTCTCGAAATAGCTGTACCGTGGATATCAGTATTGTTCTACGTTAAAACATGGTAATCTAAAAAATGTTTTATCATAAAAGCCTTGATCACATTACATCCTACAACAAGGTCTTCAGTTTGTTGAACTTACAATAATATTATACCGTGTGTTCAAAAAGTTTTTACATAAGAGTTGGCCATGAGACACAAATGTAATGTCTACTGCAAGATTTAGAACCTTCGCTTTTACAATTTTATTGAAATTTGCACAACAGTATTATGCATTTAAGCGGCTTCTGTATTTTGTTTTGGTACCTGTACAGGCGGAGACTCCCGCTTCACAGAGATAATATGTAGTTGAGAAAGGCAGCAATACTAATTTTGCTTTGTCGGATAAGATTTTGACTTCATCTTGTAAATTAATTCAGCCGAAACTCTGTTAGACTTTGGTTTTGAAATGCGATTTTTAGTTCGCTGTGAGATGGCAAATCTATGAGGACCTCGTATTCCGCTGAGTTTAAGCTGGGTAATTTTTGGTTCATGTTGAACATATTCAGTACCCATTTCATGTCATCAAACACCCTCTCTTGAGCTGTCGGAAAATAATGTTCAGACGAGTCTTTCAAAGCTTCGAGATGGGCTTGAATATTTTTCAGTATTTTGTCTTGAATCTTGGTGTTATTTTCATTCAAGAAGCTTTTTGTAAGAGGGAAGAAATAGATATCTTCATTTTCCATGCACTCCAACCAATACATAAGTTTCCTCTTAAAAGAAGACACTTTGGCGTTTGCATCAAAAACTGTGGCAGTTTTTTCCTTGCAATGACAGATTCATTTCGTTCATTTTTCTAAAAACAAGTCGCCAAATACGTCAGTTTGCACACCCAGTCTTCATCATTTAAAATCGTCACCAATAGAGCGTTATGGTCCATCAAAAATGCTGCTACCTCTGCACGCAGTTCCATCAAACGTGTTAACATTTTTCCTCGAGACAACCACCTTACTTTAGCGTGCAGCAGGGACTCATTTCACACATTAGTTTGTAGAGCCTGTTTTAAGAGGTCGCGATTTTATATAGTTTATTATTTTTATGGCACCATTCAACACTCATAAGCTCAGATGTCATTTTTCTCAAGGCTAGCGCGTGTGTATGAAGAACTAAATGGCTGCTGCTACATTTCTTTGTCTTACATTTTATTTTGGCAATGGCTCCAGCATTGTGACCCATCTGTGTATATACACATCTGCACAGTTTTCACACGGTATTTCATTTGATGAGAAGAACTCATCCAAAAGATTAAATATTTCACTCCCTGATGTGTTGGTTGGTAGTGATCTGCAAAGAAGAAGGTCCTCCTGATAGCTTCGATAAGTAAACATAACACGAACAAATACCACTAAAACCGCCAACTCAGCGACGTCAGTCGATTCATCCATTTGTAGTGCAAATTTGGTACAACTGAGGCGACTGATAAGTGTCTCCTTCACGTCATCAGCCATATTGCTGATTCGTCTAGCAACGGTGTTATTTGACAAAGGAATGTTGGTGACTAACTTAACAGCTTTTGCACCAGGCAAACACTTGACAATATCGATTGTACAAGGTTTAATAAGAGTCTCTGCAATGGTATGAGCTTCACCAGCTCGAGCTATACAGTAACTTATCAGGTAGGAAGAAAATTTCGTTGCACTTCCTCTTTATCTTTCAACTCGGGATGGTTTCCCTTCGAAATGACGCCGCAGTTTAGCAGGAAACATTGAACTGTTGGTCAACACAGTTCCGAAAATCACACAGAGATTATTTGTTTCTGTGAATCCCATATTCAAGTATTTTCGCATTTTCGTTTTTTTATTGGGGGGTTTTTCCCCCACTGCCCCACTGCTGTAGCGTTTTGCAAACAATGATTGAGGTGGCGCCGCAGATTCAGAAATGGTTTCTTTTGCAAAAAGCTCTTCTGACAAACAAATGCTGGAGTGCATTGCTTGGTTATCATCTTTTTTTGTCGTTGTCTCATCTGGAGTGGGCTGCTGGTTTGTCCTTCTTTTCAAATGTAACATATTTTTTCTTCAAAGTACCTATTTGAAGCCAGCGATCCATGCCTAAAAGAAATTCACACAGAAATATGAGAATAACCGACTTTATCTTTCATAACCCACAATACAAAATAAAGCAAATAAAATTTCTATAACAAAATACAAACACTTACCTAGCCTCTATTTATATGGGGCTAAGTTTCGAGAAGCTTCGAGGGTATTCCAAGAATTCGGTTCCAGAAAGGGGCACGCGACAGGGTGTGCGCGACAGGCCGGCGCATTCTGAAATATCTAGTTTTCTTATTTTGATTCTACTTTTTGTTTCTTATGCTTTAATTTCATTCAATTTTTATTTATTTTATTTTCCTGGAGCGACCAGGCTGGGAACCACTGAGCTAGAGTAACTGAGATGCGAACCCTATTAAATTATTTCCGAAGGTGTTGTTTGTTGTTTTATTCTTTCTTGTGGGTATTTCGCTACCAGTTTTTGAAAATTTGATAAGGACTAAGAGAACATCGCATCAAATTCCAGTTCTGGATGAATTCTTTATTCCAAGTAACACAGTGTTGAGAAATTGAGAGGGTAAATTGGTGATTAAAAATGCAATTACTCCTGAAGCAATTAAGCAAAGTTGATAACATTACTTTCTTTTGCGAATTACCAGTCACTGTCCATTAATCTGTCACGTGGTTATCAATAAACGCGTGTGTTTATTTACATCGTGAGTTAAGTTACGTCAGATAGGTTTTACATTGGTATACAGTTTTGCCAGGTATCATCGTACGATTTGGCCTTCTATATCACGATATCATGATTAGCATGCTGAATCCCACAATTTTTGCAACACTGAACCAAAACGCTGAAAGTCGCCAGTAAAATAAAAATGACTTATTCTTTCGACTTAGAAAACGTAGAACCTATTTACATTCGACAAGACAAGTCTTTAATTTAACTAAATGTTTTTTATTACAAATCTATCATTTATTTTTGAGTTGCTTTTTTACTTGAAAACGTTCTTCAGTGCACAGGGCACACTACCGTAAAAAGGCTAAAATGAAGACATTTATGTAAGAATTTTTAGATTGATGAAAGAAATTTTTATAATAAAAAAGCATTTATCCAATTCAGTTACGAAATGTCAACATTTCGACATTGATTTTAGTTGTCAAAAGTGGTTCATTTTGTAACTAGTTACAAAATATGCTCCGATTTTGTAACTAGTTACAAAAAGATGATTTGAGTTGCGAAAAGTGTTTCATTTTGTAACTAGTTACAAAATATGCTCCCATTTTATCACTCCCATTTCATCACGATGACCCAACTCCTTTTTTAAGAAGATGTGGCATTTACATTTTGTTATCTGAATTGGATAAAATCTTGTATGAAACACGTTGCAAAACATGTCTTTTTATCACATGGCGTGTTGTTCATCTCGGCTTCGCCTCGACGAACAATTTCACGCCTGGTGATAAAAAGTCCATCATTTTGCAACTCGTTGCATAAATAGCTATTTTGTAACTTGTTTCGAAAACATCGAAGAATTAAAAATGTCTAAGTGACTTCAGCTTTAAATTTGTTCTGTATGTATAAAGTATTTAACTAAAGATTAGCAGGATCTGTTTTGCTTAAGGCTTAAGTTCAAAATTAATTTTTATTTCTCTTTGAAGAAAATTACATATCAAAGGAGTTCTTTTTTTAATGCAAAATAGTCATTATTAAATGCAGCGACATGTAATTTAATTAAAACTGCTTTGCTTTGAATAACATCCACCTGTACATCCTGTCATTTTTGTCATATTCCTGCGGATAATGATACCGCTAAGCTTCCTGAAGAGTTATATTATTTATAGTTATAATATTACACTCAATAGTTTTTGGGAAATTTTAAACAACATAAAATTTATAAAAATAATTGCCTTTGATGGGTATTTGCAACTATTTTGGTATTGTTCGAAGGAACAGACATCAGTAATTAAATGTTTGTGATTTTCTAAAAAATGAAATTTCAGACTTTTGCTGCTGAAACTTTTAATAATTGAAGTACTTTCAGATTTTTCGATGCAATCACTTCTTTTGTAATTAAATAACAAGGGTAATGAGGAAACTAAGATGAATAAAATCAGAATTATTAAAAAGTTTATTTTGCTTAAAGAAATAAAAAAAAACCTTCATAAGAAACTAGCATAAACTCGACAAAAGCAAGGTGTATGTGCTAATAAAAAAATGTAACCAACTGACATTTTGTAATGTTTGTAAACATAAAGTTTAAAACAATAAAATTTTTTGTAATTATGGTGGTAATTGTGGTAAATAAACGTACAGTTCAAGGCATTCACGTTTCATATACGTATGTGGGAGTTTAATTTTTAATTAGTTATGGCCTACTTGATGTCACTGAAGTAATGTTTGTTAAATAGAAACACCATGCTTAAACATTATTTTATAACTTCTTTTAAATTGAATGTTTTAAATATCTGCCTTTAATCAGATCATCAGATCAAAAGTTTTAATTCGGTATTTGCTTCTGCCTTAATTTAACATCTAAATTATTTGATTTAAATTATAAGAATAAATGTTAATTTATTAATTTCTATTCCATGCTGAGATTTAAATTTGTAGTTTATTTTTATTGGTACATTTTTGTCGAGATAAACCAAATTATTTTGTAGCACAAAAAAATTAAAATCATCCCTGTAATTTTTTCAATAAAATATTACCTATTTGGAATATCTTTCTGGAAAATGCTTTCTTTCAGTCAGAATGAAAGTTTTGTTCTAGTAACGATTTTTTGCTTAATTTAATACAAATATTGTAGAATAAGGTTTAACTCTTCAAAAGACTTGTCCTTTCATGTCTTAAATTATTTAACTTCAGTGTAGGGATGTACTAACTTAAAGCAATAAATATTAATTTAGAAGTTTAAATTTTACGCTGAAATTTAAATTTGTATTAACGTTTTAATGGGGTATTTTTTTCTCTACAAAAAACCTAATTACACTTTTGGTTTAAAATAATTAGGGAAGCAAATATTTACACATTAAAAAATTACCATTGAAATTCCTATGGTGCGTGAGCCAATGCACCATCCGGTATGTTGTAGTTTCATTTGCAGCTCCACAGAGCCTACACTTTTCAGTTCGACTTTGCCCATCTTTTTCAGGTGATACCTTAGAGGACATTTACCAGTAAGAAGACCTGTTATTAGTCTTATATTTGTCTTTTCAAGTCGAAGGAGCTGTTCAGCCCTTTTTGACTAGTAAATAAATTTCTTCGCTTGGTTTTGACCAGGGGTATTCCTCCAGTAGGATTGTTTTGATCCCGTTTTCCCATTTCTGAACCTCTGTTCTGGTCCGAAAAACGGTGCCTCTGCTTCTTGCTTTGCAAGGGCGTCAGCAGTCTCATTCCGTTTAAATCCTTCATGCCCCGACACCAGTGCCGGATTTAAGTATAAAGCTAAAAAAAGCTACTGCTTAGGGCCCCGCAATCTGCCGGGGTCTCAAATAAGGACTAGGTGAGAAGCAAATTTCAAAGCAGTGTCTGCCATAAATATGAGTTAGAAGCCAATCATAGATGCTCTAAGTCACATTTATGTTGATGATAATGAAAAGGGAGCTACAAGACTAGAAGCTGGTACTCTTCTGGGAAAAATGGAGGAACTATAGAGTTTGTTTTTATGCTACATTTATGGAATAATTTGCTGCCAGAGTTTCACAAAACCAATATGGCTCTCCAGGATCCAAAGATTGCACTTACCGCATGTGCAAATCTGTACAAATCACTTTCTCACTATGTTAAAAACATTCGAGAAAATTTTGATGATCTTGAAGAAGTTAAATCTAGATTGCCTGGTGTAGAATATACGTCTACAGTAAAAAGAAAGAGGATGAGAAAAAACAAGCCAATGATGGAGCTGCACCTGATAGCTTTCTCCAAGAGACAAATTTCGAGTGAAATCCTTCATTCATATCATAGACATCCCTGAGGCAAATTTAACGAGAAGAGCAATAGTCTACAATTATGTTGCAAATAAATTTTCATTTTTAGTTGATCTAGAAGTTTCAGATGTACAGCTACGAAAAGCAGTAGATACGTTAATAAAAGAGTATCCACACGATGTTGATATTAATCTCACGAGTGAACTGAGGCACTTCCATGGGTATGTCAAGCGGAATTATCCTGAAAAAGAACATTTTCAACACAAAGATTTGTATCAAATCATCTTTCAAGACAAGATTGAGTTAGTTTTCCCTAATGTGGAAGCAATATTACGACTATTCCTGTGTTTAGTGGTAACAAATTGTTCAGGAGAAAGATCATTTTCACAGCTAAAGAGAATAAAAACTGAACTGAGAGCAACTGTGTCTCAAGAAAAATTATCTGCACTTAGCATCATGTGTATAGAAAGCGATAAGTTACGCAGCATATCTTTTGATTACATAATTAATGATTTTGCTTTTGGAAAATCAAGAAAGAACATGTTTTAGAGTATTATATGTATAATATAATTACTTCTATTAAATATTGTTGTATTATTAATTATGTTGTTAAATTAATTTAATTTTTACCTTTTATTTTCCTATTTTAATTTAAAACTTTCTGTTCTATGAGCCTTATTTGTCGTTTTAAAACCCTTTAATTATATAATTATTTCTGCGATTTTGTAAACACATCCTTTATTATTTTTTAAATAAAAATTAAAATATATTTTCATATATTAAAAAGGCGCATATATTTTAAATATATTAAAGGCCAGCTGATGTAATTTAAAACAGTAGGGGGCCTCTGGGTATTGTATAGCTTAGGGCCTCAGCAAGTCTAAATCCGGCCCTGCCCGACACCCAAGTTAAAATTAATGTGTTGTTTGTTGCCAGTTGCCGAAGGGTCTGCTTACAGTCCAAGATAGACACAAGAATATAAGATTTCAGAGTTTTTAGAGCAACCTGACTGTCCAAAAGAATATAAATCTTAGTTCCTCGCAGGCCTTTTTTAATACACTCTTAATACACCGCTTGGAAAATAGTTGGGGTGCTTTCTACGGATTTCAGTATCCTATGTTTAGGTCCTAATATGCCTATACCAACGAGTTAAGAATAGAACAGGAGATAGCCTAAGGTAGTGGGGGATATGGAAAGTTACCACTTTTAGCGAAGGCCAGTTACATGCAGTTACAGTAATATGGTTGTTTGTTTACACCCGGTAGCCTGCATATTTGGTATGGCGGCCCCCATATTTAGTTACCACTTTGGACTAGAAAGTATTGTTAGTGTGGTTCTCTCCTGTTCTATTCTTAACTCGTTGGCCTATACCAACCCCTTCGTCCATTTTGGGGCTATCAGTATACCATACACTCGCTCCAGGACCCAACTTCAATCTTTCTAATTTATAAGAGCAGTCGAAATCGTATTTGCCCCGGCAATATTTCTGATGGTTTTGGCCAGGGGCTTTAGGTGAATCATATTCACAATCCTTAAGTGTCTAACCAGATCTTCTGGTTTAAAAGATTTTGTTTGTTACAGCCGGAGTGCACTCAACCTAGCCTCTTTCCTGACACACAAGTGTAAGGATAAGAGGTATCGCAGCATCTCCATTGCTGCTGTGAGACATGAGCCAATAGCTCCTGTAAACAGGCTGTAGCTTGCCGATGGCTACATAGTGTTCAGTTTTTGCCCACCACACTCTGGAAGCGTATGTGACAATAGGCTTGATAACCATTTTGTAGGACCAATAGATTTTTGGTTTTAGGCCCCACGTCCTTCCAAAAAGCCGCTGGCATGACCACATTATTGCCATTGTTGCTTTAGTAAGAGTTTTTTGTAAATTATAGTTCCAGGTTAGTTTTTGGTCGAGAGTAACGCCCAAGTATTTTACTATGATGTAAAATTCTTGGATTCCATTTAAAACAAGAGCGCTCAAGTTTCAAGTTCGGGTTTACATTAAGTTGTTCATCCGAGCACCATTAAATTTGGTAATCATCTTTAGGGCTACTTGCATGAGGCTAGAAACAGCAACATCATGTTTCCCCCTTATTATAACGACCAAGTCATCCGCATATCCTTGCACATTAAAACCATGTTTATCTAGTTTGTTTAGGAGATCATCCACAACCAAAGTCCATAAAAGAGGTAATACTAGTTGTTGTATTTCACTCCCAATGCATGCCTTAATTCTTTGTCTTTTTAGTATGGATTCTATCCACGTTATGGTAGCAGCATTTATGCTTCTATTGTTTGCAACTTTTCGTATCGATTCATAGAAAATGTTGTCAGATGCACCCATAATATCTATGAAGGCACAACATAGCCACTTCTTTTGCCGATAATGTCTTTTCAATGACACTAACTAGACTAGTGGGGCGATGAGTGATTTTCACTAGGTACTATGTAAGTTGTATTAATATTAAAGTTTATTTTTTTGACACACTTTTGTTGAAGTAAACCAATTGATTTTGTAGGAAAAAAATCAAAAATCAGTCTCATAGTTTTTTCATATTTAATGTTCTGAATATCTTCATGTAAAATGCCTTTTTTTTAAAATCAGATTGAAAGGTCTGCTTCAGAACGTGCTTAATTTAACACAAATAAAGACATTAAACCGGGTTTGATTGTTCAAAAGGCTTGTCTTTTCATGACGCAAATCATTCAACTTAAATTTACGTATTTACTAACTTGCAACAATAAATGTTAATTTACTAATTTAAATCCATGCTGAAATTTAAATTTGTAGTTGTATTTCCTAATGTAATTTGTATTAACATTAAAGTTTATTTTTCTTGACATACTTTTGTTGAAGTAAACCAATTTATTTTGTAAGAAAAAAATAAAAATTAGTCTTGTTTAAATAAATATAAAAAAACTAATTAAGGCTGAAAAGTTCATATTATGTAAATAAACAACAAAGAAATAGGTACCAATTTGCATACGAAGGTTTTATGAAATGATGGAGAGCCGGTTTTGTAAAAACAAGCGCAGTTAAAGTGTTAACGCGTTATCCTAAAAGCTTTAATTTTGGCCAATATAATTTTTATCATCTTAATTTACGCGTAAAAAAATTTACATCCCAAAGGAATTTATGGAGTGCATTACAAAAAGTAATTAAGTGTATCAAAAGTTAATCACTTAGTTTTATATACTGCCATAATTAGCATAAGAGACACACCTATGATCAAAAATGCTAATTTTCAGGTAGGCGTCGAGGTAAACGTATTTCTGTAGCCAGGTGCATATTTCCACCTGATCTGATTTACGGCCGTAATAATTTATTTAAAGAACTACCAATTCCTTTACCTTTTAAGGAAGTATCAACTCGTTCGCTAACAGCGAAAGAAAAAACACTCCCAAGATAAAATTACCTTAAAAAGTATTACACGTCTCTATTATGGCTGATAAAAATCGCGTTTTTCCTTTAAAAGCCAAGAAGAGACTAATTAAAAATATCGAGGAATTTTCATTCCTTTAATGCTAATTAAAAAAACGAAAGAATTAAATACGAAAAAGAAGCCACATTTTACTTGGTTATCGTTATTTAATTCAGCTATTTCTTAACACGACGTGAGTATGTGGTTTATCACCGGTTCAGATAAATCCTGTTCAGCTTTAATTTCTAGGTTATATTTTATTCTTATTAACCAACCATATACGATCAGAAAACTGCCACCAATTTTCTTTAATTATTTCGTTCGCGAATTTTGGACAGATCTAATTATTAATTTGTAAAGTGGAATTTTTAATAGTAAAACGTTACAAGCTGTTAACGTCTTTGCAAATGTCGGCCGTGATACCTACGTTTTCATATTTTATAGCAGTTAAAAAGATATATAACCGCTACACTTTTAGGTGGTAAATTTATAAGAGTTTAATCTAGATTAAAAATATTTTACGTTGGTGTTTAATAGCTCTACTTTTCATTTATTATAAACTTTCTCTTTAAAGTAGATTAAGTTGCTAAAATTATTAACTGTCGAACCTGCACTTGCAGAGGCATCAAGCTTACCTATAATTTTTATACACCTACATAAGAAAATATTGTAAAAGCTTAGAAAGTCGATTTTTCAAAAGTATTGGTCATTTCAATAAAACCTTAAATGGGAAAACCATAGAACTTGCTTAAGGATTAACGAAATGATATACTGGAAAGTTAAATGTGACACGACGATTAAGGTCGTATTTCGACAAATTCCACCTTATTTTGGAAACGCAATAAATCAGATTAAAAAAAAAATTTAAACCTTTAAAAACAAAATCCTTGGGTTTAAATGGTACACACTATAAAGTAGATCAGATTATTAGAAGACATATTTTAACTCACAGTATTTCTATACTTAACAACATTTTATCGAAAATTGCAACAAAAATTTCATTATCAGGTTATCATTTGTTGTCGTTAACCTCTTATACCTTTCGGTGTCGAGGTCGGTGCGTTAACGTATGAGGTTTTATGCGTGTAATGCACAACTTGGCTTGACTCTGTGGGTTACGTGATTGGTGCCCCGTTTTTTTTTTTTTTTTTTACAAAATCAGGAAAATTCCTTTGACTTATGTTGCTTCCAGCGGGGGGCACAATTAATAATCTAAGAAACTGTAAAGAGCTAATGAGCAAAAAGTCGAACGAATTTGTCAAGATAAATTTATTTATTTTTCTCACAAAGAAGAAGAAATGTTCTTTACTTCCTTAAGAATTGAAAAAGGCAATGAAAGAATAACATTTTCAGAATTTTATTAAAAAAGGCATCACAGCATGAATTCAAAGAGAAACAATGAAAACTCAAAAAAATCATTTTGACCTTAAAATTCACTTCGGGCAAAAGTAAAAAACAGAATTAAAATCTGTGTAAATATTTGCAAAACTGTAATGTCCATGCTTCCTAAAGGAATGAAAAATCTAAAAAATGGATAAGATTTTAAAAATGCTATTAATAAAGAAGTTCAAAGAGAAACAAAGAAAAGTTAAAATCATTTTGAAACTAAAAGTTCCAACTTCGGACAAAAATGTAAACAGAATTTGTATAAATATTTGAAAATTGCAATATCCTTGCTTCCTAAAGGATTAAAAAATGAATTTCTACTTTAAACTTCAACTTGAACTTAAGGCATTGCTAAGACTTCAAATTTAGCAAACGAAATGTTAAGTTGAAACTTGAATTTCTAGGTTTTTGCTCAATGCCTCGACTGACTTGGAAAGTTTTTATGTTCATTGTGAAATCGAAGATTTCAAGATTGCCATGAATTTATACTTCAAACTTCAACTTCAAAATTCAATTTAAATTAAGGCATTGCAAAAACTTTGAATTTAAAAAACGAAATATTAAGTTAAAACTTGAATTTTTAGGCTTATCCTCAAAGCCTCACGTGCCTAGAAAGTCTCTATTTTCATTCTGAAGTCGAAGATTTCACCACAGACATGAATTTCTACTTTAAACTTCAATTTGAAATTAAGGCACTGCTAAGACTTCGAATTTAATAAACGACAAGTTAAGTTGAAACTTGAATTTTCAGGCTTATCCTCAATGCATTGAGTGACTTCGAAAGTTTTTATTTTCATTCTCAGGCCAACATTTCAAAACTGGCGTGAATTTATATGGAAAAATGCAAACTTCCAAATTTAACTTGAAATTAAGGAATTGCTAAAACTTCGTTTATTACTCAACTTTGATATTAATTCTCAAAGTCAAGAGTTTAAAACTGGCCAGGCTTTCGAACTTCGACTTCATATTTGAAAGTTCAGTTTAAAACATTGCTAAAACTTCGAATTCAACAACCCAAATATTATATTAATTAACTTTCAATTTCTAACATTAAAAATGTCAAAATTACCCTCAATTTTGCTATCAAAACTGAAACTCTGACTACGGATTTGAAATTTCAGTTTAGGGCATTGCCGAAACTCCGAATTTAGCAACTGAAATTTCTGAATTTTCAATTGCATGTATTTCGTTTATTAATTAGTTTGGAGTAGGTTCCGAGTTGAGAGTTTAAAAATAGCGTAAATTTCTACATCAAAATTGGAATTTCAAATCTAAAACAAAGAAACCTGGCGTTTAACAACTAAAATGATAAGTTGAAGTTCCAATCCTGAGTTTTATCCGAAAATTCCGTTCATTGTTCAATAAAAAGTTTCAATCTCTATACTGAAGCTAACAATTTTGAAATTTATATAACAAAACTGAAATAGTTGGAACCCGAAATTTTCCAAAAAATTTCGCTCTTTGCTCGTTAAAGGAAATTTCAATTTCCGTGCTGGAACTAAAAGTATTAAGATTTGGTGAAATTTTCTATAACAAAACTGAAATTTCGAATTCAAAGTTAACGTTCCGAGTTAAAGCATTCCTGAAACTTTAAATTTAACAATTAATATGTTAATTAAGGTTTTAATTTATAGGTTTTAGAAAAATTCCATTCATTGTTCAATAACAAGTTTCAATTTCCGCGCTGAAGCTAGAAACTTCAAAATTTTTGCAACAAAACTGAAAGTTCAACATCAAAGTGGGAACTTCAAATTTAATGACCGAAATGTTAAGTTGAATCTGAACTTTTAAATTTCCATACTGGAGCTAAAAATGTCAAAATTTGTATAACAAAACTGAAATTTCGAATTCAAAGTGGACATTTCAAGTTGAAGGATTGCTGAAACGTCAAATTTAACAATTGGTATGTTAATTAAGGTCTTAGTTTTCAGCTTTTCCAAAACTTTTAGCAAACTTTTAATTCTATTCCGAGGAAAAAGTTTCAAAACTGCCCTGAATTTCTGCATCAACGCTGAAACTTTGACTTCAAAGTTGAAGTATCACTTTGAAAGTGTTGCTGTAACTACGAACTTAACATTCAACCTTTAACTTAAAATTTCTCTCATTAAACAATCTGGGAAGTTTTGATTTTAATTCTAAAGCCGAATGAGTTAAAACTAACCAGGATTTAAGTATCAAAAATTTTGACTTTAATGCTGAAATTTCAATTTAAGGCGTTGCTGAAACTTCAACACTTGAAATGTTAGTTGAGGTCTCAGCTTTCAGCTTTTCAAAAAATTCCGTTTATTAGTTAATTTAGGGAACTTTAATTTTTATCTGAGGAAAAGTTTCAAACCTTGTCCGAATTTCCACAGCAACGCTGAAGCTTTAGCTTCGAAGTTGAAATAGCACTTTGAAGGCGTTGCTGAAACTACGAACTTAATATTCAACTTTAATTTAAAATTTAGCTCATTACACAATCTGGAGAGTTTTTAATTTAATTATGAGGCAGAAAAAGTCTAAACTGGACTGAATTTCAGTAACAAAAATTTCGACTATAATGCTGAAATTTCAATTTAAGGCGTAGCTGAAACGTCGAATTTAGCTGAAAAAAATATTGAAGTTTGAGTTTTTAGCTTTATTTAGACTGGGTAGATAAATACAATCTTGGGTCTAAAATTTTAATTTGGCTTTGGAAACATGAAACCGACTTCAATTTGAAATTTCAGGTAAAAAATTCTTAAATTATTTTCAACATTCTGGCAATAATTTTAAACTGGATATGCCTGAAATCACAAGTTTGAAGGAAGAAACTCAACATTTCAACCAGAAATTTTGGGTTTTTGTTTAAATTTTCTATTGTAGAATTTGCTTTGAACTGTGAATTCCCTTTTTACAAAATTTTTATTTGAAACTAAAAATGTTGTAGGTTTAATGTTATTAAATCCAAACTAATCTGTTTACGCAAAAATCCGAATTTCAGGCCTAGTTTTGGGTTTTAAATTCTTGGACTAAAATTTTCAAATTGTAATAAATGGTGTATTTTTTGCTGTTTTTTTTTTTTTTGGGACGAGGAATGAAGAACAAAACCACTAATCTTTAAAAGTGTTTAATTGTTCACCAGAATGCGCCTTGTAGTTTACGCAAACGTGTCTTTACCCCAAGTGACCGGTTGCAGGTTGGTGGTTGCAGGGTGTATAGCGTACATAGTGTATTTGCTTTACATCTTTTCGGTCTCGCTAATTACCAACATATTTCTACTCAACCTTTTTGAATTTTTCGTTTTAGTTATAAATACCTAATAAAGCAGAGACATGGAAAATATGAAAGTATTATTCATCTAAAACGTAGCATTTGTCCCTTAAAAACCACAAATAATAATTACAGAACACTTGTATGTTTAAAAGAAAGTGAATACATAGCCTAACCTTCAATTTTCTATTTGAACAAGTCCGTAATCCGGCTCTGCTTTATGAATGGTCTTATCGTTAAGATCAGTTAAGTTAAATTCTTATGTAAGGTAATCTGGTTCTGTTTACAAGGAATAATTGTAGCTTATGGCGGTACAAAACATCAAGGACGATTTATAATACGTTTTTCATTCATAAAGACAACCGGAACAGTTTAATTTGACGTACTTTCGTATTTCTCGTGATTTAACTTCATAAAATAATAAGTTATATTAATGTTAATTAGGTTAAATTCTTACATAAGTTATGTTTTCCTTAAATAGAGAGTATTATTTGGAAGTAAACAATCTTAACAAGGACATGAAAACTTCTGGAAACCCACACGTGAATTTATTTAATTTGTACTTGTCTTGAATAATTAATTAAGAAAATAAATATTTTTAATATATTTCTTAAAAATTTGTTTTGCTGAATTAATTTCTAATGTTAAGATTTTTATCAGAGATTTTTACAACAAATGTTTACCAGCAGGTTGCCGAGATTTGACGAATAAACTAAATACAAAATTGAGTTGTTCGGTAACTAATAAAAATTTAATATTTTGTGACACTAATGTTTATAAATGTAGGAGTACAATGTGCTGCTTCATGTAAATGTCGTTACTGGCAAACAAAGAACTTTCTCTTTTTGGGTTTAGATATAACAGGAAATTAATTCGCTACTTTACATAAACATTTAAGGATTGCTGGCATTGTTTAAACATGTAATTTGTTTAACAGTTTAACTGAAATATATCCGTTGATAAATTGATTTCTTGTGAGTTTTTATATACAGTTATTTATCACGCATAATAGTGTTTGAATATTGAAATTTAGTTTTTGGGTGTTTTCTTGACTTTAGACATTCAGGAACTCATTCTACTTTTACATTATAAGTTACTAATAGCAACGATTTTTGTATACAAAATTTCAGATATATTAAGAATACATTTCAAAAATGTTCATAGATTTTAACTTAATTTTATAATTTTAAATTTCTTCTAAATAGGTTATTATATCTAAATGTCAAAACGTTTCAATTTAAATTTGAAATTATAAACATAAACGATTATGAAACAAATTTCGCTTATTTATATTACCTAAAAATTCAGTACAAATTCCACCCAGAAAATTAAGAATTATTTAAAATGTATTATCAAAAAATGTGTCATGATGGCACGAGCGTCTATCCCGATTATGGACAAGAACTAGAAGGTTGTTCAATGCAGCCAAACGTAATGGGAAGTATGAGGCCTATAGAACCTCACTCACAGAGTACAACAAAGGTGAAGCGAGGCTCTTGGAAAAGGTACCGTCAGGGGATCGAAGGGACACCTGAAAGTGCGAGACTTCAAAAGGGGCTTATACTCCAAACTCATTTTCCAGCATTGAAGACCCTTGATGTTGAACGAAAGAACCGAGCTGGGTGATAAGCTCAATGAAAGCTACCAGAGAGAATTGGCAACTTTCTTTGCACAACAAAAGTTGGATGGGCTGCTATAAGTTCCTACCACTCAAAATGCCCGGAAGGGATGAGATATCTATAGCCCTGTTACAACAGGGTGTAGATTTACTGGCCTCTAAGCTATGCACTTTACTGTGCGCCAATTTAGCATTAGCATACGTGCCTTAGGCATGGAAAGAAGTTCAACTAAACCAGGGTGTAAATCATACGTCCAGGCAACATCTTTTCTCCTGAAACTTTTGGAGAGGTTAATAGATAGGTATATAAGGAAGGAGCGTTCATCCGCTCAGTCCACACC
Source organism: Melanotus villosus (assembly GCA_963082815.1). Lineage (NCBI taxonomy): Eukaryota > Metazoa > Arthropoda > Insecta > Coleoptera > Elateridae > Melanotus > Melanotus villosus. Next base: position 8,711,262 of record OY720421.1, on the reverse strand, counting down.
AGCATGCTTATCAGTCAGGAAAATCTTGCGAGACGGCAATCGGTAAAGTGGAAAACATACTGAGAAGTATGGTGTATTTCGGGACATAGAGGGAGGGGTTCGATAACACATCCCTTTAATCTATTGGACATCCTGTCAGAAATAAAGGTGTACATCCTCCTACGCGTAAATGGTTCACCAGCATAGAAAAATATGCTTCATTGAATGACCGAACTGTGCGAGCGCAAGCTGCACGAGGGGTGCTTTCACCCCTGTTGTGGTGTCTTGTTGTACATGATCTTCTCAGAAGGCTAAATGAAGCAGGATATAAAACGATTGGCTACGCTGATGGTATAACGATACTGATCTTCGGTAAATTCGGGGGCGCGGAGGTGCAGAGAAGAGGGCTAATCAGTTAATCCGACTAAGACCATTCACAAGGAAAACGAAGTCATATGGCTTAAAAGCGTTACATACACCTCTACGATACTCCATTACGAGGGGTAATCCCCTCGACCTACCTCACACACTTTAAGGATTGTGTCTCAGTGATCTACATTGTGGCAATACATAACATAAAATAATTGTATTAATCGATATAGAACGGTTGTGGCGGGAGTTTGACCATTGAGATGGCCCGGGTTCGATTCCCGGGGTCACATATACACCGAAAACACCAGACCGCTTCCCTCTGAGGGCAATGGCAAACCACTGATGCATTTCTGCCTAGTAAGTCTTCTTAGGAGTAGAAGCGCAAGCACTTTCGTGTCTGTAGGCTACTTGACACGCATACTACAGGCATGTGAAGAGAAGATGGCAACGGCCTGTAAAGGGCATGCCACTCAAAAAAGAAGAAGAAGAAGATATAGAAGGGCTCTACACAATATGGTAGTCAATAAAAAACAAAGATAAAATACCGTATGGTTTAAAATGTTTTGTTTTAAATTATTGTCAAAATATTATTTTTTTCAATTTCAGTGTTCCTTTTCATTCAGAAAACCTCATTTTGTATTGTAAAAAAAATTTGTAGAATATTTGTAGATTACGATCTGGATCATGCCTAGGACTAAGGAAGTAATTTTTTTAAACTTAATTAAGTAGTTTCGTTATCCTGTATCCTTAAATTAGTTGATAACCCGAGGCGTTAATTTATTTAACCTCCAAACAGACAGTAATTAAATAAACATATAAAAATATTTATAACTTTATTACAAACTTGTTAATAATTCAACTCGTAATATAAATAATGATTAAAAATAAATGTTGATAGCGACACCAACTATGGCTAGCCATAAAAAAGTAACTCAGTTATTTAATTCAATAAATAAATAATTAATGTGCCATTCATTAATTTCACCAGATGGGTATCGTTAAAACAGGAAGTACAAATTGCTTGTAAAATCAAATAAACGGGCGTATATTAGATTAATTAAAACGCGATAAATATCTTAGCTGCATAATTAATAAATGTATACTTTCTAGGGGTACATTGGATGGTTAACCGTTTTAAATTTTTTAAAAATTTGCATAAAATAACTGCTGTTTATAGATTTGAAATGCATCCTTGCATTCAAAAATAGTTTTTTAACAAATTAAATTAATAAATGTATGGAAGCATTTATTAGCCTTACGGCTTCGTTCAGGATAAATAATATTTATTTTGTTCTTTATGTGTATCATTAAAAATTATGGTAAATTTCCAATAACCTAAAAGATAAGTTTTGTAACTAGTCGTCCAATCAAAATCATTGGTTACACAATATTTTAAGGTGTTAGTTCCAATTAGCTCCAAAATATTCAAAATTCGATTTTGATTGCCTACAATCTATGCAAGAAACTCGTCGGAACCAAGTTTGAAATTGAATCTTCTAAGTCAAGTTTAAATACCTAGTGTTTTAAAATAATAACACTCGATCTCAAATATCTGATTTGATTTTGTTTTTATGTTTTTCATTTAAAACTTTTTCTGGAATTTTGGGTCAATATATACAGGGGGTCCTCAAAATGCTTTAAAAGCTTCAGGTAAACGTTACCTTTTGTAAATTCTTAAGGCAAAACTGCAAGAAAAAATTATCTCCGCAGCTTAGATTTCTTGCACGAGGGTGTTAAAGTTCATTAAAGCTAAAGTTAAAGTACTCCAATTTATTGAAGTTTAGCTAAACGATTATGAGAAATTAAGTAAAACATGTATTTGAAATTGAAATAAATTTAGAAATGGTAATTATGATTGAATTAGCAATTTAGTTCTTCTTTTGGAAGTACTGTTAAAAATCATACTTTTGGTAAAAGTACAATTTGACAACAATGCAGGTTTTGAAAGATCGATTTTGAACTGACATTTGCGATTTGTGTATTAAAATTGCCTTTAGTTCATGTTTTTGAGTTCATTTGTGTTTTGCTTTGTTCAAATTTTGGTTTTCTTGGCCATCATTATGCATTTAGGTATTTTTCCAAGCAAACAAGTTTCAACAGCGTTGCCAAGTTACAGATGCTTTAACTGTCTCGTATGAAGAAACTAAGCGCGATAGGAAGTTCCTGCTTGCTATTTTGGGGTCTCTATCAGTTGTAGCAAAAGGTTACCTGAAGCTTTTAAGGCATTTTAGGGACATCCTGTATATAAATAAAATGTTTGGCACTGCAGACCTAGGAGGCCCGCGGCTTATTCTTTTACTATCTTCCTCCATACTTTATGTCTTAGATTTTCTGTTTCCAATAAATAATGTTACCCTGTTCTACATCTCTCGTTACTTCCTCTTTCCATTTTGTTTCTGGTTTTCCACGTCTTTTGTCTCCTCCCATACTACTTTCTAATATTCCTTTTGGTACTCCAGCCATCTCAATCTTTGTAATAATTGTTACGATATCAGGTTCGTTATATAGTTCTTGGAGCTCTTTGTTCGTTTTCTTCCATTTATTCTAGACTCTTTGCCCCCATAAATTTTCCTGGGTATTTTCCTTTCCCATATTCGTAGTATTCTGTATTCTGTTGTGCCTAATGTCTACACTTCACTTGCGAAAGTTACTACCGGCTTTATAACCGTTTGATACTCGTAGATCCTTAGTTTAAGTTTTCTTGAGATGTTGTTACTCTAGATCAGTTTCTTTAATGAATGGACACTGCGATTACATAACATCTCTTCTTTGTACCTCTTTCCTTATACCTATGTGTTTATCACTATTTGTAGTTTTTTGGTTTTCCATTGAAACCTCGATCATTTCATGTCATAACTTTTGTTTTGTGCTCGTTTATTTGTAGACCTATACTTTCCGCCTATTCCTCTACTTTCATTAATATTTCTTCTAATTCTTTCTTGCTTTTTGTTATAACTGCTATATCATCAGCGAAATCTAAGCGATCTACCACTCCTAAAACCACACCTATTTCATCATCTATCGTTATGAACAAAAACATGGAACAAAAGTTTTAAACATATGAGAAAGAAAGATATTAAGGAGAATCTGCGGAGGTATTAAGAATAATAATGGGGAATGGAGGAGGATGACAAACGAAGAGGTAGTAGATAGGTACGATCATCCAAGTATTACCAGTATCGCTAGGAAGCAAAGAGCAAAATGGTTAGTCCATGTGTACAGAATGCCGGAGAAAAGGTTTGCAAGAAAAGCTCTGCTAGGTGGCGAGGGAGGGAAGAAAAAAGAGGACGACTCAAGAAAAAGTGGTTGGATGCTGTTAAGGAGGATTTAAGAAACCAAGGGGCAGAGGACTGGAAATCCGTGGCAATGAACAGAGGAAAATGAAAGAAATTAATTAACAAACTTTAAGCCATGAATCTCCAAGGATCGCAGTGCTGATTATTATTATCGTTTTTGTTAATTTGTTCTTTAAGTGTGTAGCAAATACTTTATAAACGACATTCTGGAGGGCTATACCTCTGTAATTTGTACATTCCAATCTTCCTCCTTTTTAATAAATAGGGAGTAGCACTGCTTCAGTTCAGTTTTGGGGAAGTTTTTCTTGTATTTTATTTTTAAGCCAAACTATACAAATATGTTACATTTCATGAATTGTGTGCTACCTTAGAAATATGAAACTGAAATTAAAAATGTTGGGATTTTTATTGAAGATCATTGAATTCAAGATATATGAATTTGGTAAATTGGTAAATTGGTAAATTGGTATTTATTGGTACTTTAACAGTTACAAACCATCGTACAAGTCAGACAATAACAACAAATGAAAGCTATCGTTACTATACAAATACGTTAATTAGACATTATATAATAAAGTACAATAACTTAAATATTAGTGTCATTTAGGAAGTCTTTTACAGAGTAATAACATTTATCTATAAGTAGGTTCTTTAGTTTCGCTTTAAATGGGGTAAAGGACAAACTTCGTAAGTTTTCAGGCAGTTTGTTGTACAACTTAGACCCAATGTATGACGTGCACTTCTCGTATTTTGTTGACTTATGAGCAACCGTGCTTAACATGTTGCCTTGTCGAGTGTTGTAATTATGAAAAAAGTCATTTTTAGCATACGACTTTATGTTGCGTTTAATATACAATAAGCATTTATAAATGAATAAACAAGGAAATGTCATTATTTTCTTTCCTCTAAAAGTCGTAAAACATGATTCGCCTCGCCCGAGGTCAAATATCAATCTTACGATCGTTTTCTGAGCTATAAATATTCGGTTGCTATGCACTCCGTTACCCCATATTATTATATTGTAGGCCATATGCGAATAAACTAAAGAATAGTACACATTAAGCAGGCCGCTCGTACTTAAGGCAGATTTTAACGTAAGCATTGCAAAGTATGCCTTATTGATTTTCTTACTTACGTAATTAATATGTTCATCCCAGGAAAGAATATCGTCAAGAAAAGTACCCAAGAATTTTACATTGTTTTGTTGAGCTATAACATTATTAGTTAAGCAATTTTGGTTATCACCCACTTTCCGTTTACTAAATTTGATAATGACCGTTTTGTCTAAATTTAATAACATGTTATTCACCTTGCACCAGTTCTGGAAACTGGATATAGCTATTTCTAAAGACTTTGCTAGTTCCGCAGGGGCAGGCGCTGAGACTGCAAGAGAGGTGTCGTCTGCAAAAATTATAATTTTTCCAGCATTAACATACCTAGGCAGGTCATTTATATATAATAGGAAAATTAGTGGGCCCAGCACGGACCCCTGTGGAACTCCAAGATTTAGGTTATGATTAATAGAAGTTACATTATTTATTTTAACAAACATTTTTCTACTTGTCAAATAGGAAGAGAGCCATGACAACATTTGGCCCCTAATACCTAGTGCATATAATTTATCACAAACAAATTTAATATCTAAGGTATCAAACGCCCGAGATAGGTCGAAAAAGATGCCCGCAACACAGTTTCCGCTATCCAGTTCTTCATTCACATAATCCACAAACTCACATACGGCACTCTCCGTCGATCTTCCAGTGCGAAAGCCATGCTGAGCGTTCGAAAAAATATTGAATTTTTCTATAAAATCGATAATTCGATTGTATATTATGCGTTCGATAACCTTTGATAGACTGTTTAAGACAGAGATCGGCCTATAGTTTTCGACTAACAGAGGGTCATTTTTCTTGTAGACAGGTATGACAGAAGCAATTTTAAAGATCTCCGGGAATTGTCCTGATTGAACTGATTGATTGATTAGGTGTGCTAGAGGGTGCTTAATACTATCAATTATTGTCTCCAAGATGTTGACTGATATCCCATCATAACCTTTACTGCGTTTGTTCTTACTTTTCAGTACTACACTTTTGACTTCAGTCGGGTCAATTGGTATAAGCGCAAATGAAATAGGATTATTTTCTGGAGTGGTATTTGAATCGAAAAATCAAATTCTTGAAGACTTAAAATTCAAATCTGTATACTATTCCGAATTTGAATCCGGAATCAAATTCAAAATTAATAATAATTAATAATTCCACTTCCATTTCAGCAAAGTTTTGAATTTCAGTAAGAAGAGTGAACCTTAGATTCGTCTTGGTATTTCAGTTACGATAAATTAAAATTCTAATTAACTCTATTTGTTGTACCTGAACAACTGCAAAAACTGAATTGATTGCATTTAAAGTTTGATACGGAGGAAGTCAAGGCTATAACTAAATAAGAATAAATATCAAGGGCAAGATAAAAAATTAAGTAGGAAAATTAATCTATAAATTTATAATCAGCAGGTAGGTTTTAATTTTAATTTTATAAAATTCTAAGCTGCTGGTTTTAGAATGCAAAAACAAAAATTGTTAAATGTTAAGTCTAATAAAGAATATTTCCAAATTCCAAGCGAACTATTACATATTTAATTCTTTATTTCTTTACTTTAACCTTTTAATCTAATTTTAAGGTTTTAAAACCTTAATATTAAAAAAAATTATTGAATAAAAGGATTAAGATCAGTGATCACATACTTAATACAAATTTAAATGGCAACAGAAAGGTTTTTCTGGTTGTTCAATATGTGTTTTGAATATTCTCAATTTACGGAATTAATAAATTTTAACCAAAATTTAATCAAAGTTAAGAACAACAGACATTTCCTTTCCCGATTTAAATTTAAAATTATTGTTTATTATACTCGTAAATACCCGTTAACAGGTATTAAAAATCAAACAATTTCTCTAATAAAATGCACTCAAGAAAAAAGTAACTTTTTGTTAGCATTCTTCCTTATTAGAACACCTGGTGTTTAAAGTACCCCGAAGGAAATATTTTAAATTATAATTACATAAAAACTGACATTTTGTGAAACAGTAGAAGTCAAGGTTTTATTTATTTAAATAACAATAGAGAGCAAGGTCGTAGGTAGAACTACTTTTGGTAAGGAGCCAAATTAATAATTTATTTTCCTTATAATTTGGGTTTTTTTTTTTGAATTTATCCGTTTAAATTTGAGGATTAGAGTCAGAAAAACGGTTGCCTAATTTATTTCATAACAGTTGTTATAGCTATTTTCCTCAATTTTTCAAAGCTTGATGTTTAATAGGAATATTTTATGTATGTATAATACGTTATAATAGAAAGGAGTTTTGCTTAATTTTTTATACGTAAATCTCTCAAATATTTCTATACAAATTTTAATTAACCTGCTTGGTATGAGTTTGCAATCCAAAAACAATGGCACAGGAAGATGGATTATCAGGACGAGCAAAAACCTTCAACGCCTCGTCCAAATTTAACATGAATATTTTATGGATAATACGTCAAAATAGAAATAAATTTTGGTTATTTTTTTAAAGGAAAATCTCCCACATTTTCTATAAAAATTTTAATTAGTTTACCAGGTATGGGTTTGTAATCCAAAACAATGGAACAGGGAAATGGATCATTAGGATGAGCAAAATTCTCAACGTCCTTTTCAATCCTCTTTGACAGAAATATTTTAGGGGTAATACATCACAATAAAAAAGAATGTTGGTTATTTTTTTTATGGGAAAATCCCCCAAATTTTTGGTTAGCCTGGTAGGTGTGAGTAAATGGATCAGGATGAGCAAAATCCTTCAATACATTCCCTATTTAATCCTGAAGCAAACGACCTTCATAATAGTCTTCAAGGTTTTTCTTGCTTTAGTCATTAATTTTAAAATTGGAATAATTTAGGTGTTTTGAGTGAGTTGCCGAATAAGACATTAAGGATTACGTTTTAATCTCCTTATTTTTATAACGGCAGTCTAATCTTAAGAAAAATTACCATTTCGACTTAGATTTACGTTTGTAATTGATCGCTATAATCTAAAGATCAAAAGTTATAATCCTAAAAACAACAGTTACAGTGATTACTGCGATTTCCTTATTCAGTTTTTGCTGACTTTGAAAATCCATAATTAAGCTAAAAGTTACGTAATATGAATTCGAATTTTCTACTCTTTTTTTTCATATTGAAGCTAAAAGAAAAACTCCAAAAACGTTCTCATTTATCAGCAAAAACGCTGTTTATACTGTTTATAGATTTCAAAATTGTAATTATTCAGATATTAATGTTTATAAAAAGTTAGCTAAGTCCCCGAAAAAAATTTATGAACATTTTCTAACAATGGAAATAATTAGAATAGCAAATATTTCCAATAGTGGGACGAGTCGTCACAGTATTCCTTGAAGTAACCTTTAAAATAAAATTGGTATTTGTAACTGCAAGCAATACCGTATTGGTAAATTAAAATTCTTCCTTGTGGAAAGGCCCAGGTGTTTATAATCCTCGTCAATTAATTGTAAACAATTCAGTGTAGGTGCATCCTCAAAATTTGAAATGTTAGGAATTAATCAAGTTTTGTAATGCGATCCTATTGTTAATTTAGTCATAAATTATTGAAAACCAAGCGTCCTTCTGCAAAAGCAACTGGTCGGTTTTATGTTCATCGCGCCATTTTAGCAATAAAATTCCGATAAAAATACGGAATTTTAATTTTGTTTTGGAAATGAAGAGTATCAGTAGTTAATAAACACATAAAAAGATTGAACGTCGATAGAGGTATCAGCAATAAATAATTGTTACGGTGACTTTTAAAACTGCGTTTTACTAATTCGATTGAATACAAATGTGATTTTTCTAGCTTTCGTAACAAATTTAGTATCGATAGATAGCTGGTAGGATTTTTTATTGTATTTTAGAGTTCGGAAAAAGAAATCGGTTATCTTTTGATTTATATAACCCATATATGGAAATGTCGAACTTCAAAAATTATAGGTGTGCCAAATATTTTACCAGCAAACGGCGTATTATTTTAGTAGAACCATAATGTAAGCCCACACTGAACCGATATAGAATATAAGTAGGCACAATGCGTGTTTGGCAAATAAAAATAAAGAACTCGAACGGAATAGCACGACTCAACTTCTTATTACGTACCGTTGAAATTAAGCAGCATGATTCTGCCTTTCTTCTTCGAATCATGTTTAGACAACAATGTTAACAATGAAAATAATGGGCATTTCATAAGGGGTTCCTTAAAAGTAATCTTCTATTATGGTTAGACAAATTAACACACGAACCTGGAAATTTTTTAATATTTGCTTGAATAATAATTATCATTAAACTCAATTATATTTATTAATATAAAAAGAATACTTTTGAACAAATCGTTTAAAGGGCAACCTCTGTTAATATTTAGAACTTTTAATTTAGCAAGCTTGCGGAATTTTTAAATTACATTTATGTGAAAAAAGATACAAACAATGGCTTTTACATTTACAAACACGAATTTTCCAAGTGATAGTTTTGATTTAAAAATTGTATTTTTGAGAACAAACGACAAACGTTGAAGTGTCTATAATTTGGGAATAAATAAAAATACGAACCATTCTGAGACAGTCGCAATTAGGGCTGGGAATTTTTCTCGATATATCAGTACAAATATTGGTGTATAGATGTATACAGAATATCGATATGAAATTCTAAAAATATATGTATCGATTTAATCATTGGCGATATATCGATTTAATCGATATTTTAAGATGTTTTTCATTTATAAAATAATTCCATAAAATTCATATAGGTACATCGTATACTAAAAAAAAAAAAAAAAACTAGCAGGTTATCTGATAAATCAATTAATTAATTAATTTCGCGTACTGAAACATTAAACACATGGATTTATTCGATATATCGATTAATTAGATATATAAATTTATTCGTTATGATTATGACCCTCTAATTTAATTTTTAAATTTAATTTAATGATAACAAGATACAAACGGTTATTTACCGCTTACAAGAATCTGTAGGTACATAACCTAAAAATTACATAATAACCCAACTTAATGATTAATTTCTTTCGAATGTTTTTCAGAGATGTAGAAAATATATTGAGATGTTATTAGGTGGATTCGAAAGATGATTATTAATTAGTATTTATAAGTTGCTTGTTACTGAGATAAAATTTAATTTATTTGATAATGTGGATTTAGTTATTTAAATAAATATGTAATATAAAATAAATAAGATAACTAGATAGATTGTTAATTTTATTATATAAAAATTGTAAAAATTATTCTTAATGTAAAAAAATATTAGCTAAATAGAGTACTAGATAAGGGTGTTATAAATAAGGTTGTTAGGAATATGTAATAATAATTTAATTGGAGGAGAATTTGGAAAAAAAAACTGAACACATCCAGACTAAGAAGATCTGATCCGATAGATCTCCCACCTAAATTTGATTAATTAGACTCTATAAATATTTGTCATTATTAGTCTAATTAAGTAGTCTTAGGAAAGAGCGTTTCCAAGCTCTCTTGCATGTTAAAATTCTCTGTTATTCTATTGAATGTAATTCAACGTTATTAATGTAACAGATTGTAAATATTCTTGAAAAAAAATAATTAAATGTTCAAAAAGAACAAATAATTGAAAATTTAATCTGATTAAGAACCTAAAAATATCTTAATAAAACTGAAGCACATTTCAGTGCTAAATAATATCAAACACTATTCTCCTTCCCAATACTTAAAACTTTCAAATTGAGAGAAGAATTATACAGTGTGTCCACGGATGAACCTAACTATACCTGTATACTTTTTTATTTCTCATTTTTCCAAAAGTTGATTGTTCTGAAAAGTCCTTTGTCATTGTTAGAAAATAAGCAAAATTTTTTATAAAGAATGACCTTTTCTCTAAAGACGATGATAATCCGTGGACACACTGTATACATTCGTAAGTAATCCTTAACAATATAAAAAATAAACACCTCTCCTTTAAACGCTAAATAGTAAAAAAAAGTTTAAATCCACTTGCTAAATTTAAGTTTCAAGTGTATAAACAAACAAGATGTTACATCACCTTTCTTAATTAATGAAGTGATCTGAACCTCGAAGATTAACGGACATTAAGAAGTTATGTTGCTAAAATGTCGGCTACATACTAAAGATAAAGCCTGGTCTTTATTCTATAGAGACACGCGAGAACTCGTTAGGCCTACGGATTCTTTTTTCTTGAGGTTAAACCGTTGCTTAATAAGAATGCCCAACCTTGTGTTTACTTAATATTTAGGCAATACTTTGAGTGCTTTGTTGTAATCTTTATACCTTAATGTAGGAAAATTTTAATTCATTCGAGGTTAATTTCATAAATTATATGTGCAAACAAAAATAAACTATTTTTGGTAGTACATTATAATAAGAGAGTTCTTTTATATTTATTGACAACCTTTTTAGTTATTTAATATATTGTTTTAAACTGCAGCTGCTTTCCAATTTCAATTTTAGTTTAAAAAAAATGAAATCAGTGGAAGTCCTTAAAGAAACAGTCTACAGTCATATAGTTTAAATTCAAATTAGAAGTCTGGCCTTTAATTAGTAATTTTGAAAAATTTATATTGACATTTCCTAACAGCAAAACATGAGCAAAACCAATCATTTTACTTGAATGCAGCATCCTGGATAGAACTTCAATTAACTTAAATGAAAGCATCGTCACCTAAGAGGCTTTTCCAATCATAAATAAGATCTTAAAAGAACCAATAAACATAAGTTACAAATTTAAAGTCGATAGAACACTCGTTAAATGAATGAAGTACAATTACTATGCAAATTAGTTGCAAGTTTGCAACAAATTACATAAACCACTATTTGCAACTGAACGGCCCCTACCTCCTAATGGAACTTTTTTTAACACTACTAAATACGGCTGTTACATAAACTACGAGCGTAATGAGTTACTGGACCATAAAGACATAAAACAGATCGACTGCTGCACTGCTACAGCTTAAATTTATAGCTGCGTGCACATTCTCTTTGACTAATGTACCTTAGATTTTAATTTAAGGAGCATGGTTAAGGTGTTTAAATATTTTCATTAATATGCTTCATGAAGGAAGTAGCAGAAATAGACGAAGGTGAAAAATGATAAACGTTTTGGTTGTGCTTTTAATTGGAGTTTTTTTGGATTTCTCCAATCGCTTCGCCAAACAAAATGATACAGAAATAGTGCTAACAATTAAAATTTTTGTAATCCCGCCAAAAGCATTTAACAAAAGTAAATATTTTTTTATTTTACATTTGATATTTAAATGCTGAGTTTTCAGAAGCTGAAATTCTATACATTTTCTTATGTTAAAATTTCAGCGAAATTTAGTGGAACCTTCGAAAAACTAGAACTTGCCAATACTCTTGACTGTTAACTTACTTTTTATTAGTCAACTGTTCCTCGGCATAAACAAGGTTTCAGCAAACTGAAACAAGTTAAATTGACGCAACTTTTCAGAAAGAGGGAGGGAGTGTACTTTCAGGCTTCACTTTTCTTGGAAAGTCAAGCTTTTCCCTATCAAACATATTGTAAAAACAACTTAAAGAAATTAAAAAAATATCAACCTTATGAAGATTGTTCCTTGTTTTCAGATGATAAATAATTTTCGGGAGAGTCTAAATAATTTTTTTGAAACGAAATGAAGCTTTAGAAATCCCGAAAGCATCAACAATTTCTAATATCGGTTGGAACTTAACATAAAAATATTCAGGGTAAACGTTAGCCCCGAAGAAAAAGCGAGATGGTCTTCTTCAGGTAGAATTTTCAAGAAGAGTTGATTATCTTCAAGGATTTTTTGTTTTATTGACTGTGAACGTAATTTTTATTACCGGTAGGAGCTGCAGCTTCAAAATCCCACCAAAAACTTAAATTAACTAAAAATCGGATGAAGTTTTCAGGAAGTAAACTTGACTTTTTCAAAGTTTTCCTTTTCACTTGTCAATTTTAGTGAGTTTGAAGATAATTAATCTAATTTTGGAATCTTTCAGGAACTTGAAATCCTATATATTTTCAGGTTCTATATCATCAGATTAATCGAAAATTAGTAGAATTTTCAGGAAGGAGAGTTTGATTTTCTTCAAGGATTTTTTATTTGATGGATTGTGAAAGTTGTAATTCTGAGAACTCGGGGAAATTGTAGCTTCAAAATTTCCATCAAAAATTTAAACTAACTAAAAATCGAAGTTTTCAGGAAGCAAACTTGACTTTTTCGAAGTTTTCTTTTTTATTTGTCAATTTAAAAGTGAATTTGAAGATATTAGCTTCCTAATTTCGAAATATTTCAGGAAGTTTAACTTGAAATCTCATAGTTTTCAGGTTCTATATCTTCAGATTGGTCGAAATATAGTTCAAGAGTAGGCTTTTCAGATCAAAATGCGAACGTAAAAATTTGAAAAATTCGGACTAATATTTTCTAAATTACGCATGTATTTATTTAAGAAGCAATTTAAACAACTCCAAAAAATTTCAAAGCTCTTCAGAAGTTCACTCAACAAATTATTAGTTTTTTCAGGTTGAATACTCTTAGTTAGCCTGAAAAACGGAGAACTTCACTTGATTTTTCAGAAGTGAAACTACTAATTTTTTAGTCACAACAAGAATTACCTATCAATATTTTTTTAAACGAGTTTAAACGATTTTCTGAATCCCTGCAAGGGTTTCCTTAAACATCTGAAATCTTCAGGCCCAATATTTTTAGATTACCTGATAAACTATGAACTAACGGGTGGTACTTTAAGAGCTACTCGATTACCTTTTTAGTGTTTCAACGATTTTTGGAAATTTTAAAAACTGATTATAAGCTTTCTCGAACATAGGTTGAATATTTCGGAGTGAATGCTACGAAGTTCACATAAAAAAAAACAGAGAAATTGAGGAGATGTTTCAGGAGTAAAATGATTAATTTCTTAGTTAAGACAAATTATTAATATTCCTATTTAAAAACAGAGGATAAAGAAGTTTTTGAAATTGCAGGAGTTTAAAGGCTAAGCCTTTTCAGGATGAATGTTCTCACAGTTCCTGAATTTTTTTTTAGATTACCATCTATCATTCAGGAACAACACACTTAATTCAAAATTGGACGATATTTTCATTAAAAAAATGAGTTTTAACAATTACAAGATAGTTTAAAGCTTTTCAGGAGTTTCTTCAAACATAACCTGAGAGTTTTCAGGCCGAAGATTCTTAGGTTAGCGTTAGGAAATATAAGGCGATTTATTTAGGAAGTTATATGATTGCAGTTGCAATATGGAGGGTTCAGGCCTTCTAAGTTCCTTCTCATACCTCGGTTGTTTCGCGCGCTATACGTACATGGTGGTGTGGTAAACACCATGCCTTCAAAAACCACCTTCCCTATTCCCCCATTGTATTTCGGTTCTCAATTATTTTCAGTGACTGGGTAGGCCACCTACTGAGCATTCGACTCGGGTTTGACCCCAAGACCGTCCGCTCTATAGTCGAATGCCTTAACAATCCGGCCACTCCGGCAATTTGCATTAACTTATAAACTTATTGATTTTGATCTTTCTGAAAGGAACTTGCTTAAAAGTAAATATTTTGGGATTATCTTTCGAAATGTTTAATTGTTTGAATTTACTTAATTTAACAATAAAGCGACTTAAAAAAACGAGTTTTCACTTCAAGAATAGCTGTATTTTGCATCGTCACAATTCTAACTTGTGGTCTTCTTTATAATTATTAACATTTGGGTTATGGGCTATTATTACTAATAATTTAAAACGTTAAATAGAGTCTGTAAACTTAACACTTAATATTTGTAAAAATTGCATTAGAAGGTAATAAGAATTAAACTTATCCAGCCTTTTAGTTCTTCATTTTATTAATACAAAATTCTACGGTTGTAAAATTATTTGGTAACATTTTGTGTTCTAAAAATTCAATGATCCCCTAAAATTTAGAAATTTCTTAAGAATACAAAATATTTGCTTCAAGTTAAGATTAACTGTGGATATCTGATAAGAGTGATAAGCAGCGACCATTGCCGTTCAGTTGCTCAAATTCAAATTAAATTAAAATTATAAATAACCAGTTAAAGGTAAGTACATCGCAAAGGTAAAAGGAAATAAAAAAGTAAATTAAAGTTTAACAGATGAGTAATTAAGATTTTTGATAAGTTTTTCCGGTAGTATCCTGTGCAGAATCCTGAAGATGACAACAGCTGGTTTGATGAAACTATCATGCTAAAGTCTAATAAACAAAGGCAGAAAAAAAGAGATTTCTTCTTGACTGTTTATCTCTATTATTTGGTTTAAATTTGACAACCAAAAGCACTTCAATTCAAAAAAAAAATCTGAAAATGCCTTGTGTAATTATGATTTACGAAATTAGAAAATTTATTTGATATTGTATTTTTTTTTGTAACATTTGAATTCATGCTTCCCAATATTTCAAAATCGTTAAATATAGAACATTGCTTTTCAGTAAAAAATGAGTTTTCCATCCTTACCTCGACTTGCTTAAAACACGTTTGTTTCTGAAGAATTAAGCAATTAGTCCTTATTCATTCGTATATTCGATTTTATTTTTACAAAAACTTTAAATATTAAATTCGGAAGGTTTATTAATCTGGAACATTATAACTAAATAGTTTTTTTTTAAATTGTCTAACTTAAGCTTAGTTAAGACTTGTAAGTTAAAGGTAAGTACATCGCAAAAGTAAAAGGAAATAAAGAAGTAAATTAAAGTCTAACAGATGAGTAATTAAGATTTTTGGTAAGTTTTTCTGGTGGTTTTTGCAGAAACAAAGGCAGAAAAAAATGAGAATTCTAATTAATTTCATCTTGACCGTTTATCTCTATTATTTGGTTTAAATTTGACAACAAAAAGCACTTCAACAAAAAAATAAATAAATCTGAAAATGCCTTGTGTAATTATGATTTACGAAATTAGAAAATTGTATTTTTTTTGTTTGTTAATCTGGAACATTATAAGATTATAACCAAATAGTGTCTTTTTTTAAATCCAAATCATTGAATTTTCTAACTTAAGCTTAAGTAGTTAAGACTTGTAAGATCAAGCTTTCATTACCATGCCATTTTAATGATAATCTGGTTTTAAAACGTTTTGCACTGAACATTATATTTGACTTTAATATTTAATTAGAACATTCTTATGCAAATCGGGTTCTTTAAATGAAGTGTTTAGTATGTCCGTGGTAGAGGTAATCTAATTTTGATGATAAATTTTTGCATTTTTTCCCTTATAATTAGGAAAGCGTGCGTTTTTGAAAGAACGAGGAATGTGTGAATGAAGTTTCTATTCAGAATCTTTTAATCTGTTTGTGTATTTCTTCGCTACAATTGTCAGAGTAAATTTAAGTGCCTTTTGTATTCAGTTAAATGTAAATTTTAAATTGAGTTTTAATCTGGAATTTGTCCTTTATAAAATGGATTTTCCGAGTTGGAGTTTCGAAGGAGTTGTATTTATAAATTCATAGATCGAGCTGATTTTTAAACCCACAGGACATTAAATTCATGCTTCATGATTGTCACTATAATTAACCAGACCGAGCAGCTTTAGTTTATATACTTGCATTGGCGCGACCTTCTACTCTGGCAAGCCTTTGTCTATATAAGGTAGCTACCACCGCCCCCATGTTTCCGCCCTCGGACATTTTGCAAAAACATCTACCAAGTCCCGAGAAAATACTCGAGTATATGTACTTCTTAGTCTTGGTTATTTACATTCGAGTACTTAACTTAAACTGGCTTTCATATCGCAACCTTTTTTATTGTTTAACTATACAAAAACGTTGTAATTTCTGCTGTTTCTTGTTTTAGCCACTTAATTTTGTTGACGTTTCCATTCACGTATTGATATCTCGTGCATGTATAAAAAAAGTTCCCGGCAGCTAGGACACATTTTTTTACCTTCTTCCTTTATGCTGTTAATACTTTGCCAATCTATTATACATTCCATAGAAAGGCGTGAAGATTCCATGTAAGAGATTGAGAAGGAGAATGGTAGGGATAAAAAGAGAGAGGGACAAAGACGGGAACTGATCCACCCACGTGGACACTTGACAGGTCCACGCAACATCCGTACCACTATTTGCATGAAGCCGTTCCGCAACAACGTTGGATTGTATATAATCGGACGGTTGCCTTTTACACCATGGTTTTAACCGTCTTAGAAGCAAATACGTATTGTTGTTGTTATATTGACCACTGTTTGTGAATATGTGAACATAATTAGGTGTACACAATAACTTAACATACAAAGATCAGGAAGACAAAACGAAAAATTCAGTCGCTTTAAAAAAGACAAATTATCAAGATTTTAAAAAGGTAAACTTCCGGAGGAGATCCTGAGCAAACAAACATAAGGAAGTTATACAGCAATGGAAGTGCGAGTATGTGAACATTATCAGATTTATAGTAACTTAAATAGAAATATACTCAACAACGATTAGGAATTTAAAACGAAAAATTGAGTGGTTTTTAAAAATTTTGGTAAATTATTGAGGGAACAAATATAAAGAAATTAAAAAGTAATGGAAGTGCGAATATAGTAACTTGATATTTAGTACTCTGCAAAGATTACGAATTCGAAACAAAAATCGAATCGTTTTTAAAAAAGACTATATTTGAAGATATTAAATAATTAAATTTCCAGTTTCAGCTCACAGCAAACAAACACAAAAACTCTGAGGAAGTAAATGTAAAGAAATGATAAAGCAATGGAAGCAATGGAAGAGCGTATATGTGGACATTATTAGATTTAGATACAATTACTCTGCAAAGATTAGGAATTCGAAACGAAAAATCGAGTCGTTTTAAAAAAGATAAGAGACAATTTTCAAAAAGTTTAAAAGTTAATGAATTTACAGTTTAGACGTTTAGAGCATGAGGAAACACATACAAGGAAATCAGGAAGCAATTGAAGTGTATAAATTGTAATAATCTATGAAAATTTCTTAAATCACTAATACATAATAAAACATAAAATCACAAAAAAATATAAATTTAAATCTGTTCTAGCTACAATTGTAATTTTTGTTTGACAAATCTATTATACTAGAAAAACTTGTTAGTTGAAAATCTGCCTTTACAGTGAAATTAATAGGCTTTTGCAAGAACAGAACTGAGTATTTAAGAACAGAAAAAAATAAAGATAATGTCCAGCAGAAGGTAGAATAAGAAAATTAAACTTCTAGGCAGCAAATGCTCTATAACAGTTCATTAGAGACGTTGAATTAATTATAATTCTAATTAAATTTAACTATAGAAGACATAAAGTTTACATTATTTGGGCAGCATAATATCAGAGGAAAACGGGGTGTTAGGGATATCAGTGAAAGAATACGTAGGGCTATGGGTGTATTTATAGGTTTAAATTAATAAAGTGTGACGCGCAACGAGCTTAACTTTAAAAAATAAAATAAATGTGTTTAATGCTTTGGTTAAGCCAACGCTCCTATATGGTTCAGAATCCTGAGCGCTGACAATAACAATTACAAATGTTTATCAATCGTTGTTTAAGGAATATATTGGAAATATGGTGGCCTGAAACACAAATGAAGAATTATGGAAGTGAACAGATCAGATTGAAATAAGCAAAGAAATCACAAAAAGAAAAACGATTGATTAGGACACACCCTCCGCAAGAACGACGATGAAATATGCAAGAAATGTTAAGATGAAACCCACAAGGGGGAAGAACTAGAGGAGAAGGTCAGTCAACATAGAAACTAAAATGACAACGACATAATTGGGCAATTTAGTAGAAAACAGGCAAAATTGGAGAGACCCAAACCCTATGTCCCACTCGGGAGTAATGGAGAATCATCATCATCATCATCATCATAGAAGACATGAAAAATAGAAATTATCGCCTGAAGCTTACAAAAAGGTTTGGATTGCGTTTCATTCGATACTCTTGAAAAATGTAAAACTGTAATTTTAATGATTTTACACTTACTTGTATAACAAAGGTTTAATACGAATTAAAAATTATAAATTATGGACCACCTCAGGCATCTATATTGGGACCTGTTCCATTTTCAACATATATTGACAATTAGCACATATCGACCTAAAAGGTAGGGTTTTATTTTTCGATAACAATAACAAATAAATTAAAAATATAAAAAAAGCGAATAATTGACAAACAAATTAGGTTTAAATAATAACAAAACAAATAGTAGATATCCTTCTCTTCCATACAACGGCTTACGATTTTGATAAATCAAATAAATCAGTTGGAAAACATGTAAAATATAAAAAGAACAGCTCATAATTTAAAACTAAATTCTACATATAATAAACTTCCAGATAGTAAAAAAATTTCCTCATAAAGGAATTTGAAAGAAAAATAAGAGTTGATTAATATGTTTTACTTTTAACTCAAACCTTTTTTCTAAGGTAATGGAAATATATACGAGGATTGTTCAATAGAAACACGTTTGGTCTGCGCAGCAGCGACTTCATCGCCACGACAACGGGTTGTTTATATTGATTGTTTAAGTACTAGTGACGCGTCTGTCAAAAGTATTTGCTGTTTGCTTCTTTCTAAGCGTTGTGATTAAGTCCGTCTGTCCGTCCAAAGCCAATCTGCGTACTGTTATTCAATCGTTAGCCGGTGAAGGGTGTCAACTAATGGAAATTGATACGAGAATGAAAGATTTTATAGTTTATATGGTGGCTAGTGACGAGGAGAAAAATGCAAATCTATCTTCTAAAAGCTTGTTGTGGCGAATTTGGCATTTTTTCCTTCCTTTCTGGGTATTTTTATTTGAACAGTTGCTGGCGGAATACCCAAACAGGAAGTATATTTTGTTTGTCAATTTGTTAGTCAATTTAATAAACTGTCTTGTAAATCAAGCAAGGCGAATTAACGATAAATAAAAATGAAATCATTTCGGTTAATATAAAATTCTTGAAATTCCGAAACTTCTTTAAACTTGGGCTCTAAATTAAAATATTAATAATTTGTCTTAAAATCAAGAAATTAATGGTATTAAAAACCCAGTGTAAGTTGAGGAAACTCTTGAAAGCTAGGAACTTTCCAATAAGTTTAAACTTGTTTTTTAAC
Source organism: Melanotus villosus (assembly GCA_963082815.1). Classification (NCBI taxonomy): domain Eukaryota; kingdom Metazoa; phylum Arthropoda; class Insecta; order Coleoptera; family Elateridae; genus Melanotus; species Melanotus villosus. The sequence continues at coordinate 8,691,495 of OY720421.1, read as the reverse complement.
GAAAATATCAATAATTTTTCTTAAGTAAGAATTACGACGTTTTATTCTTGAAAACTCGATTGTAATTCTCTATCTTTTAAGAAGTCTAAGAACATTTAGCCTGAAAAATCTCAGCTTTAGTTTGATGAAGATCTTAAAATTTCTAAAACATTTTTAAAGTAGGTCTTTAATTTAAAATATTAATAATTAGCCTATTCAAGAACTTAACTGTTTTATTTCTGAAAAAATTGCCTGAATCTTTTCCGATAACCTAAGAATCTTAGGTCTGAAAGTGCCCAGTCTATGTTTGAGGAAACTTCTGAAAAGCTATGAACTTTCCAATAACTTTACACTCTTTTTTTTAAAGGAATATTTCAATAATCTTCGTCAACTAAGAGCTAAATCATTTTTCTCTGGAAAAATCGACTGCAAACTACAATTCCCTATTTTTAGAAAGCCCAAAAACGCGCAGACTAAAAAAACTCAACTTTAGTTTTCGAGAAAACTCCAGAAATTTCCAAAACTTCCTTAAACTCGGCTTTTTGAATTAAAATATAATAATTTAATTTAACTAAGGAATTATTCGTTTGAAAAAATCATCTGAATTTTTATATTTTTTCATGTAACCTTAAAACATTTGTTCTGAAAAACTACGTTTGAGGAAACTCATAAAGCTTTCAAAAATTGTTTAAACGCACTACCAAATAAAAATACCTTTTTTTTTTAAACTAAGAAGGTAATCTGTCTACTCCTAAAGAAGCATCTGAAATTTCCTAATTTTTCAGGTAAACTAAGAACATTCGGCTTGAAAATTTCAGATTATGTTTAAGAAAACCCCTGAAGAATTTTGAATTTTCAGATAATTCTTTAAATACGCTGTCCAATAAACAAATCAATACATTTTCTAACTAAGAACTTGATAGCTTTACCCTGAATCGACCTAAAAAGACTAGAAATTGTTATAAAAACTCCTGAAGAGCTTTAAAATTCTTTTAAAATTGCTTAAACTGTTTTTTAAATAAATACATCGATCATTTTTCTTAGCTAAGCAATCATTTGAATTTTCCAATTTTCTAGATAATATTTTGATCCGAAAATCTTTCCCTATCTTTTACAAAAAAATTGCTGAAAAATTCCGAAATTAGAAGAATGTTTTCAAAATCAACAAATTTCCTTCCTGAAAACTACATTTCGGAAGTTTTAATTATATCAAACATCATCCCACCTCTAAAATGTACAGTTCTATCAAAATCAGGTTAAGATCTCCAAATTAATTGACAAATGGAAAAATGCCTAGATTCAAAAGCTTTTGGTTAAAAGCTTTAAAACAGGAAGTCAACAAAAGATCCAAGTTTTGTTCCATTAAAATCAGTTGAAAACTATATAATTTAATTTATAAATGTGGAAGAGATTTTAGTAGTCACTTATTTAGAAATAAATTATTGGTATTATTTTATTTCTTTTGAAAAAATTATTTATTTTTCAAACGTTTCGAACAATTATAGTTTTTCTCAGTGAGCAATATATTAAATATAACAATATATATAAATAATATAAGAGGATGACAATTAATTATGACCTCTTATAAAAATTTTATAAACTTCGATTTAGTCCACATCTTCAACTTTATATTCATATAATTTAATATTGTAGATAATTTTCGAGAAATAGAAAGGCTGACAAATAATTAAATTAATGCCAAGAATTTAGGACGCCTTATTTGAAATATTAAAAGTTTTGCTAATTAATGAAATGATAATGGAATAATCTCCAAATTATAAATTTGTATTTTCCAAGAATCATCTTCCAGGGTGATTACCAAGTAAGTTTAAAGTAAACATTCTATGTAGTAGGAGGACAAAATGACACGCTTTTGACCAAAGTAAAGAAGAAGAAAAAGAAAAAAAAATTAAAATGATAAGTTGGAACAAGCCTGCAATGTTTTCAACAGCTATCCAAAGATGAATGTATATCAATGTTATTAAAGGGGGGCGCTTTGTCCCTTCTACTAGAGATTCTAGTAGTAGATAGCCTTCTTGTTCGCATGAATGAAGCTGGCTTCTACACTGTAGGTTATGTAGAAGATATAATCATTTTGCTTAACGGAAGACATGAACAAGTGTTGTACAACTTAATGTAAACAGCATTTCGACTAACTGGCACCTGGTGTACAGACCATTAATCCAGCAAATAACCGAGATGATTTTTTCACTAAAAAGAGGAAAATTGAGATACATAGAGTATCAAAACTTTTCCAAGTTCAACTGGACTTTTCAGAATGCGTGGTATTCTTGCAGTGTTGCAATGGGCAGACTGGGGACCTTAATCGAAGATTGCTTTATGGCTGTGTACTGCCATAGTTAGACCCATGTTGACCTATGGTGAGTTGTTCTGGTGGCCTAGAGTCAGGCAAACCAAAACATCAAGTGAACTCACACACGTACCCTACCGGTGCAATGAGAAGCACTCCAACTGCAGCTCTGAAGGTGCAAATGAAATTCTAGAACTAAAAATGTAGAATAAAATCATCAGGATAGCTAGTGACAGTAAACCAGCACTGATGGCTTTAAATAGTTTTAAAATACCGTCCGGAGTAGTACTCCAATGGCATAACACACTGCAGCTAGCTGCTAGAAACAATGTCCTACAACCCATATAAGGTTAAGGGACACGCAGGATTATACGGAAATGAGCAGGCTGATGAATTGACCAGACGTGGTTCAACGCAACCCTTTTGGCCCTTTTGGCCATCCCTAACTTTGCTAAATACAATAATAGAACAAGAAACCCACAGTCGCCATTATGACAGATGGGTTAACTTGGATAAATGTCATCAAGCGGGGATGGCCTTTCATCGACAATATGTCCAAATTCTGTATGCAGTTACGAAGAAGGAGACAACGACTTCTTGTAGGTATACTTTCAGGACACTGCAAACTGAAGAAACATGCCTACCGATTAAGATTAACCAACCTGACCTGACCTGTAGAGATTGTAATTGGGAGGAAGAGAGGCAGGGCATATTCTATGCGACTGCCCTGCACTCGTCCTAATTAAAGGTACCATGTTGGCGGATTTTTTACCTGGTATGGTAAAAATCCGTCCTCAATATTACTGAGAGGACTTGATGGCTTGAGTAGTAGTAGTACAATGGGCCCACTTTAAGGCCTAAGTGCACATGAACATTGTTCATGCCCCACACAAAATCCAGAATCCAGTATGAATGTTAGTTATTCTTTAAAAAATGCTACAAAACTGTCATTACTATAAGGATAATCTTGAAAATAACAGAGTATCAAACAGAGTCTTTAATTGGTAGAGCTGCAATCTGAAAATTCACGTTACGTGGTTTAATGTTTAATTAAAACTTAACTTTAAGGATTAAATCTAAATAGTCTATTTAAAAATATTTTGGATTTTAATTAGGTATAAACGTAGTAGTACAAGCAAATAGTACTTTTTAGAAGAAATAATTTATAAAGTTTTTATATTCACGTATGTAGTTATATTCCCAATAGGGGTAGAGACAAAAACCCGAAAAGTTCCCACCCAACGAGTGTCCGCAACATCTCAATTTTTCGTGAAAACTCACCCCTAGCGTGTAAAGGTTACAGGTTTTTAATTTTTTTTTTTTGGTTACCCGTTGCCCCGATATTGTCCTTTTGGCTAATCTCCATCCTACTCCGGCAAATTGCGTTTAAAGTTAAAGGGATAGTTCCGAAAGTCAAACTAAACACAACACATTAAGCCTACTAGAGACTAAAACCATAGTCATGGCCGCACTAGTGGGGTATTTTAAGCCTTAACTTTAAACATTATTTTCGCGAATTGGATGGGGATTAGACAAAATATCAATATAACACTTTTTGTGTAAAATTTAATCAAGAATATTTTTGTTTCTATAAACATTTCCCGTTTAAACAACGGCTAAAGAGAAAAATGAGAAAAACAAGCACAATGTACGAGGTGGGAGGTGTTTTTTGGTAAATAAGGGATGTTGTGGACACATATCGGTTGGGAACTTTTCGGGTTTTTGTTTCTACCCCTGCTGAGAGTTTATCTACGTAATATGAAAACTTTATAAATTATTTCTCCTATTCTATGTTTTAATGTTTAATATGCTTGTACTATAGGGTATTTTTGTTAATTACGAACAAAAAAAATTAGAATTAGTATAGACGAACTAAATGTTAGGATGAAAGTAGATTCGCCTTATAATTTTTAGTTGTTGCGTTCATACAATTAAACAGTTTCTAAATCTATTTTTAGACAGAAAAATGCAGCTAAGCACTTCCGTAATATGAATAACATTTAACATTCGAAGGAAAATCAAAGTAACTTGCTGAACTAATACGTTTATTTGTTGATTTTTCGATTAATATCTAATCTGCATGGGAGTAATATACTTTTACTAAATTCAGGTTATGTTTATCAGAGTGATAAATTAATAGCGTGAAAGTAGAAATAAATCAATCTTAGTTTTTCTCAAATTATCATTTGTTAGAAAAGCATCCAGCTGAGTCAATACAATTACTGAGTTGAAGTTACTTTTACTCAAAGCGGAAACGAAAGACTTGATTTGTCACTTTATTGTTAATATGAAATGTTTACGGTCGTTTATTTTATCAGTACACAAAGATCTTTTAATTTAGCAAATAACAAAATATTCGACATTCTAAAGAAACTTTATTTTGTTTTAAAACTGAACAATTTCTATTTCAAGCGGGGCATGTTTTAGATGCAATCTAAAAATATTTTGCTTTAATTGGCAGCACTAACAAATTCCATGGCGAATGTTGTGATGAATCACTTGCAGTTAGTTCAGATTAGAAGCTGTCATAAAAGTATATTTTTTATTACTTTAATTGATTTATTTTAGTCCAATTTGAATGGGCTCCATGCACTCGGGCGCTTTTAATCTAAAAGCGCAAAAGAAACAAACAAAAAGCACCCAACAGCGCTCCATAAATATTGTCCATCTCATTATTCGAGTTTAATACATAAAAATAAAACTAGTTTGATTTAACATATTCGTTATCTAATCAATTAAATCTCTCGATGATAATGAAAATAGAGAATCGGGAACGTGCTCACTAATTTAATTAAATAGATCCACTCTGTAAATGATAGCGCTTGTAAAAAAAATGCCGGATTTCCCGTTTAACTTTTGAAAGTTGAAAAGAAATTCGTAAAATTTTACGAGCAGACGATTTGATTGTTAAATTAAGTTTTTTTTCTGTTTTAATTCTGTCTGGGCTTATCTTTGATATAAAAAAAGTAATAAAAGTCGTGGACTTTTTTATTTCAGTTTTAAATTTGGAATGCCACTAATAATGCAGAGTTAAAATGTATAAGTTTGGTAAGATGTAAAGTTTACATTATATTTTTTGGAAAGATACGGATTTATTGCTTGTACGTTTAGGTTTAGAGGTAGATGTAGGTTTATAATAAGGATACAAGTTGATCATAGCATTTTTTAATTTTCACGAAGAAACTTTTAAAGTTTTGTTATGTCATACCACACTGATATCATTTTCGAATGAAACTAAAATGGAGGACTTTTAATATTATGAAGGGAGATCGCGTCCCCCGGGTGGCGGATGAAGGAAGTCCTGGAGACAGGATCGTCTCGAATATTCATAATAAGGGCCGTGGACCAAAGGACGGAAGAAGATATTGAATCTCAACGATGGAAGAGACGAAAGGTGATGGTGATGAGGGCCTATCTTTCACGACGTAGCTGAATGTGGGGTTGCGTTTAGAGATGTGGCTGCTGAACCTAATTAGACCAGTAAGCACATTCGGTCACTTGAATTAAATCTGCATAAAGAAATAACATACTCAACAATGAACGACTATACTCAATCAACGCTCACCTCAACGTCATCAACAAATAAAATGCATTTAATTCAAATGATTAGTTTTTATACCACCAAATTTCATCTCAATATATATAAAATTTTCCTTTTTTGTTCCTTGTCCCACTTTTTCTTCAAAATACAACACCTTTAAATATTTAATAATAACAACTTAAAAGAAAGAATGTCTCAAAATTTTATTTCGTAGTGTAAATTTATCAACTTTAAATTAGATTTATTGGTTATTCATTCAGTTATTTGAAGTATTTTTTCTGTATATATCTTTTTTCCGTTTTGTTTCTGTTCCTTGTCCCAATTTTTTATCAAAGTATACAGCGTTTTCAAATATTTAATACATAATAATAATTAGATATGAATATAAAACAAAAGGCGAATGGGACTGAAAATTTTTAATTCGTAGTGTAAGATTGTTGTTACCTTACAGTCACTGTTATTAATTAAATCGTTTTAAGTATTGTTTCTGTATTTCTTTGATTTCTTCTTACATTTATGTTCCTTGTCCCCTCCTCTTTTTAAAGTATGTATACAGCACCATCAGGTATTTTCTTCTTCTTCGTGTTGATTTTCCCGTTCTGTTTCTTGTCATCCTTTATTTATAGTGTAAACATCTTCGAATATATAATAATAATAATAATAATAATTTAAATGTGGATATAAAATAAAAGGCAGATAAGACTAAACAGTTTACTTCCCAATTTAAAAATTCTCCAAATTACGTTCCTTGGTTACTTTTCAATCTTCGTTGTTCATTGAGTTTTTCCAAGTTTTTTTCTGTCTTCTTTTGATTTATCCTTTTTCGTATTAATCTTCCATTTATGTTCCTTGCCCCTGACCTTTTTTAAGTGTATAACAATATAACATCTTCATTTATGTATTTTAAATCTTCTTCCTCGTTTTGATTTTCCATTTCTGTTTCTTATCCAACCTGTTATTCAAAGTATGTCTTCAAATATTTAATAATACTAACTTAAATATGAGATGTAACTTAACATTTTACTTCGCTTTGTAAAAATACTTATTAATTCCAAATTACATTTATTGGTTATTTTTCAGTCTTTGGTATTTATTGAATTGTTTTAAGTATTTTTTTATGTATTCCTTTGGCTTCTTCTTATTCGTATTAATCTTCCATTTCTGTTCTTTGTCCCCTTTTTATTTAAGTATACAACATTTTCAAATATTTAGTAATAATAACTTGAATATAAAAAGCAGATAGGTATGACTTGTTTTACTTCGTAGCGTAAAAATACTTGTTAATTCCAAATTACTTTTCAGTCTTCGTTATTCGTTGTTGTTTTTAGTATGTATTTCTTTAATGCCTGATTCCTTGCCCTGTAATCCTTCATTTTTACCTCATTCGACCTTTGTAAATACGTATTAATATAAAAATAAAATGAAGGACAAGATACATTGTTTTTCTAATTATTCTTATTCTTATTCTTTCCTCTTATTAATTATTGATAGGTTTTCTGGGGATAAGTTGTACTGAGAAGCAAGTTTTTAGGAGTTCAGAGTTGTTTAATAAATGCTCAGCTTTCGTTCAGAAAATCATGGGTTATGGAAATCAAACACTAGAAAATTTTTGAGATGCTACTCACCACCATGAAAAAATGCATAAATCGCAGTAAGTAAAGCTAGCTTTACACAATGCATAACTTCTTTTTTCAGTAAAATTTTCACTTCTTCATTAGTAAGTGGAATTTATAATTAGAGTTCATTCTAGTGGCCAATTCGATTCTAATAAATTTTACCTCTGCATTGTTTTGAACATGAAAACCTGAGGATATCTTTATTTATTTTTATACTCGTATTTAAGGATTTTATATCTTTGTGTAAGTTAAAACTTGTTTTATTTTATTGCAAATTCACGTGTAAAAAGAGGCAAAAATTGAAAGTATTTTTTTTCCGATAGATTTTCAAAGACCTAGTTTATGGTATAGAAAATTGTTGTCTCAGACGCAATTGTCTATCAACAACAGGATTGTCTGTAATTTTGCATAGGTGCCAGTTTAACACTACAAATACACAACCATAGTTAATAATTTATAATAGAAATGCACCTATCGTTAAATTCAAATTGATTACATTCCGATTCCTTGAAAATTTTGCAACACAAAACCATTTCCTAAGTTTATCTCTCGTAATTTAAAACAATTAGCTAACAGAATTTCAAGTACCAAGTGTGTTAATTACTTAAATGGTTTTCGGTGGTTCTAGACTTGTTTTTACCTTGAGACATCAATATTTATCTTAAACAAGCGCAGAGGTGCATTAAGTGTCATTGTAACAGTAAGTGGTCATTAAATAAAGGAAGGAACAAGGAAGGTCAGCATTTGATCTACGAACCGTTTATGTTACTGCCACAATTGTTCGAAATGAAACAATAGTGACAAGCTGCGAACATAAATCAACTACAGTAAAATTTACGCGCACAGAACTCATATTTTAAGTATTTTTAAACCTGTGACATATTCAGGAATGTTGATCGGACAAGTGTGCCAAAATTTTTGCAAAGTTACAATAATTAACGACCCAGCGTATCTGCGACTGAATTTAAAAGGTAAAATCGAAGATTAGAATGTTTAGTTCTATACGAGAAAGAAAACCTTGGTGGAATCTCCAAATCCCAAATTGCCCGCCCTGAATGAAAACCTACACATTCTCGAAGTATTTACGTGATTAATGCAGTAAATTGAGACTTGCAACAGAAAGGAGACGTTTTCTGTTAAGTGGATGATGTTTCTATTTTTTTGACTAAGTATTATCAAGTTTTTGAAGTAGCGAGACGAATTTTTTGGAAACTCGTTGTGCGTGATGCGTTTCGGTCTAAATATAAAAAATATTCTATTTCAAATTGCTTAATGAAACCAATAGCAAGTGATGTTTTTGTTGTTTGTTGCTTAACTGCCAAGTTCGCGCCTGTGTAGTGTGACTTAATTATTAATAGTGACATCATGATGACTTGATAACATTATACGCCTAAAATGATGGACCTCAACTTTTTTCAGAAGGTAATTAGATATAAGTTTGGAAAAAATCTTACTTAACCCGGCGTACTTACGTTTGAGCCCGACGCTAAAATCCAATATTATTGGTTAATTACGCTGTTTAAAAATTCGGTTTCCATGTTAACCGTTTTAGGAAGTTTCATTTTTTTACCATTTTTTAGTTGGAAAACCAAATTAACTATTGGATTTAATTCCTTCAGAATAATTTGTTTAAAAGCAAATTTGTCAAGAAATTAAGAATTGTAAACCAAATCAGGATTTTTCAAAAAAAAGTTTTATATAAACGCAGTTCTTCATATAAAAATTTTTGAAATACCCATCACGCTTCCGATTACATTGCGACATCATCAAAATGATAAAAACAGATATATTTATACCATGATAATCGTTTCCTTATCCTAAAATGATAAATTTTTAGAATTTTCGCTTTTTAAGGTCTTTTTAAACAACCTCTTAATTAACAGCTATCCTTTCAACAAAAGAATTTCAAAAAGAGTAACAAATAAATCTTGAATCGAAGCCTATCTTTATAGATAATCTAAGATTAGTTTAAATTTACAACACGATTCAACGGAAACGACAAAAAGGATCTAATTCCTTTTTTCGCGCTTGATTTAATTCGAAATTGTATAATTAAATTAGGCATTTCGATTAAATTAAGAGAAGGAATTTGAGATGACAGCTGAGGAAGTAAATATAGGCACCGTTTTGATAATTACGACTTAAGAAAATTGTTATTTGACTCATTTTGGGAGAGCGAAAGAGATTACAAGATACTGCTTCAAAAGAGTTTTTGTGACTATTGTAGATTTTAAGTAAGTAAGAAAACTTGGTCTATTTATTCCGATTGCTATTTTTGGTTTAAAAAGCTCTTTTTTTTTTAACTTTTAACGAGTATTAAGAATGGTTTATTTATAACATTATATATATTATATTTATTAACAAAGGCATACGATTCCATTTGTTTGTTAAAATGGCATTTGATTCTGCCTGGATTGTTCTGGAAAATTTTTCTAAATCTACCGTAAAATGTACAAAATCCAAATTACGAAGTTAAGCAGGCTTTTCCCAAATTGAATATCAAGAACGGTTCAGAAGATATTTGTTCCATTTCTGATACTTCATCAAATTCGTACTTATTTACAATGCTTGAATCGTTGAGCTTTCAGAACAGGATAACTGGAAACTCTGACCAAAATCTTATAATTGGGTTTTATGATTTGAGAACGGAAAATATTCAAATGAATTTGTAGGAGTTCATTGCTTTAATTTTAAAGAGCATGATTCAAGGGCCATTTTAAAGAATGATAATGTTCAATTTAAATTTTTGGTGCCTAAAATATGAAAATCGAAACAAGATTCGAAATTCGAACCTTTATTTGTTTATCAGCGCTCGAAGAACTAATCAGATTTATTAAATTAAATCTGAATTTTATTTCTTGTAAAGTAGTACCCTTTTTATTAATTTAATCGGAGTAAATCCGATTCTAAAATTCGAACACCTGGAATCAGGATTTGAAATTTGAACGTTTGTTTGTTTATCAACATTTGAAGTACTAGTCAGATTCATTGAATTAAACCTGGATTTTGTTTCTTTTAAAACACTTTCAGATATTTATTTTTTAATAGCTTAATTTGAACAAAATCCATATCCAATTTTGATATTCGAACACTTGGAATCAGGATTCAAAATTCGAATCTTTATTTGTTTATCAACATTCGAAGTACTAATCAGATTCATCGAATTAAACCTGGATTTTATTTCTTTTAAAACACTCTCGGGAATTAGTTTTTTAAGAGCTTAGTTTGAACAAAATCTAAATCCAATTTTAATATTCGAACTCCTGGAATCAGGCTTCGAAATTGGAATTCTTTCTTATTTATTAACATTCGAAGTACCAATCAGATTTATTGAATTTAACCTGGATTTTATTTATTTTAAAACACTATTGGGTATTAATTTTTTAAGAGTTTAGTTTGAACAAAATCTAAATCCAATTTTAAAATTCGAACTCTTGGAATCAGGATTCGAAATTCAAACCATTATCTATTGATGAGCATTGGAAGTGAAGATTTATTAAATTAAATCTGAATATTAGTTCTTGTAAAGTAATCTCGGGTATTAATTCCTTTTTAATTTAATTTGAGTAAAATCCAAATCTGATTCTAAAATTCGAACACTTAGAGTCAGGATTCGAAATTCGAACCTTTGTTTGTTTATCAATATTCGAAGTGCCAATCAGATTTATTGAATTAAACCTGAATTTTATTTCTTTTTAAAAAGTTCGAGATATTACCTAATTTTTTAATAGTTTACTTTGAACAAAATCCATATCCAATTTTAATAGTCGAACTCCTGGAATCTGAATTCAAAATTCGAACCTTTATGTATTTATGAACCTTCGAAGTATTAATCAGAAACTAAATCCGAATTTTAAAATACTCTCGTGTATTAATTCAACAGTTTCGTTTGAGTAAAGTTTAAATCTGATTGTAAAATTTGTATTTATGGAATCAAGATTCGACATTCGAAGTACTAATCAGATTAATTAAGTTACATCTGAATTTTATTTCCTTTAAAATACTATTACTACTACTATACGTACTTATTAATTCTTTAACAGTTTAGTTTGAGGAAAGAATATATAATATTTATACCTACACTCTTTGGTTTGAGTAAATAAATGTTTTTTGGAAACAAGAGCTTTTAACAATTGAAGAAACTTTCACATACAACTTGGTTTGCCCTTTGAGTGTTAACTGCATAAACCTAAGATAAAATAATAAATAATAATAAAAGATCTTTAAAAAAGTATGTAAAACCAATCACATCCCTAATATCTTCTGCGATTTAGGGTTTACCCTTCGTGGTTTAAAATGTTCATCATTTAGGCTTAAATTTTCATTTTGCAGAAAAGAGGTTTCTAAAGTTTTTAATATAGAAAGATTGCAGGTCCTCGTTGCTGAGGCATCTTCTGCGATTTAGGTTTAAGCTTAAGTTTTCATTTTGGAGAATTCTTAGATAGCTTGGAGTAAGTTATCATTACTGAGGTATCTTCTAAGATTTCACTTATTAATCCTATCATAGTTGTCCTAAAATTTCCTTTTTAATTAATGATTAAGCTTTGTTTTAAGTACTTTGTTGCTTTTGGCTTTTGCAGTAGGTATATCTTAATCGTTTCTTTCTGTTGGTAGTTTTCAAAGTTTAAGTCAAAGTCTTCCTTATTTTTCAGTTTATTTAATTATATTAGGTTTTTAGGTATCTAAAACGATTTTGAAACCAAACAAATTTTTCCCTTTACCATCTGTTTACGAACTGGTAAACACATCTATAAAGCTTTGTTGAAATTAATGGCGAATTAAACAAATTCCTCGAGCTTAAATTTGTAACTTTTGCGTTTTAATTAGCCACGAAAAACATATTTCTATATCAAAAACAAATAACTTTTTGTTATTGTTTTCTCCATGTTTCCAAACAGATTTTAATGTTCAAATAGTTTTAAGTTCAACTAAGTTTCAAATGTAAAAGGTAATTAGAAATTAATTGAATTTTCCGACGATTTTGAGAGTTTAAAAGCGAGTAATTAATATACTTTAGTTTCTGATTTTAAGGAAAAACCACGTTCATAAAAATATCAAAAGGATTGGGAATTTGAAGAACGTTGCGGGCTTTCAAATATATTTTTATATATCTATTAAAACAAATAACCTTTTATTATTGTTAATATTTTGTCCATTTTTATAAATACATTTTCATGTTCAAATTCCCTTTGGAATTAAAAAAATCCATGTTATTACTTATAAAAAGCTTTCACAACATTTTCTTTTGATTCTTTGCTGTTTCACAACAAAAATTATATTTTGGTATTAAATAAACAAATAATACTACGTCTGCTTTCGATGTAAAACATGTAACAGGTGAAATTTACAAAGCAAATGTTTAGAAACCTTCTGAAAAAAATAAGGGTTTCAAGATAAAGCGTGATAAAGCAAATTTTTGGGATAGCCAAATCAAAGCAGTAGCCCCCTTTTTTGTGTTACATGCATTCCTTTTGTAGTTTTACTAAATTTCTAAGATCGACAAACCTAACTACCTATATGCTTAGATTTTGACTATTTATTGTTGAAAATAAAAATTCTGAAAAATGATTGTAGAGGAGTGTAATTCACTCATTTAAAAATTTATGGTTTAAAATAGTAAAGGTTGTAACATGAAAGTTTGCAAATTCGAAGGCTTGTTAGATAAACAATAAGGTTTGTTTATATAAATCAACGTCGATAGGTCGCTGGTTTAATACGGATCGAAGGACCATGTCCAACATTTTCTTTAGTGCAATTTATTTAACTTTAATTATCATTGAACTTTCAGAATTTGTTATTTATATTTGGAATTTAAAACTCGTATAAAAGTTCCACGCTTTAATGGTTTTCTTGTCCTGTATTAATCAATCAACCCTTAGATATAGGTAAAACCATCGACACTAACGCCCCGCGAGGGAGCATGGCCGGCAACATGGAGGGTTAAGAACTCCTAAGTCCTAGTATACATTTTTATATAAGATTGGTAGATATCTATCTGTAGGAATACCCCTTTTTCCCCAAAAAAGTTACTTAAATTTTAAGCATGGTTTAAAGTGATAAAATGTAATAGCAACACCATAGTAGCTAAGAAAACTTTTAGTTTAAGCAAAAGCTTTAAGGAGGAACGCTGCAAGTAGCCTATAATCTATTGATTCAAAATTTACAAAAACATTTTGTAACAATTATTTCCCTATATTGGATATTGAATTTCTTAAATTACAGTTTCATCCAACTAAGTTTCCGATTTGGAATGTAATTTGAAATTAATTGAATTTTTGCCGACTATTTTGACAGTCTTAATAACAAGTGATTAAAATACTTAAGTTTCTTGTCTTAAGATACAAACCACGTTCATAAAAATGTTAGAAAGAATTTTAAATTTAAGGATTAAAGGTTTGTACAGAAAATTATGGGTATTTCAAACGAAATACACGTCTTTTTCGTAATGGAGTGAAGGATTTACCTAAAACTGTAACATAAAGATAATAGAATAAAATCAACAGGAAAGAAAAGCAAAAAATTTAAAAACTAAGGAGTTACAGAAAATAAATTGACAATACAAATACAGAATCTTTTATATTTTTGAAATTCCGTAAATAGATTGTAATGTTGGAGATAATATAATATGATCAAGTCTGAAAGTCCGTGAAATAATTTAATTCTAGTATTTCATCGAAATCCGTTAATATTGTAAGAAAAGTATAAGAGTCAAAAAAGGTTTAATAACTAAACAAAGTTTTGGAGATTATAAAAGTGTATTAATTTTGAAACATGCTTAAATTAATTACAATTTACATTTTTGAAAGATGTCAAGTAAATATCAGTGATATAAAAATAATAGAAGTAAATAATTTTCGAGATGACTTTTAAATTCCGCAGCAATCAGTAAATTTAATGAAGAAAATCAACCAAAACTGCATAAATGTATGCTTTCTATAATATCGGATTTTTTCACCCAAATCTGCTTAAAAATTTAAAATTTCGAGTTAATAAGTAAGTTAGAAAATGACATGCCATTCTAAACATTTCTACTTATTAAGAAACCACCATGATTTTTTTTCAGGATTAAATTTTATAATTAAATTCCAAATATTCAAAGTGATATAATTTATATTTGGAAATTCTATGCTTAACCAATAAGCCAGAATTTTCAAAAATCAAAATTTTATACTACATTCTTTCATTGTTTGGGTTTGATTTGTTTAGAAAGATTGGATATTTCATGTTCCAAATTCTGTAAATGTAATGAAGAAAATCAAATAAAATTGCAAACATTTCGTATTTTTCATTTTTGCTTAAAAATTTAAATTAAATTAATGTTTAAATATAAAAGGACATCTTATGACTTTATAGAGATTTTAACAACAAACATAATTAACAAGGATTTCTAAACATTTTTAGTTGATAAGAAACGACCATGCTTATTTCTTGTTCAGGTTTTCAGGATTAAATTTTGTAATTAAATTCCAAATATGCAAAGTGGATATAATTTCGGCTTAAAAATTCTGAGCCATATTCATAAACAGTGTTTAAAGTTAGATGTTACTAATTGCTATAGCAACATATATTAATTATATTGGTTTAGTTGTTTAGTAGCTACTAAATCCCTACTAACTTTAAATACTATTTATGAATATGGCCCTCTGTGTTTAAATAATAAGCCAGAATTTTCAATAATCTAAGTTTTATAACACATTCTTTCATTGCTTGGGTTAGCTTTGTTTAGAAAGATTGGATTTTTCATGTTCCAATCTCTGTAAATTTAATGAAGAAAATCAAATAAATTGCAAACATTTCGGATTTTTCACCCAAATTTGTTTAAAAATTTAAATTAAGTTAATATTTAAGTATAAAAATAACAAGTTATGACTCTATAAAAATTTTAACAACAAAACATAATTAACAACATTTCTAGTTGTTAGGAAACTATCAAGATTCTTTTTTGATCCAAGTTTTTAGGATTAAATTTTGTAATTAAATAGCAAATATACAAAGTGGATATAATTTAGGTTTAGAAATTCCGTGTTTAAACAATAAGCCAGAAGTTCTACATCACATTGTTTCATTGCTTGGGTTTGCTTTGTTTAGAAAGACTGGATTTTTCCAAACGTATCACTTTTGTTTGTGTTATAGCATTTGTTCAATTAGAACTGAATTTTATAATCAATTGGCAATTTAAAAATAGTAGAAATCGTTTATAGCGACGGTGTTTTATCAAAAAGTCGTTGTATAGGAGTAAAAGCAAAACCTCAGAAAGACTTTTGAAGTTTGGATTCTTTCAAATGTATTACTTTTAATTGCCTTATAGCATCTGTTCAACTAGAAGTGATTTTTGAATAAACAAATAATTTTAAAAATAGAGTAGAAATCGTTTATAGCGACGGAAATTTAATCAGAAAGTCGTTGTATACGACTAAGAACAAAAATCCATATTATTTAGAAAAGAGCCGTATCTTTGAATAGGTATTTCACAAAAAAGTCGTAATTTAGGTGTGTGTATTGGTTCAATATTTATTTATTTATTTATTTTTTTTTGATTAATATATGTACATCGATTAAAGCACAAAAAAATTAACAAAACTAAGGTGATTAAAGCGTGAAGTAATATCTGTGAAACAGTCTATTAAAGATTGGCAGTCAAAATCTACAATTCAGCTGACTTTTAAAGGTCCTTACTACAGTTACAATGTTCTGGTTCTCTGAAACAAGCTGCCCTTTGTAATTCAGTACGGAATAATTCGGATGGTTTCTAATTACGTAAAATTCCAGACGATCGTCGTTATAACTATAAGATTTATTTTCCTATTCTTTTTAACAATTTTTGGTCGTTATATCAGGTACGTCGTTATAGAAAGGTCGTTATTACCGTATTTTTGAATATAATAAAAATTAGGGTTGTTAAAAAAAGCACTTAAATCTTGGACAGGCCAGTGGCAAAAATTGGTTTTAACCGTCCGTCTAAAAACGATCAAAGCATAAAATGGCCAAATTCTTATTTGTACTTTACTTTCTATAAAACTAAAACTATTCTAATGCTAATTATAAAATTTAGCTGTTTAGTATAACAATTTTCAATGGCTTACTTGTCAGTTAACATTTTTCAACAGCCACAGAAATGCATGCATAGTTAGTTATATTAACTACATTGCCTGCCCTGAGTTGTGATTTAATTTTTCTAATGAGATTGAATGCAAAAAAATTGTATATTAAATAGCAACGTAAAAGAGGCCCCAGACGAAGTTCTCAGAATAATTACAATGTAAATTATAACATAAAACGTTTATTTTTTTAATGAAATTATTTTATTTTTATTTTAAGTTTGATTACTTTTCAATAAATGTACTGGCATTGTTTATGTTTCTGTTACTTGGTTTGATAGTTTGCTTTTAAAATTCAGTGATCTGAAAACAATAGTATTTTGACCAGGACGGTTAAAAACCACTATTCTTAAAGCAGCTACAATTTTGTATAAAACGAATTCGTCCCTACATCCGAAGTCCTTATAAGTGACGTATGCTGTATTTGCAAATGTCAATTTTTAAATTTTGAATATTTCCACTGGGTATATAATTTACACCTATGAAACAGTTCATTTTTTAACATAATACTGTTCGAGCATTTTTATGATTTATTAAACTTCTGGCCGATAAAACCGACACGAATATGAAAATACGACTCTTATTAAAATGCAGTGTTACTGTAAGATGCTTAATGTTTAGGTTTAAAAACGAATATTTAAGAACTTAATAGAATCCCTTTTTGCAACTACATATAACTGGAGACACTCGCATATATTAAACTTGATTTCAAGTTATTTCCTGTGGCTAAAGAATTTTTGATAAAATAACTGAGGATAATTTATTTCAATACGGTTATTTTTAGTTTAAAGATTGATCTTCAAAGAAATACCGAAAATTAGGGTTTTTGGTGTTGATAAGGTCATAGTTAGAATTTATTTCAAAAGATCAAAAATAATTTGTCAGGATTTTGAAAAACCTAAATTTTATGCCACATTCTTTTATTCCTTGAGTTTGGTTTAATTAGAAAGACTTTCAAAGTTTGCACTTTTTTAAATGTCACTTTTATTTGCGCTCTGGCATTTGTTCAACTCGAAATGAATTTTTGAATAACTTGGTAAGTTTAAAAATACAATCGTTTATGTCAACGGCGTTTTATTAGAAAATCGTTATATACGAGTCAAGAGCAAAAATCAAAATTATTCATAAATGAGCCCTATCCCTGAATATTAAAAAAATCGTAGTTTAGATGCGTGTATTTGTTCAACATTTATTCAGTTTATTTTTTTTTTGTGATAAATATAAATCGATTAAAGCAAAAAATTTAACAAAACTAAGGTATTATTAATGCTTAAAGTAATATTTGCAAAACAATCTATTAAAATTCGCAGTCAAAATATAAATTTCAGCCGATTAAAAATGCTTATCGTTCTCTGAAACACATCACCCTTATCCAATATCGAATCATACGATGGTTTCAAATTATCTAAAATTCGAGCTCGTGTTTGAAACCGGTGTATTTCCCTAATTTTTAATAGTTTATTGTCGTTATAGAAAGATCGTTATAAACGATTTTTTTAACATTATGCTGGAGAGACTTAGAAATGGCGTCGTTAAAACTTAGGAGGTGGAACTCGTCGTAGGCGTAGTTGTAAGAGCGCTGGTATTCTAGCTAGGAGTCTTGGGTTCGAATCTCACGCATTAGCAAGGATTTTTATAAAGATTTCCCCACTGTTTGAGGTCGGCACTTGAGCGAGTGAAGCCATTTAATTGTTTAGTTACAATTAATTACTCTGTCTGCGGAGTGGTCGTCTTCATATAGACTATACACTTAATACATGGCCACAAACTCTGCAGAAGGCAACGGGAAACCATTGCAGAGAACACATTTCCCTAGTATAAGGGGGATATAACAAAGTTCACGACGCCAAGTTGTTTAAAAACGTGGCTTTGGCCCCCTTCGTCAACGTCCATAGAAAATGATATGACACAGAAAGTATGAGATCTATAGAATGTTAAATAGCAACATAAAATAAAGCACAGACGCAGATGAGTATTAAAATATTTAGTTCTCATATTAATTAGAATGTAAGTTATCACCTCTTTTTTTTGTTTTTTAATGAAATTATTCAATTTTTTTAATATACAGAGTTATTTGAAGTTTGATTAAAAAATTTAAATACATTTATTGGCATTGTAATTATTTGCGTGATACAAATACATTATTTACCTACAGCAGTTTTACAATTTGTGTAGCAAATTTATATTCTGCAGAAAAGTGAAAAGTTTCTGTAAGTTATCCAAGGTGCCTCCTAGAATTTCATCCAATGTCTTTGGGATTTGGTTGGTGTTTCTGTCGTCTTCATACTGAAGACATTCATTGTGTATGCGTCTATTACCGGTTTGATAGTTTCCGCTTGAAATTAAATGATTTGAAAACAATACATATTTTGACCTCTCATTGTGATCACTGATTTTGCCCAGGATGGTTAAAACCACCGTGTTTAAAACATCTATAATCCCGTTAAAATGTCCATTTTTAGTTTTAAATATTTTCACTCGATATAATTTACAGCCATGAAAAAGCTCAGCACAAAACTCAAAAGCAGTTATGATATCGAGCATGTTTATGATTTATTAAAGTTGTGGTTGATGAAGCTATATTTACTTGAAACTTAATATTGATAGCCTATTCATCCCTGTACAGGGCATTTTGTGTGCTCCTACTTTACTGTTTTAAAGACTCCCATAATCACTAACTGTTTTATTCGTATTGTTGACTCCTTCATTGCTTTTTCTAATATATTGTAAAATTTTTTTAGTTCTTCTACCGAGGCTGCTCTGTTGGTGCCTACTTGAAGTATTGCTATTTTGTGTTGTTTACCAAACTTCATATGTAATACTGCTATCCTTTCCGAGTATCCTATTATTTCTGGTATATACAGTGTGTAAAGTGATGAGGATTCCTATAGGGAATTTTTTTTTAATATGAGTCTTAGGAGAAAAATTTATTCTTTATAAAAAATTGTGCTTGAATCGAAACCCCTTATGGTCAAAGAAAAATCCAGTAATCACTTAAGATAAGATCAAAAGCTTGAAATGATGTTGAGTTGTTGATTTTAAATATGACTAAGTCCGAATGTTACATCAGTATCGTGTTACCTGTAATTGTCGACGTTAGATAAAAGGCAAATGTCATTTCGATAAAACTTTTATTACTTTTCTGTTTGTAAACAGTATTGCATATTTATATGAGACTTCTCCTATACCATAACATTTCACCAGGTAGATTCGCTGCTCTAACGTCAACATTTTTTTTCAGATTAAGCTCGCTGAACTATCAGTAAATGTCGTTGATTAACGAGTAATACATGGGTAATACGATACTGATGTAACATTCGGACTTAGTCATATTAAAAATTAACAACTCGACATCATTTCAAGTTTTTGATCTTATCTTAAGTGATTACTAGATTTTTCTTTGACTATAAGGGGTTGCGATACAAGCACAATTTTTTATAAAGAATAAATTTTTCTCCTAAAACTCATATTAAAAAATGTTTCCCTATAGGAAACCTCATCACTTTACACACTGTATCTAGTTAACCTCTTTTTTGTATAAAATCCTACTCCAGGGCTCCTTTTCTCCATACTAATACCAAATCTCTCTGGACTTTATTATTATATTCCCTCCATGCCTTCTTACCTCTGATATCTCTATTATGTCATAATTTATTTTGTTCAAAGCTTCTTCTAATTCTACCAACTTTTTTTCGGATTTCAGAGTTGTGACCGTATTTTAATTTTTGTAGTTTGTTGTTGTTTTCTTGAGTTTTCTTCTGTTGTTGTTGCTATTGGGAGCTACCCCGGTGACCGATGACCAACCCTCTGGGTAGTGCTTAGTGTGGGTATTTCTTTCCATTTTGGTTTTCCGTGATCGTTGCGTGAGTTATAGTCAACATCACGGTAAATGGTGAAAACCACCTGAACCTTTAATCTAGAATCCTTTGTAAAACCTACCGAAGGTGTAAATCGTACTTGAAAATCCTATTCAAAAGAAGGAAAATTGATGAAATGCTTATAATTGCTACACTAACATTTAACTGTAGGGTCAACGCCAACAATCGTTAAAGAGCCTCTTGTTACTAGTTTTACAAGGGATTATAAATAAGTTGAAGGCGGAAGTGGTTTTCACCATTTACCGTGACGTTGACTATATCTTCGTTTTATTTACCTGTTGTGTCTTTGGTTGCTATTTTTCCCTATTCCCCAATTGCGGTTTTCTTTCTTCAGCGGCATTTATCTTTTTCAGTGGAGTTGTGGGTGAGTTGCTATTATCTGATCTGTTCCTTTTCCTTTTTTTTCTGGTCTCCTTTTTGCTTTCCCTTTCCTTCGCTTGCGCTTAGTGATTTACTAGTTGTTTCGTCAGCTGTTATCTTCTGCACATCCTCATTTGCATAGTCTTCGGCTTCTTTCACTGTTGTAAATTCGTCATCCTCCGAGCGGATTTTAATTTTTTCCGGTTTTTCCATCAATTAATTATTAAAGTGTTATATTTTATTATTTTATGTCTCCCTTTGTTGCTTGCTTCTCTTAATCTAATTATTTCCTCTATTCTATTTTATTTTGTTTTAATGCCTCACAGTCACAAATGAAGTGCAAGTCTTTGTACGCATAGTTACATTGTCTGCCCTGAGTTGTGATTTCATTAGTTGGATGAGATTGAATGCAAAAAAAATGGTAAATTTCGATAGAATGTTAAATAGTAACATAAAAGAGGTTTCAAACGAAAGCGAATGTAACCCTGTACAAAGTTAATTTGTCCTTACATCCGAAGTCTTTATAAGTGACGTATGCTGTATTTACAAATGTCCATTTTTAAATTTTAAATATTTCCAATGTGTGTAATTTACAGCCATGGAAAAGCCTAGAAAATGCAGATTTTGACTTGGTTTAAATCACCAAGCTTAAAACATCTATAATCCTGTTAAAATTGGTTCATCCTTACATCCGATGTCCTTATAAGTGATATTTTCACTGGGTATAATTTACAGCCATGAAAAAGCTCATGTTTTAGCATAAAACTAGGAAGTAATATGTTTTCGAACATTTTTATGATTTGTTAAAGTTCTGGTTGATAAAACCGACACGAATTTGAAAATACAACTCTTAAAATGCAGCGATACTGTAAGATGTTTAATGTTTAGTTTTAAATATTTAAGAACTTAATAGAATCACTTTGTAGCTATAATTCAATGACACTTGCATATACTAAATTTAATTTGAGGTTGTTTCCTGAGGTTAAACATTTTTTTGATAAAATAACTGAGGATAATTTATCTCAATATCATTATTTTTAGTTTAAAGATTGATCTTCAAAAGAAATACCGAAAATTTTGGTTTTTGTTGGCAAGGCCATAGTTATCACTAATTCAACCATCACAATCGCAGTGCATATACATGGGTGGCGTTAGGTGACCGAACTAGATATCAAATAGACTATATCCTAGACTCGACAAACAGCGATTTATAAATCAGGTGAAGAACAGCAGGAGTTATCTTGGACCGGACATCGACAGCGACCACAACATGGTCATGATGAAGCATAGACTCCAGTTTAAAAATGCTAGACAGAAGAAATACTAAAAAATGGGCACTCAACAAATTAAAGAACCTAGAGACACTGAATGAATATATCCAAAGAATCCGTAGAGGAAAATGTTCTAAAAGAAGGAAACGATCGAAGGGAGATGGAAGACACTGAAGCAAGGCATAACTACGGCGGCAAACGATCACCTTGGACAAAGCGACACACAGACTAGAAAACCATGGATAACAGATGAAATAAGAGAACTGATTGAAGAAAGAAGAAAGTTGAAAAACTCCATTCATGAAGAAGGCTAATATAAATACAGAGAAATTAGAAATATAATAAACAGGGAAGCGAAGAGAGCAAAAGAAGATGATATAAAGAAAAATTTTGAGAAAATGCAAAATCACTCAAATGAAGGACGAATAGATAAATGCCATAGAAATGTTAAAAGCTTCTTCAATATGCGAAAGCCTCTCACACATGGAATTAAAAATAAAGATTCTAACCAAGATCATCCATCAAAGAATAGCACAAGAGATAGAAGAAAACCTGACAGAAGATCGTTTGGGTTTAGAAGACGCTCAGGAACAAGAGACGCAATACTATACAAACTCGTATATAAATATGTATAGCTTTTATAGACCTAGAAAAAAGGCATTTGACAACGCCAAATGGGGAAGAATGTTCAACATACTAAAATCAGTTGCCACCAAATTTAAGGATAGGAGGATAATATGCAGACTCTATAAATATCAAACAGTCGTAATAAATAATATACTAATAAAAAATAATAAAATGATAAGAAAGGTATAAAACAGGGGTGTGCACTGTCTCCGGTGTTATTTAATATAATTATGTGTAAATACAACAGGCAAACTGAAGACTACAGAACGCTCACACATAATGAAATCAAGATACAGTGCGAAAAATAGACATGCTACGATACGTCGATGATATCGTCATGCAGAAGAACTAAAACAATCACTGAATTAATTAGAAAGAATAATGTCACAGAACTACAACATGAAAATAAACAAAACATACCCGTAATTAAAGATATGCGGAAAGAACCATCAAGGAACCACTGATATACGAATAACGTAGTACAAGAAGTGTGTGAATTTCCATACCTAGGAAGCATTATCACCCAGGATCGACGAAGCAGGAATCAAACAAATTGCAGAATTCTCCAAGCTAAAAAGCCTTTTACAAATGGAATTTCACTGAATATCAGAAAACAATTCTTAAAGACTTATGTATGGAGTGTAGCACTGTATGGATGCGAGCATGGACAATCGGATCTGCAGAAAGGAAACGATCGGAAGCGTTTGAAATATAGTTCTACAGAAAAATGTTAATGATAAGCTGGATAAATAGAATCACAAACGACGAAAAGTTTAGAATTCTAAAAATTCCTTTAACTACGGCTATCCCAGAAAATAAATTTTTAATTTGCACGAAGCAATGTAAAACCACCGTCAACAATGTTTTCTAGTCTAAAAGGGGTACAAATTCTATAGCGAATATAGCTTTATAATACACTTTCACAATTAGAGATTTTATCTTCAAACACTATTAATATTACAAATACATCTTATCAAAAATGTTTATTTATTTATCTAAAACAATATAAAATCCTTACAGTTTTTTAATTTTTCAACAAAATCTATATTTTTAGGTCATTTATAATCTATTGAAACGGTTAGCAGGGGTCAAAAAACTATAAAGTTCTTATATGAATACTTTATGAAGTAAAATAGAACCCGTCAATTCTTGTTCCCCTTAATTATATAATCAACTATTATTAACACTCGGAGCTAGGAAACAATAATTACAACCAAGTAAAAGCATACGTAATGTAAGCCGTTTACTTAATATATAAAACTTGTCATAAACGAAGTTATTAAATAAGTTTATTATCACTAAAAATACCATTAAGAGTTTCTAGGAACTGTGATGCCACTGCGATGCCAATCAAAAAGTTAATTGCTTGTTTTACTTATATGGTGACAAATATTTATCGTGAAGAAGAATTGCTCGTGAAATTTTCTTACTACTAGTAAATTTAAGTTTAGTAAATTAAAAAAAGCCTAGTTCAGTTGAGCATCCAATTAAATACCTAATGGAAAGGTTAATTTAGGAAAAAAATAATTCGTCAACAGATATAAAATTTCTTCGGATATTCTGAGCGACAATTGCGTCAATGGTAGCTAATTTCTACCATGTTTATGCCAATTCATCCTGTTTTTATTATCATTATGGTGAATTCTATTTTTGATAGTTTAAATTCGTAAAAATAATTTTTAAAATATGTTGGGCTTTGTTATGAACGGATATATCACTGGATTTTTGCCAGTATCCTTGATATCTCTGCTGCATTTGAAGGTCTTTTCTATTTTTGAAAAAAAGTCTTAGATTACTCCACAGCCTTAACTTATATAAATTGCAGATCACAAATTATCTTTAAAAAAATGAAAATTATACCAAATAATAAAACACAAAAGAATTAAAATTAAATTAAAAAACATAGTGCTTCACAGAAGTAAAAATCAGTTCAAACAACTACAAAACAAATTTGTAAAGTAATTTGAATAACATTTTTGGACCATGCAGAATTAAAACCGACATTCTTAAATGATGTATCAGTTGCGCCCCCCTGCTGAGTTCCATTGTTGCGGTTTAAGGTTTTACATCTTCCATTTTTGCATTTATTTTATAGTATAATTATAAACTGTTCTAAATTTTAATAATTTATACGCCCACGGCACACCTGTGTTCTGAGAAATGGAATTATTAAATAAGTTTTGTGACTTAATAAATTATGATTGCTTTCTAGATAATATTCGGACTTGTTTTTTTAAACGTTAGGAAAATTTTTAAATTTCTCTACAAAATAAGGAGGTTAAATTCTTAACTTTTTGTTTTATTAACTTTATTTAGTTTTTAAACTATTATTTTTCTGGATTTTAAATTTAACAATTCAGCAGTTCGTTTCTATAATTTTTACATTATAATGTTAAATAACTACACTCGTCATTAAGATCGAAGGCTAGGTTTCTAGAATTATCAAAATCAAGATTTGGTGTAGAAGTATCAAAGTTTTAAAAAGGCCTTTTAAATTTTTATATTTTATTTTTAACAATAAATATTTTACGAGTGATATTTGTCAGGCTAATCTAATCTAATAAATAACAAATTAAATTAATGAAGCATGGTGTAAAGGTTAGAATGTTTGTTTTTGTAAAATTTCGAGTTTGATTCCTGCTGCTTTAGAATAATAAAAGTTCTAATCCAGAAAAAAATCGAAAGGCTATTGTCGTGTTTCAGATAAAATTAAAAATATAAGTTTGGTGCCAATGATATGCTTAGCACGATAAATATCATTACCAGGAGTGGAAGTCCTCTGGACTTAGTGGTAAACTGTTAGCAAGATAGTGCTGATTTGGTTAGATCTAGTTTAATATGTAATAACAATAAATATTTGTCTTTAAATATAAAAATTATATTTTACTTTCTTTGCCATTATTTATAAATATGTTTCTGAATAAGTCCTTTTGAACATCATAACCAGAGACTGGAAAATATGCAAAGTGCATGTCTCTATTTTATAACATATCTTTTTGAATCTTTGTTTCTATGCGTTTCACATCATATTAATGCGATTTTTAATTAGTTGTTTAGTGCATATTTGCATATATTACCATTATATTGCATAATGCATATGCAAATCGGTATACTGCATATTCCGGCTCTTTTCGGTCAACTTGATGCATATTTTGTCTTGTACAAATACTTGCATTCAATTTTTCAAAAATGTTTGAAAACCTACTACAACCTGAAAATTTTGAAAAATGTGCCCAGTTCTTCAACGTTACGAAAAAAGCATGTACATTTCAATTATCTAGACGTTATTAAAAACATTAAAGAACAAATTAGGGAGAAACCCCACTTTAACATTTCCACCTTTATTCCGTCTTTCCCGAAGGCTCCTTTTACTTTATTTATTATTCCTAATATTTCTGGACTCTTTGGCTCTTTCACTTCTTCTTCAACCATTTCTCCTACATTGACTCTTGGTTCTGCTCGTTTCTTAATTCAACAATTCCTGCAAGTATTCTTCTCCACCAACCAAATTTCCTTCCTGGTCTTTACAAAACGTAGTTTTTGTAGTATAACCCTTTATAATTCCTTTAATTTCGGTATAGAATTTCCTTACTTTTTATTCCTAAATTTATTCTCTATACCCGCTTGTTTTACTTTCTCGTGAAATTGTTTTGCAGATTTTACTTTGCTCTTCATAAATTATCTTGCTTGTTGCAGATTCCATTTGTATCGTGTTTTTTCTTGTTTTATTTCTTTCCTCAATTTCTTTCCTACACTCATCGTTAAACCATCCTTGTCTATTCCTTTCGGTAGTTTGGCTATGTTCTTCTACTGCTATTTTTACCGTTTGTCTCTTCTACACCTTGTTCAGAATTGTTTTCACCTATCGTGGTTGTATATTTTTCTTGTATTTCTTTGTGTTCGAAGTAAACGTTTATATACTTATTTGGTGTCTGTTTTATTGTATTATTAACTGGAATGATCTGTTTTAACTTGGCAGCCATCATAAAATGACCAGAGTTCTTGTATTTTTAACACAAATTTTATTCCGATCTTCTACAAGGATGCGACCAATTTGGTTAGTATTTTTCTTATTTGGTGTCATCCATATCCCCAGGTGTACGTGTTTATGATTGAAAAATCTACCACAAATTCTCATAAGTATTTTTGTATTGTGCAAATTGTATTAATAAATAATCAATAGCTGCTCGGTACATAGCCTCTTTTCCTATCTGTGCATTACAATCTCCTAAAACTATCTTTATATCCTATTTTGGCATTTTTTTCACTTCCCTTTCCATTGTATCATACAATTTTTCTTTTATCTCGATATCTGTCTCTTCTGATGGGGCGTGGACGTTTAAAATACTAATTTGCTGATACCTGCCTTTTAATCTTTACGGCGGAGTTTACACCTTGAAAAATAGTCGATTATATGCAGACTTTGCTCCATTTTTTGATAAACAATTTTAATGTAGGTGTGGCGGGCGATTTTTGCGTCTAATCATTTTTCTTTTGTCTGTCTATAGGCACCCCGGTTTTGTCAAATTAAGAAAAAATAACGTTTTAGCAATAAAAAACTTACTTTAAAAAATTCAAATAGTATTTGCAAAAATTGAGATATCGAAAAAATCTCCACTTCAATAGATATATAAAAACATCTCCTTTTCAAAGGGCACACGAACATTTTTCCAAAATGCAAATTAATTCGGAAATAATGGAAATAAGATTTTAGAAATATCGTTGTAACTCACTATTTATAATGTAGCGTGTAGGCAACTTAACTAACAGAGTGCGTTAGATTATAGGAAATATTTAAAATATGAAACAGAATTCCAAGGCAAACTATTTCGTATTATTCCAAGAAACAATTTAATCATCCCAACCTGTCAGTTATTACCCGACTCTACAGTTTTGAGTCATACACAAATCCGTGCTTATTTAAGTAGTTATGCAACTTTAGATACGTCAAATAGAAAGCCACTGCATGTAAATGTCAGCCTTAAATAGTAGATTCTATCCGATATTGGATTAAAATTAATTGCTGCTCTTTTCATACGATTACTGACTATAAATCCAGGCCCTAACTGTCTATCTCTGCCACTACTTTTAAAGAAAGTGTATCCACTAACATCACTCTCATTCTGTTTAGTTACTTGCAGTGCCAATTCATCCACTTTACATTGTTGGAATTCGATGGTTATAGGTTCAGAATTGCCCCTTACTTTCCATGTGGCCAGTAACAATTCGTTTCTTTCATATTATTACTCTTTTGTTTCCTTTTCGTTTTAATGTCTAATTCATCAATCATTTTCCTATTTCTTTATCTTTTGTTGCAACCGTTGATAATTGTTTGAGGTCTTTCTGTGTCTATCTTACCTTTTTTCCGTTGTCTTCCGGCTCTTAAGGTCGCTCAAGACAACATTCTTGTTCTTTTTGTAATATTTATTTTTTGATAAAAAAATAAATCGAAACTAAATATCAAAAATGAATGAATGAATAATCGCATTCTTAAAAATGTCGAATACAAAAAAAACAATGATATTAATTATTAAGGTAATTACAGGACAAATTAAAATTTAAAAGAATTGCTTTGTAAATAATTTTTATTTAAAAATATTCATTGATCATAAAATATTCGTTAATTCGGATTGGACATTAAATTTAATATTTACAAAATTGCAATATTTTAATTTGGAAAAGTACCATATTTTCTCAATTTTAACTTTTATAACTGTAGGTGCGATAATTGCTTTAAAAAGTAGATTTTTACAAATACAGTTAGTATTAAAAAATTGTGCAAAATAACATAATCTGAAGGGAGAACGACTGAAAATGTAAATGTTTTGCGTTTCTATAACCTGGATTTCTGCTGTAAATTAATAATTATTTCTAGTTTCAGAATTACAGCTTTCAATGACATTTCTTGAAATTAAAGGTTTGTAGCATAACATAGTTTAACAGATTTTTAAGATGTAAATCATCAATTTCTAACAGTTTTTCAAATAATGGTTTCTTACTTTTGCGACCGAAAATATTTTAATGTTTAACGAAAACCATTTTTATAGTAGGTACTTCCTGCAATTAAAAAAAATGTCTAAGAAAAGTAAAGGGATAGTCTTAAACACTACATTTACAGTAGTAAGGCGTTCTGCTATGTCGTAGATGACGTAGATGATCATTTTCTAGATTTTGGAATTTATTTATTTTATTATATATTAATTATATACATAAGTTCTTCTCTGGAGGAATTTTTAAAAATGAAATCCAAGACTTTTCAAAATAACTGAAAATATCTGGAGAAATTCCGCAATTTTTCAAGTTCATGAAAACTTAAAGAAAACTCCAGATTCTTCAAACTAATTTAAAATATCTGGATGAATGCTGAAGTTTTCAAGTGTTTGAAGTCTTTTAAGAAACGCACGAGTTCAAAGTAATTTGAAATATTTGGAGAAATTTAAATTTTATAGATGGTTTCTTTAAGCGCTTGAACTCTTAAAAAAGGCAAGACTTTACAAACATAACCTTTACACACCACAAAAAATAAAAACTAATGTCCCTAAATTCACAACCAGAGTGACGTTAAGTGTATAGTTGGTTGCCTACATATAGGACTTTTGACACGCTTTTTCTAAAACCTAACATAGGGAATATGTATACTAAAAAGAAAAATTTCCTGTATAATGATTATGTTACGTTATGTTATGCTAAATTCTTGCTAGGCGTATTTTTAAACAATTCCAGTATTCTTTCTCCTTCCGGGTTTCATTCTCCATATCCGTATATTCCCCTGCGTTCTTTGTCTTGTTCGTATTGTCCTATTTTTTTGAATAATAGCAAGTTTTGTTCCCTTATTTAAATTTAATTGTAATACTGAGATTCTTTCTGAAAAACCTTTATTAATTTGTATTTTCTTTTTATGCTCCTCCTTTATCAAAAAGCCCACTTACTTTTAACCGTTTGTTTGTCCAATGTGATATAGCAGCCATCCGCTTTTCCTCTCTATGATCTTGTCTCCAAATAATCTAGTTTTCGCACTTAATATTTTTTAGAGAATCTTCCAGTTCGATACTGGTTTCCTCGCCTAATAGTGTTTTCACATTTAATGTACCTACATATATCTTATTATAATCCGGTACTGTTTTGGCGGGTATCGTTTGCTTCCCTAATGCCCGTTTTCTCTGGGGCGTCATTTAACATTTTTTGCTTCTGTATTTCTGATCGTTTCCCCATTTGTTGCAATTGTAATCGTCTTTTTTGCTTCTGTCGCTCGTAGATTTACATTTCGATTTCTTTCTTGATGGAGTCCAATTTTCTTTGCGAAACCCCTCCTTACATTATTCATCCCAATGGAACCATACCTTATTAATGTTTAATTTTTGGTACCCTGTTTTTGCTCTCTTCCCTTGCAACCCTTCTAACTACGGCCGGCATTTTTTGCTCTTCTTTTGTCATATCATTTTCCACAAAGATATTTTTTCCTTTAAAGTGCCTGAAGATTTTTTGAAAAGCTTGAGACTTTTCAAAATAATTTAAAATATCTGAAAATTGTTATTCACTATATTTATTATTTAATCATAGCTGTGTATGTAAACGTAAACTGAGGTTAACTGTGTTGCTCCAAAACACCACTTAAATCCATCAAAACACATCGACATTACTTATAATTATGCAAATCGCACTGAATTGAACTATTACTTGCAATAAATAATAATAATAGTTCAGTATGATTCATGAAACAAATAGGATGCAGTCGACAACTAAATTGAACCGTCTTACAGCGATTATTTCATTTATTTAATTTCATCGTGAATGTCAGCCACTTTAATTTTAGAGCAAACTTATAATGTACGATGGCAATTAATTGTAGGAAAATGGAACGGAAGCCTTTGCATTTAAATTATATAGAATTAACTGCAAAACTATTTTGAATGTTGTAGATAAACATTACGTGCTAAGTTAAATGGCTGTAAAGACTAACGGTTTTTTGCTGATATAATTAGTTTTAAAAGCCGGCTTGACTTAGAACTGCTTCGGGCCAGCTTGTGTTTGCTGGACTTGTTAAGTATTTGAATCGCTTATAAACTTTATTGCTGTCGTTTAGAAATTAAAATAAAAAATTCATTTAACGGATGTAATCATGTTACTAACGATTATAAAAACTTTTTAATGCATTACTGATGCTACTGGATTTCGGATATTTTATTCTGAGTGTGCTTTCAATTGCAAATGTCGTAAAAAAAAGCATGGAGTTTTATCTCTCGGTAATGCTAAATATTTGTTAGATTTTATTGAAATCCAACAGAAGCAAAAATAAATACCTTAAATATAAATGTTTATTGTCGAACTTAAAAATAAATAAAAAGGTTTCTAGTAAATTGGAGCCAATAAAAATCATTATTTATTGCATTCCAACCATGACAAGCTTATAATTTCAAACATGCTTGAGGCTCCCTGTCAATTTCAACAATTTAAATTTAAAACCGTATTTCACAGTTTTAAAAAGCCAGTTACTAAACATTTTATTTGCAAAACCTACATTACTGATTTTTCTTTGAATTTACTATCCGCTTTAAAGTAGAGAACGTCCTTAGCAATGGGCGAATTTTAAATTGAATCGGCGCACCTATCCTAAATTTTTTCCACTTTTGAACGGTTTAGGTTTAGAGTTTAGACTGATTTATTTTTATTTGAATTTTCCATATATGTCAAGTGCGTTTCGTTTTGAAATAAATATATTTTTACAAATGCAATTTAAAAATAATCCTAAAACCTGTACACCGATTAAAATAAAACAAACAATAAAATTAGTACGATAAATTTAAGGTTTAACGGTTGCCTTAAATTTTATAACCAAAATTTCCAAGATAGGCATAGAGAAGAGAACCAGTAGCAGTAAATAATAAAAATTTAACTACCGCCTTATAACTCGTGAAAGATATTGCTTTATCCCATATAGAGATGGACTTAAATGACATTTCGATCCTATCAAGCTGTTTTATATCGATAAAAATTAGCAATTTGGTAGCACTTAATTTATTTTATTTGGGGACCTCACTCGAATTAAAACGTTACACACCTCAACTTAGCGTATCTTTAAAGTCCCGTTTTAACTTTTCAGTAGTGTAAGTTAATAACAGTAATCGAATACGCTAGAAAATAGAACAATTACTTATAAGGCAGAGGTGAAACTTAAAAATTGATCGGGGTGCCAATCAGAATGTCTGCAATTTGCGTTACATGACTTGAAAACCGGTAGCTCTGCCTACGAAATATTGCAACAGAAAGTTTCTATAATAATCTAGATCGTCTTAGCTTAGCAATAATAGGGAGGTAATAAACTAATATGGGAATAATAGAACCGGACTTTAAATTACAAGTTCGACAACTAGATTTGTTTAAGAATGGACGAGTGGGAGTTGTAATAAGATTTCTTACACATTCATTGCTTATAAATCAATACTATATAGATCTAAACTGTTCGCTGAACAAAATATTGCAAATACTTATTTTAAAAGAGTTGTTGTTTTATTTTAAATAAAGCGCGAAAAAGTTTGAGAAGCACTGATATACAAATTATAATTACCAAATACAACGATATAGCTTTAGAGAACAACGGTAAAAAATTTCCTTGCCTTCTAAGTCGAGTTGCGAACATTAATAAAAATTGAAATATGCCTGACAATACAGGATGTTTACCAAAAATGGTAGTAACTATTTTTGGTTAAAAAGAAGTAGGTTTAATTTTAGGAAATTTTATAGGCAAGCAAGGTGTAATAATTTCAGGTTACTCTGAAATTTAAATTTTTAATTTTTAAGGTGATAAAAGTAAAACTGTCAATTTCAAAGTAAAGGAACTAAAGGAATAAAGCAGCAGAATTTATGTAAGCTTAGAATTTGATTAAGGTCAGTATTAAATTGTAAACGATGAGCTTTAAATCTGTTATGTGAATATTAAAAAATTAACTAACTTTGGAAAAGCTTATTTCATGCATTAAAAATCTGCCAAAAAGCTTCAAGCGAATTCGTTCTGTTTCAATATCAGGACTGCAAGTTTTAAAAATATTTTAAATGCCACAATTTATTTGTAAATGCTTGAATTGTCCTAATTTTGAATTATTCCAAATTTAATTGTTAGATTCTAAGTAAGAAGTAGTAGATAGTTTACACCGATCGGGCTTACAATTTAGATAACTACAGAACTACAGAATTTCCAAAGAAGCCTTTGTTTTTATATGGTATGCAGTTTAAATGGAGTTTAAAGTTTAATCAGAAGCGGTGCAAAACTCCCAAACCAGTGTAAAATTAAGAAAGGCTTGGTTAGTGACTATGAAACTTGTGAAAAAATCTTAGTATGTGTTTGAAAATATGTATTTGCCTTTTCTTAATATTATAGATAATTTAGGATTTTTCCCTTAAAACAAATATTTTGAAGTTACTAGCCTTTCAGCTGTGGTGATTTTATGTAAGAATATTCTCCATTCAAAATACATAAACTTAGTTTCCCATTTTTCATGATATCAATTAATAAAATTTATACAAATAACTTACGAAAACCGACAATTAGTTAGGTAGTTATTTGTTAATAATGATTACATTTTTTTATTTGTTAAAATAATTAAAATTTAATATCTCGATTGGCGTGGAAATTCTGCTGATGATAAATATTCTTTGAACAATCAAACTGTATACATATGAAATGTTTACTGCATCTTCGTAGACCAAGATATTGTTATTAAAAATTCAGCGTACATCCAAAGTGTTTATTTTTTAAAATTTATTTAATTTTTAGAGCAACAAGAAAAATTGTAAATTTGTAACGAGTGTGTCGAATTTTAAAATAATGCTGACATTATCAGGACAACTGAGCCGTAACCTGTAAGGGTCAGCCGGGTCAGCTGAAACCCCGTTTTTGTTTTTGAGAGGTGTTCTCCTCTAGAACTCCCTCTTTGTTCTGGCTTGTAATATGCAGAGCCCGACTACCTTATTCTGAGGTTTGAGGTTTCAGGAAATTTTTAAGAAAATAAAAAAAGTTTCCTATTTATATCCCTGTATATAAAAATAAGTAAAATTTTTTCACTTCAACGTTTAAAGATACGTGTAACAACGTACATTTTTTCACAATTTTACTCAATTTCCGGTTTTATGAAATTTATAGGTTGTACATGTTTGCAGTCAATATGTATAAGTTAAAACGTTAAAATGAGAAATTCTGTACGAAAAGATTTTGTTTTCAGAAATTCGTCTTTTTATTTAGCAGCGTTATTTACAAGTGATAATGAACCGAAACGTTATCTCCTAACACCCTACTAAGTATGAATAGGCAACCACCCATACTGATTTCAGAAGGTTTACCTGTGGCGTACAATATGTGTTGCCTATTCAGGGCCAAGGGGTTGCGAGATGGAAAATATAGTAATGAACATACTGTATACATTTCACGACTGTTATAAAAGGAAAATTAATAATAAACCTAATCATAGGATTAAAGGTAACCAAAAATGAAAATAAAGCAAAAAGCTCAAATAAATACTTTCACAAGTTGTCTGGGCTTTTTACTTTGTTTGTATTGTTAGTTAATAATTAGCCTGACATCTAATTTTCCCAGAGGCATTTATAAATATTTCTGGATTTTTGGAAATGGTAATTTTTTTATTACAAAAGGTCTGATTTTTTGTTCTCTATTTTTAATAAAGTGGAGGTTTGTTACCTGCTTTGTAAAAGAAGCAACTACGTCGGTTATAAACATTCATATACCAAAAGGCTCCGAATAAATTTAGAAAATCCCAGATAAGTTATAAAGCGTATCTAAGCGAAAATGAGCCCGAAAAGCAACGCTGGAAGTTAAAAATCGGCGTCTTTTTGCAGTACACTGGATAAAATTAAAGTTACAAATTTTGAATTCTTTCGGGGATTTGGACTCATCAATATGAAGGTAAAAATTAGCAGATATGTACGTAATTAAAACAAATTTCCGAAAATTTTTACATTGTGTTTATTTGCATTCAGTAGAACTTTAAACGATAACCTAAAAAGTATAACATTTATTCAATAAAGTACTAAAGCAAATAAAATCAAGTCGATTAAAAATATGGGAAAATGTTTGTATGTCACGGCATGCCACCATCGCACTTTAAAAAATGACCATAATTAATTAATATGTTGCAACAGGTGAGAGCAAAGTTTTAGACCACCTGGAAAAAACATTTTCTATCAAAACAAGCAAAAATCACACCTTCCACACGCACATAAACAAACCTTGTACTTGGAATTTAAAATATTCTATTGTGTTTTACTTAGAATCGAATAATTTTAAATTCAACAGAAAGCGTTGCCCACCTTAAATGTCAATCGAAAACCTCAATTTCAGATTTAGACGGTGATAGTGACTGCCATAAGATAACCAAAGTTATGTTTAGACACATAAACGCCACATATATTAACTTGCAAATCTGGTTTAACTAAAGTTTGCATTAAAAATGAGCTGCGACATTTAATAATTAATCCTCGAATAAATATACTCGTAGTTCGGTTTTAATGACGTCTGATTTGCTAATATTTTTTTTAAATAAATTCACGCGTCAGCTTTAATTTATCATTGACTTTGTTAAAAAGTAATTTGATTTCGTTTTTATGGTTTATTAATTAACTACTGAAGTAAAGTTTTTAATAGCTTGTTAATAGAAATAAGTTGTGGTGACACCTTTCTGCACTTTTTTACCGATCGAGAATTTAATTTTTTATTCAGAACATTTTTTGAAGTTTCATTTTCTTATTGTTACTTCCTTGTTTTTTTTAGTAAATGTTTATATTTCTTTGTATTTGATCGATACGGTATGAATAAATAGTAACTGCGCTCTACATTTGGTCTCATTTGAGGAAATATTCACAAAGCATTGGAATGACAATTACTGTCAATATATTTTATGAAATTTTAGTTCCTGATAACGATTATTTTCCATTTATGACCGACCCGTTCTTTGTTTAAATGTCAGGTTACTTATTTTTGTGTTAATAAAAAGTAAAATTAAGGAAATAAAAATGCTTTGTGTTTTCTCTGTTATTTTTATTCTTTATTTTGGTTTTAGAAAAAGTTTATTTATACTGATTTTAGAACAGTTTCCTTATTGTTATTTCTACTTAATTTAAATTTTAAAATGGATTTAAAAGACCACCTGTGATAAATTTATGGTTAGATTTTTTACTATACATATAATTAGGATATTTAGTAAATTAGAAAGCTTCGTTTTAACCATCTTTGTTGTAAAAATATATGAGGAATTAAGATACATACATAAGAAAATATTTTTAACAATTTTGATCGACAAACTAATGTGTGCAATTGACGAAGCAGCATGGCACTCCACACCAGATGCCACCTCTATTAAAATAACAGAAAAACGCAGGCTTCGCAGGTTTTATCGAAACAGTAGGTATCCACATCATAAAATACTTGTTAATAATGCCACTAGAAACCTATGCAATCTAAAAAATGGATCACTGTAACAGCACTTGGAAAAACTTTCTCCAACAAATAACAACGATTGTTCTCTTTGGAGGAACACAAGAAAAATGAAACAGCCAACTCAGTCAACCCCGCCTATTCGGAAAGCCGACGGAGGATGGGCTAGAAGCAGTATAGAGAAGGCATTTACAAATTATCTGGCAGAAGCTTTTCAACCGTTTCCTTCACAGTTAGAACTTGAGGAGGATAATAAAATTATAGAGTACTTAGAAACCGCACTACAAATGTTACTCCCGATCAGACAAAGTGTTCTGAACTTCAAAACACGATTCAAAAAAGGCACTAGGATTTGATATGATAACAGGGAAAATCCCCAAAGAACTGCCACAAAAAGTCGCCAGACTAATAACACATACATTTAATGCTATAATAAGAATAGACTACTTTCCTGGTTAATGGAAACCTGGCAAACCGCCGAATGAGGTTAAATCTTATCGTCTTATAAGCCTACTCCCTATCATATCAAAAGTTCTTGAGAAATTATTCCTAAAAAGATTGCAGCTTATATTGAACGAACACGAAATTATATAAAATCGACAGTTTGGTTTTTGACAAGAGCATAGCACTATAGAACAAGTTCATGGAATAGTAGCATTTAACATTAACAAAGCGCTAGAAGGATAAAAGTATCGTTCAGTTGCCATGTTAGACATAAGCATGGCGTTTATTAAAGTGTGGCATCAAGGTTTACTTTATAAAATAAAACAATACCTTCCACATTTCATTTTTGGAATACTCAAATCATACCTTAATGATAGAACGAACATTCATGGTAAAATTTCAGTCCGAACAAACCGGTGTTCCGCAGGGTAGTGTACTGGGCCCAACTTTATACACTCTATATACTGCAGATTTATCATTCACAATAATGCACAAATTGTTACCTATGCAGATGATACTGAAACACAAGTTATTAATATAGATTTGGTTGAGGCATCACTGTATCTTCAGGAACAATTTAATAAAACGCAGGAGCTCAAGAAGCTGCATATAAAAGCAAACGAAAGTAAATTCACTCATATTACAGTTACAATGCGTCGACAAACATGTAATGTTACATGGTCAACAATTGGGTAGGCACCTTACGTGGAGAACTTACCTAGAACTCGCTCAACCTAATTCAAAACACTCAAGAATGTCACTACAAAACAAATTGCTTGTATACAAAACTATACTTAAGCCCATATGGACGTACAGTATACGACTTTCGGCTACAGCTAGTAACTCAAATATTGAGATTTTACAGAGATTTCAATCTAAAGTCTTGCGTATCATTAGCGGGGCACCTTAATACATTACAAATACAATTTTACCTACAGATCCAGCTATGCCAACAATTAAAGAAGAAGTACGTAAAACAAGTAGGAAATACCAGAAGAGACGAGACACAAGAAGCACATCCAGATCATTTGGTAGTCAACTTTCTCGACAACAGCACAATGCCACGGAGACTGAACCGGCTCCATCCTACAGATCTGTCCCTTTAGTGTAGTATGAACAAAGTGGCGTCCAGTTAAAGAGTTAAATTAACAAACATCTTTTCTTTTAATATAGGAGTGACACTAATGGGTATTTTCTTCGCACATGTTAGACTTTAAAACCTACCTATACAGCATGAACACATGCAACATATTTACTTATTGTTCTTATTATTGAATATATTGTAAATTTTGCACTGGCAATTTGGAATGATTTTTAACATTTAAAAATTTGCTTTTCTATATTTCATTCAAAACACCTTGGGGCCCACACCCGCCAAATTTCAGTTAATTTGGAAAATGTTAACATACAGGACTTTGCCCATTTTAAAGAGAAATTCCTAAGAAACTTTGGATTTGAAGAAAATTCTTTAGTCTTTAATTAAAACTTGAAATAATTTTGAAGTTACATCGATTAAATTGTTCTTTCCTGAAAAAAAGTAGCCTAAAATTTCTTATTTTTCAGGTAAATGAGAATCTTCAGATTGAAAAATCTGGGTCTGTGTTTGAGGAAGGTCCTGAAAAGCTTGAAACTTCTCCAATAATTGTTTAATCTCGCCTTTCAATGAAATGCTCCTGAAAAATCGATTTTGCTTCCCTATTTTTTCAGGAAACTTTTGCGAAACTTCTTTCAACTTGGTAGTTAAACTATAATATTAATAATTTACTTTAACTAAAAATTAATCGTTTTACTCCTAAAGAAAGCCTGAATTTCACTAAATTTCAGGTAATTTCGAAACAGTTGGTCCTGAAAACTTAGAATATGTTCGAGTATACTTGTAAAGAGTTTTGACATCATTTAAATGCGTTGCTAAGTGAAAATACTAATAATTAGGTATTAACTAAAAAGATAATCAACTCCTGAAAGTTCATCTTATTTCTAGTAACCTAAAAACGTTAAGCGTAAAAAATATTTGAATTTTTCAGGAAAGCCCTGAAGGGTTTTGAAACAACGGAAAATTATTTAAACTCGTTTAAAATAATATCTATAATTTTTCCAAGAAATTAATTGTTTTACTTCTGAAAAATCGACCAAACTTCCTCTGTTTTATATTAAAATTAATAATATTCAACCTGAAAAAGCTTAGACTGTGTTGAGAAAGCTTCTGAGGAGGTTTGAAATTTTCTAAAGTTGTTTAAACTGTTATTGTAATAAATTAATTTTTGTCAGCTAGGAAGTTAGGCACTACATCTGAAAGTATTTGTCTGATTTTTCCAATGTTTTTAGGTAATATGTTAGCTTATGCATGCTTTTTTCTTTGGCTAAATTACAGGTATGCAACCTGAAAAACTCCGGATTTCAGGAAAATTATTCACTTTAAATTAAAATAGAAAGAAATTTTTAAACTATAACATATACCCCCAAGCACTCGCCTGAAATTTTCTGTTTTTACAGATAGCCTAAGAATCCTTAGCATGAAAAAGCTCAGCCTATATTTGAGAAAGCTTCTGGAAAGCTTTAAACTTTCCAATAATGAAAATATCAATAATTTTGGTCAACTAAGAATTTGTTCGTTTTACTCCTGAGAAATCGACTGTATTTCCATATTTTTTCAGTGAGCTTAAGAACGTTCCACCTAAAAAAAACCGGTATATGTTAGAGAGAACTCCTGAAATTTCGAAAACTTCTTTATGCTCGGATTTTAAATTAAAATAATAGTAATAGCCTAAGTCTTAACTAAGAAATTAATCGTTTTACTCCCGAAAAATCTCTTAAATTTTCCTATTTTCCAGATAACCTCGTAACATTCGGCCTAAAAAGCCTTTGTTCGAGGAAACTCGTTTGAAACTTCCAACAATCATTTAAGCGCGTTGTCTAATAAAAATACCAGTAATTTCTATTAACTAAGATGACAATCAGTTTATTACTACAAAATCACCTGAAAGTTATTTCTGGCAATTTAAGCGTGTCCGAAAAATTCATCGCCAGCAATTCACCGCCAGCAATTCACCGCCAGCAATTCATCGCCAGTAATTCACCGCCTCAGCAGTTCATCGCCAGCAATTCACCGCCTCAGCAATTCACCGCCTCAGCAATTCACCGCCAGCAATGCACCGTCGAAAAATTTATCGTTTGAAAAAAGCCTGTTAGCGTTACCCAGGAGACACCACGTGGAGGTCGGCTTACTAGTCTCCTTTTTTTATACATTTTTTAGTTTTTTTTTTATTTTTTTTAATATGAAGCATTACTCAAATCAGTCTATGTTTAGAACGTGCTGTTATGCGCTATTCTACGTAAGTAATCGATAAATATTTTTAGTTTTTCCTACATTAACTACTATCTTAGAAAGTCGTTTTGGTAGTTTGTGGGGCATTTGGAATTCAAATAATTTGCGAAGTTAGGTTAGGTTAGGTTAGGTTAGGTTAGGTTAGGTTAGGGGTAACGCTAACAGGCTTTTTTCAAATAATAAATTTTTCGACGGTGAATTGCTGGCGGTGAATTACTGGCAGTGAATTGCTGAGGCGGTGAATTGCTGGCGATGAACTGCTGAGGCGGTGAATTGCTGAGGCGGTGAATTGCTGGCGATGAATTGCTGGCGGTGAATTGCTGGCGGTGAATTGCTGGCGGTGAATTTTCCTAAACTCCAATTTAAGAACATTCGGCCTTAAACTTCTAGATTATGTTTAAGGCAACCCCTGAAAAGTTTTGGAATTTCAGAAAATCATTTCTTCTTCTACTCCAACCTATACATACATATATCGGTCCTGTGTTGGGCGTAGGTCTCTCCCAGTTGCTTCCATATCCTTCCTCTTCCAGTCTTTTACTGGTATCCTGGAAATATCGTTGGACCATCCACCATCGTGTCTTAGATCTACCGGCATTGCCATTGGTTTCTACTCTATATCTTTTTAGTCCATTTAAATCATTTAAACTCGTTTAAATAAAAATATTCTTCTAAGAAGTTAATTGTTCACTACTTCTGAAAAATCGGCTAAATGTCTCTGTTGTTATTTATTTTCTTAGGTAACCCGAGGTAACCTAAGAATATTCAACCTGATTTTGTTGAGAAATTTCCTGAAAAGCTTTGAAACTGTTTTTAAATAAATATATCAATAACTTTTCTTAACTAGGAAGTTAATCGTTATATCTGAAAGCACTCGCCTGAATTTTCCAAATTTTCAGGTAACATTTTAACCTGAAAACCTTTTGCCTATTTTTACATTAATTTTTTTCGACCAATCTAAAGGTATACAATGCTGAATTTTAAGCTGAACTTCCTGAAGGATTTCGAAGTTAAATAGTTAGGTTAGTATCTTCAAACTCATATTTAAAGTGACAAATGAAAAAAGAAAGAGTGGAACTTCCTTCATTGCAGAAGTTTTACCGGCTTTTTAATTGGTTTTCATTTTTTGTGGTGAATTTAAACTCGTAGGGCCTGCCGATCTTTAAACATTCAACTTTAATAGTTTTCTTTGTTAAATTTTTATCTGAATTTTTCCCTTAATAATTTTATGTTAATTATCAACCGAAGCTTGAAATTAAATTTTTGGTAATTTTATAATCCTGAAGCTTCACTTCACAAGTTAAAAAATGATCTAATTTTTCATCTGAAAATTTTCACCTGAAAACAGCCTTGAGTTAACAACCTACGGGCTTTAGAAGGTAGATATTTGAGTTTTTGGTACATTTTTTGTTTGTTAATCGGTACTATGAATTACTAAACTATAAAATGAACTTCCGTGCTGTTTAACTGTTTCTAAAAAATTCCAAACTTTTAGTAGGTATCTATCTACTAAAATTCTAAAAATTTAGTATAAGCAGTTGAGGTGCGAGTCACGTTGAAATATTTATTGTTGCAACATCTAAAAAGTTTGCGCATTTAAGATTGCAGAAGTGCCACTATGTAGTTATAAAAACATAATAAATAGGTTTGCTATTGCTTAGGTTTTCTGTTTGTGGTGAGGTAATGTAAACAACTAAATGTTTTGGTTTTAAAAATAAGAAACCAAGTAATTATAATTTAAATATTAGCCAGAAAATTAAGAGAACACCTATTTTTTAACCCCAAAAAGGTAGTAGGTTACTAAAGCGAGGCGTAAACGAACGGAATAGGAAAATGTTAGCCTGGTAAACCACACATGTTGTTTACATCACGTGTATAAAATACGAGTAGAGTGTATTTTTGGATTAGAAATGCCCAGTTCGGGACGATATTCGATGCCAACAATTGCAAACATTTCTATCTTGGAGAATTTTAAAAATACGCGTTACATACTACCTACTCAAATATCTTTAGCCGACGCAATTGAACGGTAAAAGACAATCTATGGCTGTAAACTGAATGTCTTATTGACGTGTTTTCCTGTCCAATTGTTATACATATGTATTTTTTGGCGACGCCACCTAATACGTTCCTTTAAATGAACTTATCAGAAAAGCATAAAATATCTAACGGTACGTGACAGTTATACTTAAAACAGACAATCGAAATACATATGAGCCCACCTGCGACCATCGAGAAAATGCTAATAAAAACTGTAACACGATTGTTCGAGAGCTTTCTAAAAGAAGTCAACATAACAATAATCTAAAGATATCTCAAAATAAAAAGGACACCATTTGCATAAAACACAATATTTTTACGAAATCCTTTATATTTTTATTGACTATTAAAGTTAGAGGGAAGTGGTCCACGAATACTTTTCAAAATGGGCCTTTAACTTGCGAAATCAATCGGTAGTACTTAAATACCAATGAAGATCCGGTTGGAATTCCCCTAAAATAACAATAAACATTGTTTAGAAATAGGAACAAAGGCCAAGAGATTTAGTTAAAAAAATCTCGCATTTTAGCACGCGATATTTATACCTCCAGGAAAAGTCATTTAATTCGACTACTAAAATCAGGTCTAAAGTTATTTTTCACTCGAAGTATCGTAAATCTAAAAGCTAACCTAAATTTTACTAAAAATGAGAGCTAAATTACGAAAAATATATTTTTAGTTTTGGCACGTGACTATGGTATAAAAAAGGAACTACACTTTTAAATGATAATTATGAATAAATTACGTCAATCTTGTTTTAAACATATTGCCATTTTAGAGGAATTGCAGAGAACTACGTGTAGGTAGAATATGGTGTTTCTGATTAACATACAACCGAAAATTGTATTTTATATTAAAACTGCAGTAAAAAGTTATGCTAATCATTTGCATGTCGTTTTTTATTTAAATATCAATCTCGGTTTGCTAACAGATGGCCAC
Source organism: Melanotus villosus (assembly GCA_963082815.1). Taxonomy (NCBI): domain Eukaryota; kingdom Metazoa; phylum Arthropoda; class Insecta; order Coleoptera; family Elateridae; genus Melanotus; species Melanotus villosus. The sequence continues at coordinate 8,648,628 of OY720421.1, read as the reverse complement.
ATTGGAATTTAGATCCGGTTCCATCGAATTATAAATATTTCCTGATAAGCTGAAAGTTTTATTTATGTAAATACGATAATGAGTTTTTTATGTTTTACAATCAATAAAATTTTACACCGGCATAATATAAATGGTTACATCTTAATTTGTTAAAACATCCATGTGTCTAACTTATTAATTAATACTAATTTTATTGTTATTTTTATAAAGTAATAAAATTATCGGGTGTTTAAGCACTTTGTTTAAATTTATGGCGAAATCTTTTATATTTGTGCTGAAAGCTAAAATACACCCTGAAATACGAAACTGTACCATCGTTTTGCAAAGCTTAAAGGTCGAAAAAATAAATGGAAAGTTTGAAATATAATATTAAAGATCAAAATAACTTTATTCCCTTACTGAATAAAATTATTGTTATTTGAAATGTGTGCTGACGATATTAACAATGCCCAAAATATTGTTGGTTTACTAAGAATCTAAACGAGTTGAAGAAACTAAATTTGATCTCCCGAGTTTTTTAATAAATAGAAAACATTTGATATTTATTTTATTGAAGACACTCAATTTTCTTATTAAATTCATAGTAGTATTTATTCTTTTATGAAATGTCCTGTATGGGCAATTAAAAAAACATAAAACCGGCGTTTTCTGGCAACACTGTGACTTTTATAATCAATTTTTGTGATTTGTTTTTACGATAAGAATACCAAAAATTTTCAGCAAATATAATAATAACCAACCATATATTTTAGAGGATTTCTTAATTTTGAAAATTCTGTGTATAAAAAACTGTTAGTTCCAAAGATCTGGGGTTCAAATTCTTGCGGAGGCATCCTACTTTTATATATAAAATTTTCCTGTAGACTGCAATCTTTTAGAACGGCTAAGGATTAAACGCTTGTTAACAGTTTCAAGGGATTATAAATACACAACCTAAGTATTTCTTATATTCTTTAACATTAGTATACCTTTTAAGTAATATGAAGCACGAGTTTAAACATGCTATACAGCTATAAAACATCTTTTTTTTTTATCTAAAGTGAATGCCAAGTTACTTATTTTTTGAGTTAATAAAAAGCAAAGATTAAGGAAATAAAAGTTCACATTTAAGAAATAATACTATAAAGTAAGTCGAAATAGTTCTGAATTTAAAAGCTCCTTATTTTTTATACTTTATTTGTGGTGTTTTGAGGCCACAGTACGCTATGTTAGGCCGACATTTACGTTGGTATAAAACAGGGTTTTCCTGGTATAAATCTTTCGGGTCTGTTAAAATCATTAAATTTGTTGGAATAGTTCTGAAACCAAAGACTCAAACGCAAACCTTAAGCTTTCTTCATTGCATACTTATTATACTTCATTTGTAAACTTTTGGTCACAATTGGCCATGATTATAGTAATATGTATTACTTAATACTGTTTGTAAGTTTAAATTTGAAGCTGAAATATTCTAAATTGGTAGCTTAAATGTTAATTGTGAACTTCCGGATGACAATACACCATGTTAATATTTTAAATAGGGCTCTTATGGTAAAAACTTACCAGGCCAGTAAAAATTGGGGAAGTAATTTGAATTATAGTACGTTGGAATGGTTCTGAAGGCTCAAACCTTAATTAATTGGCCTTGCTTCTTTATATGGCTCCATCCCAAGCAAAATTTCATCGACCTCCGACCAATTTTGTACTAATTACAACGTTGCATTTGGTACAAATTTTAGTCAGGGAGCAACTTGAGCCACTAAGCTTTAACACGGCGTCGTAGCGACGTAGTATGGACTTCGGTAACTTACTGTGTTAGAACGCGTTGCTTACCGACATCAAGTGGACGTCGGTATGCGACTTAAACATTATTGGTCGATTTTAGTTTACACGGCGACGTTAAACCAACGTTGGCTACTGACTTTATAGCTGATGTTGTCTTGTAAACCCTCTAACGACGTTGTGTAATCGTTGGGTGATAACGTAATACTTTAGCAATTTTTTTGGATTTGATCAAACGTCGGCCAGACGTTGTATACTAACTAAGTACATTATATCTAGTTGTTTATTCTAATGGCAACATTGGCCCATCGTTGCGTACTAACTAGGTATATAAAAACAGTTTGAATTCTTGTAGTCTGCAATTGCAAGGTCATTTTTTACTGACTTAATTATGTTAGGTTATGTTGTAAGAAATAAAGTGCTTTAAAAAGTGTAATTACTTATTGAGTGTTTTATATAAACATGAAAAAAATATGTCAGTTAACGCAGCTTAGACGAGTAAAATCTTATGTTAGAAGAGCAAATTCAAGATCACACGATCTAGTTGTTATGCAGGACGCTTGATTGTGATTAATATAACCCAACAATTTCAGACCTTGCGTGGAATTTAACAGGATTATTTTACGAACACACATTGTAGTAAAAAGAACGAATAGGATCGCCATTTTGTTTAGGTAATAAAAATAGTTCTCGTACAAATGTAATTATTTATAGAAGTAATATTAACGTTCAGAACCAATACAAGATGGTTATTTATTTTGAATACAAGTAGTGAATTATTTCTATTATCGGCAACACTGTTGAGCAGCAGAAAGTTTCTCGCGAAGTGTATGTAAATTGTAGGTATAGCAGGTAGCAATAAAAACGGTTAGGTTTCTAAACTGGTTTCACATGAAAGTTGCATTTAACAACCATATTTGCACCAAAGTCCAAATTTAAGTGCATAAAAAGTAACCTAATCTGGAACTGTACCGACTACGCCATATTTTCTGCTTTTATTGGAAAGAATTTACGTAGCCATATTGAACATTTCGTCAGTAAAATATTAAAATGTTAACCATCTATTATATTTTAGAAAAGATTTGAAAATATTTTATTCTTCTCATATACAGCTCTATCCACATGACATTTTCTAAACAATTCTAGGAATTAAAAAGAAAGAGAAAAAATTATAATACATTAATAACTTAAAACTTAAATACACTTTATTATTAAGGGGGAAGATGTTTTACGAAATATCTGTTCCAACTTTATCAGTAAAGTGTCATTCGTTTTAACTTTAATCATAGCCGCATCAAAATATATGTGTGTTTATAATATTGTACTTAACTATTCCGTACAGGACATTGGTAGGTACAAGGTACAAGAAATTTGTTCCTTCAGAAACTAAACATTTCTGTAAGTTCACGATAGTTGATTGACAAGTAGCAGGTAGTAGGATTAAGGACACTAGAAAATTGAGAGTGGGTTCAAGCCTTGTTCAAACACTTACAGCATCGTAAGATGCGCGATTCGGTCTTAGAAGCGTCACCCCGGTGGTCGCAAGCCGACGTCTACGCAACCCAATTTTTATTCACCAAATTAGTAAAAATACAGGTAGGTACGACGTCGGCTATTCGTCGCATGCCAACGTTTGGTTGTGAATACCAACGTTGACACGACGTCAAAATTGGTCAAAATGCTGCTTGGGATGTCTTTGCGAATTTTCGATATCTTTCGACTGAAACGTGGTCAGTCGAATTTTGGACTTTTGCGGCTTGGCAGTTCGTAACTTGCCACGATTTGTGATTTGTTATACTACGGTTAAATTCTTCTGCCTGTCTTAAGTACGCTTAAAATGGGGTAATTATCAGAGTGGTGCTACAGTCGCTGGCAAAATTCATAGGCAGTTGTACGTTTGTTTATCAAAGTTTGTAGAAACGTCTTTGGACTATACAAAATAAATAACTACAAACAAAAATTAAGTGAGTATTTGGTCTTTGTATGTCTACTTTTTGGCTACATCTACCTTGCCTTGTTTGGGTATTCTTTTTTTCCTCCTATGGTTTTATATTGATTATGCTTTTTTTTTCTTCTTCTTCTTCTTCTTCATATGTTAGGCTTCTGTCAGGGTTTGGACTGTACTAAGCCATCAAGTCTCTCCATTTTTAGATTTTGTAAGCATACTTAAGTAAATCAGTTTAAGCGGGTTTACATTTGGGCTTAAGCCAAACCTTGCTATACTTAAGCCCTAGTCTAAGCCGCATTAAGCTAAGCTTTGACTTAAACCTGCACTGAAATTATTATTTTGTTCATCAGTTAAAGTTAAACGTAGTAAGGTCGCCTGCTTTGGACTTCAATATTCAGTTTGCTCCCACCTTGTTTCTTGTATTTTTTGTTTTCATTTATAATTAAACTTCTTTGGTTTCGGCCGTATGCCTATCCTAACAGCATCCAAATGTCGATGCCTCGTGGAAAATTTCTTGGCTACTGTTGGGATTTGCACCGACTGCAAAGCAAGTTGAACCACCAAGCTCTCCTCTTTAGATTTTGCAAGCCTACTTAAGTAGCTTAACTAGACTTAAATTAGGGCGTAAGCCAAAACTCGCCATATTTAGGATCGGTATTTAGCTAAACTGAATGGAAATGTTAATATTTTGCTACTTAAGCCAAGCTTACACTTCTTAAGTATGAACTGAAATGCCGGCTTTTAAGCCCTTACTTTAAGTCGGCTTAAGATAAGCTTTAATATAATAACGTATAACTAAAAATCAACATATTTTTCACATTTTGCAGTTAAGTCACCTTTGAATTTTATACCTTAGAACTTAATAAGTATACGAATTGTGCGTGTGTTAAAAGGTAAAGGGAGGTCAAGTCAAGTAAATACTTGAGCAAAATGTTACGGTAAGAACTAAAATGTTAACAGCTAAATTATTGAGTTTAAATAACTTGTAAATGTTCTTAGCTTTGATACCCTAAAGGCAAATTGCGATGCAATTTATGTAATTTTGTAATGAAGACTAAGCAAAAGGAATTTTCAAGTTATAGTTTAAACCACAACATTGAATAAATGGAAACTTTACCAACATTTGCGTGAACTAAATTAAAATTTTGACCTGTTGCTGTTAAGTAGAATAAAATAAAAACTTCAACTAAATTGAAGAATAGAACTAAATAAATTATTTCTTTAAATATAAAAAGTATTAATAATTTAGATTCAGGTTATTTAAAATTACATTTTGGTTTTTTAATGCCAGTTTTTGAGATGTTTGCATTGTTTCTTTGCAGATAATAAGCGTGAAAAAAGAACATATTTCCATAAGTTAGTTGATTGTTACAAGAACAAAAACCCTGCCTATAAAGCATTGAATTAATAATATTTGTTAGGATTTTTAATCAATGTTTAAATATGAAAAACTAGGTAATTCAGGTTATTTAAAATTACATTCTGACCTTTCAATACTCATCAGTGAAGTCTTTGCATCGTTTTTTTGCTTCTGTGCAAATAAAAACAGCGAGAGAAGAGTATGCTTTCGTAAGGTAGTTGATAGTTATAAGAAGAAAAACCCTGACCAAAGCTATAAATTAATAATATTTATTATGATTTTATCAACGTTTAAATCAATAAAAATATATTCAGGTATTCAGGTTATTTAAAATCACGTTCAGCTTTGAAGTCTGCATTGTTTCTTTGCAGATGAAAAGCGTAAAAAAAGTATATTTTAATAATATAGTTGACCACCTATTTTTGAATAAATAACTTGATAATATTTATTAACTTTTTTTATATCCTCTTAAGCAACGCCTGTATTAAAACCAAATTAATTTAAACCATTGTTTATGTAAGCCTTCATTGCAATTTGTTATTTGAAATTCGATTCCTCTTAAAACAGCAAAAGCAGTTTGCATTTAAAGAAATTTTATAAATCTCACAATAGTTCCATCATAAACAATGTATTATTATAATGAATTTTTACGTAATTTTTATCTAATACCATAAATATAAATATAAACAAATCGAAAAACAATAGTGGAGATTTACACAAAGGAGATAACAATAAATTAATACGGTCTGAAATACGTGATGACATTACCTTTATGGAAATTACAAATGTCAAAAAACTTACAAAACTATGTAAAGTGAAAGGCGCCCAACAGTCTGTAGTTTCAGCCTTAGTAACCAAAATAAGAAGTGCAGCACTTTTACTGAACACCTGACTTTCAGAATATTATTTTTACAAACATTATGTTCTTTTGGGAATTTATGGAAAATTTGGCATTTTAAATGAGGTAGTTATTGTAAAATTATTGATGTTAAGTACTTGAATCCGGCACGTGCAGCAAGATTAAAATGACAGGGCTTAATAAAATTTGATGGATATTCGTATTATACAGGGTCGGATTGTGCACTTTTGAATACCTATATCAGTAAGAGGAATAATTTGGAAACTTTCAAAATTTTCAAACACAGCTGGCAAATTATTGAAAATCAATTTGGAGACTTTAAGAATGTTTTCGTTCCTCTCTGTCTACAATTCATGGTGTTTGTTGCAATTTTTCAAACTTTTATTAAATTTTTAATAATTGCTTGTTGTTGCTAAAAATATTTGTAGTTTTAAATAACTTTTAAAGGTGATCTTCATTTAAATCAAAATGTAAAGATGAAAAACTGAATTTTTACAAGTTGCAAATTCAAAGAATTCGGGTTCGAATTAGGGTTTCAACTTTAGAAAATGTTTTCAAATTTCAGTTCTTAAGCTCACGTTTTGAGATTTAAATTTCAAACTAAGTAAAAACGTAAAATTTCCCAATTTCTTCTTCTTCTTTTCCATTTCCCCTTATATACCATTATGGCGTCGGGTGGTGTGATGTTATCCATTTCCTAGATTCTTTCCTGTTTGCTGCTATTTTCTTAATTTGTTCTGGTGTTGTGCCATGTGACATTATTAATTTTTCTACTACTATTTTACTATTTGTAGGGTTTCCCTTGGTTGCTCTCTTGTTTTCTTCTTCCCTATTGGTTTAGTTATTACATGCCCATACCATGTCAGTTGTTTCTCCTCTATCTTTGCCTTAATTAGTTTTTGTTTCAATGCTTTGTATATCGTTTCGTTTTCCATCTGCCTATTTCTATCACACCTTGGATCTTCCTTAGGAACTTCATTTCTACCGCTGTGATTTTTCTTTTCTGTTCTAGTAGTATTGGTAGCACCTCTATTGTATACAGCAGGCATGGGCAACCTTTCCTAGTTCTGGGGCCAAATTATTATTCTGTCTCTGAGTCAAGGGCCGGGCCAATTTATTAAATAAATAAATGTATATGAAATGAATTAAAACAAGTTGCTACTTGCTACTTCTTATTTCATTTATTTATAATAACTATAATGCTCTGGTATAAAGCTCTACGTTGGCTGGTGCCTTAAATGCTATGCAAAAGCCTTGATTATTGGTGTTATAAAATTGCTATGAGCTATTTCGCGTCTTATTTTTCTATTTTTATAAAAATCCGACTAACTTCGCTGAGATTGATCAGGGCCGGATTAAAAGAAGTAGAGGGCCGGATCCGGCCCGCGGGCCGGGGGTTGCCCATATATGGTATACAGGATTGCTAGGATTCCTATTGTGTTGTAAATATGTTGCTTTGTCTTCTTAATTATTTCCTTTTTTCCTAATATTGTTCTGTTGATGGCATAGTACAGCGGTTCTCAACCTTTTGGGTTCCGCGTACTACCCAAACAATATCAAAATTTCTCCGTACCACCACCCTTTATAAAATGGTTTAGTTTGTTGGCAACAAAAAAATTAATAACCATAATAATATAGCTCTACAGGCCTCAAAGGCCTATGGCTTCAATTTTCTTAACTATTTCACTTTCCTTCCAGTTTTGAATTTCTACTTCTCTCAAGTTTGTCTTTACTGCCTCCAACCGTTTCTTTCTCGGCCGTCCTCTTCTTTTTTCCTCCTTTAGCTTGCTGTAACAGTTTTTTTTGTACTCTGTCCTGAGCCATTCTAACCACATATCCCAACATCTTGCCTGATTTCTCTATTTTTTCTTCTCCTCCAATTTCCGTTTTTATCCTTTTTACTTTTCTCAATATCTTCCTCTCCTACATTTCCAATTTTCTTGCTGCTGTCATGTTCTTTATCCAGGTTTCTGCTCCATACAAAACTGTTGGTTTGACTGTTTCATACACTTGTAGCTTGGCCTTTCTCGACACATGTTTATCGTAGTTATTTCACAATTCTTCTTACTTAACATCTTCTTCATTTTTGGCAAATTTAAGCTTTTATTCCTAGTATTGCTAGTTGAATTGTTATATCTTAATTTGCATTCATCATAGTGGTATATTAATGATTCTAGGAAGAACGCTTGTCTAAAGTTCAGAGGACTATTTAAATTTTTTGTGGTTTTCATTATTACTTCCAATATTAAATTATAGGACAGGGTATCCCCTTGTGTTAAACCTCTTTCCACCATAAAACTATTTGACAACCTACCTTCCAAAATTGCCCGGTTTCTTGTATTTATAAGTATAAAAACATAATTACCATACATACATAGATACGTAATCCATTTCCTCTTCTACCGCAATGCAGTGCCGAGGCTCATTCACACTTGGGGTGCAGTGGAAGTGATGGGTCCATTTTTGAACTTGCATCATTCATACACCTTAAAGCTAAGCCTTAACTAACGAATTCGACCTAAATCGACTGCATAATACTATGGCTACCGCTGGAATCGAACCCGTGTCAGCCAGCTAGCTAGCAGGCACTTACCTGACTGAGCTACCCAGGCTGTCCATAATTACCATAATAAAAGTTAAATATTTAATTTAGTTAGAAATAAAATATCTATTATTAGTACCAGCATTTCCACAATTGTTAACATAAAAAAATTATATAAAAAACAATCAAAATGTTAGGTATACAGGGTCCTGCAGCTCACCTCCCGTCTTATGTAGCTCATTTATTAATAGACATAGAATTTTTATATATCGCAGACGTTGTCTGTACCCGAGGGCGCATTTCAGGAAAATATTTTTGATTATACAGGATGTTCTCAAAAAGTGTGACGTCATTATGATATATTTTTTTAGATTACACGCCCGATATTTTTTTGCATATTTGGGTTCCTCTTGTGGTTACCTACATACCCCTAAAATTTGGTTGAAATCGGTTCAGCGATTTCAAAAAAAAAAAAAAAATAGATAAAAAACTGTTTTGCACTACTGATTTTAAAACTTGATAAAAGATACAAATAGTGCCTCGTTAATAAAATTAAAAGAGGTACCTATTAAGTAAGGTAATATCAGTTTCGTTAACCTAGTTTGGTTGATCCGAATTATACAGGGTGTCCAAAATGTAGTGTCAAACTCTTCAAATTTTAAAGCAATTTATTTGCCTTATTTTCAATTGGAGCCCCTGTATATTTTTATGTCATTCGATGCTAAATTAAAAAATAAACATTTTTTCTAAATACAACCCTATCAAAATTCCTAACACATTAAAAGTTATTCGGCGAAAACTCGTTTTGGTAACAAACTATTCCAATAGTAATTTCAATGAAAAAAGCTGGCATTGAAAAACAATTTATTGATATCATATGTTTTTTCACGTTTCATACACTAATGTATTACATTAGTACACTCAAAACCGTGTAGTAATGGGTCACTTTACAGTATAGCAACCGTTACTGCATAGCAACGTCAGGTTTCATTAAAATGCAATTTGACAGCTTCTCGGGCAGCATTTAAAATATCTTCTGAATGGTTTTCCAAGTTATTTTCGTCACTCAAGTCCATTTCGGAATTAGATTTCCAAAAAAAATGTATTTATTTGTTTGAATTGAATTCTGTTATGTCAAAAACAGTTCCTGTCAGATTACTATGTTATCGAGAATCCGCCTACTTTTTTCAGTGTTTTTATTAATTTTATTCAGAATGTATCTCAATAAATTTAGATAACTTTTTATGTGAGAATATAAAATGCGAAAAAATAGTATGGCATTTAAGTACTCGCTATCGCTCGTACTCAAACCTGCCATACTCGTCTAGTAAAAATCCACTTTTCTGCACTTGGCACGTAATCTACTATTGTAATTACAAAATTATGTCAAAATCCGTTAATATTAATAGGCATTAATTGGAATAGTTTGCTACCAAAACGAGTTTTCGCCGAATAACTTTTAATGTGTTAGGAATTTTGATAGGGTTGTATTTAGAAAAAATGTTTATTTTTTAATTTAGCATCGAATGAAATAAAAATATACAGGGGCTCCAATTGAAAATAAGGGAAATAAATTGCTTTAAAATTTGAAGAGTTTGACACTACATTTTGGACACCCTGTATAATTCGGATCAACCAAACTAGGTTAACGAAACTGATATTACCTTACTTAATAGGTACCTCTTTTAATTTTATTAACGAGGCACTATTTGTATCTTTTATCAAGTTTTAAAATCAGTAGTGCAAAACAGTTTTTTATCTATTTTTTTTTTTTTTTGTTGAAATCGCTGAACCGATTTCAACCAAATTTTAGGGGTATGTAGGTAACCACAAGAGGAACCCAAATATGCAAAAAAATATCGGGCGTGTAATCTAAAAAAATATATCATAATGACGTCACACTTTTTGAGAACATCCTGTATAATCAAAAATATTTTCCAGAAATGCGTCCTCGGGTACAGACAACGTGTGCGATATATAAAAATTCTATGTCTATTAATAAATGAGCTACATAAGACGGGAGGTGAGCTGCAGGACCCTGTATATGTAATATAAAAAAAACTTTTTAACTAAAATTACTGAGAACCTTGAACTTGCAAAACACAATTTTGTAATATCAGGTTGTATATTACTTAGCTTTAAGCTTAAATTAGGCTCAAATTATTCAAATATCATTTTTCAAAAATAGTTTACTTTTCGCGTATAATACCACCCAGTCCATCGTGTACCCTGTACCATAGGTTGAGAAAAACTGGCATAGTACAGAGAGATCGTAGGTAAATGGTTGTCCGAAAAAAATACTTTCCATAGAAATTATATCAAAACTTACATCCACCAGGTATTGGTTTATGTGGTGAAGTTAGTTACTTCTCAAGCGTGTACATAACCTATAATTTACAAACACAAATTATAAACATTATTAATGAACTTTTAGTAATTTACTTACTGTAGACTTCTTTTAACGCTCTGTAGTCTTGAAAAAGACTCCTTTGAATAACAATAACAGCGTATAGGAACAGAAAAATTCAACGTAAACACAAACATCCACCACCTAACCAACAAATATTAATTGCCAAAGTCAAAGGAATTGCGGTATGTGGCTAATATCACGCCGGACTGAAATATTAATAACTCCTGGGAAGGTAGTTTTTTCTGGACAATCATTCTCGATCTCCCTGTGTATCCTTATTGCTTTCTTGATCTTGTTTGCCACTTCCGTTTCTATCTTGCTATCACTACTTATGTTTGATCCTAGGTATTCAAATGTTGTCAGTGTTTCTATTTTCTTTCCTTCACATGTGAACTGCTGTAGGTTGTCCTTCTTGCTTCTATTTATATGCGTCGATTTTGTTTTGTTTTCATTTATTTTCATCCCCATTCTTTCTCTTTCCTCTGTCCAGATATTTATCAGGTTTTTGTGGGTTTATCTGCTATGAGCTCTATGCTGTCGTCTGCATACATTAATGTTTTTATTTTTATGGGGCTAAGGTCTTTATGGTTGTTTTTGGCGTTTTCTTAATACAATTCTTCATGAGTCTGTCCATGTATATGATAAATAGGAGTGGGCTTAGGGAATCTCCTTATTTTAGCCCAGTTTCCATTGCGAATGGTTCTGAACCCTATAGTCCTTTTAGACTGAGATTTGAATTCCGAAGCAGTACATTTTAAACTCCAAACTCAGTAAAAATGCAAAATCTCCCAATTCATGTACGAAATTACCAGAAAGTGCAGGTTACATTTGAATCCAGTACGAACCCAAATCAAGGTAATTTAAAATAATATTTCCAATCCTGAAAATGTTACTGGAGCATTAACTTTTGAATTATGGTATTCGTTATAAAAGAGGAAGTCTTTTTGAGTTTCAGATTAAAAGAAAGCCTAAGATAAGTTGAGGTTAAAATAGGATTTAGATTCGGTTTTTAGGTTTATTATTTCTTAAAACCAAAGTTTACACAATCAATTTCCCAAAAGGGGTTTTCGAGTTTTAATCCAAAATCTAAATCCTATTTCAATCTCAACTTATATCGGGCTTCCTTTTAATGTGAATTTAAAACGATAATTCGAACCTTTTCAAATCTGAAATGCTGGAAATTAATTTTTAATCTTAAATTTTGAAACTTATCGCAAGCACCAAAATATGTTTTTGGCCTAATTATTTAATAAAAATGTAATAAGAATTAATATTTTGTGGTCGTCAGTCAGACAATCTGATGTGCGTAAATTTGATGCCTTGAATGAAAATTTAACTTACGCAGAATATCAGCTGAGTCTGTTTGAACCCGGAGATTCAGTTTCAAAAAGCAATTTTAGAATATGATTCAGTAATTCTGTAGAGTACGGGACTGCCTTGCGAAATAGTAAACGAACGGTTGGTTACCTAATGATGAGAAAATCAAAAAAGCATCTGCGCTTTCTGCAATACAGTATCCTGGTTTCTACGCCAAAAAATATAAACAAAATTGGAGGTGGTTGCACCTGAGTTTTATGGTGAATATAATTAATATTTAACTACATAATAAACTTTTGCTTTTTTTATTTTACAATTATTCAATGAAAGTTAGACTTTTTTACATTAAAATTAGTAATATTTACAGCAACTAAGGAGAGGATTTGGGTTTGTTTTACGCGTAGTTTCGCAGTAAAAATTTCACCATATTTTGTAATAATATGAGTAAAGTAGAGGAAAAACACGTGAGCCATACGCATAGAGCCATAGTTAAAATAAAAATAATTTACTTCCCGAAGTCCAATACCCGAGAACATAAGAACGGGTTAATAATAACTCGGGGGGCCTGTAGTTCCAAATATGGTTCAATCTCGAGTTACAGCGACGTCCAAATTCAGAATATACCTTTTAGTGAGTGGAGAGAGGGCGTCGAGACGGCTATTTCCGACGCCGCGCGCCTTCTACGGAAAAACGTGCTAGTGAGCGGCATCTCGCGTCGCGGCGCACCTCTCAAATATGCAGACTTTTAAGAAGAATTAATTTTGTTGCATTATAAGCGCGTTCGGCATTTTTTTAAATATAAATAATTGGTTTTAAATGTTAAAAAAAATAATAAACAAAGCGGTGATGGTTTTAAAAAATTTGAGATAAGTTATTTTGTGACCTACTTTCTTAACAGACACTTTGTGTGATTCAGTTATGTATAAATAAACTTAAAGTTTTACTTGAGTTATTGTTAAAATACGAGCTGTGATTTTTGTTAGTTATAGTGTTTAAGACTGCAGTTACTGCTATTTCCGGATTTTTTTGACTGTGATAATTTTTTATGTACATTCAAGTAAGTACTTACACAATACGTAAAATTGGTTTATATTTTTTCCATTGCTTTGGGGATGCATTTCTTAGCAAATTACAGCTTTAATTTCCCCAATTTAGCAAAAAACGTTATGTAAATAAACATGTATGAGTCACCAGCAAAAATAAAAAAATTCGAAGAAAATTAAAGCAAAAACATTCTCTAATTTCAAATTTCAACAACTGTAATCTTCCAACAGTAACTTGGGCCAAGTTTTAATATTTGACTCATGCCAAAGTTATGAACAATCACATGAATGGTGAGGTCGTGAGGTGTAAGTTTTCATTCACGTTATTGAACTCATTGTTATTAATTATTTATACCTTTTTTAAAGACTAAAACCAAAGAATTTTAATGTAAAAAATCAAAAGCCCTGTTTTTAAATTAATCCCAGTTTTGAGGACGGCCTTGCGCTTTAGACTCTTGCAATACTTAGAATATTTCATATCCTTGCCAATGCACGTTTCACGGAATTTTAGTACTGTTCTAATCTTACTTTTATTTTAAAACTTGGATCTCAGCTGCTCTTTGAGGTTAGAATTCCTGAGTTATTTGTTAATTTTTACCTTGACTGTTACCTTTATGCAATACTGTACTTAAAATAATCTCAAAAACATTTGTTTACTAACTTGTTACTTTAACATACTGATTTTGAAATAAATTTATTTGGCAGCTGTTTCTTTTTTCTTTAATAAATGCACGTTTTGGGTTTACTAAGAACGTGTTTTGCCTGAAACCTTTGAAAAATCACAGAAAAAACTGTTTACAACCGGCCCTATGATTTATGAAAATTTATTCTTAAAAAAAGTACAAGCTTGGCTTAGTTTTGAGGTACCCAGGAATGATTAACGATCTGAAATCCCACGTTCGGGATAAAATAAATTAAATGGCTTTAAACAATCAAAATAAAAACGTACATGACTAACATTTCCTTTAATCAGTGCCTTGCATTACATGAACCTTGTTTATAACTACGTTACTGTCATGTCAAAGCTAATTTATAAAACTTTGTGTCTGTTTTTTTGCTATTTTTTAAGGTTTGATATTTTTAAATAAGTAATAATTAATTTAAATTGAAAAGAAATGAAATTAACATCAATGAAGACGGAGAAAGCTTAGAAGTTTTAGGATAAAGTATTAAAAACTGAACATTTGGTGAAACTCTAAGAAAATGGATTCAAATCTCAAACTCGATTTTTAAGATTTCGAATCCCAAGCTCAGTAAAACTGCAAATTTGGATTATGAACTTAACTGATAGTATAGCTTACATTTCAATCCTGTTTGAATCTAAATCAAGCTGATTTAAAACAAAATTAATAATCTGTAACCCCAAGCATTAAGTTTTGAAATTGAATTTTTCTGTTTGAGTTTTAGAGTAAAAAAAGGCTGATATACAGCCGAAAATGAATTTGGATTAAAAGACTTTTGTTTTTTCTGTCTCAAAATCAAGCTTTAGTTAAATTAGTAGGAGCCTAACTTACTTACGAATTTGAGTTTCAACCAGAAAATATATTCAAATTTCAAACCTTAAGCTCGAGCTTTGAATATCGAAGCAATAGTTTAAATTTCGAATCCTAAACTCAGTATAGGGTATTCATTCAGACCCGCAAAATAGCTGGAAGCATTTTACAACTTGGTGGATTATGAGGGTTAAATACAACTATCGTAAATCATCCCTACTAGGCCGGACTTGAAACATTTTACAGCTGCCTCAAAGTATAAGAATTAATTTAAATGTTATTTAAAATATTTTGGGGGCCAGTTTTAAGCAGTTCCTGGTAGGGTGTTTATGGCAGGGCTTGTTATAATACTTTTATTGCCAAAGTCAAGTAGAAATTGCGCACGCGACAGAACAGACTATAAAAATGCAAAGTTTTCCAATTTGGGGGCTAAAAATTAACTGAAAGTGCAGCTTACATTTGAATCCAGTCAGAATCTAAATTAGGCTGATTAAAATAAAATTTTAATCCTTAAACGGTTATCCCAGCATTAACTTTTGAATTTACTCAAAGTTTGAACATTGCAGTATAATGCAGCTTATAGAAACTTATTTTGATTAAAACAGTTGAATAAATAATTTGGATAAAAATCCGAAAAGTCGTTTTGGAAATTTGGAATTTTAGTTTTGAAACTGAAATAATTTTTTTTTATTTTGTATGTTTAAAACACTTCAGATATATGTATATTCAAGAAGTTTGGACTGAAAGATTCGGAAATTCGAACCTTTGGGCTTTGAGTTTTTTCAAATTTAAAGCTGAAACCTTGGAAATGAATAAATTCGGACCTACTTTTATCTTTAATTTTTAAATTTACTGCAAAACACTTAAATCTGTTTTTGGCCTGTTTTATTTAATCATTATTTATTTATAATGAATTCGAAGACTTCCACGTTCAGTGGTCCGGAAACGTTTTGTTAATTATTTATTTAATAGAAGTGCAATATAAAAGTTGATATTTCATGAGTCTGAAATTTTTAAGACAATTTGATGCTTTGAAAATCTAACGTACTTTGCGCTGAAGATCAGCTGAGTTCGAATCCTAAACTCAGTAAAATTTAAACCCAATTGATTCTGAATCAACCTAATTCCAATCCACAAACGGTTACTCAAACATTTTTGAATTTGAATTTGAACTTTTTCCAAATTCGGACATTGTATTTAATACAGAAGAAAGTTTTTTTGTGTTTCAGATTAAAAGAAAACCTGATACAAATGAAAATTGAAATGAATTAGTATTTGCGGTGAAAGCTTTTGGAATTTGGAATTTTAGCCTTCAAACTGGATTCGTTTTTCCTTCTTAAAACCAAGTTTTGCTTTTGAATCTTAAATTCAATTTGTTAGGTTCGAAATTTGAATGGCCTTCGAATCTCCCTGAAATTAATAAATTCAACCTTAATTTTAGTTTTTAACTTTTAGATTTAATTCAAGCTCCTAAATCTGTTTTTTTTTTTCGTAATTAATTTAATCAAAGTGTAATCAAAATTAATATTTCGTGGTCGAAGTCTGAAATGTTTAGGATTTCTTTGTTGCTTTGCGCAGAAGATCCTCTGATTCCGAATCTTAAACTGCCGAATTTTCTAATTTCTAGAATGAAATTAACTGAAGTTTGTATCCACTTCGAACCTAAATCAGCCTAATTCAAAATAAAATTTTTAATCCGGCTATTTAAGCATGAATTTTGAATCTGAATTCGAAATTTGAAGACTGTATTTAATACTTAGACAAAGTTTATTTAATCGTTATTTAACAAAAGTGTGTCAATTTGAAATTTTTAAGTCAATCTGATGTATGCCTTGACAATCTACTTTGCGTTGGAGATCAGCTCGAGTTTCAGATTAAAAGAAAGCTTGATATACAGCCGAAAATTGAAACGGGATTTGGATTAAAACTGGGAAATTTCAATCTAAAATTTGGAATTTTAGCCTTTAAACTGGGTTCATTTTTATATCTTAAACCAAGTCCCTTTAAATATAAATTCAAAGATTTGATTAAATTACTCACGAAAGCATTAAATTATAGGAGTAATTTTTTGTAGATTTTTCATTAAATTAAAACTTGGCATCTAAAATTAATATTAATTCAGGCGAAAAACAAATAATTATAAACTAAAACAAATTACTTTTACGACGTAAAAATTCTTGATTGCTATGATCGAGAAAGTAATCACAATTTAAATTAAAATTACCTCTTAGTTTGAAAGCTTTTAATCGAAATGTGAAATAAAGCAAATGAACAAAAGTACAGCTGCACTTTCAGTAAATGCAAATGCCTTGCAGGATGAATGTAACAAATTGGCGGAGGCACCGTTTACAAACATTGTTGTACTAAAAATTGCAATTACTACAGGATGCCAAACTTAAAACAATAACAAATAAATACGAAGCTTCACACCACAAACGCGGAACTTTCAAATGAATATCGAATTGATTCAAATAAACACATAACCAAATTAAAAAATAGTTTATACTTACGTATAAAGCAGTTACGAAAGTTAAATTAATATTGAATATCAAAGAACGGTTTAATTTACACAGACAAAAATAAATAAATTGAAATTATTGGCAAAACATCTCTAAAATAACTTACTACACCGACTTGAAGTGAAGCCAAAATACGTTGAATATCAAGTCACAAATGTCTTAGTGCAAATTGATGTGGGTTCTTTCATTATTAGTTTTGGTGAAATATTTTCTTATTAATAGAATGTTGGTATATGCTATATGCATATCAATTCCGGGATTTGCATTAAAATCGGGTTATTAGAACAACTTCAAAGGACGAAGAGATGTTGGTTTTTCATAGTTTTAGAATAGATTTGGCCATAATTTAGAATAAATTTCGACTTGGGCCTGCCCTAACTTGCAGTTGTCTTTAAAAATTCTTATTAATTTCAACGTTTTCAATATTAAAAATAAACCAAATGGTGACTTAAAAAAAATATAACAGTTTTAACATGTTTGTAATATTCAGATGACTAATTTTAAAATATGTACGTATTTTGTGAAGATATGTTTATGTCTGCCCTACAAAACACAAATTATATTAATTTTCAGCCTAATAAATGTCTCTCTTAAGGCAATGATTTCTTTAGCTAAAAGCTGAAAGTCAGTTTTATCAAGTTTTATCAGTTACAAAAAATCAAATACTTAGTTTTTGACTATAGGTACATAGAATTTCTTACTTCATTAATAGTTACTTACACAAGGGAGGTAAGTAAGTGCAAGATCCCAGCCCCAGTAGCCATACGAAATGGGACTAAATAACTTAATACTTTTACTACTGCTAAAAACCGCTAAAATGTGTCTTTGGTGTAATACTTCAGCGTTAGTTACCACTACGTTAAATTATTTTAAATAAAACTACGAGTTATCAGTACAAGGTTCGCGAAGCAGTTACTTCCCTAAGGTGATAAGCTCACATTTACTTCTCCCAGTCATGACAATCACTAAACTTTTGCTTCTTCTTCTTTTCCCATCTATTATGCCATTGGCGTCGGGTTGCTCGACCATTTCCGGTATTGTTTACGATTGGCTGCCATATTCTACAGTTGTCTCTATTCTTTCTTCTTTTCTGTTTCCCATCCTTATAATATGCTCGTACCATTCGAACTGCTTTCTCTCTACTTTTTCCACTAATGGTACTGTTCCTAGGTCTTCTCTAATCGCTATGCTTTTTATTCCATCTCGTATTTTCCCCTTCGCCTTGTCTTGTATGATCCAGCTTTCCGATGCGTATGTTAGGGCAAGGCCCACTGAATTAATATTGCATATAAGGCCTTACCACTTCATTTAGCCAAGACGCAATTTAGAAACAACAGTGGCGCCAATTGAGGTAAACTATACATTTCTTCATTCAAAAATGTATAGTTCACCCCAAATGGCGCCACCGTTGTTTCTAATTTCGTCTTGGCTAAATGAAGTGGTAAGGCCTTATATGCAATATTAATTGAGCGGGCCTTGGTTAGGGTAAGCACATAGTTTTGTGGTGTTACTTACTATTCTTTTTTATTTACGATAATGTTACTTAATGCATACTAGACGTTGCTCGCTTTATTTATCATATTTAACAGTTCCTGTTCTAGTGCCCCATTTTTGTTTATTATTACTTCGAGATATTCGTAGTTATCGACCAATTCTAGTTCTTTTCCATCACACCTTATTGGTATGTTTTGTTGGTTGTCCTTTCATGTTACCTCCATTAACTTACTCTTATTTGCATTAATTGTCATTCCCCCATCTTCTTATTGTTCTATTCCATTATCTGTTGTAATTTCTGTGTTGAGTCTGATAATAAACCTACATCGTCTGCATATGTTATTCGATGTCGATGGACTTTAAATTCCAGTATTGTTACGTTGTGTCTGTCATCTAGCTTTCGTACATTATTTCATAACTAAACTGAACAGTAGTGGCAAAATGAGTCCCTTTGCTTTGTACCCTTCTCTATCTCAAATGGCCTCTCTTCAGTCATAATGAAAATATATTCCAGAGTTTTAGAGAAAAGGTTACGGGAGGAAACGGAAGAGAACCTGGCAGGAAAACAAGCAGCGTTCAGACCCCAGACACAAGACCAAATATTCACACTGCGAATAGCAATGGAAAAAAGATTAGAGAGAGGAAAGGCATTGTACTTGCCTTCATAGACATCGAATCTGCCTTTGATGAAGTGCCACGAGAAGACATATGGAAAGCACTGAGACAACTGGAAGTAACAAACAAACTTCAACAAGCAGTTACGAAATTATACAAAAGAACCAAAGGCAGAGTTAGGATAAACGGGAAAGAATCGGAGACGATCACTAAACACTTGGTAATGCACTGGCCTGAAAAAGTAATTGTTATTGCTGCAAAGAAATCCATAAATTACAAGACGAAACGAAACGTCTCGTGAATGGCCCTGTACCCTTAAATTTATTTAAATCTAGCATCGTAATAGTATATTACATAACGAGAGTTGTAAGAAGCTTATAACATGCGAGTAGAAAAGCTAAAAGTAATTCTACGAGCATGTAATAAGCTTACAACTCTAGTTGTGTACTATACTTTTTCTGCGACCACATTAATTCATAATAGTAAAAGGCATAATGCTTCCTAAATTATCAGTGTGTGTAATGATATATTTACTTAGCAAGTAAACCGTAGGTAATAGGCAAGTTACTAGTGTAGGAGTAGAAAAAACTGTTTACAGAATCGGTCTTAATATTACATACAATCATTTACATAAAATAAAAGAAAACCCAATAAGTCCTTATTTTAAAATGTCTACAACATGCGCACCGTTATAGTACCACAAGTGCAACTTCCCAAATCGAAAATGGAAAAGTTATCTCTTAATCTCTTAATAGGATAGTAGGTATTTCTGCTCTTAACAAATGTTTCAGATACAATTTTGCAAATATGGATAATTGCTTTAATGTTTTTTATTTCTGCCAAAGTAAATATTATTGAAGCTACGAATAGACAAAAAATATCGAAGGAGCTTTAAACCCAATTATTTGTAAAATTAATGACTAAAAGGTGCTAAAATCACCAAAATTTTATTTGGCAAGCGAATGTTGTCAAAATACCGTAAGAACTAAGTAATTTTTTTTTTAAACCAGTCCCTTTTGCCTGGTTTTAGGATTTAGAAATAAATTAAATTAAAAGGAATTATTTGTAAAATAGGAAGTGCGGAAATGGAAAATGAAATATTTTTAAATTATTTAAGTATTGCCAAACAGGAGTGGGGGGGGGGCAAATTCATGTCTAGATTTTGGGTGGCCCGAAAAGGTTTCGTTTTTTAGAGATTGAATTCCTTGCAAATATTTTCGTCTTTGTTGTTTCGTTGCTTTTCAGCCACGTTCGCAAATAATTTTGGCCAATTTTGAGATCTTTTTGGTTAACTCTAAAATATCCTTTTACACAGTTTTGAGGCGTTTTTGATTCATTCTAATTTTGAGACCTTTTTGGTTAACTGTAAAATTTTTTTGTAGTCACTTTTAGCGACTTTTTGATTAACTCTAATTTTGAGATGTTATTGGTTAACTCTGAAATTTCTTTTTGGTTTGTTTTGAGATCTTTTTGTTTCATTCTAAAATTTATTTTTGGAAATTTTGGTATATTTTTGGTTAATTCTAAATTTTCTTGGTCAGTTTTGAGTCCATTTTGGTTTTCTTTTTGACAGTTTTGGGGCCTTTTTTGTTAACTCTGAAATTTCTTTTTGGTCAGTTTTGAGACCGTTTTGTTTAACACTAAAATTTCTTTGTGGTCACTTTTAAGATCTTTTTTATTAATTCTAATTTTGGCTAGCTGTAAAAATTCTTTTTGGTTAATTTTGAGACCTTTTTGGTTAATTCTAAAATGTCTCTTTGGTCAGTTTTGAGAGTTTTTTTTGTTAAACTATTAAATTTCTTTTGTGTCAGTTTTGAGGCGTTTCGGTTAACTGTATAATTTCTTTTTGTTAAGTTTTTTGGCTAACTCTAAAATTCCATTCTGGTCAATTTTGAGACTATTTTGGTTAACCCTAACGTTTCTTTCTGACAATTTTGTTTGGTTAATTTTAAAATGTCTCTGGTCAGTTTTGAGACTATAACATTTCTTTTGGGCCAATTTTGAGGGCTTGTTGGTTAACTATAAAATTTCTTTTTGGTCAGTTTTGAGGCGTTTTGGTTAAGTGTAAAATTTCTTTTTGTTAAGTTTTTTGGTTAATTCTAAAATTTCTTTTTAGTAGCTTGAAAGTCAACAAACAGATTATCGAAAAACTCGTTGCAAAAAAAATATATTTGGGCTTGCTAGGAAGGTAAAATCATTTTAAGTAATTGATTTCAGAATAAAATAAAGGATAATTTAGTTGAAGTTAACATATCATTTCCTAGAGAAATAGAAGGACCGTTAAAAGACAGAGATTTAAATAAGCCGGCTGTAAAAATGGTTTCAACGTTCAACAAAAAAAAATAATAAAGGAAGCGACACTAAACATAAATATGAAATATAAAACTATTCGACGACGTTTATAATTAAGTGAGGACCTCACGTGTTTAAAAATACACATACATGTAACACGTCTGTATTTTTCACTTTTACTGTGATGTATTTTTGTTTATTATCTTACATAGAATCTAATAAAGCCACATAATATGCTTTATGTTCTTTTTGATCAAAAATGTATCCTGTTGTTGTGTTTTTATTAAATAGAAAAGTTACTTATTTTAAGTTAGGTATAAATTGCCTAGCTGATTTGCCAATGAAATTTTAGTCAGTTTTTTTGCAAAAATATTTCTACCTAAAAGCGTTTTTTCGGAAATATAAAACTAACCCATTATTTACTTTTATTAAATTTTGTATTATTGAATGTTTTTTTGCAAAACTGATATTCCGTGGGAATTTCCTCGATTTACTCAAATTTCTCGCTGACGTCTAACAATCAGAATATCAATTACTCAACGACTGTCTTCGTTTATATAAAATTTCATGCACATTTTTGGAACAGGCGATTTTTGAAGAAATATTAGCAATACGAATAACTGTAATATGATCTGGTTAAGACAATAATAGGAATTGAGATCTGTGTGGGCCTTTTTGCTGAAAACGCGTTGGTTGTTTGTTTTATAGAGCTACCACTATCTAAATGACATTTTTATTATACCAGAAACACAATAAACACGAGTGTAATCGACTTTCTTTCAGTTTCCAGAAATGGGAAAGTAAAACTCAGCAAAATTTTTGATAAAATATGGTGAAATCTAGTTGTTAGAATTTCATATTTATTCACAAAGTTTACGTGTAAAAAAGAACGGTTTCGGTGTTATTTCGATTACTGGATTGAAGATCTAACAAACTGACGCCACTAATGTTTAAAGGTTTAAACATTTCATTTGAGATACAAAATTTGATTATTCCTTCTGTTTAACCTTTATTAGGCGTTACAATGCGGAAAACCATCAGATTTACCTTTGTCATATTTTATTTTCATCATGCTTGGTTGGTTAGTCATCGAATCTCCCTTACGTTATATGTATTTAAGTTTTACCTTCCTCACTAAAAATAAAAAATTCAAGGCTAAAGCAAAACAATCTCAATAACAAGAAATGTTTACATTTTTATCTCAATTTAATCAAACTTATACGTATACATAAACAATTTAACAGAACTTTTGCTATTAATATATAAGATTAACCTCTAGGTTTCTTTCAGAAAAGACTAAGATGCAATCGGAAGAATTAGAGGACAGCAGAAGTTCATCAAAGGAGACGTCTCCCGCCGCAGAAATGACCGTCGGCGTTGCTATTGAGCCACTTTCCCCCAAACCACAACCCCAGTGCAGTTCTCAGTAAGTTTAAATTCTTTTAACGACTCACTTCAAAGTCCTTTAAAGACGCCAAACTAATTCGAATTTCCCACTAATATCTCAGAAATTAAAGTTTTAGATCTATTTGCAACACACACCTTTTTTAATTCATGAATTTTCTTTGAAAACATTTTGCATGTGTCTTTATTTTGGGCAAAGCTAATGCGTTTCATTATTTGTGCAGGTTTTCTTCTGAAACGGATTATTCCCTGGACAGAATAAAACTGGAGTCGTACATTGAAAAAATAATCCCCGAATCACCTCAGTCCTCCGAGACACTCGAAGAGGAATCGAATTCCAGAGGAGTGATAACAAAAGCATCTCCGAGTCCTCAGGAAGAACGGCCAGTTCAAGATCCCTTTAAAACTCTTCAAGAACAAAATCCGAACGAATCAATTCGTAGCTGGTTACAGAGAATAACACAAATGCAGAATGAAATACAAAAGAAAATAACTATAGATAATAATGCGGCCGCTAGTCGTCAATTTTCGGATTTCGTGGCCAACAAAGGCAGCTGTAATTCTACAAATACTGTATCAAAGCCGAACAGGATAGTAAAGTACGAGGACTTGCCCTATATGGGGGAGATGACTTTAGATAATTCAAAACCCAGAAGGGGTAGAAAGCCTAAAAAGGCGGATATTTGCCATTTAATTTATAAAAATTACGGTACGATATTTCCGGGCGCCCCTGAAATGTCGAAGGAGTTAATAGAAGAAACCAATTCGAAGAAGAAGTCTTCTTCTAATAATAATCAAAAGGAAACATTCTCACACTCATTTAATAAAAGTAACGTGCAAAATAAGATTATAAGTAGTTTACTTGAAAAAAGACTGACGCAGGAAACGCGTAGAAACGAAAGTATGTCCGAATCTGTGACCGCAAAATTATTAAAACCTCAAGGAAAATACGTAAACGAGCAAGATCAGGACGAGCCTCTAAATTTATGCATAAAAGATCTGAATCAACTAAAAATAAGATTATTGAGAAAACATAGTAACACTTATACGTCTGATTCAACGCCAGAAATAAAATCGGAACCTCAGAGTGATGATGAAGTTGAATTCGTGAACGAGACGTCCTCGCTTTCGAGCCAGGAAACTCCAGATCTGAAAATTCCTAGTCTGTCCCTAACGGAATACAATCCGGCTTCGATTCCAGCCGATGCTAAGAATTTAGAAAACGGCGTAGCGCCAGGTGGCTATATTTATTGGCCGAATGCGGGCGTTTTCATCCATCCCATGGCTTTACAGCAACATTTAATGTATTATCAACGAATGGCAGCGAACAGCAATTATACTTTACCAAGCCACAGTCCTCGACCACCTCCTGAAAGTCCAACAAATTCCACAAAACCCCCACCGGAACTCAGAAAATTAGCTCCAAAAATTCGACCTAAAAAACAGGACGCAGACGAGTCTGAGTCCCAGAATCACGAACCCAAAACGAAAAGGAATGCCAGTACGTGTTCGGATAAGACACCGACAAAGCGGAAACGGTCCGCTATTTTTATCCCACCAATTCCAAGCGAGAACCAAACTAATCCCGCCACAGAAGTAAGCATTTGTAAGTTTAAGTTTACAGGAGGAGCGAAACCGAGTTTACAGGAAAAGAAAATGTTATCCGTTGACTCCGGCGGTAACTTCCGGTATTATAGCGGAACAGGTGATAAAAGTATGAGGGGTTACGAATTTTTCCCGCGGGAAGCCCTTCAGCAACAGGTGGAAAGTGCGCATGGTTCTAGCACGGGCGCTTTTTTACAGGCAAGTGGAGAAAAAATATTCCCGCCCCCTATAGATTTCACCGGAAAACAAAGTCATCCGGAACTAATGCTAAGTCCCGACATACCCACGTCTAGTTTAACATCGGTTCCTGATTTAAATACTCGTCACAAAAAGAGAAAATCCCGTAAATCTTTGCAACGAGAAAAATTAGAACAGACGTTTAAGGAAAAGGGGTTTCTTATACAAACTCAACAGCTGGAATCGGCAGAGGGAGCAACATATTGTAAATTTCGCCAGCTTCGTAAATTTACCAGATATTTGTTCAGAAGTTGGAAGGATTATCTTCCAGGTAACGTAAGGGAACTTCAAGAAGGCGAAGAAGAAGTAGGAGAACCAGATCTGGAAGAATTATCTAGACTTTCGACTAATGGACTGACTCCGAATAACCTCAGCGGCCCTTTGTAAGGGCCCGTTTTTATTGTGTATATTTAATGGTACGCGAAATCAAACTGACAGATTAACCAAAGAAATAGAACTGATATATACTCGATAAGATTTATTTTTTTTAAGTGATCTGTGTTTGATATAAAAGACGAAAAGAAAAGCGAATCGTAGGGTGCTAAATATCCGTAATTTTGTATGAGATACGTTAGTTTTGTTATAAATAAATAAATAAATTCTAGTCTTATGTACGAGTAGGTAAAGAGCGTTGCCAAAATAGATGAAAAAGTATGCATTTCGTTCTACAGTATAAGGATTTTTTTAAATTGTAATTTTAATTTCGTTGTGCTGCTCGATAATGTTCAGAAAATTATAATTCTTCTTTCGATTAAATGTAATGTAGATAATAAAAATAAATTTTAACGTTTTTGACCGTAATTTTCCTTTTATTTAAGTATTGTCCTTATTTTCAATTACTTCAGATGTTGCCCTTCCGGAGAACTTACAGAACAATGCACGATCAAATGTTAACTATCTAAACTTAGGAGAACAATAACTAGATAGGCTTCTGGTAAGGTTAATTAATCTTTAACAGTATGCATAAGCAGCTATAAAGTTATTTCGATTATTTTGTAAGTACTGAGAGGTAGGCAACACATCATACACCAGCCACTTCAGGGTTTCGAAGGTACATTTTTATAGTCTATTTGGAATGTTTAAAAAAGAACCCTTAACATGTAAATCTTTCAAACTGTGTTATATTCTTCTTCTAAAAATTCGTAATTACCTTTCAGTAAATATTCTGAAATTTCTTTCTAAACTGTATTTACAGAGTCGAGTCAGTAAAATCTGCAACCCACATCACCTATTTCCTAGACAAGTGGATTCTTAAGATGATTTTTTTCTAAAGTATAAATCAACGTGACCATTAGTTTGATTTTTTCCTGTCATAATGTAAAAGTGTATCAGTTCATAATTCTTGAGTTTTGTGTTAGCAAGGTCAAGTTCAATTTAATTTGCATCTGAACCAACCGGCGTACTAGAATTGTCTCCTCCTAAGAAAAGAAGCAAGCGAACTCCACTAACTAGCGCTGAAAAACATATGATTTTAAATACTTACCAATCCCGAAATTTTAGTTTCTGAAATAATCACGCAGTCGTGACTCAGTTGGTTCAGCGTGCGTCTGGCCACTGAGCTGGCCCGGGTTCGATTCCCAAGGTCACACGTACATAAAAAACACCTGATCGCTTCCCTCGGAAGGCAATGGCAAACCAGCGAGGTATTCTGCCTAGTAGGTCTTCTCTGGAGCTTGGAGTAGAACAAGCACTTTCGTGGTTCGGAGACATATGGAGAGAGACCAGTAACGCCCTGTAAAGGGCATGCCACTTCAAAAAGAAGATTTTGGGATAAATGATACCTGAGTTGCATTTCCTTCTTGTGTATTAAATTTTAATAATGTTACATAAATTTTAGTTACATCGCTGTTATTACATTTAAATATTCTCTTAATGTTATTTGTGGCGCTTGATTTGACTTTTAGAGGTAAAGAGCAATAAAAAAGTTTAAACACAAATCGTCAGGTAATTCAACACGTAAACAAGGTCCTGCCCTGTTCACGTGTATTTGTTTACTTGACTGCCCCGAATCTGTGAATTTTGATAGTACCTAGTTCTTTGATCTAATTTTATTATAAGGTTACGTTAGTGATCTAGCCACTGATGAAATATGCAATGTGGGTTGCAGATTTTACTGACTCGGCTCGGTAAATGTAAATACAGTTTAGATATTTCGAATTTATTTTTAAATTAGCGAGTAGGTAGATCTGATTTTTTGAAAATCACTACGTAGATGTTAGAAACATAACTAACATGAATTTAAAAATCATTTTTTGTAATGTTTTAAATACCTGTTAAACATTTGCATTTTATTAACGTTAACGGGTTGCTTGCTCGATTGCCCGTTAAAGTCTCCTGGTATACTTAACGTTTTAAATGCGTTTGCACGTTTAACATAGAATTGAATGCAATTGAAAGTATGTTTCTCAAACAAAAACAAGAGGTATATTCTAAATTCAATTTAATAAACAGTCTTCAAAAGAGGGATTGCTCTAATTAATCGGCAACTATCATTGACTAAGTTTAACGGTTTTAAGTCTTTTTTGCTTACATAATAATTATATTATTATTATATTATTTAACTATTAAAAACGACGGTCTTAAACACAAAAATTCGTGTTGAATGTTTTTTGTTCTTTATTAAGTTAATAGGCCATATATAACCATATCTTTTGTAAATAAAAGAAAACACAAAACGGATTTTTATACATACCTTCACCTTTTCTTCGAATTTGACTTGTAGAAGGTCCATCAGACTCGTCACTTTCACCAATTGATTCTTCGTAATCTGGGTCCCCATCAGAATCATTTTCGAACGGATCGTCATCGCTCATATTCATAATCCCATCCATCAATTCTTGCATTCTTCCCTGTTGTTTTTCATATGAATCCATTTTTCAACTAAGACACAAGACACACACGTGCACAAGAGAAATCACTGGTTGCAACTGGCGTCACACGTATCGCGCATTGCACATTGCAGGTTGAAACCTGCATAAAAGCGTGTATTACGATTCATACACGTGGCGCTGCATTACAAATGGCAACCTCTACGCCGCGTGTATATTTTACGAACACAGGTTAAAGTAGCATAAAATATATGTATAAAAAAAATAAAATTCCGAAATCCTTTGACTATTTACATATAATATATCCACATTACACTAAAAAACATGCCGTGGCTCCGCGGACCCAACTACGAAATTCGGCGTGGCAGTCAACGTGTTAAATTTAATAAATCGTCTTCAAAACGAACTGACTAACATACTAAGACGATTGTATATTATAAGTTTATTATTTTTTGTTGCTTAAAGAACAATTGTACTACTAAAAACCATCGTTTTAAACGTAGAAATTCATGGTGAATTTTCTTCCTTATTAATTGTTTAGTACTGTATTTTTTTCTGTATTTACTGCGTTTGCAGTTGCTAAGTGCTGCATCACCACTCAACTTGTTGACCTTATTGTCTATCAAGAAGTCATCCTGCCACCCTTAAATTAGTTATTCTTTGTTGCTTGATCTGGAAGGGCGGCACACGTAACTCCACTGGTAACTAGTAAATCATGTGTTAGCTGTCAGTTATTCTTTGCTGCTCAGTTTGGTAGGGTGCATACGTAACTCCACTGGTGCCTAGTAAACCACGTGTTAACAGCAACTGATCAATCTATTAGTATTAAGATTTAAGGACAAAAAAATATTTCTACTGTTTTTAACTAAACCCTCTTTGGTCAAATTATTTCTACGTTAAAATTTGCCAGGGAAAAAAGAAGAGGCAGAAACGAAGCTGATCTCCACTAAATGGAGACTTTTTTACAACATTAATGTTAACACGTTCGTCGCTTAACTGCCCCTTGAAGTCTCCTGATATAATTTACATTTTAAACGTGCTTATATGTTTAGCATGAAATTAAATTCTATTGAAAATGTTTTTCACAAAAAAAAACCTGAACGGTAATGTAAATTAAATTTAAGAAACCGTCGTCCAAACGAAATGTTTTAAAATAAATTGGAAAATTAATGTTTGTTTGATCTTACTTGCTGATATGATTGTTTAAGCTTAATCTTTTACATAACAATAATTGTTTTATTAAATACCGCAGTTTTAAACGTAGAAATTCTTGTTGAACATTTGTTCTGTATTATAAGTTCGTTGGTTTAACTACTAGAAAATGGACGTCCTGAATATTTTTCAGAATTTCTGGAGATCACGATTTTAATGTTTGGACAAATGAACGATTGTTTCTAGTTACCCTTACAGAAAATAAATTGAATTTTCCAAAATGCAATCCCTTAGAAAATCAGAATTCTTCTTTGATTTTAATTATGCTGACCTCAAAAGATTTTTAAAATCTACCTATAGTATTGTAATGAAGCGATGTTCAGGAATCGCCACGTGGGTTGATATGACGTGTCAGTCAGAGTCTTTACATGAGTCAAGATAAAGGCATCCAAGCATGATGCCAATAATGATGACCGCTGTAAAGCTGAAAGACGATACTGCACACAGCTGTGCTGAATACCGAAATAGCATTTTGTAAAATGCACAGTTCAGCATGTTCGTGGCCAAGGTGAATGCACGTAGTATCAGCACGGAAGGTGGGAGCTGACTTCTTATATAAGGAATAGCTCAGCAGAGCTCTTTATGGTTGGTGTAGTCATCGGAGAATCATGTCTTTATGAAGTCAGGTCCTTCGCACTACGATTTTTATGTAAGACTATTTTCTATATTTAATTTAATGTAATTCAATTTATAGAAAAACTTTAAAATAGCTTGAGTCAAACCTTTTGTTTTAATTATTAACTTTGACGTTTGCATGTACTTGTAACTCATCTCTAAAACTGTTGAAGTGTTATGTCTTTACCTTTAATTCTAAATAATATTTTGTAAAACTTAATCAAAGTCGGACCATATAATTATGTTATGTGTTAGTTGAATCAGAATTTTTATATAAAACCTTTGGTATTTAAAAATTCAGTAATTCCACTAAATTAAATTAACTTATTTTTACTAACTTTTAACATAACTTTTGGTGATAACCACTACGTTACAGTATAAAACACATTCATATTTTTTCTACGAATTTCATTGTGAACATTTGGGTAAACAGTTAACAATTACCCTAAGTTTACATCATAATGCCAATTTCTTCCTGTATTTCAGCCTGAGGATTACCAATATTTGCAAGGTGTCCGGCGACTCAACAGAGCTATAGTTTAAGAGCATATCGCATATCGTTAACGTCATTTGAAGTTGAAAATGTCCAATGAACATAATGTTCTAAAGTCAATCGTTCGGTGTCTTTAAGATTTCTAAAATCAGTAAAAAGTATTTTATTTAATTGAATTTACAAATTGACGAAATGGTTCTTCAAAGAGTCTCATGTTAAGTTGCAGTTTCCATAGTCCTACAGATTCTGCTCTAGTTTGAGACTTTTCAGTACAAACAAGATTCTTCAGTCGTCTCCTAATGAAGCAATCAAGAGGGTTTAGGCCAGGTGACCTTGTTATTAATAGACGCGACTTTCCTGAAATTAAGAATCAATATCTACAAGTTAATGTTCGCTACAGATAAATTTTTGGTAAGAAATTTTTGATCTCAGCAACCCTGAATGTAAGTGCTAAATAGAACATAATTACGGAGAAGACCACCTGGTTTCTTTAATTAATTGCTAGTAAGATGTACAAGCTATAAATTTTTTTCATAAATATCCACCTAGTTCGGTAGTTTATAAAGTAAAGTTTAACTATGTGAAATCTAAATTGGGTAAGAGAGGTAAGTGAAAGTCAAAAAAGAAGTGGAAATAATTAGTTTTATTTATCACCATAATAGGCAAAGTAAAGCTTTATTATTTTCTAAATATTGCACCAAGAAAACCCTAATAAGTTCCTATGATAAATATAATAATTTTAATACATTCAGAGTAATAATTAACTGTTCTGATCACGAACTTTGTGAGCATACTATATTTTTACCTATTTCTTAAATGTAATTAAATTATTTACAATATATTCAGTTAAAGACTAAAACATAATTTGTTCAGCCAAACAAAAGTGCTCAAAGATCCATTTTATACGATGAGTAAAACTTAGTGTATAAAAATATTGAATTACTATAATTATAAGTTAATCTATACATTGGCGCGTTGATAACATAAGCGTAGAAAAACTCGAAATTTTAACCTTATCTTTATTAACAATAATTAATAATAATAATAATAATAATAAAAACGCTCTTAAGATTTCCATTTACATTTAGAAAAAATAAAACGCACTACACTAAAAATTAAGCTTCAATTCGTGTTCGCAAAACACTTCAGGAAATCTGCTACTACAAGTTTATAAAAATTAAAAAAGAAACGCAAGTAGAGGCAACTACGGTATATGATTGCAATGCAAAGTTTATACGTAGGGCACTTTCAGAAATATTTTCTTTTGTCGAATACTTACAAAATCTACATAATATCAAATGGGACACATTTTATAATTTTGAAGAAACTAATATCCTTTCGTTATATTGTTTTCAAGTGTGCGTTAAACTAATTTGCACCAACTTCCAAATAAAAAAAGTTCAAAATTTTAAAACGTTCCCACACTACAGTGTAATAAGAAACACTATAAAATATTGCCTGCTATTAGAATACATTTGTTTTAAATATAAGTTCAAAATTCAAAGCTCAATATATTAAATCCACCTGTGTTATTAGACAAACACCTTGAATCACAAATACAGAAGTACTTTGGTCCAATTTCGGCTGCTGTTTTCAAATATTTTAACGTATTTACAATTATTATGTCTATAAATAAATGTAGTAAAATTAAAAAAACCCAAAGTAAAAACAATAATATTACAAATGCGTCGTTCACACTTCAAAAATTTTTCGCGATAATAAGAGGAATGCATTTTTATCCTGAGATAAATCTGAAAGTCAATGAAATGCGTAACAAGTAGTGTAAAATTGCAATTAATTGAATCGTTAGATTCTTGATATTACATTTGTGGAGGAGTAGTCTTGGTCCATGGATTCCGTACTGTGTTTTAATTCGGCTGAAGTGGATGTAGAAAGTGTGAATCACAGACAAGAGGCACTCGTATTTAACACAAGAATAGAAATTTTCTTTTTTGTACCTTACAACATCATACAATTGCCAATCGATACAATTTTCGTTGTACTTTAAAGTTCTGCATTTTATAAATTTCTTTGTTTATAAATCGTTGCTTTAACATTTTCAGCTGAAGTATTCATATAGCAATCTACAATTATTGAATCGCCAAAAGTGCCAACTTTAACATGATAACAAGAAATATAAAACTTTTAAAATAAAATGTTATATTTTGTGTGTTACATTAACATTAATCTGGTTTTATGGTAAAATAAAATTCAGAATCACTTTAAAAGGGCTAAAATTTGAATATAAGTGATTTTCTTTCCCCCCTTTTTTTAATTTATTTTTATTACGGAATTAGTAAAATAAAATTTTCTAGCTGAAAAACAGGAGCCAAGCGCCAACTAAGTTTTCAATAAATGCCTTTTCCATTTTTAAATGAAGCAATGTTTAATAAAATTTAAATATTTGTTTACAAATCTGCCAACTCTGAACCCAATCGAACCAAGTAGAACTTGTCAACTTTAAAGAATTAACTTGACTACACGTTTTACTTCCTGAAAAATTAATAAATTGTTAGTTAACCCAAAATTTAAAATTATTTCTAATGCTTCAATAAATGCTTTCCCTATTTTTCAACGAATCAATGTTTTATAAAATAAATATTTGTTTACAAATCTGGCAACTCTGAACCCAATCACACCAAGTAGAATTTGTCAACTTTAAAGAATTAGGTTGACTACACGTTTTACGTCCGAAAAGTTAATAAATTGTTAGTTAACCTAAAATTTAAAATTCTTTCTAATGCTTCATTCAATAAATGCTTGCCCTATTTTTCAAAGAGTCAATCTTTTATAAAATAAATATTTGTTTACAAATCTGGCAACCCTGAACCCAATTGAACCAAGTAGAATTTTCCTACTTTAAAGAAGTAATGTATCTACACGTTTAAACTGCAGAAACATTAATAAACTGTTACTTACTAAGTTTTTCCCATTTTTCAATGAAACAATGTTTAATCAAATTTAAATATTTGTTTACAAATCTGCCAACTCTGAACCCAATCGAGCCAAGTAGAACTTGTTAACTTTAAAGAATTAAATTGACTACACGTTTTAGGTTCCGAAAAATTAATAAATTGTTAGTTAACCCAAAATTTTCTGATTTTTCAACGAAGCAATGTTTTATAAAATTTAAATATTTGTTTACAAATCTGGCAATCCTGAACCCAATCGAACCTGTAGAATTTGTCAACTTTAAAGAATTAACCACTAAGTGTGCTAGTGGGGTCCTTGCGAACTGCTAGAATAAAATTTAGAAGGGGGACGTTCTAGGTAATCTCTAATAAGGTTAGTTTCAACATTCACTATAGTTTGTGTATACCGGCAACCGTTATTTTTTGAGTTATTTCATTAGAAGTCTTGAAAGACCCCACCAACGTGTGAATGGTCTTTTTACTGGCAATTGCGTGATTCAATAGTAATTTAGAATATGGTTTAATTCGTTTTACAGCATGTGTAAGTGGGAATCACAAAGGCCTCTGTCTAAAACAGAATTGCAGAATATTGTAGCGGATCCTAGTTTTTATTCCGACCATGAAACTGAGGAAAATTCATTTGAAACTAACTAGTGATCATAATACCGATTCAGAAGTGTCTTCTGATGGTTTAGAAGCAAAGAGAGGATGTGCTAGGGGTTGCTAGAAGTAACTTTTTCTGCGGAAAGAATAAAATACGTATTGATGAAGTAGCAACAAGAGAATACATAAAATGCGATGACAAACTGGCAGCTATAACAAAAATTTGGGATAATTTTATTTCTAACTGTTAATCATTGTATGTACCAGGATAATATCTAACCATTTAAATTGTATAGTAAAGTACGGTTTAAAAATTATGTGCTTATGTGATGCACGCACATGTTACTTGTGTTTGTCATTCATTCGTTTATAGAGGCAAAAAACAGAGAAAGGAATGATATATCTGTCCCAACTAGTGACGTTCTAAGACTGTTACTAGAAATAATTTGTTCTTCTCAATTGAACTATGTGAAAAAATGAAGGAAAAAGAATTGACTATTCTTGAAACGATCAAAATAAACAAGCCCCAGTTGCCTTCCGAATTTAAACCAAATAGAAAACATGACAATATGCTATCCTATGTACCTAAAAAGAATCGTCCAGTATCACTCATTTCAACCATGCATGATGATCAAAAATTAAAACCCGATAGTGGTGCCAGAGATGATACACAACACACAGCAGTTATGTGCTAACTATTACGTTGCTAGACATATACGGGGTTGGTTCATGGTTATCGTTTTTCAAATTTTAAATATAGCAGCTAGTTTTATTAAAATGTCAAAATATACTGACGAACTTTGGAAAGACAATGGTTTTGGAGCATACGCAACGGAGAACTTTAGATCATTTACCTCACAATTTGCAGGCAATTAGGCCAACCACAAGATCCAACGCGAAAATCACAGTGCAGTAAACATATTTGCCCAGACCATACTGCTGATGTTTGTCAGGAATGTTTGCAAATTGTTCAGTTTGTGAAACAAATAACCAGTTTTTGTATTTTTCAAATAAATTGCATTTTGATAGAATTACTACTTTTTAAATACAAATATAGTACATTGGGGTTCTCATGCAACTTTATTTCACCAGCACAGTTAAAGAGTTAAGTTGACTACAAGTTTAGAATTAAGAAAAATTAATAATGTTTAGTTAAGCCAAAATTTACAAATTTTCTAATTTTTCAATAAATAGTGCTTTCCCGATTTTTCAACGAAGCAATGTTTTATAAAATTTGAATATTTGTTTACGAATCTGGCAACCCTGAGCCCAATTGAACCAAGTAAAATCTAT
Source organism: Melanotus villosus (assembly GCA_963082815.1). Classification (NCBI taxonomy): domain Eukaryota; kingdom Metazoa; phylum Arthropoda; class Insecta; order Coleoptera; family Elateridae; genus Melanotus; species Melanotus villosus. The sequence continues at coordinate 8,613,773 of OY720421.1, read as the reverse complement.
CTATCTAAAACTTTAAAGAATTAAGTTGACTACGCATTTAGACATGAGGAAAATAGATTTTTAGTTAAGCCAAAATCCATAAATCTTCTAATTTTTTTAATAAATACTTTTCTTATTTTTCAACGAAGGATTTCTTAAAAAAATGACCTAAAAGCCTGAAACTGAGAATCATTAAATTGAAGCTTCAATTTTAAGTTTAACTGGAACTTTTGCCCAAAACAAAATGAAGCCTTTCAGTTGCGGAAAATGCATATGAAAATCGTTTGGGTGAAACCAAATAAGATTAACAATTTTTTTTTCGATGCATTTTAGTTTTTACGGCGTAAATATTAAAGAAACTTCAAACCTTTTTCTAAGTTAGCTCTGTACCGAAAATAATTAATTTTAATTAATTGACGCTGTAAGGTACAAAAATAACAATATTCGTTGCTAGAGAAGTTAAAAACAATTCCACGATCAAGTGCATCAGAGCAAACATGCTTAGATTCAACTACGTTGTAGAAAATACGCTAAACACGTATAGAAAAGAATTTTTGGACCCTACTTCCAATAACAAACTTTCAATTTAGACTTTATTAAATCCTACTGTTATTAGTTTTGTATTAAGTATATAAAGACTTATGTTATTTTTATTATTTTTTTGTTCATAAAGATTCGTGATATTTTATACAAAACTCGGTACGAGTCAGAAAAAAGTGCCCATAAAGCATCTGTACCGCAAACAATCACAAGAAAATCTTCCATCACAATCTATAATATTATAATATCAGAGTAATTTCATGTTTTTACTTAGTACAGAAACCTTATGATTTCATTGAAAAGCTATAATTATCTAAGTAGGCACTATCTAGTTATATATTCTAGAGTAGAAACATACTAAATCCCTAGAAAATATTTTACAATAAGTACAAATGTGCCCCGAAATACCATGCCTTGTTTTTATTTTCATATTGACTTTGTACAGTGTAAATTCATCACCATTTATGATAATTAATAAGATATTAATGATAATAATAATATACAGGGTGGACCAAATTTTAATAAATCAAAGAATTTTAACTGTAATCAATACGTAATGCCCAAAGCAACTGCAACGTCACTGGTTGATTTTCGTTTTAAATGATTGTCAAACGCACGTGTGTTTAAATATTTAAATATACAGGGCCTAGAAATAGTTTCCCGCACCATAGTAAATTCGGCGATAATCCCCCTCCCCCTGTAATTATTTTGGAGCAAAGCTATAGTTATTATTTCAACATAAATTAATTTTAAACGGGGTGTTTCCTAAGTACGTGGAGGAAGCTTACTAGCAATTTCCTTGGCTTATTTTGAAACAAAAAGTTTTGATCAGCTTGTCCGGAAGTTCTTCGTTTTTGTAATACGTGGTTAAGTTTAGAGAAAAATTGAAAATTTGATATGAATCCAACTTATAAGTTTACAAATTTTATAGATTTGTAGTGACTGTATTAGATTAACTTTAATTAATTTTTGTTTGGACCTTGACCTGGTCTAGCTTACTTGATTAACACTTTTCAGCTCGTCACTATTACAAAAATATATTAAAGCTTTTGTTCCTGAGAAAATCAGCTTAGATGTTAGCTAACGTAAAACAACAACAGCAGAAATAATGAACATTTTTGAAGAGGCATTTTAAGATACAAGTTTATACGAAAAAGTACCCTTAACTTTAATTAGCCTATGAATCACGTTTTCTCTACGTACCTAGTAAACACCCTGTATATTATAAAATTAATTTTAAAACTCTGAACATTTAAATATAATGCTTAAAATTCGAAATTTATTCTCAACGTTTGAAAATCAAATTCCGAATACTGAAACTACAAAAATATCATTTTTTAATACACATAGATTTGTAAATTGGAATTATACAGGGTGGTCTTAAAATAGCTGCTCAAAATAAGACATTAAATAATCAAGTAAATTGGTTCAAAAACACGACTCATTTAACTATTAAAACCCGTTTCAGAAAAATGGAAGGCCATAAGAGCAAACAGCTTTATTTCTATTTACAGAAGTTGGAACTATCCACTGTTAACTAGAGAATTAAGGAGCTTAGCTGACGATCAGCAACAAACCAATTAACTGCGACTGATGACGTATTTCTTAGCACAAATTATAGCAGATTAAATGGGTCGCAACTCTTGAGGGCTGCATTTTTAAACCATACCTTGATGAGCCCGATCTAAACCTTTATTTTAATCATTTCAAGACCACCCTATATATATCATATTGCAGTATTTATTTCTTATTAAAATGATGTCTTGTATTTGTATTTATGACGTGCCACCACGATTAATAACTATATAAAGTAGCTTAACAAATTATTACTTTTTTTTTAGTTTTCTAAACAAAGCAAAATATTATTCAATAAAAACGTGTTATTGAAAAGTCTAACCTGGAAGAAGCAGAAATATAATTTAAACTAAACTAAGACACGTTGAATATAAATCAAACAACTTGTCAAGATTTACGTCAAATCGCGTTTAAGTCGAAATGAAGATGAAACAAAAACGAAGTTAATTTGCATAAAAATTGTAATAATTTTTAAAACGTTATTTTTGCGTAGAGATACTTCGTTTCTTATTTCGACAATAATATGCAATTTCAGTTTATTAGGAGGGTCGTTTAAAAAGTAAGGTAAACGACGCAGAAATGGCAGCACCATGATCAAAATATATATATGCTATGCAACCTATTTAGGTACTATCAAGAAATAATAATTTACTTACTGACTTATCCCAAAGCCTCTTCTACCTGGGGTGTAGATGCATAGATCCGTCTCTATTCTTTTCTATCTCGCGTTTCTTTCTTCGCTTGAGACCCTTTTCTTTGAAAGTTTTTTCCATATTTTTCGGGGTCTTCCACGTTTTCTTTTGTGGCCGGATTCCATCTTCCATATTATCTCCTTTACCAATCGGTCTTCGTTCATCCTTACCATGTGGCCGAACCACCTCATTTTCCGTGTCTTACTTTTAGTCTCTTTCTTATTACTTCACTTCTTATTCTGTCCATTATTGTAACTCTTTCCACTTTTCTTAAGATCTTAATTTCGCATGCCACAATTATACTTTTTAACTCTATATTCTTGTTCTAATTCTCCCTTTTATCACTCTTTCGTACACTTTATATGCAACACACAGCAACGATAATCCTCTTTTAAGTCTTCTTATCGCCTTTTTTACCTCTTGTAGTTGTATCTCTTCTTCTTGTTCATCATCTGGTTGTATTATCTGTATTTTTCTTTAGTTCTCTATTTCCTCTTTTTCCTCTATATCTCCTTCCAATACATCTCTGAAGTGCTCTCTCCATCTTTCTAGTATCTCTGTTTCTTCAGAAAGGATTTTCCGATCCCTGTCTTTTATATTCTTCAGTGGGGCTTTCTTACCCTTTTTCAGTCCTTTCAGGGTGCGGTATATCATCTTTGCATTTCCTGTAGCATCTCTCTCCATGTTCTCGTTTTTGCTTCTTTGCCTAAATGTTTTACCTTTTCTCTTTGCTGTTTATACTCAACATGTTTTTCTTTAATTTTATTGGCTCCTAAATAAGCTCCCCAACAAGTTCTTTTCTTTTTAATTTCTGTCTTAATTTTTTGGCTTCGCCATGTTGTTTGCTTCCTTTTATTTGTTCTTCTGTTTATTCATGCCACACACTTCTATTGCTGCCATTTTTATTATATTTTTAAATTCCCTCCATAGTTCCTCTATTCCTAAGTTCAGCAGTATCTTCTCTAATTCTTTCACGATGTGCTCTGTGTTTTTGTTCTTCTTGTAATTTGTATGTCTTAACGCTTGTATATACTACTTAATTAGTTCTCTGTTGTTGTATATTCTCTCTTCCTTTCTTGGTTCATATTCGCTTTTATATCCATTATCACTAGATAGTGATCGCTTCCCACCTCATACCCTCTTCTTACTTTAATGTCTTTTATTTTCTTCATTTTAGTTCTCTCCATCAGGAAAAGGTCAATAATGCATCTCTCTCTTCTACTTGGCATTTAACGGGTATACTTATGTATTTCTTTATGTTGGAACCAAGTGTTATCTACTACAATATCGTTTAGTATACAAAAGTCAATTATTTTTTGTCCGTTACTATTCCAATTCGTCCATTTAAATCACTGTTCCTTTTCTGTCTGTCTTCTCTAGTTCTCCTTGTAATACCCCCCGAACTTGTCTGCTTCTTGTTTTCTGGTACCTTCATTTGGTCCGTATGTTATTAAAAAGGTATATGGTTCATCGTCTTTTTCTATTTCGAATCTTAATATTCTATCTCTCCACTCTTTTATTCCTTTAATATGTTGTCTGCTGATCACACAGGCCACACCTGACTGAGCCCTATCTTCATCCTCTACTCCGCAATATATCATAATGTATTAGTTTCTTAACTCTATGCATTCTTTTCCTTTCTTCTTTGATTCTGTTATTGTTATAATATCCAGTCTTCCTCTTTTCCATTTATTCCTCTCGAGTTCCATGTTATGATCCTCCAAGTTTTTCCCTTTATCTTTACTTGTATAGATTTCTCTTTGTTCTCTGTTTCAATCGTAATCTTTATAACTCCTTTTCCTGCCCTTCTTTTGTTATTTAATTTTTCCTTATTCATGTCCTTTGTCATAGCGGTGTCCGTTTCGATTTTTTCGTCCGGTTTTAACATTGTGTTTTGTTAGTTTTCTTAGATTATCGTCTTTTTTTCTTCTTTCCGCATCTTGTGTTGTTTAACTAATTTTTTTCTTTTCTTGGTCACAGATCTAAGTTTGGTCGTCTATTTCTAACTTGTGGTACCTTACTTTAGTTGTTTTTCCTTTCAATCACTCTTCTCCCGCCGTTTTTCTTATTATACTCTGTATTTCCCTTTGTTCCTTGGACATGTCATCGTTTGTAAATATCTGTTGTTTTTTACAGTTCTTCAGTTTATTCTTATTCTTCATAACTTTTTGTTTATCCGTAGTACTTTCCAGCTTAAACTAGCAGATTTCCTTCCACTTCCAAATTTTCCTTTATAAAATTTTGCATTCCCTCTTTCAGGGCCTCTTGATCGTTTATTATAATTATACTTAGAATATTAAATAACATTTCTGAAGACAATAAAATTTTAAAAGACTAAAATTTAGGTAGCCAAGCGCTACTGCGTTTATGACATTATTGAAAATTAACAAATAATCAAAAACAATACGTTCGTCAGACTACAATACAGTATCAGTTGGCAGCATACGACAATGGCTGGCTACTCGTACCTGATGTGATGAGCAGCCACAACGAGTGCGTGCTACCGACTGATACTGTTCTGCAGAGTGTAGACTAGTAAAGTATAGTTTAAAGCTTTTCATTTTGTTAGTAAGCAAACCCAAATTGGTGTTAACATTGTTCAATCTGCAATATTTTATTTTTCAGTGTGTAATTTTTTATAACAATCATAATAATAGAAAAATAGCTTGTCCTCCTTTCAAAAATGCGTCCCTAAAGCGTATCTTCACAATTTCTCGTAAGGCGTGATGGTAATATAATAATACCTTGGACGTCCCAAAGACCAAAATGCAAATATGGAAGCAGAATTAGTTCGACATGTCCTTGAATTAGAGTCTCGATTTATTGGTTTAACAATAACAGATTTACGCCGCTTGCCATTTCAGTTGGTTGAGAAATATGAACTCCCGCATCGTTTCAATAAAGAGAAACAATTAACAGGGTGGAGATGGTATTAGAAATTCATGAAAAATCATCTTGAAATTTCAATAAGAACCCCAGAATCAACTTCTAAGGATCGCTGTAATGTTCAATAATAACAGACCCCCCTCCCCCTTTAAATTGGTGAGTTGCGCTACATCGAGATAGAAATGGACATGCAATAATTGCTACTGTTTTTATCTTAATTAAATACGTAAGCTAAAGTGTTTATACCGCGATAAAAGGTTTTACAAAACATGTTTTTACTTGATATTAAGTATTGTGAAAAATGGTCCACCCTGTATAATCGATAAAATTGTTTACAGCACTATGGCAGATATGTCAATAAGATATATTTGAAACCTATCACTTTGTAATTTGTTTGCTTTAAATATGCAAAAATCATGAAAATATACGTACCATATATTCTACTGAATTAGATAAAACCTTAAATTTATGCAAAAACCTTAGCAACCCGCACTTTTCTTACATTAATATAGATTAATATTTATGAAAATTGATGACTTCGAATGTGTAAAAATTTCTAGCATTTAAAAAAAGACCTAATTTAGATCTTTTATTTATAAATTTTGGGACCTGCATTAAAAAAAAATATAAGTAAACCAACAATCTGTGCCAACAAAGTTCCCCAAATATTTTTATAAATAGATATGTTGCGTTAATGAAGTTTTATTGCTGCGTTTCTCTTCATACGCGTCGCCCTAAAACGTGCATATGGCGATATAATCTTAAGGGAATAAATGTATGAGGTACTTAATGGGTCCTAAGTTTGTTATTTTAGAATTTACAACGATATATATAATCTTCGGAGTTATGTTGATCACTCGGAATATTAGGAGCCGTTTGTACGTGATTTCTTCAGAACACTCCACTTTCAAACATCATCTTCGACTGTTCGCGCATTAATTTGTTGTTTTTGTGCAAGGGCATTTAACACATAAGTTAGTGCGTCCAGTTTCTTGTCCATCGTGCTCAGCTGCAACAGGTTTAATTTATTTTTACACTCTGTAACTTCGTTATTATTGCAGTACAGACAAAATCGTGCGGGTGTACTTACCTCTGGAACTCACTGCATACTAAATAAAATACGAAAGTGCACTTAAACATAAAATAAGCATATACAGCGAAATGGCGTGGCGTGCAAAAAAAAGAATTAAGCCGTGATTAAGCTCAAGCCATATACCGGCGCTAATAGAGCCACATGTTTAATAATTACGGTTAAAAAGCTCTACCGTTAATAGGAAACCATCGGCTACAATTCTAAAAGCAACATTCTAAATTGAAACCGTAAGGTCTATGAAGAATTATTCTTATAAATAGAAGGAGAATATAAGTATAGATCAAATAATGAGGATATTAGGAGGTGAAAAAAATATGAAAGAATACCAAGAATATACAGGGTGTGCACCTGTGCACGACTGAACCCAAAAACCTATGTATATTCAGTCTGAAAAAAAAAACAAAAAACAGGATAATTTTAAAATTTAGTATGGGTGTTTGTGTCTCATTTCTTTTTTATTCATTTGCGTGATATTAACAAGTTTTAGATATAGGCAACGTAGTGTTGAGCAAAGTACACATTTGGATGCGAAATAACGAACTGGAATTGGTCCTAGAGAAGACAGAGGTGGTCCTCCTCATAGGGAGAAAAAACATAAAAAACTGAAATTAAATTCAAGACAGGCAGCTGGATATTACACCAAGAGACAGTGTGAAGTACTTGGGAGTGACGCTTGACAAAAGGCTAAATTACAACGAACACCTGCAAAACGTAATAGGAAAATCCAAGAAAGTAGCATCAGCTCTGGCGAGACTTATGTCAAATTATGGAGGCGCAGGAGAAAGGTAAAGAAGACTCCTTTATGCTGTCTTTGAGTCACTAGTGCTATACGCAAGCCCGATATGGGGAAAAACGCTTACAACACAACGTAACTTAAAATTAGTGTAAAGTATCCAAAGGATATTGGCTATCAGGATATGTAGCGGACATAACAGCAACCGAAACGAGTTTGATACTAGCGAGAGTCATCCCAATAGAACTGCTGGTCCAGGAAAGAGAAGAGCTGCGAAGAGGCGCAGGCAGGACAAAGAAGGAAGTGTTGGAGGACACACTCAGAAGAGTCAGTGGACGCACGCCTTACTTCCAAACATCAATAGATCGATAACCAGAACAGAATGAGAAACCAACCACCACATCACACAAGTAATCAGCGGCCATGGATGCTTCATGAAGTATCTAAATAAATTTAAACTCAGAGCACAACCACATTCTATATACTGCGACATGGAAGATGATGCGGAACATACAATTTTTTGGTGTCCTAGGTGGCAGGAAGAAAGACAAGCCATGGAGGACTCACTGGGAATACGATACGCAGTGAAAACATATTAGAAGTTATGACAGAAAACGGCCCAAACTGGGAAATCATAGGCGAGACAATGAGAAAAATAATGAAGAAGAAAGAGATGAGAGACAGCTACAGCAAGAAGCTATGTAAGGAAACACCATTTCACCAAATCGTGAAGTTGTCTCATCGCTTGAAGTATTGCCATGCATCCCGAGAGATGTCTATACTAGGCACAAAATGGGAGGGAGGGTTAACCGGTAGAAATCCGGCCCTCCCTACTGGTTTGGGCCAGTGGGGGTCTTTTTGAAGTTTTTTCCCCTCCTGCGTAAAATAAAAGTATTAAGAAATTTATATAGGAGTAGAAGGTGTCCCAGAATTAAAAAAAAGCAGAAATTAGAAGAGTTCACGATTACTGTAAAGGTAAAATACACAATAATAAATGATTTTATCCTTGTGTTTGCAAGTTACAAGTGTCTAAAGTCATAGTTACAGAGAGAAAAATCGTTACAGATTAACCGCATTATATGTTTACTTATAAGTTCACTTTTACAGTAGAAGAGACACAATCCTAAGTAAGCGGAAAACAGTCGAACTTCAAAAAAGCACAGGCCAGATAAAACCTTCGCTTTTACTTTATATGTATTTTTGATTTCACATTTATGCTATTTTATACTCCTACTATACCTGCTTGCCACAATTACTGGAATACTCGTCACCAAAGGAAATAAATGCGATTTAATAGGTTTAAAAGCTACATGCGAATAACAACAAATTATGTTAATTTCTAAATATTTCATAAAGTTCCTCATTAATGTTTAACATGCTTTATTTCGTCAAATTTACAATTCCTATTGTACGAGAAAACCTTACATTAAGCCAATTATCTGGGGATGCCCGGTATTATATAATTTACGTTTTGAACAGGTTAGTTTATTGATTAAGGTTATTTCGCAAGCGCATTCAACGGTTGTTACTACAAGGAAACAAATCAAACAATGTTTAAGAACAAATTTGAATGTAGTACTTAAGCACAACGTAAAACAGAATAACTGTTATGTATACAGTTTGCAATTTTTAAATCTAATGTTTGGTATATTAGTTTATTCAGCAGAAGTGATCAATATGAACATTCTATTAAACGTATTTTACGAGTATATTCATTGAAAAGGTAAAACTAGGCCTAAACTAAGGACCATGATTTATTAGTAAGAATCTCCGTTTTCTTGAAATTGATCAAACTATTACACGTGCACGTCTGTTGAATTGAATGGGGTTATTTTCTTCTGGCTGAAGGAGTACTCTTCGTGTTAAAGAGTTAATTTGGCTCAAATTTCAGTTCTTCTCCGCATCGTTAAGTTTGTGATTTATGAACGCATTTTGAAGTAATTTAAAGCTCGTTTATAATTCGTTTGCCTTCAGAATTATGTGTTAATCAAGCTTGAAGGGTTACAGAGCAACTTAATACGTAGCAAAGTTAAATAAAAAAAAAAGGTTAAACGAACATGCACGTAAGATCACCTTAGAACACTTACCTGTTGCTCGACTCTGTATAACCTCGCACCCACTGTCATCGGTTTCACATTTCCCACCCTATCAATTCCTGTTAAGTAACTGCCTGGTTTTCCCAAGGTTTGATCCAGTCTTCTTTGTAATTCCTATTTTTGAAAAAATAAGGCGAAAATTCGACAAATTATTTGATAGAAGATTACCTTTATCCGAACCATCATGTTAAGATGCCCCTGACTGTACTGTTCTATAACGTCTCGGACGTCGTACGGTTTTCTCGCCTGTTGGAATTTCCTTCTCGCGACGAAGTATTTAATTTTTCTTATTGCTCGTATTGCGTTCCTATGTGCTTCAGTTAATCTACCGAAAGAATTTGCGTTATAAAAAAACCGGTAATATTTCTGACACATTATATTCGCAATTTTGAAAACGAACACGATTCAAGTGACTCGTTATGTGGGAATTGTGAAGAGAAGTGAAACTTGAGCTTACAGTGTAACTCTAGGAAGTTCTCCATCGAGATCGTCTATATCGTCGCTGGCTGCTTCTGTCACCGTGCTCGTTTGGCTCATAAATATGGCTCCTCTTGAACTTTCTCGTTCTCCTCTTCTCACCCTATTCGGTGTACCTACAATGGCACGTAAACATCTGAATGTAAGATACGTCGTATTATGCTTATGTAAATTGGAAAAGTTTCCTGAATACGGGAAGGAAATGCGAAAATTTTAGCTAATACTGATTTCTTTATGCGATTTTTATTTGATTTCCGCAATAATTTACATCGAAAATCCCTCGAGTTAAAAGAACACTAAATTTAGCAACGTACTGCATACTCAATTACGATAAACAAATATTACAGCGGAAAAGTATCCGGGTTGTGAATTAATTTACAGACTGGCCGTGGGGCATTAAATTTAACGTGTTAAAGGTGGTACTTTTCCCATGCCGGTCATTTTCATTTGAATTAAAACAAGCTAAACATTAATTAAACTCACCAGCTTTCGGTTCTTCTATGTAATAAACGACATCGGACGAGGTATCACAAGGAGAAGGTGTTGGGGCATCCCCTTGAGGTGTACCAGGGGGATCCATCCTGTTTTTAGATTTCCGCCTTTTAAGAACGGACGCTTTCTTAGCCACCTGTAATACGAGGGACTGACCCAACCCATGCAAACTTAACACCAAACACTGAACACTGCCTCTAAATAACTATAACTAACATATATCTTAATGCGCCCAAATGTAACTTTCCAAATGCACATCGATATTCACTCTACGAATGCATTTCATCACATTCAGTAGTATAATTAGTTTTCTTACCACTTCTCTGCAAGCTATGCTATTTTTTAAATATTCATCTGGACAAAATTTAGGCTAGGGAGTGCCAAGGAATTCAACACGCGTCAACTACTAAACTTTCAACGTACATTAAGCAACTGATTTCTCGTTCACATGTAATTCTATTGGTCTATTCACTGCCATTACAATTTAGTTGTTGAACCGTCATTACAACTTTGAAAGATTACCCTTTAAAGTTATTTTATTCATTACTCTGCAGTGGTTTGCTTTCAAACGCCATTTGGAATAGTTGTATTAGTAATTAAATGTTATACAATATCAAAAAACAGGGTGAAAAGCTCGCCGTAAGAGGCTATTGAATAGTTCAATGGAGGTAAACAGAAATTGATAAAATGGAGGAAGGGACAAACCTACCAATAAAATAACTAAAAGGCCCTACGATTACTAAACAGTATTAATCGGTAGCACAGGACCACGGCTTCGCAGTAGTTTTCCCATATTTTGTGAACTTTTTGCTGGTCGCTGTATATTGATCCATGTTTCTAGTGATAGGTAAGATGCAACTGCAGATGATCTGCAGTTGCATAACCTGCCTGTTCTTTCGGTTGATATTGGTCTCTGTTAGAGAACTAACCGGTTGGTAAGTATCCTTGTAATAGTTTATAGATTTGGGACAGCAGACTAATTGGGCGATAATTGTTTCAAGTCCTTTTTGTCTCCTTTTTATATATTAACACTACTACTGCTTTTTCCTATTCTTCCGGTATTTCTTCTTTCAAGTTTCGCCATTAGCATCTCCCCTCCTTCCTTAATCATTTCCGTTATTATGTCATCTAACTCTGGGGATTTCGCATTTTTTCATTTTTCTTAGAGCATTACGTATCTCGTCATTTTCTATTTTTGGATTTTCTTCTGAATCACAGCTACCTCCCTGTAATTTCTTGGGTCTTGTCGAGGACATTTTTGTATATGATATATATTTGATAGTACCGTACTTTACCAATTCTGGGTATAAACCACCTGGACCTGGGGATTTCTTAATTTTCAATGTCTTGATTGCTACCTCGATTTGTGATGTGTCCAGGTGAATGTACCGCATGTTTTGCTTTTTATGATGTGTTCTCTTTTCCGTCAAGAGATTCTGAAGATATGTAATTCATTCTTTATGGGATATACCTATTAGGTTAAGTTTGTTACTTGTATTCGTTTTTAAGGATTCTCTTATTCTTGTACCTCCTATAAACTGCTCTACGTATTCACATCGTTTTGTACGCGCTGTACTTTTACTATTAATCAAGTCTATTTTAACCTCCCCATTTATAGTTTCGCTCTCTACCTTTCTTTAATCATCTGAGATTCGTCGATGATATCGTCCTAATAACCGCTCGTATAGATCACGCTAATAGAACGATAAACGACTTAAAAACAACGTCAAAGTACATTGAATTGAATATGAACTTTACAAAGACCCGGTTCATGACAAACTTGGTTCTCAGTCAGTAACTGGAAAGGAACTCGAACAAGTTATTGCATATGAATATTTGGGACATGAAATCACAATAAACAGAGACAATCAAACTGATGAATTACAACGTAGACTATGTCTTACATGGGGTTCATTTGGAAATCAAAAGATACCCTTGTATGCCTTAAAAGAAAGGTTTTTGATCAGTGCGTGTTACCAGTGCTCACATATGGAGCCCAAACTCTTACTTTAACTAAAAAATCAAAACGTAAAATAAAGGTAACACAAAGAGCCATGTTGGGTATAACACTTAGAGACAGAATTCCAAATACCGTCACTAGAAGTAGAACAAGAGTGACTAGCGCAGTAGAGAGGATATTGAAGCTGAAATCGAGCTAGGCAGGCCACGGAGCGAGAATGCAAGATAATAGGTGGACAAAAAGAATTTTGGAGTGGCGACCCCGACAAGAGACCTTCAGAAGCAGAGGTAGACCCTGATGGTCTGATGATCTAAAATGAACGATGAGCAATTGGAACCAAATAGCTCAGGATCGATGAAACTAGGTGGAAAGGAGGGCTTATGTTTAGCAGTGGACGATGTAGGCTCATGATGATGATGATTCTTCTTTCATATTTATTGTCTTTGTTTTGAAGAAATTGCAACTTTATATCTTATCCTCTAATTCTTTATTCCACCAATTCGGCTTGATTTTCCTCTGATATACATATTGCTAGGGTTTCTTCTGCGACATTTTGTATACGTTTTATGTGTCTGTATTCTTCTTCGGTTGTTCTGCCTTCTGCTTTTGATTTCTTATCTAACCTTCTTTGATATATTAATAGATAAAGGATATTGTCATTTTAAAGGCTTTCCGGGTTGTATATAAATAAGATATGTTAGAACTAAAAGGGGCGCAGAGATTAGTAGTGACCACTGAGACTAAAATAAAGACCGGTGCAGAAAAGAAGGTACAAGAAGACCATTGAAGAATAAAGATTTCTTGAACATAAAACGTTAGAGTTTACAATATGATGAAATAAAAAAAGGAAGGAAAAACAAATAAGAAAGGAATTTCGGAGGCAAATAAAAAAGAAATCCCAAAAGCAAATGAAAAATGAAACAATATAACTTTAAGAAGATTTATCGAGTAAGGATGTGGAAAGAGTATGAAGGAGTTAAAAAAAATATTACTTAATTCAGCGGAGAAGGCGCGCGGGGCGCACAGACAATTAGTAATCGAAGAGCAGAACAAAAATTAAGGAAAGCGAAAATCGAAAAAATGAGGAATATAAACAGCGAAGATTAGAAATAGGAATCTAACGACGCAAAAATATTGTTCAGAGTGCTGAAAAATTTGAGAAATCAGAAGAAAGAGAAAACAATGGGTTGAAGATAAAATAGGAAAGTTAATAAAGGATTAAAGTAGTATAAGCAAACGTTGGAAGGAATACTCTTACGAACTCTTAGACGGTATGAAAAGAACCCAAAGCTGAAAATGCAGTAAATATTGTAGAAAGCGAGTCTGCTGAAGAATGACCAAAAACCCAAGAATGTTGAAAGCATGGGAAAAGATTTTGCTTAGTTGTTAAACTTAGTTATGGGAAGAAAAAATATTTACAGATGAATGACAGAATGCTATAATTTTAGAAAATAAAACACCGCAATTTTGAACCTAAATACATAAAACGAAGAGGTTTCCGTTTGTATTTATCATACATTTTAATGTAATCTATTCAAAATCTACAACCGGCGCTTTAAAGCAAACGAAATAAAAAAATTGAAACATTATCCCCCTCCCTTAGCAAGAAACAGGAAATTCACACCAATTAACATTCAGACTCGAAGTAAACGCCACGTTTACTCACAACTTACGAGAAAATTAGTCATTATCAAACAAATTACTACCCTTCCGTAAAGGAATGCTGGAAACTTTTTCAAAGTGATTTATAAACAGTATACACGTGATATGTCCCTAATCCATTGCCAGAAACTTAAGTGAAACACGGAATGATTCCGCAGTACTAAAGTCGGAAAACTGCAACGCATTTATATGTTAGGAACGTCGCAGTAATAAATAATCAAATGGACTTGGATCATTAAGTTATGACTTTTATAATAAATTATGGAATAAAACTGGCACTGAAAGCATGTTAGATTAATTTTCAGTTTAAATCAGGTATGTTGATAGAAAATAGATGCAATTAATTACATGCTTTTCTTTAATACATTCCCAGTAGTCATGCAATATTTAAAAGGAACTTGCAAAGTCATGCTATACAAATTTTCTTTGAATAGGTTGGCCTCGGCTTCGATTTGTGGCATTTTATAAATTACATTTGGACGTTAAATTTCATATATTTATAATAATTGTTATGTATGGAAAATAATTCCGATTTATGAATCATAGTAGTTAGGAAGACTTAGCTGAAAAATAAGCAATTTGTTTTTAATTAACATTATTTCACATGCAAAAACGATTCTAAATACTGAACTATTTTGTTAATATAAATAATATAATAAAAGTTTAATATCAAGTATAAAGAATCAAATCATTATGTAATTCCAATAAATTCCTGGTCGATGGGAATTTTTACGTCTTTGTAGTTTTGAGAGTGATATTAAACAAAAAATTCTGATATAAATTCACAAACCTTATTCAATGTGCACAAATTAACAATCTAAAAAATTTAAAGAATAGCAGGAAGTTAATTGGTAACTACCGAATTTATGCAACTAATTAGAAGGAAACTAATTTATAAGAAAAGGAAAATTAAATAACATTTTGGCATAATTTTGCAATTTTCGACTTTACAGTTATCAAAACACACCAATAACGTCGATGGAACTGTAAAAACACACAAAAACGAACAATAAAAAAATAATTTCGTCTGAAGTCGGCGTATTAAACGTTTGACACAGAAATATCTTTCCAGTTTAATGCAGAATAAATTACAGCCGGATAGGGTAAAACAAAGGTACAAAAGGGATTTGGTGTGTTCTGAAAGGACTTCATTAAAACTGCAATCAGGATTTGCATTTTTTCGGTATTAAAGTCAAATGCTTGAAAATTCATTTTAATATTTTAACTAAATAGTCTTAAAAATTAATTAAATCACAAAGAAGGCTTCAACTAAATAAAAATTTCAAGGAGAGTTAGAAAATGTTAATTTAAGCTAATATTATAAATTGCCTTTCAGTCTTTAGTCGTACATGTTAACTTCATTTTGCATTTTAATTTTGTTTTACAATTAAAAAGTATTTTGTTTACTTATGCAAACTTTCATTGAACAAAGAATGCTTTGACCACAGTAAAATAAACCACCAAAGAAAATGTTTAGTCGTTGAACAGATAAATATAAAAAGTTGAAAATAGAGCAGGTCCAGTTCTAGCACCGTGTGATGCCCCTGTCATGGGGATTTGTATGTAACATCACAACCAGCAAACAGCTAAAGCTACTTCTTAAAATAGGAAGAATGCAAATATTAAATATAAAAAAATAAACATTATTGATGCATACCTTTGATAGAGGGAGATTAGCTGACAAATTAGATAATGCGGAAGAGGCTTGATTTGTGTTACTATTAGCGTCTCGTAAATAAATCTGCCAGGTTGCTGAAGAATTGAAGCTTTTGTCGGCAGCGTAACACCGCCATAAGCACTGGATTAACATGGCCGCTGCGGGAATCTGACGGTTGAAATGTTTCTGACGTTGCTTTTGCTGGACTTTCAAAGCAAAACCGGATCCTAGAATACCCTGGAATAAAATGAAAAGCGTTAAATTTTTTTTTGTTGGTTCTGGAAAATTTGCAGATATGAAATGTTGGGTTATTATTAATGCCGTGCAAGAAAATGAATTGAGAGGGAACATTAGGATAAAATGGGGGTTCATTTATTTTAAAAGAAAATGTTTTTTTCCTACGTGTTTTGCTTCAAGCGTTATAAATAACAAGGGCTACATTAATAAGAGAGTTTTAACGAAATATTTTCGTAAAAATTTAATTTGGTTGTGAATTCTTCTTAGGTAATAAAATGTAACGAAGTTTTTATTAGTAAAACTGAGCTAAACGGCAGAGCATTAAAAATGATTGTACCATAAAATTTCTTCGGTTGTAATTTATAAAATGCAATTACAAGTTATTTCAGTAAACGTAGCTATTCTAACTGCTCCGGAATTGAAACTTCAGCCACGACTGACGTTCTTTTGGTTATAATGTAGCCGCCTAATTAACTAGGTCATTAAGAAATGACCATAATTAAGCCTGTTAAAAACTAAGAACGGTATTCTCACCCCATGTTTAAAGTTGTCTCTAACTAAAATAGGGTTTAACATAAACATAAAACGATACAGCTTTATACTATTTTTATTGTGTAGAAAAGAGATGCAGAATATGGCCATACTTTCTACTTTTTAAGGCAATTTCAATTAAGTCAGCAATCCACAATTCTAATTTCTGTTATTTCATTTAAGAGTAAATTTACGTTCAAAATAATGTAAATTATCTACCTCGTTTTAGTTGAACTGCATATAAAAGTAAAATATAAAGCATCTACCTTTGAAACCCTTTCTGTATCTTTTAGTTATTTCATTCGTAAATGTAGTCAAAACACATGAATATATGTATAATGCCCGTCTTTCATGGAAGTCGGTTAAAGCTGTCTCCGTCGAAAAATGTCAAATATCAAAGGAAAATCGGTTTCAGAACAAACTGTGTCTGGGTAACTTCTAAGATATCAAAACCGATCGTATCATAAGATTAAAGTTATTCTTTATAACTTCTTTCCACGTAACATTAAAAATAAGTTGGAAAAACCGAAAGTAATTTTCTTTTCCAGTAGGTTCATTCGATGCTGAAAAGAAGTCGTTATTAAAGGATAACTTACTTTGAAACTGATGAGCGATATAAATTTAAATTACGATGGCAAGGAAAAAAAGGCAAATTACAGAACAATTGCTGTTATTTATTAAATTCATTTTTGTTGACAATTTTATTCTAGGAAAGGCCTCTGTTTGATTTATTGTAGCAATATTGTAACAAAGTTAATTTAAAAAGTTTAAGCGCAGTTTAGAATGTGTGGATAGCAAAAATTTGTTAGTCACATAAAAAGTAATGTAAGAGCTACATTAGAAAATATAGGAGGCAATAAGGAATCACAAAGATATATTTTACAGAGGCTTATTCCTGACGCGGCGTTCTAAATAAACGCCTACAGTTGTGCAGAAATAATTTGGTCATTAACCTTTTAGCTCTGTGTTTGTCCATAAACAGAGAAAAATACTTCAAGCGAGCAAAAAAGAAGAATGAAAGAAGGGGGAAACATACAGAAGGTCATTTAAAACATTTCGGTTCTTAACATTATCGAAGATAATACTTAATACAGAAAAGATAAAGTATCTGACAAGAAAAAAGAAATTACAAAAAGTATATCAAAATTCAGCAAAAAAAAGGACAGTAATTTCAAGTGATTATTAACAAAATATTCATAAATCAGAAATATGATTATCTGTCTAAACATAAGCCTTTCGGCTCCGAAAATAAATGCAGAATTTAATAAAATGCAAGTAATACATTTAAAGAAAAATGGGAATCCGTTAAAGTTACTGTCCGGCAAGAGTTAAAAATTAAATAGAAAACAAAAGAAAAATGGATGACACAGGATACTGTAACAAAGGCGAAGGTAAAAATATTAAGCAAAGTTTAAAATGAATTTAATTTATTAAATTCATTCACGTGTAGTTGAAATGATGTCATTCGATCAGGACATTGACTAAAAAAACCGCACGCGCCGTTGAAACCTAATACCTTGTACGTACTTTTGTGTAAATTCAACAAGCGTGAGAAATGCTGACCAGCTTTCTTGTAAGATAACAAGTAGACATTCCACACGCTCATATTAAGAGAAGGGGATCAATTTTCCGTATATAACTGTGACCAAAATGCAGTAAAGACATGGTCTATATCCGGTCATCACAGAAGCAGTCACTACGAGAAAACTGAAACCCTTTAAGATGCCGTACTAGTGAATACATTTAAGATTTGTTTTATTTATTAATTCTGGACTTGTAACATATTTGTGTGAACCGTCTAAATTCTATTTACGGACTTAGACGTTTCAAATGTAATTGTTTGATTTATTAATTCTGGACTTGCACAAAATATTTGTGTGAATCGTCTAAGTGCTCTTTGTGGCACTAACACCCCGCGAGGGAGTATGTCCTGCAACATGGAGGGTTAAGGCTGTCTAAGTTGCTTTTCATATTTCTTATCTAGCACGCTACGGGGCGATGTGGTAAGCACCACGCCTTCGACAACCGCCTAATTTCCCTACTCCACTACTGTATTCCGGTTACCAATTATTTCCAGTGACTTGATAGGCCACCCGACGAGCATCCCACTCGGGTTTGACCCCGAGACCGTCCACGCTGTACTTGAATATCTTAACCACTCGACCACTCCGGCAATAGAAATCTAATTAAAATCGCAATCTTTTGGGGGAAAATGTATGAAATTGTTTTGTAAATCAAGATGAATAGCAACTTTAACCTTAGCTAATATACAGCAGAACCTTTCCTAAGACCATAAAAATTACAACGAATAAACCAACATGAAAGTGATCAAAGCATATTAGCTTAAATCAGGCACCGGAATAATATTTGCATTTAAACTATTAAAATCCCGAATTTAGTACATTTTACAATTTTTAATCAATATAATACCTAATAAATAAAAAATTATCTAAATCATGAAAAGTAGATAATTGGACCGAATACCCTAAATACCGAAGAAAAAATAAAACTGTTTAAGCTCGCAAGCTTCTCGTTTTTCCTATTAAAAATTGAGTTTCAGCAGGATTCCTGAAAATGTTTGAACTATGATCTGTTCGTTAAGATCATTTTCCGGCCCAATTTTACGGGAGTCATCAAATTTTAATGGATATGACGAAGCCTTTTGCAAACCAAATTCAATTTATTTCACCGTTGTCGTTTTACAGATTACAACGTTAAATGAAAGACAATGGAAATACACAAACTCTCTGCCGTTTTATTTGTACTTTTTTCTTCTGATTAAAAATTAATTAAGGAACCAGCGTGTATTGCAACAATGTGTAGCATTGTTTGGTTAACTTGTGAATTACCTCTCTTAGGGGTTGTTTGTGTTACAAAAGGAATGTAGATAACAGGTATTTGTTCAGTGGTGTCTTGGGAATCAGTATCCTAAAGGTTTATTATGAAGGGTTCACGTGTGTGTATTTAGTTTCTAAAAATAATCTTTTCTCGGAAAACCCCTTTTGTTTAAAGTGACGTCAGAGTTATTTACTTCGTCCACTTGGGAATTGTCTTTAGGAACGTCCACCCGACACATTTAAATATTTTATACTTGCTGGCCGTTTGATGAAGTGTTTTTACATTTTCTAGGAAAATTTTCATTCTCTATTTTTAGATTTAATTCTGAATAGTCAGAGAGTTTAAAATTCCAATGTAGAACTTATTTATGATTATTGTTAAATAACGTGCGTGTTAGTACTAAATAAAAAAAGTTATTACTATGGGAATTGCGTAGAAAAATTTCAGTTTTATTAAAAAACTTATATATTTGATGTCTTAAAAACTTCTTTTGTTAAAAACACAGAAAAGTCTGTAATTTCAGTGTCGAATAAACTCCCTCTAGGCCACATAGTGGGGATAAAACTTTGCTTCTTTTTCAGCAAATCCACTGAAAAGCTTGGATTTCACAAAAATAATTTAGTTTTAAATTAAAATTCCAAACAATTTTTAAACTCCAAACATCGTTTTCTTTCTAAAGAAGTCGCCTGAAATGTTCTACTTTTTATATAACCTAAGAATATTCAGCCTGAAAAAGTTGAGCCCCTATTTAAGGATACTCCTTAAAAGATTTGAAGTTTCCAATATTTGTTTAAACTCGTTTTTTAACGAAAATATCAGTAATGTTCGTCATCTACGAATTAAATCGTGTTACTCCTGAAAAATCGACTATAATTACCTATTTTTTCAGGTTCAGCCTGAAAAATCTCAGTATATGTTTGAGAAAACTCCTGAAAAGCTTATCTCAATAATTGGTTAAGGTCGTATTTTAACGAAAAATCAATAATTTTCGTCAAGTAAGAATTAAATCGATGTATTCCTATAAAATCTACTGCAATTTCTTATATTTCTCAGGTAACCTAAAAAATCTTCAACCCAAAAAAAGCTCTGGTATATTTTAGAAACCTTCTGAAAAGCTTCGAAGTTCCAATAATTTTTTAAACTCGGTTTTCAACAAAAATTTCAATAACTTTCGTCAACTAAGAATTAAATCGTTTTTGCTCCTAAGAAATGGACTGAACTTCCCCTATTTTTTCAGGTAACCTAAAAATCCTCAACTTGAAAAAGCTCAGTATATACAATCCTGGAAATAATTGATTGAACTTGTTTTGTTATCGAAAATATCAGAAATTGTCGTCATCTACGAATTAAATCGTTTTACTAAGAAAAAATCGACTGTAATTCCATGCTTTTCAGGTAACCTTTAGCCTGAAAAAGCTCAGCCGATGTTTGAGGAAACTCCTGAAAATCTTCGAAATATCAATGTTTGTTTAAACTCGCTAATTAGATTTGTTTTACTCCGGAAAAATCGACTACAACTCCTCATTTCAAGGTAACCTAAAAATCTTCAATCCGCAGCCTGAAAAATCTTAGTACGTTTGAGAAAACTTCTGAAAAGTTTTGAGCTTTAAAATAATTGTTAAAACACGTTTCTTAACGAAGGCATAAATGAGTTTCATCAATTAACAATTAAGTTGTACTTCTGAAAAATCGACTATAATTCTTTATATTTTTCAGGTAACCTAAAATTTTCAAAATTTCCAATGTTTGTTTAAACTCGTTTTTTAAACGAAAGTATTAGAAATTTTCGTCATTTACGAATTGTAATTCCTGATTTTTTTAGGTAACATAAAAGCCTTCAACCTGAAAAACCTCAGTACGTTTGAGAAAACTCCTGAAAAGCTTTGAACTTTCCAATAATTGTTTAAAATTAATGTACTCCCGAAAAATCGACTGAAATTCTCTATTTTTCAGGAAACCTAATACTCCTCAGTTTGGAAAAGGTGAGTATATAAACTCCTGAAAAGTTTTGAACTTTCCAATAATTGATTGACCTCCGTTTTTAACAAAAGTATTAATGATTTACATCAACTAAGGATTACGGGTAAATCATTTTGCTCATGAAAATCGACAGTAATTCGCTACATTTTCAGGTAATCTAAGAATCGTTAGCCTGAAAAATCCCAATGTAGGTTTGAGGAAACTTCTGAAAAGCTTTACACTCTTCAGTAATTGTTTAAACTTGTTTCTTAATGAAAATATCTCTAATTTTCGTCAACTAAGAATGAAATCGTTTTACTCCTGAAGGAAACCTAAGAATATTCAGCTTGAAACGCCCGGCCTATGATTGACAAAATTTTTAAAATACAAAACTTCTTTAAACTCGGGCTTGAAATTAAAATATTAATAATTTGTCTTAACCAAAAAATTGATCGTTTTAAATCTGAAAAAATTATTTGAAATTCCCTATTTTTTTTTAGCTAACCTCGAAGCATTCCGAAAGACTCAATTATGTTCAAGGACTGGTAAAGAGTTTTGAAACTTTCAAAAACCGGTTACTAAATACAAATAAGAAGCTAAGCTTTTTTCTATCAAAGAATCAGCTGAAAATTACTAGTTTTTAAGAAAACCTGAAAATTTCAGATTATGTTTCAGAAAACTCCTGACTAGTTTTAAAATTTCAGTTTAACTCGTCTTTAAATAAAAATATCAATACTTCTTGTAATTAAGAAGTTATTTGTTTTATTCCGGAATAAGAATATTTAATCAGAAAAGGCTTAAACTGTATTCAATGAACGTCTGAAGAAAAAAAGAAAAGATAAATAATTAGGTTATTTTTAAAGTGAAGTCTTCACAAACTTTAACGAGGTAAAAACAAACAGGCATGAATATTCGGAACAATGTTAAAGACGTTCCTCTGTCACCTGTCAAATCCTTCACTACTTACGTGAGGGAAAATTGTTTTCAATTTTTTAGTAGGGAAATAAATTGACGTCGATTGATTTCAACGAAAACAAAGTGATGGCAGTAAAAAGAAAAGAAAAATTAATTGGTATCTAATTCAACGATTTTTTTATAAAGAAATGCAACCAAGCATCTCTATGGAGTAAACAGTCATTTATAATAATTAACAATAAAAGAAATTCAACGACTATTTTCAATAAACTCTGGGCAGCATAAGGACATAGTTACAGGGTTATTTCACCTCATCAGCATTCTTTAATAAATTGGACTTCTTTAATTGACCCAAGCTTAAGGAAAACTTTTCAATTCACGATTATTTGTACAAAGCTTAGCGATGAAATTTGGCAATTTTCGCAATTCAACCTGGACTTCCTCCTATGTTACTTAATTCTTATTTAACTGGTATTAAGATAATCCATATTTTGAATTACGTTCTGCTATTAGAAATAATAATTATCATCATTGCTGCTAATATTTTTAACACATTCTTATAAGTAGCTTCTTTAAATCAGGAATATGCTTACAAACGATTAATAAACGAACATAAACTATAAAACTAGTACCTCCTCGCTAGTAATTTCAGTTCGAGCGAATCGATTTCACACTTATGCAATTATTTATCAACTAGCTTTAAAACAGGCAAGTTTAAAGTACAGTACTGAGCCTCAAAAGTTCACAAAATCTCCAATAAAGCAACGTCGCATAAAGAGTTTTGTTTTATTATCAGAGTTAAGCAACAACTATTTTAATATCTTTGACGAGTCTTTGTTTGGACTGCGAAATGCAAACTTAGTAAAGCTCTAATAGTATGATAGCAGCGAGAGAAAATTTGCAACATAGTTGTGTAAATATACAATTGTATTATAACAAAGTTAAAGTTGGCTTCCAAAAATATACGAGACAACAAGGACGTCCATTTTAGCAACAATTTAGATAAAGAAAGTTTTAAACACAAACGAAGAAACTTGTGGTTTTATGCTTGTGCCAATTGTTAGTTGAATATTATTGTTATACCTACAGACAGAGAGTTTGTACGTAGATAGACAAGTGCAACAAATTTGTTAGAATAAATTTAATAGCCACGTAGATGACAGGCAACAATTTCAGATTTCACCAATTGATACAAAGTGAGCTCAACGTTATAAATCTGCCACACTTTGACAGAACCCATTAATCTAATGATAACAACGCAATCATCGTCTCTTTTTCTCCATGTTCTATTTTTACCTGTTTCTGACATAAATCAACCGTGGGCTTTTGTATTCGAAGTTGAGTGTATTGTGTCTGATAAGGATAAGAAGTCTCAGAGTGTTGCCAAAATTTCCACTTTATAGGTTGCATTATTATTTACTAAATGAGGTTGAAAAGTCTTGCTTCATTATAATGAATTTGCTAAGAAAAGATAGGAATTTTGGTATTCAGCAGTGTTTTAATACTTTTCATTAATTAATTCAGGAAAGTTCGCAGTTTAAATATAATAACTTGTATTATCCAGGTAAAAAATAGCTTTATTGCTTTTTAGAAATCTCTGATTTCGCGTAAAACATTTATTTTTAAAAGTAAATCAAAGGTAATATACAAGACGTCTCCAAGTTAAATCGACAAACTTCTGCGGTGCATTTTCAGGTGAAATTAAAGCATTTAGGTCTAATTTACCTACATGTAAAAATGCACCTCTGCGGAGATACGACCAATCAAAGTTTGCTCTAAAATTTCAAGAACAAGGAGGCCAGTTTTAGCAATTATTGTAAAATTAAACAATATTGATGTGTGTCTTATTTAAAATAATACTCTGTTCTTTTGATTTTCAGCAGTAAATTTAATGATAGCGATTTTCACTACCATTTAGTTTTTGCTTATTTGCTACAATGCCGTTGGATTTAACAAAAAATAGCAAGAGACGAAAACGTTTTCTTATGGAATTTTACATAAATTGATGTAGCCGAATTCAGATCATCCTTACATATAAAAATTTCCCAATGCGCTAATTTTACCCCTAACACCCAAAAACACCCTTTCAGTCGAGAAATATTTTTACTCTAAAATGGTCCTTTTGATAACTTGCTGAAGTGCCCCAAATGATTTCTTTATAACCTTTATACAAATAGTGTGGTGTCTATGGGATCAAAGGATGCATTGCACCCCTTATTTTTTATTACATTTAGTTACATATGATAATAGCTAGTTTTATTCGTTATATTATTCAGCTTCTAATAGGCCATTAAGGCCCATAGCTTGTCGAGGAGGGCACACCGAGCCGTAGTGAGCTGAGCCTGGATCGGGTCACCCGTCCGCGTTCTGACCATGGGCACCGATTCTTAACTATGCAGACCGATGCGCCATGCCAATACTCACTACCCTACCGCCTCCCTTAACTAAATTAATGCAATTCAAGAAATGATACGTAAATTATGTCAAATTCCATTTGATACGAGGAATATAGAATCCACGGATGCAGTTCTAGGGCCTGCTTCTCACAAAGCTCAGGCACGTTACATTGAAACAACTTACTTAGTTTGGATGCAATTCCAACTTCTGCTTACTTCTTAATATTTAGCATTGTTAAGACCGGTTGGAATGGGTTAAACGCTCCTTATTTATTTATTTAAAGATCTGAGAATATGGCGTCGGTTGAATACACAGATGGAATATATCAACTGAGTATTCGCCCTTCTGGATCGTTAAATTTTGCAAATATAAAGTTATTAATTAAGAAAGGGGGACTAATAACATATTTATTAATTGGCCAACAGACAGGGCAAAGACGGCTGATCCATTCGACTTCTTTGTAATTCAAGGCATTCCGCCACGTTACCTAAAACTAGATTCTTGACTCGACTTATTTGCGAACCATACTGCAATTATCGCTACGATTAGCACAACAAACATTAAAAAGCCAAAACCACCAAATTTATGCAATAACAACGCCGATTGGGAATACTTTACAACAATAATAGAGGAAAATTGATCTTCTAATATGTCGCGGCAGAAAATCTCATACGTATCTCTGCCTATTCCTCCAAGAAATAAAACCCCCGATTGTCCAATAGTTATAAAGGAAAAAATTGCCTACAAGAGACGTCTACGCCGAATTTGGCAGAACAGCAGGCTACCTGA
Source organism: Melanotus villosus (assembly GCA_963082815.1). Classification (NCBI taxonomy): domain Eukaryota; kingdom Metazoa; phylum Arthropoda; class Insecta; order Coleoptera; family Elateridae; genus Melanotus; species Melanotus villosus. The sequence continues at coordinate 8,588,265 of OY720421.1, read as the reverse complement.
AGACAAGTGTGGACTCAATCAAGCCACTACAGCATTAATCTACAAGATTAAGAACGAATCAATCCAAACGCACCTGGAAAGTCTATCCGCCAACAAAGACACTGATTACTCCCTCTGGAAAATAACAAAATCGTACAATCAATCTAAACAGCAAAAACCTCACCCATAAAAAGGCAGAAATATTCGCGGTTTTTCTGGAAGAAGTCTTCCAACCAGTAGCATTAGAGGGACAGTTAGATGAAGTAGACATCCATGTCTTTCTCGATGCGCCACCCCAGCTCTCACTACCAATAAGACCCTTCCCACACGGGGAAGTCCAAGAATTGATTTAAAAAATTTAAACAATAAAAAGGCGCCCAGCTACGAGTTAATTATAGGGCGCATTTTAAATTGGCTCTCAACCATCGGCTACAACGTAATTACTTTCATAATACTTAAGCCTGGCAAACCTCCCAACGAATCAAAATCCTATAAACCCATCAGTCTACTACCAATAATTTCTAAGGTATTCGAAAAGCTCCCCTGAAACTGCTCACTCCCATCCTGATTGATAACCAACTGATCCCTGACCATCAGTTCGGTTTCACAAACAATCACTCGACTACAGAACAAGTTCATCACGTAGTAAATACCATAAACGCTGCCTTTGAAGAAAAGAGCTACTGCTGTGCTGTATTCCTGGATGTTATTTAGGTGTTCGATAAACTGTGGCACGAAGGCCTGCTATACAAGGTAAAACTGGCACAACCTCACATGTACTAATCCTTAAATCATACCTAGATGAATGTTATTTCCAAGAAAAGCTCTAAGACGAAATAACAGACTTACACTGCCGCCAGAAAGTCTGAGATCACTAACATAAATTAAATGTTATGTGTGATAATTGCGTTAAAGGATTTAAATGATGGATTATTTGTTGAAATATTCACATTAGACAATAACATAAAGCAAGAAATAGAACAAAAATTAATTTTTTATAAAAGTATAATGATACAATCCTAAATTAACTTTTCATGGAAATGATGACATTTGGCTTTATACAGGCCTGGCAGATTCTGTGCATCCTTGCAATAAGTTTTTGAAGAGTTTCCGGTTGTATTTGATTCCAACAGGCTTGAATACTATCCCAAATATTATTTTGTTGGTGATAAGGGAATTTCCTTAGCATTCTGTCAATCTTCTCCCATAGTAATTATATCTGGCGACTGAGTCGGTCAAGTCATTATTTTCAAAACACTGGGTCATTGATTACGTTGAATATAATTTGTACAATATCCAGAAGTATGTTTTGGATCATTGTCTTGTTGAAATATAAATCCTCGTCCAATGATTCTTAATCCAGAAGGAACTGCATGATTTTGAAGTATCCCATGAAATCGTTCTTTGCCCAGTATTCCATCGATTTTTATTAAATTTCCAACTTTACCTCTTCGAAAGCAACTCCATAGCATAATACTTCCTCCGCCATGTTTTACAAGGAAGAATACACTGAAGATTGTTAAGCTTCATTTGCTAATCTTCGAACGAATACCTTGCATTAGGATCCCAACTTCTCAAATTTAAATTTCTCAGCCCACAAGGCGAATTTCCATTGTCCAATAAAGCAATCTTTATGGACATGTGCCCATTAAAGCCTTTTTTGTCGGTTTATTTCACAAAGTAATGGTTTTTACTTGGCAACACAACCTCTAAGTTCAGCAGCATTCAGTCGATTTTTGATGGTGCTTACGCTGATTGAATTTATGCGATTTTCGTTGATTTTTAGAGTAATAAGGAGCAGTAAGAAACCTATTTCGCTTGCTTGTTGTTATACTAACATGTATGTCTTCCTGAATAGTGGTAGTTCGTAGCCTCCTACTTCGTTTTCTGCTACTGCAAACCCATGTTTCTTTCTTTTGCTCAAGAGTTATAACAGTACCACCACATGAAACTGTAGCTTTCTTCGCAATTTGACGAACTGAATAGCCTTCCTTTCTAAGAATACATATTTCAGCATGTTTTTCAACAGTTAATTCTTGTTTGAATTTTGCCATTATCACATTACACAAAATTCCTTTTGGGCAAACATTGGAAGTAATCGGGACTCGACAGATGAAAATGATATTTTCATATCTAATAACTTCCCTTTTATAAATTGTTTTATTTATAAAGCACCAAAAGTAAAGCACTTAACAATAAAGATCGCACATTTCAAGAAGATTTAAAAATCCAAAGAATAACTATTTTCATTTTGAAAGGCATTTCTTAATTTATTAGATTTAATAAATGCACAAAATATTATTAAAATATGTTATTCAGAGGCTTCAATAGGAACTTAAATAGCTAAATTAAAAATGCACCTAATTAATAAAAGTAAATGCGTAGAAGACATAACCCAAATTGATAAAAATAACGAAATTATTTTTTAATTTAATAACAAAAGAGCGATTTTCAGAGCGGGAATTACTAAGCATATTTCCCAGTTTTAATTTTTCTGCGACCAATCGCTACAATATTAATTTTTGAATTTTTGAAGAATTTGGAAATTCTTGAGATCAGCGAGGTTGATTTTAAAATGTAAAACGGGCTATTTTAGTAAATTAAACAAAACTATCAACGATAGGACGTGATACGCCTTCCTATAAATGTCTGAAGCTAAAAAAGTTGATTGGTTTTTCCTAAGGAAACACGAATATGATTTTCACGTCGAGCGTCAGAAAGTTTACTTAGTTCTTAGATTCAGAAAATTTAATAAACGAATTATCACTTTCGAACAAGAATTCTTTAAGTGCTTCTCAAACACAAACACGAAATAATTTCAAAATAAAAAGAGTTTTTTACTTATTTTCGCAATTACGTTAATGTAATTTGATGTGACGGGGGGTTTTTCAAACAAGATTGATGTATTTCTTCTGTGACAATTTCCTATTGAACGGACTCGTTTTTAATCAGAACAGCGTTATGTTGTTTACAATGGCCATATTCGTTTCAGACATCTATTTTTAAACAGTTCCATTTAAAATATTTTCCATTAAAGTAAAGGTAAAAGTTTGAAACGGATGTTAGTGTTACCAGAAACGGCGGATATCAATTTGGCCATTTTCGTCGAGAATATCCAATGAAAAGGGTTATAAAACACGTATAGTTGTGTCAAGTTCTCGTGGGAAATCAGAATAAGGAGCTAAAGGATGTAATATGTGGTTACAGTGATTGTCAATGTCTCTCAGTGCTTCTCACTTTATGTTTAGTGTTTAGTAAATAACGTCAAATCCACTATTGTTGCTGGAAAACGTTTTTCGTTTAAAAACTAACGGGAAATTTATTTCTCAGGATGTTTCGTAACCCAAATTCGTTTATAAGTTACAATTTACAAATTTACCAAACATTTCTGCATGGCGCGAGTTTTCGGTCTAGGGATGTAGTGTTAAAGATTAAAAATTGTAAAAAAAGCAAGATATATTCCTTTAATAATTTAGGAAAATAATACTTTAAAGTGCAGTACTAACAAAATTAAAGTCTGCAACATATCAAAAACTGGGGGAATAGTTCTGCAAATAATTTGGTCCCAGGCTTGAGAATTCGTCTAACATATTCTGAAAAATTTATATTATATCGTAATCATGTTCATTAATAGTAAAAACTGATCTTTATGAAAAATTCCATCTTGTTGGTGCTACACTTTGAAGACGTTTTCTAACTATTTCATTAAGGATGTGCGTACGTTTTGTAGAACTGTTAAAAATGCTACTAATCCATCAAGAGTGGAGAAAGATATTCTGAACTCTTTTATATACGATACCGACTGAGATAATACCAAATTAAGTCTATGACTGTACGAAGCAGTTAAAGAATTCAAGGAAACTACGTAGGAAGAGTTTTCTGAAAGATAATCAAAGGAAACTACATCCAAAGCCAAAAGTAATTCAGGGACGTAGTTAAAAGACTAAAGAGTAATCGTTCACCTAAAATACGTAATATCAGGATCACTACAGGTCAGTACAGAAGAAATACTGAAAACTTGAAAAGAATATTATGCAAACAAGTTTAGAGAAGAGGACAGACACATAAACTCCATGTTTAAATAAGAATAATTGAGGAAGAGGCAAATAATGAAGTAAACCAAGGCATACTACATAGAAGAAATTGAAGAAGCTTTAAAGAAAACAGAATATGGAAAATCACCAGGGGGAGACAACATAAATCCAGAATTATTAAAAAGGGAGGGGTAATAATAATGGTTGAGGCGCATATTCAAGACAGAACAAATTCCTGAACAATGTATAATAATACCCATCCATAAAGGGCGACTCCACAACTGGCGACAATTGTAGGTCAATATGTCCATCCCCAGTAGCTCTGGAAATCATACCCGTATATTAGAGAAGCGACTAAGAAGTGAATTCGAAGATAAACTAGAGGAAGGGAAAACGCCGTTCCATCCAGGGTGACAAACGCAGGATTACGAGCCATAATAGAGCAAACTCTGTGCTTAGTATTCCTCAACCTAAAAGCAGTATTCGACCAAGTCCGAAGAAAATACATTTTGGAGGCCATGAAGGATCTAAAGATAAATACCACATTAGAAAGAAGCGTCAGAGTATTACATCGAACAGTCATAGGAAAAGTTAGATTAAACGGAAAAACTTCTGAGGAATTCCATATGGAAAGGGAATTGGTAGTTTTTTCATCCCCTTTTCGTAGAAAGAAACGGGGCGAGTGTCTAACCAGGTGCGCAACGCATTATCATCAAGTTTCTTACGTGTGAAAATGGCGCTGATTGCAGGCACAGTTCGGCAATGAAACCCTTTTATGGCCACATCAAAACGAGCAAGCATGGAGTGGCGGCGCAAAGGGAAAGCAAACGCAGACTGGCTTGTCTGTAGGCAAAGTTTTGGTCACCGTTTTCTGAGACTGGAGAGGAGTCCTGTTGGCACGACCGAAGCACAATCAACGCGGCCTACTACTGTAACCTTCTAGCTCAGGTAGAGCTTGCTTATCGCTGGAAAAAGAGAGACTGTCCCATCCGAGACATATTGCTCTTCCATGACACTGCAGTTCAACGCAGGAAAAAATCGCCGAAATTAACTGGGCTATACTTGAACACCCTCCATACAGTTCAGATTTGTCCCCTTGTGATTTCCACATGTTTACGCCCCTCAAAGAGTAAAAGAATAGGCGATTCGAGACCGACGAACAGGTGGAGGCATTCATGCGCACCTGCTTCTTTCTACGAAAATGGGATGAAAAAACTACCAATCCGCTGGGAAAAGTATATAGACAGAGAATGGGTGTATGTAGAAAGATAGTGAAAATTTGTTTTTTGTGCTACTTTGCAAAATAAACTTTCTAGGAACAAAGGCTCATTTATATTTGATCCAGCCTCGTATATGAACAGTACATAAATTTAAACTCTGCAAAAGGGAAACAAGAAGCATAGTGCTTGAATACCATAATTTAACCTCAGTAAAGTCACAAGGTCTGCTAAATGGAGACGGCATACTGTTAAGGAAGAAACCCGCAACAACTTCAGAGAAGTATCAACATATGGAAGAAAACCTAGAAGAGAACACATACAATACATCTTTGTAATTAGCACTGCACTTTAAAGTATTTGCATTTTTTCCCTAAATTATTAAAAGAATATGCATTTCTTTTTTTAATATGTCATTCTAACACTGCATTCTCAGATGAAAAACTCACACCACGCTACTTCTTATTATTTACTAACTGGTAAATTTAGGGTATATAAAGATCGCCACACAATCTTTGTCATATGTATTTAATTAAAATTGAAATAAAATGAGGAAAAGTATGAAAGCCATGAATATCGAAAGATATTATTTTAAGGAAGCATGTAATGTTTAAAACATCTGGACAAAACGTGTATTTGAAATGTATGTACGTAGTGCTTGCAGTTTTTGCTATTTATCACGTAAAAGGAAGGAAAAACATATTAACAATATGAGAAAATTGACTAGTTAAACAAAATAGATTCAATTTTGTATTGTATTGGCGGTGCAAGAACCCTTCCAAGGATTCGCTTCTTCTCAAGTCTTCCTAATTCTTCAGCCGTTATATCATGCAAGGTGGATTAATGCTTTAAGGTATAAAAATCGTTCAGAAGATATAAAAATTGTAAGGCAAGTGTACCTTCAAACGTGCCAAATGAAATGGCGAGCGATAGCCTTGCCAACTTGCAACGTGATTGCAACATATGTATATATGGGGTAGGGAAAGAGCACCAAATTTAAATATTATTTGTATCAATCTTCTACGTCTGATTTAAAATTAGTACAGTTTTTATTTTATTTTTTTTATATTGTTGTATATTCATAATTAAAATTATGCAAATGTTACAAACCGCTTTTAGCCAAAGCTGTATTATTTTTTATGATTTTTGATGGATAATTTATACTCCTATTTGTTTATTACTTATTTGATAGATAGATTAGTGAACAAAAAGGTTTTTTATATTAAATATGAATTTTTTGAAGCAATATTAACATTGTATGATTTTACATTGTTGCCATATTTTCTGTTAAATTTTTATAATATGATAAAGCAAAGTAGTATTGATATCTACGAGCATTGGCAGAGAAATAATGAGACTGATTTTCTTTTAACCATGAATTTTACAAATCAAGGGTATCCCCTTCAAAGTAGGCCTTTTTTCCATTGTTCGTAGCAGTCCCGGAAGGCCTCTGCTGGATTGTATTTCAACTCGTCGGTTACGATCTTCTGGATATTATACAAAGTACCAAAATGGTCTTTCAGCCGGGGGAATAAAAAGAAGTCGCAGGGACTGAGATTCAGCGAATGAGGGGCTGGGGAACCCCAGGAATGCTATTTTCTGCCAAAAATTCAATGATGGAGAGTGCCGTGTGACATGGGGCGTTGTCGTAGTGCCTAAATTCTGTACTAAAATCTGATGGATAGTAAACTGGTTCAAATTTAATTGAATACTGATTATTCTCAACGTCAATCGACGGTTTGACATCGCAAGAGTCCTCAACCTTCCGCTTCGTTTCAGCCCTCTAGAAAGGCTTGTGCCATCTAAACACCTGTGCCCTGGATAGGGAATGTTTTCCATAAGTCCTTTGTAACTTTTCATAAGATATACTAGCGGATTTGCCAAGCTTTATACAAAATTTGATAGCACAATGTAAACTCTTGCCGATCTATTTTCGTTACGCACCTCATAAACACAACTTCACTTCAGACACTCTTAACAATTCGCGTAGCAACTGTAACAAGTTCAAATTTGTACTAAGTCTACGGCAGGGGTTATTCTAACTGCCGTGTGAAGGGGAAGGCAGCAAACCTCGTATATTCTGGTTTTTTAAATTTTATTATAAAAAAGTTTTGGGTAAATATTAAGTTCTAAAACGCTTTTAGTTAATTTAGTATTTTTTCTCTAAATTTAGGATGTGCAAATTTTATAGCTCTATCAATAAACTTGTTAATTACATTTATTTTGTATATTTTAGGAACATTTAAATAAATGTTTTTTGGTCATATTGGTTTAGGACACAGTCTGTAAATAAATATTCATCATCATTAATTACTAAAACGTCGAAAAATGGTATTTTATTTTTTCTTTCAATTTAAATTTTTTAATCTATTGCAAGAAACTTAAAACAAGCACGTTGCAATCTTGGTTGCTAAAAATGCACCTTTTTTTTAAAATTTGCTTTAACAAATTGCCAAACTCGGTCAAAACTGGTAAAACAACAAATAAAAAAAGGAACTCCTTATTACAATCCAAGTTCTTCGATCTTGGTCCATTAATATAATTTTCGTTTTTAAGAAACATTAATTTAGTTAATTTATTGTTTGATATCATTTTAAACCGTTAACAGTAAAACTTTAAATTAGAAGTTAAGTTATACTGCCAAACATACCAACGGAGCCTTATTTTAAAACTGGAATTAACATCAAAACTAAATAAATTACATCAATTCTTAATAAAGTGAATAAAAAATGGGACGCAAATCATGCTTTTTGTTTGCCTTCTTTTTAATTTACTTACGTCATACCTTCCTTTATAAAATAATTGCTTGGAAAAGCTAAAAAAATTAACCCCTCGAAAGTAATTAATTACCCAATCTTTAAAAATTCAGAAATGAAATAAAACTCTATAATCGGTTAAGAATAATTTAGACACCTTAATAACCTGTGAATCGTGCTTGAAAAATTGCTAGCTATGTTCTTAAAGTCGGGAAAAATAACGTCTTACGATTTTACCCTTCGTTGAGCTCGAAAGGCTCGAGGATGGAAGTAAAGCAAAAGAGAAGAAGTGAGTAATGTTAGCTTGAAAAATGCCTTGTTAATAGTATTTTGTATAACATTCACAGCCTACATGCACAGAATTAATCAATTAAAGAACTCGTAGGTTCCGAGGAGAAAAATGCAAATGTATTTTCTGAACGTTTGTTGTGGCGAATTTGACATTTTGTACTTCCTTTATGGGTACTTCGCCATTAATTTTTATTTTAGCAATTGCCGGCGGAATATCAAAAAATGAAGTATATTTTCCTTGTCAATTATTGAATGAACTGTCTTGTCACTGAAGTAAGGAGAATTAACGATAAATGAAAATGGAATCATATCGGCTACAAATGAAGTTACTACTTAAGATAAACATTCGTAAAATAATACTTCCAAAACTTCTTTAAATTTGGGCTTTAAATTAAAATATTAATAATTTGTCTTAAAATTAAGAAATTAGTCGTTTACTCGTGTAAAAATTGCCTTAATTTCCCTATTTTTTATCTAACCTAAGAATCTTCAAGGAAACTCCTGAAAACCTAGGAACTTTCCTATAAGTTTAAACTTGTTTTTTAACGAAAATATCAATAATTTTCCACAAGTAAGAATTACGAAGTACTCTTGAAAAATTTATTGTAATTCCCTATTTTTGAAGAAGTCTAAGAACATTTAGCCTGAAAAAGCTCAGCTTTAGTGTAAGGAAATTTCCAAAACCTTTTTAAACTAGGTTTTTAATTTCAAATATTAATAGTTAGTCTAACCAAGAACTTAATTGTTTTATTTCTGAAAAATTTGCCAAACTTTCCTTATCTTTTCCGATATCCTACGAATCTTCAGTCTGAAAAAGCCCAGTCTACGTTTGGGGAAACTTCTGAAAAGCTATGAACTTTCCAATAAGTTTAAAGCCGTTTTTTTAAGGGTATAAGAGTCAAATCGTTTTTCTCCTAAAAACTCGACGGCAATTCTCTATTTTAGAGAGCCTAAAAACGTTCAAACCGAAAAAGCTCAACTTTAGTTTTAGAGAAAGTTCCTGAAATCTCTAAAACTTCCTTAAACTCGGCTTTTTGAATTACAATTTAATCAATTATCTTAACTAGGAAATTAATCGTTTTATTTTTGAAAAAATCGCCTGAATTTCCCTGTTTTTTCAGGTTCTGAAAAACTCAACAAATGTTTGAAGATACTCATAAAGCTCTCAAAGCTTGTTTAAATGCAATACTAAATAAAAACACCATTTAATCTGTTTACTCCTAAAGAGACGCCACTTTTTCAGGTTAACTAAGAAGATTTGGCTTGAAAATTTCAGATTATGTTTAAGAAAACCCCTGAAGAATGTTGAATGTTCAGATAATTGTTTAAACTAGTTTTTAAATAAAAAAATCAATACATTTTCTAACGAAGATGTTAATTAACCTAAAAAGGCATAGACTTTGGTGAGTAAACTTTGAGCTTTGAAATTCTTTTAAGTGTTGTAATTATCAGTCAGACGTTAACCAACATTATTATGAAATTCTTTTAATTCGTTTAAACTTTTTTTTTTTACATAAATACTTCGATAATTTACTTAGCTAAGGTTAGTCGCTACACCTGAAAGATTCGCTTGAATTTTCCAATTTTTCAGGTAATATTTTTACCTGAAAACCTTTGCCTATCTTTATTCGTTTTTTCCTTTTGTTCCAAGGTATACAACCTGAGAAATGTTGGATTTGAAAAATTCCGTAATTTGAAGACTTTGAATAAGTTAAGTTTCCTTCCTAAAAACTAAATTTCGGAAGTTTTAATTGTAACAAATACCATCGCACCTCTCAGATATGAAGATAGTTCTATCCAAACCAGGTTCATATCTTCAAACTCACCGACAAATGGAAACATGAAAACAGTGCTATAATCAGTACTGAAAACAATAACTGCTTCGTCTATAGGTAACAAAAGCAAACTCAAACTTAGAACTGAAAAATACAGGTGTGGGATCTATTTAAAAATTGAAATTCTAGCTTGAAAAAGACTTAAAAAGGGCAACGTTAACTTGTGGTTAATTTTTAGTCTGAAAAAAATACAGGCTGACTATTATTTAGAAAATACCGAATATGATTTAGTTGGTATACATTCTTACATAACTTAACAACGGTTATTCTTGCGTTTAAGGATAATTAGCAGTTAAATCCTTATACGGTTAAAGAATTCATGATTTTCTCTAAGACCAAGAGTTAAAGGTTGTTTACGTTTGTTAAGAAATTTATATTAAAATAAAAAACTGACAATAATCAAATTCAAAAATATGAAAAAAGTACTTACGGCTGGAAGCGCAAAGAACGATATGGCGAAGACACTAAAGCAGGATGCCACAATTTTTCCCATCCACGTTCTTGGTACGGTGTCACCATAACCGATGGTGGTTACAGTTATAACACCCCACCATAAAGCATCTGCGTAACTGGAAAAATCGCCTGTGTTTTTTCCATCGGACCCCACTTCGCCAGCGTCTTTCTCTGCTAAGTAAACGAAATAGCTGCTGAAGATGAGGCCCAAGAAACCGATGTATAACGTTGTTATTAATTCCTGAAAATAAAATCGTAAATAAATAACGATCAGAAATTATAAACAGTTTTCACATTATTATTATCCTAAAAAAAGGTAACTTATTTATATTCAGGTAAATTGTTATTTGAATTATAAATTAAATTCAGCTTATACAAAATTGAAGAAGGATGCGACTTAATAACGAGCTATAAATATTAAAATTTAGATAAAAAGGATTTCAAACCCTTTACTTCGTAGCCGACACATGCTGATATAAATTATGTAAAACAATGAGAAAGGTTTTCGTATCATTTCCTTTCCTCTTAAGCCGACGAAAGAAAAACATTGGCTTTTTGATGTTTCAGTTATAAATTACGCCATAAAAGAGTCTTAATGGCCATTATTTTTTCTCGCTTAATGGATCTGCCATCCAGTAACAAAAGATTACTTTATTAAATATAATTTAGATAATATTTCATAGGCCTGAAACAAAGAGGTAAAACTCTTGGTACCCAGATATGGATCAAAATTAGCCAAAGAATTATAATCAAAATAAGTTTACTTTTCTCTAATCTGCAGATTAAATAAAAGTGGGTTGGTAATTTGAATTATAAATGCATATTAATGTTGAAAGTTTTCAACTTTCTGGAGAAGTTAGGTAACCTATAAATATTTTAATGGAAGTTTATGGTTGACCCCGGAGCTCTGAATATCAGCGCGGCCTTTAAAGGATAAATAGCTTGTTGCAGCTAGGAAAACGAAGCCCGAACACAACAAAAACAATAAATCTGAATGGAACGGTCAGCATTTATGATTGATGAGGGGCGAGCTTTTACTGTGATATCAGATAATTTGAAATTGATAGACTGGCGCTGCCCGTTTTTCACACGAAATTGTATTTGCTTTGTTGAAAGACAAAGGAAATTTCGGATTATAGGTTTAACCAACTTTATATACGTAAAAGCACGTAAGAATAAATCTACGTTCCGATTTTCTTCAATAGACAAATGTGACATGGAAGAGGTTGAAAGTGGAGAACGGTCAATTATTTTCACCTTCGGACACCTTTTTAGACCAATTTGAATAGGATTAAGGTTCGGGATTATCATATTTAGATTTGTTTCAACAGGCACAACGTGCGAGAAAGTAAGTACAACAAAGACGTAATTTTTACGCATTATCCCTCAGTGTTTCCTCTAAAACCTTCTGTCAACGAAACGCAACCAAAAACACCCTCCAGAATTAAATTACATTAATCTTTCGGACAGATTGTAGTTTGTAGGGTCGTTTACAAAATTTCAGTCTTACTTGTATGACAAACATTTTTTAAGTGTAAACACGTTCAGCTTGTTTATTTTCATTACTTTATTGTGATCTTTTATTATTAAAAATGCGTGTTTGTAAATCTTTCTCAGTTTTTTTGGCATAATCCCAGACTATGTTGGTTTTAAAAGCCAATTTCTCCTTGTAGGAAGAAGCTACCTTGAGGCCATTTGCAACTGTTTGTTTATATATTACAATATTTTCATAAAATTAATTTTTTAACATTTTCTTTAGCAACATGGTTTCGAGAGAAGGTATTTTGTTATCCTGATTTTCCTGATAAATGTTAGGTTTCATATATTTACCAACGAAACAAAGATTATTAAGAAAAATAAGTTTGTTGCGGAAGATCTAGGCTTGCGGTTGTCATGGATCTTATCGAGTATTAACTGACTGTCATGGTAGTTTAGTAGAATTCTAGTCAAAGCCAAACAACTCTCACCTGGAAGGGGACTTTTATCATCCGAGAAAAGTAAGTGGAAGATGAATTTCTTAGGTTCAGTTTGCTTTATTTAGACGCAACAGCCAAGAATATATACATAAGAGATAAGAAAGGAAACCTAATAGGAGATGAGAATCAAATTGCAGCAAGGTGGCGAGAATCAAGGGCAGGACCAAGAGAGGGATGACGAAGAAGAGACAAGTCGGGATTCAAGTGAAGACCAAGAAGCGGGAGAAGAAGCTCCAGAATAATACAGAGAGTGAAAAATAATAAGACCCCCGGAGAGAGAACAATATACTCGTAAAAGCAGAGCAAGTTAAGTACTGTGGAGAAGTAGTAACAAAGGGAGATACGAAATTGTATAAAAATTACAGGGGGATCGCACTCTTAGGTACAGTATATAAATTTCTAGCGACACTGGTATGAACCATCTACGGAGACAAGCAGAGAATATACTACGAGAATACTAAGTGAGATTCAGAGATAATAGATCGGTAATAGTTAGAACAAATCGCCGTGCTAAAGGAAATACAAAGAAACTGTCATGAACATAAAGTACCCACTCCTATATTGTATTATGCTTTGACTGATTCAGTAGGACTGCGTCAAGGAGACCCACTGTCTACACTTCTCTTCAACTTGATCCTAGAAGAGGTAATAAGTAAAATTAACAGAATGGATACCATCTTTAATAGGAACCACCAATGTTTGGCCTACGCCGATAATGTGGAAATCCTTGCTAAATCAAGAAGGGAATTAGAAAAAAGAATCCAGGACTTAGAACAAGTAGCGAGAAAAAGAGGACTAAAGATCAACGAAGACAAGGCGAAGTATATGATAATGGGACACAAAGAAGCATTTCCACAAGATCAAAAACTAAAGATTAGCATTGAAAACAACAAAGAAATGAGGTTTAAAAGAGTGAAAAGTGCAGTGTATCTTAGTGTTCAGTTTAATGAAAACAGAGAAGAAAAAAATGAAATCAGTGCAAGGTTGATGATAAAAGTGATAAAAGACCAGCCATAACATATGCATGCGAGCTCTGGATTATGAATAAAGATATACAAAAAAGCCTAAAACTATGGGATAGAAAAATATTACGAAGAATTTATGGAAAGGGGAAAGAAGATGATATATGATGACAGCATCAGAAATGTGGGGAAGGCCCAAAGACTGAGGTGGCTAGGCCATATGGAGAGAACTTCAGGGAATAGAATCACGAAAAGGGTGTTAAGGGAAGGTCTAAACGGAACACGAGGACAAGGTTGCACAAAAAGAAATGGCTGAAAATGGTAGAGCAGGACCCGAAGAAACTAAGAGAGCCTGGAGAAATAAAATAGGAAATAGAAAGAAATGGCCTGTGACGGCTATATTATGTCTAACAAAAGTGACATTTTCTGTATTTTCAGCAAAAAACATTGTTTTGCTTGCTGGAATCTTTGCAAATCGTCATATAATCGATTAAATGATGTTCTATCAACATAATTTACACATCCGGCTAGTTAAGTTACTTTCGCCAATAATATTTGTAGTAGAAGCAAAACTCAACACAAATCACGTATTTACATTAGTACTATAGCAGCTTATGGCATAAACGAAACAAAAGACAAATCTTTCGAAGTACAAACAAAAATAGATAATAGGATAAATAACATCATCGTAATGGGAGACCTAAATGGGAAAATAGGAAACGTAAATACAGGGATAGAAAGACACATGAGCACACAAGAAGAACCGCCAAGAAATAATAACTGGGACAGAATAATAGAATTAAGTATAGGAAACGACCTAATAATAACAAACACCAAAACATTCACAAATACGAGGGTAGAATATAGTAATCAAGAAAAGTCGATAATAGACTATTTGCTAGTAAGTCATGAAACGTGGGATAAGATAAGAGACGTAAAAGTGAAAGGGGGGGTCTGAAATAAGCACTAGTTAATTGTAATGAAGATTAACGCTGAAACTCAGCAAGAAAAAAAAAAAACCACAGTGAAAGGAAAGATTAAAAGTCACAAGCCAATAAGGGAAATACACATATCAAGACGACGCAGTCCGACAAGAAAGTGAGAAAATGACTAAAAAATTCAACCTATGGTTCCTGAAAGGGCAAAGGTAACAGTTTCGGAACTAACATTTGCAGACGATATGGTTATAATAGAAAAATCCGAAGAAGATCTACAACACAATTTAGAAGTATATAGACAGAAACTACAAAAAATAAACATGACCACTAATACTGAAAAAACAAAAACCATGTTAATAGATACAGAAGAGAAGAAGCACGACATCAATCTAGAAGGAAAACCATTAGAACAGGTAATTAGTTTTAAATAGGGATATTTTATGTATTGTTGTTTATGTAAAAATTATCCCTATTCATTTTTGAGTAGTATATTTAGGAGTTCATAACAGTAATAATTGAAAACTAGACAATGAAATAAACGAAATAGTGGAAGCCACGGGAAGATTACTCAATGCTATAAAAAGTACACTCCTCGGAAAACAGAAATACCAAAAGAAGTCAAAGTAGTGATTTCGACTTGAATAATATGGTAGTGAACCGTGAACATTGACGAACAGGGTTACCAGGGCGGAAATGGGGTTCCTTCGGAAGATTAAAGGTAAAACGAAGAGAAGGAGAAAATGAAGTATTCAAAGAACAATGAATGAACAATGAACAAAAGCAGTGGTGTTAATAATCCAAGAAAGACAACTAAAATGGCTATGATGTATATTCCAAATGGCGGACAGTAGAACAGTAAAAGGGGTCGGTCTATGAAGCAAAAGCAATTAGGATAGAGTAGGAAAGCCAAGGGAGAAATGCGTAGAAGAAGTGAAAATGGAAATAGCTGAAAGGGGTTGGAATTGGAATGAGGTTAGAAGAAAGACCCAGAATAGAAAAAAATTCAAGAGTTTTTGCCACAAGGACCAACCAGATACATAAAACCACAGCTCATCACCCACAAAGCCTCTCACCTAACGGTACAAAAGGCATTGGATTAAGTAAGTAAAGTGAAAAAATGTTTTGAGGAAAAATGCAGTCCACTAAACTTACAAAAAGGTAAATTTTATTTTTTTCATTTTATTATAAATATTCTGAGAACAATTAAATACAAAAGCAGTGGTGTCAATAATTCGCGAAAGACTAGGATGATTAGGGCATATATTCTGAATGGCGGACAATAGAAGAACCAAAAGGGTCTATGAAGCAAGAGCAATTGGAAAAAATAGAGTAGGAAACCCAATGAAGAAAGGGGCAGAAGAAGTGAAAATGGGAGTAGTTGAAAGGGGTAGGAATTGGAGTGTGGTTAGAAGAAAGGCCCAGAATAGAAACGAATGGAAGAGTTTTCGCCACAAGGACCAACCAGACACATAAAACCACAGCCCAGCACCCACAAGGCCTTACACCTAACGATACAAAAGGCAAGTAAAGTGAAAACATAATTTTTTGAAGAAAAATGCAAAGGTCCACTAGGCTTACAAAAAAGTACAATTTATTTTTGTCTTTTTATTATAAATATTCGGAGAATATAATTAAATACAAAAGTAGTGGTGTCAATAATCCAAGAAAGACTAGGATGGCTAGGGCATATACTTATTCCAAATACTGGACAAAAGCGGTCTATGAAGTAAGAGCAATTTATTGGAAAGAATAGAATAGGATAGCCGAGAGAGAAATGGGTAGAAGACGTGAAAATGGCAGTATCTGAAAGGGGTAGGAATTGAAGTAAAGTTCTAAGAAAGGCCCAGAATAGAAAAGACTGGAAGAGTTCTTGCCACAAGGACCAACCAGATACATAAAACTACAGCCCAGCACCCACAAAGTTTTATACCTAACGGTACAAAAGGCACTGAATTAAGTAAGTAAAGTACAAAAATAATTTGAAAATCGAAGAAACAATTGTGAAGACAGATCTTTTTCACAGAAGCATTTTATTTGGTGATGAATCAACTTTTATGACTCAGAATATTACAGGTACTGTGTGCTAAAGAAAATTCAAATTTTAAAATTGTAACCAATAATTATTGATTTAAAAAAAGCAAATGTTAAATACCTTAACACTTCGTAAAATAATTTGGGAAAAATTTTTTGAATAATTTTGTTCTGTTCGACTTAAAGGAAGGAAATTTAATATTTAGGGGAAAAGAGGATTTTCAACAAACGGCTTGCTCTGCATATTTCACATAATCAAACTTCTCATACAAGTAAAAAACAGCAACCATCATAGGACGAGAAGCAAATAAAGTATAAAAAAATATAATACATCTCAACTTGAAAAATTGGTTGGTCGCTTTGGATCACTACTTTAGCCTGCCCGATCATCAAATCTGTCCCTTCAGTTTTTTTTGTGGGCTTCTCTAAAGCAAAAAGTTTATGCAAATAATTTGAAGAACAACATGTAGATAGAAGCTGTTGCTACTATAAATGAAGGACTGTTAGAGTCTGTATACGAAGATTTTACAAGACGAATAGAAGGATGCTTAATTGTAAGAAGGCTATATATTGAATAACTGATCGTTTTTTAACGAATTAAATATTTTTTGTTAATTCAATTTGGTATTTGAGATTTTATCTTTATTTATTTGAAACAAGTTTGTTAAATAAGATTTTTAGAAAACAGAACTTTTAAGAAGGACTTTTCTGAAAATTCAAGAGTAACAAGGTTTAGACGCTTCCCCTTTATTTAAGGACGATTTTCATTAATTGAATTTTTAAATGCTAAGTCAGCTTGCTATTTCACTATCGTCATCGGAAATATACGTAAAGGTTTTGGAAAATCTGCCCAGTTTGCCCCCGTACTTCGAAAATTAAGTTTCAATGCGGTGAAATATGATCGCGAGGGCAAATACAATTAGAAACAACACAATAACCCTTTTAGCTGGTCCAATTTAATGCTTCGATTTGAGACCGAGAAAGTAATGACCACGCAGTTATTTACAGGTGGATATCGGTTTTGATGATAAACAACCAGCTTCAGGCTTCAGTTATTGAATATGGTATAAATAAATAAATTCACTAGGCAAGCCGTCTAATAATTCTAACGTAAGCAAGTTCTATGCTATTAAAAGGATTATTTTTCTTATAAAGGACTTTAAAAAGTTAAAATTGCAACTCAAAAGCATCATAACAGATAAGTATTGATAAGTAACAGTATGGGGTTTGGAAAAAAAAAAGAAAAAGGTTTTCTCACGGTTGAGAAGATACAATAAACTCAGGAATTGCATTTTTATAAAAGAATTCCCTCGAACTGAACGAATCGAACAAAACGTTGATGTTTTCAATAACCGAGTTTCAAGTGGCCTTTGCATCTTTTTGTTTGCTAATTTAAGATTTCTTAAGACTGGAGCAAATTAAAATTATAGTCTGAAATTGAATAAAGGTAATTTATGTACTGAGGGTGATCACCGAATTACGCAAGCGGTTTTAAAATAATTTACTATAACATCAAATTTATGAAAGTAGAAACAGCCGAGACAGTTATTTCCCAAATATTTTTTTAAAATTTAAATGTAGGTGTCTTGTTTTTTAATAAGAAAACTTGGAAAAACTTACCTGCCGATGGATAAAAACAACGGAACCAAGAAGACGCCAAGTTCCTCCTTGTCTATCCACATGCAGCATGCGGAGTATCTGAAGAAATCGAATACCTCTGATGGCGGAAGTAGCGAAGACTTGGCCATTCGACCCCACGGTTAAAACTACGACCGACGCTACCACGACAATTAAATCTGAAATAAAAAAAAAACCATAAGAAAACCGATTACAACCCAACAGTCTTTTATTTACAAACACAAATGAACCTACTTAATATCACACAAAAATTTGTTAAACAAATACAGTAAAACCTTCCCTTTTCTTGGACTTCAACACGTTTGTATTTTTACAGATCTAAAATTCAATTGTTAAGTTTTAAAATGTTATTGCGAAGAGTTTTGCAAGAAAAAACAAGTAGATAAATTGTCAGAGTTGTTGAAAACTTCAAACCTCGAAAGCTCAACTGGGAAATTTAGATGGATATCTCAAAGATGCCACCTTAAGTACAGACTATATTTTACCTTGGAAAAACTTGACTTGAGACTTCTTTCTGTTTTTCATAACTTCAGTGGCCTATTTATTTTATTCTTTGGTACTTTAGACAAGTGCTCTCAATGCTTGAGAGCTAGGTACTTTTATTATTCATACTTTTTCCACTGCTTTGACGCTTGTATTCTATCTAGACTAGAGTAAACTTACAAAAACGTTTAGAAGTTATCAATGAACGAATGAACGAACATAAGAGAATATTTAAATCATTTCGTAAATTCATGCTGCCTCGCCTCGCAAGACGATCAAGAGTATAATTATTAAGGCTTGCGCGCTGCTTTTACATAAACTAAAACGTAAATTTCACGTTTAATTGTTTAAATTAGAAAATATATTTCAAAAATACAAATACAACCAGTTATTGATTCCTTTGTTCATTTTTAAATATTAATTATTTAAATCGAAAAATATGCTTCAGTTTCTTTTTTTATTGACATACACGGAGTATTACAATATGTATCTTTCGAAACAGTAAGTAATATTGTAACGTAGTGGTTATCAGATCACCAAAAGAAATGTTAAAAGTTAGTAAAAATAAATTAGTTAAATTTAGTAGAATTATTTAACCAGCTACACCATGTGGGGGTTAGTTAGTAGGTTAGTAGGTTAGTACGAAGGATGGTACCTGACCTCTTAAGGACATGACGGTTCGACGGCTGCACTAAGCTCTGTCAGAGCAATCGCCTATATAGGACGTCAGCTCCTCACCTTGTACTGACACTAGATGCATTCACCTTGAACCACGAACGTGCTAATCAGTATATTTTAAAGAATGCCGATGCTTGGATGCCTTTATCATTGACTCGTATAATGACCCTAGGTAACACTTCATATCAATGCGCGTAGCAATGCATAATATAATGCATGCTAGAACAGCGCTTTATCACAATATGAATTGCCAGTATGTTACTGTAACATAGAGAAGTGATTATCCAGTCATGCAGTGTTTAATAATTATTATTACTTGTAGAACCCCAGAGTAGCAAGCATTCCATACGCACATGTTGGTTTTATTATAATTTTGTACACTAACATTTTATTTACTATTGAGAGCTGGAAAGCGAGACCATTGAACTTGTAATGATTTCTGTAAATTTGGCCGAGTTGGGAGGTACGGAGACCATACTATGGTAACCTATTCGACGATGCTGCAACTACTGAAGCTACGGAAATACCACAAATACTGGAATATGTACATCTTAAAGGTAGAAGTAGAAAGAGCCAGGAAGACAATAAAAAAGAGAAAATCTCCAGGGCTAGATGGAATAACTGCAGAAATTATAAAGGCAATGGGGGAATTTGCAGTGAATTATAAAAAAAATATGGCAGTCGGGACATTGGCCACAGAAATGGTGCGAGTCAATAATAATCCCCTTATAAGAAAAAGAAACACCATTAAAATGAAAAAATTATAGAACAGTGGCGCTCAGCCCGCCAGATTAGCAAAATACTACTCAACATTATAAATGAAAGATTAAAGCCATACCTGTTACCACAAATATTGGATGTACAATCGGATTTATATCTAGAAAACCCGCGAAGTAACTATGAAGATGTACTTATGCTTCCTAGACTGGGAGAGACTTCGAAATGGGAACTCCATCCCTCTTAGTCCAACTTATAAGAAACCTATATGAAAATAATAATGCCAAAATAAGAGTCAACATTGTGAACTCACAGACAAAATGCGGAATAAGGCAAGGGTGTATCCTCCCCCTCCTTTTATTTAACACATACACAGTATATAGAATGCGCCTAACCTTGGAAGATTGGAAAGGGGTGTAGTGACCATTGGAAGAAGATGCATAAATAATAATGTACGATATACGGATGACACCCTCATCATAGCGCTAGCACATAGACTAATAGAAACCAGTATAGTAGATAGGTTGAATGACAACCAAAAAAAAAATAGACAAATAGTGGCGGGATACAAAGTAGTGTACCATTTTCAATATCTTGGATCCTTAGTAACCAACATAGGACAATGCGATGTAGAAATTAACAGATGACTGGGAATGGCGAGAATATCAGAAACAAAATTATTGAAAGACACGATCCTAACCAGAATCACCAATCTTATATTTCCAATAGCAATATATGCAGCCGAAACATGGTCAGTAAAAAAGTTAGATAAAAATAGAATCGATTCCTTTGGAATGTGGATTTACAGAAGGATGCTACTCATGCCTTGGACAGCCCATCGAACCAATGAGTTTATCTTGGAAGAGCTGGGAATCGAAAAAAGGCTAAGCGGCTCCACAGCCGAGTCATTTATAAGATACTTTGGACATATTACTAGAAGAAATATGAAAAGGAGACGCTGGTAGTACAGGGAAGAATGGATGGTCGAAGACCACGAGGCAGATCTCCCATGAAGTCACTCAAAACGCCTAGGACAGAGACCGGTGGTAGACAATCATCAATTCAATAATGTAACTCGTAGTGTCACTACCCCCTACGAGGGACTGAAGAAAAGAGGAGTAGGAGGAAGCCGAGTTGAAATCTTTTTTGCCAAATGTGTTTCGGCCAAGTTAAGCGCTTATCGAGATAAATGCCTAGGTAAAATTTTTCTAATCCGGTCTAGCAGCGATGATTTACGATAGTTGTATTTAAACCTCGTAATCCACCACTAAGCTGTAAAATGCTTCCAGCAATTCTACACGGACCAACTACAGCTGTTTAGCGTGACTGTCGAGCAGATGGATCTCTTGAGAGTAAAGGTGACATGAACTAATTTTGAAGCGTTTGCTTTGTGACGCCAATTTCTCAATTTCATTAAGGTGGCGTTGTAGGCATTCAGAAGCTATGAAAGCGTTTTTATGCGATGCTTAAATTGCCGTATCGTCTGCGAATGTAGCTAAAGTTGCACTCTTCCTTGGAGGACTCCCGCCTTAATACTGTATACCCTTCTCGATATTTCAGTAGGAAATTTCCATTAGAAAGGTAAGATTGGGCACTTCAAAGAAGTTGGAGGTTAGAGCCTGTTTGATCTTGTACAGTAGGCAGTCATGCCATAACCCATCAAACGCTTGGGTCATATCTACAAGGCTGCGGAGCAGTAATTCCGATGTTCATATCATACCTTATTTTCCAGGCAACTCTCTGTACCTGCTTTATGGCGGTTGGTTGTCAAACCGGCAGTTTGGGATACAATTCTTTTTATTCAATACCGGCTTAGAAAAGCTTTTCAAATAGTCTAGACAGAACAGGTAAAAGTCTGATGGGTCTGTATGATTTGATAAAGGCCACTTTCTACTGAGGTAAAATATAACCTAGGTTTAGCATAGCATTAAAGACCTATTGTGATGAGTCTGAAAGCCTCTATTAGAACTTATTGTCTGACCTTACTCGTAATCAAGTCATACCCAGGTGCTTTTGTAGGATTTAGCTCGCTTCTGATGAAGCTTTGTACTTCATTCACTTTGATTTTTTTATTGGAAGGTCTAATTGGTTGGGTGCATTTAGTAAGCTATTGACTGTCGTTTCTCTTGGATGTGGTTGAAATACCCTTTCGAGATGTTTCTTGCCCATTTACCTTCCTGGGCCCTAATTGGAGGAACATGTGATTTGTTCTCCATGTTGCCTTCCAAAGGGAATACTTTGTTTCTTCAGTGGTTGTAAGGTTCGTCAGATATTCTTGTATTTTATGATTTTTGTATTCGTTTAGCAGGTTTTTGATATGCCTGGTTGCTCTGTTTAAGTTTATTTTATCGCTAGGAACGTGAGTGGTTTGCCATTTTCTTCAAAGTTTACGTGTTTCCTCGGTCAAATACAGGATGTATCTACTGCAGATTGTGGGAATGCATTGCAGGCTGCACTTTGGATAGTCAAGTGTTCTACCGCATCATTAAAACTTCATTACAAAAGGTGTTCCGGGCCGTGAACTTGTTTGTTAGCGTGATGGGTTTCGGTTTTGTTGGGATTTGAGTGCTAATAGTAACTAAGACTGGAGAGTAGACGTCCAATGAAGATTTTATTTGTAGGTAGTGGTGTGGTATTTCTTTGGCGATGCAAAAATCTAGGAGGTCAGGTAGATTGTTGAGCTCAGAAAGCTAATACGTTGGTTTTAGATTGTTATCTGTCATTGCCTTTAATAGTCGGCATCTTGGAGTTATTGCCCTGGATTCTCAGTGATGATGTTTTGAGTTACAGTCTCCTGTAAAGAAATCTATGTCCAAGTGAGTTGAAAAAGTCCTTGAACTGTTCTTGTTTTATGACGGGTCTCGGGGGCAATATACAGCTGAAAGTACAAAGGAGCCTCTACCGTTATCTACTGCCACACTTAAGCTTTGGTTTCCTAGGAAGCGGTGCCGTCATTTAACGGCCGTCAAAATACGGTGGGTGACGTTAGAAAAACGGTGAAAAAATACGGCCGTCGCGAATTATTCCGAACTGTTATGTCTATTTTGACTGGACTATACAGGGTTGCTCATTAGTGCGTTAAAGTCCAATATAGGCTTTATTAAATAAAACTGGAGGAATTTATTTTATAAAAAGTGGTACAGTAACAAAAAACGCGCATTTAAAAAATAATTTGAATTATACAGGGTGTCGCCCTAAAGCGGGGCACATTCGAGAATATTTTTTTTAAATGAAACACCCGGTATATTTTTTGTTTTTTCTAATCTGCTTTAAATTGTCTTTTCAACGATCCCTGGGTTTTTGTTTTTGGTTGACGCATTGTTGAGTTATTAACGAAAATCTAAAAAAAATGGTCGCGACAAGGTTTACCATACTAATTCCATGCGACAGTATTACGATTAGCTAAGACAAAATTATTTGGTAAGTATGCACCCAAGGGATGTGTTGAACCTACAAAATAATCAAACATTAATTTTATTATACAGGGTAGTTGTTACGATGCAGTCAATTTGGCGATTGTCAAAGAGCGTTTACTGAATTTTTTCAAATGGAACACCCTGTATATTATGAAATTTTTGGAATCACGCGTTAATTGCGCTTAATTTTTGTTAATAATGTCCTATACCCAAACCCAATAATTTCAGAGATATTTTTACTTTTTCATTACAAACCGCCAAATTATTTGTTTTCGATTCGATCTAGTGTACTGGGCAAACGCTTTGACAAACAAAAACAAATACAGACAAAAAGTATCAAACTGTAATTTCGTTAGAGGTAATATTTACAATAAATTCTCAAAGTGACCTAAATTTTGATTAGAACACATTTGCAGCCTTGACAGAAAGGACCTATTTACGTCTTGTAACATCTCAATGGAAACTGTGTCAAAAGCATGTATTATCGTCTGCTATAGTTGGAGGTGTCTGGTACACAATGTTTTTTGTGTGCCCCCATAGAAAAAAATCAAGTTTCGTCAAATCTGGCGATCTAGGTGGCCAACTAATAGGACCACCGCGGCCGATCCATCGACCTTCGAATTCTTGATTCAAATATCGTCGGACATCTAGTGCAAAATGTGCTGGAGCACCGTCGTGCTGGAGCCACATATTTTCCCTTAGAACTGGAGGAACGTTTTGCAGAAGCTGAGCCAAGTCATATTGCAAGAAATTCAAATATTGTGCACCATTTAGATGTCCATGAAAGAAATGTGGTCCAATTATAAAGTTGACCATAATACCACCCCAAACATTTACAGTCTATTGTCTCTACTTATCAACCGCTCTTGCTATTCTTGGGTTTTCTGTTGCATAATTATGAAGATTATGACGGTTTGGGCTACCACTCTGAGTAAAGGTCGATTCGTTATTTGTTTTAGTTTGTCAAAGCGTTTGCCCAGTACACTAGATCGAATCGAAAACAAATAATTTAGCGGTTTGTAATGAAAAAGTAAAAATATCTCTGAAATTATTGGGTTTAGATATAGGACATTATTAACAAAAATTAAGCGCAATTAACGCGTCATTCCAAAAATTTCATAATATACAGGGTGTTCCATTTGAAAAAATTCAGTAAACGCTCTTTGACAATCGCCAAATTGACTGCATCGTAACAAATACCCTGTATAATAAAATTAATGTTTGATTATTTTGTAGGTTCAACACATCCCTTGGGTGCATACTTACCAAATAATTTTGTCTTAGCTAATCGTAATACTGCCGCATGGAATTAGTATCGTAAACCTTGTCGCGACCATTTTTTTTAGATTTTCGTTAATAACTCAACAATGCGTCATCCAAAAACAAAAACCCAGGAATCGTTGAAAAGACAATTTAAAGCAGATTAGAAAAAACAAAAAATATACAGGGTGTTTCATTTAAAAAAAATATTCTCGAATGTGCCCCGCTTTAGGGCGACACCCTGTATAATTCAAATTATTTTCTAAATGTGCGTTTTTTGTTACTGTGCCACTTTGTATAAAATAAATTCCTCCAGTTTTATTTAATAAAGCCTATATTGGACTTTGACGTACTAATGAGCAACCCTGTATACACAAGACACATCGCCAAAAAACGTTGCTGAACTGATTCGTACCGTACTGGCCCACCGCTTCAGATGAGACGGCACCGCTCTATTACGTTGGGTGTGCGCTACCGCTCTTTTGGAAAACACTTCGCTTTTACGGCTTGGATGTGTTTTTTACTCTCTTTGGCCAGTTCGTAATGTTTAATACTGGACTTTATTATGATGGCTGCTCCACCCCGTGTTCCTCTGAATGTTTTGAGCAGTATGTAGAATGTTAGGGGATTTTTACGTAAGTTTTGTTAGTTACATGAGCTTCTGATATGGACAATATCATTTTCTGTAAGGATTTTGATTTTTTGACCATGTTGAATTAATTCATTGCCATTCCAAGATGCTACACGAAGAATATTCATACTGCATTTTAGAGATCATTGTTGTTAGTAAATTTAGTGAATTCGTTTAACCATCATGGTCTCAAAGCTAGCATTCCAAGGATGAGGAATTCTGTCTTGGAGTGGCTGGTGATCTAACGAAATGCATTACCACGTTTAAATTACTACAAAACCACAGTTATTGATGCTTCTCTTCATTTTTAAATAAATAAAAACGCAAATTTCAGGATTAATTGTTTAATTCGAAATATATTTTCAAAAATAATTTAGAACGTCTGTTTGTTGGCAAATTTTTGAATTTCAAAAAATCACACGAATATAATAAAGCTGTTCAAATATTTTACAACAAAATTTTTGTAAAATTTTAGTATCATTTTTTAGATTTGCTTGGGAGTATTTCAAATATAAATACGCCCAGTATTTCAAATAACATAATTACTGTAAGTGTCTCAATTCAAATAAAAGTAAAACTTAAATGAAGCAAGATTTAGGAATATATTTTTAATCAGATATATACATTTTTTTGTAATTATTCATCGAAATAAAATGGGTTTCATGAATATAAATTCACTCCCAACTCGTCAGTGGACAAGTCATTTTATATTAAATGAAATTTAATAATACAGCACGGTGAGTAGACATTTTTCAGTTAATATTAAACAGTTTACAATGCTCTTAAACATATCCACCCACCACAAGGCACTCGAGCCTTGTATATTCACATTAAATTGTGAAGATGGATACTATCACAACGGCGGTGTTGTGGTGGATGAATGCATATTAAACTAGTTACGTTATAACAAAGCTTCGTTAAAATTTAACGAGCTTTAATGTTTTGTTACTGTGTCTGAACGCCGCGCAACTATTGAGCATTAAATGATACGAAAATACGTATGCATTGTTTAATATTTCGACTGATTAAGCTGTAGGATATCTTGAATAAATGATGGCCATCGTTACGCTTAGTTTATCTAGGTGGGATTTACTATTCACGCTATTAATTTTCATTAGATATTAAGGACGGTTTGCATTGAACTTATTTAAAGCTTAATCTTGATTTAACGCAACAATTGTCTTGATTATCATTATGTTGTAAAGGTGATTTTTGGTGAAGACATGAATTTAACTTTTTCGTTTAATACTCACACTTCTTGATTTTCACACTAACAATAACTTGTTACATAATATATACCTTCTAGAAACTTACACTTCAAAATGTCCAACTAAACAACATTGTTTGAAGTGTGGTTTTAGACTTTACCTAATAATTCCGCATTAAATATTGATTTGATTGCTGTCCAAGGAAGAATTTATTTTGCATTCAGGGCACTGCGTGGTGGTGAATGGAGAGCAATTTAAACTAGCTCAGCCATAAAGGACCTGTTACCTCGGAACAACTGGAATTCGGTTCTACCTCCAGACACTGGGTCGCTAGAGCTTCGTCAGTTCCTGCAGGGGGCACCAGTGCAGGTAACGTTCACTTTTGGGTTGGCTAGATCTTCAGGCGCTATCACCCTTTACACTCATCTGATTATTGTAGAGTATCTATAATCTATTCTTGGGTTTTGAAGGACTTCTATTTTTGCCCAATGTTCTACACTATCAAACGCTTTTTCATAATCAACAAAAGCTAAATAGATGGTCTAAAATTCCATAGTTTTTGCGAAACCCAGCCTGTTCGGGTGGCCGATAGAAATCAAGCTTATTTGTTAATCTTCTTGTTATTATTTTCAACATTAATTTGAACTGAGGCTTAGTACTTCATTGCTTATTCTAAAGTTTTTAATTTTGATATTGAGCTATGATTGAAACAAAACATCACTTATTTAATTTCTTTTTAACGTTTACAATAAATAAATTAAAGTTAGGAATTGTTTTAACAAATTTGTAAGTAACATCTATACGAGTTAGAAAAACCATAGAATTTTTGAAAATTGTTCAAAATTACAAAGAACTCTTAACTTTTTAGGAATTATACATTCCATTAGTTGAACATGAAAGAGGTAATATAATACAGCCGTGGTAAAATACGAAGTAATCTCTTCTAATACACGTTCGAGTTAGCACGCACACATCAAACACGCAACCTATTTTATTACTAGATCTGAAGCAAAATTGCTTCATAAATATATCCATGGAATATTTTACGTATGTATGAAAATGGTTTAATAACTCGACTGCAAATAATTTCACGTGTCTTACTTATGAAAAAAAGAACTCTCATGCATCGCAACGAACATGCTTTTCTATCTAAACTCGGAACAGAAAAAACAATTTTACATTTAATATTTGAAATCCGAATCGTAACTCCTAAAGAAAAACAATATTAAAAATAAGTCGAACTAGAAACATAAAATTTAATTTTATCCATATAAGAAAAACATATATCAAAACCACTGAAAATTTAATCAATTTTATGAAAATGGAAACCAATTTATATACGAAACAAAATGCATCGTTCAAGAAAGAAAAACTGAGATATACGAATGGATATAAATATTGAATAAGCTTACCGATGATGCAGATGGGTTTACGAATGAAACGAAGACGACCCCAGAATCCCATATACTTCGACCTGCAACCCGCAGACCACAAGCGCACTATGTATTCGACTCCGAAGAATACTACCAGGCATATTTCCTGCAAAAAAAGATAAACATCAAGTTTAATTAATTATTGTCTATTGGAAATTAACGGCACAATTACCAAATTACGTATAGTTAAAAATAAAAATTAACAACTGGAATGGCATTTTGATTTTGTCCAGCAAGTGTAGAAGTGATTAGTCGTAGTAATGAAACAATTAACATTGAATAAAATTTACGTAATTGGGCCCTAATTTTAATTATTAATGAATTGTAACAAAAGGTGTATCTCAATAAAACCAGTACATAAAAAGGTGTCTCTACATTATACCCACAAAGTTCTGCACCCACTTAATGGCTTAGCCGTCCGTTTGCAATTAGGAGGAAACAGGTTCGAATCTCAGTTTCAACGGATTTTTTACATTTTACATTTACATTCTATAAAAATAGACTTTAATAAATGTAAGTTAATTATTATTGTAAACCCGCCAAGGCCTGTTTCAAGTCAGGTTTTAAAAGGGCGAGGGGAAGAAGTAGCCACCTCGTTTAAAAGGAGGAAGAAAACCTCGATAAGTAATTAGCTGGTTCTTTAGGTAAAAGCCTTAAAATTTGTACGAATTTGCTAAAATACTTAAGTTCAATCTAAGACGAATAAAGCAACGTAAACATAATATAATGAAATTGGGTATTTGGAACATTAGAGGTATAAGAAACAAACAACAAGAGGTCCTAAACGAAATCGAAGAAAAAGGTTTACATATTGCCGTCCTCGCAGAAACTAAAAAAAAGAAACGAAAAAGTCGAGAGTGGGTTCTCAAGTATATAACAACGTAGGAGGCCATAAATCATTACTATGAAATTGAGTGGCAGAATGTAGAAAATAGCCATCATAGGATGCATCAAAGGAAGACACCCCATTACTAATAAAAAAGGAGTTTGAACAATTAATCTGTGATGATAACCATTCTGGATAGTTAACGAAACACTTTTGGCCAAAGATTTCAACGGTAGAGTAGGAAAGCTGACAGGAAGTGCAACAGGCGGAAGTAACAATGAAGAGTATTTAAATGACAACGGACAAGGCCAATTAATGTGTGAAGAGTTCAACCGTAGGATAACGAATACATTCTTTGTCCATCAAAATGTACATAAGCTCCTTAAAAAAGTGGCCGAAACGTTGAGTTCTTCTGTCTCAAGAATGACACGGTCCCAACCTGGAAGACGTTCTGTTAATGGTAATAATCTAACAGAAAATTCGCAGCAACGAAAGGTTTGAGATAAGGCTGTTGTGTCTCCCCTACACTTTTTAAAATATATATAAACCAATCTTTAAGAGGATGGAAAAATAAATGTAAGAACATGGAACTGAGGTAGGGGACGACAGGTTGTTTGCGTTGAACTTCGCAGACAATAAGATCGTAATTACTGAAGATGAAGATGATCGAAAATTAAACGTAAGCCATGAAAAGCTGGACTAACAGTAAACATGGAAAAGTCAGAATATTTAAGAGTTCAAACAAGGAAATAAAAGACTTACTGGAGTAGATAAATGCAGATATCTAGGAATTATATTCAATAAAGAACGGAATAGTAAAGATGAATGAATAAAGGTAGAGATGCTATTCGAGAGCTCAATTCTACATGATGGGACAAAAGCATAACAAAAAAGACAAAAAAGAGAATATATAAGTATATATAACTAATATATAGTGGTGTGGTGGAAAATATAAATAAATAATAACCTACGGGTCAGAAGCATATGATATAAATAAAGTGAAATGGACTGTATGCGAAGATGTGCTGGAAAGTCAAAATTAGACAGAGTTAGGAATACTAATATTAAGGATATGCATTGTAGACGACAGCAAGTACGGTTAGTTAGGGCATACAAATAGAATGGACAAACAGCAGATGGCCGAAAGTGGTAGAGACGTGGAAGCCGCCCGAAAGAAAAAAGAGGAAGACACCAAGACGAAGTTGGCGACAAGGTATGGAGGAAGAAATGAAAGTTGGGGACCTGAAGGAAGAACAATGCCAACATAGATGGGATAGTCCGATTTTACATAAAACGATATGTACTAAATACTTCTTCTTCTCTCCATATGCCTGTGGTGTGCGTGTCAAGTAGCCTACAGACATAGGGGATCTACAGCTTTGCGTGAGCTCCGAACCACGGAAGTGCTTGCACTTCTACTCCAGAGAGGACTTAACTGAATACTTCAATCAATTCAAATAGAAAAGTTTTAATCCACAATTTCGTATACCCTTTAGTCTTAAGCATCTTTGAACATTTTTTTTTTTAGTAACAGTAAACGTATTACCATTTGTTTTTAAAAAAGTTGAAAATTGAAAATCTGTAATTTTTTAGTTTTATTAAACAAAAGACAAATATTACGTAATTTCGAAATATATTTGTAATTTATATGAAACTAGAAACCAACAAACAGATTTCGAAATTTTGCATTTAATTTTTTGTCAGCGAAGTTTAGTGAACAATCCATTTTTTCCCAATATTATCGAACGATGTAAGAAATTATTAATATTTAAAATTAGAATGAAGGTGACATTTAAAGATTTGTTGCTATTTATCTCCAAATTCCTTTTTCAATCTGAATCTGAATAGGCGTTGCCATAGAATTTACCTACAAAATGTACCACATGTTGCCTATTCAGAACCAATTATACGACATTTTGGATATTTTTGAATTGTGATAGTATTTGATAGTTTCAGGGGCCTCACAAACTAAATTTCATTTTCGTTTAGGGATACTTTTGCGGTTTGTCCGTTAGGATTCTACAACTACAAATAAATGGTACGGTATCCAATACGAAGAAGCCCTTTCATCATAACAGTTATTTCGAGAGACCGTTGAATATAAAATAACAGAAATTATTTGAAAAGTCTGGCTTGCAATTTAAAATGAAGAAACAACTCATGTTTCTTAAAACTTTGTTACGTTTGGTTTACGTTTTAATATGCTTTAAATTCACAAAATGTTATCTTAAGTCCTTTAAGATCTACGAAAAAAAAATTATTTTGTGGAAATTTAAATGTGTTTTACGTTGGATAAATTAGTTATAAAATTTTCATAAATAAAATTGCTACTGCTAAAATGACATGAGAAAACGATTGTAATATGTTTATATACATTCCAAAGATAATTTAAACAGTCAGTTGTAAAAAGCTGAAATCAAAGGGTAAAGGTGTAATTGCAATTGCAAGTAAATACTTTAGCTGTACATTAGTAGGTCACACGTCGCGTGCAATAGATTTCAAAGCGCATAATTGCTCTGCAGCTTTGCACTTCTTTATTTCATAAATAACCAAAGGTTGTTAAAATTGTACTTTAGTATAGTAAATTCAGCATGATTTTTGCCTTTTCCAGGTCTTTATTTACTGATAAGTGAGACCGTGTATCGTAGCACTAGCTCTCCTCGATTTACAACTGTAAAAAGCCAAAATCAAAGGATAAAATCATAAACAGTTCGAAGTTCGGCCAATTTTGAGCTTTCATACTAATTTAGACAAATCGAGGAACTCATACGTATTCTAAAATTATTTATAAGTTCGGAAATAATTTTGACATGAAAATTTGAACATAATAATGAAATAATGAAAAGAAAACACCACAACTAAGCTTAGTTTGCGAAAACTTAAAATTAATGCTCTTTCTTTAATTATAAAGGAAATTTGCAAGAGAACCAGACGGTGCTTACTGCTTAGCAATACCCAAAAGGTCGAATTACATATTTAAAATAATAATAATCTGTAAAAATTCGTCTAAATTGCAGTTCGGGTAGGTTTTTTCATTTATAATCTAATTTTCCGTATTCCTCAGATGTTCAAATGATGTTTAAAGAATTCCTAAAATTCTACTGTCAAAAAATATTAAATCGGACATTAATATACTGCACGAAAAAATAATTAATAAAAACTAAATTTAAGTAAATCTCTTTGAATAATTAAGATCGTTTAGTCCGACAATGCACTCAGATATGCTTCGACATGAATTAGTGGCACGGTCTCCAAACTTAAACAGAGTTCTCCGGAGGTTAAACTTAACAATGGATCATTGTCTTATTCATACAAATGAAGGTGCTGTTCCGTGTTATAATAAATCAATTGTTAGATTTATAAATGATTCGACAGATACGCTATCGTGGGTATTGACATTTAGGTAAATCCCAATCTATCTCCGGTTTAGGTCGACTGGAAGCTCGGATAGTACGCCCTGATTTTTAGATGTGCAGGGGTTTTCGCTACATTCTAACTTCAAACATCAACAAGATTTTTTTATGTGAAAATAATTTTAGAAACTTGGATTTCTTGTTTATGAAAATCTTTTATTAATTATTCATCCGCCTTTAACATAAGGAAAGAGTAAAATTCAAAAACAAAATGATATCGGGTTTTTATGTATGTTGTTTAAACCGTTTCACCTTAATCCGCAATTATACGAAAAGGGGAAAATCAAATACAACTTTTATCCGACATTTATCAATCATAAATGGAATTCGAGCATAAGCCGCCATTTTTGAATACTTTATGAAAGGTTTTAAAGGCTAAACCGTTTTTTCATCCATTTGCTTGTTATGTTCGCGTAAATTGACTTTATTTGAAAAGCTCACGTACTTTTATTTTTCTGATTATTTTTAATAACTCGGATTAAAAGCGAAATTAAAAATATAATCCCTTTTAGACAATTTATTTTTTCATTAAAAAGGTGTTTGAAGCGATTAATAAAAACATGTTAAAGGTCTGTTGATGGAAATATTGCAGTGCTGGGCTAATAAAAGAACTGTAACTTTAAAATAAACGCATGTTAATTCGACCTAACAATTATGTAACAAAGTTTAAGGTGTAGGTATGCCTTTTTATTTGAAGGAGTTTTTTTTAAAGGATTTAAGATTTAATACAAATCTTCAAATCTTTTTTACGAGACCAACAACTTTACTTTAGTGCGGAGGTTAGATTTTTCCTTTACTTAAGATCTTCAAAATCAAATACATTTCCTAAGGCTTAGCCAAAACTAAAAGTGATATTTATTTATTTATTTATTTTCTTTGAATTGACATATCCTAATTTTTTACTTTATTTTTATGAAACACAAAATTTATATGAAGATTTCTATGAAAATTCCCGCATCTACACAAAGCATGCTGCAAACTAGAAACTAACAAACCGGTTCCAAAATTCTATAATTACATAAATTTAAAAATGAAGACTGAACAATCAATTTTTTCCCAAAATCATGGTATAATACTGGGCAATGTAAATAATTATTAAGAGTTAAAACTGCACTACGAACCTACGAACTGTAACGTGAGTTGCCTAAGGGAGCACGGAAATAAAGTATTTAATAATATTATAACCTACTGGTAAATTTGTATTGGAAATTCAATACAAACGACCACTTTGCAATAACACCAAATACAACAACAATAGAGCAAGTAGGCGAATATATATCAAAGCAAAAAAGATAACCAAGCCGCTGAGATAACAAGAACAATACGAATAATAAGGTGTACAGCATTCGACAAGCTGTCGTATGTCCTAGAAAACCAAAAGATTCCCCTTCATCTAAGAACCAGAAGCTTTGATTCCTGCATCCGACCGGCACTCGTATACGGAGCCCAAACATCGACCTCCACAAAGGCAAGTGCGGATAAGATGGAAAGGCAAATGCTTGGAATATCGCTCACAGATGAAAAACGGAATGAGTGGATACGAAACATAACAATAGTTGCTTGCAGCAAGTCTAAAGTGGAAATGGGTAGGTCACAACTCACAACGAACGCATACAAAACCAAAGATGAAACACTCAAATCGGAAGATGGTGCCCATACACTGGCAAGAGATCGAGGGGAAGACCAGGTGGAAAGACGACCTTACTAAACATGCAGGCTTGATGTAGCATACCGTGTGCCCATTTTAAATCGTGACCCCTTACTGGCTCTGAATATGCAACCCATATTACATTACAGGTATAGACTATGCATGTAGTGTAATATGGGTTGCATATTCAGAGCCAGTAAGATGTCACGATTTAAAATGGGCATACCGTAGAACAGCCGATAACAGAGAGACATGAAATCAGTTAGGGGAGGCCAATATCCAAGTATGGAAGGATATACAGAAGACTAAAAAGAAAGAAAGAAGAACGGCAAATTTGCAGAAGATCCAAAAGAAAGTAAGGGTTCTGTCAGATATCAACTTTCCAGGATTTGTATCAAATGAAGGTGAAGAAATAGAGGTTAATCCAACAGAAATTATAAACAGCACCACAAGATTAGAAAAAAAGCCTTCACTAACAAAATAAAATAACCACCCTAGTACGGAGGTGATTTTTTTCTCCTTTATTTAAACCCTTCAAGGTCAAATGCAGTTCCCTAGGCTTCACCAAAAGTATATCCCATACATATGAATAAACATACACGAATTGAGATTTTAGCACTAACTCAAACTAGTTTGCTTTATCAAATGTGTAAATTACGAGGATCCACAGAGGCAACTAGACTTGCGAACTGCAAAGACGAATAGCTGTGGGCTAGGCGGCATACGGCAAGAGAACATACCGATAAGCCTCAAAAGAAAAGCGTTTAACCAGTGTATTTTGCTTGTCCTGACTTATAATGCTGTACCTCTCATCCTAACATAAATTTCAGAGAGAAAGTTAAAAATAACACAGAGAAAGATAGAGCGTTCAATGTTTGATATAACTCTGAGAGACAGAGTAAGAAATGAAGAACTGCGTAGAAGGACAATCGTAGATGATATCATAGATGGAAAACTTAAATGGAGATGGGCAGGACACATTGCAAGGTT
Source organism: Melanotus villosus (assembly GCA_963082815.1). Classification (NCBI taxonomy): domain Eukaryota; kingdom Metazoa; phylum Arthropoda; class Insecta; order Coleoptera; family Elateridae; genus Melanotus; species Melanotus villosus. The sequence continues at coordinate 8,553,452 of OY720421.1, read as the reverse complement.
GAGTAATTGAAGATGGGCTAAGAAAGTGTTCGAATGGAGACTGAGAGTTGACAAGAGAAGTACAGGAACACCACCCACCAGATGACATTAAAAGGATCTCAACGAATCGGGCAGAGCACAAAATAGAGAGACGTGGAAACGCCTAGAGGAGGCCTATGTCCAATGTTGGACTCAAGAAGAGGGTGAACGATGATGATGATCCAAACTAAGTTGGGAGTTTCTACCTAGCAACCAGCAGTAGCTTTTAAGTTTCAGCTTAAGTTGTAGGCGTTTTTCCAGATATGGGTTCACCAAGTGGGACTTTTGTTGAGATGAATACCCAGATATTTGGTATTGTCAGATGATGATACTTCCACTCCATTTAGAGTGATAAGAGGACACAGGCTTCTTCGTTTCGTGAAGGGGCATCGACAGACTCGGTTTCATTTAATTTAATGTGCTATTTTTTTTAACTATTTTTGTATTACCCTATAGGATTCTTATCTGTGGTTAAAGTTGCAGTATCGTCGGCAAATGTAGCGAACATAACATCTTGATCACTTGGTAAGTCAGATGTATAAATAAGGTAATTTCCAGAGCAGACGGCCAGTAGGTAGGTTTGCCTGTTGATACAGTATTGAGGTGTTTCTCATTCGTAACAGTTTTCAGTATTCTACCTCTAGGCGTATACAACCTAGAGCCCCATTGACAGTGTTTCGCATTAAAATATCCATCGGAAATAAACCTTGCTCCTAGGGTTTGAAAATATTCTATGAGCCCATTTTTATTTGCCCCATATCTTATCGGGAAATATGCTGCAGACACGGTCAAAGGGCCTCTCCAATCTTCTACCATCACTGCAGTTGCCTGAAGGCAATCCGCTTCATATTTAGTAACCTCATGATGTTTTATGTTTTGCCTGATAATTATCGCAGTACCCCCTCTGCTTTGGAATTAAAAATGCTTCAACTTTTTGGCGACGTTGGGCCAAACCATTTTCCTTCCTCTTCCGTAGTCTGCATCGAAGGGCTGGTTTGACGTAGCAAATCCATTCTTTCCTGTTGGTAGCTTTTCTCTTCATTTGTTCATAGTCTTTGCAGATCTACATTATATTCATAGAATTTCGTTTAGATCTCCTTTAAGATATATACTTGGTCTATTACCAAACGGTTCCTTCTAAATCCGCACTGGTATTCCCCTATTATCTTTTTTGCATACCGTTGTAATCTATCTCTGATAACTGTTGCTAGGATTTTATATGCAACGTCTAAAAGCGCGATGCTTCTATAGTCTTCGCACATCGTTTGGTCCCTCTATTTTTATTTAGTGGTATTATTATTGCCTCTGTCCTTTGATCGAGTGACTTTTTTAGTATTACCATACTTCCATCACTATTTCATGTACTATATTTAACCGATTATCATTTTCCCCCTGTACTTTATAAGTTCTCACTTGGTCTTTTACCATTTTTCAGTTTTTCTATCACACCTCGTATTTCTCTTCTAGTAGATTCTTTCGTCCCGCCTATATGTCCTGTTTCTTCTTCTCTCCTTGATCTTCTATAACTTCAGTAGCTTCTTCGTCGTATTCTTTCAAAAGTTCTGTAAAATGCTCTTTCCACTTTTTCTTCGCCACCATTCATTCCTCTAATAGTTTGCCCTACTTATCCGTAAAATAATTTGTCGGTAACCTTCGCGTATATTTTTTATTCCATGATAAAAAATTTTAATTTCCTTCTTCTTATAATTTTACTCTATCTTTTTTGACATGCTTTCTTAGAAGGCTTTTTCGTTGTTTTATATATCATTTTTGCTTGTTCATTTTTCCGGGTGCCTATGTGCCGCTTTGTAAGATCCTTTCTCTTGCTGCTCGGCATTCGTCGTTGAACCAGTTCTTTCTTTTTCTTCCTTCATTTCTTCCTATTACTTCTTCTGCTAGATTTTCGATTATGCTCTAAATTTTCCCACTTTAACTATCGAACTCTCCTCCCTTTTCTATTCATCTTCCATTCTCTGTTGGTATTTTGTCGTTATCTCCATTTTATTTTGTTCTTCAAGTTGTATTTATTATTAATAAAAAAACTTCCACCAATTTTCTTTTAAAGAAAATATTCTTAAGGAGCTTTCTTGCTAGCACAGAACGTCCATATTTTCATTTTTTATCTTTGCCCAAATTTGAGATAATAAAAATTAAAATCCATTTTTTACTGCATTTTCGTGCCGTTAATTTTCGTCCAGGAATCCGCTTCTAAATTTTCTTCACGTACTAACAAAATACCGTGTATATTCAAAATATCCAGCAATATTTGTTACCCTGAAGTTCTTACAGAACATAAACATGAACATCATTAAAAACTCGAGACAACGAAACTTTATAGGTGAGCAATTATTCACCTATTTTTATATTATTTATATTATGCGATAAATTTTCACCCATAGCAGGCTGGAGTGACTGAATGGTTAAGGCATTTGGGTCAAACACAAGTCGGATGCTCAGCAGGTAACCTACCCTGCTACTGAAAGTAACTGTGAACAGAGGTAGGCGGTTGTTGAAGGCGTGGTGCTTATCATATCACCTTATACGCATAGCGTGCGAAACAATCGAGGTATGAAAGCGAATTAGGAGTCCTTAACTCTCCATATTGCCGGCCAGTACCTTTACCTTCGGGAAATGCAACTACAACGATCTTTTGAGGTTCTTTCACGAATACCTACTGATTTATTGGTAACATTTGGCATCAAGTGCTAACGGTTCCATTTCAATCGTTTTGATCACTAAACAAACATCGATGCAAATAAAAACCTTTCTGAATCTTTGCCATACATCATATAACCTACTAATTGACTTTCTGTGTTAATTAATTACTGCATTCGGTTACGAAACTGCAGCAATCAATCTGCAAAATAATATTGTACTGCTAACTTAAACAGTATTTTTTGACCACGCTGTAGAAATGTGGCCTGCTAAAGTTTTGTCGATCGTATGGTGTTCTACAACTCGAACCAGTGTCCTTTTAGTTGCAAAACAAATCCATTAAGACAACTTAAAAAAGTAACTTTTTTGTTGTTTACTTAGTGTTTTAATTAGTAGTAGGTAGTAGTAGTAACTATAAAAACAAAAGTTTTATCTTTCTTTAATGACTCATTTTGTTTGTTCATTTTTTTATGTATTATTTTTCGTTTCATTTCTATAATGGAGGTAATTACATAATGCAATGCTGTTCTAGTATGTACGTATACAACGGGACACTAAAAGAAATTACATTATTTTTTATGTTTATTAGGGAACACATTACAAAAGCAACTAAAATAATGTTATTTTAGATTATTGTCCTGTGAATAAATACCAGTAATCCTTACAGGTTAGTTTTACGCATAAACCTTTATTATAATAAATTATCCATTTCTATCATATACGCTGTTTCTGTTTTTGTTTAAGGCTCTTAACCTAGTTTCGTGAATAATCCGGTTATATAAAGTCAAAATGCTAATCAGCATTTACAATAACCCATATTCGAGGAGCACACAATAAAAACAAAAATGATTAATTAAAATTCTCTTTTATAAGGCATTTAACTGATAAGAAAATTGCATAACAATACAATGAATATGTATGAGGCGATAATAAATCACTCAGCTCGATATTATAAATCATATTAATAACATGACAGTTTAAACGATTTTCATGAAACTTCTTGGGAAATTGTAGTTTGGAAAACTTTTAGCTGTTTACAAAAGAACACGTTTAGTATTGATTACACAATTTTTTTTATTGACTATTTGCGCATTTCTCCGCATTTTTATGCTGATTCATTGCCTACCGGATTTCCAACAAATTGCATTGAATAAACGGCCAATCCTGCCTTTTATTTGCTTGTTATTAGAGTTAGACAGTTTAATCTTTCATTTTAGGTTACCTGAATTGGTTTTATAGGAAGCATTTAGCTTGGTGTATTATCAATGTTATCATCTTCATATTATGCTTAATCAAAACAGAATTCCTACTACACATGTAAATCAAGTTTACTTCGTGACAAGCTTTAGGTGAATTCGTTGAAAATAGTAAAGCAATGTGAGTTATTTAATAATTCGCAGAAATAACAGATTCATTAATAATTCAAAAAGGTGGAAAACCCTTTTCAGAGAATCAAACCCAACAAAGCCTTTCCACCTCAATCTTCTTAATTAAATACATGACTGGTCTATTTCGTATTTAATTTTGTTACAAGCAATTTTCTAACAGATTGATGTTTTAGCGTTGATTTATAAATCTCTGAATTTGCCGTAAAAGTTTTTTTTTGTAAATTTGAATGGATAAATTAATATGATGTTAAATATTTGTTACACTTATTTAATGTATCTAATAAGTAAATTTTAAAGGAACCTTCCACTGGGAAGGTCTCCAACATGTACATAATTTTATAATTACCAAATTTACTTATTGCTCAAATATGGAACAGGAAAAATGAGAAACATATCCAAAGAAAAAATTAAAACTCATAAACTAAGAGAAGGAGACACGGCAAGAGCATATAATACAAGAATAGAGGAGGAGATGGACAAAATCAAAGGAAAAGCAAACAACTTAACACTTGAGGAATTATGGAATAATATAAAAGAGGCACTAACAAAGGTAGCAAGGGAAGTATGCGGAACCATCAAAGTAAATGAACACAAGAAACAAACAAAGTGGTGGAGCGAAGAAATAAAAAGGGAAATAAAAATCAAAAAACAGAAATGGAAAGAATATATAGGAAGCAAATCAAATGAAAAATACAACAGATACAAAGAACAGAGAGACAATGTCAAGATGCTGGTGAAGAAAGCAAAACAAAAATCGTGGGAAGAATTTGGAGAAAAGATGGAGAAAGACTGCCATGGAAACCAAAAGCTATTTTACAAGGTTCTCAAATCATTAAGGAAAGGAAAACAACACACGCCTAAACAAATAAAAGACAAAGACGGAAGAACACTAGAAGAAGAGGAAGAGGTGGCAAGGAGATGGAAGGAATACTTCCAGGAAATATTAACGATCGAACAAACAAACGGAATAGATGAGGAGGAAGAAGATGTTAATAGAATACAAGGCAATGAAGAACGCGAAACACACCAAGGAATAAAATTAGAAGAAGTAATAGAGGCTGTGAAAATGCTGAAAAGAGGCAAAGCGGCAGGACACGACGGAATAACGTCGGAGATGGTCAAAAATCTGGGTGACAATGGCCTCGAAATGCTAACCAAATTATTCAATAAAGCGTGGCAAGAAGAAAGAATACCGAGCGATTGGGAATTAGGAATACTATTACCAATATACAAGAAAGGGGACAAAAGAGTGTGCTCAAATTACAGAGGGATTACTATGCTGTGCATATTAGCGAAGACATACGAAAGGTTACTGGAGAAAAGACTAACGAAAGAAACGGAAACACAACTAGAGGACTCACAGTGCGGGTTCAGGAAAGGTAGAGGAGTCCAAGACCACATATTCGCGATTAAACAACTTATTGAAAAATACACCAACGACAATATATTTGCAGCTTTTATAGACATAGAAAAAGCTTTTGATAGCGTACCGAGGGAAACTGTGTGGAAGAGTTTAAAAAGAAGAAGGGTGAGTGGAAAATTACGGAACTGTATAAAGAGTATCTACAAAAATACAAGAAATTACGTGAGAACGGGCAATGTACAATCGGAAGAGTTTAGAACGGAAGAAGGGCTACGACAAGGAGGAGTGCTTAGCCCTGCCTTATTCAACTTAGTGATGGACGACATAATAAAGGAAACAAAAGGAAAAGTAAAGAAACTGAAGGTGGGATATCTGAACATGGAACTAGTGCAAATAACTGAAAGTGCTTTCGCGGACGATCTAGTGGTATACGCAAAAAACAAACAGGACCTAAAACATAACATCGAGATATGGGAGAACTCGCTACTTGCCAGAAACCTAAAAATAAATGCAGATAAATCTAAGATAATGGTGATAGGGAAAGAGGACATGGTCATAACAATAGAAATAAATAATAAAGTGATTGAACAAGTGCAGACATTCAAATACCTGGGAGTGAAAATACAGAATAATGGAAAATCTTATGCGGAACTAAACGACAGACTGGAAAGTGCGGCTAAACTATATTACGCGTTAAGTAACACATTCGTAAAGAAAAAGGAAATTACGAACAAAACCAAGTTAATAGTGTTCAAAACCATTTTCAAACCCACACTAATGTACGGTAGCGAAAGCTGGGTACTAACGAAACAAATGGAGAGCAAAATTCAGGCCATAGAAATGAGGTATTTACGAGCAATAAAAGGGATTACCAGAAGAGACAGAATTAGAAATGAAGTAGTAAGAGAAGAGTTAGAAGTGGAACCTATATTGGAAAGCATCAAACGGCAACAAATGAAATGGTTTGGGCACTTAGTAAGGATGGGAGATGAAAGAACAACGAAAAGGATTTGGCAAGCAAGATCACAACAAAAAAGAGCTAGAGGGAGACCAAGGAAATCATGGGACAAGAAAGTAGAAGCAACCCTAATGGAAAAGGGGATGTCTTGGAGAGAGGGGAAAAGATTGGCGAAGAACAAAAAAGAATGGGCCAGGCGTCTATACGAGGTATAAGGGAACGAATATTGGTAATGGTGCAATTTAACGGAGATGTGGTTATGAACTTGTGTATTGATATTTATTTAGTCTTGTATCTGTATTTATTTAGTTATGTTAGTGTAATTATACAATCTAAACAGGGATATAGGTATGTACGTATGTATTTAGCTAGGATATTTATTTAGTTAGGAATTTATATTAATTTTGTTATGTATTTACACCTTACACCTAACGGTAAAAAGGAATTTGATAATATATATATATATATATACTTATTGCTCAACAGAGCAGATTGTAAATATAAATAAGAAAATAACGTTAAAAAAATAATAATTTGAGGAAAACAGAATATAAATTCAAGTTTTATAAGGTTATTTGTTGCAAATGAGATTGTCGATTATTTACGGGGTTATGTGTAGATGTTAGGGACAAAATAATGTCTAGGAATGAATCTTACGACTACCAAAAATGAGTTTTGTTAAACATCGATTAAACTGGCACGAAAAGATGGCAGTAATATGGGATACTTCTGCCCCAAACTAAGACCATCAGGTTTTTTAGCAATTACCCTAGTATAGAATAAAAAGCGGTTCTATTCTTTTGAATTATCCAATGTCCTGCTATAATAATAACCTTGAAAAAATTATACTTTTCTTTATTGCTCGTTGCTAGGTTATTTTTCTACACTTTTGCATTAAGTTATCTGATTCTTCAACTGAATAGATTTATTCGTCTAAGTAATCTGGGCACCAACATTTAATGAAACGTATTTAATCTTACACACATGATGATCTTATGTACGCATTAAATGCTTCTAAAATATTGTGACATGGATAACATGAATGCTAAAGTTGAGTACAAAACTTCCGGGTTGGAACCGGTCATTGTTGAGACAGAAGAACTCAACGTTTCGCCCGCTTCTTAAGGAGATTCTTCAGGAGGAAAAAGGGGGCACTAAAATAGCACGGTAACTCAACGTGTCAACCACGCCAGAGGAAGAAGGGTACGGTAACTCAACTTGTAAACCAATCCAGAAGCGAACCCTTCTAAAGAAAAACAGAAAAGCTAGCGATTTTATACCGGCTATAACCGGTCAAGCGTATCAGACGAAGACGACGATTGGTCAGAGTGGAGGGAGCGGAGACAGTAACGAAGACAGACTTCCTATGTCCGATAGGTAATAACAAGTTGTTGGGGGTACAAGTATTTACTACTCGGTCAACTAATATCTGTAAGTCTTCGAGTACAGTATCGTCCGCGTTCAAATGCGTCTTCCGTTTACCAAAACACCCTCATCTATCTTATCTAAAGTTTCTTCGAACAGTTCTTCACAGTAAACATTAAACAACAACTTGGGCAACACATAACCCCGTCTCACTTCTCTTTTAATAAGAACTTCATTTATATTCTTCTATTTTTATTACCACTTGTTGAGACCAATATAAATTTACTATAATTCTCGCACCCTTATTGCCAATTTCTGAGGTCTGAAGTACTTCTATACTTTTTTTAAGTAAGACACGATCGAATGCTTTTTCGAAATCTGCAAAGCATGCGAATAAATTACAACTCACGTCACGACATCTTTCTATTAGAGTCTGAATCCTGAATAGGGTATTTCTGGTGCCCAACCCTTTCTGAAGCCCAGTTGAGTATCGGATAGTCTGTCTGTTTAATTTAGTGTATATTCTTTCGTGTATTATGCCCAGAGATCTTTAGAATGTGATTAATGAGACTGATCATTCTATATTCCTCCTTTTTTGGAATTACTATGAAAGTTGATAAAAGCCATTCTTTCGGTATCTTATTAATTTTAACATTTCTATGGGGATTTCATCTGGGCCTCTAGCTTCATTATTTTTCAAGCGTTTAATATCTTTATTTATTTCGTCTCTGGCAATTGTTGGTCCAATAGATCCTTGTATTTGCATGTCGTTTGTCCTTTCGTCATCTTGCAATAGTTCTTTGACATATTATTCCCATCTTTTCAATTTATCTTCAATGTCTATCACAAGTTTTTCTTGATTGTCTGTCACTAAATCCAAACCCCATTTCCTATATAGGTAATCTTGTTTGATTATTTTATCCATGTTGAAATTGTCGTCCTGTTGTTCAAGTTGATCTATCTCAGTACATTTATCTATCTACTCTTCCTTCGCCTTTTTGATTTTCTGTATTATTATTTTGTCCAGTTTTTTATATTCATTTTCATTTTTATTTCTATAGTTTCTCCGAGTTTCCATTAAGTCAAGAATTTCTGGTTATCCATTCTTGTTTTCCTTTTCCTATGTCCTCTTGAGTCTTTTATGGTCTTCTTTATTTCTTCCCGTTTTTCTTCAGTATTGAAATTTTTTCTTTTAATGGCATTAATATTGTTATTTACTTCTGCACTTAATTGGTGTTTTACTATTATATATTGTAAGTGAGCTTTTAGGGATTTATGTTTATTATTTTATTTTTGTCTTTTGACTTTTTCAGTTTTTGTTTTATCTTGGATAATATAAGGTTATGGTATGAGGGAATATCTGCCCTTAGGTATGTTTTCACGGTTGTAATATTAGTAATATTATTCCATAATATAACAAAATGTCTGAAGTTTGTTTGAATTTTCTTTATAAGTAGCGCCACATAAACTGAGTCAAATTCTTTGTTTCAATAATACCAGAGTTTCTAAATTTTTTGCATATACATTATTTAAGAGCTTCAATTTTTCTTCAGTTTTTAGTTATAAATTTAATTTAATTGAAACAAGTTTTATTGTTTTTGTCTTTATCTATCAATCATGTATGTAAACATATTACTATGAAGAAAAAAACAAGAATGTTTGCTCCAATATTTGTATGCATTTCAATAAATCTTTTTAAAAATAACTTTTCAGCAGTTACCGTAGCTAATTTTATCTGAAATACAAGATAACCAAACGTTTTATAACCCCGATATTGGAAGTTCGTGTAAGTTTACAAGTAATTTATTATAATGTTTATGTAAATTCGTGCTATAAGTAGAACAACGAACCCTTTTTAATTCATTTAAAATTCCTAAAATAACACGCTAGGCTGCTTTCATTTAGCCAATTAAAAACGCAAATTTAATAAGACTCCTTTGGTTTTATTCTAGATTAAAACCGGTTAACATTCCATGAATTTAAAAGAGCATGTTATAAATAAAATGTTGCATGTATATTTATAAAATCGCGAAATTAATTTTAAAACAAACACATTCATAACGAATCATTGCTGAAAATAATACCTCGAGGTATGCTAATTAAAGCACGTTGCAACTTTATAAATTACTAAACGGCTTACGAACATTTTCAATACATTTGTAGTTCAGAACGATTTTTACCTTTTTTCGTAAATATCGTGTGGAATAAACGGTGCTATTTGGCGCCTCCGCCAAAACTTCAAAAGCTATTTTATAATAATTTATGGTGGCTAAACCAACATTAATTTATAAAACTAAACATGAATAATGTATTATATTGGAATGGCTAGCAACGCACTGGAAGTAAAAAATACTCTTGCTTTAGCTTTTATAGGGGTTGTTTACATTTGACATTTGCCAAAATGTACTTTTTGTACGTAATTTATACAGTATTTTATATCTGAATTATATTACATTTTTTATACGATTTTGTAGGTTTCTTGGAAGGTTTACCTAATAATAAAATGAGGATTCAAAATCATTTCTTTTAATTAATTTTAGAAATTATGTAAATCAAGCTATAGTTGTTATCACAAAGGTAAGTATAGAGAAGTAGTTCGAAAATCCAAAGTTCTTCAAACCGTATAATAGGTAACAGCCTTTTTCCTATCCAAAAATCTGGCACTCAGCAACGACCTGGAAAAATTGCATCCGTAGAATAGGAAATTGTCAGACACGTGTTTAAGCACAGTGAGGGAATCGCTTTTGAATTGAAATCTGGCATAACGTAATTTGCTGATACGAAAAACCCGGCCAAATAATCTTTGGAACGTAAAAATGATAATGGTTTGCGATTTTTTCCTACGCTGGCAAAATAAAGGACCTGTAAAAATCAATTCGATTACGACATCACAGGAAAATGCACAGAAATGTTAAGTGTTTCCTTTTCATGGAAGGAAAAATAAACGCTGTTTAATAGTTATGCTGTTTGAATGAATGTGTAATTTGTTACGATTTGATTTTTATACGTCGAAATGTAGTTGAGTACTTTGTATCCTGGAATAAAAAAGGACTGCTCTTACGTCACAGACCATTTTTTGGATTAAAATAAGCTTCAACATTATGCAACAGGATTTTAAATGAATCTCCTCAGTAATTTGGTATCAAAATCAGCTTCTTAGATTAGTTCACATACTTACAATTAATTAATCTGTCATATTGGCAGTTACTACATTAAGTAAATTTCTAAATTCGTCTTCCTTAGACTTGTTTCTATGAGACAACTTACAAAGAAAATTCAACGAAAATAGCTTATTAGAAGGAGATTCAAACACCTGTAGCATGGGCATTCGACCGTGTCATAAGTCAGATCGAATTACAGTTTTGAATTGTATTTTTAGTTTATTTGGAAATCTGGTTGAATGAACATGATTGGATACTGCTATGTTTATTTTGTTATTAATTTATCAAAAAAATGCAGCAGCTTCCCTAATAGATTTTAAATTGTTTTAGATAAATTACAATTGTTTGAATTAATTAACTAACCTAGGATTCTTCAAATCTGACTTCAAGATTCGAATCTGTAAATCCGGTTTTGGTTTATTAACTCAAAATTTCGGATTCAAAGTGGAGGTTCTAACTTTCGAAGTTTGTGTAAATGATACAAATATAGAAAACTTTGGTTTGATTTTGGTTTCACGATATAAATCTTGGATTGAATTCGAATCTAGACTGAAGATAAGAATTTTTGAGGTTTAGATAAAGGGCACTAGGGCACATATATAAAAATAAATAAATAAAGTTCGAACTGTTCACTTTCAAGTCGAAAATTAATAATAAATTTGACACACGAAACCTGAGACAACTTCAAAATAAATTTGCTCTTCTAAATTCGATGGTGGAACCTTCCATTTTAAGTTTGAATTTCGTATCAACCATCGTATTTTCTGATAGTTATATTAAGTCTGACGTCTCAGCTTTATTAGATTATTAGCCAATTAGGGTTTCTTAAGAAACTTTAATATGAAACAAAATTTAAATACATATAAGAATATCTGTCGATTAAAGCTGTTTTATAGAACATCGACAAAATATATCAGCTGCTATTAAAATTAAATTAAAAACTAAATATTCATTAAGCTGAGGTTTTAATACAGATAGAAATGATTACAATAATTGTAAGCTCTGATATCGTAACAATATTTACTCGAAGATTTTTGGCGGTGAATTACAAATCTCAAATAAAAAGTTGCAAAATGAAAGCAATACTATCAAAAACAATACACCTGATATTTAACAAAGAATAAAAAAAATATAAAAACATCCATCATTTCAATTCGAAATGTTTAATATTTCATATTGCAGAATTGTATTTGATTTCACAGTTTATACTGAACTTCCGAATAGTTCTAGCATATAAAATTCATATTTGCTATAGAAAAATAACATTCAAATGCAAAATTTTTGTTTCTTATTAATTCGAAAATTTAACCAAGTTAAAAATGTACAGTGACCGGCAAAAAGTTCGCAACATATGGGAAAAATTTTTATTATTGGAGTATCGCAAAAACTTTTCTGAGGGATCGGTTCTGCATGTCCGGTAACCTAAAAATCTAATTTGAGATATGTCACATGACCACTGGTATGGCGGCAAATTTTAAAAAAATCACCGTGGAGCCCTCTTTACACGTATGCCGGGCAGGGGGCTACCCTTACCCGTTAAAAGAAATGTAGATGAATTTCTGTAGAATTATAAATACATCGGTAGATATACTGTAAAATCGGTAGAGTTAGCAACACTGCTTGCCGATCATTGTACTCGTATATTGTTCTAACTGCATTACTACGTTGATGCAACTAAGTTTAACAAAAGGAACGTTAATTCAGTTAGATACATTTTATTAGCAGGGTTATGTTTGGTTTACTCGAAAAATTTAATTCGGCATCCCTTAAAATTCCATTAAATATTTAACTTGATCAAACATTTTCCAAATAGAAATATATCTGCTGGCTTTTAAAATATTTCACAAAAAACTAAAAATAAATATTTTTTAAAGTGCTTGTATTGGAGCTACGTTTCTATTTCCCACACTTTAACAAATAAAATTCGATATGATACTCAGCGAAGCTTTTTCATCCACTAAAAAATTCTTTGTAAGTTTTTATGGAGTAACTTAACTAAAACCAATAAAATCAGTACTTCAATAAATGTCCGGCAAAAAGTAATAAAGCGCAAGGGTGGCACACACCATTCATTATCAAAAAGCATTCCTAACTTAATGTTCTGTATAAAGAATGTACATTTCGCGGGGAAAAATCGATGAAACCGGTGTTTGACATGACATTGAGACCTTGACCTTAATGACCACCGTTAAACAAGGTAAACGGATAACAATTCCAGGACATGTTCAATGGATCATACAATAAAAAAAAATCTTACGGCTACATATCGTCTAAAAACGTTCGATAACGATTGACCGCGCGCGCTTTGAGCTGCATTAAAAATAAATCTAAATTATTTACTGTGGAATGTTTACTACATGTGCCATTATAACAGATTGTAAAATCGATGGAAATTAATTCTGTAAATCAATATCTGCAATACATACTTCCATGGAAACACTATTTATAAATCTATTTTATTTTTTAACCCCTTAATCGTAGAGAATATTTTTGCAGTTAAAACAATTTGTACGTGTTAGCTGTGAACTAACGAAATTGCTAGTATTTTGAAAAGTTGATAGTCTGCCAGCCTTTCATAAAACAATAGTTAATCGGAAAGTTACTTTGAAAATTCTGAAATACACAGGCCGTTCCCTACGTGGGAAAAATCCAGGAACTAATTTCTGGACGAAAGTTATGGGTACTTTTTCAGACAAACTTGTATCCTAAACTAATACCTCTTTTTAGCAAACCACCACATCTGTATGGTCTCCTAAAAATTCACAAAGAAGTAACTACCCTCAGACCAATAATAATTAATTAGTTCAATAAACCCTTCATGCGATCCGGTAGCACACTTCCCCTTGAAAATCATCGTCCCATTATCGGATAAAACAACTTCCATGGTTAAGAACACCCAGTACTTCCTGGCATCTATCAGAAATTTGAAACTAAGCTACGAAGACCTTCTGGTAAGCTTCCACATTGTAAGCTTGCTCACGAATGTGACTACGTACGGAAGAGACTGGAAGAAATGAGAGCTCACAGAAAGCACGGATGTCTTGACAGACACCATATGCGTAGAAACCACATACTTTCAGATAGAAAAAAAACACTTTTATAAAATAAAAAACAACCCCTGACGTTGCGTTTGTAAACATCAAAATTGCGAATTTTTTTTCTCTAAACATTGTCACACTTGCGGACACATGTTGATGCCTTAAAATAAGCCAAGGAATTTTCTGTACTTCGGAAACAGCTTGTATATATTAGAGGCATGAAATAAAACGGAGTATTGTGTTATTTTGCAGATTCAACTTTTAAATTAATAATTTTACGTTCGAAACTGCAAAGAAATGATTACAATGGTTCCGATAGAAACGAAAGTTGAAGGTTACAATAATATAAACCGATGGGAGTGCGGAGACACAACCATCAACTCCCTTACTATTCGGAAAAATACAGTAAATTAATATTTTGGAGGGTTCAAACGTACATCAGCAGGTGTACCATCTGAAAACATTTTTAATTTCAAGAGGCGAGCTTTGGAGCTGATGCCTGAGCTTTGGAAATGATGTCTGAAGATTAAAATTATTGATCAAAAGATTTGCTAAGCGAATCTTGTTTTCGGATGGAATTACTGAGATAATTTAGAGGAGCAGATGAAAAACTTCGTTGCTTTCTATTTATTATATCTGAAAACTCTTCCAAGAAACGTTTATTTCTAAAACGATGTAAATGGGGCTGTACGTGAACTTAAGTGACAGGAAGGACAGTAAATGATAAATAGAAAACCTGTTCTCCGCCTAATTTGTGAGCTTTGAGAGATTAAAGTTCTTCTGTGTAGCTCATTAATATTTTAGTTACTTCTGTTTAAGTGTTTCAAACATATCTTATACATTTTTGATGGTGGCTATATAACGAGGACTTTCAAGAAAAAAAAATCGTAATCGTAACTTTTTTCGCAATAAACTCTCTCTTTTCTTTTCTTCCTCATCTCTATCTTCCAGTTGAAGGTTATAGAAAAAACAGAACGTTAACAAGCCTCTTTAAATGCAGAGAAATTTCTCCAATTTTGTTAGGATTTGCAGTGGAAATATGAACAAACTTGTTCAAAGACATTAAGGCAGATATTTTCCTAAATTCCATACGCTTTTGAAAATAATTGGTTTACTTTATAACTAATTTACTTTTCTTTTTAACTGACTAGATTTATGTTGCGATTATTTTTTTACAGAACAATTCAGAATCATGCATGTTACATAAACGAAAACACAACCAGTTTTTAAGTTTTGGATATTTCCAAAAATAATTATCATTTTGTAATCCAATTGGGTAATTTTTTAATGCAATGAAGTTACATTAAAAATCTGTTGTTAATTAAGGTCTACTAATAGTAATTTTCAAAACGTATATGAATGACATTTCATGTAAAATCAGTATAAAACAGAAGCTGAGATTGGTTCTGTTTTAATACCAGTTTACAGAACAAGTAATAAAAGTGTGTGTAATCCTTTAATTTTAACCTAAAATAGGCCCAAAAATTAACACGAAAGTACAATTTATCTAACCAATCATTTAACTGGTTAACAATGACACGAACGTTATTGGCTAATTTCATCGTATTAACTATCACTACAACTCAATATTTTACTTATTTCGAGTATTTATTTAAGCCCAATACCACCATATGTTGAACTTGGTGTAACTATGCTCTCTAGCGGTGCTCAGACTTTTGTACATGTATCGTCTAGGATACTATTTTTGTTTTCTCTTGGAAGTGTGTCTTCGCTACTAATAATAATAAAGGTCTCCAATTCTTTCTAGAATTTTACTCCGCCCCTTTTGGAGCTCCAATTATCCGCTTTTCGGAGGCGATAAGACCACATATCATCCGCCATTCGTTTTCTTTATAACTGTTCATGTGTGTTAGCTCTGTTAGCTAGCTCTTTCCATTCCTTCCTATTTTCAGCTTTCCTTCTCCAGTCCTTTATCTCCATTTTCGTTATATTTTTCATTGCCTCATTCCCCCATCTCAGTTTTGGCCCTTCTTTACTTCTCGGTTCTGTAAGTCTCCATTCTGTTAATACTCTTAATGACTCTATCTTTATTCGCTCTCATAATGTGCCCCAACCACCGTATTCTCTACGCCTTTATTACTTTGCTTGTAGCTTCTTCTTCTGTTAATACGTTTAGTATTGCGTGGTTCATTTTGGCTCAATACTCGTTTTCTTCTGTCTTTTTTGGCTCTAATATGTTTCTCAGTATTCTTCTCTCCCATTGTTCTTCTTCACTTTCATTTATGTATAATGTTATCTTTGTTCTTTTACTTATTCTCTTGCCTACTAATATCTTCCTGTTGCTATATGTTCTATTTCTCTTTAGCATTCTTTCTTTAATCTCAATGCTTCTACCATTTTTGCTATTCACGTTTATTCCTAGATAACTAGTCAAATGATTGTATTTCCTCAAATGTGTATTCACCTATTTTTATGTTTCTATATAGATATTTCTTTGGCATGAAATACTTTGTCTTCTTCTTCATGCCATATCCTTTTAGGACGTTGGCGAGGGGGATCAAAGCCACATTTTTAAACGGCTTGGCGTCGTGAACTTTCTTATATCCCCCTTATACTAGGGAAATGTGTTCTCTGCAGTGGTTTCCCGTCTTACTGTCATTTATTAGTAAACCTAGTTTTCTCCACTTCTTGAAATTATTGGTAAATCGTTCGCATAACTATGTAATTAGTTGCACTTTCTTGTTGGCAATTGTCTGTTTTGCAGTTGTCTTTCTTATTATGCTTTCCAATACTAGCTCAAATAATATTGCCGATAATGCATCGTATACCAGACCGAGTTTTAAATTTCTTTGTATCTCCTTCCGGTGTTCGCACTATCGTCGTCGTCTTTTTCATGTTTATCATTTATATTAGCTTTTTTGGTATATTTAACTTTCTTAGGTCCTGCATCATTTCGTCTCTTTTTTTTTTACTCTGTCGAATGCCTGTTTGAAGTCTATAAATAAAATGTTTATTTGAAAATTGGCTTACATATAGGTATTTACTTCAAACTACCAATTTTATTAAAATATTATATTGAAATTAACGAATTCACACATATTTAGTTTGAAGTAAATATATGTAAGCCAATTTTAAAGGCGCTGGTTTGCACTTCCACGGCCATACTTGATGAACAGAAATTTTGATCATACTTTAGAAATTTTAAATGATGAACTCAATCCATGTATGCTAAACGTATCAGAATGACGGAGAACTAGTAAAAATGAAAAAGAGGAAAGTCAGAAATTAAGCCATAATGTAAAAGACTGATCCAAAGACAGGAGACAACTACTACAGGATCAAGATCGAAACAAAATAGAGTTAACAGAGATAAGATAAGATAAGGAGGCCCCAGAACGTCAGAAGAAAGAAAGAGCTTAAACGACCTGAAAAAGAAAATGTGTGAAGGAGGACATCGGATAATATAACTGTTAAATGAGGACAACAAAGAAATTACACAAAATCAAGAAATAACGAAAATGATAGAAGATTTCTACCAAACACTGTATAACGCCAAAATAGTACCACCCCTGAAAAAGAAGAAAAGCACCGAATACTAATATGATATGAGAAATCAGAAGATACTTCGATAATAATAAAAGATGAGATAATAAGCGCTGTGGAAGACATGCTAAGCAGAAGAGTTCCGGGGGAAGATGAAACGGTAAGTACGGAGGCGAACTGGTAGTAAAACTATTACAAATATTATACAACAACTGCTTGGAGGAAGGCAAAATTCTAACAGCCTGGTTAGATGCTATAGTGGTTCTCATATTCAAGAAAGGGAACAGATATCAGTTGGAGAACTATAGACCCATTAGTCTGTTATCTGTCCTTTATAAACCTTCCTCCAGGACATAAGTGCAGAGACTAACAAAAACAAACTAGACAACTATCAGCAACGACAACAGGCCGGTTTTAGAAGAGGTTATAGTACCCTCGACCACTTACAAACAATAAGAGTAACAATTGAAAAGACAAATGAATATAATATACGATTGTGGATAACAATAGTTGATTACAAAACGGAATTTGACTCGGTGGAAATGCGTTAAGTCATTGTTGAATGGAACTGTATTTGCTCTTTTGTTATAAGCACATGGTCGATCAGGTTGCCTCTGCCTATCCACGGTATGTTCATGTTTTCCCATTATTATCTGTTCTGTTATATTCAACAAAGGCGAATCTACAAATATCAAATACTATAACTTAAGCGGAAAAGCAAGTAGGATGACGTCATTTTATAAGGTCCTTCACTTGCTAGCTTCACGTGGCGACGTATCGAAGTTGCATCTTTTAAGAATGCAAGAGAAGGCACGTACTGTGAAACTCGATATCTCACACGAGCTACTAGGTAATTCGACACTCCCCACGCGCATAAGATAAGATACTGAATATTGAGAGAAGGGGGTCAATTTTCTGAATAAATACTAAGCTGAAATACACTAAAGGCAGTATCTAAGACAGAATTGACACCCTTCAAGACGATGTTCCAGTAATTACATGTAAGATTGTTTTATTTTAACGTAACTGTAATTCGAGAATAATTTATATCACTTCACTTTGAAATAATTTGTAAAACTAAAGGACAGATATTAAATACATGTTAGTTGAATTTGACTTTGAATAAAAAACTCTCGTAAAAGCCAAGCAAAATAACAAGTTCGTCAAAGACTCTACCTAAATATTAAAGTAACTTATTTATATTAATCTCTTAACAATAAACCAACCCAATGGCTTCGCCTTCGCCACAATATCTAATGTAAATTTCCCTGCTAACTCGCTAAAACATTTCTCCTTTCCCATATTGGCATCGTCCATCGCTATTACCGTATCGTATTTCGGTACTCCTTTACTTCCAATTTATCATAAAAACCTTTCGCTTTCTCACTTGCTTTTCCTGTAGGTGTAGATTGTGTAGATGCAAGTACGTTTATAATCGATACGTTGGCTGGTTTATTCCTAATTCTCAAATAAGGTGTTCTTCCACTTATTGGCTTAAAATGTATTATTTTGTCTATTATACATACCTCTCAATTCATAACCATTACAAAATTAACAAATCCATAGAAATTTGTCAATTTTTAAGTCGCATTGGATATTTTTGTTTTTAAAAAAGCTGGCGCAACTTTGACTGATTCTGATGTAAATATTATTACTTTATTAGTTTGTACAATAGGTGTTTAGTAATGTTCAGAAATGTATAAATAAAAATAACTTTAAATAATTAATATTAGTAAATAAGAGTGCTTAAATGCCACGTATAGAAAGTAAAAGTTCACAGAGTTTAGCCGCAAAAAAGAGGTTAAAGTTAAAGGTCAAAGCAAGGCTATACAGACCAAGTTAAACCCTCTTCTCGTATTTTAATCTACTTCCTTGTCTAAATTGTTGGTTCTCCAGAAGTTACTAACGAATTACAAATTTAATTAACTAATTAATTAACGTTTATATAAAAAAGGTAGTAAATATAAACGTAGAATTCTGTTGGGAGTTGATCTCATTCAGAGCTCGTTCTAATTTCTGTTGTAAGCAAATGAAAAGACAACATAATTTGTCAAAAATCATTAGCCGCCGAGTAAAATAAGATCTTATAACCGACAACAAACAGAAATTATTACGCAACGTAACAAAACAAGAAGAAACTTGTTTCGAAGTAATTGACACTTCAATTAGAGCTTAAATTCTTATAACTTATTCAAAGGATGTAAACGAAATACAGTTTAATATAAACTTGAGAATAATCAACGCACAACAAAAACAAAAGTTTATACAGACACAAAAGCACAAATATTCTGGCAACATTTAAACCTAATGAAAATGGGGTAGCTATACTTACCATCCAAAAAAGTGTTTCGTTTGCGAAATTCGAGTACGTGTCTATTGTAGAAAGAACACTAAATATGAGGCACACGAGTACTAGCATAAATCTGAAACAAAAGAGAGAAAATGTTACAATAAGGTACATACACAAAGCTTTTTTTGTTTTGTGTGTAAAAAGGTCCAAAATTCCAAGGCATTAAAATTCTGGCTTCTCGCGTTGAGTTTAAAGATATAAAAAATCCACGTCCATTGTATTCTTTTAATCCATCATGAGACACTTAAGTTTTAATAACGTACAGTGCTATAAAACTTGGAAGGAATCGTATATGTAATACAAGAGTAATTCCCCTTCGATTTGTTTGTGTGTTGTATTAAATTCCCTGACACGAAAGCTTTTATAGTGTTCGTAAAGTTACAAGAAACAAGATAAAGTGCTTTTGTGCAAACTTGTGCCATGAAGTTATCGACACGAGATTATATTTTCTAACAATTCGCAGTTGAAAGAACAATTATTAATAGCGAAATTACAAATATCCCCCCCTTTGCCTAAAATTACAGAAAATTGTTGGTTATTTCCTGTACCCCGTAAACAAGGTGTTGTTAAAAACGCATTACGAGGAGTTTTCTTTAAAAATACTTTGTTATAATAGAATTTGTTTTGATTCCCTTCACGAATAAATTTTTAAAATGCTGTAATAAAATAAGCATAAATATAACATTTGTTAAGCTAATAGGAAGTATACTTTGATATAATTTAATTTAATTAATTAAGAGGTTCGCACTTTGAAAATTACTTTCCTAAATGAAAAAACACGAAATCAAAGCAAAAATATTAAAACTAATTATTGTGGGCATGTATAAAGCCTCCCACACTACTTAAAGAGCAACATTTTGCTTGAAGCATAGATACATATTTCGAGGAGTTTTAGACATTTTCCGTGGAACAGCAAGTATTTACCTACTGTGTAGTGTGTACTCACTACCGTATAGCTTTACATTCCCAGCATTATCTGCTTATATGTACTTAAATTCCGAGCTTATATTAAATTAACAATCACCTCAAATATTCATTTTAAAAGTTAAAGTTCATCCTTTTACCTGACGTATTGCGTTTCTAATCAAAATACCCTGAAATATTAAACAAAGGCACGGTACTCCAACTGTAAATCTTTTTCATAGAACGTAACGCGACCCTTTCTTTTGAAATCTTTCAGGGCAAGGGTGAAACGGCTCTGAAAGGTAGAGGATATTCTATTTTTACTTTGTTTAAGCTGTAAATCGGGAAAGGCATGGTCGACCTTTCCAGACAAGAAAATTGCAAGCTGTTTTTAACGCATTCACACCGATGCAATTTTACGCAAGAAGTGAAATGTTAAGATATAAATTTAATGGTACTGCATTTAGTGGCTTATTTATGTTTAATGTTAATCGATGGGAAATGTCGATACGATTTTGTTAGTTTCCGTTGCGGACGTTGCGGTAGCTGAAATGTCAACGATAGCGCACTTTTTAAAAGGTGACAACGCTTCGTTTATTTCAATTTCAAATTGCGAATTAATTCGTTTTTCTGGTTTTTATGGGTGAAAATGATGTTTACGCATTTATTGAAATTTGAATCGCAATAAAAACTGTTGGACATGACGTTTTGATAATTAGCCTGGATGAATTAATTTTTGTTTACAGGCCAGTACTGGGTAAAATTTACGGAGGAAAACATGTCTAACATGATGATTACAACTTTCCCTGTTTGTTGATTTAGATTTAACAAATGAAAATTTAAAAACGTTTTGAAATATTGCAGGAACGCTTGGCAGCACAAGGTGTCCAATCTTGAAATAAGTAACACACAGTGCATACACAATGCAACTATATTTTAAAAGATAGCTTTTTTATTTAAAACAGAAATCCTATAATTAAAATCAAAACAAAATTTAAAAAATCTGACCACCTATGTGTTGCCTATTTACAGAATTCAGGCTCGCAGTTTTAAAATAGGCACCCTGTATAAGAATAAAGGACAAACTAAAGGTATCCTATTATCAAATTAAAATTAAGGATCCTGAAGGTTCAATACTACGAAATATTTTGCCCGCAACATACGACAGCTAAAATCATGCCTGACTTAGTTGCAAATAATTAATAACTAAGACTGTTTCGCTTATCAGATAACAGCATTAAGAGAGCAACTCTAAGTCTTATCGATTATAAGGATAACATGGGATGTACGTGCACAATTAGCGCATGCAAATCAGTATGTTATGGTTGTAACGTGTAACGCAATTTCCAGTTAATATTCAAATGAGTGATGTAAGCTTCACTGATTTTAAATAGCTGTAAAAGCATGAAAGGGACGGTTTGAATTTTTCAATCAACACTGGAATCAATTAATTATATCTAAAAAAATCACTTTCCATACGTCGGAATAAATTTAAAATAAAAATCGTAAAAATGTTATTCTTGTTGTTGCCAAAAAACGAACTGGACATGGTTTGTAATTTTAATTTTAGATGAGCTTTTCATAATTCCTTGTTTATTTACACTAATGAAGAACGCTTGAAGCTTAAAGTTTCTCTGCAAAAACGGAGTTTGATGTGTCCGTAAATATTCATGGTTTGTTTTGGAGCTTAATGCAGAAAATTTAATAATCTTGTTTTATGCCTGAAAATTGTGGCTGAATTGGGTTTCAATATTATATAGCCTGTTACAATAAAAATAAATAAAGATCACACAATTAGGAATATTATTTAGAAAGAACATTTTATGCCAATCGATCCCTTCCCCCAAAAAGAAAAACATTACAGTTCATTGCCAATTGAGACAATATCTTGATCAAGTTGTATAATATAACAATATAAAAAGAGATTTACAAAATATTGACTTATTTTCAAAAATTTGGTTCTCGTTTATTATTTATTAGCCGCAAGGTATGCCATACTAAAAACAATGCTATCAAAACACCTGAATATTATTTATATCATATTTAATAGATGAAGCTCAAACTCAAAACTAAAATAAAGGTAGACAATCTAAAGATCATTTTTTTGTACTTCTTCTCTGGGTAATTTACGTTCAGTGTTTTCATAATATACTAATTTAATTTTTATTTTAGCAACTGCTAAATACCCAAAAAAGATGTATACATTTTGATGTATGATTCTTAGGTTTTGTTATACACCTCTACTACAATTTGTATGCCTTCTATAAGCCTCTCAGAGGCTTTATAACAAGCAATAACAATTTTAACTTTGTAAGTTTTAGCTGTTTTTTGATATTGAAAAATACCAGTCAAATAGTAGGTCCTTTTGGGGAAGAAGAAGCTAGAAAAAATGATAATAGGGTAAGGTTGACAGACGTATGCCAAACGTTTGAACTTCGGATAATGGATGGTTTTTTTAGATTAATTCCGTTTTTGAAAAAAAAAATAAATTGTGTTCTCTTTTAGATGGAATTGAATTTTGAAAGTATTTTTCCAAATTTTCATTTT
Source organism: Melanotus villosus (assembly GCA_963082815.1). NCBI lineage: Eukaryota > Metazoa > Arthropoda > Insecta > Coleoptera > Elateridae > Melanotus > Melanotus villosus. The sequence continues at coordinate 8,530,202 of OY720421.1, read as the reverse complement.
TAAATAAAAATAAGTACCTACTTTATATTTAATCGCTCTAACTTTAACATTTTGCTTTAGGAAAAATATGAAATGATTAGTGAAACAGATGAATGAACGTAGGACACATAAATATCTTAAATATTTAATCTTTTATTTATTAAAATCTAATAATGAATGCCCTACTGCTGAAATTTTCTACACCACATTTAACAAAAAAATATTTTCAAATTAAAGCGTCAAAACTTTCTACCAAATATCTTGCCCTACTCCCTACTGCTGCTCTTCAAATGTTTTGTACAATACTCCATGTCTTGCATACTTAAAATATTGATTCTTTGTATTTCTCTGTAAATTAAATTATACAACATATGAAACGAGTTCGCGGTTCGCGTGTGTGTTATCTATTCGTAAATGCAGTTTCTCGAACAATTTTATTAACCTTGAGACTTGGCATATGCAATGCAACACTCTTATCGACCAGAAAATGCAAATGCAGGGTTCTTCTTTATTTGGGTTATTAGATTTACACATTGAAATATCTGTTTTATTCAATTCAGTCTTTTAAGAATTGATATGATTAAAAGTCAAAATTTTGATATAAATATCAAATTCAGATTAAATTTACAAAAGTTTTGAAGGTTGTGGTTGAAGTTATATGATTCAAAACTTCTTTCATTGTGCTACTCAAGGATTCTTTTTGGCAGTCCTGGTTGTACCATCAATAAAGGTGCATTTAACGTAAAATGCTGTGAGTTTTTCCTTTTGCCTTTTATATTTTGAATAAAACTCGAAGGCAATGGGAAAAGACAAAATTATTTCCTTCTCTTTTTCTATTTCTATCTTGTTTCGTACATGATTCAAGTTCCTGGATATCAATTTACGGGGCTCATAAAAAAGGTGCAAAAATTGAACACATACCTAAAATATCGTTATAATTCCAAAAATAGCTGCCTGCAAAAATCAAGGGGGAAAAATTAACTGCCGAAATATAACCTCTCGATTTTTTAACATGAGGGTATCTCGCGTGTGGCAATTTCAGCTGAAAAACTATCACGCAACGCTTTCGAGGAAACTTTTGTTAGCTTTCTAACTTTAAACTTATTTGGGTGATTAGTTCTGTTTTAGTTATACTAACTTATATGCTTAGGCTTACAAATATTTTTATGAAATAATTTTGTTGGGATAAGTAAACTCAAACTGTTCCCTTCTACATACCCCTCATGTTTATTCATTATAAAAGAATATTTAGACCTTTTATGTTTGCAGCTTCAAATAATGTTTAAATTTAATGTTTGATTAAGAGTAAATCGTTAGACATGGAAAAGCTGTTCTATGTTTGATAAAAGAATACACATTTAAGGGGGAAGCTGCCATTTGCTTTTACACAAACTATTGACTGTAAAAGTTCAAAACTAAGGTGCCTTTTTACCCACATGTAAAACTTTCTAAGTGACAAAAATCTTCTGTTTTCAATCTGTATTAAATCACTTGCAAATACAAGCATAAAATTAATTTATATAACTGAAAAACAAATTTACACGAAGTCAGTCACTTTAATTACAGTCGTTTAAATCCTTAATTTCAGTTAAATGCATTTCGATTTAATCTAAATTGAAAATTAAATAACGTTTTAATTTAGGTGAAAATCTGTTTTAAACGACTCGGTATTACGGATCAATTGAAAAAGAAAGCAAAAAAGGAAACCTGCAATATTAACGGTCAACGTTGACACCACAAAAAAGAGTTTGCCTGAACAGAAACGAAAACTGAATCGATTTAATTACAGCCCGACGTTCCGTTCTCATCCATCACTCCATTGTTCCTTTCAATATTGATTGAAATTTCTGGTAACTACTATTCGTGCCTGTAAACGTAAGAATGATCTCGATTTGACACAAAGCTTTCTTGATGAACTTTTAACGCAATCGTGATTTTTTAGATATTTAAAATTATTAATCGCAAGAAACCCTTTTCTTAATTTCTTGGATTTCAAATGATTGTTATAAATTAATAGGAATTTAAAACAATAAATTTAGTAAACAGAATCAATCTGGGATATCCGTAAATTTCAGCTTATTCAAACTAAAACCATAATCCGGTGCTAATACGTTTAACGACGACAAATAAAGCAGATCCACGAAGCATGTAGTGGAAACTAGATTAGTATTTCTTCCTTAAGGATCGTGTCAGAATTACACTTGAGCTAAGGACCGATTACGTACTCATAACACTTGAAAAAGAAAGGCCACCTGTGGAAGACATGGCTGCAGAAGACGTTATTGATATGTTACTTTGTTATATTTTATATTACATTAAAATTTTCGCTTTTCATTTATGAAAACTACTAGAAATGTTTGTAGTAACTATACATATATTTTCACCGATTGTGATTTTAACTAGCAAGATTTGTTTATACCAAAAAGTTTCGTTTACATTGTCTTAACAATAAGGCTACGTTATTGTTATCTAAAAACAAAAATATCCTGTATATTATAAATACTCTGAATTCGATGCTAATATTTTAGGAATGAACTCCGCCGTTGCCTGTCCCAAGCCATGATGAAAAAGGAAGAGGGATAGAAGAGTAACATCTCGCTAAAATCTAGGGCTCATCTGACCCCTGGGGTTACAGGCGTCTATTGCGACGTAATATATTTTCTCACTACCACCTTGGTAAATTGACATTTCATTGTCAAAAAGTCGACAATAATGGAAACTAAAACATTTAGTTGAACAAAAACAGACTGTATCTAAGGGCAAAAAAGACGATTTACCGCGCCAGGTCATTTTCCGCGCATGGTACCCCATAACGCTACACCATAACGGATATAAAAACTTGGAGCGCAAATAACTATTTCAGAACTGTTTTTCCACTTATATAGAAATGTCATTTTATACTAATTGAAATTGCAGGTATTTGATACTTTAAAGTAGGTATGTTGTAGCTTACTACAGCCGCATTGTGTGTTGCCTATACTTAGTCCCTGTTGCGCTCTACATCCGCGATATTATTAAAGTCCCCAATTGTACATACAACAAGCATTCGATAAGGTCTGGATTGGCGGCGTATGCTACAAACTGAAAACTCGTTTATGCTGTCGATTTGAGGACTTTCAGGTTCGGCGTGTCTGAACACCCTGGGAGTACCAACTAGAACTGTATCAGGAAGAATAAAGAGTGAAGGAAGAAGTATACCAAAAATAAGAAAGACACGATTATGTCAAAATAGACGTTCGAAATTGAAAGAAAGAAAAAAGGAAATGCATGGAAGAAAATTATCATAAACGCCATGAATGTGAAACGCTTGCAAATAAACAATGGCTATACATTTTGTTGGATCTTAAAAATTTTGATCTTAGAAAGTGCTTAAGATGAATAAGTTTAGTTATTTATAAATCCGAAAATTAATATTATTGAGATTTTCGGAATCAACTATCTTCGTGTTTTTATTTTTTCGTTAGGTAAGATATCTGAAGCAAAATTTGGATTTATTTTGAATGTTAAGTGCTTCATAGTTTCAAGAATAAATTACAAAAAATATATTTGATTGATTTTAAAATCGATTAAAAGGTTTGGACTTGGAGCCAGTGTATCAAAAACTTTTAAAAGCTATTTGGTGACCACTTTAATGATTTTCTTCGTGTGTTTGAAAGCTCCAATTTCGGGTCCCTGCATTTTAGTTATTATTTTCAGAAAGTCACCTTCCTTTCAACGGGACTGTAACAGCAAACACATATTTCGACAATCTACCTACAGACTAGCATTTTTCAAAATTATTCAATTTCCCTAAACTTACAAGCTGTTTATTTAATTTTTTATTTCGTTTCTACTGATTTAATGTTTCTGGTACGTACATGAATAACCATGAAAAATAGGGAACTACAAACAAGTCCTGATATAAAACATTTACCATAATCGCTTTGGAACATTTATTTCTGTACATAATTAGAATCGAAATTATATTTACACAAAACTTTAATAGCCGCAATTTGCTGTTTATTCTCCCGTAAAGTTTTCGAAATAAATTATTCACAAACATCAGTATTATAAATCCATCATTGTCAAGCAAGAACAACCTCATTAAAGCAACATTTCAGAAATGAATCTTTTTATGCACGCACGTTTAGCTATGCACGGCTGTTAAATTTAAATCATCAATTTAAAACCCTCAACTGAGATTGAAAACGTGTTGTAATACATCGAGATGCATTACCTTCCAGTCACTTTACATTTTTATTACCGCGTCCCTACTGTGCCGAATAGAAATTATTACCGTTATAACTGGAGTTTAATATTTTTATCTTTCGCCACCAATAGAAGGGTAATTGAAAATGTTGCTAAGAATATCAAATACGAGCAAGCTTGTCTCGTGCCAGGATTTCCCTACAGCCGCAAGCAGAATAACGAGCTACTTAATTGAGGCTTAATTAAAACCTGAATTACTAAAACGCAATTTAATTTTTAGCTCCGTAATAATCTACCGTTTTTTTTTGTGTGTGTAATCTGTGTTAATCTCTTTGAGGGTTTTGGACAAAATTTCCAACTTGTTGCCCTTTAAACAACAGGTTGCCCTGGGGAATAAAAATGACATAACACAAAAAGGTACAAAATAAAAGACTCGTTCATTACTACCATTTTATTATTGTCTATAAATTAAGAGATAGCGACATCACTGCAATAAGCTTCACTATAAAAGTATAATATATGAGACTGATAACAACAAAAATAAACAAGCTTTTAGTTGTTCTTCCAAAGAGTACATAACAGAATAATTACTAAGTATTTTCCAAAGAATGGAAAATTCCCCTTTTTAATTTGCCCATAAAAATTCAAATATAATAATCACACCCAGCTTTATAAAAGTTTATGCATATATTTAAAGCAACAAGTAGGTAAATTACATATCATATGCAAATATAAGGGTTGTTACTTTTATCAAAAAGGTCATCTTAACGAAAGTAGTCATTATAAATTTCGATATTACCCCAGATATGTTTACGGGGTTAATAAATATAGATTTAAGCCTTAGCTTGAAAAGTATGCACGAATGAATTTAGGAGTGAATTACCATAATTAAAAATATTACCGTCTCAAGGTTTCATACTGAAGTCGTTTGACGTGTGAGTATATTTAAGTAATCTGATAACGAATTATTAGATTTTTGTAACTCAATTTTTGCATGCAATAAGAGTGGCTCACGCAAACATGTTTGTATGTTAAAACTCGACACGGTTGGTTCATTTGATGTGACAGTCTGGGATTGCTGTTTTAAAAATAATTTGGAACTTTTCTTTCTACATAAATTATTAAGAAATAATAGTGTAATACTTATGATTTTGAGTAACTACCAAGATTTAGTTGTACTTTCCTAACTGTATTGAATCATTCGACAAACAATTTCAAGTTATTGTTCTACAGATGTTCAAATGAGAAGCAATTCTTTTAGCTGCCACAAATTCAAGCTTTGTACAAACAATTTATAAAAATTTAATAATTATATTACACAAAATGAGAAAATTTTTACAAGGTCCTCGGCACATTGTCAATAATAAGCTGCACCCCAGATTTGAATTCCATAACACCAAATTGGTTTAATGGCGACTCTGTACACAACTAACTTGTTCTCAAGTGAGAGTTGTGAATTACGTCCCATTAGCAAGTAGCACTTTCCAAGGGTGAGCTCTAGCTAAAGCTTCTTACACCACATATGAGGGCCTCATGTTAGTCATCCGTCCAGGTGGGTATCGAGGTATTTGGTCTCATCTTTTTATGGAAGAAAAATTTTCATTTAGCCGGACAAGGGGACATGTTCCGCTTCAGGTTGTAAATATTACCTCAACGGATTTTTGAACATTAACCAGAATGCGCCATATTTTGATCCATTATTCTATCTTGCGCATGTGATTCTGCAGGTACCTCAAGGCTACAGATTGATGGTGATGTCAAGCCATTACTTCTGCGTCATAGGCAAATGTAGCAAGTATCATACTTCTGGTTGTAGGTATGTCGGCTGTATATACATATAATGTATAACACTGGGCCGAGCATATTTCCCATACATACTCCAGATGTAATAGGCAACAAGGTAGTAGTGGCATCTCCGTATCTCACCAGGAAGTGTCTATTAGCGAGGTAATATTGAAGTAGGTATCACAAAGAATGTATGTGGTAGATTACGTTTGACTTTATTTAGAAAGCCTAAGTGCTACACTTTGTCAAAAGCCTTGGTCACATCTCTAAATGCTGCCGTACAGTATCTTTTGGTATTCAGATAATGTTTTATTTTAGTGGCAACTCGATGTAGGTAGTTGCTCGACAGTGAAGTGTAGTCGTCGAAATCCAAATTGATTTCTCTTTCATTGATGAGAGGCAACGGCAACATTCTTTGTAACAGTTTTTAAAATGCTTTTGATATTATTGGCAAGAGGCTGATAGGTCTATACAACCACAATGCTATTTCGGTTGGTGGATTGCCTGGTTTAGGTGATGATTTGGCCTACCTTCCACTGGGAGAAAAATTATCCAAGCCTTAGCATAGCATTAAAACTCATTGTGAACACTCTGGTCTAACTAAAACTTGTATTACGAGGTCGAAAGGAAGAGTACAAATAAGTACTATTTAATGTAGTGTAGTCATGAAATGGACGGTTCGAAAAATAGAACAAAGCATAGTAGGGATACCACTGGGAAAAATTTTCAAACTATTTGCCTACGCTAACGACATTTATAGGATGATCAAAAATGCAATGTATGACATCATAAAAACAATATCAAAAGAAGCCAGTTTAGTAATAAATACAGAGAAACGACGTATATTACAAGATAAAACTATACAATAAGGACTTTACAACTAATGATAGATAATGACAAGTTTGACAAGGTAACTGAATTTATATATCTTAACAGATATAAACCAGGTTACCTACTAAAGAAATTGACGCCAGAATAACAAGTAGACTACGAGCTACAGCCGCATTAAACAGTTGATTGCCTGCAGGACACCTTTCAGGATGACTCTTAGGGGCGAAGAAAAGTTAATCAGATTAAATTAAACCAAACGAAGAAATTTCAATTTTTACAAACCAACCACTAATAACAAGTGTCATTAGAGCAGATGATAATGGGAAAATTAAGAGGTCGGTAGAAAAAAGGCCGACCACGTTTAGGTCTAATAGACAACACAGTAAACAACTTCAGGAAAATTCAGCGAGCAGACGATTGGCATGAAACAGCCCAAGACAGAAAACGTTGGAAAGGCATTGTGCGGGAGGCCAAGTCTCTAACTAGCGGGAATATATGGCCACCTAAAGTAAATAAGTAGGTACATAAGTAGGTAGTATAAAGGAAAAAAGCTTTCCAATCTTCAACAATTCAGTTTAATATCCAATATTTATACCAATATAGACCGTAAATATTTTATTGTGTAAACAAGACTTTCTACATTCCGTTTGCATACAGGCAATTTCTGTAAGCACAAACAACACGTGATCACTCCATTAGTTCGATATCCAGGTAAAAATAACAATTTTTAAAAGAAATTAGTAAAGATACGCTATTTTGGGAAAAAACTTTTAAATTTTGTTAATTATCGAAAAGAATAGCCTATTTCTGTGGTAGCATCACACAACCGTCTAGACTTTCATCGGGAACCTTATCACCTTACCCCCAATTAAACGCAGGTGTTCATTTCCCCCTTTATTGCAAGCAACCATTTACGAAGTTTCTGGTAGGAAATAATTTGATAATGGAAAATGAACATAGAGGAATGGTTTAGTTTACATTGTCCAAATTTAATTATGTATGACGTGGAAGTGCTTGTTGTTTCGGTTATTAATTAAACCTCTGTTAAGGAAATTACCTTTTGATTATCGTCGTTTCGAATATAAATTAATCAAAAAAAAATAAAATAAATCCAAAAATTACACTCTCTCTTATCTTAAATTTAAATCTCGATTAGCACACTCGAAATCTAAATATAACCTCTATCAATCAATGAGAGTTCCCACGACCTACAAAAACGAAATTTACGGGTAACAAAGGTTATAAGATAATATAGCTCGTCGTCTGTATAAAAGACAATTTTATTAAAATTTGATGAGTATCGATTATAGTTTAGGTACGTATTCGGGGCTCACATATTTATTAAAACTGGCGAGTTTATCATTCGAAACGCTCGTACGGCTCCTGTCTCACGCATACCTTTCACAATTTAAGTGATGTACTATTTATGTTCCTGTTTAATTTACATTGATGATCGTATAAAACGCACACGACTCAATTAAGTTTAATATCAACCAGGGCTGTAGGTTTAACCTACATTAAATAAATCCCCTTCATATTTCATACTAATGAAGTTACCTATTTAACGTAGTATTTTATGAGTTTCGACTGTATTTTTCATAAAAAAACTACGAACAGTGGAATCTGTTCTTTACTTAATATTCACTTAAATTCAATTAAATAATGGAAGTAAATCGCTTTTAAAATACGAAATAACTAAAACTGGCAAAATTGAGAAGAATAAAAGCGAAAGATAAACGTTATAGAAACAATCGGATATAACTACTGCATTTCTTAATAATTAATGTTCGGGGGGAGTTTAAAAAATGGGTAGTAGACCGTGACCTTCTACTTTTAAATTATTTATCGTTTTGTCTGCGTTCTTTATTGAAGTTATATATTTTTTAACATTTTATGTTTTTATAACAAATACAAAATATAATGTAAAAAGGGAAAAGCTTAGGGGGCAATTCTGTAATGACTTTAAAACATCTTAGAATTATCAGATTTTTAGAAAGTACGTATCTTAAAATGTCTTACCCTAAACTGAATTTATTTGGGCTAAATACTGATATAATACTTATTAGTACTCGTAAGTTTGAGTTCACCTACAATTTTGATTTTTTGTTTAAAGCGGTACTGATATATACAGCATAGACACGCGCTGAATCTGCAACAACACAAAACATATTGAGAACAATAGAAATGAAAATACGGAGAACTATTCAGGCAGTAACGATCAAGTAAGATGTGAAACGATACGAAATGAACTCAAGGTACAAGACTAAAGGTTTACAAGAGAGAGGCGCCGACACTAGATGAATCACGTTAATAGAAGGGAAGAAAATCGATGGGAAAAAAGGGCAAAAGATGACCTGGCCGACCACCTAAAAGATGGCATGTAAGTTGAACCTCCACCTCAAGAGAGGCTGAATAAAACAGGAAAAAACAAGACAAAGTCTTAAATAGAAGAGGAAGAAGAAGAAGAAGAATCTAAGACAAATAAACAATATCAATATTTATAGTTGGAGCGGACAGCCACGTGTAAAAGGCCTCGGTCTCTCGCGTAGGCATCTCAGGTTCAATTCCCGAGACCGGCAATACCCCCGCCTGAATTATTAGAAGGTCGTACGTGCGAACAGGGCTCACAGTGCTCAGACTTATAGTTATGAGTTATTAACAGACTATTGGCCTAGGCTTCGGCCACAAGAAGAAGAAAAACATTTATAGTTATGCTATTATTGTTGATAATCGTATATCAACGGTCTCACTGTGGTTTTATAAATTCGGACTTTCGGACTTATTTTTCAAGATCAGGTCTTTTAAATATCCGGATATTCTTGAGGCGTTGCTTGCTTGGGTGCGTACCTCTTGGTGTAGCTTTTTGCAGCTCTCTATATCAATGCCTAGGTAGGTACAACACATACTTTGTTTGACGGATTTGTTGTTTATAGCCAACTTGCATCTGATAGGCTCTCTTGATATGACCACCGACTCTGTCTTTTCTACTAATATTAGCATGTTAAATTCTTTCGCTCTTGTGTGGAATCAGTGCAGTTGTCGTTGCAAGTCATCTTCAGTTCCGCCATCAATATCACATCGTCTGCATAGCACAGCATTTTTGCGGCTTGTTGTCCCATTTTATACCCTGCTACAAAAACTTATAAAAAATAATAAAAAGCCTTATTAAAACATTAACAATTTATTTTTGTCGGACTCATGTACGGCGCAAAAGGCCAAGGTTAAATTTGATTACAAAAATTGATTAAATGATAATTATAGCATTGATTAAGACTTGTTAGATAATTACACAAAAAAATAAATGTACTAAAAATACAAATTTAAAGTTAAATATCTAAATATTGATAATTCATTCATGAATTAGTAAATAACAAAAGCAAGAAAAATGTATGAAGAATTAAATGAGAATCTAATTCATGATTGAATTAATTACCATAAAAAAATTACAAAAACGAACAGGTGTACACACACCTGTGCAGTATATAAATTGAATCAAAAGGTAAAATTTTATTAATTATTAAACAATAGTAACAACACTTATCTCAAGCTTCAGTTGATTACAAAAGTTTATGAAATCTGGAATTCAGCAATCCTTGAATCCAAGTGGTGAAATATATGGTTCATCCGATAATACAGCAAAACGGCATGGGAAAATGGCGTCCCTCCACGTGTAATCGAAATCACCAAAAGGTTAATTTTTGAACGGGAATTAAATTAATCCATCCGGAAAATACAAAAAGCGCTTCCCAAAGGAAAACAATGTATAATTAACACCAACAAAATTAATATAGGTGCCAATAGGAGCTGAAAATTCCAAATGAAATAAGAAAAAATCAATATTAAGCAAGATTTAAAAAGATAACTTACCACCAATTAGTGCGAAAACGAACTATATTTGATAATCAGACATAGCAAAGGATTATTTCAAAAATATAATTAACCAGTATGCCCATTAACACATGGTACGTAAGATAATAAAAATCACAACGAAACTCAAGGTCCGTCTCAATTGGAAGTCAATTGCTAAAGAGAGGGATTCGAACTAATTCACACTTCACCTGACAGACTAAAATCGACTGCGCAGGCCCTAACTATAATAACAAGGTTAATCCTATGTAATTCAAATTGCATAACAAGTAGGCGTAGATTCTACAAGAAAAGCATTCCAAATGAAACAAATAAGCTACGGTAAAATTGGTTAACACAAAATAGAATATGAGAAAAATAGACTCGGAAAACCCGAAAGAATTACTTTTAAACGATAATAAAGACAAGCTATTGCCCTAAATAACCAGGCATCAAGAAAATTTGATGAAGTAAAAAGGTGAATTGTGAAGTTAACAAGTCAAAAAGTGAAATTTTTGAAGAAAATTGAAGAATTTAAATTAAACAAACACAAAACAAAAATTCTTGACGTTCACAACATTGGCAAAAACTTGAAAAACTGTACAATTAATTTGGGAAATCCAAAAAATTGTAACAACCCTCCGTTGACTTTTTTGACGTCTTGTATTATATATATTTTGGGTTAGTAAAATACACCATACAAAACACTACAGTCAAATATCGCATTCCCGTTCCCTTTCGCCAAGCGCTTGCTGCTCATCTAGGTTTCTATCCGCCATTGCTCGTCTAATACCTTCCTTTCATGATTTACGCGGTCTTCCTCGTTTAGATTTTCCTGATAACGAGTCAATTGAAAAAACTCTTTTAGGCAGTCTGTTTTCCGGCATCCGCATTAACTGGCCAAACTATTTCAGACCTTTTCTTTCTATTCTGTCTGGCACCGGCTGCTTTGCTTCGTGATTTTCCTAATATTCTCGTTAGGGATTCGTTCAAGCCGTTCTGCGTAGGCAGTCCATTTATACAGCAGCGAGTCTTCTTATGATTTCTGCATCCACCGTTCATACTTTGCAGTCGTATCATAAGACAGACTCTATCATTATTTGTCCTATGCGTTTCTAATTTTTTAAAGATATCCGTTTATCCCACAAAATGGAGTTCAAGCAGTTAATTACTTTCCGGCTTTGTTGCACTCGATGTTTAATTTCTTCTTTTCCCAGGCTGTTTATCTATTTAATTGTGACGTCATCATTAATCATATTTTGCTTCCGAGTTTACTACCAAACATTCTGTCTTTTTTTCACTGATTTGTAGACCCCATTTTTCGTATTCTTGATGTAATCTTCTGATCATAAACACCATATTCATCCTGTGCCAAGACTACCTGGTCATCAGCAAAATTTACGGTGAAAAGTATCTGAGCGTTGATAGGGATTTCCATTCTGCCACAATGCCTCTTCCGGATATTTAATGCCACTTCTATGTATAAGTTAAATAATAAATGCGATAAGCTACACTCCTGGTTTAGTCCTTTATTTATTTTAATTGGAGGAGAAAGTTGACTGCCAATTTTGATGTGTGCTACATTGCTTTTGCAGAGTTCTTGAATAATATTTATTAATTGGGTATTGGTGTTTTAAGATTTTCTAGGCTTCCCAGAGCTTACTCCTTGGTACAGTCATGTGCTTTTACTAAGTCACATTTTCCAATCATCTTCTCTAAAATTTGTTGTAGTGTGAACAAGTACTCCGTGTTTGACTGACCAGGGGTAAATGCACTTTGCTCTTCTCCCACCTTGTCTCCGACATTAATCCTGAGTTTAGTTTGTATTATTTTTCCAAAAAGCCTGCTTAATGTGTCATTCACGTTTAATCCTCTATAGCACTTAAGGTCTCTTCTATTACCTTTTTTGAACATGGATATAAATACGATATCTTCCATTCTGTTGGCACTTTATTCAATTGCCAACATTTCCTCAATGATTTTGTGATTCTTTGTAGGTATCACTATATTTCCTCCGTTAACTCCACAGAAATATTTCCCGTCTTGTAATATCTTGTTTATAAAGTTGAGCTCACACTATCACCTTGGCCGTCAGAACGGGTACTTCTTCAATTAGTTCCTGCTGTGACAGTATATGTGTCCTACTGTTCTTATAAATCTGTTCAATAACTTTAATATAGTTGTAGTCGATATTATGTTCTTGGAGTAATTCTAAAACATCGGCTAGTTTCCCTGTATCAAACGCACTTTTGAGGTCCACTAAGCAAAGAATCGGGGGTTTATTGTATTCTATAGATTTTTCAATTATTTGTCGTAAGATAAATAGCACGTCGACCGTCGATCGAGTTTGTCTAAAACCCTGCTGTTCATCACTTATCTTGATTTTAGTTATTACTTTTGTATTTATGATCTTTATTAGTAGCTTGCTTATACTATTTAGTAACGATATTGTTCTATAGTTCTCGGGATCGTTCTTATTTCCCTATTTGTAAATTGGCATCGTGATGCTTTCCCTCCAGTCTTCGGGGATTGTTCAAGTTGAGACAGTCTTTGGAAATAATGATGTTATTCCTAATTGCAGATTACCATATTTAAGCATTTCATTTGAAATGTTGTCCGGTCCTCCTGTGTTATATTCCCTTCGTCTAAAGACTGCTTCAGGTGTGTATCTTCTTGGGTGTCTGCACTGTTTCTTTCTTGGTTCTTATATAGCTCTTGTATGCAAGATTCCCATTTTTCTGATGTGATGTTATTTATTTTCTTCATTAACAACCTTTTTCTATTTATTAGTGCGTTCCGGATCTTTTTCTGTCCTCCGTAAAGGTCGTGTTTTTCCCAATATGCCTTCTTCGGTTCTTTTATTTCTTCATTTGTCCTATTTCTGACTATCTTGTATTTTTCATATTCTTCTACCGTCCTTGTTTCTGCATTTAAGGCAAGCCTCCCTTTCCTGATTTGCTAGTATTTTTACTTAGTCTGTGAACCAGTGCTTGTTGTTTCTTCTGCCATTAGTTTTACTTTCCTAATTCTGAGCGCTTCCTTTGTTCTTCCGTTGTATGTGCTTTCATCTTCTTCCACATTTTATCGACATCGTCATCCTCTGTTATGGGGTTGGAGCTTATTCTTTCTTCCAAATTGTCTTAAATTATACACGATAACATAGACATGTCAAAACCACCATTCCGCCCTGGATAGTTACAAATCCTAATTAGGCAGAATCGTAACCAACGAATGTGTTTCCAATCGTCATGCTTCAATGTTTTCAATTAAAATGGATATTTTATTATGATTTCTTGGTAATATTTTCACGAGTAAGCGTAATCCGATTCGAATGTTCATGTCTGCCCGAAAGTGTGAATGAGTCTTGAAACGTACAGAAACTTTGAGGCAAAATAGGCATATGCATACAAAGGGGTACTCTCGCGAGCAGCAAGGTAGTTCAAGTTCAACATATAACTAGCTATAAATTAAATACGTGAACTAAACAAATGAAATAAATGCATCAATTGGTCAATTTAATACTTAGCCTAAGTTTCAAATCAGTGAGTACTACTGATAAATAGTTTGGCAAGGAAATAGTGACACATTATCAAATTAGTTAAAAAAAAAAAATCAAATAAGTTTCGCTAACACTCTAAAATAACTAAAACAGTATATTTTGCATTAAATCTGTTTTGTCGCAGAGTTGAAACAAAAATATCAAATTCGGGTTGAAATATAACAAGAACAAAGAAACGACAAGCAAGAAACAAAGCCTACATTAATCCACTAACAAAACCTAAATGAGTTAAAATACGCTGATCTAATTACGTCAAAAATATCCCCAGTGACGTTCTCGCTTATAATTTTACAAGTACGTTTCTTTCGTTGCATTATAAACTAGAAAAAAAAATTAAATACGATTATTTTTTAAATTGTGCGCCAGACATTTACTACAAAAGCCATTACTAAATTAAGTTAATATTACCCACAGAAATTTTTCTGCAGGATTTAATAATGAAAGCTTTACAGATTCCATGATCCTTTTTTAGGTGAAATATTAAAATAACGTTCATTCGTTACACAGGTTTAAAGAAGAATAAATAAAATGCATTTGCATAATGCATAATATATACCTAATGCATTGCACGTTGTTTCAGAACTCAGTAGGCCAAGTAAAGCGAACAGTTTTATTGTTAAGCACAAATGTGAAGATTAAATTATTTTCAAGGTGCAAAAGAGAAAGAAGTAGGAGAAATAATTAAATATATGCCTGAGCAACGCAGTGAAATTTCCTAATTTCCTTTTAGTGGTGGTATATCGAACTTAGTATTTTTGTTTTATTATAAAAACATCCAAATAGGAAATTGTCATGGTAATTTGTAGCACGAAGAAATTCGTTTGACAACAGGTACCTGTTGAAATAAGACGTTCAGCACGCAAACTTGTGTAATCACAAAAGACTAGACCAATTTGCCTAGTAAGATATTCAAGATGATTTATCGAGGGTTGCTAGTTAAGTTTTGGAGTAATTTGGACGTTTAAGGGTGTACTGCGGTCTTGTTTGTGGTTGCGATGACGCCTCAACCGTTTGATATCTATTACGTGAAAGACCATCTTGAAACCTTTTTGGGATTAAGTTACAATGAAGCTTATTTCATGCGTAGGAAATTACTACTTTCTCGCTTTGTCACTGTCAAATAAAAACTGAATTTGGGTTCTTTGGACTTATTATTACTTCCCAGCAGTTCAGAATGTATTTATGATGGTCGCTTTGAAACAAGGAGACGTGAGTTCGAGTTAAGGCAAGCCACTTACAACCACCATAAAACATGATATTAAAGTAAAAAAAGTAAACGAAATAAAAGGATTGCAGATTATTTATTAAACAAAACATAGTTTGGTAAGCAAATGTTTTCTACCTACACACCCAGAGCCTATTGTTTAAAAAATAACAGATTTTTGTGTAAAATGAATGATAAATGAACGAATGATAAAAATAGCCGAGCTACCTCTGAAAGTGCTCGAAATTTTTTACAGCGATAAATTCTTACGACAAGTTTTTAACCAATCACAATGCAAAACACTTGAAAATTCAACCAATGGGAACAGTATTATACTGATAAAATGCCGTTACCCCGATAAAACCCCGCTACCAAGTAAATAAACAGTCGTTGTTTACTTATGCGTTGTCTTTGGAATTTATCTCGTCAAATACCACACGACCGCTCTGATTTTCTCAGATAAACTTTAATTTTGAAGCACTCATTATTTTTGCTTTTAAGCAAAATCACTCAATTCGTGCTTGTTGCTAAGCAAAAACAATTCGTGCAAAATAAAAATTTATCGATAAAATCGGGAGATCTTGTGATAATACCCCCGAAAAGTCACCCTTCTGCTAAATTTAATTGATTTTTCAAAAGGATTTTTCTACATTCTGAAGGCTTATTTTGATTGTAAGTTGCATTATAATTCGAAACACTCTTCGATCAAAGATTAAATTAACTTGAAACCCTGCTTTGTGCCTCATAAATTCTGATATTTGACCATCGGAAAGTGAAAACTTTTTCAGTTTGTGTTGGAGATCCATTCCTGAAATTTCTAAATGCAGTTTAGAAAAGCCAACCACGGTCTTCTTAAATTATCTTACTTACATATACTTACACTATAATACAACAAATTGTTCGTTTTTTCAAAGAAAGTTCAACGAAACCAGCTATAAAACTGCGAGTTTTTTTATGGGGTTATAGTTTTAGGAATTCGTTTTTGAGTTTGTGTATTGCAACGTAGTGGTTGTTAACAAAAATAATGTTAAAAATTAGTAAAAATAAGTCAATTAAATTTAGTAGAATTTTTGATAATTCTTAAGTCTCAACGTGGTGGTGTATATAGTTAACTATGCCACGTGGGGGTTTGCTGCGAGAGGTATTATATTAAAAATCAGATTCAACTAACATAACGTATATTGTTCAACTTTGATTAAGTTTTACAAACTACATATTATTTAGAGTTTTTAAATTTAAAGACAAACTTTCAAATACACGAAAATTGTTAAAATGAAACAAAGTTATTATGAGTTGAATTACTTAAATTAAATTAAATACAGAAAATTAATCTTACATCAAAATCGTAGGAAACATCACTAATACGAAGGACATGATTCTTCGACGACCACACCAGCCATGGTGAGCTCTTACAGAGCAATTCCTTATATAAGAAGTCAGCTCCCACGTACACATATCTTGGAACAAAGGCATGCACTTTGCCGTGCTGATGCTATGTACATTCATTCTGCCGTGAACGTGCTGCCGTGCATTTTAAATAATGCTATTCACCGTTCTCACGGACTCCACAACTGGCTCGAGTGTCATCTTTCTGATTCACGGTGATCATCCACGTGCATCTCGCATGCATATAGATGCCTTTATTCCCGTCACGTGTAATGACCCTAACACGTCATATCAACGCATATTATTGCACTATTTTGCATACATATTCTAATCAAGTCGATACGACATGGGTTTCAAAAAGTAACAAACTGTAATTATTTAAGTAAAAAAATAAAAACTGAAACATTTATCATTAATAATTTTGGTCTTGCCATGATAACTTACGAGTATCCTTACTAAGAAGAACGGATAATTTAGACTTTTTAAGAACAGCAAGGCAAATGTCCCGTCGGAACGCTGATGGATATATTTTACTAAAAAATTCACTTAAATTAAAATCAAAAATCGAAATTTTTAATGTCAAAAACTTCCTACCGGTGTTAACTGACGAAGAGAAACTAAACTTAATTGTTGTGCAACAAAAGGTTTGTTTTCTCAAGGGAAGAACAAAACTACAATAATACGTTTTTATATGTGTATATATTTTCTGTATAATTAATTAAGATTAAAAGTAAAAACTGTAATGCTTAAATAAAAATAAAAATTAATGATTTTATTATTAGAAACTTAGGTCTTGTCACCTTGCCAGTTACCAATAAACATCCTCGCGGCTGAAATAATCGAAGACTTTTTAAAGCTAGTAGGAAAGGTTTGTTATAATGGTTTCCTTAGTCGCTGATGGTTTATTTTATTAAAAAAATAAATTCCCTAAAATTACAACCAATAAAACAAACAAAAACTGAAAAATTAATATTAGAAATTTTGGCCTCATCGCCGGTGACTGTTGAGGAGAAGGAAGATCTCCCAAACCAAAGTAAATTATAAAGCAGCAAAAGGTTCGCCTTTTCTAAGCAAGTTCAACAAATCAATTTATAAAAATGGAAGTTTTTTATATGTTTGTAATATTAGAAATAATTTGTTGGTTTTGTTTATCTTAAGTTAAATTATCAGCTTTTAAGGAGAACCCTGCAATGTTGCCCAATATTTTTAAAACAAGTGATTTGCAAATAATCTATAGCAATGCCCTAAAAAAGCAATTTTTAACGTAAAATACTTTGAACGTTACATTACTTTTATACACAGTGAATCACAACAGAAATCATAACTTGGTCCAAATAAATATAAAAAGGGTTTGTATATAGCGTGATCCAAAAATTTACGAGTTGGATGGAAATGCCTTTCTCCGTCCCATCGTCACTGGGGATGAGTCATGGGCTCATCACTACGACCCAAAGGCTAAACGCCAATCCATGGAGTACAGGCATACGGCCTCTCCTCGTGCCAAGAAGTTCAAGACAGCCATCAGCTGGCAAAGTCATGGTTACCATCTTCTGAAACTGTGATGGTGTGATGCTGGTTAAATTTCTGGAACGTGGCGCAACTCTCAACTCAGCGCGCCACGTGCAGACGCCCAAGAAATTACGTCTACGTCTGCAAAGAGTTCATCCGCAGAAAAATGCGATCATTCAACATGACAACGCTCGACCCCCACACAAGTCGGGAGAAGCTGCAGTTGCAGGATGATTTGCCTCACTAATCTTATAGCCGGACCTCGCCCTATGTAACTTGTGGCTCTTTCCGAAGTTGAAGGAACACCTGAAGGGCACACGCTTCATGGCTGATGAACAAATCATCAATGCAGTGCATTGTTGGTGTCGTCAACATGCGGCCTCATTCTCCTCCTCAGAAAGAGGGCCTTTCAGACTTTCTTTTAAGTGTGTCATCTCTCACTTTCATCAACCAATAAACGGACTACAGCTGAAGAGGCAAAACTTATTGAACAATCCTCGTAGCAACTATTACAGAGGAAAACAGTAATAAATGTCATATTTTTCCTTGAACGAAATAAAATATCTTCAGTTCAAATAAAAATATATATCGTTTGGCGAGGAAAAACAGAAATTATGTCTATTGCAAGCTTGAGAATTTGTAATAAAATTACCAGCTACTAATTATTAGGTTAGATTTGCCACTGGTATGTAGTAACAATATTCCTTGGATCGCCTTTTAATGTTCCGATCTAAAAGTAATTCAATCGGGTAGCTGTTCTGTAAGCAGATTATCCATTGGTTAGCATTTAAACACAGCAAATGCAGTAGTAAGTAATAACTAATAAGTACCTAATAATTATTATTTCAGTAAGTAATTGAAACCACTTAAAAACCAAATACTGTTGAAGGCATTTGTGGAGTTGTATTGGGTAGTTTGATTTAGCAATTCCTGGAGATTGTTAATACCGGTTTTGTTTTTGTTATTTTTCAGATAAGGCAAAAGAAAGTAATCCAAAATAGTTAAGTACGGCGATTTAGGTGGAAATTCTGGATTTAATCGTAACTAACGATTCCATGTTATCTGTATGTTGAGCTGTAACATAATTTTGCTGCAGCTCGTTTTCATGAAGTCTACTAATGAATTCAGTCATATTATTCCGATACATTTCAGCGAGTAGAATATAGGACCGATAATAAGCTTTTTTGCAAAATATTTCCTTTTGCACTTTGATTGAATTGAAACAATGATTTAAATCAAGAAATAAACTACCAATCAAATAATCGTTAAATTAATAAATTTAATTGAAGCTTAACTTCTGGGTATTCGCATTGGATTTTAAATTTATCGAGGAATACACCTGATCTGACTGTCAAATGGCTAAGATTGGATTAGTTGAACTGAAATTCAATTTGCTTAAAATCTTGAGCTTCGAGAGAAGATTTTTACGGCCAATTTGTGGAGAACAAACTTCTTTGATCTTCAAGAAAAGCGCTACGTGTATCTACTGGGAATTGAGTTTATTTAGTTTATTCAGTTTATTCATTCACTTCCTGTTGTAGTAGAATTTATTTGTCTTTATTTGTAAACGATACCTTGTTTGCCACTGTAACTAAAGTACTCGTAGAAACGAATTACTTTACCTTCTGTTTAAAGGAAATTTATTCCGTCTACGTTTTTGTTTTCTTATTTTTCCGGTAAAAGCTTGAAGTATTTTTAAATTTACTTGTTTCAGAAGTGGAGAGGATATCTATTTAGAGTTAAACTCGAATTTCTTTTGCTAGAAATGCGAGGTAGTAAATCCTCATATTTTTTTATGTCGTTGAACTGACAACATTTCGAGATATGTAGCAGTTCTAGCAATTTACTCATTTAGTAGTTTTTAAAGAATTTTTTTCAAAGAGTTTCTTGATTTCAGACATGTTGTATGTAGAATTTTTTAGCCGATTTATTTAAGCTATTTTTACCCTTCAAACAAAACGGAGCCTGTAGTTTGATTCAATCCAATATCAAACGCCCTATAGAAAACCCCAAAAATATTTTAATACGTATTTCAATACCTAAGTTACACACTGAGGATGGCAATTTGGCTACCGAAATACGTATTTGTTTTAATTAATATTTTTTGTTTTTTTTACAGGCCTTTTGATGTTCTCCTTTTCTAAAGCTCAAATAAGTTTTTAGAGAAGATTTTAGCATTTCTAGGAGTAATATTTTCCTTCTTAAACGTTTCATTATTACTTATTAGTTATTACCAACAACGCACGTTTAGTAGTGTAAAATGCAATCTCGTACTATCGTTGTGATGAAAAGGCCAGAAAAAAGCAATATTAAAATACTCCAACATTTGTACGCTTGTTTTTTCTCTATGTCCTTTTTATTCATTGCGACTATTCGTTCAACTTTTTTTTATGGTGCAAATTCTAAACCATCTTTGGCGTATAAGGGCGTAATAAATCACAAATGTATAAAAGCTTAAGGTCTGAAAATGTGACTCGAAATATTTGGCACATACCTATACGTAAAATATTAGCCTCGTTTAAAACCTATTATGTACCAATGTCATACATATAGGACACCTAAGGTTGGAATTTTGTTTGCTATTCGAACATGCTATTTTTTTAGGATTTTGAATTTTATTGTATTTTTTGTAGTTTTGTGAATATATGGCAATTTTTCTAAAAATAATAGTAGTGTTCACTTATTACGAACCCGCTTTTAGCGATCCCCTGCATAAAACGAACCATTCTTGAAAACACAAAACGGCACATCATAAGATTAATACATTTTTTTACCGGACATAACAAACCTGCGTACAACGAACTTTGGATTAAAACGTACTACAATGCTGCTAGGTTATGCTATTCTTTCTGCTTATAGCGCACTCAAGGTCAGTAGTGTCTCCTATATCAGCTGCTTAAGCCGGGGACTTCCCCGATTCATCTGACACGCCACGTATTTACGTAGATACGAGTAGTTACGTCAATGTTTTCTGAATAGTTGATGGTTGTGTATCGGGTGCAGAATATAAGGAATACGAATGTAATTTTAAATTAAAAAACCAGCAAGTCGACAATAGCAACCATATGGAAGCAAAAAGAAAAAATATTGGAGACCTATGAAAAAGAAAGTGCAAAAGACAAAAGAATAAGGAAATCAACTTATGATGAAGTTGATTGCTGAAATGGTTTTAACAAAAAAGACGTGAAAATGTTCCTATAAGTGGTCTCATGTTGCAAGAAAAGGCGAGCGAGTTAGGAAGAAAAATTGTACAACAGGATGAATTTAACTGTAGCAGAAGCTGGGTTGAACGATTTAAAAAACGACATAATATCTGTGCGGGAAAAGTTGTAATGGAGTCTGCAACTGTTAACGTGAATGTTGTACAGGAATGGTTAAAAAATGTGTGGCCAAAAATTAGTGCGAACTTTAAAGTAGACGACATATATACAATGACGATGAAACGGGACTTTATCTTTAACTCACACCTGATAAAACATTAAAATTCGTTGGTGAAAAATGGAAGGGGGGCAACTTGGCAAAGGACAGAATAACAGTTCTTGTTGCTGCAAATAGGACTGGCACCAAAAAACGCAAATTGTTAGTGATTGGAAAAGCGAAGAATCCAAAATTTTGCCTATAAATTATAAGTCTAACGGTAAATCTTGGATGACATCAGAACTTTTTGTGAATGAGTTACGCAGTTGGGATGATCAACTAAAACGTGAAAAACGACAAATTCTGCTTTTAGTTGATAATTGTCCAACACATCCAGTCGTAAAGAACCTAAAACACATAAAACTCGTATTTTCACCTCAAAACACCAGTTCTGTGTTACAACCTATAAACCAAGGAGTCATACACAGCCTAAAGAGTCATTATAGACGCATTCTATTAACTAAAATGATAAGTGCAATGGACAGAAGTGAAACTTTTACTATTAACCTCTTAGACGCTGTAAACTTTGTTCACCTTGCTTGGCACAGGGTAACCACTGAAACAAGCAAGAAGAATTGAGCCCGATGATGAAATTCCGTTAACTGAATGGTTAAAAAAGTACAAAGAAGATGAAACTGTTAGTTCTGGGGATACTTTAGTTTTGGAAGTCAAAGAAATATTAAAAGATTTTTGTTTGTGAAGAATTTGTTTCTGTTCATGATAATACTGAAGCTACCGAGTTTTTAACTGATGACCAAATTGTAGCATCTGTGACACCGGCAATCCTGGAAATCAGTGATGACGAAAATATTGAAGAGGATGAATCTAGTAACGAGAGAATGTATTTGTTTCTACAGTGCCAGAAATGATGCAAAAAATTGCAGACACAAGAAATTGTTTTCAATGGCGTGACGTTCCAGACAACATTTGGAAAAGTTTTTCTGAGATAGAAACGCAAATTACTGACTTTTTTGAATAAATATATGTATACATAAATGTATATAACTACCATGAATTTGCTACATACTTTATATATTATATTTTTGAACTTTTGTATTGAAATGTATTTTTTTATATTGTATTACAACCTGTTTATAACGTTTCTATACTTTATTACTAATTTATTACCATTATTTCGGTTTGTGTTTATTAGTATATGAAAATAAAACTGTATTCTTGAGTTTTCTTTTATAGTGAACTCCGGTTATAACGAACCGTATGTTGTGCAGCTTTAGGTTAGTTATAAGCGAACACTACTGTATAATGTAATCTTTCCATTACAAAAAAAACAAAATTTAAGTTTTTCAGCTTTCTAACATATCACAATAAATCAATGTTTTGTGGAAAAATAGGTGGGAGAAAAAATTTTGTTTTTGACAAAACGTTAATACTCAAGTTCAATGTTTGTTATTATCAAACAACTTAGGCATATTTATAAAGGGACAAAACGGAAATTTCAAGGGTATGGGGTACTTCCAGATGTTAGGTATGATGGAACACAACACTGGATAAGGTGCCGGGATAAACAGAGAAGATGTCAGCAGCCTACTTGCACTAAGAAACCTCTAACTTTTTGCGTAAAGTGCGATGTAACTTTTTGTGTCCAGTGTTCCGAACCATACCACGTTAAATAACTATTTATTATGTTCACACTTTCTACCTATATATGTATAGGACAGTAAAAAAAATAGAAAAAAACTTTTTTTATTTTATGTAACCATATGTATGTGTTGTTAACACCTTTCTAATGGAAATAAATGTTTTTGTTATTAAAAATCACAATTATTTTTGATACCGGTACTTAATGAAGGAAATTTTTGTGGTTTCAGGCACTGTAATCTGATGTAAGTATTGATTAAAATCTGTTTGCAGTCGACTGTTGCTTCGTGTTGGTTTCTGGTTTCTGTTTTACTTTGTCAAAGGAATCTGTTTGTTCAGAATTGACAGATAGGAGAAAATGCTATACCTTTCTGAGGTTATTTTATGTATGGTAAAATACTGTTCGATACATTTTATTTCAAACAAAATAGTTTCGCCTAAATAACACTGGATTAGGATTTAATTGAATTAATTAAATACATTTAACAAGTTAAATTTAATCAGTAACAATCTAAATCGTATCTGATGATTTTAACGTTTTATATTAAATTTGCAAAGTTAGTCTAATATAAATGGAATTCTAATATTTGTCTGTTAACTCATTAATTTTAATATTAAATAATTGTTGTAATGCAATTCAATTTACGTTTAATTTTACATGGTACTGAAATACATAAATTTGATTTTCCGCTGTTTAACATTTAATGGATTTACTAATTAACGTCAGTTTTGATTATTAGTTATTACATTATTGACGCAGTTAATTTTGCACGATATGTAGGTATTTACTAATGTACTTATTTATTTGTTGAATACTGCAAAATAGGAAATTATTAACATGGCTTCTGCCGCCTACCGACTGTTATTAACAATTATTCTTAATAATCAGTTTTGTTGTATTTCAATTTTATTTAGTTATCTATTAAAAGCTGATTTGGTGAGTTCTTTGAAACTACTTTAAATTGAATTAGTAAACTTACATAAATGCCTGAGATAAAAATCATTATTCTCCATCTACGATTTCTTAATAACAGAAATGATGTTTATGGTTAAGAAACTTTCCTAATACCTGTCAAAACAAGCACGTACGCAGTAGTTCAGTTGGAGTTTGGGGTAGGAAAATTACCAAGCGCGCTACCGTTTGTGACGAAAACCCCGGTGGTAATAAATTGCTACATGTATTATCAATTTGGTAGAAACTTTTTTAAAAGGGGATTTTACAAACGTCTGCTTTTATTGTGTCTTTCACAGTTTGTGTACGATTATGTCGGATTCTATCGCTGTTTCGGAGGGTGTTAGCTGCCAGTTTGTTGCTTTTGTTAAACTGAAATTGTCCAACAACGAACGAGATTTCTAAATAGTATTTATACTTATTTCTACCCTCATTTGCTATACCATTTCGAATTTGCTTGAATTTTTTATGCTATTTTGTAGTAAAACAAATAATAATTTGGGCATAAATTAGATACATTGAATAAATTAAATTTTTAGTATAATACCACAAGAGCTGCAATTTTACCCCTGTAACTACAAAGTGAGAAATACAATACACAAATGTCAGCCAAGGGATTTGGCTCGAAGTCTGAAAGAGCCAAATTGCATCGTAAATTACTTTTATGTAAAATCGTAAAATCTTGATCTCGTCGTCTATGACAGAGTCATCTAGCTGCCTGTTTTACTGGCTACCTACTAGTTTCGATACTTTTTAATCGAGAACGTGTTTTGTAATTGCTAGACTAAATTAGAAACTAGTTAGAAGAGTTAGAAATAATAATAATAAGAACATAATAATGGGACCAAGGCCCACGACTATTTTGGCAGATCGTAAATCTTAATAAAATGGCAGTTTTTAATTTTTTAGTTAATAATTTTGGTTTAAATTAATCTAACAAACCTTAGAAATGGAAAGTATGTGAGTTTCAAAGTTCGAAATATAAATATTTCTACAAAACCTGCTAAAAAGCCATCAAATTTTGAATACATGTAACCAATGTAAACTACTGTATTTTCCAACAAGGAGTAAATCTAAACAGGGACGTGTTGGCCCACAGTGGCACCGGGAATTTGAATAAAGTGGCCTGCAACTTTGAAAACCTTGTAGTTATGAAAGTATATTATTTTGATATTACCGAATGTAACTCAAATCCCGTGAACCATTATAATTTATATGTGCCTTCAGCAATAAGTACAAATTTACAGATGGATCGAAAACAGGTGCTGGCATTTACGGCGACCAACATAGAATGAGACTGTCTCTCGCACTAGGAAAGTTTCCTACCGTCTTCCAGATTGATGTATTCGCAACCTTAGTCTGCGCCCAGGAAAACCAGAGGTTGCCAGAACAGACATATATCTACAGCGTGTCCCAGGATAGATGTTACAATAGGTGTGATGGACAAAAATTTTTTGAATTTTATTTTAAGATTGTGGAATTAAGCCCTGCTTGGTTTGAAGAGAATTTTAAGAATATCTTCAGTTTTTGAAAAACAGGTCGGCCTTGACATTGAAGCGAAAACTATTTTCTTTTCAGGTAAAGTGCCCTTTTTGTTCATGATACGGCAAGATTTTACTAAGAAAAGTTGTTCATAATAAGAAATTATGGCCCTATGCAAAATTTCAAAAGTCAGTTCGATATTAATGTAATAGGATGCAAACGAGCTTATGAATTCGCGATGAATTTAAAGTTTATTGCATGGTTATTTTTTTCACGTTTGATAATTGGTACCATATTTCTAGCGTCCGACCAATTGTGAGCCGAAGCCGAAGCCGGTGTTCGGCTGTTGCCTGAGCCGAAGTCGAAGGTGCAACGGTGCAACCCGACTTAGAATACTTACTGTAAATTAGTGTAAATAGATTAAATAGTAATTTTTTCCAATGATAAACTTAATGTTATTTTCTTTATTCATTGAAATACATAAACATAATAAAATTAATAATCAGTGGCGGCTCGTGAGTTTTTTTAGTGGGAGGGCACATCAAAACCGAGCTGGAAACATTATCTAAAAACATTTACCTTCCTACTTAAATAGAAAGTCCATCCTTCTGTTCTTCTTACTACTGAATACATCAATAACTTTATTGTCGAAATCGGGGATCGATTGTATAAACTTTTTTTCAATCGACAACACTGCCAGTTGAGCCTGTCCTCAGACCTGGTGCTTCTCAAAAATGCTTTTATGGGCTTTAAAGTGGAAAAACATGTTTCACATTCAGTCGTAGACATCGGTGTTGTACAAATAATGTTAACTAATTTATTAGTTTCTAAAAACACTCTTGTAAGATTATTATCAGCAATAAACACCAAAAGGACAACACACCACCTACGCTACGCTACGCTCTAAGTTCACTTTTCAATTTTACACTATCTAACATAGGATAAGAATTTACGGTTGCGTCGGAATTGGATACGGACGCGGGCAAATTCTCGGAATAATTATGCTGGACTATGTTTTGTACAGGTTATATTTTGTTTATACATATTTAATCATAAATCTGATTGCAGACAATTGGCTACCCAAATTTTGAAGTACGAGTTCGCATTTTATTTTATTCGCTTGAAGTACCTACATAAGTAGTTTTAAAACAACTACGCGACGCGGCAATGGACTATAATATTGATATTATAGATATAATAATAGATTGTTGTGTTAAAAAAATAAAAGTTAGAAGTGAGAAGTGTTAGTAAAAAAAGCTTTCTTTCTCTCGAGTGTAGGGAGGGCACGTGCCCTTGTGCCCTTTAGCACCAGCTGCCACTGTAAATAATAATAATATTTCGTATATTTGCGTGAATCGCTCGGCTGGCTGCGACCTTCGGCTTCGGCCAAACCTTCGGCCCTTTTTTCGCGGAAACCGAATGTGCTTTTTGTGGCCGAAGCCGAAGCTTCGGTCGGACACTACATATTTCTTTAGAAATCCGTATAAATATTACGATACCTACTACTTATTTCTACAGATATATTACTTAATTAATTTAACAGGTTAGTTTTATATATATATATTTTTTTTCGTTAAAATACAGATTAGTCAGTCGGTCGCCCTCTTTGCCCAGCCCTAAAGATCGTTCGCATGCAAGTTATCTATAAAACGTTAAAAAGATACCTGTAACACGATACTGAGTATTGAGTATCCGCAAAGAACAATAATTTTATTTTGGTCTGCTTCTTTTGAAATCCGCCCTGGTCTGAAGGATCCAGCACGCCCCTGAATCTAAATAAAAGGATTTTATTCCATTTCAAGAAACTGTAACAATATTTGAATTTAAACGTCCTTCAAAAGAATTTGGTAATTTTTTAATAATTAATCTGTAATAAAAACCAGATGTCAATAAATTAAAATTGAGAAATTTATTTATTTAACATTTTTGTACGTTTTTTATGCATGGTTGTATCAGAAAAAAAGCGAAGGGAAAACAAAAGTGAGAACCGACAGGCTGGTAACAATTACTGTCATCGAGGAATTCAAAACAATATTGTGAGAGCACAGAATAAATATTTAAATGGAATTATCAAGCATCACTTTTTATCGGTGGATTCACAAACTCATTTGCCTAATTTTGTATTTATCCGCTTAATTATAATACGCGAGGCGTTTTTGGCAAGAAATAACTTGAAAAAAAGGAAAGAAAGTTCAAAAATGATCAAATTTTAATTTTACGATCTGGACGGAAGTTTTAAAGCTTTATGTCCGGCGATAAAAGTTTCCTACAAAATAAAAATTTCAGCAAGATCAATAATGAAAAGGTCCTCATTTATTGCGTGACTTCAGGTCCATCATCTACTCGTGTGGAAGCTTTCTGTCAGCGAATAAAATATTCAAACGACCAAAAATTTTTATTTTTCAAAAGTTGAGAATTTTGATAACGCGCTCGAACTAATTTAATATAGTCGAGACGTTAATTAAGAATTAATTGCTGATTAGAATAATAAAGTACTTTTACTGATTTAACGAAGTGATCGGCACGAATGTCACTTGTTTCATGCAACATGAAATTCTGTTTTATTTTGAATTATTTTTCAACACGAAACAAAGGCCAAGGCCAATTTTAATCACTTTAACTATGGGCACTGATAATTTAAAACAATGTAAATCACCCTTCGTTCTTGTACATTCAGATAATGACGTGCATAATACGGGCAAGTTTATGCAAAAATAACGTTATAATTGCTGTTATTCGGGGCAAAACTCCGAATTCGTGACTGAAAGTACAGAATTTTCGCGTGACCCATTTTGCAAGTTCATGAATCACTAAAGTTTCATCCCTTTATACTTATCAAAGGCCTGTTAGAAACTACACAAGTAGGTATTTATTTTTTACATGCGTGTTTTTAATATCAACACGATTGTGAATGTTGGAATGTCCGCCCATGTTTTTGAGATAACAAAAGACAAATTGTTTAGGTTTTAAATCTTCTAAGAAATCTTTTAAATAAATTTAAGTAAATAACGATTGCAGTTTTAATTCTTTAAAGGTTATCTAGAATCACATTAATTTACATTATAATTTATCAAAATGTTTCATGCCTAATCACAAAGTTAAACAAGGTAGCTTATTGGTTACACCTAAATTAGTAATTATACCTGGAAATTTTCACAAAAAGGTAGACTGTTACCTCGTGTATTTTTTACATCGAAATGTTTAATCGTATTCTTCGGTAGGACAGTCATTGTATAATATTTTTTTAATTTAATACAAAACTCCAAATAATAAATTTAACGAAAGTAAAACATTAAATTTATATATTAAAAAAATGTAAGTGGTCAGGAGGCAGCCCCTCCCTTGAGCTAGGGAAGGTGGTCTGATAACTCTCCTTTTTTTATCAAATAAATCTTTTCACGGAGGAACACCAAAATGCAAGTGCTCATGGACTTAAGACTAATGGAAACAATAATAGATTTAATTGAAGAGAGAAGTACAGCAATAGTAGAGCCAAACCACACCATAACTTAGAGTAAAGGAAAAATACGAGGACCAAACTACCTCAATACTTAAAAGGATTTTATAACATCCATGCGAATGAGGCTATAACCAACATGGTTGAAGAGCCATATAACAATAAACCTTTTCACGAGCCGAATGGATACAGAAAACACGGACAAGAGTGTTTTCGGAATGTGCGAACTTTATGGGAAGCAGAAAAATTACAACAAGTATGGACAGAGATGGGCAGATACAAATTAGAAATTCTTGGCCTCGGCGAAAGGCACTAGACAGGAAATGGCGAAACAAGAGTGGGAGATGGACTGCTTATACATAAGTATATTCAGGAAGAGAGGAAGGAGAACCACACTCCAGTAGAGTAGGTATGCTCATGACAAAGACAGCGAAAACAAGTCTTACTGAATGGAAACCTTTCATTCATAAATCTATACATGCAAAGTCGAACACCGATGAGTCAGAATTAAAACAAGAATGTCTTCTATCACCTATACTGTTCGCCATGACACTCAATTACATTCTGCACAAGGAAAGGAGCCCAAATCGAGGCATACAGTGGGGCTAAACGGCCGCTTAGAACAGCTATATTTTACAACAAATGAAAATATGTAAATGTGGTAGAAACACTCAAGGATCTAGAAGCAGGTGCAACAAGACTGAGCCTCAAGGTAAATGGGAAAGAAACCAAAGAGATGAAGATCAACTACAATAACAACAACTGGACAGGCTCATATTACTCAAGTGGAGTGTTTTTGCTACTTGGGTAGTATAATAAAATAAGACTGAGGAACAGAACTAGGCGTCAAAAGCAGCACCACCAAATCTAAAGCAGCATTTAGCAAATAGCAACATCATAAAAGCCCTCCAAACCTTCACAACTAAATGTATAAGATATATAGTGGGAATATTGTAACATTGTAGACATTTCCCACGCTCATATTGAGAGAAGGTGTCAATTTTCCATATAAATACCGCTGAAAATAAGCTAAATGCATGGTTTATATCCAGCCGTCAAAGAAGCAGTATGTACGACAGAAATGACACCCTTCAAGACGATGTGCCAGTAAATATATGTCAGATTATTTTATGTTAAAATAAACTGTAATTCAGAACTTGTAAAATATTTGTGTAAATTATTTAAATTCGTTTTATGGACTTAGCCGCTTTAAATGTAATTGGAACTTACTTCTTAACTGTTAAAGAATTTATTTTGACTCTGGACCTAGAGTAATATGTGTCGATTTGAACTTAGAATAATTTATATTACTTTACTTTAAATTGGAACTTAGCATAATTTTGTATAACTTTACTTTGAATTGGAACTTATAATAATTCGCATCAGTTCACTCTGAATTGAGGACGTAGACTAAAAGTGTACCACTTTGTACAGCTAAAGCACAGATATGAAAGATATGAATGTTAGTTGAATTTGACTTTGAATGAAAACCTCTCGTAAAAAGCCACGCAATCTTCAAGTGGCGACGTTGGTCAAAGACTCCACCTAAATTATTAAAGTAACTTTTATATTAATTTCTAACAATAAATCAACCCCCGACTACGCCACAATATAGTGGCCCAATACAATAAGAACTGCAGAATTGCGGGAACGCACCAACCAGACACCCATCACCCACCACGTGAACTTAAGAAAATAAGTCAAGTCAAGTCAACTGAAAATGGTGGAAAGCAAATGTAATAATTAAATCTAGTTTGAACTACACTGAATATTTATACATCAACTTCAAACTTTAACAAGCTTTTGTAATGAAGAAAACTGAAATTTAGAAGGGTATTAAAATTAAATCAACATTTGGTAAAGTAAAGCTAAACAAAACTTAATTACAGTTTGGAAGAAGCTACGTAATTCGTTTGTTTTACAACTATACAAAAATTTCAAAGTTTAAACTTAGTAAATCGAGACGTTCCTGTCAAAATCATTAATTATAAATGAGAAATAAATAAACTAAATCAACTAAAAATATGTTATTAAATCAGGCGATAAATAAAACATGAAAAATATTTCTGAACTTCACGCCTTCCATTAGTTAACAAATTTATTTATGGTAGCGGCAATAAACAAGAGAATACTAATAAGATTATCTTTAGAATAGGGTGTTTAATCCCTAAATTACATCTGAATATCACGATATTAAACTAGAATGCTTCGAAACACCCTGCTATAAATTAAATAAACCAACCCCTTACTCGGTTTTTGGCTTTGCTTTTAACTCCCAATTAGTCACTTATTTTGTAGGTGTGTTTTCCAAACATTTTCTGTTTCTTTTTTGATTTAGTTTTTTGTCGTAAAAGCCTAATGTCTTTTAAAAATCTTAGGCTAATTTTAAATATAGATAAGTTTATTATGCAAAACTAATAAACAACAAGTGTACTAAATTATAATTTCCACTTTAGTGTTGTTTCCTTAATAAAGTAGGAGTTCACTTACTTATCCGTTATTAATTACACCTGCTATTCTGCTTCCACTACAAGGTTTTAAGACCCGACTGTTTCGTAGTGTGCTTCATAAATAAACGATTCTTTAATTTATAAAGAAGACATGATGGGGCTTCACGAAATAACTCTGCAACACTCAAATACAATATTAAATTCCATATAAACCTGGGAGGAAAAGTTACAAGGAAACTCCTGAAATCTCGTTCGGGACTCAAATCTCATAATTTCTTAATACTTATTTCCAACTTTTGATAAAGTTTTATGAAAGTAGAGTCTGTGTTTTTCTCTTCTTAATGTTAATACTTAAGCCGTTTTAAGAATTTAACAGTTTTTAAGCAGTTTTTATGGCATATTCTGATAAGGAAATTATTTCTGAAAATAGGAGTAAAGGAAACGATCCATCTCATCCTTTTACATTCCTAATTTTTCGTTATCTCAGTGGCCCGAACATTCAAGTTACAAGGGTATGCTTTCGGATCATTATCATTTATTATGTTCGTGACCTATCCCGAGAAAAACTGACCTTCAACTTTTCCGCTCTTGATGTATCTCTTCCGTATCGTCACTTAAATTACAAGAACAGCTGATGATAACAATCGTTTTGTGTGATTTTAAACCACAAATAGTGACGAAAGAATAAATTTCACGCATTATCTTACCGAAAACTAAATAATATGACCCTAACCTTATATACTAAGGGTTTATCTAGCCTTCAGAGTGACATAATTTTTGTCATGAGTTTCATGGGGTGTTAAATGTTGACCTTAATAAGTTACAAGGACAGTTCGTGGAAAATGTAAGGATATGCATTAAAATAACTCATTTGATTATAGTAAGAAATACAAAAATTGTGGGAACCAATTTAAGATTTAAGATAAAATTAAAGAAGTTGAGAATTAGGAAGGGGATGAAATAAGTAAAAATTTTCGTTACTTTGGAACTCATTGCAAATATTTCAGCAATAATTTATTAGTACTTCCATGACCTAAATTACATTGTTTACTGTAGCCTCTCTTTATCTGAGCCTGAGAATCAGAAGATGTGATTTTATTAGAAAAATAACCTTTATAACAATCAAAAATTTAAGCCTTTTAACTAACTTTCGAATGTAGCAAAACAACATCTGACCTAATCTACGGTTTCGAACCTTTTTCGCTAAAGGATTAACTTTCAAATATACACTTCGTTACTAAATGTCTTCTCTTTTTAATATAGAAACAGTGTAAATAATTATTTCGTATGTTTAAAAAATATTTGAAATATCTTAGTCAACAAATAAAGTTTAGATACTCTTCTATTTTTTTTTAAATGTTTTTTTAAAGTAATATGTTTACAAGGTTGTACTTCAATTTATGCAAAAATGGAAGAACGTTCGAGAAGGAACTGTTATCAGTTTATTAGGTATTATTCGTTTTTCCTCTGTTCATGGATTTGTTATATTTCCGTTTTCATATACATATATATGTTTTCTAGCAAGAGAAGAAACTTAGTTTGGGATTATTTCTGTCAGCTGCACTTGTCTAACGGCGGTTTATTTATATAAATTATTGTTGATGCTGATGACGAAAGGGAAAGAGGCGCTGAAGTCAAGGTCAAGGATTAGAAGGCAGAAACAAATGGACGGCTGATGATATGGGATAAGAAGATACAAAAACTGAAAGAATTGATAAAGGAATGTACTACGTTAACGACCCGGCACAAGGAAAAGGTTTACGAGACAGGAAACAAAGTAGTAAAGGACGAAGAGCACAATGTAGCAGAGATCATAAACAAACAATTAGAATAGGTGACTGCCGACGATCTAGCATGTGGAAAAGGCTACTGATTTAGATAATAAAATAATAAAAGATAAAGAACAAATTGGATAGTTTAAAAGGATGAAAATATAAAAAAGAAAATAGCAGACTGGAAAGCAATAAACTTGGAAGTAAAGATAATAATATTCCAAGTATATGCCCCAAGAGGGAGCACAGAGGTACAAAAAGAATTTTATGAAATACTTCAAGAACAAGTAGAACAAGCAAGAGAAAGGGACAGAGAGGTCTTAATAATAGGAGACTGGTGCGGACGTAGGAAATGATAAAAATAAAGCGATGGGATGTATGGGACGATATGGAACAGAGGAGCTCATGAACCAAAATGGGAAGAAGGTACTCGAATTCTGTATAGTAAATGACCTACTGAGAGGGAATGTACTCTCCGATCACGGAAAAGAACCAATACACGTTCGAATCAGAAGATGGAGACTATAATATGACCTACACAAAGACAACTGAAGAAAAAGTAAAAGAATTTTGTGTAGAGAAACAAGCTGAACTGAACACAGAGCACAGGCTACTTCAGATGGAAATGGAGAAAGAAATACCTGAAGAGAAAGCGGGAAAATAATATAAATATAGAAGAACTAAAAGATGTTATAGAAATAAGACAAAGATACCCCGAGGGAAGAAAGACTCGGCAGAAAAATAGTTGAAAAGGAAGAGTATGAACTAGAAGAAGCATGGAAATGCTGTATAAAGAAATATTAAAAGAACGAGCAAAAGAAGTATGCAGAATAAAGAATACAAACGGAAAAAGGAAAAGAAGCAGATGGTGGAACAACAAAGTACAATATACAAAAATCTGAAAAATAGAGGTCAAAACAATTTATAAACTAATAAGCGATGAGGCTAAACAAGAAGTGAAAAAGGCAAAAATCAAAAGCTGGGAGGAAAAGGAAAAGCCAGGTTCTTTAACCAAGAATGTAACATAATCGAAATAAAACGGGAAAAGACGAGTAGGAAGACCAAGAAAGAACATGGAACAAAGAATTGCAGAATTAGCCAAGAAAAGAAGGAAATCAGTCAAACAACTGAAGAACATGACAGGAGATAGAAAAGAGTGGAGAAACTGGATGGAGACTTCGTCCCAGCCAACGTCATAAGACAACAGGCTTTTAAGTTAAAGAAGAAGAAGTTGTCATTTTGCCAATTTTAATGTGCTTATTTTCAATCTGAAAGTGTCTATACCCACTTCAAAGTGTTTAATCAATTTTAAATTAATTATTCTGTATTAGAAAATGATTAGTCTTAATTTGAAGTTACACATATTTGAAATTATCCACGAATTGATGCATTGTACTTGTAATTCGCTTTTAATGGTATAATCTGAAATTTAATAAAATTTTGAAAGGAAATAAAACAAAGTTATAATCAGTAATTACTTATTGTACGAAGTGACAAAATTGAAGAAGTAAAGATTTTTTGATAAACTGTCTGAGAAGTTTTTCAGCAGAAGGAAGAGTAAAGTCAGAAAATTAAGCAACAATTATTATCTGTGTTTCAAGTAAAACGATACCTACATAGCAATATATAAAGGCAGCAGAATAACAGGACTTATAAGTCAGCTATTAAAATAAATACTTAATCAATCCACGGGTAACAAAAAAAAACTGTGAATTTAATGTAGAGACATGAAACAAATACAGCAAAAGTTAATAATAAAGTCAAAAGACTCCCTTAAAAAAACGTGAAGATAAGGCAGGCAAATACTGTAACAAAGGCGAATGTAAAAATATTAAGCAAAGTTTGAAATGCATTTAATTCACCGCACGCGTGGTTGATATGACGTCATTCGATCAGGGCATTCAATGGTAAGCCGCACGCGCCGTGTCAAGCTTGCATCTTTTAATGCATGTATATAGAAGTGCAATGAACGGTGAAACCTGGCACCTCGTACGTGCTTCTATGCAATTCTGTAATACCCACGCGACTAAGATAAGATACTGACTATTGGAAGAAGGGGTCAATTTTCTGTATAAATGCTAAGCGAAATCACATGAGACACATGGTTTATATCCAGCCATCACAGTAGCAGCATGTACGACAGAAGTGACACCCTTCAAGACAATGTTCCAGTAAGATTGTATTATGTTAACTTAAGATGTAATTCAGGGCTTGTAAAATATTTGGTAAATTATTTAAATTTTTTTATGGACTTAGTCATTTTAAATGTAATTTATATTTGTTCACTTTGAATCAGGACTTGTAATAATTTGTATCAATGCACTTTGAATTAGGACTTAGCATAATTTTGTATAACTTTAAAATGTAATTGGAACTTATAATAATTCGAATCAATTCACTTTGAATTAAGGACTTAGGCTAAAAGTGTACCATTTTGTAAAGCTAAAGCACAGATATGAAATACATTAATGATAGTTGAATTTGATTTTCAATAAAAACCTCTCGTAAAAAGCCAAACAATATTCAAACGGCGATGTTGGTCAAAGACTCTACCTGAATTATTAAAGTAACTTATTTATATTAATACCCAACATTAAAGGCAAAACGACTTCGCCACATTATTATATAATAAATAAAGAAGAAGGAACATACCTTCTTCTTCTTCTTATTCTTTTATTTTAGGCATTGAGTCTGTTTTGCTTCACACAAATCAAGGAGATTCTTCCGAATGTCTTCCATACAATACGTAAGTACTTAATTTTTGAATTTTTTAACTTTTTACTATTAATTAGTTGGTGCGGTACCGTTGCAAAGCAAACTAACTTTTTTTATAATTCAAAACGACGAAAGCTTTAAGAAATCGATTTGTACTAACATAACCTTTTTCTGTTTTAATACGTTTTTCTATTAGTAGGTATAGTGTGGTCGTACATTTTAAACTAAAACAGGACCAGAAATATAATTTTGTTATTAAAGATTAAAAAAGCACATATTTCCAGGGTAACTCAAATTAAAAAGTTTCCCAGCTTTATAACATTTTTGGCGTACTTTGATCCTGAAGTATACTTTGATGTTCTCAGAAGAAAACTTCAAAAAATATTTTTGCCAGTTGATCTTTACTTCCGAAGCATTCAGGAACTTATAAGCGGAAAATTTTAGTAAACCGCTTCCTTCCATTTTCCGAAATATTAATTAATATCTCCTAAACACAGATGTTGCGTCTCTTTATTTAGGTTTATAAATCAATATGTCAACCGAAAGACATTTGCTTCCACCTCATTTACTTAAATTCCCTCGGTTTAAGACCGCAGATAATTAAGTCTGTGGTAATATGGTCTTATCTCAATTATTTATCTTTTAAAGGATAATTTTGGTTAAAGAAGCCCCCTAAAAGACATAATGCTTTTATATGCGGAAGTTCCATCTTTCATTCATTAAATCCTCTTATCTTGTTCTGGTGACGGTTTAGGGAGGTTGAGAAGTGTTTTACGTCATGCCCGAGAACCCCAGATTAAACCTACGGGAATCAATCAGTCACCCAATCTGACTACGAATCTGCGATTAATGTTTTTGCCTCGTCTTTATAGAAACTTTACTTGTAACTTTAGGTGCACTTAAAGCGGAACTACTGTAACATGAAGTCGGAGGCAAACACATCGATAAATCGCAGTCGACACATAAGCGATAGGCGCTTTCTGGAGAGTTTTATCGTTATCGGGTTTATTATAAGGGTTTTATTATTAGAACTTCAAAAGCGGACTTTTGCATTGTTAGTATTGTTTCTGAGAGGAAATTGGAAAGTTACGACTTGCTCCTGTTCCCTTTTAGAAACCCTAAAACTGACTGATTCGATATTTTGTCGTTTTCTATAGCTCCACAAAAGTGAATACTCTACTCGTACAAGCTATCCATAAAATCTACTTCTGCATGCCTTTTGTGAAGTATCCATTAGCAGACGTGAAAATCTACCTCCATATTTCATTACTGCAGATGTATTTAGTAGAGGCAGGTGCTGAATAATGTAAATGCAAAATTTCGTGCTGCGCATAAGAGCGAATAACGTCGTTTATGAGATTGATGCAAACGTTGGGGAGAAAAAAGTACGATTGAAATAACATTTTATATACCATTTCTGGGCCTTTCTACTACATCTATAAACATTTGAATCATTTTTAATATAAAAATTTAATCGCATTGTTAGGTTAATACAAGCAAATACAAAAATATGGACAATTCTTAAATAATATGTACTTAGTTACAAGAAGTGGTAGCTTAACTTATACGAAATAATTTACAACTGTATAGAAACTTTAGTTATGTAGTAATCTAACAAAAAAAGGAACAATACAAACAAACATGAAGTGACAGAACAAACGCTGAAGATAGATTAGATTTGTGATACATTTGCCGATATAGGTTTAATACAGTTGCAAGAGCAAGCTGCAAATACACAACACAAAAATACAGAACTCTAAAGAGTGATGAAAATAAAATTGTCTAAATAAGATTACTGAACCGGTTGCTGACTGTTGTAGAAATTTAGTTTTCGAGTTACATTGGAAGATAAAGTCAAAAGGAGGCTTGTAAACTCATAAAAGCTGTTGTTTGGGCTAAAAACCAAATGAAAGGTTTTTGGAAAGAAGCTGAAAAACACTTAATAACTATTCTGCAATTTCACCTAATTAATTTTAAAAATTGAGAATGACTTCTAATGATCATTCAAATTAGAGAGCTAATTGCAATGCAAAAAAAAATTAT
Organism: Melanotus villosus; assembly: GCA_963082815.1. NCBI lineage: Eukaryota > Metazoa > Arthropoda > Insecta > Coleoptera > Elateridae > Melanotus > Melanotus villosus. The sequence goes on along the minus strand of OY720421.1, from coordinate 8,492,028 downwards.
TCAAATTCGAAAGTCAGTATAGAGATCTCGGGTAGGTTTAAAGAGTTCTGCTCCTAACTAATTTTAACTAACTAAATCCGTTTTTGAATTTCAAGAAACCCAACTTCTCAGGCCGTTATATGCGAAAATATCAAAAAACATAACACTTTCTTAAAGCAACTAATCCAACAGAATAGAAAACCTTTTTGTTGTTTCTGATGGGAGCCATATTAGATTATTCTATAGTTAAATGTACGTTTCTTTTCATAATTTCTGGCACTTTTATCATAATCCGTTTTAAGCAAAATAGTGTAGAAAATCATACAAATTGCAGAGTATTAAGAATCTTTCATAAAACTTAAATAAACTGGTTTTCCCTCAAAGACACTCAAAATATAAGAGAATTGACGAAACCAATTTAAGGATACGTAAAACAATTGCTATTTGATAAATGTTCTTGGTCTATCAGTAACTGCATTAACTTTCCAAGGAAATTAAACATTCAAGAAGAAGGATTTAAAATCTACCGCCAAAACGTCTAAAATTAAAATCTTTAAAAAACAATGAGCCATATTCATAAACAGTGTTTAAAGTTAGATGTTACTAATTGCTATAGCAACATATATTAATTATATTGGTTTAGTAGCTACTAAACCCCTACTAACTTTAAATACTGTTTATGAATATGGCCCAATATGTTTTAATAACAAACGAATCAAAACTCAAAACGAATCAAGGAATAACTCCATCTGAGTCATTCCGATTCCGACTCCAAAAGGGAACCTTACAAAACGAACCTTATCAAGGAATTCACGGTGCATTGCATATGATACTGGATTCAGACGGAACGGTTTCGGTTTCATACTGCCAAATTAGTAGCGAACAATACAATCGACGATATCGTTCAATGTTACTATTTATAAGAAATTGGTATTATTAATAAGTAAATAATAATAGTGTGTGCAAAAACCAACTACTATGTGTATTCTGTATTAAGTATAATATAACGCAAACTGACGGGCCGTATATTTGGTAATTTGGTGTTTCAACTTTCTATTGTTCAAAGAGAAACTTATGGGTTATACAAATGAAAAAAATATGGAATAATTCCGTATATCGAATGACTGATTACAATTTTTCACTATTATTTAAATCAAAAACTTTATCGATTTACTGCTTAATCGGCGATCCGGACTCGCTTGGAGTCAGTTTAAAATAGAAGCAGGATGCAATCGAACCGATTCCGAGCAAATCTGCTCATGTCTAACTAGTACATAAGGTAAATGAAGATAATAAGCACTTCAAAGAAATAGAATTAACAATAATAACTTATGCTTCCGCAACATGCCCTCCAATAACAGGCTAAATAGCTAAAACTAATAGTAAATCAAAGAATTATGGAAAGAATTATTCTAAATATAAAGAGGTTTGAAAAAAAAACAAGTGGATGGAACAAAGCTCGTACAAAAGTTGCGGCAAAGCTAAAAAAATGTAGTATTGCAAAATGAGCGCTGGACTAAGAAGATTATCAATTGGAGACCATAAACAGGTAGAAAAAATGTAGGCAAGATAGTCCGATGACATCTCCATAATAGCAGGAAAAAACTGGAGAAGAAGACACAGAACAGACAAGAATGGAAAGAATCGGGTGAGACCTATATCCAGTAGTGGACCAATGCATAGGTGAAGAAGATAAAATGTAAAAATAGATACCAGGGTCTCTTAAATTATACCAAGTATTCTTCAGGCAAAAGTATTTTGACCTAATTTACCTTATAACTATCCAAAAATGCACCTCTGCGGAGATATGGCTAAGCAAAGTTTGCTGTAAAATTTTAAGAACGAAGAGGTCACTTTGAGCAATTATTACTGTAAAAATAAACGCTTTTGATGTAGATTTTGTTTAAAACAAATCTAACTTGATTTTGTTTATTAATAGTAAACTATAACGTGGCAAACTGATTAATTTTTTTACTGATAGCGCATTTCTTCTTCTTCTTCTACTGTATTTAGGCTTCGCCTGTTTTTCCATTAACATTAGTCTTCTCCTGGTGAGACTCCTGCTGATGAAGATTTGCATCTCTCTACCCAGCGTTTGGAAGGTCTTCCGGGTTGTCTCTTGCTGCTTGGCTTCTGGTTTTTTCCATCTTCGGTATTCGCTCGTCCATCGGTCTTTCAACGTGGGCCTTCCATTGGTTACGTCTTATTTTTACAAATTTGGCTATATTTTGTAAAAAAGCACCTTTTTGAAATTTTGGACATGCCAGTGGACAAAATGGGTTTAAGCATCTAAAAATGGCGAAAATTGGCTAAAACTGATTATTTTTACTTTCTTTTTATACATATAAAAAAGTTTTCGCAAATTAATTATAAAATTTTACTATACAATGTAAAATTCAATTAATTTGGGACAAATATGTATTTGTACCACTAATTTTGACCACGTCAGTTAAAAGCTGTGGTTAAAACATCTACAACCCCGTAAATTAGACCAAACAAATATTTAAGAAAAAATCAAACAGAACTAATCAAGGAAGTAAAACAATATTTGTTGCAATAGCTAAGATACCCATAAATGATGGAATAGGCACAGACAGTATTTACGGGCAAAAGAAAAAATAAGAAACAGGAAAACCAACAGAACGAAAGCGAAATGGCCTAATCCAAGTAACTAAACTAAAAGTTTCACTAACTAATAAATAACAACAGAATTAAACAAGTTTTAAATTAATTCAAATATTACAGAGCATTTTGTTTCGTTTTTTTTTTGCAAATAAACTTTCCTCTCCGACCTGTCTTACGACAAAAATCAACATTTTATACTCATTTATTTAGATAAATACTCCATATTATCACATTTCAAATAACTTTATACCAACCGCAAAAAGAAAACATTACAGCACAAACCACGAGTAAAATTTTAATATAAATACACCCAAATGTTTTTCTATTTAACCGTTTCTACGGCTCACGAACTCGCCCTTATTACACAGAACGTAATAACGAACCTCGCAATTGCCATTCTTGTGTAAATATTTAAGATAAAGTATGAAGTTTATCCACACACACTGTGAGGTAAGCTATAAGTAATTTTCGTTAGGTAACAATTCTGATACGTCATTGAATAAATTATTCAATTACAAGCACTAAATTAAGTCGATTGCCAATTATAGTTAGTTGTTATACGATAATAATAGATAAGAAAAGCATGTGATTAGCAAAATGTGAATATATAAACTGAAAAAAGAAAATGAAGTAAGTAAATTTTCCGTACGTACGTGTTTGCACGAGAAGAAGCAAACGTTTGTAAAACTTTTCTGGATTATTATACGGATCGCGATCTTAATCCCAATTGTTATTATAATCCGGATATACATCTCACTGTTGTAAGTAACGTACTTTTGTTTTACTATATGATAAGAAATCTATAAATTAAATAAGTAAATAAAACTTAATAATTAAATTAGGTCTCGTTTTATAGTAATAAAAAAGGACAAACTTATAATAAACATAATTATAATTTTAAAGCGATGTTCAGGAATCGCCACGTTCGTTGATATGACGTGTTAGCCAGGGTCATTACACGAGTCAAGCATGCACGCGAATGACAGCTGTGCAGTATCGTCAGCTGAACTAGTATTTTGTAAAATACATAGCTCAGCATGATTCACGGCACGCAGGCCTTTGTTCGACAGATGTGTGTGTGGGAGTTGACTTCTTATATAAGGAATTGCTCCCTAGAGCTCTTTATGGTTAGTATAGTCGTCGAACAATCATGTCCTTAAGAAGTCAGGTCCTTCGTACTAGTGATGTTTCCTACGATTTTCATGTACTTAATTTACTGTAAGACTTGCTAATAGGTCGGATCATACCCTTTGTTTCATTTTATTAAACTTGACGTTTATATGTACTTGCAACTCATCTCTTAAATTGTTTAAGTGTTTTGTCTTTAACCTTAATTGTAAATTAACATTTTGTAAAACTTAATTTGCTGGAAATCACTACGTTACAATACCAAGGACGATTTAGAGTAGAATGGTCAACAATAGACCAGATTTTGGTAATGAAATACTACACAACACACTTAGGACTCTACATGTTATTTATTGATTTTAAGAAAGCGTTGGATTCCATATTAAGAAAGAAACTGTATGCAGCTTTGGAAAACCTAAAAGTGCCTAATGACTACAGAAGAAAGTTTATCTAAAGAATTTGAAGTGAGGAGAGGATTGAGACACGAAGACCCTCTGTCGACAATCCTCTTTAATTTGACCCTGGAGATAATAAGTAGAGAATGTGAAATACAAAGAAATGGTCTAATATACAACAGACAACAATGCATAGCATATGCTGATGATATAGTGCGGATGAGGAGAAGAAAAAAGGAGTTGGAGCAAATGCATACGAAATTAGATATTAAAGCAAGAGAATATGGAGTAACTATAAAAGACGAAAAGACAAAGTTAATGGAAATGAAAGCAATATTCACATAAGAGACAAATCAAATTAAACGGGAGACAGTAAATAACAAAGAATACATTTTCGAGAAGATAACAGAATTCACGTATCTAGGACTCAGTATTTATCGACGTCAGCCAAGCGTTCGATAAAGTTTGGCATAAAGGGCTGCTGTATAAATTTAAGAAATGGCTACCGGATAACTACTACCTCATACGAAAATCCTACTTGCGCGACAGACTATTCCAAGTTAAGTACGAAGAAGAACTGACCAATCTTATTCCCATAAATTCTGGAGTCCCGCAAGGTAGCGTCCTGGGGCCGCTCTTATACCTTCTCTACACAGCTGACCTTCCGACCTGTGTAAGAACTACAACCACCACGTACTAGTTGCACACGATGATCCAATTAGAGCATCAGCAAAACTGCAAAACAGACTTAATACCGTTCACGATTGGTTCAAAAAGTGGCGCATAAAAGTAAATGAAACGAAATCTGTGCATGTCACATTTACTAAACAACGTGGTATATGCCCACCAATAACGCTCAATGGACAGCAAGTACCACAGCTGACACGGCCAAATATTTGGGAATGCATCTGCGATTCTTAACAAACAAGAAGAAACGAAACTAAATATATGGGAGAGGAAAATACTGGGAAAAATATTTGGAGGGATAGAAGTAGAGAGCGTGGGATGGACAAAATGATCACGTCGGGGTCACCATTAATAAAACTTTATTCGCGCTTTAATAAATATAACATTAAAGCGACTTATGATATAACTGAACAGATTATGTGCGAAATGTTAAAATTAAAAAATGTTAATAAAAACAAACATTAAACTCACTAAACAAAACCTTGAAAACGATATACAATAAGAAATTAATTAGCGTCTGTACAAACTATGCTCGCCACAGAACTATAAAAAACCGAGTATTATACAAAAACCAAACGTGTTTAAGATGGCTGGGACATGTTGCAAGGATGACTAATATAATAGACTCGCTAGGAGAGCAGGAGAGGGAGGAAGGCAACGAAGAGGAAGACCAAAAAGAAAATGGTTAACAGCAGTGAAAGAGGATTTGTCACGAACAGGTGTGGAGGAGTGCCAAGGGAAGGCTAAGGACAGATTAAAATGAAAACGAATAATAAACAGATTTGATGCCATGGGTCTAGGTTTAGACCCAAAGAACTGTATTATAGTTGTTATACTTTTTTAAAACATAAAAAATTATTATTATATTATCAACTTATTAAAAACTACTCAAAACTCAACAAAATAAAAAATCATGACTTATTTGTTTTTTTTTAAGTAGGGATTTAAAACAAATTCCCAATATTGTTTATCAGTATACCCTTTCGCATACAAAAGATAAGGCAACTGCCTTTTTGCAATTAAACCTGCCATAACTTTAAATATAAAACACTTCAAGCTTTTTCAAAATGTAAATTACTGAAATATTATTGCAAATTAAATTAGAATCTTTCAACAAAAGATTTTTAGTAGGAGTTACTTTAAGTAGGTAACTTAGTAACTTTAAGCAGGTTTAGCTCAAATAAAGCTGTGAAGGTATTCTTAAAATGAGCACTTTAAAATTTGAGTACATACTTGAAATGTAAAAGGGTTTTTTAAATAAGGTGTCACTCGGCCTTTCCCCACTTAAAATTTGTGCCTGGAGAGTAGTGGGATGAAACAAATGACTCACTTTTTATGTTAAACTAGGTTAAATATTGTTGATGTGTCCCGGAGTTTGCTTTAGAGATGTTTGTACATGGGAAGACTGGGGGTGGGAAATTTTTAAAAATATACGAAATTAAACTTTTTTAACTCAATCAATCATTTATTCTTGTTAACAGTGCACAAGTTGAATTTAAAATTAGTCTTCTGGAAAAATGATATGCTTAGAACGTTACTTTTGCCTGTCTAAAAATTACCCCAAACTACTTCATATCGCTTGTGAAATATCTCATCGATTATTTGCACCCCTTAGCAATTATTTTTGATTACGCCTAAAATATTCATACCGCTTTCAATAATATCAGATAACAGGGCTTGAATCACAAATCACAAGCTGTCAAAAATATTCAAATAGTGACCTACAGTTTTAAAAATAAGGGGAAAGCAGTTATCTTCTTGTACAGACCGGTCCTTAAGTAATGGAACAGAACACAACAATAAATCCGTGGTTTTGTACCAAATTCAAGTCTATTGCGTTAATTACTCAAATAATCAAAATTGGTAAAAACAAAAAAAAAATGAAAAAGTCATGATTTATTTGATATTTTAAAAATAATAGTGCTTCTTGGGTAAAATAATGATTTTTTCAAACTTGTTAAACATACTTCCCCGCATAAAAAAGGGTAAAGCAACTGCCTTTCTTTACAATTAAATCTAACATAACTTTAAATATAAAAGAGTTTACGTTTTTAAAGGTGTTAGATTAGTTAGATATTTGGGACTTAATTTAATTTATTATAACAATTTTTCATTAATTATGGGAAACAATACAAAATTATTTTAATATATTGAATAACAAAATTACTACGAAAACTGATAAAAATTAAAAATCATAAAAGAATCATAATATATTTGATTTTTTTTAAAGCCAGATTTTTGATTTAAAAAAAATTCAGCCCTGTTAAACTGTATACCTTTTTTACATAAGAAAGATAAAGCAACTGTTTTTTTTTTCAGTTAAATCTACCATAACTTTAAAAATAAAAAAGTTGCAGCTTTTTTAGGGTATTAAGTGTAGCACAAGTAATGCTCTTTTAGGAGCTATATTACCTAAAGACTGTTCCCCAATCAAATAATTTTTTTGGCGAATACTTCGAAGCCTTTTGAAATTGTAGAAGAAAGTTAAATCTAAAGTCTTGATTATCACTCCCTGACATCTCTTTAACATTAACATTTGCTCAAAGGTAATTCTAATTAAATCCCAATAATTTTACTTTACGAATCTACGGCTAGCCTGTCTTACTTAAGGACCACCCTGTATATTAAAACCGCGATAAGAGAGAATACAAAAAATTAAATCATTTATTTATATCATTTTTTTTACTAATTTATGTACCTAACGATACAAACAGCAAACCGACGGATACCCATAAGGGAGCATAAAACTGCTACACATAGCCTACTTTTAATGAAGTAATAATAATAAAAATAGGTATGTACTACAACAACTATAAATACTAGTTACATGTCGAAGAAATATTTTTTTGAGACTGCAACTACTATTTATTACAGTCTGTAATTTTTAATAAACTGATCTTCATATTTGCAAAAATATGTATCTATTTTGCCTAAGCAGATAACTACAATATAACAAAAAGAAGGACACTCGTTAAATGTTTTTTTAACTGTGAAAGTTGTGTTTGTTGCAGGATCTGAAATTTGAGCTAAACAAACCTCACGGAATCAAGCTGCCTTCCTGAAAAGTATTACGTTTGCTAAAATATGAATTTAATGGTTTATAACCGTCAATAATGTTTAGTTTTACCTATCGTTCTGAAGGCAATTTGATATTTAAATGTTGAGCTTTTAGAAGCTTTCAGCAAGTTAGCAACAAGCTGAAATCCTACGTATCTCCCAATATTAAAATTTCAGCTAAACTATAAGTTGCCCGTAGTAACACGAACTCCGACTTTTAATTCATATTTTTTTACTTCACCAATTCGTTGATCATAAACAGTTTCAGCATATTGAAACAAATTGAAATGATGCAACTTTTTCAGAAAAAGGGGGCACTAAACTTTCAGGCTTCAGTTTTCTTGGGATGTCAAGCTTTTCTCATCTGAACGTGTATCTATCCAGCATATAGCTATCTCAAATTAAAAATTTTCACGAAGCAAACGTTTAAACGATTTACTAAAACTTCAAAGCTTTTCAGAGGTTTCCTTAAACATAATCTGAAATTTGCAGGCGGAATATTCTTAGGTTTCCTGGAACTAGGAACTTTCAGGTGATTCTTTAGGAGTAAACGGATTTCCTTCTTAATAAAAACCTTGGTATATTTATTTAGCAACCGTTTAAACGACTTTAAGAAGTTTCAAAGCTTTTTACGAATTTGCTGAAAAAATTCAGGAAATTCAGGAAATTTTTCCAGGAATAAAACGTTTAGTTTCTTAGTTAAGATAAATTATCAATATTTTAACTAAAAAAGCGCGTTTAAAGAAGTATGGGAAATGTCAGGAGTTTCCTCAAACATAGCCTTTTTCAGGCTGAATGTTCTTAGGCTTCCCGAAAAAGTGGGAAATTACAGTTGATTACGTTTCACAACAGCAAGAGCTACAAATAAGCTAAGACTTCCCAAAGGCACTGGATTAAATAACAAACATTGACAAGAAGCAAAATGTTTATAAAAAATTAAATTAAACAGAAAATCAAACGCGGGCACATTATAAGAATATCATCTCCAGTGGCTAGGGTATAGCCAGAGGGGATTGGATATTCAAAAACTTTACAAAGCAAGAGCACGAAGGCGAAGTAACCAATTCGAACTGTTAAGCGTTTGCAAAAGTAACATCTTCTAGCAAAACATATTCTTTTACTCCAATTTCTCTACATAAATATTCTTGGCATAAATTCGCATCTACCGCCTAAAGAAATATTATTGTAGCACAAACCAGAAGGGACGTCATGAAAGCACTCTTATTAAACACAGCGTCATAACGAACCTTGCAATTTGCCATACTGAAGTAAGTATTTAAGATAAAATATGAAGTTTATACAAACACAACTTGGAGGTAAACTATAATTTTCGTTATATAATTCTGATATGTTGTTGTGTAAGTTATGTAACTATCGTTTTGTAAACATTACAATTAAAATTAATTTAAGGTGATAACAGGTAAATACACAAGTATAATTACTAAAATTGTCTATCAGAATGTATAGTGAGATATGAATATACAAGTTTCATAAAGTGAACTCAGTAATTAACACGAAAAACGCAGAAAATGAAGTATCTGCCTGCGTTAATTTTAGGTTTCTGTATGTACGTGTTAGCACGAAAAAAAGCAAACGTTTGTAAAACTTTTCTGGATTATTATACGGATCGGGATCGGAATCCTAATTGTTCTTATAATCCGGATATACATCTCAGTGTTGTAAGTAACCTAAATGATAAGAAACTTCAATGAACTAAATAAGTAACAATTTCTTAACCTAGTTTAATCGCAGTCTTAAAAGTCTTACAAAGGCATTTTCCTAAATATATTATTTGATTTTATATTTCCAAAGTAATAAGTCAAAATTACAACGTATCTTGTTTAATCATTTTCAAGATGTTTGGTTTATTAATCAGAATGTGATCAATCCGAAATTGCAAAGCTAAAAAGCGTGATTTGGTACAATCGCAATAGCATTAATTAATACAAAAATATTATTACTAAATACATGAAACACTTTCTAAAATTATTTTTTAGTAATTCTATGAAGCATTTAGAGTTGGTATTTCAGGAAAGCAAAAGCTTAGTTTAAGCTGATTTATATCAGTCTGAGTTTGCACTACGTTTTAAATGCAGCGTATATAACTTAAACCCTAGTTTAGGTCAACCTAATTTAAGCTTCCATTTAAAGCTGCACTATTGACCATCAAAGGTGGCCGAGTAAAATGAGACACTTTGAGTAACTTCAAGTAAAATCGACTTACTACACTCAGCAGCAGCAATAATCATACAAACAACTAACAGCATAATCCACGATTTTCTCTTGCTGTATTTTTATGTAAAAGACCCAAACTAAGTAGCATAAAAATAGGTAAAATCTAAGACATTTTTAGACGTTTTTAGTTTTTTTTTGCATGACGTAGCCATCAGTTGCTGTAAATTAAAAGTAAAAGGTATTTAATTGCTGATATCTTCGGCGAAACAAACAGTGGTGAAATGACACAAAAATATGTCAAGACACACATCATAACCTACATTTATTTTTGTTATGATTAATGTTTCGGTTTCATAATGATTAGGACATTATATATTTAAATGAAAACTTTTTAACAAATAGCAAAGGATTATATTCCTAAAGATTATCAAAGATTACTTACTTTAGATTAATAAATAGAATCTTAAAAATTATCCAGAATTACCTTAAACTACCTCGATGTATTTTTAGCTACGTCAGAATTATTTATATTTATTTCAATAATTTCAAATTATTTTACACTGTTTCAAATTAAAGCTTATTTTGAATCCCTATTCGAACTGAAAATTTTTCAGAGCTGATGAACTTAATGCGTATTATAAAAAAATATGTATTAATCAAAACCATTAAATTTGATTAAAACATTAAGAACCACATAGTTACTTCGGTTTATTGACTTACAATTAGAACAGAAAAAAGCTGTAAATTAAACTATATTCGAATACACTTAGTATTCTTATTTATATACCAGTTATATTTTGCCTTACGAAAAATTACCTTCGTGGTTAATTCTTGGTATGTTACTGATTAATAATTCAACATAAAGAAAATCCAAGAATTAGAAGCCCTACTACCTTTACAATTCATGAAAATTCATGTCGCTTGTGTTGATTTAGAAATGTTGCTTAGTAATTTAATTTTAGCCACAAATAATACAACGTCATGGTTATCCACTTGAAACTCATAAAGTTACAACAGAGGACGGATATATTCTTACTATGTTTCGGATACCACACGGAAAGCATAAGCAGAATCAAACAATCGAACCACCAATTTTCATTGCACACGGTTTAAGCGTATCTTCTATGGCTTTTGTAAATACTGGTCGAAAATCATTAGGTACTACAGAACTACACCAAAATATCAAATTTTATACTTGATTACTAAATAACTACAATTGTTTTTCAGCATTTGTTTTAGCCAACGAAGGTTACGATGTATGGTTGGGAAATTTTAGAGGTACAGAATATTCCGACAAACATGTTAATTTGACCAAAAATGACCTGAAATACTGGAATTTTTCCTTTCATGAAATGGGAATTCATGATGTACGAGCTCTATTAAATTTAATAGTAGAAAAAACCAAACAAAAAATATTTTATCTCGGTCATTCTATGGGGACAACCGCTTATTTTGTATACGCTGTGGAGTATCCTGAGCTTGCTAAACAAAGAATAAGAATTGCTATCTGTTGGGCTCCTGTAGTTTTTTTGATCAATTTATATACACCTCTTAAGACGTTTCTACCATACTGGGATATAGTCGAGGTAAATATATTTGATTATCTAGAATAAAATTAAGTTAGAACTTCATCTATAGTAAAGTTGTCTGCTCTTTCTCTCCCTCTCTCTCTTACGCGCTCTCTCTCTGCACTGAAATCCTTCTTTTTCTTAATTATTATTATTATTGCGCCTCCATCTTTCCCTTATTCTTTGCACTTTTTCAAATATCTATTCGCAACTTTTCAGTTTTTTCAGGATAATTCAGAAACTACAAAAGCTATCTCCGATTGCTCTTCAATCATTTAAAGAGCCTAAAATGGCACAACTTTTTCCCTATTTAATCAACCCTGTATCTCTTACCATTTCCGAGATCCCAATGGTGTACATTGTAAAAGTGACCACCCTGTATAGCATAAACCCTTGCGCCAGACCTTGTCAAATACCTGACTGATATCTAAAAACACTGCAAAACAGTATCGTTTAGTTTCTAAAACGTTATTGATTTCGTTTCCCACACAATGGATCTATTCGATTGTCCCATGTTCGTTTCTAAAATCAAACTGGTGGTTTGGGATAGTTTCTTTTGATCAACTATAGATTGCATTTGTTTTAGTATCAGTTTTTCTAAGACTTTAGTCAATACTACCGGAAGAAGGATAGTATTTCTATATGGTTATTGCTATTGTTTCCGGGTTTTCCGGGTTTCTTCAACATGATGACTTGCGCGACCTTCCATTCATTTGGGAAGTAACTTGTTGTTAAGGCTGCATTGAAGATCTGTGTAATGGCTCTATAGGCTTTTTCGGATAGTTGCTGCAGAATCTTATCAGTAATAATGTCGAATCCTGGCGCTCTTGTTTGGTTTGTTTCTGATCGAATGATATGATTTACCTTTTGGCATTTGATTATTACCATTGGAGGACACATTTGATTTCAGGTTTCAATAAATACCTCAATTTCTTCATTGTTTACTATTCTAGATGTTTCACGAATGTTTCTGTTTTCTCTACATCTGTTCTTGCCCATTTATTGTTCTGTCTTCTAATCGGTGTTTTTCTTGCGGTCTTTTTATCTTCGTAGTGGCCTTCCACAGCAAATACACAGTTGCCTCAGTAGCTGATCCTGCTAAGATACTCTTATATTGAGTTGTTTTAATTTCGCTTACCAGTTTATTTATCGCTGCTGTTACGTTATTGAATCCAGCCTTGTTTTATACTGTTCCGGTAGTTTGCCATCTTTTTCCCGTTTTCCTTTTATCTCTTATACAAAGGCTAAGAATTAATAAGCCTTCTTCTTTTGTTTTTCGCTTGCGTAGCTCTCTGGAGTTGCTGACCAAACGGCATTTTGTATGTCCCTCGTTAGTGTTTTTACAGCGTGGTTGGTCAATTTCCAATGGTGTATCGAGTGGTATCTCTAATATAATTTGTTGATCTAAATAATCTCCAGTTTGTTTTTTGCTGCTAATTTTCATGTAATTTTGATGTTCAAGCTGAATTTTAAATTGGGAAAATATCGAATATTGAATTATATATAATTATGTTATAGGTAATTTAATTACAACTGTTACAGCCAATTGCCCAAATTGTACAAAATGGCCATTTAGATGAACGAACTCCAGAAATGATTGCTGCAAGGGAACGTGCATGTTTGCCTGACCCTATTAAAATAAATATGTGCGAAATACCCATGGGTCTCGTAATTGGACAAGATGTTTCACAAGAGGATATGGTAAGAGATTTTTTTATAATAATAAACTAATTAAGTATTAATAAAACTCGAGATAAAACTAAGTGTTTGTAAAAGGAGACGCTACCAGTAACGGCTATGCAAAACATAGATGCATATTCACTAAAAACCCTCACACACTATATACAGCTTTATCAATCGAAACGATTCCAAAAATACGATTATGGAATACAAAACCAAGAAGCTTACGGAACTGCTAAACCACCTGAGTATAATCTTTCACTAGTAAAGGTTCCCAATTATTTCTACCGAGCTAACATGGATATAATTGCAACAAAAAAGGTAGAAAAATAAAAATAAGGTTAGCCTTTTACCATAATTTAATGTACAATAAAACTTTGCAGAATGTTGAAACAACTTTTGCTGCGTTGCCCACCGATGTAAAACCTTTCGACATATATTTAGTTCCATATCGATATTTCGCCCACATGGACTTTTCTTCAGCTAAGGATGTGGTGGAACTACTTTATGATCATTTAATTAAATTTTTAAAAACGGAAGGCAACAGATTCACTTGATAAGTAGTAGAAGTAATAAAATTTTGGGCTTTTATTCCCAGCTTAATTGCTTTATTTTTATTTATATCCTGATCGTTAATAGAAGTTAGGGCAATATTTATTTCTAGAACAAAAGTGACATAATTTTACGGAATTGAATTTGCGTGACTTGATACCAATGTAAAGTTATACGTTTTATCGTTAATCTTTAGCAGAAAATCATAATGTCCTTTCCATGTTCGTTTTCTGTTACAATTACATACCCAATTTAGACTGAAAATGTGTGACACGATATATTTAATCACAATTTGTCAAAACACGCACGGAATATGTTGTGTCAAATTTTGTATTATAAATGATGCCAGTCCTAAGGTAAAACCAAAGAAATGGCGGCGCCACGCTGAAAATGTTGTGTTAAATTTCATATTCTGAGGACATTTAAAGAGTTGTTCATTTTAGCTTGTTGTGTAAAGTTTTAAAATTCGAAATTTGGTTGATTTTTTATATGTCGATTTTAAATTAATTTCTCACATTTCAACTTTCCTCTTTGAATGGACTGTGGAAGTAAATACATATAACATAAAAAATATGAAGAAAAATGTCTAGAAACTCAACTTCAAGCAGGCATTCTCCCGACTTTCAAATAAAGAGATTCGAACTGGCATTGACGTAAAGAAAAAAACGGTAAACTTATTAAAATTTACAAGATTTTATAAAATGTTAAGGCTAAATTGTGTAGACAGAAAATATTTTCTCCATTTATATACAGATCATATCTTATTAAAGGAAGTTATTTAAACGGTCGAACCTTAACATCTCGAGTACGTAAAGTTCAAAGTTCATTTCCGTTGGAAGTTCTTATCTATTATAGAAGTACAAAGAACTGTTCGTTGCATCAGGTGGTTTTTATGCTCTGAAATACAAGTGTTTGGTTCTTATAGGAGGCAATTAGCGAACTTTCTAAACGAATACAACACTGTTATAGTACTGCTATCGAACAAAGAAACATTTCTGAAATTCTACTGAAAACACTAATGTAGTAATCGATGGCAGTTATGAAAACTCTCGACAAAGGGCTAATTTTTAAATATTAAAAGTTTCCATCATCATACGTCATAAGTAACTACTTTTAGTAATATATTAAAATAATTTTATTAATACAATCATTCCAAATATTTTAAAGTTTAAACGCCTGAAATTGCTCGAATCATAATATTGTGAATTATATACATATAAATGGATTTTTACCTCGACACCGAAAGATAACAGAGGTTACGAATACAGACAGAGAGATAAATGGATTTTTAACAGAATATTAGTGTATGAATATGTAACTTATTTATTATACAAGTAAAATCAGAATATTAGAAGCATTTTCGAAATTCTTTATATTCTAAAATTGTTTCTAAAGAACGTAACTAGAGTACCTTACTGGAACATACGATTATGGAGTAGTAGAAATCAAGAGGTAATAATGGAAGTAACAACTATAACTGTCTTCTGCCGCAATTGGAAAAAACGTCCGATACATGCTCTTGGGGGTCTATCGCTCTATTGAAATGACTTTCAAAGGAGGTTAGGTACTGTAAATGACGCGTAGATTTCAGGATGTTTGGATTCTAGCTTTTCACTTTAGGAAATGATTTTTTATGTATTCGCATTTGTTGAGAGCATTTTATATGAATAAATCTACAGTTAGTTACTGTTTTAATGTAATTACACAAATAACAATATGAATTTGCATACAAAGAACTACGTAATTTGAGCATATTTCTAAAAATTACCAAAAAAATGGTTACTTACTAAGTAATGAATTTGAATTAATGTAATACATCTAATTTTTACATAAAAGCTAACCTTATTTGTTATTAGAATAATAATAAAATAAACATTCATTCTCCAAACAAAATATTTAAAAAAATTATTATTAGATTATCGGGAATTTAAAGTAATTTTCGAGCCTAAAAACTAATCACTTCCCAAAATAAATCATTAAAACCTTTAACACTCTTCGCCGCCCAAACACGCTAAATTCTTCTTTTTGCCTTTACCTTTCTCTTATGACACAATGCACGTCATGATTATATAAATTCTAATAACCCAAAGTCGAACAACTTTTCTCAATAAACCATGTGTCACAAGTAAACGGTAAGCTCAGAAAAAAAAATTAATAAGATCAACACAAAAATTGTTTTGGGGCCACTGGAATAGGTGCTGTTTACATTCAAAGTCTAAATTTACCAATTGCCTTTCTAGTCCATACTGAGCCTAGGTGTGATGTGTACGTATGTTAGTCAGTTCATTGTTCGCTTTAAAAGTGCACTGTTCGAACGCTTTACTGAAGATCATTCTAATTGACGTTATTTTAATTTACGGGCAAGCTCTTCAAAGTGCTGCAGCAACTCTGAAAGACAGTTTGTGTTTGTGTTCTGTGTGTGTTTGTGTTTGTGTAGAAGTTAATGGAGGAACATTTGACCATCTTCTGTAAGTTCTGTTCCTCTTTATTAACAAAATTTTTTTCTAATATCACTTTTTAAACATGCCACTAATTGTTTACTGCCAGTCTCAAGCCTAGAAAAATGTGCAAGAAAAGTGAAACCTGTAAACTACATAATTTATTTTTCCAGAGTCAAATTTCTATCGCAGGCTTTCTAAATTAAAAATTAAAATAAACAAAAATCGTGATGTTTTAAATTTTTGCTGTAATGTACTTATATTAAGGTCAGCATATACCCATTTGATTTAATGACAATACTTTTGAATCGCCCTGTATACACACATTACTACAAATTTTGTAACTCAGACGCTCACGCACAAATTCCATGGAACTTCTGTGAGTTAAGTTTATCATTATTCTGAATGTTTTTAGTATGTAATTCTTAGAGTTATTTAGGTATAAATAAATAAGTAAATATAAAAAATATGTTTCAGAATAAATATTATTATTGTTATTGTTATTATAGTAATCGGCTGTTCTAAGCGCGGCTTATTCAAAGTATTGGTTTCACCAGTTGGGAATCTGTTGACCCATTTACACAGATTGCTGAAGTTGACTCATTATACACTTTTAAAAGCTTTCTATGAATATCTGAAGCTGGGCAACCTTCCTTTTTCAAAGACTCTATTACTACCCTACGCTTTAATTTGCTATCCATACATAATCCTTGTCAGTCTCTATCTATGTTCCGGCTTACAGAACAAGACCACGGGATATACTGTATTTACCACCCTACCGAACAAATTTGCGTAGGTCTTCTCCTATCACGAGAATGCTCAGTTGTACTAATAGGTTGGTTTCAGATTCAGATATTAATATATTTAATACGGCCTTTACTACATTTAAAACCCTTATTAAAAATTACTATTATCATCGATATTTACAACAACTAAAAACTAAAATATTGAGATTTGGTTATCTGTTATCACTAACATATATTATATATTATTGAAATTTGTTTGTTATATTGCTGATTGTATGGGAATCTTGGCAGTATAATTGGGCGTGTCCGTTCTGTCAAAATAAATAAATAAATAAATAAATAATAGTTTTGAAGATTCGTAGTTGGCATAAATAAATAATAATCGTAGATTATTTTGTTTAGTTTCTACAGAAGGCAGCACCTACGGTACATGCCTCACACATCATATTTTTTTAAATAATCAATAAAAATTATCACCTTGCTATGGGAAAGGGGCTAATCAATACAAGAGAGAACATGTGGTATAGAGATTGGTCCAAAACCTGCACAATTATTGGCGACTTAATTTGTAAGGCTCGTCATAAAAATTGGAATGGTATCCTGAGGTTCATCATTAATCATCCTAAGAGACACTTTTATACCAGTTTGTTTGGCACTCTATGCGTACGCGGTGACCTGGTAAGCACTCCATCAACAACCGCCTACCTTCCCTAGCCCATCGTTGTGATTTAGTTCCCAATTGTTTTCAGTGACTGGGTAGGCCACCCGCCGAACATCCGACTCGGGTTTGACCCTAAGACCGTCCGCGCTGTAATCAAGTGCGTTAACAACTCGGTAACTCTGGCGATATGTAATGTACACACCAAATAAAAATAAAACCATTATACGTGTATAGTAAAAATTTTACCACCTAGTTTTATAGGGTATTTTATATATAATTCAAGCCTTATGACGCAAGTAAAAATTTATGACACGGATATAATAACAGCTAAGTAATAACTAACGAGCAGATTTATGAAAAATAAATTAACGCGGAACTTCCGGTAAGAAAAATTTCGCAATATATCGGTTAAATCCCTTTTTGTAATTAAAAGTCAGCTGTGACACGAAATGTCGCAGTATAATCGATTACATAGGTATGAAGTTAATTAAAATGTGGCAGAAAGTTCCACGAAGTGACAAAATTATTAATATCCGACTAGTGGTAGCAGCATATTTACAAGCCATAACTTTAAATGACAAACATTATTCATATCACAAGCGCCGATTGATCTTCGAATAGGTGACGTCATAAACGTCGAATTTCTTTTTAATAATTCATAGTGCGATACTTTTACCCACGCTTTTTTTGTGTTGTGACACAATCTATAATATTGTACGGAATTATCTGTTCTAATGACTCACTATATTCATGTACCTATATTTAGTTTAAACAGCGTTGCACGTTTTAGGAACTTCATCTGTAAACATATTAAGAGCATAGATTGTTAGTTAAAGACATTAAATTTATGAAACGAAAAAGCTTCACAAACAAGAGAAAAGTTTTATAACAACAGAAAGTAGGCCATTAAAATCACTCCTGTAATGTCTATGCTAAAAGGAAAAGTTAAATTATGTAATTCTTTCAGTGTGACATTGGTAAGTATTGGAAAAAAATCAGGTTTGAAAGAATTGTTTGAAAATAAAACGCAAGGACGTATCCTTTATAATTCTACACAAAGGATATGCATACACAGGTATTTTTAAAAATCATATAAATAAATTCGAAGGTACAGTAATAGAAAAGAGAAATAAATCATTTTCAGGTTTATTATTTGCCAAACGCGGAAATAGCTTTATTGTACATAAACTCCTCGTGCAATTAAGGAGGATTCGTGCATCTCCTTGGAATAATTACCCGGTAAAGTGGAAACTGAGAACACACATCTCACCCTTGTTTTATTAACATTTGCTTTATGTTTATGCAGAAGCAAGTATAAGCAATTATTAAAGGTACTCTACTATGTTACTACGTTGAACTTCTGCTTAAGACATCCAAAATAATTTAACGGTACGAAAGTGTAATAAGCTGGAAAAGTTACCAACCATATTCGTTTACTTAGAATACTTCGAAAGTCATTAAAAACCGTGTGTTTCCAGGCCAATTTGTTACATGTAGAAGAAATCAAAACTTGACATTTTCGATAATGTTATAAAGCAGAATATCATGAAGA
Organism: Melanotus villosus; assembly: GCA_963082815.1. Lineage (NCBI taxonomy): Eukaryota > Metazoa > Arthropoda > Insecta > Coleoptera > Elateridae > Melanotus > Melanotus villosus. Next base: position 8,472,785 of record OY720421.1, on the reverse strand, counting down.
ATTCAGGAAGCACAAATCTTTTGTGGTATTATTTTGTGCAGTACTAGACTGTGATGGCAAACTTTTCACTTTAACAGGAAGCTTTGAAGGCAGAAATATCGTTTAAAATAAAGAGCTCTCGAGGTTTCTCTTTAAATAGAGTTTTTGTTCAATTTCAATTTTGTTCCAAGTTTTTATTTTTTTGATCTCTAAAATAAAATAATATATTTCGATTCGATCTTCTACTTTGCTTAGATTTATTAATTTGATTTTATTGAAATCCGTTTCGGAGTCCTGAAGAAAATCCCCTGATTGGATTTTAGGAAAACACTTATAGTTTTAAATTAAAATCCTAATTTTTAAATTACAAATATTACATCGTTTTCCTTCTAAAGAAGTCGTTTGAAATTTCATGTTCTTTCAGGTAACCTGTATATTCTTCAGCCTGAACAATCATAGGATTGTTTAAACTCCTTTTTTTTACCTATATTAATAATTTTCGTCAACTAAGAATTATCTCTTTTAACCTCTGAAAAATTGATCCGAATTTCCTATTGTTTAGGAAGCCTAAGAAAATTCAGCCTGAAAAACTGCAACCATTTTTGAGGAAACTACTGAAATTCCCAAAACTTCTTTATCTTTAACCTTTGTTTTTAGATTAAAATATTAATTTTTTCGTAACCAAGAAATTAAGTATTTTACTCCTGAAAAAGTAAAACATTCCTTCTGAACAATTCAATCTATAGTTGAGAAAAAGTTTGAAATTTCCAAATCGTTTAAACGCCTTGCAAATTATTTTTATTAATTAGGATTTTCTCCTAAATGATCTCCTGCAAATTTTCCGGTTTTCAAGCCACGAAAGATTGATGATCAACAAATATTATTGGGAGATTACCTAAAAGCTTCGAATTTCAAAAAAATCCTTTAGTTTAAACACCAAATTCGAAGTATTTTTTAAACTACAGATATGCCGTTTTCTTCTTAAAGAAGTCGCCCAAAATTTCCTATTTTTTTCAGGTACCTAACCTAAGAATCTTCAACCTAAAACAGCTCAACCAATGTTTAAGGAAATTCCTGAAAAGCTTTGAGCTTTCAAAAAAGCTTGAATTCGTTTTTTAACGAAAATACTAAGAATTAAATCGTGCTTCTCCTGAAAAATCGGCGGTAATTCCGTATTTTTTAGGAAGCCTCAGAATATTCAGCCTCCTGAATTTTTTTAAACTTCTTGAAACGCGGTTTTTAAATTCAAATATTAATAATTTGTCTTAACCAAGAAATTAATCATTTTGCTACAGAAAAAATCGTCTAAATTTCTTTATGTTTTTCAGGTAACCTAAGAATCATCAGCCTGTAAAAGCTCAGCCAAAGTTTGAAGGAATTCCTGGAAAGTTTTGGCTTTCCAAAAAGGTTAAACTAAACATCAGCAATTTTCGTCCACTAAGAATTAAATCGTGTTACTCTTGGAAAATCGGCTGTAATTTCTTATTTTTCAGGAGAGCTAAGAATATTAAACCTGAAAAAGCTCATATTTTGTCGATAAAACTGCAGAAGAGCTTTATTTTCTAAAATTAACTGTTGAAACTGGTTTTAAATAAATACATCGACAGTTTTACTTAGGTTAGGAAGTTCATCGTTACAGCTGAAAGCAGTCTGAATTTTCCAATCTTTCAGGTAATATTTGGGCCTGAAAACCTCTACCTATTTCAGTTAGTTTTATTTTTGTTCAATTGAAAGGTATAAACCTAAAAAATGCTGGATTTGGAGCTAAACTTGCCGAAAGATTCCGAAATTTGTATGTTATATTTCCAAACTCGCTCTTAAATTAGCAAATGAAACGCCTTCCTGAAAACTTCATTTCGGAAGTTTTTTTCCGATTTTGGTTAGTTTAAATTTTTTGTAGCAACTTTAAAGCTTCATTCAGCTCCTGACGGTCGTTTAAAATTGCAACTTTCACAGTAAATCAAAGGAAAAAATCCAAGAAAAAAGCTTTCTTTCTGAAAACTTCATCTGAAGAAAAATGTCTGTAGGGCTAACTAACATTTTTCTTGAATATTTTTCTGTTAATTTCCAGTCGACGTTTGAAATTAAATTGTATACAATTTCAGAATTCGTTAAAAAATTTGAAATCAACTAAATTATTCTCAAGTAAAACCGTAATTCTCGTAAAAAGTTTAATTTATTTTTACAGATGGTTAACAAAAATCATACACCCATATAATTATCAAAATTTGTATAATTAATTATCACAATTAATAAAACTGTAGCAGATGGTTTGTATTACAACAAGGTGTTTCCTAAAAACCTAACATCAGAATTTCGAATTCACGTGAATTTCACGCCTGAAAAATTACCACTCGTGTCCATTAAGCCTTTGTATACTACACCTTTTAATTATTTCTCGTAAATCCCGAAAAGGACTTTTCATCACGTAATTAATGTCAAGGGGTGCTCACTGATTTAAGTAAAACACGCTATTCGTTGGGGTTATAATTGTCGGTAATTTTACCTAATGCGGGGGCGATGATTTATTTCACCTTATTAAATAGAAGAATAGTAGCCTCATCTAGAATATTAAAAATGAATATATGTCATGCGATGCATTAGCAAACCAAATCCGAGAAGTACTTAGAATTCGCAGTACTGAAATACAGCAACTTGGTTTTGTTTTGTTAGTACTTAGATACGTATTCAAATACTTACATACAAAGAGCCTCTTATTTACCAATGTCTCAAGCCAATTCCTTTCAAACAAAACCAGTATTGTTATAACTTAAGCTACCAACCTTAAACACCTGCTTCTTTGAAAGTATATTTTTGTATGTTTTTATTTTAAAACACGCTTCTTTATAGAGTTATTATTAAAAAACAACAAACAATAGTAGTAACCTTCAGTAAGTGCATTAGGAAGGACGTACGTCGTACGTGTGAGTAAGCAGTTAGTGTGTGTATTTCATGAATATTTCAATACTAATTCCAAATATAGCGCCGTCCCTCATTAAATTAAATGTGTGATATAAGCTCAGTTTACTCCGTAATTTCCTTATAAATGAATTAAGTTAACAGCGTACGTGTCTTGAAACAACTTACTCTGAAAATCGTACAAACTCATACAACTGTCCAATACAAAATGAAACTTTTAAAACGTTTAATGTTCGGAATGATTGAACTAAGAAGCAGGAAACTTTATATATCTAAATCGTATTAAAGAGGAACGTGGGGGTTCTGTTCTTTTGAGAACTTTACACAACACGTAGTTATTAATGATTTTGAATACCTATTGAATTCCGTAATAAATCTTGCCTTTTTCTTCTTCATTTCCCATTTTCTTATTCTTAGACGAGCAGTAAATATGTATTAACTTACCTCCTTGTATTTTGCATAGTCTAGGAAGTGCGTAGGTTTTGAATTTAATAATATGGGAAGATTTAAAAATACAAACCAAAGTTTAGAAAATCATGCCAGAAAATCTCTTTGTAAATTCAGAAAAATGTACCCTAATGGTCTTTACAAGAAATAGGGACCTAAAAGCATTAAAACACAAATGATGTTTGGATAAAATATACTCCATCTAGAAACTAACAAACAAAGCATCAGGGTTTTCTCTACATGTAAGCAAATGTTTGGAAAAATATGGGGGCTAAAGCCAAGCATCGTTCACTGGCCCTATACAAAAGTGACTGTACCTACAATCACCGATGTATCTCTTGTATGGTGGCATAAAGCCGATAACACAGAGTACACAAAAAAGTTGAGCAGGCTACAACGCTTAGCATGCTTATGTATTACAGGATTAATATCTACAACTTCCAACAACGACGCTGGAAGTTCCTAGCCCAGCCCCCTCGGCACCTTGTGGTAAAGGTAAAGGCAAGACTATGGGCATACCGGCTAAAAACGAATGGATTCGGAGGATACACCGGTATTATCAATAGACACTCCGAAATCTTTAAACAAATAAAATAAAACTACATCCTTAAGATGCAGTTAGATAAAATCATACCGATCTATGACTTCAGAAAACCATTCAGTGTGATCATACCGGAACGGGAAGACTGGAGCAAAGGGTTTACTACATACCTATTGCGCATACAAATAGGGATATCTGGTACACAGAACCGGAATCTAAATTAAAACAGAGTACTGCGTAAGGTTGAACCTCGGCAGCCTAGCCACCGTGTGCCAAGCTGAAATAATAGCGATACTTACATGTCTTCAGACAGCTAAGTTGCGCTTAAGGCACAAACTACGTTCATTTTAGCTCCAAACTAGTAATAGACTGCCATGAGACAATCTCATACAACTGGCTCAAGACAATATGTTACCTGATGTGAATGCCAGGACATTGTGGAGTACATGACAATAAACAAGCTGGCAAATTGGCAAATTCTGGAAGCAACAAACACTCCCTGGTACCAGAGCCAACCTGTGGAATAACATATGCTGCTGCCAGGGAGAAAACCACAGAATGGCTAAGGACAACATATCAAAGTACTGGAAGAACTGCAGAGGTTATAAATATTTATAAGTCTCGATAGACCGAGAATAAAACAGCTGGCAGGACACTTTCATTGATGAAACACTCTAGTGTAATAAAATTAGTAGAAGATGTACTCCACAGAATTTGCAAAGACTATGAAGAGACGCCTCTATATTGGCGATGCGACCAACAAATCGTATGATAAAATGCTTTTAGGAATCTGAATTCGAATCCCAAATGTTAAATCAAGCTCCTCTAGATACGATACGAAAGAGCTAGCCTCTTAGGCCGCGGTGCAAGGGATACCTACCTTCAGCACCTATCTCAGGGATAAAAACAGATTTACCAATTATTAAAGCTTTAATGTGTTTCTTTGGTTTGTTTATGCATAGAGGGTGCCCATTTCCTTAGAAGATGTATAAGTAGGTAATTTTTTTATGTAGAGTTGCGCCAAAGGTTAAATTAGCAAAATTGTGTGTAATTTAAGGGAAAATCTGATAGTATTTTCGGATTTAAAATACCTCGTAGACCTTGAGATATCTTGAAAAAACAGAAAAGTTTGTTTGATGTCATGTACCTATATGTATTTTCGTAATCATAGTAATTTTGTGCAATAATAAAAATTTTATTTTATAACATTGCATAATATTGTGTAGATTTCAGAAAACTTGCATAGCACCCCTGATCTTTCAGTTATAATATGAACACTAATTTACTTTTTGGCCATTAAAATGTTTATAGGAGTGGATAACCACCTGTAAAAGGCGTGGGTTTCACCCCCAGCATACAGGCACAGAGGGCTCAAAGTACTCATACTTATGAGTTATTAACAGGACATCGGTTTAGGCTTCGGCCATAAGAGGAAGAAGAAAATGTTTATCACTGCCCCTCCAAGAATATATCACTCGACATGTTTATTTTCAACTTCGTGATCAGGTCTACTGTTATTCATAACCAAATGCGAAATATTCAGGCTTATTTTGATAACTTGAGATGTAGTTTACGTATTACTACAGCCTATTAACCTTTTACGGCAGTTGCAATGTTTAAACTACGTAATACGCTGGTTACTCAATCATTAAAAAAAATAAGAGAAACTTCTCATTAAAAGGGGAGACAATAAGTTCTTCAATGAATGAAAATAATATGCTGTTTTCATTAAAAAAAATCTAAGTTTCTCTCATATGTCTCCATCTGTATGGTCGTTCGCTACTCTGAGCTATGTTAGTCCTGTCGTCATACAGTCTTTTATGCAGGCGTCTTCTACCTCTGCTACCCAACCATGGCCTCCACTGTATAATGATGTTTGATAATATTTTGCCTGTCGTAACTATACCAAGCCACATGCCCTGCGTGGTCCCATTTTAATTCTGCTGTTCGTTGCACCACGTCTCTCATTTCAGTTACTCATCTTACGTTTTAGTTTCTCACTCTTCCCATCAAATGCCTTTCCATCGCTCTTTGTGTAACTCTTAACTTGTTAGCTATTTGTTGGGTAAGTATCCATGTTTGTGCGTCGTATCTTACTACTGGAAATATGCATTGATCAAAAACTCTTGTTCTGAGCTGTATTGGTATCTTATTGTTTTTATTAACAAAACGTCTTCCGGATTGGGACCGTTTAATTTGAGGCAGAAAGACTCAACATTTCGCCCACTTTTTTAAGGGACTCCTTCAGGAGGAAGGGAGCACTAAAAGAGCACGGTACCTCAACGTGTCAACCACGCCAGAGTCGAAACTCTTTCAGCAGGAGGCAGAAGGGTAACGGTAACTCAACTTGTTAACCAAGCCAGAGGCGAAACCCTTATTGTTTTTCATTACGTAGCTGGGTGTCCCAAACACTACCCATCCTAATCTTCTCCTCCGCTCAATTTCCGTTGTCCGATTTCCTTTTTCCAGTATTAATTCCTAACTTTTATTTTCTTTAAATTCATTTTGTTCTTTATTATTCCAATACAATTTTTAACCACGTCTGACGTGCATTAGTTTCAGAGATATCGTGTCGTCTTGGCGTAGTCCTCTTTTCAATAGTATGGTGTACGCATTAGTTAATATAGCGTTTTCGTAGATATTATTTATTATTTTCGAGTATCCATAGTCCACTCTTGCATTGCTAAGACCTATCAATCATTATTGTATATTGCTCAACACAATCGAATGCCTTTTCAAAATCCACAAAAGCAAAGTATAGTGGTAAGTTATATTCAGCAGTATTTTCAATCACGATTCTTATCGTGAGTAGGTGGTTACATCCAATATTGAATGTAAGTCTTCCCTTTATTTATCCAATTTGTACGATCATATGCCTCTCTCATGCATGTCTTCCCATTACTTTACGGATATTATTATTCATCGCACCCGTTGTCTTCAAACACTACGCTTTCCTTGCCATGGTTGCCACTCTGTAATCTTCCTTGTCCATCTTTACTCTTCTCTTCTTAGCATATGACCAGTCCTTTTCCATATCAGGTTCACCACTTTTTCAATTAGGTATGTATAGTTATCATTGACGTTGGTTTGTGCTCTTAAGCACTTATTGGTGTTCCTGTATCTGCGTGTGATGCCTATTATAGCCCTTTCCATTGTCTTTAGCTCACTTGTGATGTAGTAATAGAATCTTTATGCAGACTCTATGTCTCTGATGCATATAAGTTATGTTAGGCAGGACGCACTGATTAAACACTTTCGTTTTCATATGTTGGAGGATGATAGATTTAAAGATATTTCGGAGCTTTTCAAATGCTACCCAAACATATACGTCTTTTTATTTAGTTTAATTGGACATTCTATGTTTTGGCCTAAGTAAATATATTATGTCACTTCATCTAATGGCAAATCATCTGAATAAAATTCTAATGAAATCGGCACTAAAAAGCGAATAAACAAAAAAAGCAAAATAGATAAAATAAGTAAAGAAACGAGAGATATGATTGGGCGAAGCTGGACGTTTTTGAGAGAGAATAAATATGACGAATTATGAGAAGGAAACCATTTGGAAACGACAATGGAAAATGCATAAAAAAAATTAGTGACAGGAGACCTAATAATAAACAACGTTTTCGAAGCTTTGCAAAAGAATTAGGTTATTTCCTAGTTACTACTAAGACTAAAATATTTATAAGTGGTTAGATATTTTTACTTTTAAAATCCTGTTTTAAAAGTTTCTGTGCGGCAAAGTATTTCATTATCAAACAGTTTTGTTGCCAAAGATTTCTGGTTGCGTGTTGTCGATTTTAAACCAGGCCCATGTTTTAATAAATATTAGGTTAATTGTGCCTCCGAGAATTCGAACAAACTTTGTACCGATAAATAATTAAAGAAAATTCACGAACAATCCGACATTTCAAACTGAGGAATATTTAATAATCATTAAAATCCCTAAATGCAGCCCGGAACTATTGTTTGATCAAATTGTCTTGAATAATTATTCGGTGGTAGTACAAATTTAGTTAACCACATTTGACAGTTCAGGTAAGTACTAACACAAACATGGCTCATACGTACAAGTAATTACATGGAAAGTTTGTTCAGGAAATTAGTAATATAACGTGAACGGCACCGTGAGTTTCTGTTATTCCACGGCATTAGTTTTTATTAAAAATTTAATTAAACTGTTGCGTTTCGATCAAGTCCTCTTTGAACACAATTAAGTGCACAGAATCAAATTAATTTTCAATTATTTTAATTAATTGTTTTCAGTCCCTTTTTACAGGTTATTTAACGGAAAGGGACGGAAAATGGGTTGGATAATTCCTTGTTTGGGTTTATGCCTTAATCTGAATATTCAAAATTTTCGGTTAGAATTACATGTTACAGGAACTCGATTAGAACCTTGGAGATTTAAGTCTAAATTTATGGATCTGAATTACGTGAGGCGAAAAGGAGAAAAGGTAAAACCACACATTCATTATTTAACCTTAGACGTATTCACGTATTTACACCGAAAACTTTGATTGCAGTTAAAAGTAGATTTATTTATTCATTCCCTAATTATATCGCCTAACCTCTACAATGTATTTTCAGACAAAATTAGAGCATAACCTGATTTTCCAATATCTAAAAATGCATCTCCCCGGAGATGCGACAAATCAAAGTTTGGTCTAAAATTTCAAGAACAATGAAGCCACTTTGAGCAATTAACTTTAAAATTAAACGTTTTTGATGTAGTTTTTTTTTTAATTCATTAACAGTATATTAGAACGTGGCAACTTGATTAAATGTTTTTAGTGCTTTTCACTCATTTAGTTTCTTCTTTACACAAGTGCAACTGCATTTAACCAAAACTGGCAAAAGATTAAAAACTATTTCTACACATATAAACTCGCCAAGGCATTAATTTTATCTCTAATCCCCAGAAAAGGCCTTTCAGTTGAGCGATATTTATAATTTTTAGTAAAAAATGACCTTTGATAAATTACTAAACTAATGTCTTCACAATATTCATACTTTACCCTTTAAAATTTAGAGCAAACTGCAACTCCTCAGATGTGCAGTTTTGATATATGTAGGTAAATCAGGCCAAAATGCTTTAATTTCGTATGAAAAATGCCTTGAAGAAGTTTGTATATTTTAGAGAAACCCTATATATTGTAAGGTAGTTCAAGGGAAGGTGTTCGTTACAGCTAAATAGGTATAGAATGCCCTTTCTTCTATTCTGCTTCAGAGCGCTTTCAAGACTGTTTCAGCTTCCCAAGAAACATGATTGTTGGTACTAAATAATATCAACCAGGACAAATTGGGAAGTGATAGAAGAGTAACACTTTTCTAATAAACCAGAGTTCAGAAACCAGGGTTCAGCTAGCCCGGCTAAAGGCCCGTACCAGGGTACGGTGAAGAGGAAAGAGAGGAAGTTGCATTGGGGGAAGCAGATGAAAGCTACATTACAGAAGAAAAAATTGAGGAAACGGTGGCCAACATGAAGGTGGGCAAAGCAGCTGGTTGGGATGATATTACAGCGGAACTCATAAAACATGAAAGACAAGCTGTTATTAAGTGGATACAATGGATTTGTAAGGAGGCCTGGAGGACAAAAACAATACCCCACGATTAAGAGAAAAATATTATTGTGTCCACTCATCATACTCTGGAGCACTCCAACTACAGAGCCATCTGCCTTTCGAGCGTCATAGCCAAGATCTATTGCAGGGTATTGGAAGTGAGGCTGAAGAAGGAAGTTGAACAGAATCTCGAAAAAGAACAGACTGCTTTCGGTATATTCATAAACTTACATGCAGCATTCGATTCGGTACCAACGGAACAGCTTTGGATAGCACTTGATGCTGAAGGGGTCTCCCAAAGTCTGGATCGGCGTATCAAAAGGCATAGTGAGGATAGCTGGTGGATGTTCATCAGAATTCGAGATGCATAGGGAGTAAAACAGGACAACAGTCTTAGCCCCCTACTATTTGTTATTTAAATCAGGTAATAAAACAGTGCAAGAGAAGGTATCGGAGGCTGAAAATTGGAAATTGGGTGATGAATCCAGTGTACGAGCAGTCCTTGGTGAACGCGAACGATATCGCTCTCCTACAGCAGGCCCTGACAGTATGAGCAAGTGAATTGGAAGACCGTGGCATGTCTCTTCACATAATAACATTAAAAAAAAAACAAAGTGATGCAGTTTACCAAAGGAATACCAGCTCTCCTTAACATTATATGGAAAAATTCATCTGTAGAACAAGTGGACGAGATCTTTAAATCAGATGGGAGCCTGAACACAGAAATCACTAGCAGGATCCACAAGGCCAGTCAGGTCTACTACAAAATCAACAATACTATTGTAGAGAAACGAGAAACCAAAAGAAAAAACGAAGATGCACGTTCACAGAGCCGTATGCTTACCAACACTCACCTATGGAGCGGAAACTTTGACAATGCAATAGAGGCTTGAAAGCAGAGTTGCGGCTACTGAGATGAGGTACCGGAGAAAAGTGCTACACAAAACGAGAAGAGGTTGCGTCTGTAACACAGCCATCAGAGAAGAGCTGCAACCAAGAACCTATACAAGATATTATTGAGCTGGGAAGGGCACATTGCCTGCATGACAGATGACCGCAAACCCAAACAAGTCTGGCAAACCCGACCGGAAGGAAAACGATCTCGAAGACGTCCTAGGATCAAGTGGGAAAATCACATTGCTGAAATCGCAAGGAGAAGAGGAAAGATCCGCAGAGAAGTGCAGAGACTGGCCCAAGATAGGAAGGAGTTTAACTCCTGACTGAAGAAGCCCGACGCAACTGCACAAACGGGAAAGCAAAAGAAGAGAATTTTTATTTTGAAAAATAAACAACCTATCAGTAAACTTAATGGTTTAAAGTGTCCTAAAAGCTCTCTTCATAACCTTTATGCTCTTGGAGATAAAATTTCTTAAAATTTAGAGCAAATTGTGATTGGTTGTATCTCCGCAGAGGTGCATTTTTTAACATAAGTAAATTAAGTCAAAATGCTTTAATTTTATCTGAAGAATGCCTTGTAAAATTTTGTTGGTATAAGTTAGAGACAGTGTGTAAGATGCGAGGAATTGGGCACAGCTAACTTAGGAACAACAGAAAGTCCTTCCGTTCTGCCTCAGAATGCCTTTGAGGTTCCTTTAATTTCCCAAAAATGTCTTTTCTAAACTAAAGAAAATTGCTAACACTTTTAAATCGATCAAAGCAATCAAAACAAAGCATAAAAATAGGTAGTTTCTAATAAGATACCCATACATTATTTGTTCAAGCTTTAAATATTCGAAACACGTAAAACAATTTAATCGGATCTATACCTAGTAATCCATCACGATTTCTAGTAGGATGCTTAAGTTCCTCTAGCAAATCCGGACCAAGTTTACACTATAAATAGTTTATATCAGGAGAGTTCGTACTGTCACATAAATGAAAATTTATTTCTGAACTTTATTTTCATTTAGTGCACATAAATTTTAACATGAAACTAGTTCAGATATCGGTTTATATCTCTGGTTTTTAATAATTTATACGAACTTGGTGCTGTTACGTTTAAAATTATTACACGAACAATTGCATGACGCTATTAGTGGGTCGGACAAACAAAATGGATTTTCAGTTATTTATTACCGAGTTATTTTTTTGCTCATTAATAAAACAAGTAACGGATATCTTTTTCTGATTTCTAAGGAATTTTAAATATCGGCTGAATTCAGAAATTGATTTTTTAAGAGGAAACTGTCTTCATTTCAATTTGCATTTTACTCAGAATAATTTTAATTTAATGTGTCATTATTGCCGAAGAATACGCCAAATAAAGTACGCACAGTTCATCAAGATAAATTTCCTGACGTTTTAATAGAAATAAATATAAAAGACCTAAAGAAAAATCGGACTACAGCCATCGTAAATGGAATTCGCAGAGGGGAATAAAATTTTAAGAGCTCGTTGCAGTATAGTCTTGTGATATTAGTGCAGTGAAAAGGAAATCCATCAACTTAGAAAATACGCTTCGAGAAATATGCTCAATAAACTTTGACGGAACGACGAGTTTACAGATTAAGGAAAACTGTAAAGCGCCACCAAACGGGATACGATTTTCCTCAGAATTAATTTACACTAAGCAGACGGTCTTCTAATTTGACATAATATGATTACCATAAAGATTTAAAATTATAATTGGTATGAATAACTTCTGGCAGACAATTACATTTTAGTATGGAAGCTTGAGACTAACCCTGAAAATTGTTAAGCTTTTTTTAAAAATTAATTTTGAAGGCAAACTAAAATTAGAAAGAAATTTAAATGGATTTTCTCGGCCAAATAAAAAACAACCTTTGAACTACACCAACACAATTATTATAAATCGTATTAAAGAACTTTTATACAAGTTTAAAGATCTTTTAAATATTTTTTGATCGTCTCATGGATTACAGGTCTGGTTTGCAAGCCAGAGAATCTCAATAATAATTAGAAATTATTAACAACATAAATATGTCAAAGCCTTATGTTACTCATGATTCATTATTTCTGGCCAAGAATTTAAAAAATAATAATAAACTTATTCGAATATTATTTTTGAGTCCTAAGTCTCTAAGTTTCGAATCCTCAATCCACAATACGGTATTATTTTATAAGTTACACAGTTTAATAATTTCGAAGTCTGTAGAATACATAATAGAATTTTATAAGCCTCAGGCAAGGGTTTTGTTACCTTTAAGTTTCTTGTAAGGTGCCGACCGATCTCAGAGAAAATGATAAGCATTATTAAGTGTAAGTTTTAGAGGCTTCGAATTTACAATTCAGTCTAAGAGTCTTATTATTCAAAATGTACTTTGCACCTTAATCATATTAGGCGTAATAACAAAACTTTTCCTTAATATTTTACTAGTTTGAATATTAAGCAAGAAGGAATTGTTTATAAATTATTTACGTATTTTACCTAAATCATGTATTTCAAGATATCATACGTTAAAATTTATATATCCAGAAAGAAAATAATTCAAAGCTTTTGAATAGATAAACCCCGTAACTCGAAGCAGATAAACCAGTTATTTATACAAAACGAGAAACTTTTATAATTTAAAGTTCAGAAGTATCGTATTTCAAACATGCTTCCAGCATGATTATATTCCATACAAAAACTTTTAAAAATCCGTTTAATGTTTAATGTTAAGCGTAGATACATATTTTCGTTTTGGTTTTAGGTGAAAATTTTTCAAACACCGGGAAGATTCTCAACTAAATCAAACCCCCAACGAACGTAGTTCCAAACAAACCTTCACATAACGACCCCAGAAATTAAGAATTTGTCATTCTAAGATACAGTGGCGTAGAAATAAAATACTTGGGCCTTTCGCAAGGACGAATGGGTGATAGTTTAAAAATAATTCACACTTCTTACTGTTAAAAAATAATTAAATAAAACCGACAACCTAAATTTATTTAGCCATGCAGGCTGCAGAATTGTTCAACAGATCAACCTACCTATTGATCGACGGACAGAGAAAGGACACCAAACCCCCTAGATTTTTGTGTAGAAAAAGGCATCCCATCAACCTGAATCCTGTTACGACCTCTCTTCCGACCATTCTCCTACCCTAATAACCCACAACCCTAAACACAGCGGTGTACGAAAAAAACAAGTCCGCCAAAGCTCTACAACAAACAAACAAACTGGCAATTATTCAGGGAACTATTAAATTCTGAACTGTATATCTTCCCCTAAAAAGTAAACAGGATATCGACGAATCTGTCCAGTACTTAATAAAGTCAATCCAGGAAGCACCAGCAACCCCAGAAACCGCAAAATCCAAAACAGTATTTCCCCACACGTATCCGAGAGAAAATACAAGAAAAACGAACTCTCAAAAAAATGGCAGACTACTCGCGCACCGAGCGGTAAAACGAAGTTTAATAGGACGGTCATAGAACTCAAAACACTATTAAATGGGCAGAAAAACCAAGACTGCCAGAACTATTTCCACTCCCTAACAGCAACCAAAGCGACTGACTACGTATTGTGGAAGGCCACAAAGAAGATCAGTCATCCACAATCACAAAACCCTCTTATCAGATTGAAACCTGGTGATGCGGCTAGAGATAATAGTCAAGAAGCAGATACTTTTGGTGAACATCTGGCGAACGTATTTACGTCTCTTCCCACTGAAGCCCCCCCCCCCCAGGAAGAAGAAAAATTCATGTATTAGCCTCTTTTCAAATGGACCTGCCAATTAAGAAATTTACGACACAGAAAGTAATTAAGGTCATCGAAACTGAAATAAATCCGAAGAACTCCCATAACTCCTAAAAGAACTCCCATATGGGTGATTTCGCATGATGATAATCTATAATGCCATAATGCAATATTAGAGACGGAATACTTCCCTGACCAATGGAAGGTTGCCCAAATAGTAATGGCCCCAAAACCGGGGAAATCGCCAGCAGACGTAACATCAGACAAACCTATTAGTCTGTTACCTACCCTCTCAAAGGCTTTTAAAAAATTACTCCTCAAACGAATGTCCCCGCTAATTGACTTCTGACTTCTACCTCCATCACTAAGACTTCTATTAGTAAGAAGAATTGTAGAAAATGGGGCCGGAACAGGATGAACATTTTACCCGCCTGTATCATCTCATATTGCTCATAGAGGATCATCTGTTGATTTAAGTAGCAATTTTCAGATTACATTTAGGAGGTATTTCCTCATCTCAGTCATAATTAATAAACATTCAACAGGAATAACATATGACCGTTTGAGCCGTAGCACTTACAGCCCTTCTCCTTCTTCTTCTTTCATTACCAATCCTTGCTGGAGCAATCACTATACTTTTAACTGTTCGAAATCCGAATACATACATCATTCTTTGGCACAGCTAGTGGAGACGCTATCCTCTACCAGCACTTATTTTGATTCTTTGGTCGCTCAGAAGTTTACATTTTAATTCTTCCAGGGTTTGGCATGATTTAGCCTATTGTTTGACAAGAAAGAGGACAAAGGAAATATTTGAGTCTGTTGCGATAATCTATGCTATGAGAGCAATTGAATTACTATGAACTATAGGATTCGTCGTATGAGTCCATCACATATTCACTGTAGGAATAGACGTAGAGCTATAATTATTGCTGTTCCTACAGGAATTAAATACTATGAGTTGTCGAATTTACTTTCCTATTTTCTGTAGGAGGATTAACAGCAGTTGTATTAGCAAATTCGTCAATTGATATTATTCTCCATGATATTATCTAGTAGCTTTCGCTACGTTCTTTCTGTAGGAGCCATTTTTGTTATCATAGCAGCATTCACTGATTTCCCCTTTCCACAGGATTCTCCTCAAATAATATACTTCTTAAAATTCAATTCTTTACTACATTGGAGTTAATACAGGGTGACTCAAGAGTATTGTCATTAATTTTGAGGGTAGGTAGAGCATATCAAATAAAACAACTTTTCCCAATAAACCATGTGTCGCAAGTAAACGGTAACCTCAGAAAAAAATTAAAAAGATCAATACAAAAATTGGTTGATGGTCACTAGAGTTCAAATTTATCAAAAGGCCTTCTAGTTCATTCTGAAATGGAATTCGGAATGCTGCAGCAGTTCTGAAAGACAGTTTAGTGTTGTGTTTGTGTAGAAGTTAATGGAGGAATATTTGAACATATTCTGTAAGTTTCGTTCTTTCTATTAACAACAATTTTTTGTAATATCACTTCTCCTCTGATAGAACCCTTTTTTCATGATCATGTTATAATAATTTTATTAATAATCACACTTATTGTTAGTCATAGCAACACTATTTACAGATAAGTATATTAATCGATTCCTTCTTGAAGGGCAGACCATTGAATTTGTGTCAACAATTACACCAGCAATTACCTTAATTTGTATTGCCCTGCCATCTCCTAATTGCAACCCCCTAATTTCTGTTAAATTAATTGGTCATCAATGATACTGATTGCCGACTTCTCCTACCATTCAAATCTCAAATTCGAATAATGGTCTCATCAACAGATGTTATTCACTCATCATCAATCCCAGCAGCAGGAATAAACATTGGTGCTTCCCAAGCCGATTAAATCAAACAACATTTTTCCTTGATCGTCCCAGCATTATTTTTGGCCAATTTAGCGGAACAAACCATTTATTTAAGTAAAATCATATTCAATAGGTGACTGAAAGCGAGTAATGGTTTCTTAAACCACTCAATAATAGAATAGCGCCTATTTCTAATGAAACATTTAGTTAATAATATAGCATTAGTTTGTCAAGCTAAAATAATTAATTTAATTAATAATTTTTGATCCCACAAATAGCACCATTAAGTTGTATCAATTTATTCGTCCTTTTTATTGTTACATTTATAATTCTCATTCATATACATATGTATAAAACTAAAACTATATTAATTGAAAATGATAACAAATCTATTCTCAACATTTGACCCAGCTATAAGAACAATTGAACAAGAAACCTTCTAAGACTTTTATTTCTGCCAAGTATATTTTGATTAATCCCTTTAGGAATCAATCTTATATGAGTCAAGATTACATCGAATTAAAAATCCTTCTAAAAATAAAAATAAAATGAGGGAAGAACGCTAATTTTTATTTCCTTATTCTCAATCATTCTATTCAATAACTTCTTAAACCTTTTCCCTTATATTTTGGCAAGAACAAGACACTTTGATATTAACGCTTTATGAACAAGATTCATAATCTTGGATGAATTAATAATACAATACATAGTTATTCGCATAGTTCCCCAAAGAGTTCTTATAACTACTATTTATAAGTAGTTCACATTGAAACAATCAGAAATATCATTCGATCAGGAACTTCAGCTAATATAATTGCAGGGCATCTACTTTTAACTCTCCTTGGTAACTCAGGAAATAAGTTATCTTTAATTATAATCAACCTATTAATTATTACACAGCTACTACTTCTCACCCTTGAATCAGTTACAGTTGCAGTAATTCAATCCTATGTATTTTCTATTCGAAGAACCCTTTACTCAAGAGAAGACACAAAAAACATCAATTTCAAATTTGTGCAAACTCCTACTAACTAAAAAAACTGAACAAAGGTCTTCTGTAAACAGTGGCGAATAAACTGTTTCGCAAATTTTACTATCAATTACGGAAACTTAAAAAATCACATCTTCCTTGTATTCTTGTAAATATTTGTACAAAAAACACCGTAAAATATTTCCATCGAAGTGAATGTAGAATAGGAAAAGACACCAATAGAAAATAACGGTAACAATTTCTTCCAAGCTCTATCTCGCCCTTTTAGTAAATTTCAAAGCTGTTTTACGCATTTTCAATATCACAAAAAATAATATATCAACATAAATGACAAGAAGTGAAAAATAAACAAATAAAATAAACCTGAAAGAAAACGTATCCGAACTAAAGCCAATAAAAGAGGAATTTAAATTCGCCACGAAGGAAGAACTCAGTATTTTAGAAACGAAATTTCATTTCAATTTTTCGAACGTACAAGGAATGCTTACGTTTTTTAAAACTAAGTAAGAGTAATCAGATCGAATTAGTCTAACGTGTAATATCCGAAACCTTAGTGTAGTTTTAGCATATCATGTTCTGGAAGCTTAAGGAAGATATATATTATCTACAGCTTACAGTTTTATGGTTTCAGAAAGGAAACGACGATGTAATCGGCTTTAACGAGAGAACTTTCAGTTTCATAAATTAATTCGACACAACTAATAAATTACAGAGTAAATCACCGCAATTGTAACTAATGCTTACAATACGAAACCGATAATTTGAAGCACTTTCAGTTGGCCCACACTGTGAAATTCGGGGCAATTCTGAATAAATTTTAGAAGAATATGACGAGCTGTTTTAAAATATCAACATTCGTCCATGTAAGAAAAACACAGTTAATTCTAACACCACTTGAAAAGTAGTGACGTCAAGGTGACATAAGCAATCAATAGTGTTGCCTTGATTCCGTCAATCAATTGATTACCTACCTAGAACGAATTTATTAGTCATATAGACATTTCCAAGGATTGCTGTAATCAAAAAGTTACTATTATACTATGTTCGTATATTTTGATATAAACATCGTCTTTAACTCAATTGAAAATTGCGTATTATAAGTTCCCACTGATTGTTACCTGGCAATCATTTTTCTAAAGGTTACTTACTGGAAAGTAAATTAATCGAGTATCTTTCCAAACAACGCCTATAAAAATATGAACAAACATGAACGAAAAACAAACAGAATATTGTAGAATAATTTATAACACGTAAAAGAAAATAATGTAAAATATTACTACCGAAATATCTAAGATATCTAAATGTTATCACCTGGTAATAAGCACATTCCGGATCCTGAAGTGTTAGGAATTTATGAATGCGCCTAAATTTTTGGCAATAAATTTACAAATACACGCGATCATGAATTAGGTAAGCCCACTGGTCCTAACAAAATTCCTGATCTGTTAGATTTTTTTCACATCAAGGAAAGACTTTTGACCTAGATTCTGACCACTCGGCTGTCATTTTAACATTAAGGGATCAGACCTGCACTAGTCACACTAGTGAACAAAGCCACTGATTGGGAAAGTTTTAGGAGTAGCTACATCTTCAGAAAGGTATTAACCAAAACATATGAGCAACACGAAGTAGAAGCTGAAAACTTTACTAGACTTCTGCAGGCAGCTGCCTTTGATAACACCAAAGAAATTACCCGTATAATCAAAGGGGTAAATTATCCGGTCGAAATTAGGGAACTAGTCAGAGAAAAGAGAAAGAAGAGCAAGAAGATGGCAGTAAAAGCGAGACCCTGCTGAAAAGGCTGACTTAAACAACAAAACCCAAAAACTAAGGTGGAAAATCCAAAAGTTTAAGGAATCTATCAGCAGAAAAAAACCTGATTATTCTCTCTGGAAAGTGATCTGGAAAGTGATCAGGAAAATCAAGAGGCCTGCAACTTCTATTCCACCTATCAGGAAATATATAGGCCCATAGGCCAGAGAGAGAATACACAAAAGGCTGATTTATTTGCAGAATATATAACTTCACGCCTAATCAACGTCGATAACAAAAAATCAGAAAACATCATCCCTGTTAACTCCTAAGGAATTAGCTGAGGAGATTACAACAATCTTGAATTTATAGCATGTTGGAAGGTAGTTGAGGTAATTCCTTACTGTCAATAGTTTCAAAACTATTTGGAAAGGTGCTACTTAAGAGATTAAAACCTCTAATAGAAAACAACAACTTAATTCCGCGTTTCGGCTTCAGGCAGGAACATTCAACGATGTACAGCAGCTTTCTTGGATGTTGCTCAAGCCTTCGATAAGGTGTAGCATGAAGGCTTGATATACAAATTGAATAAGATGCTTCCGAAACAGTATGAAGATATACTGACTTCTTACATCTCGGACAGACTTTTCAGAATCAAGCAGGAAGATGAAGAAGAGCGAGTGTGCTTCAAGCCAATGTCTTTGGCCCCATTTTTTGTGTGGCTCTACGGCATCCAGCTCTGGGACTGTGCCAGTGTTACTAACATCAAATTTATCCGGACATTTCAAGACGAAATGTCAATAACCCATGATATGTTAGTAACACTGATCTTCAGTGAGACTTTGGTATCCCAACTGTTAAAGAAAAGATCAAAAGGTTTTCCGGCAAGCATGTTAATGCAGAAGCTCTTCAACTGTTCGACAATCAACACCATCTCCGAAGACTGAAGAGGGCCAAGCCATTAGGCTAATTTTAATATTTCAAACTCTAACAGGTGTTAACAAAAAAACTGTCTCTAACTAGGGTTTTACAGTAAATATAAATCCCCGCCAAATCACCAAAGAGTTTTGTAAGCCAACTTTACTTTGGTAATTTGGTATCCATGAGAATATCTTCAAAGTCCGACTCCAATCAACTTTCTCAAGAAAGCTTAAAACTGAGGATGGTAACTTAGTTGCCGAAATATGCATTTGTTTTTATTCATTAATTTTTGTGGTTTTCCAGGGTTTTTAATGTTCATATGAAGCAAACCTGGGATTCAAACACACTATGAGCCTAAATCGACTGCTTTTGAGTTCTTGGTATTCTTTTAATCCAATAAATTTGTAAAAACTGCAATGAATATAAATGACCGATAAAAATTAAAATAGGAGATGCGCGTCTTCATTCATTATCATTTGCTAACGAATAACGGCCACGTTATCTTTACACAGAATGACACTGATATGGCAAAACCACCGGTAAATTTAAATGAAGAATTCGGAAAATGGGGCTTAAAGATCAATTTCGAGAAAACTAAATACGTGTGCATCGGAAGGAACACTGACGAGCTGACGACCGGGTAGTGGCCGACAAGAAACGAGTTTAAGCCTACCTAGAAACCACAATATTTAACAACGGAAAAATAGGCCAAGATGTCGAAAATAAAGTTGGAGTGGAAAGAAAATTCAAAAGGAAACAAAGAAACATATATTTCGTAGTGAAATGTGGCCAATGACACAAAAGATAAAAGATAAAGTACGAGTCGTTGAGCTAGTCTTTATGCGAAGATGTCCACAGCTAACAAGCAAAGATAAAGTAAGAACTTAAATAATCTGACAATGAATGAATAGGACAACATCAATAACATCGACGACGAAAAATCGAGCTCTAAAATGGTACGGACCCGTGGAAAGGATGAGCGATGAAAGGTGGCCCAAGAAGGTGTTGATGTGGTCACCCTGACCCTGAGGAAGAAAGAAAAGCAAAAATGGAAAACCTATATAAATAATGCCATGGCCAATAAAGAACTAGAAGAAAGAGACTGGGCAGAGCAAAGGACATGGCATGGCAACTGAGAACGACAAAGTCGAACGAGAGAATTCGCACATATTTCTAGTAGCTTTGGAAACATGTAAGTATATTTGGTTGCATTTGAAGATTTTAAGGGGCGCATATTATATGATTCCCCCACTGAAAATGTATAGCTCTTCCACAAATTGTTAAATGGTCAAGGCAAACGCACCATAAGTATTTCCATTCTAATTTTTTAAAGTTCAATTATTGTTTCCCCTAATTATTTTAGAGCTAAGCTTTGATTATATTTCGATAGATAAAAAAAGGGGGTTTCGAGATTAAATGAACATACAATGGATTTTTGAAAAACTTGGGTAATCCTAAAACATTGCGGTTTCTGGCATTGAAATGTGGAGCAGGTATCAAATCAATCAAAAACATTGTTCTAATATTTTTCTAATGAAAAAAAAATAAACAAAACAAATTTCTTGAATTGTGTCTTATTAGAACAAGGTCGCTAGAATTTCTAACAAGATCACGTTTACAATCAAGCGGCGGTATATAACTTTATCAGGGGAACCCACGCAGCTTCTCCATATCTCTAACTACGCCCTAGGAATGCCTGCCTTCACGATAAATTTTGACCACATGTGTGTGCAAATTATAATCATGGAAATACGCCGTGTTTTTGCAAACAACAGATTATTTATCGTTTTTCTCAATTTGATTTGCAAGAATGTGGTAATATTCGCTTTTTTTTAATTACAATCGTCACACATAATTTATACCCAGAAACAGATCATGCATTGGGGCTAATAAAGCATTAAGCCCGCAAGATTCTGGTTTCATTGTTTGAAAGTTTGCCTTAAGTTTTAAAATTTGAATAAACGATTTAAAAATTCTGAGGTAATTTTTTGTAAAATATTTCGAATTTGTTCGTTCAAACACTCATTTCAAACTAAACAGTTTTGCTCTTATATCTATGGTTGCTAAATTAAAGCACAAGTATAAAGAAAACAGTCCGAATTTTAATCTTCCCCTCCTGCCTACGCTGATTTAAAAACCAAAGAATTTTGTTAACATTTAGAAAATAAACCTTTCCGTTTGATCCAACAAAGCTTCCTATACATTTATTCGTCCGTTCGGATTATCGACTTAAGTTGATTTATAGCAGTATTGAATTGAATCTAAAAAAAAAAGAAATCTGTCGTTCAGTCTCTAATCAAATTCGTTCCATTTATGTATGTTTATAGTTCATAAACAATTTGACAGTTTTTGGAATTTTTTATTATGGGCAAAACAAGCATGGAAGTGATGCTTTAAATTATTTATTTAATATTAAAAGAAGAAGCTCGTCGTCGGAGTGGTAAGAACGCTGGGCTCCTAGCTAGGAGTCTTGTGTTCGAATCTCACACAATGGTAAAGATTTTTATAAAGGATTCCCCACTGTTCGAGGTGAAGGTTACAATTAACGATTCTGTCTGCGGAGTGGATGATTTAAGATAGTCACAAGACACATACACTTAATACATGGCCACAAACTCTGCAGAAGGCAACGGGAAACCACTGCAGAGAACACACAAAAAGTAGAAGGGGGGTGGATAAAACAAAGTTCACGATGCCAAGTCATGTAAAAATTTGGCTTTACCCCCCTTGTCAACATCCTTTAAAAAGGACATGACACAAGAAAAATATTAATAAAAAACAAACTTGTCTTATCTACACATTTTTTTTATTTAATAAATATTCAAATCCACTTTGAAGATGGGCCGATTTCAGGGTTACTTATTTAAGTTGCACTGTATTGCTGGCCACAATTTCTCGAAGTCTTCTTTATAGAGCAATCTTAAAGATTGAAGCAGTTTGAGGCAAAAATGCAGCTCAAACCAGCGATTTTCCATCGTTTTAAGAAGTATAACCGATAACAACAACAATAAAGCATTTTCACAAAGATACTCTTAGATAAATCGCGCAAATCGGGGCAGTTTCAAAAGAAAGGTCAGTCTTTTGTCTGTCTCCAAGATTAAACAGTAACCAAAGTTTTAAATTTTCCTTTCTGTATTCAGCTAAAGCAAATATTCTTCTGAAAATCAAAATATGCATAAAATTCTGGATTCTAAATCAATTCTTAACAACTGTCAAGGTTCTACAAACGATCAAAATTTAATTAACTTTAAAGGTATAAATATAGAGTTCTACTTTTACTGAGAATCTTTAAAGGTTCTAAGAACATGAGGTAATTTTCAGTTTTAATTTCACTATTAGTATATCTGATTGACATATATACGTATATTACCCATTAAAATATTACAAAAAATGCTTAAAAACATATATCATTAAAATAATAACAGACATGTATAAAATGTCTATTTTTATCATTCTTACTAGTAGCTTCAGATCTTTAATTCTTCGGTATCCATGTTCTAAATTAAAGCAGTATTCGATCAATCACAAATTAATAAATACGTTTGAAGGTTGAAATATTAAAAACACGCGTGAGAAAAATTTTACAGCCACTTCAGTTTACTTGTTATGTAATGTTCCACACTGACGTTTGTCTCTGAAAGTTCTTTATATATTAGGTAGCTAGCATGAACATTGTTTTGTATATTTTAGTTTAAAAATTTAGTAAATCGACATTTTAGAAAGATTTATTTATGTATATCAGAGCTTGGTTTTAATTTAAAACACATAAAACAGAAATTTTACTAATATTTTAAAACCTTTCATATTAGGTTGCACATTAGGGATTAGTCGAAATAGAAGAAGAGCATGGAGAGACCACGTAAATAGGATGAAAGACCACAGAATAATAAGAATAAGCATGACTGAAAGACCACAAACAACGAGACCGCGTGATAGACCACCGAAAAGATAGAAGGACTGCTGGACATATACGTCACAGGGCAATTAAGAGGGAAAATCAGGAAAGGACAGGGCAATGCCCTTATACAAGAAAAAGAAGAAGAAGGGATAAGTCATAACTAAAGTTCGGAATTATATGAAATTTCATATTCCTTAATAATGTATGGATTCTTGTGAGAGTTCGTATTTTTCCGTTTCATGATAAGTACACTTTATTAATGCGATGAAAAAAGTGCATATTTCATCATATTCGGCAATGGGCAATGTTTTTGGGAATAATTTTTAAAAAAATTAAAAATAAGAAAATTGTATTCGGGTTTTAGTAGGACTTTTTAAATTATTTTGAAGACTGTAATTGAATAACTTTTCTTAGAAAATATCTAAAATCAGGTAATAATATACATAAACGAACAATGTTAATACTTTTTTAATGATTAAGTATGTAATACGTATAAATATCTTTTCCATGTGTGGTTATACTGTTATTATACTTAAAGGTTAGAACTTTTAACGTTTAAATAATTTTAGATACCATAAGGCCTCTCGGTGGCGAAGCGGAGTGTCTGCTTCACGATCGAGAGGTCTCGAGTTCGGATCCAACCATGATCAGGCCTCAGTCTGGAGCGTGGTTGGCATTCGAACTCGCGTAGGTTAAAGGACGCAGCTATCGACGCCAATAAGTTTAATTTAAAAAAAAAATCGTACATTTAAATTGCTGTCACAAAGATAACTTGTTTCTTTTAAAGCATAAAACGATGATGATAAACACAAGTATTTTGATAATATTTCAGTAGGATCTTGTTAGTCCTGCATTTTATTAAATGAGAACTTTCAAATTTGCTTCACGACAAGCACCGACTTCTCAGTAGCTCCGGAAGGACATGTCTAGGATCCGAACACCATGTAACCCAAATACACGTGCAGTAACTACAATTATTTTTGAGTACAGTACTGCAAATAGTTACCAAGTCCCCTTTATAATGTAATAAATTTTTCACTTCACTCTTTTTAACATAATCACAAATAATTCCATTTTAAGTTTCTGATTCACGCTAAAAAATATTAAAAATATAGTAGTCGATTTAGGGAAATTAGTTGAAAGGTGAATTTTCGGCACTTTTGTACAAAAAATAAATTAGCCAAAGTAACCTAAAAACTTCACCAATTAAAAATAAACTATCAGTTTTCATTTCTCGTTATTAAAAATACCAAAGGAAATCCAAATGATTTGTGAAAATTACATACAATTAAGCTAATGATCCATTAAGGAATTGATGTGGGTATTCGGAACAAAGCTCATAACGTAAATAAGTCTAACCGAAAAATATTAATGTTCATAAATACATAATTCTAAGACATTTACCACTACAAGCACGACATATAGTTATTAACGTCAAAAGTGTAATTCGTTACAAGGTTTTCTGAAATATGAAATACGAAGCTCGCGCACATGCATTTAAATGTTAATATTTCGCAAAAAAAACTTCTATACGCGATTGCATTTTAAATCATCCAACAGAAATACTTGGAAACCGAACAGCTTCGGAAATGAAAACCCTTTGGGCAAAAAAACGAGACTTCTAACCACTGTAATTGTTTTCGACCTCTCAAATTGCGGCCGTATTTGCGATTTAAATTGTGATCGGAGAAGTAATAATAGCGAACCCGAGGATTTCGAGGGAAACCAAAGCTGAGCCCTTCGCGATTTAAATTTTTAAATTCAATTAAGGAACAGCATCGTAGGTAGGTAATACATCTTGAAAGTCAAATAAAAGGGCGTACATATAGACAGAAACAGTATAATCTACACCCTGAGCTTTGGGGCTCTAATTGGAGCAAACGTCGATTCGTGCTTAATAAAATATAAGTAAATAGAAAGTAACTTACACGGTAAAATGGTAGATGAAACATATCCATCCTACGGGATGTTCCAAAAAAACGTAAGTCCTTTCCTGACAAGTCTTTCCCTTCTTGTGATGGAACACATACTTTGCCTTGAAAGCTTGATCAATTGGCAGGTAAATGGGGTAGTAGGGATCGGGGACGCCTCGTGGGGCATCCCCGGCTGCGTTCTCGGCATCCTCCTCATCCACCACATCCTCGGCGGCGATCACGTCCTTAGATTTATTGTTTCTAAGGAATCTCTGCTTGCGCTTTAAAGGCGTCGGGACGCGCTTGTGGTGCGCTTCGCCAAACCTCGGCATGCGATGTCCTCGCAATCTTTGTAGGAACGGCACTTTTTCTGTCGCTTCGCATTCTGTTAGCTCATCCTCGCTACCCCCGGATTTGAACCTTATAATCGACATTATTCAGTTAGTTAAACTGGAACTTTGATCGAAACACTCATCCATCATAACGCAACACCGAAATTACCTTGTGTCTTCTTCCGGTGTGTTAATGCATAATTCGTCTTCGGAACCAGGTGATGGTTCGATGTTAATATCTTTGGGCTCAGAACTGACATGATTAACGGGACTCTTGAGGACGCTAAGTACTAGATCGTCTGTGAAAGGCTGAGGTGAGGCAGAACCCTCGTAGCTTCTGCTACAAGAAGTCCGCCGTTCCAGAAGGTTCCCTTGAGAATGTCCGCAGGCACTGGGTACCAGGCTCAATTTCCTGGATGTGCGGTACAAATTCTCCTGTTCAGACCGGTTCATGTCGCCTAGCATCGCAAATGACAGCATTTGCTTCGAGGCCCCGAGGCCTGCCTCGCTCTATTCATTCTCTGAATGTCATTCTTCACTCATGCTGTACATCTTTTATGAATTGCACCGCGGTTGAATTGCTCTACATTCAAGGTTTGCAAATCAGTATGTTAACATGCTGAATAATTCATTTGCATATCCTTATTCAATTTCGCTCAGCACACAAACACAATTTAATCATGCAAACAATACATACACTCAATGTTAAAAATTTTAAAAATTAATCTCTCTACACAATAATGCGGAAGCGTAGAATGTCCGAATGTTGACTTTAGAACTTGACACATTGACTATAAAGCTAAATATGTTGACTATAAACTCAAAATAAGAACTTTAAACCCGATACATTCTTGTTGCATTTTAAGTCGACATAAGAGCGGCAAAACTCGATATGTGTTTTAAACTTAATATTTCAACTTTTAAACTTTACTAGTCGACTTTAAAATTCGGAATTTCGACTTTAAACTCGATATGTTGACTATAAACTCGACACGTTAACTTTAAATTCGATATGTCGACTTTAAATTCGAAACCTTGTCTTTAAATCCGACATAAAGGCGGCACATCGACTTTTAAACTTTAGGTATTGACTTTAAAACTCTATACAACGACTTTAAAACTCGAGATTTCGACTTAAAAACTCGATATGTTGACTACAAACTCGATATGTGAATTTAAACGCGAAACACCAATTTTAAATTAAAGTTGCCTTTGCCTTTAAACTCCACATTAAAATACATGTTGATTTTTAAATTTGACATATCGACTTCAAAACTCGACGTTTCGACTTTAAATTTCGATACGTTGACTATAAACACGATATTTATGTGAACTTTAAACTGGATATCTCGACTTTAAATTCGACATATCCACAACATTTCGATCTTTAAACTAGATATTTCGACTTTTCAACCTTACATTTCGACTTTAAAACTTGACATTTTGACTTTAAAACATGATTTGTCGACTACAAACTCGATATGTGGACTTTAAACTAGATAGAATGACCTAAAATTCGATTAGTTTAAACCTTCTAAGCCTTTAAACTCGACATAAAAGTCCATATGTCGAATATTGATTATAAAAGGTCAAGTTTAAAGTCAACATATCGATTTCTAACGTCAAAATATCGAATTTAAAAGTCGATATGAAAAGTTTTAAAGTAGCTCGTGGCCTTCTACGCTTCGCAAGTGGTATAACATTACTTTTCAGAATAATTATGCTTGTTTTAAAACCTAATTATTGAAAGCATTTGTTTTAAAATGATTTTAATCAAAAATAGCAATGAATTGCAGGCAAACCGATTAATTTACGAATGTACCAAGCACCAATCACACAATTTTAATAACATAAATTAGGTACATATAAACGCTGATTGCAATACGAAAAGCTTTGTTAAAAATTTATTTTAAATATAACCAATTAATGCTCATACAATTGAGATTCCATGATTTTCATAAAACGCTTTGGTGATTAGTATAATTAATCTTTATAAAAATGACACAAAAGTCATTACAGCAACGTCAGAAAATTAGTCAGCCAGCAATATAAATCTAGAAATATAACTTTTATAAATAAAAGCTACAATAAGGTTAGGTTAGATCGTTCAGTTTTATAACCCCAATTTAATATATGGTAGTAACATACATAAATATACAGGGTTACTGGTAATTCGATACATTCCTTTGGAGATGTGATGGGACAGGAGCTAAGAAACAAATTTAACCCTAACATACATCATGCAAAACTCAATAGTTTTTGAGATATTTTAATTTTTGTGTTTTTCTCAAAAAGTAGATCTTAATGTCTTTAAAGTTAATTTTTAAAAAATCTACTTGACATTTTCTGAACTTTTTGACTGGGTTACTTGTCCCACTCTATGGTCATCCGTTTCGAATGGAAAAGATCCGGAAACATTTTGATCATGTGAAAATTTTAAATAAAAATTTATTAAAAATAATTTTTAAAAATCAGCTACGAAAATTACCTATTCGTTTTTCTCAGAAATTATTTTTTTATTTTTGCATAATGTATGTTAGGTTTAATTTGTTTCTTAGCTCCTGTACCATCACATCTCCAAAGGAATGTATCGAATTACCAGTAACCCTGTATAATGAGAGAATTATGTGGAAAATGTTGTTATAAATTCAACATAATGATTAACATTAACAAAATTGGTACCGAAAATGTAAATAGTTATCTAAAGAAACTAAGAAAAACTCCCATTTAAATTGAAGGAACCTTTCTTTATTCAAGAGACTATAAAAATTGTAACTGTATATAAACTTCAATCCACAAATACAAAGTAAGTTGCAAAGGTTTTTCGTGGGTTTGGAGGGAAATAATTAAAATCGTATATAAAGTTATACAAAATAGGTTCTGACTGTACAAAGCGGTGCTCCAAATATTCTTTTGAAAGATATTTCTCAATCACTATGAATACGTAAATTCAAAAGACAAAATGTCATCAATAAACTAATTGTAATAAATAAGAACTGTCATTTATTTAATCCAAATGTTTCATTTCCTAATTGAGGTATATGTATTAGTTGTATATTAAGCAAATTCATTAAAAGTTTGGTATCTATTTAAGTGTAGACCATCAACAATAACCACAATCAGTTTATGGAATCTACTCCACTATCCTATTAGTTTATAGAAAGCTAACCGTAAAGGTTAAAGGTAATGAAACATAAAATCAATTCGAACTGCCGCCCACAAAATAACAATCATCTGATAATTAACTACTGTGTGTAACTATCGGTTGACGATTCTCTGACAACGGTGCAAGTGCAAATTGCAAACCTACCGATTATCCATGGGAATAAAATTTGTGGTTAAACCTAAAATGATTGTCAACCATCAATTTCAAAGGAATTTTTTATTATTTTATTTGTGTTACTTATCTGGTTTATATGAAAATGAAAATTACTGGCTTTTTCAGGACTATTATTTAGAGCTATGTACATAGAAATTTTTCTTAGTGCCTTGAAATATGACATCATTTTTTATGTCCATTAACAACAAAAGTTTTCATTTATAACACGTGCGGGAAGAGCGATTCCGAAACTCATGCAGGTACAAAAACTCGCTGCTATTCTATAATTCCTGAAATCATAAAAATAAACCCCAGAATAGGGTTAGTACTAACATTCCATTAATTTAATTTTTAAAATCAATAAGTAGGTTAAATTACAGCAAATGAAGTTAGGTTAGTTTACAACCACTTAATGTGACCCTCGTGTAAAAGTTTGTCTAATTTTAAATAAGTTATAGGTCGTCGTTGTAAATAAGAGAATTTTGAAGGTGAAGTCGATACAATAACAATAAAAAAACCTAATTTAATAATTAATTAAGTTCATTTAACATGAATTTTTAAAGAACCGATCGATTTTACGTTTTACGTGAAATAATAAAGTTAGACAATTTTAATGTATTACTTATTTAATTAATGTGAAGGAAAACGAGAAACTCTTGTGGCTCTTTTTTATTCTCAGAACGACTATGAACTAATTATAGAAGTACTTCTTTAATGAACTATTTCTAGAAAAAAAAACTAAAATTCAAGGACATGTACGGTTAAATTTATTCAGAAGCAGAAATTAATACCAAGACAACGGTACGGAAGTCAGTTGATCGATTCCAAAAATCAGACGAGGGGATATCCTCGACATAATCTTACCAATTAGTAGGTCGTTCAATTTTTAAATAAATTAACACCAACACAATAAATTAAAGACATCACCTGCTACAGCCTAAAAAGGTCGTAAATATCCAGCAAACCCCGTTTATTACGTCCTCGGTTCTAGGTACGGTATAATCGATTACAACGTATAAATTTTCTAGTCTGTTCAGAGTAATATTCCTCTGATACAATATGATGGATATAACGTCTCCCGGTTGTAACGTTCGTTTTGACAGTCGCAGATTACCGCCTATAGCAATATAATGAAAAGTTTACGATTGCATACTTACGTAAGAAGTGCAAATGGGAGTTTAAACTTTAAAGGAAGAAGACTATTTCTCCTCAATAATTAAAGCACCATTTTTTAAAATTTAATAACAAAAGAATCGCACTTTGTATATCATATCTTGACTTTGTATTTAAAAATTTTGTACATAAATTTATCAGTTTGAATACAAAGCTGTGTCTTGTGATAAAACCTGTTGAGTTTCAAAGCAACAGCCGGACACACAAAACGATAACAATCATTCAGACATATCCGGAAAGGATCTTTCGGAAACGGCACGTCTCACTCATGCCCCATCATGTCATCACATTATCATTAACGTTTGTGGTTGGACAGCTCCTCATTCAACAATAGAGAGGATCGTTTCAGATGATGTGTTTAAATTTTCACTCATTTTGCTTTGAGCAGAATTCACTTAACGTCAATATTCAGTTATGAACGGCCTCGTTAAATAAATACTCGAGCTCTCTTGAGTCTTGATAATGCACAATGGAAATTTGTGGTTGGCTGGAAACACATGCAGCTTGTAAGTGGCTGCATTAATAATTCATTCACGATATACATTAGAATAGGGAACTGCAACGTCTGGAAAAGTATTGACGGAAGCCTTTCAGCAAAAATTCGTCTTATATGGAAAAGTTAAGAAACGTATCCTACGAGCAAAAAATAAAGACATCAGATCTAAATGTGGAAGTGCAAATGAAGTCCTTTTTAATGTGCACATATTACATTTGAATGGGAAACTGCAACGTTTTGAAAAGCATACGGAAGTAGTATGTCAGCAAAAGAAGGACGTCTTATATTATGGAAGACTTAAGGACTGTACCCCACGATCAAAAAATAATGACATCGGATCTGAATGTGGAAGCGCAAATGAAATCCTTTTAATACGGACAAATTTCAATTTAACGTTTTCGGTAATGCAACTACATTTCTGAAGTAAGCACTTACTAACACTAACGTCTGGAGATAACTGTAGTTCCTGAATCGGGGTGAAACTATTTAAGAAGAGTGATAAGACAGATCCAGAAAACTATTGACTCATAAGTTTATTATCATATCTACGAGTATATAAACTGCCGACAAACCGATTAACATAAACGTTGGACTTCTATCAAACAGTAGAGCAAGCAGGTTTGCGGAGGGGTTTCAGTACCACAAATCACCTACAAGCTCGTCATTCACTTATAGAAAAATCTACATAGTACAACATACCGATCCATCTGGCCTTCATCGATTTCAGAAAGCATTTGACTTTATTGAAATTTGGTCAATTTTAACAGCGCTGGACAATGATCGAATTGGCTCAAAAGACTCCAAATTACTAACGTTTATCTAGAAAAACTCTATAATACGAGTTAGAATTAAGAAGAAGTTAGGAGAGGAGTTTGCCAGGGCGATACTAACTCGCCGAAATTATTCCCTCTCGTATTAGAAGATATATTTAAAAATCTCTCATGAGCAAGAAAATGTCTGCATATCGATAGAATCTGTATGAATAATCTTCAGTTCGCGGATGACGTTGCCTTGATAAGTAGTGATTCAGAGGAATTAAAAATTAAAACAAATGCTAACGAAGCTACTCAGAAAAAACGAAATTCTAGGTCTGAAAATAAACACCCGAAAAAAATCATGAGCACCCCAGAGGTAATTACTTATCACCGTTGCCAACACCACTCTAGAGGTAGTCCAAGGTACACAAAATTAAACCCGGAGAAGAAACCTAAACCGCCGAGGTATCACGCCGAATAACCTTGAGTTGATTAGCCTCTGGGAAACTAAACCACATAATGAGGAATCCTGATCCCCCTATTTGCCTAAAAAGAAAAGTTTATAAAACTTATGTTCCCGTGTTGTAACATTTGGTTTGGAGTGGAAGTCGCTCACCAAGAAGAGTATGATTAAATTTAGAAGTACCCAAAGAGCTATGGAGAGAATAATATTGGGCGTCAGTCTTCGGGATAGAATTAAACATAAGGAGATCAGGCGTAAAACGACTCATATATGTGAAAGAATACTGAAAATGAAATGGCAGTGGGTCGGACACGTAGCTTGGGAGAGTAAAATCATTTCATGGAGACCAAGACCAACCAAGAGAAGCGCCGGAAGATCGCAATTGATGACGTCAAACAAACGGCGGGAAGAGAATGGTTCATGATAGACAGAAATGGAAGAAACTGGGAGAGGCCTATGCACAACAGTGGATTTATCCAGGCTTACAAGAAGAAGCACGAAGAACACTGTTTTTTGATTATATGTTATACATTAAACCATTTCCGTTAGAATTTAAAATTTCGTTAATGAATGAATGAATAAATGTGGCAATTTGTTGAAACAAATTGGCAAATAGTTTGTATTTTCATTATACGAAGGCTGTTCTCTTTCCGCTGAGCCTATCTATTACGGCCATTAAAATTTGCAACAAATTGTGTTTGATAGTGGAAGCTAGTTCTTTACATGTTCAATGACAGTGACGGTTGACAAATATACTTGAATATTTTAAAATACATAGGTACGCTTAAAGTAATCATTTTCGCAAGAGTTAAACAAAGAACTTTATCGAGCTGTGATTTTTTGAAATTCCAAATGTGGTTTAAGCCGTAAACAATGTTTTGAGGAAATCAATGGAGTATTTGGTGACAAGACAATGAATTTCAACGTGGTCGACTTTCCTTAAATGACCGTTTTCGAGCTCCCTTAAGCCAAAAACGGCCGTTACCGAAAAGAATATTGGTCTTGTTCGGAACATGATTGTAGAGGACCGGCATGTTACTGTAAGGAGTATTCAAACAACTCTAAAGATTGGTGGAAAGCAATTATTAATACCAGTTTACACAAACATTTGAAGGTACGTAAGCTTTGTTCCCGTTGGATAATGCTCGGCCATACACGGTTGCTCGAACGATTGAGTTTTTTTTTGTTTTCACGGATGCAAAAATGCATTGACTGTGGAGGGGAATACTTTGAAAAATCATAAATAAATTGCGTATTACTTTACTAGGCTCAGCGGAAAGAGAACATCATATGTACAAGGTTCTAGACTACACCGTTTAATAGGTATATGGGTAATAGTTGGCCATGTTTCTAATTTATATTCTGTTGGTAACGAAAATTGTAACTGTAACAATTCGCATTCAACGTTCTCCGTCTTAGCTTTCTTACCAAATTTTACCTATTCACCTAAAACAAGCAATTGATTTGCATGTTGGTACCTCTGTTAAGAATTTTCACGCTAATTTTGGGACAATATTTAAGCACGAATTACCTAATTATAAACCTTAGATAAACTAATAGCAAAAGTATGTAAGTACGAATTAATTAAAAACTTCACATATGTTAGTTTTAGTTTGTCTGTGCCTTGCTAATATTATGAAATTTGGAATCTTAAAATTTCTAAATTTCTTAAAACAGTAGGGCCAACGTCAATGTAATTTTGAACAAAATCGGGTTTCTGTAAGTTTGGTATTCAGCAATTGTGTGCAACATGCCAGTGATTCTGTCGTAAATAATAAGTTTAAAATGAATAGAAATAATTTATTTGACATGGCAAGTTTTGTTAACTTTGTCTCCCCAATATGGCCCACTATGGTCTGAAAAATCATGAATGCATTATACTATAAGTATACATAGTACAGACAGCAATTATCAAGCCTTCGCATACAAGCATTTTATGTATGTCCGTCTGTATCCGTAACCTGTTTTACCTTTCGGTGTCGAAGCTGGTGTGTGTGTACATGTATACGTAATTTTGTGCCCAACGACGAATGGTCACCGATCTCCAGACTGCAGGGAAATCCTGCCCATCGAGAGATTCGAACCAAGGACTAACACAACGCTAGTCTGCCGCTCTACGACTGCGCCACCCTGGTTACCTTTTATGTTTTACAGTTAAATAATTTCTGCTACTGCTATATATTGCAGGTACATTAACACATTGTAATAGTATACTGAATTCAAATTGCTTCTTGGCGTAATTCAGGCTAAAGCCCAAGGGTTAGATGAATGTCAGATATGATTTGGGTTAATTTGTTTCACAAATACATTTTAAAATTTAAACACAAATTAAGGTCTTTTGAAAGCTTCGTGGATTAAATGTTAATTTTGCAATCAAGAAGACGTATGTTCGAATCCCTTTTACAAACCTGAGTACATAATAACCTAATAACTAATGATGTCTGTAATATATACGGTAAAATATAAAATATTAAAACAAAGCTAACGAAACTTCAATAAAGCATAAAATTTAATTAATCTTGTGGATCTTTCTATTTACTGATACCTATTTGACATGATAATCGCCACTCTACAAATGTTACTGCATTTACGTAAACAAAAATCGTAGAAAATTATGTTCACGTACTAAAATACGCACGTTTAGTGTCACTAAAATATGCAACACTAACTTAAAATTTATGAACGAAACAATTTTAAAAATCTGTTTGCGATTTGGGATTTCTCGTGTCTACTTTTAGAACGCCACAGTGAATACTTCAAATTCTTACATGTGATTTTCATTTTTTATTCATCATATCCTTTGTGGTTTTATTTATTGCATAATCGCCTTTGCTACTTACTTTACTATTCGAAAATGATTCATCAATCATCCTGAGGCAGTTGTTTGTCTATTTCATTTTTATTATTTGTTTGTTTAAAATTTACAAGTAAAATTCCAACTAATACTGACATTGAAGGGGAAAACTTCAAAGTAAAAAGTTTGAATTAAACCCCTAAACTCTTTAAGAATTCATAAATGTTTAAATGTAATAAATTACAAGAATTCTTCAGGAATACTTGAATATCTTTCTATCTAGAACTTTTAATTGTTAAATAATCGATTATAGCCAAACTTAAAGAAACCTTGCTACGTATGCGTATTTTATATCCATCGATTTCACTTATTTTTACTCATTAATATTCTTTGTCAAATATAGAACTCCTTCTGAATAATTTATTTCAGAAACTGATTGTTGGCTCCTTTATTTGATTAAGCAAAATTATTGTTAAACGGCGGCAAAGCATTTTTTAAGCAGCTGTTGCTAGCTCTTTTTAATTACGTCGCAGTGAAAACGTGGTTTTTGTAAAATGAGTTTGAATATTTATCTTCTGAACGTTAATTTTTTTGCTTTGTAACTATCTCTCTCGTGAACTGAAGATGCCATATGTCACCTCAAATACCTACCATTCCAAAGAGCGAATATGTTTTTTTGAAATTTCATCTTAATCCAATCTTGGATTTAATAAAGCCCAGGGTTTTATAAAAATGCATTTAAGGTGTTTGGCAATGTATAAAGAAGAATAACAAGGCAAGTTTATTTGACTAGCCGTGTGCAAACAAAAGTGACCTAAATAAACAAATACAAATTCACGTGTATAAAGAAATGGTAAAATTTTGTTACTCCTTTTAGTGCCTATTGTGAGCCTTTCTTGGCCCAAAATTGAATCGTTTAGATCTAAACTTCAGAAGATATTCAATCAATTCGATCAACTCTATCTAACGCCTCAATCCGCATTGTATTATTATTATTATTATTATCGTTATATGTATTTACTTTATGTCAGGATAAAATCCTGATTTTAGAAGAAATTCGACACTCATAAGTTTTAGAAGCTTAAGTTATTTTGTAAGCACGAAAATTATGCGAATGGAATATTTAAACTCAAAAGTAATCTTCAATTTATTAAATTAATAGTCAAAAGAATCCCAATAAAATTAATATTAATTCCATAAAGATGATGACGAGAATTAACCCCCTTTCTTTCCGATCACATAAACCAATTTTTATTGGCAAATCAATAGAATGAAAGTAAAGATTACCTTAACCTTATCATATTTTCAAGGCTGACCTAATTCGATATTACCAATAAATGAAAGATGCTTTGTACTTAATTTAACTTCCAATGTGTTTGGGGCAAAAAGGATATTAAATTATTCCTTTTCATTTAGTTACTTTAGGTTTGTATTAATGTATTCTCGTGTAAATAGTCTGCAGTTTAGTCCATAATTGATAGAGGATAAAAATACCTTGTGAATAGCATATTTACCATTAAATATTTTAAAACGAATTTTATATTTTTCATAAGAACATCAGCTGAGGGTTAAATTTATTATATATGCAAGACCTATTTCGGCATTTTTTTAATGCCTTACTTAACTAAGGATTCGAAATTTTAGATATTTTTTAATTATTTTTTTATTTTGTACAACGTTCTTCTGACATTATTTTGAAGATTTTTGTATGTTTCCACTGTGAAAATTCGAATAACAAATAAAACGTGTTCGTACAAAAGACGTACTGACGCAAATTATTTGTGATTAAAATATAAAACCAGAATAAGGCTAAAGTTTTCCAGAAAAGTCTTTCTTTTTATCGAAAATTTCTGAGAGATGTTTAATCCTTGTTAATTGCCAAACTAGAAAAGATTAATGAAAATTCAATTCAATTATTTTAATATTTGTTTAGAAAATGTTTTTCTTGGACCAACATTTTCTTGGGAGGGATTTAGTGTTGGTTAACAGTTAGATTGAGTTTACTCAAAGGAATAGAAGACGATTAAAAATTGGTTTAATTCAAATATTAAAAAAAATCTCTTGTTTGAAAGAAATCGTATTGGAAAATCCTGCTTAGCAGTTAAATGGAGTTTGCTTACATGAATACAACTTGATTGAAAATCACCTTCTTTAAATATTTTCTAGAAAATCCTTTTATTTAATCAAATTTTTTTTGATAATAATAGTCCTGGGAGATTGGGTTGGATTGAGTTCACCCAAAAGTGTGCAAGTTGCCTGAAAATTGGTTTAATTTTTTGTTTGGTGGAAGTTTTCCGGCAGAAATTTAGTCCTTTTTAACCATCAAATTGAGTTTAGTATTTTTTTAAGTTTATTTAGAAATATAAAATAAAAATTATTGTGTAAATAGGTATGTATAGTAAAATTTCAGTATACTATTTCTATTATGAATAAATCTAATAATCTTGTTTTCTAATTCATTTTATAAATATACTTACTAAAATAAATATGTACTAATTTTATCTTAAATTCTCCTTCGAAGCACGATCAGTTTTGCTTTTATATAAAACTCAAACAAAAGTGAAATACTTGAGGTGAACAAATCAAAAGCACAAGTTCATAAGGTTCAATTAAAATTCCGTAAAAACCAGACAAAGCCTTTCCCGATTTAATGATAACATCAATGCTGCTTTTGTATCATTTTTGACTTGAACAATTACTAATTATTAAGAAGCCCCTGAAAATTCTTAGCAGTTACATACGTTTTATAGGTACTTTTGAAAGCAATCGATATTCATCAATGCCAACCTGGTTTGGTACTAACAAGCAAATAGGGCTGGAGATTTGAAAATATATATTTGCACGTATTTGTCGAATTATATTGAAGTTAGAAATTTAGTTCCACAAGTTCCGCAAGTTTATTTATTAATAATGCAGAATTTGCCCAAAACTTTTTAAATGTTCATAAAAGGTGTCAAGGTAGCCATGGAAAAAATGTCTTTAATAAATCATTTAGGAATGGATAATAAATATAATAACGATTTACGGAGAAGCTCGAAGCTCGTACAAAGCACTAAATTGCCTAAAATTATAGCTTTGTTTGATAATAAAAATATTTGTGTATTTTTTCTAATCTTATCCTGTATAAATATAAACACATGAAAATGAAATAAACAATCCAGATCGATGGGTGTAAAATACTTTTGTGAATTATTATTTTTTAATTAATTACCTACTTAATTTTTTAGCTCAAATTAATTTGTATCTTTAGGTTTTTATTTTCATAACCTGGTGAAATACAAAAATATACAGTAACATTATTAATTAGTAATTTACTAATACATATTATTAATTTTTTCATATTTTTTTAACCACCACCTCTTCATAGTAGGAAATCGAAAGTAGCTTTGATCAATTATCATTGATCCCCCCCCCCCCTTATTAAGCGGTTCAAATAAAGCTTCTGAAATTTCATCGAATTAATAGCGAATCTCATTACTGTAACGAGTTGATTTATAAACAGGATATTTTACTGAAGTACTAAAAAACTAACCTTTCACAATTTTACTGGTCCGTAATTATTCATCCAAATGTTCACTGTGATCATAATTTTCTAAGTTTTGCGTTTATTTCAATACAAACAGTTGCAAATTCGCGATTTCAATTGCAAAACATTCTAGCAAAAGTGTTCATTATTAGAAACTTACAATCTACAGCTGCTTAGTGCTTAGTAAAGCAGTAGGAATGTAGCAATGCTATATCTTTACTTTTGTTATGTCTAAAGATCCGGAAGTTTAAAATAATAATAAACAAATGAGTTGGGATACGTTATTTAACTATGAATTAACACGCAATTAAACGATATTAATTATGAAGTTTATATACAGTTTTGCTATTGAAGTATCATATTTCAAAAATTTTCCATTATATTTAACTCGTTGCTTGTTTCGTTATCGTTTATGAAGCAGATAAGCTTTTGTTTTATATAACAATGATCCGTTTCAAAGGAAAAAATTGTATTAAAAGTACTGGGTTGCGTTACTTATTCATTGTTTAAGAATCTACAATAATCGTCCATTGTTTTTTTCACTAACGTACGTAAAATATGTTGCATACGTAGTATGAAGGTCCATATTAAAAGTTGTTTTTTTTTATGAAAAAGGGCGTATAAGAAAATGTCAGTAACATCCTTCCTTTTGTATCGTCTTATCCTTTGTAATCAGCAAATCTCACCTCCAAATTGAATTGATTTCCTGTCACGTTTTATTATACTTAATAGGACGTTTTTAGACGTAACTGTATGAGCATTAATTTGGAAATAATTTTAAAAAAATAAACAAGAAGAGCACAACCGCGGTGTTATTTACCTTCGTCCACCTTAAGGAAACAAAGCTAAGATTTCTCAGGTAATTAATTAAGCGGCTTCTTGTTTGTTTTGCTTCGATTGAATTTGATTGTCGATTCCAGCCGCATACCTCGAGGTAATTAGTTGACGACGACAATCATAGTTTGTAGCTTTGATGTTTTAGTTAAAGGCTTCATAAGCAGGTAAACTTATATGAAAGTACACCAGAAGCAATTGATCAATCACGTCGTGTAATAATTAAAGTAATAAGGTAGCGCTCGAAGAAAATAAACTTCGGAACTTAGACGCGCCAAGTTCGAAAACCGAACACCGAACTAGAAATGAGAAAAATACAGCAAAAAACTATTAACCGATTATTTTGACATATACGGAAGTTGTTAGCTGTGTTAAGTTAAAGTTGTCGTAAAGCATGTACACAATCAACAACACGTTGTACGATGAAAGTGAATATTTTCTGGAACGTGGCACTAACACTCATTTTCTTGAACCCCTCCAGTTGCATAACAAATTAAGTCACGTCAATGTTCGCAGAAGGCAAAGCAAAATTGACCATTAATTAACTTTTAATATGCAAGAACAAATGATTTAAATGAACGGGGACGCGTGGCGTTCGTATTGCAACCGGGAACCAACTGTTGGTTGGTTGAGGCGCGCAGATTCAGGGGACGTCGTAGTCGACGCCGCCGCCATCGATCTAAAACCCCACCGCCCCTAAGTCTGCAATAACAATCATGATACTCCGTAAACCATAAGTACGTAAACGTAAGCCTACTACAAAAAAATACAAACATGCCTCGAACAAATTAAAAAAATTCACAAACATGACCCTCAATAAACCGAAATTGGAAAACCTCCAACAACGGTCCCAAGTCGATTATTAAACCGCAAGGGTTACCGCAGTTTTAAACTGTCAAAACTGACAGGAACAAGGCCTGAAAATAAACGAGGAAAGGCTAAAATTAACAGTAAAAATTTCAACCGTCAATAATTACGTTTTCGGCATGAAATTCGTTATACTTTTCAGTAAAAATGAAAAGTAGTAAATTTAACTTAATGTGACCGGATATATGGATTTTAGAAAAACCAAATCATTATTTTCTATAAAATGTACCTATCCTTTTTTTCTAGGCAACTCCGGACAATAAAACAACTACTTATTCGTAAAATAAGAAGGAAACGACCTGTAATAAATCTGCTTGTATTACAATAATTATGCAGGAAATTAGTGCATTGTAGCTTATAAAGGCTGGTCCAAGAGTGATCAATCCATGAAAAACAATTTAAACTTTTTTTGTTATAACACCGACGGCCTCTTGTGAAAATTTCCACGCCACGGATGAGATTTGAATACTGTATGGCTATGGTGCGCGGCAGAATTGTTCCTTTTTACTCGCAGGAATTCATTTTAGCAATCGAAAAGTTTAAAACTATTTTAACAGTCATAGATTTATTTATATAGCTGTAACGAAGGCTTTAAGGCAGAAAAAACTGGTTAATGACATTTGCCACAGCTTACACTAATATTGTAATGTAGTGGGATTAGCCAACCAGCTGCGCCACGAGAAGTTTTTAAATAAATAGTAGATCATCAGTTATGACTATATTGACAGATTATATATTAAGATTTACAAAGACTCGGTTAAATGAATAAATTTAGAATTGCGATAACTTAACGTCACTTTTTATTGAAATATCTCAAGCCAGAGCCGTTAATGAAATTTATATTCGAAACTTCATAACCAAGATTCAAAGTTCCATCACCAAAATGGAATTCGAACATCAAATCGTTATGTGACAGGATTGAACTGGAACAAGAGGGCCCACACATATCTACACCAAATTTCAGTCAACCTGAAAAATTTTAACAAAAAGATCTTTGCCTAATTTTAAGGAAATCTCCTGAAAAACCTTGGATTCAAAAAATCCTTAAGTTTTAAAAATTCTAAGTAAATAGTAAATTACAAATTTTCTTCTAAAAAAAAACGGCGACATCTCGAGTCTGAACAAGCACAAGTATATGGTTGAAAAAATGTCTGAAAACCTTGAACTTTCCAGCAGTTGTTTAAACCGGTTCTCTAAAGAAAATATCAATAATTTTCATCAACTAATGATTAAATTGTGTTACTCCTGAAAAATCGATTGTAGATAGTTAGGAAGCGTACGTTTGAGGAAACTCCTGAAATTTCCACCGCTTCATTAAATGCGGTTTTAAATTAAAATATTAATAATTTATCTTAACCAAGAAATTAATCATTTTAGTCATGACAAAATCATCTGAATCTCCATATTTTTTCAGGTAACCTCAGAACAACATTCAGTCTGAAAAACCTAAATGTTCAAGGGGACTCACAGTGTTTTGAAAGTTCAAAAAATCTTTTAAAGGCTTTGCTAAATAATAATACCAATCATTTTTATTAAATAAGAAGGTAATCTGTTTACTTTTAAGGCATAGCTTAAAAGTTCCTCATTTTTCAGGTAACCTAAGAATATTCGTCCTGAAAATTTCAGACTAAGTTCAAGGAAACCCCTTGCAGAGTTGTGAAATTTCAGAAAACCGTTGAAATTCATTTTGTGAAAAATTATCAATAAGTTTTCTAAGAAGCCAATTGCTTTACTCCTGAAAGATCGACCAAGGTCCAGATGGAACTGTAGCGCAACATAGAGGGTGAGAGACAGTGATAAGGGGAAATGGGGGTATGTTCCTGTGGTGGAATTAAGAAACTCTTTTTAATGTTTATTCTTTCTTTCTTTCCCCTTTTACCCTCTTATACCGTTACAGTGTTGAGAGGGAGGGATACACCGAGCTGCAAAGCGGTCACCCATCCAAGTTTTGGTCAAGCAGGTTCTTGCTTAACTTTGTATATTTCATAATTACATGCGGAGTGCACTCTGCCGTACTGCCGTAGTTATTATTAAAAATCCTATTTGACACAAAAGTGCAATAGTTCAATTTACTGCTAATTGACATCTTGATTCTGCTGTGTCTATCCAGATAAATAATTAATAAAACGTTTAGTTTTCTTAAGGTTGTGACGACATGTTTTAATAATTTAGTGAATATGTATGGAGCTAGATTTAGCCCAAAAGATAAGCTGAGTAAAGTTATAACGCTCCTGTAATCTTCAATTTTGAAGAGTGGAGCTTCTGTAAGTTCATTTAAGTTCTTTAGGTTTAACAGTAGCGTAACCAGAAACGTAGTTTGTAGGGAGCCCAGTCAACTGTTTAAGGTTTAACACGTAGTTTGTAGGGGGGCCAGTCAACTGTTTAAAGTTTAACACGTAGTTTGTAGGAGGCCCAGTCCACTGTTTAACAATTATTGTGTCAGAAATACATATTCACTCGACGGGACATAATACACTCATCCTGCATTTTTGGTCACATCTTAAAGACTGTTTTGATTAATAACTTTGATCTTGAGGGGGGCCTGGGTCCCCCCTTGGTTACGCCACTGGATTTAATATAAATCTAATTTCCCCATTAAGTTTTTTAGTTGTGGAGATGTTAACGTTTTTTACATATGTTTGATGAGGTTTTGTTTACAATCAATTGAGCAGCGTCTGCCAAAGTAGTGAGCATCTCCTTGTTGCTGTCACTACTATTTTTCATAATTGTGTTCACCTGACTAAATGAGTAATGACTAAATGAAGGAATATGGGCGTGGCCACTGAAATTTTATTTGTAAAGACAACAAGTACATCCTTGATCGAGAGAATTAAGGGTTTGTACGATTTCTGGCCTATTACTTTCTGCTCCAGATAACGTCGGAACTAGTAGTAAATTAGAATATTTAGTGTAACGACTAAATAAGTTCTTTTTATGTTGTAGTATAACCTATAACGACTGCAAAGACACAAATGGGCGTGCCTACTCGAATTTATTGTGTCCTTGATTCTTCAGAATTATGTATTACTTAGCTTAATAAACTACTTTGAATTAAATTAAGGGTGCCGCTAGCCTATTGTCAAACAGTTAAGTAAAACAAAGGAAAAAACTAACCTTCGTCCGAACTGATATCAAGTTCTTCACTGGAAGAAGCGTCAATCGTAGTACGTCTGAAACGTCCTAAATCTCTTAAATATTATCCTCCTTTTCGGAATCTGCCACTGCCCCTTCGACCTGGATGTCTTTTTTGGCATCGTAAAATTAAAAATAACAATCACAGCACGTATGTGAAACCGATGTTCACCCAACGGGTACAAATAACGAAGTGAGTAATCTGGTGTTATAACACATCATCGTCGATATATTCTTATCTTTTTGCTTTAAATATTGTACCAACGGGTGTGAATCAACGATACTACATTGTGTAATTATCGAGGAAGAAAAGCGAAGGAAAATTTCACCTTGATGCGCAAAGTTGGGTTTAAGCCTTTATTATTTGATATTTATAATAACTAGTGAAATTTTTACAATGACTTCAACAATTTGTTTACGTTACTTAGTTACACACATGTAACGTACTTGCCATTAAAGTAAACTACAATGTGATTTTTTAAAAACTCAATTGCAGCAGGCCATATTCTGACTTAATACAGGCAGTTCTAAGGTTATTAAGACAGAATTGCAATTGAGTTTTTAAAAAATCACATTGTATCTTACTTACCTACTTAACAGGAAGTGTCTCGCCCGTTACATTGCTTTTTATAACAACACACCTGAAAGTACCTATTTGTTCAGGTAATCTAAGAACATTTAGCCTGAAAATTTGAGATTATGCTTAAGGATACCAGTGCAGAGTTTTGAAATTCAATGTGAACATTCTTAGGTTATCCAAAATATCGATA
The DNA here is from genome assembly GCA_963082815.1 of Melanotus villosus. Classification (NCBI taxonomy): domain Eukaryota; kingdom Metazoa; phylum Arthropoda; class Insecta; order Coleoptera; family Elateridae; genus Melanotus; species Melanotus villosus. The sequence goes on along the minus strand of OY720421.1, from coordinate 8,428,912 downwards.
ATTGGCCTAACTAAGAAGTTTATTGTTTTAGTTCTGAAAAATAGATCAAATTTCTTTGGGCAACCTAATAATATTCATATTGAAAAAGCTCAGATTTTCTTGAGATAACCCTCGAAGTTAATCCCTATATCTAAAATCTGAATTTTCCAAGTATTACTTTGGCCTGAAAACCTCTGCCTATTTTAATTAATTTTGTTGTTCAATCTGAAGCGAAACTTGCTGAAAGATTTAGAAATTAGAAAAATAATATTTTCAAAAAAGCAAACTTTGAAAAAGGAGGTTTTCTCCAATTTTTAGTTAGTTTAAAATTGTGCGAATATTTAAAGTTGCAACTCCTGCTGGCTGCTGGTCGTTAAAATTACAACTTTCCCAGTAAATAAAACAAAAAATTCTACACTGAAAGCAAGGTTTCCTTCTTGATAATTGATAATTCGGCACGAAGAAAAATATCCGATTTTTCTGTAGGGTCAACATGTTCCTTGAATATTTTGCTGTTAATTTCCAGCCAATGCTTTAAATTAAATTTTTGCCAAATTGATAATATTCTGAAACTTCATTTCGCAAGTTAAAAAGATGACTTAATTTTTCTTCTGAAAATTTTCAGCTAAAAAACATTCTTTCAGTTAACAACCTGCAGGCTTTAGAAGACTGATATTTTCTAAATTTGGGGTTTGTTACATGTGATAAAAGGAAACTTAGGAAGAAAACTTCATTTCGGTGGTTTTCTCCGATTTTTAATTAATTTAAATTCTTTGTGAAACTACTGTCCTGCCGGTTCTTAAAATTACAAATTTCAGAGTAAATAAAACAAAAGGCCCTGAAAGAAAAACTGTAGAAAAACTGCCTCTTTTTGTAGGGCTAATGTTCCCCTCAGTATTTCTATGTTAATTTTCAGCCGATGTTTGAAATATCATTTGTGACAGTTTCGGAATTCTGAAGATTCATTTCGCAACTTAAAATTTTTTTTCTGAAAATATTCACTTGAAAACAGTGAGCAATCTTTCAATTACCAACCTTCGAGTTTCAGAAGGTGGATATTTTTGTTTGTGCGGCTGTCATATGTTAAACAGATGGATGTGCAGGTGAGAAAAGCTTGAAATCTTAAAAAAATCCGAACCCTGAAAATTCACAGTCCCTCCCTCTCTGAGAAAACTGTATCTTTTCAATTTGTTTCAGTATGCTGAAACCATGCTAATGAGCAACAGCCTAGTAAACAAAATGAGTTAAAAGTCAGAGTTTGAGTTACATCTCACGACTTCCAGTCTATTACAATTACAATTTCAGCTTGTTTCTAACTTGCTGAAAGCTTGTAAAAGCCCAGCATGTAAATAACAAATTGCCTTCAAAACGAAAGCCAAAGAATTATTGACGGTTGTGAACTTTTGAATTTGTTTTTTAACAGATGCAGTAGTTTTCAGGAAGGCAACTTGAGTTCCCGAGGTTTCTTCAGCTGAAACTTCACACCCTGCAGAGGGCACACTGAACATACCGTATACAATACAACAATTTTCACGACTCCTGGGCGTATTCGAGAACATGTCGTTTACGATAAAATATACCAAAGGACAAGCTAAATCCTGCACAGCATCCTTTTGTTTGAAACGTTTTTTCTGTGAAATTTGACCAATTTAAATTCCCCCCTTTTTACAATACACTAAACCGGAGTTCAATATTATTCTGTAATCTCTACAATACAACAAACAGTTACTATGCTAGTTCCTACTACATTTCTTTCTGGTAAAAATTACAGGAATTAATCAAAGCACCCAGAAATACGAATTCACCAAAACTCAATAAAATCAACATTACATACAAATATTTCCATTTCCATCTTTAAGTGAATCAGTTTGAAACTTTGCAATTTTATTTTCATACGAACAACGTATTCTAAAAGCATAATCTTCTTTTCCTTATGTTAGTGCAAAAAGCGTAAACTTAGGCAAAGTCTTGCGATGTTTCCAATAATATGGTTTTTTAAATTTACAAATTTCGTTGCCTCATTAAAACTTTTAATGCATTTGTAAGCCAAGGAAAGCTTGCTCGGTTAATGGGGCTTTCCGACGCTGCGAGATTATCTCTCTATACTGTAACATGTAATTAGTTTCATAATAAATACGCGTATTGCGAAAAATTCCAAGAACCCTTAACAGGAAAATATTTTCACGTGTAAAACTGCATAGCTAAACGTATTTTGTGCGTATAAAATTACTAAAATGAATTTTAAATTCGCATTTTGCCTTAAATAAGTTTATTTACTTATCATGGAACTAAAAAATAAATAAATTTTTATCCAGATAAATACTGAAGACAGATGCTTAACAAGTTTCAGCAAAGGTCTCCTACATCAAATTTCAATCAAATCCCTCGGAGGGAGTTGAGTTACGCAATAGCCGGACACGGTTTCTCCATAATACATGAACGTTTTAGTACAGTACTAACATCGGAGGCGTTAAGATTTGATTAATTTATTAATAACATAACAGGTAAAGTGCTACCATTAACAGCTGTAAAATTTAACCTCATCTCTCTATTCAAAAACTTAAAACTAAACCAGCTTTATCGCCGACTGATATAATTAAATCTATGAAACGAAATTGCCCATCTAGATTTTGGTTTGATTTGATGGGTATCGGTAAGCAAAGATGAAGTATTTATGTAGAATTATTAGATTAATGCAATTACTCCTGTTAGTTGACTGTAAAAGGGGTTTAAACCCACGTCATTGTATAAGTAAGGTTTACGAGTTACGACCCTCTTTGTTTTACCTGTATTATGTTAACAAGGTTTGAGTTATTATGTTTCTGTTGATGATGTTAACGAAGGAGCGAAAGGACCGAAGTGGTCTGAAAAGCCTGTGCTAAAATAATTAAAAAGGTTTGACCTGGAATAATTAAAATATTCTAACGAAATTCTTGCTGAATAACTCTAGCTAGACATTCTTCGGTACACATTAATTTATCGTACCTTTTAATATTGTATAAGTTAGTTTAAATCGAGCTTTGTTTTTTCTACATCAAATTGGTTTAAATTTTAGAATCTTAGATTTCGTCCCATTTTCAGTTTTTCACATTTTGGCAATGTTATAATATTTAAAAATATCGCTCTAACTACATTCACTAAGTATTTTCCGAGATTTTATGTTTCCAACGGCTTATTAAACCGTTCTTATAAATCAGCTAACTTCATTTCATTGTTTGTATGGCACTTCAAACTAATTTTCAGGGAAATTGAATGCTTAATTTTAAAATGAAAGAAAGAATCAACATTTACTAAATTCCTCTTTAGTTTATGTTAGCTTTGGTGATTTTGTTGCATTTAACTGTTAATCATTGCACTCGCTGTACGAAACTATTTTAAGAATCTACTGTTATTACGGTTTGTTAATTGCTACATTTTTCATCATAAAATTAGAGAAATCAATAAACTTTCACAAATTATTTAAGATTTGATTAATATTACGTCAATCTTTGCAATAATATATTATTATACACAAATGTTATTACATAAAAAACAATAAACAAAATTGTTAAAAGTATGAGTATAGTTATTAAATTCATTGAATGGTAAACAGTAAAACCTTTAACAGTTATCGTAAAATCCGACCAAATCTGGTAATCCATAGGCCTTTATACGCAGCTTATTATGTTCAGGTGGGTACCTATTAATCAAAGTTTCCTCCCAAATGCTTAGACTTATGATAAGGAAGCACACAGGATAACCACACACTTACTACAGAATGCAAAGTACGTCCAAACTATCTTAACCAGGAAACAACCCTAAAACTTACTTGGAAGTTATATTGGGAACTTTTTTTTAACTGATCACTCTTACTCTAGTGGGTTTATTATTATTGGGTATTAATCTAAGTTTAACTTAACTTAAATTACAGCTTTTTTCTCAGTTGAATCTTTCGGATTTATAAGAAATATCCAATCATAAATATAAAAATTCAGTTAAGACTAAAAAAATGACCAGAACATTTATAACTAAATAAGAAAGGTTTTGTATTTATCTATAGGCGTTTATAGCTTCGAACATGTTCTAACATAAAAGTCATCTTTAGTGAAGCGACCATATCGGAAAGGGTGGATATTGGTTCTTTTAAGTGAAAAAATTGTTTGCTTATAGTGCCCTTTTGAAATATCGAAAACGTGTCCTGTATTCTTCGATGATAAACGACCAAGCGATAATAGGATGTACTACATGGAATTTTTTTTATCTACGGTCGTAATGGTAATGGAACTTCTTAGTTCTTTTGGTTTTACTGTTCGATAAGAAAAGGTAAGATCCACCAGATTAAATATTTTAGTTTAAGTAAACAACAATTCAAAGCATTTACCTGGATGAATACAAAAGGTTTTTTTTTAGTATGGGTAGAGATAAACTGATATTGTAGAACTACTAACATTTACAGATCAAAGCAGTATAGGTTTGAAAATTGCACGGACTGATAAATAATTCAGATTATGGGTTAACTCTGACGTCAGCATTTGATTAAAACTGACAGTCAGTTGTGATTACAGGAAGCTGAATTTTTAGTTTGAGCGAACTATTTATATCTATTTTAATATATTACGGTAAACAGCTGTAATGAAATACATGCTTTATTGCACAGCACATGCATTGCTCTGTATATTTATGTATTTATTTATTTATACACGTCTGTTCGTCAACTAAAATTGTAGATTAATTTCAAAATTATTTTAAATGTAGGTATTTAGCACAAAGAACCTCCTGGGACTAACTAATAACTTTTATATATTTTAAGATTTCATTTAAATACTTTAAAAGTTTTTATGCAGGCATACATAATCCAGCCTCATCTGCCATTTACAGTGTTGAGATGTGTAGACAGAATTTTTTCCACTGCTTTCTGCCTGGATCTAATATTTTCTTTTCAATCCAGTTCTTGTTTGTTTTCTCAAATACCTTCACTATTTCTGCATTCCAGGACCTTGCAAGTCGCTCTCTTTTTCTTCTTTTATACGAGGGCTGTTCTGTAAATTGTTAGTTAGAAGAAAACTACGGAATTTGCAAAGAAAATAATTTTATTGTTTTTCAAAGTATTCCCCCTTAGACATAATATACTTCTTCATTATTTGAAACCACTTCACGAAACACGCTGAAAACTCTTTTTTTGGGAGGTCGTCAAGAATTCGCTGAAATTCAGCAACAGCGTCAGGAAATCTCTTACCACGCATGAGTTTTTTACTCGGCGGAAGCAAAAAGAAATCGTTAGGAGCAAGATCTGGACTGTATGGTGGATGAGTGACCAGTTGGACTCCGGATTCGTGTAAAAAAATTAAAGTTTTTGCGGCCGTATGCGGAGTTGCGTTATCGTGGTGTAACAAAATTCCACACAAACCAGATCTTGGGCGATCACTACACAATTTCTCGAAGACTTGAGGAAGGCAAACTTCTGTATACCAATCAGCAGTTACAGTTTTACGATCTTCAAGAGGAATTACTGCAACTGGACCACTGTATCTGAAGAAAACGGCAATCATTTTTTTGTTTGCACTTTTACCGCGAATAACTTTTGTTGGCATTTCCTCCTTTTCAAACACCCAAACAGTTGATTGTTGTTTTGTCTCGGGATCATAATTATATATCCACGATTCATCCCCCGTAAAGATACTAAATACCTGCTTTGAAGATCCTCCATCGAACTTTTCTAACCGTGCTTGTTTTTGTTCGTCGGTTAACAAATGTGGAATCCACCAACTTGCCAGCTTTCTTACACCCAGATGTTTATGTAAAATGATATCTACTGCAGATGATCCAATGCCTAGTTCGTCTTGAATCTCTCTATTAGTGATATTCCGTTTTTCCTTAATCAGCTTTTCGGTTGCAATAATGTTTTCAGCACAAACAGCTACTGCAGGTCGTCCAGGTCTTGGTTCATCTTCTAACGTACTCCTTCCACGTTTAAATTCACGGAACCAGTAACTAATTGTAGAGAATGATGGACTATTGTCGCCAAAAGCCGCCATTAAATTTTGGTGACTTTGGTCGTACGTTAAGCCTCGTTTATAATCGTAGAAAATCATAGCCCGAAAAGCATTCCGCGGCACTTCCATAATGCTTAGTAATAATCAAACGAATTATAACAATCAAAAATTAGGATCTCTATAGGCTTTAACTTCAACCTTGCAAAATTGCAACTGGAAACTGTCAAAAGAATAAGCTTTCGATTGGTGCAAATGTTTTTGTTTTTCTTCGCATCCATGGCCTGCTACTAACAATATACAGAACAGCCCTCGTAGATTGCTGCTGCCATCCAAATTGCTTTTGCTTTCATATTATTGTCAATTCTTGTTATATAACCTAGCCACGCAAGTGTTCTTTTTATTTTTGGCCATCACTTTTTATTCTGATAACTTTTGCCTTCTCTTTGTTTACCTTCAATCTAACCTTAGTTGTCTCTTGTTTAAGTTTGTTCAGCTTTTTTTCATTTGCACGTGACTTTTCGTCAATAGGCATGCGTCTTCTTGTTCTCTATTTTTTCATTACCCAGTAGATTACAACCAACAGCAGTATCAGGGGGTGGGCTCATCCTTGTCTTACTCCACTTTAATTTTTATTTGTGGTTTACATCGATTTTTTCAGAAAATAGTTTGATTGTGCTTACCTAGGACGCAAAAAAATCTGTTGTTAATAGTTAGAAAAGTGGCCGGGGTTTTTCTAGCTACTCTGTATTTTTAAAGTTTTTTCTCCATCTTACCTACCTACCTTATCAAACGATTTTTAAAAGTCTATGAAGCTTATTTGGATTTCTTTTTGCAATTCAAACTTATTCCACTATTGGACGTAGTGTGTGAAGGCCACCTGCGCGTTTATAATTTTATTTTTCTATTTTTCAGGGATTATATTTTAATGTATTTCCTTTTATTCAAAGCATAACATTATGGTTGTTTTTGGGCAATTATGTGGTAAGAAAGTATATATTTCATATGTAAACTAATAACAGCAATATTATAAATTCCCGGGCTTAAGCAGTGAAATCACCGTCCCTTTTATAAAGTAGTTTCGCCGTCTTGTATGGAAACGAACCGACACACGCGCTTTCTAGTAAAATATCAAATTGCAAAGGAATTTTAAAGAGACTATGGTCTCTTTGAAATCCTAATACTATAGTAGTAGGATTTTAACTCAATTATGAAATTTATTAGTTTTGGGGCAAGTGTCACTCATGGAAACGTTTTGATACCAACCCACTTATGAAAACACCCGTGAGAACGTTTAATCACCACCACGCGGATTTTTCACTATAAATAAGAGATCCAAATCTTACCACCGGACTCAGTCTTGACTATTCTGCCGAAGGTGACTAGTTATATTCCTAAATACGTAATTGGTTAATAATATAAATATAAATAATATAAATTTACCTAAGTTTTAAAACGTACAAAATACAGTATAATAAGGACAATTAAATTGTTCTAATACGGAAAATTTAACAAATAGTTTGCTTCAAAAGGCCTAGCACGTTTCATACTAACGTAATTCTCATCTCTCATGTTTAAATTTAACATTATGTTTAATTTTCACAACAATATTGTGTATCTCTTTTGTATACATTTAAAGCTAAATAAAGTTATATCGTTTTATGTTTATATTAAACACCACCTTAGTTGAAGACAATTTTAAACATGAAGTGGGAACTTGTTATTAAATACTTTAATTTTTGATGTTTCCGCAAAGTTTTTCTACAAAAACAGACAATTTTTGATAATTATTAAATTAAAATTAAACTTACATTTACGCTACAATTAAAATTTTTTCGGAGTTATAGTAAATATTTACATATAAATAAACATGAATAAAAAACATAAATAAATAAATCACAGTTTAACAAATTGTTTACCACCGTCAATTTTTTATTCCTAAGATAATCGTTTGCAGAAGGTGAGGCGAGATTACTTATTTTATATTTAAGTTGATATTTATTTATTTATTTCGTGTGTCTATAAATCTATTAATTATTAACGTAGATATTCCATCCCATCACTAACGTACCTTATAAAAATTTCAGTGGTGAATATTAATAATTCAGGAATCATTCGCTTGGTACCGTAAAACTGTTCCATGCGTTGAATAAACATCAACCGTGACATATGAAAAGACCGATAAATTAATATTTATATTGGCATACATATCCTACGGCGCGGCGGTAGTTTTCAGCATCGCTGTCGTTTTATATTTTTTTTCCGTTCAAATAATTTAAATTTTAACCCGTTTTCCGCGTTTTATAAATGTTTAAAATATTTTAACCCCTATCAATTATTTCCAGGGGTTTCTGTTAGATGTACCGAATGGCGTTTCGGTGCGTAGTCGATTTGTGTAAACGTAAACGAAAATCAACAACATTGTAGTCGACTTTTCCGATTATCGTTGTTAATAGAAAAGGGCCACATAAATCAACAAAACACCCTCTTCAAGTTATGTTTGGCCACGAGACACAATTCTTATAGGCGACAGTGATGAAATATGGGACCTTAAAAAACAGTGCAGGATCGTCCACTTAGTCTTATGATAAACCATAAACCATAATCTGACAATTCGATATTCTCCCTTACTGTCCCTCCCTGAACTATTAAAAATTATTAAAAAAGCAAATTGTACCGTTGAATACGAAAAATTATATTTTTGTTCAATTTTGCTAAAGTAACGTGGTGTAGAAATGAAACAGTTTGAAATTCAGCTCTAAAAGATAGTCTTTTCAAATTTTTATTGTTAATTTTATTTCCCAGAAACTTGAAGCCACAATAACCCCCGCTCCCTCCAAGATGAACAGGATAGTGGAAGAAAAAAACAATATAAGTATATAGTTATTACAAGAATATAACAGATGCAATAACGTTATTAATTAATAAAACATTTAAAAACGAAGTTCCGAAGATAAAGGGCTACTCAGATAGAATACTAAAGGTCAAATTGAGGCTAAAAAAACATTGATATAACTGTTATACAAACATAATGCATCCACAAGCACAGCAAAAGAATAATTAAAAGATGATTTCTATGATAAATTGGAGGAAATTATAGAACAGGAAAGGAAACAATCCACATATCTGCTTGTTATAGCGATTTTAATGGAAAAGTGGGAAAGAAACAGCAAGAAGGCGACAAAATAGAAGGAAACTATGGATATGGTGATAGGAAGGAGGAAGGGCAAAGAATAATAAATATCGTCTTTAGACGAGAAGTATTTGTAACAAATGCATACTTTAAAACGAGGGAGGGCAGGAAATAGACTTGGGTTTCCAAATATTCAGCCGAAGAATGGGATAGACTTTGTGCTGTTAGATGACATGAAAATCATAAAACATACCGGAGTGTTAAATAAATTCGAATTCTACTCCGATCATAGATTACTTCGAACAAAAATTGAATCGAAATTACAAAGAAGTAGAAATATAAGGCTGCAGATAAATTGATTATACTTATATATAATATAAATCAATCAGTAAAAAATACATAAACTTAACCTAATGGAAAACTGAAAATTAGAAGTGGGAGAATCTGGGGAAGAGATGATATAACAATACAAGAAATTATAAGAGTAAGAGATAAATTGAAGTAGGTATAGCAAAACACGCGGTGAAGATAATATAACCAATAAAATGATCAGAAACCTGTCTGATGAAATATTAACATAAATAAAAAAGATTTAGGTTTAGTGCAAATATACCATAACAATGGAAAATTCAAAAACAATACGAGATGCGTCAGCACACGTGTAGGATCATATGCATCATCCACGGAGAAGCTTCCATAGCGGTCGACGGTCACTCATACTAGCGCGACTAGGGGAACTTTCTGGAATGGAGTTCTCGAAGGACGAAGTTGGGATATATAAGGCGCGATCAAACGAACACACTCAGTCTTCAGTCTAATGAAGCCTACAAAACGGTCGAGAATATGTGCGTCTGTAAGATAAATAAGTGCGCGAATTAAGTTGTTAAATAAATTAGTTAGTTTACCGATATTAATATTAGTGTTGGGTTTTAGTGTTTAGTTGTTATTTCGTGTTTCTTCGTTGTTTAATAGTTTTAATATTTGTTAATAAATAATTCAAACCACGAACCGAAGTTTTAAATAAACGTTCTAAAACCGTTACAATACTATTGCTAAAGAAAGGCAAAGCAGAAGAGATACAAAACTGTAGACTAATAAGCCAGATATCCAACCTATATAAACTTTTCGCACAAATTATAAAAGAAACAGTAAACAAATTTTTAGATGAAAAGCAATAAGTAGAACAAGCTGAGTTTAGAAGGAATTTTTCACCGATGGCCAATTAGCCTGGGCCTTCCTCTTGCTCTGAATCCTTGCGGGTTTCAATTTAGTGCCGTCTTTGTTATGTTGGCTCTCGTCTTAGAATGTGTCCGATCCAGTTCCATTTTCTCGTCCTGATTTCTTTTGATATTTGTCTTCTCCGCAGCTCTGTATTTGTTACATAGTCCGTCCAGTGTATTTTAAGAATTATTGTCAGGTATTCGTTACAGAAAGATTGAGTGCTTTGGTTAATGACAACTGTGGATTTTCAGGTCTCGCAACCAGACAATAGTATAGCGTACAGCTTTGACATTCTTAGTTAATTTTGTTGCATAGGATGTAGGCTCAGCCAGATTTCCCTAAGTGTCCCGATCTGCGATTTTTTGATCCTTTGTTGCATATCTGCTCCAGTGCATCCACTTGTTGAAACTATACTTCCCAGGTAACATACTCCTTCACGTTTTCTATGGGTTTATTATTTATGAAAAAGGTTGGTTGTTTGTGTCCAGTCTCTGAGATTTTTGTCTTTGATGTGTTTATTTCCAGTCCCGCTGATTTAGCGTAATATTTTAGGAGGCTTACTTTGGCCTGCATGTCCGTAAGGTATGTGTTAAAAAAACAGAGGCCATCTGCATAGTCTAGGTCGTGGTAGGTTCTGGATTCCCCATGTTATTAATCTGCTTTGCCGGTTAACATTCGCCATTATCCAGTCTACTGGCAAATTAAAAAAAAAGGGGGGATAGTGGGCAGCCTTGTTTGACTCCGTTAGTAATTCTGATGTATTTGGTGGTTGTTGCCTTGTATTCCACTTTACAATTGGCCTCATTGTATAGCGCTTTTTATCATATTTGTGATTTTTCGGGGAATTCCCATTAGGACCAAGATCTTTCAGGGCGCTTCGTGATTTAATGAGTCGAATACCCTTTTAAAGTCGACGAATACCATGTGTAACATTGCTTTGCTCCATAATTGCAAGATATACGTTCACATATCAACAATTTGGATAAGATTGATTTTTCGTTAGAGCCAGTCAGAATTAAAGGCGTTACTTTGAAGGGGCAAAAGGTTCATAGGCAGCCTGAATTTCTGCCTCAGGGGCGTTATTTATGTTTCAGGGACAAAATCTGTTGTCTAGCTAGAAATGCACTAAAGCTTTATGCAATCCATATCAGTAATCTGTAATATGCGAAAATGGATAAGGGGTACAAGGAAAAGGGAAGAAGAGGGAGAAGTATTTCATAAACACTTACTTTTTCTAATGTTTGCGTAGGTTTTTATAGCTTGTTGAAATTTGCATAATTTGTTATTTTAGAGATTAAATTTGTAAGGATTCTCTCTTTTGGGAAACTACTTTTAGTGTATTTTAATGAATTATTAGAATTCTGTATACAGTAGAAGGCCAGTGATTCAGTGAAATCCAGTGCATAACCCATACATACATTCAATAACTTGATATTATCAAAACTAATTTCGATGCCCCAAACTTATGTCCAACATTAATAATTTTAAAAATTTGTTAATTTATAAAAGTGTATTCTTATTAAAGCCTATAAAATTTGATGTTGAAGGAGTCAGTAGGAATAAAAATTTTAAAAACAACGTAATACCAAAGCAGAGATGTCCGTAGAAGTACAAACGCAAATCGAAAACAAAGAAAATTATGCAAATAAGTTTATCTTATACATCTTTATGCTAATATTTTTCATTACTGCTCAAAGGATTTCTGACGAAAAAATAAAAACAAACGCTTCAAAATTACACAGCAGAAAGGGTTGCTTTTGACTTTGAATTTATTAAGTTAAGTAAGTTGCAAATATTGACTCGACGCAGTAAAACGAAGCGAACATTCGTATTGATTAGTAAATATTTTTATTCAATATTGACAGTGTAGTACCTGAAAAGGGAGATCTTATCAAGACGTGAGGTTTTTTATAGATTCGTAATAATACTTTTTATATAATTGGGACATACATTTTCACATTTCCAGATATGGGTAAGTACATGTGATATAATAAAATATAACTCAAGTTCATCGTTCGTTAAAACAGGAATAGTTATAAAAATAAATATTAATTAAAATAACCTCGATATCGTATTTTAATCCTCAAGGATATTTCGTCACAATAAAGGAAGGGGGTTAAAAATACATCAAGATATCACCTGAAAAAGGTTTTAAGGTTACATGAGTAGTCAATTTTCTCCTATACATAATTTTTTGTGATCGGTCGGCATAAATGGAAGAAAAATTAGGTTATTTTTAAGCTATTTATATCCAGCTTGTTATCTACTTATAAAAAAATAAGTAAAAGTAGGGGCTAAAACCTTCATAGGAGAAAATAAAATTTTATTGCACATTCATTTAGGCCACTCACTTCACATAGAACTTGATAACTCGTCAATAATAGAAACTCTCACGAAAGGAGTCAATATGTCAATATTTCGGTTTTCCTTTCTGTCTTAATACGAAAATGTTTGATATTTGAACAGGCGCAAAGTTATTTCCCTTTTCACCTACCGTTATAGATGACTTATTGGCACTCTTATTCCCAAAAGAGTAAACGTTGATATTGTAGATATTATATCAATAACAACCACAGCCAAAATTCTTTCAACTTTTCTTATTAAAATTGTTGAAGTTGGTTTTTTTGAGAAATATTAAGATTAATCGGAATATTTTTTACTTCACATCAAAGCTAAAAGTTAATATAAAGCACTGTAAAAAAAATATTATTTTATTCTGATTCTGTGTTGTTCAAAGAACCAACCCAGAAACCAATTCTTTAGTGCCGATTAATAACATATAAGCAAATTTGAATCGCCTAATTGGAATTAATTAAAAAGGCCAATGAAACAAATTTTAACAACAGTGAGAGTAATGACGTAATGAGATTCAAATTGGTCTTCAATTAGTTAAATTAACTAGATTTTTATAAGGGGATATAATCTAAACAAGAAGTCCTACATTCACTGTAGTAACGATATCTGTCGAGACATTAAAAAATAAAATAAAAAGGGGCTATTTTTATACCGGCTGCAACACGCTAACACGTACTTTGCGTGTTGCACATTAAACGCTTTTGCTGAAACATTGTTCTACTTATGACGACGGTCAAATAGAATCGATGCATTTCATTATTTATTTAACAATATGAGCCAATAATAACATAAAATGCAATTTAATTGCATGTGTTAATTAAAATGCGATAAAATTAATTCCGTGGTTTTAAGTGCATTTTCACATATTATATGTCCTTGGGGCAATTAGATTCGGGGGGTTCATTAACGTAAATGATACGCAGAACTTGTGCTGTTTTTCAAAGGTCGGGATACTTCAGAAATTAATTCAGTTGGGTATACATGGGTCGTGTGAAAAGTATTGGTAAAAAACGCAGAGCTGATGGCACCATGACGGAAGTTTGAGGTTTCAAACGAGCTCTTGCCGAGTTTAATGTTAGTGCATTGTGAGATTATTGTTTGGTCACGCGAACTGACGAAGACGAACGTGCAAGATGTAGAGGAATTGAACGACATAGAAGGAATACAAGAGCAAGAAGTAGAAATAGATATAGACCTTCCCGCAGAAGAAGAAATAAGATGCATAACTAAAGAGCTGAAAGAGCACAAGGCCTCTGGGCCAGGCAATATTAAAAATGAATTGTTAAATAGTAGCAAAAGAAATGGAACAGATTTTAGTAGAAATATCGAATACAGAACTTGTACCAAGAGACTGGAAAAATTTCAAAACAAGGAGATCTGCCCTTATGCTCAAATTGGCGTGGAATTACACTTTTAAAAGCAAAAAGTAAGATACTTGCAACGATACTGGCAAACAGAATCCGCTCAAAAACAGACTCATTAATTCGGCAACAACAAGTGGGTTTCGGGCAGCACCGATCATGTTTTAAATACAGTGAAACTTGTTAAAACGGAAACTCGTGGGACCGGAAAAATTTGTTCGTTTAGGCAAGTTTCCGTATTTAAAGGTTTGTAATTTTTAGACACAATCAAACATTAGGTATTTGTATACGTATCGATATTTTGACTTAATTTTATTATACCTAAATAAGTTCAATTTTCAAAACTATTTTTTTAATTTTTGCAAACATGCATATATAATGTATGTCTTGTAAACTTGTGTTTTACCACACTGAAGTTCTTGCTGGTTCAATTTAACAGGAACATTATTTTCAAACATTTTTATGACTTCAATCTTTCTATTTAAACCTAAATTATTGTTTTAAAACTGCTTATATGTGTAAGTTCTTCAAGCGAATGAAATAAAATGCGATCTCGTACTTACTACAAAATTTCGGTAGCTAATTGTCTGCAATCAGATTTATAATGAAATATGTATAAACAAAATATAATCTGTACAAAACATAGTCTAGCATAATTATTCCGAGAATTTGCCCGCGTCCTTCGTCCGTATCCAATTTCGACGCAATTAACATATATAGGGTTATGTCTGGAGAACTGAAAAGTTCGTTTTAAACGGTTTTTTCCTTAAATTTTAATTCAATTCGCCACGATTTCTGTTCCGTTTCCTCGTTAAAGAGGTTTCCGTTTTACAATATAAAAATACACATAGATCGGGCGGGACCCTGATATTATTTCCGTTAAGGCAGTTTTCCGCTTTATACAAGTTCCGCTTTAACAAGTTTCACTGTATATCAATACTCTGCGAATGATCGTTAAACAGTCAACTGAATGGCGCACCTCACTATATCTCATATTCGTAGATTTCAAAAATGCTTTTTACACGATTAACCATCGAGCCTTATGGAAAATCTTGGAATTAGAAGAAAGTTTTCCACAATGGGAAAACAACAAGAGAAATTCAACTAAAAGGTGGGAGTTAAACAAGGCTGGCCTGTGTCACCTTTGTTATTCAATATAGCTCTGGATTGGCTAATGAACAGAATAGCTGACCAAGTGTTCGTTAATAAATGCTTACATAAAATAATCAAAGTCAGCTGGCAAGATTTTCTGACAAATGAAGAGTAGTGGCAACGAACACTTCCCAAGAACAAATAAGCAAAGAAATAGTGTACAGAAGATGTAGATGGATAGGCCATGCTGTACTTCGCAGAGACGATGGAAATATTGCAAAAACGGCACTCATATGGACCCTTACGAAGAACTATTAACAAAAAGCTAAAAAAGATCGGTAAAACATAGAACGAAATTAGATGTATTGCACAAAACAGAAATGAACGGAAATACGTAATTGACGCCCTATGCTCAAGTAAGGAGGGAACAAAGGAATTATTGTTATTATGTTTGAATGGGAATTTTGTCTGCGTACTTGGAACGTTTTAAGCGTAACCCCAATGACTTTTTGCGCCGGTTCGTAACGGTTGATGAAACGTGGTTTCGTTCTACACGCCGGAGTCAAAAAACAGCCAAAACAATGGACAGCCAAGGGGGAACCTACCCGAAAGATGGTGAAAACAATAGTCTCTGCCGGCAAGAACGTGGCATCTGTTGCCTGGGATTCACAGGGTGTGATCTTTATTGCCTGCCTAGAAAAAGGAAGGATAATCACTGGAAAGTACTATGCAGGTTTGTTGCAAAAATTGAGCGAAGAAATCAAGAAAAAGGCCGCACCTTGCCAAAAAATCCTTTTTCATCAGGACAATGTACCTCTTCATACGTCAACGTGGCTAAAATCAATGAACTCAAGTTCTAATTGCTGGATGAACTACCCTACTCGCCCGATTTAGCCCTGTTTGAGTTCCATTTCCCGAAACTCAAAAGATGATTCGGAAGACAACGATTTTCCGACAACAATGAAGAGGTTCATTTTTATAAATTAAATTTTTGGTTCATGCTGTGAACGGCTATTTAGCAGACCAGGATAAATCATTTTACAAAAACAGTATAAACCATTGTTGGGCAAAATGTGTCGAGTTCAGTGGAAATTATGTTGATCAAATTTATTCGCATTTTCTTTTTCATTTACCTTATTCGTTTAAGATTCTTTACAAAGCAACTTTATTAAATATTCAAGGATTGTGGTATACAAAATGGGATTGCATGCAAAATAAATTTTCCACAATTTTAATTTTAAAATAATTATTCTACTTTAGATAAGCATAATTATGAAGCCTGTTTTACATTTTTCAAAATGCCGGTAAATATTAAAATTAAATAAATAATTCATTACACTCATATAATTATGAAATAAAATGGATGGATTTGCTTTAATTTTAGATCAAATCAGACAGGACGTTTTAAAACGTTAGTCTTAATTTTATACATTTCCAGTTGCTATTATAATAATAAAAAAATAATCTAAGGTGAATTTAAAAAATTCAATTACAAATTGTTATTACTATGAATATTCAAGAAAACATATAACATTTGCGGAATTCTAAAAGTCTAACCATTTTACATTTTGTCGAATGTAAAAAACTTTCAAAATTTGGGATTTTTACATTCTAATCTAGTTCGAATGGAAGGCATTCGTTTGAATAATAGATTCCCTGTTAACTCCAATTTTAATGATAAGTACTTTTTAATGGAAACTACAGAAGTTATTTGTAAATACTGCAAATAAATGTAACTTAAAACAAATACCGAAGGCAATTAATTACAGTTATTGTTTGTTTGTTTGTTTAATCATACCCCAGGATATCGCAAAATTCCACCGTTTTATACCCTGACTAGATCAACAATTAAGGACGAATTGAGCAACAATTTCTGGTTGCACAGTTCGAAACACGCTGAATTGTGCTTTAATACCCGTACGAGAGCCAGCTGCTTATCCTCGGTTAAATAAAGTAGGTACTTTGTACTGTTCTATTTCAGTTCGCAGTAGAACCTGGTAATTACGACCTTTTCAGTAATAAACACATATTGATTTTAGCAACAATGTTCGTCACAGCAAAGCCTGAAAGCACCAACGAGGATGATTTGCAAAATAGTAGGTGTTAGAGCACGTGGTTCTGGTGGTATTCAGTAATCACGTAATCAGTAAGAAAGAAAGCTTTTAAAGGGCCAGACTAAAGGCAGGCATAAGACTGGAGGATTATTCCTTTTTAATTCTTTGTGAAATTGTTTTGGATATGATGAAGTGATAAAAGATAGAGGCTTAACAAATTCCACTGAGTGATAATAAGTACCCGAAAAACTATAAATTTCAGGTAATTTAAAATTAAGATTCGAATTCTCAGCTTTAGTTTGAGGGAACTCCTAAAATTTCCAAAACTTCTTTAGACTCGGACCTTAAATTAAAATATTTAAATTTGTCTTAAACAAGAAATAAATCGTTTTAATTCTGAAAAATTTGGCTGAATTTCTTTATTTTTATCACGTAAACGGAGAAACATTTAGCCTGAAAAATCCCAGTGTATGTTTAAGGAAACTCCTGAAACGCTACGAACTGTCCAATAAGTCTGAGCCTATTTCCAAACGAAAATATCAACAATTTTAGCCACCTGAGAATTAAATCGTTTTACTCCTGAAATTACTGTAATTTCCTATTTTTGAGGAAGCGCTGAAATATTCAGCCTGAAAAGGCACACTTTTAGTTTAAAGAATCTCCTTAAATAATACAAAGTTTCTTTAAACTGTGTTATTAAATTAAAATAATAATTATACTTAAACAGGAAATTAATCGGTTCATTTCTAAAAATTCTCCTTTCTTCTGAAAAGTTATGACTTGTTTTGTTGTTGTTTTTTTTTTTAAGGAGAATATCAATAATTTTCGTCAACTAAGCCTGAATAATCGACGAATTTCCTTATTTTTGAGGAAGCCTACGAATATTCAGCCCAAAAAGCTTTAGTTTGACAAAATTCCTGAAACATCAAGGGTTTTTTAAATCTTGGTTTTTAAATTAAAATATTAATTTATCTTAAACAAGTAATTAATTGTTTTATTTCTAAAAAAATTGTCTGAATTGCTCTACATTTTCAGATAACCTAAGAAGTTTCATCCTGAAAATGCCCTATCTATGTTTGAAGAGACTCCTGAAAAGTAGCAAACTTTTCAACAACTTTAAGGAAATACAAATAACTTTCGTCAACTAAGAATTAAATCGTTTCACCTGAAAGTCTACCGTAATTCCTTATTTTTCAGGAAGCCTAAGAACACATCTAAAAAAGCTCAGCTTTAGTTTGGGAACATTCTTGAAATATTGAAAGCTTCTTCGAACTCGGTTTTTAGATGCAAATAATAAATATAAATAAATATAAATTTACCTGAATTTCCCTAGTTTTTCAGGTAGGTAACCTAAGAATCTTCGGCTTGAAGAAGCCCAATATGTTTGAATCAACACCTGAAACGCTACGAACGCTCCAATAAGTTTAGATTCGTTTTTTTACGAAAATATCAATAATTTTCGTCGCCTAAGAATCGAAAGGTTTCACTTTTGAAAAATCTACTGTAATTCCCTATTTAGCCTAAGTACCTACACCTCGTCTGAAAAAACTTTAGTTTGAGGAAACTCCTGAAATTCTCAAAGCTTATTTAAACCCGAGCTTTACTAAATTAAAATATTCACAATTTGTCTTAACAAAGAAGTTATTCGTTTTACTCCTGTAAAAATCGGTTTAATGCCCCATTCTTTCAGATAACCTGAAAATCTTTAGCCTGAAAAGGCCCAATGTACGTATGCATGTTTGGAGAAACGCTATGAACTTTCCAATGGGTTTAAACTTGTTTCTAACGAAAATGTCAATAACTTTCTTCAATTAAGAATTAAATCGTTTTACTTTTGAAAAATCCCCACTTTTTCAGGTAACCTCACAACATTCGTTCTGAAAAACTCAATCAATGTTTCAGGACAATTTGGAAGCTTCCAAAAATCGTTAAACGCACTACTAAATAAAAATACAAATAATTTTTATTAACTCAGAAGTAGTATATTTACTTATATTTAAGGAAGCCCTAAAGAGTTTTGAAATTTCAGAAAATCATTTAAACCTGTTTTTAAATAAAAATATTAATAAATTTTGTAACTAACAGGTTAATTGTTTTAATCCTGAAATATCGAACGAATTTCTGTTTCTTCTTGTTGTCAAACCTAGAATATGAAAAAGCTTAGCTTTTGCTAAGAAAACTAATGAAGAATAGTATAGCTAATTTTGCTTAGTTGCGAAGCTTATCGGTAGGTAGGTACATCTGAAAGCTGAAAGCACTTTTCCCATCTTTCAGGTAATATTTTGCCGTGAAGACTCTGGCAGGTTTTATTAGTTTTTGTTTTTTGTTCTGTTCAATCTAAAGGTATACAACCTGAAAAAATGCTGGATTTTAAGCTAAATTTGCTGAAAAATTCCGAAACTTGAAGATTCATATTTTTAAATTCACCTTTAAATTGACCAATGAAAAAATAAAACTTAAAACGTCAAATTTCCTTCCTGAAAACTGTATTTCGGAAGTTTTAATTATATCAAACATCATCACACCTCTAAAATATGAAAACAGTTCTATCAAAACCAGGTTCATATCTACGAACCCACTTTTTTAAACTGGCATATAAAAATGTAAAAACAGTTCTGCCAAAATTAGCACTGAAAACAGTAACTGCTTCGTCTATATGTAACGCAAGCAAACTGAAAAATACACGTGTGAGATTTAATTAAAACCCGAAATTCTAGAACAATAGCTGAAAAAAAGCCTTATAAAAGGTAACGTTAGCTTGTGATTTATTTTTAGTCTGAAATAAATACAGTGCTGGCAAATACTTGCTTTTGAATATGATTTAATTGATATATACTTAATTCATACTGTGAAAGACGTGAATCCGTACTAACTACTTGCGACCTACTGTATTTTATTAACTGAATTTATGACCACCAGTCAGAAAGTCCCAAAAATAGTTTTCCTTTTTACATACATATATGCACCCCAGCAAAACTTTAATCTTTTCACTAAAAGCTTTTATTTTTAGGTTATATCAGATTCTGTACTCAAATATAGGGTTGTTCTATATTTGGTATCAGGAAATTACAGCTAATTCTAGATGACCTTTGAGAAAACTAATTTTAGAGGTGTTAACAGGGAAAGAGTTGCACGTAATCAAACGTAAAAAAAAGTGTAATTAATCTTACAAATATTTACAAAAATAAACGAGAAATTACTTCATTAGGAACCTAGATGGTGTTTAAATAGAGTGTAATTAACGAAAACCAATAACGTTTTCGTTTCCTTCAATTTAAAGGTTCTCCAAGTCAAAAATTCATTTTTCTAAGTAGAGTTAAATTACCAGGTGAAAAACTAAACCGGATTTCTTTACGACTAGGTTCGCGAATTTTGATTTTCAAATAACAGTCACCGCTTATTAAATTGCGTTTGCCTTTCGTTATTAAATCGTAATAACCGCTCGCAGGAAATCATTCAATAGAAATTGAAACAATTTCGAATAGGATTTTGATTTCCAGAAGTAATCAAGATGGTTTTGAATTATTTATGAATTCTTGCGCTTTTTGGTGGAAAATTTGTGGGTTCGAATTCGAATAGACAAAAAGGGCATGCAAAAGGTACTTACACCGTCATATGATATACGAAACATTTCCAGCTATCAGGCCGCTCCAAGAAGTTGTAAACTTGTCCTTGAAATGTAGCACGACCTGCTATTTTTCGATGTTCTCTCGCGGCGTAACGTGCGGCGGCTCCCCATTTTGGTGGACTCTCAATTAACAATGATGTTGCGTTTACAACCTGGTTTTCTGGAACTAAGATTTCAAAATTGCATAATGTGAAAATAATCAAGTAACGGGAAGTTAGTACATTGTTGGGCAATAAAAAGGGAATGTTTTGATCCTGTTGCATTTAAATTGCTTGAAAAATCTTGATTAAAAAATTTAATTAAAAATAGCCGGTTGAATTGAAAGGAGAGGAAAAGGACACAAAATGTAGTGTTTGACACTATTCGTAATTAATTTCAGAATTAATTACGGTGTTAAATTACGAAAATGAAAGAATTTTAGTTCATAATTATTTTGCGGGTGGGTCGGTCCCTGGAGTTTACCATATAAAGTCGTGAACATCCTACCTACTATATATAAATATTAGTAGGAAAAGTGAACTAAAATTAACAATCCTTCGCGGGAATATAGCTAAAGTGATTAGTGCTCAATCGGAGGTAAAATACGCAGCAGGAAAACTGTAAGTTTATTGATTCCAATTAGATAAATATGAAGACCAACAACGAAGGTCAAATACATGTAAGAAAAGATAAGCGCTTGTAAATAAAATTGTTGAAATACTCGTTCTGCGACAGGTCAGGACTTATGCGACAAATGTCTGGATCCATAACCTCTTTTACCTTTCAGTATCGAGGCTGGTGCGTTAGCTTATATGAGGCAAATATAAATAAGTACAATTAAACAGCAAATACATAATTAATCTACACAGCAGGTAGGGAGGATCCCTTTGAGGGGTTGAACCCTGGCGCCAGCTGAGAAGTGTAAGGTAAAATGGACGACATATATATATATTCACACAAATAAGCGCAAAATTAAAATCGATGGAGGACATACTAGGCAAAAGATAATAAAAAATCTAAAATGGGAAACCCAAAAATTAGAGGATATTACACAGGACCAGGCAGAAAGGCTCAAATTGCTGGAAAAGGAAGCAGGAAGAAATAATAGGAGACACTGTTGTACTTTGCATACACTGTACTTTGAAACCTTTTTGCGGGTTAAAAGTGCGACATCTTGAGAGTTGTTTTACCTATTTATTTTGATTTGTGTTAGTTTTAGTTTGAATTTCAACTAATTCTGGTATACTGGTACCACAGTACTCCGCTAGTAGCGTGACGATCGTAGGTACTTCAGTAATTTTAGTGTTTGCCAATGTTTTAATGTTTACAGCTGTCCATACTGATTATGTTTTTATACTGTGACCTAGGTTTCAGTGGCGGCTCGCCAGGTGAAGTAGGTGAAGTGCCTCTTCACCTAAAATTTGTGCATCCAAATAGGCAGACGCGCCTGAAGGGAAGAGTTGGAATTGACTGGTTTTAACTCTGCTCATTGCTATGGTAACGCTTACGTCATCACCACCTGCGAGCGGTTCATATGCACGTGTTGAATCGCTAGAGTGAAGTGTTTAGTTTTGTATCGACGAACCACTTCACTATATCCACATCGTGTCGCATGTCGGTTATCACTGATTTCAAATAATTGAAACTGCTGTCTTGTTTTGGTGTTTGGTGTTTGTGTGTTTGTTTTACAATAACTGTGCGTTTTTAAACATTAAATATTCAAAAACAAAAGGAATTATCAATTTTTCCTAGAAATCAGCGTCTAGCAAACGAATTACATTTTCTGTATGCCAATAAAAATTATACAAGTCCATATGCCACTACAAGAATTACTCAAAATTCTCAATGAGAATAAAGAAATTTTTACTGAAATTTATAAGCTGTTTTGCCTTATACTAACCATTTCATTGACAAGTGCATCAGTTGAAAGAACTTTTTCTTGCCTTAAACGGATAAAAACATATCTAAGGAATACGATATCTCAAGATAGACTCTCCTCTTTGGCGAATATTTCAATTCAAATAGAAGTTTTACTAGGGTTAATTAAAAACTAACCATTTTACGAAGATATTACCAACAAGTTTGCTACCCTAAAAGACAGAAGGATTGACTTGGTGTACAAAAATAAGGTAAGTCCAAACAAAAAGTTTTTTTTTAATTTACCACAATAGCACTTCACCTATTTTTTTACCCAAGAGCCGTCACTGCTAGGTTTACCCAATAGCAATACTCGTAGTTATGATTACTGCTATTAATAATTGTTGCATTTAACACATAGCATATATTATTATGTAACTACACATTATTTTTGTTGTTACGAGTAGGAATAAAGTGATAATAAAATCTGATGAAATATTAGATGTCAGTGAAGAAGACATTATAATGAAGCTGCCTAAACCAGTCTGCCTTTGTGGATCTGAACGTGTAAAACGATAATTATGCCTTCGGATTAGTTTCAGTAATTACAATGTGAATTAATTTTGTGTCTGATGTTTCTAATAAAAGATTTTACTACTTACCTGATTATTCATGATTTTCAAGTGATATTATGTGACGAAAGTTTTTATTTCAAGATATACGGCGTACTGTTTTAGGGTTCAAGATGTACTGTTTCAAGGTACACCATCGTCTCGTTCCTTGAAACACTTTTCAAAAAAAAAAAAAAAATCCCATTTCTTTTATTTTGATATTAAGGTCAAATTTCTAATAATGTCATTAATGGCATTGTTACAAAGCATTTCTCTTATAGTGTTTTTAGGTATAACAGTCTCCCCTGCCATAATTCAAGAAGCAAAAGATGAAAATGAGGAAATATTTAACAAAATTGGAGCAGAAATTAACATGGAAAAGGATACAACAGAAATGAGTAAATTAAGAATTTATGAGACAAGTAAGAATAGACAAATTTTTATCAAACTACAAAAATGGACCAAGAAAATGGAAGTATATCGAAAGGCAATCATCTGTATGATCTCGGGAAGAAATACTGGAAACCAGATTGACTATATATTATGCTGATATCTAAACAGAGACAATTCACGACGTTAGAACATACTGGGAGGTTGATGTTGGTTCTGACCACCTCCTAGTGGTAGTCAAGATAACATTAAAAATGGTTGTCAGAAAGAAGAGAACAACGAAAAGAAAGAGATGGCAAGTTGAAGAAATCAAGAAAAGAATAGGATACAAGAGGATAAAACCATCGAATGAGAGTGGAATAATATAGAAATAACTGAAATAAGTATTGAAAATCCAGTAGAAAAGACAATGGACGGAAAAGTAACAGAAAAAAGACTGGTTTGACCACGACTGCGAGGTAGCAATAAAGAATAAGAAGGATGCAAAACTCGCATGGTTAAGAACAAGACGGAAAAGACTGGTTTGACCACGACTGCGAGGTAGCAATAAAGAATAAGAAGGATGCAAAACTCGCATGGTTAAGAACAAGACGGCAGGAAACTACAAAATATACCTGGAAATCTAAAGATAGCACAAATTTAATAAAAGAGAAGATGAGGAAGGAAGTATGTTGAAGAAACAATGAACGCCCTAGAAAAAAACAACAAGAGTAATGTCAAAATCTATAGACACATTAAAGGATAAAACAGGAAGTAAATTTGACAAAAATAGAGATGGAGAAGAATGGTGAAAGTAGTTTGAAAACGAAAAAGATTTAAATGAGATAAATGAAGAAACAGACAATTATAATAAAAAAATAAAATAAATAACACCAACAAAAGAAGAGTTTAATGAAGTAATTACAAATAAAATTTGCCACAGAAAAAGCTTGCTGTTTATGTAGTACAGCTCGTATTTCTCGAAATTCGTAAAAGTAAAATTATTTACAGCAAACACTTCATCAATATTTATACGAGCTTTGATATAATGATTAATTAACTTCAGCATTTTCTGCTTTATTTAGCACTCAGCATTTCTACCTACCTACCTACCTTTGAAATTAAGTAAGGACGTAATTTATGCCTAATATTTTCCACTTGTACTGAATATTAAAAATACAACCCTTGAGGGTAGGTTCCTTTCAAGAATCTGATTTTATTTTTAAATACCAGAAACTTATTGTAAGTAATAAGAGTAATAAGTAGATGCCATTTGGCTAAAACATTTTTTCTTTTAAATTAAATAAAACAGCTCAAAATTATTAAATGCTGCACGAAAACTTCTTTTTCTGCTTATTTATTAAAAATATTCCCCAAATATGAAGTAATAAGATTGTATTTTTAATTGGAACCTGAATACTGCGGTGAAATATTTTACACGTCATTTGTGCAACGATTTATTAGGGTTGAAAAATACCAAAATATGAAAAAGTTATATCAAGGCACATCTACGCCTGGTAGGTAGGCAACCCAACTTCCAGCTTTCCAAGGAAACTCTGTATCGATTTGAGGATTTGCTTTACAACAGTTTTAACTCTTCGGTGTGATTTTTAAAATACCTATTGCTTGTAGATTGCATTTCAGTAAAATTCCTACGATGAATTTTTGACCGAGTAACTTACTCGTACTTTTTGAATTACTTATTGGGTTACCAAGTTAAGTTTAAATATTGACGACTGAATAAGTTTTTTGTTGTATTTCTAAAACCAGTTTTTGCACTGGATTTTTACCACTAATTTTGACCTGGTTAAAAGCAGTTAAAATCCGCTGCAGTTAAAACATCTACAACTCCGTTTAAAGGAGAGGAAAATGTATTTTCTTTATGCATTTTTATTGCAATTATTCATGGCAAATACAACGAAATGTTGCAAGCTACAAAAATGCACTAATTTTTTTTTTGAAACAGTTACGATTATTGGCCTTCTAAACTTAATCCTGCTTAAGCTACACGGGTTCGAATGCCAACCACGCTCCAGACCGAGGTCTGGTCATGGTTAGATCCGAACCCAGGTGACGAAGCAGAGACATGTTCGCTATGCCACCGAGAGGCCCCCAATTAAATTCAAAACAGTGTGGTGTGGTTGGTAAAACAATCCCATTTATTGAAAGCAAAAGCGTATTTCGGCAACTAAATTTCCAATCTCAGTCAAAGACTTGGTTGATAAATTTGGCTGAAGGTGAAAAGTATCCCTTTTCTGATAATTCTACGAACCTCTCTTTCTTAATTATGTCTAAAACAACTTTTTAATCTGCTAAACTTCTAACCAAATTCTGGATATCTTCCAACAAAACTCTAGCTAGTAAAGTTTAGTACTGAGGACCGCAACTTAGTTATTGAAATACGTATTAGCTTTAATAAATTATTATAATTTTATAGAATGGCAATCTTGCAGGCCTTCTGAGCAGAATTTCATAAAATGGCCGATTTTTAACTAAAAATTGAATGACATGGTCAAACATGCAATTGGTTATTACATGCAACAATTATCCTTACAAAAAATTTACAGTTTTTTTTTTTAATAAGTATTAGTTACCATTTAGCAACTAGTGTTTTAATTCAAATATTTTTTTCATGAGAAGTAACAACCCACGGAAATTACTTAAAAGAAATTGAAGGTATTTAATTTGGCTAATGAAGATATCTCTTTTAAATGCTTGAAAAAGCTTTAATCAGGCAAACATTTAGAATTTGTTTAGACCATCCATCGATCCATCTGAAACGTTGTAATTAAAGAAATGAAAAATGTTATGTTTTGAAAATTGTCTCAAAAACTAATGTTTAAATGTTTAAAAATATAGTCAATGTAATTTGAGTGGATTTACTGCTCTTTACTTTGATTCTCCAACAATCTAGCCAAATTTGTAGGAGGTTTAGGTGTGACTGGAGCTTGTGAGATGCGTTATCAGGGTTTGTATCTGATGATTTTATTGCAGTGTCATCTGCGAAACTAGTGTTTGTAGTCTGGATGTTTCCTGTAGGTATAGAAGAGGTATAGGAAAGGACCGAGGACACGTTGAGTTACCGTGCTCTTTTAGTGCCCCCTTTTCCTCCTGAAGAAGCCCCTTAAAAAAGTGGGCGAAACGTTGAGTTCTTCTGTCTCAACCATGACACGGTTTCAACCCGGAAGACATTCTGTTAAGACTGACACTGACCGTGGAAGTCTTCGAATTCATTACACATATTTTTTCCTTTCAAGATTTTCCTTGATATAATATATTCTATGACATTGCTGAATGGTTGAATGTACTTCCCGGAAGCCAAACTGGTGTAGAGAAATTCTTTCCTCTACTGATGTTATTTGCTTGATTCCGTATAAGTAGTAGCAAACGTTCGAATAGCTTAGATAGAAGGGCTTATCCGTCGAAATGAGCTGGTTTCCCAGGCTTAGCAATCATGGTTGTTAGTGCATATTTCCACTGAGTGGGGAGATACTTTAGTATGTTCCCCACTAAAAAATCATAGCTAGGGGCTTTATATGAACTGCATAATTTTATTTCTCTGTAGGCTGAAGAAACTGCATAAAGAGGTAGAGATAATTGTCCAGGCGAGTTGAGATATTCCTCTATCTCTGCACCGAAATTAAGAGGATTAGGTGATAATGGCGTGAAGACCTGAGCGAGGTGTTCACCGAAGATGTTTGCTTTGCTAAAATAGCAGGCATTTTAAATTATTTTATTGGTTTCCACGTAGAGTGCTACTGGTGATAGGTTAGATATGTTGCATTTCTGTTTTCCTGAATAGCTTTGTGAAGTCGGTGGATTCAATTGTTTAGGATAGTCTTATCTCGAAGGTGTCCAGACTTTTGCCATTTAGCACGATCTCTGCGCCTTTCTATTACCATCTATCTTATATGTAGCGATGTATTGTGGATTTCAGCTGCATTTTTATGTTCAATCGGGATAGCTTGCTATGCTACTTCTTGAATGAGCTTTGTGAGGTACTCTACTGTTTCATTTATTTCAAATCTCAATTAATCTTAGAAGCAAGGTAAAAGTCATCCTAACACCTGTGAGGTCCTACGGGAACGAACTATGAGAATGTAAACACCAGAATCTTGCAGTCCCTTCAATCGAAATGCTTCATGGTTCATCAACAATCAGACCCTCCTTTATGACCTCAGAATTCCCTTTCTCACCGATGCGATGTCATCAAGAATTCTGCTATTAAATGTCGAAATCGCATCCTAAATCACGCCAATTAACTCACTTCCAAGCTCTACTCCCACCAGCCTACGAAAAGAAGATCAAAACGGCAATGCCCGGAAAACCTCGTTGAGTGAATCCTGGGGACCCATCAGTGGATGGTGGCCAACTCAGGTTATAGGGCAACCTTGTCATAATAGTTATTTATTAATTACTCTGTACCCAGAAAACCATTTGACGTAAAATGGATGTAACATAGATGTTTTTCTTAGATGTGTAACCTCTAAGCGATCATCGCGTAAACCTATATGCAACCTCGACGCTACGTTTAATGTTCGTAATATTAACCCGGGCGTTGAGAGGTAAAATAGAAGTTACAAAGTTTACTTAAATGCGAGTTCGACGTTGAGAGTTCAAATAGATGTTGTTAGAGCTCTGTTTACTGGATATCTCATTTGATATATCACAGTTTCATTATTTTTTGGATGTTGATTTTACCTTCTTAGTTGAGAAAGTAAATAACTAAAAGCATAAATGCGTTTTTTAAAACCATAGTTTATTTATAACAGTAATTGGTTCAAAAACAAATATTAGATATACACATCATTAATAAATAGTCATAATCATAAAGTAATGCTAGAATTATGTACAAGGAATAGATTAAACTCCACAAAAGTGATACTTTAAAACCAATTTTATACAGAATAATATTCGAGTATAGTGTAATATTAAAAATTACAATAGATTTTTCTAGGTAGATAACCAAGAAATCCAAATTTAAAATAAAACATCAAAAATATTGAAACTTTACAGACACACAGGTTTTATATAAGAATGATACAAATTAATCAGTTTACACTAGTTAAAAGTTCTGTAAAAAAATTAAATATAGAACGAAAATAGTAAATCTTAACATGTGCCTAAGTTTTGTTTTCAAGGTACGATCAAAAATTAAATTACACAATATTAGCATAATCAATTATATCAGAAAAACATATAAATCTATCATTCAGGAATGTCAAAACTCTCGGTCAATCACTTTTGTACAAAGTAATCTTTAGCAATAACTATTTTGAATTTAATATTTATAGGAAGCTAACTAATATTATAAACATATATACTATCCAGCAACATGCTTCTTAATCTTAAAACTACCTTCAATTTTTTACTTTCACACAAAATTAATAATAAAAAATAATTATAATAATATAAAGCGTGTATTTATAAATTTAAGTAAAAAGCTCTAACGATGGATACGTTGGCCTCACTAGTAAATACTTGTTCAGTGAAAAATAATATAACTCAATCTATAATTTTTGTACTAGTCATTATAATTTCAATATTAATTAGTAGGTAGGTGAGCACTTCAAATAATTACAAATAACTCGTCCGTTTATGAATCAGTTGAAATTTTTAAGCAATTTACAATGATAAAGATAAGCTATGTTTCAACGATTAATTGTGGTTATACATATAATTATCGTTTTAACTAGCAAATTACCATTGTTTTAATAAAAAAGACATTACAAATACGGCTCTGACAGTTTGTTCGCTAAGTAAGTGTGTCAAATATCTGTCAGATTTTGATTGATTTTCAGTTTAGCCTACTATTTTGTATATGATTTTTTGTTGATCTGTTTGGCTGTTAACCAGATAATTTATTTTAAATAAAAGCTGTATTTTAAAGGTGTGTTATTAAAATGATGGTAATTTGCAGCAGAATGCTATAATTTTTGTTCAAAATATAAATTAGTGTGAAGTCTATAGGATATAATAAGTTAACATGGGTTATAATTTTTATCATGTGAATTCATATTATGTCCACAGTTAAGAGAAATGCACTGTATAAATTCTTCTATTAGCAAATTTTATTTAAACTGATGAGGCTACGTTTCCGACATTATACTCTCTCTTCACCAGTACTTGATTGTTGCTTAAAATGTTCCACTGGATATCATCATCATCATCTAAGCATTTACAGGCTATTTTGGCACACTGCTTGTCGGTGCTTATGGAGTTACAACCTGAAAAAAAGTCGCCATATATTATGAAAAAATCAATTAGTAGGTATAATCTAGGTACTTATTTGTACAACTAAGTTCAACAATAAATAGTAATCCTAATCTTTATAAGACTTTTAAAGTTACTATAAATTCTTCAAAATGCATTTTTGTAAGTTAATCATTTTTTTTAAATAAGCAGAAACAGATAGTTACTAAGTACTATATCCAATATTTATTTTGATATTTTCTCCAGGTTTACTTAGTATACTTAGGATACTTAGTATTTGACCTTAATTTGAAAATATTTGATATTGTATTTAAAAAATGGGTAAGTTATGATATTGCATATATTTATTGGCTCCCCTGGTCATTATAGAGCAAAAGTGTAAAGAGAAAAGTCATAGGAAATTAAACATTTATTAGAAATTTCAGAAATTAATTTGGTAGAATTGTAGAATACTAATTTACCAATTATTGTTTAACTAATTCCGTGTGTATGATATGTAATTAAAACTGCAGTCAGATATGAAGAGTATTTATAGAAATGTTCGCTGATGAAGTTTAAATTTGGACTGAAACAAAAGCAATATAGCATAATGCGACACAGAAGCTGACTGCATTTAAGAAGTGATAAATAAAATAAGGTAAATAAAATTATTAGTAGTGTAACCAGCATTAACATTCGTAACAAAATATTTTCAGTATATGTATAACAAAAAGTAAATTAAATTCACTACCTTCGGTTTCTTTAAACAATGAAGGAGGTGGAGATACAGTATCCTCACGAAATGAAGGCAACAATTGGGTTTATCGGTAGCGTCTCAGTCTGGGTGGCGACGCATCCGCTTCACTAAACTCACTGCCACTGAGTTCAGATAGAGCCATTCCTTGCTCAAGTGCTTCTTCATATGTTTCTAATTAATATAAAATTAAGTAATAAATATGGGCTTACAAATTCCAAAATGCTAGTACTTACCGTAATATTTTTTGAATTTGCACTGGCAAAGGGTCCAGTCTCTTTTGGGCTCCATTCGGTTTTTGAATAAAATTCTGGCTGGCTTTTAGGAGTTAGGTTAGTAACACTGGCGTTGGTTTTTTACGAGCCAGTTAGTTGCTATCACACTGTACACCTCTTCGTCTTTGTTTGTTTCTGATAAAAAACTCAACAATGGAAAATTATTTTTCCTTGTTTAAACTCATGTTTGAAAAACTTGATTCAAAAGGCTTAACGCACAAACTAAACCACAGAAAAAAAAACACTGAACTAAATTACAAACTGCAACCGCCACCACCACTTTGCTCGGTTTTCGAGGGATGCGGGGGTGCATTTTCTATTCTACCTAATATGACGAGCACATTACTACGTCAGTGCAGCTGATATTAGAAATAACTACGCGAAGGGATATGAGACAAGTGGTTACTGAACCCACAACTTTTTGCATAGAATTTACAAAGGCTGGACGGTCATATTTATTTGCATTTTAAAAATCCTATTGTCGGCATTTTAAGAATGGACCCTTTTACAGTTAGAAATAGTTATTATGAATATTTCTAACTGTAAAAGTAGTAACCCATAACTGGGCCTATGGAGAAAAAGTTATTGAAAGATATCACAAGAGGTACCTACGTCTTGTTTTATCCGGATAAACTTTTAATAAGAAATAAACTATTTTTTTCAGTTATTCGTTATCAAAAAGCTTAAACTTAATTTATCACTCATTCACTATATTTTGTCGTGGTATAAATCTATTTTTACAGGGTTTTTGTTAGATAATACATAATATTTTATTTATTTGAAATTTAAAATGTTACAGATATTAGATTTTAAAGTTTTGTAAATTTTTCAATCTTATTATTCTGCTATTTTAGAGTACGGAGCCAGGTAGTCAAACGAGAGGGTCTGTGAAAGAAAGAATTTGTAGGTGAAACCAGGTATAAACATGACAACCTGAAGGGGCTTTGTAATGAGATCCATCTGAATATTGTATTTGAAATTTTTACATTAATAATTAAAATGTTTTAAATTGAAACAATCGTTTTTGGTATTAGCTAATCGATTGTAACACTGATTGTGAACTTTTATGGTCCACTATTCACTTTGATTCTGAATTTTGTTTATTAATGCATTAATTGCCATAAATCAGCCGAAGGATTCAATAAATTAGTTTTGTAGTATACGGAAGTCAAGCGAACTTTGTTCGCCAATTTTTTAATGAGAATTTGGTTGCTTAGTAATTCACTTGAAAGAAATAGTTTAAATTGAAAAGTAATTAATGTTTATGTTTATCAGGTTATTTATCCTAAGGAAAACAAGACCTCGAGTCGAACAATTGAGATTAGGAACGTTACTGGTTACTGGTTGTCGAGGTGAAGATAAATAAAAATGTATGGACTTATTACAAAAAGACACCTTTGTATTTACCCGATGACAAACTAACAAAAACAAAAGGTTCGAATAGGCCTAGCCGCGAAATCGGATTTAGCGTCCTGTATTGCGTAAGCGAAATGACCACTTCGCGTCCGATTGCACAAAAACTATTAAGTGTAATTAAACACTGCATTTTAAACTTTCTGATTAACTGTCAAAAACTATTTAATGTAGTTATAAACATTATAGCAGTGTTTCCAGTTCAATTGGAATTAAATAAGTTATTCTAGAAGTTTCTATAAGTTTTAACACCTAAATAAAGACATCAAATTTGAAAGTACTACAAAAACGATGTTTCATAAAAGTTGTATTATAGGTATTTTTTATTTTAATACTTGTTGAACCTGTTTATATTACTTAGAGGTGTACAAATTAAACGTTTAAGGTATTGAAGTTTAACAGAAGTAAACTTCTGCTACTTCAGTTTTAGATAAAAAATGCAAACATAACATAGATGTATTTCACCAAAACATTAACGTGGGTAATGTCTAACAGAAGCAAACCTCTGCAACTTCAGTTTTAGATAACAAATGCAAACATAACATAGATGTGTTCTACGAAAACATTAACGTGGGTAATGTCTAACAGAAGTAAACTTCTGTTACTTGAGTTTTAGATAAAAATGGAAACATAACATAGATGAATTCCACCAAAACATTATAGTGGGTAATGTCTAATAGAGGTAAAATTCTTATGCTAATCAGTGACTTCGTTTCTAAGTTCCGCGATTGACCTCTCTGAGAGGTTTGCATTAAAAATGTTGCACTGGTAACGTCTTTAGGCTAGCGCGAGTATATTGCGAAGAATATGTTCACTCTACAACCTATTCTAGAGGTTTTAGGACATCTATTTTATGTTACTGGTTTACTGGGTAGTTTGAGCAGATCGTAAATTTGCAATGAAAAAAAAAATGCAAGAAAGGTTTCCTAGATCTTTCATAAATAGTCTGATTTTAAATTAGATCCACTTCAAAATTGGGGATGTTTCCAATTATCTATTTATTTTTATTTAATTAATTATTTAAATGTTTATCGATGGACGACAATCTGCCATAAAAGACATAACTGATTTACATAGGTAGACCTACCAGATTTCAACGCTCAATTTGAGAAAAAAATAATATGAACCCTTTATACGTTCCAGGTTACTTAACATCCCCAATTAAATTTATTTCATTAAATAACCACGTTGAGCTATAAAAAGTCTTTCATAAATTTGAAAGCAACACTCAATCAAGTAATAACCGTCAAGAATCTGTCAGACACCGAAAAAACTTTTTACGATTATGTCAACCATAAAATAAGTTAAACATGTTCAAAACGTTAAGTGACGTACTGAAAAGTGGAAGTTTATAACTTTTCTCCTGAATTTTAAGTTAACTTTTCACATCTTATAACTTTTTATGTCTAATTATCGTTTAATACACAACTCCGTAGATAAACAGTAAAGTAAACAACGCTTATAAATGGGGCAACTTTTATTGGCTGAGCAAGCTAGTTAACTTCGAGTTAATTACTAAGAATTTCCCAGTATATGGAAAACCTACCCTCGGGCATGGTTTGTCATTACGGGAGTACATAAACGAGCATGGCATTTCCTAATAAGAATCGATGCAAATTACTGCTTAATGTCTAAGTATTTGCATAGTTAATATTCACATTTTTAATTGGGGATTTGCATTATTAAACAGATGTGTAATAAATAATTTTTGTGTAAATGTGAATTAATAAATGCATTTATTTATAATTGTTATTGTATTGCAGATATTTATAGCAATGAACCTAAATAAACATGCAGATAAAAATTAATTTTTCAGTTTAATATCATACCATGCCTGTTTATCTAAGGAATATGAACATATAAATAAACAAAAACGATGTACTTTGAAATAAACAGCTAAACAAGAATGTTAAGTAAATGTGTCTTTTTCGTATTTTAATGATGTTGCCTTTGTTACGATTGTTTTGCTTAGCGATAAATCGTATCATTTTTTTGTTTGATTTGCCAATGTTGTTAGCGTTAAGAATTTTTTGCTGTGCTTGTTTAACTTTATTTTCAATTTTTTTCTTCAAAATTTCACATTTTACTTGATTAATTCATATAATTATTTTCCCTTTTCGTATTTTGTAAAGATTTTCTTTTGTTTGTGGTTTTGGCGGCATTTGTAATGCTTTATTTCCATTGTGCCGGCGCATAAATTTCCATCTTTAAGCGATGCCTGGTTATTTAGTTCATTTGTTTGTCTTAATTTTCAGTCAAAAGTAAATTCTTTCGGTTTTACCGACTCTATTCTTCATACAGGGTGATTTGTGAGGAACCCCCCATATTTGGATAATGTGTTCAGGAAACTAAAAGAAACAAAAAAAGTATAATAAACATATGGTCAAATTTTAACCGTTACTGAGATATTGTGAAAATAGTTTTTAATCAGGCGAATTTATTGTAATGCATTAAGAATGAAAAGTGTTTATTTCATAACATAAAATACAAATTAATTAATTGATTTCTCAAAAATATCACCATTCACCTCGATGCATGCGTCAGCTCGTTTGTGAATTGCAGAAGTAGCTCGTTGAAGCGCACGGTGATTATCTCTGATGAGTGCTGCGCAGTTAGTTATTCTATCGAGTAGTGCCTATCTTGTGTTCACTTTTATTTTATAAACTAATGATTTCAGCACTCCCCAAAGGCAATAATCTAGAAGAGTGAGTTCTGGTGACCTTGTTTTGTCTGCATGCAGGGCCACCTGATTAAAAACTATTTTCACAATATCTCAGTAACGGTTGAAATTTGACCATATGTTTATTATACTTTTTTTGTTTCTTTTACTTCCCTGAACTCATTATCCAAATATGGGGGGTTCCTCACAAATCACCCTGTATATAAGACATTAGAAAATTCATGAAAGATAGAAGATAACAATGGAACCAACATGTAGAGAGGCTGCAAGAGGACAGTTTACCAAGAATGACAAGAAATGAAAAACCAGAGGAAAAAGGGGTATAGGAAGATCGTCGAAAAGGTGGACTCAAAGTTGGAAGTCTTCATCAACAGAAACATTACCCTAAATGTCGATGCCTAAAGACAGGGTAAGAACAAGAAATATGATGATTAATCAAAAACAGAATGGCCAAAAATGTATTTATTTATTTAAACAAATACAATCATTTACAAAAATTAAATCATGCAATACTGGAAAAGAAAAGAGAACAAACAAGGATTACATATTTAGATGCTTCTTAATTGTTTTTATAAAAAGGTCAGAAAACAAGAGGCAACTGATATCTAATAAAAATATTTAAAAAGGGCAAACAAATATAGTAACAAATCGATTAAAAATCAAAAGAACATAACACACAGTTTCAGTAGATCATACAAAGATTTATTGCCTATTATTTCAAGAATATGAAATACGCTCACACAGAGAAAAATTTCAAGAAAAGAAGCAAATGAACAATTTCCTTAAATAGAACAAAAATTTGCAGAACGCATAAGTAAAAGCAAATACAAGGAGAAACTAACTCCAAGCATGAATCGAAGAGAAAACAATTAAACATCCGAACAGTATAAATATGGAAGGATTAATTAACGAATTAACCCCTTATTAAAATCGAGAATAAACAAAAGAACGCAAATAAGGCTGTTTGAAATCATTAATAAAACCACATCCCAAATTACCTCAGGTTTAATTACTTAATTACACCCTTTCGTCTGAAATAAAATTAGCGGTGGAAAGTTAATTTTTAGGGAATATTTATGTTTATAATCTTGAAGGACATCAGTTAATGATTTATTTTGTGCCAGTTAATAACCTAATTAGTAATTACTTAAACAAAAACCTTGACACAAATTTAACTGGCTATCGTATTGAAAAGATCAAAGATGACAAAAACAGGTGTTTTCTTGCCAACACAGAGCCGTTTAATAAATAATTGCCATCATTTTAAGCTTGTACGTCTATTTGACGTAAAACTGTTCTGTTACAGTACAATTTATCAAGTGACGTCAGAGCCAGCACAAATACTCGATCAATCAACGCACCTGAATCTAACGGAGTCTCTAGTAAATGCTGGGTACTACGATCCGATAACGGGCTGGGTTGGGGTGTACTGCCCGCTTCCACTATGGTCACCGACAGCTGGGGGCGCCCACCTGCAGATTAAGGGATAATTAACTAAATGCTACATGCATGTGACGCTTGCATTATAATCAACTCTTCAACATGCTGGATTAAAATAATCCAAAGGACACGTTATTACATGCTAGGCAACGATCATACACATTTCAGTTACGAAAATATTTAAAAAGCTCAAAGCACATGCAGTATTAAAATCTTTGTAGCAATTTAGTATTAGTTCTAGTCTAAAATAAATAGTTTGTTATTACGAAAATATATGCGGAAATCCTTTTAATTTCCTATTATCCTGTATGTAGGATAGACGTCTAAGGGTTGAATTAGTTGGGCTTTTTCCTGTACAGAAAAATTGTCGCAAACAAACAATTGTGACCTTTTATTGTCGAAATGTTTTTGAATGGAATTCAGCGTTCAGTTTTGTGACCGTTCATTTGGTTTCGAGCTGTAACATAATGTACATATTTTCTTTATTGCTTGATTATTTGTTTTACATATTTATTTCAGTTGTAAAAACTACTGAATAGACTTTTGAGAATTATTTGTTAAACAAAAACCTACATTTTAAATTATTTTTAGAAAATTTCAAATTTGAAATCGTTAGTTTTCGCAATAACTGTTCAATTTGTTCATTCTAAATGTTAAAAACTCACATTACTTTAAAGAACAATTATTTACTATTAAAACTGAAAAAAAATACAATAATTTATGACAATGAAAATTTAATTACAGACTGGTATTATGAAAAAATATGGTCAAAACGATATATAAACTTTTGTTCAAATACTCCAGCAAAGGTATACGAGGTTAAACTAAAAGAGACTTCAAAAAGACATAGTTAACAATTTGATTGATAAATCTATAAACTTAGGAAATCCTAAAATTAAAGAAAAACAATTAAATTAATTAAAAACGTTTTAAAATTTAATAATTATTTAAAAAAATATCTGTCCACAGGTGAATCAACGTATTGGCCTTCTGACTTCAACAAACTACATAACGTCCTAGATTTTTTTATCATCAAAGGAATACCACACCGCTACCTACAAATAAAATTGTCATTGCACTTATCGTCAGCACTCAAATCTTAACAAAACCGAAGCCCATCACACTAACAAACAAGTTCACGGACTGGAACACCTTTCGTAATAAAGTTTCTGGAATTTAAACGCCAAAGTACCCTTAAAAATAATTACAGATATTGATGATGCGGTAGAACACTTGACAACAACGATCCAAAGTGCAGCCTGTAGTGCAGCCCCAGAAATGCATAATTTGAGTAAACCCACAAATTACCTTTGATACATACATACTTCATTTGTTCGAGGAGAAACGTAAACTTAGAAGAAAATGGCAAACCACTCAGGTTCTTAACGATAAAATAAACTCAAATCTGCTGAACGAATACAACAATCGTAAAATATCTGACCAACCACTGAGGAAACAAATTATTCCCTTTGGAAGGCAACAAGAAAAATAAATCACTCTCAAGAACATGTTCCTGCGATTAGGACCCAGGAAGGTAAATGGGCAAGAAGCGACACGGAAGGTTGAAACTTTCGTTAAACATCTCGAAAACGCATTTAAACCGTATCCAAGAGATACTCCAGATATCATAGAATCGACAGTCAATAGCTTAAAAGGCTAAATCCAACACTAGATGAAAAGAATTTGATCTCAAATTATAAGTTTGGTTTTCGCAACCAACATTCCACCATTGAGCAGGTACATAGAGTTGCCTGGAAAATAAGGTAGCTATGCTCTTGAACACCAGAATTACTGCTCCGCAGCCAAATAAATTTAACCCAAGCGTTTGATAAAGTATGGCATGAATCTACCCTACGCCTTCTTTGAAGTGCTCAAACCTTAATTTTCCAATAGAATTTTCTTAGCGAAATTTCGAGAAGAGTATACATTCTTGATTCCGCTAAAAGTGGGAGTCCTTCAAGAAAGCGTAATGAATGATTCAACTTTAGTCACATTAGCAGATGATACAGCAATTCTAGCATCGTACAAAAACGCTGTTATAGTTTCGCCACCTTAAAATGAGAAATGTATGCAAAATTAGCTCGTGTCACCTTTACTCTCAAGAGATCCATCTACTCAACAGTCACGCTGAACAACTGCCGTCTACCTCAAAAGCATGAGGCAAAATATATAGGCATTTGTCTCGATAAGCGCTTAACTTGGGCGAAACACATTTGGCAAAACGACTACAACTCGACAAATTTACAGAAATCATTATGGGCTCATTGGTCGCTCTTCTCAGCTCTCCATAGTAAATAAAGCGCTAATGTATGAAACTATAATAAAACCAATATGGGCATATGCAATACAACTCTGCAAATATTTCCAATATCATAAAAATATAGCGTTTCCAATCTAAGCTGCTGATGCCCCTTGGTATGTGCCAAATAATGTCCTACATAGAGACTTACAGATTCAAACGGCGTTAGAAGAATATGTCAAACTATTAAACCAGACTGAGTATCCATCCACCATTCTAATCTGATTATTCAACAATCAACCAAGAGACTAAAGAGACATGATCACCTTGACCTTCCCCAAAGACACTAGTGTTGTGCTCATTGTAGTATTTCTAGTGCAAAATTAGTGTACTATTTCTAGGTCAATGTGTTAGTTCTCTTAGCACTCAACTGAAACACACTCAAATCGTTTCACCAAACATTACTTGACATGAAAAAATTTCAGTCACGCACGTCTTGTACTTAGATTCGATCCCACTCTCTGCGCAACGATTGTTTCAACGACTCCAAACTTTTGTGGGGTTTAGCACAGGCCCTGGCCTTCAAAATGGACCAAATGCTGTAATCAATCGGGTTGAGATCAGGCGAGTACGGCGGCCATTCATCAGATGTGATGAAGTCCGAAAAATTGGCATTGCACCACTCTTGAGTCGTTTTCGCTTTATGGGCTGGCACTAAGTCTTGTTGGTAGGTCCATTGCATATCGCCGAAGTGCTGTTGGGTCCATGGAAGCACAACGGCCTTCAAAATATCGCGGCGGTATACGTCCTAGTTGATTTTGACGCCTTGGTCAACGAAAACGAGAGGCATTTTGCCGCTGGCACAAATACCTGCCCAAACCATCACCGACTGTGGAATATGACTCGGTGGATGTCAATAAAAGCTACTTCCTCGAAATAATAAGTTTAGTAATAAATTAAAAACAAACGTTTTAAGTAACTCAGTAACCACGAAAAAATAATATCAGTAATTGATTAATTGTGAATAGTTGATTTATCATGATTAATCTATTACTAAGATTAGTTGATAACCGAATATTCGGAAATCAATTAACCGATTTCACAAAAATTGAAAATCGCGGGTATTCAACAATCGATTAATCGATTTAATTCGAATACATTGCCAGCATTGGGACCAATGTGAGAAAATACAATTCCCTAAAACCAACAAAAAAATGATGGTTTATAATAAGACCCAGAGTAAAGGTAAATAGAAAATGCTAACCTCGACACATCTGCGCAAGAATCAGATTA
The DNA here is from genome assembly GCA_963082815.1 of Melanotus villosus. Classification (NCBI taxonomy): domain Eukaryota; kingdom Metazoa; phylum Arthropoda; class Insecta; order Coleoptera; family Elateridae; genus Melanotus; species Melanotus villosus. The sequence continues at coordinate 8,389,018 of OY720421.1, read as the reverse complement.
CGAGACATTTCACGTATCTGAACTTATTACTACTAATCGAAATTTTGAAAACAAAGCAAATGTTTATATCAAGTGCCGGGTGGTATCCAGGAAAAGAATCTTCACGTTGCTAGAAGACTTTAGGAATACATCAAGAATGGCAAGATACGTGCAAAGATATTTTAGAACACGTAAAACGTTTTATTTTACCCAAACTACTTAGGTGTAGCAAGACTATATTTCTTTAAAAAGGGTAGTGCTATAAAATAACTCTAAATGTTTTTTACGCCTAAAAAATAATATTTTAAAAGCTGTCAACAAAATAAAATATTAAAAAGAAACACATGAAGGTGTTCGGTTTATGACGGTCACATATTGAAAGATACAATTTTCAGGTTACAATTTAAGAAGTACTACCGATGGACCAATGTCAACACGTAGCAAATGTTGCTTTCTTAATTAATAATTAATGCCAGGAAAATAAAATATTCTTTAGCAGGTCAGAAAATTCGTCTTATGGTTTTTTACAACAAAAATAAATGGTGTAATAAACAGAAACATTTCCCAACGAGTCGAAGTCGAAGATTAGTTAAACGAATAAAAGTTAAAATTGTTTTAAGAAGAAAGGTTTTGGATATTTTTGTAAATAAATTAGTAATATTCATATATTGTCAGAGGCGGAATCAAAAGTAAGAAAAAATTCTGTTGGTGGTTAAATTTTTGTTTCGGTAGCAAGAGATCACAAGTTCGAAACCCAGTTGTGGCAGAATTTTCAATAAATTTCTGATAGGCACACATTTTAATATCTTTTGGTAATGTATATTTTCTAGAGACTGGAAAATATGTAAAATACATATTACATATGTAGCTACATATCCAACTGTTTGGGGATAAAACATATGTACAAATAAACCCACACAATACTTAGATATACTAACATTTTTGTATATGTAAAATACACATATCAACAAATATCCCTCAAAATTAGATTTTTTAAATACACATTTTCAAGTTTTTAATACGTACATTGGCTATTTTTTAGTACATATTACATACATATTTTTCCCATTTTTACTACGTATTTTTCAGTCTCTAATAATCTCCAAATTTATATTTTTGTTTCTTTCTATATTTATTTTATTTGGATCCAGTATGTATTTAACTTATTTGATACATTGTTGCAATAAATTCTAATGTAGTTTATAATACCCACTATAGTTTAGGATTATATCGTAAAATTTAAAATGACTAAAAATGCAAGGAACTTCCTAGAAATAATAGCAATTAATTTAGAAACAAGGTTTTAAGTAACTTAGTAATCGAGAAAAAGTAAAATCAATAATCGATTATACGGTAAAGGTATCGGCACTAATACCCCACGAGGGAGCATGGCCGGCAACATGGAAGATCTTCAACAACCGCCTACCTTCCCTACAACTTCGCAATTATTTTCAGTGACTGGGTAGGCCACCCGCCGAGCATCCGATTCGGGTTTGACCACGAGACCGTCCGCCCTATAGTCTAATGCCTCAACACTTGGCCTCTCCGACAATATAATCGATTATACTTAGTAATCGATTAATTGTAATAAGTAATAATCAAATACTCCAAATTCGATTCCACAAAAACCGAAAATCCTGAGCATCAAATAATCGATGAACCGATTTAATTCGAATACTAATCTGAATTACTAAAGTTTCAGTTAGGTGTTTCTCAGTAACATTTCCAACAGTGGTTTAATTATCTCAATGGGAAATTATGACTCACTTTAATTAATTAGCTAATTAAAAAAGTTTGATCCTCATAATTATAGGCTTGAAGTGCGTTTTAAATCTGCTTTTGATTGTTACGTGATTATAAAAAGTAATTTTTGAAAAGAATTTAATAAAACAGAAATGGAATGTAAGGCGTTTTCAACAAAGGAAAGGACTCGCTGGTATTTAAAACTCTTCTAAATAGGATTAATTTCCATTCAGAGCAAGAATACACAGAAATAAAATTAGTAGGAAATCTGAACTTCACTACTTCACAAGCTAATTAGATACAAAGAATATTAATATTAGAGTTTAAAAGTTTTGTTAAATTTAAATTGGAAATATTTTAGATAAACTGTCGGAATCTGCCAGAATGATGAAAATATTCTTAAGAACGCATGGAGTATGGGTATGGGTAAGATAATTAACGACCTTTTCTAAACTATACTCGTAGTAAGTATTCCTGTAAAAAATCGCGTGTAATTCATTTTTTTTTTTTAGTAAAATACTTTTCTTAAACGATGTGCGTCTCAGCGTAGGTACGTCTGTTGCGTTTGACCAATGAGATGGGCCGGGTTCGATTCTCAGGGCCACGCATACACCGACAACACCAGACCGTTTTCCTTGGAAGGCAATGGCAAACTACCGAGGTATCCTGCCTAGTAAGTCTTTTCTAGAGTAGAAGTGCAAACGCCTCCGTGATTCGGACCCCACGTAAAGTTGTAGGTCTCCTATGCCTGTAGGCGGACACACAGACATATGGAGAGAAGATTGGCAATGCGCTGTGCGCCACTCTAAGAAGAAATGATGTAGGTACATTTCGAATACAATTCAATCGAATTTAATAAACCAAACTGCAATTAGCATATAAAGAAGAATATCTTCTTACTCATTTATCTCCATTCACCCACTTCTTCCAGTTCTTCCGGTCTGTGGTCATCTTCTTCATTTGCCGTAATGTCTTTCCTCGTTCTCTTCCTATCTCCCCAATCTGCTCTAACCACGTTTTCCTTGGTCTTCCCCTTCTTCTCCTTCCGTATCTTTTCTCCTCCATAACTTGTTTTACCAACCTGATCTGCTTCATTCCAGTTTTTTCTCTTTTTGTTTTTTGACTCTATCGGTTCCTGCTTCAGTTCTCCCCTGATGTACCCATTTTCTAGTCGATTCATTTTTGTCCTTCCTGTCATTCTTCTTAGGTATTTTATTTCTGCTGCATTAAGCGTGCTCTCGTGTTTGTTAGTAGCCCATGTTTCGCTGCCATATGGTATTGTTGGTGATTGAGTTGTAAACTTGAAGCTTCGTCTCTTGGTCTATTTTCCTCTTACTAAATATTGTGTGATTTAAGTTGTACTATATTTTTGTCGCCTTCCTTGCGCTGTTCGCTATTTCCAGGTCTATTTTTCCATCGTTTGTAAACACAACCCCTAAATACTCGCATGCTGATACCATGTCTATTTGTTCTTCTTCGCATAGGTATAAGCGGGTCTCTGCTTCCTCTCTCTTCTTTATTTTGGCCTATTATCATGCTTTTACATTTGTTCTTCTTCTGCCCAAATGTTTACTAGGGCCTGAACTTTGCTCTGTATATCTGCTACTACTTAGTACTATATCATCTGTGTAAAGTAGTCCTTCCGTTTTGACCGGTGTTAAATTTGTGTATCCAATCGTCGTCTGAAGGGGTTTAGTCATTTTCTTGGTGTTCTTCATTATTGTTTCCATTATTAATATGAATAGTACTGGGCTAAAGCTGCCTCCTTGCTTAATCCCGTTGTTTATATTGAAATCTGTTGATCTTTTACCACCCAGCTGTACTTTTTCTCTCACCATGTGAATGTACTTTTGACCGATTTCAAGTTTTTCCATGACTTTCCATATACCACCTCGGTCGATTGAGCCAAAAGCCGCTTTGAAATTAATGAACATAATGTGTAACTCTTCTGCTTGTTCGTTTATATTCTCTATTAAATTTCTGAGTATGTATATATATGTTGTTTGTCACTCTCGTCTAAATGTCGCTTGCTCTTCCTCCAATTTTCCCTCTATTGCCGTTTTTAATCTGCGTTCTATAAGTCTAGTATGCAATTTGAATACAGGATAGGCATATACACTGATTTTAGTTGATTTTCACATTCGAATTCCATCCCCTTTTTTGTGAATTGGTACTCTAGTTAATTTTTACTTATTTCTTCCATCTGGTTGTTATTGTACTCCATGTAATTTGGGGCATCCATTGTCTGTGTTAGTCGATCCTGTTCATCTTTGTCGTATTTACTTTTATAATACTCCCTCCATGTTTCTAGAACTCCATTTGTGTTTGTCCTTATGCGGTTATCCTTATCTCTTATTCCCTTTATTTCTTTTCTTTTACCACCTCTTAGTGATCTTATTTTATTCCAAAAACTCCTGTTGCTAACTTTGTATCTTTGATCCATTTCTTCGCCAAAATCCTTCCAGCTTTTTGTTTTTGCTTCTCTTACCAATTCGTTCACCTTTTTCTTGTGCCTGTGATACTCTGTTCTATCATGGTCCGACTTAGTGTTATTATATTGTTTCCATGCTTTTTTCTTTCTTTTCACTTCTTCCTGGATTTCTGTATTCCACCAACGGATTATCTTCCTCTGTTTATTGAACTTTAATCTTCCACAGATTTGCGCTGCTACTCTTAGTGTTATATCCTTAAAGCTATTCCATCTGTCTTCTAAATTCCATCTACGTTGTGTTCTCGCCAACGTTTCAAATTCTCTATCTGTTTCTTCTTGGTATCTCTTCCTCAAATTTGCATCTCTTAATCTCTTTATTGCTATTCTACTATATTTATTTTCTTCCATCTGTTCCATCTTCCTTCATTTCAGTTCTGTAGTTACTAACTACTTAGCCTATGATGTGTCCCTATTTCCGCTGTTCTCCGTCTTAATTTCTTCTATTTCTTGTTTAAGTTCTTATGTATAGACAATATAATCGATTATACTTCTTTCTACTCTTCCTTCTGCAATGAATGTGTAGTTTTCCTGTAGGGTTTGCTGACAGAAGGAATTTCCTAGCGTTAGATCCTTTAATTGTCATAACCTTAGCTCTAGTTATTCCTATGCGTTATTTCCTCTGCAAATTTACCCATACAGCCAAGTCCTTTATTTTCGTCATTTCCTATTCTCGCACAGAATAGAAGAATATCAAGAATCGTTTTGTTTTGCATAGCTAATCAAATTTTTTACATTCACAATGATTGTGACTTTGACCTTATATATGTATAGATAAATTGATTTATACATATAATTAAGAATATAGTTATTGAAGTTAATGTACGGTTCAAAAAATAAACAACTTTATACAGGATAGTCCGTAAGTAATGGGACGCAGACCATCAGTAGATCCGTGGAATTAAAAATATTGCGATTTCCCTAGGATTACCTTAATCTAAAAGTTAATATTAAATGAGGTACATGGTGTCAAAATTTTAATTTTAATTTTCTTCCTTTTGGACTAAGGTAATTATAGATAAATCGTAATACGTATTTTAACTCTACGAATCTACTGTTGGTCTGTGCCACATTACTTAAGCTTAAGGACCACCCTGTGTAAATAAACAAATTAGAAAAATGTAATAAAGTGTGTTTTAAAAAGTAAGAAAATGTGTGAAAACTAGAAAAACGGAAACTATTTCTACGTAGAATCACTAGTTCGCTCATCTAATTTTCAGTTACATAAGTAATTGCGTAAAACTTAGCCGGACATAAAAACCTTTTTAGGATATTAATTATATGCTCAACTAAATTAACCAACTGAAAATTACTTCATGTTAATACCAAATGCTAAGCGTGCCTTATCCGGAAAAGTTCAGTAGTGAGTACTTTTTTATGCTGACTAAGAACTTGACATTTTCCCAGTTTATGTAAAGAAGCACATCCCGTCCTGCTGAATTTCAATAAACCCACCTTTAAAATAAGGTTGGTGGTGGTCGCAAATCCCAACTGGGAATTAACCGTACTATCCTACCAAAAAACAAATTGAGGGTTTCCTACCTCATCCGTAATTAAAAATGTTCGAAGAATCGCTTGAAATTTCGACTTCCATCAAGTGATGATGTTTATCTTTAATTTGTAGTAACCTAAATTAATTCCCAATAAGTAGAATCGTTGATTTTGATTTTTTTTAAATAAATAATTTTTTGTTTTGAAATTAATTAATTATACGACTTTCCTATTACGGGTTAAATGGATCTAATCATACAAGGTAAAGTTAAATTATATCGACAGATTTCTAGCGGATTTTTCAGACAAAAAGAGCATTTTGACTTAATAACTAATTGCTCAAACTGTTTTTGTTTGTTCTTGAAATTTTAGAGCAAACTTTGATTGAGCGTGTTTCCGCAAAGGTGTATTTTTGGATATCAGTAAATCAGGTCAAAAAACTATAATTTTGCCTGAAAAAATGCCTTGTAGAAGTTAACCGATTAATTTAAAGACAAAAGTTTTGTTGGGCTACATTTGCTTTAGGAAAAATTCAAAATGACTAATTTATTCTTTCAGCAATTCTCCGAAAAGTATTTCACAATAACAGCTTTTATCCATTATATTCATTATAATCAATTGTTACGCGCCAATGACGTCAGCGTGACGATTCGATATGACACAGCACGTGTATATCGTTATTTTAACAGGGTTTTTACAAATGTTCGCGCACATGAAAATTTTGCCGGTGTCCACGCGATCGTTTTCCACGTCCACGTCAGTCATAATCAATTTCCATTAAAACTGAAAATATTAGCTTACCTTGAATTGCAAAATAAAACGCGGGTATTCTAGGTTCATTTTTCTATTTTATGCTACTAGTGATAGGGAAAACATTTTTCATTTGAGTTACCTAAATGTATTTCGATTTTTAAAAAATATTGCCCCCGCAGGGATTTGAACCACTGACATTAAAAGTATTTCCCTAAGATTTAATTTCTAAAATATTTATTTTATTACTGATGCATTTATTAGGCTCGAATTTATTAAATGCAAAACAAAATGTAAAAGCTATAAGTTGCAGCATTATGAAAATTTTATTTTTTATAATTCTTATATTGAGCAAAAGTTGATATCTTGGACATCCTTTAGATAACCTCAAATTTGCATACAATATCACAATTAGAGTTTTTTGCGTATTTACCATCTACTCTTTTACTCATAGAGTAAGAAGTAAATGCGATCATGCTTATACACGGCACGAGTGGGATCAAGCCAACGCTATTTTCCCGGCGGGTGTATATTAGATTTAAGTCGCTTCAATCTCCTTGTGACTGCTGGTTGATTTGTGAGCTGTTCTACAATGTCATTTCCATGTTCTTCTCACTTGTAGTTGTATGCTCTCGCAAGCCTTTGGATTTCGGTAGTTACGTATGGGATCTGCAGATCGGTGTGGAGAGTGTCGTTGCTGATGTCATCAAGCGAAGGGTCTGGATTATTTTGGTTTGGGATGCCTTTGCACAACCCCAAAGCTGAATCCCGTAGGTCCATATGGTCTTCAATGTTGTTTTGTAGAGAAGCAGCTTGCTTGAGAGGGATAGTTATGATCGCCTTGCAATGAGTCAGTACATTTGTTTGGTTTTCAGATCCAGCTGTTTTCTTTTACTTCTGATATGTGTGCTCCAAGTAAGTTTCCATCCCGAAGCATTTTATTTCGGACTTCATCGGTATTGAACGTTGTTAAACCTAGTTTGCGGGCAAACTAAGCGTCTGTTGGTGAAGATTATTTGTGTGGATTTTTCGCTGTTGACCGTTATTCTCCAATTGTTGGTTCAGTCTTGCAATAGATCAAGGTGGTGCAGTAGATGGTCTGCTGCTACTTCTGGTATTTTGTTAGTTGAAAGAATAGCCGTATCGTCTGCAAACATGGTGATTATAGCGTTCTCTATTGTAGTCGGCGAGTCGGAGGAATAGATCAGGTACTGCAGCGGTCCCAAAACAGTGCCTTGCGGTACTCCAGACGGAATTTGACGATAATCCGAAAGTGCATTGTTTATTGTTACTTGAAAGAACCTTTCAACTAGGTATGATTTTTGGGAGACATCATTTGAGCTTGTATAACAGGCCTTTATGCCATACTCTGTTGAAGGCCTGTTTGATGTCAAAGAAAGCAGCCGGGCGTACCTTTTTCGTTTGAAAACTTTCCATTATTTAATTGATGATCCGATGACTTTTATGTGTTGTAGCATGGGCTTCACGAAAACCGAACTGATACGACGTGATTATTTAATGAAGATCTACTGTTTCCTTCATTCTTTTGAGTAAAAGTCTTTCGAATATCTTCGACATCAGGGGTAGGAGACTTAAAGGTCTTTAGGAGGACCGTTGGTTGGGTGGCTTGCCAGGCTTAGGAATCATAATTCCATAGTATCGGAAAGTAGGTTAGTCTTATTATGCTGTTGTATATGGTGGAGAGCAGCACTAGTGCCCTTGAAAGATTTTTCAGAATTTATCCTACTATCAGATCGCAACCGGGAGCTTTTCTGATATTTGTAAGTTTGCTGGCGAACTTCAGATGGTGAAAAGGGCGAGATTGGTAGTGAAAGCTGACACGGAGCATCTAAGAAATCCTCTACGAGTATTTCGGTGTCGTCGAGGAGTGGAATCGTAAAAACGTTGCTTTGTCTTTATCTGTTCTGGCCTAGTTATCATCAGGGTTTCAATTGGCGGAACTGCCATGATTGGCCTCTTGAACTTCTTCGTCACTTTCCATATAATGTGGTCTTCAGGAGAGTTTTGTGTTTGTGTCGCTGGGCTAATAAGTAGGTTCTTTTGTTGAGAAATAGTTTTAGTTGCATAAGCTGCTAATATTTTGAAATAGATTTTCAAATGTGTGATTCTTCACAGAGAATTTATAAGTTAAATGTTATGTTTTAATTTGGCTTTAAACTCAAATTTAACATTTTATTACAATTGCTTTGAGGAATTCAAACTTGTTTATTAATTGCAAGTTTTAATGATTTATTTATGATCGCAAATTTTTAAATTTACATTACTATTAAACCTCCTGTCACTCACTGAAAATCTACTTAATTAGGCACAAAATCAAAAAGGCTTTTTATTTAATTTCTTAAGTGATACTTAACTTGATCCTTAAAAGGCAAGTTCAACAAGAACAAGGCTTCAGTAAGTACCACAAAAACAACGTAATCCCCTCATCTTGTGCACATTATTTTAATGAAGTTGGGAAATTTGTTCAACAGAATACCACCGCGCCATCTCTTTACCGAAAGCTAAATAAACGGAAAATCATTACGCCTCAACAAAATACAGAATTTCATATTTGAAGCTAAAACGCAACCGGTTGCTAACTGGGAACAATTTCAGTTTAAAAAGAAAAGTGAAATGCGGGGATCGGTCAATACGAGTAGCTTCAGCAAAAGAAGAATTTACATGCACTAGTGTCATGCACTGTTCATTCTAAAACGAAAAATTATTAAGTATAATAATAATAAATTCAATATTGCGTTATTGGACAGATTGCCTCTTTTCTGGGTATTTCGCCACCAGTTGCCGAAATAAAAATTAACTGGAAGCGAAATACTTAGGCAAAAATTATCAAATGTCAAACTTGCAACAACAACCTTTAAAGTAAATATCAGCAAATATTGGCAATACAAGTGCGGCACAATTAGTTAGATTAAGTGCTGAAAAGTTTTAAAAAGTCCAAGACTAAACTTACCTGAAGAATTAAGTAAGGTTTGTTGTTCATCTAAGGCCATACCAAGTGCTTCAGGGAAGGAAGCCTTAAGGTGGGGCATGGCAAAATTTGGATCTTAAGATCCCTTAGGGAACTGCTTCACCTGAAAACAAATTTCATTTTGTGATTTCTGTTCTGTTAATTAATTAAATATTCATTATTATCTACTGTTAGTTCGGTACTTTAACCCTTACATATACATTTTTGATCGTTTAATATTATCATAATAATTCAGAATAAGAAGAAGAAGCTCGCTGGAGAATGACCTTATAAAATGACGTCATCCTGCGTTTAGATTTTACAATTTTGATATTGTTACATTCGCCTTTGTTACATCATGGAAACAAACAATTTATCGCAGTGGTCTTCTTGGGACATAACACAGGCTTTTGACAAGGCCTAGATTGAGGAACTTCAATATAAAACCTTACAAACAGAATTACCACACTATCTTAAGGCAATCATTTTCTCGTTCCTTTGCAGTTCGCATTAACGCGTTCATCTCTGGTACCAAGGACATCCACGCTTGTGTGTCCTAAAGAAGTATATTGGAGCATACACTCTTCAACTTTTATAGCCACGATGTACCCACTCCCAACATGAGTGAACTAGTGATCAACAGAAACTCGTCACTACGCAAAGAATGTGCATAAAACACTTCTCAGGCCAATAGTAACATACAGTTGTCGTGTATGGAGTACAACATCCAAAACCAATGTAAGAGAACTGCAAGAATTTCAAAACAAGGTTCTCCATATTGCCGTCAACTCTCCGTGGTTTGTAAGGAACGAACAAATACATAACGAACTTGGTTTAGATACAATAGATTAGTTTATTAGAAGGTCATCAAGAATTTTATCAAGAATACCAAAAATAGTAGCAATGAAATCGTTCAACAACTGTGTAGAAAAAATATTCATACCAGACTCAAACGCCAGCTCCCGCTAGATTTGGTAGATACGGATTCGAATTCAGACACCAATAGTAACTGATTAAGCTACTACATACTCCCCCGTGTAAATTAATGTTATTTGATGTTAAATACCATGCATAATATTGTGGCGAAGCCGTTGGTTGGTTTATTGTTAGAGATTAATAGAAATAAGTTACTTTAATAATAATTTAGGTCTTTACCCAACGTCGCCACTTGGATATTGCTTGGCTTTTTACGAGAGGTTTGTATTCAAAATCAAATTCAACTAGCTAACATCATGTATTTCATATATGTGCTTTAGTCTTACAAAATGACACAAATTCTTCTAAGTTCCAATTCAAAATAAATTGATACAAATTATTATAAGTCCTGATTCAAAGTAAACTGATACAAATTACTCTAAGTTCTGATTATATTTAAAACGACTAAGTCCATAAAAAGAATTTGAATAATTCACACAAATATTTTACAAGTCCTGAATTAAAACATAAAACAATCTTACATGTACGAGGAGCATTCAAATATGAGTGAGAATCTAGTTGCTTTGAGTATAGAAAACAATGGATGGAAACAAGCACTCTGTGTAATGTTCTGATACAATGTGATTTTTTAAAAACTCAATTGCAGCAGCCCGTATTCTGACAGACAGTTCTAAGGTTATTAAGACAGAATACGGCCTACTGCAATTGAGTTTTAAAAAAATCAGATTGTATGTTCCAACTTGCGGTTAGTAACAATCAAATTCTTCTTCGTTACACCTGCCAATAATAATTAGCATGTCAGAGAAAGAAGTACCGTGTTTTGTTGCACAACGCATAATTGTTAAATTTCTGGCGAAAGAAAATGTTTTACCGGTCTGAAATTTTTACAATACTTCAAGCGCAGTTTGAATATAAATGTATGTCCAAGGCAAGGGCGTTTGGTTGGGCGAAAAAGTTTTTAAGTGGCCATAAATTTAGGGATAATGATGAACTCATTACAACTGTGTAAAACTGGATACGCACGCAACCAAACCGCTTCTTCAAAAATGGTATACGTAAGCTTCCAGAACGTTGGCGCAAATGTATTGCAGTCGAGGGGGATTACGTTAAAAAATAGTATATACCATGTTTTTGTTCTATTGATAATAAAGATGTTCTAAACTCATTCTCATTCATATTTGAACGCTCCTCGTATATTACTGGAACATCATCTTGGAGGGTGTCAATTTTCTCGTAGGTACTGCTTCTTAGATGGCTGGATATAAACCATGCATTTAATGTATTTTCGCTTAGTATTTATACAGCAAATTGATCCCCTTCTCTCAATATGATCGTGGAAAATGTCGACTTATATAGGAGCATGTGTGAGCTATCGAATGTCACAGTACATTGCCCTTGAATCGTGTACGTGACTTTTCTTGCATTCTTAAAATATGTAACTCGATACGTCACACGTGTAGCTAGTCAGTTAATGACCTTATCACATAACGTCATCCTGATTGCTTGCAATTATAATATTTGATATCTGTACATTCGCCTTTGTTAGAATATTGTAAGATGTTGATCTGGTGAAATAAAAAGAAGCTTTTATTAAGCTAGGTACTTATACCTAGTTAAGTAATAGAAATGCAAAAAATGTAATTTTAATTCACGAATAGTTAGCAATACCAACTAATTCAACAAGAAAAATATAAATAACAGTTAACAGGAAAACTGAAGAACTAATATATAAATTGAAATGTAGTTAAGCGATTTTGAACGTAAAACTGAAGCCTGAAAACGTAATATTGTTAATGTAAAACTTATAAAAATTCTAACAAAAAAAGAAATCATAACCAAGTTTTCTATTTTCCAATTCAGTTAAAAGCAAAATAAACATTAATTTTCCAAAGTATACGATTGTTCACTAAATTCTATATGACATCTTTTGTATCAAGTGGACAGAAGCAAACTAAATATTTAAAATGAAGACGATAGGTTCCGTAAATTTCCCATAACAAAATATAATCCATGAAAGCTCATTTCTGCAGCTAAACGTTTTTATAACATCATTAACCTGCAATTTGTTTATGAAGTTCTATGCATAATGCAGTATGAAATTGCAAAAATACATGTTAGGAAGCGATTATTATAGAGTCTAGTTAGGCGTATACCAAATCAAAATTTAATCTTAGCAAAATCAATAACACGGAACGATTTCTTCTTCAATTTAAATAATATCTACTTTTAATATAAGAGAATTAAATTGAGGTTTGCAATATTGATGAGAAAATCCCCTTTCCTGGAATTTTATTCGATATTAAAGGGTCTAAAATTCAAATTGTTAAATCTAAATTGCAAAAATATAGGTATCCTGTTTTATATTTTTCAGATTTTGTTTGCGGCACACTTTCAAATTTCGAATACGAATACAACTATCTGAAAATGAAGTAACAAGAAAACAGGCCGCTCCTTTATCCGTGAAGGATTAGAGGAAATTAGTTGTAGCATTTAATTTTCTGAAACTCATTTCACAGAAATGCTAACGAGTTAGTCAAACAATTAAGAATTCGGCTTTCACGGAATTATAAATTTAGAGGAACTTTGTATAAGTAGAAATAAAGTTGATTTAGATTCACAGACGGTTTTTGTTGAATAATTGAATTTATTGAAATGTATTAATATTGCTCTGGCATTTAATAATATACAACTAAAACTGTAGAATACGATTTTATTATTAATACAAAGCAGAAACAGAGCTTTTACGACTTATGAAAAATTTTTAATGGATATTTATAAACATAAATAAAAGCTCAGGACAGTCTGCTACATTCAGGCGATCACTGCAACTTTTATTTTCTAAACAGAATCAAAGATTATGAAACTTTTGTTTTATAAATTCCACATATTTTTAATAAAGCTTAGGATTAGAAACTCTCCTATCAGACAAAACCTTTTGTAAGGATTTCAGTTTTATACATCGAAATTTAGAGCCACCAAAAACTCAATAAAATGAGTGTATATGTTTGTAGAAACTTAGATACATAATAAAATTTTGTTTTAACAATCAGGACTTGCATTTTATTAGTAGCATGTTCGAAAGTACTAACTACAGTATTTTCACCTAGGATTTGGGTTCTGACGTCAACGCGCTGTTGATAAATTCACAATCCGATTATACTTCATCTCTTTCTAAACTAGGTTTTCAATACCTACATAACCTACTGCGCACGAACGCCTGTCTATTCATACAGTTTTTGGGCGGGGCAAGTTGACGTCACAACCCAAATGCTAGATGAAAAATACTGTAACTGTAGTTAGTTAGTTAGTTAGTTAGTTTGAGGTTAAAGTCTCGAAAAAGGTGTTTGTACTATAAAATATAGGTATTTTCGTTAAACTTGTTTTACATATAAATAAAAGCTCAGGGCAATCTGCCACATACAGGCGAACACTGTTATTTCTTAAGCAAAAGCAAAGACAATATTTTTTTTTTAATAAAGCTCAGGATTATAAGGTGATTAATATTACCTTCATCATAGCGCAAGATTATCAAAGAATCAAAAGCTTTCTAAATTAAGTGAAGCAAAGAAGATTTCTGCCAAATGTGCCTATTTATAATTTTGTGTTTTCGTTTTTTTATATCAAAGCCCAGGGTTGCGAAAAGCTCGAAGAAAGTTGCAAGGAATTATTTTACAACAACTAAATTGCATCCGTGTTAGTTACAGACAGACTATCGAAGAACAAAGCTTTTTATAACATTTTGGGTTTTAATGTTAAAGCTCAGGATTGTAGAAGGTCTGAAAAAGACTACCAGAAGTACTATTTTTCAGAAACTGAGTTGCTTCCACCCTAACTCAAGGATATCAAAGAACCAAAACCAAGGGGTTTATGATTATGTTTTATTTTTATTTAGGGCAAACTCACGATAAATATAAACAAAATTAATAAAAGGATTTTCTATATAATTTTCCATATAAACATCGGATTCAATTTTTTTTGTCAAATTTAAGAATGTCGCAGAATATCCGAAAAATTTCTTCAGGATAAAAGCAAATCGTTTTAGTCTAAGCTTAGGATTCCGCAAAGTTTTCAAAGTTCGGAAATATTCTTTCGAAGTTCAGGGCAGTAAAAAATTAATTGAAATCATAATTTTTAGATTTTCTGTACCAATCCAAACCTGGCGAAACTACATAATAGTCCGCCACAGATGCAGAGACTTGCCTCAAGACTTGCGTGTACGGTTAAAACCGCGCATTCAAAACCGATGGCGTGTGGTAGAAACCTGTAGACTTATTTAGAATGCGCATTCCAATAAATGTCAATGGTCGGTATTTTGATATCATATTTAAATTTAACGTCATGTTTAATTACCATGGCAATGTCGCGTATCTCTGTTATACACGTACAAAATTACATAAAGCTATATCGTTTTATGTTTACGCTAAACACGACTTTAGTTAGAGACTTTAAACATAAGATCAGAATACGGCCCAATATCTTTATATTTTTTAATTTATAATTAATACTAAAATATCGCTTCGCTACAATATTATGACGTTAATTATGTCGCTTGCAAGATGTTTTTTAGTTAGGATATACAGTTTTTTTTTGTATCCTATTGCATGCTTTTGTTAGGTCTACTAAGCATACGATACAAAGGGTCATAGTATTCTATCGATTTTTCAACGAGCTGCATCAATATGAAGATGGCACCTAGTGTGCTTCTATTCTGCCTAATTCCTTGCTATTCTTCTGCTATAGTTATGGTATTCTGTAATTTCCTATTGATTGTGGATTTAAACAGTTTCGCGGTGGTATTTAGTAATGTAATTCTTATATAATTGTCCAGGTTGTTCTTATCTCCTTTTTTGTAAGATATTGGTACTGCTTTTTTTTACCAATTTGTAGGTATTCTTCCTTCTCATATTATTTTGTTGAATAGTTCGCACAGTTATTTTAGTAGGTTACCTTCTCCATACTTTAACATTTCATTGTATATACCATCAGGGCTTGACGACTTCGGATTTTTCAGTTTTCTAATTGCTTCGAGTATTTCTTCTTTTGTAATAGTGGTGTTTTCAACAGTTGTTCCATCAGTTACTGTATTTTCTTTTTCTGTCGTTGTTGTTGTATAGCTGTTGGAAATGCGTAGTCCACTTGTGACTGTCATTATTTTTGATTTTTATTATTTCGTTTATTTCTTTCTTTTGATTTTGTATCATTTGCAGACTTTTTTCTGCACACCGTATAAGTCATGGTCCATACTACTGGTGTATCTCTCCCAATAATTTTGCTTTATTATGCTGATTCTCTGGTTTACTTCATTTCGTATTCTGGTGTATATTCTGTATTCCTCTTGGGTTTTCATTGTTTTATATTTTAAGGAAGCTTTCTGTTTTTTGTTCAGCTAGCCTTTTCACCTCTTCGTCAAACCAAGGAGTCCGTGTCTTTATCTTGTTCTTGTTTATTTTTCTTTTTCCTAATGCTTCTTCAGCTGACTTTAAGATGTGTTGTTTTAAAAAAGTCCCATATCCCACCGTCTATTATATCTTCCTTCAGTTTCTGTTTCAATCTGTTCTGCTACAGCTGTTATGTACTATGGTCGATTGTTTTCTCAATATTTATTTTTTCTTCATACAATGGTGGTAGTGTTAGTGGTTTATTGCCTAATTTTGTTTTACATAGTACTATGATCCTTTCACGACTGGGTATGGTATTTAATAGATTCTGCAGTGTGTCGTAGAATATCTCTATTTCTTTTTCTGTTTTGTCTTCCGCGTAACAAGATTATGCCTGAAGTGCAGTCCGGCTTCAGACCGAATTATAGTTGTACGACTGCCTTGCTGAAGGTAACTGATGACTTAATATGGTCTGCTGAACAGAATAACCTAGCTATCTTAACTCTACTAGACTTCAGCAAGGCATTCGACACTATAGTTCATGAAGTTCTATTGTCTATACTACGTTTCATTGGATTAACCCCTAGTGCTATTTCCCTGCTTCAAAGTTATTTGACTGACCGGCTGCAACTTGTAAGAATACGCGACACAGTTTCCTCTTGGAGACTTATCAGGAGAGGAGTTCCACAGGGTTCAATTTTGGGCCCTCTCCTTTTTACCATTTATACGCACCATTTCCATAATTTTGTTAATACTTGTTCCGTTCACATGTACGCCGATGATACGCAACTGTATCATTCCTTTACGGTGGAACAGATACATTCAGCACTTCATAATATACAGTTAGATTTAAATAACCTTGCTGATATCTCAGTCAGGCACTCATTATTGATTAATCCTGTCAAATCTCAAATAATAGTATTTGGAAATCCACATAAAATTGACGCCATCAAGGATCAAATAAACTTAAAAATTAACGATACACCTATTCCTATCAAAACCGAAGGTAAAAATCTGGGTTTGTTTATTGACAACAGTTTCAGATACAGAACCCAAATCAACAATTACATCAGACAAGCGTATATGAACCTAAAGCTAATTTATCCCCATCGTCACTACCTCTCCCAAAAAATTAAAACGATACTGTGCGACACTCTTGTTTTAAGCCAGTTCAATTACTGTTCTGCGGTCTATGGACCTTGCATAACTGATGAATTGTCGTGTAGGATCCAAAGGGTACAGAATGCCTGTTTGCGCCTAATCTTTGGAATAAGAAAATACGATAGAATTTCACACAAATTACCTGAACTGTCCTGGTTAAATATGAAAAATAGAAGACAGCTGCAGTCTGCCTGTCTCTATCATAGAATCATTACAAACAAGCTGCCTACTTACCTTTATAATAAAATAACATTCCGTACAGACGTGCACAACTTAAACCTTAGATACAAGGGAGGCATAACGCCCCCACTTCACCACTCCGCTTTGTACGAGAGATCGTTTTCTTTCAGCATATATAAAGTCTACAATTCAATTCCTGCTCATGTCAAGTCGTTGCCTTTTACAAAATTCAAAGCTGGTTATCGTAATCATCTGCTTCAAACTCAGTCAGTAGGTACCTAAAACATGATTGAAGTGGGACCTAGCAGCGTCTGCCCCTGCCTTTGCGGAATACTTAATTTTGTTCATTATTATTATTATGCAATAGCGTAGGCATTAAATTCAATAATTTTTTAGTACTGTTAGTCAAGGTGGTAGTGGTAGAACAGTTGGAAGTTATGCAACTGAACTACCACCTTGTGGTTCCCAGTGCATTTTTTTTTTTTTCCAAACTTGTTTACCTATATCTAATTTTTGTTATGTACCTGTACTGGAAATAAAGTTATTATTATTATTATTATTATTATTATATATCGGGAGTCTATTTTATTGTTTAGATATCTATTATGGATCAAGATTCCTACACCTGTTTCTGCTCTCACATGTTTTTCTACACCGCTGCATGCGAGTATATAGTTATCTTTTGTGATCATTCCTTTGCCATTATATCTGAATATCGTGTCGTGTCAATTATTCCCTGCTCTTTTTTATGCCAACTTCCAATATTCCACGTGCCTTGCCCACTATCCCTCCTCCTTTTTCCGGGCTTGGGACCGGCAGTGGGGCTACTCAATTCACCCAGTAGACCCTACAGGCCAATTGCATGGTTCAAAAATTCAAAACCCAACCGAAAAATAATTTCTCAAAGTAAAAAGATTGAAAGATATTTTATAAAGCTGTACTTATTTAAAGACATTTAAAAAATCAAAAAGTAATTTACAACCCTTTTATAAGGTTTAATTGGTAACATGTTTTAAACTTCCTGAAACATATTTAAAATGCACGATTTAAGAGTATTTTAATTCATAATAAACCCGAATTTTTAATAACATATTCTGAAAGGAATTTAAATCCATGAAAGCTTTATTTGCTTGGGATTTTCTTCAAGGACTTTGCAGTTTTCATTTGCATTTTGGCTATTTTCTTTTGCATTTTGCAGTTAAAATAAAGATTTAAAATATATAATCCAACCAATTCCCATAGTTATTAGTTATTACACAAAAACTCTTTTTGTTTAGTCAGCAGATTATTTTTTTATTTGCTAAAGAAAACCCACAAGCAACAATAAGGCTAATAAATGCTTGTGCTTGTCAAGGTACTATTTTAAAACACTTTTAGCTGAAAAAATTCAAACAAAATTTGCATTTATTTGTGTTTAAGTTTATTTTTAAATACCTGGTTACACGCTACATACATTCTTGTTTTTAGGGAATGACATTTTAAATAAGTAATAAAGAGAAACCAAATTAGCAATTTACAAAAAAAAGTAAATGAAGTTACTAAAGATAAAACTTTAAAACGTTAATTTCAACAGACAATGAACAAAGTTAGAAGTAAAAATGCGTGCCTTATTAAATATTCGAGTTCGTCCTTAAAGGGAACGATGTAGATAAACGTTGTATATCAATCCCTTTTTAGGTTAGGACATTCCCTTTAAGTATTGAATTCGTCCATTTAATAAGTTTCCGTATTCACAAATCCTTTCTGATAAACCCTTATCCGAATGTTCTTTTCAAACACAACCAACTGCATAAACTGGATAGCGAACAACATTTAAGAAATTTTCAAAGTGCTTCCCCATTTTAGTGATTGATTACTCAAGTTTGTATTTTTACAAACGTTCGAAGGATTGTGAAAAATGATCGATCTTAAAATGTTAGTATTCCGTAATGTAGTAAAAATGTTTTCATTAGGTTAAGGTGTATTGGTGCTGTTTTGTTTGTGTTAGCTACCCTAAATGATTTAAAAACATTTTGGGTGATTTTCGTAGCTCTTATTTTTAGACAAGGTAATAACAAAGCATACGATGTATTAAAACGAAAGTCTTTTTCAAGGATTTTGATAAGCATCGGTTCGTTTTCGTATTTCATTAACATTAATTTATTCAAGAGGTGATACAAGCTTAATTTATAGAAGTATCGCATCAATCGAACTCAAATACACCCTGTATATGATACACTCACAGCTGTTGTAATTGTACCATAACGTATTAGATTAATGTAAGACATTTTTTTCTGAAAGTAAACAATCAAATCAAACTATAAGTAATTCTGTTAAAGGTACTTTGCAACAGGCTCAAATTAACCTTGAATAACTATTGACTGATGTATTTAAAATTTAATGTGTATAAATTATTCATCATAATAATAACAATAAAAGTGCTACCTACTAAAAATCCCCTACATTATGCAACGTCGTTATCGATTTAAACTACTCATTAAAAATTCTAGTTTTAGATAGTTACTGTGTGGTTGCGAATATTTTATTGATTTTTCGTTACCTATTATTACAGTTTCGGTTTATAACAACAGATCAATAAAAAAAACTAATTAGGGTAGGCTGTGAAATTGAATTATTTTGAATTGGTACTTTAGCCACATCCACAGAATGACATTTCTGATATGAATTTAAGGTTATAAACTTTGTTTACAATAAAAATGACAAATTACAAACGTTATAAAATGTCACTCTGTGGATGAGGCTAAAGTACAAATTCAAAATAATTCAATTTCACAGCCTACCCTAATTGTTTTTTTTATTGATCTGTTGTTACTTTAATACTACTACTAACGGGTGTTCATAAACAGTCGTCATCCCAGTAGGTTTTGACTTCAGAAACGTATGTCTATTAAAATTGAGCAAAAATGCAAACATCATTATTTACAACAGCAAGTTTTATTAACTGTCAAACAATGTGTCAAAAGTAAACCAAACTGAACTGAGATTACAATAACTGTTGGAAATGGTGACCATTTTCTTGAATACACAAATTAACTCTTCGCTTCATGCTTTCAAATACATTTATTAGCATATCTGGTGTTATTTGGTCGCACTGGTGTTGAATGCTGTTTTTCAAATCCCCCAATGTGTGTACTGGGTTTCTAAACACATTATTTTTAATGTACGGAAACACGAAATAATCCAAAGGCGTAAGGTCGCAAAAACGTGGTGGGTAAAGGTCTTTACTTACTGCTTCCTAAACTGATTGTGGTTAAACACTACATTTGGAAACCTCAATCTGAATTCATTTTTAGAAGCTTCGATCGAGTATTGCCATTCTCCATTTTCCAGTACTCCATTGCGAAAATAACTTTCGAGCATAAATGCTTTCTGTTGCGGCGTAAACATGATTTCAAAACTGAACAAACCTAAACGCGCTATGACAGTACTCAATGACGTTTCATAAAACTAGTTGACGTTTTCCAAGCTTCATTGTGTTGCACGAATTAATCAAAGATATAAAATTTTGTTTTTAAAGGCAACTGGGATGACGACTGTTTGTGAACACACGTTAGAATAGGAAACCCTGATTTGATTTTATATATTTATTTTTTGTTTTGGGAAAAATGGCCAAAGAAGTCAAAACCAGTTTTATCTTCACTTTTTTATGTGTTTTTCTTTGTGTTTTTTATTAATAAACTTGAAAATTTAAAGGGTCCTTAGATGTACCACAAAATTAGATTTTTTAGTTGTCACAAATCTACTTTCTAAACTTATATTAAAAGGTTCCTTATAATGCAAAACCCTAATTCTAAAGTTTATTTAGGACCTCCAGACTGTAGAGAAACAATGCTTTACTCACCGATAAGATCAAAATTTTATGAGGGTCAATAAGGAAGGGTGGAATTAATTTATGAAGCAACGGTTAAATAAGTGTCCCGGTAAAGAAAGCTTCGAATTCTTGTTTGGTGAAAAGAATAGCTTGAGCAAATTATAAATTGCTGATCTAGGTAGTGGTAGAAAGTTATCATATTTTGCAGAAAATATTTTACCAAATCATTTATTATTGCAACCAGGAAAGATGAACCCTGCCTGATCAATGCTATCCGTATGATGTAAGATTTTACTTGCTAGTCAAATTAGCATCAGTTGTATTCTCAAGCAATTAGGATTGGCGCTTTAACCGGAAAACAAACAGCTGTCAAGTACTTTCAATACGAATTTGACATTAAATTATTTTCGTTTTGATTAAGAAATTTCAAAATCTGTTTTCTATTGTACTGTTTTAGTTATTTGCGTTTATTTACTTTTATGATGACTAAGGTTAGATGCAACTTAAATTATTTACCAATTCAAAATTTCAAATGATATAATAATCTAACCAATAAATGCACAACTGAATTTCTTCTGCAACGCAATAAACCAAATTAAATGTTCATTTATCTAAACCTCACAACACAAATAGGTGCTACAAAAACGAACAATAAACATAGGAATTTAGATAAATAATAAAATAAAATAATGTAACTGTATTAATAATTTGATAGCTTGACGTTTTAGTGACGACACGCGCTTGTGACTTAAACTACTCTAGTCAAATAAGCACTTTAATCATAACACAGGCTTACTGTAATGATATCCTTGTCGTGTGTATGGAGTTTGAATCTGTTTTCTGATTTTAATATGTTTCACACACTTTGGCTTTCATAGAAAATTTTCTTATGCCCAAATCTATAGTGTTCAATACACCATGGTATTGTGCTTCCTCTGTTGTTCAGGAATATTTTTATTTTAGAAATGTCTTTCTCTTAATGTCTTGTTTTAAGTGTTTAAAAAAACATTAATAGTTTCTTGTTATTTTATACAGTCTTGTCTGATATTCTATATATTTTTATTTCACTTCTTGAAGTTTCCAAATTTTGTTTAACTTCAATACCAGAAGAATAACGCATGTTATTTCGAAAATCACAAACAAATCGAATAAATTAATATTCACAACACAAGCAATCAAAAACAGTTTAACTAAAAGGAATACCTCGTAGACTCATATTTACTCTAACAAGAAACCTCTAATATTTTATATTTTACTTATAAAGCAATTGTCGATGGAGAAGTTTTTACAAACATGAAATTACATACACCTTACAAAGAAACGACCAGTATTGACTATCAAGGCTGTTTTTAGTAGCAGGAACGATATTTACAACAATAAGACATAATTCGATGATTGTTAGCCTTAATAATGGAGCAAACAAGCCTAAAGTACCTAAGTATTGATCATATTCATAAGTTCAGCTCCATAAAGGTCAAATAAATGAGCTGGAATAGGAAATTGTGAATTTCAGAACTGAACCACTCTTCATGTAAATATACATATATTATAAATTTAAACATTACATTGCATTAATTAAGGTGTAATTATTAAATCAATTGAAAGCACAGTCAGTCAGACTCCTAATATTTTTGAAATTTAATTTCTTCAAGGCTTTTACACATACTTGTATAAACTACGTAAATTCCAGATTGCCAAGATATTAAAATTTCAGGAAGTTTCTGTAAATTACCTATTTATTAGGGGATACGTGTGAATTATGTAAATTTAAATGAAATGAAACGGGTTAACGGTTAAACATAATTTGGAGTACATTTAGCTCAAAGCAACCACATCAAGTTGGCAGCCAAGATCCCATTTTCATCTTGAATAAACCCATATAAAAGAGGTTTGCATTGCAAATTGGGCAATTAAACATGAAAACATAAATTATATAGGGGCTTATGATACACCTAATTGGTTAAAACGCGAATTTGCGTGTAGTTTCGTACATTCAAAATGTCATTCTTTATTTAAATCTTTTGAAGTAGTTCTAACTATAAATTTTATTAATACAGTTTCAGTTGTAAATAACTTATCTAAAGAAAAGCTACGATAAAAGAATATTTGATTTATGCGCAAATTTAGTAACAAGGATTAATGTTCCTGTTTTTAAATTATAGTAGTTTGTATCGATTTTGAAATACAAAGCTTTTTTTGTAACCAACCACATGTAGAAGAAAATATGAGTTCTAGCTTTAGTTGTAGATAAAAGCTTGCTGGGAACAAGTTTAAAAATTCAAATTGTAGAACTACATTTATGTTGCAACTAAATGAATTTTATTGCCTGGAAATTCAGTAATAAAACAAAATAGTATTTTAATAAATAAAAAGCAAAAATGCATTTGACTAAATTTCAAGAATTAAAGAAACAAGAAATAAAAATTTTATTTTAAAATCGATAAATATAATCATAACATATAACTCTCTGCTTACACTTACAAGTGTATAGTTTGCTTTAAAACCATACGCTTTTAAACCAAGTTTGACAATTATAAAACAAGTAAATCCTTGACAATTTAGATTTGTGTTTCCAAAGTGTCTGGTATCAAAAATTTTCTGCAAAGAAGTGCAGCAAATCCTGGACAAGAAGGAGAGCATCTGAGACTGAATAGAATCAGCAAATGCAAGAGAAATTCCACATCAAGCTACACAGAAAATGGCAAAAGATAGAAATATGAAAAATACGTAGAAGTAAAGAAATGGGACCAAACAAACAACAACAACTCCACACGCTTTAAAATCAAGTAAACAACATCCAACTGTGCCTGGGAGGAAGAATGGGCCAGAGAGGCTTGTAGCCCCGGTGATGATGTATGCATGAATGTATGTATGTAAGAATAAGTAATAAAAGCTAAATAAAATTAAGAAGGGTGCAGGGAATTAAAGTGAATCTGTATAGAATATAAAGAAATACAAAGATTGTTATTAGTAACAGTTAAATGGTTAATCAAAAATATAGGTACATTTACAGCCAAAATCCTATACTTTTTAAAAAAAGTATGAAAGTTAAGCCAGTTTAAAATAGATTGTAACATCCCAACGGTAAATCTTAGAAAATTAAAACTAAACTTTTTCTCCAGTGCAATTTGTTTTCGAGGAGCGAGTTTAAAATCTCATAAAGAAATAAATGGTATTTTTATACGGGAAGTTTCAAGAGGATTCTTTATTTCTTGGATATAGCACTCACGAGAAGCATTTTAGATAAAACTCCTATAATAGGAAATAAGCTATGAATCTACAGCTGTGGCACGTATTTTCTTTACTATCCTTTTAGAGATAATTACACTCCTAAGGGTGAGAGTCGTTGATAGTCCTTTATTTATTTTAACGAATTAAATGTACAAAGTCTTGTGTTGATTAAATGAGTTGTTATATTAAACAATTGCAATTACAATAAACGGCAACACACAAAATCAGAAAACAGACTAATTTGCTGTGTGATATAGCCATAATTCTGGCTTCTTTAAAGTGTTGGACATTCAAATAAAAAGTGGCTTAAATGGAATGTAGGCGGAAATAAAAGTTTTATTCTTAGAAACGGATTTCTTGTTCATTGTATTTCGGTGTTATATAAAGCACAAACAATAAGCTGAAAATTTATGCATTTATAGCACCGTAAACTTTCCAAGAGTATAATACGGTATTTTCCTGACATTTGAAAAGCTAGCAACTTTAATTTTACAGCTCGCGTTCTCGTCTTCTATCAGATTTGAAATCCTTCCTTTAAGGTGCAAATCTATAAATCTCCACTTTTTGTGAAGTTTTTATTAACTTTAGCTTTTTTACTTTGTAGTGGGCGTAATTTTCGTTAGAAAACTCTTAACATATTCAAATTCGGAACTAACATTTTTTCTTCGTATTCTATTTGCTTTTTTGCAAAGCTTATTTCGTTTTGCGCCAAATTCGCATTTTCTTACGTATACTTGACTCAACAGGCGCTTATAACCTTCCCCTGAAAATAACTTTTACAGGTCCACTCCCTAATGTAAACCTTGAGTCAAGTCACATTCTCGCATATATTTCGGTTATTTTATTTATCCTGGACATTTATGGACTCTCGTCTGAAGTTTTCATTGCGTTTTTAATATTTAAATATTGAGGTTATATTTATTTCACGTTTATGGATAGTTTATAGACAACAATTACCTAGCGTCCTTGGTTTGTTTTTAATAACAGTCAAAGCACGGATTTTGTGTTTTAAAAGCTTTTGAAATTAATTGAAATGTGATTTGATGATTTAGTATGCTTTAATACAAAATATTTTTTTACCCAGTTCCTCTTCTACCGCTATTCAGTATCAAGGCTCATTAACACTTGCTGGTGTGCAGTGGAGGTGGGTCAATTTTTGGACTTGCATCACGCTCCAACCAGCTTTCATCCACAACACATTCATATACCTTAAACCTAAACTTTAACTAACGAATTCGGCCCAAATTGGCTACATAATACCATGGCCACCACTAGAATAGAACCCGTGTCAGCCGGCTAGCTAGCAGGCACTTATCTGACTGAACTACTAAGGCTGCCTTTAATATAAAATATGAGAAGTAAAAAATAGTCAGCCGAAGTCTTTTACTATACCATCGATAAAAAAGGTTTAAAACTGTCCCCATACTACATTCTTACTTTATATGAGTTGCTACCAACATATACCAATAAGCAAATTTGTATTGCCAGTGGTTCCAACATTATTTAATGGACAACGATGAACTATAAAATTTAACGTTTTTTTTACGAGAGGCTTGATTCACCCATTTAAGGTACATTAATTCATGAAATATGAGGTTTTTCAATGCTTAAAATTTCCATTATTTTTATAAAACTCCATTAAAAGTTGGTTAGCTGTACCTCGGTTCCATATTCTTCCACGAAATTGTTACTGCTGAAAGGTATCGGAATTGTATTATTTATAACTAAATTTATTAATCAAAAGCTTAGTTGCTAATTGTTTCAAGCAAAATATTAGATCGTGTGTTCTTCTTCCAACTCTAAAGCTGTGTTGACAGTTTTCTATTGTTTTTTCTCCCATACAACTCAACAGCGATATTCCCCCGTAGTCACATTTTGCTTCACTTCTAGCTACCTCTCAGTTGCTAGGAATATTTGTGCTTCTACACACTTTATGAAGCAGTTATGTGCCATCAGCCCCAACAGATTTTATTATTTCCATAGCTATGCCATCGTTTTCTGTGGTCTACCAGTTTTTGCCATTGCGATGACTCTTTCAACCTCCCAGACTTCCATTGTTTTCAATAGTGCTGCCATCCTCCACTTCTATAAATAAATCTGTTTTCATCACCCCCCCCCCCCCCCAGAACGGATTTAAAATGATCCTGAAATATATTCATAATTTCCACGTCATCTGTGGCCAGTTTACCATCTTCATCTCTAATAAATTTCGCTGTTTATTGTTTCTACCTCTTTCTCAGACATTTAATACACGGTAAAATAACTTTTGGTTGCATCTGATGCCCTCCTCCATTTTCTTTTTGAACTCTTCGAAGTTCTGCCGTTTTGCTTGTTGAAAAATCTCCGCCACTCTTTTACTTTCCTTTTTGTATTTAAGATAGATCTTATCGTCTTTTCGAGTTAGGCATTTTTTCCATAACAATTTTATTTCTTATTTATACCCGTAGTTCCTCCAATCACCATACTGTTCTTTTTCTATTGTTCGACACCACCACTCCCCCACATACCTCTTCAGCTGAACTTAAGCATATTTCCTTAAAATGGTTCTAAAATCTTTCAGTGCCGTCGGTTTGTTGTTCAATCTCCTTAATTTTTCTTTGAAATCGTCTCCCAATTGCGTGTCTATCTGCCTGCACCTTCTCTTTAATTTTATTTTTGAAGATTAGCACCAGAAGGAAGTGATCACTATCAAGTTCAAGTCTCTTTTAAGTTTAACCCCTTTAGATCTTCAGCCTCAATCAGCATGTAATCAATTATTGGCGCCAATTCTACTTCTCCACCTGGTTATTTGATGAATTTTCTGTGCTGGAAGAATGAGAATTTCTAACTTTCTCTCCGAAATTTCCAAGCACACCTACTGTCTCCTCCTCCCCAGCTCCCACTATACCATTTCGATCTCTCGTTATAATGACTTTTCCCTTCCTTATATCGTACGCCTCCTGTACTTCTTCTCAAAATTTATCCTTCCTATCTCTGTTATCATTTTCTCCTGGACTTAGGCCTCGTATGGGCCCATTGTGCTACCTCCGTTGCAACATCCTCCTCTAGGCGCATCACTCAAGCCATCCTAACCTTTGGATGAACTTGAGGATACTAGTCAGAGGGATGCTGCGAATACTGGCAATTCTAAGCCAGAAGTCCCCTATCATGGACCTTCTGCTTGAAGCGAGTGCAGGGTATTCGCACAGAATATGCTCTGCTGTCTCGTCTTCTAAGCTGCAACCACGACAGGTTGGATCCTCACTTAGTCCCTGTGTCCTGTGCATGTGCTTATTTAGTTTACAGTGTCCCGACAATATTCCTACGATAAGTCGTAGTTTTTCTCTTGACAGCTGTATACAAAAGTTTGCCATCTTCAATGAGTTATAGGACATTGTCAATAGCGACTTTCTCCTGAATTATATACAGCTATTATTGAAAGCACGTGGTCTTCCATTTTTGTTTCTAAACGTATTACTCTGTCAGAAATCTTCAGAACTCTCCAGTTGGTAGCATTTAATACTGATCTATACATGTGCTTCGTTGATTACCAGAAAGCTTTCGACAGCGTACACAAATACGAGTACAAGATTTGGCAAGTATTGCTTAAAAGTGGAGTTAATCTTCGGCAATACAATCTTTTTGCAAGAGCAGTAGAAATTATGTGAGGATGGGAAATAAAACATCTAAAGAGTTTTCTACAAGTAAAGGTATAAGATTGGGCGGAATTCTCACTGAATTCTGAGTCCCCTTTTATTTATAATATTGACGGACGAGTTAGCAGGGCAAGTAGGAAATAAATTGAAGAGAACCTGCGTTGGAATTTGAAGGTTGGGTACAGTTACAATAAGAGAGGTGTTATATGCAGATGACCTGGTGTTATTGGCCGAAAATGAAGATATGTTGCAGAAACTACTAAATGAGTGAAATGAAATATTCAATAATGTCGGATTAAATATATAAATGTATAAAAACAGAAGTCATGGTAATTTCAAGAATTAAAAGAAAAGTAAACATCAAGATTGGTGATATATTATATATGATTGGTGATATATAGGTACAGCAGGTGAATGTTTTTAAATAGCTTCATTAGAAATTTCGCATCTTATCACTTAACCTCCACTGAGCTTTAGCACAACAATGCCGTTTAGTTACTTGCGCTTGCATTTGCACTTGGCTTATAGAACAGATACGTGATTGACTTATTTTTAGATCAGAGCATAGAAAATGATCCAAGGAATTGAATTACCACGCGTTAGCGACAAACCTAACCTTAAAATTTCAAGTTCATATATTATGATTTGAAATTCTAAAGCTTGCAGTAGACATGTTATGTATTTTACAGAAGGTACTTTTTCAACAAAATTACTTACTGGTCTAATCATTCTCGGCCGGGGTTTGCAGCTGACGGCATCGCTAGCTGATTTATTAATGTCAGCCATCAAAGACCTACTTGAATGCTTTCTGCATGTTATGGAAATGCTATTTTAGCTTAACTTGGCATATAAAAGGAAATGAGCTGCAGCAACCCCCTAATAGTGCCGCCCATTCTATGATTTGTAGGTCTGTTGACACAGTTTTTTGCCATAACAATGGTTTTTTTCAAGTATGCCCCTTACTTCAATGACGCCGGCTAACAAGCCGTCTGAAGCCTGTTCGATTTTAACGATAGCCATGACGTAAATGGAGCTTCATGGGGGAGCTCGTTAGGTAAAAAGCATGTTAAAGTGTGAATGGAAGTTGGAACACAGTGCAAACACCCGTCACTTCGACTATATACGTATACAGAAAGTAATTCTAATATTCCTTTGGTTAATAATGGGAAATTAACAACCAAATATAGCTTAGAAATGGTGTAACGATTAAAACAGCAAATTGTAAAATAGATCTGAGTCATAATTATTATAGCTAGCAATTTTTTCAAGCATTCAAGGATAGATGGCAGTTGTATCAAAGACGAATATTTAAAAAGATATCTATGAGAACAAAAAAATAACAAAAAATAAAGGAATTTCGTTGCATGCTACAATAAGTCTTCCATGAATTTCTCATACAATAAATAGCGTTAAAGCTTCCCTCTTCAATTGATTGCTTAAACATACGTGTTTGAAATGTCAACATCGATTTACATATACTACAGAAGGTGAAGTACAACCATAGAGGAAGTAATTCCAACCTCTGGTAGAACTAAGTTAGTTTCACATTCACATACTACCATATCCATAATTTTTAAGCCACTTGATGTCATAAATTTAATCGTGCTCCTTTGAATTAACTAGGAAGGTATGTCTTTTTCAGTGGTTTCTCATTGTCTTCTATAATTTGCGCTCATGCATTAATGCATAGCTTATGTGCCTTGTTGCTATTTGCTGCCGGCGCGGCGGCCACTTTACAAATAGAATTGTTAATTGCAACCAAATAATTAAATGGCTTTGGTAGTTCACCTCAGATAGGAGATATTCGTAAAAATCCTTATCACTTTTCGTAAATGGAAATCCACGAAATATTGGCTTTAAATTAAATTTATTCAAGACTTAAAAATAAACGAGATCATCTTAGAGGAACAACAGATCAAACAAGGACCTTTGCTACACTCCACTTATTGCAAGTGTTAAGTTTTCAATTACTTCAACTACCACACTTGCCTTTATGGAGGATTTATTTATAAATAAAATATCATCAGTGTCGGACTTGAGTCCACATATCAACAGTAGATTTTAGGAGAATCCATTAGTTTTAAACCAAGATTTTAAGTAAAGTTTAAACTACAAATATGGTATAGATTTACTCCTAGAGGAGTTACCTGAAATTTCCTATTTTTTTTAGATAGCCTAAACGCTTTCAGCCTGAAAAAGTTCAGTGTACGTTTGAGGAAACCGCCGAAGAGCTTTGAGTTTATACACTCGGTTTTTTAATAAAATCAATAATTTTAGACAGTTAACAATAAATCGCTTGTAACCTCAAAATCTACACTAAAATATACTCGTATGATAATTTAGGAAACCAATGCCGGAAGCATGCATGTCGGGTAAGAGTCCAAGGTACAAATAAATAAAAGTCACAAAAATGGTTAACAATAAATTATATTTTCAATCCAAAATATTAATAAAATTGCAAACATCGAACATTCAATACATAGGATAGTTACTTAAGTTTATCAAAATTAAATGAAGTTTGTTAACATCAAACATTTAATTGAAATTACACGTAAGTTAGTTATTAAATTTACTGAATCCTGATGCAGGTTGTAAGCTTACATAACAAATTACGTAAATGTTATGCCTTTATTATAGCTTCAATATTTTATACACAGAAAAGCTAAAGCTATATATTTTTAGGATTAATAAACTCGTTTTAATGTTCTGAATTTTAGCGTATATCTAGTTTGTTCAATAAATGTTTGGTATATTTTTAAAATAGTATTTGTTTCAAGTTTCAACCAATCTTTAAGTATGTAGCCCGAAAAATGCTGGATTTTAAGCTAAACTTCCTTCATGAAAACTTTCGGAAGTATTCTCAAATTTTTAGTTAGTTTAAATTCTTTGTTAGGATTTTAAAACTTGAGCTCCTACCGGTCTTTAAAACTGCAACTTTCAAAGTAAATAAAACAAAAAATCCTGGGAGAAAAGCAAAATCTTTTTCCTGTAAACTCTGTCTGAAGAAAACCGTCACGTTTTTCTGTATTGCCTGGATATTTTTATATTACTTAATTTCCAGCTAATGTTTTAAATTTTTGGCAATTTCAGACTTTAGAAGCTTTATTTAAAAAAAAATTGTTTAAGTTTTCTTCTGAAAATTTTTACCTAAAAACAGCGAGAATATATGGGCCCATTGGCTTCATAATGTACCTATATAGTTTTTAATTTTTGTTTTTGAGTAGTTATATGCTAGCTAGATAGAGAAACGTTTGAAAACGGACGCTTGAAAGTTCACGGTCCTCCTCGCGCTGAAAAGATTGCACCAATTCAACTTGTTTCAATATCCTGAAACAATGTTTATGAGCAAAAGCTTAATTAATTAAAACAAACAAGTGAAAAGGAAGGCTTATTATAGGCAACTTTTAGTTTTTCAAAAATTGCACCGACGCTTCATGTGCTGACATTTTAACATTAGAGGGTATGTACAATTTCAGCTTGTTCCTAACCTGCTGAAAGCTTCTAGAAGCACAGAATTTAAATACTGAACTGCCTCTAAAACGAAAGGCTAAACAAAATTGATGTTTTTTTTTGTAGTAAATGCAATACTATTCAAGTAGGCAACTTGAAATCCTGAGGCTTCTTCAGCTGAAACTTCAGAAAAAGAATCGCTTGGTTATATTTTTATTATCTGTTTAGGTGAAATAGATACATATTTTTGAATGTACGAAGACCAGTGGTTAATTAATATCAGGAAAGCTTGATTGCAGTTGCAATTTTGAGACTGCAATACAGGACTGTCTCCCACATTTTAGATTTTTACTGGGCAATTTCCCGGGTTGTCCGACGCCTCATTCCAACACTGAATATTACGGTATTGTTACGAAACACAACCTAAATCACATGTTTGTCAACGATGTATGAATATAAAATTTGTTACATCGCTGTAGTTTTGTAAACAAACCAATTTTCAGCAATCAATAAAACCGATGTCTCGTGTTAAACGTGATTTAAAAGTTGTAAACAACCTTCATGACCTCATTGACATGCTTCCAAAACAACTCGCAGTATTCTTTTTTACTAATTATTTAACTTTTTTAATAAACGCACGGTTAAACTGCTACGGGAGAAGCTTGTTGAAATCACAATATTGGTGGTAACTCAATAAAGCAATTACAGCATCTGCCAACAGACCTTCGTGTTCGTTCGATATCTTTCCTTCGCACCTTTATTTGTTCTTTTGATTGGCACTTTTCAGTCTCTGTCTTAATCACAATGTGAAATGTGAGCAGCAACGGAGTATCTCCAGAATTGTGGCAAATTACCTACGTGTAGCTCTACGAATTTCCAGATTAATCTCAGCACAAGTTCCAGCCAGATGCTCTTACTAAAGATTATTAACAACTTAGTTGGTTGAAATATTCTAAGTTAAAAAAAGGATATTAAAATTTATTGTAATAGTTTCTTGAACACACCTTATTTCGATTGATATGCATATGTAAATCATTTGCGGCATAAACTGAAAAGAGCAAATGATCCAAAATAGCCCTGAGAAATTCTAAGGATTACTGGTTGATTTTCAGAAAATTGTTTATTTAATTTAAGTACAATTTGATTGTCCTCTTGGTGGGGTAGTAGTGGGGTAGTAGACCTCCGCTTAGCAGAGAAGACGATACAGGTTCAAACCTTGGTTTAAGACGGATTTCTAAAACACCGGAGATGGAAATTTTAAATCTCTTGGATAAGATAAGACGCTAATGAACTCAGTAGTCAACGCCTAAGAACGTATTTGCAAATGTGGAACGATAAGGGAACGCTCTCCAGATACTCCAATGCTCAGCAACGCTTACTGATAGCTACCGGTATAAGTAATTCTTTCCTGCTGGCTAACAGCTTAAGATGATACAGCCAGGAGGAGAAGGACACCGCTTTGTCCTAAGGCTGAGAAGATAGACGAGCTGATAAAACGGTCAACGACATAGGAATGCAGAAAGCATGAAATCACTGCATTAAAGGTCAACTGGGTATCGATAGTAGCTTCAATGTTCAATATAAAATAGATTCTGGAAAAATTCCCCAATCGGATCTCTTCGGCGGGAAAAATAGAATGAAGAAATAAAAATATAAAGAAAGTCAGGATAGCAACAAAAATATGCACCTGAGATGTGAGAACAATGTATCAAGCTGGCGAAGTACACAATGCAATTTAAGAAATGAGACGAACGAGAAATTACGGGCATAATTGAGATGAGCTGGTTCGGACATGAACAATGCGCGATGAATGAATATACATGTTACTACGCCAGAAAATAAAATGACAGGCACGAATCGGGTGTGGGAATGAACGTCAGCAACAGAATAGCCAAAGGAAAAACTTTGGACCCGTCAGTGAACGAATGATGCTGCTGGAGATAGAAGCATCGCCAGTCAATATTATCCTAATACCAGTATATGCGCCCACAGCTAATAGTGATGAATAAGAAATCGAATACTTTTATGGAAAATGAGGAAATATAATGACAAACATTAAAAGAGGAAATGTGACAATCATCTTGGGCGACTTCAATGCTAAAATTGGCCGAGGAAGATACAAAGATATACCTAATGGGAACATATGGATATGGATGATAGAATTTTGCGAAAAACATCAATCAGTGGTAACAAACACATTTCTTATGTTAACATTACGCAGATTATATCATGGAAATCTCCGGCAAAGACGGAAAATAACATCATGAGAAATCAAATCGATTACCTTCTAGTTAATAAAAGATACAGTAATAGCTTTCAAGCAGTCGAAACACGATCTGGAGCAGATATAAGCTCGGATCATATACCACTTATCGCCGCAATCAAAACAAAATTTAAGAGACTGACAAAAACAATCGAAAAGAAGGTAGTCAATTTTCTGTACAAACACTGAGCCTGAAATACACTAAAGGCATGGTTAGATCCAGCCATCAAAGAAGCAGTATCTACGAAGAATTGACATTCTCCAAGACAATACTCCAGTAATATTCATGTAAAACTGTTTTATTTTAACTTAACTTTAATTCAAGACTTGTAAAATGTTTGTGTAAAATGTACCTAATTTGTATCACTTTACTGTGAATTGAGACTTAGAATAATTTGTATCGCTCGACTTTGAATTGGAACTTAATTTCTAACAATAAACCAACCAGCCACTTCGCCACAATATACAGAGAAAGGAATGGATGACTGAAGAAATCCTCAAGACGTGAACTTAAAAATGTAAAACAGACTCATTATGCAACTATTGATAGAGAAATAAAAGGGCAAAGCAAAATGTGAAGAAATCGAATCGTATAAAAAAGTTCGAGAAGCTCCGGGAAGATATTGACCTAAAACAACAGGAAGGTTCTACGGGAATAGAAACACCATCACGCAAAGAAGCGCGGGGATAGACGCGTGGAAAAAACACATAGAGACGCTTTTTAAAGATGTAACATAATACAGGGAACAATAGGCGCGAAACTGGCCCCAAGATTATTACGGAAGAATTGGAGAAAGCAATAAGAATTAGAAAAGATGGCGTCCTTACGGAAACCTCAAACTGCAGGACGATAACGCTATTAACATCATCAAAGTTATACAATCTTATTTACGATACCGGGGAAATCCCTGAAGAATGGTTATGGTTACATTCAACTTTTGTCCCTAATAGTAAGAAACACACCGTTAAAACCTAGGAAGACTATAGAACTAAAGCTTTAAGAGACATTTACTGAAAACGTTCCTCAAAATACTTCAAAACCATATCTATAGTTCTTACGAAGAACAAATGTCCAACACCCAATTTGGCTTCAAGAATGCATTAGGAACAAGAGAAGCACTTTTCGGCGAGCAAGTGCTAGTGCAAAGAAATAGGGAGTTAAGTTAAGTTTGCCTATTTCATAGATTGTGGGAAGGCTTTTGAGGCAATACAGCAATCTAAGTTAATGGACATGCTATATGAAGCAGGATGTGCATATTATCAAAAACTTATACTGCAATCAAACAACTTCTGCTTAGTAATAAGCCTTTAGGCTTGTTTGCTTCCAACAACCACGTTCCGTTTTCAATTTTCGTGGGAGGCGGAGGTCAAAGGTTGTCTCCATCGTTTTGGTGGTCTGTGTTTCGTCGATTTTCCGTGTCTTGCTATTTTTACCATTCTACTCTTCCATTCTCGAGACATGCTTATTCCATTCGCTTCTCCTTCCTCAAACCCATCTTACAATATCTGTGGTATCACATGTTTGTCGTATATTTGTGTTTGGTATTCTGTCCATTAGTGTTATCCTTCTGAGTATCTTCATCTCTGTTGTTCTGAGAAGTGACTTTGTTTATGCAGTGTCCGCTCTAGTTTACCGTATAGGTACCTACTGGGTTTAGATACGACGAGGATCTGCTCCATGTCAATTGATGATGATGATGATGATTTTGCTTTCTATTTGATAAAAGAATTGAGAGTGTAAATTCAAATAAAGTTGCAAATCAACGAGGGGTTCATTAAGGTTATGTTCTCTCCCCTGTACTCTTTAAGCTATATTCTGAAAACATATTTAAAGATGCACTAGAGGATGTATAACAAGGAATTCATGTACATGGTCAACGGCTCAGTAATATAAAGCATCCTGAACTGTATTCGCAGACTCTATGTAGGGATTACAGCAATTATTGAACAAGATGTCAGGAGAGAATTAACGTTAAAAAAAAACAAGAAATAAGAAGACTATGTCTGAACAATGTGGAGGTCGAACAGGAGAAATTCACATACTTGGGGAGTTCTGTAAATTCACAATGGGACCACTAAGGTTAGCCCTGTCTTGAAAAACCACTTCAACATAGATTCAAAACTAAGACTGGTGAGATGTGAGATGCTATATGTTTCTGGTATTATTATATTGGTAGGAGCATGGACGTTGACGGAAGCCAGCACTTGTACTGAACATGTAACGAACAACGAAGTATTGAGAAGACTAAAGAAAGAAGTTGAAATTGTTAAAACTATGAAAAAGGAAGCTTGAGAGTTTTGGGCATATAACGAGACAGCCTGAGTGATTCGAACTATTACAACTGATGATATAAGGAAGGATAAAAGGAAGACGAGGGCCTGGTAGGCGGAGAATCTCTTGGTTGAGGAATTGGTTTAACACTACAACTACCGAACTATTTAGAATAGCTGCTAACAAAGTAAGAATAGCCACGTGGATTGCCAACATCCGATAGCGGATGGGTACAACAAGTAGAAGAAACTCGTAAATATAATTTGCTCCATCGACATTCAGGGTATATAGATCTCTTTTAAACTTTCTTCCCAAAATAAACAAATAATTAAAAGCAACATTAATTCATTTACACTAAAGAACCACTAAAGAAACCCTTGTCGATCTTCATTTTATTAAAAATACATCAGCGTCTCGAAAGTAAACGGTCACAACTAAATTATTAATTAAGTTTCGTCGACTCTAAATGAAGTTATCCGAAAAACATCACGCAAACTGTTAATGATTCAGTAAGTTCCTTGCATTTCATGAAACCTTTTTCTTGTATCTGTTACGGGCAATGTGGGAAATCCGGGCAGCGTTAACAATGCCCGGTCAATGTGGATAATGTACTTAGTATAGCACTTTTATTTTATTTTTAAACTGACCTTCCTCTACCTCTAACCTCCAATAAAACGGTGAAGGTGTTTATTGGAGGTTAGAGGTAGAGAAAGAACAG
Source organism: Melanotus villosus (assembly GCA_963082815.1). Taxonomy (NCBI): domain Eukaryota; kingdom Metazoa; phylum Arthropoda; class Insecta; order Coleoptera; family Elateridae; genus Melanotus; species Melanotus villosus. Next base: position 8,352,564 of record OY720421.1, on the reverse strand, counting down.
TTAAAAAAAATAAAAGTACATTATCCTCTACCTATAATGCTTTAGTTCAGTTAAATACGTTAGCTAAATGAAATAAGTTTCCATATCTTTAAAATATGTATACATGTAAACAAAGCCGAAACATCAGCACAAAGCGATTAAGCGATAGTTTCTGAACTTGTACTGCTAAAGAGACTGCTTTAGAACCTGTGTTCTCGCCACTTTAATTATTCAAAATAGGGTAGAACATAACTTGGTAGGTAATCTCGTTAGTTGAATATTTCATATTCAAGCTGCAGTATAAAACTTGTAAGTTATTAAATGAATTTTCTTTAAGACCGATAAACATGCCTACGTTATAATGAATTTTGGTTGGAATTCGTGGAATTCGGGCGATATTTTGTTCAAATAAAGACGCCGGCAGTGACGTCAAAGGTATGACGTTTAGCACGTCGATAAACTCAGAACGAACCAAAAGCATTTTCCTACCCCTTTCATTGTATCATATTCTATTCCATTTTGTGCTAGTTATCGATGTGAATTAATTCCTTCCCATTTTCATACATTGGTTAACAATGAATTTTGGGAACAGGAAATTTACACACCTTGCTAGTACAAACCTATAACAACAATTAATTCATAACAAAACTTTAAATTACTTATGCGAATCCGATTTAATTACAGGTTAATAAGGTACATTAAAATGTAACGAATGTTCAAATAAACCATCATTTGCAATAGGTTTTGAGTGCTTTGGAGTTCTTCAAGTAATGTCGTGTATTAAATAATACGGCCGAAGACTTAACTTCACATTTAATATTGTCAATTTGGCAACTAGAAAAACGGTGGAGTGTAGAAAAAAAATGCAAATGTAATATAGTAAAAGGGGTTAGACTGGATGAAGAATTAAAGGAAGAAGCAGCAAAACAATTTCTGGCCGATAAGCTACGAGTGGAAGTAGATGTGAGGAAAGTGAAAAATGAAAAGCAAATACAAGTTAAAAGGATCAATAATCAACATTGAAAATGATTTGACCCACAAAGAAAGAGTGATACAGGCCGAAATTATGAAATTTGTAAATTGACTGAGTACATGGATGATGATAATAACTGTGGAAGAGTAACAACACTGCACGAAAAGGACAACGAGTAAGGAAAATGAATTAAAAGGCAGTAAAAGCGAGGGAATTACGCTTAAAGAAGTAGAAAAACAAAGAAAAATTACGGCAAAATGAGAACATGGAATGTAAAAAGCTTTACAGGAAAGGAGGTGGAACTAATTACAGAATTACAGGAAATAAACTTAGATACTTGGGGATTACGGAAACTAAAAAGAAAGGCAACGGAATAATGAAATTACCAGAGGGATATTGGATGATATGGTCAGAAGTGAAAAAGGACGGACGTGCAAGAGCTGGTGTGGCCTTGATTATAAAATAAGATATAATCAAAAGAATACTAACAGTAAATATAAAAGAGGGAAAAGATAAGGAGAACTACTTGATTGTGATACCTTACGGACCAAACGATGATGAGAAAAAAGAAGAAAAAGATAAATTTTTCCAAGAGCTACAGCGGGAAATAGGTGAGAGTAAAGGTAAGGTAATAATGATGAGCAACCTAAACGGGAGGGTAAACGAATTACTAGTTGCCAATTCACATTTCCAACACAGGAAAATACATCAAATCACAAAAGGGGTAGAGAGTAGAAAAGAAAACTCGACAATAGATTACTTTCTAGCTAGTAAAAATATCTGGAGAAAGATAGAAGATGTAAAAGTCAGGAGAAGATCGGAAACTTCCTACTGCTGATGCAGTTGGAAAGGGAAAACAACAAAATAGAAGAAGGTCTTGAAGATTTACAACAGCAGTTTAGAAACAGTCAGTATGAATATAACAAACCGAAGGCGATAACTAGGAAAGAGAAGACACACGTCATCAAGCTGGGAGAAACAAAGCTAGAGCAAATCAACCGCTTTAAATATTTAGACACAGTCTTAATGGAAAAATGGATGAAAAAATAATCGGGAACAGCAGGAAGACTATTTGATGCAATAAGAACACCATTTTGGCAAAAGATATCAAAGAAGATAAAGAGAGAAACCCTTAAGAAGGTAGCCAACCCCAATTCTAACGTTTGGATATGAATTATTAACTTTGGCGCAAAATCAGAAAAATAAAATTCAAAGTACTGAAATGAGATTTGTTAGAAAACTAGAGGGGAAAACGAGAAAGGATAAAATAAGAAACACCGCCTCCAGAGAGAAGTTAAAATCAAAACCAATACAGAATGCAATAGAAGAAGGACAGAAGAAGAGAGATTCGTAAGAAAGGTATATGAAGCGTAACCAAACAGAAATAAGAAGAAGAAAGGGCGACCGGGGAGGACTTGGATAGACGAAGTAAGAGCTGCAGTTGAAAAACGGGACATAAAATGGAAAGAGATTAAACAAAAATCAATAACTCAACCCAACAAGCCTTACACCCAAAAGGATAGAAAGGCGTTTGGATTAAGTAAGTACCTTAATTTGGCAATTGCTTCAAATAATACACATTATCCATAATACTTACTAAGTTCAGCTAAGTTATGGCATGACCTGAAGAATGCCAAACAACACAAAAGCTACTACAAATTACTTTTTATTTAAACACCCTTTACAATTGAATACAGTGTGATCAACAAACATTATTTAAGTTAATAATGCATATAGAAATTAATTTCCCTTGGTTGAGTTGGTAAAAGAACCACCAAAAACGAATTAAAATTTTAATTCAGGAAGTTGTTAAACTAAATCAAAATCTCTAAGAAGATATTCTAATTTCCTTAAAATAATTGACTTTTTTTTTAATATAAATCATATTTATTCAGCACGTTCCATTACAACGTAATACTACATGCTTTTATATACATTTCTACAGTTTGTGTTTTACTTACTACTACATCTTATATTATTATTATTGCATGAACTGTCTTATATACTATATACTATATTACATCTTTATGCGTGTGATTTGAATACAATAATTGACTTGTTACAAACGTTAAATGAGGAGCATCACGTGAGGTGAACTTAAAAATCGAACTCAATTACAGGCCATCAAATGCCAAAGTAATTTAGAGGAAATTTTATTGATAACTAGTCCGAAATGTATTAAAAAAGTTTTTAAGTTCCTGACTAGAAGAACGTAGGATTATTTCTGCTATATTACTGTCGTTAAATTCAATTTCTGATGCAAGCGTGGGATATTTCAGATATTCGATTACATTTTAGAATTCCAAAGTGAGGTAGTTTGGCCGTAAAATCTGGCTGCAGATATCCATATCGTGCAATGTAACATAATATGAATTTTCTTTATTGAAGAGCTTTCTTTGTTAAAAAGTATTAATTCCCTAATTACTCACTTAGTTATAATCCCCAGCAAACTTTTTATGTACAACTCAGAATATTTTACAACCTGTTGGTTTCTTATTTTTTTCGGTCAACTTTTCTTTTTAAATTTACTTTAATTAACATTTCTTAAACTTTTAATAAGACATCTTACTTTTTAAACAATAATATTAGTAATTGTGCACAACAAATTAAATAACAAATAAATCAAAATAATTTTAATCATGTATATTAAAACCTCATTATGAAGTACCATGAGGTCAAAAAAAAAATGATTCTGAGCAGGCCTTGACTAGTACAACACGATTGGCTACACTGGTTCTAGAATGCCTATGAATTATAATGTGACAGTGACATTTCAAATGTAAGTCAGTTTTGCAATCTTGTTTCAAGAATTATTTAAGTTTATCGTTGTAATACTAGTGAAGAATCACATTTTGAACACCTACTCTAACATGTATTCATCTTAGTTTTCAGTTTGTTCCCTAAATAAATACTGTTTTGTGTTTTAATTTATTTGACATTTATTAACCTCTAACCTGCTGCCACATTTTGAAATCAGTCTTGCCAATCGTGTTGTACTAGTCAAGGCCTGCTCAGAATCATCTTTTTTTCGATCGCATGGTATAATGATTATGTATTCAAAGGCAATAGGTATGTTACAAACATTTAACACTAAGCATTTTTGTTAAAAGTCGGCCTTGGCGTGAGAGAGTTATAGCCTAATCACCAATAACTCTATATGAATTTTACAATTTGTTGAACTGATAGTTAAACTATAATTACTAGAAGTAATTCTAAAATATTCATTATCTGTATGGTAAATCTAACAAGGTTCTAATGGCAAGTCCATTTAACTGCTAGCTATTGTCCAATTCATTGAAATGCTTTTCCAATCGTTGAATGTAATTTTCACTACACTTCACAGTCACTTGTTTCACAGTAGGAATTTGTAGATCTCATCTCTATCTGGTAATAATAGTTCGGAGAACTTTATTCTGGAATCTTGCTAATATTGCAATGTCGAATGCAGTGCTCCACTATTCGATACCATAAGTTGTATGCCAAAACTTTGTTGCGTAACGATAGGATTTACGACCAAGCAGCCAATAGTGTTTCTTGAATATTATCTTAATTTGTTTCCTTATTATCCAGATATGCATTTTCCACGTTAATCTGTTGTCCAGATTTAATCCTAAATATTTTACTATATCTGCTTTAGAAATCTCTTTGTTGTTCATAAAGATGTTTGGCCTTTTTTCCTTTAAATTTGGTAATTGTGACATTAACTGACTTTTCTTCGTTTATTTTTATTTTCCATTTGTTTGGCCATTTCACTATTTTGTTTCGATGTTGGCTTGCAGTATGCTTGTTGCTTGAACTGGATCACTATTTTTTAACCAGCACAGCAGTATCCTCCGCAAGAAACGTGGCAGAAACGTGTGCTCTATCTCAAAAATTGTAATTTAAAGAGTATATTACATGGCAATAAGAGATATTTCATTGCTTGGAAGACCCAGAACACTACCCTGGGTAACACCAGCATTTATTTTATGTATACAGGTTACACTTTCTTCATATCTTACATACGAGCATCTTACATAAAAGTGTCTTTCTTGAAAGTAAAATTCTAGAAGTTTTTAGTTTGAACAATAAACCTGGATACCAGACCTTATTAAAAGCCTGGTTTAAATCCAGGAATACTGCATTACAAAAACTTTTTTCTTGGAAAACTGTTTGTATGTGGTCCATGACCCTATGTATCTGTCTCTGTCCCATGATATTGTCTGTTTGCAATAATTTTTACTGCAATCTTCAATATGACAGGTAATAAGCTGATTGTCCGATGGGATTTAATTTCGTGGTTTTAGATCTTTGTGTTCAGATTGTAGTTCAAGTTTGTCAGTACCAATTCACCTTTTAAACATATTAATTGTCGCTCCCTTTTGTGTAATTTTTATGTATTCATTTTTGCATTTTGATTTTTTAATATCTAATTGTCAAATTAGTTTGGTCTTGTTATTATGTGAAGTGCTTCCCGATCATATTTGTGTGTTAGTGATTTGTTTAAGATTTACGTATGTATACAGTGTGAGCCTGTCTACAAGTCCAAGAATTTCAGTAAGTAGCTATTTCAGTAAGCAAGGTAAGTCACATCTTGCAGCAGGGTGCAGCTACAACCCCTTGTGCCGAGCCCTATGGGAATCTTCTGTGATGGGTTCCTTTTAGATCTTAGGGTGATTATAATACCACAGTGGCGCCCAATTTTCATCCCTATTATGGCCACCCCTATTGAAGGGTTTACTGTTTCGAACCCCCCTTCTCCACTGTTTGCTAGCCGCGCGCCTAGGGACAACAACGTCCCCTATTAAATGTCGTAGTACAGAATAAGCTTCGAAAGTTTTTACCAAAGATTTATCAAAGGCTCTGAGATTTGCTGAGAGGTTTGAAGCTGGTACCTTTCGGTGTCGAGGCTAGTGCGGATTACGAAGTTGGTGCGCCGTTTACACCTACATACTGCACCATGTGTAGAGTGTAATTTGTATAAAGACCTTGTTACTCTACCTCATACACCTGTATTCGGAGGAGAGCGTCGTTAATTAGGGGCCCAACGACGAATGGTCACTAGGGACTAGTGCCAGCCTGTCTATCACGGTGTTTGTAAATATCTATAATAACACTGATGTGGCAACTCCGTTTGGTGGATTCATTCAAACAGTCTGGGTTTGGAAAAGATTTAGGTTAATTATTGATTTTTTTTTATCTTAATCGTTGGAGAAAGGCGAATGAAAGGTAGAAAAAATGCGGGAGGTGTTAACAAAGGAAGAAAGTGAAAGAGAAAGAGATAATGTAATGAAAAACAGGTTGAGAAAAATAGAAAGTTAGAAGTAATGAGGGAACACTATAGAGTTAAAGAAAAGAATGATAGAGTGATGTTGGGAACAAAAAGATAAAACTGAGAAATGCAAAGAAAGAAAGAGTATGACAGATAGTGGGAAAGATAAAGAGTGAGAGGGTAATTTTCAGAGGGTAAGTATATTAGGGATGCTATGTAAGAGAGGTGTTGAGAGAGTTATGTATAGTGAGAAGGAGATACTCGAAGACAGACGGAGCGAGAGAGGCATAGTGAGGAGAAAAAGAGAAGAGCGGGAAAGGCGGGAGAATAGTAGGTTTTGAACGTTTTTCGTTTGATTTGTTTTTGTTATTTTTTGCCGTGTAACATTTGTTTCTTTCTGTGGACTACATCTTCTTCTTTTCTTTTTAGATTGCTTGTTGATAGTAACTATTTAACGAACAGCCGCTAGCTTCCTGCATTTAATTGATATTGATGCACTTTACACTTATCGTTTTAATTAGTAAATAGTACAAAGTGAAATGGATATATTTACTTTTCTGCGTTGATACCAGAATTTGACCACTCTGCTCAATTGACATTTCGAGGAGCACACTTGCACAACTTTATACGACGAAATTCAAATGTAAGCTCGGGGTTATGTTACAACAGAAATTTTGGTTTTACAATGCATTTATACTTTAGTTTTGTGTCGATTTAAAAAATTGATTGGAAAAATTTACTTTTCAAACTATGTCAGATACTTGACAAATGTTCGAAGTATTTCCACCCTTTTCGAAGTTTTAGATTAATTGAACTGATTAAATATTAACCGCGTATCCATATAAATAAATAATAATTCAGTATCATCTTCTAACAAAATCAATAACTGTTTATTATTTAATTAGGCTTGCCTGTGTTAAATATCACACATTCTGTATTTTTTCGTTACCAGTAGGGATTTTTATTATTTTCTGAAGGTTTATTGTGGTGAGATTAACATTTGATACTGCTATTTTAGGTATTTCCCCCCCACCAGCTGCTACAATAAAAATTTAATTGGTAAACTATCAAAACATTAAACGTAATTACTAAGGTTTCAAGGAATAATTAATCAATTCTAGTTAACCCACTAATTAGCAATAAACGGGCCGGTTACAAAGCTTAAAATTAAAAATCACTTTCCTTCATCATTAAATTTGGGCCGGTTAATCGACCGGAAAAATATAAAAGAGAGTTTATAAAATTATTACCCCCCTTGGTTTCGTAGTGAAACTTTTACACCCTTCGCTATAATCGCCTTTTAAAAGCCAAACGTGGTTTATTGAACAAACGTCTTGAACACTAAAATTTAGAGTATTAAAACGATTTTATTAATACTAAACATATATAGCTTTAGCTTTTTTGAGTATAAAATATTAAAGGTATTAAGAAGAGATGACATTTAAGTAATGTGTTTTTAGTAATACATCATTTATTTTTGAATAACCTTAAGGTTCCAAGCTTCAAGTAAGTCTTTAATAGCTCGTTTGATTTTCTTTTTCGTAAAGTATCTGAAATTAATTTTTAGTATATAAAAGTAAATTAGGGAAAATATAATAAATCATAAAAGCCAAACAAGGTTGAAATATAATCCGGAGGATTTTAGAAACGACTTCCTTTTTCTTCTTCTTCTTTTTGGAGACCTATTATTTGGTTAACCTTGTCCTTGGGAAGATGACTTTAATTAATACAAAAGACTTTTAATCACAAACTAAAGTACAACTTTTATTTACAGTATTTATTAAATTGTTTTCGGCAATGATAAATAAAATAAATAATAAAATATAACCCCAACGACCAAATTTCTTTCACATAAAAACATTTAATTCTTAATTAAACTTTAAATTTTCTTAAATTTTTATGAGCAATGAATCTGAAGTGCTTATTCATTAAATAACTGCCTATAAAGTTTATTAAGTGGAATATTCAAATACATTTTTATTTTCAATTGAAAATTCGCAACCGTAATTAACAGCGCAAAATCGGAAATAAAAGACTAATAATGGAAGAAAAACCGATATTACGAAATAAAAGGCCTGAAAACATAATTAAATAAAACCAAACCACGGAAAGCTAACCCGCTAATAACAACGATTGAACATTGATAGCTTGCATTTTCAAACTCGGTTAGTAAATGGGTTTATTTGCTTTGAAACTTTTTCCAGATTTACTGTTATGAATTGATATTAATCAAATGGAAACATATTAACCGTCTATTTCAGAAGTTTAGCTTAAAATACAGCATTTCTCAGGTTGTATTTAGGTTGGTCGAAAACAAAAAGCTAGTTGAAAAATAGGTAATTTCAGGCTAAAATAATAAAATTGGACTACTTGCAGATGTAAGGTTTAGCTTCTTAGTTGAGAAACATTACCGATGAATGTATTTAAAAACCGGTTTAAACAATATTAGAAAATCTCAAAACTCGTCGGGGGTTTTCCCAATAATCCAAACTTTTTTAGGTTGCCTGTCTTAATTAGAAAAATTAACGATATTTTTATTTACAAACGAGTTTAAACGATTTTCTTTAAACGTCGGCTGAAAATTACTAGAAAAGCATTGAAAGAATAAGAGAGTTTTCTTCAGATGGAACTTTCAGGAAGGAAATCTTGCTTTCCTTCTGGGATTTTTGTCTTACTTACTGCGAAAGTTGATATTTAAGGATCTACGGGAGCTGCAACTGTAAAATCTTCACCAAAGATTAAACGAACAAAAATCAGAGAAAACTTCCGTAATGAAATTTTCAGGAAGGAAACCTGACCTTTCCAAAGTTTCCTTTTTTTATTTGTAGATCTTGAACATTTTGAAAATATTAGCCTAAGTTCTGAATGATTAACTTCCTAGTTAATAACAATTATTGATAATTATATTTATTTTAAAAACAGTTTAAACAATTTAAAAAAAAATTAAATCTTTTCATGAGTTTTATCAACAAAATCTGAGCTTTTTAGGCTGAATATTCTTAGGTTGCCTGAAAAAAAAAAACAGAGAAGTTCTGCCGACTTTTCAGGATTAAATCAATTAAGAAATGAGTTTAAACGATTTTCTGAAATTTCAAAACGTTTTAGGGGTTTCTTTAAACAAAATCTGAGGTTTTCAGACCGAATATACTTGAATTACCAAAACAAAAAAAGAAATCTTAAACTTTCAGCTGATTCTTTAGAAGTAAATCGATTGCGCTTTCAGTAAATCAAAATGGTTGATTTTAAATTTTAGCAACGCATTTAAACGATTTTTGAAAGTCTCCTCGAGCATAGGTTAAGTTTTTCAGAGCGAACGGTCTGAGATTACTTGAAAAAATGCACGCCATTTTCTAGAGGGGATTTCTTGGTTAAGATAAATTTTTAATATTTTAACTTAAAAACCGAGTTCAAAGAAATTTCAGGAATTTATAGGATGAGCTTTTTCAGGCGAAATGTTATTATTATTAAGCTTCCTTTAGGAGTAAAATTATTTAATTCGTAGTTCACAACAATTATTGATATTTTCTTTAAAAGACGAGTTTAAAAGTATTGTTCATGGCTTTTCAGAAGTTTCTTCAAACATACGTATATTGGGTATTTTCAGGCTGAAGAATCTTAGGTTATCTGAAAACACAGAGAAACTCAGAACTTCAGAAATAAAATGATTAATTTATTGTTTAAGACAAATTAATATTTTAATTCGGTGGTTTCCAAACTTACTTTTCCGCGGAAACTTTATACAATATTTTATATAGGGTGGAACCTTCGCCATGTCTATTCGTACAAACACTGGGCATCAAAGAAAATAAATTACCTAGAAATAATTTATTCGGACTTGTTTATAATATTATGGCACCTAACTTGTGGAATGTGGAACCCCAAAATTATTTCGTGGAACCCCAGAGTTACATGGAACACACTCTGGAAATCACAGAGTTTAAAGAAGCTTTGGATATTCCAAAAGACTTTAAACTAGAACTGCGCTTTTTGAGACTGAATGCTCTTACGTTTTTCAAAAATAGGGAATTACAGTAGACGTTTCAGCACTAAAAGATAAAACAATATAGTTCTTAGCTTCCTAGTTAACGAAAATTATTGATATGTTCGTTAAAACACAAGCTTAAATAATTATTGGAAGGCTCAAGGAGTTTCCTCAAACATATACCTACTGAGTTTTTAAAGCTGAAGATTTTTAAATTACCTAAAAAGCTGGGAAATTCCTTAAAAAAGAAAACGACGTACTGTAACAAAGGCGAATGTAAAAATATTAAGCGAAGTTTGAAATGCATTCAATTTATTCAATTCACTCGCACGCGCGGTTGGTATGACGTCAATTATTAAGGCTAATGCACTAACAAGGCACGTGTATGCTCATCTTACAGAATGTTTTAAGAATGCAAGATAAAGCACGTACATGAAGTGCAATGTACTGTGAAACTCGACACCTCATACGTGGTTCTATGTAATTCTGCACCTCACACGCGCATAAGATAAGACACTGAATATTGGAAGAAGGGAGTCAATTTTCTGTATAAATACTAAGCTGAAATACATTAAATGCATGGTTTATATTCGGCCATCCAAGAAGCAGTACCTACGAGAAAATTGGCACCCGCCAAGACGATGTTCCAGTAATATACATGTACGATTGTTTTATGTTAACTTAAACTGTAATTCAGGACTTGTAAAATATTTGTGTGAATTATTTAAATTCGTTTTAAATGTAATCGGAACTTATATCACGTGGAATTGGGACTTATAATAACTTATATCGCTTTACTTTGAATTGGGACTTAGAACAATTTATATTATTTAGTAACACTAAAGCACAGATATGAAATACATGATGTTAGTTGAATAAAAACATCTCGTAAAAAGCCAAACAATATAACAAGTGGCTACGTTGGTCAAAGACTCTACCAAAATATTAAAGTAACTTATTTATATTAATTTCTAACAATAAACCAACCCCCGGATTTGCCACAATAATATTTATATTATATTATATATTAATTAAAAAAGGTTTTTCTAAATTTCCAACGTTCTAAACTAATTTAAAAATAGGCAAGGGCTTTTCGGGTTAAAATGTTAATTGACACATTGGAAAATTTTTAGTTTTAGGTGCAGCAGTAAACTCCTTTCCCAATCAATCCTAAGTTCTTTTAAGGGAATTCGGCCGCTTTCTTAGGAGTAAAACAATTAACTTCTTAGAAACATTATCGATATTTTTATTTCAAAGCGAGTTTAAACGATTTTCTGAAAATTAAAAACTCTTCAGGGTGTTCCTTAAACATAATCTGAAATTTTCAGGTGAAATGTTCTTAGGCTTCCTGAAAAACAATCTTCGTTGACGACAATTATTGATGTTTTCGTTAAAATTCAAGTTTAAATAATTATTGGAAGGTTCAAGGCTTTCAGGAGTTTGCTCACATATACACTGAGTTTTTAGGACTGAAGATTCACTAGGAAATTTCAGGTGACTTCTCAAGGAAGAAAACGATATAATATTTGTTGTTTAAATTTACTTGGAATCTTAATTTAAAACTAAAGGATTTTCCTGAGTTTCAAACGTTTTAACCTAATTTAAAAATCCACTAAGTTTTTCAGGTTAAACTATTAACAGAAAAATTCTGGCAAATATTTTCAGATGTAACGATTAATTTTCTAGTTAAGGAAAACTGTCGAAGTATTTATTTCCTCCAGGGATTTTCCTTATCAACTCTGAGCTCCTTCGGAGAAATTCGGGCGATTTTTCAGGAATAAAACAATTAAGTTCTTAGTTAGAAAAATTGTTAGTATTTTTACCTAAAAACGATTTTAAACAATTTATTGAAAATTCAAGTCTCTTCGAGGTTTTCTTTAATCATAATTTGAAATCTTTAGGCCGAATGTTCTTAGGTTACCAGAAAAACTAATAACTTCAGGTGACTCCTTGAGAAAACCGGACATTCTCTTATAAACAATAATAAAAATTGTTGTTATTTTTATTAGCAACGCGTCGACACAATTTTTGGAAGTTTCAAAACTATTTACGAGTTTCCACGAACACAGGTTGAATTTTTCTGATCAAATGTTTCGAAGTTACCTGAAAACAACATAGGGAAATTAGAACAATTTTTCAGGAGTAAAACGATTAATTTCTTGATTAAGATAAATTATCAATATTTAATTTAGGAGCCGAGTTAAAAGAGTTTTGAAAATTTCACGAAGTTATAGGCTGAGCTTCGTCAGACTAAATGCTCTTAAGTTTCCTGAAAAAATATGGAACTACGATTGATTACTCACGAGTAAAACGATTTAATTCTTAGTTGACAAGATTGTCATTTAAAAACGAATTTTAATAATTATTGAAAAGTTTAAAGCTTTTCAGGAGTTTCCTCAAGTTTAGGCTTTTCATTTGAAATTTCAGGCGGCTTACGATATAGTCTTTGTTCAAAAATTATTTCTATTTTTAATTTAAATCTAAAGGATTTTCTTGAAATTTGAAGTTTTTCAGGTTTTTTGAAACATTTGGTATTGATATGTGAATCCCAAGGAATTTAACACTGGCCCCTGTCCAATACAGAATAAATTTAAACTACGTTCAATAAAATTTTTTTGAAAGGTATGAAATAACACCAGATAAGATAAAGAGGCAAAACTTCGAAAATAGGTTTCTATACAAGAAAACGACGCCTCAAGGTTAAAAATAAATCAAATTTGGCATAGATCAAACTTGAAATATCAGAAGTACTCTACCAGAAAATTATAATCTCTAATCACTTTTACGGTTACACGGTATTATAAAAGCATTTTAGAAGCCTTTTAAATATCCTGTTAAGGACCTAAGGGTACAATGTGACCTTATTCGTCGTAGCTTCCGTATTCTTTATCAAACGAAATATGAATATAGCTTGAAGCGCACAAAGTTCAGGATGTTTCCTACTCCGTCAAATTCGGATTATGTTTACTCTAAGCGTGTAAAAGGTTTCAGAATAAGTAGAAAAATGATTTATGACTTTAGTATCAAACGATGTTGATGCATTTATTGCAGAGATTATTCCTTTTATTCGAACTACATGGAATTTGATAACAAATTACGGGGGGAGGTTAAAGTACCGTGTCTAAAGCACTGTTCCTCTATACTAAATGATTCGGAAAATAGAAGAAATTCAAAATATCTCAAAAATTCTACGAAATCTGAAAAGATTATTAAATTATCTTTTTAAATCTGCGCAACTTTGCTAATTTTACCTTTGTTGTAGCTCTCAATAAAATGGCGCCTATATAAATTTCAAGAAAATAAGCACTCTCTGTACACATCTGCTTATCTACATTCGTCTTCGAAATACAACGTGATGAAGTTTAAAGAAAAAATCGTAAAATTTGTTATAAAAATTAAAAACCAAAGTTTTACTGCATTTTTGAAGAGGCGAAACTCCATGCAGCCAGTTTAGGATAGTTTGTTTTCACTCAAAAATCGTCTCCTGCATTTTCCCCACGTACTACCTACTTAGGAAACACACACAAAGGTGGAGTAAGTATCTAAGGCAAGGAAAGCAGAGGAAATGGACCCGGAAAAGCTAATACGAACAATTCATCTTGAATTGCGGTTGCTATAATCAGAGATGCAAACTTTGCAATCTGAAAATCAACTAGAATTACAAAGTAAAGAAAAATAAGAAAAAGAGAAGAAGAAATACAAAATGTAGAATCCTACAGGAAAAAAATAGAAAAACGGAAAATGCCTAAAAATAGAGCAACTCCGCGGAGGAGCTCATGCAGCTTCAAACGACCGGAAAAAGCAAAAAGGATTTAAAATTTTCAGTAGCAAGAATTGAGGAGTTGAGAATCAGAACAAGAAGAAAAAGAGCAAGGACAGCATGATCGGAGAAAACCCCGCACAAAGAGACGAGAAGAATAAAAGCAACAGGAAACTGAGAATACAGAAAAATATTATACCCTAGAAACATGGAACGTGAAAGGAACAGTCTACGAGGGAGCGTTAAAAATTTGGAACGACAAGTAAAAAGGTATAAGTTAGATATGCCAACGACAGCAAACGAAACAAAAGAATAATTCTACAGTAAGATTGGATGAACACGTGATGTTTAATAGTAGAAATAGACAAAATATCTTTAGATCAGCTTTGTTACTTAACAAGGAACTAAAACATCAGAAAGAGTGTGCCATGTACAAATAGAAATAAGGCAAGAACAGGTTAATCTAATAAGCACACACTGAAGAGAAGGAAGAAGAAGAGAAGAATCACATTTATGAGGCTTTGGAACCGGACTTCTGAGATACGAATATGAAGAGACTTGGAGACTGTAACGCCAAAATAAGAAGGGAAGAAGTGTATACATCAACAATGGGAAAATACAGAAAGTCTCAGGAGAGCAACAAAAATCATCCAAAATTGATTGGTTTTGCTGCAGGAAAGGTCATGAAGATTATACTTTTCGAGCACAGAGACGTCCATATACGGATCTGTAACTTAAGAGTACAAAAAAGTTTCGCAAAGTATGAAATTGATACGGAAAACTTACAGAAGAACCGACATGGGATAGGACTGTTATCAGTGCGAATACCAACTAAGAGGTGAATAGAGAGGACAGAATATAGAAAACAAAGAAGTAGAAGAAAATGAAATAGAGAGAAGCTACAAATAGAAGAAAATATAGCAGAATATCAGGAAGAAATAGAAAAAGCGGAAAAGGACGGTTGCAGAAATGAAAATACAACTGTGAAGGAAGAATGGAGGTACATAAAGGAATACGAAAGTCTGCAGAAGCCACATTAGAAAGAAAACATTTAAAGAAGAGGAACAACTGGTTTAATGGCGAATGCCAACAGCAACCGAAAAGAAAGTAGAAAATAAGGGAGATGATGCTACAAACGGACTCAGAAGAAGATAAAGTAAGATATCAAGAACTAAAGAAAATCACACACAGAGTAATCCGGAAAGCTAAAAGGGATTATAAGGAGGCAGAGTTACGGGACATCGAAGAAAAATATAAGAGAAAAGAAATACGAAGTACAAGCATCACCTTCCCTATTCTGTAAAGATAAAGAGGGAAAATTGATAGGAGATGAACAAAAAATAGTAGAGAGATGGAAGGAATACTTTCGAGATATATTAAATAGCGTAGAAAATGGAAATAAAGAAAATGTAGCAGGAAATGCACCAAATGGGGCAGTTGTTGAAATGCCAACCAAAGAAGAGATTAAAGTACCTTAAAGAAGATGAAAAACAGGAAAAATGCCGGTGAAAATGGAATTGAGGCTGAGCTATTGAAGTATGGGGGGGAAGATCTGAGCGATATGATAACGCAGCTAATACAAAGAATATGAGAAGAAGAAAATATGCCAGAAACTCGGAAGAAGGGAATAATTATATCACTACATAAAATGGGGGACAAAATGGATTGCTGTTAGACACGATCTACAAGTGTTGGCGACGTGCACCAGCGACAAACACCAGGAATATGCCCAAAAGTAAAATAGCTGAATATCAAGGAGGTTTTAGAAACCGACCGGTAAGAGACCAAATTTTTACCCTCAAAAAAATTCAGACTAGCTGTTATTGGCACAACATAGACATTTAAGTACGTTTTATAGATTTTATAAAAGCATACGATGCAACAGAGAGAGAAAACATGTATAGTATTATGAGAGAGATAAAGATACCAGAAAAATTAATAAAATTGACGGAAATAACTATCAAAAATTCAACTGCCAATAATTTAATAATTTCATTTACAGCCCGAGGGACGTAAATTTACATTTACATCTTTATTGGCGCCATAGCCAATAAACAAGTTATAAAATCGAAATTCTTCAAATTATAATCAAACTTACTGAAATACTGAAATAATTGATTAAGAATTGACAAAATCAAGTAACTATACAAATGTAAGATAACGTATACAACACAGTTGTAGGTTTTAACGAATGTTCTCACAGTCAGTATCTAAAAAGTTAAAATTATGGGTAAACTAAGGGACATGCCTCAAATAAGTAATCGATAATTTAGTATCACAATTGTAAACTGTATCATTTCAACTGGTTAGCGTTAAATTTAGTTTAGAAAAGTCAATCTAATGCTACCACTACTAAATAGGGATGCAGGGTCGAATTCTAATTTTACGTTCAATTTACTTAACGCGATCAGATCATCGAAGCAGGGTTTGTGATGTATAAGCTTCGTGATGTATAAACATCCACTATTAATACTACAGCGTGATCAAGATATACTGTTTAACAACTGAAATAGGTTTTTTGGTCACGCTGTATTTATTAATTACTCAGGCGCGACATTGTACCAACTCCTAAATTTTTAGTGTAAATTCCATTTTAGAGAAATATTATATTAAGCCAACACTAACTACTCTTTCGTATTTTCCCGTTGCCTACAAAACAGATATGAAATCAGCAATTTAAAAACGAATGCTAATTGATTACTGGCTTCTAAAAATAGAACTGAATTTTTCTGCGAAAGCATTTTGCTGTTTAATTTTCTTAATTATTGATTTCCTTTCTGGGAACCCACGGTCAAACGCACAGAGAAAACCGCCGAACTAAAATAAACAAAAAGTGAATAAAATGCGAAAAGCAAGATATTATTAAACGTTACTCTCAAGATTATTTTTTTTTTTGGAAAATAATTTTTTCCAAGTCGTTCATTGAAAGTATTAAATGTTACTTCACATTGGTTTTCATCAATTTAAAATGTTGCAAATAAATGGTGAATTTTAAGCCTTTTTCATACTACATAATAATAATATTTAAGCAAAAGGTAAAATCGTTAATAAACATAAACTAGCAAGGACAGTTCGTTGACTAATATTTAAAAACAAAAGTTACTAAATTAAATAAGTCGTTTTCAATCGACTAGAAAATTTGATTAAACCCTACATGCAGATTACAACCAATCAATTCGGAACCCCTGTTAAACGAAGGATTGAGATTCTCGATTACAGGTTAGTGCAGCTAATAACATTCGTCATCGATTTTCACTTTGTTTCCAACTGGTAAATGAAAAGTTTTAGTTGCGACATTACAGCCCTACCCAGACCAGTTGCCTTTGCATTTTAAATATATTATTTAGAGAAGTTGGAGGTATGTTTTTAATGATCGGAGATAAATAAATAAAAAGAATTGAACAGCTTTAAATATTTGAAAGTGAAATTTTAAGGATACTTTTATGAAGCCTACGTATCCTTGAAGAAATTTACACTATGAATATACAGAGTGAGCAAAAGTAAACCATTTTGATAAGTACTACGTAACATTTTTCCAAAAGCTTGCACTTTTACAACTAGGTATATAAAGTAGAATATACTAAAAACGCTATGAAAACAAACTGGTGAAAGACACTTTCTGAATATAGTGATTGCTATAAAGAATTACTGCAGGAGTATAGGGAAGCCGTGAACAACATGTACACGATACAAGGAGAGGAGATAGAAATCAAACCTGAGGATGTTTTAAAAGCAATCAGAAAGATGAAAAATGGAACCTCACTCGCACTAGGAAATACATATGTGGAACTGATACAGGACCCATCAGCATGCTAACCATGCTCATCAACAAACCTTCCAGAATATTGGAAAACATCATGGATTGTTTCAATCCATAAAAAGGGGACCGAAGGACCAACCTAAAAATTATAGAAGCATAGCAATCACTAGCACAATGAGTAGAATCTACGAAAGGATGCTGACACAACTAATAGATAAAGAATATGAAACATATGAAAGTGGAGAACAAGCAGGATTCCGGGCAGGGCGTTCTACGATATAAAATGTATTTAGCTTAGCACAACTGACAGAGAAAAGAAGAGCAATAGATTGGAAAGTACATACGGTATTTATTGACACAACCAAGTCGTATGACGGCTTACCACTAAAAAAAATATGGAAAGTCCTCGAAACAACGAACATAAACCACGTATTAATAAGGACTGTACAGTAACTATATGAAAAATCCACTGCTTAAGTAAAAATGGGAAGTAAGCTAGGAAAACTATTTAAAATTAGCAAAGGCCTTGGGAGGTATGTTGTGTCTCACCAAGCCTATTTAGAATTTATCTTGATGGCACATTAAAACAGTGGAAAAGAAAACGTGGGAGAATGGGCATATTGTAACGTAGTGGTTCTTGCGAAAAGTAATGTTAGAACTACCTCCAAAATTAAAATTTTTATAAACTACACCACGTGGGGTTTGTTTTGCTGCGAGAGGTTTTATATTAAAAGTCTGATTAAACTAAGATAACATATATTTTCTGATGCTGTTTTAGGTTTTTTAAAGTAAAAGTTGCACGTAAACACTTAGACAAGTTTAAAGGTAAATTTCAATTACATTTAATCAGCAAAGTTCATGCAAAGAGTTAAAGTGTTTTATCCAACACATTTAGCAAGTGTTACTTTTAAGTTAAATTAAATACAATAATAATCTTACATGACAATCTCAGGAGACATTGTCTCGAAGGGACCCGACTTCTCGGAGATGCAACTTCTTCAATGATGGCACTAACCACTAACCATGATTGAATGAAAATTGAGCTGCTGTTTATATACTTTAAAGTCGGTTCCCACCTCTCGATTTACGCTAAGTTTATCATCTTACAAGAATGCGAGATATCGCATTTCAAGTGCAATGGCATTCACCTTGAACCATGTACGTGCTTTTTCAATATTCTTAGGAGATGCGGCTGTGAGATATTGTCTCGTGCCACGCTAGGGTAACGACCCTGGCTAATATGTCATATCAACTGCACATGGCAAGTGCTAGAAGCTCGCTTTATCACAATATCAGTAGGATATACAGGTCTATATAAATCACAGTACGTCAACGATCAGGTGATCCTAGCTCAGGATAAAGGCGATATAAACTATATGTTTAGAAAATTGAAACAAGAATACCAGAAGTGGTGATTGGATATAAATATTATAAATATACAAAAGGCGAAGTACATGTGCATTCGAGGAAACAATCAAGACCTGGTATTGGACGATGGAGATGTGATAGACATATAACTACCCAGAGTGAAACAGTGAAAAATGCTCGGAAACAAGACCGAATTAACAAAGGTAGAACAAGAACAAATATGCTAAACTCAATCTTATAACCAAAGATATAACCAAAAGAAGTAAGACGCTTATAAGTATCTTTAAAACCATAACCGCCTACGGAAGCTAAGTCAGAGATGAAAAGAAATTAATAGCTACAGAAAGAGTGACAAATGAAAGAATTCGGAAAATATTGAACATGCCAAAGTCGATCCTGGACGAAATTAAATCAAAACAGTTAGTGTAACCGACAGACAGTTCTTATTTAAGCACGGTGAAGCCTAAACTTCCATAGCCCCAATACAAGGTAGTGTTCTCGGACCTGTCGTTTACCTCATATACCTATACGGCGGATCTACCAATCAACATCAATACATACATCGTCATTTTCGCAGACGACACCGCTATAATAGCTTTGTATGAAAATCCACCTCTTGCTTCTAGATTTCTATAGAAAGATCTGACTGAAATTGAGAAATGGTTATAACTGTGGAGCAGCATAAAATCCACTTGTGCCCGCCGGTAATGTTAAACAAACCCCTGCCGCAAAATGATGAAATAAAATATCTAGGGCTTCACTTGGACCAAAATATAACTAGGATTAAGTAGAAACACCTTCAACTAGGATATATATACCACAAGTACTGGCCCATGGACCATGGGCTGCAACTTTCAGCTTAAGTTGAAAAACAAGCTTCTTATACGTGAAGTTATAATTAAACCCCTTTGCACCTACGGTATTCAACTTTGGGGTTCAGCCATTGACTCCAACATCAAGAAGATTAAGCGTTTTCAATCTAAAATGTTACGGAATATCTGTAATGCACCATGGCATATCCAAAATTATGTGATCCACCATGATCTACAAATGACCTTCATAAAAGAATAAATCGCCATTCTTACGTCCTAGCCACGAAGCTTCTCACCATTCCTCATATGAAACGACTAAAGCGGATTGGCTCACTAGATTAACCACTACGCACAATTATTTTGAGTACGTATCTTATATCCATGAAGCCAAAATTAGTAACATTTGTAACCTTAAATTGTTATAAATTACTTATTATGCATCGTTAAGAAGTTCCTCCGCTGGATGGACTTCATCTGCGTCACACCATTCTTTACACAAAAAATGTTGAATTCGAAGACTTCCACGGTCAATGTCAGTATTAACAAAACGTCTTCCGGATTGGGACCGTGTCATTTTGAGACAAAAAGACAGTCTCAAAATGACACGGTCCCAATCCGGAAGACGTTTTGTTAATATAAAAAATGTTACTTATCAGACAGACAGATTGTAACAGATGGAAGTTAATAAAAAATATATGCAAAGAATTTTATGTTTTGATAGATAGACATTCAAAAATTGGCGACAAAATTATCCATCAATGCCTATTAGTCTTAACAGTAGCAATAAAAGATTTGTTTCATACTTGAAATACCATGAGATCGAAAAAAAGATGATTCTGAGCAGGCCTTGACTAGTACAACACGATTGGCAAGACTGATTTCAAAATGTGGCAGTAGGTTAGAGGTTAATAAATGTCAAATAAATTAAAACACAAAACAGTATTTATTTAGGGAACAAACTGAAAACTAAGATGAATACATGTCTGTAAATTGTGTTTTTTGGAAAAATTACACTAGTATTACACATTAAACTTAAATAATTCTGGAAACAAGATTGCAAAACTGACTTACATTTGAAATGTCACTGTCACATTATAATTCATAGGCATTCTAGAACCAGTGTAACCAATCGTGTTGTACTAATCAAGGCCTGCTCAGAATCATCTTTTTTTCGATCTCATGGTACTTTCTTATTGTGAGCAAGCTTGGCCTTCGTAAATCTAGATCTCGCCCAATAAACGCACAAATAAAGAAACAAATAAAAAGCATTTTCCGTTGCCCCAATTACACGTAAACAACTGACGTGCATTCTTTCAAAACCATTACGTCAATTTAATTTTATGAAAATATGTACATGCAACCCAGTTTAGACCCTGTGATACCACATTATCCTCCAGGGTTGCCGAGAACGCAATTTTGTAGCCCTTATTCAAACAACGGGGGGTAAGTCTATACAACTAACACATATTCCTTTAATTTTTTTCCTAAAAATTTAATTACAGAACCATAGCCGCAATAGCAGGAGATGGATTTGTTATAATAGGGGCAGATACTCGCTTAAGTAGCGACTTTTTAATTTTATCAAGGAATCAGAATAAATTATTTCAACTGACCAACTTTACCGTACTTGGAAGTACCGGTTGCTGGTGTGATATTTTAACATTAAATCGTATTTTACATGCCCAAATGTTCAAGTATGAACAAGAACATCACAAACCAATGTCCACACAGGCAGCTGCCCAAATGCTTTCGACCTTGTTATATTACAAAAGGTTCTTCCCGTATTATATATCAAACATTCTGGTAGGTCTGGATAGTGATGGAAGAGGTTGTATATATAATTACGATCCGATTGGGCATCACGAACGATCTCCGTTCTACGCTACAGGCACGGCTGGGTTTTTAATTCAACCACTTTTCGATAACCAACTTGGTTTTAAAAATATGTTAAATGTAAAATCAAAAACGATTACTTTAGAGCGTGCTTTATCTGTAATGGAGGATGCTTTTATTTTCGCCGCTGAAAGGGATATTTACACAGGTGACACTGCTATCATCAATATCATCACTAAAGAAGATGGTGTAACCGAAAATACTTTCGATTTGAGAAGTGATTGATTTATTTTATTATGGATTTAGTGTTATACATTCATATTTATAGTTATTGTTTAAATAACTTTTGATTTTATTCATAAACTTTTAATACAAAAGCCTTTTGAGTATAATAACTTTTTCTTTAGTTTTTAAAGCCCTGAATTTGTGAAGCAAGCTGTTAAGTAATAACGATTATTATTAAGCTAATTGTAATGCAACAGATGTATCTAATTTAGGGAAAATTACAATGCAAAAACAATTATTATACGAAGAAGACTATAATTTTTACAGTCAAGAAACACAAGAAAAACATTAAGAAGAAAAAAAGGTAAGTGAGAAATAAAACAATACATAAAAATAATAATTAGCAAATATTACCAAAGGAAAATAACTGGAAGTTTAATTTATCAACAGGGTGACAGACCAGCCTTTAGTAATATTTAAACCACAAAGATTATATCGTTTTTATCTTAAAAAAGTCGCCTGACTATTTTTTCCAGTGATCTACGAATCTCCAACATAAGCTTTGAAGTTTTGAACTTTCCAATAATTATTTAAACTAGTTCTGTTCAACAAAATAAATCATTTTGATCAATTAAAAACTATATCGTTTTAGACCTAAAAATATTTTTTAAATAAATATATCAATAATTTTTCTTAGCTCGGAAGTTAATCGTTACATCTGAATTTTCTAATCTTTCCGGTAATATTATGGCCGGAAGTGATATTTTTAGTACATTTAATAAGGCATCAACCAGTTATTTATTTATTCTTTATTAGATTATTAGCAAATTCACTTATATGACACAACAATAATACTTGTTATTATTTATCGGTTACTACGTATTCTGCTTTATCTACTTATTTATTACCAACTTAAGTATTACCAACACTCCTCCTCAATTTAAATTTGTGATCAAACGAAAAATTAAATTGTATAAATTCTAGCCTTATTTCTATATTTTACAAATTTCTCTTTACATAAGGGTTTCGTAAACATATCAGCAATGTTTTCCAAAGAGGAAACAAGATCAATAATAAAGATTTTATTATAAATCAAGTCTTTTAAAAAATGATTTCGTATATCGATATGTTTACTACGTTTCGAATTTTCAAACGATTTTGACATGAAGATTGCACTTTGATTATCTCCATAAAGTCCTGTTTCACATTCTGCACCAAATTCATTCACTATCCCTTTCACATTAACCAGTTCTTGAGCAGTATTTGCAGGAAGATCATATCTACAAAATTTTCTTCAAGGAAATTGCACCAACAAGCACAGCAGCTGCACTAGAATATTATTAAATATTCTGTTAGCAACTACTTTTTGTTCAATTTGATAAAAGCAAATAAAGGTAAGCCAAGAGGAAACCTATTTTGTGTTGCACCTTTTATTAATTAATTACGCTGGGTGGAACGTAAATTTCATAAATTTATATCCCCCATCATTCAGTGCAGAGTGCAATAAAGAATCAGAATAATTATTCTTCGTATTTAAGATTGTTTCATTTCTTCTTTTTTTTTAATGTATGCTAATTAATTTCTTGCTTATGTACAAAACGTTTGCTAAATTTAATTACAAATCCTTTAAAGAAGGAGAATATCTGAAAATAAATAGAAAACCTGATCTAACAATAAGATCAAGAACTGCTGAATGTTTCTTGATGAAATTCCCGACAAACTATTTTTATACAATGTTTTATTAATTACATTCACTTAATATTTAGATATATAATGGGTGTCATCATTATATGTTATATAAAAGCAATTTAAGTTAGTTGAGGATCTTTTATTTCAATTATATCGTAACCAAAATACCTAACTAAAAGCTTTATTTTCCATGCATTTATGGAAAAGCTTCCAGTACTCGGAATTTTATGTAATGGAAAAATTACAACGCGAAAAATATAAGTTCTTTATATGTAACTAAACGAGAACCTAACGATATTGATTTAAGTTTAGCGTTATTAGAATTTCACCGACAATATCCTATTTTACAGTCACCCCACATGAACGTCACGTCGATACTTCAAGGATGATTCATAATAGATTCTGGCTATTCCGACAGGATAATGCGACTATATGTATTAATAGGATTACCGTAACTAGTTCCGTAAACGTAACTGCCATGCACACAAATCAGTTTATGTACTTTGAACTTAATCTTGAGGAAATCTAAGATTGACAAATAAATAATTGAACCCTCTTTCCTTTTAAGATTGGATCTTAGTTACTGGCTGTTCAAAGAAAATACTTAAGGCTTGGACATGCAAAACAAAAACTACAAGCTTCAGAATTTACAGCAGCTTCTAATTTTAAAAAACTAAAAAGAGGAGACAAATTAGTTCCCTTTTCGTACTTTTAAAGTTATTTCTGGAATTATATTGGCACATTGTTGGGTAATTCAGCTTTTCCTGGATATTGTTAATAACAATAACGGATCAATATATGCTAGTTTTCACATAAGGTCTGGCGTTTTAGGTGAAAATTCTTGGTTTGACTAATTATGTGATCGCCAAAATTCACAAATATAATTGATCTTTTGTCGAGCTTTCTGGGAAATCGCCCCATCATGCTGAAATTAGCCTTGCTATGGCTCGTTTTCGTGAAGTTAATTAATACATTTAGTTATCATATCGTGGAAGAACATACGACTGATAATACGTTTTGGAGGCACAGTTACTCAAATACCAATGAATGCAGCCGTCTTTCATAAAATGTAATGTGATTTCCGGCACCCTATAACCTCATATTTTTTGAATTAATACAGTCTGAAAGGGTAAATAGGGGTTAAGTCTGATGAAGACTCTGTGGAGTTGCACAGAAACCGATATGTGCGACTTTAAAGTCAGAGAAATGATCACTGTCAAGCTAAATCTATCATCTAATAGCTCCATCAGCAAATCCTACTTACTCCCACGTCCAAGTCGTAGCTAACGGGAGAGGGTGACATCGATATAAATAAATTACTTTAATATTTTGCTAGTCTTTGACCGACGTCGCCACTTGGTATATTGCTTGGATTTTACGAGAGGGTTTTATTCAAAGTCAAATTCAATTAACAACATGTATTTCATGTCTGTGCGTTAGTTTTACAAAATGATATAAATTGTTCTAAGTCCCAGTTCAAAGTGAAGTGATGTAAATTATTTTAAGTTTCAATTACATTTAAAACGGCTAAGTCCATAAAACGAATTTAAATAATTCACACAAATATTTTACAAGTCCTGAATCAAAGTTAAGTTAACATAAAACAATCTTATACAGGGTGATTCAAAAGGTATGGTCCAAACTTAAGGGTGTGATTGGTGATGTTAAAATAAGCAAAAAACGTTAATAAACCCATGTCTTATTTCCAACTGTTATCTAGTTACAGAGGTTTTCTTTGTTTCTATCTGTGTTCTGTCAAATCACGTTATCTACGAAATAAGTAAAACAAATGTTAATTTCTTATTACAGAAGACATTTCAAGCTTGAACTGACGTAGTTTTCAATAAATGTGGTAATGATGGAGCCATTTTCTGTACGCGTTTATGCAGAAACGCATTTTGTGTATGGTTATTGCAGCGGAAGTGACCGTGCAACTGTGGCAAAATATGGGAGAAGGTATCCTCACCAGAGACAGCCTGACCACCGAATAATCGCTTTCCACCGCGCTGGTTTAGAAGAAGCAGTCTAGTACTATGGCCGGCTCGTTCGCCTGACATTACTCCACTCGATTTTTACTTGTGGGGTGAATTAAAGAAAAAGTTTATGCAACGGAAAATCAGGGACCATTTAGTTAAAAGAATAAATGAAGCTGTTGAAGATATTCGAAGACATCCTCAACAGTTGAAGAATGTTCGAAATTCCCAACTTTGTATACAAGTACAAGGTGGACATTTTGAACATTTGTTGTGATACTTTTTAATTTTTCTTGTAATTGTATACGTTCTTTATTAATAATAAATTATCGTAAATGTTGTTACAACTAGAAAACAATTGCGAATCGGACATGAGTTTATTGGCATTTTTTACTTATTTTAACATCGCCAATCACACCCTTAAGTTTGGACCATACCTTTTGAATCACCCTGTATGTATATTACTGGAATCATCGCCTTGGAGGGTGTCAATTCTCTGTTGATACTGCTTCTTTTAGTTTATTTTCAGCGGTATTTATACAGAAAATTGATCCCCTTCTCTCAATATAAGCGTGGGAAATGTCGAATTACACAGGAGCACGTGTGCGGTATCGAATGTCACAGTACATTGCCCTTCACTGTTCGTGCTTTATCTTGCATTCTTAAAAGTTGTAATTCGATACGTCGCACGTGTATCTCATCAGAATAATGACCCCTTATAAACTGACGTCATCCTCGTTTAGATTTTATAATTTTTATATTTTTACATTCGCCTTTGTTACAATATCAAAAAAACCAAATTTATGGTTGTTACCCGAGAACCAGATACGTCCAAAAAGATCAGACTAACATTCTATGAATCGCCCATATAACGAATAAACAAGTTTAAATACCTTGGAATCAGGTTCTACGCGGACTGAACATTAGATCTAAAGATTAAATGCCGAATGGAGGACACCCGCAGTGTATTTATGAAATTCAAAAATGTCCTCCTGAATGTAGGTTTTGACCCCAAGCTCAAAGTGCGATTCATTAAATGCTACGTTTGGTCAGTACTGCTGCATGGTGTGGAGAGCTGGACATTGAAGGCAACTGATATGAACGAAATGGAAGCTCTGGAAATGTGGATGTATCGTAGAGTCCTGAAAATACCGATGACGAATGCGGAAGCACTCAGAGATCGAGAATTGATAGTTACAATCAAGCTTATCTGGGTCATATTATGCGTACCTAGCAACTCCTGATCATTGAGGGGAAAATTGATTGTCAAGGGGGGAATAGGAAGAAGAAGGTTATCATGGATAAACAACATAAAATAATGGACAGGAATGTGCCCTATAGAAAATCTGATATATACTTCAAGAGATTGACAGAATGGAAAATGTGTTCGCAAGCATTCATTAATGGATATGCATACAGAGAAGGAGTGAAATGGTGAACCAAGACTTATAAGAAAAAGTTAAATTTGGCAATTTATCGTTGTCCGTTGAATATTGTTGCGACCACTGGCAATACAAAATTTACCTAAGTATTGTTATCTATTGGTAGCAACTCACATAAAGAAGATCTTTTTATGGGAGCAGCTGTAAACTTTTTTAACGATGATGGGTCGAGTACCTCTACCTAACGATAAATCAGTTTCTGGGAAAAATATTCATACATTGACGAACATTTTCATTAAGAACCCATGATCTTTAACTTTGATCCCTATGAGTTGTGTTTGCTGTATAACGGGACAAATCAATATGTCGTCGAAATTTCTCTAAACATAGATAGTACTGATAGTACTTTAAATTCATTCGGTGTTATCTCAAACACCATTTTGGAAATATGATTCACTCATAATTTTTTTCTGTTCTACTGTAAAAGCCATTGCATTGGTAATTTAACTGAATTTTCAATATAAACCTGTGACTATAACAACAACAACAGTAATGAGAATAAGTAATAAATTCTCATCCGTGCAGTCGACATTGTTTCGTCGGCCTCGATGACGTGAAGGTTAGCATACTTGCTTTATAAATCAGAGATCTTAGGTTCGATTCCCGCTCCATGTCGATGAGTTTGTAATGGGGAAAGATATCTCAAAGTATGCCCTCTTTGATATGCGAGGTAAAATCATGGCACAAAGAATGTTTCTACAAGTAGAAATCCATTGGATTCGGAAAACAGGATAGTGCTAAGTTACCATAGCAGTCGACGCGTTTTAAAACCCCTGGCACCCGTAAGCCTAGATTTCGCCCAATAAATGAACGGACGGCATGTTAAGCCGGCAGTCCCGGTTATCATACTAACACCTTTGATAACCGTTAACCTCGCAACACTGCGGGTTGATCTTCTTCACCTCTCTCGATGAGTTAGGTTAGCCTCCTGCCCAGCATACGTGCAAAGAGGGCTCACAGAACTCGTTCTTATGAGTTTCTAATAGGCCATCGGCCTAGGCTTCGGCCATAAGAGGAAGAAGAAGAAGAAACAAACACAAAGAGAGATAATGTTGTTATTTTCCATGACCAAGCAATAAGTTACATTTTTTATGAACACCACCTTCTACTTACGAGCAAAGTTTCAGACGTTTAGAAACTACAATTTTCACTACACAGCTTAAAGCTTACTTTATAGTTGAATAAGTTCTAATCTTTTAAAAGTGCACAAAACAAAAAAGTATATATCAATTTTAGGAAACTACTAAAACTCGCTCGTTAATTTTAAACGACTCTAAAATACGAGCAGAACACTGGTTGCCGCGCACTTGAACTGAAAACTTTATCTAAATTAGAAATTTTCATGTAAAACACAGTGAAAAGCACTCGGATTCGAGTACCACTTACTCTAAAGCGTTTAAAGTGGTGAATATTTATGCAGAGCCAAACAAAAAGATTAAAATCGGAAAAATTTATAGGTTTACGATAGCGCGATAAGATTTTCCTTTGTTATGGACTTAAATCGACCAACCTAAATTTGAATAAGTATCCAATAAAAAGTGAAGGGGGGTTTTATTTCACGTATAGGGCAATGCCTTATTAATAACTTTAACTTGTCGATCGTTAGTTAAACCTTTAAGCTGCCAATCGCGAGGACGCGAGCTCTTGGTGTGATTTATTCTCAGTCAATTGTGGAATTGGTGAAGCTTTAGGTTTTCTGGTTACAGTTAATTTGTTACACCTTTCAGATTAAAGACCGGCGGAATATTGATTTATGATAAAGTTGACTATAAATGGGAAATTTTGGGTTTAATTTGATAAGCTTGTTTTCTGAATATTAAAAATGCGTTATCACTTTTTGCTGTTTATTTTATCTTTATCTTTGTGCGTAAAGGGAAAATTGAGAATTTGATTGGTAGATAAAAGCGTAGAGCAAACCTTTGAAAAAAATTGTCGAAAAGTATTCGTATCAAAAGTTTTTTGAATATTGAATTTGTTTTGTTTTCGAAAACTTCATTTTTTTAGCTGAACTTTAATTCCAAGGAAATATTTTTTAATAGTAATAATAGATTTCTTAAATATCTCCAAATTCATTTATCCTCTGAGCATCCGGTAAATGATTCACGTTGTTATCAAGTAAGGCTAGAAGTTGTAGAGCTTCTGGATTTGGATGTCTATGGAACCGTTCCTCATGACACATGGCAAACTTCCTGGTCACGTCTTCGACCATCTCCACTTGGAGATCCTAATGCAGATCCTTAACTCCTACGCGCTAAAGAGCATTTACCATATAGTGATAATAAAAGGTAGAAGAAGGGCAATTTCCACGTCGAAGATTAGGAAAATTACTGCAACTAGGAATAATTGTAAAGAAAATGGGATTCGTTCAGATGATTTAGAATCGAATTCACATTCAAAGGGCGAGCCTTTTTCTCGGCCTATGAAGGTTTTTTTTGAGATGATGTTGGCTAAAATTATTACAGCTAGCCTGATGATAAATTTTAATAGTGAAATTGTTATTGTCACAAAAATTAGTTGTAGGTACTAATTTTAGTTAAGTAGATCTTTTAATTGAAAGTTAAAAATAATTTTTATACTATATAAATATCTACCTCATCAATAGTACGTCTACAAAATATTAATATCATACTGTTGCCTCAATCCCGAAATGGTGGGTCGGCGAGCAATGATTAAGTAAATGTCGAAATAAGCACCTACTCTTAGGCAGCTTGTTTCAATAATTACCCTGTTGCTATAAAAAATGTTGACCATAAACTGAGTCGGCGATTGTAAATGGTGATTCGTAGTATTCATATGCTTGAAGAGCTGTAAAATATAAGCCTAGTGTAACGGTTAGTCCTAACCCATAAATTGCTTGTTTGTAATCAAGTAATCATTTTCTATTAACCTGCAGGGGGCTCATGTTACTGTAATTCCTGAAGAGATAAGAATTAAAGTGTTTGTTACAAGTTTGAATTACTTTGGGGATCAAATTATTCCAAGTTCAATTGTTGGGGCTAATCTTCTGTGGAAGAATGCCCAGAAAAATTATACAAAAAATACCTTAGAGACCTTAGAATGTTCCTTCTCATTCGCCATCATTCGTATATAACTAATAGAATCAGTGTATTCGTTGATCCTAGAAGAAGAAGTAAGTTATCATATAAACGGAAACATTTGATTATTCCTATTATTACCACCAAGGAATGGTCATGGCCTAACTTCGACTAAGTGGAATGGGTGATTTTTATGTCTTCTAAGAACAGAAAATACGTAGGATTGAATTACTGCAGATTCAAGGATTAGAAGTAGTAATTGGGCGATAATAAGCAGGTTAATTATGATTATAGATAATTTATTTCCTGTATTACCAAGAAGGGTAAAATTTTCTTTTATTAGTCTCTATGTACCACTGCTTCATCCATGTGTTTATTTTATTAATTGGGCCTTGGAGGTTAGCCGTTATTTCATCTATATTATTTCCTACGGCTAGTACTGAGATGTCATCCGCAAATTTAACGTTTTCTTTTTCTGGGATGTTACATGTATACAACAGGTGCAGTACAGGTCCAATAACATTTCCCTGGGAAACACCCGCTTTTAATATATTAAGTTCGGAATACATATTCACTTTCTTGCTTAATTTTGAAGGTTTTGTCCGTTAAATATGAGTCCAAGAGCTGAACATATTGGGTTGGCGAGTATCTTTTTAATTTCATTAAACCCTCGTGCCAAACTTTGTCAAATGTTTTTTCTTAACCTCGAGGGATTTTTCAATCACACCTATGATTCAGGTACTTGATATACCGTAGAGTGTTTAGTACGAAACTCAAATTGATGTGGAGGGATGAGTTGGTTTTCTTCAAACTAGAGCTCAGCGAACAGATTATGTTAAATGTACCAATATGAAGCAAATCAATTAATGTTGGATAGAAAGATGACAAGAAATAATTACCCATAAGAAAATAAAGATCTAATAAAAGAGAAAATGAAAGCTAGAAACACGTGACAGAGATCTAGAACACCAGAAAACAAAAATAGATCGAATGTCCTTACATCACAACTCAGAAGGGAAATCCAAAAAATTATGAACGAATCACTTAACAACCACATATCTTAAAGAAATAACGGAAGATCAAAGCACTGACCACTCACTTTAGACAGCCACTAAAAGAATTAACGGACCAATAAAATATATTCCACCAATACGCAAAGAAGATAGATCTTGGGCACGGAGCAACAAACAAAAGCAGATACCTTCGCAACTTACTTAGAATATATATTCCAACCGCATCCAGAACAAACAGAAATACAAGCTCAAGCAGAACCAATGGCAAAAATGGTAAATATAACCCAACTACTCCCAAGAAAGTATCCAGAGAAAGAAAATAAAATATCAACCCAAAATATTATGAAACTTACATATCTGATAAATGCAGCATTCTAATCACCAGTCCTGTGGAAAACAGCTACTATTGAAAGGAATGAAATGACAATAATTGAATTTCAGTTTTTAGGTGGAAATAGTGTAACGTAGTGGTTTCCACCAAAAGTAATGTTAAAAGTTATTAAAAATAAGTTAGTTAAATTTAGTAGAATTTCTGATAATCCTTAAGCGCTAACCAGCTACGCTACGCGTTTTATATTAAAATTCTGGTTCAACTAACATAACATAATATTGTGCAAACTTCGATCAAGTTTTACAAAAGATTTAGACAATTTTAGAAATAAGTTCCAAGTCCATACAAGCATCAAAGTTAGTATAATGTAACAAAGTGTTTGATGTAAACTTTTAGCAAGTCTTACTAAGAAATGAATTAAATTAAATTAAATACAGAAAAATAGTCTTACATAAAAATCGTATGAAACATCACTAGTACGAAGGACCTGACTTCTTAAGGATCTTATTGTTCGACGACTACTTACTTACTTACTTACTTAACCCTTAAACCTTTCTACCTTTCGGTATATGGTTGTATGGAGTTGAGGTTATGTTGTCTTCTTCCATACGTTTCTCCATTCTCTTCTATCTTCTGCGATTCTCCGGATTTATTTCCATTTAACACCCCTGAATTCAGCTGCTCTTCTTGCCTCATCCTTCCATGCCATCCTTGACCTTCCTCTTTTATTTTTTCCTAGCCCTCTTGCTTCATATATTCTCTTTGTTAGTCTGTCCTCTCTCATTCTTTGGATATGTCTCATCCATCTTAGCTGTCCTTGCTGTATTGCGTTTGCTGTATCTACTATATAATAAAGTCCCTGTTTTTGCAATCCATTGGTTTATCTCGTCTTCTGCGACGACTACATCAACCATAAAGAGCTCTTACTGAGCAATCCCTTATATAAGAAGTCAGCTCCCACGCGCACACTTCTTGTGCTAATGCTACGTGCATTTACCCTGCCAAGAACATGCTAAGTTGTGCATTTTATAGAATACTATTTCAGCATTCCCACGCACCACACAGCTGACTCGAGTCATACACGTGCATCTCGCATTCCTTTATTCCTGCCAATGTAGTGACCCTAGCTAACACATCATATCCAAGATGCATGTTAGAACGTCGCTTATTTATTACAATAGTGTGTCAACATAGTGCCATTATTGATTTGGTAATTTGTTTTTACTATTTAAATTTAGTTATATTTGAAAGAAGTAGGGTGATCTACCGTTTGTTTATTGGTTGTCATGGCAGTAGAAGAGTAAGAGCGAATTTACCTCCTGAGGGAAGTAAATGACAAACATTTGGAAGAACGAGTTTGGCAAGACGTATCGAATTTATTCAAAATGTTCACGAAGAATTTATTTTGCCTTTAAAACACGCAGTGTGCGATAAGAAACTTGAATTTTTAGGAATAAAATTTTTGTAGCACTCACTACTTTAGAAAAATACAGTAAAGCACTTAATTGAATTTTCTTTGTACTAAATTTGGATGATATTTTTTCTCAAAGTTTTTTTGTAAATAATCCTACTCTAACTTTTACAGGTCGTATGAAAGGATATAAGGCCTATTTAATCAAGCAATAAAAATATGGATTGCCATTTAAACAAAAAATATTCATTGACGTGATATCGCTTCCAAAAATACACTCCAAAAAAGCGACCACCTTAAAAAACGTGTATGTTTTCTTTTAGTAAATGGTTGGAGATTTTCACTTTCTTTAATCTACATCTTATCGAATTTATGCAATAATTTACGGACATACTGTATTTTATAATAATGGATCTTAATATTACACAACGGAAAAACCTTAATTTTAGTTCTACCGTCACCCATATTTTAATAATTAAATTTAGGTGATTAATTGTTAAATTTCAGTTTTGGAAATACGAATCTCATTAACTTAAACGTTTACTAATTTAATATCCCTAATTGGTTAATTACAACCGCCCCTTTGTTTAGCATTTCTAAGGGAATTGTATTTCAAGAAAACATTGGCAATTTTCATTTTTCCTCTATAACAGATTCCCAACTTGATCTTTAGTGATCCTTTATCCTTTTATTTGAGCCATTTAAATCTTTGCCATTT
Organism: Melanotus villosus; assembly: GCA_963082815.1. Taxonomy (NCBI): domain Eukaryota; kingdom Metazoa; phylum Arthropoda; class Insecta; order Coleoptera; family Elateridae; genus Melanotus; species Melanotus villosus. Next base: position 8,319,009 of record OY720421.1, on the reverse strand, counting down.
TTCCTGTGTCAAGTTTCGTGTAGGTCACGCTTCAGTTGCAACACTTTTAGCTTTTCTGCTTTCAATTTTCACAAATCTTCTTTATCTTATCAACATTTATTTTGATGTTTTATCGTGTTCTCAGTAAATTCCGATTTTATTAAATATTTGCCTGCATTTCCCGGAAAATAATTCTTTTATAACAATTTTGTGTGTCATTTACATTCTCGGTTGTGATCTTTAATTAGTGGGATTCTTTCATTTCAGGATTTTGCTGTGCTTTGTTAGAAATTACAGCAACTAATTTTGTAATCAAAAAATGTTTTAGATGATTATTCAGCGATTTTTAAAGTACATATTTAAGAGTTAATTACATTTTAAAAACAAAAAGGTCTATTTTAAAAATAATAATTTTTACACTTTTATTAAACATAATAAATAGAGTACGATCAACAAAATTTCTTATGGAAATTGTGAATCCTGCACACAATTAAATGCAACAACCATCATTTAGTATTTCGATGTTTGGTTAAGCAGTTTTAAAGGATTGATTTATTTTTACATCTTTTACTAATCTCTACTTCCCTATCTTCCCTACCTATTTTCTTATTATAGTTAGATCATAAATTATAACAGTATGAAATTAGCTCACATATCACTTGTTCAGTATCCAAATCAACTTTAATCACAATACCATACTCATATCCAACATTTAATAATTTTCAATTCATCTTCAGCTTCTGCAACATCCAATATAGGCCGGACCAAGCCTTTCCTCTCAGAAGAACAACAACCAATTTATTTATTTTTACCTCTTTTATAAGAGATTGCTATTTTTCTTTCCAGCAAAGTACCAATTAATTATTTAATTATTTTATTCTTTCCTTTTAGGAAAGTACCATTCTCCTTTTCTTAAAATAATACTTCACACTTATTAACTTTATTGTATTCTCCTTACCAAAACAAATACGTGTTCCTTTTTTAGACGATAATTTCAATCTTGTTTATTTATCTCTTGTCTTCCGTCTCCCTGGTTCTCTGATATTTTTCCTCCAATGAAAATTCTCTTTGATTTTCCTTGGTAATTATTAAATAAGTACTAGGTTTCTAGCTAACTTATTTTATAATTATTAGATACAATACAGAATTCCTAACAATTAAATTATTCTACCCTAACTATCTAGATTCTTGTTTTTATCACATTTTTGAATGAACTTATATTAAATCTGTATAAATTAACTTGTAATTAAACCATGACTTTACATTCATTAACAATTATATTTAACTCAAAATCTTTAATACCGACAAATATCATCTCAATATATATATTCCGAAAGTCTGTTGTGGTGAATCTTACGTTTTATACTTCTTCTTTGGATATTCTATCGCCATTTTTAAATTAAGTCTTGATATTTCTACATTTTGTAATTCTATACCAACTGTTACGTATGTATTTAATTAAACAAGTTGTTACGGATATATGTTTATAAAAAAAAATATTAATGTTGTAATTTAGAACACAATTGCAATTTGTTTAAATGATCAGTTTCTATTTTATTATTCACCTACACAATAAATGTTCTATACAACAGTTTTAATTTTGAATTGGATTATAAAAATTTTTCTTGAAATTTCTTTAAAAAAGCAACAGTATTTACTCTGGAAAATAGGTTTTTAAAATAAGGAAACAACTCACGCCTTTTGTAGTATATCACGTGATACCTTTATTATTATACATTATGTATGTTCACATACAGTTCTCGTGTAACCAAAACAGAAATAAGTGAATATAAGATGAAATGTCCATCCCGTTTTGTCAGGTTTTACGAGGGTCCGACAAAGTTTATACTGCTATATTGCCAGTGGGTTTGCTAAATAAAAATTGTATTAGAGCTCCAACTTTCAGAGTATACTAAATTTAAACTACGGTGTGATCCAAAATACATAATTAAATAGTTACTAAATTAAGTCTGAATATTTAAACATAACGCACTTCAATTGTTTTTGGATAAGGGAAGGCCATGTTTTTGCTTTGTCAAGCTGTAGGTTTAACGTTTTTTGATAATTGGCACACCTGGTTGAGCTTCAAAGAAAATAATTGACGGAAATCAAAAGTACGGAAAATGACAATTACTTCTAGAAAATCCAATTTAGATAATATTCAGTCCTATTTACATTACTTCGACGATAACTTTTCCATGGCTAAGTCGTATTCAAAGGCATTTGGTATATAGTGAGATGATATTTAATTAGATGTGTATAACTAAAGGTTATGTTGTTTGTTTAATTAATTTAAGAAAATATTATTTTACAAAGTAATGCAGATTTTTAAATCACTAAAAAAACAGAATTGTAATATAATTTTAAGATAGCTAGATTAGATTTAAGTTACCTAGTAATGTAAATAAGTTATTGTTATGATCTTAGTTAGTAAATAATTTAGCTAGATTTATAGTTGTAGAAACGTTGTAAATAATTTTAAAAAGTGAAAAACAAGTGTGGAATAAAATATCCAGGAGACAAGAAAAATAAATAAAAAGTTGTTATTTGATAATCGACGGATCAACAACAAAATTTGGTTTGCTCTTGTAAAAATGAGTAAATATTATAAAATAATCAATTATAAAAGGTGATAATTAAAGAAACCAGTGTCCAGTAAAAGGAGGGTGAATTTTGAAACAAAGAAAAATAAAGATTGAATTTCAAGCAGTTAAACGAGTGTAGTTCAAACGAAAGAAGTTCAGGAGTTGGAGAGAGAGCAATTAAAATAAGGACAGTTTTCAAGTGGGGACGAATCGAGAGCAGGGGAAAATTGAAAAGGACGAATTGATAGCAGGGGAAGATTGAAATTTTGGTTATTAAAATAATTGGAATTTTGGAAAAGAGGAAGAAATCAAGACTGAATAGTGAGTGTAAAGAATAATTTTAAGTTAATTATAAGCAGGGTTGATAGGGAAACTGAACGTAATAAAATAAAAATCTGCATTATAAAAGTTTGAGTAAAGTTTTATTTTGGTTAAATGAATAAATAATAAACAACGAACCTATTTAACGACCTTGAGATAAGGGCCATGCAAACAATTAACTAAATTAAAGAGCAAAGCAAGGTATAATTTCAATTATTGAATGTGAGGCTAATTATAATAAATTAAACTTAATTTTTTTTAAAGAAACACTCACATAACAATAGATTACCTACATCTCTAAATATTTGGCATATGTACGTCCTCAACGTATTCCAAATTCTCATTTTTTCTCAGTGAACATCATGTTCCATATCTTTCAAAAGCAGTGTCCAAAATATTTTAATGTAATTAAAAAAAATCAAAAGCTAGTACTCCAGACAATGGAGACAAATTAAAGTTTAGTAGCTTGAAGTACATAAAGATAAATTTGTTTGTTTACTTATTGGGTGAAATCTAGGCTTGCGGATGCCAGTGGATTTCAACGAGCGTCGACTACTATGGTCCGTGGCACTACCCGACTAGAATTTTGCGGAACCCAAGGGATTTCCTCCCCAGGAAGGGATCTCTATTATGACAAACGTCATATTGGCACGGTTTTACTTCGAATATTTTTACTTTACAGGTAGAAACGGTTGCCCAAAAAGCATATTTAATCGCAAACTTAAATTGGTTTATTTCAAATGTAAGCAGTTTAATTCGGTATTCTAAAATGTTACATATTTTACCCTCTTTAGTTTTTAAAGCTTTTCCCCCCGTGTCTGTTTTTAATATAATGATGACAGCTATATTATTTGTATACGCTCTGGTTTGAGTTACAAGATTTATTAGCCACCTTTTTAAAAACTAGCACAACTTTAGAGATTCTCAGTTGTTCTGGCCGCATTGATTCCCCAAATATTTGATTCATTAACTTCCCGCATTGTTTAATTAAAAAGGTTACCGAATGTATACTTTATTTGAGAATTCCTTCTTCGTTAGTTGGAACTAAAGAGTGTGATTTTGGAACTTTTCTTTCTTGAATGCGTTGTGCTCTTTTATATAACTTTCAACTTTCATTTATGATCAGGTAATCGGAACCGTTGTGCGCAACTGCTCTCATTCGTGGCAGCTTGTAGCTCGCTAAAGCAATATTTACTGTGTTCAAATCATGAGTACCCTTTCTAAAGTTCACAACGACAAGGCCCTTACTGATGAGGAAATTGCATTTCTACACGAAAATAACTATCCAGGAATCGATGATGTGCTAATAGAAGGGGAAGCGAGTGATTTAGAAATGGAAGATATTGTAACAAAGGTAAATGTAAAAAATATAAAATTAGTAATTTAAATGCACGAACGAGCGATATGACGTCATTTTGTAAGGTCATTCCACTAGCAAGGAACGTGTGTATTGCATATCATAATTGCATCTTTCAAGAATGCTAGAAAAGCACGTACGCTAGTACACTGCACCAGTAATTCAATATCTCGCACGCGCGCATATAAGATATTAGAAAATTGAGAAGAGGGAGTCGATTCTTTGGGTATAAATACTCAGCTCGAAATAAGTTAAGTGATGGTTAAATTCATCCATCAAAGCTGCAGTACCTACGGACAATCGACACCCTCCAAGACGATGTTTCTAGTATATTCATGTAAGACTTTCTAAAATGTTTGTATAAAATGCTTTAATTATTCTTTTCATGGACTTTGCTGTTCAAATATAATAAATTGAAATTTACTTCTTAACTGTTTAAGTGTTTACTTTAAATTGAGAATAATTTGTGTAACTTTGTAAACCTAAAGCACAGCTACGAAATACATGATGTTAGTTGAATTCGACTTTTAATAAAAAACCTCTCGCAAAAGCCAAGCAAATTCTCAAGTGACGTAGCTCTACCTAAATTAAATTAACTTATTTTTATTAACTTCTAACAATATTGAACAAACCCGCTTTGTTACAATATTGTAAAGAACAATGTCAGAGTAAATAACGTTATTCTTGCTGAAGAGATCGACGAGGCAGAAACCGACGTTGAAAATTCGGCATCACTTGAGTCTACTGCTATTGAAGAACCAAAATAAGTTCCCATTGTCTAACATTCGAATGAGATGTTCTAAGTATTTTTTTACCAGTTTGGAGTTAGCTGACAAACTTTCAGAAAAGTACCTAACTTTATGCGCCACTCTTCGTAAAAACAACTCATATATTTCTAGGAATTCACTTCTAGTACGTTTGCTTGCATGTAAAACAAAACATTAATGTCTTATGTCCCGAAGAAAGACACCACAGTGATTTTACTCTCTACTGTCACATCATTGTGACGTTGGCTAATAAAACTATAAACCAGACGTGATACTCCACTTAAATCAAAATAAAGGAGCTGTAGATACAGCTGACAAATTAGTTCAGGAAGTCGAGATGGTTCAGCGAATTTAATTTGGAGAAAAGGCTCAAAGGGATGTTCCTCATTGAATTTTTGGATAGGTGCAACTGCCTTAAACACAGCAAATTTTTGAAGATACCATCGTACAAATCACTGAATTGGTTGTTCTCCAATCGTAGATCCGTTAAAGAAAAATGGGTCGAAAATGCATCTGGTGCTATGCTTTGAATTTTGTTATCTTTTAACCACAACTGTTTCAAATTTCTGTTGTACTTAAAAACAGAGTCGATGTACTCGATTTTGTTACCGTGTAATTTTATGGTTTCTATGGAAACAAGCTCGGCGAACACACCTTGAGGAATTTTTTCCAGTTTGTTATCGAAGAAATGCAAGTGTTTCAAGTGACCGATGCCGGAAAATACTTTACTGTCCACGTTTTCAACAACGTTAAAACCCATGTTTACTTCTTTTAACAACCTTAGTTTTTTGAAAAATCCGGCCGGCATGTGTTTGACGGTGCTGAACAACACTTTGAAGTGCAAAAGGTGCTCCATTTCTTCGAATAATTCGGGCACGAAGAAATCGACGTTGCTCATGTGAATTTCGAGACCTTGGAATTGTTACCTTTTGAGTTTGTTTTTTGCTATGAATTCCTTAACACCTTGTTTTACTTCCTCCAATGACGCAACTTCTTCGCATGTTATTGACTTCCATAGCCTGTAGTTGAATTTTGTTGATTCAGGGGCTTCTGATGCAGCCATCACAAAGGTTTAAAAAAGGAAGTTTTGGGAACGATCTGAAATTTGAATAAGATATTTGATAAGACTGGCAATTTAATTGTTGCAAAAGAGGTTAAAACCTCATTGTTAAAAATATTGGTTGATTTGAAGAAGTGAAGCAATTCAAATTGAAAGTATCAAACAGCCGAAAAAGTTGAAAAAAGGAATTTAGAAGAAACGTAGTTTGAGGCGTGAAGAAGATTGAGAGGGAAGTAGCTGAAGAAGTGCTTAACCGATTAAGGTAAGCAGTTGGACACCCAAAATTGCTGAAGAGGCGAACCAATTAAAAATGTATAGTAGTTGAAGCAACGCAGCAAACGAAGACCTGAAACAGTTGAGGGAGTAAAGCAAGTGAAGAAGTTGAAAAAAGGGAATTAACGAAGTAAAGTAGTTTTACATGTGAAGCAGTTAAAGAAACATACTCAAACAGTAAAGCAAACGAAGAAATGAAGAAGCTTAAGAAGGGAAGCAGCAGAAGCAATGCCCGTGAACAACGTGAACAGTTGAGAAAGTAAAGTCGTGAAAAAGTCGAAACAAAAAACGAATTGCAGAAGTAAAGTAGACACGTGAAGCAGTCGAAGAAATAAATTCAAAGAGTAAAGCAAACGAAGAAATTAAGAAGCTTAAGAAGAGAAGCAGCAGAAGCAATGCGTATTTAGATAAGGGCAAACCGCTGGAAAAGTGAAGGAGCTGAAATTGTAAAGTAGGTAGTAGAAGCAGTGAAAAAATCGAAGGCGTGAACTAGTGGAGACGTAAAGCAGGTGAAGAAGAAAAAACAAGGAATTGAAGAAGTAACCAGACCAAAGGGTATATCAACAGAGAAATTAAGAAGCTTAAGGCTGCTGAAACAGTGTTCAACTAAATAAGGGAAGCGGCTGGAAAAACCGTAGAAGCCAAAGAGGCGAAGCAACTGTAGGCGTGAAATATTTAAGGAAGTAAAGCAGCTGAAGAAGTTGAAAAAAGGAATTAACGAAGTGAAGTAGTTTTACACATCGAGCAGTTAAAGAAACTAGTTCAAAGAGCAAAGCAAACAAATAAGTGAACAAGCAAACAACTGAAGCAGTACTGGTAAATGTAAAGTTCGTGAAGCAGTGAAGCGGCTGAAAACGTGATAAAGTTGAAGGGACTAGTTGAAAAGTAGTCGAAGAATGGAAACAGTTGCAGACGTAGAGCAGTTAAAAAGCAGCTAAACGTGAAAAGTAACTGAAGAAAGGAATGAGCTTAACAAGTGAGCCAGCTGAAGCTGTGCCCAATGAAATAAGTGAAGCTACTGAAAAGAGAATGCGCCAAAGAGTCAAAGCAGTTTGAAAATGTGTAGTGGCCAACAGAGAAGATTCTGAATAAAAAATGCAGACAGTAAGAAGTAAAAGACGGCTAAAAAGCGCCAACACATTTATTGAAAGTAGACATTTAATGAAAGTTCGATACAATCAGCAATTATCAACAGAGCTAAAGAAGAACCAATAATATGATACAAAGTTGAAGTGGTGCACCAGAAGGTGATAGTGAACAATTTAAACGTTTTAAATTATAACCCCTTACTCTTTGCGAATAGGCAATCACCCCTACTGCTTTGAAAAATATTTATCTATAGCGTGTAATATGTGCCGCCTATTTAAAGAAAGTAAGGGGTCACATTTTAAATGGGCACACTATACAGGAAAATTTTCTGTTTAGTATACGTACTACATATTCCCTATGTATGGGTTAAGAAAAACGTGCCAAAAGTCCTATATAAAGCCCTATAACAAACTATGCATTAAACTTTAATTTTTATTTTTTTAAGAAAAAAATAGCATGCTGTGGCAATAGTATATTACGTCACTAGGAGTAGAAAGCCCACTTTTTGTGCTGAGCTCAGAAGGTTGAGGTCGAGGCGCCAGTCGAGACCAAGCAATCTGGGCGAAGCACAAGAAAGAGCTTTCTGCTCCGAGTGACATATACTATTTTTTCTTCAAGCGCTATATAACTATTTTGCATGTTAATCAATGAAAGCGACAGACCATTTGAAAAGTACTTACTTGACTGTCAACAACATGTGTAGACGCGTGCACAGAAAAGATCTTTCTACACAAAAGAAATATCGTTTGAAAATAATTTTCACGCTTTTGAAGTAATTTTACCTTTTTAACTGCCTAAATTTATCCAAACTTGACAGTTGTAATCAAAACAATGACAAGTGGCGCCACCACTTGTGACGACTTGCACCAACATTGTGTTACTAGTAACAAAATGATTTCCATTATTGTATTAGTAACATAATGAAGTATTTTTACCTTGTGTATTCAGTAGCAAAATGTTACAATTATGATACGCTTGAAGAAAAAAATAATTAATACACGACGCTATAATGTATGCTATTATTACCGTGGTAATAGTAGCCATTATAGCTAGTCGTATACTATACTTTATCCACGAACACAAATACGAAGAATTTTTAATTAAAATTTATCCACGACTTGTCAATAATCTGTCAATTAGGATTAGAAACATAACCTATTTCTTTCATTATACACCGTAGACAATGATGTTACCATGACACCGTGCATAATGATTTCAGTGTATAATGGATAGCATTATGCCTGACCAAAAACATGAATAATTGACAGATTATTGACTAGACGTGGATAAATTAACTTAATGTCGAAAAATTAGTATTTAATTGTTGCCGTTTTTATTTTCATTTTTATTTTGTGTTGCTGATATTGTATGTTTGAGAATATTCGTTGAATTGAAATTATTTTGATATTCTACTAATTTTGATTTATTTACAAACATAACCTTTACACACCACAAAAAATAAAAACTAATGTCCCTAAATTCACAGTCAGAGTGACGTTGAGTGTATATTTGGTTGCCTACATATAGGATTTTTGACACTTTTTTTAAAATCATACATAGCGAATATGTATACTAAAAAAAATTCACTGTATGTAGGGCAAACAACAATGGGGGTTTACACTGCATAAAGGACTACCTAATATGACAGAAAACTAATTAAAATAATAACAACGAAACATTTATAATAATCCAAGCTATAGATACGAACTAGAGTGAGGGAAATAAGAAAAAAGAAAGATATTAAAAAACAGATAAAATTAAAAACAATAGAGAAAGGAAACTAATTAAAGCAAGAAAGCGAACAAGAAAAACAGTATAGAAAACTAGGCATTTTAAATTTAAAAATAACGTTGAACCCGTGGAAAATTAGAAGGAGAAGTAAGTATAAATAGAAACATATGTAACAGACGGGTTGACTTTGCGATAAAACAGGTGGGGAAGGGAAAGAAAAATGGAAAAAATTGGGAGAAGAGAGGTAGGGCTAAAGCCAGTAAATGCAAGAGTACCATATATAAAGAATTAAAGAAATGTTAAATAATATTATTCTTTCAGGGTCACTTCCTGTAATTGGCGAGGGGGCCGAAGCCACGTTTTTAAACGACTTGGAATCATGAACTTTGTTATGCCCTTCCTTATACTAGTGACATATGTTGTTCGTTGCAGTAGTTTACCGTTGCTTTCTGCATGAAGAAAGGAACAAAACTATGTAACTATGTACCAGACACTAACTAAGCCAGGTAGTTCAGCTGTATCCCTACTTTGGTGGAGATTTTTTCTCAGGCCTCTGGGATCGGTACTAGGCCTGGTGAGATCATTCACAGTTGGGCTTAATTAATTGTGCTCTACACGGAAGACTGGTCTATGAGATAGAGTAACAAGACCACTACACACGTAATAACTCACACACGACATAGCCGTCTGACTTGAAGTAATGCTTAAAAAGGCGGTTCCGAGCAGATTGGCTATATACACATACAAGACACTCACAAAAAGAAAGACACTAACCTAACCTAACATAACAAGATAGGTATACTAAAATATAAATGTCCTATAAAACATAAAAGATGCAATAATCGTGATATCAGAGGGCAAGCAGATTGGTCACGTATTAACAGACAAAGGAAAGCAGCATGCAAGATGTAAGGCCATTCAGGAGGGCAAACAAATACTTCGAGCACATATTCATACTGATGATAACAAAACCTAAACAAAAGACAAAAAGCAAACAGAGGATAAAGGGAAGAAGTCAAAGAAGAGATGGGCAGTAAAAAAGGTGGTTAATGAAGGGATTAACTGTACAGAAATATATTAAAGCACTGGAAGAAGAAATATGTCAAAGAATAACAGGCAATGAAGTAAGCATAAACCCCCAATGAAACAATGTAAAAAATATAAACCAAGGTGCGACGCAAAAAGTAACAGGTTTTAGACATAAACAAAGAAGAATAAAATGGATGATGAAGAATGCGAGATGGAAGGAAAGGAAAAAAGGGACGCAAGAATCAAAGGGCTACGAATAGAAAAGAAAGGCGATAGCAGAGGGCTTTGTACATAAACAAAGAAAAATAATGAATAATCGATGTAGAAAAAGAAGAAGAAGAAAGGAAAAATGAACAGAGGGGTCAAAGAAGATTAAGAACTGGAATTAATAAGTTTTAGACGTAAACAAAGAAGAATAAAGAACGACCGGTGAAGGAAAGAAAAAGAAGAAGAAAGGACAAAACCGAAGTAAGAACCAAAGGGCTAAGAATTAAAAAAAGGAAGATAAAAAGACTTGTAACAAGAAGAACAGGGAAACATATAAACTATTTAAAATTAAAAAAGGAATTGGATATTTTAGAAAATAATAGACAAATGAAAAGATTAGATAAAAAAAGAAATAGTGATAAGTAAAGGGATGTAAAAAATAAATAAAAGCAAACAAGGACAGCCGCAGAACCACAAGAAGAGGTAAACAGGAAGCACAATCAAGATCGCTCATGTCAGGAATACGATGAAGGAAATGAACAAAAGAAGGAGTAAGAAAACTCAGAAACTGAAGAGAAAACAGAAGAACCAAAATACGGCGAACTGAAACACATCGAAGAAACTCAAGATCAGAAATAGTATAAGGAACTAAGGAAGCAGTTAAAGATGCAAAACAGCGGAAGAAACGAAAGTTGTCGAAGAACTGCAGGTGCTAAATGATTGAAACAACCAAAGAAGAGATGATGTTAAAGAAGAAAGAGAACCAAAGAAGTGTTCTAACTGAAGATCTGAAGCAGTTGAAGGAGCGAACAAGCTGAATAAGCGGAATAGTTCAGTTGCAGATGGCAAAGTGTTAAAGAATATAAGTTGAAGAAGGGAAGGAGTTCAAGAAGAAAAGGAGTTGAAAAAACAAAGAATTGAAAAAGATAAGGAGTAGAAAAGTTTAAAGTGGTAAAGCGGCGAATCAAAAGAAGCGAAATATTTCAGTTGCAGATGACAAGGTGTTAAAGAATATAAGTTGAAGAAGGCAAGGAGTTGAAGAAAGCAAGGAGTTGAAGAAGAAAGCAAGGAGTTGAAGAAGACAAGAAGTAGAAAAGCTTCAGGTAGTAAAGCGGCGAATCAAAAGAAGTGAAGCAGTTGAACGTAACAAGTGTAAAAGAACAACAACTGAAGAAATGAAGCAATCGTAGAAGCCAAAAACTTTACAGTCGAAACAATCGACATTATGCTCACCGAGTATTTCAACCTATCAGCAAATCTTTAAAAGAATTTTGTGCATTAAAAATTGCTTTTAATTTTGTATTAATTTATTTTTTCTACGAAATTTAGTTCTAAACACTGAAATTACTTGAAGTTAACATAAGATGCAGCTAAAGTTTTGATTTAGTAAATTTTTATGAGCCTTAAATAAGCCCTACATTTTTGAAAAAATAAATATCCGTAGCTCTAAAATTTCATTAATTATTTGAATACAAACAGAATAATATCGGTTAAGTTATTCTGGAACCCTCTGTATATTAATACAAACATTTAAATGACTAAAATTTGATTACTTGACCTTGATTTTTAGCCATAGAATTTGTCCTTAAATAGTATGTTTTATTTAAGTTTTAAATTTTTTACTTGCTTATTTAACAAATAAGATTTCAAAAAACATATCAGCTAAGCAGAACAAATTAGAAAGCCTTAAATGTTTCAAGTACGAAGGTATCTAGGTGAGGATTTCTTGCACGCTGCACAAAATGGAATCAAAGGGTTATATAAAAGCTTGAATTATTTGTTTTTTTTTTTATTATTTATTAGCCAGTTCAACAAATACAATGTTATGCATGGCAGTGTTATAAGAGTAATCGATATATGATATAATTTGACGTTGAGGGTACATCTTCTCCTCCTTGGGACGTGCCTGGTTGTTTAGAGGGTTGGTAGGATTCTAATCGCTTTCGCTATCGCTACTTGTTATGTAAATATCTTGCGGTAGTTTACGCTTCAATCTCGCATGTATGTGTTTTCGTCCAATTTGGTATATAACGGCACCATGACAGTTGTGCTTATTGGCGTGGAACTTGGTGGTTACTTTCTTGATGTGTTGGAGGATTGTGTCAGTTCCTAGATCGCGGTGGAGCTGATTGTTAGAGATGAACCAGGGGGCATCTACGGCTATCCTAAGGACTTTGTTCTGGAGAACTTGGATTTTGTTGGGGTTGGACTTAGACGAGTTTCCCCATATCATGCAACCATACATTATCAGTGGTCGAATTAATGATTTGTAAAGGAGTAATGTGCATTCTGTTTTTAGATTGGATTTCCTATTTATAATTGGATATAGTTGCTTGAGCCGACTATAGCTTTGGTTTAACTTCTGAAGGATAATAAAAAATATAAACACAAAAAAAATAACTTTACCGCAATTAATCGGTCACTTTTCTCGGAGTGTTTGGCTCGTTTTCCTCCAGACAAAGGTCAGTAATAGAACCGATGCCTTCAAAAGTTCAATGGGTAGCGTGTCGAACTCATTTTTATGCAAGTTTAGGATATTCAGTACGTGCGGTTCTTTGAAAACACCCTCGTCCATGGTTATCCTACTGAATTTTATTTCACAATCAAAATTTAAGCAAACTTGAGATCACCAAAAATGTAAGAATCGATTTTGTGAATCCAATTTGAATAGAGGAAACGCTTCTTTCCGTGCATGCTTTAGAAATACGCTTTTTTATTTGTAACAATACAAAAAAAATCTACCAAAAATTTATCAAACTGCGAAGGTTGTCTCTTGTTGCTGTTATAAATTGGAAAAATTCCTTTAATAATACTGCAACCACCGTTTCCCCGCTAATGGTTAAAAATATTAATCGGAAATATTCATCAAAATTCCATTTAATTTAATAAAGAAAATTGCCTAATAAATATACCAATAAATAATAGTATTCAAAAATTGCCTATTTAGCAAGTGCTGCCATCTACCGGTTCCGGATTTCCCGCAATGTTTACCCCAACCCACCCTAATAAAGTGTTGCACTTTATATTGATTTTTCGGATTTAAAATCGATACAAATCGATAAATATGTTGTTAATCGTTTTATTAAAGGCTGTGGATCAAGTGGGGTGTAAAAGTGCAACCATAGAAGTGATTTCCACCTGCTGGAATGTGATTTTTTTTACCAGCAACGGCACCATATTTTCAGGTGAGCTTACTCTGTTAATTATCGTGCATGGTTTATCAGTGAAATATGTGTTTAGCGAATGTGTACGTTAATTTAAGTCACTTAAATTAATAAGTCGACTGACATACAAAAAGCGATCGTTTAAATCTTTTGCTGCACTTCAAATAGGGTTTTCTATACTTTACTCCCATTTAAGGCCAAGCTAAAATTATTAGATATTAACGATCAACAATCTACATATTTCTTTAAAGTGGAATTCACTTAAAACTTTGACGTTTTGCTATAACATCCTACGAACCACTTTGCGACTTTGAACAATTACCTATTGGAAGGGTTTTATGTTTTATTTGGTATTGAAAGTAGGCCTAAATTTTATTCAGGTTTAAATTAATAATTAAATAAAGCAGCAAATTTATAAATTAAAGCAAATCTTTTGCTATGCAAAAGTGGAGTTACCTATCAATTATTTCAAGTCGCAATAGTTCTTGGTTCTTGGAAAAGAAGCACATCACGGCCTCCTTCGTTTATTAAAGTTTCAACAATTGTTACCTGCATTGTAGTGCAGGTTTTTCGTTGATATTACAAGTTTAGAGTCGATGCAGCTCAATTTATTTATAATCAACTGTTTAATTACAGTGGAGCCGATAATTGTAATTTGGAACCGATTTACAGCTGTAGAAATGCGATTGCCAAGCACAATTACATGATTTACAGGTAGAATTTTCTTTTTTCATGCATATTTTGCTAATTAATTAATCGGGGTTTAATGCCAATGTAAGCCCCCTGCTGATTAACGTGCCGTTTTCTTGAAATTTTTGGTCTTATCAGAAACTTAGCGTGGACGAATTCATTTTGTACCGGAGGGAAGTGGGTTGTTGGCTTGTTGCTGCTTCATTAACAATTAATTCATAATTTATTTAATTTAACACCAAGTTAAGACATTTTTGAGTGTTAACTATTTCTAGTCACTTTTCAGATAAGTTTCTGCAAAGTGTGGGTGGTGAAATAATGTTGAAATTTTGCATGTAAAATCGGTAAAACTTCTTAAATATTAGAGTGGGTGAAACGAGTATTCCGGCATTATTTCCATTGATTTAATGCTTCTTCTAGGAATTACTTCAGGGTTTTGGTTACTATTTTGAAAAAAGAACAGGTTTCAGTTGCATTATGACTTAAAACATCTTAAATTAATAAGAACTCAGTTGCTAAAAATAGTGCCACCTATCAATTTGCAGTTGAAATGTTTGTTCGAAAAAAAAGCGCATCGCGGCCTCCTTCGTTTATCAACAATTGTTTCTTCTATTTTAGTGCCGGTTTTTCGTTGATTTTGCAAGTTTAAAACCGATGCAGATCAATTAAATTATACCGACTCGTTTACTTAGAGTACACAGTTTGTGTGGAGTCCAAAAGTGCGACTATGGCAGCTGCGGAAATGTTCTTTGAGGGTACCTACGCCAAGTACGGATATGTGATTTGCAGGTACAGTACAGGATTTTCTTTGTTCATATTTTGCATGTTTAATTAGCTAAGTTGGTGTTTAATGTATGTGAACTTTAATCTAGCTCTGAAATATTACACTAATTAATGCGTAGAAGGCGTCCTTTTTTTGAAATTTTTGGCTTTATTTGAAATCGACTTGAAACTTAGTACGGACGAATTCATTTTATGCAGGGGGGGGGGGGATTATCGGTGCGAATTTCCACAAGTTAAGGGCGTTAAGACGTTTAAATATTAAAAGTGCCAAATTACTAAAGCGATGAGGGGTGAAGCAATTCAGAAATAATCAACTTGAAATGGGCAAAAACCCCAAAATATATATTTGCATAGGCTGCTTCGGGTTCAGATCGGTTGAGATAAAAGTACATCCGAACCTACTTCATTTATCTTCCAGAATTCCAACGTTTATTAGCTGGGATTTTCTTAGATTTCCCAAGTTTAAAATCGATACAGATCCGTAAATTTGTTTAATTACAGTATACAGTTTGCTTGGTGCCCTAAAACTGCGACGTGGATCAGAGTTGGAGCTGCTGATTTCCTTCGAAGGTGAACCAGCGAGGTCATGTGATGCAGGCAGGGTTTTTACAGTTTTTGAATAGGAAAATCGTTGTTTAGAATGATTAAGATTAGCTTAAGGCTTCGAATATTACGCTGATTGAAGGGAACAATGATTTTTTAAACTCATGGCGAATGGTTACATTTTATGTCGGGTTTTTGGTATTTTAGCTAAGATGAATTGAGAACTTATGCAATTTGAGGGTAAGGATAATATTAAATATATGTAATGATTAATCAGATAAACTTCTGCAAAGCCTTGGTGGTGAAGTAATTCGTAAATTTTGCATCTAACATGAATAAAAATGTTCCAAATACTTGTGAACGTAAAAGATTTAAGTAAATTTGTGTGTTATTTGGTGTGAATTATTGTTTTTTGTAGTAGTTCTTGGCAGGGTTAATTAAATGTAACCTTCGAGTCAATTTCTCCAAAATTAAGCCAAGTTTGCTATTACACTGAATTGTAGTAAAACATTTTAAGTTTGTCCCAACAATTTGAAGTTTTTCACCAGTAGGGGTTTAGTAAAACAAATAATACTAATAATAGAAATAAATGTGATGATGCACAACCTTTTTCAACAAAAACTATGGGATTTGTCCAGTTTGTAAGGGCTCAGGATTGTTTTTTACTAAGAAACTAATGCCTTGATAAAGAGAAACTAGCTTACTTCAACTAAAAGGGCGAGAACTTGGAGATTTGTCCAATTACCGTAGGTTTTGTGATTGTACTAAATCAAAACCTGTTTTTTTGTAATCTTAAATAATTCAATTCCAGATTTAGGAAGGAGCTTTTAATAAATTAAATACTCAACATGTACAAAATATTTTATTAAAATTAATAACAAATACTTCGGCGTACAAATAATACTTTTATCTTTTACAACTGTATTAATAGTTGCACCAAATATTTTAAAATAAGTCTGGCTATTTAATATTTTTACTTAGGTTTATAGAAAGAAATATCACATGTCCAAATTGTGTATTAAAACTTCCCTAAAATTAGACGGGAGGAGTTTCAGGTTTTTATCCAGGATATTTAATGGCGATCTGTCCGAAAATTTCAGGTTTTAAAGGATTTCCATCCATGTTAAAACTTTCCAATAACTTAAATACATTAAGGTCACCTAAATCAATGTTGCTAACATTATTGTTTGCAAAGTTTAAACGATGAAGGTCTTGCAGGCCCGAAAAGCATTTGGTTTCTAACCTGCTTATTTTGTTATCGTTCAAATCGTATAGCTCCATTAATTTCGTCCCATGGAAAGCGCCAACTGTTATTGTAGTAATTTTGTTGTGTTGCAAATATAGGTATTGCAGTTGTGGGATGTTTGCGAACATTTCGTCAGTTACTATTTCCAAATTGTTTTTCTCAAAATAAAGCCTTTTTAAGGATGTTAATGGCGTGAATATTCCCGAAGGTAACTTGTCGATATTGCACTCGGATAAAGTCAAGACGTTTAAATTAGAACTTTTCGAAAATGTATCGCTTTGAAGTTTTAACTGATTTCTATTCAAACTGAGCGATTCTAGTTTAGGAACTGATTCGAAAACTTCCGGATTTATATGTTTAATCTGATTTTCACCCATTTCCAAAAATCTTAGATTATTCAAGCCAACAAACGTTGCAGGTTTTATTTCGTTTAGTTGATTGCCGTCAAAATAGAGATATTCAAGTTGTTCCAAACCGTCAAAAGCACCCTCTTCGATTGTACTTACTTTATTATTGGCAAAAGTGAGTGCGTTTGAAGTTTTCAAATCAGTAAAAACGCCTCTTCGGAGGATCTTTACTCCTGTGTTTTCCAAATGTAAGTAATTCAAATTACCTTGGTCAGCAAATAAGTTCTCGGGCAGTTCCGTTAGGGGGTTACCATCAAGGGACAACGAATTTAATTTTGACAAACCTTTAAAAGCTTCGCTTTCTAAAAGGGCGAGTTGGTTATTTTTTAGAGTTAGGCTAGTTAGGGAATGTAATCCGTCGAAAATTCCTGCGCTGATTGTCTTTAATTTATTTTCTCCGAAGGACAGGCTAGTAAGTAGGGGCAAATTCTTGAAAATTCCACGATTTAATACCTGCATCTTATTGTTGTAAAAGTTCAATTCTGTTAGGTTTGGAAGGCCATCAAAGATTCCATCCTCTAAGCTTTCTAAAGCGTTTTCGTTTAAATAAAGCTTGTTAAGTGATTCGAGATTCTTAAAAATTCCAGCTGCAAGCTTTCTAAGTTTATTTGTCCTCAGATTTAGAGTTTTTAATTGTTTCAACTCTCGGAAAGTCTCCTGGTTTAACGATTCGATCTGATTGTTCTCCAAATTTAAACTAACCGGGCATTTCAGGTCGTTAAATGCGCGAGGATCGATTTTGGTGATTTGGTTGCATTGTAAGTCTAGCTCTTTTATTTTAAATAATTTTTGTAGGGAAGCATCGGCGATGGATTCGATTTTATTGTCGCCTAAACGAAGGATTTCCATTTGGTAGCTATCCGGAAAAGCGCCGTTTGGTAGATTTTTAATTTGGTTATTGTTCAAATTTAGTAGATTTAGATTTGGTAATCCTTTGAATGTGTTTGGGGTTATGGCTTTAATTTTATTATATTGCAAGTCTAACGTGTGAATTCCCATGGCGTTTGTGAACAATCCATCTCGTAATTCCTCTAAATTATTGTGAGAGATAGTAAGGAGGGTTAAATTGTTCAATCCAAGGAATGCGTCCTTTTCTAAATGTTCAATTTTGTTGTCGCAGACTTCGAGTAGTCGTAACGCAGATAAATCCTTAAATAAGCCTGGTGGAAAACTCACAAGCGAATTATTTACCAAATTTAGATTTTCTAAATTGTTTAGACCTAGAAATGTGCCTTCATCCAAATCGGCCATTTCGTTGCAGTCTAAAATTAAATCGGTCAAGCAGGAAAGGTTGTTAAATACGCCAGTTTTTAGCGTTTTAATATTGTTTTCATATAATACCAGGAATTTCAAACAGTTGTTATTTTTAAAAGTGCCAGGTTTAACCTCTTGGAAATCATTAGCGTGAAGTTTTAGACTTTCAACAGAAACAAGTTCGTCCAATAATCCTTCTGGAATAGCTTCCAGCTTCCACATTATTTTTGAAAAAGTACAATTTTTTTAAGTGGCCCAAATTGGAAAATACTTTGGGATCAACGTTATCAATGGTATTAAATCCGATGTTAATTTCTTCGAGAGCACTTAAATTTTCGAAAAGTCCACCTGGTAAATTCGTGATGTCACTAAGAGTGATTCTGAACTGTCGAAGATGCTCCATATTTTCAAACATTTGGGAATTTAAATAATCGATGTTGCTCCTTTCGATTTCTAAACTTTGGAAGTCTTCCTGTTTTAGGTTTTCTCGTTCGATGCATTTTTGAATTCCTTGTATTAGTTCATCTAACGTGTTCACGTTTTCGCATGTGATTGTTTTCCTAAATTTATAGTTGAATTGGGGTTGGTTATTTTCGGGATCTTCCATTATCGAGAAAACTCGAGGTTATTATTTACCTGAAAAAATGAGAAGACGATTTGTTCTTTAAATAATGTTTTAAAAAATGCATATTAAAGTTAACATAAATTAAATACACATAGAATTTCTTAACAATACAGGAAAGGTCTTCAAAACATTCATTCTAATTCAACAATCGAATAAATTAAAAATAATTCAATCTCCTAGGGGGATTTCTTTTGAAGTTATATTGGGGTAAAAAAAGTTGAAATTCTGATGTAAAAAATTAACTTTTGTAGTTTTTGGTTAGTCAAAAAAGATGAAACTGATTATATTTCTCATGAATTTGCTGAAAGACGCTGGGATCCAATGGATTGTTATCTAGTTGTATATATTCAAGCCACGTAAATTTCTCAAAAGATCCAAACTTACACTGCTCATATTATTGCACTCCATATAAATACCGTTAATGTTTTCAAAACCACCCGCATAAATGGATTCTAAATTGCTGATTCTATTATAGCGTAGCTTTAAGTACTTGAGATTAATTAAATTTTCAAAAACTTTCAAGCTTAAAATTGTCAACGCGTTGTTCTCCAAATTAAGAGTTACAAGTAATTTTAGGGGTTTAAACACGTCCGGTGGCAATACTTTGATTTCATTGCGAGATAGATTTAAAGTATTTAAATGATGACATTTTGAAAAGGTGTCATTTTCTAATTTTATTTTATTATTTTCCAAGTCGATTTGTTTAAGTTCAGGGAGTAATTCGAATGCTTCAGGGCTGATAATTTCAATCCGATTGTTTCTTAATTCTATAAGCAACATAATTTGTTGAATCCACTAAAGATGCCAGTTGTTAATTCTGTTAAATTATTTTGACACATATGTAAGGTTTTTAAATTATCAAGGTCTTCAAATGCACCACTTTCAACATGATAAATCTCATTCCGTGTTAAACGAAGTTAGGTTAAAGTTTTTAACCCTTGAAAACACCAGAACGGAGAACCTTAAGTTCTGTGTTGTCGATTTGCAAATAATTTAAAGCGTCAAGACTAGAAAGTGATAAATTAAAGTTATGTTTAATAGACCAAAAAACGGCCTAATTTTTTAAAACAAAGTAGATACGCGTTTTGGTGTAAAGAAATTTATAAGAAATTGTTTTTACGTAGCCTTATTTACTTCAAATAGTTTTATAACTTTAGAAATTAACTACTGAAGGAGTCACTTCTTTATTACTAAGGTCAGTGATTATTTAAATCTTAATACATCCCACAAAACAAATTGAATTCAACCGTAGTTAAAGCTATAGTAATTCCACTTAGCAAATTGTAATTTCGGAAGCAGGATCTTTACCCAAGTGTCATTTCTAAAACAAATGTTGCTAGTTTTCCAAAATGTTGTGTATTTTAATTTAATTCCCAACGGTAAACGATTTGTAGTTTATAAGACTGAAAATTTCCTTCGCGAAATATTTTGTCTTAATTTAGAAAGAAAGATTCAAGATAAATAACCTGCAGTCAATGCAAATTAAAAACTATTTAAATTCCTTAAAAACGAAGTAATTTTTTTGCATTGAAGATTAACAACTGCCTGTTCGCTTATCTAGCAAAGCAGGTCGGAGCAGGTACTTCGTATAGATATTGATTATTACAATTTCTATAGCATTTTCAATCACACATAAAACAGTTGGTATTTTAATTCAGTATTTGAAGAATTCTTTTAACGAGAAGTTGCATATTTTTAAATTGTTAAATCGTCCATAATTAATTAATCAAATAAGAGCTTCTCGTTTTTGTTAGTTTTTTTACAAGTAAGCTAGTGGTAAGTGAAGCCAGTAGTATTATTTTTTATCTATCGCCGTGGGATAAGTTATATCATATCACACTCATTTTAGAAATGTAATAGTCTTGTCATCCCAATGAGTGCCATAATGAAATTATTACGACACTAGTGGTAATGAAATTGACAATTCATTCTAGCTCCAAATTTTGCCGGGGCAAGTCCGGAAATCCCGTTCTCTGCAATTCTTCACAGTACACGTGTGTTAATAATGTCTATATCCCTCTTAAAGCGTAAATAACTATTATCAAATTACGATGTGTTGTTGGCAATTTTTTTAAGATATCGTTAATACTTACTTTAATGACATTTTTGTCTAATTTAGCCTGCTTTTCATTAGAAAATATACTTTTGATCGTCGTTCACATTTCTTAATTTATAAAAAATAAAGCAGGTATTTTGGATAATATTTTGTGTGCACTTTTAAATTTGAAATCCTTTGACATTGGTCAAATATTCAATAATTAATATAACTGTCGATGTAATGAACGATTAACTTTATTTTCAAATGGCTTTCTTGTCCGGGGTGTCTCTTCATTTTCTGCGTTTCTAGATGCAAAGCTCGCAGAGGAGGTCCGCAGGACAGAAAGCTTAGTAAAAAATGTTATGCCACAAATAACACACAGAGCATATTAAATTGAGGTATCTAATTTAGGCATTGTTACAGAAAGCAAATTAGTAGGTACTTATTAGCTTCATCAAAGCAGTTTTAATGAAATTTTTCCTTAGCAGTTCGATATCGCTGCGACATCCGCGGAAATCGGACCTATTGTTGTAGTGAAATTATGGCAAACTAAGTGTGTTTGTCAAATTTAAAAAGAATGCATCGTTAGAAGTAAAATTCTGTGTAATAGTAACGGACCGAAATTTTTATTACCCAAACACCTTGGGTACAACCAGTGTTCTTACAGTGCCGTGCTATAATAAAAAGTAATTATTTAACTTCGGGAATCTTAAATTTCTGTGTTCTCGGGAGTGTCGGTTCGGGGTTTCACATCTTCATATGGTTTCTGCACTTAACCTGCTACAGGAAATTCGTAATAAAGGTAGGTGATGGGGTCAGTTACTTTTTAAAATTTATTTGTCATTATTTGATCTGATAGTTCTACTTTTACATTTTTAAGCTGAAAGACAAATTAATTTTTTTTTTATAATTTGAAATCCAAAATAATGCAAATTACTGCCAAGCTATGGTTACTTAAAAAACCTTTTTCTGTTGTTTCAGGTAGGTCCCATCTTCGAGGGATGGCAGTTCCTAGGATAAAAACGGCACCGCAGTGAGTTATATTTATTCTTTTTTTGCCATAGGGATAATTGTAGGGATTACGTTAGGCACTTTCAAACACAAACTATTCTTGAACCATTCATTCTCTAAAGTCAATCTTACATTACAATTACTTTCGTATTCGTGAATTAACTTTCGGGTAAATATTTCTGTTCTAAACGGTTTTAATTCCAACATTTATCGGGAGTGTAGTTAATATTTGTGTATACTTGCGCGACAATCTTGTATAATGCTGTAAGTAGACAAACAAACGGTAAGTGAATACAAATGGCAAGTAAATAGTATGTATAATAGTGGGTTTTAAAATTTCAGCATTAATTTATTACTTTCAGTCTTATTATCACACTTTCTTTTCAGCACTAACTTCTTATTTTCAGCTCAATTTCGGGGAGTTTTTCTAACATTACTCCTTGTTCTCTTTTAGCTCAAACGGTGAAGTATAAATATTCTTAAAATTATTATCCTCTTTCAAATTAACAATTATTCAAGGTTAATTTGTAATGTTTAATTTCAGCCAACTGGTTTACACGTGACCTATTGTTTGATGTTAGTTTTTAATTTAATAATTATCATATTCAATGATTTCAGTTTAATTAATCACCTTTTCGGCAGTTTTCCGTGTGTATCCTTTTTGAGTCCGCATAATGAGGTAACATTTTATATCATAAAGGTTGTACAATATAAAATTATATTTAAACTGGTTGTGGTAAGGAAAAGGCCTGAACAATTTTCAACGTCGCATGAGTTGGAAATTGTTCAGAGGGGAGTTGGGAGGCCTTTCTTTTTAAAAAACCTCTTCAAGGTTTTTTAAACTTAACTGTTTAGAATAAAATGAAGAACATTGTTACATGCTGCTTTGTACTAACAGCAGATTGTTCCTTTTATTTTACTTAAACCAAGACTTCCTTACAGTAGGTAGTCTCCGTTATCGAAACGCCATTCGCGAAAATCGGTTTTCTTGATTAAAGTGACTATATGGCAAACTAAGTGTGTTTGCTAAATTCATCTAGTTTTCGTTATCGTAGATAAATTTGAGTGAATAAGTATCGTAGCAAAATTATACTACCCAAACACCTTGGGTACAACCAGTGTTTGTACAGTGCAGTGTTTCAAAAAGTAATTATTTAACTTCGGGCATCTTAAATTTCTGTGTTCTCGGGAGTGTCGGTTCGGGGTTTCACATCTTAATATGGTTTCTGCTCTTAACCTGCTACAGGAAATTCGTAATAAAGGTAGGTGATGGGGTCAGTTACTTTTTAAAATTTATTTGTCATTATTTGATCTGATGGTTCTAGTTTTACATTTTTGAGCTGAAAGACAAATTAATTTTTTTTTTATAATTTGAAATCCAAAATCAGGCAAATTACTGCCAAGCTATGGTTACTTAAAAAACCTTTTTCTGTTGTTTCAGGTAGGTCCCATCTTCGAGGGATGGCAGTTCCTAGGATGAAAACGGCACCGCAGTGAGTTATATTTATTCTTTTTTTGCCATAGGGATAATTGTAGGGATTACGTTAGGCACTTTCAAACACAAACTATTCTTGAACCATTCATTCTCTAAAGTCAATCTTACATTACAATTACTTTCGTATTCGTGAATTAACTTTCGGGTAAATATTTCTGTTCTAAACGGTTTTAATTCCAACATTTATCGGGAGTGTAGTTAATATTTGTGTATACTTGCGCGACAATCTTGTATAATGCTGTAAGTAGACAAACAAACGGTAAGTGAATACAAATGGCAAGTAAATAGTATGTATAATAGTGGGTTTTAAAATTTCAGCATTAATTTATTACTTTCAGTCTTATTATCACACTTTCTTTTCAGCACTAACTTCTTATTTTCAGCTCAATTTCGGGGAGTTTTTCTAACATTACTCCTTGTTCTCTTTTAGCTCAAACGGTGAAGTATAAATATTCTTAAAATTATTATCCTCTTTCAAATTAACAATTATTCAAGGTTAATTTGTAATGTTTAATTTCAGCCAACTGGTTTACACGTGACCTATTGTTTGATGTTAGTTTTTAATTTAATAATTATCATATTCAATGATTTCAGTTTAATTAATCACCTTTTCGGCAGTTTTCCGTGTGTATCCTTTTTGAGTCCGCATAATGAGGTAACATTTTATATCATAAAGGTTGTACAATATAAAATTATATTTACACTGGTTGTGGTAAGGAAAAGGCCTGAACAATTTTCAACGTCGCATGAGTTGGAAATTGTTCAGAGGGGAGTTGGGAGGCCTTTCTTTTTAAAAAACCTCTTCAAGGTTTTTTAAACTTAACTGTTTAGAATAAAATGAAGAACATTGTTACATGCTGCTTTGTACTAACAGCAGATTGTTCCTTTTATTTTACTTAAACCAAGACTTCCTTACAGTAGGTAGTCTCCTTTATCGAAACGCCATTCGCGAAGATCGGTTTTCTTGATTAAAGTGACTATATGGCAAACTAAGTGTGTTTGCTAAATTCATCTAGTTTTCGTTATCGTAGATAAATTTGAGTGAATAAGTATCGTAGCAAAATTATACTACCCAAACACCTTGGGTACAACCAGTGTTTGTACAGTGCAGTGTTTCAAAAAGTAATTATTTAACTTCGGGCATCTTAAATTTCTGTGTTCTCGGGAGTGTCGGTTCGGGGTTTCACATCTTCATATGGTTTCTGCTCTTAACCTGCTACAGGAAATTCGTAATAAAGGTAGGTGATGGGGTCAGTTACTTTTTAAAATTTATTTGTCATTATTTGATCTGATGGTTCTAGTTTTACATTTTTGAGCTGAAAGACAAATTAATTTTTTTTTTATAATTTGAAATCCAAAATCAGGCAAATTACTGCCAAGCTATGGTTACTTAAAAAACCTTTTTCTGTTGTTTCAGGTAGGTCCCATCTTCGAGGGATGGCAGTTCCTAGGATGAAAACGGCACCGCAGTGAGTTATATTTATTCTTTTTTTGCCATAGGGATAATTGTAGGGATTACGTTAGGCACTTTCAAACACAAACTATTCTTGAACCATTCATTCTCTAAAGTCAATCTTACATTACAATTACTTTCGTATTCGTGAATTAACTTTCGGGTAAATATTTCTGTTCTAAACGGTTTTAATTCCAACATTTATCGGGAGTGTAGTTAATATTTGTGTATACTTGCGCGACAATCTTGTATAATGCTGTAAGTAGACAAACAAACGGTAAGTGAATACAAATGGCAAGTAAATAGTATGTATAATAGTGGGTTTTAAAATTTCAGCATTAATTTATTACTTTCAGTCTTATTATCACACTTTCTTTTCAGCACTAACTTCTTATTTTCAGCTCAATTTCGGGGAGTTTTTCTAACATTACTCCTTGTTCTCTTTTAGCTCAAACGGTGAAGTATAAATATTCTTAAAATTATTATCCTCTTTCAAATTAACAATTATTCAAGGTTAATTTGTAATGTTTAATTTCAGCCAACTGGTTTACACGTGACCTATTGTTTGATGTTAGTTTTTAATTTAATAATTATCATATTCAATGATTTCAGTTTAATTAATCACCTTTTCGGCAGTTTTCCGTGTGTATCCTTTTTGAGTCCGCATAATGAGGTAACATTTTATATCATAAAGGTTGTACAATATAAAATTATATTTAAACTGGTTGTGGTAAGGAAAAGGCCTGAACAATTTTCAACGTCGCATGAGTTGGAAATTGTTCAGAGGGGAGTTGGGAGGCCTTTCTTTTTAAAAAACCTCTTCAAGGTTTTTTAAACTTAACTGTTTAGAAAAAAATGAAGAACATTGTTACATGCTGCTTTGTACTAACAGCAGATTGTTCCTTTTATTTTACTTAAACCAAGACTTCCTTACAGTAGGTAGTCTCCTTTATCGAAACGCCATTCGCGAAGATCGGTTTTCTTGATTAAAGTGACTATATGGCAAACTAAGTGTGTTTGCTAAATTCATCTAGTTTTCGTTATCGTAGATAAATTTGAGTGAATAAGTATCGTAGCAAAATTATACTACCCAAACACCTTGGGTACAACCAGTGTTTGTACAGTGCAGTGTTTCAAAAAGTAATTATTTAACTTCGGGCATCTTAAATTTCTGTGTTCTCGGGAGTGTCGGTTCGGGGTTTCACATCTTCATATGGTTTCTGCACTTAACCTGCTACAGGAAATTCGTAATAAAGGTAGGTGATGGGGTCAGTTACTTTTTAAAATTTATTTGTCATTATTTGATCTGATGGTTCTAGTTTTACATTTTTGAGCTGAAAGACAAATTAATTTTTTTTTTATAATTTGAAATCCAAAATCAGGCAAATTACTGCCAAGCTATGGTTACTTAAAAAACCTTTTTCTGTTGTTTCAGGTAGGTCCCATCTTCGAGGGATGGCAGTTCCTAGGATGAAAACGGCACCGCAGTGAGTTATATTTATTCTTTTTTTGCCATAGGGATAATTGTAGGGATTACGTTAGGCACTTTCAAACACAAACTATTCTTGAACCATTCATTCTCTAAAGTCAATCTTACATTACAATTACTTTCGTATTCGTGAATTAACTTTCGGGTAAATATTTCTGTTCTAAACGGTTTTAATTCCAACATTTATCGGGAGTGTAGTTAATATTTGTGTATACTTGCGCGACAATCTTGTATAATGCTGTAAGTAGACAAACAAACGGTAAGTGAATACAAATGGCAAGTAAATAGTATGTATAATAGTGGGTTTTAAAATTTCAGCATTAATTTATTACTTTCAGTCTTATTATCACACTTTCTTTTCAGCACTAACTTCTTATTTTCAGCTCAATTTCGGGGAGTTTTTCTAACATTACTCCTTGTTCTCTTTTAGCTCAAACGGTGAAGTATAAATATTCTTAAAATTATTATCCTCTTTCAAATTAACAATTATTCAAGGTTAATTTGTAATGTTTAATTCCAGCCAACTGGTTTACACGTGACCTATTGTTTGATGTTAGTTTTTAATTTAATAATTATCATATTCAATGATTTCAGTTTAATTAATCACCTTTTCGGCAGTTTTCCGTGTGTATCCTTTTTGAGTCCGCATAATGAGGTAACATTTTATATCATAAAGGTTGTACAATATAAAATTATATTTAAACTGGTTGTGGTAAGGAAAAGGCCTGAACAATTTTCAACGTCGCATGAGTTGGAAATTGTTCAGAGGGGAGTTGGGAGGCCTTTCTTTTTAAAAAACCTCTTCAAGGTTTTTTAAACTTAACTGTTTAAAATAAAATGAAGAACATTGTTACATGCTGCTTTGTACTAACAGCAGATTGTTCCTTTTATTTTACTTAAACCAAGACTTCCTTACAGTAGGTAGTCTCCGTTATCGAAACGCCATTCGCGAAAATCGGTTTTCTTGATTAAAGTGACTATCTGGCAAACTAAGTGTGTTTGCTAAATTCATCTAGTTTTCGTTATCGTAGATAAATTTGAGTGAATAAGTATCGTAGCAAAATTATACTACCCAAACACCTTGGGTACAACCAGTGTTTGTACAGTGCAGTGTTTCAAAAAGTAATTATTTAACTTCGGGCATCTTAAATTTCTGTGTTCTCGGGAGTGTCGGTTCGGGGTTTCACATCTTCATATGGTTTCTGCACTTAACCTGCTACAGGAAATTCGTAATAAAGGTAGGTGATGGGGTCAGTTACTTTTTAAAATTTATTTGTCATTATTTGATCTGATGGTTCTAGTTTTACATTTTTGAGCTGAAAGACAAATTAATTTTTTTTTTATAATTTGAAATCCAAAATCAGGCAAATTACTGCCAAGCTATGGTTACTTAAAAAACCTTTTTCTGTTGTTTCAGGTAGGTCCCATCTTCGAGGGATGGCAGTTCCTAGGATGAAAACGGCACCGCAGTGAGTTATATTTATTCTTTTTTTGCCATAGGGATAATTGTAGGGATTACGTTAGGCACTTTCAAACACAAACTATTCTTGAACCATTCATTCTCTAAAGTCAATCTTACATTACAATTACTTTCGTATTCGTGAATTAACTTTCGGGTAAATATTTCTGTTCTAAACGGTTTTAATTCCAACATTTATCGGGAGTGTAGTTAATATTTGTGTATACTTGCGCGACAATCTTGTATAATGCTGTAAGTAGACAAACAAACGGTAAGTGAATACAAATGGCAAGTAAATAGTATGTATAATAGTGGGTTTTAAAATTTCAGCATTAATTTATTACTTTCAGTCTTATTATCACACTTTCTTTTCAGCACTAACTTCTTATTTTCAGCTCAGTTTCGGGGAGTTTTTCTAACATTACTCCTTGTTCTCTTTTAGCTCAAACGGTGAAGTATAAATATTCTTAAAATTATTATCCTCTTTCAAATTAACAATTATTCAAGGTTAATTTGTAATGTTTAATTTCAGCCAACTGGTTTACACGTGACCTATTGTTTGATGTTAGTTTTTAATTTAATAATTATCATATTCAATGATTTCAGTTTAATTAATCACCTTTTCGGCAGTTTTCCGTGTGTATCCTTTTTGAGTCCGCATAATGAGGTAACATTTTATATCATAAAGGTTGTACAATATAAAATTATATTTAAACTGGTTGTGGTAAGGAAAAGGCCTGAACAATTTTCAACGTCGCATGAGTTGGAAATTGTTCAGAGGGGAGTTGGGAGGCCTTTCTTTTTAAAAAACCTCTTCAAGGTTTTTTAAACTTAACTGTTTGGAATAAAATGAAGAACATTGTTACATGCTGCTTTGTACTAACAGCAGATTGTTCCTTTTATTTTACTTAAACCAAGACTTCCTTACAGTAGGTAGTCTCCGTTATCGAAACGCCATTCGCGAAAATCGGTTTTCTTGATTAAAGTGACTATCTGGCAAACTAAGTGTGTTTGCTAAATTCATCTAGTTTTCGTTATCGTAGATAAATTTGAGTGAATAAGTATCGTAGCAAAATTATACTACCCAAACACCTTGGGTACAACCAGTGTTTGTACAGTGCAGTGTTTCAAAAAGTAATTATTTAACTTCGGGCATCTTAAATTTCTGTGTTCTCGGGAGTGTCGGTTCGGGGTTTCACATCTTCATATGGTTTCTGCACTTAACCTGCTACAGGAAATTCGTAATAAAGGTAGGTGATGGGGTCAGTTACTTTTTAAAATTTATTTGTCATTATTTGATCTGATGGTTCTAGTTTTACATTTTTGAGCTGAAAGACAAATTAATTTTTTTTTTATAATTTGAAATCCAAAATCAGGCAAATTACTGCCAAGCTATGGTTACTTAAAAAACCTTTTTCTGTTGTTTCAGGTAGGTCCCATCTTCGAGGGATGGCAGTTCCTAGGATGAAAACGGCACCGCAGTGAGTTATATTTATTCTTTTTTTGCCATAGGGATAATTGTAGGGATTACGTTAGGCACTTTCAAACACAAACTATTCTTGAACCATTCATTCTCTAAAGTCAATCTTACATTACAATTACTTTCGTATTCGTGAATTAACTTTCGGGTAAATATTTCTGTTCTAAACGGTTTTAATTCCAACATTTATCGGGAGTGTAGTTAATATTTGTGTATACTTGCGCGACAATCTTGTATAATGCTGTAAGTAGACAAACAAACGGTAAGTGAATACAAATGGCAAGTAAATAGTATGTATAATAGTGGGTTTTAAAATTTCAGCATTAATTTATTACTTTCAGTCTTATTATCACACTTTCTTTTCAGCACTAACTTCTTATTTTCAGCTCAATTTCGGGGAGTTTTTCTAACATTACTCCTTGTTCTCTTTTAGCTCAAACGGTGAAGTATAAATATTCTTAAAATTATTATCCTCTTTCAAATTAACAATTATTCAAGGTTAATTTGTAATGTTTAATTTCAGCCAACTGGTTTACACGTGACCTATTGTTTGATGTTAGTTTTTAATTTAATAATTATCATATTCAATGATTTCAGTTTAATTAATCACCTTTTCGGCAGTTTTCCGTGTGTATCCTTTTTGAGTCCGCATAATGAGGTAACATTTTATATCATAAAGGTTGTACAATATAAAATTATATTTAAACTGGTTGTGGTAAGGAAAAGGCCTGAACAATTTTCAACGTCGCATGAGTTGGAAATTGTTCAGAGGGGAGTTGGGAGGCCTTTCTTTTTAAAAAACCTCTTCAAGGTTTTTTAAACTTAACTGTTTAAAATAAAATGAAGAACATTGTTACATGCTGCTTTGTACTAACAGCAGATTGTTCCTTTTATTTTACTTAAACCAAGACTTCCTTACAGTAGGTAGTCTCCGTTATCGAAACGCCATTCGCGAAAATCGGTTTTCTTGATTAAAGTGACTATATGGCAAACTAAGTGTGTTTGCTAAATTCATCTAGTTTCCGTTATCGTAGATAAATTTGAGTGAATAAGTATCGTAGCAAAATTATACTACCCAAACACCTTGGGTACAACCAGTGTTTGTACAGTGCAGTGTTTCAAAAAGTAATTATTTAACTTCGGGCATCTTAAATTTCTGTGTTCTCGGGAGTGTCGGTTCGGGGTTTCACATCTTCATATGGTTTCTGCACTTAACCTGCTACAGGAAATTCGTAATAAAGGTAGGTGATGGGGTCAGTTACTTTTTAAAATTTATTTGTCATTATTTGATCTGATGGTTCTAGTTTTACATTTTTGAGCTGAAAGACAAATTAATTTTTTTTTTATAATTTGAAATCCAAAATCAGGCAAATTACTGCCAAGCTATGGTTACTTAAAAAACCTTTTTCTGTTGTTTCAGGTAGGTCCCATCTTCGAGGGATGGCAGTTCCTAGGATGAAAACGGCACCGCAGTGAGTTATATTTATTCTTTTTTTGCCATAGGGATAATTGTAGGGGTTACGTTAGGCACTTTCAAACACAAACTATTCTTGAACCATTCATTCTCTAAAGTCAATCTTACATTACAATTACTTTCGTATTCGTGAATTAACTTTCGGGTAAATATTTCTGTTCTAAACGGTTTTAATTCCAACATTTATCGGGAGTGTAGTTAATATTTGTGTATACTTGCGCGACAATCTTGTATAATGCTGTAAGTAGACAAACAAACGGTAAGTGAATACAAATGGCAAGTAAATAGTATGTATAATAGTGGGTTTTAAAATTTCAGCATTAATTTATTACTTTCAGTCTTATTATCACACTTTCTTTTCAGCACTAACTTCTTATTTTCAGCTCAGTTTCGGGGAGTTTTTCTAACATTACTCCTTGTTCTCTTTTAGCTCAAACGGTGAAGTATAAATATTCTTAAAATTATTATCCTCTTTCAAATTAACAATTATTCAAGGTTAATTTGTAATGTTTAATTTCAGCCAACTGGTTTACACGTGACCTATTGTTTGATGTTAGTTTTTAATTTAATAATTATCATATTCAATGATTTCAGTTTAATTAATCACCTTTTCGGCAGTTTTCCGTGTGTATCCTTTTTGAGTCCGCATAATGAGGTAACATTTTATATCATAAAGGTTGTACAATATAAAATTATATTTAAACTGGTTGTGGTAAGGAAAAGGCCTGAACAATTTTCAACGTCGCATGAGTTGGAAATTGTTCAGAGGGGAGTTGGGAGGCCTTTCTTTTTAAAAAACCTCTTCAAGGTTTTTTAAACTTAACTGTTTAGAATAAAATGAAGAACATTGTTACATGCTGCTTTGTACTAACAGCAGATTGTTCCTTTTATTTTACTTAAACCAAGACTTCCTTACAGTAGGTAGTCTCCGTTATCGAAACGCCATTCGCGAAAATCGGTTTTCTTGATTAAAGTGACTATATGGCAAACTAAGTGTGTTTGCTAAATTCATCTAGTTTCCGTTATCGTAGATAAATTTGAGTGAATAAGTATCGTAGCAAAATTATACTACCCAAACACCTTGGGTACAACCAGTGTTTGTACAGTGCAGTGTTTCAAAAAGTAATTATTTAACTTCGGGCATCTTAAATTTCTGTGTTCTCGGGAGTGTCGGTTCGGGGTTTCACATCTTCATATGGTTTCTGCACTTAACCTGCTACAGGAAATTCGTAATAAAGGTAGGTGATGGGGTCAGTTACTTTTTAAAATTTATTTGTCATTATTTGATCTGATGGTTCTAGTTTTACATTTTTGAGCTGTAAGACAAATTAATTTTTTTTTTATAATTTGAAATCCAAAATCAGGCAAATTACTGCCAAGCTATGGTTACTTAAAAAACCTTTTTCTGTTGTTTCAGGTAGGTCCCATCTTCGAGGGATGGCAGTTCCTAGGATGAAAACGGCACCGCAGTGAGTTATATTTATTCTTTTTTTGCCATAGGGATAATTGTAGGGATTACGTTAGGCACTTTCAAACACAAACTATTCTTGAACCATTCATTCTCTAAAGTCAATCTTACATTACAATTACTTTCGTATTCGTGAATTAACTTTCGGGTAAATATTTCTGTTCTAAACGGTTTTAATTCCAACATTTATCGGGAGTGTAGTTAATATTTGTGTATACTTGCGCGACAATCTTGTATAATGCTGTAAGTAGACAAACAAACGGTAAGTGAATACAAATGGCAAGTAAATAGTATGTATAATAGTGGGTTTTAAAATTTCAGCATTAATTTATTACTTTCAGTCTTATTATCACACTTTCTTTTCAGAACTAACTTCTTATTTTCAGCTCAATTTCGGGGAGTTTTTCTAACATTACTCCTTGTTCTCTTTTAGCTCAAACGGTGAAGTATAAATATTCTTAAAATTATTATCCTCTTTCAAATTAACAATTATTCAAGGTTAATTTGTAATGTTTAATTTCAGCCAACTGGTTTACACGTGACCTATTGTTTGATGTTAGTTTTTAATTTAATAATTATCATATTCAATGATTTCAGTTTAATTAATCACCTTTTCGGCAGTTTTCCGTGTGTATCCTTTTTGAGTCCGCATAATGAGGTAACATTTTATATCATAAAGGTTGTACAATATAAAATTATATTCAAACTGGTTGTGGTAAGGAAAAGGCCTGAACAATTTTCAACGTCGCATGAGTTGGAAATTGTTCAGAGGGGAGTTGGGAGGCCTTTCTTTTTAAAAAACCTCTTCAAGGTTTTTTAAACTTAACTGTTTAAAATAAAATGAAGAACATTGTTACATGCTGCTTTGTACTAACAGCAGATTGTTCCTTTTATTTTACTTAAACCAAGACTTCCTTACAGTAGGTAGTCTCCGTTATCGAAACGCCATTCGCGAAAATCGGTTTTCTTGATTAAAGTGACTATCTGGCAAACTAAGTGTGTTTGCTAAATTCATCTAGTTTTCGTTATCGTAGATAAATTTGAGTGAATAAGTATCGTAGCAAAATTATACTACCCAAACACCTTGGGTACAACCAGTGTTTGTACAGTGCAGTGTTTCAAAAAGTAATTATTTAACTTCGGGCATCTTAAATTTCTGTGTTCTCGGGAGTGTCGGTTCGGGGTTTCACATCTTCATATGGTTTCTGCACTTAACCTGCTACAGGAAATTCGTAATAAAGGTAGGTGATGGGGTCAGTTACTTTTTAAAATTTATTTGTCATTATTTGATCTGATGGTTCTAGTTTTACATTTTTGAGCTGAAAGACAAATTAATTTTTTTTTTATAATTTGAAATCCAAAATCAGGCAAATTACTGCCAAGCTATGGTTACTTAAAAAACCTTTTTCTGTTGTTTCAGGTAGGTCCCATCTTCGAGGGATGGCAGTTCCTAGGATGAAAACGGCACCGCAGTGAGTTATATTTATTCTTTTTTTGCCATAGGGATAATTGTAGGGATTACGTTAGGCACTTTCAAACACAAACTATTCTTGAACCATTCATTCTCTAAAGTCAATCTTACATTACAATTACTTTCGTATTCGTGAATTAACTTTCGGGTAAATATTTCTGTTCTAAACGGTTTTAATTCCAACATTTATCGGGAGTGTAGTTAATATTTGTGTATACTTGCGCGACAATCTTGTATAATGCTGTAAGTAGACAAACAAACGGTAAGTGAATACAAATGGCAAGTAAATAGTATGTATAATAGTGGGTTTTAAAATTTCAGCATTAATTTATTACTTTCAGTCTTATTATCACACTTTCTTTTCAGCACTAACTTCTTATTTTCAGCTCAATTTCGGGGAGTTTTTCTAACATTACTCCTTGTTCTCTTTTAGCTCAAACGGTGAAGTATAAATATTCTTAAAATTATTATCCTCTTTCAAATTAACAATTATTCAAGGTTAATTTGTAATGTTTAATTTCAGCCAACTGGTTTACACGTGACCTATTGTTTGATGTTAGTTTTTAATTTAATAATTATCATATTCAATGATTTCAGTTTAATTAATCACCTTTTCGGCAGTTTTCCGTGTGTATCCTTTTTGAGTCCGCATAATGAGGTAACATTTTATATCATAAAGGTTGTACAATATAAAATTATATTTAAACTGGTTGTGGTAAGGAAAAGGCCTGAACAATTTTCAACGTCGCATGAGTTGGAAATTGTTCAGAGGGGAGTTGGGAGGCCTTTCTTTTTAAAAAACCTCTTCAAGGTTTTTTAAACTTAACTGTTTAGAATAAAATGAAGAACATTGTTACATGCTGCTTTGTACTAACAGCAGATTGTTCCTTTTATTTTACTTAAACCAAGACTTCCTTACAGTAGGTAGTCTCCTTTATCGAAACGCCATTCGCGAAGATCGGTTTTCTTGATTAAAGTGACTATATGGCAAACTAAGTGTGTTTGCTAAATTCATCTAGTTTTCGTTATCGTAGATAAATTTGAGTGAATAAGTATCGTAGCAAAATTATACTACCCAAACACCTTGGGTACAACCAGTGTTTGTACAGTGCAGTGTTTCAAAAAGTAATTATTTAACTTCGGGCATCTTAAATTTCTGTGTTCTCGGGAGTGTCGGTTCGGGGTTTCACATCTTCATATGGTTTCTGCACTTAACCTGCTACAGGAAATTCGTAATAAAGGTAGGTGATGGGGTCAGTTACTTTTTAAAATTTATTTGTCATTATTTGATCTGATGGTTCTAGTTTTACATTTTTGAGCTGAAAGACAAATTAATTTTTTTTTTATAATTTGAAATCCAAAATCAGGCAAATTACTGCCAAGCTATGGTTACTTAAAAAACCTTTTTCTGTTGTTTCAGGTAGGTCCCATCTTCGAGGGATGGCAGTTCCTAGGATGAAAACGGCACCGCAGTGAGTTATATTTATTCTTTTTTTGCCATAGGGATAATTGTAGGGATTACGTTAGGCACTTTCAAACACAAACTATTCTTGAACCATTCATTCTCTAAAGTCAATCTTACATTACAATTACTTTCGTATTCGTGAATTAACTTTCGGGTAAATATTTCTGTTCTAAACGGTTTTAATTCCAACATTTATCGGGAGTGTAGTTAATATTTGTGTATACTTGCGCGACAATCTTGTATAATGCTGTAAGTAGACAAACAAACGGTAAGTGAATACAAATGGCAAGTAAATAGTATGTATAATAGTGGGTTTTAAAATTTCAGCATTAATTTATTACTTTCAGTCTTATTATCACACTTTCTTTTCAGCACTAACTTCTTATTTTCAGCTCAATTTCGGGGAGTTTTTCTAACATTACTCCTTGTTCTCTTTTAGCTCAAACGGTGAAGTATAAATATTCTTAAAATTATTATCCTCTTTCAAATTAACAATTATTCAAGGTTAATTTGTAATGTTTAATTCCAGCCAACTGGTTTACACGTGACCTATTGTTTGATGTTAGTTTTTAATTTAATAATTATCATATTCAATGATTTCAGTTTAATTAATCACCTTTTCGGCAGTTTTCCGTGTGTATCCTTTTTGAGTCCGCATAATGAGGTAACATTTTATATCATAAAGGTTGTACAATATAAAATTATATTTAAACTGGTTGTGGTAAGGAAAAGGCCTGAACAATTTTCAACGTCGCATGAGTTGGAAATTGTTCAGAGGGGAGTTGGGAGGCCTTTCTTTTTAAAAAACCTCTTCAAGGTTTTTTAAACTTAACTGTTTGGAATAAAATGAAGAACATTGTTACATGCTGCTTTGTACTAACAGCAGATTGTTCCTTTTATTTTACTTAAACCAAGACTTCCTTACAGTAGGTAGTCTCCGTTATCGAAACGCCATTCGCGAAAATCGGTTTTCTTGATTAAAGTGACTATCTGGCAAACTAAGTGTGTTTGCTAAATTCATCTAGTTTTCGTTATCGTAGATAAATTTGAGTGAATAAGTATCGTAGCAAAATTATACTACCCAAACACCTTGGGTACAACCAGTGTTTGTACAGTGCAGTGTTTCAAAAAGTAATTATTTAACTTCGGGCATCTTAAATTTCTGTGTTCTCGGGAGTGTCGGTTCGGGGTTTCACATCTTCATATGGTTTCTGCACTTAACCTGCTACAGGAAATTCGTAATAAAGGTAGGTGATGGGGTCAGTTACTTTTTAAAATTTATTTGTCATTATTTGATCTGATGGTTCTAGTTTTACATTTTTGAGCTGAAAGACAAATTAATTTTTTTTTTATAATTTGAAATCCAAAATCAGGCAAATTACTGCCAAGCTATGGTTACTTAAAAAACCTTTTTCTGTTGTTTCAGGTAGGTCCCATCTTCGAGGGATGGCAGTTCCTAGGATGAAAACGGCACCGCAGTGAGTTATATTTATTCTTTTTTTGCCATAGGGATAATTGTAGGGATTACGTTAGGCACTTTCAAACACAAACTATTCTTGAACCATTCATTCTCTAAAGTCAATCTTACATTACAATTACTTTCGTATTCGTGAATTAACTTTCGGGTAAATATTTCTGTTCTAAACGGTTTTAATTCCAACATTTATCGGGAGTGTAGTTAATATTTGTGTATACTTGCGCGACAATCTTGTATAATGCTGTAAGTAGACAAACAAACGGTAAGTGAATACAAATGGCAAGTAAATAGTATGTATAATAGTGGGTTTTAAAATTTCAGCATTAATTTATTACTTTCAGTCTTATTATCACACTTTCTTTTCAGCACTAACTTCTTATTTTCAGCTCAGTTTCGGGGAGTTTTTCTAACATTACTCCTTGTTCTCTTTTAGCTCAAACGGTGAAGTATAAATATTCTTAAAATTATTATCCTCTTTCAAATTAACAATTATTCAAGGTTAATTTGTAATGTTTAATTTCAGCCAACTGGTTTACACGTGACCTATTGTTTGATGTTAGTTTTTAATTTAATAATTATCATATTCAATGATTTCAGTTTAATTAATCACCTTTTCGGCAGTTTTCCGTGTGTATCCTTTTTGAGTCCGCATAATGAGGTAACATTTTATATCATAAAGGTTGTACAATATAAAATTATATTTAAACTGGTTGTGGTAAGGAAAAGGCCTGAACAATTTTCAACGTCGCATGAGTTGGAAATTGTTCAGAGGGGAGTTGGGAGGCCTTTCTTTTTAAAAAACCTCTTCAAGGTTTTTTAAACTTAACTGTTTGGAATAAAATGAAGAACATTGTTACATGCTGCTTTGTACTAACAGCAGATTGTTCCTTTTATTTTACTTAAACCAAGACTTCCTTACAGTAGGTAGTCTCCGTTATCGAAACGCCATTCGCGAAAATCGGTTTTCTTGATTAAAGTGACTATCTGGCAAACTAAGTGTGTTTGCTAAATTCATCTAGTTTTCGTTATCGTAGATAAATTTGAGTGAATAAGTATCGTAGCAAAATTATACTACCCAAACACCTTGGGTACAACCAGTGTTTGTACAGTGCAGTGTTTCAAAAAGTAATTATTTAACTTCGGGCATCTTAAATTTCTGTGTTCTCGGGAGTGTCGGTTCGGGGTTTCACATCTTCATATGGTTTCTGCACTTAACCTGCTACAGGAAATTCGTAATAAAGGTAGGTGATGGGGTCAGTTACTTTTTAAAATTTATTTGTCATTATTTGATCTGATGGTTCTAGTTTTACATTTTTGAGCTGAAAGACAAATTAATTTTTTTTTTATAATTTGAAATCCAAAATCAGGCAAATTACTGCCAAGCTATGGTTACTTAAAAAACCTTTTTCTGTTGTTTCAGGTAGGTCCCATCTTCGAGGGATGGCAGTTCCTAGGATGAAAACGGCACCGCAGTGAGTTATATTTATTCTTTTTTTGCCATAGGGATAATTGTAGGGATTACGTTAGGCACTTTCAAACACAAACTATTCTTGAACCATTCATTCTCTAAAGTCAATCTTACATTACAATTACTTTCGTATTCGTGAATTAACTTTCGGGTAAATATTTCTGTTCTAAACGGTTTTAATTCCAACATTTATCGGGAGTGTAGTTAATATTTGTGTATACTTGCGCGACAATCTTGTATAATGCTGTAAGTAGACAAACAAACGGTAAGTGAATACAAATGGCAAGTAAATAGTATGTATAATAGTGGGTTTTAAAATTTCAGCATTAATTTATTACTTTCAGTCTTATTATCACACTTTCTTTTCAGCACTAACTTCTTATTTTCAGCTCAATTTCGGGGAGTTTTTCTAACATTACTCCTTGTTCTCTTTTAGCTCAAACGGTGAAGTATAAATATTCTTAAAATTATTATCCTCTTTCAAATTAACAATTATTCAAGGTTAATTTGTAATGTTTAATTTCAGCCAACTGGTTTACACGTGACCTATTGTTTGATGTTAGTTTTTAATTTAATAATTATCATATTCAATGATTTCAGTTTAATTAATCACCTTTTCGGCAGTTTTCCGTGTGTATCCTTTTTGAGTCCGCATAATGAGGTAACATTTTATATCATAAAGGTTGTACAATATAAAATTATATTTAAACTGGTTGTGGTAAGGAAAAGGCCTGAACAATTTTCAACGTCGCATGAGTTGGAAATTGTTCAGAGGGGAGTTGGGAGGCCTTTCTTTTTAAAAAACCTCTTCAAGGTTTTTTAAACTTAACTGTTTAAAATAAAATGAAGAACATTGTTACATGCTGCTTTGTACTAACAGCAGATTGTTCCTTTTATTTTACTTAAACCAAGACTTCCTTACAGTAGGTAGTCTCCGTTATCGAAACGCCATTCGCGAAAATCGGTTTTCTTGATTAAAGTGACTATATGGCAAACTAAGTGTGTTTGCTAAATTCATCTAGTTTCCGTTATCGTAGATAAATTTGAGTGAATAAGTATCGTAGCAAAATTATACTACCCAAACACCTTGGGTACAACCAGTGTTTGTACAGTGCAGTGTTTCAAAAAGTAATTATTTAACTTCGGGCATCTTAAATTTCTGTGTTCTCGGGAGTGTCGGTTCGGGGTTTCACATCTTCATATGGTTTCTGCACTTAACCTGCTACAGGAAATTCGTAATAAAGGTAGGTGATGGGGTCAGTTACTTTTTAAAATTTATTTGTCATTATTTGATCTGATGGTTCTAGTTTTACATTTTTGAGCTGAAAGACAAATTAATTTTTTTTTTATAATTTGAAATCCAAAATCAGGCAAATTACTGCCAAGCTATGGTTACTTAAAAAACCTTTTTCTGTTGTTTCAGGTAGGTCCCATCTTCGAGGGATGGCAGTTCCTAGGATGAAAACGGCACCGCAGTGAGTTATATTTATTCTTTTTTTGCCATAGGGATAATTGTAGGGATTACGTTAGGCACTTTCAAACACAAACTATTCTTGAACCATTCATTCTCTAAAGTCAATCTTACATTACAATTACTTTCGTATTCGTGAATTAACTTTCGGGTAAATATTTCTGTTCTAAACGGTTTTAATTCCAACATTTATCGGGAGTGTAGTTAATATTTGTGTATACTTGCGCGACAATCTTGTATAATGCTGTAAGTAGACAAACAAACGGTAAGTGAATACAAATGGCAAGTAAATAGTATGTATAATAGTGGGTTTTAAAATTTCAGCATTAATTTATTACTTTCAGTCTTATTATCACACTTTCTTTTCAGAACTAACTTCTTATTTTCAGCTCAATTTCGGGGAGTTTTTCTAACATTACTCCTTGTTCTCTTTTAGCTCAAACGGTGAAGTATAAATATTCTTAAAATTATTATCCTCTTTCAAATTAACAATTATTCAAGGTTAATTTGTAATGTTTAATTTCAGCCAACTGGTTTACACGTGACCTATTGTTTGATGTTAGTTTTTAATTTAATAATTATCATATTCAATGATTTCAGTTTAATTAATCACCTTTTCGGCAGTTTTCCGTGTGTATCCTTTTTGAGTCCGCATAATGAGGTAACATTTTATATCATAAAGGTTGTACAATATAAAATTATATTCAAACTGGTTGTGGTAAGGAAAAGGCCTGAACAATTTTCAACGTCGCATGAGTTGGAAATTGTTCAGAGGGGAGTTGGGAGGCCTTTCTTTTTAAAAAACCTCTTCAAGGTTTTTTAAACTTAACTGTTTAAAATAAAATGAAGAACATTGTTACATGCTGCTTTGTACTAACAGCAGATTGTTCCTTTTATTTTACTTAAACCAAGACTTCCTTACAGTAGGTAGTCTCCGTTATCGAAACGCCATTCGCGAAAATCGGTTTTCTTGATTAAAGTGACTATCTGGCAAACTAAGTGTGTTTGCTAAATTCATCTAGTTTTCGTTATCGTAGATAAATTTGAGTGAATAAGTATCGTAGCAAAATTATACTACCCAAACACCTTGGGTACAACCAGTGTTTGTACAGTGCAGTGTTTCAAAAAGTAATTATTTAACTTCGGGCATCTTAAATTTCTGTGTTCTCGGGAGTGTCGGTTCGGGGTTTCACATCTTCATATGGTTTCTGCACTTAACCTGCTACAGGAAATTCGTAATAAAGGTAGGTGATGGGGTCAGTTACTTTTTAAAATTTATTTGTCATTATTTGATCTGATGGTTCTAGTTTTACATTTTTGAGCTGAAAGACAAATTAATTTTTTTTTTATAATTTGAAATCCAAAATCAGGCAAATTACTGCCAAGCTATGGTTACTTAAAAAACCTTTTTCTGTTGTTTCAGGTAGGTCCCATCTTCGAGGGATGGCAGTTCCTAGGATGAAAACGGCACCGCAGTGAGTTATATTTATTCTTTTTTTGCCATAGGGATAATTGTAGGGATTACGTTAGGCACTTTCAAACACAAACTATTCTTGAACCATTCATTCTCTAAAGTCAATCTTACATTACAATTACTTTCGTATTCGTGAATTAACTTTCGGGTAAATATTTCTGTTCTAAACGGTTTTAATTCCAACATTTATCGGGAGTGTAGTTAATATTTGTGTATACTTGCGCGACAATCTTGTATAATGCTGTAAGTAGACAAACAAACGGTAAGTGAATACAAATGGCAAGTAAATAGTATGTATAATAGTGGGTTTTAAAATTTCAGCATTAATTTATTACTTTCAGTCTTATTATCACACTTTCTTTTCAGCACTAACTTCTTATTTTCAGCTCAATTTCGGGGAGTTTTTCTAACATTACTCCTTGTTCTCTTTTAGCTCAAACGGTGAAGTATAAATATTCTTAAAATTATTATCCTCTTTCAAATTAACAATTATTCAAGGTTAATTTGTAATGTTTAATTTCAGCCAACTGGTTTACACGTGACCTATTGTTTGATGTTAGTTTTTAATTTAATAATTATCATATTCAATGATTTCAGTTTAATTAATCACCTTTTCGGCAGTTTTCCGTGTGTATCCTTTTTGAGTCCGCATAATGAGGTAACATTTTATATCATAAAGGTTGTACAATATAAAATTATATTTAAACTGGTTGTGGTAAGGAAAAGGCCTGAACAATTTTCAACGTCGCATGAGTTGGAAATTGTTCAGAGGGGAGTTGGGAGGCCTTTCTTTTTAAAAAACCTCTTCAAGGTTTTTTAAACTTAACTGTTTAAAATAAAATGAAGAACATTGTTACATGCTGCTTTGTACTAACAGCAGATTGTTCCTTTTATTTTACTTAAACCAAGACTTCCTTACAGTAGGTAGTCTCCGTTATCGAAACGCCATTCGCGAAAATCGGTTTTCTTGATTAAAGTGACTATATGGCAAACTAAGTGTGTTTGCTAAATTCATCTAGTTTCCGTTATCGTAGATAAATTTGAGTGAATAAGTATCGTAGCAAAATTATACTACCCAAACACCTTGGGTACAACCAGTGTTTGTACAGTGCAGTGTTTCAAAAAGTAATTATTTAACTTCGGGCATCTTAAATTTCTGTGTTCTCGGGAGTGTCGGTTCGGGGTTTCACATCTTCATATGGTTTCTGCACTTAACCTGCTACAGGAAATTCGTAATAAAGGTAGGTGATGGGGTCAGTTACTTTTTAAAATTTATTTGTCATTATTTGATCTGATGGTTCTAGTTTTACATTTTTGAGCTGAAAGACAAATTAATTTTTTTTTTATAATTTGAAATCCAAAATCAGGCAAATTACTGCCAAGCTATGGTTACTTAAAAAACCTTTTTCTGTTGTTTCAGGTAGGTCCCATCTTCGAGGGATGGCAGTTCCTAGGATGAAAACGGCACCGCAGTGAGTTATATTTATTCTTTTTTTGCCATAGGGATAATTGTAGGGATTACGTTAGGCACTTTCAAACACAAACTATTCTTGAACCATTCATTCTCTAAAGTCAATCTTACATTACAATTACTTTCGTATTCGTGAATTAACTTTCGGGTAAATATTTCTGTTCTAAACGGTTTTAATTCCAACATTTATCGGGAGTGTAGTTAATATTTGTGTATACTTGCGCGACAATCTTGTATAATGCTGTAAGTAGACAAACAAACGGTAAGTGAATACAAATGGCAAGTAAATAGTATGTATAATAGTGGGTTTTAAAATTTCAGCATTAATTTATTACTTTCAGTCTTATTATCACACTTTCTTTTCAGAACTAACTTCTTATTTTCAGCTCAATTTCGGGGAGTTTTTCTAACATTACTCCTTGTTCTCTTTTAGCTCAAACGGTGAAGTATAAATATTCTTAAAATTATTATCCTCTTTCAAATTAACAATTATTCAAGGTTAATTTGTAATGTTTAATTTCAGCCAACTGGTTTACACGTGACCTATTGTTTGATGTTAGTTTTTAATTTAATAATTATCATATTCAATGATTTCAGTTTAATTAATCACCTTTTCGGCAGTTTTCCGTGTGTATCCTTTTTGAGTCCGCATAATGAGGTAACATTTTATATCATAAAGGTTGTACAATATAAAATTATATTCAAACTGGTTGTGGTAAGGAAAAGGCCTGAACAATTTTCAACGTCGCATGAGTTGGAAATTGTTCAGAGGGGAGTTGGGAGGCCTTTCTTTTTAAAAAACCTCTTCAAGGTTTTTTAAACTTAACTGTTTAAAATAAAATGAAGAACATTGTTACATGCTGCTTTGTACTAACAGCAGATTGTTCCTTTTATTTTACTTAAACCAAGACTTCCTTACAGTAGGTAGTCTCCGTTATCGAAACGCCATTCGCGAAAATCGGTTTTCTTGATTAAAGTGACTATCTGGCAAACTAAGTGTGTTTGCTAAATTCATCTAGTTTTCGTTATCGTAGATAAATTTGAGTGAATAAGTATCGTAGCAAAATTATACTACCCAAACACCTTGGGTACAACCAGTGTTTGTACAGTGCAGTGTTTCAAAAAGTAATTATTTAACTTCGGGCATCTTAAATTTCTGTGTTCTCGGGAGTGTCGGTTCGGGGTTTCACATCTTCATATGGTTTCTGCACTTAACCTGCTACAGGAAATTCGTAATAAAGGTAGGTGATGGGGTCAGTTACTTTTTAAAATTTATTTGTCATTATTTGATCTGATGGTTCTAGTTTTACATTTTTGAGCTGAAAGACAAATTAATTTTTTTTTTATAATTTGAAATCCAAAATCAGGCAAATTACTGCCAAGCTATGGTTACTTAAAAAACCTTTTTCTGTTGTTTCAGGTAGGTCCCATCTTCGAGGGATGGCAGTTCCTAGGATGAAAACGGCACCGCAGTGAGTTATATTTATTCTTTTTTTGCCATAGGGATAATTGTAGGGATTACGTTAGGCACTTTCAAACACAAACTATTCTTGAACCATTCATTCTCTAAAGTCAATCTTACATTACAATTACTTTCGTATTCGTGAATTAACTTTCGGGTAAATATTTCTGTTCTAAACGGTTTTAATTCCAACATTTATCGGGAGTGTAGTTAATATTTGTGTATACTTGCGCGACAATCTTGTATAATGCTGTAAGTAGACAAACAAACGGTAAGTGAATACAAATGGCAAGTAAATAGTATGTATAATAGTGGGTTTTAAAATTTCAGCATTAATTTATTACTTTCAGTCTTATTATCACACTTTCTTTTCAGCACT
Source organism: Melanotus villosus (assembly GCA_963082815.1). Lineage (NCBI taxonomy): Eukaryota > Metazoa > Arthropoda > Insecta > Coleoptera > Elateridae > Melanotus > Melanotus villosus. The sequence continues at coordinate 8,274,394 of OY720421.1, read as the reverse complement.
AACTTCTTATTTTCAGCTCAATTTCGGGGAGTTTTTCTAACATTACTCCTTGTTCTCTTTTAGCTCAAACGGTGAAGTATAAATATTCTTAAAATTATTATCCTCTTTCAAATTAACAATTATTCAAGGTTAATTTGTAATGTTTAATTTCAGCCAACTGGTTTACACGTGACCTATTGTTTGATGTTAGTTTTTAATTTAATAATTATCATATTCAATGATTTCAGTTTAATTAATCACCTTTTCGGCAGTTTTCCGTGTGTATCCTTTTTGAGTCCGCATAATGAGGTAACATTTTATATCATAAAGGTTGTACAATATAAAATTATATTTAAACTGGTTGTGGTAAGGAAAAGGCCTGAACAATTTTCAACGTCGCATGAGTTGGAAATTGTTCAGAGGGGAGTTGGGAGGCCTTTCTTTTTAAAAAACCTCTTCAAGGTTTTTTAAACTTAACTGTTTAGAATAAAATGAAGAACATTGTTACATGCTGCTTTGTACTAACAGCAGATTGTTCCTTTTATTTTACTTAAACCAAGACTTCCTTACAGTAGGTAGTCTCCTTTATCGAAACGCCATTCGCGAAGATCGGTTTTCTTGATTAAAGTGACTATATGGCAAACTAAGTGTGTTTGCTAAATTCATCTAGTTTTCGTTATCGTAGATAAATTTGAGTGAATAAGTATCGTAGCAAAATTATACTACCCAAACACCTTGGGTACAACCAGTGTTTGTACAGTGCAGTGTTTCAAAAAGTAATTATTTAACTTCGGGCATCTTAAATTTCTGTGTTCTCGGGAGTGTCGGTTCGGGGTTTCACATCTTCATATGGTTTCTGCACTTAACCTGCTACAGGAAATTCGTAATAAAGGTAGGTGATGGGGTCAGTTACTTTTTAAAATTTATTTGTCATTATTTGATCTGATGGTTCTAGTTTTACATTTTTGAGCTGAAAGACAAATTAATTTTTTTTTTATAATTTGAAATCCAAAATCAGGCAAATTACTGCCAAGCTATGGTTACTTAAAAAACCTTTTTCTGTTGTTTCAGGTAGGTCCCATCTTCGAGGGATGGCAGTTCCTAGGATGAAAACGGCACCGCAGTGAGTTATATTTATTCTTTTTTTGCCATAGGGATAATTGTAGGGATTACGTTAGGCACTTTCAAACACAAACTATTCTTGAACCATTCATTCTCTAAAGTCAATCTTACATTACAATTACTTTCGTATTCGTGAATTAACTTTCGGGTAAATATTTCTGTTCTAAACGGTTTTAATTCCAACATTTATCGGGAGTGTAGTTAATATTTGTGTATACTTGCGCGACAATCTTGTATAATGCTGTAAGTAGACAAACAAACGGTAAGTGAATACAAATGGCAAGTAAATAGTATGTATAATAGTGGGTTTTAAAATTTCAGCATTAATTTATTACTTTCAGTCTTATTATCACACTTTCTTTTCAGCACTAACTTCTTATTTTCAGCTCAATTTCGGGGAGTTTTTCTAACATTACTCCTTGTTCTCTTTTAGCTCAAACGGTGAAGTATAAATATTCTTAAAATTATTATCCTCTTTCAAATTAACAATTATTCAAGGTTAATTTGTAATGTTTAATTCCAGCCAACTGGTTTACACGTGACCTATTGTTTGATGTTAGTTTTTAATTTAATAATTATCATATTCAATGATTTCAGTTTAATTAATCACCTTTTCGGCAGTTTTCCGTGTGTATCCTTTTTGAGTCCGCATAATGAGGTAACATTTTATATCATAAAGGTTGTACAATATAAAATTATATTTAAACTGGTTGTGGTAAGGAAAAGGCCTGAACAATTTTCAACGTCGCATGAGTTGGAAATTGTTCAGAGGGGAGTTGGGAGGCCTTTCTTTTTAAAAAACCTCTTCAAGGTTTTTTAAACTTAACTGTTTAGAATAAAATGAAGAACATTGTTACATGCTGCTTTGTACTAACAGCAGATTGTTCCTTTTATTTTACTTAAACCAAGACTTCCTTACAGTAGGTAGTCTCCGTTATCGAAACGCCATTCGCGAAAATCGGTTTTCTTGATTAAAGTGACTATCTGGCAAACTAAGTGTGTTTGCTAAATTCATCTAGTTTTCGTTATCGTAGATAAATTTGAGTGAATAAGTATCGTAGCAAAATTATACTACCCAAACACCTTGGGTACAACCAGTGTTTGTACAGTGCAGTGTTTCAAAAAGTAATTATTTAACTTCGGGCATCTTAAATTTCTGTGTTCTCGGGAGTGTCGGTTCGGGGTTTCACATCTTCATATGGTTTCTGCACTTAACCTGCTACAGGAAATTCGTAATAAAGGTAGGTGGTGGGGTCAGTTACTTTTTAAAATTTATTTGTCATTATTTGATCTGATGGTTCTAGTTTTACATTTTTGAGCTGAAAGACAAATTAATTTTTTTTTTATAATTTGAAATCCAAAATCAGGCAAATTACTGCCAAGCTATGGTTACTTAAAAAACCTTTTTCTGTTGTTTCAGGTAGGTCCCATCTTCGAGGGATGGCAGTTCCTAGGATGAAAACGGCACCGCAGTGAGTTATATTTATTCTTTTTTTGCCATAGGGATAATTGTAGGGATTACGTTAGGCACTTTCAAACACAAACTATTCTTGAACCATTCATTCTCTAAAGTCAATCTTACATTACAATTACTTTCGTATTCGTGAATTAACTTTCGGGTAAATATTTCTGTTCTAAACGGTTTTAATTCCAACATTTATCGGGAGTGTAGTTAATATTTGTGTATACTTGCGCGACAATCTTGTATAATGCTGTAAGTAGACAAACAAACGGTAAGTGAATACAAATGGCAAGTAAATAGTATGTATAATAGTGGGTTTTAAAATTTCAGCATTAATTTATTACTTTCAGTCTTATTATCACACTTTCTTTTCAGCACTAACTTCTTATTTTCAGCTCAATTTCGGGGAGTTTTTCTAACATTACTCCTTGTTCTCTTTTAGCTCAAACGGTGAAGTATAAATATTCTTAAAATTATTATCCTCTTTCAAATTAATAATTATTCAAGGTTAATTTGTAATGTTTAATTTCAGCCAACTGGTTTACACGTGACCTATTGTTTGATGTTAGTTTTTAATTTAATAATTATCATATTCAATGATTTCAGTTTAATTAATCACCTTTTCGGCAGTTTTCCGTGTGTATCCTTTTTGAGTCCGCATAATGAGGTAACATTTTATATCATAAAGGTTGTACAATATAAAATTATATTTAAACTGGTTGTGGTAAGGAAAAGGCCTGAACAATTTTCAACGTCGCATGAGTTGGAAATTGTTCAGAGGGGAGTTGGGAGGCCTTTCTTTTTAAAAAACCTCTTCAAGGTTTTTTAAACTTAACTGTTTAGAATAAAATGAAGAACATTGTTACATGCTGCTTTGTACTAACAGCAGATTGTTCCTTTTATTTTACTTAAACCAAGACTTCCTTACAGTAGGTAGTCTCCGTTATCGAAACGCCATTCGCGAATATCGGTTTTCTTGATTAAAGTGACTATCTGGCAAACTAAGTGTGTTTGCTAAATTCATCTAGTTTTCGTTATCGTAGATAAATTTGAGTGAATAAGTATCGTAGCAAAATTATACTACCCAAACACCTTGGGTACAACCAGTGTTTGTACAGTGCAGTGTTTCAAAAAGTAATTATTTAACTTCGGGCATCTTAAATTTCTGTGTTCTCGGGAGTGTCGGTTCGGGGTTTCACATCTTCATATGGTTTCTGCACTTAACCTGCTACAGGAAATTCGGAATAAAGGTAGGTGATGGGGTCAGTTACTTTTTAAAATTTATTTGTCATTATTTGATCTGATGGTTCTAGTTTTACATTTTTGAGCTGAAAGACAAATTAATTTTTTTTTTATAATTTGAAATCCAAAATCATGCAAATTACTGCCAAGCTATGGTTACTTAAAAAACCTTTTTCTGTTGTTTCAGGTAGGTCCCATCTTCGAGGGATGGTAGTTCCTAGGATGAAAACGGCACCGCAGTGAGTTATATTTATTCTTTTTTTGCCATAGGGATAATTGTAGGGATTACGTTAGGCACTTTCAAACACAAACTATTCTTGAACCATTCATTCTCTAAAGTCAATCTTACATTACAATTACTTTCGTATTCGTGAATTAACTTTCGGGTAAATATTTCTGTTCTAAACGGTTTTAATTCCAACATTTATCGGGAGTGTAGTTAATATTTGTGTATACTTGCGCGACAATCTTGTATAATGCTGTAAGTAGACAAACAAACGGTAAGTGAATACAAATGGCAAGTAAATAGTATGTATAATAGTGGGTTTTAAAATTTCAGCATTAATTTATTACTTTCAGTCTTATTATCACACTTTCTTTTCAGCACTAACTTCTTATTTTCAGCTCAATTTCGGGGAGTTTTTCTAACATTACTCCTTGTTCTCTTTTAGCTCAAACGGTGAAGTATAAATATTCTTAAAATTATTATCCTCTTTCAAATTAACAATTATTCAAGGTTAATTTGTAATGTTTAATTCCAGCCAACTGGTTTACACGTGACCTATTGTTTGATGTTAGTTTTTAATTTAATAATTATCATATTCAATGATTTCAGTTTAATTAATCACCTTTTCGACAGTTTTCCGTGTGTATCCTTTTTGAGTCCGCATAATGAGGTAACATTTTATATCATAAAGGTTGTACAATATAAAATTATATTTAAACTGGTTGTGGTAAGGAAAAGGCCTGAACAATTTTCAACGTCGCATGAGTTGGAAATTGTTCAGAGGGGAGTTGGGAGGCCTTTCTTTTTAAAAAACCTCTTCAAGGTTTTTTAAACTTAACTGTTTAGAATAAAATGAAGAACATTGTTACATGCTGCTTTGTACTAACAGCAGATTGTTCCTTTTATTTTACTTAAACCAAGACTTCCTTACAGTAGGTAGTCTCCGTTATCGAAACGCCATTCGCGAAAATCGGTTTTCTTGATTAAAGTGACTATATGGCAAACTAAGTGTGTTTGCTAAATTCATCTAGTTTTCGTTATCGTAGATAAATTTGAGTGAATAAGTATCGTAGCAAAATTATACTACCCAAACACCTTGGGTACATCCAGAGTTTATTGAGTGCAGTAGTAGTATTCTTATAAATAATATTTTCGGTTAATAAATTTTATAGCGATTTCGGGAGTGACGCGTCGGTTCGGTTCGGGCTTCGAAGTCTACAAGGAAATTTTTAGAAGAAAGGCACAAGTGGGGTGACTTCAATAAAGGTTAGTTATATTTTCTTTTATTATTGTTTTTGTAATATTAGGTTTTGTCCGTATATCTACAGGAGTCTTTTTAAGGAATTGGCATTTGAAAACAATTTAAGAGGTTGTAGGCAGATTATTTTTCGAAATTTCGTAGCATGTTTTGTTTAATTTGTCAAAAATAAAATTTTTTAACAATTTTGAAAATAATTAAAATTGAAATCTTAAGTTACTGTAGCAACGTTAAAGCTTTGAAAGCTGATTTTTAAAAATTCTTTATCGACGATTGCTTTGGAAATTTAAAAGCATATCTTACCTTAAATTGTGCTACAGCATTCGACATGACCTAAAACCCTAAAACCCCTAATTTAGTTTTATTCGATTTCATCAAACTGTTTAGCACTTAGCAAGCTTTTATTTAGGCTTGAAGAACTCTACCAATAGTGGTTTAACGTTATCAAAATGAAATTTATACTTGTAGGAGCAGAAACAGAATTTCATGAAACCAAATTTCAGGACTCTGATATGAAAATGCGAACGTATTCAGCTTTAATGTTGAGCTACTTTTATAGAATATAGAATATTTCTACATTTCTAACCCTATTTCGCGGGGTAGTCCATTAATATCTGAAAAGCAACATCGAGAAACAATCGGGGCTAACGGTATTGGTAAACAATAACAGAAACTGTTAGTTTCAGGAATGTGGAAACGTTGTATCTTTGTCAAACTTAAATATCCTTTATGAAACAAAAGAGAAAATGGTTTGAAGTGAACCAGATTTAGGTACAGCTGAATATTTTAAGAGTGGAGATCGAACTTCTTTTACTGGAACAACGTAATATATCGCATAAAAATATCTGAACTAGTTATTGTGCAGCTGTCTGGTACAGAAAGCAAGCTTCTGCCCTCGATTTTAAAATATTAAATTATAAAATCTTCCCAGTAAGTCAGTTAAAAAATTACTTAATTCCCTAATGTTGGAGTTGAGAGTTAACAAACAAAAATGTTTCGATTAATTAGCAATTTTAATAAAACTAACATGAAACCTTAGTTTAAATCTTACCGCTTTAAATATCCTCTCTCTAAACCTAAACAATCATTTAGTTCAACACAACATGTTCACTGTCGATTGTCGATTCTCCACCATCGGTTTAAATTTAAACGAAACATTTTGCATCACAAAAGGATATATTAACACTAATGGAATGAAAAAGTGATTGTAATACTAAGAAATTCAAATACGCACACGTTTCGTATTTTTGGCAACAGAAATTTCACGGACTCGTTTGCATATAACTCATAATAGATGAATCTCGTTAGTGTTATATTTCCTCTGACGTACGATTCTTTAACATGAAACAAGAACGCTACTGTTTTCATGTACGAAAATAACCTCGAATGGATCATAAAGTTCCGCCACACATGGGAATATTACGAAAATAACTTCTTCTTTAAGTTAAGCCTATTATTTTCCAAAGAATGTACATAAAACTTAGTTATTAGTTATTACGAAAGTGGAAAAAATGAAAATAAATAAATTTTGAGTTGTATGCAAGGACTTGGAAATTTTTAGGATTTCTTAAATTTCAAAAATGACGCAGCCACCAGGGTTACGTGTGTTTATTAATTGTGGCTCCTTGGTTTTTAATAGCACATATTCGGATTCTTCTATTAATTCCATTAAATGCAAGCCTTAAATAAATATTGAATCATACTTTTTTAAAACGGTGCACAACTCTAGAAGAATTTTGTGTTCGAAAAATTTACGATTTCACACAAATCAAGATCTGAAAAAAGCCGATGTAATTAACAACTGAAGATCAAGGCAAATATTTCTTTCCATCACACAAGTGGTTCGTAAATCGTGTTTGACGAACGATATATTTGTTTGGGCATTCTTCCAACAAACTTTTTCGACATCTTATTATCATTTGAAGTTCCTTGTATAAATAACAACAGATCAATAAAAATACCAATTAGGGTAGGCTGTGAAATGGAATTATTTTGAATTGGTACTTTAGCCACATCCACAGAATGACATTTTATAACGTTTGTAATTTGACATTTTTATTGTAAACAAAGTTTATAACCTTAAATTCATGTCAGAAATGTCATTCTGTGGATGTGGCTAAAGTACCAATTCAAAATAATTCAATTTCACAGCCTACCCTAATTGGTATCTTTATTGATCTGTTGTTATATGCTCTTCAAACAAATATGTAAAAATATAAACGTAACGAATATTTCCAGTTATTATAAGAGCACGAAATCTGTGTTATCGGCGATTATGCATCATTTTGATAAAATTACTTATTAATTTGATTTTATATATGATGTTATTTTGGAATTTGTACTTTCCTGAAGTTGATTATTAATAATATTTTCCAAATTAATGATAACGACGTTACTTTAAACTAAGTGATATTGAATTCGAAGACTTCCACGGTCAGTGTCAGTATTAACAAAACGTCTTCCGGATTGGGACCGTGTCATTTTGAGGCAAAAGACTCAACGTTTCGTCCACTTTTATAAGGGGCTTCTTCAGGAGGAAAGGTGGCACTAAAAGAGCACGGTAACTCAACGTGTCAACCACGCCAGAGGCGAAACTCTTTTAGCAAGAGGCAGAAAGGTAACGGTAACTCAACTTGTCAACCAAGCCAGAGGCGAAACCCTTCACAAGGGTTTTTCTTCGATTTAGATGGAAAAACAGAAATACTGGCTATTTCTGAATCTCGCCTTGTGATTGATTGCCATATCTTCTACAATATAAATTTATATTTATGTTATAATTTACGACTTTGCTGTTGTAACATGTGCGATCAATATTTAATTCCATCTTCATAATCCGATCGTTGATTACTTCCCAGCTTTTAATGTTATTTGTTGACCATTTCCCATTCGTTTCTCCTTTACTTTTGTTAATGTTCCTATACCAATTTTGTATTTCTCTAATTGTTGAAGGACTTCATTTTGCTTTATAGTTATTCCTTGAACATTCCATGTTCACAGTGTCCTTTTTTATAGCCTGTGCCGTTTATTATATTTTTCGTCCATGTTTCGCGGCACTTGTTTAGGATTTTTAGCTAATATTTAATTTTACGAATGCAGGGCAACTGACCCAGACACTTCTACCCCCTACTGAATTTTCTGTAGGGGTATATTTATTTATTTATTAAAAAGTAGGTGTTCTAAAAATAGCGTGTTCATTATCTGATACTCGGGTTCCTTTTTAATAACTTAAACCATTTACTCGAACATATATATGTGTAGTAACGACACGCCAAAGATCTTGGCACTTGGTCTGTTTTAAGGACTTTTAAATTCTTATAACATTAGTTTCACTTTAACAAACCCACCAAAATTTTCAGTAATTACATTACAAATCGATGGAAATGTCTTAATAACCACTATGCGAAACTTCACTAAATAGAAATGCTTCATTTCATTTTTCGTATTTAGAAAACGTAAATCACCTTTAGATGAAAATAAATACGTTTTACTAACATTTTGGGATATCGCTCTATTACTATAAACTTTTGCATTTTTGTTGTATAAAATTTTCAGTATAGGTCAACCACAGTCTGAACTGAACCAACTGCCGAAATTTACATCAATGGACTGACGAAAATCTAGACTTTTAAGATCGGAAAATTTTCAATATGAATTTGGTGTTAATTTATGGTGCGATATTTTTTAAATAATTCCTTTCGTCGCATATTAAAAAAAATCAGGTTAAATACAAAGTTTTAAAATAAAAATTGTCAAAACCACTTACGAGAATTTTGCTCTGACAAAAGATAGCGAAATTCAATAGACACAATTTTTTCGCGATGAAAGATAAGTTATTCTTACAATCCATTAAATTGAACTACAAATCCATTTATAAAAGTTGAGATTGTATCAGTGAGTTAACCTAAATTGAACTGAATCGAACAGCACAACGTTGTTCGTGGCCATATTAAACAGAAATAACCTATATTTCGAGAATGGGTTCCATTAAAATTCTAACCATTTCACTAATTTACGGTTACCTTGAGCAAAGTCTCCAACACCACGAAAGGGGTGAGTCAGCAACATTGTTAATCGATGACCTTTTGTGAATGTATGCAATACGTCCAAAAATAAATACAAAAAAACCATGAACTCAAGCTCTCTTTTTTATTCTTCGCTGAAGAATATAAAATATTTAAGGGGAAGTTAATAATTTAATTCTATAGGTAATTTCAGACCTTTTTAATCAAAAGGGTTTTAATGTTGGTATAACAATTTAAATTTATGGGTGATTTTATCCCATTTGTCAGGCTAATGGGAAAAGACGCTTGAACTTTTATTGCTTTAACGCAAATATTTTGCTTCTCGATTTAATTAGAAAAAGTGGGTTAATGTCGCACGTTGAATTTTCAACTAAGGAAGACTCTTTTTTAATTAAAATAGTCTTTTCACATGTCCATGCTTGTTCTAGTTCGTTTAAAATGGCAGTGTTCAGTGTAAATGAAAAAGGGCAACAACACACATGACAATTATGACTCATTTGTGAGTAATTTTAAAATCAATGTTTAGAATTTTATAAAAAAATAGATTACTTAGACTTTAATTAAGTATAAACAATGCGCCTTTCTGTGGAAATATTTTATCTTTTGTTTAAAGAAAACTTCAGATTACTATCGAATATGCAAGTAAATTAATATTTTAAATTGAGAAATATAAAAGCCAAGTTATTATTTTATAAATCAAATCCATATGAAATATGAAAAGCTGTCCGACAGGAGCTGTAAATATGTATTGTGCTTAAATTCTAAGCATGGTTACATTCATCACCTGAAATATTTGTGTAAAACTAGCCGCCAGTGTTTCATGAATAATTACAACTCGCTTGGGGAATATGTGAATTTCACCCCCCACTTGGCTGTCCAGCGTTAATATATGTACTCTGCAGGGCCGTATTAGAATAAAATATGAAAAGGCGGAAACTCTTTTTTATTATAGTTACCAGATCAACATTTTACAGCGTTATACATGGTTGTGGTAACATTATAAGTGTATTATTCACATAAGTTAATTAACACGGAGGTGAATGGTTTCTCGAACTGCATCTCTTATTCGCTATTGTAACGAGACGCGCCAGCTGTCAGCCGGGACGTGAATCATTTCACCCGTATGCGTCAGCTATTCCAGATTATTCGCCGATTGCATCGACGTCTCGCGATTGTTCGATTACTCATCGCTTCTAGACGTCGAATGTGAATTCTGGAACACCGTAGTTGATATATAAAAGGCGCATTCTCTTGCTTGCGCGAACGACAGCCTACCAGTGGAATACGTGCCGCGTAGTGGACGCTCGATAAAAATATAAGTACGTGAATATAAAAAAAAACTACATAAATAAATTAGTTAGTGCTTCGGATTAATATTAGTGTTGAGCTTCAAATTTGTTCAAATTTGTTAATAAATAATTCACACCACGGGCCGAAGTTTTAAATAAACGTTTTAAAAACACTATCTTCAATGTTGTCTTCTCAGTTGAATGGGAGGGCGATCTTGAGACGTATATGGATGTTCTTACGACACAGTTGGTGGAGAATGTCGCTGTTGATTCTGTGGAAATTGAAGACAAGTTTTTTGTTGTTTTCTTAATAAACTGCTCTATCGTGTCGATTCTAAGTCCTCTGTGTATTTGTTGGTTACGCACGAACCATGGCGGGTTAATAGCCATTTGAAGAACTTTGTTTTAGAAGACTTGGATTTTCTTAATCTTAGTTTTGGAAGTTGTGCTCCATACTGGGCAGGCGTAAGTTAGGACTGGTCGAAGAAGTGATGTACAATCGCGACGTAGTGGTATGTTCCTGTTAATTAGCGGATACAGTTGCTTCAGTCTTGCGTAGCCTAGGTTCAATTTGCTGTTAACATGAGAACTCCAACTTAGACGTGTGTCCAACTGAACGCTTAGATTCTGTGCCCGAAGCCCACATAATTTCTGTTACATATTTGACAGGATTTAAAGTTATGCACCATTTATTGAGCCATGCACTTAGACTATTAGTTGCTTATTGAAGATAGTTGATTGAGGTGTGAAGATCTTCATTCTGCCTGATTATGACAGTATCATCTGCGAATAGTGCAACTTCACTCATGTGTGGGATAGGAATGTCATGAATGAATATGTTGAACAGTGTCGGTTCAAGAACACTTCCTTGCGGAACTCCGGCGTATGTATGTTTTGTTGGGGATACGGTGGCATTAATGATTTCCAAAAACGAAAACGATATCGCTACTAGACAGTGGGGTAGATTCGGTAGATAGCTATGCAGTAATTTATATTTTAATCCTTCTGTCCAAACCTTGTCAAAAGCTTGGGTGATATCCAGAAAGGCAGCTGTAGTAAAATGCTTCTTTTCGTATCTCTGTTCCACAATCTACAATTTTTGCAACTGCTGTACGGTTGAATGTCCTTGTCTGAAACCAAATTGAACTGGAGAAATTATTCTAAGGTCTTGTAATAATGTGCTGAGTCGATGGGATATTATTCGTTCGAATAGTTTTGACAACGTCGCTAGCAGGTTTAAAGGACGGTAGCTGTTATAACAGCTTCTGTTTCTTCCTCGCTTATAAAACATCACAATTTGTGAAAATTTCCACTTTTTTTTTTAATTTAGGCAGTTCTCAGACAAGAATTATAGTTTGAAGCTAAGTGCTTAGAGGTAAGACTTTTATGCAAGTTTCTAGTTCAATTGGTGTTGTGGGGCTGTTGAAATCTTCTATAATCGGTAGATGTGCTTCACTGTACAAATTTACTTTACGATAGAAAGATCTATTATTATCTGGATTTGTTAGTGTTAAAGTTTTCTGAAGGTAGTCTCGTTAGAACTGTAGGAAGCGTTGTCTGCAACTAATGTCGGAATAATTTCTATTTGCTGAGTTAAGTACTTTGTGGCTTGCCATAGTTCAGCACTGGTAAGTTCTATGTTTTAGATTTATTTTCTGTGTTGTAAATTCTGTACTTATCAATCGATGGTGCTTTTGTTCTTTGCCATTCTCTCTTAATTCTGCTCTTTTGTTTGATAAGTTCAAGAATGTATACTGGAGGAACGTGAGGATTATATTCTCTTTGGAGTGGCAGGGTTTAGTTGAAGATTCAACTACTTCTGTGATTGTCTTCGTTAAGTTTTCTCTGCTTGCATCGATATGGTGTTGGTTTATAAGTTAATATGGATTAACAAGTCGAGCATCTAAATGCTTTTGAAACGTATCCCAGTTAACATATCCTTTAATTAGCCGAGGAAGGTGTAGGATGTACACAGGAGTTGTAATGAATGTTATAAGCGCTGGAAGGTGATCAAAGTCTAGTTCAGGTACTGCTTTTGCTGGATGGGTAAATTGATATTTTTAGTGATTAGGATATCTAGTATATCTGGTTGGTGGTCAGATCTGTACGGGTAATAAGTAAATTGGCTAGGTGCTATGACTTGTAGTTGATGTGTTACCGCAATATTAAAGGTTTTTTACTATTTAGGCCTCTTATTATTAACGAATTGCGGTAGCTAGATATCCATTCCCGCTCGATTACGAAAGTTAAACATCGTGTTCCCGGGCCAGTGCTGGCATGGGTGTCCCGATTTCTCCGTTAACGCAGCGCCTCTCTCCCACGAGGGCCGGTCACTATGGGAGAGTAGACCAAAAGCCCTCTCACAAAAAAAAGTGAGAAAAATTTGAAAAAAAGATTACAAAGGATGAGAGAAAGAGGGAGGCCTGTGTTAGGGATGTGTGGGTTAATAATAATTATTAATGATGGTATCGATGTGCTGCACATGTTGATGATGTCTACTTCTCTAAGCATTTTGCTAGGCTGTTTGTAGGCTGTTGTTGTGTTTGGATTTAGTTGTAGCTTTGTCGTTTTATTATTATTGCTACTCCTCCCCAAGCTATTGTCGATGGTCTTGCGGAAAACGTTATATCTATTTATCTTAAACGTTTCTCCTTTTGATAGATACACGCAACAACATTATACCTGGCGGGAAAGGATATAAATACTGATCTTTGGGATTTGATCCCATTGGCATACCAGTTAAGGAGTGAGTTATCCATTGAATAAATTTAGGAGAATATGCTGCATTATAAATGCTTTTATTTGAGGTATATGGGGTATAATTAGTTGTTGGATAAATTTCAGAACAGTATCTGTGAGTGAGGAGTTAGGTGATTGAGTGTTTGCATTTGGTATTTGGTTGTATTGTTGTTGATTTGGATGTAAGACTTGACCATATGGAATGCTGTTGGGTGTATTTGAAAAGGACCTGGATTGTCGTGGATTTCTGATTGGAGCACGTTGCTTTTGGTAGTTGCTGATAGTGAGGGCATCCTCGATGTTCGTTGTTGTATTTTACACATCTAGGTTATGCTACGTAATAATTTTTTGTGTGTCCGAACCCCTGACACTTGTGATACTGAGGGATGCTCGTTGATTTTTTTCGTGATTCTACAGTAACTATCGAATAGATGAGGGTTCTAATATTGCAAATTTCTTTCGCCACTTTTGCAGACAGTATTACAACAGATGCTTTTCGTTGGGATTTTGGTAGTGTGAAATTCAACCGAGTTATTCAAATAGAAATTTAATTTTAATTTTATATTTGAATCATTTCAATTGCACAGATAAGGCACAATGTGGTAAATACTTTCAGAGATTAGTATAAACGACCTCACCGCTCGACCACACGATCAAGATTCAGGCAGAAACTAAAGTGCTAATTCTTAAATAATAAAATTAGAAAATCGTCCGAGAAAACAAATAAGTTATAAATAAAATTCGGAACTTCTGGAAAATGGAAAAGCTTTATTATATTTTAGATTTTTGTTGGTGTATCTTAAATCTCCACAAAGAATTTACAGAGCTTTGGTAATTGTGTTACAATTAATGTCGATTACTGTTATTACAAATATTACTTGTTTCTTTTTTCTTTACGGCGAATATTATTCCATAAATTAAAAGTTTAGTTAAGAAAATTCAATTTCACAAGCTTACCATTTATTCAACTTTTTTTCTACAATTCACCCAATTTAATTATTATCCTTGGATTCTTTTCATTTTTTAGTCCTTTAAGCTGTAAATTATTTTAATTTTACAGCTGGGTAAATTTATTTAAAAAAATAATTAAAAGCCTTTGAAATTTAGAATTCTGTTAATTAACACGGCTTGTTACAAGACCGCCGAGAGAAATAAGGAAATCCTTTGCCCTTCCTAAGCGAAAATCTTGTTCGAGAAAAAATCCAATTGAGTGATTATACGAATGGCAAAGGAAAGAAGTCAAACCGATAAAACTTCTTTTTAAGAAAAAAGAAAAAGGCGGCTTCTTTTATCTATCGTTAATGACACTTCCAGCTCGTGACAACAAAAGTAAGAATCGATTTAAAAATTTCATTGGGTTCTTATATCGGTTAACTGTCTGACTTTTAGGATGTACAAACAAAAACCAATGTCGTTTACTCTTGGGATAGTGCCCAACTATTTTTTTGCAGATAACACGAGACTTTAGAAAACAAAACTGCTGAAAAAAAATCAATCAGTTTCATTTATTATGCAAAGAACGCAAGCCTTTAAGTCCGATTAATTGGATTTCTTTGAAAAGGGGCTAATTACTATTTGAATGCGAACCAAGGTGTTCATTTATCAATGTTTCCTAAAATCGTGACTCAATATGGAGATTTTATTAGTTTACAAAAAATAATTATAGAAATACTTACAGTTTAGTTTTCCCGTTTTTCTTACAAGAAAAAATGGACGTTAAAAACAAAATTATCTTTAATGCATTTTAATGAATTATAAAAAAATTATTATTACCAGACTAACATCCCTGAATAACTTAGGATTCAAATATGAAATACTTCAATCAACATTTAATATTCGAAAAAATAAAAATAAAAATACGGAGAATTCGTACAATATGGATGTTTTATTAACTTTACTAAAGATTTCCCACAAGTTTAAAAAAAATCAAATAAATCCTATTACAGTAAATTGTAAAGGTTTCTAAATTGTTAAACTGGGAAACCTTGAGTAGTTTTTCGGCCGTTTTCTGGTTCTTATTGGCTGAAGTAAGCTTCACCACCTTCAAAATGGGCTACGGAAGCAATCACCATATATTCCAATACAACGACGTTCACACAAGCAATTTTAACTGAATGTTTTACACATAAATTCTACAAGATTGAATTTGAAGAAGTTTATGCGATTTTTTTTTATATTAAGGTGCTACACCATTACTAACTATTAAGTACCTAAATGTGAAAACCTGAAAAATAACCGCCTATAAAATACTTCCACACTAAGTAATAATCTTATCACAAAACATTTAACCCAAGGCTTTAACTTTAATAAGGTTGGACAGCCTTTAAAGTTCAAGGAAGGTGACCTACTCCGCTTGAGATTAGGTAAAGACTGTGGTTTTATTCTGTGGCTTAACTAATTGGGATTCTCCGCATGTTAACAAGAAACAATGCTTTGAAAGTTTACTTTGTTTAACAAATGTTAAGGGATAAGCTGGTCAATTTACGCACCTTAAAGTTTGATCCAAACATACCTAAATTTACACCTTTTATAATAATGAAAAGAAAATTACATCAAAATTTTACAAATTACCCATGTTTTCTCTCAATTAATAATTGCCTTTACAATATGTCTACAAAGACATTTAGTAAATTTTGTGACAGTTTAAATACCTAATCTAGCCATAAATACTGTTACAACACCTGATGCAACTCAAAAATGGTAACTGCGAAAAAGACAACGAAGAAAAAGCCAGAATTTTTGCAGAACACCTCAAAAAGGTATTCGAACCCTTTCCTTCAGAACTTACCGAAGAGGAGGGAAAATATATTCTTAAATTCCTAGAAACGCCCCACCAAATGTATTTACCGATTAAAACGTTAAAACAAAGGAGGTATGTAAAGTCATCATGAAAAATCTCAATAGCAAAAAAACTCCATGTTACGACTTCATAACAGGATAAATATTAAAAGAACTGCCTGATAAAGTGTTGAGGTTAATTACGATTTTATTTAATGCAGTATTGGGGCTTAGATACAGGCACAAATAATTATTCCGATACGAAAACCGGGCAATATCCAGAAGAGGTCACATCATATATATACCTATAAATTTGTTGCTAATACTATCAAAGGTCATCGAAAAGTTATTGTTATTGTCAAGACTTAAAAGAATAATGCAGGCAAGGAAAGTAATCCCAAACCATCAGTTTCGTGCTAGGGAACACCATTCTACAATAGAACAGGTTAAAATAGTAGTAAATAGAGATTTTGAAGACAAGAAGTATTGTTCAGCAGTTTTCTTAAATAAATCGTAAGCATTGAAGCAATGAACAATACAGGACTTCTATATAAATGAAAGAAAATGCTTCCTTATGATCTGTATATCAATTGCTTGGATCGTATGTAAGCTACGAATAAAAAGAAAAAGGAAGGAGACTAAGGTATTATGGTGCATAAGTACAAGTGCAACGGAAATACGTCACACACGCCATATTGAAACACCAACTGGCACGAATTTTTATTGGTAGACTAACTGTTTGTTTACGTTTTTGTCTTTGACAGTTGACATATTTAGTGTTCGCAGCCTTCTAAAATCCGCCATATAGATACACCATCTAAATTTCATACTGTTGGTGTTATGCTCCTTCCTCTCTCTTTTTATTCGTAATATGTAAGCGATAGACATTTCTTAGTTAAATACCAAGGTGGATATACGACACTTTATCCTATTAAATATGGTGTACCACAGGGGAGCGTTTTAGGGCCAAGTTTGTATCTGCTTTACACATCCGATCTACCAATAATGGAATTAAATACTACAGCGACGTTCGCAGACACTGTAATTATGTCACCTCACAATAACCCTGCTACTGCCTCTGAACTTTAAATCAATTTAAATAACAAGCAGATGCTACAAACATAAAGTTATCCAAGTATGCAGTTAAGTCGTCGACTTACTTGGAACACCCATATGTGGAGCAAAAGGAAGTAACTGAATCTAAAGTTTGACTTTATAAGTCAATAATCAAGCCGGTCTGTACGGGGCTCTGCATCCATTTCCAATTTCCAACGTTAAGATACTGGAGGGGTTCAAAATAAACTCCTTAGATCGATGGTCAGCGAGGCATGATTTGTCCCAAATGAAATTATGAGAAACGATCTCGGCGTTCCATTAGTGTAAGATTAGTCGTATAGTGCTAAATATAGTGGCAGGCTCAGTGTGCATCCAAACCAGTCAGCAACAAAGTTGTTTAGTGCATTCATAGACGGAAAAGGTTTGAGACGACGGACTTAAAAACTAAATTTAAGTAAATTGTAAATAGTTATTTGGGGATTACTGCGTCATAAACTCATAAATAAGTAGTTAGGGATTAGTATGTACAAAGGTTATGGTCAATGGGCGAACACGTACAGGTTATTTTAATTTAACGCCATAACATTTACTTATTGTCATCATTCTGGGGGAAAAAAATCCAATCACAAAAGCACAAAACACAGAACCACGAAATAATTCTGAATCTATAATAACTTCCGCAAAGATTTATAAAGCAATAAAAGATCGAATCTGTATTTGACGTTTGATGCATATCCCTCATTTCTTTTGCAGTACCTACTTAAATACACTTCAGTTTGATTTAACTCTTGTTTTACTACTGGTTAGAGCTTTGTTTTTGCATTTCAACAATTTTTTCCGATAAAATTCATTAACACTAATATCTTATACTGTTTCTAAGGTGCATAAGAGCTCACTTGTTATGTTGCCTTTAAAATACGCTTTTCTCTATAAAATACGTCGTCAACAACAACGTATTTTATAGGCTTTAAAAATACGCTTTTCTATATAAAATATGTCGTTGCCTAGCAATCTTCGCATTTTGTGTATTGTGACGCGTCTCAAATAATAATTTATTATAATTTCTAATAATATATTAGTAAAAAACATTAGTGTTAGAAAAAATCTTGGAGACAACTCACTTCGTTCGCTCGGATTTGAACTACGACCTTGATTTTTAAACCTTCTATGAAACACTTGTTGTCTTAATAGCTATTAGTTATTGAAACCTGGCATTAAATTTAACCTTCTAACAACCCAAATGAGCCTCAGCACTAAATAAGAAGCCCCACGGCTTTAGCTACGTATTGGTTATTTTTAAAAAATGCATCACTTAAAATAACTGTAAATTTAATCAGTTTTGAGTCCTACTTTTACAGAAGCTTAAGACTTAATTAAAATCAACGAATCCTTAAATATTTCCACTCAAAATTTTTGTAACGATATACATATGTGTAGACGGTACAATAAATTACACCTAGAAACCCTGATATTTTTCTAATGACGTATGAAATATTCAGAAGAAAAGAAATTTTATTTCAAAGCGTCTTCATTTCCTTCTGAAATCTGAAATGTCAGCTAAATATAGCTGGTTATTGATCATTCAGATAGGTCAGTAATTGGATCCGGTTTTAGAGCAAAACGTCATTAACATCGCAAGAATGGCTAATAAAACGCCTATTTTTATGCATTTGGAACTAATCGGCTTTCGAACTATTATATCCGAGGCTATTTTAACGCCACTTCTAAATTAATTATCCGGAACATTTGCACTTAAAGGTTTTATTATGGCTTGCACCTGCAGCAACAATAATTTTTAAACTTTACTTTTTGTTCATATTGGCTTTGCCCTTACAATACAATGGTAATTTTTAAGTTTTCAAGAAGGAGTGAATGTTTAGCTTGTAAATGTTTAGGAAGCTTATTTTTATGTACAATTAAGACCTTCGGCATTGTAATTTCGATTATAACCATAAGAACCATCTAAATTATACCAAAGTTTTCAGGGAAATTTAATTCGAAAAATTCAGTTTGATTTCAGCCTTGGCCACGTAAATATTTCCTAATTTTTAAAATAAACAACATAAGATTAATGTCTTGTTTTGCAAAATACAACAATAGCAGCTTCGTACACTAAACAGGCGTGTAGTTAATATTTATAATAATCGCAAATATTGCAGAACTAAAATTTAACTAAATATTAACTTTAGTGCTCACCAGCAACTCAAATTACACCATCGCAGACTAGGGGTTACTAAAATAACAATGCGTGGCGGCGTGTTCCAAATTACGCAATCTGGAGTAATATATACAATACGTTAAATACAAAATACTTAAATGTTGAATATGTCTAATTAAATTATTGTTTTACTACTGGGAAATTGGAACAATAAAATGCGATATATTAATCCATTTTCAAAAGAATTTAAGCAGTGCGATGTCCACCTGCGCGTTTATAATTTTATTTTTCTATTTTTCAGGGATTATATTTTAATGTATTTCCTTTTATTCAAAGCATAACATTAGGGTTGTTTTTGGGCAATTATGTGGCAAGAAAGTATTGATTTCATTTGTAAACTAATAACAGCAATACCATAAATTCTAGGATTTAGCAAGTAAAATCACTGTCCCTTTATAAATTAGGTTCGCCGTCTTATATGGAAATGAACCGACACCGCGATTTCCAGTAAAATATCAAACTGCGAAGGAATTTAAAAGAGACCATAGTATTAGAATTTTAACTCAACTATGAAATTTATTAGTTTTGAAGCAAGTGTCACTCATGGGAACGTTTTGATACCAACCCACTTATAAAACACCTGTGAGAACGTTTAATCACCACCCAGCTGCACGTGGATTTTTCACTATAAATAAGAGATCAAATCTTACCACAGGATCCAGTCTTGACTATTCAATCTGTCTGTATAGTGGTCTGGAATTTTGATTAGTACGCTGATACGTGTATCTAATTACTGTAAAATATACAGTTAGTTGTATTGCACTTTGTTGCTCTGCACTAAACTGGTAGAAATTAAGCATCATACGTACACCGCTGTAAAGCATTGCTTTCCGGTGGCGTGTATTGGTCAAAGGGTTACAATACAGTAATTCCAGTTGAGGGGTCTCCCAGAAAGTTAGCAATTTTAATATGTTTATCATATTCAAAATTAGACTTTGCCAAAATTACATTGGGATTGACCTGTTGTGGGTGGCTGATCACAATTAATTACAGCCATACGACAATTCGGACTAATCAACGATAGGGATAAACATCCCTTACAATGTACGAGGGTACCCAGTACCTCGTACATTCTGAGTTGTACATAGCGTACATTCTCGTTACATGAGGAGCAACGCTCACTCATTTACATTAGAGTCGTGCATAGCGCATGTACTCAATTGGAGGAAAATTGCACCCTTGTCAAACAAAAGGTTGGTTATAATACCACCTTTGGCTCCGGCCGCTTACGATTGATTTTAATATCAATCCCACGAAAGATCGATCTTGTATTGCTTATCTGACTCACAATATAATTTCTTGTGGTGGAACCATGCACTCAGGCCACCCTGATTACATCAGTTTTTTAGTTACCATATGTACCTTAGCACTACTTAGATCAAGATTTAAACAACCATTAAATTAAAAATATTAAATGTGAGGTTAAGTGTTCGAAAATATGACGTGTCGAATTCCGGAGCACACAATGTCTATTGCAAATGATATTTTTTATTATTTAATATATATTTTTATTAGTTTCAATTGCTTAAAATCAAATGTATAAATATCATACTATCATACCCAAAACAAATATTGATTTAAATGTAATCTAAATACCCTCACGTTTAGATGGGTATTAGTTTAATGTAACCCTCTATTCAGGATTAAGTATATTAAACAAGCCTCCAAATATTCCCAAGGATATATTATACAACAAGGCTAACACATTTAGATTTGGCCCAAATTATATCATTTCGACAATAATTAACTACATAACAATAGTTGTATTTCACACAGAATACTTTGAGTTATATGTATGAATAATAAGGCAAATATGAAAAACAAGAGTTTGAAGAATCCATTAATTTTAATTTATATTTTACATAGCACACGATACACGCTTACTAAACACATAAAACTGCCACTTCTATATAAAGCAGATATAAATAAATAAAAAAGGACGAGATTATCTCCCCCAAAAAAATATGAGAAAATACTGGCAAGAAAGAAATTAGGATTAGCAAGATTTATTTTCATTGGTACATTTGCTCTTTCCGCTTTGGTGCGTTTTAAGGGTTACGTTTAGTACTAGCGAAGCCCTTTTTGTGTAAAAGTTAATTAACGAATAAAAAGGGTTTGAAGAAGTGCGAATATTTACAAGAGGTTTGTAAACTCGGTTTTAATATACGAGCATGTGCCTAGTTAAATTCGTAATGGTTTTTCTGACACAATTTACTTGGAAAATGAACACTTAAGATATTTTACAACAATTTATCATTTCGGTTCCCGGCAGTTTTTTAATGTTTTGGAATGGTATTTAATGCCAAAGTTTATTTAATTATTTTGGTGTTTAAACAGATGTTTTAAATAAAACGTTTGGCAAAGTATTTTTAGAAAAATAAAATATTTTGTAAGTTATGCAGGCTTTTCTTATATTAAGCATTTCAAGGTTAATAGACAAGAATTTGTTATAACTGTGCCTGTAATTTTTTTCTTCTTTCAATCATCCTAAAAAATTTTAAATTTCTAAGACACTAATATGGCATTTAGGATTATTTTTAATAAAGTGGACCGTTTGAAATAATCAGTTTTTAAGGCATGTGTGCTTACGATTTTAAACAATAATGAATTAAAACAATATGCAGTACTTACTTAGATTTACTAATAAATACTATCACCCCATTTTTGCCTCGTTAAAACCATGTAGAAAGTCACTCACCTGCAACAAAGAAGCCAAAATTAATCCCTTAATATTTCACCAGTTTAAAATAAAAGCTGGATTATGGCAAATGATCTGTAAAATTTTCTTTTGTTTACACGGGAATTTCAATTAACACAGAAAGAGAATAAAATTTTACCCTTTTGAACTTCTTGTCTTCCTGTTAGAACTACTGTATTTATAAAGTAATTAAAAAATAGTGTGAGTAACATATTAAAATATAAACGTATGCGTCAATTCCAAATCTGTGTGTATTCGGTTGATACTGTAACGTAGCGGTTATCGCCAAAAGTAATGTTAATAATGAGGAAGACGTGAAACTCCAGGTCCTTTATTTAACGTCGGCCCCAGAGGAAGACGTAAATCGCTAAGTCCCTTTATTTGATCGTCGGCCATAAAAGAAGACGCAAAACACCAGGTCCGCTTTGTACACGTCGGCCCCAGAGGAAGACGTGTTCCCGTTACCCATAAACCCGTGGAAATATATTTTATTTATTATAACGTTTTATGGAAAATCTCTGTGTTAATTTTATTCAAGCTAAGACAACTACCTAGGCTTCGGCTGACCTACCCCAAGGCACTAACCCCAAGTTGGGCGTTACACTCGTTACAAAATGAAGATTCAGTAGTTAGACGTTACAACAGCTTATCTTAATGGTTTTCTTGAAGTAGATATGGAGACTCCAATGTATCTGGCTGAGTTGTTACAAATTGTTATACAGGCAGACCAAGACAAAATTATAGTACAAAAGGCAAAATCTAGGCTACAGGATTTAGGCATTGGAGACAAATTTTGTTTACTTAAGAAGGCGCTATATGGGTTACACCAAGCTGAACGGTGTTGGCATAAGGTTCGATCAAGTTTTAAGAAATTGTCACGCCGTACCAACGTCCGCTGATCCTTGTTTTTACCATATCGATAAGGGAAATAACTTTTTGTTTGTTAATAGCTGTTTATGTAGATGTGTTAATGGCATCAAAAGAGCAGAAGGCAATTCATAGCGTTGTGATGTTGTGAAGGCATGTTGATATTAAAAATCTGGAAAAAGTTAGTTATTGCCTTGGCATTAAGTACAATCCGACTTTAAGAAGAAATAATGTAATTCCGCTCGTAGTCCAGTGGATTTAAACACTAAATTAGACGAAGAAATGACGGCAATCTGAGGCAGAATGAAATTTACCATATCTTGAAATTGTGGGACGTCTCATATATTCGGCAACATCAACCGAGTATTGCATTTGTGGCTAGTTATCTAAGCCAGTTTAATGCGTGCTATGGAAGGCCACAAAGCGCGTTTCAAGATATTTAATAGCAACTAAGGGCATAGGTTTAGTTTATAGTGGAGATTCCATGAATTTAAGAGGATTCGTGGATTCTGACTGGGGTAACTGTCATATTGATTGAAGATTCTACTATATTTACGCTAAGTGGATGTGGACCTAGGATTCCAGAAATCAAGAAACAGTAGTTCTATCGACATGTAAAGCTGAATACATGGCTCTAACCAAAGGCAGAAAAGAAGCCTTGTTCTTACAATCTTTCTTGGACGACAATATTCGGTGATAACCTTGGATCTATTAAATTGGCAGAAAACCCTACTTTTCGCCATAGAAGTAAACACATTGATATTAGAAATCATTACATTCGAAATGTGTTGAAAGAAGGGAAGTTAAAAATCGTGTCTACAACAGTAGTGAAGTGATTAAAAAATAGTGCATCAGTTCCAAAGCTGTGTGTATTCAGTTGATATAAAAACTCTGTTACAACAACTCACAAATATAATAGTAAATCTAGCTAAAAAAAAACATGAAAGTCCTTTTACCGTCCTTACAACCTATCCAAACATTATGATATTATTAAGTTTAAACCATTTATTTAACAAACCTAATACCAATTTATAACTTCTTTAAAAATACTAGAAATAATGAATCTCAGAATATACATGTTCCAGAAAAAAATTAATTACATCTTCAATAAAAAGCTTTAAAAACGCTTTTGCGTTTTCCCATTAACCTTTCAGGTGCTGAATAGTCTTTCAAGGTTTTCAGTGGCTGTAAACTCATCTGAGCAACCTGTATTACAACAATAGACATCTGATCCAGTTCTATTGTATACCTACTGAAAAGGAACTCCACAAAATATAAGAAAGTGCCATAAAAATCTTCTCCTTCAAAATTAACGCATAATATTCGCGTTCCTACCTTTTGTGTTAAAGAATACTTTCACGACACAAAACAGTTATTTTTAATCTGGAAACTTGCAATAAAATATAACCGAGACATGCATGCATTTTACAACCATGCTAATCTCAAATTTACGATTAGCTGCAAGCTAATCCGGTAAATTAATTTATGCCAGTTTCACATTTTAATCCGTCAGATTATGCTTTTAACCGGAAGGAAACAATGAGAATCCATTAATGCTTTCAGAAATAAGCAGAGATGGCTCAATTCGATTACGGTGTTATTAAATTGTTTGGAATTTCGCAGTAAAGCATTGTAATTTACGACAAAGACCTGATTGTATGTACTCATGGTGAATATTATTGAGGCAGGTATTATAAAGCACGTTATAGTTCATGAAAATCGACTAATTTGTGTTACATTGTATCATTGTTGAAGGTACAGCATCGAATTAATTGACACATAAAGAAGATCGGTGATTATTTAATCAAGTATTGCAACAACTTGCAATTATGGAATATGTCATAAAAATGCTTACATTTAAAAAATACAAGATTTTTCAATATGCTTGAAAATTAATCTTTCACTTAGCATTTCAAGAGTTACAAATATAAAATTACTTGTGAAATTATGGCATCATTTGAAGAATGAATTTCTCAAAAAGAAAGCTTCAAAAATTAAATTCAAGAAAAGACAACAATTACAATTTTTGTGGAATACTTAAAATTAGGATTTCGGTGGAAATAAACAAAGTTTCGAATTATTAATTTATTTATACCCAGGCTGAATGTACCCAAATTATTCATCTCAAAATATATTTTTATTTTCAAATTCTGAAATTTAGATAAAAGTTTCTTTTTTCAGTAAAACTTTTTTTAGTAAAATGGTAGTCAAATTTATTCAATATAATATTTTTAGAACAACACAAACATGTGATTGGTAAAGATCGACATATAAAAAGAATAAAAACAGTAAACACCTTCTAAACTTCGGAGCAGTCATAAAAATGCTTAAAGACAAACATGCTCTAGAGTTTCTCAAACATTTTATCTGCCTAGATCTAGAACAAATCTACTTATACATTCTCCTTTATTCTTTATTGTGTCAAATTTCAATCGATTCAAAAAACAATTATAGTGCTTGGTGTTTTTCTAGAATTATTATTATATTATATATAAACTTATTCTCTTGTTTTCTTTATCGTGCTTTCTATTAAAATTCCTTTTTTTTATTTACTTCATATTTTATATTATTTTGATTTTCTTGTTTTTGTTGTCTAGCAAGTATATTTTTAATTTATTTTACATTATTGTTTACTGTTGCTGAATTTGATTTATTGTGTATTACCTATGAATTTATTTTATTTAATTTTTATTTTATTGGATGTTTGTCCTATAATTGTGTATTAAGTTCTTATTTATGTTAGAGATAGCATGTAATTAGCAGTGATGCTGTCATACTTAAATAAAATGAAAAACAATATTTGTATTTTCGCCTAGTATTTATACAGAATATTTACTCCCTTCTTCCAATATTCAGTATCTTATATTATGCGCGTGGGAAGTACAGAATTACATAGAAGCACGTATGAGGTGTCGAGTTTCACAGTACATTGCACATGTACGTGCTTTATCTTGCATTCTTAGAACGTTCTAAGATGAGCACACACGTGCCTTATTAGTCCATTAACTTTAATAACTGGCGTCATATCAACCGCTCGCGGGTGAATTGAATAAATTGAATGCATTTCAAACTTTCCTTGATATTTTTACATTCGGCTTTGTTACAATATGTCACTAGCTAACTAGCTTTACCACTTCTGTTCTTTATTTCGTTGTCTATCCAACTCTCATTACTGATTAACGTTACTAGATATCCATATCTATCTTGTTCCTTTTCTATGCCATTAATTTATATGTCCTGTCATCTTTTGATATGCTTTTATTCAGGTTCAGAATCGTTTCACATTCTACTAATTTTTTTTCTAAGCATTAATGCTTCCAGCTGGTTAGTACTTGTAGTCATTATTAGTATGTCATCAGCACCGGCATGCTGAGAGGATGAAATTACAGCAGTTCGGATGGCAGGAGGGTCTCCCCAAGGGGGAGCTTTCTCTCCCATGCCATGGAACCTTGCCATGGACGAGCTTCTGCGAGAGCTCAGCAGCAAAGGGTTTTCTCCCTTAGAATACCCTGACGATCTTGTCATAGTAGTAGAAGGGAGATTTGCCAACATAGTCAGGGAGCATATGCAACAGGACCTGAATGTTTTATCTAGGTGGATTGAAAGGGAAGGTCTTAGGGTCAGTCCCAAAAAAACAACCATAATACCATTTATGCGAATTAAGAGCCTAGAGGGTTTGAGATCTAATCAGGGTAGGTATGCACAAAAGCTTTTTAGGCTGCAGTGTTCCCTGAAGTCAATAGAAAGACGGGCTCTGAATTTATAATAAAAAAGGTCTTCCGCATAATTATGTATAAATATTAGATTTTGCATTTTAATCAGAATTAGGCTGTGATATCCTAAAGCAGAATTCTTCATTTCTCTTTGGCTCTTTGGCAGTTTTTTGTATGTTATCAGGTTATATATGTATATGATAAATAATTGGGGACTTATGTTACCACCTTGCTTAATTTTCCAGTTTAAATTTATCAATTTAGTCTGACTTAAGCCGATACGGTTCTGTACATACTTTTATGACTCTTATTAATTTTGAGGTCACTTCTAGTTTCTCTAACGCTGATCAAATAAGCGATCGGAGTACGCTGTCGGCGGCTACTTTAAGGTCTAAGAAAGCTGGGTAGAGGTGTCTATTGCAGCATTTTCTATGGTTGTTCTTGCACTGTAAATGTGATCCTGGGGTAGCCTGCCCGAGCTAAAAGCTTCTTGTTCTTCTGTCATCAATTTTCGATTTAGGTACGTAATCTCTTTTTTATTATTCTTGGGTCGATTTTCAGTGCTACTGAGGAGAGACATTGCTCTGTAGTTATCGAGGTCCGTAAAGTCGCCCTTTTATCAGGATAAGTAAGTTTTGTTCCTACTTGTTTGGTATCAGTGATCCATGCTTCATTAATCAGATTCTTTAACCAGTTTATCTGGCCTCCTTTCTTAAGCAGCTCTGAAACCAATTCTTCTGTCAATGTTGCTTTTCCGTTCATTGTTTTCAGTATTATTTACTTCGTCTACTGATACCGTATCGTTTGCTTCTATTATTCCTTGTTGCTATCGTTCTTGTTCTTTTCCCTCATTAGTCTGTTTTCTGTCATCTCTAAATTTGGTTGCATAGTAATCCTTCGAGTTTTTTTAATGCACCCTACATTGGTCGGTAGGCTTCTACTTAAATTTCTTATGCTCCTTAGCTATTGTTGTTGAGTCCCTTTGAGCCTCTTCACAATGTTTCAGAATTGTTTATGAAGTTCTATATAATTTTCTTCAATTTTCCTTTCCCTTGTTTTGCATGCTTTCTTTGCTTCGTTACTTGTATGATTGTATATTCTTTTATCGTCTTCGTTTCTTGTTCTCATATAGGTATTTATTCCGTGTTTCTTCCTTTTCCTTTACTTTCTCTCTGACCCCCTCCCCCATTTGGTTCTCTTTGGCCTATGTATTATTTATTTGTGCGACAAACTTCCTCTGATGTGGTTGCGAGTGTTTTTTTGAAAATCTGCCAGCTTCCATTAGTGTTTAAAATTCTTTCATCTTCTTCACTTTCTATCTTATTCTATTTTTCTTCTTGCTTCGATGTATATTCTTGCCTTTGTGAAGTGTTTTCTAGGGCTTCCAGTTGTATTCTTGTGTATATCTGGATTGATTTTTACCTGGTTTTCTACTATATCTGCCTACGTACTACTACTAACATGTGCTTAATGTTTAGTTCTGCTCCATCTTGTACTGCATATCTCTGGCTCTGCGTATATTGTGTAGTATTATGGTTTTTGGGTCAACGCTTTTCATCCTCATATGTTATTTTGCGTATTAATGATTAACCCAAGTGTTTCCTATTAGTGTCTGGTTAGTAGTGCAGAAGTCTAGCATCCTTTCGCCGTTATCATTAATATCTCCTGCTTCCCGGAAGTGAGAGCAATATATGAAGAAATAAAAGGCGGTGACGAATGGAGAAAAGGACAAATATTTATATAATAAAGAAGGAGACATCTATGAATTGCAACTATTATAAGAAAAAGCCGTTTATAATGTTAAGGATATTTCGTCTGAATGAAAGAGCCAGGTGGGAGAAATCAAAGCGGAAGACTAAGGAGGCAGTGGGTGAAGTATAAAGAAGAGAACATGCAAAAGTTACAGGCAAGAAACTGGAAAAATGAAAAAATTAAAGAAAACAATTAACTACACGTATCAAGGCCATGGACCCAAAGTACCGAAAAATATACACCAAAATAAATGTTAAACTTACTAATACCAAAAGGACATTAATTCTAAAAAATGATATTCAATAAATCCAAAGCATAAATTTTAATTTTGCCTAATGTGCAACGTACAAATCTAACAACTTTGCATTTAATTCCCGATTTTCATTTTTTTTTCAGTAAAAAGTTCGGATAGGTAAATATAAAAAAGAATCACAGAACGCATGTCTATAAATAACAAGATACCTATGGGAGCCATAAATTTACTGCTTTATTAATTTAGCTAACCCACTATCACTGTTTTATAAATACATAACTAGCTTCCGCATAACAAAATCAATACGGAAGTGGAACTAAAGTGTGTTATCTTTAAACGAAAATGGAAAGGCCTTAAACTTTAATGTTTTTTAGTAGGGGTTAATTTTGGTGACTGACACGTCCCCAATTTAGTCACTTGACTATAACAACCTTGCTGCGAACAATCTGGAATCATGAAATGTAAAAAATGTCGCTTACAGAACGCAATTTGACGATAATACAGTGAAATGAAATGTGAATAACAACAATTTCACTTTACTTTCTGTCGTAAATTCCGCCGTTTCATCTGTGAAACGATTCACGAAAAAATTTTCACTCATTTTTGTTAGGAACATTTTTTTAAATTCATGGATATTTTTCGTTCATGTGATTCGAGTTTTTCCCGAATAAAATGTTATTTCAATAATACTGACGCAGACCTAAACGAAAACCAATTTCGGACCGGTACAACTGTTGCACAATTTATTGTTATTGAAAGATGTCAGATAGGGTTTTCCTTCTAGATAGTCCCTGCGTGATTCGTACCTTGTGAAAATGCACACCGAGAAGACGGTATAATATTCACTTTGCCTTCAATATGCAGAAGTAATAACATGATTACGAAAACGGATTTCTTGCGGTATTCGTTCTATATATGTAAAGTTATTGATTTTCAAAATGTTAGAAGTTACAATCAATTTTATGAATTTTTTAAATGTGTATTTTATGCCACTTTCCTGGATATATTCAAGTGTTTTTAAAACTCAAACGGCTCGTCTGGATCGATTGTTTATTATATTTTTAGAGCAAATGTTCTATTTTCAGGGTTTGTAAACTGATGTGCTAAGTTTACGATGTTACTAATAACATTAAAGAATTAAAGTGCTACAAAATGATCTGGTTAACTTAGAATTTGCTCTTTTCACCTCTACCATTACATTAATCGATTTAAATTAGAAGTCTGATTTTTAATGTATTTTTAACGAATTAAGGCCAACACGCACTTAACCACGCCACGGCGCGCCACGCCGGACGGCAATTTTTAAATTACATTGGTTGTTATGGAATAACGCGCTGTGGCGTGGCGTGGATAAGTGCGCGTTATTCCATAACAACCAATGTAATTTAAAATTGCCGTCCGGCGTGGCGCGCCGTGGCGTGGTTAAGTGCGCGTTGGCCTTTATGAAACGTCTACCTATAGAAAAATATCACCTCCGTAGGGATTTGAATCACTGACCTTCGGTTTTATGCGCCAATGCTCAATTCGTTAAAAATACATTTAAAGCATTTCCCTAAAGAAGTGAATCCTTATAAATTTAATTTCTAGAAGTCCCTTTCTAAAGATTTATTTTGTTCCTCTAATACACTACTCAAAAAATAAAAGTAGTCATATTTTTTTTGTTGCATATTTCTACTATTGTTGAATATTTTGAAATAATATTTTGTACTTATTTAGAAAAACTATTTATTTCAACTGTAATTACATTTTTACAAAAATAGAAGTAACGTTGATGTAAGTACAAGCTGTTAAGCACAATTATGCGGAAAATTAAAGCGATAATACGTAAACACTGATCAAAAACTTTTACAAAACTCTCTTTTTGTCTTAAGTTATACAGTTAATACTTAGTATTGCCCCATCGGGCCTGTATAACTGCAGTACAACGTCGAAACATACTGCGAATAAGTATTCGAAGGGCCTCTTGTGGAACATTATTCCGCTCTTCAATTAGACCGCGTGTTGTAACTCTTTACAGTGAAACAGGCGGATTTGGACGGCATCTACTGTGTCTTCCTAGATAGTCCCATACATGTTCTGTCGGGTTCAGGTCGGGACTGCATGCTGACCAATCCAACGTGGGAATATGTTGCTCTTGAAGGTAATCAGTAACAATGTGGGCAGCGTGAGGTCTAGCATTATCATGCATTAATATGAAATTTGGCTCTCGTTTTGTCCTCTGGGTACCACATGATGCTCTAAAATTTAGTCAATGTGTCTTCGTGCCATAACAGCGCCGTTGTGAATAACTACCAGATTAGTGCGACCATTTATCGATATACCGCCCCAAACCATTACCGAACCACCTCCAAAACTAACAGTTTCACGTACTGTTTGTGGAAGATAACGTTCACCAGTCCTACGCCAGACCCGTACTCGACCGTCATTCCCCGATAGAATAAATCTTGACTCGTCCATAACAGTACTCGGCGCCAGTACCGAAGTTGCCAATCGACGTGTTGCCTAGAAAACTGTTGCCCTACACGACAATGCCTTCTAGAGCGTTTTGGCACTTTTGCAGGGCGTCTAGATCTTAAGTTAACTTCTCTTAGTCGGTTGCGAACAGTTTGGTCACTTACACTGCGACCTCTAGTACGTTACAGGTCTTCTTGGAGATCCCGAGCAGTAGATGTACGATTATGAACTGCTTGTAAACGAAGAAAACGATCATCGACAGCAGTTGTTTTTCTTTGTCGGCCTGTTCCGGGACGTCAAGTAACTTGATTTGTCTCCCGGTACCGTTTCCAAAACTTCCAAATGGTTCCTTGTACAACTTCAAGTTCCCGAGATAAATAGCGCTGAGAATAGCCTTCTTGTAACAAAGTAACACTTCTTCTAACTTTTACTGGTGTTAAATATCTTCCAAGACGTTGAGGAACTTGATGATGATTTGCAGCCATTTCAAAAATTTCAGAAACAATAGATTTACGTACATATCAAACTCCCTGATCATTTTAGTTTTTCGCATGTTCACGTTTTACAGCTTGTAACTTGATCAAATATAAACGAAGTTTGTAAAAACACAGGGATATTTTAGGTAAGTAATAGCTTTATAGATTTACCAAACCTTATTTAAAATTTTTGAACCTTCACCAAAATACGCCAATAAAAAAAAATGACTACTTTTATTTTTTGAGTAGTGTATTTACTGAAATTCGATTATCAAATAAAAAAGGATTAAGTAACTGTATAAAAAACAAAGTCTGTATTTTGTGTAAGAAGTCGAATGACAAGTTGAAACAAATTGTAATGAAAACGTTTAATTACTAAGGACAAACCTTTTTAAGAAATATGTAGGAGATTTTAACAGAAAAAGAATTAATTAAAATTCAGATGTTTTCTTCCGAGTAGGTAAGTGCTTATAACTTTTTCAATTTAAAAGCGTCTGAACCGGATGTATTACAGAAAAATCGTACCTAATATTTGTACAGTTCTTTTCAGTAAAAATACTTCTAAAGGGATTTTTAACAAAGTGTAATTTTAAAATTTGCTAAATGGCATATTTCATTGTTACTTCGTTTTTAGGAATTTTTAGGAAAAAAACGAAAACTAAACATCCTCCATTAGAATTTAAAATTTAAAAATAGTTATTCGGGATTACCAAAATTTATACTATACACTTCTACACGCTCACATACTCTGCAGAAGGCAACGGGAAATCACTGCAAAGAACACATTTCCCTAGTATAAGGGGGAAGTAACAAAGTTCACGAAGTAAAGTCGTTTAAAGATGTGGCTTTGACTTCCTCGTCAACGCCCTCTCAAGTTCCACGGAAAAATGGTACATAATCAACATATTTGTGAATTTTTACAATAGCCCAGTGGCCAGGTCGTGAAAAGGGGGGGGTTACCTAACAAAAGGTCATGTAGTTTTGGATTTTGGATATGTTGTATGTACATAGGCAGTTATTAAAAATCCAAGTTTTCTAATTTAGCGCGCCTGTGCGCGCGTCAGTACGACCACTTTTGTGTCACTTTTTTCAGTTTTTGCTCGATAAATCTTTACTGGAGCGTTCTACAGAAAAAAATACTCTTACCTTTTTTGTAGAGCACAAAATTTGGTACAAATTACTTCAATAATATTTTTCTCTTGTATCAAGAATGTCATGACATTTTCGCTATAAAAATTTCGCCTCCGGAATAAAGTTACGGAGAGCTTGTACGCGAGTTTTTACACACCCTGTATATTAATATTCCATGTATTGTGGTCTTATTTGTAATTTTTTATGCCATATCTACCATATGGCTACGAAGTGTTACTCATTTTGTCTTTAAATTGAACCAATAAACCGTTAAGATGATGGACACAGTGTTTTTTGGCGGTAGTTTTCCCTACCTTTTGGAAAAACTTTTTGCTTTTAAGTTTTGTATTTCGGTAACTATGAGGTTTAGAAAAACATGTTTTTATAGTAAATTGTAGAAAATTTTATGCTCTACAAAAAAGGCAAGAGTATTTTTTTCTGTATGACGCACTCGTAAAGAGTTATCGAGCAAAAACCGAAAAAAATGAAACAAAACTGGTCGTACTGACGCGCGCACAGGCGTGCCAAATTAGAAAACTTGGATTTTTAATAAGGGCCTAGGTACAAACAACATATCCAAAATCCGAAACTACATGACCTTTTGCAAGGTAAAATGTACTTGGCCACTGGGCTACAACGTAAGAGGTAATTTTCAAACATCAAAAAATATGTACTGCCGAAACGTCATCGAACGGAAAACTTTCCAACCGGTCCTTCATCTTGGCACTTGCTTTATTTGAATTTTTTGCATCTAAAATGGTAGGAGTTGACACATCCTCCTTATGTCATTGATATATCTTTGTCTGTCTATCTGTCTGCATTCGTAATCTCTTTTGCCTTTCGGTGTCGAGGGTGGGGTGTATATTTTAATAGTAGCTAAGTTGGAACTGATTGTAAAGAACAATCCGAGCCGTGATTTACGATGAGGACAATCTAAAGTGTCAACTGCTGGGAAAAATGCAAACCGTGGTTTGTTAGGAAGTCCAAGCTATCGGTTTGCTAGCAGAAACAGTCTATTAGCAAGTTTGTATACACGTTGTCCCCTGGAATTTTGAATACGGGCATTTGAATGCATTACTTGGCGCTTAGTTACCACGCTCGTTTTTTGCATAGCTGCATAGCTATTTTAATTCACTAAGCAACGGTAAATAATTAACAAACACATTACTCATATTCAAAATTTCAGGGGACAACGTGTATAGAATAAAAGATACAGAAAAACTAACGTTCGAACAGGATGCCGGAATTTATCACAGTGAGGGGATTAAACCCTTATGTTTTAATTCTTGCATGTCAACAATCATTTAAATTTGATACAAAAAGCCAAATTTTATTATGAGAGTCTTGTGCCGACTGTGGCGAGCAACGCACGCTCTTATGAGTTTTCGATAGAAAACAAAATAAATCATATAACTAGCACGCGAGAGCTACCAGGACAAAAATAAAGTATCAGTAATTGTAATTGTAATAAAACTAGTAAATAAATAAACTAAAAGTGGGTTTATTGTAAATAGTGTGTGTACACAAGAAAGGTGGAAACAAGGCGACGAACGCAAGACTCAACTACAGCGAAGACTAGGAAAATCCGAGCACATGTATGTACCTGGCACATATGTAATTCCACTGCGAAATCACAGGTGGAATCAGAACGTAAACCTGAGCAAAGCTAAGTAACATTGTGGCATTTTAACTATTTTCGTTTAAAAATAGGAAATTTAGGATTTGTTTTAAAAATAAGATATCAAAATCAACAATCGAATCACACTAAATACTGTTTGGTTTAAAAATGGTTATCCAGAATTGTAACAAACTGTTTTATTTTAAAATTAAGATATCAACAAACGAACAGATTAACCCAAAGAATTTTTTCATTTAAAAATAGTTATTTAGGATTGTAAAGAGCTTTCTTATTTTAAAAAGAAGATATTGATATACCAACAAAGGAATAGATCAAGCTAACGAATTTTTCATTAAAAAATAGTTTTTAGGATCGTCTTTTACGTAAAAAATAAGATATGATCGACAAACGAACTTAAAGAATTTTTAATTAAAAGATTGTCATTAGTATTATAATAACAAGCTTTCTTAATTTTAAAATTAACATATCAACATCATTAAACGAATAGAAAACAAATTTAGGAGGAATTTTTAAATTTTTCATGCCTTATCCAGTCTATAAAGCTAACATGCGGCACTAAAATGCTTATCTATAAGGTTCTCCGTTCTCTGACAGCAATAACGCCGATTTATAGTCTTCCTTTATTATGAAATTCTCAACATATCTACCACTTTACGAACCTGGTATACTGCCTTCTTGATTTCCGAGTGTAATAAAACCCATTAATCGAAATACCTTACGACAAACTCCAGCCTTGACTCA
Source organism: Melanotus villosus (assembly GCA_963082815.1). Lineage (NCBI taxonomy): Eukaryota > Metazoa > Arthropoda > Insecta > Coleoptera > Elateridae > Melanotus > Melanotus villosus. Next base: position 8,239,279 of record OY720421.1, on the reverse strand, counting down.
ATTATTATTGTATTCTAGTTATGTGCAAATACAAAACTAAAGCTGAACTACCAGGCTCATAGAAACTTAATTTACATGAAATAGTAAATAAACAAAAACGAAGTGGACAAGGAATACAATTTTAAAATGCTTTGTACAACGTTTCCTTACACAATACTCGTACCATATTATATTCAAACCATGTGAAACATGAAAGAACAATATTCTAAAACATAAAAGGACGTCTCACGTATAAAGAGACAAATTCTACTAAACAAGCTTCTAAATTTTAAATCAAGCTCGTATTTCATACCCACGATTTTCTCCCTCATTTGTTCAAATATTCTGTGGCATTTTAAGGCTGACATATGAAAATTCCACATCAGTAAAAGGACGATATTTGCTAAATATAAATTACTGCAGTCGTTTTACTGATTGAAGAACAACAATGTAATTAATAACAACTAAAATTCGCATGTTTTATTGGCAATAATATGAGTTTAAAGCATAATAAATATGTTTTACTGAATCAACTGTTTCAATCTTTTGACATACCCAAAATGATATCAAAGGAATTGGGTAGCGAACAACTAAACAATTCGGAATCTGCCAGTAGGAAATCAAACCAAAATTCGAAATTATGGAAATGTTGGGGTATAAAAAAATGCGACACAATCTACGCATTACATAATTAAAGTAAATATTAATTAAACTGTATCTTTTCCGGTGAAACACGCACGAAAAAATAATTAAATGATAATGTTAATTAATACTTAAAAACAATAATTAGAGATGCTTGAAAATAAGACCGACCTATTTTATGTGATAATATTATTAATGTTTGTACTTCAAAATACAAAGGCGATTCCTTCATATGATCATATCAAGTTAACTATTTAACTTATTTGTTGCTATATTTAAACATATTTTTATAAATCAAATTCCATCCTAAAATGATGTGTTTTGGATTAAGTAACATACCTCCTTCAACAATTTTAAAAACATTTTACAAACATTAGTCTTAACAATAACAATAAGCATTAACAAACACGCCAAATCAAGAGTTATTTCGAACTCAAAAATTGTCTGATAAAGGTACCTTGTTTAATCCGGTTTATTCTTGCAAGTTTATAATTTTCCTTCTTTTCATTGCACGGAATTAATTTTCAAAACATGTATTAACAATAAGACATATCAATCTTTGAAGTATCTATATATTATGTTTGTTTGATAAAAAAGGCAGTACTTAAAAATTTGGGGTCAAATTATTATTGAATAGCCCAGCACCCCTTTTTACGAAGATGTGCAAAATTGATGCATAATAAAAACGCCAGAAATGTGTATTTTTAACGATCCTGAAAATACCACCACCTGGTGACCAGCTTTAACATCATTATATGACAGAAAGTTCTTCGCAAAATGTTAAATTTAATATTGTCCCATTTATATCCGATTATTTGAAGTAAAACCATTAATTGTGTTTTTTCATTTTACATTGTAAAGCCAATAAAACAAGACGCAAATTCGTGAACACCGATAATAAATTTAATTTTTTTATTAATTGTCTGACTGTGAAATAATTTATACCTAGTGTGTGTGTATTTTATTATAAAATGTATTTTGAAACACAAGACGCGGAAATTGAAGCGATGCAGTTAAATAATGGTATATTATATACCAAGGTGGAGAAGTCTAGTATTATAGCCAGAGGGCCAAGATTAGATCCCGAGGCGCCTAAGCGCCGAGGGATATAAGGCCCCAAGGCTATAAGAGACTTCTCTACCGTGGTCTATACATAGTTTTTTTCACTACTAGTTTTATTAAACTCATATAATTGTTAAAAAATAGCACTATTAATAATTTAAAACACTTTTCAAAATATGAAACAAATGACAGTTTTGTGTTTTGTTGCTGTGACAGCTGTTTATTGATTAAATTAATGTTGACATAAAAGTTAAAATTGTAGTTTTTTAGCCTTTAGTAGGTTTTCTTGCTTTGTTTTTGAAAAGCACTGGAGTAGTTTCGTCTGAAAAAGCTAAATTAATAACAATTTTATCTCTACCTTATGTGGTGTTGACAGTTGAGTTCAAAAGTAACGGATCGATATATGGCGGCAATTCAAATATATCCAAGTTTTGAAAATTAAAATGTATGTATATCAACTGATTTTAATGTCTACAAAACTGTTAAATAAAATTTCCCCATCATGCTAAATCGTTCTATCAACATTTTCTCTTTAAAACTGTCACAGGATAATCGAAAAATGTAAATTTGTTCATTATTTACTAGTGGTAAATAATGAAATTTTTTTTACCCCTTACAGAACAAAAGGTAGAGAAATGTCATTTCACAGCATTCTGTCATATGCCAAAATAGTACACCATATTACTAGTAGTGAAAAATAGTATTTTATAGACCAAGGTAGAGAAGACATTTTTCTCAGCCGAGCAGTATTATTTCCCGACATGCGAAGCATGGAGGGAAATAAGTTGTGAGGCTGAGAAAAGTCTTCTCTACCGTGGTTTATATACTATTTTTTTCACTACTAGCACCTTTATTCCTTTTAATTAATCATTTTTACATAAATAAAAAATAAAATGACAGATGCGTATATTTATTTCTAAATATCCACAAAAATCAAATGGCCTTGCTTGAAAACAAGGGGAGAGGTTAATTTCAATTGACATTTGGGTAAAACATATTTAAAATAGGCACCTGAGCGCAGAGCAATTGTTTCTATTATTAACCAGTAGTCAATAATAAAAAATTATTGACCACTAGGAGAGAAAATCATCTTCTGGGCTCGAAAATAAGGTCAATAATGACATCTTCTAATACTAGTAGTGAAAAAAATTACTTATTTTAGATTATCAAAAAATACCCCAAACAAATCTAAAAGTAATACGTATTCTATTGCTTAATAAATAAAGGTATCGGCACTTGTACTCCGCGAGGGTGTATGGCCGGCAACATGGAGAGTTAAGGCCTCCTAAGTCGCTTTCATACCCGGTTGTCTCGCACGCTATGCGTACAGGGTAATGTGGTAAGCACCACACCTTCGACAATCGCCTACCTTTCCTACTCCACCACTGTGTTTCGGTTCCCAATTATTTTCAGTGACTGGGTTGGCCATATGTCGAGCATTTAATTCGAGTTTGACTCCGAGATCGTCTGCGTTGTTATCGGCCACTCTGGCAATTCTATTGCTTGATCGTTCAATAATATATAATAAGTCGTCAATACAGATTTTACTTTTAATCTGATGCAGTAATATTTTTTATGACTGCGTTGAAGGTATTTTATTCAAAACTTTAATACTCTATGTGTCAAAAAACTAACAAGCTTTAATAGTTTTAATACGCTACTGTCATTTAATAATCATGGAAACGTAACGTTGTCTGCTTTTGTCTGATTTTCTGTAGTGGCGCCCAATTTCTATTCCGATTACGACCACTCCCTATTTGAAGGGTTTAGCGTTTCGAACACCCCCTTCTTCACTGTTTGCTAGCCGCGAGCCAAGGACAACAACATCCCGTTTAAATGTCGTAGTGCGAAATTAGCATGTGACAACTTTTACCACTAACTTTAACAATGCAAAGTTTTGTGGATGTGTGTCAGAAAGATATTTAAGAACCTAAGTACTAATTAACACGTTTTCGGCAGGACCGAGTCCAAGTCCTGGCGAAAACGTGTTAGGAAGTGATAAATCGAGTTGCATATTGATATTTAAATAACGCTAATTTAAAATTGTTTATTGACAAGAAGAGAATACGAGGAAGAGATGATTAAAATAGTTTTTGGAAAAAGTAAAAGGACGATAACAACCCTAATTAAATCGAACAGAAGTAACGACGAACAAATTAAAAGAAATTAGATTCATGAGAAAAGAGATGAATGATGGTTTTCAAGAAAGCAAGAAAGAACTAAAACAATTACAAGAAAAAAATAATTAGAAAAGAAGGAACAACAACTAATCAGCGGAATCAAAAAAATTGAAGAAATATCAGAAAACCAGGGACAGGAAAAAGAAAAAACAATATAGTAAGAATATGATTGACAATTAACGAGGAACGAATAAAATAAGATAGAACATTTCTTAAACAATAAAAGTTATAGAAGCATATAAAGTAGAAGTATCAGAAAATTGAGTCTTTCAAGCAAAAAAATGCGTATAATGGCAAAACAAAAATAAGTTAAAAGGAAAGAAAATCTATATAGGAAAAGATTTAACCAAAGATAAAAGGGAAATACAAACAAAAATTATCCTGATTGAAGGAAGAAAAACAAACGAATACATAAGGAAACGTGATACCAGGAACAAAAAGAGGAAACCACTAATCAACCAGAATCAGACAGACTATGTAGTTGCAAAAATGAAACGAGACTACAGAAATAGAAATGAGCGGCACGAATATAAAAAGTGGAATATTAAAAATTATATACAGAAGCGGGAAGGAAGAAATACAAGAAGGAAATTAATAAAGAAATAGAAGGGAAAGAGAAAGAAAAATAGATATAGAGAAAGAATGGGAAGCTATCAAAAAAGTAATAATAACGAGTATGGAAAGAGCAATTGGATACGAAGAAAGCAAGCCTAAAGAGTTGTGGTATGATGATGAATGTCAAAAAATAATTAATAAAAAGAATGAGGGGAAGAGCAAATAATTAAAAACCGAAAAAGAAGAAGATTTGGAAAACTATAAAGAGAACAAGAGAGAAGTTCGGAAGGTTTTCGAACGAAATAAGAAAATTTGAATAGACAAAAAATAGCAAAAATAGCAATACAAAAATGTTTTATCGGCAAATCAAAGCCCAAAAGAGAAAGAGCCAAGTAAAAGCAATAGAATTGAAAGATATACATAGAAACGCAGAATATGATAAAAAAAGAAAAAAGCTATCTGGAAGGAACATTTTCACAAACTGTTAGACGAAGTGGAAGAGGAAAACGGAAAATAAGACTTAGTTTCCAAAATATGCATTCGTATTAATGCATTATTCTAGTTTTACAGGATTATTGAGCGGTACATTTGAGCAAAAGCTGTGTCTTGAGTTTAATCGACGTGCCGTTTATTATTCGCAATAAAATAAATATTTAACCCTTTCCACTTGCAATTTATTTAAATAACTACGAAATAGATATTTGTATATTAAAGCTTTAAAGTGCCTCTAAATAGCTTTAGAAATCTAGAGTTTGCATGAATTTAATTTAATTTCCACTTAAGCTATAGATTAAATCAGATTAAGTTAAACATCGGCTTGAGCAAACACCACTGAAATATTAACCCTTCAACAAAGAAGAAGAGGTGAGGGAATAGAAAATAATTAAACAAAGAATCAACTGTAATTTTAGTATTTGCAGTTCCCAAGAAAAAATTGATATTATGTCAAAAACTAGAAACAATACATTGCATTTTAGAGACTAAGTTGAAATGTTTGTCAAATTTTAAGAATAATTTTAATAATACCCAAAGAAAAATAAGTCTAATTCTGAATACTTAAAAAACCAGCTTTCTGCCAAGAAATAAAATGCAGGAAATTTCACAATTTGCAGTTGTTATGAGAAATTTTCCAAGAAAAAATTTAAATTAAATTTAATACTGATTGATATTATTGTAACGGTTTTAAAACGTTTATTTAAAACTTCGGTTCGCTGTGTGAATTATTTATTAACAAATATTAAAATTATTAAGCAACGAAGAAACACGAAATAACAACTTAACACTAAAACACAACACTAATATTAATTCTAATACAAAACACTAATATTAACCCGTAACACTAATTAATTTATTTGTGCAGTTTGTTTATTTATAACTATTCACGTATATTTATATTAACTTTACCGACGTACAGGGTGGTCCAAATTGGACACTTTTGATAGGAAACACCAATTTCTAGAGGAGCTAGAAAAAAACTAACCTACATGTTACGAGCTCGATTTTTGTGAGAAACTGAATGCCGAAAACCGCACATCGATATCTTGAACTGTTTAGAAGATATAGGGTGGTTTTCAATTTTGTGCATTTTTGACCCACCTCCGTAACTTGTTTATTTATGAATATTTTTTGTTTGTGTAAAAACATTCTTAATGCACTTTTTTTTAAGGGAATCCAATAGTGTCCCAAGTTTTTTTGTAAAAAGAATGGGTTTGAAGCTATGACATAAACTTGTACTTTTTCTTATGGACCACCCTGTATATTTTTGCATATTATTTTTCTAAATATATAAAATACTTGATACTTTCCTTTTTAAACATTTATTTCATTGCCGTTTCTAAAATACTATAGATGAATCTGGAGTGCCACATGCTTGAAAAATAGAATTAAATAAATTTACAGCTGTTATAAAATATTTATTGCCTATTTTTTAGTAATTTATTGATTTAATTAAACAACACAAAATAACAAAAGCAAACAATATAACATTAAAACTACATTATAAATAGTTTTTTCTATCTCCTCTAGAAAATGGTGTTTCCTATCAAAAGTGTCCAATTTGGACCACCCTGTACATATTCGCGACCGTTTATGTAGGCTGGATTAGACTGCCCGTGTTCGTTTGGTCGCGCCTTATACAGGCTGTTTGATAAAAAACGGAGCAAGCCGTAGCACTCTTATTTATGAACTGATTTTAATAAAAAAAATGTTTGGTCTTATAACTCATAAAAATCTACATTTTGCCGTAAAAAAATTTTTTTTCGGCCTCATTGGTTAAGCGTGGTGACGTCATGATGAATTTTTTTAAATTACACTCTATATATTTTTTTAGATATTCTCATAGAGAATTTTTTTCTCTTTTCAACCGTTGCATAATAAAACTTTCGAGTTAAAGACAAAAAACCAATAGGTACAAGACTGAAACATTACGAACGTTTATTCTAGCAACTTTGAACAAATCGAGTGTGCCATGTTAAAATACATTAAACAGATGAAAACTATTAAAACAAAAAAAAACACAAGAAATGGAAACTACAGATATTGTTCAAATTGGGCACCATCGCGAGTTACGCATAGGTGGCAACTTTTTGCTAATTTAATGGCCTACTGGCTTGTATTGGTTTTTTGTCTTTAACTCGAAAGTTTTATTATGCAACCATATGAAATATTTATACGGTTGAAAAGAGAAAAAAATTCTCTATGAGAATATCTAAAAAAATATATAGGGTGTAATTTAAAAAATTCATCATGACGTCACCACGCTTAACCAATGAGGCCGAAAAAAAAATTTGTTTACGGCAAAATGTAGATTTTTATGAGTTATTAGACCAAACATTTTTTTATTACAATCAGTTAATAAATAAGAGTGCTACGGCTTGCTCCGTTTTTTATCAAACAGCCTGTATATCCCAGCTTCGTCCTTCCAGAACTCCATTTCAGAACGTTCGCATAGTTGCGCGAGAATGAGTAACCGTCGACCGGCTCTGGAAGCTTTTCGGTGGATGACGCACAGGATCCCATACGTGTGCTGACGTATCTCGTTACATTATTTTGCATTATTTTAATTTGTTTCAGAACAATTAAAACGCGAATATTAAGGTTTCAACATTAAGGTGAAATATGCGCTCAATTCCAAGAATAAAATAATACTTAAAAAACCATAATTTATTAACGAAAACTCAGAATCTCTCCAAAACAGGCGCGTAAGGCTAAATAAGATTTAGTAAACGCTTGATGAATGGATTACGTGCTTTTAGTAAGTGGGATAACTTTATCTGATGTCTGTGACAGTTAAAAGATCTATGCTTATACAAGAGAGCATGCTATAAATTCCTGTTACACATCTGGGACTACGAAATAAAAGAAACTGAAGTGAATCCAAATTGGTTAAAGGATCACCAACTTTACTAATATGAAATGTAATAATTACTAAAATAAATCTGCTCGGTTAACCGACAATATGCTTCGACGAAAATAAACTCTGGGAAATTACGATTAAAATCAACCCAAAGGGCTGATTTATCATGTAGTTAAACACAAAGTCCATTAAGCTGCTTTTAAAATAAAAAACGATGATTCAAAGGCTCAAAAAAGTGCAAACGATCAAATTTTGGAGAAATATGTAAATTAAAAGAAACGATTGAAACACGATAAACTGATAATGATAAATAGGGGCATATTTACGTATTTAATATCAAATTTATCATTTCTAATTAAATTCACCTCCATTCAGTTAAAACTCATTTAAGCGTAAGAACGTCAGTCAACTGTCGGGATTTATACAGAAAAAAAGTTTTAGAGCTCATGAAATATTAAACATTATTTTATTAAAATCTTCATTTACGGAAAGTGTCATGCAAAGGAAACAGACAGCTGAAAAGGACGACTGAAACGAGCAAATTACACAAAAAAATGAAACGTTTTAGAACAGCTGTTGGGATAAACATGCAAAGTAAAAGTTTTATTTCGGTTTTACTTTTATATACTATTATCGTAAGTTTTAAAGCCCCGTTTTGCCAGAAATTTTTACAAAATATGATTAGTTAGTCATACACAGGGTGGCCGTAAAAGTTTGGGACATAATGTACTTTAACAGCGTTAACTACATAAGAAATGGTGAAGATTTTCAAATAAAATGTTTTTCTAATTTGACCAGTGGTGTAGTTAGGGGGTTTTAAGGACAATTTTAATTGAGAAAAAATATGAAAGTTGCGTGTTTTAAAACAATCTGTGTCGTATTATGAAGTCGTTTTTGAGATACACGCAAAAACACTCTAACTACGCCCCTGAACAAATTAAAGCTTTCTTATTACTATCATATTATGACTTTGGTAGACCCTAATTTAACCTGTAAAAATTGAAAATAAATCTCTAGTGGTTTTTAACATATTTGAAAAAAAAATTTTTTTAATTCAACTTTACAGGGCCTTAACTTTTTAATCTGACTCTTTAGGAAAAAACTTTATTTAAAACAATCTGCACCATTTTTCATGTAGTTAATGCTGGTAAAGTATGTCCCAAACTTTCACGATCACTCTGTATACGAACATAACAAGGCAAAGGAAAATCATTTTACCTTTAAAACCATATTGGTTGTACTACTTTAAAAGATATACCAAAACAAGAGGAAAGAAAGAAAGGCGTTGTTGTTAGTGTATTGATTAACTGGCATTTAATTAGTGATACTTACATTATACAGGGCGATTCAAAAGTATTGTCATTAATTTTAAAGGTAGGTAGAGCATATCAAATAGAACAACTTTTCTCGATAAAACATGTGTCGCAAATAAACGGTAAACTCGGAAAAAGATCAACAAAAAAATTGTTTTGGTCACTATAATTTAAATTTATTAAACGCCATTGTTGTTGATACTGATAAGAGAGACCAGCTGTGTATGTAAGTACGTTAATATCAGTTCCTTGTTCGCTTTCAAAGTGCGAACGTTTTAATGGAAGGCCAACCTTTTAAAAACTGAATTAATTGATGTTATTGTACTTAATTTACGGTGAAGCTCTTCAAAATGCTGCAGCAGCTCAGAAAGTTTGTGTTGTGTGTGTATTTGTGTTTGTGTAGAAGTTAATGGAGAAACATTTGAAGATCTTCGTAAGTCCTGTTCCTCTTTATTTTTCTCTATCACCTTTTAAACATGCTAATAATTGTTTACTGCCAGTCGCAAGCCTGAAAAAATGTGAGAGGAAAGTGAAACCCGTCAATTACATAAATGTGTAATGCGTTATTTAGTTTTGCAAGGTCAAATTATTTATATTGCAGGCTTTTTAAATGCATATTAGCCAGGGGTGCTCAAAAGTGTGTAACCAAATTTAAAATAAACAAAAATCGCGATAAGCTTTAAATTATTACTGTATTGTACTTCTATTAAGGTCAGCACATACCCATTTAATTTAATGACAATACGTTTGAATCGCCCTGTATCAAGAGTAAAGAACTGAATATAAAATTCAACATTTCAGAAATATTACACTACTAAACATTCTTAAAGATTAAAATATTAACATAGATTTAAAACTAAAATACTGACGACCAGAAACTACTTCTAACTTCTATAATAATTGTGATAACTAACTCAGATTTTCACTGTTTTGTTTCTTTTGACTTTACTTTTTGTTTCACTTGCTAGGAGTCTCGAACTATCCGTGGTCGAGTAAGCATCGGTTTGCGAACGAGCTCCGGCTATTTTAGCGTTTCCAAAGGGTTTTCTTTAGAAAACGCGCTTTTTAGAAAAAAATAAATCGTAATTACAGGCGATAGCTAGCACGCGAGAGCTACCAAGACAATAACAAAGTGCCAGTAATTGTAATAAAACTAGTGAATAAATAAACTAAAACTAAAAGTGGGGTAGTGTAAATAGGAAGACGGAAATTCCAAGGATAAGTGGGAACAAGGTGATGCCAGCATTAGGGAGCTCAACTACACACTTACGGAGAGAAAGAAGTCCGAACGATTGCATATGTAATCTACGCCGAAAACACTTATGGCATCGGAACATTCACCTAACACCAGATAAGTCATAGTTTTAGTGACAAATAGGTGGTTTAGGTAAGTGTATATAAACATAAACCAAATCCTAATAGAATAATAACAATTGTCTATCTTATTAGTGCATCCACATTGGGTGTATATAGTGATTGTAATATTAAAAGGCAATTAAATGCAAATAGCGTCACCATTAGCATTCATTCTAGTATGACTATGTCACTAGACTAGCTGACAGTTTTTCCGGCAACCCATTCAAAGAATCCGCGGAACTTAAAGTAACGGGATAGCAGCCCAAAGGCTATAAATTATATTTACAGGGTCAACTGCCACAATCAAGGAGACAACAACAACTAATCAGTGCAAAAAAATGAAAAAGCGTGTTTGTATAATATTTATAATACTGTTATAAGGTAATAAATAGAAAATAGAAACTAAATAATAATAGTACCTAGCATTACAAAAATTCTGTAATAAGCAATAAGAGCATGCGAATTGTACATATATGAAAATAGGTCAACAAGTAGGATTCATAGTTAGCAAGTAAGCATAGATAAAATAAAAATCAACGTAAACTATACTAGAAATAGAAAAACAACAAGAAACTGTAAGCAACAGAATGGAACGCGAAATTTAAACCATTCACTATAAAATTCAAGTAAGGAAAGTAGCAGGTGGCTAAAACTGCCTATTTCCAGCAATAACGGATCACTTACCACAAGATAAAGGAAACAAAGAAGAACTCAAGAAAGAAGCCCTGGACTGAAGAAAGAAAATCACACATTATGTGGGGGAAAACCAAGAAGAAATTCAACTGCAGCTGTAAGAAAATATCAAAGATTTAGCTCCTAAATACGATCACTTGGATTACAGCTTCGGCCGCCCCGCCATGCAAATCGACGCCTATATGTATAGAAGATTTGGGAACAGAAATATTCCATGAGGAGGTATACGAATTCATCCTCGCAGCGGCAGAAGTCTTACAAACAAAACTAAAAATTTCCTAGGGGCAGGTTGCAAATCGGAGCACAAACCGAAAATACGGGAGGGCACGCGACAACAATAAGAATAGCATTATAGAACTTCAGTAAACGGCTCGAGAAACCATTATAACAACGTAGAAACGGTAGAAGAAAATAATTATCAAGAGAAGAATCAGATAACCAGGAAATAGAAGTAGATGCAGAAGATGTAAATATCGAAGAATAATGCAGAAGAATAGCAAAGAAACAAATATCATAATAATATTAATAATGATTAGACTAAATTAGCATAAAGTAACATGTAACATGGCAGGCATGTTTGTGCTAAGGCGTTTCATATCATACACCTAGGAAATTAGCTGTAATAAGTACTAGAAATACTGTTAGTATAAGATGATAAAACATGTTTAACCATCTCGGTCATATATCCAACTCCCATTGAATATGTGGCTTACCAACTACCTACACTATAGAAGTAGTGTCGAGCGGCTGTCGTCACAGGTATGTTAACGTTACGAGTATACACTGCTCCCAATTCCTACCTATCATAAAAAAATTCCTTAGAACCTTATTGGCATAGGGTGGACCTGGCGTAGTCCAAGATTGATCCACAGGGATCTGCTCCATGTCAATACAAGACGATGATAATATGATGCCTTCTTGTAAAACAATTGCAAAAAGCAGACTTGGGGGTTCGCAGATGGTGTTACAGGCAAATTTACTATCGCTTTTCTTTCATGGAATATTCTCTTAGAGGCTTTATTTGCAAAAGTTATTTTTAAATATTTATCTATGATTAATACTCATGAGTTTAAAATAAATTAACTGATTTTCATTATTTAAATTCTTATAAAATACAAAATTCAAACACTAATAAACAAATACTTGTATGTATTCGGATATTCGCAGAATTTATAAATATTGCAGTGTGTGGACAAGTGTACTATCTTTGTACGATGTTGTCATTTCATTATAGGCACATTTAGTCATACTAGGCGTTGGGAACTTGTGTTTTACACTCAACTCACACAAAAGTAGTAACCTTAGTCGCGGTCGTGGCGCAGTTGGTTCAGGGTGTGTCTGGAGGGCCACACATACACCGAAAATACCCGATCGCTTCCCTCGGAAGGCAATGGCAAACCACCGAAGTATTTCTGCCTAGTAAGTCTTCCGTGGTTCGGAGTTCACACACACCACAAGCATATGGAGAGAAGACGGCGACGCCCTGTAAAGTGTACGCCATTCAAAGAAGAAGTAAGTTTAGAGTGCTGAGGGGCATATACGTGGAAACCACGGCTTTGTAAATATTCAGATGTTTGGTAACTCGGGAATTTTGGGATTTCGATGAGTTGTAAAATTAACATCGACCTGATATACTTTATCGCATTATTACCTTCATCATCAATAACCACAATAACAGACCTAATCGAAAATCGGAGTAAGCTCAATCGGCCATTAAACAAAGTGCTTACGCGCTTTGATCAATAACGGAAATGGATTTTGGGTAAGGATTACTTAAGCAAACAACGAATTACAATCAAAGGATTATCGATTACAGCAGTTGAGAGGAGGTTTTTAAACCTTATCCAGTTGTAGCTTTTTCCACGTGTTTAATTTTCAGCGTTTGAATTTGGATATTTAGATTTTGCATATTTTAACAGTCTGCTTTCGTATATGCAAACACTTACTTGACACATGAATGTTTACAGTTAACAACGTTGTCAAGTAAACACCGAATGCGGCTTTACACAGAGATATGTTAGATTTGCAGCATCTCATTTGCAAAGTTTAACTTTGCTTGTCACGATTTTCCAGATTTTTGTTGAAACATTCCAGTAATAAATTGATATTTTCATGTCGTGTAATTATCGATCCGATTAATCAGGCGTATTTTACTAAAATTTGTTAAAGAACCTCCTTTTTGCTTTTTGTATTTTTTTTGTTAATTAAGCTTACTGGGCAAAAAGTTGTTAAACGTGGCGCTATAAACGAGTGAGGCTTAACTGGTGAAACCATGCAAATGTCCAGTAATAATCATTAAACACAGAGATTGTATGAGGCCATTTTGTTACCAAAGCTCATCTTCAAACTCACTAAATTGCATTCATTAAATATGTTGGGCTATGCTTTTGTATCAAATTACATCTTTTGGAATTATTTTAGTTCGACAATTCATAGTTACTGCTAAAATTACCTTCTTTAAACAATTTTAAAACATTTATAAAAGCCCTAAGTAAGGAAAATGACAAACATTTTTCAAACGAAAATTGAAATGCTATATTTCTAAAACCTCTCGTTGCATGAAAAGGATCACGTTTGCGATATTTTCCACCGCGTTTGCTTTTAATATCCAGAAAATCCACTTTTAATACTGAATTCGTATCGAAACGAGTTACTAAATAAATAAAAAGTGATTTCTTTCAAATTCTGATAAAGCGTTCCCAAATGGTTTTGATGTATTGCTGATAAATATATACGACTGCTAATCTAGAAAATTGCATTAATATTAATAAAACCATTATACTTTTAGTGCTAATGCAATAATTATTTTCATATTAGGCTGGAAAGTTTTCTACATGATTTGTTCACTTTTCATTTTTTGTTACTACAGCAATAACAAATCCATTAACAACTAAGGGCTGGGCTTAATCCGGTTAAATAAAACGGGCTGATATCAAAATGTAATCTCAGATTAGTCCCAAAAACATTTCGTGATTTAAGTGATTACTCACATAAAATATTAGAAATTTGGTGTTTAATGTTGCCGCACTTAAGTTCCAACTGGCAACCTGTGATATCGCGAATTTTAGACAAAAAGGCCTCTAAACAATAACGTGCCATACACACATGACAATACAGAGATGCATGAATAAAAAAATAACAAGAGATAAGTGAACGCATTTTTAGAAAAGCTGGGGAAGCTGCCTAATCTGTTACGGCTTTGTAACATTTTTGTTGCAACAACAATGCGTAATGTTCACCCTAACGCTAACGGTTTGAATAAAAGCGAATTTTTACATCCACAGCGATTAACTTAACCCTTTAGAATCAGAGAGTAAACTGCTTTTTTCCTCTATTTTACATTATTAAATTATATACAAATTGAAATTATAAAACGTAGTAAAAAATTTTCATGAATAAATAATTTTCATTTTATACAAGAGTTCTTGTCGTAACCCTGTTTGTTAACTACCCTAATTTAAAACTTACTTAAAACTGTGGTTTCCCATTTGTATCGATTTTCAAACTGTTATTCAACGATATTAACTACCGACCAATTTAATTTGTTTCAATATGGACGGCGCACTTCATTTATCATATAAATTCGACAGTTAATAAATCTGTGTAATTCAATGTAAATTCCTGGTATAATTAGGTACAAATAGGACAAAATCGGATGCAACAAAACCCCAGTCAGTGATTTATGATCCACGTACCGTTTGGTTTTAATTAATAAGGATTATATAAAGCACTAATTCAATTAATAATAAATTTGGTCATTAATAAAAAGTAAACGACGTAAGCAAGTTACTTGCAAATTCATGTTTTAGGAATTTCTAAGGTTGAAATAAACACCAAAGGGTTGTTAAATACTTCAGAGCTTGTGTTAGTATTAAATTATTACTACTAAGAATTCTTAATCAAATTGTTTTTCAAGCATTTCTTTAAAAAAATTAAGACTTCGTACTTAAAATTAAGAAGAAGGAAATTAAAAAATAATTCGAAATTCAGATTAGGCAAAAGCAAACAGACGAAGTACACTTCTATTCATTTCGACTGATGAACAGGTTGCTAAAGAACACGCTTAGAATGGAGATAAGTATAAACAGGAATAACAAAGACCAACGAATGGAAACAAGAAAATTATGAAAATAATAAACCACCAAAGAAGGAAATATATTAGAGCAAGTACAATGTTCCGACATATCTGCAATGTATTCAGAAAACCGCAGGAACAAACAGCATTAAAAATAGTTAAAAAAGGAACAGTAAATAGAAAGACAAATAAATATAACAAAAATTTATGTATTGGGGATTTTAATGACCAAAGTTGGCCTATTCGAAAGGAACAGAAAAATAAATTAACAACAACAGAAAGGAAACAAATAAAAGAAGAATAATAACAGAAACCAATAACTCTTGGTAACAAAATTGTCGAATTCGGACGCAAAAATAATCGAAAAAATATTGGTAAAGGAAGAATTGAGAAAAGAAGAAGTGGACGACAGAAAAAGGTTTTGTTAAACAAACTTAAAAATTATAGGGAGGGAGGAAACCAAAACAATGAAGGAAATGATAATAACCGTAAACAGTCTAATAGTAGATTTTTATGCTAAAATGTACAGTTTAGTAAGTTTTGTTGCCTTCTATAAGTGATAGGTATACTGGAAAGATGGAAATCACACTGTAAAAAATTGATGGTTAACGAAGAAAACCCCAATAATGTATTGATATACAAGTGGGAGAACCAGAGGATAGCATAGTGAAAGGAAAGTGGCTACAGAAATGATTCTAATAGCCACGGCCACGGATCAAACCGGAATTGATCTTCTGTACAATTTTATGTCAATATAAATACAGTGTGTTTCACTTTACATGAAGCCACCTAAATAACTATTTTATTAATACCGCAATTAGTATAACATTTTTATCAGTGATAGAGGCCATTAAGACGAATATTTTTAGAGTCCAAATCCAGTCAACTATGATTAAAATAAAAACTAGCGTTTCGACTAAAGTCATAGCAGTGATTAAGATAGAGCAAAAAAGTATTTAAAAAAGTTGTTGCTAATCACAAAAATACTCCAAATACGAAGTTTCGATGAAAAATTTCATTTTTACACCGTCAATGTAATTGTGAAAGAAACGAGCCTATTTTTAAACAGTGCATGAGAATAGCTGCCAACAGGCACACCTGGAAAGAAATGTCAACGGAAGGACACCGTCCATAATATCATGATAATCGACAGAGGTTTGCGACTAAGAAGAAGAGTTGTCTTATATAACACGTTGATAGATGTTGTCCTGCTGCTGAATAGAGGCTTATAACCGTTTTGTGTACAGTGTCAATTTGCTTTGTAAACTTAAAATTTTCTTCTTCATAGATGAGATTTGTGTAATCGCGTTTTGATGTTAATAAATTATTATTAATTTATCAGAACTAATGCCCAATTTGTGATGAGCTATAGGTTTTAATATCTTGAAAGTTTTCTGACTTTATCCTTAAGTAATGTTGGTTAACATCTGACTGATAATTATGTGTAAAATTAACGACCGTTAAAGCAGACTTCTCAAAAGTATCAATTTTTTATTGAGAAGTCTGCTTTAACGGTCGTTAATTTTACACACATTTATCCTTAAGTTTTTTATGTGTGCAGTTCACTTTACCTTCTTGTCGAAGTCATAGATAGTTAATTTGATCAGCTTGATCGGCATTATTATTCATTATTAGTATAAGATACAAGAAGCTCGTTGGCGCAGTGGTAAGAGCGCTGGACTTCTAGCTAGGACTCTTGGGTTCGAATCTCACGCAGTGGTAAGGATTTTCACAAAAGAATTCCCCAGTGTTCGAGGTCGGTACTTGAGCTAGTCGTTTTATTACTATTAACGGTTCTATTGTCGGTCGACTTCAGACAGTAACAAGACACATACACTATACACTTAATACATGGTCACAAACTCT
Source organism: Melanotus villosus (assembly GCA_963082815.1). Taxonomy (NCBI): domain Eukaryota; kingdom Metazoa; phylum Arthropoda; class Insecta; order Coleoptera; family Elateridae; genus Melanotus; species Melanotus villosus. The sequence continues at coordinate 8,222,203 of OY720421.1, read as the reverse complement.
GTAGAGGGCATCGGGAAACCACTGCAAAGAACACATTTCCCTAGTATAAGGGAGTTATAATGAAATACACGACGCCAAATCGTTTAAATAAAATTTTTGTTGGTTTATAATCCATAAGGGTATATTAAAATTGTAATGTTCACCTTGTATTTTGTTCAGTTCGTTTTAGGTCTGTTTTTAATCTTGCAGTTTATGTAACTGACGTATTTTCCCATGATTTTTATTTTCTGACATTTATCACCTTTCTGAACATTGTTCTTGCTTTCTTGTATTCGATTAAATTTTTGGTTGAACCTCTTTTCCAAAATTAGTTAAAAGCGTAAGTTTTTAACTACGAACTGCTTCTTTACATTATCCTTATCTTCTTTGTTTTTAGACTGGCTTGTCCTGCAGCGTTTAGGAACTTCTTGCTGAGATAGTTTGTCGATATTTGTACGGTATTGCATACTGTCACGACGTTTGAAATTTCGGTGTAAATTAAGTGTAATACATCCCTGACGCTCGAAGTTTAAGTCCGCCTGAAGCTTGCAGAATCCGCGCGAATAAGCCAGATCAGCGCATTCTTGTTGTTGAGGAATAATTCAGAGAAATCCCGAATAGATGATCTAATGTTTGGTTCAGTATATTTCTTTGTTAAAAAGTACGGGGAATCACCCGATTGCAAAATACGCCAAAGTGGCGCCACTCAAGGTTTCTATACTTCCTCCCCGCGTAGGGCAAGGCGCGTTTAGACATCTTTTTCTAACATCCTGTTTACCTAACGAAAAATAAAAGAGAAATTAGAGTTCAGCCAGCTCTGAGACCTATCGGTCGTGTAAATTTTCCTTCCGAAAAAGCCTCTCGTTTTAGTTTTGGAGAATTATCTTACGACGTGTTTATCGGATTCTTATAGATTAAAGTTTCGGAAAATATTTTTGTGTGATGTTTAGTGTTTGGTGAAGTATCGTTTTCACATGGTTTCGTATCGGATCAAATAACCTATAGCCCTAGCAACCCCCCTTTGTCTTCGCACCCGCTTCCGGGAAAGGACATCATCCCTTTTCTTTACCGACCGCTGCTGCTGTCCCTGGGATACGAAGTCTGCTATCTCTTCTATGGGCGACCTCCTGACAACCGAAGTCCTCGCCCAGGTAACAATATTTCAGACTGCCCCTTTGTACTTGCCGGTTGCAACAATACCAGCTTCAACCCTAGTTAATTACCTTATACCAGGGTTTACTTGTAGACAGGCACCACTCAACCATTGTCTTTAATTTTAAGTACATCAAGCGCTCCTTTTTTAATTCGTTCGGGCGAAGTGTTTTGCATAAGTGGTAACGATTTAGAAGGCGTTCACCAATTGTATGTTGCATGTTTGAAATAACTTGTAATCAGATTTTTAGTCTTAGTTTTATCATTGCCATACATTTCATTGCGATTGAGAGAGCCTAGCTGTTAAACGTTAAACCTTTTTGTAGTAGCTCGAGTAAATGTGGCATCCCTCAATCCCCTCACACGTAAATTAACATGGAACTTATGAATTCATCCCGTGTCATATTTTAGATAATTCTTACATACATTAAACTTCATTGTTAATTCACTCTTGCCTTTTATTTGTGTGTTGTGTTTATTTAAATAATTGTGTATAGCCTTGTGAGCCTGCCTACCAGTAGCAGTGTTTTTCTTACAGTAAGAAAGGGTAAGTAGTATCTGGCAGTAGGGTGCAGCCACCCCAACCCTCCAGTCCAGAAGGAACCATCTGCGGTACGTTCCTCGAGACCATCCTGGGTGACATCCGCAGTGGCGCCCCCCCATCTAAGGGGTTAAGCGTTTCGAACCCCCCTTTTCTCCACTGCTTGCTAGCTGCGAGCCACCGACTTTGTCGTCGCCCTATAGATTGCCTTAGTGCGGAATTAGCACGTGACAATTCGCTATTATCTATTTAGGATTTGTTTCGAGTTCTGAAGCACAAAATAAAATTTTTTATAACTACAGGGCAATTCAAATGCGAAATTTAACATAGAAATCTCACTTTTGATACAGCATCAAGCTCTATTAAACATGGTGCCAACAACAAATCCGTAACAAAAAAAGCATTTTAAGGTTTAATCTTAATAAAAGTCAAAGTCAAATTTAAATCTATACAATGTGATGATAATTTATTATACAAATAATACCTTATTTTCCGAATTCAAGTAAAGAAAATTTACTTAAAAGCATTGGGTTTTTAGACTTATGCGGCGAAATGTAGAATAGTGCCCAAAAAATGAAAGCTTGATGAGAAAAAACTAAACTGTTTCTGAATGGAGTTTTAGCTTTTGTGTGTGAAAAACACAAACAATATTCGGATTTTCTTATTTTTTAGTAGAGAGGCTAAAAATACATAAATTCTTTTGTGTGAATTTAATTGAACGATAAAACCTACGAGAAAATTTCTATGTAAGAAGTTCAGTTTTGTAATGAAATTCTTCAGCATTTAATTACGTTCTGTATAAAGCGTCATATGCAAAATACAGCATATTTAAGTCACCACAAAGCTTAGCAAAATGCCATACAAGACACATATTTTAATAAAAGCTCTAACTGTAAAATTAATGCCAAGCTCGATATAGACAACATATTATATGCCCAGGGGTTGTTTAAGAAACCTAAGTAAAGTATTCAAGTAAAATCACATCTTACAATGGACACATAAACTTGTAATCGTACTAAGATGACGCTAGCCTTAATGAAAATCAATAAAATGCCCTATTTCATCAGTCTGTACAGCCAGTTAGTTCTTTATTTGATGAGACGCTCATAAAATAAAAATAGAACTCATTCATGAATGTAAATATTCAATAACACTAAACTGGCTAGACAGCGCAGCGCGCATAAAATACCTGAAAATTAAAAGGGCTACGAAATAAGAGTACAAATTAATTAACAAATATTTATAAAATACTTACATAATAAACTGCAATTTAAGTGGTGTACAATTTCGAAAATGATTTATTATTAGTAAAAAACTAACACAGCATCGAATATAAAGACCACAAACCACAAATTTACACAAAATTGTTATGGTAATGCAAAATCAAATACAATGAATTTACTGTCGAATGTATGAATGTTAACATAATTAAAATGGCAATAAAATTATATTTGTATGGACATAATTTTATTTAGGTAATAACATAAAACCGATTATAAGTTATGCAATTTACAATCATTGTGGATATTACAGTTTATAACAAATAAACTACTTTGTAAAAAAAGCATGTTTTACAAATTATCTCATCTAATAAGTACCTAAATGTTATTTGTAATTCTGTATTTTATTTAATTATTTGGGAGTTTAATCTTTAGTTAGTTTTAATAGCCTTTTTAACAATTACTACAATAAAAAGGTTTTACTACCTAGTACAGTTGTATTTTATTTGAAAAATTAATTTTTAAAAGCATTTCAATTTATTTATTTTGTGAAAGGACAGTTTCCCCACTACCACTGTTAAAAGTCACCTATGTTACATATACAGAGTGATTCACGAATGATGACACCCTTATTCGGGTATGCAATACATATTGGCCTCAGCTCCATCGCTTTAAAAACATTGCTCGTTAAAAATACATTTTGTAAACAAAATTTGTCAAAATATCAAAATGTGCAAGGAATACGAATAAAAATGACATATGTAATATAAAGTCAGAAAACTAAAAATTGATAACAACGTTAACAGAAACAAAAAATAAAAGTTGGGAAAGCGTCGAAATTGATGAATTCATGCTATTGTTCTCAGGAGTGCCAAAAGAGGATGAAGCTAAAAGAGGAATGGCACTTTTAATAAAAAAGAAAAAGCAGAAACAATACAGTTCGAAGCTATAAATGAAAATATACTTAAATACATATTAACATCATGGGATGAAGGACTGCAATATTTGGAATATATGGACCAAGTGATGATGAGCCAGTTAAAACAAAAGAAGAAATCTATGAAGATCTACAATTATTTTGTTCGGCGATTTCAATGCTTGAATAACAAAATTTGAAGAAATGGCAACGGACATAAACTAATAAACAACAATTTGAAAATAACAAATAGTTTTTTCCAAGAGATAGCACTTGGACACAACCAACCAGAAGACTCAAATCAATTATAGATTACATAATAATATGACGAAACTTATAAAAAATGGCCTAAAGATTAACTATAAAAAAATCAAATAGCTCGGAACCGGAGGACAAGCAACATATCTATATATACCAGAACATACAATGTGATTTTTTAAAAACTCAATTGCAGCAGGCCGTATTCTAACTTAATACAGACAGTTCTAAGGTTATTAAGACAGAATTCGGCCTGCTGCAATTGAGTTTTTAAAACATCACATTGTATCATATCAAATTGTAAAGAGTACAAATATCTGGGTAGCAAGATATCATCGGAAGGTAACTCGAAAATTGAAATTACACAGAGTGGGGCAGTTTAGACAAGCAATACATAAACTAAAACTCCCTTTCATGGACCAAGAATTTAAAAAATCGCACGAAAGTCAGAATATACGTACAAAGCATATTGATATGTGGTTCGGAAACCTGTGAACTGCCTTAGAGGAACAGGTAAAGAATAAATGCGGTATAAATGGATTCTCTACAATGTGGATGCAGAATATCCAAGATAGACCATATCAGGAACACGAAAATAAGAAAAAGAATGGATAAAGGTCAAACTACTGACGAAATAGAAAAAAGACGCCTTGTACGGTATGGCGCCATGTACAAAGAATGGGTTTCCAAAGATGGCCAAAAAGAATAATCTATTGGAACTCACCGGGAAAAGGAAAGAGAAATAGACCTCTAGATACATGGAATAAACAAGTGGAACAAGATATGATAGCTAGAAACGTTAACGAAGAAGATTGGATAGACAGAAAACAGTGGCCTTTGGGATGCGAGAAACGGCCGGAGCTGTAGTATAACTCACTTAATATACGTATATATCAAAGAAGAAAGTATTAAATATCTTTATAAACAACGATAGAGAGTAAGGGGTCCACTAACACCTAAGGATCCAAATGTCAACCCCACCTGCTAAAGAGGTAGAATAAAACTACCCTGTGCACCCTGCTAGACCACGAACGGGGCTCTGGCGACACAGCGTTGGGAGGTATAACCTGATACCAGTTGCCCAAGGTAACGGGACCTTAGTGGCTAGGCTAATCACCCGCACTAAGTACTCGTTTACAGATTCAGAGAAACAGAGCGAGCCTCGGAACTGGACAGTCCAACCGAAGACGACTGACGAGAACAAGGTCAAGACATCGCTAGAAAAAAGGGAAAGACCTGGCAACATGTAAGAACCCTAGCTAGGGACAGAAGAGAATACAAAAGATTGCTCAATACCCCAACACCATGAGGTAACCGATAGAACAGAAAGTATGTAAGTAAATAAACAACGATTAGACCAAAAGTTACATGAGGATATAGAACAAATGTATGAGCCTATTAAGAACACCCTACATGAGGCTACAAATGAAGCAGTGTAAAAAATGGAAAATATGGAAAAAGCAAGTAAAAATGTATGGTGGAAGGAAGAAATTGAATCAGAAGTAAAGAACAAGAAGGGTGCTTATCTCAAATGGCTAAATACTACGAGTAAATCGACTGAAGATAGAGAAGAGTAAGTAAAAAGAAGAGAACAGCTTGGGATAGAAAATGCAGTGAAGTACAAATGCTGGTTGGGGGACAGCAGTGTTCAGAGGCTTGGAAATGTATCGACAGTATAAGAAAAAAAAAATTGAAACAACAATTAGACCAATATCTGGAAAAGACTGGGACGAATATTACGAAAAAATATTAGTAAAAAGTCCTACAAAATTTGTAAAGGAGGAAAGTACAGACATTATCTATTGAGATAAAAGTGGAGAGTATAGAAAAAAAATTGAAACTTGGAAGGTCACTAAAGGTATTACCATAGGTCTACAAGTATTTAGAGATAGATGCCTACGAAGAATTTTAAAATATATTGGCCAGATACCATAACAAATACCGAACTCTGGGAGCGAGCAAGAGAAAAGCCAATACACATCCAGATCAAAATGCGGAAGTGGAACTGGATAGGCCACACCATAAGAAAAGTTCAAACTGCAGTCGAAAAACAAGCTTTACTCGTATATTGGAACCCACAAGGCAAACGAAAAAGAGGGAGACCAAGAACCAGCTGGAGAAGAATATTAGATGCAGAAATAGGGAAAACGTGGAATGTGATAAATCCCTTAGCCAAAAACAAAACCAGATGGCCCTGCTTTGTAGAGGTCCTATGTTCCACACCGGAGTAACAGGAAATAAGTCAAGAAAGTCAAAAGGGACAGGAGGTATAGCAGCAGAAATGTTAAAGAATGGCACATCAAAATTAAAAAGAATGATAACAAAATTGTTTAATAAATGTATAACGGAAAACGTGATACTAAAGAATGGAAAAGGGAATGCACGTAAATGTGAAAACTACAGAGAAATCACCGACATTTAACCAACTGAAGAGTGCTACAAAAACTCATATATAAAGAACACAACAATGACGAAGCAGTAGGACAAAGGTTCGCGCAGGACGATCGTGTGTGGACAACCTATTCACTCTGAAACAAATTATTGCAAAGAAAATTAAACACCAAGAGAGAGGTACATTTAATATTTATAGATTTGGTAAAATTATACGATAACGTACCTATTACAGTGCTGTTGAAATCACTAGAACAAACAAATGTAATTAACATAATAATTAAAGCTATAAAAACATTATCCGATGATACAACAATAAATATTAAGAAATGGCCATAGTTAACAAAATGAATTAAAGTAACAAAATGGCTTAGCCAGGGTTGTTGTCTTTCGCCAACTCTTTTGAAACTCTATGTCGGACACGCACTTAAAAACTAGAAAAAGAAATGTGAAGGTATGGGCATACCCATAAATAATACCACCATATATACATTACAATCTGCTGACGATGAGGTCCTCCTGGAGACGCGAAAAATCAAAGAAGAATAGGAAGACTATTAACGAATTTGGACGAAATAAATTTAGGAAAAGTACCAAGAGACAAGGAAGAAAGGCAATAAAAAGACTTGGGATATTGTGGAGTAAGGAAGTAACTAAAAGAAGAAAATACAACATCTACACTACAACTATTAAAAGTATTTCCCTATACGGAGCGGAAACATGCTGAATGAAGTCGACAGAAGAAGACTCGCGGCATTGCACGTGGATGCGTTTTGCAGATTATCTAGGATGGAAACAATACCCAACGACGCGATAAAACCAATGTTGTATTAATTAAAATAGAAAAGAAACAATTAGCATGGTACCGCCCACGTAAAAGGAATACACAAGAATATGTTACCAAGATACCAAGTCTAACCTTGTAATGGACCCCCTTGAAAGAAGAAAGAGAGGAAGGCCCAGAACAACACGGGAAGTATTATCAGGAAAACCATGAGCGAAAGAAGCCTCCAAGACGAAAACTGCTAGTCTAGAGATCGGACAGCGTCGATAGACACTAACTAAATTTTTTACTTTGAAACTTTGTTATCATGGGTTACATATTAACTACTTTAAGGGGTGTCATCATTCGTGAATTACCCTGTTAAAAATATAGGCTTTTCTGCAATAGTTATAACAACAGATCAATAAAAAAACCAATTAGGGTAGGCTGTGAAATTGAATTATTTTGAATTGGTACTTTAGCCACATCCACAGAATGACATTTTATAGCGTTTGTAATTTGACATTTTTATTGTAAACAAAGTTTATAACCTTAACTTCATGTCAGAAATGTCATTCTGTGGATGTGGCTAAAGTACCAATTCAAAATAATTCAATTTCACAGCCTACCCTAATTGGGTTTTTTATTGATCTGTCGTTACAATATACCATTAGAAGCTAAATTCTTACGAAAAGTCTAAATCAAAATAATATTTTAATTCAGTAAAATGAACAAAGTTTTAAATTCGTAATATTGGTCCAAGAAAATAGCTATGTTCGTATATAAATCATCTATGTAATCATCTATGGGGATTTCAAATAATTAATGTCCAGTTATTTATAATCAAGTAAATAGCAATCTAAATATATAATTAAATTTTTGCAATAAAATTCAAATCGTCCCATTCCAACTTCAAATTCTGGATTCACATTTTAAGTTTGAATAAGGATTTAAACTAAATTTGAATCTCATACCTCGATCTTGGAACTCGATTTTAGAGTTTGAACCATGGAATTATGCTTACAAAGATAACAGACTGAAACAATTCACGAATTCAACTGAATGAACTTTCCAGGTTGGTGTAGACAGCTTGCACTTGCTTTTCATATGTGAACCTAAGTTTGCTTTCTAATAAAAGGTTTAAATGTTACACACCTTGTTTAATGGAAATATCTATAATGGAATGGGATTCAAATTTTGAATTCAAAATCGACGATTTATCGTCCACAAATTGAATTTTGGAGGCGAATTCTGCGTTATTATGTTAAAATTTTAATATAAAATGTGAAAATTTCAATTCAGTTTTCTTAAGATTCCAATCGAAGTTTGTATTTGAAACCGAAGATTAAAAACTACATCTTAAAGCCGGAATCCACTATTCATCACTTCAAACAGATGAATGTTAGAGTTCGACTCGAATATTCGAATGGAAGTAGACTGGAATCTTAGGAATTCAAATTTTTAGATTCGAAATTTTGAAATCTCGCTGTCTGCAAAGCTTTATTGGTATTTTTTCTTAAAAAAGTTCAAAAATAAATAAAATCCATCTCAAAGAAGGTTGATTTAATTAAAGGATTTTTTCTACAACCACCATGGAAAGTGGGATTTTCAGACTTCGTCTCCATAGATACGAGTATTGAAAATGATTGTTTGCCGAACAAGTGAAAATTAGCGTGCGGAAAGTTTACTTTCCGCACGCAAATCTGATTTGCGTGCGGAAAGTAAACTTTCCACACTCAAATTTTGATTTGCGTGCGGAAAGTAAACTTTCCACACGCTAATTTGTTTACTTTCCGCACGCAAATCAAAATGTCATAAATGACATTTGATGAATGTCAGATTTGATTTTGCAGAAATATTTAAATTTTTTGTGGTTGTAGAAAAAATAGTGTGTAATACATGTGTTGAAAGCTTGTATTTGCCACACTCATGTGACTGCAGCACTCACTATCGTTCGTGCTGCAAACTTCACATTCGTGTGGCAAACGCAAGCTTTCAACACTTGTATTACAAATAACTATTGATGTAAAAACGTAACGAAAATGAAAATCATGTGAAACCTTTTTTCTAATTTAATTTACCACAACTTAAAGCAGTATTTTTTCCATTTGTAACACACAGGGTATTTCCTTTTCATATAAATTTGTAACCTAAAATGCCTCCCTGAAGAGCTACGCCTCTTCAAAAATCAAGTACCTAACAATTTGGATAAAGCTAGGAAAATGAAAACCAGTGGACGTTCTCAACTAACAGAATATTTTCTCCATTCACTCATATTTTTATAAGGGGATGAAATTTACAAGCCTTGTTCAATTTTTTATTAAACCTTTTTACTGCACCGGAATTTATACATTTAAAAATAAGCAGAAAGATAATATTAAATGAAAAGCCTGTTGGCAGAAGACCCTTCGGAAGGCCTCATAAACGATGGCAATCACTATCACAGGAACAAAAATTCAATAAACAATCAAAATAACAAACAAACACCTAGCTTGAAATATGAAGAAAAAAATACGCAGTGGAAAACCTGATTTATTTAGAAATAGTTTTGTCTTTTGTAATTTTTGGGTGTAACCAATAGTTTTCCATTAAAAAAATAAAATAAATTGTAATGCTCGTAGTGATGTACTACCTATGCATATGTAAAACTGAACAAAAACACGGTGGCGTATCATTTTTCATGTTCAGCGGTAGTAAAAAAGCCGATCTTCACGCATACCACTGGTCTTCTCCACAATTTATTATTTTATTATATTATAAATTATGGAGAAGACGACAGTCGTTTTATTATCAGTTATTAATAATTTTATTAAGATACTCCACTATGAGTATGAATTTTAATCAAATTTAAGCAGTTTTTAAAATTTACTAAATTTATGATTTATTGTCTGTGAAATTCATTAGGCTGTACCTAATGCGAAACCGATGGACTTATGGATACATAATAATAGAAACATTTTGTCTTTTAAAATAAGCCAAGGAACATGGCAGTGAATTTTCTTCACGGATTTAGGAAATATCATGTACATAACACACAAAACGGCCGCCCAATTCGTTCTAACTCAGCCATTAAAACACATGCAGACACTTCACCCCCAAAAAGATTGTTACGAACCGTATGACTGAAAACATTATAAGACAAATAACAAGCCATGCATTAAGCAAAAATGAACGGACTGATAACACAAGATAAATGAGCAATATCCAAAATATTGTCAGACGGACAAAAACACCGGAAAGAATGGCACAAAAATGATAACCCACAAACTATCTAAAATAGCAAGAGATAACAAGTTAGAAACATCTACAGATGGGCCAAAACGAATTGTAGTTGAAGTACAACGGAAACAAACGATTTAACAAGTCAGCAATGTTGGTTTAAAGAATGTTACTTAATGTTTTACATAGCTACTAAGGTTAGTTTTAAATTATGAAGTATTTTCAGACCGAAGAACGAAGACCCTCTTAGATTACTCATTATGTAAAAATTATGTAGATTAATTTGTTAAAATGTGTAAAATTAATGGTTATCTACTTTTGAGTGGCAGGTAATTAGGAACTGAATTCTTAAGACTCAGACACTAATCTTTATTGCCTATGGTATTTATGAAGTTTAAACTAGATGTTTATCTACTGGGGAGATTTAGGAACAAGGGTCTTAAAGCATTTGGTCAATTTTTAATTAAATCTGAATTAAGCACCAATTCTTGCAATAGCTACTTACATTTAAATTTTTATAGTAAGGTAGAGTAGTGTAAGTAATATTTTTATCTTTATCAGTATTGCTATACACAATCAATCGAAATAACACTAAAAGTAGGAAGCAATCAACGAATGGATTATGAAAATGGAATTGGAAATATATGGCCTGTAATAGCAGGGCAGTCTACAAAAGTAATAAAAGACCAATTTGACAAGGGCTTAATATCAACGTTAAACACGGTTAGCCAACATAAGGAAATTCTAATGCTCGAACTGGTGGCAAGAAAGGAAATTGTGTTGTTGGAAACTTTAGTGAGGAAGACATAAATGATAATGGCAGCCGATTAATAGAGGTATGCAATACATTTCAGTTACTAATTATGAACGGTTATTTTGAACACAAAAATATCCACAAATATACTTGGGTTCAGCCAACACGTAAGCTAAACTCTATCATAGCTTACTACGTTCAGAAACATAAAACAACAGCAACAGGGCATTTAGACTAGCTGAATGTGGCACTGATCACATACTGATAAAAATAGGTATAAAATTTAAAAATCGAAAATGGCTGTTGAAACGGATTCACTGCGCAGATTCTGCAGCGTATCCAGACTACAACATATCGGCAATAAAGAAATTAGGGGAAAAATGAACATTAAACAAACATTAATAGAAGATATAGAACGGAAGAGATTGCTGTGATATGGACTATGGACCTAGGAAGAATGGAAAATACCAGGTGGCCTCAAAAAGTGTGGAAATGGATCCGGACAGGTAGAAGAAGAAAATAAGGAAGACCTATGAAAGACTGGAATGAGAGAATGAAACAAAATATGACAAAAAGAGAAATGGCCGAAGATGATTGGCAGGATAAAAAACAATGCCGCTTAGGATGTGAAAAACAGCCTTAGGCGCTGTAAAGTACTCGCCCTTAATATGTAGTTATGTATATTCTGAAAACTTGAAGTACAGTATGTACCAGTTTTTAAACAGATTTTTCATTTTAATTGTATTTTATGAATTACGGTCCACTTAGTGGCGTATAAAGCCAACGACCCCTGGTTCAAATCTCTGCGGAAGTAATATTTTCTAAATATTTGTGGTATGCTGATTTAGTAATTTTTGAGCCACACTATTATGTGTAGTCATTACCTATTATTGGAATAGTAAATGAAGATTTATTCAAAAAAAGTAGGTTCTCAAGTACCTATTTGAATATCCTTCGGATAATTTCAAATCTAAATTTAAACTTAGCAACACAACTACGTAAAACTTTTACACTGAAATGTAGCAGTTAGTTACTTGCTCGCATTAAGAAGTTGGAAAATAGTTTCGGAAAGTTAGTTGTTTGACTTCACGAGTTTAACATTTCAAAATTTATCTCTTCAGTAACAATGATTCTGGAGAAATTGAATCAATTTCTGTTATTATTGATTGAAATTGAATTTACACAAAAAGTATTCTGAACATAGAGCTAACTTTCATGACAATTTGTAATCTTATAATTTCGGGATCACAACAACAAAATAATCAATTTGTACCCTAAAAATTAGAAATAAATCAAATTTAAATAACGCAAAAGTTATAACGCGAAAAACCCAATAAATACTTTAGGTATATGGAAAACGCGAACATATTCAAAAATCCGGCACTAATGCAACAAATCTGAAAGGGTAGACGTTAAAAAATATTTAAAAGCACATCACGGTCCTAAAGAGCACTTTAGATGTAGAAACCTTGAGAATATTACCTCACATTTCACATATCGAATGTAGGTATTACACGAAATTTTCTGGTAAAGTAGCGTCATGAAGACGTATATTCCTAGTCTATAAAATATTTATAAGCCGATAAAATGTCAGTGCGTTCTTCTGAGCTCATTCGCACCTAAACCTATATTTTCGTATGTACTTTGTGAGACTTTAGGGGTGTGAAACAAAGCTTTCCTTACATCTTGTTGTATATACAGGGTGTCTCTAGATTATATCAACAAACCTCTACAGGGCATTTTTCAGACAAAATTAAAGCATTTTGACATGATTTACTTATTATCAAAAATACACATCTGCGGCAAACTTTGTCTGAAAGATGCCCTTTAGCACGACCGATCACTTAACTGTTAAGGTATTAATTGAAAAAACAAATTAATCGTTTGTTCGTCGCACTGATAGATTATGACAAAGCATTTAATACTGCCGAGGAATGGGCTGTCCAAGAAGCACTATGGAAAATTAGGATAGATTACAGATGTATGGTATTGCTTCACAATAGTACTAACGAGCACAACAACCAACATCGAAATACAAGATCACCAAATAAAACAGGTAGGTACATGTAAATAGAGGAGTACGGCAAGGAGACCCTCTATCCCCGAAATTTTTTATAATAGTGATGAAACATACTTTTAAAAATGTCGATTGGCAGACAAAGAGTATAAATATCAATGGTAAAATCTTAAATATGCCGACGACATCAGACAATGATACAAGACTTAAACGAACAATTTAAACGAGCTGGACTACAGATGAATACATCAAAAGCAAAAGCAATGACAAACACAGAAGAACATATAAATATAGTTGGAAACAATGAGACTATAGAACAAGTAGAAGACTACATATATCTAGGCCAGCAAATTAAACTGAACAAAGAAAATCAAGAAATAGAAATTAGAAGAAGAATAAAATTACGATGAGCCTCTTTTAGTAGACTAAACCACGTACTGAAAAACAAAGGTATTTGATGCATGCTTCCTGTCCGTATTAACTTACCGAACATGGACGCTAACAAAGAAAAACATGGATTAATAGTCGCACAAAGAGCACTGGAACGACGAATGTTAAACTTAACCTTGTAAGGGTGCGCAAGTTCGGAAAAACTATTTTTCCGTTAATAAAGACAAACGCACTAATTGCTATATATATATTTTTTACTTTATGTTCAACCACTCGTAATATTTGAGGATAGGAATTATGTACATTACTTAAGAAGTATATGATCCGTAAAACGAAACGTTTCGTTATGTGTATTTCTATTCCAGATGTTTACATATTTTCAGGCGTATTGGAAGGGCGGGTGTCCAGAATATAAGGTTCTAAGCCGCTATTAAAAGTAAACTGATATCATATTTCCTTGTAATGCCGTCACGGTACGGCTTACAGAAATATTAAAAAATAATAATTAAAATTCTCATGCGTACAGATGTAAGATCTGTTAAGGGTTCTTATAAACCCCATCCGACCAATCAAACTTAAAACTGTACCCCTGCTATTTGTGAGTTTTCCAAAATTATTGTATAAATACAATTTATTGCTAGAGCATGCGGATTGCTTTCATTGTACGAGAACTGCTCTGAGATCTAACAAATATCATTAGGCTCCTGCAAAACTCCTTAAACCTTTTAATTGTACGAGAGCTACTCTGAGATCCAACAAATCTCACTAGGCTCCTGCAAAATTTCTTAGCCCTTTTTAATTGCACGAGAGATAATCTGAGATCTCACAAATCTCAATAGGCCCCTGCAAAAACTCCTTAACTCTTTTAATCCTACTTCCTTTGTTATATCGTTCCTTTCAGGAGATTCGCCGTCAAAACACACCAACTCGGTTACGGACCCCCGTCTTTCGACTACCAGTTGTTAAGATTCGCGGTTTATCAATATCATTGTCTGTGTGAATAAAGCTCGAAGTTGTACTTTGAACTGTGGCTGTTCTTTCCTACCCTTTAGCAAAGACTGGGTTACACATAAACAACAAAAGTAAACGAGGGTCCAAAGCTTCAACAACTTTAAAGGATAGAAAACGAAGCAGCCAGATAAGAGAAAAAACTAAAGTTAAGGATACTTATAAGACGACCAGTAGCAAAACTGAAGTGGCAGTTTGCCGGTCAGATGGAACTCACAGATACTGGACTGGCGCCCTTGATTGGGAAAGAGAACACGAGGACGTCCTCAGATGCCTAATGTAGAAAAGAAGAGCTCAAGACAGGACACAATGGAAGAAAATTGAGGAGGCCTATATCCAAAAATGGACAGGAAAGGGCTAGAACAAGAAGAAGAAGTTATTAAACAACGTTAAAATTCGAAACAAATTAAATTTCAATACCCGATAATATAACGATTAAGTTCTTTTAGAAAGCGATTACAGAGTTGTTGGAAAAAACAAAGATATACAAACGAAAACCTAAAACGCTGTTTACAACCTTCTTGGTAGTTTAGCTTAGTCTGTGTACTGCGAAAGATCAAATTTTTAAGGAAAATTTTTATCAACAATCGAGCTACGCAAGCAAAATTTTAAGCTTGACATTGAAAATCTAAACTGTTGCATATAAAAAATACGTAAACAGCATACTTTTCAATGAAAATACTTTTAAAAAATTATTGTAATTACTGTGACTAGACACATACCTCAGAGTCATTAAAAAGTAAACAAAAACACCATAGCAAACATAAAAGATTTTTATTTCAAGGAATCTGTATCTGTATTTGTATCCGTAACCTCCTTTATCTTGCGGCGTCGAGGCTGGTGCGTATGTGGTCAAGGAATACAACCCCAAAACAATAACAAATCTAACTTAAAATAATAAAAGTCAAATCTAAATCCATATTAAGCACTTATCACTACTTCACATCATATAATCATTTAAAGCTAAGCAAACATGAGGTTCTCGATAATTTCATAAAAATAACAGAGCCAGTAAGTATTTAAAATATTTAACTGAAATCGATCTCTGTCTACAAATTTTTATTTTTTAATGCTAGAAATTATTAATTAAACTTTTACAAAGTTCATTTTTTACTTTATTTTAACCACTCTCACGAAAATGAAAATAAGATTACAAAGCAATTGCACTTAAGAATTAATTTTTAATTTAGTAGTAGATTTATAATTAGTTTATAAGTTTCCAGTGAATAATTAATAAATAAAAACACATATACAGTTCGGATAAAGCGAAGCAGGACAAGACTGTTTTGTTTTGAAGTGCAATTTCAAGTGCCCTCGGGCGAAACCTTCTACACCAGAATGCATTTTATTTGACGTGCATGCTTCCATTTTGGTGGCAGCGCAAACAGACAAAACAAAACGATAACCTACTTAGCAAAATAATTCCACATACACACACACCGAGGGAAGCATTTAATTTAACCTACCTGTGCTTGCCAAGGATTTAATGAATAATAAATTACAAACCATGTGGTTTACTAGAACTATCTTTTCTTTATGAAATATTCAAGAGGATCATAAACGAAATCTACTTTTTTGCTTTTCAGTAACGTAATAGTTTAACTGATGATAAAATGACGAATTGATTCGCTTAAAACGCGAAGCTATTAAGTCCTAAGCTAAGATTTAATTAAAGTACAACCCTTTAAGTTCGACACCTAGAATCACGAAACCACTTCCTATTCGAATCGCATAATTTCCATCGGTTTCCATTAGCTTTTACGGAATATCGTAAACCAATTACGCATTCTTGTGCATTCAACTATTTAAACAACTTCCGAAGTGCTTTTCGATATTTCTGTAAACGTAAACGGATCATATTAATGCTAGTTTTCTACTCGTAGATTAGATAAACGTATCTATCGCTTAATTATCATTCGAGTTATACAGTTCGAATTCAATATAGTTACTATTTTTTGTAAAACAATGATACTCGCGAAAGCTCAGATAACATAAACTAAACTAAACTTCTCCCAAACAGATTCAAAATTTTCGGAAAATTTTAATATAAGTTAGCCGCACGCAGATGCGGAAGCTTAATATTTAAAAAGTAACAAACTTAAAAAGCAAACAAACCAAACAAGCGTCTAATATTAATTAAAAATTTATTACCATTTCAGGATCGCAAGAAGAAACTAAAAATTAACAACACGTCACTGATGTGAGAACACGCGGCACAATGCAGAATGCAACGCGAAAAGAAGTAAGCGCATCTTGGTAAGAGAGAACCATTCGTAACGAAAGCAGATGAGATAGTAAGGGTGATAAGTCCTTTAAACAACCCCCACCATATGCCGGTACTTCCACGATGAAAACAAACGTGAAAATGCCGGGAAACACGCCGGTTGAACTCTACAACTCGGCGGAAAATGCAGGAGGCGGACTCCGACACTATTACTTAATCAATAACATGCGGCCAACATAGACTGCGCGAGTTTTAGGTTAAAAAATTCAATCGAAACTATATTTAGATCATTATTTATTATCTGAGCACAATTCGCATATCGAATAAATGTTTTAGGTGCGAACGCTTTTTATGTTTGAGGCTCCTTGTTTTAAAAAATCTAGAACGCGCTACTGGTTACCGCAAAAGTTTCCGAGTATTTTTAGCAACTTTGATAAAGTTAGATGCATATTTAACAGGAAGTTTTAAAGAAGACTTGTGATTAAGTAATCTGTTTTTTCCCTTTAATCTGTTCGTTCTTTTCTACTAATCAGTTCAATTCGTGTCCAGAAATAATGCTTTTCTAGTTTGATTAACCCTTTTGCAGCACTAATTAAAAATACTAAAATAAAATATATTCGCTGATTATCGTCTGTAAAATATGGGTCCCAAATTTCTTAAACTTCAAATTATTCACTTGATAGTTCTGATTTTCCCAAGTAATATATGACCGTTAGGTCCAAGAAGTTATGTCCTGCAAGCCATTGCAATTAATGACAAACCAAAAACTACGATCTTTCTGTCTTAAAAACATTCAGCAGTAATGCTTATTTGTTGTAAAATCTTTTATTTTAATTTTTTCAATCTGGAAATTGGATATTTTCAGAAATTAGAAGAATCAGTTTGAATATTTCCCGGCTTTCTTTCTGTTCTCCATCCAAGTTCTGGTCAAGCCAGCTCTTGCTTAACTTTGTATATTTCACTATTACGTGCACTCCCACTCTGCTGTACTGCCGGTTGAATTGTTGTTTTAATATTGTAAATCTGGAAGTTGGAAATTTTCAAAAATCAGAAGAAAATTTTAATTTCACTTTGAATATCTGTTGGTTTCCTTTCTACAATTAACAAAAAAAAGCAGCAGTAATTCTTATCTGTACCTAAATTTTTATCATTGGAAATGTTTATGGGCTCGTATATTGGACAGAGTTACAAGAATTTTAGTAGTTTCTCGCGACAGCAAAAGTGTCGGTACCGTTGGCGGAAGCGGAGTAGGGGGGGATCGCGGTTGGGTACATTCGAACGTGATCGTGGGCACACCGCCACTATTTAAGAATATTTCAAATGAATGCAGACATTATTTTATCAGGGCGGTGACTTTGTTAGGATGTGAATTAAGATAATAATTAAATGAAAACAAAGTTTAATTCGATAAAATACGTAAAACAGCAAAATATGAACATAAGACCAGTTTGAATGTTAAATATTGAATGCCCTCTGAATTCTCACAAATCAGGAGAAAATTTTAATTTAAAAGCATTTGTAGGTTTCATTTCTGGTATTAATTCAAAAATCCAGTAGTAATTCTTCATTTTTATTTCATTCTGAATCCGAATTCTCAAAAATCAGGAGAAAATTTAAATTTAAATTTGAATATTTGTTAGTTTTTCCTTTGTGTTATTAATTAAAAAATCTAGCAGTAATCCTTATTTGTTGCTGAACTTTTTTTTAATTTTCTTCATCTGGAAGCTCTGCAGGTTTTCAAAAAATCTGAAGAAAATTTTAATTCAAGATTAAATCTTTGCTGGTTTACTTTGTCTTTTAAAAATCCAGCATTAATTCTTATTTGTTGCTGAACTTTTTTTTTATTTTCTGAATCTGAAAACTGCAAATTTTCAAAAATCAGAAGAAAATTAATTCAGGTTTGAATAATTCCTGATTTAGTTTCTGTCTTTTAAAACCAGCAGTAATTGTTATTTGTTTCTGAATTTTTTCTTTAATTTTCTGAATCTTGAGATTCTGGAAGTTTTCAAAAATCTGAAGAAATTTTTAATTCAAGTTCGAATATTTGCTGTTTACTTTCTTTTTTTTAGTAAAAAAAATCCGGTAATAATTTTTATTTGTTGCTGAATTTTTTGTTTTAATTTTCCGAGCCTTACCTGGAATATCTGGAAATTTTCAAAAATTGGACGAAGTTTAATTTCAGTTGGAATATTTACCGGTTTACATTCTGCTTTTTATTTAAAACGTCAAGCAGTAATTCTTTATTTTAATTTTATTCCGAAGCTAAATTCTCAAAAATCAGGAGAAAATTTCAATTTAAATTTCAATATTTGCTGGTTTCCTTTCTGTTATTAATTAAAAAATCCAGCAGTAATTCTTATTTGTTGCTAAACTTTTTTTAACATTCTGAATCTGAAAACTCTAGAAGTTTTCAAAAATCTGAAGAAAATTTTAATTCACGTTTAAATATTTGCTGGTTTACTTTCTGTTTTCTATTTAAAAAAGTAGTTATTTCTGCATTTTTTCTTTTCAATTTCTGAATCTCCGAAACCCTCAGAAACTGGAAAGTTGCAAAAAACAGTAGAAAATTCCGGCAGTAATTCTTATTTATTTATGAATTTTTTATTTTAAATTTTTGAAACCCTAGGAAAATGGAAATTTTTAAAAATCAGAAGAACATTTTAATTTTCTGATTTAACAAAATCAGCAGTAATTTTTATTTGTTGCTTAATTTTTTATTTTAATTTGCCGAATCTGGTAACTTTGGAAAATTTTCAAAAATCAGAAGAAAATTTGAATATTTGCTAATTTACTTTCTGTTCTTTATTTAAAAAAACAGCAGTAATAATTATTTGTTGCTGAATTTTTTATTTAATTTGCTGAATCTGGAAACTGAAAATTTTCAAAAATCAGAAGAAAATTTTAATTCAGGTTTAAATATTTGCTGGTTTACTTTCTGTTTTTTGTTATTAAAAAGACAACAGTAATTTATTCTTATTTTTTGCTGCATTTTTATTTTAATTTTCTAAATCAGAAACTGTAAATCCTAAAACTGACAGTTTCAAAACTCTAGAACTCTAAGAAACTGGAAATTAAGGTGTCTTTAAAAAGATCCAGCAGTAAATCTTATTTTTTTTTGTTAAATTTGTTGGTTTAATTTCCTGAACCTGGAAAAGAAAAATTTTTAAAAATCAGAGGAAAATATTTAATTTAAGATTGAATATTTACTAGTTTTACGTTAATTTTAATAATTCTTATTTGTCGCTGAATTTTTTATTTCAATTTCCTAAAGCAGAAACTAAACTCTGAAACTGAAATTGTCGAAACTCTGTAAGAAACTGGAATTTAAGTACGAATATTTGCTGGTGTTCTTTCTGTTTTCGATAAAAGAAAATCCAGCAGTAATTCTTATTGCTTGTTAACTTGAAAATCATGATTTCTCTGGTTTGAGGAATTCGAAAATCTGGTTTAAGCTTTACGTCTGAAGTTTAATCTGAAGATTCGAAGTTCGAATATTCAAAATTTAAAACTCGAATCGAATTTTGGGATTTAATTCATATTTAAGTAAAACTTGAATTTAATCAGCAAAAATTTGGGTTCAGATTTGATTGACATCCGTAATTCTAATCGCGATGGAAGTTGACTTTTAAGTTTTCAAATTACCAATTCTGCAAAATAATAGGAAATAAAAGTTATCCTAAAGTTAAATATTACCTTTGTTTCTGGAATAAAGTTATTTACAAAGAAATAAATGCTACTTCGGCTACTATTTAGAAATCACATATTATTTTGATTTTTACTTTAACTGATCTAATTATGCTATATTCAAAGCTGATTGCTCAGATCTTTAAATAAAAACTTTACACGCTTATAACTATTTACTTCGTATACGAAGAATTTCTTAGTTCTTAAAATCATACAATTTTTTGAACTCAAAATCTTGTAGCTACTTGTTACCATGTTACCCAAAAGATTTAGGTGCTCAGATCCGTACTTCTGTTTTCAATTAAGACACAAAGGTATATTTAATGTTACAAGCATCCTGCGGGATCTTTTTTATTTAGAAAGACGTACCACCCTAATATAGAGTGCGATAGATAATAGGAAATATTTAAAATATGAAACAGAATTCGAAGACAAACTAATGGGTGTTAGAAAACTCGTCTTATCAGAATCACCTGTGCTTATTAAAATGTATATCCTGTATTGGTACCTAAGTTAATTTTCAAGTAGACTTAATCACAATTAGTTAAATGACAGCAGCTGTCAGTAGTTCTAATGAATAGTGGATATTTAAGAATTTATCTAAGACACTTAATTTTTTTTTCATAGGTGACTCTGATAAGACGAATTTTCTAACACCCGTTATTTCGTATTATTCCAAGAAATAAATTAATCATCTCAACTTGTCAGTTATTACCCGACTCTACAGTACACAAATTCGTGCTTATTTAAGTAGTTATGCAACTTTAGATGCGTCAAATAGAAAGTAACTGTATGTAAATTCCAGCTTTAAAGTGATAACGTAATATATTAAAAATTAAATTATTTTTATAAAAAAATAGCAAGTTTACTATACTTACTATCGGATCTACGAGAGTCTCCAAATCAAAGTTGAGAAGAATTGGTACGATCATGTCCCTGAACAAGTGATCGGTAACGAAGACGTCACAGTTTTGTGGTACCAACAAGTACACACGGACAAGCAAATAGCAGCAAACAAGCCTGATATAATAGTAAAAGATCTAAAGTCCAAGGAATGCACTATAGACGTAGCAATCCCGAGTGACACGAATATAATGAAAAAAGAATCGGAAAAATTCTTGAAGTATCGAGACCTGCCTATTGAGATAGCAAGAATGTGAAACATGCGAACGAACATTATTCCGATAATACTGGGAGCGACAGGTACAGTGACTAAACATCTAAAACGATATTTAGAAAATATTAGAGGAAAGCACAATACAACAAATACAATAAAAACAACATCCATAATGTGAACAGCACACATCAGAAAAGTAATAGTATTGTACCATAACCCAAGTAATACGGAGAATTCTCGGCTATGGAGAAAAGTCCAGCTACAAGACAGTAATAAAAATAATATTTATTTTTTTCGATTTCTTACGAATTATAAGAATTCTTATATACAAAAAATGTACAATATACAAACAATATATACAATTATACGATATAATACAAATAAGTACATAAATAATTTGTTAGTAATTTTTGCAGATCTCAAAAAATTCCGTCACATTATAAAAACACTGTTAATATAAGAATTGCTTAACCTTAGAGTTAAAGCAGGTAAATAACTTTTACACTGATGTTTAATATTCTATTGGGAATTTACCGATTTTTTGCATTCAATCTCATCAAACAAATGAAATCAAAACTCAGGCCAGGCAATGTAACAATACATGCAGAGACCTGAATTTTTATTAATTATATTAATAGTTACATTCAATGAAAAACAACAGCCTGTAGGGCAAAATCTCAGGAAAAATTTTAAAAATCTACCGAATTCTCCTTAACGAAACTTGTACCATTAAAAATCGACCATTACTTTATTAAATACTTCATAAATAAAAGTTCCAGCATTGCACGTGGCATAGTTTGTCGAATTTAAGATAGGCAACACACATTAAAGTACATAAATGGGCCATCCACCACAGTGTTACGTGTGTTGCCTATTTTCAGTACCTCAAAGCTTTAAAATGAATTAATAATTCGGATTAGGATGTTATCGTGATATTAAAATGTTATTAATTAGGTATAATTCGAAACCAATATTTTCTCCATTAGGACGACTACAACCAAATTTCTTTTTTTCCAAGAACTAACACCTTTCCACTCTAAAATGTATCTCATAGAACAAATACGTCACTGCATTTAACAACATTTGAATCTGTAAATAATGCGATCTGTATTCAAACGTCAGATATAAATACGCGAACACGGCTTTTAATATTCAAATCTACATAAATTTACATTTAAGGATTGACAAAAAACACCCACCTCACTGTATGCAAAAGTGATATCAATTTGCTTTTCCTGCTATTCGAGGATGCGTAGAAAGTTCAAGCAATATTAATTTTAAATGTATTGTTTTCACCAAATATTAAAAAAATAATAGTCAAATAATTGTTTGATATGCAAAATTTTCATCCATGAATACTTAAATATATACGAATATATTGTTAATAGGGCCCCCTTAGTTTATTTTATAAGTAAAATGTATTAATAATATAAATTCCCTTTTGAAAAATGCTTGGACTTGAAATCAAATCAACTCTATCAATCCTAATTATTATTATAACTTCTTTTCAAAATACGTTTTAAAAATTCTAATAATCGTTTCCTCAAACTAATTAAATCTACAATTTATTTCACTTATTTTACGGAAATATTGTCAAAATTTCCAATTATTACAAAGATTTATTAAATATTACAGCTCTGTCTGTATTCGGCGCTTTATTGATTACACTCAGGAAATTAGGGGCAAACTAAAGTGTAAGAGCACTTAGTATAAAGTTTGTTATAAACCCAAAATTTCAAAGTGACAACCCCATATGACTTTACAGTAAATCTATCTACTTAGTTATACACTTTAGTATTCACAATATCTTCGTGTATAAATACAAAATCGATGCTTTAACAGATTTCTTGTTTAAATTTTGGCAAGTTATTATTTTTAGAAATACAATTTAAATTACTTTTATTATGAATAAATTAGGAGCTGGTCTTCCTTGCAAAAGCTGGCTGTTAATTTATTTATTTTATTCATTATAACTCGTCAGTGTATTCACCGAGTACTGACAGTAAAATATGCAACTCTAATTACGTATTTCCTAGACAAATAGATTCTTGGTATAATTTTTTATAATTTATAAAATATAAAAAACTCATCGAGTACAATAAACAAATTCGAAAGGCTAAGGCAGATCTTTAGAGAAAGTCCTGACAAGAAGTTGAAAACACTTCTGCAGCAACACGACTTCAGGAAATGTTGGGCAAAAATACTGTGGAGCTAGTTGGCATAATATTGAAACTGAACGGGTAAGGAATCCTAGGAGATCCTACTTCAAGTGTATCTTGCTGATTCAACTGCAGTTCAATCTGTAAACAATCACCACTAGATCTCGAGAACCCCAATGAAAAGGTAACATCAAAATATTGGCAAATAGCAATCAAAATTATGACCTACAATAGCATTGAATAAGCTACTGATTCTTTTAAACCATACAAAGCACCTGGCTCTGAAGGAATTCGACCAGTGCTACTACAGCAAGGTAAAACTATCATAATACCAAAGCCTTGCAGAATACTAAAGGCAACCCTAACAACGGGATTTGTTCCCTCAACCTGGAAGCAATAAGGAATGGTATTTATTTCAAAACCTGGAAAACCTGGAAAGGCATATAAACCGACCACTCTACCCTCTTTTATGTTAAAGCTGATAGAAAAACTGATTGAAATACACATCAGAGGAAAGTCTTCGTAGAGGAGACTTATTTCATCTCCGTTAACATGCCTATCAGTCAGGAAAATCATGTGAGACCGTTGTTCACCAACTGGTGAGAGGAATTGAGAAAGCAATCACCCACCAGGAAATTGCACTGACGGCGTTTCTTGACATTTGAGTCAATGGTAACGGCAGTGAAGAGTCATGGAGTAGAAGACCATTTGCAGGTGAATAAGTAATATACTAGATAGTAGGAAAATACAATCAATCCACTCAGGTGAGACAATAGAGATAACATCTGCCAAAGGATGTTCGTAAGGGGAGGTCTTATCGCTTCCCTGCTGTGGAAGCTGGCAGTGAATCAACTCCTACTCGTACTAAATAAGCAGGGATACTTTATTCAGAGTCTCAGGGTCTCAGAACGCATGCAAAATGTTCTAGATAGATGGTGTGCCAAGAAGAACCTATAGATAAATCCACATAAATCGGCACTAGTTCCCTTTACAAGCAGAAGAAAATTGGATGGGCTAATACCATCTACCTTCTTCAACGAACAATTACATGTGAGTCAGGAAGTTAAATATTTGAGCATAACCCTGAATGCTAAGCGCGTAGAAGTCACACTTTCAAAAGACCGTCAATAAAGGAAAACAGTTATTATGGTTACTAAGCGAGCAATGCGAAAAGTCTGGGGATTTAAACCAAGCATGGTATACTGATTATGGGATTATATACGGCAGTGGTGAGACCTATGCCTATGATTACCCATGTATGGATCGCTAATGTGGTGGCCTAAAGTTGACCAAAAGCAAACCAAACTTGTGTACCGCGGTAGCAGAAAGAAACAACCCTACTGCAGCCTCCCATAGATGCAGTAATTAAGGCAGAGGCTACGATGGCAGCTTACAGGTAAAACATGGTGGGAATTGGTAAAGGAATGAAGTGCTTATATGAAAACACGGTCAGGCAGAAAAAATAATCTGGTACACAAATGGATCCAAAACTGCCACTGGAATATATTGCGGAAATAATATTTCAAGCAGAAACTGTCTGCAAGAGAATATAAGAAGGGATATAGAAATATCCTTGTTCTAGCAGATAGTCAGTCTGTTTTAAAAATTCTGGCTAGCTACCAATTTAATTCTAGATTAGTCTGGGGCTGTCTGCAAAACCTTATAACTAAAGACCGGATCTAGTAGTGCATACTCAGTAGTAAGTTAAACAACTTTTAAAGCGGTTGCTTACTATTTCCGCTCTCTAGAAATTATAGTAGTGTTTCCTAGGGCATCTAAAAGTAGCCAAACAGGTTTAAGCAGGATAGCACGCTTCAGTAATCGCTATAGTGCAATATATTCTCAATAGACATGGCCAAGCCTTCGTTGAGTCACCAAACTAATTCTTTGTTATTGAAGGTCATAACCGTACAGGTGGGAGTAACAGCAGAATAGGGAATAATAGCAATAAATAATAAAAATAAAGTTGAAAAGAACCTACTTAAGTTATATAGTCATTTCTTATTAGTTATTATCTCATTGTTACTATATTTAGTACGCTTATGGATTTAGCTAGATTTACCTATTTGACTGACTCATCGCCTAAAAATTTCACCTAAAATCCGATATTTACTGATAACCTTCGCAAACCACAATAAAGTAACCATTATGTGGGTAATACAAGGCAACGAAAAAGCTGATGCACTTACAAGAACGGCATCAGGAACAACTTTTACTGGCCTTGAGCCGGTGTTTGGAATCACCAAGTCCACAATCTGCAGTTGGCTAACTAGTTGGATATACAAACAGCACCAATACCACTGAAATTGTGTGGAGGGACATAGGCATAGCAAGACTATGATAAATACACCATCAAAAAAACTGAAAGATGACATACTGCAATTAAGCAGTCATCAAAGTAGGCTAGTGGTAGGACTTATAACCGATCTACTAGGCTATTAAGGCTGTTAAACCTGATAAAAACGGCAAACCTTTTTACTGAATAAGTGAACGATTAGTAGCACAATAAGTCTTAAGCGTTAGAAGTTCTTAATCCCTCCTCATCCTTCATATTCCAACCAACCAACCAACCAAGCATGGTTTTCAAATAGCGTTGGAGGCTAGATTTTTTAAACCTGAAATAAAGCCTCTGATTTGATCCAATGGAACACTTGTAGCCCTGAAAACTGCAATAAAACCATTAAAACCAATAATTTATTTTTGTTTTCAGGATTCAGTAACGTTGCAATAGGTGTTTAAATATTTCTTAAAAGTAGGTTGCATAATTAAAAGGCGCAGGTGACAATCTGGTTCCTTGATTTAATTTTATTATAAGGTTTAGTAATACTATATAGAATCACAACAAACAACACCCAAAACTGAATAAGTACCTACCTATTAACGAAGACTTTTAAATGGGTAGAAACGGACTGAAGAAAAAAGAAACATGGCCGTCTCTTTCGCGTTTTGGGGAATTAAGAATTTTCTAGTCGAGTGGCGCCATCTATCATTAAAATTTGTTGAATTAAGCAATATGTTTAACTTTGTTTATTGTTAAAGCAAAACATTACGTGAAATAATTTTGTTAACTTACAAAACCTATGAAAATCGTTGTTACTGAAACTTAATAGCATTTTTAGCAAAACTTAGTGCCTACCTACTTATTGCGAAACATATTATTTATGTATTAAACTACCGCACACTCAGATAAAATTGTAAACAATAAATTAGAAACTTTCAGTACCTATACGCTTTGCAAAGTACACTTTAATTGTTCCATATTAAACAATTTATATTGCTTTTATGAAAATAAGAAGTAAACTCACCATTAACAGCTTTGCTGGATCGCAGAAATTCTTGAAATATAAACACTTCACACTTCGTTAGTCCACTTACACACCCAACATTTTAATTTAGCAAAACATTGTAACTAAGGTCAAATGAATTTAAACCTATCTCCCTAAAAGTCCAGTTTTATTCCAGAATTACACAAGTTTTATTTTAAAAATTAATTAAATTATATTAGGTACTGTTTTTCACACTATTTCGCATTAGTTCCAAACTTGGAAGGGTGGGGGAATTCTTTGAAATTGATTACATCAAATTTCAAGCACCAACAAACGCTACTTAAAAAAAACAGTTCACCAAAATTTCCTTTTAAATCAATAAACACAATATTTTAAAGCAATAAATTATTTCCTTGTAAATTAATTAAGGGGCCTTGCAAATTCCGCCATTAACAAAAGAATGTATGTAGATGAACTGTGAAGATCTACCCAAATCTAATTTTTCTCGTTATAGGAAAATCAGGCTTTAACTTCAAACAGCAGATATTTTACTGTGTGATTCAAGATTCAAGGATTCACTACAGGCTATGATTTTCTAGCCGGGCTGGTTTTTCTATAACTAAAACAAGCAGCCTTTTTAATTAAATGTAAAAACGTACGAACAAACCAATATTTAGGAATACTAAAATAAGTAACTAATGTTTCTCTAAGTGCGAAAAATAACTGCAGTGGTCCTAATTACTAAATTTCAATAATAATTCTGCTAGAAGATTTGAAGAAGAAAACTTTTGAAAATCCATAAATTTGAAAAATACCGCGAAACGTAATAGTTTCAGTACCAAAAATGCCAAACTAACAAACGAAAAAACACCAGCAACTGTCAAATTCCATTGTTTTACGTGAACAAGTGAACTTAACCTCATACTAACATGAAAAATTTTAGTAAAACTTCTCTTCGGTCAATGTTCTTTAATATTGTCTGTAAGCTTTCTTAACTTCCGCATTTAGAATGACTAACTTCTTCGAAAATATATTTAAATGCGTAGTAATTAAGCGGATTGCTAACAAAGTTAATTAACAATAATTATATAACACATCTGGTACTTGTTTACATTAGGAATTCTTCCGAAGTAGGTAACAATTAAAAAATCCTTTAGTTTCAACTCAAAATAAACCGAAGCAATGAAGGTTGTGGCCTTAATCAGTGGTGGCAAAGACAGCTGCTTTAATATAATGCAGTGCGTAGCAGCTGGGCATGAAGTTATAGCTTTGGCCAACTTAGAACCACATAGTAGGACAGAAATAGATAGTTATATGTATCAAAGTGTAGGACATGAAGCTATCGAACTAATAGCACAATCTATGCAACTGCCTCTCTTTCGACAACAGACAAAAGGGACTTCTCACCATCGGGACATCAATTACGTGCCAACAAAAGAAGACGAAGTAGAAGACTTATTTATCCTTTTAGAACAAGTAAAAAATGAACTGGATATTGAAGCTGTATCTGTCGGAGCAATTTTATCCGATTATCAAAGAGTTAGAGTAGAAAACGTGTATGTAGATTCAGGTAAATCATTCGACTATAGTATACGTTTCAAATTTTAGATGCGGAAGACTGAATCTGGTACCACTAGCTTACTTATGGCAAAGGGATCAAAATGAGCTTTTACATGAAATGATAAAGTGTGAAGTAGATGCAATTATAATTAAAGTTGCAGCCTTAGGATTAGAGCCATCGAGACATCTCGGACGTTCCTTACGATTAGTTGAACCACACCTCCAAGCTATGCATGAAAAATATGGACTTAACATTTGCGGTGAAGGTGGAGAATATGAAACGCTTGTATTGGACTGCCCCTTATACAGTAGCAGAATTGTTATGTAAGGTTTTTTTAATTAACAACTATTAACACTTGGTAAATCATAAAATTAATTATGCTTTCATACTTACAGCGAAGAATCTGAAGTAATTCTACATTCAGATGACCCGATTGCTCCTGTAGGGTTTCTAAAATTAAATAAACTGAAACTCGAAACTAAACTACCTCAATTAGACTTATACAGCCGACTTAGCGATGTTCCTTTAAAAGACAGCGATGGTTATATTACAGATCAAGGAGAGGAGGCTAATGAATTTCTTACGGAAGGTAACATTGTGGGATTTAAATTAACATAATTTAATATAACGGTTTTAAGAAATTAGCGAAGCCGATGATGCAGAAATTTTAAATGATGCTCAAAGTGAAATAGATTTACACCAATTTGAGCAGTCATTGACGTGTGCCAAAAGTAACGATGGATGGTTATGGATCGGTGGTCTTTGTGGAAATTCGGAGAACTACCAAGAAGCCATAAAGGATGCTTTCGAGAAATTAAAGTGTAGGTATGCAGTATTCACAATTATCATTTCAAAATTATTATAGTTGCCATTCATTACATTTTTCATTATTATAAAGTGGTGCAAATGTGTTCTAAATACTTTTTGATATTGCAGCTTACCTCGTAGCTAACAATCAACGATTAGAAGACTTATGCTCCGTCTGTTTGTTTATATCAGACATGTCCAAATTTGCAGAATTGAATAAGCTCTATGTCGAAATATTGAACCATGTAAACCCACCGAGTAGAGCTTGCGTTGAAGTGCCTTTACCAAAACACTGCCCTATTATTCTTGAAACCCTTTCTTGGTCTCCACCAAATGACACAACTGGAGATACCGAAATTACTCGGTAAGAACATTTAACATCAGTGGTGTTAACATTGACTTACTAATTATTTAATTTAGGCGTACAATGCATGTTCAGAGTATCTCTCACTGGGCACCAGCAAATATAGGACCATATAGTCAAGCCGTACGCGTAGGTGAATTACTACATGTAGCAGGTCAAATTGGACTTGTACCTGGCAGCATGCAATTAGTAAAGGGAGGAATTAAATATCAATGTCAATTAGCACTTAGACACATTAGTAGAATTCTCAATGTAATGGATCCAAATGTTAATTTGCGAGATGTCGTACAGGTTTGTTTTACACCATTAGAATTACAAGTTGCCGCATGATAAGATTTACAGGGAGTTTGTTACGTAACAAACATTAAACTCATTGAAAGCGCAAGAAAATTATGGGAAGCTAAAACAAATAACGCTATAGTTGATTATGTTGTCGTTGCTGGCCTACCCAAAAATGCATTAGTGGAATGGCATGTATGGGCTCATAGACATAATAATATATTCGAATGTAAGTTTTTTATTGCAGAGTATACAGGTATAGTTTATTTCAAGTGTTTAAATAATAAGAATCAACACTGCTTTTAGAAATTCGCAATGAATTTTGCAGAATTAGACCATATTATAACATTTATTGTTTAAAAAAATATACTTAGTAATACAGTAGACTCGCGATTATCCAAGTTAATTGGCACCGAAGAAGCTCATTGGTGCAGTGGTAAGAGCGCTTCCTAGCTAGGAGTCTTCGGTCGAATCTCACTCGAATTCCCCACTGTTCGAGGTCGGTACTTGAGCAAGTTAAGTCATTTAATCGTTTGGTTACAATTAACGATTCTGTCTGCGGAGTGGTCGACTGCAGATAGTAACAAGACGAACACTATACACTTTAATTCAAGGTTACAAACTCTGCAGAAGGCAAAGGGACACTACTGCAGAGAACACATTTCCCTAGCATAAAGTTCATGATGCCAAGTTGCTTAAAAATGGGGCTTTCATCCCCTCAACTGGCAGTCAAAGCAAAGGCCTCCCCCCTTGACTTCCGTTCAGTCTTGTTTGCTGTCTCTAACCACCATCTTGGTCCTGCTTGCTCTGCTAATTCCTGAGACCATCTTACGGTTAGCCTCCCTCTTTTCCTTGCCGCATCTTCTGGCCTCCATTTTGTAACGATATTTGTCCATTTACACTCAGCCATTTGTCCGATGTGTCCGGCCCAGTTGTATTTCAGTAACCTACATTTTGACACCAAGTGTTCCACTCCAGTCCTTCTTCTAATTTCTGTTAATTTTATTTACTTTGTCTTTTATTTTGATATTTAACCACGTTTGCGTGCCGTAACTGATCACTGATACTACACACATATCAAACACTTTTTTCTTTAAGGTTAAAGGAATTTCGTTTTTAAACACTTGTTTTAATGCCCAGAAGTTTTTCCATCCTAGGGTGATCCTTCTTTGTATTTCTTTCTCTGTCCGGTTTTCAAAGGATACAAGTTGACCTAGGTAGATAACTTCATCGACGTATTTAACTGTAGAGTTTTCAATTTTTATATCATTTACTGTTCTATTAGACATCAGGTTGGTTTTGTCGTAGTTGATTTGTAGTCCTACTTTTTTACTCTCGATTTAAGTTTTTCATGATCTCTCCTAGTGCTGTTCTGCTTTCCGTGAATAGAATGATGTCATCTGCAAATCGCAGGTTGTTTAATCTTTTATTTCCTATCCTTATCCCTGTGTCTTGCCAGTTTATATTTTTAAAAATTTATTCACAGCCATGCTTGAAGAAGTCTTGCCAGTTTAGATTTTTAAAAACTTCTTCAAGCATGGCTGTGAATAAATTTGGAGACAGGAAATTTCCTTGTTTTATTCTTCTTTGTAATTTGAAGCTTCTTCCTTCTATTTCTAGCTTTATCTTTGCGGTGTCGTCTTTGTATAGCTCTCTTATTATATTTCTGTATTTCTTCGGATTCTCTTGTTGTTTGAGACATGTGTTTGTGTTCAATACTGTCGAATGCCTTGCTATAATCAATGAATGCGTTGTTGAATTCTTTGTGTTTTTCTATGATTTGATTTAACGTTTGCAAGTGATCGATTGTTGAATGTCCACTTCTGAATCCTGCTGTTCTGGTTTATTCTTAATTCTATTTTTGATTATGGTTGTAAATAATTTGCATATTGGTCTGTAATTTTTTATAGAACAATATTTTTATTTATTCTTTCCATTGTGATGGTAATTTTTCTTTCCTTAAGATCTGATTGAACAATATTTTTATAAGTTGGTGTACTTCAGTTGTTGTATTTTTAATTTGTTCATTGGTTATGCCGTCGCTTCCTGGAGCCTTGTCCTTCTTTAGTTTGTTTATGGCTGCTTCTAGTTCTTCTTGTATTTCTGGCTCTTCATTACTTATAACTTTGTTCTCCACACTTTCTTCGGACCTGCTTTCCTCTGGTTTAATTTCTGGATTTTTGGTATATAGTTTTTCATAATATTCTCTTTGAAAATGTATGAATCCATCCATGCACTTTCTTGAGTAAACACTTCACATTTAAGTTTTTGAAGGCTCTTGGGCTTTTACATTTGCCTATCAGTGAGGGTCTTAGTTTGAGGAAACCGAAAACATTGCAGCATACCGGAATCGTCACCCTTTCTTTTTAATTTTTTTAAATCCAGGAGCAGAATGTTCATCTCTTGCTGACATCATTTTTGTCGGCAACATCCTGTCTCGTCACAGTTGAAGAGTTGATCAGAGGTAAGTCCGAACTGTAAAACAAGCTCCTTGATTTTTGTTTGAAAATCAGTAACCTTATTCGAATTCGCAGAAAGTCTCTCCCCAGTAATGTTCGGTTGTCTTATACCGTATTTCTTCTTCCACCTATCGATCCACCCATCAGTTTGGTTAACCACGAGTGTACTGTATTTATTAATTTAGGTATCATATAATTTAAACGTGAAATTATGCATGAATTGATTAAATCACCAACAACGCCATTTAAAATGTTAAAGGATTTCTGAGATTTGTAATACTTTTAATATACGGTAATGACCAGGATTTGAGAAGTTGTGATGAATTGTACTCGCCAGACAAGCGCCTCTTGGAAGTTTCCCGGTGTTTAGTCTCCATGTGAGAAATTTTAATTGCCACTGCTGGCCTTCGCACGTAATCCTGGCAGAAATAATTTTGCAATAAAATTTATGTTTATTATATTCTTATTAATACATTATATTATACAAATTAAATCGATTATTGTTTAGATGAAGAAACTGGTAAATGCATCGAAGACTGGTCCATTTCAATATATCGTCGCTGGAATTATGAAAACAATATTTCAACCATTGTTTGCCGTGTAGATTACGCCAAAGAATTAGATACTCCATTGCCACCGGAAATTTCTAGAGAAGCTTTAGAATATGTTATACGTAAATTACAGCTAGGTCACGAAGCCGATTTAACAACATCTATATGTAATTTAAAAATCTTCTATAATGTAAAAAGGCAGTTGCCTATTACTAGCATTATGGAAACCTTAAATGAGTTAAGACAATCTGTCACAATTGTTCACACTTTAGTACCTGTTCTTGATTTGTGTAGTGAACACACTTATTTATCCTTGTGTGGAATACGTATTCAGTAATTTTTTTTCTATTTGTAGCGGGCATGAGTATAGTCTGTTGAATTTTTATATATGCATACAATACATACTTACACAATGACTATATTGTTATTATAATTATGCAAAAATTATACAAAAATATATATTTTTTAAGCAACTTTTTGTTGTATTTTATTTCTTAGTCCTCACCAATATGATTACACTCGATGAAGGTTGGGGAATTTCCAAGTTATGGAGACTTTGGCCATCTAGCTGGCAGCACTAGTCTTTTTTCGTTTCAAAATAATTTATTCCTAGAACCGAGAAATTGTGTTGTTGTGCAACTAAATATTTTGCTATGCCGTTTTGTTTCGGAGGCATTTTGTGGATTATGAGACTTAAATACAACCATCATAAACATTTGTATGTAGGTATTAGACCTACGCCGAATTCGAAAAATTTTACAGCTACCTCAACAAGTTTGTCTCGCGGCAAGGATAGAAAATACCGAACAGGTAGCATACAACACTGATTATATTGCATATTTGAGTAATACGTTAGAGTGGTATTTATAGATATGCATACATATAAAAATACAAGAATCCATTCGAGAAATTTGATTTATAGGGCTGCAATTGAAAACAATTATACAGTGCCAGTAAAAAGTAAGGAATATATTAATTAAAACCGAAACAAATCCTCGAACACGGCGATTTTATTTTATGAATATGCACATTTTTCGATTAAATTCGATTTTCGATCGTCATTTGTTTTCGAGTAAAGACGTAGCGGCATTTTTTTAAAATGGAACCGCCTTATTTTTTTGGTGATTTCGATAGAATAGAAAATTAGAAACTAGACACATTTTCTAAGGGATCATTTGAATCATTTCTAAGCAGCGGGCATTGTTTATCCTTATTGGGACAAACACGGGTTTGGTCGGCATTGCAGCTTCCTGTCTTTGCTTTCAGATTTTAGTTAGGCGCCATCTATTGTAGACTTACTACACTGCTTACTGATTTCTACAAGTAAATATGGCGGCTGTTTTGATTTTATACAGAGCTTATGAGACAAGTTTTCGTCAAGATTAGCACTCAGAACATTGGACTATACTATACTATACTATTTAATTTATTTATTAAGGAAGACCGGTCTGATATAGTTATAATTCAACCATGTGCTTTATTATGGGTGTATTTAGCAACAAAAACTTTACTTAGAAGGCTGCTATTTGTTATTTTTTTTAAGTTCTAGAATGTGTTTTTTCAAATAAAATCTATATCTGTCTCATCAGCATACTTCCTTAAATAAACGCAAAAAAATTTATAATAAAATACCCAGTGGTTTTGCGCGCTGATCTTGACGACAGAAGACGCTACATTTTACCATAAAATTCCTTCTCAGCTTAGGAAAGTTGCCACTCACCATTGTTATTTTAAAATTTTAGAATCTTATAAATTGAATATCGTTTTTTGAAACATTATATTCTGATGTTAACATTCAGTTATTGTAAGATACAAATGGCACAGAATTAATAGAGGGACTTAGATAAGAATAAACAACTTAAAAAATGAAAAAGCAGCCGGTGCAGACGGAATAACTGCTGAAATACTAAAATACAGGGGAGAACAACTAAAAACGGAAATTCATTACCTCATATTAAACATCTAGAAAAACTTAAAAATCCCAATGAATGACAGCAGGGAATAATTCTGCCAATATTCAAGTCGCTTCTTTGGCAGCGTCCAATATCGCCTGCTTCAAATGTTGGTACATTTCTTCCGGCATTCCTTTCATGTTAAATTTAGCTTCTGTTCTAGCCTATTCTGATATAGAGCTTTAACACTACTTATATTGCTTTAGTAAGTCCGTTTTGAAGAGTATTTCTTTGAGTCCCGTCATCTGTTTATATTAAATGTTTTCATTTTTTTACATATTTAGTAGGCCAATAATAGATCCTAAGTTTCTAGTCGGGTCTGTCCGTGCACATTTGTGGATGTCTTTGTGCTTCA
The DNA here is from genome assembly GCA_963082815.1 of Melanotus villosus. NCBI lineage: Eukaryota > Metazoa > Arthropoda > Insecta > Coleoptera > Elateridae > Melanotus > Melanotus villosus. The sequence goes on along the minus strand of OY720421.1, from coordinate 8,186,817 downwards.
ATTGCGATTTCACAGTCATGTTCTATGTTAAAACTAATAAGCCTATTGCCATTGTTTGTTTCTTCCTCGTCAAACGGCCCCACCACGTCAACTTCCTTTCCAACTCTGCTGTTCAAATCCCCGATTATAATAACTTCTTTTTGATTTGTTATACATATTGTGCGTGATGTCGTTCATTTTGTTGAAGACATAATCCTTTTCTGTGTACGAAGCATTATCGTGCATTGCATAATCCACGATCATAACCGTATTTTTGCCCTCAATGTTTATATTTATCGTTATAATTATTTCACTTATTTGTTGAAAACCAGTAATATGTTTCATCCATTTATCTTAGACCAGTATCGACACTCCGCATTTAGCATGTTGATATTTGGGTACCTACTTCACTTCATATATGGTGGTATTTTCCTAAATTTCTTTATCCAACACCTTAACACCTTTCTTTTTGGTTTTACTTAGAATGGCTATATCCACATTCATTTCAATTTCTGCTTTGTTCCTAGGCCTTGTATGTTCCGTATGTTCCAGGTTTCTACAGACATTGTTCTTTTTCGGTTCTCTACACGTCTCTTCCTTTTAATTTTTCTCTCTCTATCTTGACGTTCCTTGTCTTTTTCCTGTATACGTGAATCTATGTTCCCCCAGAATACTTGGAGTTGACTGCCTAGGCAGCACGATATACTCGCCTGGGGTAGTCTTTTTTTAAATTCGCATCCATTTATACAACAAAAGTTAGTATCCGGACGCCGATCTGCAAACTCTGCTGTCCGTTGCTGTGTATAAAGGGAAACAAATACTGCATCCACTGCAGCCATTAAATATATATGAGAGAGAAATTTGAGAGCTAGATTCTTCAACCGCCCAATTTGGGAAAAAGACGCTGTTTGCAGCTGTCCACTCTGAGACAGACACTGCTACTTGCTAGCGGAAAATTATTAGCAAGCTGATTTCCCCATATCTGGCTACCCTCGCCTAGTTTAGCCTGTCGGTCAAAGAAGTTTCCCGGAGTGTGGTGCTAGGAGCCATAGGTTATCCTGCGAGGACAATCGTCTCCTATTTATGGCAGTCGATGTAACCGTTCCAAATGAAAGGTGCTACATTTGCAACATATATCTCCATATCGGACTTCTCCGAACTCTTAAATAACGGTATTTAATGTACATGTTACTGCATCTTGTACGCTGTTCACACTAATATTAGCGCGTTGTTCATTCAAACGCATGTTCACATTATCGCGACTATACTGTAAACATTTTATTGCAAGTTAATGACATTTTCTTCTTATGTTAATGCGTACTAAGTCATCTCGTCATCATCTCGTGCAATGTTTTTAATTAAAAAAGGATATCAAGTATGACGGTGTATGATGTGTTGCATACACGAATTCAGTTAAGGGCGTCATCAATCGTGAATCACCCTGTATTATAAGTGATAAATTGAAAGAAATGAAGGGCCAGTAATGGAACTCCTCCAAGCAAAAGGCGACAAAACAATTTATTATTATGATTATTGACCAATAAAGTACGAAAACTAAAAGATATATCCTTGGTGTGACGGTTTTTATTTTTGAGTCGATTTTCATTTTAAAAACGTGTATGAAAGGTTGCCTAAACGCCAGCTTCAGGCCTAGGTTTGAAGTCTAAAAATTAAAAACCAACTTGTTCTTTGGGTTGCCTACATAAGCAGATAACAACGTAACAAAACTTGAAACAATTTACAAAATTGTGTGGTTTTATTCCAGTTTGAAACCATTAAGCATAGTGTAAGTATTCGTGTTGTTTATTTTAAAATGAGTGCGGGTAAATGTGCTTTCCGTCCTTACATTACATTTTACACAACTTTTATGGTTGTTATGTCAGTAATTCTTTTTAATTTGTTATGTTTAAAGTTAAAATGTAAATAAACGGAACTGTTGCATGCTGTTTAAAACGGCATTTCTGCAGCAGATAAAGAAAATATACAAGGCATGGATATAGCTATTACGTATCCATACTATTGTATTCTGGGCCCCTGTAGTAACATATGTTACTAAAGTCATTTCTTTTTATTGACTGTCGTAGATCGTAGCATCGCACACCTCACCTACTTCAGACCATTTTGGGGATGCCAGTGTTGTTAGATTTTCTTTCCTTTTATTTCATTCTCATGTTTCCTTAGAGTATTGGGTTTTAGATGTTTCTCACAGCCGTTTATTTTAATAAATAATAAACGGCCTTTTGTTATTCCTTCGTACTACTCTTTGTAATATGTTATTCTCGACGTTCTCTAAAAATTTTCATATCAAAAGTTTAAATTTATTAAGTCGTTTATATAACTACGTTTAAGTTCGATTTCCACCAAGCAACCAAGAAGTTTGATAATCGTCAGCGAAATAAATTTAAAATCATTAGATAACAAATGAAAGTAGATAATGAATGAAATACAGAAAAAAAAACAAAGAAAAAACTAGAGTTTTCGTGCTTAACTAATCTGCAAATTCATGTACCAAACCCTTCTTACTACCTAAATGGTTGTATAACCTTGTTTTCTGTTGGAAGAAATTTCAACTAAATAAATGCTAAAACAACTGTGAATAACTGTTAAACTCGGCTTTAGTTGTGTAATTTCCAAATGATTTATTTTTAAATTTCTTCTTCTTGAAGTGACTTGCCCCTCACAAGGCGTTGCCATTATCTTTACTTAACAAAAACAATAAAAATGTGACTTCGTACCAAAAAAACACTCATACCGCTCTATTCATCCATATTTATATAATCCTTATTAAAAATTAACATTAAGTTATAAGTTAATAAGCCATTGTTTAATCAATTAACAATAATCGTCTATTTAATTAATATAACAAGCGTTTTAACTGCTTTTTAAAAACCGTAATAGAATAAAACTCCTTTTGTGACTATTTCAAGCAGGATCTTAGTTAGAATACATAAACATCAAAGGTGAGATCATATGGGTCATTGACTTTAAATCTGAAATTTAGATTTTAATTTGCAAATACTATAAATTGTATGGAAGAAACATATATACTCAAGGTGCAGTATTTATGAGTATTATTCCTTGGCCCTTATTAGAACATTATTGTAGCGAGTTAAGATTGATTTTGCTTTTTTCCCAAGGAATTATTTTTTTTAATACGAAAAATCTCTTCGAAAATCAATGGAAAGATTTCCTATTTTAAAAAAGAATTCTTGCTGTTAGGTAGTTTAGAGCAAAGCGATTTTATCTTTGAAACATTCTGCTTGTTTAAATGTAAATTATCCAATATTTTTATTCCTGTACTTCCTGTACCTGTGAAGTAAATTAAATAATCAAAAAAATCTGTGAAAGGATATATCTTTAGAACTTTTGCAGTGAAGTTTTCAGAAAGAAACTTGATTTCTTTTTCAGTTGTCACAATTTGAAAATATTAATCTAATTTCGGAATCTCTCTTAGTTTCAGCTTAAAATCCTGAATTTTCAGGGTTCTTTGTACTAAAATATTGTGGGAATTATAGCAGACGACCGATGTTCAGGTGGGGGTCCGGTGTGCATCGGGTGATTCAGGGTAGTAAGTCGAGTGCGCGAGCAGTACGATAACGACGGCAGACGTGCGAGATAGTTTGGAAAATATTAAAGTATGAAATGTAATTTAATTAAAACAATGAAATTGTGCAAAGGCTCTGCTTAACTTTCCTAGAATGGGAAAAAATCAGCGAAAACGTTAAAAGTAAAATATCGGTTTTCGCATTACAATGGTTCAGTGTATGGAATGTGAGACGAAACATGTAGATGCCTTAAGTAAGAATCCTATCATTACTATAACAGATTCCAGAGAAGAACTAAGAGAAATGGTTAAACAACAACTAAATAAGGTTCAAAATAAAAATAGGAAAACATACAATTTAAGAAGACATATTCCAAAGTAATACCGAGAAGATGACGTAACGTCGTAGTGGCTATTAAAAAAAAAAAAAACTCAAGGTGATCCAGGACTGAAACTAAGATCTAAATATGTATTTGGGATCGTATAAGATCATCAAGGGTAAGTCGAACGATACCTACGACGTTGAAAAAGAAGGCACCCACGAACCTCTGTTCCGTACATCAACGTGTGCTGAGCTGCTAAGTATATGAAGCCATGGCTTCCTGGAAACAAAGAAGATCGAGCATCTGGGTCAGATGATACTTAGGATGATGGAACTGTGGGAATTATAGCGGACGACCGAGGTTCAGGTGGGAGTCGGTGTGCATCGGGGGAGTCAGGGTAGTAAGTGCGCGAGAAGTTCGACGACGACGGCAGACGTGCGAAACAGTTTGAAAAATACTAAAGTATGAAATGCAATTTAATTAAAATAAAGAAGTTGTGGAAGAACTCCGTTTAGCTTTCATAGAATCCTACAATATTACCTGAAAAATTGGAAAATTTAGCCGAATGCTTTCAAACATAACCAATCATGTTCTTCCTACCTAAAATAATATGGATGTATTTATTTGAAAATTTTTTTAAACAATTTTAAACATTTTCAATGCTCTTCGGGAGTTTTTCCAACAAAATTTGAGCTTTTCCTGGTTGAATACTCTTAGGTTACCTGAAAATAGACAACAAAGAAATTCGGCGAATTTTTCAGGAGTAAAACAATTACCTTCCTAGTAAGAAAAATTATTGATATGTTTATTTCTATGCTGGAATTTTGAGGAACGTCCGTAAAGATATTCCGAAATGTTCAGGCCAAATGTTCTTAGAATACCTACCTGAAAAAGTAGCAACCTTCAGGTGATTCTGAAGAGTAAACAAATTGCCTTCTTAGTTAATAATAATTATTGGTATTTTTCTTTAACAACGCGTTTAAACGACTTTTGGAAATTTTAACACTTTTCAGGGCTTTCCTTAGAGACCTTAGATATAACCTGAAATTTTCAGGTCGAATTTTTTTAGGTTATCTGAAAAACTAGGACATTTTAGGTTATTCTTCAGGAGTAAATCTATTATCTTCTTAGTTAATTAAAATTATTGGTATGTTTTTTAACAACGTAGATAAACGATTATTGGAGGTTTCAAAATTCTTCAGGGGTTTCCTTAAATATATATTTTTAGACCGAATGTTCTAAGGTTATCTGAAAAAACTATGAAATTACAGGTGATTCTTTAGGAGTAAATATAGTTTGCATTCTTAGTAAGCAAAATTATTGGTAGTTTTATTTAACAAGGTGGTTTAAGATTTTTTGGGGTTTGTAAAACTCTTCAGTGGTTTCCTTAGAGATAACCTAAACTTTTCAGGTAAAATGTTCTTAGGTTATATGAAAAAACTAGGAAATTTCAGGTGATTCTTTAGAAGTAATAGATTGCATTCTTAGTAAGCAAAAAGTATTGGTAGTTTTATTTAACAACGTGGTTTAAGGATTTTTGGGGATTGTAAAACTCTTCAGGGGTTTCCTTAGATATAACCTAAACTTTTCAGGCCGAATGTTCTGTTTATATGTAAAAACTAGAAAATTTCAGGTGATTCTTTAGGAGTGAATCGATTGCCTTCTTAGTTAATAAAAATTGTGGACTTATGGATTTAAACGATTTTTAGAAGTTTCAAAACCCTTTATGTCTTTTCTCAAACATAGTTCGAGTTTTACAGAACGAATGTTCGGAAGTTACCTGTAAAAAATATGAAACTTCAGGCGAGCAAAATAATTCTTAGGTAAGGAAAATTTATTGATATCTTAAACGATTACTGGAAAATTCAAAGCCTTTCAATGGTTTTCCCAAACACACTGAAGCATCTTTTTAGGATGAAAACGATATAATATTTGTAATTTGAGAATTAGTTAAAGTTTTAATTTAAAACTTAATGTTTTTGAAATCCAAAGATTTTCAGATTTTCTTATAAATAGGCAGAGTTCTGTACATTACATTTTTTCAGGATAATTAAAATGTGGTGTAGATATATGGGGCACACAGAGTTTGCCTGCTAAGCCCTTTTACCCCCAGTTTGACACTGAATAAACTTACTGAAAGCACTGCTGAAAAGTTTAAATAAATAAGTTGTTGGAACTTTTAAACTTTTAGATAAAACTGTGTAAAAGCGTTTATAAATATCGATTTTGAAAACTCTTAACAATTAAATTCGGCAACAAAATAACATTATATAATTTTCCCCATAAATATGCAAGATTTAGAAAATTTCAGAATTCAAATCTGTATCAGATTAGATGGAAAAAATATAGGTTAGGTACAACGTACAGATGACTGATGACGTCACTATTCGGGGGTGAAATGCTTTAAACGTAAGTAAAGTACAGAAGAATACGAGTTTTTTGAAACCAAAATTGACAATTCGAAAACTTTTTTTGAAAATTAATGATCACAATGGTTGAAATTTATTCCAAACTTTATAAAATCTGTGTATAAGAATATTTTATTTCGAAAAAAGGTAATACGAAAATCTAAAAGAGGAGAAAACAATTCTTTAGAAAAACGTATTTCTTTCATTCCTAAAAATTGTAAAATTTCAAAAGAAAACAATATTTTTTTATTAGCTCTTGTAATGCTATCCATAAAAAGAAAGCCATAACAAATAAAAAATGCAACAAATTAGAACTGAAGATACCCTGTGATCGGCCAATTTAATGCAAATACTGGTTAGTTTTTTTTAATCTTTTACTTTTTCTAGTGTTTTAAATAACAATTTTGTCAGAATCTGGTATCTAACTATCTAACTATATTACTTATTCCCACTTTTTGTCTTTTTAATTGTATTGAATTATTTATTATTTAATAAATCACCAATATTAAAAGGGTTCACTTTAAAATAACCTGCGAATCAGGGTTGGAAAAAGTTAGAAAAACAGAAATCACTTATATTCAAAAAAAATAAAACCATGATTTTTTATTTCGTTGCAGTTTTGACCATTCATAATAACGGTGTGGTTTAATTTAATTTATTGAAATAATTTTTCAGTTTAGACATTATTTTAAAACCACTGAATAACGTTCTAGTTTAAAATATTGTTACTTTGTTGTAGGGTTCTATAAGTTGATAAAACAATGCGTTTTGCAGAAGCTCACTATTTTCTCAGTCTTAGAATTCTTATATTTACATATCACTTTTGCATAAAAACTCCTTACCAAAAAGTGAGATGACTTTAAATGTTGCTAATCCCCTATATGGGGATGTGTGAGTTAAAAAAGTAATAATAATAAATGCCTTTAAACTATTTCATACAAAAACTGAACAAATTTCAATAGAAAGAACTTCAAGCTATTTCTTTGTTAATTATCTCGTGTGGAGCTGCACGGAAAGAAAGAATTTCTAGAAAGGCCCTTTTATCAAAATTAAATCAGATAAAAGTTTTTGCGATTTTAAGCTAACGAACTTGGAAGGTTGTACGTACGTATTGTTTTATATTTAATGAAGTGAACGTCAACGGATAAGACATGTGTTGTTAATTATGGGTAAACTTCAAAGCTAATGTTTTCTATGTTGAAAGTGATTTAATTAGTGAATTTAGCTAACACTAATGGAAAAGCTAGCCGATCCCATTTCACATAAAGCTAGTATTTATCTAAGTAGTGGTGTCTGAAAAAAGACTTATTTTGCGGCTTCGCCATTAACGAAATTGTGGTAGCTTTTCCAAAGAATCAATTTGTAATGTGGATGTAGTGCAGTTGTGGTTCTATTACCCTGATTAAATCTTAAAACGAACCGATGATATCCACTGGCCCGCCGCTAATAATAAAGATAAAGGGCTCGCGTTATTTTATGTAGAAATCGCTAAAAATTATGTGCCCCCATAAAATTTAATATTCTTAATAACCGTGTGGGAGATTTATGTCGAATTTGCTTAAAAGGCGCTCTTTCCTCAAAACAAGGAATATAAAAGAAAGCAGATCAGCCAGATGTTGTACTAATATCATTCTCTTGTAAAAGAATTTTATGTATCATCGTTTGAATGGCGTATTTTTATGCCGGAGCCTCGAGTAATCCCGAAAATTAGGTAGAGAAAATAGGTATGCATAATCGAAAGTTAACAATTTTACAGCCCATTACCCGCTTCTAAGGTGTATAAATGGCAAACTTCCTTCTTTAATTAAATTTAGAAGTGCAAAAAATCGCTAACACGCCCTTCTATTTTTAACTTTAAGACAATGCCGCTATTTGCCGCATTACGGCGGTCGTTATCCTTGAAATAAAATGCGATACTCAAACTTCTGAATTATACATCACTTTACTTTAGCATCGCAGAAGCAATTTGTAGATAGGTTTTAAAATTTAAGGTATCTAACTGAATGTGGCTTCCTTTCGCTCGCAAAGACGTGTCACGTCTCTTACTTCCAAGTTAGCGCGATGGCCTCTGACTTGGCGAAGTGGAGCGAGTTCCACGCTCTTATATCTAAGTGTGTGGTGTCCCTGGGGTGCACAGATGGACGTCGGCTCACGGCGTCCGGTGCTAGAGTACCCCAACACCAAGAAATGCAATATTAATCAGCCCAGAACGGGGACTAGCGTAGTGCATTAAGGTAATGGAGCTTGTTTCTCCCTGCCGAACTTGAACTCAACCGTCATAACGAAATACACAAATATGTATTTTACCACTCATCTTCCTAATGGCCGCTCTTAGCTGAAATGAACACGTCTATTATGTCACATCTAAACATATCATTTATGTTGGTAACCGCGTCAGGACCGGCGTCACTCTTTATACCGATGGACGTTTCCCTTTTTTTTAACGTAAGGAAAAACCCTTCGTCAATTCAGAAAGCAAACAACCCCTTTGCAATTAAATTAACACGCCAAGATGGAAGCCTTAAATTATTCATAATAGATAATTAACACATACAAGACTTTATTCACTTTTTAGAAACAAAGTCTCTTTCACCAGTCCAGAAATCCTTCAATTCATATAGTTTGATTCTAATAATCTTGACATTAATGATAATGGCATGGGCCTAATTGAATAATGCATGAATCTTATAATATTAAATACGTGGTACCAACACAAAGACATCCACAAATATACTGGATATTAAAGGAGTTGTAACGAAAAATCAATTAATAGAGCGAAACAGCAGGTGAAAGATGTTAAAGTAAAGAAGCTTTGAAATAGGAAGTGACCATCATTTATTCTTTTCTTCGAGTGGCGTGCCCTTATCGGAGAGTTGCCGTCTTCTCTCCATATGCCTGTGGTGTGCGTGTCAAGTAGCCTACAGACATAGAGGATCTACAGCTTTATGTGGGATCCGAACCACGGAAGTGCTTGCACTTCTACTCCAGAGAAGACTTACTAGGCAGTATACCTCGGTGGTTTACCATTGCCTTCCGAGGGAAGCCGTCGGGTGTTTTCGTTGTTTATGTGACCCTGGAAATCAAATCAGGGCCAGTCTCAGTGGTACGCTGAACCAAGTGAGCCACGACCGCGACATTTATTAGTAATGCTTTTATTAAAAGAACTAAACGAAGGGAATCCGAATAAACAGAAAGTAGAACATAGAAAAGCGAACGAAGAGGTCTTGGAACAAATACAAAATAGAAGAAAAATATGGATGCACACAACGAAAAGAAGGACCCAAACAATGGGTCATATCCTGAGAAGAGACGGTTTATTGAAAACAATTATCGAAGGGAAGTAAACGATATAAATCCAAAGAGACGACCCCGTCTTCAATTTATGAAACAAATAATACAAGACTCGGGAAACAACAGCTACGAGGAAATGAAAAGAAATGCCTTAGATAGGGGAAAATGGAAAGCTGCTATAAACCACTGACAACCATATAGTACGCTATTTAAAACAGCTGAACTTCCTTGAACTTTTTTAAAGGTCTTCATCAGGAGTAAAAGGGAGCACGGTAACTCAACTTGTCAACCAAGCCAGAGGCGAAACCCTTCTGAAGAAGAACAGAAAAGGCAGCGGTTTTATGCCGGCTATAACCGTTCAAGCGTGTAGAACGAAGACGACGATTGTTCAGGCGTAACTTTACCTTATTAATTTAATGATTTTTTTTATTTATGTTATTAGTTATTGTCCTTATTATTTAATTCTTCTACATATTTTTGTTAGTTTCTTCTTCCTTCAGAATTTATGTATTATTTTAAAATATTTATTATTAGCCTACATATCCCTTCACATGGTAAAGGCCTCCCTCTTTTCTCTTATCCTTTTGTATTTTTTTCAAATCTTCTCACACTTTTGTGAGGGGTTTTGGTTTACTCACTTCTGGAAAATTGTGCCACGTTATTAATCAAATTATGCCCTCTTAATTAACCTTTGAGCAGATATGTCTCTTAACAAATCTAAATAAACCAAAATGATTTTTTTCTTTATTTAAGATTGCCTTTTGTGGGGGTGGTACAGGAAATTTTTCCCACATTTTCTCTTTGTGAGCCGGTTGAGAAACCTGTTGTACTAACAACACATCCATATTTCCTTTTTAATCGAATGCTACCAAACATCGACAGCTTTGATCATCGGATTATAAACACTAAGTTAACAGATTCAAACCTTAACTACTCCAGACTTAATATGGGTTTAATAGCTTCATCAAATTAGTAAAGTTATTCGTGAAAATAAACAAAATTTGAATCTTATAATAAATAACACATTATTAAACATCCATTCATTAATTTAACAAAATGTTTGTGCAACCCACCCTCAATTTTAATCTGGCTATGATTGCTGGATTTGAACTTGAGTCCTCTCGCTTACGGAGCAAGCATTTACCCCAAGGGCAAATCTTTGGAGTATTGGAGTATATTTTGAATTTTCAAATCTCCAATTTGGATTAAAAGTTGGGATTTCGAAATTCAGAAAATTCAGATTGGAAGGTTCAAATTTAACCAAATCGAATCTCTTTAAATATTTGAGCTTGGAATATTTTAAATCTTAACAGTGTTTTCAAATAAATTTAGTTAAAAACCACAATAACGCATATTTCTAAGTATTTCTATTTTCTTTTGACAGTTTTATAGAAAAAATAATGCTCCCCACCATTAAAAAAAAGAAACACTAAATTACGTACTTATCCCAATGTAATCAGCTTTGTAGCTTCTGGGTAGTGTTGCCACCTTGTGGGACTCTTCCATAGTTTTGAGATATTCAAAAGGCATTTTTTAAAAGGATTTTTAAGGTTGGACAAGCACTGTTTTAATTTTATATATGTAAATTATGATTAAAAACTATACACAGAGGGTATTGGATGTAAACCGCCGGAGTGAAACAGACAGAACACGCACAAGCAGAAGTAGGATTGATAACCAAAGAACATAAGATTAACATCATATTTGAGGTGAAACACAGAAATGAAAGGATTATGAAAATGGATTTAAATTTGGGAAAGCAACCTGTTACATTAAAAGTCGTATATGGCCTCAATGAAGACGAGGATGTGGAAAACAAAATAGTTATTTATGTACCAAGGGCGTAAAGATGCTTTTATGGCCTGAGACATGATTTTGAGCCCGAGACGCTAGTCGAGGGCTAAAGACACGTCGAAGGCCATAAAAGCAAGTTACGCCAGTGGTACATACATAATTTTATGCACGATCGAAGATTTTAAAACTGAAATAAAAAATAAATTAATTTTCTACCCACATCGAGTAGTTAGTTGCTCAATTATTTTAATTTTTTACTGACTACTGTCAAATGGTTGAAGCATTTACGCCTAGGAATATTCACATAAATAATTGTGTTAACTGTGTTGTTAATACAAATTACCCTAAATAGAGTTCTAATAAAGAGCATACATTCGATTTTAATTTTAAAAAAATCTTTATAAGACTGTTAAAATGTTTATCAATTTTTGACGTTTCATTATAGACCGGCGGCCTATAAAGACACCCACGGGCTATAAATAGACGTTTATGTCAAACAAATTCAGACATAATTGACACATTATAATGTGATCGTGCATAAACAAATTTTACGAGGAGTTGCAAAAGTAGATAGATAGCGCGACCAACGAAATCATAATAATGGGCGATCTCAACGGACGAGTAGGCAAGAACAACAGAAACATAATATAATACTTGGGACAGCAAGGAGAGAAAACACTACACTCAAATGGGAAAAGAATTTTGGAATTATGCCAAGCCAACGATCTAGTAGTGGCCTACACATATCGATAAATACAAATTCGCACGAGAAGACCACAATGAAGATACAAGATCAATGATCGATTATTTTCTAGTACAAAGAGGACTATGGAGAGCTGTAAAACATGAGACTAAAGCCAGAGATGGAGATAGGCAGCGGCTACTACCTGCTAATACTAGAATGGAAAATGCACCCACAGGTAGTTAAGTAATAAGTAAAGAGGTCAGAATAAATAAGAATAAACAACCATAAACTACAAAATACTAGAAATGTCAGAAAAGTATAGGAAACTACTAGAAAACAAATTACAAAAGGAAGACCAAGGGGCGGTAATCGATGAAAGATGGGCGAACTTGAAAAAATAAATACTTGAAGCAGCAACAGAAACCTGTGGTACAACGAAAATAAGTAATAAATACATAAAAAAATCACCATGGTGGACAGAAGAAATCAGGGAAATAGTAAAGGAAGAGAAAATTAAATGGATAAAATATCTCCGGGCAAGAAGATACGCAGACTACGAGGAATACAAAAGTAGCAGAACAGTGGTTAAAGAAAGAATCAAGAGAGCCAAGCAAAATGCATGGATAAAGTTTAGTAATACCATGAAAGAAGCATATACAGAACATCAGAAACTATTCTATGGAGTAATCAAACAGATAAGAGAGAAAAATAAAGTACTAATAAGAAACATTAAGGATGAACAAAGGTGTTAAATGAAGACGAAAAAATAATGGAAAGGTGGAGAAGATACTTTATAAGACTTTTAAACGGAGAAGAAATAAAAAATTACAATACAAATGAAATAACACCAAGAAATGCAGAAAATGTAAGTGTAACAGCGTCGACGCGCAACGAGTTAGGCAACGCCATAGCAAAAATGAAACTGAGGAAAGCCGCCGGGTAAGATAAAATAACACCGGAAATGATGAAGTACGCAGGAGAACAGGCGAAAGAAGAATTAATGAATGTTATAAACATCTGCTTTAAAGAAAGATATACACCCTTGGATTGGAAAATAGGAATAGTAACACCCCTCCACAAAAAATGAGACGTAAGAGAGGTTCTGTCTGTAGACGAAACGACACAGGTTCGACTATCAGCGGTTATACTACATAGGAATCAAGTTAGATTGTTAATGCTCTTGATAGTTGAAGGCGTAGGTCTGATGATAATAATAATAATAATAATAATAATAATAATAATGAAAAGAGCTGACAAGCAAATTGTTGTCTCCAGTTCTGAAGAAATTAAATATTATTATAACATAAAAATCGTAAACGCAAAATTTATATGTTATTTATAGACGAATTATTTTTAAACCCTTAATTAGTTTTTAATAAATCTATATTATTGGGCATGTCGATAAAAGAACCCCAACTGCTTAAAACGTGACGTTTCTACTCATTTCCAGATCTTCTTAAGGAATTAGAATAAATTACAGATGTTTTCAGGGAATTATCCATCAGTAATTATTTATCATCTGTAACTGTATTGTCAACCTTTTTGCCTTTCGGTGTCGAGGCTCGTCATCATGCTTTAAATCATGCAAGAAATAAACTTTTTATCTTAACGATTATTTGATCAAAAAATTGTCTTTTTTATTTACCAAATGGCTTGCCACTAGTATGATTAGTATATTATTAGAATTGTTTGGAAATTTGAGTTTTTCTTGATAAACAACGATTCTTCATAGTTAACAACTCAATAATCAACTGTTTTGGATTTTTTCAAACGTTTTGCCGTTATCTAGAACAAGGTTAAAGTTAAAAAGCGAAATTGCTTTTTAATCAAGAAGTAGGTGTATTTACTGTTCCTTTGCCAGTTTTACTGTAGTTAACTCGATAAAATATATTGACAAACAATTTATCCACGAGTTTAAGATAGTCCTACGTAAATTTTTATAAAACCGGCCCTGTACTTGAGTTCGTGGTGTCATGCGTTGCATGTAAAAGTAAGTGTACATGTTTTGTAACGTATGTGGGTGTCAGGAACAGAGAGAGAATATTTTCCAGGTATTTATTAGGAAAGCCCAAGCGTCCGTATAAAAAATTCCGTTTGGGCCCGAACATTTTGTCAAGTTAAAATCGTTTTAAGAGCAAAGGGGGTTTATAAAAAATTCCTAATTAAAGAATGACACGAAATAGCGCTTTGGTTTTAATTTGGAACATTTTGCCGAAACTCATTTTTATGTGCAGCGTGTCGCATATTCGGGACGCACAAAAATATCGGCTTAGACTTCTGGGGTGTAGAAGTTTCAGATCTACATGAACTTAGCTCTCGTAAAAGCAAAAGCTCCGCTTGATATATTCGCTGTTAAAACGAACAGAAACTTACAAGATTTGAGTAGAGTATCTTAGAGTAGTGGGTGGGGACCTTCTTTCAAAGGCTAAGGTTTTAGCACTGACAAGTGACTGGGCTGCAGGCTTTTAAAGGATCCTGGATGTGTGATGTGACTGTTGGGGGGACAGAAGGGGACGCACTTATCCGGGAAGTGAGGAATCCATTAAGAGGACCGAATCTACTTTTTACTGCATTCTCTACACACACATGACATTACAGAACGCATTAGGTGCAAGTAAGAAATTGTGTTAGTAATGTGGATAAGGCAATGGAAAATATAAGGGAAATTAATCAACGAAAACTTTTATTTCTCAAACTCAACCACATTAGACGTACAACATTTTTAAGAGCTTTTGTTGCTGTTCTTAGCTTTTTTCCCTGGCTTTAGGTTTTTGAAATTTTGCTAATGGTTAGAACTCAACTCGGCAAAGTGAGTGCTGGGCTTTATGGATCTAACTTGAAAAGTTAAAAGATATTGAAAGCTTTTTCTTCTGTTCATAAACAAATAGCTACTTAGTTTTGCTTTCCAAACAGAATGTCCTTTTTACTATTCTTAATATTATACAGTTGCACATTTACCATGTTATAAAACAAAATTATATAAAATAGTTTAATTTAGTAAAACGAAACATAAATCATGTTAAGACAACCTTTTTACTGATTTTATGAAGGTTTCTTTTGTGATGAGTTTGACATTTTATATTTCTTTTTTGGGGTATTTTGCCACCAGGTGCTAAAATAAAAATTTAATTAATAAACTACTAAAATACTTTGGCAATGTCTAAACCCTTTCAACTAATTTGTTTGATACCCATAGTCCGATAGCTTTAAAATAAGCCAAGGAACAAGCCAGTAAATTTACTCCACGTACTCACGAAACACCCTATATTTTGCGATTATTTTTACTGTCTTCATAACTTCTACGACGATTTTGAAAAATCAAGAGCGGTTTCTGTATTAATTTATGCTATCCTCTATTTAGTTTTTATGAATTCATGGGTTTAATCATTTTTAGAAAAATGTCTGAACATCGAAAACTAACAAGTATCGAATTCTAAAATATTTGATATGAAAACGAAAATTCGCAGAATTGAGTTTACAGTTTTGCTTTTAATTAATTGTAGCAATGTAAATGGATAATCAAACGTAGGTATGCAGTCAGTTAAATTCTTCCCAGGTCGTATCAATTTGTTCATTTGCAAAGATAAAAGCAAAGCTGGATTATAGAAATAAAATCTTATTTTCATAAGCTCTAAGCTCCTTTAATTTAATCGTTAGTGATGGTAATAAAAAAGTACTCCAGTTTTGTAAATATAAGTCAAGTATCGCATTTAATGTTGTGCCCGTTAATTAATTCATAGAAGAAACTAATTTTTATTGTATTCTTTTTTAGCCGCCCGCACTACTTAATTAGTACTTGAAAACAAACAAAGATTTATTGCGCTTCTGCTCCTTTAATGATAAATTTTATTCCCTGAGTTTATTTAAGGTAATTAGTTTGATAAGAAACAAGAAACGATATGCATTTCTTTAACTGAACGCTTACCTTGTTCAATTCGTATGGGTTTCTTAACTGGATAGGCATATTAGGCGAGATTTATCGAATTTCATTCTCCGGTGTTAAACAGGAAATATAAGGCCATATGGGAATAGCTTTTTAAAAGATTATTAAACTCTAGTAATCTTTAGATCCCAGCTAATATCTGAGTCATATTTTATCAATTTTGGTGAGAATTTTAGGATTCACAACTTATCTAAACACACAGTGAGTAGAAAAGGCATATTTTGTCATACAATCTTAAGTAGTTAATGTGCCAGTCTTTTAGTGCTCTATGATATAGGGAGCGCCTTAATGGATAAAATCATGGACCTTAGGGCTAGGTGCCGTCTGTATGAAGGCACCCCTTAATTCGCAGTGGATACACAATGGGCCTTTCTCACCGAAGAAAGAAGAAAAGGAATATCCAAACATAAAACTGTTCTTCTAGTTGTACGTTTACTTAACGATCTTTAATGCGTTTTAATAACGATTTCACCGCAAATAATAAGTTAATTAGATTTGCTACTACTTCGTAGAACAATCCTTGAGTTGAAGTGTTATAGGTACATTTTGAATCAAAATCAGAAAAACCCTGCATTTTACTATATAAAACAGCATTTGATCAAGAATTTAAACAAATAAATAAAAAGAAAACAAACGGCAAAGTTTAACTTTCTCCGATGAATCGTTAAACCCTTTGAGAACAACCCCAGGTAGTTTCCCAAATGCTCCCAATAAGCTTCCTAAAATCTATCCTAGCTTGAATAGCAAAAAGAATAACATTTTTGATCTTTTGCTATGGTCAAAGCCGTCTCTTGTAATAAACATTTCAAGAAACTTTTCCTCCTTAAACACTCTGCCAGAAGAATGATGGTGGTGGTTGTGTTGTTAGGGAGTTGGGGAATGTTAAAACAGTAAATGTTGCTTTCAGGGAAATTACGTAGTTTGCAACTGGACACCGGATGAGTCAAAATTCTCACTTTATCTACCAAGTGAAAGGCACATGGTTGACGTACTATTTGATGGATTTGGTGATATGCACAGTTGTATTTACATACTTCCATCTTCTTCATTAGCCTGTAGTCATCCAGTGTTGAATATAGGTCCCCGTTTATTTCATCTTCAAATCATCTTTCTATCTAGTCTGCAGATGACATATACTTCTTCTACCAGTCCACGGTCGTCAATGCCGAACTTATTGATTCCGCCGTTTGTAGCTCTGTCTCATAGTATGGCCATTTTAGAGATGTTACGTGTCTTTTAACCCCTATTAACTTTTCTCTAATTCTTTCATTTCTTATTCTGTCTGTTAATTTTACATTCAGCGTTTTCCTCTCCATGGCTCGTTGGGCTTTGGCAAGTTTTTCCATTAGTGATCGCTTTAAGGTCTATGTCTGCGCAGCGTAGATAAGTACTGGGAGTACGCACTGATTAAATACACATTTTCTCAGTTTTAAAGATATTTTTTGATTTTTTTTAATAATAAAGCTTCAACCTCCTTTTTAAGTAATATAATGTTTCCAATACTTTAGATGTAGGAAGGTCTTCTTCTTCTACTTCTGTCTAGTCTAGTGCTTGTTCTTCCCTTTTTGCGTTCATGGTGGGTCTTTAGACGTCGAGGTCCAACTGTCCATCCATCGCTTTGGAGGTCTTCCTGGTAGTCTTCTGGATCTCGGCTTGCCGTCCCTCGCTAGGTAGTATGAAAGTGATTATCGCAAGCTTTCGTAAATTGTGAAAAACTATTTATATAAATCACAGCGTCTAGTATGACAGTATGAGACCGTTATTGTCACAATATGTCTGCATCTTACATAAATAGTCAGAAGCCTTATTACTTAATTCAGGCATGTTATTGACTGACAACAGAACTGAAGTGTCATCGGCAAATAAACTAATAAAGTCGACGTTAACTTCATTGACAATGTCATTTAGGAAAACAATAAAAATTGGACGCTACCCCGCGGAACCACAGTGCCAACTCGAAGGGTATCGGAATGATACCAACAGTAATTTTTAATACAACCTTTTGAAAACGTTCAGCACGGTAAATCCAGCTAATTTAGGGGGAGTCCCTTAATAGCATAACAACGTAATTTATAAAGAACAATATCGTGTGAAGCGGTATCCAAGTCCTGTATGAAATCCAATCACTTTTTCCTTCCGGGCTAACTTACGACTAACTAACCTCTATATTAAAAGCTAAAATAGCATAAGCTCGGACAAAAACCAAACTATTTTTCGGACAGCATTTCGTTATCTTTCAGGTATTTATGAAGTCTAGAATGAAATGCTTTCTCATACATTTCTGAAAACACAGACAACAGAGAAATAGCCCTGTAGTTTTCAATTTTTGTTAAATACAAGTCTAACCTGAAAAAACACCAACACTAAAAGACTTATTTATCAACTCTGTACTAAAATCTGCTGCTAAGTAAGCATGAGCATGGGCATACTTAGTAAGTAGCAAGGAATGTCATGGCCCTTCCAACCGCCACTGCTTATAGCTGATGGTGATAATGATATCCACCGTTTTCTTTGTCTTTATTTCTAAATAATCGTATACGGAGAATAACGGAAGAGATACATGTGTTTATAATACTTTGTTTATTTTACCAACTGATTAGCGTTGTTACCAATGGCGGTCCAACAATTTGGTCGAATGTGGTAGGGGATTAGTATTAAAAACAAATCTATTTATTATTTAAGAACGTGTTTTTATAGTTAAGACTGGAGAAACTGACTTAAAAAATTTTATATACGGGCTTATGGATATGGCTATAAGTTAGAGCCCCTGTCGACCGCCACTGCTAAAAGCTGATGGTGATAATGGTTTACATCGTTTCCTGTGCCTTTATTTCTAAAAAAATCTTATACGTAATAACACAAGATAAATATGTAGTTTCATACATAAGGTTTTTTGTTTATTTTTCTAACCGATTAGCGATATAACCAGTGGCGGTCCTACAATTCTGCCGGATATGGGAGGGAGTCAGCATTACAAAAAATTATTAATAATTTAAGAATGAGCTTTGTAAGGACTGCAGAAAATATTAGAATGTGTTTTTGACTTTCAAAAATTTTATTTATGGGCTTACGGAGAGGGGGATATAAGTTAGAGCCCCTATCGACCGCCACTGCTTGATGGTGATGGTGGTAATGATTTATGTCGCTTTCTTTGTCTTTATTTCCAAAGAATCTAATACGTAATAACGGAAGATAAATATGTAATAGGGTAAATGGATATAACGCCTTTGATTCGAGGGGTAATCAGGAAAAGTGCAGGTGACAGGGGAGCCTAGAACCCGTCGTAATATAATGAGGAAGCACTATAAACAACGAGAGAAGTAACATATATGTAATATGCAATTGAATAATGTATGGGAGCGGCCGGCTCGGAATGGCTCCCTTCTAGACAACATGTTACCTAAATTATTTTATTAGTAGTTTAGACTGGCATAAATTTAATTTAATTAATGTTTCTAACTAATTAATTTTGGACCTAAATCACGCGGAGTGCTTTATAATTCCGGGCGAATTCGCGCGAAGCAGACATCATAAACTGGTCTCGCCGATACTTAAACAAATCAACAATGATTTTCCATTTGTCAGACACAGGAACGTAATTAAAAGCGTGTTGTTGGGTTTGCCTTAAACGGCCTGCAGATGGTGGAGTTTTGTAACGCTAATGTACTCTCTCGGCATCTCCCCGAGAGCACCAACCGAAACTCAAAATGTTAACTTCTAAATTTGCAATCAATCTTGAGTAAAACGTTACACTAAACGTGCATTATGCCAGAATAATGAGCTTCTTCGAATTAATATAAAATAATAGCGAGCCTCGGCTGCTCACTTAGGGTGGAAAGCTTCTTCTGATGTATCCGAAGCAAAGTAGCGTATAAGCCGAGTAATATAACACAGTTTTTCACTTTTAATTAATCTAATGCCACTTTATTCGAGCGGCCTAAACAATGTCATATAGTGAATCTTAATTTCGCGAGTCGTGCGAAATTTATGGTGGTTAATTAAATTTTAATTTCAGTTTGTTAGCGCGGCTTTCTGGGAGCCGCCATTACGAAGACGCTTTATTATTAGCGCACTAACACACACACACACATAACACTGGACTCTTACTACCCTTAAAACGTTACTTAATAAAACCACCATGACCAAAAACAAAACATTTTTTCCTATCCGTTTTTTTATATTACACTCCCGCGGACTGTGATCTTTTGTAATTGTCATCATTACCATGCACATACGTGTACCATTTTGTCTCCATTAAGTCATTAAAAATACATTAACTTTTTAAAATTCGCGCGAGGAGAATTCGTGCGTTTTGAACTCTTTCTAACAATTGTTTTAACATCAGCCTAACTGTTTTTGTATGACTTGCCCTTTCAGAAATTACTGTGGCAATTATAAACCGCATCTTCCTTTTCCTATACGCTTTTTCTCTTTTTTAAAGTAGTAATCTAATGTTAAGCAATTTCCTGTTAACTGAAATCATATTTTAATAGCGACAATATTAGCCACAACAGATATCGCATAAATGACCAGAGTTCATCATTAACTACACTTAAAAATCGTTCTGAAGAAATACATTAGTGGACCGTGAAGTTTTTCATCAACTTAAAAATATACATAAGCACAGCTATTTAGACTAGAAAATTATGTTTTAACATTTACATTCAAGGACTAAATAGAAATAAAATCCTTGAGACGAATTGTCTTCTGTTATGTTAATTATTCTTGCGATGAAAAATTACTTTAACCTTTCTGATAAAGTAAATTTAATATTTTAATATTTAAATTATCAACTTAGGAAACATTAGCACTAGTTGTGCTTGATTAAACCACAAATTGGTTGCTTTTAATTTTAATTTTTTTATTTGTCAAATTTTACAGCAGATTAAATAATTCAGCAAATCTGAATATTCATTTTGCAATGGCAATCCTTAACAGTCCATAGTTCTTCAGGTATATCTCGCTCTTTTGTTTTATTGTCTATTCCTACCTACTTCTTCTAGGTCTTCCTCTCTTTTTCTCTTATCTCGAGGCGTCCACGTTAATACTTCTTGAGGTATTCTTTCCTCTGGCATTCTCTGAACATGGCCATACCATATCAATTGTTGCGTTTGTATATCATCCACATTCACTATGTTCCTTATTCTATCATTCCTCATTCTATCCCTTCTTGATTTTGTCCAACGACGAATGGTCAGCAGTGCTCGATGCCGACCTCCACACTGCAGAAAAATCCTACCCTCTACCACTGCGTCACCCTGGTTTCCATTATGAGACTTTAATGTGTTAAAATATTTAAGTTTTCTTTGTTTATCAAATTTGAAAAGCAATTAAATAATTGTTAATAAAGGTTTAATTGAATATTGAATGATTATACAATTTTTCTTTAAAAAGATCTAAAATTTAGGCACCCTATTTTGGAGATGAATCTTTAGTAACTCATGGAAGATTCTCAACAAGACTTAAGATCTTAAAATAATTAGCTTTTCTTTTTCTAAATTTTAATATCAAATTTTAAAAGCAATAAAATAATTCAACAAGGTCTTTTCTTTTTCATTAAGAAAATTCTAAATACATTTACTAAATGCACATAACCTATTTTTTATTTTTACTTACTTTTAAGCTTATCGATTTAATATTTCAACGTTTAAATTATTTCAAAGGATTTAAACATAATATCTAGTTTGGAATTTGATGTTCAGTAAGTGATTGCAAATTTAAATATTAAATTTTAAAAGAAACTAAATAATTCAGCGAGTTTAATTGAACATTAAGTATTCAGTAGATTATTCTATTTTTCAATAAATTTCCAAATACATTGTCTAAAAGCGCACAACTTAGTTTATTTTAATTTTATTTACTTTTAAGCATTTGCAGTTTTCGCATTTTATAGTATAAATTCCTCTCGAGGGATTAATGAGATTAATATAAGGCACAGAATCAGTAAACAACCACTAATTTTATTCTCTGAATACTTGGAGCCTAATTTAGAGTTCATAGGTTATACGAGTTATATGGCCACTCTAAATCTTACTGCAGAATATCCAGATGTGGGTAACCACAACTCAACATTGTGTCAGAAGCCCATTTCTGCAAAATGTGTACTTTGCGAAAAGGACCACCCTTCGAACTGCAAAGGCTGCGAAGTATACAGAACTACAAAACTCAAGAACTAAACCAAGAGAAATTATAATACTTAACGGAATCAAACCCATGCAAGTTTCACCTACCCAACTAGCTACTCTTGATCGCTACCAGTAGACTGTTTAGTGCGCTTACCAAACGCGCCTTGAATACTTCGATCACAATCTGGAACGCTCTTGGCGATCAAGATCTTTCCTGAAAGTTCCAACGGATGACACGTCTCGAACGAACGAGATCACTCGCGAACTCCTGCTGACAAGCGACGCGTTTTGTGAATATTTAATATAAATCCTTAGTTTCTTGAAGTACTTCACTCCACTCGTTTTAGGTATATATTTATATAATACTTGACCCAACATTAAAAAACTAAAATTGCAAAAAAAGATACTTAGTTAGGGGAGAATAAAGAAATTTTTGCAAGTCAGAAGAACAAAAATGTAACTATATTTATGTTACAGAAAATCAAGTTTTTTCGTATGCAGAAAAATTAACTCAAAGAAGAAAATAACCACAAAAAAATAATTACACAACCCAACATATAAAATTAAAAATGCGAAAACTATACAGAAAGGTTAAAATCAATTTCAATAAAATAAAAATTGTATACGTTGATTAAATTATAAAATCACAAGTGTTTATTTATTTTCAGTAGAATTCTCAAAATCAGTGACAAGTTAATTCGTGTCTGCTAAAAATATTCCGATTCTGCTGGAAAGCTTACCCTATGAATAATTACTTAAAATCAAATTTTTAAAAATGTCAATTTAAGCGAGCCGCTGAGAACACAACCTTTAATAATGGATAGTTTAAATTTTTAAAAGTACCACAGAAATCTTTTCCAAAATTAAAAATTAAAGCCGGTCTACGTTACAGACCTTTTATATAATTTTTTGAAAATAAATTGTAAGCAAATATGTGGAAAATTTGGTTAAACAGATTCGGAAATAATTCTTAATAGGGTACTGATAATAATTATATTTTTTTGCATCTTCTTACATTTTAGTTAGTTATTACGATTATCATTATAACCCATAATTTCCTTAAGGGTCACAAGGTAGTAATCTGTTTCCCTTATCTCTGACTGCTCCCTAACATGAGGTATCAACTATCTAATGGCTCTGTTTGTTTCTCGTGTCATTATTTCTTTGCAAGTCATCTTTGGGTGTCTGGTTTTCTTTTTCCCTGTAGGTTCTCATAGTTTCCTTGTCAATGTGCATTAAATTGCTTTTTTCTGTAATTTATCATTTGGGATTACATGCGAAAAGTATACTCTTAATGTACCTTTTGTAAACGAACATTACGTTTGCCATTTACAGTGGAAAACTTCTGTCATTTACTATATACACTGAGTTTAATTGCCGCACTAGTGCTATAAAGTAGAACTTTACACATTGTTTTAAAAGCGGTCGTAAAAAGTATTTTACCGATTAAAGTATTTTAGATTATGGGTTGCTTTGATAGAATCAAACATTCATTTTAAGGCTTAAAGTTGGCTCTATATCTTTTGCAAACATATGCTTTATAAATAACCTTAAATAATCTTTATTAACAATACATTTCAATTGCTCTAAAATTATACCAAATGAAATTAGCTAATATTGCATACGCCAGCAGTGGCGTGCGGTCCATGGAAGCGGTGGAAGCACCGCTTCCCTTGCCTTCATAAGGCAAAGCAATATAATTTATTAATTTTATTTTTGTTTCAGCAGTATGTTAAAATTATTTATTTAATTTTCGCTTTTAATATCATGCGAATACTCATTGCAAATTAACGCATTTTGTAACGCGGCGTTCAACGTTGGCCGTGTAGCGTTGAACTTTACCGGGAAACATCGGCTCGAACGTCGAAAGTTATCTTGGGCCGCGCCGCAACAATTCGCACAAGGTCCCGTATAACAATCGTTTGTTGCATCTGCGCTCTTGTAATTTCACATACGTGATTCTAGCTGTATGAAAAGCGCTGGTCGCTGGCGCAAGGCACATATTTGTACTTGCCTTTTAGTGGAGTAACTTTACGTTTATATCTCGAAACCGGTTCAAACTTCTCCGATTTGAATGATTTTTTTTGTAAACGTCGTAAATATAAAATATTATAACCTTTATGGGTTAAAATGACTCTGATTGTTCATTCAAAAATTTATTAATTTTATACAGGGTTGTCCAAAAGTAATGGGACAAAGACCAACAGTAGATTTGCGAAACCAAAATATTACGATTTACCTAAAATTACCTTAGTCCAAAAGTTAATATTTAGGGAGATACAGGGTGTCAAAGTCGAAATTTTAATCTTAATTTTTTGCTGTAATTTCAAAAGTTTTCGAAATATTGATATGAAAATTGGGGAAACTACCTTTTTTGGCACGAGGAACAATAATCCGACCTCAATTTTAACATAGCTCTTTATAGAATCTTATTTTCGCTACACATAATACCTTTATAGCAAAAATGAGGTTCTTTTGAGAGCTACATTAGAAATTTTGAATAATATTACGTAACAACTGAGTCAGGTTTCAGAATTTTAATGAATTAAAATTTGTTGAATTATATTATTTCACTAGCTACAACAAATCTCGTTTTCCAAAGAAAGCTTTTAATAGCCTAAAACTGAATTATGCCAATTTCTTTGACACTGACGTTTTGCATTATCATAAGCTGTCACTTTTTGTACTTATCAGTAAAACAGAAGCGCTTCCCCAAGTAAAAAACTCACTGCACGCCACTGTACGCCAGCCAATGTTTAAACAAAAATGAAATACTTCAATCCATTGTGTTTTTAAGTTTCCATTCAGTACTTTATTAGTTGTTTGCGTTTGATAGTATTTGGCAAACTTCCTTTCCTAATATTTATTAAAATCATTTTTTATTTATGTATCTCTCTCGTCCGCTCAGGAGTTCCTTTGTCTTTAATCTTTTTGTTTTCTGATATTTTATCCTGGATATTTGAAATTTTTTTTGCCATTGCGATATTAATGCTTTACGTTAGTTTTTGAGACAGTTTGACTAATGTTCCATGCATGTTTTCGTAAGTAAAATCGTTTCAAATATACCTAATAACTATATTTTTCTTAGTGTCTGTCCTTTTCAGGACGTTGGTGGGGATCTACATTTTTTAAACGAGTTGGTGTCATGAACTTTGTTATATCCCACTTACACTAGGGAATGTTCTTTGCAGTGGTTTCCTTATCTTCTGCAAAGTTTGTGACCCTGTATTAAATACATAGTATGCGAGTCTTGTTATTATCTGAAGTCGACCACTTCGCAGACAGAATAGTTAATTGTAACCAAACGATTAAATGGCTTTACTTGCTTAAGTACCGACTTCGAACTGTGGGAAATTCTTTACCACTGCGTGAGATTCGAACCTAAGACTCCTAGCTAGGAGCCCCGTGCTCTTACCACTGCGCCAACGAGCTTTTTATACCTAATATATCAATAATAAAATGCGAAATACCCAGCAATAAAAATCTTTTAGTAATTAAAGAAAATAGTAAGACGATTCGAAATTGATAAAAGCAGGAATCAAAATGTAAATAATAATAAACCGGAATGTATTTAAAATAATAAAAAAATCAATAAGTAAAATTATCTTGACGAAACCCAAACCAACCATCTATCCAAACCAAAGAGTTCATGAAATGTAGAAAAAAATGAAATCAAAAGAAAAGAAAGAAAGCCTTTGACTCCATCGTAATGAACATGGTAGGTATACCAAGGATTAGCCGTATGAGAAAGCTACATCGGGAGAAAAAATGGATGGTACTTCACAAAGGCTTGGACTAGGAGAATATGAGAGCCAATATAGACCGCAGAAAGCAAAGACACTTAGATACGTGGATTATGTAGTGTTATTAAATACAAATGAACAAGAAATAATAATTATGTTAGAACAACTTGATGAAGTATGGATGGAAAGGTGGATCAACAAACTTTTAACCTGGAGACTTAGATGCAACACCAGCAAAGTAGGGCGCCCTAAAAAAAAGCTGGTATAAAGGAAGTAGCGGGAAAAACGTAATGCAACAAGCACAAAATAGACAAACTTGTAAATCAAAGAGGGAGAACTATGTTTAATATTGGACGAATAAAGTTAAAAAAAAAAGAAGAAGAAGAAGAAGATTAAAGGGCTCTAAACAATTTAACAATAAATAAAGTCTTAGACCACAAACATTTTCGCCTTAAAGATATTAGTAACACAAACTAGAACTACGCTAATTCGCTAATTAAAAGTGTATATTGTTTATTTATTGGACAACCTCTAGGTTTACGGGTACCAGGCTTCGCAACTTACTTTAGCTGCTATAGCCATTTAGTACTACCCAACCATATTTTTTCAGGTATCACAGAATACGAAAAACATGGTTACTCCTATACACAACAATTTTTCCTTTGCACTTGCCCTTAGCCCTACACCATCGAGCTCTGAGGTTGCAATGGTATATTAAACAGGAAAGAAACATACATAGATATGTCATATATCCCGAATAGAAACAGAAAGGTGGAACAAGAAAACTACCGAATGAAGATTAAAACATCGGAAAGCGCCCTGTAACGAGATCGTCAAATAAGATTAGGAAAGTTGTAGGGGTTTATACAAATAACGTAGATCTTACCTAAATTAGTATTAGTTTCAACAGTAAATACTGCCATGTACTTGGGAAAACAAAAGGTTTCTTAAAAATAAGCGAGCCGACCTCGATGACGTCAAGGTTGATTAATTAATTGCTTCTTAAACCGTCCGAGGTTGATGACATTTTTAATACAGATACAATCTAAAAGTCCCTGTTATATATGAGATAAAAGGATAGTCCCGTGAAAATGCAATGTTTGGCGATAAAAATTGCTTCCATCCAATTAACGATTGTTGAAATTCTTGGCACCCGCAAGCTTTGATCTCGTCCAATAAATAAATAATTAAAAATAAACAAACTATGTTAAGTTTGGCTTTGATAGCACCATAAAGTTCAAGAATTTCATTCAAACCGACGCACAGTGGAGCAAAGGAAATGAAAACCTGGCATAAATTCAGAGAATCTACTTGGATCAATTCAGTATTTTATTTCCAAGAAGCAGTACCTACCTCACACCTTGTTTTAATGATAACGTGCACTATTACATCCATTTAATGCAATATTATTCAGATTGCAGTTTGAGTCTTTTGTGCAGCATTATTTTATCGAATAAAACCATTTGACTTGAAAACCACATAAAATACTAAAATAGTTATTTTGTAATATTCTTTAACGAAATTAATATGGCTAGTACATCTTCAAGTAAGTATGCAAACGCATATTTTTTTTCTTTTTGAAACCACCCCCAACATGAGATAATAAAAATTTAAAACAACCCTTAAAAAACATATAACACCAGGTCACTATCGCAATAAGGCATTTGTAAGAAAATTTGGTCGCGGTCGAGGCTGAGTTGGTTAAGTGTGCGTCTGACCAATGAGAGTGAGATTTGAGATTGGCCTGGGTTCTATTCCCACGGCCACAAACCGAAAATACTCGACCGCTTCCCTCGGAAAGCAATGGCAAACAACTGAGGTATTTCTGTCTGGTAAGTTTTCACTGTAGTAGAAGTGCAAGCACTTCCTTAGTTCGAGCCCCACGTAAAACTGTAGGTCCCCTATGTCTGTAGGGCACTTCACACGCACACCACAGGCATATGGAGAGAAGACGGCAACACCCTGTAAGGGTATGCTACTCTAAGAAGAAGAGAATTAAAAGTAAGATAACTGTAAAGTCACTATTTTTCTTGGGGTACAATTCAAGATGGCCATGAGTCTTCTAAGACCATATACATGTATGAAAGAATACTTGCTGAAGGTTAAAGTCGATGGAGATTTTACATCTGCAGTAAATAACTAGAAAGGGTGATGTATGGATGTGCAGACAACAGTGGACAAAACAAAAAAATATTTTGGCAAGTACGCAATGAAAAAACGGAAATCACTGATTGAGTAATTTTTAAATTAATTAAGGATATACATCTAGTATGCTTTGAATTTTCCATGGAAAATAAAATGTGCAGCTCTCGCGCAATGTTGTTATGCGAAAAAATAACAATTAACTAATGACGGCTCTGGATAATGCAATACCAATAACAATATAGTGGCACATAGAAGTTTACATGCAAACAAATTTCAACGGTAACTAGACGTAATTCTTTTTAAAACACCCGGTATAAATCCTGCGAAGAAAGAAATGGCTTCGTGTGATCTTAAATTTGATACCAAATTCCTTTTTTTATACACGGGGCGCGACCTGAACTTTAAAGATTACATACGAAAAGCCTTGGGACTCTTTAAACTAAATTAAGTGCTTTAAAGAAGATCTGAGTAGAAAGATTTGTGACATGATTAAAAATATGGAATATTTTGCTTTGAACAACTTATTGGAAATGTAAAGGACACGGTATACAAATACAAAACCAAAAAATAGATAGTAAATGTGTTTGGGGGCAACAAAAATATTTGAAAAGTAAAAACGTAAAATTTTTAAAAGCCTATTTGAGATATTGAAAACTGATAAGAAAATAAATGTTATTTGCCTGGATGAAACTTGTACCTCTCTCCGCAAATGGGCCACCATTGCGCATGGGGGTTCGATCGAATAAAAGGATTATCACACGAACATGACGAGAGATTTTTAAGAAGTTAATGGAAGATCAACTGATTCCTGCCCTAAATGCAATGGATGGCAAATGTATGGGGATAATGGACAATATTATTCCATACTTATTGATAAGCCATCCACTTCTAAAACCCGTAATGGAGGACTAGTGAAAACAAAGTCAAATTTTCTGAAAGGATTACAAAAAACAAACATTTTGGATCATATTAGCTAACATAAAATTTTACTGATAAAAATATGAAAAGGAATATGTTATTTCCAGGTTCTCTTCCTTAAGTGAATATCCTTTTAAGGGCGTTGGCGAGGGGGTCAAAGCCACATTAAGCGACTTATTTAACATATACGTACTTAGATTACCACTATACCATTGTTGATACAACCCTATCGAAATGATGTGGTTCTTTTTGTAACACCTGACAAACAAATAAGTTCCCATCTTCCATCTAAAGACAGTCGCGAATTTATGACGCTTTCAAAATTTACAGGGGAGATGTGGTAAAACAGTATAAACAGTTGATTAAGAATGATTGGATAAAATACATGGGAAATTTTGGCGTGCAAGATATTCTTCATATTGTAATTTTCTTGGGAAAGTCTGACTCTAAATCAGATATTGAATGAATTAAGATGAGTGCTGGGGTGTGATTGAACTGAAGAAACGAATAAAAAGAATGTGAATACTTGGATGAGACCTTTTGAAAATTTACTAGGCAAAGTACAAGAGAAGGATTGCTATTCGTATATGTAGTGGGTACAGGACTATCTCAAGCGAGGTTGTGCTGATGATTACACCAATAGACTTGCAAGTCGAGGGTAGGAAGCAGGTATATGAAAGGGGGCAAGAACACAAAACTCAGGTAATGGAAGACATAGCTGACAGGAGGGCACAGAGATGGAGAGCGGAAAGCGGAAAAGCAGAATGGACAAAAAAACTAATAAAATACCCGAAGAATTGGATAAGTAGAAAGGATGGCTGGGTGGATTTTACTACATTACCCAATTACTGAGTGGGCATGGCTGTTTCGGAACCTATTTGAAAAGAATTAAAAGGCAGGAGGAGGACCAGTGCCGGTATTGTACCGAGATGGATAGCCCTGAGCACACCTTCTTTGCGTGCGAAAGGTGGGAGGGCAACGGCTCCAAGCAAAGCAAAGAAAACTGAGAGGCAATTAAAAAAATGATCGCGAGGATAGAGGAGGAGGATGAAAGAAGGAGGCGGCAATAGCAACAACAGAACAGAGAGGTTAAATTAACTGGGAAAAGAAGTCATCCGGAAGTAATGCTCCGGTGGTTCCGGAATGACGTCTTCGCATCCAGGGAGGGGTTTTCGTGGGTAGAAATCCCACAGTCCCCCGCGGAAAAGAAGATCTTCTCGAAGGGGCCCTTTTAAAGGTTTCCTCTCCAACACATACAAAAAGGGAGGGGTGAGATGTGGCAAAATGGTATAAAACAGTATAAAGAGTTGATTAAGAATAATTTAGTAAAATACATGGGAAATTTCGGGGTGATTGTATTGTGATTTCCTTGGAAAGTCTGATTCTGAATCAGATATCAAAGGAATGAAAGTGAGTGTTGGGCTGTCAAGTGAAATAAAGAAACGAGGAAAGGAATGTGAATACTTAGATGAGACGCTATCACAATTTACAGGGGAGATGTGGCAAAACAGTACCTATAGGGAGTTGATTCTTAAGAATGGTTGGATAAAATACATGGACAATTTTGGCGTGTAAGGTATTCTTCCTGTTGTAATTTCTTTGGGGGAGTCTGATTCAGCTGAATGCTGGGCTACGAATTGAACTAAAGAAGCTAGGGAAGGAAATTAAAGCCTAAAGGAATGTAAATTTCAGATGAGACTCTTTCAAAATTGACAGGGGAGATGTGGCAGAACAATGTAAGATAACGTAAGGAGTTGATTAAGAATGATTGGGTAAAATAAATGGAAAATTTTGGTGTGTAAGATATTCCTCCGATTGTGATTTCTTTAGGGGAGTCTGATTTTGGATCAGATGCTGAAGGAATGAAGGTGAGTGCTCGGCTGTGAATTGAACTGAAAAACGAGGAAATAAAGTTATAGGTTCATTAAAGGAATGTTATTAGTCAGGAAAGAAATGAAGACGACAAGCGTGGTGACGAAGAGTAAATAACAGAGTTAGATGGCGAAACATGTATTCAGATGAAAATAAGGGTTACCAAAAAAATTACGTATAACAAAAAGACCAAGGTAACCCTGGAAAAGCGACAAGGAATGGGCATGGTAATCTTGGTATTAATAATAAGTACGAGACGCCCCGGACAAGAAGAGATGGAAGAATGGATGTTAAAACATTAACTGTGTAGGAAGAATGACAACGAAAAATAAAAGTACGGTATAAACCCCGATAACTCGTAGCCGACGCCTATGGCAAGGTTTGTTATTGCTATCCCTTGTTTCTAGTTTTTTATTCGTTTTTAATGTGCCATCTTATTCATTGTATGGTCAAATTAAATTAATGAACATTAAATGAGTATCAAAAGTTAAAATAGTAAATCAGTGGTGTTACGAAGAAAAACAATAAGAAAGGTTAGTCAAAAAGTGTAAAAAAAAACCAAAATGACGTTTAATATCATCAATCGGCTCTTGCTTAACAAAACATCCCTTAATTAAATTATCATCCACCTGTATCGTTTTGAAAAGCGTCTGAAGCGTCGCGACGGGGGCCCTAGCGCGACTCGGATGCGCGGTAAAGGCCTATGTTATTCATTCAGTGGATCCGAGTGTGTTCCTGTCAGTCTAACACGAGCATCGAAGCGAAGTGCGCGTGTGTCTTGTTAAACACGATCACGTCGTGCTATTACAAAGTCGTGTGTTGTTCTTATTTCGCAATTAACATAATCAAAAAGTGTCACACATACTCACAAACTGTATTATTTAAAAAGCTAAACAAACTTTAAGTCATGTTCTTCAAGAAAACCGCCAAGGAGGAATAACTTCAATTTTCTCAAGGATTTTACTTGTTGGTAAGTTTTAAGTATTTTTCTTTACAATGCCGATTTACGAATAGGATTTTTAAATGTTATTTAAAAGTCGTTCGAGCATCATTTGGTTCTAATCGGATGTTAGGTGTAAAAACGTTAACGGACAGCAGGTTTCTTATCTTAATTTTAACATGTGTTACTCGAACGACTTTCAATTTTTATCAGCGAATTTTAAAAGCTTTCTTATATGGATACCTTTTGGTGTTTGTGGCAACAAGATAATGATATACTTCTACGATTTATTGCAAGTGCATTAAAAAGGGTTTTATATTACAGTCTTCGGTGATAAGACACCGGAAACATTAAAGCACGTGTGATTTTATTTAACCTTTCGCTTTTCAGCCTGCTAGTCCAAGTTTTTCCCAAACTTCATTTCTCACTTGTTGTTCTGGTTATACACACAAAGAAGTTAAGGTCGTAAAACGTAAAGTAATATAAAGGCGAAAATTATGGCAATTCCGAGTCATGATTTTGGCCTTTAATCGAGACAAAATAGTAAATTGCAACCGAGTGTAATTTGCATTTTGAAAGGAGTTCGCTTTGTGGGAAATAACCGTGCGTTGGGTACTGTCATGTCGTTTATCAGTTCCCGTGCATAAAATAACCAATTCAATTGTGTTTTATTTAGTAGTGCGTACCTGCAGGTGTAGGATTTAATATCTGTAAGCAAATTATCCTGCGGAGGTTCGTAATTGTTCAGAATAATAGGGTAATTAGGTTCGCTGGCAAATAAACACTCGACTAACCACTGCAATTTCATGTAACTACAGTCATATCGTTAGCTACATGGGGGTTTTCCTTTTTATAAAAGTTTTCCCTCGCAAAAATATTGATAAAAGCTGCACTTTTATTTTTATCTAGATCTCAGCGGTTAAAGAGGTTTACTTTCTTAACTCGATACTTAACAATAGCTTTTGCGATTCCTAAGCACTTTAGATTTTCAAACAAACGTCTATAAAAAGGGGGTTAACCATACAACTATACCAAACGGTTTATGTACGGAAATAAGGAAGTCTTCAAAGGAATCTGAGGTTGAATCAGGAAGTTTGTGGTTTACTTGGGTAGTTCGGCTAATTCCTTGTCAGTTTGAAGAATTCTTCTTGACTTTACTCGTATGTCACAGAGGAAATATTTGATTCGGAATGAGAATGACGTCCTATATTTATTAAGTGAATATTTTTTTTGGGCTTTCTTTTATTTCGAACAACAAAACCAATAAAACTGATATATTATCCAACTGTTACCGAAATTAAGTAAATGAAATAGGAATGAATATACCTGATTTAATAAGCAAAGCATGTATAGCGTGATCAAAGAATAGATTGGAGGATCGTCTTCTAAGAGCTGCAAAGCAGCAGAACCACCAAAAATTGTTTATTAATAAAATAAACCGTTCCACGCCCCATCCGGGCGCCTTGCTGAAATGTTACTTTACCTATGGAAATTGATGATCCAGTCAATCAACTGAATATTTTAATATGAGGCCGCTATACAGGGTTTACGAAACTGTTTTATTTTAGTTCTTCTGCGCTCGAAAATCTGTATATATATATTTTTTATTATAATATTGCTGTAGAACGCCCAAATATACTGGGCACGGGCCGCCACTGGTGGTAGTCTAACTAAAGTCTACTTTCTGTTGTTGACAGTTTCATTTAAGAGTTTAAATTTAATTTGTGTATATAAAATAAAAGAGCACAAATCCAGCAGTACCTACATATTTTAGATTGCTGTATTTTCAGCAATAAAAACAATAAAATTGGCATCAGGGTTGCCTTGTAAACCAGGGATCTCGTGTTCGATTCCCGTTCAACGTCGGTAGGATTTTTAATGCGTAAAAAATTTAAAACTTTTCTTTTTCTGATATACATAAGGTAAAACCATAGGTCCTGTGCCATTGCTATATTTGGCACAATAGTCAGTCCTAACAAGGGTGGAAGTCTCTTGGGCTCGGCAAAATTCTAGCCGGGTAGTGCTAAATTAGCATAGCAGTCGATGGGCGTTGAAAACCCTGGTATTCACAAGTCTTAATTTCACCCTGTAAATAAACAAACAACTTCTGGTGTAAATTTAAATACATTTATTATGGTAAAATTCCTGAAATAATGTTTCGTTTGTTACTGAAATTAAATCATATTTAGCCCACATAATTCAGATTGTAACGCTAGTCTATGGGTAACTTTATGACAATTTCAAGACATTTATTAGAACATTTTCATATTTTATGGAGTTAATAACAAATGCGAATTCTGAGACAACATGTCTTCATAAAGAAGATATTTTGTATTGTTAGTAGGTATACAGTGTGATCGTGAAGGGTTTGCTTCACATATGAACCTCTTTGTTACAATTTTCGAAAACCAATTTTTATTTGGTGAAATAGAGAAAACCTTTAATCTGTTAAAGATTAAATTAATTTTTATATTGTAGGTATATGAAAATATTGCACTATGTAAAAATTCTTTCAATTACGCAAGGCTTTCCCTAGCATTGGCCTAATGTGGTCTAAAACTTTTATACGCCTAGTAATGTTATTAAATAACATTTCTAATTGGTTTTGTATAAACAACAAAAGGTGTAGCGAAGATTGATGTCAAAGTTTTCTGTTAGTAACTTTTAAGTTATATTTCAAACATTTTTGAAAGATTGATCATCTGGACAAAAGGCCTTTTCCTTATCCCTGATCTCGCGATGCTGAAACATACAAGATTTCTTAAGTAAATAAACTCTGTAATATGGATTTTTATAATGTATGGTTAAGTTTTGTCAATTTAAGTAGACACTTGAACTTAGGTCTTCCTCGTTTTTCTTCACATTTTCCCCCTTTTCTTGGCATTCGCTCATCTGCCATTCTGTAGAGATGCCCCAACCAGTGTGCTCTGTGCTCTTTTGACACAGGTTACTACGCTGTCTTCCCCAAAAAGTTCATTAAGCTCGAGATTAGTACTTCGTCTCCACTCTTCCCCTTCCTTTCATATATCTTCCGTAGTATCTTCTTTTCCCATATCTCCAAACGCTGTTCTATTCCTTTGATCACAACCAATGTTTCACTCCCGTATAGCACAGTAGACCGTATCGTATCACTCTAAGTTTAGTCTTTCTTGATACCTGTTTAGCACTTAAAAACCTTGACAGCGCTTCTACAGTTCTACTTCCCTTACTTAATCGTTTCGTTTTTTCTTCTTCAGAACCTCTTTTGATTATGTTAACCCATAAATAGTCGTAGCTCTCCACCATCTCGAAATTATACTCCTTTATTTCCAGTTAATTTAAATTTTTATCTCTTTGTTGTCTGTCCCTCTGTCACCACTTTCGTTTATGCGTAACACAAATTCTTTGGTTGTTGTGTCTAACTTTTGGAATGTCTCTGCTAGTTCATTCTATGGCCGTGCCAATATCACTATATCATCCGCGTACGCCACAGTTTGATGCCTTTGGTGATATGTAATCCCATGT
Organism: Melanotus villosus; assembly: GCA_963082815.1. Taxonomy (NCBI): domain Eukaryota; kingdom Metazoa; phylum Arthropoda; class Insecta; order Coleoptera; family Elateridae; genus Melanotus; species Melanotus villosus. Next base: position 8,151,603 of record OY720421.1, on the reverse strand, counting down.
GTTTTAAACAGTCCTGGGGACAGGGGATCTATACTTGTCGTAATCCTCTATTTACTTCAAAAGTTTGGAATAGCCTGCACTCTACCTTCACTTTGCATTTTGTTTTTTCCAAAGTAATTTTTATTAGTTTAATTTGCTTTGTCGAGGTCAGGGTTACTATAGCTTCATATAGTTTTTGTTTTGATCGTATCATACGTTTGCTATCTTTTATTATCTCGTCGCCCAGTAACTAAAATCTACATCTACCTCTACCCATCTTTTCCTTTTTCATCCTCTGTAGAATTCCTCTCTATCCTACTCTTTACTTGGTGTTCGATGCAGCGGCATTTTGTACTTATTGTACTTTATTGGATACAGTGCTTCAAAAATAACGAAAGATTACTGAAAACTGTTTCAAATTCTTCTGAAAAGTCGCAAATTCGGGTAGACTGGTTGCTAAGAATACTTCTAGGCCCTCTCCTCCCCATTAAGAAAGAAAAGACTATCTCAGTTCTATAAACATTGTTATGAACAATTTCTAAAATTTATTCAAAAAGGTTGTGATTTTATACATACATCTACATATTCCTGCCCTCTTCTACCTTGCAGTGTTGAGGTTGGGTTTTACTCTTCCGTCCTTGTCCGTGGGCCTTGAGTGAGCTTTTCCATTCTTTCCTACTTCTGGCAACTTTTTCTGCACTTCTCCTGTCCGAACTCCACTTTTGCAGTTTTTTTTTCTAATTCACCAATCCATGTCCTACGGGGTCTTCCTCTGTGTCTCTTAATATCAGTTCGTGCTTTCCAGATAACTTTCACTTTCCTGTCTTCTGGTATCCTTAGGTACTAGATGTCCCCACCATTGCAGCTGTCTTCTTTCTATTCTGGTTCGCAGGGGTTCTACTTCTAACCAGTTCAATCGCAAATATCTTGGAAAAGGTTAACTATAGAGACATTGCAAAAGTATCCTTTTTTGTATAGGAAAGATGCAGCAATTGTTTTTTCAATTAGGTCTGCCCTAACTTTAAGTACAAAAAAGTTGAAGTATTTTCAAAGTATTAGGTGTAGAAAAACTAAGGTTTTTTTCGAGCTGCATTAAAATTGAGAACGGATTATTATTTCTCATCCCAGAAAAGGCAATTTCACCAATTTTCATATAAATATTGCGAAAACTTTAGAAATTACAGAAGAAAATTAAAATTACAATTTCGACTTTGACGCTCTGTATCTCCCTAAATATTAATTTTTGGACTAAGGTAATTTTAGGTAAATTGTAATATTTTAGCCTCACAAATCTACTATTGGTCTGTGTACCATTACTTATGGACCACCCTGTATAAAGGAGTTGTGGAAAGAATGGTAAATATTCAATAATAGTACAAGTAGCTGGCGTCATGGCGTCGAGTTTAGCACATTTGTCTTGTAAACTCGAGTTCGATTCCTACTTTAGGTCGGTGGAATTTTTACTGCAGAAAAAAATGTGAAAGCATGCCGTCTTTGGGTTACGAAGTAAAATTGTAGATGCTTTGTACGATTGTACGATAAAATTCTCTTCCCTTGGGGTCGGGAAAACTGTAGTCAAGTAGCGCTACGTGGTTATGATAATCGACGCGTGTTGAGGTCCTTGGCACTCGGAAGCCTAGATCTTAACCAATAAATAGATAACAATAATAGGGCCATCTTTGATGGTGTGTAGCAGTAGCAAGGGTACCTTGTCAATCAAAGGTCCCGGGTTGGATCCTGGCCGATGTTAGGTAAGTCTGAAATGTTGTCTTTTATCGGATACATGGTAAAACTGTAAGTCATGTGTCAATCGGATGTTTGTGGCGATACAGATTCAACAAAATTCTAGTTTGGTAGGTTGAATAACCACTGCTTGGCACTTGTAAATTTAGCTCAATAAATGGGGGAAATTTAGGCTTCTTTGGATATACTACATACTATAATAAAAATGTACATTTCACATATTAGCAGGGGCGGCTTGTGTCGTTGTGTCCAATAGTTTTGGGTGTTCTGCATTCAAAAAAAGTAATAATAATAATAATAATAACACCTAGGGACAACAAAATAAAACATTTTATTCACAATCATTATAGTAATATGTCGATTCCTAACCTTTTAGAGGTTGGGAAATACGTCATTCCTAACTGTAATGACAATCTCTTGGGTGGAAAGTGTCAGAAAACACTTCCCACCCACGGGCGGGAAATGTTTATGTACGATTGCCTAGCGACACTGTCATAGATCTATATGTTAAAGTAGGCTAAAATAAATTATAATAGAGCTGTCAAAAAATATTAATAAAATTCATGATTAATGATTGTGAATAAAATAGTATACATACCTCGGTGGGAGTTTCATTACAGCCTCGCGCTATGTCTGACCACGAGGCTTCGCCTCTCGGTCATACATCAAGCCCTCAGCTGTAATGAAACATTTCCCACCTCGGATGTAATCTACTATTTCCGATTAGAATGACAGTCCTTAAATTTTAAATAGATTGTTCCTTAATTATATATCCTTATGAAAGTGTCTTTTAAAAGCTTTTTTATTATACCTGCATCATAATCTTTGTTTCTCAAACTAATAATAGTGCAAAAAAGGACGATTAAAACACGCTGAGCCATATTCATAAACAGTGTTTAAAGTTAGATGTTACTAATTGCTATAGCAACATATATTAATTATATTGGTTTAGTAGCTACTAAACCCCTACTAACTTTAAATACTGTTTATGAATATGGCCCGCTGTGTTTTAAAGTTGCCTAGATAACAACAACGTTTTATAACAAATTTACATAACAACCAAATAACAACTGCTAATCATCTCTATGCAACGTGATGGGATCCACACGTCACCTTGTAAAATGAATCTAAATTTTTCAATTTATTACTCTAATTTTTACAATGTAATGTAGTGCAGGTAGGTATAATAAAAAAATAGCGTATAATACACGTGTATAAGAGCCTTTAAAGCACTTGCGCCACTAAAAACACTCGGCGTTGCCTCGTGTTCTTAAACCCGTCGCGCGTGCTTTGAAGGCTTTCTGATACACTTGTATTAGAATATACTATTATTTAGTCGACTAGCTCAACAATTTTCATAGCTTTAACATTAAAATAGTGTGAACATAAGTGTGAATTATTCTATTTTATTGATAGTTAATTTATTGTTTAGTTATCATCTTAATTTTGGTGGCTCTACAGCTCTTAAAGACGAGCCACCCCTGTATAAATATCGCCTTAAGTTTTTTAGTTATGTTAATGATATTTCATTACAATGTGCTTTTGAAGTATTTTCCACATAAGTGGTGGCCTAGAAATTAGATATCTTCTTCGAGAGTAAGAGAACACAGGTTCGAATGACCAAACTGGTTTACTGGAATGCGAACTCTTTTAGGTAAAACAGATATCCATTGATATGAGTAATCAATTTTGTAATTTGAAGTTTAAAAAAAAACGTAGAAAAGGATTGTAAATTAAAATTATAATAAGATCCGGTATATCGAGTGTCAACGACACTAGGGGCGTCCTGAAGTTGATTTTTGTTACTTAAAATATATTTTGATTTACAAATTTTGAACTCCAACAACGATAAAATGTTTTAAAAATCCCATTTCCTGACATAAATTATTGTAATCTTCCACATCCGATTTAACTGGAAATGGTGTATCAACGTAGTTTTTTTTTGCGAATGGGACAATGGTAATGCTTTTAACAATTTCAATAAGCTCAAATGTTATTGCAACCATATAATTTACATATGCCTTCATTAAGAAGAAAATCGCACTTGCTTCTCAGTGTTCTCCGTACATTTGAAATATTTTTGGAAAATTTTCGTCACTACATAGATTTTTGCAGTTATTATTATTATTACCTTACCAAATCTACTTAGAATTTTTTCATTTAAATTATCTGCTATCAAGGTTGAAAAATCGTGATTAAAAAAATCAAAAATCAGTGGTATTTAAAAGAAATCAAATCAAACATGATTTTTTATTTTGTTGCAGTTTTCGTAATAGTTGTGTTGTTTAATTTAATTTATTAAAATATTTTTTTACAACTGAATTTCCGGAACCTACTAAATTGTTGATATTTTTTATTCATGTTATTATTTTTACGTTGTGTTCATTTGTATATTTCTAAAGTTTTATATAAAAAAAACGTCTTTTTCTTTTTACAATTTAAACCACGGCGGATTTGCCTGTTACCTATTTAAAATCAGTAGGTACTGTTTCTATCTCTACAAAGAAACGGGTTATAACTCCAAAAAATTCAATTTTCTCTTGAAGCTTGAAAATAAAAGACGGTATTAAATTTGTCTCAAAAATTTGGCCCGAGACACCTGCGTAGCTTTAATAGTTAAGGAGGTAGCTTGGAATCCCTTCAAAAATGGTCCATCCTCTACATTCAGGTAGCCTGTAAGAAGTCTTACAATTTTTCAGTAGAACTCTCTGTCCAACAGTGGATTAAAACGAGGTCTAATAAAATAGAAGAAGGCCGAAATCAGCACATATCAACGATGGCATATCAAAGTTGCAACAAACCAAGGTGCCAAATAGAAAAAAGGAGCAGAAAATACAGCCTGGAAAGACCTAGAAAGAATATGAAAATCGATCTGGAATGTACAAATTGCTTAACGGAAAATAGTAACAGAAGAAAAAGATAAAAAGAAGAAGATAAGAATAGCAACAGAAAAAGCCATTACAAAAGAGATTTAAATAATAAAAACGACTGTACTTGAGTTGTAATTTTTTGCTTTTGTCCTTGCTATTTCCTTCTTGTTTATCTTTTTGCTGTTACCATTTTCAAGACAATCTTATATAAAACAAGACAAGCAAAACGCAAAATGAAGAAACAGTCCCAAAAAAAGTTCAATTATCAAGAAAAAAAAACAATGTGTTGGCCACTCTCTGAGTTTAGGAAAAGAAATTTCGGTTATTTTGAGTTGTTTAATAATTATAATTAATAATTTTGCAAGGTGAGTAATATACCTGGTAGTTAAAAATAATCCCGAATGTAACCCTTGTAGTGGCCTTTAAGATTAACAACTTAGCTTTATCAAGAAGATCTTAGTAGAGATGCACAACAATTATCAGTAAATATCAATTAGATTGCCTCAAAGACGCCTGTTTCATGCTTCATTAAACCTTGTAAGTAGCTTACACTGTCTTAAATATTAGAAATTATTTCAGAATATCTCAAGTTGCCCTTAAAAATTGTGACTCGCCAAAATATCTGTAAATATTGATAATGGCCGAAGAAACCATATCTGATAGCATAATAATATTAACATTTTTGGCATTTGCAGTGTAGAGAAAAATGTGGCAGTAATCTCTATCAAGCATGATGGATTTTTGTAACACAAAACCCTGGAAGCAGTAATAGGTAAAATAAACATCTTAAGTAATAAACTTGGGTTCAGCTTTATAATTATTGTAACTAAGTTGAATTGAACATAAATAAGATATAAATATTTATATATAGAGTTTTTGAAAATGGTAATAAATTCGTAATAATATTCTTACAGTTTAAAATACTAAATTGTTCCATAATCAATCAAGCGGAGCCTCTAAACAACAAATACTGTAGTAATTAACAAATTAAGTCAAATTGAAAACTGTTAAACCATTTTAATAAAATAGGTACTTGAAATATTTTGCTTTTATTAAAGGTTAAGCTTATTTATTAAATAAATTATTACTGCCAAATTAATAATTCAAGAGTTTTAACTGCGACAAGGATTTTTGAAAAATTCAATTTTCGCTTGTAGCTTGAAAACAACAAATTAAATTTCGGTTTGGACCATTAAATTTGGCCGCCCTGTACATTCAGATAGCCTTACAATTCAGTATAACAGTTTTATTTATACAGAAAATGTATTTTTAAACTACCTGCAAATTTCCTACTTAACACTAGAACACAAACCACGATTAAAATAGTATTTTGTTTATTTTGAAGTATCTGCAAACTTTCAAACCTTCCCTTCTTTAATCCAACTTTTTCTTATGTTGTTCTTTCGCATATACTTTGTTTTGTAAATATTTTAGTTCGTTTTATTTGTTTTTGTATGCGAAACTATTACAGGAGAGGTTTGGTAAATAAACCGTTTAAATTATGGTTTACGGTGGTACTTCGTTAATTAGTTTTTTAGTATTTTTTATAGGATTCGTTGGCGCATAAAGGTCAGCGGTTCAAATTCCTGCGGAAGTGATATCTTTTTGTACATAGAATTTTCATAATTTGTTAAAATATATTAAAGTATAAATTTAATATTTTATTTTTAATCGTTCGTATGTTTTCCATTCTCTTGGCTTCGGAACTTGATGACAAACTCAGATTATTTTTAATGAGGATGACAAAGAGTGTTGTTGATGTTTACTTCCATTAACTGTTATTATAAGTAATAAAAGTACCCAGCCTTGCTTCAAATGTTGTTATTAAAGCTCTACTTTTTTAGTTTACAAAGCAAACATTCGCATTTTTTTACTATTATTGCGAATTATTTATTATTATACTATACAGCAAACAATATATGCGTATAAAATAAACATTTTAGACGAAATTAAATAGTTTCTCGCTTAATAGTGTACTCGTGGACAAAATTCGCCAAAGAGACAATCGAACTGTTAATATTGCAGTAAGGTAACGGGACGTACACTCCACGAGGGAGTATGACCGGCAACATGGAGGGTTAAGGCTCCCTAAGTTGCTTTCTGGTCGTCGCACCACGTATTCGACAACCCTCTACCTTCCCTACTCCACCATTGTATTTATTATATTTCGCTTTCCAATTATTTTAAGGGGCTGGTTAGGTCACCTGCCGAGTAACCGACTTAGATTTGACCCCAAGACCGTCCGCGCTATAGTCGAATACCTTAACTACTCGGCCACCTTGGCGATTCAATTTGTTATACTGAATTGTTTTTTTTGAAAATTTGCCGAATACGACTTGTCGGAATTACTCAAAAGATAAATATCTTCCAATTATTTTAAGGGATTGGTTAGGCCACCCGCCGAGCACCCGACTAGGGTTTGGCCCCGAAACCGTCCGCCTTGTAGTCGAATGCCTTAATCACTCGGCCACTTCGGCGATTAATATTGCACTAGCAAATGTTAATCTATTTAAACGTTAAATACACCATACGAAATGATCGAATTTAAAAAGAATAATTGTATTTCCAAGAAAAGAACCTAAACTATTGACATATTTAGCAAATAAAGCGGTTCTTCTATCCTTCTTTTCCAATCCTGCCAACTGAGAATGCATAAACTATAAAAACCGCATTTTTATCTCTAAATTAATCTAATTCTTCACGTTTGTGTCATAAACCTGAACCTATTTTTAGCAATAAAATTTATTATTTAATCGAAGGTACCTTGAAAACTCCACTGAAGTATTTATTTTAAAATTACAGTATTTTTAGAAAAGTTGTGGATTATTTTCCTGAAATATTAAAGCCCACGTCAATCTTCATCGAGTCGAGCAAATTAAGGCATTATCTATTTTTTATTTGTTCATTTGACTTTTCCCTTTTAATTTCATGATGACCGAAGGGCTTGTGGTGAAAGTTTAAACTTCCTCAAATATTTTACTAAGCACATTAGTGCCAAATTCGCCCAAATTTAAATTAACAATGGATTATTGGCAATTTTTGTTTTCAAATGCGTAAAAAGGAATTGCATTTAGTTGTGTCTCTGAATTATTGTAACTAATTAACCAACAAAAGAAGGTGTTTAGCTTAGGTGTTTCAAATTACTGCAATTTAACATTAACCTTCGTTTCAAGTGCCTTCGTGCAATTTCTTTGTTAAATAGCTTGTTAACTTCCGTTTTGCAAGTTAAGCTGGTTTATTTTCTTTTTTTAAGAGTTGATTTTCCTCAGCTTATTATATTAAAAGCCTTTACTACTTTTTAAATTTTAAGCATTGATGCCTAATTCAAGCGTTTATTCACTTTGCAAAAACAACAATGCGAATTTTTAAGTGCAAATGCTGAACGTTTTAAATGTTTGTTTGCCATACGAGCCAAGGTAGAATTTTAAACAGAACATTGTTAGCTTCCATTATCGCTGTTTTAACATTTTTAATGAAAAATTAAAAGGCTTTTGTTTTCTAAATTTAACTGTTTATGAAAACTGCAGTATGTAAATAGGCGGTACTTACTAATGGATATGTAAATTACTATTATTTTAATGCATAAATGTTGATAGGAGAAACGAGAATTGGAGCGATATTTTTTTACGGTTTCATGTAAGGCTTTATTTTTATGAAACGTAAAAATATAGCCTAAATATTAATTTTAAAAGGTAATAAAAACGTTTCTGAATTTGTTAAGATTAAAGATATTAATGTTCTGGGGCTAAGCTGATCCAATGAGCTAAAACTAAGTTGTTTGTCGTGTTTAGAATTTTATTGAAAAAATTATTTTTATTTGACTATGAAATATTAGCATACTAAAGAAATTAAAAAAAGACAAAGGAATAATATTCTGAAGTGGTTCACCAACGAATGGGACTATCAGTATCAGTTGAGACAAGTCTATAAGACGAAAAACTTTCGAAAAGAAAACGAAATAATGAAAAAGCACTTTGTTCAACTTTTTATTTAAACTAATCGAATATATGAGTAACTTTTTCTAGGACTTTTAGAGAAAAAAAAATATTTTGTTCAATTTCCTTTTAGTTCGCTTTTCGCCTTGTCCTATACTTGTTTTTGTTATGATTATTATAGTATTTACTGGACTTTATTAAAACTTTTTGGGCAATTTTCTTATTCAAATTGGCTTTTTTGGTAACTGATTACTAGCAAGCATTACTTCAGAATCGTTCCTTGAAATTAAGTGATAATACATAATTTGCAAATTTAATTATTTATAACGTGATTATTATCTGGATCATTAAGAAGGTGCAACATAATCTTAAAGTTCCCCTTAATTGCCCAGCACAGATTAAATCAATACTACAATTAATAAAGAATGATAGAATTCTTTTAGTTACACGAGAGAGGCTAATTAACTGTACAAAAAACTTGATAATTGCTTCTAATAAATAATATTTCGCTGTATTTTAATCACATCAAGATCTACTTAGTATGGGAATTATTTAATTAAAATTAATTAAATTTGTAAGAAGAGAATTCTAAACAGGTTCTTGGAAATGCGAAATTTATGTTTAACTTATTCTTTGTTTGTTTAGTAAATGGGAAAGATAAATAAATAGGTGCTTAGACAGTAATCAACGTTCCAAAGATTCATTCATAAATGTTATAACAAAGTAGTTAAATAATAGCGTGTCGTCATTGCTAACAAGTTAAACAAAAATTGTAATTTTTGCTTCACTTAAAAGATCAAACTGAGCTGCATTTATTTATTTTGTGTTATATTAAATTGAATTTTGTTTGCAGTTATTATTGAATTATTAATTGCCAGTAATAGTTTATTTAATAAATATGCTTTTACTTTTAATAAAAATTAAAAGCTTGATTGATTCCCGAACAATTTTGTATTTAAAGTATTAGACTATCGTTACGAATTTGTTACCATTTTCAAAAACTTCTTAATCTACATATTATATCTTATTTATGTTCAATTCAACTTAGTTGCAGTAACTAAATATAAAGGTGAACCTAAGTTTATTACTTAAGGTGTTTATTTTGCCTAGTTGGTACCCAGGGTTTTGTATTAAAAAAATCCATCCTGTTTGATAGCGATTTCTGCAACATTTTTGTTGGGTAACCTACACTGTAAAGATGTTTGGTCTTCGATAACTCCTTGTTAAGTGGTTAAATCGTCGCACTTTGGTCTGAGGAACGTGCTTTAGCGACACGCTGTATACCTACTGTATTTTTGGCATATTATGGGGAATTCGCCTTGTTCTTGCTTTAACATTTAATTAGGAATATCATTTGTTGTGGGTAACTTAAGTGCCTGGGGCTCATGATTTTTGCTAATTTATCTACTTCAAGTCAAACCAGCACTTCTTTACTTCAGTTTTTAACGTGTCCTTCTAATTTGTTTTTTTTATAAAGATTTCTGCAGTATTCGATCCAAATGGCAGTTGCAGTTTTTCAAATTCTGTATGTGTTTAGAATGGTATTTTGAAACACTGTAACTGTGAAGTGTTGTTGTCTAATTATATTTGCGTTTTTTAAGTAACAATAACAATGATTTTTGATGAATAAGAGGCTTTACATTTCTTATTTTGTATATGCTATCCAGTGCATGTTGTGGTTTGAGGACAAAGTAATATGCAAATCGAAGAAGTTCTTCGATTTTGGACTATTTTCTTTATAGAAGAGAGTTGGACACGGGCGTTTTTACCGCTAGAACAAGGTCAAAACATGACAAGCCATAGCGTTCCTTCTGACTTTCTGTAAAGTATGGTCCAAATTCAGTAATGATAATTACTTGACTTTGTTATAGCACTCAATCTGTTAAGTGTAATATAATATTTTAAATTGCACGAGGATTTATAAAACCAGCTAGATATAAAAGTAACCCTTATGACCTTTCTTCCTCACGGGCCAATCAAACTAATGACCTAAAGGCCAGGAAAGGGTTACTGTTGATGTTAAATATTTTATAATTTTTCAAATTCTTTGTTTAATCGAAGCTATATTGCTGTATCGTGTACGAGGATATAAATAACAAATAATATAAAACAAAAAGATTACAATTTTTATGATTAATAGCTGGTTATACGAGTTGGTTGATTTTCTTTCTTTTTGATTTTATGGTATTAATAGTAAACTGAAAGGTATGTTCCTACTTAAGTAATGTTATATGGAACATTTGGCTCGCCTGAAGTGTATATGGTAAGAGTAATAAATAACGTGAGATAAGCTTTTAGATTAATTTAAGTACCATGCAGCACTTAGTTGTCAGTATCGTTTTAGTTTCGTGTTTATCTTTTTGGAGTTTTATGCAAAATCAACGGTGAAATGGTCGTTAGGGAATAATTAGCATTTAAAACAATTCGCACGTAAACGGGCGTAACGCTTACGGAGCATTTAAGAGTGGTGTATATAGGCGAGCGGTGCAATTAAGACGGTCTTTCGATACTTATACTAAATAGGTATGGGGTTGTTAAAGTTGAAGAAGCGAACTTTGATGTGGGTTGTGGTAATCGAAACAATACGACATCGGCCATTACGGCATGCACGCTGCCTGTTCGACTGTCCGCAGCACTTTGGTCGTAATGAGCTTTTCACGTCCGAGCTTTTCTCATTAGTGTAACAGGGCTATTCGCTCGTTAGTGAACAGTCAGAGAAGCCACATGCCATTTCATTAGTGCTAACAAGGCCGCGTCTACATCAATGCATGTCTTAACGCGACATTATTACCAATCCGAAGGGAGAACCTGCCCGACGCAGTAAACACAATCAAACATCATTATGTCCATTAGTGATATCTGTTTGTTAATTACGCACTCATTAAAAATAACATTCATTTAACAATGACGTATTAATTAGAGACGTCGATACATCGTAGTAGATGGATGATATACGTTTACGTATACGTATGCCCGTCACGTAAACCACCGGTAGTTCTGCGTTCTGGTTGCAGATCGGAAGAACCTTCCTTCTGGGGGTGCGGTCCGTCCCGATTCGCGTCCTGGACTCCACCCGGTAACGAAGTGTTGAAATTGAAGGCTTTCAATGCATACGCACGCACAAAGCTCCGTAACAAGAGCCACGGTGCGATCTGAAAAGCTTCGTTATCGACCTGAATGACATTTTTAGTGGCGGTCTAGTGACAATAGCGAGTTCGTTAATGTTAACAAGCGGCTGATTAACTCTTAGTTATTCTGCGCAGGGGTCTCTATATCACAATGGTTATCTCGGCGGCCGCTGGGAACTGCCGCTAATTAATACCATACACGCCGACTATTATTTACAGAATCAATACAGTAGCTACTTGCAAAAAGCTGGGAATCATTCCGATCACATGCAGAGCTCCTCGTTAAGACAATTATATCTGTTACGGAATGCGTTATAGAATGCTATATAATTCTGCCTATCTTTCTAATTGAACTAGACATCGCTCCGCTGTTGTATGGGTGGCGATAAGCTGAGGGAAAACAGCGCATTTGTTCTTTAAAGAACTTCAATATTTCAAAGCAGATTTAATACACGTACCTAATTGTGCTACTACGTTATTTACGTTCAATTTTGTTTAATATAACTAATAAAAAAAGGAAGAAACTCTCCTGAAACCCGTAAAAATAAACTGCTATTTCATAAATGATGATGACCTTTTGTCCCAAGGAATCCTCAAACACCTTTAATAATTTTCGCGTGTCAATCTAGTTCCGAAGGTATCTTTTAAATTAAACTTACAAAAAGGGTCAGTGTGATTATTAAATACTCATGAATTCCGTTTTTTCTTTGAATGAAAGATAATATAAAGCTAAGGCATACTGTGTAACAGTAACAAGTTCACATGCTGAATTTTTTTAGGGGTTATTCGGTAATCAGGGCCAGTCAGTCCAGGGGTATTTGGCACCCCATCCACAACCACTTGGAAAACCAATAAGTTTATTTAAATATTTTATTAGATAAAATCAAACATTTATATAAAGAAGTCGGTCAATCCCGCAGAAAAAAAATTCGCTACTGGGGAATTTCATTATTCAGAAACAATATTGTTTATTGTTTTTTGCGTAGGTATCTAGTTTGCATTGACATATGTGTGAAAATAATACATAATCAACCTTACAGCAGTGTACAGCACAAAAGTCTATTAAATGAAGAAATCGTTATACTTTTTTTATAATTTTTATAAAAATCTATAAATACTGAAAACGAAGTATAATATTTTAAATTATGTATGCAAAATCACAGAAAAGAAACTTTACAACTTAAGACTAAACTACGAGTTCACGAGAATGATGATACCACAACAAACGTTCAAAAAAAAAAAGAAGAACCTTACTTAAACTCAATTGAAATCCTTAAAGAAGAATGAATGTTGGTTGAAAAATACTTTCGATTCTTATTCCTAAATATCAAACTATACTTGTCAAGCTTTTGTCGAGGAATAATCTGCATTGATATCAAGATTTTTTGAAATATTATTTTCAATACTCGAAAGGGCTAAGTTTGTGAGCATTTTTTCTGCTTTGTTGAGACAAAATCTGCAAATATCTCCTTAATATCCAGAATTCTTAAATATTATTTTCGATACTCGAAGGGGCTAAGCTTGTAAGCCTTTCGTCTGCCTTTTTCAGTCAAAATTTACTATCCCTTTGATATCAGGGTTTTTTGAAATATCATTTTCGATGCCTGAAAGGGCTAAGTTTGTAAGCATCTTTAGTGCTTTCTTGAGGCAAAATCTGCTACTATCTCCTTGATATCAGGATTTTTCGAACTATGATTTTTTCGATACCTGAAGGGGCTAAGGGTTGAGTTTGTGAGCCTTTCTTGTACTTTTTCGAGGCAAAATCTACAAATATCTCTGAAATATCATTTTAGATACTCGAAAGGGTTAAGTTTGTTAGGCTTTCTTGAGGCAAAATCTGCAGCAAGCCCCTTAATATCCAGATGTTTTGAAATATCGTTATCGTTAGTACTCGAAAGGGCTAAGTTTGTGAGGCCTTTTTGGGCATTTTTGATGCAAATATCTCCTTGATATCAAGATGTATTTGAAATGTTATTTTCGATAATCGAAAGAATTAAGTATGTGAGCCTCTTTGTGTTGTTTTGAGGCAAATTCTGCAATTCTCCTTGATATCAAGATGTTTTTGAAATGTAATTTTCGATACTCGAGAAAGGGTTAAGTTTCTGAGGCTTTCTTGTAGCTTTTTGAGGCAAAGTCTGCAGCAAGCTCCTTAATATCAAGTTTTTTTGAAATATAATTTTCAATATTCGAAAGGGCTAAATTTGTAAGCCTCTTTTGTATTTTAAAGGCAAAATCTCCTTGATACCAACATTTGTTGAAATACCATTTTCGATACTCGAAAGGGTTAAGTTTATGAGCTTTTCTTGTGCTTGTTTCAGGCAAAATCTGCAGCAAGCTCTTTAGTAGTAAGATTTTTAAAATATCATTTTCGATGTTCGAAAGGACTAAGTTTGTAAGCATTTTGTGTGTTTTGTTGGGGCAAAATTTGCAACTATATGTATCTCTTTGATATCAAGATGTTTTTGAACTGTCATTTTTGATACTCGAAAGAATTAAGTATGTGATCCTCTTTGTGCTACTTTGAGAAAAAATCTGCAAATATCTCCTTAATAGCAATATGTTTTTAAACTATCATTTTCGATACTCGAAAGGTCGTAGTTTGTGAGCCTTTCTTGTACTTTTTGAATTTTGAAGCAAAATCTGCAGCGCAGCTATCTCCTTAATAGCAAGATTTTTTGAAATATTAGTTTCAATACTCAAAAGGGTTAAGTTTACGAGCGTCTCTTGTTCTGTTGTGGATCCTAAATAGTTTTTAATAATTTCTAACTTGAAAACCGGTAGGGTTAAGGGATGAATGGATGATAATTAACTTTCAAATAAAAATAACTCCAAAGCATTCACGCTAGTGTATGTACCATAGATATACATGAAAACTGATATATTCTGAATATCTTCGTACAAATCTATGGCATTTATACTTGGCATTTGTATCTGTGTATGTTAATTTAGCTTGCAAATCCATACAAATATTTCAAATGGTTTTCGTATCAAATTTAGAATATATATTTTTTTATTGTATAAAGCGTATTTGGCGTTAAGTAGGAGAAACATTAAAATAGATGACTATGCCTACATGGCAAACAAACTCCAATTACGCACTTACAGTGTGTAGGTAAACCGCCTTCAGAGACGCCGCACTTCAAATAATTATTAATTATTTTTACTTCCTTACAAGTAAAATATTTATTTGCTGCACAAAACTTCAGATTAAATTAATTCGATTAACGTATGTAGATCACGTAATGAAGTGATGGGTAGATAATGATGATATATCAAAACGTTGCGTTGGAGGGTAGTTAATCAGCGAGTTAAAAGCCCAAAAGAACAGCAGTCCTGCCAAGTAATTTGTTTTTAATAGTAGATATATGAACCAAATTGGATATGAAATTATTGATTGATATAAGTCACAATTTATGTAATTTTAGCTAAAACAAAAATTTAAATTTACTGTTTAAACTATGTATTTTTTAATAATATGTATTTCAAATACACGTTTTTTAATTTGTTATTTTATCGTCATGCGCTAGGGTCGGCCTAGCTATAAATTCAACAAAAACCGAAATATTTGTGATAACAAAGAGTCTTCGATAGAACATGATCCAAACAAAGTCATTAAATTTACAATTGTCTTACTTTCAATGTCGTACTCGTACGTAAATTATGTCATCATGCTACTCGTTCACTGTCAATCAATTCAGTTTTATGTAAGAAACAAGAGTCTTAACAGAGGAAGAAACAGGTACTTCTACAAGTGTAATAAAATCTAGAATTTTTTTACCGTGAGCATTTGAAGTACACACTGAAAATGGTGTAGTAGTTGTAGGTGATTTTGTAGAGAAGCTACATTTTTTTGCAAATATTTACTGTGAACAGGTTTAAATAAATTACCTGGCGTTCGCATTATTAAGCTCTAAATTATTACTTATTAAGTTTGCTTCTATCGGCAGTTAAACTCCGCGAGGGACCATGACAAGCAACATAGAGAGTTAAAGCCTCCTAAGTCGATTTTTTACCCCATTGTCTCGCACGCTTTGCATTCGGTATGTGGTAAGTATATAATCACTATTTATATAAGTACGAAACTAAAAAGGTTTGTTTTTGAAGGTAAATCTCATTTTGGATTTTGCAATAATTATCAGTTCATTTTCTCTGTCTTAAAAGGCTATTGAAGTTTTAGCCTACTGCATTTGGTTTCAGTATGTGCTTTGCTTTATTGCTTGTAAGTTCAAATAATCAAAGGTAATTTAATAACCACTTTTAATAATCTAAAACCATGTAACTGACGCTGCTGATTATTTCAGCAGGGTAAATACCTTCAAAATACAGTATATAATTTTAACCAACATTGAAGGGATATTTGCACAATAATATTTTTTTCCGAAAGCAAATATAAAAGTCAGGCCTAATTAACTGAAATATGGTGATCCAGAGCATTTCTACATAGATAAAATAAATATTTGAACGTATAAAGTACTCACTGCTATTCAGTTTATTTAATTAATTACATAACACAATGTGTAAACTTTAACCCTAAATTCCATCCGTGAAATTATAATTACGTGGTATTTGGCAAGAATAATTTAATATTATAATTTTGTGTGGGAAAATCAATAATTGTTTTTTTTTTCTAATGTGCTTTGAGATTATTTTG
Organism: Melanotus villosus; assembly: GCA_963082815.1. Taxonomy (NCBI): domain Eukaryota; kingdom Metazoa; phylum Arthropoda; class Insecta; order Coleoptera; family Elateridae; genus Melanotus; species Melanotus villosus. Next base: position 8,135,297 of record OY720421.1, on the reverse strand, counting down.
GATGTTTTGGGTGAGACCTGGATTTTTTTAAAGATTTCTCTTACTGTTTTTGTCTTTACAATTTTGAGGTGTCGAATTTTTGTTGTTAGTAATGAGTTCTTTTGGTACCATTGGTGGCTTGGTATCCGTTTATTTAAATAATATAAAAATTAAACAAATTTTATGCTGGAAAAGCTTTATTTTGACGTATGCAAAAACATGTTCACAAAATGTTTCTACATTTTTCCCTAAAAGTATTTAAAATGTATGCACCGAAGCAAAAGAAAAATCAGTATATTTCAACCTATTTTGGTTGACCGCGGCATTTAGGCAATTTACTAAACTCAGCAAATTGACGCATACCTGATTTAAAAGCAACACCGTTTTAGTTTTCACGTGTATAAATGCGTTTTAAAAGCTTGCATGTAGTTTGATGCATGTGCAATTAATGTAAAGTCCTGCATTAGCGCAATTAATAAAACTACAGAAAAACATTGTCTACTAAAAATATAAATCATCCGCTCTAACGAGATTTTCTTCAACATTTTAGTGGAGTGATATTGTATAAAGGAAGTACAATTATAACTGTTGTTTGGACAGATGCTTTTAAAATTATTATGATATGTTACAGCTGTGGTTTTCCGTCTGTTGTCAACTAATAATGTAAGGCTATTTATGAGCTGGTTATTCAAAGCTAACGCATTATTTAATACAGCTCTGATAAAAGTTTCCCTACGTTTGGTTTCTAATTATCAGTATTATTTATAAATATGTATGATAATCAAAGAATACATTATTTTTAAACATTTTAAACTTGAAAAATATAAAATTGGTGTTACCACTTTCAATATAATGAAAACTAAAGACAGTGATAGTTTTACTTCTTCAACTACAACTGAAGGAATTATTCAAGATTAATCAAGAATTTTGAAAACCTAAGTTCTTAGAAAATTAAAACAAAAAAACTTGAATTTGGATTTTGTATGTATTTTACTATTTTGTATGTTTTGGGTATTTTAAATTATGCTTTAAAGTCTAAAAACTAACAAAGGAATTAAGCACTGCAACTTTTGGGAGGAAGCTTAAAATTGATTTTAAAATTGAAGTTTGGCGCCTCAGCTTCTAAAAATGTTACGTAGATTTGAATTTAAATTTAAGCCTTTTTATCCATTTGTAGAGCAAAGGCCTCCCTCAAACACAGCCATCTTTTTCTGTTGCTGGCTTGGTGATTCCATTCCTGTCCAGTGATTTCTTCAATTGCATCTGCCCATCTTCTTTCAGGAATTTTATATTTGTGTCCTAAAGTTAAGAGATGTTATAAAAATGTATTTTGTAAAAACTACAGTACATTGCAAGAATCAAGTGATCTTCAGCGACCCATGGAAAGAGATGTAACGTCTAGATCTTTGTGAATATTATTGTTTGAACGAACCTAAAATAGGATCTGCAATTCCACATAGCACTATCAGTAGGAGTATCATTTAGTAAAGATATTACTGTACTACAATAACAAACATACGGTTTAATAAAGGTATTGTTCTTATTCTTCCCATACTTAAACTTTAAGCTATTTTGGAAAGATCCAGTTCTTTTGCCATTTTGGTTTTAATTAAATATTCAAAATATTCGAAAAACTTAAATAATTATCAAATATTTTATTAGAGTAACCAATCTAAGTTTTCTTTATTATTATTATTTATGCATTTATTTAATTTATCCATATTCTTCTGTAAAACATTTAGTTGCTGTATCTTTTCCATCAGATGCATAAACATTGGTTAAGTTAAAAGTTATATCATTAATGTAAGCAGGAAACAGAAGCGGGCCTATTACACTTCCTTGCGGTACATCAGAGACGTTTTCTGTAGGCAATAAGATATCATTGTTAAACTTTGCAAACTGCAACCGATCATTTAGGTAATTTTGAAACTATTTAAGCAGCACCCGTGGTATTTTTTACTCTGATTTGAAATACAAGAATCATAAGATTAAAGTTTATTAACTGTTCCAAGGTTCGCAACACTAAAGCTATGGAGATATATTTATCATACTTCAAAATAATTCTCATTGCCTTGTTTTGTAGAATCTATACCATATTAGGTTGAGTATCATTTAGTAAAGATATTATTGTGCTAAAATAACAGAAATGCGGTTTAATAATGATATTGTAAATTATAATTTTACTTTTCCTACTTAAGCTCTGAGCTATTTTGAAGAAAACCTAGTTGTTATACTATTGTTTTTAATTAGAAAAAATAATTATCAAATATTTTCCTTTATTCATGCATGAAAAAGGAATGTTTTATCCTTTTAGGGGCCACAACTGCTTTCGCCTTCGTATGCATTTATTTAATTTATTTATATTCTTTTGTAAAACATTTACTTGTATATTTTCATCAGATATATAAAGTAAAGTATCATTAGATAATACATACATTAACATTGGTTAAGGTAAAAGTTATATCATTAATATAAATAGTAAACAGAAGCGGACCTATTGCATTTTCTTGTGGTACACCAGAAATATTATCTTCAGACAATAAGATATGATTGTTAAACCGATCATTTAGGTAATTTTGAAACCATTTAAGCAGCACCCCATTCCACACAGTTTTTAAAGTTATTTGTTTAAATTTTTATATCAAAATTTCAGAAGCACCTTGTAAATCCAAGAAATTGTATTTTGGGCTGGTTGACTTAGCCATTCATCTATGAAAAACTGCACTGAAGTGTCACAGGAGTGCCTTTTTCAGAAGCCTGATTAATTTATCTAAAATAATTTATTAGTTTCAAAATAATTTATAAGCCGACGTTAACACGAAGAACATCATCAGCCTTTTTGAAATAGAAACTACTGTGTTTACTTTAATGCAAAGGGCGATTGTTCCAATTTCACAGGGTTTCCCTGAAGATACATTTTCTATTTCCCTGACTTCTCTGACTAAAATATGTTCGTATCTCTGACTATCAAAATGTATAACTGCTATTTATTGAAAAATAAATTAATAAGAGCTTTATTCACTGGTTCATGGTTATTTTTTTAAAATTATTTGACTCTTATAATATTTATTTTTTTAATATTATTAAGTTCATAAGAAAAGGTACTTTTAAGCTTTTTATACATTTTCCATTCATCAATATTTTTGATATACATATCTACGTTTCTGATCCCTTCAAATTCAAAATATTGTTAAACCATGAAATTCGAGTTTCCACATTTCACACGCTTTTCGAGGCATATTCCATCAGTTACCTTCAAATACTTCATACAATGGACGTATATCAGTAGCATTGTATGACCAGTCACATTCAATCAGTTTATTGCTAATTACATTTAATTTTGAATCTTTGCAATTTCTTATAGTTTTATAGCTTATAGAAAATCTTCGAGTTTGATTGGTTAATACATAAACAGCGATGATGTCGTGATCAATTGGTTATTTTTGGTTGTGTATACTACTAGTATATTATTTTAGGAAGTTATAAGTAAATCTAGCAAGCTCTTAGATACTTGTAATTCAAATAAATCAATTAGCAAAGGACTTTATTCAATTTGGGGTACATGTAACCCTAGGTTCTCCTCTTTCCTATTCAAGTACACATTAAGGTACAAGAAAAATCATTCGGTTTCGGAAAATGTTTTATGAGAACTGCAGGAACAATCAAAACTAGTTTTTATATTGGATTACGTACAAAAACAAAAAAGCATGCTTAAAAATACATTTTTTTAAGAAAAAACAAAGAGAAAATCATGAAAGATAAAATAATTTCGAGGATACTCAAACTTTCCAGTGACTTTGAAAAATATTCTGATCTACTGACTTGAATATTGTACCTGTTTTTCTGTTTTTGACAAACTGAAAATTAAATCTATGTGCATTTAACCTTCCAGAAAGATAGAACTGTTAAGCTTGCTAAAAGCTTCCGGCAACGAAAGCATTATTTATTATAATAAAGTGTTTCACAAATACACACTTTTAGGAGCCTACACGTTATTAAAATGCTTTGTAAATTTATTTACTCAGATTTTTTTCCACTTTTGGTAAGCTTGAACAATAAACAATTTAAAAATATGAAACCTAAACGTTTTAAAAAGCTCTACGTGTTTTTATCAAAAGTCATTAATGCTGAAAGGTTTACAAAAAGGATTTAAATTTGATGTTTAAATGTTTAAATTTAATGTTATGTTTAGTTACCACACTGAAGACAGTAGGTACCTTTCTCTATCGTTCTATGTTTACTTTCAACACGACAACTTTAGGTAAGACAACTTTAAATTACGACTAATCCTAAAAATTTTTTCACATAACTTTGTGTTAAATCATCGGTGGTTCCTTACTAAAAGACAATCAACCATTCAATTGTAAGCGGTGTTGCTTTAATGTTGTTTCATTCCATAACCAGAGGGCCATCTATGATGGCTTTTACTAACTAAAATCAGCAACGTTGATTTTTGCATACTTTTTATTACTTCTCAATTCTGTTGTTATCGAAGAAAATCGAAGTGATTTTGATATTTAAAATTCGCATTTTCAGCGCCATCTGCTGATTGAACCTGCGAACTAATGTTTGTAAAACTGATTCATTAAGGAATTAATTACTTATTTTATGTTGATTATTGTAAATATATCATTGCCGGTTTTTAATAACGCACAATCGAGTATTCAAATCAGTGGAATTTAAGCTTCGTTTTATAAAACCAGAGCCATCTTTTGAGGAACGCAGCTAACTAAAGTTTAGAAATAAAATTGCCCTTTCTTGTTATTTTCGTAAATTATTACTTATTCAAATTCCACTTCTTGCCAAGAAATTTAAAGTGAAACTAAGATTCAAGATTGGGAATTTTTTACTGTCGTCGACATTTTTTAATAACAGCGCCATCTACTGGAAAGCTGTGGAAACTGTATTCTGGAATTAAAAAGCCGAGGTTTTTCGTGACTGTTTTGGAGTTATTACGTATTTAAATCCAGTTCTTACCGAAGAAATTTAGAGCGAAGTTAAGATTCAAGACTGCGTGTTTTTTTATCGCCGTCGGTGTTTTTAATAACAGCGCCATCTGTTGGAAAGCTTTGAAAACTACATTTTCGAATTGAAAAGCTGATTTTCGTGATTATTTCTGAGTCATTACTTATTCAAATCCAGTTTTAACTGAAGAAATTTAGAGCGAAATTAAGATTCAAAACTGCATATTTTTTAACGCCGTCGCGTCGAAGCCATCTGCAGGAAATTTTTGAAAACTACGGTTTTTGAGTTGAAAAGTTTTTACCTAATTATTTCAGAGTTATTACTTACTCAAATCCAGTTTCACCGAAGAAAGAGTGAAGCTAAGATTCATGACTGCATTTTTTGCCATCCACGTTTTCTAATAACAGCGCCATTTGTTGGAAAACTTTGAAAACTACATTTTCGAATTGAAAAGCGAAGTGTTTACGTGGTTGTTTTTGAGTCATTACTAGAGACCGAATCTAGTAAAAATTTAGTAAAGCCATTTCAGAAAAGCGGCACGCTTAAGTTGCACTTTTAAAACAATTGTTTACTATTGCCGCTCTCTAGAAATTATAGTAGTGTTTCCTAAAAAAGGATGGCAAAGTTCACCAATCATTATGGTGCAATATATTTACAATAGGCGTGAAGCTTTCGTTGAGTATCCAAACCAATCATTTGTTATTGAAAAAACATAACGGTATAGGTGGGGGCAACCGTAGTTACAAAGATTTATTGCGCTTATGGATTTAGCTGAATCAGCCAAAATCCAGTCTCTATTCAAATCTAGTTCTCATCGAAGAAATTTAGAGCCTAGCTAGGATTCAAGATTGTTGTCAAAATTGTTTCTTATTGTGCTAATGTAAGAATAATAATTATTTGTTTGTATCTTTAAATGTAAGAACTTCGCTAAGATTACTAAAAATATATTTTTTTCTCTACTGCTGATGCAGTAAGCTTTATGTATTATGTCATATTTGCTGCTATTTGAAGAAGGTAGGTTGATTTTACCATTTATTTATTAAGTACCATTGCACTAGAGAAGTAAGTGTGAATTTACTCAATTTACCTGCCTAGGGAAGTAACAACTCCTTTTAAAATTCAAGTACAGCATACATGCAAAGAGGGCTCCATATCTATGAGTTAATAACAGGCCTAGGCTTTAGCCATTAAGAAGAAGAAGAATGTGATAATTAACAGTGAATTAATTATATTAATAATTATTTAAATGTATGATGACAGCTTATAATCACAATGAAACACAAATGTACCTACTATAGGAATTAAGTAATTTACTACCTCATTCGTGTTCGACAGAATAAATGTTGCCTACCCCTCTTGTTGTGTGACAAACTGTCAAGACCGCGTTATGAAGGGATATTTTCAATGAATTTTATCTAATGAATTAACTCAAAAAAACTGCGCATAAAAAAATATTTACTATGCAGAAATTCGAATCACTGATTTCTGGCTAGACTATAATTATGTAGATGAATATCGCCTCCATAGTGATTTATTTCTGTGTATATAGGGTAAGTCAAAATTAACAGAACACTTAAATATTTTTAGAAGGTTATGGATATTGCATTCAACTTTCTATTTTCAAATAAGACGCCTTGTATATTTTTACATTTCTGGATTTCAGAAACTTTTGTAGAAATCATTTTTTGAGGAAAACCGTTTATGTTCGAGTTCCAAGCAATTATTCACAATTAGTTTAAACTCTTAAACTTCAAATTAAGAATATCTTTCCACGTACAGAGTGTTTATTTTAACCAATTAGTTAACAAAAATAACAAAATGACAAACAAATTACAAAGAAGCCATTCAATTAGGTAACAAAATTACTATTATTTCTAATCTTTATTTTGCATTTAAAATTTATTAGTAATAACTGATCATCAAGCTAATAAATCTCACAACTGACGTTTATTTGGAACTGTATTTCATATTAATTTTCAACGATTTTGTCAATACGTGTGGGCCCGAAATTAACTTTGAATAATTGCTTGTAACTCAGAAATGGCGTATTTTCTACAAAAACAATTCTAAAAGTTTCTTAAACTTAATCGTTAAAATATACAGCACATTTCATTTCATAAAACGAGTACCTTGTATATTAAAAATATGTTTTGATGATAGCTTGCTTAAATCTAAGAAACGCTTGTTTGAAATTTGTTTCCAACTTTTGTGGTTAAAGAAATATTACGGTGTTACAGTAATATCTCTGCGAAGTTGATTGTTCTGTATTGATTTTTTAAAATGATTTCAAATCCTTTAATAATAAATATGAACGAACGTTAGATCAAAATTTACGGATCTGTGTTATAAGTTGTCGCCTATCTAAAATCTGATAGATTTTTAATTGTATTTAAAGCGAATTTTCTGACTTTGTTATAAAATAATTTTGTATAATGGTTTAAGTTGGATGTGAGTTAATGTACTTGTAAGATTAAACAGAAATCAAATAAATTACGTGAAACTTCAGTAAGCTGATCTGGAAACGATCGAAAAAATGTTCCGTCAATTTATATAAAATAAGAAAGAAAACAGATATTTTACGTGCCGTAATTTTTGTCTGCTTAAAATTTAATAACTTCCGCGAAATTCGTTCTAAATCGCCATCTGGAAGTGGAAGTTATCAGCGACAGTTGATACCTAATAGATTTTGTTAATAAGAGAGAGACTAGAGTAGGGAGGTAATCGATGTTTTTAATTTACTTAAAACACTTAAGCCTCGAAAAAGGCAGGGGCGTATAATATCCGTGAAATTGCATTTACAATCGAGGAAGAATTTTTCAATAATATTTTTGCGTTCTGGCCAGGCAATATTTCTTTGCTCGCTTACGCAGTGTCTCCCTTTTTCAATTTCCAGCGTTTCAATTTCAAAACTGGAGGTCGATCTACTTTTATCTCGTCCATCAGTAATCACAGAAACGTTTACTGTGTAGTCCCGACCAATCCCTTGAAATTGAGAACGGTGCACACCACTCGATACAAAACGCGATATACGCGAACACTGAAGCACGTTTCATTTTGCTTATAATACTGTGCTCGGACGGACGGGGTAGGTGTCACTTTACCTTTCGGTGTTGTCTGTAATTGAAAAAGGAGGGTGATGGTGACCGGCGATGTCACAAGATCGGAGTGGGATCCACGTGACAGTTTTCTGATTGAAAAATACGGAAGCAATGCTTTTGCTCCTCGCGGATGAGATTGGGACAGGGTGAGACAACACTGCGGGATTTGTACCCTAATCCGGACTTCCATTTACTCCTTGAAGTGTTAACGCTAACTAAAATTAAGAACGTTACATAAAGAACAAAAAAACAAAGGAACGAAACCGTAGAGAAACTCCTTTTTTCGCTTTCTTAACGGAAAGTAACTACTTTAATTCAAAAATTTGAATTTATATGTCAATCTTTTCTCCCTGGATTTACGATCTGAAAAAGGAAATTGTTACCTAGACCCTGTTCGGCGTTTCACAATTCTCAAGAAAATCTTTTTATAATTTGAAATTTTGTTCAAGGTGATCCCGTATGTTTGGGTTATCGGCGGTTATTCCAGTATTCTCAGTTCTGTAAAAATTAACTATTATTCCTTGCAGATTAATGTTTTCCATGTATTGTTGGAGTTTTTGATCTCTAAACACTTTGAAGCGTGATTCTACCTAGATTAGATTTTTAACAGTTCGTTCAATCAGACGAAAGCTCAGTTTGGTCAGTTTTAATAGATTATCCTTCCTTTGAAGTAAGTCACTATCTCAGATGTTCCCCACTTTTGATTATTAAAATCCCCAAAGAGGGGAAAACAAGAAACACTGTTCAGTCCTTACCTGAACGATAGTTGGCTATCATTTCTGCCTATTCTGTTGGTAATGAAATTTGGGCAACATTTAACTGCGTTTTCGGTTCCTTATAGTCGCATTTCTTGCTCAAAAGAAATGCATGGCAAACATAAAACACAATTATATAATAAGCGGCAATATTTAAGCTTTTTTTATGTAACAATAACATATCACTTTTTAATACTGAATTCAAGGATATCTTAGGACGTTTTCTAATTCCAAAATTAAATGGGATATCCTTGGATTATCAGAGGTGACAAGAAAAGGGAGAGCATTAAAGGAATTAAAATTAGGACATATATTACATTACAAAAATACACCAGATGTTCTTCATAGAAGAGGAATGTTAATTAATAAAATTTAAAAAACGCAGTTCAGGAGATAAAGGGCTACTCAGCCTTGTTGAATAAATCGGTGTATCGAATAATTATATTAATTTGATGATTCAACACGTGAAATTCTGTATTCATCGAATCCTTCAGATGTTGATAATAAACTTATAGATTTTTTTAATTTGACAGTTTCCCTACGAAATCAGGAATTTCTTGAATTATTTCATAAATTAAAAGAATCTTAAAATATCGATTAAATCAATGCACGGACCTATTAACGATTTTAATTTATCTTCAAGGAAACCCTGTGAAATCGGAACAATCTCCCATAGCCCCCAACACAGTAGTTCCTATTTCAAAAATAACTGGTGCTGCTTAAATGGTTTCGAATTTACCTAAATGTTCGGTTGCAGTTTGTAAAGTTTAATAATGATATCTTATTTCCTAAAGAACTTCTCTGGTGTTCCGCAAGGAAGTGTAATAGGTCCGCTTCTGTTTACTGTTTAATGATTTAACACGTGAAATAAATTCTGTATTCATTGAAAGCTTCACATGTCGATAGTAAATTTAAGCCGGGTTCTCATTAGTCGATTTCATTGATCAATGAGACTGAATCTATCCCATTGAAGATAAAATTGAATACGAAAATTGTTCACACGATTCAAGGGCATTGAACATTCTGTCAGAAAAGATCAATTTTAAAAATTGCTGCATAGAAGAAAATTGTGCCTGCTGGAGTCCGCATTGTGTGTAAATATTTAGTAAACCAAATCAAAAAGCGAAAAACGAGTAAACCATTTGAATTGTGTCATGTTGTTAAAATGACGCAGAACTCTACGCAATTTTATCCAGAGTGTAGGTGCCAACAATAAGCTGACGATGCAACTTTATTTGTTTCAATATAATTGAACTTTTGTTCTCACATTTCAAACACCATTCAATTTCATTGAATCAATCCCGTTGATCAACCAAAGTAGACCTGCCTTTCACTTCCATTGAAACGAAAAATCATTGATCAATATCGTGGAAATGATGTTCTCATTATTCAATTTCTTTACAATGACATAGATTCAGTCTCATTGATCAATGAAATCGACTAATGAGAACCCGGCTTTATAGATTTTTTCAATTTGATAGTTTCCTTACGAAATCAGGATTTTATTGTATATCCCAGTACTACTTAGTTGGAATTAAAAAGAGCGATTCTGGAGCTGTGCTTTCGTGTCTGCGTTGTAGTGGGTTTATAAAAGTTCAAGAATTTATTGTTAAAAATTTGTGCCATAAATTCAAAATTGGTTATGAGTACATTTTCACCGATTTTTAATGTAATTACTGAATTTATTTTATCCATCTTCTACCTGCCTTTTCTTTGCAATTTCGCGTATACTTTACTTATGTTATTATTACGAACTAAATGAGATATGTGTTCATCCTTGTGCCTTTTTTCGCATGGACAGTTATGGTGTTAAATATTTTATGATATTAAGTTGAGGTAGACCCATGATGAGGTGGTCGGATGATATCAAAAAGACGAATGGACTGTGTTGGTACAGCGAAGCACAAAACAGGGAAAACTGAGAACTATAGGGGAGGCCTGTAGGCCATATAAATACTCATCATCAGCCTGTTACGGATGTATCCGTAACAGGCTGATGATGAGTATTTATATAGTCTTTTAAATCAAATTTACCTCTTTTATTTTCTTTTAATATATCCCTTTGAGTTTTTCCCAATTTTGTTACCCACGGCTTAGACCTTTTAATGCGGCAGGCTAAATTATAATAATAAACACATTCATCCCTGAAATTTTGATATGCTTCACGAATTTATTGTGATGCATTTGAAATAGCTTGCCATGTTTCGTGCTTCAAAAGTTTATTTAAATTTTTAGTGTTATGAGGTCTTCTACGTCCAAATAATTTACTCTGGATTTTATATTCAAATGGAATTTTTATGATTTAGTCTTTGTAATCAGAAATTGTAGCTTCATACGTATGTGCCTGCAAATAATTAAAAGTATGATCTATACACGTTAAACTATTCCCAAAAATTCTAGTTGGTTCTGTTATTAAAAAAAAACTAAACTTATTAGAATTTAAAATGCCAAGGTTTTCAGTGTATCGATATTGAAGTCCCCACAAATAATAATTTTTGTATGATGGACTCCTGTACAAACCTTCTATCTTAAAAGACGGACTTCTTCATAACATTTTATACCCTAACATTAAACAATTTTATCTTCACATAGATGCTGAACATTTAAAACTGAATCTTTTTAAATTTTAAAAAAATATATACGACTCTCCATCTCCACTTCTGTAAGCTGATCTAACATAACCGGTAGCTAAAAGTATAATTTCCTAGTTCGAATCGTTTCAAGCAATGTTCGGTGCTTTGAACGTATTAATATCTAACACCGACAATACTTTTTGGAATTAAACCATTAGATGGATTGATACCTAAAAATCATGTTCATTTGACACCTAAAAATTATGTTCATTTGATAACTCCTGACTGGGTTTATCTTCAGTTAAAGAATTTTGGGAATTGCCTGTTTTGTCCTCATCATTTGCAAGGTATTGATATATGGTTTGTGTTACTCATTTGCCTTCGTTTTGTTTTAAATCATTAGGAATAATTTCAATTATGAGTGTTTGATAATGATTACTCAATGGTTTTTGTTTTACCATATTACTCTTTCTGCTAATTTACAAATTTTAATTTTTTAATTTATTCAGATATAAGCCGCAATTTGTCTGGCCATTTTTTTTTTTGGGGGGGAAGATAATCAAATACATAATGGGACTTTGGCAACAGATTTCATAGATAGTCATATTTACCTTGTCAATAATATTTCCCCACCATTTAAGGAATATAAAATGTTAAACTCGCCCAACAAATCTTTAAAAAATGTGTATATACTGTATAATATTACTTAAAAATTTTATACCTGGCCAGTATGGAACTGATAAATTATATCAAACTTTGTTAGTACAAGTAAATATTTTCGTATTCAATTTTTCCTGTAGAACCGACCAATATTATCACAAAAGCTGTCGAATATTGATGTTAGGTTGTGAGGTTATTGAGACTGCGATTTGTTCTCAAATAATGCTTGCTTGCACCAAACGAAGCAATTTAAAGCTATCCTCAGTGACACACGGAATTAAAAGTAATGTTTTATCGTGGTTAGCAAACTGTAAAACAAATAATAATCACATAAATCTGAATACTTTAATTCTGATTAGTTGTTATTAGCCAAGACATGATTTTTTAATTTTATGAGGATGATTTTAAATTGCACCATTTGATGAATTACTATGATCTAAAAAGATCGTGAATTGTATTGATTGTAACATAAAAGGGAGAATAAGCACAATTAAATCTGAATGTGATTTCTTTATATATTCGTAACTTAGTAGTTAATTCAGAGTGATAGTAAGTCCCTTACTTTATGGCTTTTCAGTCGTCCTTGGTTAACAGACAAGCAAATGTGGTGGCAGTTCAGTTTTAAATTTATTTGACTTTCAGCCTGAAAATTTGTTATCGCTTTTACGACTTCACGATTAGTAAAAATTTGAAAGCGTCGTACGAATATATTTTTCTCTGGGGCAGTAACTTATTTTGCTAAGTGTAATTGGCGTTTGCAGAAATTGTGTGAAACATAATTCTGAAAGTTAGATAGCTGTAGGTGAGATTGCAGTGCAGGTTTAATAAACTGGTGTTGGTTCTTAGTTGGCCGTTTTCAATTGCGTACTTGGTTTAAGTCGGTGGGAAGTTTTCCATTAATTTGTTTCAGTGTCAGTGCAGGCAATCAGCAGCGGGGTATAAGTCTGATTAAAACATTCCCCAGCGGGACATGCGAGGATTTGTGCCAATCAGAGAGCAACAGCCCGAGTGCGACGCTGAAAGTCATAATAATCAGGAAAATGTGGTCTGACTGTCACGGCGTCGTCGGCGGTTGTGGCGGTGGCATCACGCTCTGCCTAATTGAATCATCCACACTATCCGGCCGATTGTTGTAGTTGGCTCGTTTGAAACTTTTCTCTACCAGGAAGTGGGCGAATTTACATACCGCTAAAGAAAAAGGTGAACTGTAAGGGACCGTCTTATTTGTACGGTCTTGATTAGAGTCAACAAGGAGCGACGCGGGACGAAGGCCGTGTTCATTACGCTTCTCATTCAGGAGATTCTAGAGTTCAATTTCCTGGGGCATAGGCAAGACGTGTAGCCTGCCAGGGGTGACCAAAAAGTATTTTCACGATTTCCCCCCCTACATGCCTGTCACGTTTTCCATCGACCCCTCTCTGCTTAACTCTACTGCACACGCGACTGCTGTGAAGGCATTGTTTATCCGGATGCACAGGAGAATCCATCGTTCATGGTTGTTCATTTTCAGTGGCGTACCTAGAAAGCTTTTGAATTTCCTGAACACGACGCACTAATACAACAAAGAATTTTACTTGAAATTTCGTTTTCTGTCTCTCTAAAAATGTTCATTAATAAAATATGGTTTTATAGCGTATCTGAATCCTTGCAATCTGTCACATTAAGTACAGATACGACTAGCAATCCTCATAGTTTTACTGCCAACTGAAACAGCATTCCTTATTCGCACTGTAGAGTCCAACAACAAGAATTGAACAAATTTGTTAATTTATCACTTACAAATATCGACAAAAGCATGTAAAATTTTACCTGCTGTATGAAAATAAAAATCTTAGGTTACAACAAGCTTCCTCGTTTGTTGAGCAACTTTTAAGGTTTTTGATTATTCCTGTATTGCTCATAAAACATGATTTTTCTTGTACGTTAATGTATATTTTGCAATTTTGCCTTTGACTCAGTAAAGAGAAACGGAATATGGGAAATTTTAAAGAAGAGAAAGATACCACTAGATTTGATTGAAGCAGTGCAGAATACTTACAGATGAACAAATAATGTGATAAGAACACAAATGAATTTGTAACAAAAAAGGGAGTCAAGCAGGGTAGCATACTGAGTCAACTTCTGTTTATAATAGTTATGAGTAACGAAAGCCGTGAAGACAAGAATGAAGGATACAGAAAATCGGAACCAATCGTAGTAAATGAACTTATGTACGTTGACGATGTTATTTTATGTGCGTCTACTGTATACATTATGTTTGTCTGTGTTCCACAGTATCGATTACACCCTGTATATTATCCCATAATGTGTTTCCTTTTATATGTTTTATGATTGTTCGTATTTTGATACACTTTGTTCCGTAAGTTACTCCATTACACACTTAGAATGTCATTTACGATTTCAAACTTTTTTTATATATTCAAAAAACAAATGTGTTGTGAAATAACATTTCAGATTGTCAAACAAACAAAAAGAAGGCGCTATTCCCTTATTGGCCTTTTCTTCAATGAATAGAGCTCTTATTAAATTAATGTATTTTCAGTAAATAGCATTTATAAAAAGGATTGTACTTTTCGATAGACAGAGATATGAAAATATTTTAGTCTAGAGAAATCAGCACAGTTGTTCCTATTTCAAAAATAACTAGGACAAAAAGGCCGACGATGTTCTTGGTATTAACATATTACAGATTATAGACAAAATAATTGAAATTGTTCTGCATAGTCAGCTTATAAATTATTTTGATACTAATACATTATTTAATATAACTCAATCGTCTTCACCTCTATCGATAGGTAAGGTTAGCCTCCTGCCCAGCATACGTGCGAAGAGGACTCTCAGTACCCATATTTATGACTTTATGAGTTATTAACAGGCCATTGGCTTAGGCTTCGGCCATAAGTGGAAGAAGAAGAAGAGAAGATATAAATCAATCAGACTTCTGATAAAGGCACTCATGTGAAACTTCAGTGTCTAAAAGTCAACCAGACCAAAATAAAATTTCCTTGAGTTAGAGCGTGCTTTTCATTTAATAAATATATTTTAAAACTGAGTAGTGCTTAAGTGGTTTCAGAATTACCTACCTAAGTAATCGGTTGAAGCTTTCAAAATTTAATAATAATATCTTATTCCCTAAAGAGGACGTTTCTGGTGTACCTCAAGGAAGTGCAATAGGTCCACTTCTGTTTACTATCTATATTAAGGACATAACTTTTAATTTAACCAATATTAATGTATGTATTTTCTGATGCTGCACTTGTCTATATATCTGGTGAAAATATACATCAACTAAATGTTTTACAGAAGAATATGAATAAATTAAATAAATGCATAATTAATAAAAGACTTCAAATTAAACCATTCACCAGTGTCCGGCTAAAAGCAATTCAAAAATCAAAGCAAAAAAGTTAAATAAAATGCGACTTAAAAAAAAACATTAACAAGCTCACAATTGATATTCGACACTTTGATATTTCAATTTATTATCAGATTAAAACTTGGTTTTGTAAAGCTATATTTTACATAGTAATTTACGTATTAAAAATGATGCCCATTTGATAGGAACAAATGTGATTTTGAATTATGTAAACTACAGAAATCGGCTCGTAAATAATTAGGAAGCGAACAACACATAATGTTCGTTGAGTAATTTATATTAATTTTAACAAGATGTGTGTAGTTTGGAATGTGCTCTTGTTGTGGATCACAGTAATTATTTCAGCTGTAAGCACCAATCGCGCTGTTAATAGAGTAGCTATCATGTTTTAATTAAATTATAACTCGTGAATTGGTTTGTTGATATTGTTTTGGTATGCTAGATGGTCTTGTGGTCATTTAAAAATTTAATTAATCTGACATAGAACTGATATAAATCAATATATATTCCTGATGGTCGGCGAGTTTGTGACCATTCATGAATTTAATCAACGTTATTGTCAATATCAGTTCGATTATGCTGCATTCACCTCGTGCTGTCCTGCCTAAATCGTGTTCAGACGCTAACAAGCTCATCAGATATTGTACACAACACGACAACAAGAATTCGCTTCGTTTTGGTTTACGATGTCACAAATTGCGCGAAAGTAATGACGCATGATTAAAGTCCATATGTGGAAAAATGGGGCCCAATTTCCTCGTTTTTGCCATCAAAGAGGCTAATAATCTCATTACACAATCGAGGGGCAAGTTAATAACACGCATATTGGAGTGCACCGAAAGGATCCCAATAATTGACTTCAGCTACTCGATATTGCTAACCTCAAGATTTATTTACGTCCGCAATTTCTAAACCCGGAGGCCGCTTACAATCATGGAAAAGCGAACGAAATTTACGTTTATTGATTTTTACAGTTGCAAAAAAAGAGTTAACACTCTAAATTAGATGGCTCATTGATTTCAACTCCTTTTTTAGATAAAAAACGTAAACAAGCTAAAAGTAGCTTGAAATAATATGTTCATTATAAAAAACATTATTATCAACAATAAACTGCCTGGACGCTAAATATGTTTGGAAATTATAGAAAAAGCATTTAAAAATTTGGCCCAAGACTCATTGTAACCAAAAATTCTTAATTATCCTTGTAAATATTACAATTTGGTTTCTCTGAAGAACATGTCAGGGGAGCCGATTTAAATTAAACCATTTATGTCCTCCTTTTTTGTTTCATATGTATTTAAAAAAATTTTGAATCTTTTTTCTTTTGTATTCATTTCTAATTCCATTGATTGTCAGTAGTATATTGTTATATTTTTTATTTCGATCTTATTTTTCCACTTGTTTATCTTATAACTGTACTGCCCTTTATTCTTCCTTCTTGTTCTTCTTGCAATCGGGCTTTCGGGTTATTTTTCCAATTTAATTCCCTTTCTAATTGATATAGTAAATGTCTTAAGTTTTGATTTATATTTTTGTTTTTGTTATCTTTGACTATCTCCTATATTTGGAAAGTTTAATTTTTAACCAAGCATTATTTTCCTCTACTACGAAGTTTCAAAATTTGCATTCTCATAATAAATCATAGTTTTCATATAAGGAATGATTTAATAACAAATTTTTGTTACATACATACATACATACATAATCCTTCCTCTTCTACCTTACGGTGTCGATTTTTGTTATAATACAATAAATTTGTCGTTTACGTCTCAACACCGATTACTGATGTAATACAAACTGAATTAATCTGTCTAGAGAAAAATAAATTCCCAGGAACTAGTGAAAATGTGTTAATTTTGTTAGAAAAATCAGATCCGGCTATGTATTCAACCAAAGTTGGTCCCCCCCCCATTGCTATGGTTAATTTGCCTTTCTGATAAAGCTTTAATAAAGTTGAACCGTGCGATTTGACAATTTGAATTTGGCGTATATTTCATATTTTGATTTTGTGTAAACTGATAACTTTCGCTGTCAAATAACAGGAGCAACTCGCTAACTTTGTTGAAGGAATTTTGGTGAAAGATTCAAAAGGATCGCCTTGGCCTCCATTGGACTTCTATCTTTTTGCTGATTTGCAAAGTAAATTCTTTCGAAATCGACATCATATTATTAGTATAGTATTCTTCTTCTTAGGGTCATATCCTTTCCAGGACGTTGCCCAAGAGGATCAAAGCCACATTTGTGAAGAACTTGGCTCCGTGAACTTTGTTATATCCTCCTTATGCTAGGAAAATGTGTACCCTGCAGTGGTTTACCGTTGCCTTTTGCAGAGTTTGTGACACATGTATTAAGGGTATGGTACTATTGTGTCTTGTTGCTACCTGAAGTCGACCAGACAAAATCGTTAATTGTAACCAAATGATTAAATGGCTTCACTCGCTCAAGTACCGACTTCAAACAGTGGGGAATTGTTTAAATATAATTTTAACCCCCCTATTCGAGACCCCAATGATATAGAGAATGTCAAACAAATTGCATATTGCCAACATAACAGTAAATTAGTATGGCGCCAAACTCAAGTTATCCTCAATCATTTAAACTCACACTGTATAAAATTGAGCGTAGTTCACAGTAACTTTTAGATTATAAAAGCGTATCATATTATTTCAAATTAAAGAAGGTCCACTGGGGTTGCAAATGACAACAAAAAAAGGAGTTAACATGCAGACAGTTCCACGATTTTATTTCCATAAAACCCTACATATTGTAAAGCTCGGTGTGTTTTTCTGTAATCTGATATAGAGAAAGGCTTTGACTCTTTGTTTTCAGTGATGAAGTCATGGGCATTTTTTAAATTGTATGGTATAGTTGTTTTGAAATGGCTTTTCAAATACTTTAAAAACTTCTATTACTTCACTTACACATTAAACACTTTAAATTGGGAAATTTTAAGTAACTACTTGCAAGTGTATTTCGAATACAGAAAAATTAGTTAACACTAATTTCTTTTATTGCTTTTGTGATTTCTTGGTAGTTAAATAGCTTTTTTTTGCTTTAAAAATTATTACAAGTAGATTTAGTTATTAACTTTCACAACCTATATCGCTTTTAGTTTTTCGCATTCTTTTTGGTAACTTTATTAAAGCTCAACACCGATGAATTGAGAAAAAAATTCTCGCATTAAAAGGTTATATCATACTATCACGAAAATTGTTTTCTTTACATTAGATTATAGAAGAAGACGCTCCATTTCATACTATGTATGTACTTGTAATCAAAAATCCTTAAGTGACCTTGAAAATGTTAAAAATTTGGTTTTAGTGATGAAGAAACGATTTACAATTAAATATTTAAATTAAAGCATTTATTCTCTTCTTTGTTTCATATCTATTTTTTCTTATCTTTTCTTTTTATTAAAAAGAATTATTTTGTGTTCATTTCTAATTAGTAGTTTGGTTTCCACTATATTGTTTTCTTTTTACTGAAATCCTATTATTTTCCCCCTTTTTTATCTTATTTGTATTACAGGGTCCGGCACTCCAAGTGTTACAAGTTCAAACTTACCTAAATTGGGTGTTAGTTAAGATTTTCCGATTAACCATCAACATAGGCATCAAGCAAACATAAACAGATAGAAAAACACAAAATTTATTCAACATGCCCTCCTTTGGCTCGAATAATGGCGTCCAATCTTGTCCAAAACGCGTCACACGCGGCACGAATCTGGCTTTGCGGGATTTTCTCCCATTCTCGCTTCAGACTTGCTTTTAAGCTATGAATGCTTTCATGTTTTTTAGTGCACACTTTGGCTTCCACGATACTCCAAATAGAAAAGTCCATCGGGTTAGCATCTGGTGAGTACGGAGGCCAAAGGGCGACGGAAATGAAATTCGGCACGTTGTCACGGAGCCATTCTTGCGTTTCTCGAGCTTTGTGCGACGGTGCCGAATCCTGTTGAAACGTGTATGGGTCTGAACCGAAATGCTGGCTTGCCCAAGGCTTCAAAGCTCCATCTAAGACAGTCTGTCGGTAGACAGTTCCATTCACCTTTACACCCTTGTCCAAAAATACGAGAGGTGAGCGTCCGTTTGCTGTCACCGCCGCCCACACCATGACCTGAGCAGGGGCTTGCTTCCTCGTAGCTACCAGTCGACTTGAATTGTCCAGCGACTTCCTCTTTAACCATACGCGATCATTTTGTTTGTTCACAAACTGCTCGATCGTGAAATTTTTCTCATCGGAAAATACGATATTCGGCAACTCTCCGCTGGCGTGCCGGCGTTTTAACTCCTTGGCTCTCTGAAGTCTTACTTTCATTTGAGCTGGGGTAAGCTCATGCTTTTTCTGTATTTTGTAGGGCGTAACCTGAAGGTCATTTTTGAGTATGCGGCGGATGCTCCTGTCAGATATTTTTAGACTTTTGGCCAATTCATTAGCACTGCGCCGCGGATTTCTTCGAATTCGTTCCCGGACCTTTTTGACCATAGCTTCTCCGGTAGCCAATTTTTTTCTTCCACCTTTGTGACGTTTTTCTACAGACCCAGTCTCCTTGTACCTCTTAATCGTACGATGGATAAACATTCGGTTCACATTTTGATTTTTGAACAACTTGAAAATTTGAGGGGGCGATTTTCCCTCCAAATGGAGGGCAATAACAGCGTTACGTTTAATTTCCATCGCGGCCAGGGCAACAATGACTCGTACTTGTCAAAATGCAAACGCTAAACTGATAAACAATTGAAAGAGCTACACTGCAGTGCCTAGTTGATAGTGCTAGCATCAGCGGTTTTGTTTTCTCGGGGCTCTGAACTTTGTAACACTTGGAGTGCCGGACCCTGTATATTCTTCTTTCTTCTTCTTGCAATTGGGCCTTCGGGTTATTTTCTTTATTTAATTTGTTTTGCTTCCTAATTGATAAAAATGTTATACGCAGTTTGATTTATGATTTTGTTCTTTCTTATCTTTGGATAAGTTTAATTTTTAAGGCGGTATGACCTGTTTAAAAATTCGTAACAAAATTGTATGCAGCCCATTTTATTTCACACTTAGTAGTTTACTTACATCTAACATACCCTTTAAACTAAGTACAACCATCGTACAACCATAGTAATATATTCAAAGTTTAAGTTGGACAAGTGTACGTCATTCACCATTACTGGACTTAAATTGTTTTCTTGATTTTCCGTAAAAGATTCGCGAAAGGATCGAAAGGTATTCCTCCTTTATGGCTAAATTACAAAAGCATTTGTTATCCATTTACATTAAAAGTAAATTGCTAGCAAATGAAAATAAAAAGTGTTACAATAAATTAAACACTATCTTTATAACACGTCTCAAATAATTAACTTACTTGTGTAATAGTAATTTACGATACAACTAACGTTATAAAACCTTTTACATTACGAGAGAAAAGTTTGAACGAACGAGCGACGAAGGAGCGAGTTCTTTTAAATTCTCGAGTAATGTAACCAGCAAATAACGTTACGTGTGCCGTAACACGGTTTATATCATCCTATAATATTTTTTTTCAAAAAATAAAAAATTATTTTCAATGACAGTTCAATGCCAGTTTATAAAGTGTAACGTAAATTTGACATATTGTGCTGTTATCTAATAAGCGAATTAAGCTTTACAGCACTAGTGCTGTTAAAGGTATCTTAACACAACTCGTTGCTAAGGAGTTATTAGTTATTACTTATTACGTTATTAGCATGATAACTTTATAGGATGATATAAATATATTGTTTAATTTTTACCAAATACCATTTACGCAAAATTTGTCCCTCATATTTATTATCAATTTACCTTTTTGATAAAGATATAAAAAATTGAAAAATATGTATAATTGGTAATTATTATAAAAGTGTGTTCTAACTATTAATATTATTATATCAAACTACTCGTAAAAAATGATTTACCTGGAGTTGCAAACGACTGCAAAAAGGTGCCAACATAAATTAAAAATTAGTTGTTCTGGTAACATATCAAAAATTGCAAAGGTTTGATTATGTCACCTGACAGATCAGATATTAGTAGTTTCCAGTTTAAATTAATTTTGAGTTGCCACACAAAACGTCTGGAAGCCAAAGTATGCGAATTTTAAGGGATTATAAAACTTTTAGTACTTGCATTTCTGTACAAAAATAGTTTCTTTTTCACTATACCACTACTAAATCCTATTAGCGTTTGTTTTCAAGTATAGTTATTAACCCTCAGAGCTTGCTTTATAATAAACATTAACTATAATATTGACAGATTCATTTCTTGCTGAATTAAACATTTGATATTTCTTCTAATAAAAACGGGTAAGTGGTGGAACTAAGAACAAAATTTGTAGTTTTAATAATTAACTGCATTATTCTGAAAACTGTGAATTTTAGTTATTTTTTGATGTTACAAAAATACCAGAATACAACCAGAAATGCGTGTTTAAATTTGTAAAATTGATTGAAAATGTTATTGTTCCTTATATGGCGGTCGTGGCTCACTTGGTTCAGTGTGCGTTTGACCATTTTAAAATTTTAATTTACATAAAAAATCACGGACTTCAAATATGGAATGACTTAATAACAAATAGAGTTGGAAAAATCTTATTATAATACAATAAATTTGTCGTTTGCAACTCAGCACCAACTGCTGATGTAAATTTGAAAATCAGCCGTCCTAGAGATAAAAGATTCCCAGGAGTGAGTGAAACTTGAACGTATGTAACCTTTAATTACAGCTGAAGCACTCATCCTATTACCGTATCGAATATGTACTTAAATTCCAGAAAAAATATAAAGTGCGAATTCAGGATACTGCAAACGAATTAAAATTCCTTTTACTTTTCCCAAAGATTATATTCATTTCGTGTCAAACTAGCAAATGAAAAATTTAACAATTCGATTACAATAAACAATGCAGAATGTGATTTATCCTACAATAGATCGTGGGCTTGATGGGTTGTTTATACTGTCAATTAAATTTTTAAAATTTTTCATTAAATTACCTTGCATTCACTTCTTGTTACCTCAACGAACGTAGGTGCGGCTTCTCGCAGATGTGCTGCATTAGTTAACAAGTCTGAAATTTAACACTTCTTGTGATATCGCATGCACATACGGTGTTCAAGCTGTGTGCGCATTTGAGCACGCAAATTAATTAGGAAAACCCGGTATAAATGCAGAATTTTATTATTCCAGCACGCCATTTTAATACGTAATACATATGATGCCACACTAGGTATCAATTACCACTGCTTAAAACCACGAAGAGGTAACTTAAGTGCCTTTATAAACACGAATCGAGATGGGTAATTAATATTTTCCTGCATTGCGGATTGTGTATTATTATTAATTTACGGGATAGGCTACTAATTATATCTAAAATGTATTTGTTTCTCAACTTATTTACATAATTATTTATACTTAAGGGTTACTCATCAGAATTTATGATTTTTGTTTTCTGCTTGTGTAACCGCAATTCTGATGGCAATACACGCACATTAACATTTGCATTTCGTTATAAATGTCATCTCGTGGACAATGCATATATTTGTAAGATCTTAAATTCTAATTTGAATAATAAATCGACCTAAGTTTTTAATTTATATTAACTTATTTCAAATGGTTTGTAGGATTGGGCCGGCTGAGGGGGCTGATGAGGAGAGGGCAGCGGTTGAGGTTTCGTTTTTTATTTAATTATTGAAAATGGCAGGATATTAATGTTTATAAAAGCACATTCGATTAACTTACCAAGGACTGACGTTAATTTCACCAAAGTAAGATTAACGCGTAGTCTCGGCCAGGTCTTGATATGCACATTAATGCTCACATCACGCAGGCAGCTATATAATACAGATAGCAACGAGACATGAAATTAAAAATGGGCAGCAGTATAGGTTCGGTTAGTATTACTTGCAGGGGAAGGGAATACCCCCGTGGAATCCCACGTCGTATCTAGTAAAAAATCCTCGGGGACGTTGAGAAGTGATGACCATGGGGACACCTTCAGTTATCTATGGACCTGTTAAACCGAAAGATATACACGCGGGCCAACTATGGCAGAACATAGTCGACAATGGGAATCTACCCATGTCAGTGCTCTATCCATCCTAGGTGATCCTAAGCCCTAGGAAGCCAATGAAACAGAGCTTTGGGAGACGGGCCTCCCTGGCCAACCCGAGGCACATATCCGGGCGTCACTATCTCAGTATTTTACAGACGGTAAAGGACCTTTAAGGCCGTCCACACACAATGACTTGTACGATAAAACGGTCGTGCAAATCGTTCGACAAGACATACGACTTGTGGGGTGTCCACACTATTACGTCTTGTCGTCCAACTTCTAGAACTAATCTATCAGTTCCGCGGCACCCGTCACGCAGGAAGTACATTGGAATACAAATATATGCGCTTTACTTGTTATTTACTATCTTTGTTGTTTAACTCTCCTCTCTGTCTATCTTTGCACATCTCAGTCGCACAGATATTTGTGCTTCACTGTAGTTCTGTATCTCTTTATATTTATCTATTAGAACTTCGTATGCCGGGCCCTTCTTCAACGAAAACTACAATATAGCTCTATAAATTCGCAAAGAAATTCACGAGAAGATTGACGAAGGTCAGACAAATTTCAATATGTATAAATACGTAAATACTCCGAGCACTAATAAGCAGAACTGAACCAGATTGAACGATAAGACGGAAAGTCTGTCCAAACGTTCCTTCTTGTCGTATCAATTCTCGTAAAATGATGCTCTCGCGTTTAGTCTTTCGACCTGTCGTCCAACCGCATTCAGTTCATGCAAGACGTACCTACGTTTTGCGGTCCACACTCTCCATCTTATTTGATATGATTTGTCTGATTGGACAAGACGTACGATAAATCGTTGTGTTTGTGGACGGCACTTTAGATAACTTACGTGTAGTTATCCCAGTCCCATGGTCAAATAGCATCCACCATGTGCCCAACAAACCTCGCCGCTTGCGTACAACAACAACAAACCTCACTGCTTGTCAACAACAACAGCAACAACAACAACAACAAAAGCATAGCTCTTCATACCTACTTTATCGGACCTCATCTGACATACAATCACATTTATTTAATTCAAGATCAACTAATTTTTCATCGTTATCTGAATACATAATCATCCAATGCAACACTAATTCACATTCTACGCACCATACACAAACTCACTTGGTCCTCTTTTGCATTAATTAATACATCTGTACGCCAACGCGTGCTGCGACCGACTCTCCCTTAGATTCTGACCTGGATCGGGGCTTTTAACCGTAACGAATTGCCCTATTTTAAAGCTCCTAACTCGAGTATGCTTTGAAGTGTCTCGTTTAAGAAAAAGCGGTATTTGTTTCAAATCTGACGCTCACGTAAACATGGCAGTTATGACAAACACAGAAAGCGAACCTTATATGAAGTTTACTTTTTTATAGTTACGATTTTTAAAAGTAAACATGTCATGTAAATTTTCAGTACAGGTTTAACCTAAAGCTTAACTTGGTGGCTTAAATTATGACTTCAGCCTACCAGAACTGCACTTAAGCCATATTATAAAGTATTTCATTAAAAAAAAAAAAAACTCTAGAGTGCTTTGAAAATTTGTTTTAAGTATGTCTTAGGCTGTATGTTACATATGAAAATCATTTCCAGGGATTGCTGCGAGTTTTTTTTTTTAATGAACATACGTTATTAAGCTTTAGCTGAAATCTACACTGAAATTACATGTCCTAAGAGTCGGTATTTCAGGTTTAAGTAGAACTCAAGTTAGGTTACATTTAAGTCATAGTTTAATCCGCCTTAAGCCAAGCTTTAGTTTAAACCTTAACTGAAATATTGGCCCTCAGTACGTAAACTTATGTAACCAACACAAATTTTTAAGGATTGAATTAAATCACCATTTTAAATCTCATTTTGTCTCTGTTATACAAGTTGTACCTACTTACAGCCCTCGGTACGTAACATACTACGAGTTAGTTCATCTTATTTTATTGTTTGGCAAAGATATGTTTTCATCAAAAAATATATTAATTGCCACAAGTTTGTTTGCTGATTTTCTATTATTTAATTTCAATTGAGGTTTTAGAGTTTTATATTTTGTTCATTCCTATTTTATTTACTGAAGGTTTGTTGAGGAGTATTTTTATTTATAGGCTAAGTAGATACAATTTTTATGTTTGGAAAAGATAAAAATAAAATTACATAAACCAAACACTTAAATTATCATCATCTGTCATGAATGACCTTAAGGTTAATCTGAGCATAAATAAAAATTATGAGGGTTAGGTTAGGGATAAAGCGTCCCCTTCGTGGCCCTTCTCTTAACTATGGGGTGTTTCTGACAGATAGCAGTTATCTGCGGAATGAAATCCTTTTTGGCAGTAATGTATAACATTCTCATTTATTTTCTTTGGAAAAATATATACAGTTAGTTTTGAAACTATGTTTGGAAATGAGAGGGTGAAGGGAGCGGCGGGGGTTAAACACATAAACATCCATAATTTGGTTCCACGAGTGTCTTAATTGTTCATCCGCTTGCTTGTAAAATATAATTTCTTGTTATTATCGTAGGTACTCACGCTTCGACGTCCACAGCGATTGACCTCAGTTTATGGTTTTGTGACCTCCCTTTATACTGATTAAAATTTATGTGTATTAATAACCGTTCCAACGGACAATAAAATTGATATTTTATGTCCCGTATTTCTTATTTAAAAATAATCACTTACGTTTATGTAGATCTTTCTGAAAGAATGTATTTATCAGCTTAGTCTAATTATAATTAAGGATAGCGTTTTTTTGGTTTTAGAAATTTGTAGAAATTGGTCCAAATGATTCTTATTTCTGTTGCTAAATTCAACGGTTTAAAACCTAAAACCAACAGAATTTTGTATAAAGTAAATTGCCCGCCACATAAATAAATAATAAATTTCTGGGTTTTAAGCTGTTTTTGATTGTAAAAACATCTTTTATCCGTGCTTGTAAACATACACTCCGTTGTACTCGTATTTCATTTAGAAATGTGGAAGTGTTTTATGTTTAGTGTTTTGTGTATAAATAAAAAGAAGGCTTTTCGTTGATTTAATGCAGAAATCCATTCTTTATTCAAGGCCAACAAACTAGAGGAAGGAAAAAGCTCGGAAGTATCAGAAAAATAAACCATCTGTTCGTAGATACATTTAGTAAGTTTTTCAAGGCATATCAACCAGATTATATTTCTGTCATCTCGTATTTGTTAAGGTTCACAGTTTTCTAAAGGCTGTTTTTTGTAAATGCTACTGTTTGTGTTCGCGTCTTCATTTCATTGACGTTTCGCGTGAAAGAAACATGGAACGAGGAAGAATTTTTGCGCTTTTTTTGCCTCCACCGTAGTTCTAAAGTGCCCTGCCGCAAATCTTCAGTGGATTTAAGGGGAAAATAGCGTAGTGAGCTTATATAACTTTTGTGTTTGACTGTGAATACTCCTCCAAACAATTAGAGTGTTTATTTTGGCTGGCGTTCCAAGAACGTAAAATAAGCAAGGCACTTGAGTTGTGTAACACGGTAGGTTTATTCATTTACAATTGTTGTTCAACCGAGCATTTGAAATGCCTGTAGAAATTTCAAACAATTTGAATAATGAATAGTAACGTTTGAAAGACGCGGTCGTGTACATTGTTGACCAATAGTTCACTTCACTTCTTGTTTTCCTCTATGACATTATGCATGCCAAGCAACCCGCTGACCTGTGTTTGCATAGGGCAATTTACAATGCAGCTGCCTACATGATGAATTGAATCCGTATTCACGTCATGCTTGCTTTATATTATTAAAGTTTTAAACTATATAGATTTAACACTTGAACTATTCATAGAAAGTACTTGCCGGAATTAGTAAGCAAAATTCGGTGCCTACCACGTCTCTATAAATATTTATTGCTAATTGTCTAAAACAGAACAAACACCGAACTTCTTGTCAAACGTTCAAACCGACTCGCCCAATTTATTTCATTTGGACGAATGATAATGTGTTTTGAAACCTTTCACATATTTTTTTGTCACGAATTAAATAAACATTTTTTTTTAAATAGGAATCGTTACAAAATAGCAATCTTTTCGAAGAAATCGATGAGATTTCTTTAAAAAAATACTAGGATTTAACGTTTGCTACAGTATTTGAATATCATGCAAATATAACTTGAGAAACAAAAATAATGGATTTTACTAAAAACTAAACCTAAAACGAAATAGGTGATATTGTTTTAAATAAGTACACCAGAGATAGGTGATGTTTCTGTGGTAATTAAACATGATTGTATATGTAATTATAAGGTCGTAGATGGCTATTGTTCTCGTAAAATTTATTATAAGTATTATCTTCAAATATTGAAGAACAAATTCTAAGTTTCAGTAACAATTTTCAAGCAGCTATTTAATTTTATTTTAACTCTCTATTGAACCAATATCTTCGAGTTCGATTCTCGATAAGGTCGATGAAGACGATGCTGTGGAAAAATTTATTTTATTTTGCAGTTCTTTTTTTATTATCTTTTTCTGGTAACTTATCAGTCAAAAACAACAACAAAATTCTAAGCAATTTGTAACCAACTCACTTTAGATGCTAACGGAAAGGTTCTTTGTCGACCCTTAAAAGTCCACTAAAGGTGGTAACCCTCTTGATTTAACAAAGATTTTGTTGGACCTTCGTTAATCAACGTAATCAATTCAATTCAAACAGATCTTTATTTTTTCAGTTCTTTATTTTTGTATCTCTTTCTCATAACTTATTGATCAAAAACAATAATAAACAATTTTAAATCAGCTATCTTGGAATGCTAAAGGAAAAGTCGTCCACTAAAGCTGAAAACCCTCTTGATTTAACAAAAATTTTGTTGGGCCTTCGTTAATCAATGTTATCTGATTTTTTTTCTGTTCTTTATTTATTTTATTTTTGTTGTAATTTATCAATTAAAAACAACAAAATAAGTTCTAAGCAACTTGAAACCCTCGTTCTATGCTGAGGTAAGATCATTTGCTTTGCTTTGCTTTATTATCTTTTTTCTCATAACTTATCGGCCAAAAAAATCATTGTAAACAATTTGAAACAAGCCCTCTTACTATGCTAAGCAAAAGGTCTTTTGTCGGCCCTAATAAAATTGGAAAAACTATCTTGATTTAACAAAAATGTTGTTGGGCTTTTGTTAATCAAAGTTTTTCAACGCATTCCTATTCTTTCGGCCCTTTATTTTATTTTTTTTCCTCCTCTGTTTGAATGCTAAAGAAAAGGTTCTTAAAAGTCCACTAAAGTTGGTAACTGAAAGTTTGGTTGATCATCGTTAATTAACGTTGTCTGACAATATTTATTTTTCACTTCTTGTATTACTATCTTTCTCGTAACTTATTGATCAAAAACAAGTAAAAAATTGTAAACAATTTGAAACCAGCTGTCTTGAGATGCTGGGAAAACTTCTTTGTCGATCTTTAAAAGAGTTGGAAAGCCTCTTGATTCTACAAATATTTTGGTTGGAGATCCTTGGAATCAACGTTGCCTGACTTTCAAAGAATAACACACTTTGTCAAAAACACCTTGATTTGATCAGCTTTTTGTCCATCAAAAACAACAATAAAAAAATTCTAAACAACTTGAAACCAGCTCTTTCGATGGTATAGGAAAAGCCCTTTATCGCCTTTAAAAGCCGACTAGAGTTGGTAACCCTATTGATTAAAAAAAATAATTTGGGCCTTCGACTAATGTCCAAAAAATACCACGTTACACATATACATAAATCTTTACTTTTCAGTTTTTTATTTTATTCCCTTTTTGTCCGTCCAAAACAACATTAAAATTTTTTAGAAAAATTGAAACCAGCTCTCTTGGTATGCTAAAGGAAAAGGTGCTTTGTCGGCCATTAAAAGTCCACTAAAGTTGATAACCTTCTAGATATAACAAAACTTTTGTTGAGCCTACGTTAATCAACGTTATCTGATTTTCAAAAAATAACATACTTTTCCCAAAACAACTTTATTTTTCAGTTCTTTATTTTCTTATCTTTTTCTGGTAACTTATCACTCCAAAACAGCAAGGGAAAGGGCTTTATCGACCCTTAAATGTCCATTAAAGTTGGTAGCCTTTTTGATTAAAAACAAATTCTTTTCTTCGTAATCAATGTTGTCAGACGTTTAAAAAAATAACACATTTTTTCAAAAACATATTTATTTTTTCAGTTTTTTGTTTTGTATTCTTTTTTGTCGTATCTTGTTAGTCAAAAATAACAAAAAGAATTTTAAACAATTTGAAAACAACCCTCGTTGAAGTCGTATGTCGTCCCTTAAAAATCCGCCAAAGTTGGAAACCCTCTTGATTCAACAAAAATGTTGGTTGCCCAATGTTAATCAATGTTATCTGACGTTAAAAAAATGATACATTTTTTCAAGAACGTCTTCATTTCTCGGTTTTTTATTTTATTTTCTTTCCTTGGCCTATCAGTCGGAAGCAACAAAAACATTCTAAACGATTTGAAACCAGCTCTCTTTGGATGCTAAAGGAAGGACCCTTTGTCGGTCCTTAAAAATCCTCTGAATTGGAAACCCTCTTGATTTAACAACAATTTTGTTGAACCTACTTTAATCAACGTTATCATCTGACGTTCAAGAAATAACACACCATTTTTCAAAAACATATTTGTTTATGTCAGTTTTTTATTTTATTTATTTTTTTTGTTGTTGTAACTTATTAGTCAAAAACAACCAAAGCAGTTCTACACAATTTAAAACCAGCCCTCCTTCGGTGTTAAGGGAGAGGTCGTATGTTGGCCCTAAAAATCCACTAAAGTTAGAAATCCTCTTGATTCAACAAAAATTTTGGTTGGCCAATGTTAATCAATGTTATTAACCTATCGGTGAAAAACAACAACAAAATTTAAACGATTTGAAATCAGCTCTGCTTGAATACTAAGGGAAAAATGTTTTGTTAGCCCTTAAAGCTCCGCTCTTCATTTAACAAACATTTTGTTGAGCCTCTGTTAATCAGCGTTGTCTGACGTCCAAAAAATAACACACTTCCAGTTTCTTATTTTGTTTTTTTATCGTAACTTATCAATCAAAAACAATACTAAAGCAAAGGTCCTCTATCATCTCTTGAAAGTTCACTGAATTGGAAACCCTTTGTTTTAACAAAAGTTTCGCTGGGCCTTTGTTAATCAACGTTGTGTGACATTCAAAAAATAGCACAGTTTTTCAAAAACGTTTTATTTTTTCCATTTTTTATTTTATATTATTTTTGTTGTAACACGTTTCTTCCAAAAGGATCTTTGCTTTTTCGGTTTTGTCGTAACATATCAGTCAAAAACAACGACAATAGTTATTTGTACAACTAGTAATGAAAGCAATACTTTTTTTCATGAGTTTGAAGTTTGATGCACGACGGCGAAGCCGGAGTGCATCAATCAAACGAGTGAAAAAAAGATGCTTTCATACGAGTTGTACACAATATTGTTTTGCATTTTGACATCTTAAATCCCTCAAAATAGGATAAAAAGGATTTGAGAATTTACAGTTGTCAAACTGACAATTTACAATATTTTGTTTAACATTTCAAAATATTGCAAATATTTAATAAAAATAGTTAAAAAAAGTGTTGCTTTCTTTATGATTTTTTAATAAAAAAAGTCCACTTTTTTTGTCAAAATGCAAAAAAAAATCTAAACGATTTGAAACCAGCTCTCTTTGAATGCCCTCTTGATTTAAAATAATTCTGTTGGGCCTTGGTTAATCAACATTGTCTGAGTATTAACACGTTTTTTCACAAAGATCTTTATTGTTCAGTTCTTTATTTTACTATTTTTTTTCTCGTAAATCATCGGTTATAAACGAGAAAAAGAAAATTCTAAACAATTTGAAACCAGCTGTCCCTCCTGATTAAATTTTGGTGGGCTATCAGATTTTTCAAAAACGTTTTCTTTTTTTCAGTTCTTTGTTTTATTGTTTTTCTCGTAATATATTGAGCAAAAAATTCTAAACAATTATTTATTGCATAGAACTGTTTAACGGTAATTAAATTACACCAAATGAAACGAGCAAACTGGTGGCGTTTATCTAAATTATAAAAGCCAAAATCCAAAAAAAGTTCATGCTTATTTAGCTTTGTATTTCTTAAATATTCAAGAAAAGTTTCCTAAAATAATTTCAGTAAAAAATTGATGATTTTATAAGTGTAGGTATGTATAAATAAATAAAATAGTAGGTGTATTAAGTCGATTCTTAAGAACCGTCTTATATAAAGCAATAAAATTCCAAATGTTACAAAAGCCACACCTGTAATAGTATTTCTAATTAAATATCATAAAAAGTAATTTCTAAACAACTGCAATAAAAATCCAATTTTAACTAACGTCCATAAAACAGATAACAAGGAAAAATTCATAAAAATGTTAAACAGCTCTATAGTACTTTATAATTCAAATATTATTCATAGTAAACTCGTTAATTACCGTTTCATAAAATTACTTTTAGCAAAATTTCAACATTCATCTTTTTGGCCGACATAGACTGTAAAACTGATTTAATCTAAAATTCTCGTCGGTGTAACCTATGGGATTTAAACGAATACCACGGCATAAACAAATTATGAAAATTATATGTAACAAAATATTTCGAGCATAGTACTGAAATTAAATTATTTTCCAGGCTCAGACTGATAATTATCAGTTAATTAAATCTGATGGCCATTTTTAAAAACTCTCCGCACGTATAATTTGTTATAAATATACAAATTAGTACGTAATTTAACGTTTTAAAACTTCAGTTTTATACCGGACTTTTATTATTCTTAATACACGTTTATTGTGGCTTGGCCATTTTGGAAATCATGTTTTGTTGTGTTGGAGTTTTTTTATACGTCTGTTTAGAAGGTTTCCGGGTATAGAAAAATATGAGCAATTTTTTTTTATTCGTTTGTTTAAAAATGTCAAACTAGAGATGGTACATGTTTGATAAACCTTTATTCGGATGGAAAACAATTCTAATACAGTAAAATAATGATAACATTGGCGTATTTGTCGTTTGAAATATTTTTGAGGGAAAATACATTAGAATGCAAATGATTATGATTTAAAAAAAAATCATTATTTCAAACATTTTGTAATAAAACTTATAAACCCATATGATTTTCGTACTTGTACATAACGTTTTAATGACTTGGTTTATTTATAAATTCTGAAAAATGAAGCTCTGCAATAGTCCAATGTAATTTCTATTGGACGAAGGTTTTTTGATATTGTTTTGAACAGGAATTTTCTAAATCGTTCGAAGATGATATTTATGAAACATTAATGATAAAATACTAGGTTTGAAAGACCTTTATGCTTTTGTTTAATTTATTTATTTTACGTACTTCGTACTTTCTGAAACTGAATAACAAAAAGGCTTGCAGTAATTCAATGTCATTTTCGAAAGACGAAGGCTTTTCGGTACGCGTCGCAACAGGAATTTATTTAAATTGTTCAAGGATATTATTACTAAAACATTAATGATAAAATCTGCCATATTTTTGTTTAATTTATTAATTTCGTACTTAGTATTTTCGGAAACTTTTTTTATAAATTCTGAAAACTGAGCTAGGATTACAAAGAGTGTGGAGTGGTTGAATGCCATTTTTGAAAGAGAGAGGCTTGGTACGCTTAGCAACAGGAATTTATTTAAATTGTTCGATAATAATATTAATAAAAAATTAATGATAAAGTAGGTACCATACTTTTTTTGGTTTGTTAAAATTTTATTTAAATTTGAAAAGCTTTGTTTTTGGAAACTAGTTGCAATTTAAATTAGGTAATAAATATTAAGGATATTACTATTAATTAGTAGTGCTGTTAAAACACAAAATCGGAGATATTTAATTTGTAGGTATTATCTGATATGTTTCGAAAATGTATGTGTTAAGTAAGCATTGCGCAATAAATCTGTTAATATGATAAGAAAAGAAATACAAAACCGAGTTTTGGCGGCTGAAGTAGTGAATGAAGTGTTTAACAATGCAGCCATAATTATCCTATAATAAATTTTCGATGTTTATCTAATAACAGTATGTGGAAGTTTATTATCTCTGAACCATTATTATTTTTTATTTAAACAATTTTCAACAGAGAATACCTGGGTAGTGTAACGTAACTAACGATTTTAATGCAAATCCGGAGTCAAATAATTACCATAAGTCAATATTTATGCCGGTGCGATTAACATAATAATGCGTTCATTAGAATATAATTACTTTTAAAAAAACAGTTTACACATTACGTTCTTCCCTCTTGGTCGGTAACGAAACAACGAGAACAACAACCAACGGCAGAGGCGCAAAATTAATGATTAATCGAATTATGTCCGCGTGCTCGTCTCTTTCCCTTTTCCTCGGCCGAAAAAAAAATTACTATATATCCAATTTTTCAATTTTAGATTTTAATGTAGATTTGTATGAAAATCCATTCCAGTGTAAACAACATGCAAATTGGTAAAAACGGAAGTTAATAGAATACAAACATCACAAAGAAATTTATAGCCCGCTCCGAGAACGGTTCAAAAATTGCTTTTGTACTATGTAAAATAAACTTGATTTGAATGGGATTTCATTTAAAAATACAATTAAACTAAAGTTAGAAAAGTTAATTACGTATTCGGTAAAAAATGGGCTACTGGCAGCGCATTTTGCTACCCCTAAATATTCACTGCAGATTGAGTTTTAGTACGCGTTCTGAAATAAATGTTAATTACCAAACATAAAATCACAACAAACAAAACGGATGGTTTGCTTTTTTCCATTTTATAACACACATACACGTGTAATAATTTTTGATTAGACCTTTTTGAAATTATTATGCCGTGTATTAGGAAGACATTTGAATTAATACAAAACCGATAAATTCGAAAACGATAGAAATCATTTGCAAACCTCTGTGATACGTCAAAATCCTTACCATATGGAAACAGTTTCCAACTTCGATGTTTTGATAGGGCAATACTAAAAATAACAGCACATTTGAGATGCCTAAGAACCGCAACTCTAAATTTCGCACAGCGAATAAATAAAAATAAGTTCGAACTATCTCTATGCCTTCGTTGTTTGGTTCTCTATTTTTTCTTGCTTCTATTTTCTTTATTTGCTCACAACATCTTGTTAAATTCTAAATAAGTAGATTTCCAGGTTCGATTTTAGATTTTGCAAAATCCACCCAACAGGAGGACACTCCGTTACCAACACTCACAAGCAATTTTTACTTACTAGCTTTTAGATTTTTCATCAAGCGTTTACTGGGTTGTATGCAGGATACCAATGTAAAATTTAATATGCAGGGTGTCTCAAAACGAACGGGACTGTATCGTAACCGGGTTATGGTATGAAATAGCTTAAATAAGGGTATACCTTTTAAAAAATTAATTTAATATCATTTCTGGTAAAACTGGAAATAACATCAACTTCTGTTTTTAACAAGCGCTGGATATTTGGAATTATTATCTTTTTTGCAAATTTTAGGATATCTCAAACATATTTTAAATTTTTCAGTAATTATTTAATTTTTCCATTACGTAAGATGAAACCAGTGAAACACCCTGTAAGATAAGAGTAAAAATCTGCACCTTGTTAGTAAAAAAAAAACAAGCAAAGTTGCTGCTTCTGGTTTTACCGGAAGTGATATAAAATTGGTATTTTAATATGCAGTTTACGTTATTTATGTCTTATTTAAGACGGTGCTGTTTTATTCGTTATGGGACACTGGTTATGATCTGTCAGACATATGGAAGTCTGCCATCACCACTGACTCCGTCCCCTCCTCTTCTGACCAATCGTGGTCTTCGTCCGATATGCTTGACCAGTTACAGCCGGTATAAAGGCGCTATCTTTCCTGTTTTTCTACAGAAGGGTTTTGCTTCTGGCTTGGTTTACAAGTTGATTTACCGTTCCCTTCTTCCCTCTAGTGTCTCCGTTTTCCTGCTGATGAAGCCCCTTAAAAAAGCGGGCAAAGCGTTGAGTTCTTCTGTCTCAACAATGATACGATCCCAATCGGGAAGACGTTCTTTTAACACTGACACTGACCGTGGAAGTCTTTGAATTAATTTTATTTCACTATTTTGTATAATATCTGCTTCTATATCTTCAGTGCTGCTAGAATTATTCGCTAATCTAAGGGACTTCCGTCTCCGAAAGGAAACTTTATCGGAGCAATCAGTTTGGGTAACAATGCCATGGCAAAGTTACGCTTGTGGGTGATCCGACTTACGGCTATGACAAGCAAATTATTTTTTTAATTAAAAATCACTGATACCTAAAAATCAAATAAATTATTTTTAAAAAATTCTTTTCCTTATTTTGAGGGCAATTTGGTTCATTTTATTAAGTGTGTTGTTTAATTTAACTTATTAAAACAATTTTTCGTTTTTTCTAATAAATAATGTAATTTTATGCATGATTTTCCGTATTAACTTGCGTGAACTTATTTTATTATTAATGTTTCATGTATGTCATTAATCTTTCTTATTGCCATCTAATTTTTCTACATAATTTATCGAATAAAAGAATTGTTTTTATGCTGTACTCGCTTATACAGGGTTTGTCAAAAAATCCGGATCATATGGGACTTTTTTTTATTAAAGTATTTATTAAAAAAATCAATACGGCGTTGGTTTGTGCTTGTCTAAGGACTAAAAAAAGTGCTCACAGATTTGGTCAGATGACATTCTGTACCTGTCAAATTTGACACTTTTTGAAAAAAATCTTCAGAAGTAGTGATCCTTTTTTTATGATTTTTTCGAAAGATTTCATTTGAAAAAATTGTTCAGAATGGTATTTTATGTCGGTTTGCAAATTTTCAGCTAAATATTCGGACTTATTATTTTTTACTCATTTTTTTGAAACACCGTTTTTTGTGTTTTCTTTGTCTCTAAATCAAACTTTGTCAAGTTAGCGTAGACATAAGAAAAGAAAGGGTTTGTGTCTCATATTTTTCACACTTTTCAAAAATCTCTACAGTTTTTAGTCTGATTTTTAGCGTAAAAATCAGCACTAAATGTGGACATTTCTTATTATTATTTTTGAAATATTTTTAACATTTCATTTTATTCAAGTTGCTTTGGTTGGTTGCTTATTATTTTTATTTTTTGCTACACCCTTTAAACGAAAAAGAGTTTACTGTTTGTTTATCTATTGGGCAAAATTTAGGTTTGCGGGTACTAAGGATTTCTGCTATGGTTATTTAGCACTTATCAGCTAGGGCCGGCTATAGGTAGGGTGCAGCAGGTGCGAAGCACCCGGGGCCCACCCTTGTAGGGGCCCCCCAAACGAAAAACATAAATAACAAAATTTTAAAATATTCAAAAGACTTGAAATAGCATAACGCCAAAAAATCACATGTTTAAATAAATACATATGACGCAATATACGTTCTTTTTTTTAATACTGTTATTTTTACCTTTGAAAATATTTTTAGCGCCCCAAAAAGTTTCTTGCATCCGGGAGCTTTTATAGAGAAGGCTGCCCCTATAATCGGCTAAAAGTTTTCCGAATCTAAGCAACTCTTTATCGTGCTAAACATCTTATTGGCCCAAGACATATCGTTTTTCTTGGTATCCCAAATAAGGTGTATTTTCGGGTTATCTCCGCATTCAAAATCTCACTAACAACCTAGACTGGGAAACGAACCCGAGACCTTTAGTTTACAAAACTGCTATACCATCATAGTTGCCTTTTAGAAATATTTGGTGAAGTTTCCCGTATATTAGCTTCTGTGTTACTAAGGCTACATGCAATTGTTTAGATTCTTATAACAAGAAGAATGCTCTTAAGAAAAGTACCCGAAAGGAACTTGTCACTAACTGAAAATGATCCTTCAAGATAACGCGTTTAAAGCAAATTATAAGGATTTAAAACCCCTTGAAGTCAAAGCAAAAGTGCCATGATGTGTATACTTAATTGTACGAATGAGCAGAGGAAAAACTGAAAAAAGCTAATCTGTCGAAAATGTCTCTTCTTGTCGACTGGTGGCTGAGAATGTTTGTTTATTCGTGAGCTAATTCTGTATTGTTTTGAACGAGGATAGCAATCGTGTTGTTTAACTTCTCTGAAGTAGCACGGCGTAAAGGTAGGAAAGGAAGGAAGTTGGAGTGCAGTTAGTAAAAATGTCAAATAAGCAAGTAACAATTAGAAGATAATTAGGATTTGGTAAAAGTAGGAAAAGGTTTCCGTTTGTTTTTTTTTTGTTGGTGTAAGCGAAGAGAAGGGCGTGTGTAGCGGGGGGGGGGGGGGCATTTAGACGTGCAAGGGTTAGTTAGTAGGTAGTAGGTAATTAACAAGAATTTGAAAATTCGAACACACCCTTAAGTATAATGAATTTGGGCGTAGCAATTATTTATCCTAGGCTTAAATTAAAGTGGGCACATGCAGCTGACGGAACGGCAGAGGTGTGGGGTGTTAGTGTATGCATAGAGAGCTTTTGGAGCTTGTTTGCTTAATTATCTCTCGCCGCTGTTAGTCGCGACTTCAGTGGTTTACACGTAAAACACTGGCACCCGACGAGCCAATCACGTCCGTCTCTTTCTAGCACCCTCAAAACTCGTTCGCTTTCTCTCGCCGTGTACATTACAATTATTGCTAAACTCTCTTCTTCCTTTATCCTTGTTGGCAATTCACGTCTCTCTCGTTTTTAATTACATTCCATTACATTTAATTTATATTTACATTGGTGTTTCAGTTTTTTCGTTCTAAATAGGAAGGTTTATTTCGAACTGTTGTGGATCCTGCAAGTCTCATTATTAAGGCTCGCATTCAAGTAACTTCTTATGAATGTTTCATTATCCGTTCTTATGCTTTTTACTGCTTTGAAATACTTTTGCTTCGTTTAGAGCTTGTTGCCAATTATACGGTTTTATCTGCGCTCACAATTCACCATAGTCCTCCAATTATGGGCGCAATTAGACTGGATGTAGTTTATCTCGTTAATTATTGTTCCAAGTGGAAATTTAATTTAATTTAGGTGCCGTACATGTGTTTGCATATGTATGTTTGCTTTACCTATACGCTCTGCCTAATTGGTGTGCTGTCATGACCCATCATTTTCATTATATCTTTCCGACACGAACTCAAATTTTGCGTGGTGTTTTTCATTACCTTTTTAACTAAACTAATTTATGCACGTGTCATATTATGCTCTGTATATTTATTTCTATTGGGGAAACGACACACAAAGTAAAAATGCCGCATCCCACGAGCCTCCCTTGATAAGATCGCACGTTTTGCAAATAAAATACATAAACGATATTAAAAATTATCGACAGTTGTTTTACCTTAGAAAAACAACCACGTTAAAACCGCTCGCTAATAAAAGTTTGTAAAATGTTCCCATAGTTAGAGGACCATTCTTGATTGAAAGTTTAAATCTGAAAATCCAAATTTGCATTATTACGTGTATTGAATTACTATTATATTAAGTTACCTCCGATGAATAACTAATTACACAAAACCAGAATACAGAATCAAGTAAATGTTCAATTATCATAATTTCAGAAGTTTGATGTTTTGGAGATATGTACTTCTAAATTATTAAAAGCTCTGTAATACCCTCAAACTAAAAAATAAATAATAATTTTATCTGGTTATTTTGTATTGAATTTGCGTCTGAAGATTTAGAAACCAATGTTTTAGTATAGCAAGCTGGTTTAAAGTATGACTTAAATATAACGCGAGTAGACTTAAGCTGTAGTTTAAGCCGCCTTAAGTTTATGTTTTAGTATAGAAACTCGAAATCCAAGATTTAAAAATCGACATTTAAATCAGCATATCGGCTTTTGATACTGTAAACTCGAATCTGAATTATATTCTCTGTTTAAGGCTAGCTTGGTAAATTTAACCTACAAATTAGTGACAATTTATCGAATCATATCGATTAATCGATTATTCGATTATTACGATTTTCGACTCTCGACTTTGGTGTTTTGTCTCGGAGTCGTACTCAAAAATCCATGATTCATCACCTGTGATCACACGACGAATTCTGGCTCCCTCTCAAGACGGTACAAAAGATCAAGATTCACATCTGTCCGATTGGTCTTCTGCTCAGCCGTGAGGTTCTTTGGAACCGTCTTGGCGCATACCTTTCTCATGCCTAAATCCTGTGGATGGCAAACCGGTTCATATTTAATTCACTGCTGATTATTCTCAACGTCAATGGACGTCCTAACATCCCGCACGAAGTTCGTCTTCCACTTCTTCTGCGCTCTCTAAAAAGGCCATGTGCCATCTGAACACTTGTGTTCTCGATAGGGAATGTTCTCCAGAAGCCCTTTGTAACTTTTCTTAAGTCACAGTAGCGGATTCGCCAAGCTTTACATAACATTTGATAGCACAACGTTGCTCAAACTTTTGCCTGTCCATTTTCGTAACACACCTCACAAACACAACTTCACTTCAGACGCTCTCAACAATCGCGTAGCAACTATAACAAGTTCAAACTTGTACTGAGTCTACGGTAGGGTTTATTCTAACAGCAGTGTGAAGGGAGAGGCAGCAGCGTTTTCGGTTTGCAAAATCGTTGAATCTTTAACTAACACCCTATGATAAGTAACATGAAAGGTGAAGGACTTTGTTCGTCCTTTTATGCTACCTTAAATTGTTTTTAAATTTGTAAATATAGCTGGAATTGAAGATTTCGAAGAAGTTCGTGAATCGTGAATACTAAATACTAATAGAAACACCCAGGGTTTGTTTACATTTGTTTTTTAGTCCAAGAAAGAATCAATTTTAAGAAATTAGGTTTTTGAACTGTTTTCGAAATTTAATGATATTTTTTCCGGTGCTGGTTTGGTGAATCAGACCGGTAACAATGTAAACAATTTCGTAACAATCGTTTTATGTTTTATTTTGTTAGTTTTATTCAGCTCTATTCAGCATTTTGTTATAATTATAATATTTCTTTATTCACTGAATTTTGTTTCCAAAATCTTTTATCATGCATATTTTACATTATTTATCGATTATCCTAAAATTAACCAACTAAGTTTTCAGAAAATCCTGTTGATATCAGGAAAACGTAGACTTTTAAAAACTTTTAGAATTATTTTGAGAGGTATACGCCAAATTGAAAGAATTACGAATCGAATTGATTAAAATATTGCAAAATACAGCTCCATTTTATTTTTGCATACGTATTATTTGTGTTTTTGCACCATTTGGGAAAACTAGATTTTTAGTTTACAAACTTCATTTTGAAGGAAAGCCACTTAAAAGGACTGTAAATTTGCCAGAACAGAACATTTATTTAGGTTTATCAAGCTTATCTCCAGGCATGGGAAATTTAAGCAAAAATAGTGTGTTGAGTGATATTATACAATCGGTATGTATGTATTGTCTATAACCTCTTATACCTTTCGGTGTCGAGGCTGGTGCGTTAACGTATGAGGCTCTACGGGTGTAATGCACAATCCGACCCGACTCTGCGGGTTACGTGATTGGTGCGCCGTTTAATACCTACATAACTGCACCATGTGTATAGTCTAAGTGTGTGTGTGTGTGTGTTGTTACTCTAGCTCTTAGGCTTATGTTCGGAGAAGAGCTTCTTTAATTAGGTGCCCAACGACGAATAGTCACACCGACCTCCAGAATGCAGGAAAATCCTGCCCATCAGGAGGTTCAAACCGGGGACTAGCGCAACGCTAGCCTGACGTGGTACCACTGCGCCACCCTGGCTATCACAACCGGTACGATACTTAAATATCCTAAACTGGTTATCGGTTTTCGTATGGGCTTCAAAAGCCCATTATAAAAGACAAACCATTTTATTATATCTCTCTTCTTACCTCTGTAGCTCCTTAAAAAGCAAAGGACGCCCGAGCGGGCGTTTCAAAGGAAAAATAGATGGCAGAGCTGCTAGTCCTGTGCATCGTGGGTTGAGTCCGTTTCTGTTGTTATCTTCTGAACTGAGATCTTCCATTTTTCTTTGTTCTATGCGTCCTATATTTGGCTTCACTCCGCAATAGATTGTAGGTCTTCAGCTTGTTATTATTCCAGGTATCTTTCGGTCTACCTATTTTGCGCTTTGCTTGTACGTTAAAATCTAATGCTTGTTTTGTTCTGTTGTTATATGGTTTTCTAAGTGGTTCTTATGGTTTCGATCTTTTCTTCATTTGAAATTTCCCACAGATGTTGGTTTGATATTTTTTCGGACCAAAATATTCGGTGTAAGTATCTAAGCTTTTTACGATTTGTAAAAAACGTTTCTATTGAATAGGCGGAGGTTTGTTTTTATCAGGATGTTTCCTTTAGTATATTAAATGCTGTTTGTGTTAAGGCTATTCATTCTGTGTGCGGCCGTTGGTATCTATCACACTACCTAAATAGCAGAATTCGTCAACTTTCTCTATGTCTAAGTCCCTGAGTGTTATAATCATATAGCGGTTCTTCTTTATTTGTATTTGAGAAAATTTTTGTCTTGTTCCCATTTATTTTTAGGCCAACCTTTCCTGCATCTAGGTTTAGCTTGTTCCACTTTCCTTGCATTGGTTTTTTATTCGGTGTCAGCAATCAACTCTTCCACCTTGCTGAATATACCCCAATCTATTCCGGATTTGTTATCATCTGTATTTCTCGTGACCCAGTGGACGATAATAAGGAAAAGTGAGATAGAATGCAACCGCGACGGACTCCGGATTTTACATAGATTTTCTCCGATAGTTTCCCTAAATGTTCGTCCCACTCTTGCGGAGAAGTTGTCCTACATTAATTTGATTGTTCTGATATATTTGCCAGGTAGACCATAGTACTTTAGTATTTTCCACATTTTCCTTCTTGACACTAAGTCGAACGCCTTTCCAAAGTCGACTAAGTTAACACATATGTCTTGTCCTTTTTTTGTTGTTTGTGCTATTATTATTCGTAGTGAACAGATGTGATCTATGCACGAACGTCTTGGCTCCCCCTCAGCTTGATATCTATGGCGGATTTGATTCTCTTCAAAATTAATTTGGTCATAATTTTACTTGATGTTGGTAGAAGCATTATGGGTCTAAATTTTTCGCATAGAGTTGGGTCGCCCTTCTTTGGTATCCTTATTAGTATTCCCTGTGTCCAATCTTCTGGGATACATTATTCGGACTACATCTTGTTTACTAGTTAGTATATGTGTTATGGACCAAGTGATTAATTGGTCATTATTCATAATGACTGGTCAATGTGATAAATCCGGTCAGTATTAATAA
This sequence comes from Melanotus villosus, assembly GCA_963082815.1. Taxonomy (NCBI): domain Eukaryota; kingdom Metazoa; phylum Arthropoda; class Insecta; order Coleoptera; family Elateridae; genus Melanotus; species Melanotus villosus. Next base: position 8,092,682 of record OY720421.1, on the reverse strand, counting down.
TGACCGGTCAATATGCATAATGCCCGGTCATTATGAATAATGACCGGTCATTATTAATACTGACCGGATATATCACATTGACCGGTCATTATTAATAATGACCGGTCAATGTGATTAATATACTTTTATTAAAAAAAAAAAACTGTTCTTCCTCTACCTCTAACCTCCAATAAATGCCTCTGCCAAAACAGTAGAGGTGTTTATTGGAGGTTAGAGGTAGAGGAAGAACAGTTTTTTTATAAATAAAAGTACATTATTCACATTGACCGGTCATTATTAATACTGACCAGATTGATCACATTGACCAGTCATTATAAATAATGACTATTAATCACTTGGTCCGAATTTATCACATTGACCAGTCATTATGAATAATGCCCTATTAATCACTTTGTCCATAACATATGCATTACTATTTCTATTGTACTGTATTCTCCTTGTGTATGTTTAACAATTTCATTTCTTTAAGTACTCTGCCTCGCTTATATCAAGTTGTTGCATTGCCATATTGCTGTTTACTTCTTGCTTGATTTATTTTACTTTGTGGATCTTTGTAAAAAAGTTTGTCTAATTTTCTATTATTTCCCTGTCTGTTTTATATGTTTCGTCATTTTCCCCTTTAAGTCTTGATATGGATTTGCATTTTTTCCTATTAATTTGTTTTGTAATTTTATATATGGTTTTCATATCTTTATTGTGGGCAGCTTTTCCGGCTTCTGTTATTAAATTTTCTATATACGTTGGTTTGTCTTGCCTTGTCTTTTTCACCTCTTTATTTTTGTCCCAATAGTTTTTCTGTAATTCTTGCTTCGTGTGTAATAATTTTATTTTTAATTTTTGCCGTCTTCGTTTTATTATTTATTATTATTTTATTATATATTACATCTCACTTCGTTTTGATTTCATACATTTCAAACATTGTTGAAAATAACTAAAAATTATGTACATACATATCAGTCATGAACTTAAAGCAAACTTGTTTGCTTATCAAAATAAACATGGCGATTGAAATAAAATCGTTCTGTTACTAATAAATATTTATTTTAATTATTTTAATTGATAGGCAAGGTAACTTATTTAAACATAAAAATACCATCAAAAATTGCGGATTATAACCCTATAATTCGTTTTTAATTAATTAGATTATTTATGTGTAATTTCAGAATGTAATCTAATAACTTCAATTAGATATTTTGTGTTATTTGATCTGATTTTTACTATTTGCCAATTTAATATCGAGCAGGATCATCTGAGGATCAAATTAAAAATCTTAAACATTTTTTTGTTTTGAACCCTTTTATGAAATTTAATATTTCACTTTCAATATTCATATTTACATTCATGACATAATTAACAAATTTGTTAAGCACAATTTAAAAACATTTAGTAAATAATTCGGAATATTTTTTAATAAATCAGTATGTTCAGAAATATTCAGAACAATTTAGGTTTTTTCTAAACAAATATGTGTGTTTGATGCTCCGTTTAGATACTTTTAAAGGTCAGATTTCAACAGTGCTTGTAAAACTTTTGTAATTTTAGCAATCCATTTTCATAGACCGTTTTCAAAACGAGTTTTCAAACTGAAAATTGAAAAAATTTGTATGTGTTGTGGGTCAGGTTCTGAGTGTTTACCAAACGCTTGTAATTTTATAAATGAAGTATTCGATAAATTTTCAAAGCCAATTTTTTTGTGAATTACTTCAACTGAATTTTTGTTTGACTTTCAATTTGCAATAGGAAACTTGTAAGCCAAAATGGGTAGAATCATACTAAATTAGAACAACCAGAAATTATGTTACCTCTCCAAAACTAAAAAGGAAGCTGTTTGTAATTAATTAACTGTTAATTTATGAGATGCTCACTTGCTGGTTCGTAGAGCTCGCTTAATCTTTCGAGACCCAGAACTTATCGGTTTCCTTAAAGGTCTTAAAAACACTCACTTGTACTTTAGCTTAGTTTTTATTTACAGTAAATATACAAAATTAACTACACTGTTTGGGTAACTGAAGGGAACTAACCTTACATCGAAAAAAGGTTCTTAGCGGCTCAAAGGGCTTAGCGCACATGCGCTCTTCAAAAAGGTGGTAGTTTACTTAACATACCGCGCCCCTTGAACAATTTGGTTCAACATAGATAATAACACAACATAAGTACAACAAATGCTAATCAAGAGTATGGATACGAAAACATAAAATAAACATGGATACAAAATAATATAAAGATATGCATAGGTAAATATCATACTGGTATTCGAATAAAATAGTATTAGTCTGTAACCTTCAATAATAGGTCTTTCGGGCCTTGAATTAGCACTTGCCGCGAACTAACACTAATCAATCGGCAAAACACAAATTCTCCGCACTGATCGTTTAATTGCTCGGCCACTAGAAGTCACTAAGGTCACAGATCTAGGAACATCGTCGCTAGAACAATAAATTTGGGTGACTCTACCCAAACACCACTGCAAGGGTGGCAAATTATCTTCTTGAATCAGCGCGACACTGTCGATTTTTAGTGAGCTTTTCATTTGGCGAAACCATTTGGTGCGTTGCTGTAGCTCTGGAACTACCTCACGACTCCAGCGTTTCCAGAATGTTTGCATCAAGCGCTGGATGCGCTGATAACGAGATAGGCGATTTTCTTGTACGTCGGCATAACTAGGCTCGGGAAGAGTGCAAAGAGGTCTACCAATAATAAAATGACCAGGAGTCAAGGGACTTAGTTCTAAAGGATCGGTGGAAATAGGAGACAAAGGACGAGAATTAAGCGTCGCCTCTATTTGAACTAGTAACGTTAAAAAGTCTTCAAAATTAAGAGCAGTATTACCTAAGATGCGCTTAAGGTGCAGTTTCGTTGATTTTACCCCGCTTTCCCAAATTCCTCCCTCATGAGGGGAACGAGGGGTAATGAAAGACCATTTAATGGCTTGCTCTGATAAGAAATCGGTAACTTCTTCCTGTACCTTGTTTGAATTTAGAAATTTAAATAAGTCGTGCAACTGGTGTGAAGCACCTACAAAATTTTTAGCGTTATCGGTAGTAATAGTTGCAGGTTTACCCCTTCGACTAATGAATCTTTTTAATACAGAGATGAATTCTTCAGTGGTTAATCCTGTTACTAATTCTAAGTGGATTGCCCGCGTGACCAGACACACAAATAAGCAAATGTATGACCTTAATAACTTGGCACCCCTTGTTTTACGATCCTTTATAAAAATAGGACCTGCATAATCTATCCCTACATTAGAGAATACAGGCATGTTTATCTGTAAACGCTTTGATGGCAAGTCGCCCATCAGAGGATTATAGCAACGTGGCTTAGCCTTGAAACATGTAACGCAATTGTTTATTACTCTTTTTGACGAATTTCGGCCAGAAATTGGCCAATACTCTTCTCGCACGCAGGCTAGAAGTTGTTGAGCACCACAGTGGAGCAATTTCTGATGAAAGTAATTAAGTACTAATAGAGTTAGGGAGTGATTTGCAGGGAGCAAAATGGGAAATTTTTTATTGTAACAGTAAGCGGAGTTTTTGATTCTACCGCCTACTCTTAAGATTCCCTTCGAGTCGAGAAAGGGATTTAATCTTAGAATGCTCGAAGATGCTTTTAATTCGTGTTTAGATTGTAACAATCTTATTTCTGAGGCAAAAACTGCAGACTGACAGAGTCTTACTAAAACTTCTACAGCCTCTTGCAGCTCAGTAGAATTTAAAGGACTGAAATTTCTGAAGCATTTCGCTATTCGAGAATTATCCTTAAATCGGAGAATCCAGGCTGTAACGCGTTTTAGCCTTGTGAAATTTGAAAATTTTTTGAAAATATCGGAGCTGTTTATGCTCAGAAAGGTCATAGGTTGTAAATTATTTTTTAGTTCAGAACTAGGCATGTTGGCAACTGGAAATTTCTGTTGCGGCCATTGCTCTTCTGCGAGGGCCAGGAATTTCGGTCCATGGAACCACAGAGCGCTGTCTAATAATTCTCTGACTGAAGCACCCCTTGATACAATATCAGCAGGATTATCAGTCGAAGAAATGTGGAACCAGCGATCTTTTGGGAATAATTCCTGTATTGTCGCAATTCGGTTGGCGACAAAGGTTTTATATTTATTTGGAGGTGACCTTATCCAGTGGAGGACTATGCTGGAATCGGTCCAAAGGAAAATTTGATGACCGTTATGTTTTAGGGATTCGATCACCTTCTGCATTAATTGTGCAAGAAGTACGGCTGCAGACAATTCGAGCCTTGGAATGGTGGCCCCTTGAAGAGGGCTAATACGGGATTTGGCGCATAATAGCCTTACCGAATTTTCGTTCGTTGCAGTTTCGCATCGGACATAAATGCAAGCACCGTATGCGGATGCGCTACTGTCACTAAACCCGTGCAATTGCAATTTAATCGAATTCGAATACCTCACACATCGGGGTAGTCTTAGCAAATTCAAGTGCTCCAGCTCATTACAGTAACTTAACCATGCGGAATTTAGATTTTCCGGAATCGACTCATCCCAGGCCAAACGTAGTTGCCAAAGTGTTTGTATTATCAATTTTGCCTTTACAATTATGGGAGATATTAACCCGAGCGGATCGAATAACTGAGAAACAGCTGACAGAATGGTTCTTTTTGTATTTTTGTTCTGGTTACCACTGCGGGAAACATTATATTGAATTTCATCTGCAACCGAATTCCAGAAAAGGCCTAACGTTTTCGCGTTTTCACGTTCTCCTAATGGCATGGTGAAATACGATGTTTCATTTTTTGCATCATCGGATAGAATTTCAAAATTATTAGATAAGAACTTCCGTATTGGAAGCCCAGCGGAAGCTAAAATTTCGGTAATTTCGGATTTTATTTTTCGCATTTCTTGAACACTGTCAACCCCTGTAATAAGATCGTCCATGTAAAAGTCATTCCTTATTATCTTAGAGGTGACTGGGTATTCGTGACTGTTTATATCGGCTAAATGTTGTAAACATTTGGTAGCGAGATAACTAGCGCTCGTTGTCCCGTATGTTATCGTTTGTAATTCGTAGGTTGATACAGGTAGCTTTGGAGATTCGCGCCATAAAATCCGCTGAAATTTACGTAGTCGTTCGTCTATTAAAATTTGACGATACATTTTCTCTACATCCCCCGTAAGAGCAATTAAGTGCTGTCGAAACCGTAATAGTATCGAAAAAAGGTCGTCTTGCACCGTAGGACCAGTTACTTGGGCATTATTAATCGCTAATCCTGATGCGCTCTTTGAGCTGCCATCAAAGACAACTCTTAATTTCGTCGTTATCGAATCTGCCTTTATTACAGAATGGTGCGGTAAGTAGTATGGGGGTATTTCTGCAATAGATATTTTAGCGTTTAAAACCTCTAACATTTCTTCATGGTCTTGTTCAAGGTTATTAACATCGGAATTCGTTATACACCGCATGTGGCCTAAGCGTTCGTACTCGTGCATAAAATTAACGTATTGCGAATGTAAATCATTATTCTTTATCAATTTTCGTTCTAAGTGCAAAAATCGATTTAGAGCTTGTTCCTTTGATTCACCTAAGTTGGCTAAATCTGAACTGAAGGGAATGGACACTATGAACCTCCCCCTAGGATCTCGGGTTGTTGTTTTTTGAAAATGAAGCTCGCAAAATCGCTCCCTTTCGGAAAGTTTGGAAATTTCGAATTTGGGCTGAATATTTTCTATCTGCCAAAACTTCTCGACCGCAGTTTCGAGCCTTTTTACGGTTAGGAGGGAGTTATCGTTGTTTAATATTAAATTTGTGCACGCGACGCTTTGATTATCGTAGTTTTTGTCGACACCATATTCGCCAGAAACGACCCATCCGAATAAAGTTTTTTGCAAAATGGGTTTATTTAGTCCCAATTCTACTTGCCCTACGCATAATAATTTATAAAAATGAGAAGCGCCGATGAGCATATCAATAGTGGACGTCGTATTAAAAGTGGCATCGGCTAACTGAATATTCTTTGGTAAACTTAGCGTATCCTTTCTGAAGGATTTTATTGGTAAATTTTGTGCAATATTTTCAATAACCACACACGTTAGGTCAGCTCGATAATTGTTATGCAAAGATGCAATATGAAGTTTTACCATATGGTTGGATTTAGCAGAATTACTATTAATTCCTAATATCGTGGTGTTATATTTATTTCGGGGAAGGTGCAACTTGTTTGCCATTTCGTCGGTAATTAAATTGATATGTGAACCCGAATCAAGTAACACCCGGGCGTTATGCCATTTTTTATATTGGTCTTTTACTTGAATTATTGCGGTGGGTAAAATTACTTGAGGCGTATTGCCTTTAAAACAAGATAATGTTGTTTGAACATTTTGAGCTTCACCTACAGAATCGTTTTCGGAAGCGGCAAGGGCGTTATTTCTATTAGCGTTGGTTTGATTATTTTGACCTTTCTTGTCAAGATTTGAATCAAAATGGAGTAAAGTATGATGCTTGCGACTACATACTTGACAGGTATAACGCGAATGGCAATTTTGTTGGTTCGAATGGTACAAACAATTTTTACAGACTTTTAAGTCGTTGACACGATCTAGCCTTTGCTTGGCCCCTAATATCAAAAATCGAGAACAATAATTCAAAGAATGGCTAGCTTTGCAGTTTGGACATACTAATTTTTGCTGCGTTACGACAAGTGAATGCTTTACCTGTTGTTTAGATTTATAATAATTGAAATTAGAATTATTGGTATTTTGATTATTACTGCCAAGTTTAAAGGTATTGCCTTTCGATCGAGTGTTCGCGTTGTTTATACCGGAATTATTAGAACCCTTGGTTGCTTCAATTTCTTCCAAAATTTGACATCGCTCTTTTAAAAATTCGTTGATGTCCTCTACGGTGGGAATTTCGCGAGGCTTAAATTTAGTAAATTGGTTACATGTTTTTTCATCAAATTTTGACATTAAAATTTGCGATACGAATACTGCGCGATAATCAAAAGGGATTGTGACGTTTTCCAAAGCCCTTAAATGTTTATTTAAATTGTCGTATAAATTACGCATTTCGGTGGCATTATTTTTTGTGATTGGTTTTAATTCGAAAATTTCCCTAACGTGATTATTTACAATAAGTTTGGGATTATTAAAACGTTCACACAGTAATTCGAATGCAATTTTGTAATTAACTGCTGTTGCTTGAATGTTCGATATTAATTGGGCAGCAGGTCCCTTCAAACTGTCTTTTAAATACATAAATCTTTCAACATCGCTGAGTGCGTGATTGTTGTGAACTAATGACGTAAATAGTTCGTAGTAACTGGTGAATGTTGTATAATCGCCATTAAACGTTGGTATTGACAACTTTTGCAATTTTGCATTCACGTTTAGGTTTGCGTTACTATTGCTAGCTAACGAATTGATCGATTCGATAGAATTCGATCGTTTTGGTTTGCTATTAAGAATTGACTTCGATTTTACGTTCACCGCAACAAATCTTTTAAAGAAGTCGTTCGGTTTTATAATATCCACCTCCGTAGCCGAAGCAGCTACTATTTGGATGTAGAGTTCTTTATACTGAGTATTTAAGTCTTTCGTGCAACTTAATCTAAACTCAATTTCGGAAAATGTATCTGCATTTAAATTTGCCTCGTCTAACGAAGATAAAAATGATTCGAATTCGCTTAATTCGCTCTCGACGGTATTGGCACTTGCTATTAAAAATTTGATTTCTTTTTTCGCCATTTTGACTGAATGCGTAAAGAAACAATTTAAATAAGCTAAATGCTGATCAATAAGATAAGTGGTAAATACAACTTCTTTCGGTAAGTTAGAGTATTGGCCCTTATATTGAACTTATACATGCATGTATTCCCTATTTAATTGGCAATCAACAGGGTTTGAATTTAAAATTATAGAATTGAGACGACGCAAAATTACAACACAGGAAATGGAGATGCAGGAAAACGACATTTATTACTGGCTTACCTCGATTTGGTGCCTGTCGGTTTTTTTATACCTGCTTTTGGACCTTGTCCACTTCGGATACAAAGGGCTGAAGCTAACGGTTTCCTGTGACGTCAGGCGCTTCACTTCTTTCTTCAGTTTATCGGAAAGGTTCTTGAATTCCCTTTACCCTTACAGTTTGGCGTAGTTTTCTTTGTATCGAATTCGGCTTCCGAAGGACCAAAAATGTTTGTAATTAATTAACTGTTAATTTATGAGATGCTCACTTGCTGGTTCGTAGAGCTCGCTTAATCTTTCGAGACCCAGAACTTATCGGTTTCCTTAAAGGTCTTAAAAACACTCACTTGTACTTTAGCTTAGTTTTTATTTACAGTAAATATACAAAATTAACTACACTGTTTGGGTAACTGAAGGGAACTAACCTTACATCGAAAAAAGGTTCTTAGCGGCTCAAAGGGCTTAGCGCACATGCGCTCTTCAAAAAGGTGGTAGTTTACTTAACAGAAGCAATAAAAAAGTTATTTTAAGAACCCATCAAAAAAAGTACACTACCTAAACAATTTGAAGTAAACATAGGCTTCCGTGCGTTGATGTCATTTGTGCTAAATTTTATTTTATGACAGTTGTACAAATTGCTCATACAAGCTGGAAAATTACACTATGTTCATTTCCGGTATACCCAAAAACTGATGGATCCTGTGTTTCATGCACTTACATTTTGTTTTTAATGCATAAGCAATTACCTGAAAACACAGACAAAAATGCCTAAAATAAGTTTATACTTGTTATATACCATATGAACAAAAATTATTTAGATTTGATTGGTTCAGCTTGTTGTTGGTTCTACATGATAGGTACGTTCAGAATTCCAAACTATTTATCTGGTGAGAGACACTGTTTCGGAAGTATACTTTTGTGTTTAGCTAAAAAAATTTTGATGTGGAAAAACCGCTATTAAAGAGTAGCAACTGGGGTTTTGCCGATAGATTTTTAAATTACCTGAATTTTCTAATTTTCCACGTAAAAATGTTCGTGTGAAATATGTTCTCGCCAACATTTCTATTTCATTCTGCTAATCTTCCATGTTTAAGTCGTATGAGTCTCATACGATATAATATTGAGTTTGATTTTTTTCATGTATTTGTATTTCTTCTACCTTAGACACACTGTAACCTTACACTTAATGACTTTATACGTAACAATTTCGTGTTAGAATAACAGACATTCAATGAAGTTATATCGGAACGTAGCGATCTATTTTTTATAGTTTAACTCTGTGCTTTGTATGTAATGAAGGATAACCTTAAAAGTTATGTATCAAAGACAGCAAATCGCATTTAGCAATCAATGGCAACTGGAAATAGAGTCGGAGAACGATCAAAGGTATTTATCTTAGCAATTTTCCCCACCGCTGATAAAAAATTAAATAATTATCTACATACTACCTTAACTTACTTACTTAACTTAAAGGTTAAATATGGCTAGGCATGGTAAGTCGGTGGTAAGAAATATTACCTTCAGAATTTTGATTTTAAGTAAATCATTAAGCACACCTGATTTTTGTTTAATTTATACATCAGAATTAGGATTGCTGTTCTTTGGTTTTTACAAATACGTTCACTTGCTGCAAGCATTAATATTGTCCTGTCCTAATACGTGAGGGCACCATTTGTGTTTCTTCTATTATGACAGGTTAAAGTTTTAATAATTACGAATGTGATTGCCCTTTAGTATGGAATGAGAATTGAAAATTATTCGAAGGAACCATTTAAAAACAACAATTCATTTGAAAGTTGTTCTGGAGGTAATGATAACATGATGAGAATGATAAAATTAAGTTTTCGTTCATTTTCAGTACATAAAAGTGACAGGTTAATCACAAAGTAAGATTAGTATAGATACTCTAGAAAGTTCGGAGATGTTCCGGAAAGTCCTGACGAAGCGCGAGGGAGGTCCCTTGAAGGTCGAAAAACTCAAGAATCCCCGGAAGTCCGGGAATGTGCTAAGATTAATAAGTTAGGGTACAAAAATTTCACTTCTCAAAAAGTATGAAGCAAGCCGGTCTAATACATAGAGTTTTGAGTTTAAGAACAGTTCATTATGTTTGTTGTTACTATCCATATACTTTGTATATATTTCTTCAATCTTTTTGTTATATTTAAAAAAATATTAAAGACATTCCTGACAAAACGTTCAGCCACAAATACATTTCTTGGTTTTTTTTACCTGCCATATGTTTAGGCTTTGGAAGTACTTGAATTGGTGGCTGATTCTTTTTGTCCAAAAGCCCTAAGTTCTAAAAACAATTATAAATAATTATTGTGCCTCAATTTTTAAGGTGATCTTGTAGAAACAGCCGAATGACATAGTAAGACATGAAAAAATTGCAATAAATAAAAATAAATGGTTAATCAAAAAAGAACTTTAGTGTAGATACTCGAGTAAGTTCCGAAATGTGTTGGAAAGTCCCGACTAGTCCCGACCAAATCTTTGGGAGTTTCGTGAAGACCGAAGAAACTTTTGAGATTTCCGGAGGTTTAAGCAAATCTCGAGAAGTCCGGGAAAAATTTCAGTCGTGGTCAACTTCTCAAGAAGTAGGATACAAACCGATCTAATGTATAAAATGGAGTTTTGAGTTCAAGAACAGTATTTTCATCATGTTTGTTGTTGTTATTATTTCTAGCATGTAGCACATATTTCTTCAATCTTGTCGTATCTTCATATTTAAGAAAGTATTATAGATACTCGTGACAGTACATTAACAAACAAATCCCTTTCTTGATTTTGAATCTTTTTGCCATATATTTAGGCCTTACAACCGAATTACATAAGAAAATGTAAAAAATTTGTAATAAATACCTACAAATGGAAGGTTAATCGCAAAGGAAGTTTAGTGTAGTTACTCGAGTATTTCCGGGAAGTCCCGAAAAGTCTAGAACAGTCCCGACGAAGTGCAAGGGAAGTCCCGTGAAGGCCGATGAAATTTAAGAGATCTTCGGAGATTTAAAGAAATCTCGTGGTCAACTTCTCAAGAAGTAGGAGACAAACCGATCTGATATATAAAACAATGGAGTTTTGAGTTCAAGAACAGTATTTTCATTATGTTTATTGCTAGTATTCCTTACATTTTCAACATATTTCTTCAATCTTCTTGTCATATCTTCATATTTAAGAAAGTATTATAGATACTCCTGACAAAACATTGAAACGTTGAGAAACAAATATCTTTTTCTTGATATGTTTTTTCCATCTAGTTATTTAGGCTTTACAGCCGAATTTCAAAATAAGATGTGAAAAATTTCTGATAAATAAAAATAAAAAGTGTGGATACTCGAGTAAGTTCTGGGAAGTCGCGAAAAGTCTCGACGAAGTACAGGGGAAGTCCCATGAAGGCCGAAGAGACTTAGGAGATCTCCGGAGGATTGATGAAATCTCGAGAAACCCTGGAATGTGTTTCGGTTAATAAGGGTCAACTTCTCTAGAAGTAGGGTACAAACCGATCTAATACATGAAACAATGAAGTTTTGAGTTCGTGGACAGTATTTTTATCATGATTGTTGGTATTATTCATATATTTTGTATATACTTCTTCGATCTTCATCGTATTTATTTAAAAAAAGCATTTTTCTTGTTTTTTTATCTGCTTGCCATGTTTGGGCTTTGAAGGTGCTTGAATTGTATGGCTGAGTTTTTTGTGTATCAAAAAGCCCAAAGTTCTAAAAATAGATTAATAATTATTGTGCTCCAATTTTTAAGGTGTTCTCGTGTAAACAGCCGAATTATTACACAAGAAGATGCGAAAAATAATTTGTAAAAGGCAACAACGAAGCCGACATTGTATGGTTTTTGAAATTCACTTGCTTTAATTGTCTGGAGGTCTCCTTCAAAGACATATAAAGTTATTTTTGCGTTATATTTAGTCGATAAAACACGCATCAAAAGAATGTCGAGAACTTTTGCTTTTTTTAAGTGTTAAGTTGTGGTTGGTAGCGTTCACATGCGAATGTTTGTATAGAGAACGTGTAGGAAAACGAAGCAGTCTTCTCGATTCGGGCTTTATGTTCTGCGTAGTTGTCGTAGTGTTTAATTATAATTACGGCGGTTACGATGTTGACGCACCACAAAGGCCCTAAGTAACGCCATCCATTACGCTATACTGGCTCGCATTACTGCCGTGCATTCACCGTAATCGCATCAAGTATTCCAAGTGCGCCAGTAATTAATGCAGTATACATGTCGTTAACATTCTTAGGTCAACGCGGTGGTTCTAATTTGCTCGTTACCCGCATAAATTAAACTTTAGCGACTTTTCTGGGCGATATTAATAAACGTCGGAATGGAAACTGTGCCGAAAGTGTCGGTAGATAGAATTTTCAATTTAAGGATGTAAATTAGTTCAAATAAAATCGAAAATATGGATTCTTTTCATTCTGCCGAGCGATCTAATTAAGATAAGAGGTAGAGGAGTAATAGCTTGGCTCGAACCCCAAGCTTATGTTGCCGATGTCAATATAGGGAGATTTATATTCATACCGGAGCGCCTCTCCCATCGGTCAAAGATATCAAAGGCGTCTCGTTAAGTTATTGTAATTACACGCGCTGCCGAGGACAACACCACAATGTGCGCCTTTTGCATTATGGCGGCGCCTTAATGAGAAATTTTCACTTCGGTAATTTTTCCATTAACTTGGTGTGTAACCTCTATTAGTGCAACGCGAACAGTCGATAACGGTGGAAGGCCGGATGTGGTGCCATGCGAGATGGGAAATATCAATTAAGGGTGTCAGTGCATGCGGTGCGGCACGTCAACGAGTTTCATCAAGGATTTGGGCACGGAGCTCGCGATATTGGAGCACGCGTCCCGCCTCGGCCGTCTATTTGTCGCAGATCCCGCTGTCTCGGCTACATCCTGTGTCTTCCACTCTTATTCAATCTTCCATTATCCCGGGTTCGCAATGTTCCCGCGTGTTTGTGTGCTGATTTTATAGCCTGTCACCTATAGCCCTGTCACTGTTTATTATTTTCCGCCGAAGAACGTCGATGGCACCCCGTTTATCCGCACTTTACCTGCACGCCACGGCCACCCTTTTTTCCTCCTCTTTTCACCCCTCCTCCGTGCTCGAATTACCATCGGACACCGACGGTTTAATATCTTCTCCTATGGGCTCTTTGTAACTATGTCTATTTTGACTTAGTTTGCATATGCTACAATGATACGGGCTGTTTTGTTTCTCGGGGGGAAATTTTCTAAATTTTTCGCGTCATCTGGAGGATTAAAAGTTTCAGAGTTTAGGTAATATTTAGGTCTTATTCTTTGTGCTTTTGTGTGGTTTTTCAAGATTATAGGGAGCATCGGTTGAAATTACAACATAATCATCATCAATTTGTAAAGAAACTTTACAGGGTGGTCTTTAAATAACTCGACACAGACCGCCAGTAGATTTGTAAGGTAAAAATATTACAATTTACCTGGGATTATCTGAGTCCAAAAGTTATTGTGTTAAAGTCAAAATTTTAATTTTTATTTTCTTCCGTAATTTCCGAAATATTCTTAAGAAAATTCTCTGGAATGAGAAACGATAATCCGCCTTTGATTTTAATGTAACTGCTAAAAGAACGTTACTTCTGCTGCTTACAGAAATACACCAAATTCTTTGGAGTTTTGAGAAAAATACTAAAACTGCCCTAATTTGCACTGATTAATTTTCCAATGCTGGTTAATATAGAGAACTACGTCGTTTTTACACTCACTATATGGGCAAAATATCAGAATTTAAATATCCTTATAAAAAGTGGACTTAATCAGCGATTCAATTATCCAGCTGTATGTTTGCACCCTATGTCCTGCTGCAAAACGCAGCATAGGGAAATTACATGTAAATTCTTAAATTTAAGTTAAATCTCGATTGTGGTTTTGGGGGAAAAAAGTAGATGAAACATGTTCATAATTTTTTCTGGGCATAATACACAAAAGCCATTCATTCCGTGTAATTTAAATATAACAGTCAAGTATTTACTATGGAAACGATCGTATTAACAAATGTTACCAAGGACAATATCTGCCCTTTAATAATACTCTTCGACTGCTGCAAGGCTGTTTATCATACAATAACAAATCTTAGGCGTGTCATTACTTTTGCACGTGATAGTAACTACAACAAAATTGAAGCATATTAACATTTTGTATTGGACACTTTTCAGTTTTAGCATTCTGAAGTTGAAATTCCAGAACCTGAAATATTATCCAATTAAGACGTACGTATTACTTTAATCTGTCCGTTTGCAGTTTGCGAATAGCTCATACTCAACTCTGGCTTTTTTTTATGCCTGCGATTTATTTATAACATTTACACTGTGTGCCAAAAAAAACGGTTCGAATCAGTATAAAATTGTGCATTACTTGGTACCGCTTTAACCCTGTTGAAATTAAGTTTTGAAGGCAGTTATTATTAAGATCCATTTTTCTTTGTTCACGCTGTATATTCCTAACGTCAACATAGCCTTTGCCATCTTTTATTACATATTAGGCTTCTTTAGAATTTGTATTGAAATAGTTTTTAAATTGTAGCCTGTTGGGTTAATAGGGTAACAATATCTTTTAAAATAATATTGTTTTGCTTCGAGAATCTGAAGATTCAACGCTTTCATGTTGGGCAAGATAGAATATAATCTAACAAATAGGGTAGCATATTGGCAGTGTCCTGCAGCGTAGAAGATTAACACGAAACGCCAACAACTGAAATGAAAGAATTAGAAACGGAGTAAAATTCTTAGCTGTAACTTTTTGAAGGCTTAAAAATTGTTCAGATATATTCCAAATAAATAAATAAAAACAAATTGGAAATATCTAATGAAGGTTTTTTTAATATAGGTACTGGATGTCCCAAAAACTTAATTATGTCTTGCTTGTGTTTTTGCACGTGTTCAATGTTAATCATATTAACACATATGCTATACAATAAACATTAAAGGAGTTGTTCAAAATGATTTGCTTGTTCCTTATTCACATTTCCCAACGGCGCCGACGGTTTTCTTAACATTAGGTAGCCGTTTAGGGTTGTTTCGGATGTTTGCTGTATTTTCTGTAACACGGTTAATAAGGTAGCTTCGCGAATTTCTTCTTCGATCGCGTAGTAACCCAGAAGTAGTAGTCCATTGGACTAATATCTGTAGAACGAGGTTGATGTAGCAGTTGGATACGCTCTCCAAAGTGAATAGAAATCAATGAATTAATCGATAATTCGATACTCGTTGATAATCGAACATAAATTTTGACCCGCAAAAACGTGCTTGTAAAACTTAGGGCACCTTGTATGAGAATAAGGCGATTAAATATAAATAACATTAGAAATTGTGTAAAGTTTTGTAACATCGAAGAGTAAGTAAGAGTAAGTAATGTGAACGTGACGTCCGTGTCATAAGTGGCTGAAAACGTGCATATAGCATAGATTCCGGGGTCTTTCGTCCCGGATTTTTTCAGCATATAGCGTGGCGTTCCCGCGGATTTTATTCACCCGACGTGCCTTTAAATTAATGTAATCGCGTTAGTAATGTTATGCCATAAAGGCAAACAGAAACATCGTGTTGCCGTTCAGGGGATCCGTTCGTTCCTCTGCAGGGCTCTTCATGACCCCCGTTGAGAGACGTGCATTCCGCGACCGGACTCTTCTTGTGGATATGTCATTTAGAGTATGTGCATAAGCTTAACTCGTACATATATTAGTGGCTCTGGCATTGTCCTCAGGCCACTTACCCGCTATTCCGCTTCGCTAAGCGTGATTTAAACATCAACCTAAGCTTCTTACATTACGAATCAATATGAGAAACGCAGCAGGACTTGGCGTTGTTTATCGCGCCGTGGCTTTTATGTATTTACGCGTGAATAATACTTAAGGTGCAATTTCCATATGAATGGCGAAATAAGTGGTCCCGGTCTGTTACCGACCGACTCCCCGACTCTCTGGGTTTCGTTAAGGCCGTTGTTTATGTGTTCTGCAATCGCGTAATGCCGCTGCAGATGGACGAGAGATGATCATGCGGCTCGGGGCTATCATATATCTGCGGAAGCCGCGGATCCCGGCGGACCGCCACCATCTTAATTGAACTGGACCGGGAGTAGCCGCTGCACTGCGAGATCGGATGGAGATGGCATGAAAAATGATCGGCCTAAAGAAAATGAAAAAGGGAAATGTAAGAGATTTTCTCAATTTCCTTCTAGAAATTATACTCAAAGAAAAAGCCATTTGCTGTTCAGTCAGTTATATGTTATACGAGTTTAGTTTGCCCCCGGGGTTATCCGTCGCCGGTGACCGCAGATCACGACGTTGCTATTTGTTTATATGTAACTCACATATTATCCCTATACCAGCGGGTATTTATGTATCTCGCTCGTGATGTTATCTCTTTCTTATCTACGAAATCCGGCACGATATTTGCTTTTAGACTCTCTCCCGATGGGGTCAGCAAGATGATTTAGCGTTGGGCTGCTAAGCCCCCGCTTTACGGCTTAATTGCAGCCAAAACTCATCTCCTGTGCCTGTCTCGCGGTAACAATCAACGAGAATATTGCGTGCTCCAGAACCAATATCCGAGACCCGAACAATGCGCCGTTATTTAAATAATAAGAAACGTATTTATCACTCAAGTCATCTGAAAGTGAAGGGAGTTAGATTCAACCGGTCCGAAGCGGATATCGCGACGAGGAAATTGGGTAGCGCGTATATTGGAAATCTTTCAACTGTCCGAGCCGCTGAGAAGGTGAGGAGCGAAGTGAATTCGGACGCTAAAGGAATTGCATTTTCTCGTTGGTGTCGAAATGAGTAAAAAGAGATGGAGAGATATACCGAGTCAACAGACCGACTACAGTAACGCACACCGGAGCCGTTTCTTATTATTGGAAACTACCAAACGAACCCCTTGTACTTCACAACTAGACCCATTCGCTCTGACCTAACCGTATTCCTCTTTTAGAATAAGATCCCGTTTTAACTTTCGTTTCATTAATAATCGCCTTTTATTATTGTCGTTTCTTTTACGAAACCTAAACAACGTTCTGGTATTCTTACCCAACCCCACATACGAAACAGAAAATAGGGTCCGTCCAATAATATAATTCCGAACAAACCCTGCAGAAATTAGATTTTAAAGAGGAAAATCTTATTGTTGAATTTATGACGATTGAAGATTTTAGGTAATCTTATTTTGAAAAAACTTCACATTAAATGACGATTTCTTACAAACGTAATAATACGTTCTTTAAAACTGTAGTCTGATTTTTTATTACAAAAACATAGTTTTAGTATGAAATTATTTTATCAGTGTGGTGTGGAAGAAACAAGTTGCGCATCTGTTTAGAAAAATCACTAAATTTACAATAATCATTTGCAAAATGATAATAATAACAAAATTACATTCTGAATAATTTAAAAGGTTATTACAAAAATTGTAGATTGTAATTAACATATTTTACGGTTAGATGAACTAAGAACACTACAAATATCAAACACTAAAAATATATAAAATAATATAACATACTTCTTAAAGATTATGAAGAGAATACGGTTATATTTATCTTCTACTTACATGCTGAATGATCTCCAGAACCTTCTCATTCAGTCAAATACACCATCATCAATCTGCATTTCCGCAGATGAATCTATTCAGTATCCGATTCAGAATCAGATTGTCCAAGAGCAATGTCATTCACACCACAGTTTTTCATGTATTTTAATCTTTTCACAATGATTTTCTGTTATGCCACATTTCTCCATTTTAGAAAGCGTTTCTTGCCACAAACTCATAAACCTGTCTTTCGACAAAATATGCCTTACAAAAATCCCTTACCCACCATTTCAATAGGGTTATACGTCAATGACGTGGGGCTAATCTACGAACTTTATGTCCGTATGCATTTAGTAAGAAGACATCTATCAAATACTTCTTTGAATAATCTTAATTGGCCAAAATTGTTTATATGCTATATCAAAGGTGTCTAGTATTCCCGTTATCGAAGCCAATCTCATTTTGTTGTAACAATTTCAGATTGGCGAGAGTTAGAGGTGGGTGGCTAATCAACAAACATTGAATGATGCGGAGTACTGTCCATTGCGACCTCACATTTGCCATCCATTGTATTTAGGACAGGAAGCAGTTGATCCCGCCACCCACCTCCTAGAAATTTCAGATTTTAATCATAATCCTTCTATTTGTTCTTCTTAGCCTTCGTCGATCCATTTTCGGATGTAGGTCTCTCCAATTTTCTCTATCCTCTGTCCTTCTATTCCACATCAAACCTTATATTTTGTTGCTCAAGATTGAATTATATCTGTTGTTCTTCTTTTTAGCCTTCCTCGGTCCCTTTTCGGATGTAGGCCTTCCCAATTTCTCTACAATTTTCTCTATCCTCTGCCCTTCTCTTCCACATCAAACCTTATATTTTGTTGCCCAAAATTAAATTATGTCTGTTGTTACAGTGTTTGTATTTAAAATCCATGCTTCTGATCATTTTGCGCACTGTTGATGCCGACCCTTAACTACTTACTAATTTTTGTTTTGAAATTTCTAAATTAAAGTATTCCTCATTCTTACGCAATTCCCAAAATTTTTAACTTAAATCCTCTTTATAGTATATGGATGATGTTCGTCCTGGCATTGTTTTTAGCAATACCTTTCCAAAATTGTTAATTAATTTAAATTCCGATATATAAGATACCTAAACAAGA
The DNA here is from genome assembly GCA_963082815.1 of Melanotus villosus. NCBI lineage: Eukaryota > Metazoa > Arthropoda > Insecta > Coleoptera > Elateridae > Melanotus > Melanotus villosus. Next base: position 8,074,034 of record OY720421.1, on the reverse strand, counting down.
TACATGCTTGTTTTGAAGTTGCAACTGATTATTAGCATTACGCAGCCCGTTTAGTCTTTTGTTGACCCTCTTTCCTCCATTTTTTGCCAGTTGTTATTTAGCACCATGTAAATCCAGCTTTCTTGACTATTTCGTCCGATCACCTTACTGGTGGCCTTCCTCTCTTCCTTCTTCTTCCTCCTCAGTCCCTACCGGTCCACTCGTGGATATGTGCCTCTCCAATGCTTTTCTATGTCGATCTATTTTGTGCTTTTTGAATCCAAGCAGTACGAAATTCTGAATCTTTGACTGTACCCACCTGGAGTATATCTGTTTCCAAAATCGACGGAAAGTGGCAATTAAAACGCCGCATTTGCGGAGCCTATTGGCGAGTTGGAATATATGATTAGGAAAGGTTAGGGTGGGCTTTGGGTTAGGACAAGATTTCTCCGAGAAGAGAGATGAAGAGAATCAAGAGCTCGGGGTCCTATGAGAGGACTTACCCGCTACCTTTCTTCCTTACTTCTTTAAAAATCCATTTCGTAATCTTAGTTGCCCATAGATTGTCTGCCATTTTCCTATATGGCCTGCCCACTTCCACTTTAATAACCTACATTTGGCGACCAGGTCTTCTATTGCTGTCCTTCTTAATTCGCTTATTCTTACTCTTAGATTTATATTGAGAATTGCTTTCCCATCCTTGTTGTTGTTGTTCCCAATTTAGCTGTTAGTTTAGCGTCCAGGTTTGAGCGCCGTAGCTCATCGATAGGACTATACAAGCAAAAGCTTTTTCTTTAAATGCATAGAAATTTCGTTTTTAAAGATTTTTCATCGATCAGTATCTCTCTTCTTCTTTGAAATTCTTTTTCCATTCTATTGGAGAAGGTTAGGCGATGTCTTAGGTATGCTACTTCGTTTGAATAATTAATTTTTGAGTTCTCAATTTTGATGTTTGTTATCTACCTATTTAACATCAGAGTCGTTTTTTCGTCAATTATGGTTTTTTTCTCTTCGATAAGTTCTTCGATGATTTTTTTGCGTTCTGTTCTAGTTTCTGCCAATAAAATAACGTCATCGGCGAAACTTAGGTTTGATAACCGTTTTCCTACAATGAAGGCTTCTTCTAGTGTAGCTTAAAGTGTTTTCCTACTCTATCTAGTTTTACTCTTGCAGTGTTGGTCTATATTGTTGAATAAACCACTCCTGAAGCCTGGATATTCTAGAGATTGACTCCTGTCTAAGATTTCTCTAATTCTATTTTTTACTATAGTTGTAAATAATGGGTTTTCAGATTGTTCTCTAATAAATCATTACCAAGAGAATTTTGTCGCACAGTTTTGTAAATGTTTGGGCCAAGTATTTTTTAAATTCAATGTAATTATTTGTAACCAGTTAGCTACAGTCTGTAAATCTAAACTAATTTCATTGACAGCGTCAACAAGGTTTTCATCAATTACAGATATTAATATACCATCGTTAAATAAAGCTATAGAACAATATTTTTGGTTCAGTTCAAGGTATTTAATATACCGTACAACTAATAATAAAGCTGATCCTTGGGGAACACCTAAGTTATTTTGTATACTTGTTGATCCAATATTCCCAAATTAAGTTGTTTGGTGCCTGAAGTAAGATTAAAACTAAGGAATAGCTTTAAAAACCCGTTTGTAAACCAAACATACTCCCACCACAGTTTCATTCGTGGCTAATATTCATTTTTCCAGTTGGTTAACACTCACACTAGATTTAATTCCGTTTCACGAGAACGTGATTGTTTTTTACTTAATATATTATCACAGTCCTGAAGTTGTTCTTTAACAATTAATTGTTCGTAAACAGACAAAACATTAATTGGTTGAAACTTCTCACACTTAACTGTTCCATTTAACTTCAGCACATGTACTCTTGCTAGTTTTCACGATTCAGAAAAATTATTTGTAATGTTTAAACTGTATTTAATATATGTGGGACCTCCAGCAACTTAAATAAACATAATATTAACCTTATTTAAAAGTTGTTAGGCTAAAGCTAATAGTAGGAAAAAAAAATTCCAATGTAAACGTAAAGGAACATGTTCTTCGAGCAATAGGCAATGTGCTTCAGGAACTCTTTTAGCAAAAATCTTTAAACAATAAGTTTAAATTTAAGCTGTGGTTTCTGGGAACGATTGAGAGTTTTTCTTCGGCATAATTCTTATTCAAATTTAATGAATTTTGTTTAACAAATTCTAATTTTAAGCTAATGAGTTTGTATTAAAAACAGGAAAGAAAGAGAAAAAGAAAAAATGTTAAAACAGTTGAAAAAATGCTGTTCTAGAATTGAAAATCCAATTTCTGTAAGAACTGTGATACTTACAAGGTGTCTCTAAATTATACCGACAAACTTGCGAATGTGATTCCCTTATTATAAAAATAACTGAAAACCATTCGTAGAAACCATTTTGAAAATAATTATTTTATGAAATTTGTCCTGGAAGAACTTAGAAGTCATAAAATTATAAGTTTCCTCATATTTGCAATAAATAAAAATGAAAGTAGCGAACATACCCTAGAAAGTTCTGGGGTGTTCTGGGACCTTGAAAAGTCTCAAAAATCTCCGAATTACCAAGGAACTCCTATAAAGTCCGAGGAATAATCAATTTCAGTTGTAGTCAACTTCTTAAAAACTACGAGGCAATCCGATCTTATACATAAAACAATAAAGTTTTGAGTTTTCGAACAGTTTGTATTTTCCTTGTTTGTTGTTATTATTCATATATTTTCCATATACATATACTTCGTCAACTTTCCTGTCATTTCTTCATGGATAGTCCTGGCAAAACATTCAGAAACAAATAGCTTTCCTGATTTTTTATCTACTTGCCATATACCATATCTTTAAATTATACCAACAAATTTTGCATCTTTGAAAGGCTCAGGAAGAGGGTGGCACGTGTGCGACCAGGCATTGCATGCACTTGGATGCTGCACACGACACCGTCCCATGTCACACGGCAGTCTCCCTCAACGAATTTTTGGCAGAAAAAAGTATCACTGTGGTTCTCCAGCCCCCCATTCGCCGGATCTGAGTCCCTGTGACTTCTTTTTATTCCCCCGGTTGAAAAACCATTTGAAAGGGCGCCATTTTAATATCCAGAAGAGAGTACGACGAGTTGAAAAGCCATTCAGGACTGCTACGAACAATAGAAGAAAACGCGTCTATCGGTGTGTAGCTGCCCAAAGGAACTACTTTGAAGGGCATAACCTTGATTTGCAAAAATAAGAAAATTAATGGTTAAAAGAATATCAGTCTCATTATTTTTTTATCAAACCTCGTATATCCAAAAATGCGCCTCCGCGGGGATACGGTCAATCAAAGCTTGCTCTAAAATTTCAAGAACAAGGAAGCCAGTTTGGACAATTACTGTAAAATTAAACGTTTTTGCTGTATGTCTTGTTTAAAATAAAACTGACTTTTGTTTATTAATAGTAAATTACACCGTGACAACTTGATTAAATATGTTACTGAAAGCGCTTTTCAGTACCACTTAGTTTTTGTTTATTTACTCAAATACCGTTGAATTGAGCAAAAAATGGCAAGAGACGAAAACGTTTTCTTATTGAATTTTGCGTAAACGAATGTAGTTGAACTTAGATTATTCTTACACACAAAGGTTTTCCAAGCTTTTACTTTTATCCTTAACCCCTAGGAACACTCTTTCAGCCAAGCGATATTTTTAGTTCAGTTTAGTTAGCCAAGATTATTCTTTTTTAAATTACTAAATTATCCAAATGCTTTATTTTTGGTGTTAATAAATTATCTGGAAATTTTAGAGCGAACGTATCTGCACAGAGGTGCACTTTTGGATATAGATCAAATCAAAATTTTGTCTGAAAAATGAAGTATGTCGGTATAATTTAAAGACACCTTGTATTGAGTGTTATGCTAAACTGCTATTTCAAAATGCTTAAAACGGGCCGAATTCCGAAATATCAATTTTAAGATGAAGTTAGAATCGTTGTGAGATATTTTCGAACTGCGTGGTGTAGATTTCGTGAATTATATCGCGCAAACAGAATTTGGCTGGAAGGGAGTCACGAGGATTTTACGAAGAAGAAAAGACGATCACAATTCCACATCTTGTCTACGTACCAATCGAACGTTTCAGTATGCAGTAGCAGAAGATGGATCACGAGGGTCGTAAAACGGGGATCGAAGAGCAATAACGCGGTACCACGAATGGACATCAGAGAGTCGCTGGCAGAATCGAAACGGTATCAAAAGACATCGAACGAACAGTTGCAGTTCCAAGTACATCGCAAATGGAAAGCAAATCAATTATCGCCCAATAAGGAGGCAACGGAATGCGTGCGGAATATAATGAATCGCTTAAAATCCCAACCAATATAATCCCCGATCTCGATTGTGTTCGAGGCCCCGATAAGTTATATTGCTTCCGCAGATAGATAGGGCGGAGGATGGCATTTTCAATATGCTTATATTCCTTATATAACGTGCAATAAGTGCGTTTGGAACGTTCTTTGCTCTGGTTTTTATTAATACCGCGACCGCATTCGCCAGCTCCGCAATTATGAAGAGCATGCAACCCGACTCGGCTCTTCTAAGTGCCAGACGCTGCGAGAACAATAATGAGCTACAACACTGTATGCCCGTGATGAAGTGCTCTTCATGGTAATTTTAAACCTTGCCAGATGTATTAAATGTAACAAGCAGCATGCACCAAACTACACACTTACTTATAATTAAACCTACAAATTGAATTCGCTGCTTTAATAACACCACCACATTTAGGAACGTAATGGAGTTCGGAATACAAATAATTGGCTGTCTTGCCGAGATATTAACAATACCTCGTTTGCTTTTCCTTCACTTTAAACCAGAAAATTATAGCTTCCTACTTTAATTTCAATTAGCTATTTAATTTCTTATAAGCTTTTACTTCATCACCGAAAACATCATCCATCATAACTTCATAACGGAACCTGCTCACAGCGGAATAAATTGATAAACTCATTCTTGTACTCTTCCCTAAATATTAGCATGCTCACTAAAAAATAACACCCGAATATATAAAATTTAAATTTCAGATTTTCGAAACAAAGGATGAATTTAACCATTATAAACGTTTAAAATATTTTGCTTCCATTACTCATTCAATTAAACAAACAAAGGGGACATAAAAAATACCAACCGTTTCCTCTCATTCCACTATAATCTTTTTACTTTTTATAGCCTCAGAGATCACCAAAGACAAAGAATACCAGTCATAAACGTGTCAAAAACTAACAATTTCATTTAAAAATTTTTGAGTTATTTCATTTGCACACATTCTCCTTTTTTCGCCATTTCTTTTCTTTCTTCTCTATATAACTTATTCCTCCTTTATATTCGTAGTTTTACAGGAATGCACTTAAGACATCTTCAAAACAACAACGTAACAACTTTATGAATAGCTCCGTTAGAATTATATTCAAAACATTTCTAATCTAATATCTTTTGATTCGAATTATTTATGGGCCTTAAAATTGGTTTATAAATTCTGTAGTTGCTTAAACCCACGATCAGATTTATTAAGTGTTAATGTAACATCAGCCGTAAAATGTGAACAGCTAGCTTAATGGTGGGTATTAGTCGGTCCTTTTGATAATTTAACTATTAATGATAAACTCACAAAGCATCCTATTTATCGTTACTTTATCTTTTAACCACTTTGGTTTTTGTTCTTGATTTATTTGAACTTCGAAAACTACTCTACTTTAGATAGGTTTGTGGAGGACGCTTATTGGGTTTTGTGAATTTTACTAAATTTAGAGTTATTATTCTTTATACATTACATTATTTCCGTTTGTAAGTTTAGAATCAATTTTTTTCTCATAGCGGCGATATACAGGGTTGTTTAAAATTACTGAAACATCTTAATATTTTTTAAACCGTAAAAAACTGCAAAATTTCTTAGATTCAAATCAAAATATACATATTTTTATTATACAAGGTAGCTAAATTGTTTTCAGTTTTTTTTCAAATGAAACAAATATAATTAGTTATAAAAAATGTGTGTAGAAATATTTTTAAGAAACCCTATATTTTCGAGTTATAAGTTTGGGGCCCACAAGTATTGACAGAATCGTAAAAATGTATATCAAATACAGTTGCAAACAAACTTCAGTTGTGAGATTTACTAATTTGATAATTTGATTTAAATGCAGAACAAAGTCAATTTCACTAAGGTAATTGTAAGTTTCGTTAGAATAAGAGAGACAATCGTAATTTTATTAATTGATTGCATTGGTTATTTTGTTATTTAGTTGTCTTTTTGGCAACTAACTTAAAGTAAACGCTCTGTATATGGGGATATAACCTTAATTTGAATTTTAAGAAACTAATTTTGAATAATAATTGCTTGTAGCACGAAAATAAAGGGTTTTCTCAAAATGATTCATACAAAAGTAAAAGTAAAGGTACACTCCGCGAGGGAGTATGACCTGCAACATGGATGGTTAAGGCCTCCTAAATCGCTTTCATACCCGGTTGTCTCACACGCTTACACATACGGAATTATATGGTAAGCACCACACCTTCGACATCCGCCTACCTTCCCTACTCCACTACTGTGTTTTGGTTCCCAATTATTTTTGTTGACTGGCTAGGCCACTCGCCGAGCATCCGACTCGACCACTCCGGCGTCTCATACAAAAGTGGAATCCAAAAATTGTGAACACAAGCGAGTTTAATGAAACTTCGATAATAAAACGAACACCTTGTACTAAAAAAATATGTTTCGATGATAGCTTGCTTAAATCGAAGAATCTTATTTGACAAATCGTTTGCAATCTTTTACGGTTTAAAAAATATTCCGTCAATTTTGAATAATTCTGTATATTTTATAATAATAATAACTGCAGGAACCGCACATACCGTACGTGAAGTCCTAAATTGAAGGAACTCCTAAGGCTTTTGGTTGAGTTGGAAATACACCGAATACTGAATACTTGTATCTATTCATAAGGAGTAATTATAATAATATAAGTTTTATTTATCTAATCACGCAACGTGACGTAGACTTGACTTATGCACAAGGATTTTAATCTTAATTCTTCTTTCTTCTTTGGCTTCGAGTGGATTCGAACCTGTGTTGTTTAGACTGCAGACATTTAATCTACCAAGCCACCAATAATTAGAGTTGCGCGATAATGAAAAAAGTATCGATACTATCGATTAAATTGCTATATCCATTAAATTGCTATATCAAGTAAATCAATGTATCGAATTAAACATAAATCCATATGTCTAATCATTCAATTTTTTTATACATATCCCTATACCTATTATAGGGCAAAGGGGTTTGTGATCTACTCTACCATAATGACCGGTCCTCGTGGAATACATGAAATTAATCATGTATTGATTCGTCAAATAGTTCAGGTGTCGATAATAAACTCTTATAAAAACTTTAATTTGACACTTTCCGTACGAAATATGCATTATATGGAATTCTTAAATGGAAAAGTCTTAAACTATTGATTAAATTCTAAGGATTTATTATTTGACGTTGATTTAATTTTTTTATTTCTTTTATCTAAAATTGTTTCAATGTGAACCGAAAATATGTTAGACTCGAATTTTTAGCATTGTATAATTTGTTTATTTTTAAAAATGCCTTTTAGTTAAAAAGCAGGAATTAAGAGTAATTTAATTTGGAAGTTTACGTTTGTTTCTTTCTCTGTTGGGCAGGTGCCTCTCATATTATCCTCATGTTCTATTACTATTAATTGCTAGAATTCAACCTAATAGAAACTTCTACCCTTGCTAAGGATCTTTATAGTACCAAATATAACATTAACCAAAAGGAGGATCCGCTTTCTGATTTTTTCTTGTTCAAAAATCTTGACGACTTGGAGTAGGATCCACAATTTTTGTTTTACAATGGAAACAGTGTGTATTTTGTAACAGTAATGATGAATAAGGTAGGTCCCGAGTTGCGGTAGCTAGGTACCCCAGTCCAGTACGATCAGGAAAGTTAGCTTCGTTGTATCTGGTCAATACTAGATTGGGTGGCACCTCTCTCCCACGAGGACCGATCACTATAGGAGAATAGACCAAAACTCCCTCACTAATAAGTGAGAAGATTTGAAAAAGTGCCAAGAATAAGAGAAAATAGGAAGGCCTTTGCCCTATGGTATAGGGATTTGTACAGGCTAATAATAATAATAATGATGAATCATGTAGACGTGGTTTATCTAAAAGGATTTTGATCTATCTTTCTTTGGCTTCGAGTGGGTTCGAACCTGTGTTTTTTTAACTGCAGTTGCAAATCTAGCAGTTAACCAAGAATTAATTCTGCGCGATATTGTAAAAAATATCGATACCATCGATATATCCGTATGCCTAATGATCCAATACGTGCAATAAATTGATAATTTGATTCATTAGATACTCCACATGTCAATAATAAATTTTACTTTAATCTAATAGCTTTTTTTACACAATACACAATATGGACTTATAGGATTATTTTATAAATTAGAAAATATTAAAATATCGATTAAACTTATGTATAGTCAACAATTAATTAAATCGCTATATCAATATTATGAAATTATTTCATATATCGAAACATCTAAAAATATCGATTAAATTCATACATCGATATATCGAATATCAATATCGAATTCTGAAGGTATCGAAGTCTCAAAATACATATACTATACAGCATGCAGGCATCTAATAATTCAATACGTGAAATAAATTGATGCACTGATTCATCAAATACTCCATATAATATGAATCATACACTTTCACATATACTTTAATCGAATAATTTCCGTACAAAATATGACTTCTATGGAATTATTTTACAAATGGAAAAGATCTTCAATATCGATTAACTTGATATATGTATCTCCAATAATTAAGTCGATATATTGATATTCCGATCATCTCAACTACTAAGAACTCATCGTAATTAACAAAGAGGAATTTAGGTTCATCTAATTTCATTATTTATTTTTTCTAAAACTGTTGCAATATGAACTGAAAATAATTGCTAGAATTGATTTTTTAACATTCAGAAATATCCATATCAATATATCGAATTTGATTTATCGATTAAATTGATGTATCGATTCATCATTCTACATGGTGACAATAAACCCTTATAGAGACTTTAACCTGATACTTTTCTTGGGAAATATGCATTTTCTGGTATTATTTTATGAATGAAAACAATCTTAAAATATCTATTAATTCGATGTATCGATATTTTGATACATAGGTGTGTTTAGAATTCCATATCGATATTCAATATATCCTAAACCTTACCAAGAACCCATCATGATAAAAAATAAGTATTTATTGTTGTTTTAAATTCATGCATTTTATGTATTTCTTCTAAAGCAGTTGCAAAATAAACTGAAAATATACTAGAATCGTTTTTAAAGGCTATATAATTTGTTTGTTTTTAAAAGCACCTATCTTTGATTTTGGGGAAAACAAGGAATTAGGATTACTTTGATTCTGCGCGTTTGTTTCTTTGTCAATTGGGCAGGTGTCAAGCTTCACTTCTTGCTTTGCTGGTTATAAGTTGATGACGATGATGAATTCAACCTAATATAGAAGACCTTTGCTAGGGATTTTGGTCGTAGATTTTTCCTTGTTTAAAAATCTTAGACGTCCTGAACCAGGAATCTTAGATCTTTGTTTTAAATGGCGAGCTTCATGTAAAATGGTTTAATTTTGTCCAGTTTTATTAGTCCAATAAATAAAACACTAAATTTGGATTTAAATAAAACATAAAAACAACAAAAATTACGTTGGTATGGCCACGTTCAGAGGAAGGGCGAAAAGCTGCTTGAGTATTGCAAGCAAGTACTTCAATGTTGGTATCCATTGGGAGCAACACTTGGCTGAGTGGTATCCAAAAAGTCATGTCAGAAAAGAACTTAGCACCCAACTATTGGAACGACGACCGAGATAGATAGCAGTAGGGCGTAGAAGAACGCGTAAAATCTAAACTGATTACATTTGGTATAAATACTTCCCAATCCAACTTGATTGTGATTGACCAAGTAACAAATAATCAGGAAAATTGCTTTAAAAATTTGGGCTTATACCAAACAAAAATTTGGGATTTACCTGGTCAGGCACAGATGTTGTAAACCAAAGCAATTATTCTGATGTTATTCCAAGCCCTTATTTGGATAAAGACACCTAAGAAACAATAGAAAAAGGGCACAAGTCATGTAAAGGTTTTAAATAAATACTTACAATTTAAGCAAGCGAAAATGAGTTTCCTATAGGCTTCCTGAGCTTGAACGGTTAAAATGTTGGCATTTTCTTGCTTTGTTCATTCAGTTTTAGTTAATGGTAAACCTGTATGACAAACAAAATATTGAAACGCACTATTATTATTATTGTTATTGTAAGAACGGAACATTTGTACACTTTAGAATTAATGTCTTCAATCCTCAAGTGTCCCAATCAATGATTTTTGTCGTAGTAGTAGTAGTAATGTCAATATAATAAGTAAAAGATTACAAACCAAAACAAAAAGAGATCCACAGTTAACAGAGAACAATACCGTTATCGATTGGAATTATATTGAGGTTGGAGTTAAAAAATCTCTTGTATAGGTGGTGTACTCTCGAGGGCGTCGGATTCCAATTAAGAAATCCTTTTGTAACTGAAATAGCACATGAGCGTTGCAATCCTGAACAGTAATGAGAGGCGAGTCGATCTGTATTTTGGCTCTAATTAAACCTCGTGCCAAGATGTTAGAATGTATAATGAAGCCATGCCAGTCCTGTCCGAGGGGAGAATCGCTTCCTAACACCAAACGAAGCCGATTAACTCTTGGGGACCGAAACGAGTCGTCTCGTAATGACGATCTCACCTACTCTTACACATTGGCCTCATTAATTTTATTCTAAGTTGAAATTGAACCTGCATAACGTTTATTAATGATCGTGCCAGACTGTATTGTTATAAATCTGCAGAGCGGAGGCACAAAGTTGGATATCAAAGGCGCAGCTTATACAGTTTATGTGTGTAATTAACAATCATAATACTAATTAGATTGATGTGGGCGCTTCTTAATTAGTCTCATTACTAGTAGGCTTATTTATTGTCCGTATTAGCGACCATTACGACTGCTATTGTTTCAGTTTTTTGATTCCCACTCCTGAATTATACCCGCTCTTTGTTACTTTATGGGACTTTATACGAGTACTGTTGTTCGTAAAATTCTTCATCGCCTGTTAAACATATTTACTTTTAACTTATTTTTAGTAATAACTGTAACATTGCTCAGAAAATTTCAGCAATAATCCCATAGATAGGAATAGAATCATTTCAAGAAACACTTTGGATTTCAGGAAAACCTTTTAATTTTAAATTAAATTCGAAGTTATTTTTAAACCTCAAATATAATATCGTTTTCTCCCTAAAGAAGTGGCCTGAAATTTCATATCCTTTTAGGGTAACCTAAGATTCTTCAGCGTGAAAAACTCCTGAAAAACTTTAGACTTTCCAATAATTTATTGTTTACACTCCATGAAAATCGATTACGAAAATATAATTTTCGTCAACTAATTCCTGAAAATCGATTGTAATTTCCTATTTTCCAGAAAACCTAAGAAAAAGCTCTGCGTATGTCTGAGGAATCTCTTAAAATTTCCAAAACTTTAAATTCAGTATTTAAATCAAAATTTAATTATTTGTCTTCACGAAGAAATTAGTCGTTCTACTTCTGAATAATCGTTTGGTAATCTAAGAACATTCGGCCTGAAAATTTCGTACTATGTTTAAGGAAACCCCCGAAGAGTTTTAATGTGTCAGAGAATCGTTTAAACAACCTCGTTTTTAAATAAAAATAGCAATACTTTTTTAGAACTAATTTTTAATTGTTTTACTACTGGAAAATCTGGTTTTTCAGGCAATCTAAGAATTCACCCTGAAAAAGCTTGTTAAGGAAGCTCCTCAAGAGTTGATGTTTTCTAAAATTCTTTGAAATGTTTTCTTTCCTAGGAAGCTAATCTGAAAATTTGCCAGACATTTTCAGATAATATTTTAGCCTGAAAAGCCTTTATAAGTTGGTTTTATTTCCTGCTTTCGACCAATCCCAAAGTACGCAACCTGAAAGCACTGAATTTTAAACTAAAATTCCTGAAAGATTTCGAAAATAAAGGGTTAGTATAATCCATCTCACTTTTAAATTGACAAAAGTTTCCTTCCTGAAAATTATATCCTGTTTTGCTGAAGAACCAACATTTTCCCTGAATATTGTTATGTTAATTTTCAGCCGATATTTGAAGTTTTTGACAATTTCAAAATTCTCAAGTTTCATTTCGCAAGTAAAAAAGTGATTTAGTTTTTCTCCTGAAAAAAATGACTAAACGCAACGAGCAATCTTTCAGTTAGCAATCCATCGGCTTTAGAAGGTTGTTGCTTTGTTAAATTTTTGTTGTTGAGGTAATGTTAGCTTGAAATTGCAAAAAACTGAAGCCTGAAAGTTCACCCATCCCCCCTCTATGGTATATAAATCAATGTAAAACATACGGTTACATGTGTTACATTTTGCTGGCTCTGTGTGAATATTTCAAGGATTGTTTTATGATTTTTTATCGGAAATTCAAATCGAAACTTGTCATAACCGATTTTTCTTTCTAACTTGTTTCTAATTCTTTTATTTTGTTTCAGGTAAGTCCATTAGTACAACATAAATTGGGCCAGGATTCTAAGGAGGTTAGTTTTTTAAATACATATTTGAAAAAGTTATTCCCTCAAATGAGTTAGTTTAGTTTAATATTTTTCACAGCAACAGTCTTGTTAAGCTCATTCTGTATGTTCAATTTAGTTTCCAAGTTCTGGAAAATGCGCATCGTTCTTGTTTTATAACGTCTCAAACTTAACATAGAACTTCAGTAGTTTCAGCTTTGGTTAAATTACGACCCAAGTAAATCGTGGAAATTATCAGAATGTTGATTAAAATCTATGTTAATAAAACCTTTCCATTAAAATATTCTCATTAAAAGATACGGTGTAGAATTACCTGCGCAAAGAAGATCTTAATTTATTATTAACACGTAGAGTTATTATTATAGGTAGAAAAAGATAAAAAGATCCGTTTCACAACTCGACTGAAGCAAGTTATTAACTGTGGGCTGATCGAATATGAATTATGGTTTTATATCTTACGATTGTTTACTTGTTTAAATTAGCTAATAAATTAAACGAAGTCAAGCTGCATTATTCGGATGTTTAGTTTGTATACGTGACGACGTACACAGTTTTGTAACTACACGGACGGTCTTTAAAGATGGAAAATATTCAGTTTTTAAACATCATATTCATTTCTTTTATTGGGAAAATTAGTGAGAAAATTTTATTTTTTTACATTTGATTTTATTTTTTATTAATGAATCTCGTTTTGGGCTTGTTATTTTGACAAAGTAAATGTTTTTTATTAATAATATTTACTTTGAAGGACTGCAAATAATTTAATAATTTATTTTTATTTAAAGTCAATTCAAACGTCGGTAAATACCGAGGTAAATACCCATATTAGCACTTTAATTTACATGTTATATAAACGTTTTAATTTACGTTCAATAATTTTTACATATTTACTGAACGACTAATATAATATTCTGATGATTTCAGTGTTTACCTATATTTTTTATTTGATGTCGTGAAAGTTCTTTTTAATTATTTTCCATTTAGTGTATTTTCATCAGCCACTTCAAATATAAAATAGGAGTTCTAAATATATTTAATATATTGTAACAAATAAATAAATTATTGAAAAATAATAGGACAAAAGATGACTTTTAAATATTTACTGAGCAATTAATATAATAATCTGTTTGTTTCGGTGTTTACATGGATTTTTTTGTTTGTTATCATCATAGTTGTGTATAATTATTTTCTATTTAATATATTTTTTAATCAGCTACAATAAAATGAAAAAAATATGAACAAATAAAGATGACATTGAAAAATAGCATTTAGAAAATAGTATGGTGCTGAGATATTATTTTTCTACGTAAGAAATGTAAGATGGGACGCTGAAGGTTGAATGGGCGGCGGTCGCGATTTCGATTTTATTTATTTATTTAATTATTGAAAATGGTATGATGTTAATGTTTATAAAAGCACATTCGATCAACTTACCAAGGAATGGCGTTAATTCCGCCAAAGTTAGATTAATTCGTAGCCTCGACCAGGTCTCGTAAACATCCAAAGCTTGATACACACATTAATGCCCACATTACACAGGCAAATATACCTTCAACACAGATAGTACCGATACATGAAAGCAAAATAGGTACACATTACTACATTTAGCAGTACAGGTTCGGACAGGATTACTTACAGGGTGGAGGGAATCCTCCGTGGAATCCCACGTTCCATCTAGTAGAAAAGGATGTTGGGAAGTGATGACGATGGGTGCCCCTTCAGCTACCTATATTTATGTTAAAATGGAAGATACACGCACGAGTCATGGCATCTATGACAGAACATAGTCGACAATGGGAATCCACCCATGTCACCGTTCCATCCATCCTAGGTGACCCCCAAGCCCTGGGAAACCAATGGAACAGAGCTACGAGAGACGGGTCTCCCTGGCTATACCGGGGCACACATCCGGGCGTCACTGTCTGAGTATCTTACAGACGGTCAAGGGCCTTATAGATAACTTACACCTAGTTATTTATTTTATTATAAATAAATAATAACAAAACTTATGCTCAAATAACATCACGTGCCCAACAAGCCTCACCACTTGTCAACAACAACAACAAGCCTCACTGCTTGTCAACAACAACAACAACATAGCTGTTCATACTGACCTTATCTGATCGAATATACAATCACATCTATTTAAATCAAGATCAACTAACATTTCACCGTCATGTGAATAATCATCTAAAATGCATCTTACGCCAATGCACCACTAATTCACATTCTACGCACCATACACAAACTCACTTGGTCTTTTTGCATTCATCAACACATCTATAAGCCAATGCATTCGGTGACCGACCTTCCTTTAGATTCTGACCTGTATCGGAGCTTTCAACCATAACGGAGTGCCCTATTTTAAAAACCCTTGACACACTATAGAGGATCCAGCTCTTTTTATGAGAAAATGCTAGCTGAAAGTCTTTCGAGCGGGGCTGGGCCAGACACATATTTCTATGGGTTAGGCTGGTCCATTTCCTCTTATGTGCTTAAGTACCAATATCTTTCCCAACGTTAACCCCAACATCCATCAATGATAACTTCGTATTAAGCTTCCTTGAAACTAACACTAGAAGATTTGGAACTGATGACCGAGTTTTAGTTTCAAGTATAGGTAGCTTAAGCTAGCTTAAACTACTACCTAAATTGTCACGTGGAATACTTAAGCCTTAGTTTAAACCGATTTAAACCAAGCTGCTGCGTTAAAAGAATGTCTTCCGGATTGGATCCATGTCATGGTTAAGAAAGAAGGTTTCGCCCACTCTCTTAAAGAGCTTCATCAAGGGGTAAAGGGGGCACTAAAAGAGCACTGTAACTCAACGTGTGAACCACGGCAGAGGCCCTAACTCGGAAGACGTTCTTTTAGCACTGCCACTGACCGTGGAAATCTTTGGATTTAAGCTGCTGCGTCTTCGTACATAAAAATATTAACTCTGGGTGGCCTTAGTAATTCTTTCTCATTTTCTGATATTGAAATGATCATACTAACCCCTCAATAATTTATTTATTTTGGCTTTTTTGGGCTCTTGACTTTACAGTTTTTATTATAATTTGATTCCTTCTAAAACTTGGATAATCATAATCACAAACACAGTTGGTCCCTTGTACTTGTGCAGAGCGTACGTTGAAGTAAAATTTTTCCATGATGTAGGGGACTGCAAGTTTGTCTTGTAAACCAAAGGGTTTCAGATTGGAACCCGACCAAGGTCAGTTTATGCGGAAAATGCGTTAGCCACATTTTGCATTCGACAGGTATAATAAACTATAGCGCGTTCCTACCTTAGAAGGAAGTACAGGCTCTTATGGGATATGTTTTATCTTCGTTCAACTTGAGAGCTTTCTCCATCGTGTCATCCTCTTTCAATAAAACAGTTTTATTATGCGCACAATAACGCGTTGTATTTTGGCGGTCGTAGTATTACACGTGGCAACATTGTTCTCCATAATCCCTGTACTACTTTCTAAGGTATAAACGGTCTATAGGTCCCGTACCAATGCGTTGTATGGCACTATAAAGATACTTCCAGGCTTGAGTTCTGCAAAATTATAATTGAGTGGTGCCAAATGGGCAAAGCAGTTGACGCACTATGAGATCCTTGGCCCTTGATACCTGAAAGCTTCGCCTTACCCATTAAATCTACAATAAACTCCCTTTTTTGGTATAACTTAAAGATTTGGATTAGATTAAACTGATGAAAAAAGAGTTCGCGTCAAAGCATGGGTTTGGTTAAAGCACTAACTGAGATTGAATTTTGATTAAGAAGAGGATTAATTAATGATTTAAGGTAATTTATGAGATTTAAGGTTAGTGTTAAAAGAATTAAAAGTTTAATAGAAAGAAACTTGTGGATAATTGAAACAGGATAGGGAAGTGTGGGAATAGAAAAAAGGTGTACATCCGACTCGGAAATTCGGGGTAAGGGTAGTTATATAACTTTGAATAGTTATAATTGACGAAGGCAGTACAAAAGCTTTGTTGCGTAATGAAGTTAATCGTGTAGTACTAGCTTTAGACGTATAATTCGAGCAATTGGGGTTGCTTAAAGTTCTGAAGGAGGTTGAGGTAAAGCTTAAGAGTGTCGACCTGACCCTGAAGCCCTGGTAGTCTCGAGTTACAAGCCTCCAATTAAACTCCAGCATCTCTGTTAGACAAGACACGTAATTAGCAATAGTTTGTAGTTGTAACGAGAGCTGGCTTGTTTGAGCGTCCCTAACGGTGGTGGTTATTGGGACCGACCGGCTTTATACGCCGAGAGTAATGAGGAATGCAGCTGTTGCGAGTAACTCACAGTTTGAGCCGGGGTGTACTACGGAGTTGCATAATTTAATAACTGCGGGACGGAATCAAATCGAGTCTGGATCTCCGCTGCGAGCTGCAGGGCGCAGCGTGTTTTATCTTGGCGGGGTGCGATCGGTGGTGGCATGCAACAGGTACCGGCGTGGGGTGGCCCCGAATTAGTCCCATGCCCGACGATTAATAAGGGCCGTATCGCACATGAAAGAGAAGCAGATCGACCCCATCCGTTTACCTGCCGTGCAGCTGCTCTCACAAATAACTTCACGACGTTGCTAAACGCTTCTTACCTCGGTCGTTTTATTCAATAAAACCGTCGCATTTCATGGTTAAATAGATTACCCACGTCGGTCGGTTTCCAGTCAACGTAATTTGTTGGATTGTGCGCTTTTTATTTGCTCGGCCGAAGAAGAAATTGAAAAATAACCGGCCGTTTAATGGTTTCATATTATTTAATTAATGGCTCGCGGAATATCAATGCGGATATAAAGTATCGGTAATTGTCCGTCAATTACACGACGGCTTTATTAGTTCGAGGAATCGGTTTATCCATAAACTCAGGCTCCGACCAAGTTTCTTTCCATGTTTGGCTTTCTTGTTCTACGGCTGTTTTCGTGCCCATGAATGCGTGTCGCTAATGTTCTACGCAAACCGGGTAATAACTATGTGTGAACCAGAAATGGGCTGTCATCGACCACGCGTCCTTATTTAACACCTCTATTTTTTCTGCTTTTCTTATATATTTACATCTATAAAACCTACCATAAATAAATATAATTCCAATTTATACTAATTCGCTTAATACAAAAAAATTGATTACTTGGAAAACATATCACCGGAATTTCTTTAAGATCGGATAAACTGCCGAGGAAAACAAGAAAAATAATAATCCGGTGATCTACCGTCTTAAAAATTAAATAATACCAATAATTCAAAAAACGATGTTTCGGAAACCTGCTGGATTGTAAGACTGACTGGATGGGACTGAATCGTCCTTTCAGTTGGAAAACTCAACCAGATTTCATATCCGCCGGTTTTATACCGTGAAAACCAAAATAATAATAAGGATAACTATCTTTATTACACAAGAATTCATGTTGATACACAAGAATCATAATACATATATCTATCTATAATTTAATATTTCAAAAAAATTATGTAAAACATAAAAATTTATTTTTTCCGAAAACGCGTGAATTCACATTTTAATTTTTTAATACATTTAAAAATATCCATACTTTATTCTGTTTAAGTCCGATTGTCTTATGAATTTAGTTTCAGTAATAATAATTTTGAGGGTATTACAGTGTATCAGAAAAATCCACAAAAATGTTAACAAAATCAAATTTCGGCATCTAAGTAAGTTGTCATTCCCAGTTCTTTTAAAGTCAATCTCTGAAGATATTCCCTTCGCCAAATTCCAAAAGTAAAGTTGGCTGAGATAGAACTCCTGAAGATATACCCTTCACCAAATCGTTAAAATGGAATATCATTATTAAATAATGGAAATGTAAATCTAAAGCAATTCAAAACTCTTTAATCAAAAAATTGTGCTTCTCTGGACCTTAACTTAACTAAGGAGCGGTCATAAATCTCCCAAAAAGTAAAATAAAAACATTAAAAATACGTACAAATATTACAGAAATTCAAAACAAAGCTTTAAAAGATATTTGACTTGTTTTTAAAAATTTACAATTTCAGAAAAAATGTGGAAGAATACCAGCATTTTTTATAAACAAAACAAAAATTAATTCAGAGAAATAATGAATTTAGTTACAGCTGAAATGCTAACCTATAAATAATATAATTAGAATTTCGAATACAATTTCGAATTTCAATGTGAATCAAGCTTTGTGACTTTATATTTAAATTTCAAATACGGTACGCGGATCTGAAATTCACGTCTTAAACTGGGGCCTAACATCTTAATATCAAATTCAACACTAAAATTCAACTATTTATATTTAAAATCTTAACTGTAATTTCTAATCAAAGTATTAGAAGAGTCTAGAATTTACATATTTCGTCTTTATAATATAAATGTTGGGTATTTGGTGTTCTTATTGGTTTATTACTTGAAAACAAAAGGTTAACTTTAAAAACAAAAGTTTGAAGAACACATTTTCAAATTTAAATTGGAGGAAAATCACAATTTTCTTTGTGAATATCAAATTTGGAAAGTACAAAATTTGAAATTTCAGGGATTCTATGTTCGAGTTCGAATTTCACTCGTGCGAATCTTATTGAATTCAAGATACAAATCTTGAATATTCTCGAGCCTTGCAGGCTTTATATTGCGCTATAGTAAATTGTTAAAAGTCTGTATTTAAAAAGTATCATCTCCACAAGGTTAAACCTTATTTTCTTTTCAATATTTTTGCTTGTAAGGTAAGTTGTTCACTGTTGAGTTTTCTTGTTTAATTAGAGTCAATTTCTGAAGATAAAACGAAAAACAACGATAGAATTAAGGACTAAGGTATAATAGCTAAAAGGAAATAACAAAACGAAGAAAAAGTACAAGAGAAAACGACAGAGTTACATATTACGAGAAGTACCCATAAAGATAGAATAAACAAGCCTATTGGGCAAATTATACAAAACACGATTCGATCAAAGTCAATATGAATAATAGAACGGAGCAAGCAGATACAACAGTCGGATATGGAACAAATGGAACAACAATAAAAAATACAAGACCAAACTTAGATGAAACAATAAAAATACTATGAATGGAAATTTAAAGAGTCCACCATTAAAAAACAAAGAGAAGAAAGAACTAAAAGGAAGGCAACAATTAAGAGAAATAAAAATTCAAAAACAACAGACATGACCAGCCATATACTAAAACAATGAAGATTCCTTTTAGTAACATTGTAGATGAGAAGATTTCTACCAGAATATTAAAGGGTGGCAAGAAAATAAGAGAAAAACGTGATAGACAGATATGGAGCAAAAAAAAAACAGTACAGCAACAAAACCTTGGTCAAAATGGAAGAAACTATTTTCCAAAATTTAGGGTCTTCGTTTTGTAGTAGCTTATAACCCCAAGTGGTTCCTTGGTCTTTCACTTGTTCCTTCATCTTCTATCACTGTATACTATACTTTCGTTCTTATCGTCGTTTTTATTAAGTCGTTGTGTGTTTCATCTGCGCTACTTTTGTTCGGCCTATCTCTCAATTCATTTCAGACCAGTATCATGTCCATTCAGTTATTTCTCGTATTATTCTTCATTTGCTTATTCTTTTAAAATGGCCAAGCCACCTTCCTCTCTCTGGGAATTAACGAAATTCTTAGCATTCATTATCCGTTCTTATCCATCTAGCCTTCCATAGCATTCTGCTTCTATCACATATTAATTGCATTTTTGTATTCTTCTTGGGTCATCATCTAAGTTTTTACAACATACGTAGGTAGTTTTTGGATTTGTTATGGTTTTATATATTTTTAGTTTAGTCTCGAGAAGAAGGTGGGGAAAAGAAGAAAGAATGAAGAACAGAGAAATAGAGGGAGATGGGAAAAATTATTAGGAATCGGGAGGCGATAGATATTGAAAAACAGAAAGAAGAAGAAAAGTGTGCTTAATATTTCCGACATCAGAATTATTTTGTTATTAAAATACACTCCACTCCCTGGTAGCATATGACTTTTGATTTTTTCTTTTTGTTGATTTGTCATGCTGATTCCTGAACCTCGATACGTGAAGCTTTCACACTTTCCATGTTTCCATTTTGTATTTTCTAATGACAACGTTCTGCTTGGTTATGTCTCTTAACCCCCGTGCCTTTGTTTTCTTATCATTAATAAATACTCATAATTCGTTTGCTTCCTCGTTTAATGCCTTAAAGGTTGCTTCCGGTTGTTTTTATTAAGAAAAACGATTACTATTTCATTAGCATATACAAGAAACTGTATTCTATATTCTATTAAAGAGTCTACCAAAGTAAATAAAAGAAAGGGATGTACGAGGATGAGGGTTTTGAAAGACACACAGAAATGTGGGAAATAATTGGGACAAAACAAAAAATAATAAAATACGGAATATACAATCAAAACGTGGATAAAGATATTAAAAGAAATATAGAAATTAATTTGAAATGGTGAGGCTAGTACATAAAGAAAAAAAGACATTTTCAGTTTTCTTCACCAAATCAGTAAATTGAAGTTAGTTCAGATAAAACTTCTAAACATATACTCTTCAGCAAATCAACATAGAATATTAACAATTAACAAAGGATCTAAAACAGTCCAAAACCCTTAATCATAAAATTGTGCTTCTTAGGATCTTAACTCAGCTTGCCCTAAGCGCCCGCCCTTCCATCTTCTTATAAACCTCTTAATTAAACTAGTTGGCAAATATTTTCTATGGAAACGATTGCCTTAACAAAGGTTGCCATGAAAACTTAGATGCTAAATTTATTAGGGGATATAAGGACCGGCTTAAGTACAATTATTTTGGACAACTCCCACTATAATTCCAATGCGTTTGCCTTTTATACTGTGGTTCCAAATTTTGTATAAGATTTTCTATTCAACATAAAACAATCAGATTAAATTATCACCACATCTATTTAAATTATAAACGTTATTAAATTCGAATATCTTCCTACACATTAATTCTAGATTTACGACAGCCAAATTGGTAGTAAAAATGTAATTAATTACCTAATCAATAGATACATATAAAAAAGCTGACGTCAACCATTATTCACTCTTAAGATTTTTAGATGTAAATTATACAGGTTTTGTGAAGTGTTTACAATGTGAAATTAATTGTTTTATTTTCAGAGGATTAGGAAGTCTTTAAGTGTTTTATTGAAGTCCGTTTTATTTCAATTTTGATATCTTGTGGGCATCGAACTTACTTAAAACTTTAGCCTGAACTGTCGTAGCAATATCATGATAGCCAACGACTTTCTGGTTTGAACGAATTTTAAAACTTGAGAGATGGACGGATTAGCACCAAATTGTGATTGGCTTTAAATTCAGGTTACTCGTATTAATTCTGATATTCTAACTACAATTTCAGCTGATGACCTTAAACTAAATAAAACTGCAAAAAGTCAACTTAAAAGTTACAAAATTAGATTTTCTTGGGTGGAAACACAATCTCGAAAACTTGAAATTATTTAAAAAAAAAATAAAATAAACAACCTTAAACTAAACTGAACTGCAAAAAGTAAACTTGCATAAGAAAATCCTACCTCAAAACACGCTTATACAAAACAATCCTGCTCCAGATTCTCACAATTTTGCAAACACTTTGTGCCTAATCGATCAGAGATGCTGCATGCTCTTTCAGTGTTTGTGATCTGTATTCAGACTGAACGATGATGTTATTGCATTTCCTAGTAAATATAGAAGTGTCGGTTGCATGGTACAAAGCAAGTTTTCTTTTTGATTCGTGGTACTGTTTAAACTATTTAATGTTACTTCGTTATAATTGTGTGATTCCCTGATAGAATTTACATACTAATCATCATCATATTTGTTCACAAAAACTTTTATTACAAACTTTAAACTTTAAGGGAATTGTTGCGGATTATTATTAAAACAATGGCTTTAAAGTATACAATTTGCAAGAAGAGATTTTGGTCGTTAATTTTGCACTCCTTTGACGTAGAATTTAAAGTCTGCTTAAACTACTTACAAATTTTCGTTATATTCGTTATATTTCTATAGTTAAAATTTAATGAGAAACTGCCCAAATGGCTCTTAACTTTTCAATTTTAATTATTTTTAACATCTGATAACTTATGTCTGATATTAAATGACGGGTTTTTAATAATATCAAAAGTCAACCTACAACTTGCTCCGGAAAAGCTAATTTAAAAAGTTTTCCTAATTTTTTTAAATTTATTTTTCATAACTCTTTCGACGTGTTTTATTTTTTAAATGAGATTTTGAAATGAGCTTGCTAATTTATTTCATTAGAATTCTTCTTTAAAACAAGGACGATGCCTGTGTAGTGCTTTGGAAAAGCTGAACGGCGTAGAGAGTATTTATAAAGTCATGAAATGCCAATTCTAAACTCAAGTTTGATGCTTTAATAGAAATGACAGTTAAGATTTGAGATATAAATGATAATTGAATTTTAGTGTTGCGCTTGATATTAACAAGTGAGATTCAAGTTTATGACGTAAAATCCAGATCCGCGCGTTCGGTATTTGAAACTTAAATATAAACTCAACGCCCAAAGCTTGAATTCGGATTAAAATTCGAAATTCAATTATTTATAGGTAAACATCTCAATAGAGCTGCAACCTAATTCATTATTTTCTTTATATTTTTATTATTATTTCCAAAGAAATAGTTGCAAAAATTCTTCCACCATTTGCTGAGACTGTAAAATTTTAAAAACAGGAAGAAAATGTTTTGAACTTTTGTCTTATTTGGACGTATTTTTAAAGTTTGTGTTTTACTTTTTGGAAGGTTAAAAACGCAACAAAACGTTCGAGAATATGAAGCTAACGGGAATCCGGTAAGTTATAAGGTTATAACTTAAAAAGAAAACGGACCATCTACCTATATTTACTAATAATTCGTTACCATTTTCACTATACAAAATTTCTTCAAATTTTAAACATCAAGGGAAAGCAGTGTGACTTGTGTTCTAATCTTTGTCTTTCACTGCTTTTTTCTTGTTCTCGTTCTTGTTGAGTTCTTGCTCTTGCTCTTGCTTTTGCTCTTGCTCTTCTGTTTGTTTAAAAAAACTGAAGGTTCGTTTATTGTACGTTATCTTAGAGCAACGTCCCATCTTTTCTTCGCTTGGTCGTTTGCTGTTTTTTGTCCTGTTTCTGTGGTTATACATAATTCAGGAATAATCACAAATGCAGAGTGTAAGTAAAAGTAAAATTACTTCTACTTTGTGTCTGTCTCAATGCCTGGAAAAGATTTTTCATTTTTTTTATATTTATTTTTCGTGGCCCTTTCGGCTGATTTTGAAATGAAATTACTAATTTATTTAATTAAAATTCTAGGATTGTACTATGAAAAAGTTAAACAGCATAGAAGGAAGAGTAGCGTCATTAATTTAGAAGTAAAAGAATAACACATAATTCAAGATTAACTCCGACAATTTTCTGTCAAACGCTTTAAGGAAGCATAAAGGAAATGATGCTTGCGAGTCTTAATTGCAAATCCTGATTGTATTGCAGTCTCCTAATATATTATTGTTTCACCTGGAGTTGCAATTGCAGCAATTAGTAACACTGAAAATTATTTATTATGTAATTAAGATACGGCAATTACGACAGCGTCAGGTGTTTTCACAGGAATCGTAAACATAATTACCGTGAAGATGTGTACACACGGAAGTTGGACGTGGAGTGTAGCAGAGCCCCGAGATTAGGGGCGCAGCCCCGGTCACGCTTAAGACACGTTTCGGTCATTCGATGTCATAAGCCGTGTGTACATTGCCCGATAAGAAATCTCGCCTACTGAACACACATCATTATCGGCCGCCAAGGAAGCCCATGGTGATAAATAAGACTGCGACAAATTTGATAAACATTACAATTTTCACTTTGGCTGCGTTCCCGATCCATCGGTTATGAAGTTGGACGTCGCGTTGCCAAATGCGTTCGTTTGCTATTATTCCGGCTTCCTTTGGCTCCAAATATTAACGATTATTGCTGTCATTTGTTCGAGCTAATGGTGTATAATAAGACTGTTAATGCATTCTAGAAGTTTGAGGCTCCTCGTTATGTCCATTAGAGCATACAAGCGCAAACAAAGTTCGCATAGATGCAAACTTCCGCCTCGGACAAAGTAGCTTAAAAGACAAGTTTCTATTCTGGTAACATTCGCTCGCTTCTATGACCAAATATGACACGATTATTCCTTATCAAGAAGCTTATAACACCTTTACTTTATTTTTATTACACATATTTTGCGGAATCTTTAAGAGTTCTTATAAGGTGACAAAAGCCGACAAAAGAAAATAAATCAGCAGTTAGAACACCTTTCGACTTTTACCTTTTTACAGATTTAATAAAACTTAACACTTTTATAAAGGCATAGAATGTTCCCGAATTAATCCTATAAAAAAGGAAGTTCTTAATTTAAAAATAACTTAATTGTAAAGGTGAAGTCTTTGTCGCTTGGCAACATGGAGGGTTAAGGCCTCCTAAGTAGCTTTCATACCGGATATCTGGCATTCTATGCGCCCTCAATGATGTGGTAAGCACCATGTCTTCGGCCTACGCCAATTATTTTCAGTGATTCGGTAGGCCACCCACCGAGCATCCGGCTCGGATTTGAACCCGAGACAGATCGCACTCTTAACCACTTCCACGATGTCTTAATTATACATCTTTCTTAAGTTGTGCTGTTCGAATCAATTAACATAGACAACTTCAAAGTTAGAGAGCTTTTGAAAGGCAATCAGTTTTCGTATTCGAATTTATATGATGACTTAATAGGCACGTCTAGGTTGCAAATTTCTCTTTTTTTGTGTGCTAGCATAACTTACCTTGTAATTACTGAGGTGATGATAAATATATTAAATTTTTAGAAAACAAAGAATCAAAACTCTGCAATAAACACTTTTGTTATAATTATAATTACTGAAAATCAGCTATAATAAAGACTAATAACAAAATGCAATTACTTAATTAATTTCCATAACAAGTTTAATTATTAAAACAAATTAAATCCATGAGGATTATCACAACGCTGATCAATTAAGAAATGAAGGTCATTATAATAAATTTAATAATTACATAATTAATAATAAAATCTAATTAGTAACGTAAATTGTTTCGGTAAGGTAGGAGCCAAAAAATTAAGTATATTGCAGAATCTTCAGTAATTGTTTTCGACTTGAAATTTATACTTTGCTATTTTATTATTAGCATCTAATTTCAGCTGTTGACAATAAATTGTGACTTAATGCAATCATGCCAGATTTATTGTTGGTTAAAGTGGTCATAATTTTTGAAACCATTAGTACCGAATGTACATTTCGACAACCAAAACAATTTTTTTATCTGACTCTTTTACTTTGTATGTGTTGTCTTTTTGTTACAGAAATATATTGAGCTGCTTTTAATAAACGTATAGGATGTTTATAGATTTTTAGATACAAAAGGTTTATCAGTCACAACCCAAAGTTATCTTCTGCTTTTATTTTTAAATTCAATTTTTCTAAATTTCTTACATTTAAACAATGAAAATCTCATTGATGATGCTAGCTGATACATCATTATTTTAAATAAATGTCAATTTTGGGATTTTTCTGTATTTCTTCAACTGAAAAATCAGGTTTTTCAATTTTAATTATTAATAATTAGTTCGTTGTTAAAAAGTGCCTTCTTTTTTCTTATTTCACTTAAACAGCAATTTTTTACTGTTATACCCGTTACATTTAGTAATTGTAAATGAACACATTATAATCATGTTACACATTAAAAGTCAGAAAGGTTTTAAAAATGATATAAACCAGAAATTAAACTGTTGTTGATGACATTTCGCGTGCTAACTAACTCATAATCAAGTCCGGGTTTAGTAAGAAAAAGGTAAATTAATTATTAAATTGCAGATCTTTTAACTGTCGTTCCTACATTAATTAGTGTTTTATGACATCATTAAATCCTACTGATACCGTTTTAAAATCATGTAAGTGAAGCTATTTTGGAGAAAATACATCATGGCATTTTTTAGATAAACCAGTAAAAGGTAGATGTTAATAAAATATTTATTGATTGATAATAAAAGTGTTTTAAAAGCGAAGTTAATTCGAGATCTGTTAATTGACTAACAATTTATGTACCTTTTTATTTAGCAAGATTACTCTGAAATTCTCACAGAACTGGAAATATATTAAGTTTCAGATGTCGGTAAAATATATATCATGGCGTTTAAACATTGTAAACTAATTTACTAATTTTTGATTCGTGTTCTAATTCCTGCCGAGCTTGTAAATTAACCGCTTTATAACCCCTAATTATAATCCCAATAATCAAGCATTTTTCTAAGTCAACCCATAGAATGAAGAAATGTAATAAATGGAATTAAAGTAGGCGTTGAATGTCTAGAAGTGGAGTTATTTGTTACATTTTTGTTTCATTTGGACATTATATAAGTGGGTGTTTAAGATGCAGGTATTATTTAATTTTCATTGTTATTTAATGCCATTAAATAAAGGAGTTTTAATTATTAACTTAACAACTGTTTAAATTCGGCTATACCGTTAACATTTCCTCACACTTTTCGCTGATTTATCTAATTATTTCGGTAAAATTGGAAATTAATGACATTTAGAGATTGGTATTTAGAAAATTATTAACCATGCAAGATAATTTGCATTGTTCAGATTTTCCCGCTTTGTTTCTAAAAGCACCATGTTTAAATTAAATCAGTAATAAATTAAAATAAAAATGAGCTATAATTTTAAAGTATCATTGTGGGAAAATGTTTTATTTTACGTACGCTTTCCCCTCTAGCTGGAATTATTTCTACGTCGCGTCGTTTAGAATATTTTGCTTGTAGGCAGTGGGAAATGTCAGCTTTTGAATATCAATTAGTTTAATATTTAAAATTCGCCTAGAATATTTAAAGGTAACTTCTATTCATCGCGGTCGTAGCTCAGTTGGTTCAGCGTTCGTCTGGCCATTGAGAAGGCGCGTGTTCGGAAGGCAATGGCAAACCACCGAGGTATTCTGCCTAGTAAGTCTTTTCCTTAGAGGCATATGGAAAGAAGACGGCAATGCCCTGTAAAGGCAACTCGAAGAAGAAGAACTTTTATTCATGTTAAGTAGATGAATAGACTAGAAATTCATAAATCCTGAATAAATTCAAGCCCATGCTATGACTACTAATTAACGTAGTGTAGTCATAATAAGTAATATAAAAACAATAAGAAAAAATAAATAAAATAAAATAAAGGATGACTAAGTTTAAAACAAATCCAAAGCAGTTTTCTGTTTTACAAAACTGCCTTTCCTTTCATTACTGCGGTGTTAATAATAAACATTTGATACCGAGGTAGGAGGTTTAAGAGAACTGTCTTATTCTTATTCTTTATATAGCTCCTTTAAGGAACAAAGGGTACCCTTGGCTTGATTCGTTGCGTGACAGAGTAACTATTTCTTTGCCTCATGCCATATCATTCCATACTGTCTTGGTTCACTTTGAATCGTTCTCCTACATGTTCCTAAAACCATTCTTCTCCTTTCCCTTGGTACGTTATAATTTAGTTGTTTGGGTTTCTAAAAGCGTGTCCGATCCACTTCCATTTAAGTTTTCTGATAGTTACTTCTACGTTTTCTTCATCTGCAATTTTGTGCAGCTCTTCGTTTGTAATTCTGTTTGGCAAAAATATTTTGCCTATAATATGCTGCAGAAAAATCTCTATTAGTGGAGATCAGCTTCGTTTCTGCCCCTTGTTTTTTCCCTGTAGAAACAGTTCGACCAGAGAAGGATTAATAGTAACAGCAGAAAGATTTTCAAAACTTTTAATTAACACTTAAATATTAATATTAATAGATTGAATGAGTTACAGTTAACACGTTGTTTACTAGTTGCCACTGGAGTTATTTATGCACCCTGCCAGATTGAGCAGCAAAGAATAACTAATTGATAGACAACAACTTGGGTGACGCTGCAGCACCTAAACTGCAAATGCCGCAAATACAAGAAATAAACAGTATTACACATAATACCAAACATTTATTGATGAATTGATGAATTTCCATGTGTCGGCCCCATATACTCATTACATTATTTATTCAAAATGACATTATCTTTGTCTTTCTGGATGTGTTTCGGTTAAGCATGTTGAAAGCATTTTGTGCTAATTTAATTCTTCTTTCGATATACCCTTCTGTGCCGTCTTGGACTTTTACTATACTTCCTAAATAGCAGATCTCATCCTGTTCTTCTATTTCTGTCTCTTATGTATATTCTTTCTGTAGACCTTGTGTCGTTTTTGATTAAACATTAAAACTGATCTTTTCGTTTCATCATCATCATCGTCATCAACAATTGACATAGAGCAGATCCCCGTGGATCAACCCTGGATTACGCCAGGCCCACCCCATGCCAATAAGGTGTGAAGGGATTTGTTATGATGGGTGGAGATTGGGAGTATAACGTTAACATGCCTGTGACGCCAGCCGCAGAACACCGCTTCTATAGTGCAAGGTAGTTAGTAGATCACATATTCGATGGGAGTTGAGTTTCTGACCGAGATGGTTAGACAAGTTCTGATCTTTTTATTTTGAAATTTTTTATATTTTTGTACTTAGATTCAACGGCAAAGAATTAAATAAAAATATAACTAAACTGAGTCAAACAAGGATACCAAGGTCTGTCTAACGAATAATCTATAGCAAATATAAAACTATGGTCAATCAATGAAATGATTAAGGGGGGGGGGGATAGAAATATAATCAACTAAGGTTAGCTGGCTAGCTGGATCAAAGGGTAAACTGAAGTAAATCTAGGATATAGAATGGCCTAACACAGAAACAGAAATGCAGAAGATCAATGAAAAAAGGAACCAAAGATATAGTTAAAATGGGTGTTCAAAGAACGACCAAAGAAGGCTGGCTGCAGCAAGGACTAAACTAAAATAAATCTTTTTCTTTTTCGTAAGCTCGGAGCTTGTTTATTCCAGCACAGCTTTCCATATCTTTCTTGGTCTGCCCTGTGATCTTCTCCCCCTGGGCGATAAGTCTCGCACTTTCTTGACTATTTTGATATCATCCATCCTAGATATATGGGTATTCCATTCTGATCTTTTTTTTTTACCTACTTGTAGATTTTTTGTATTTCACTACTTGTTTCCTCGTTCCTTAGGTGATCACGTTTAATTACGCCCATCTCCGTTGTCTCCCGTGTTTGCTTGCTCTTTACTGTGATTGATCTTGTCTCAACAGTATAGTCTTCTGGCTGACATACATTCTAACTTTAGATTCCCTTGTTAGATGTTTGTTGCGCCAAGCCAAGGTAAATCAAAGATGTCAAAGTCTACATAAAGAATGATCGATGAAACAGGGATAAAATAGATTATCAAAACATTATCAAAGAAGGTTGACTGAAGAGAAGTGTAGAAAAAGCCTGGGCTCATTCAAAAAACTCAGGCTAGCGAAATTAGATAAACTAGAGTTATAATGAAGACACAAAGTAAAGTTTGGTAGGATTTTTTTTGAAAATGAGTGTGTCTTGTACTGGGTCACTATTTAACTACTGCATGGCATCATTAATGTCCTATTTATGATTATCTATTTTCATTTGTAACTAGGACTGACTTCGTTAGAGATAGGTTGGTAACACCTCAGTTTGTTACCTGTGTTGGTGTACGAATTAATAAAAAAAAATTAGAGTAGAGGTTTCATGAGAAGGTTTTGAGAACCTGTGGTTATTAATATGCGGACGAAAAATAAGCATTTTCATTCTCTATGTGCTGTATTAACCTGATTGGTTTGTCCTCGGCTTTAAAATTTTGGATGGCTATCTGCATATTTTTGATTGCCGTAGCGGTTGGAGAATTGTAACTGTGCATGCATCCTCCCGCATCATTAATTGCAAATGTCAATAACATTTTGAGATTACTTTATCTTATCTGGTCTTCTCGGATGCTGGTTTAATTCTTACGTTTCACATCAGTCTATAATGATTCAAACAGTTCTTTGACATTCGTTATCCTCTATTTTAATCAGTAAACTTTGTGTGAAAAGGAAAATAAAGCAGTTTCTACGAAAACTTGATAACTTCGCAGTATAATATAATTACATTTAAACATGTGGAAGATTCGCAACAACATGTTTTCACGAATATGTTGTCAAAATTAATGAACAGATTCAGTCAGTAGACTAAGGTTTCGAAGTACGTTGGTGCTCGTAGTTCTCAGTTACTTTCTGTAAACTGTTAAGTTTATAGTTAAGTCAAAGATGCTAAAATATATCTCTTTTAATGAAACCAACAATGTACATGCTTTGTTTTAGAACCCTCTCAGCAACAAAACATGATTGAAGAAACGAGCAAACTTTCAGCTATCAACCTGTTTATAATGCATTTTAAAATTCCGCTTGTCCATGCTATCAAAACATTCCTAGGTATGTAACGAAAGCTTAACTTTTAATAAAGCGCAAGTTTAGTATTTATACGAAACATATAACTTGAGTAAAACTTAAAAAAAAGGGACTTTGGTAGTAACACAAATAATTACAGATAAAAACTGAAAAAATTCTAATAATATTTGTTTGCGAAAGAAAATAGAAAACATGGTGACAAGAAAATGGCAAAAAATAAATTAGAAAAACATTGTTTAAATATAAGCCGAATGACTATTTTATATGAACACGCTAGAATGGAAATCAAGAAAAAGAAAATAAGAAAAAGCTAAAAATACCTAAAAAGTTTGAGGTAGATAACACAGAATCACAAAGACTTGAACAAACAAAAGATGCTGGAAAACTAATAGTAAAAGTTTTCAGAATAAGAGTAGAATGAAGATGTTTTTTGTTTAGTACACCAACCAGTTGATTAAAAAATGATTAGATAGAGAAACATATAAAAATATATGTGACGTATAAATCAATAAAAAAATACTAAGGTATTTGCGGATATTTTTCGTTTGCCCTTTCTTGATCGACTAATTTCAGTTTAGTCGTTTTGAGGAACTGTTAAAGTTCGGCACTATTTTATTAACTCCGTATTCAGGGCCGTAGCCAGAACCAAATTTTTGGTAGGGCCATTAGTTTTTTTACCAGGGCCCATATCATCATATTGAAAGATACCGATATTTGATTTTCCAGGGACGCTTCAGATTATTTTTTTACGTTTCATGCCGACATGCTTAATATGCATATACTCGTTATTTATTATATCGCCAGTTATTTTGTTTTGTTAAGAATGAAACCAAATTGCGCATTTAACATGTTTTATTATACCATGAGATCGAAAAAAAGATGATTCTGAGCAGGCCTTGACTAGTACAACACGATTGGTTACACTGGTTCTAGAATGCCTATGAATTATAATGTGACAGTGACATTTCAAATGTAAGTCAGTTTTGCAATCTTGTTTCCAGAATTATTTAAGTTTATCGTTGTAATACTAGTGTAATTTTTCCAAAAAACACAATTTGCAGACATGTATTCATCTTAGTTTTCAGTTTGTTCCCTAAATAAATACTGTTTTGTGTTTTAATTTATTTGACATTTATTAACCTCTAACCTACTGCCACATTTTGAAATCAGTCTTGCCAATCGTGTTGTACTAGTCAAGGCCTGCTCAGAATCACCTTTTTTTCGATCTCATGGTATAATAATATAAAAGGACAAAAAACAATAAATATTCACCGCAGCACAAAATGTACCTTGATAATAAAAGATACACGCGACAACTATTAACGGATTAACGCGCCGACGATCTTCGCTTTTTAGCCTAAATCTACTTTGCATACGTGGCTCTCGTCACTCATAGCAGTCGCGACTGGAACTGGACTGCCGCTTCGCATTCGCTAACGAACTTATTCCGCTCATGAACGGCGGCTTAGTGCTTTACAGAAAATAAAACTTGTCAAGCAACTGTAACTTTCAGGAATTTTTTATTAAACACTAACGAAATTTTTTACCAGGGCTGAATTTTTTTTTACCAGGGTTCCGCCCTAGCCAGCCCCCCTCTAGCTACGGCCCTGTCGGTATTAAGGCTTTCGCTTTTCTGCTGAACAGTATCAGTTGCCTACGTTTACCTGATGAGTGATGAGCAGCAACATAGATACTGTGAAACTGTGATCGTATACTGTCGACTGACGCTCGGTGTTGCCATGTCTCATGATTTTACATGATTTTTGACAACAATAGGTTCGAACACTAAAAGTCGTCAATAAGAATTATTTTTTATTTCTTCTTCTTCTCTTCTTCTATTTCTTAACCCTTATACCGTTAAGGTGTCGGGTATATTTATTATTTCTAGTTAGAAAATATATTGTAGGCACCAACTAAATATCATTCATTTAATTTAAACAAACGTTTTTATTTGTTAATTCTATGACTTATGTTCATTTGGTGTTTGTGCTAGTTTTGAATAAAATTTACCTCGGTAGAAAATATAACTTAAGGTCAAACTGCCCTAAGCAGACTAATTTGGTGAAGTTTTTGTATGTACTGTTAGTTTTCGAAAAGCATCAAAGACTGAAAAAGCATGATTTTTGCCACAAATCTCACGACTTTTCAACATTTTTTACACTATTTTTTGTTGACCTGGCAACACTGTTGATTTGTGAAAGTAACTGTGACGAGTTTTCTTGTTTAATTTTGGCTAAGAATTAGCCCAACATTCGATTTACTTTTTGTAAACTATAAAGTTCGCTGTGTTTTACTGTTCTATGGCATTCATATGAACTGGAGAAAGGTACCAATTTATTCTTCGATATCTTCGGTTCTGTAACTGTCCCGTTAACCACAATCCATCCGAGCTATTTTTCCCTCATTTTCGAAGTTATTAAAATATTAAATATTTTTCGAAAGTTTCTTGTGGCGAGTTGGATATTTTATACCCAGAAGAGAAGTATAAAATATTAAAATTGTAATGTATTTTCTTCTACTTCTATTATATTTAATAAATAGATGGATTCATGGCGTTGGTGATTGAGGACAATATGCTGAATTTTTCTCCCACACCATAATTCAAGAGAATCTATTCGTGTAAGGTTACGATATTTCAAATTCTCGTATTCATTCTCACAAAAACAATCTGATAATTAAAGCTGCATGGCTATTCCGGCCATAGCAGTTATTTTCTGTGATATTGGATGGCTCTAGTTTTTTGTTACGATACGTATTATGACTATTTGCAGAATGTCTGTCCTGTTGTTATTTCTGTGGTTTTCTTATAGTTGAGTGTAAGCTTAGTTGTTTCCTATTATTTGGTGCAAGTGTGGTGCCAGCGTAGGTCGATTATCCTTTTGCCTTCCATAGCAATATTTCCTTTCAAGTTATGCTTTCCCATCTGTAGACATTAAACATTTATTGACGATAAGAGCACGTATATGCTCTGTGCATATGTTGAAAATATTATTTGAAATCTCTATCGAAGTTCTACCTAGCTCAGGGACGTTTTTGCCATTAGACCAAACGGGCCATGTCTTACAGGCCAAAAATTACTACGTTTTTCTGCCTTTCTGTGAAGTACGGTCGAAGTCCAATAATGACAATATGTTAACTTTAATATAAAATTTTAAATGTTAAAGGCCTTTTGTAGCGACATTTAAATATAAAAATAACCCTAGGCCATACAAACTAATAACCTACAGGCAGCCAGGAAAGTGTCGCTGGCCTTGTCTATAAGTTTATAAGCTATTTTATAGATATTAATAATACAAGTGCGAAAACACAAGCTTAAAGTTCGAGGTTGTTGCTATGCAACGAGACGAAGTCGAGTTGCATATACCATATGAACAAAAATTATTTAGATGAAGGGTGGAATTCTGGAATTCTGAACGTACCTATCATGTAGAACCAACAACAAGTTGAACCAATCAAAGGCAGTGATTTTGTTCACCATGGCCATCCCTTATCTAAATAATTTTTGTTCATATGGTACAACCGAGATACTTTAAGCGTTTTCGCAAGAGTGTCATTCAAATTTTTTTTTTGTTGGTCAACTACTATATTGGTCATGAGCATATCTAAAGCTACTGACTAGAAAGTTTATTTCAGTTTCTGCCATTGGCGTAAGGTTGGTTTTGAAAAGGTGTACCAAAAACACACTGACATTCGCTTTTTCTTACAATATTTCATTGCTTGTAGTGTACTTTCCATCCTATCTACAAATTCGAAGGGGTTATTAAGAACATTGTATCTCCCTTTACATTATTTTTTCTACTCCTAATACTAGCAAGTTGCCTATTACCTACGGTTTACTTGTAAATATATCATTACACACACTGATACGTAATGACTCATTACACACACTGATACGTAATGACTCATTACACATACTGATACGTAATAAAAAAAATTACGCTTTAGTTCTTAAAAAAATTGATTTATCAAATTAGCCTTGTTACTGAAGCGCTGCGAGCACCATTGATTGTTGAAGCAAAATCGAATCGTTAGACGCTATTGTGACAGATTAAAACTCGCTGTTGTAATTTAGAAAGCATTATGCCTTTTATTATTTTGAATAAATGTGGTCGTAGAAAAAGTATAGTACATAACTAGAGTTGTGAGCTTATTACATGCTCGTAGAATTACCGTGACGACTTTTCTACTCGCATGTAATAAACTTCTTACAACTCTCGTTATGTAATATACTATTACACAACTGATATGACATTATCTATTATATTATATTAAATGTTTCTATTTCAAACTTTTAAATCTCTTCCCAATTAGTATTTCCATCGTTGTTTTATGTTTAAGTTTTCCTTCCGTTTAAAAACAGTGGTTTTCTGCAGGCTTTTTTTTAAAGCAGCTATATGGACGAATAAAAGAGAGATTAAGCAGAAATTTCGTTAGTTTGAGTAGATCATGTCTTTACAGCAGTGTGGACTCTTATAATTGGTGGACCATGGATAAACGTCCCGATTACCCAGTGAATAAAACTTTTGAATTATAATATACCTTACCCATAAGTGTATATATTGAACTTCATTTTTGTATTTAAATATTTTTAAATTAAGTTTTTTGGCGTAGTGCTATTTAATAAAATGTTATTCCTTATAATAACTGTGATGTTCGTAGGTTGTCAGCAAAATATATTTTGAGGGAAGAAAATTAAAAATGGAATTTGTTTACATGTATACGTTGTCGATATTAATACTGATATAAACCAAAAGTGATTATGGCAATGCCGAATAAATTGGATTGCGGTTCCGCAGCGTTAGATTAAAATGGTTGAAAAGCGGCTGTCGCCAAACCGTCGTCCGCAGACAACATTGTAACCGGTTATTTTTTTATATCATCCAATTTTTATGAGACATTTTAAATTAAATTTGACTGCAGAGGGTTGTTCATAAAAGCAGCAATAAAGAACATTTATGTTTATGCGACAGCACGGAACGCAGTAGCAAACTCAACTTTGATTCTTTAGCGTCCGGCAGGCAAAGCCCTGCGCTCGACCGAGACAATTCCACAGACAAATTTGGCGCTATTGTAACTTTTACAGCGACCAAACCCAAATTAAATTTCTACGAGAAACTATAACAAACTTCATTTAGTTAAAGTCTTACGATCCGCTTCCTATACATGCACACGCTCGTTCCCGGCCGCGGCCGAAATGAAAAATTCAATTTACTTTATCTCGGTTAAATCTTCTAGCCTGGCGAAATGGAATAGTCTTGTAGGTGCGTAGGAAATTGTGCACCACCGACCGCCCGTCCTACGACATCCAGAACAGATATTGCAATTGTTAATTGGCGGCCAGGGAGGCAATTAGAAATCGGCACCTGATTGATCGACTTTCGACCGAAACAAACACAAGATTTAATTACTACTCAAAAGGTTTGCGTGTAATCAAATTTTAATTGAGTCCAATTGTTTATCTAAAAGGCTCGCAAGCATGCGCTATCGTTCATTATTTATCGCCCACGCCATGCAGAACAAAAGCATTAATTTTTAATCAGCGCGCTTTCGTTAAGTGTACAACCTTCCCAGAAAGAAGGCGAACATGTCCATGTCCAGTAAAAACGCAACCGGTGCGGTGTTGGGACACCGACATAAATCAAAACCCGCCGCCGATTAATTAGTTGTAAATTATCGGCTAATGACAGAGCGTGCATGAAGTATCATAATGAAATAAATTTTCACGGCGGGGTGCAGCCGCAACCCGGGAGCCCAAGTATTCACATTAGTTCGCGGATGTAATTAGACATATAAACACCGCGGGATGCGCACCCACGGACTCATACCGCACCTACTCTCTACTTCGCCACGAAGTGCCGCCGAGAAGTGGATTCACGAAATTTTCGTCGGAGAAAACGGGGAAATTGAGGTCGAATCCGAGCCCTTTTATTAAACTCTCTAGGATAAAATGCACCCCTCAACTTAACCGCTAATGTCTCATAAAATAATTTCCTCGCGAGGTTCTCAAGCCACTCTCTTTACTACGAAACCTTTGAGATACCCATAACTGGTTAACTAAATGTTCTCTGGTATGAACGAACTTCACTACACGCTTCCACAAATTCTCTTCTGCACTGTTCTTTTAAAATCTGTTTACACTTCACACAACGTATTCTTGTGGCATTAAATACTTATTACTTACTCGTATTAGGTAAACAGTGCATTTTGAAATTCTTAAATACCACGAAATTTTGTAGAATGTAATTATATTATTAACAGAATTGTTGTTGCGTAGATTACGTGGTAGATTAACCAGAAATACACTTACTTAGGTTTAGTATTTCAATACAGCTTTAAGTTTAGCTTAAGTCAGCTTCAATTAGAACTTAAGTCTTAGTTTGAGCCGACTCAAACTAAGCTTAAACTTGTTCTGAAATAACAATCCTTAGGAATGAGAATTTAAAAAAAAATGAGTTGAAACTTCAAGCCATGCGCTTATTTAAGCTAACTCAGGCTGCTCTTAAATTTGCATAAAAATTCCAACTTTTAGAATTCAGAATTTCCATGGACGTTTAACGGGTAAACGAACCAAATTTTTGAGTTTATAAAAAAATGCCCGAGTTGGAAATTTACCCAATTAAAACCTTAGTTTAAGTCAACTCAAGCAAAGCTTCAACTTGCACTAAAATTCGAATTCTTAGGAGTCAGAATTTTCATGCTTTCTTGACGTTTTCCACATAAACAAATCAAGTTTTTAAGTTAAAAGAAGATTGTCTGAAATGTTCGACTTAAAACTTCAAGCCAAGCACACTTTACTTAAGCCTTAGTTCAAATCGATTCAAGCTAGCCTATTCGATTCAGAATTTTCATTGACGTTTTCCGCACAATCGAACCACATTTTTGAGTGTATTCAAAAAACTAGGGTTGAAAATTCAAGCCAAGCACACTTTATTTAATCCTTAGTTCAAACCGACTTAAGCTAAGTTTAAATTTGTACTGAAGTTCCAACTCTTAGGTTTCAGAATTTTCATTGTCGCTTTTCGCATAAACACAAAAATTCAAGCCAAACGCGCAAGCCAACTCAAGCTAAGCTTCAACTTATACTAAAGTCCAAATTCGTAGGATTCGGAATTTTCATGTTTCCTTGACATTTTCCACATAAACGAAACAAGTTCTTGAGTTAAAAAATATTTGTCTAAAATGTTTGACTTGGAAGTTCAAACCTTATTTAAGCCTTACTTTAAGTTGACTTAAGCTAAGCTTAAATCCGTGCTGAAATTTCAACTTACGATTCAATATTTTCATTGATGTAGTCCGCATAATTGACCAAATTTTTGAGTTTATCAAAAAATGGTTTAAGTGGAAAGTTCAAGCCAAGCTCAAGGTGTTTTGCTAAAGAGCACATCTTCAGAAGTTCTATGTTCTTTTGTAATTTGGTGAAGAGCATATCTTCAAAGACTGACTCCAACTAACACTGTTAAGAAAGCTTGACAGTGAAGATGGCAACTTAGTTCTCGAAATACGTATTTGTTTTGTTTTTACTAATTAATTTCAGAATGTTTATCTAAATAAGTGAAATCTGAAAATTCAATAACTTTATTATCAGCAAAGTACTAATATTTTTATCTTTAGATTCTTCAGTTTCTGTAAAATGTAACCAATATTCGGGGTAATTTCCTATACTTTCTCTTTGATCCATTTTTTCCTGATTCTAAGAAAATTTATTTAGTTTTAATTTGCCTCTTGCTAAAAAACTAAAATCACTTCTGTGTCACTTACATCGTCACGGCACAATTTACATTGCAGAAGCTATCAAATAATATGTGTATTAGAAAGAAAAATTTAGTCTGAGATGTATATAATTAATCCAGACTTTTTCCAGAGATAGTACCACCAACCAGTTTTATTACAATTTCAATGCACATATCTGA
Source organism: Melanotus villosus (assembly GCA_963082815.1). Lineage (NCBI taxonomy): Eukaryota > Metazoa > Arthropoda > Insecta > Coleoptera > Elateridae > Melanotus > Melanotus villosus. The sequence goes on along the minus strand of OY720421.1, from coordinate 8,035,080 downwards.
GATTCGCCTTATCACGGCTACTTTCATAAGAAATCTTGTTTCAATGCTATAAAATGCATTTCAGTATCAAATAACTTTTTGAATGCCGGATTTTCAATGGACAAATTGGCAATGCAAGGTTTATTGGTTTGGAAGGATCCTTCCTCAATCAAAGCCATCATCTTCACTTTGAAAACGAAATCAGGATAGATGTTTTGACGTAACTTTCATCCCAGTTCAGCTTTCATCTAACGAAGGAAGAAAATAAGTTAATTTGCGAGAAATCCTCTTATTTTCATAGGGAAGCGACTGCGAATTATTTACTATCTTATGTACTTTGTTGATAGTAATGGTTCCTCATTGTTGAGCTGATGGTTGTTATGATGCAAGCATTAAATGTCATGTGAAACCCTTGTCGGTGATTAAAAAATTGTTTGAACATCGTGTTACATCAGCCATAGAAACCCTCCAGTTCTTCTTTTTATTTAGCTGAAGCCTGGATGGATTATTGGTTAATTAAGTATTACTTATAAAAGTTATACGGTTGCCAAAAATAATGGTGCAACAAGCACATGGTTTTAGTTTTATGTTATGTGAACTACAACAGTATTAACAATAATTAAAACTATTCATTTTAAAATGAATTGATGTTCTATAAAACAACACAAAGATGCAGTTTCTCATAGTTAATAGGCTACCAAAGGCTATCATGAAAGCATTCTGTTCTCCAGTAAACCATAGGATGCAGCCATGCAGAGACTTCGAATTTAGTAGTTTGTTTATAGTGGTTCTTGTTTGACATTGGTCAAAAATTGACTTTGTATTCTCTGAATTCTATACTGCAAGTACACATCAGTTTCCAAGATCTTTGCAAAGCATTTCGCCCTGAAAACGTCACGTTGAACTCCAACTTATTGGTTCACAACTGAAATCGCAAGTGTTATTTCTCGGGCCGGGATTTGATCTCTTCGTTTGGTTGTTTATTGGGATTAATATTTATTTTCAACCAGCTTACTAAATCCCCTTGTCAATTTTCAAGATTTATTACGAGTAGTGTTCCGTCTGAATAACTAACCCCCTCTATTTTACTGAGCAAGTGTGGTTAACTAAAATTTCAGTAAGTTTAAGCAAGCAGAGTTGTAAGAGTCGTCAATAAGTAAAGATCGTTTAGTGTAAGTGTGGTTTCTTTATCCCAACATCTTTTTATTTTAATGAAAAAAATAAGGCAACCCTTGGGTTTCAACAAGTAGCTTCCGTGATTTACTTGTTAAGAGAAGTAATAAGCGAATTCTTGAAATCCTTTCTTCTTAAGAAAGACAATAACTAAATCAGTGTTTGTGATTGTTTTTGGTAGTTTCCTGTTATACTGGTCTTCCTACAACCCTTTCGAAGTTTTAATTTTTTAATTTTACATTTAGCAAAGGCATAGGATCGCCCACATCTGGGACCTGCAAATATAATTTCTTTGTCCCTATGTTAATTTAACACAGGGTAAATTAATTAAATTAACCTTTCATGTCCTACTTTTTAGCGTGCCGTTTTTCCGCCGTACAAAAAGAGTATTTAACAAGGTTTTTTTAAACTAACTTCGTTGTACTTTTATCATCTTTTGAATAATTTAGGTATTTCTGTGGTTATTTTAATATGTATAGTTCGTGCACTCTCAGTTGGTAGAAGCTCACAGCAGCTTCTTAAACTAGACTATTTTTGGTGCGTTTAACACATGCCTTTACAGGGCGTTGCGTTGCTGTCTTCTCTCAATATGCCTGTGGCTATAGCTTAGGTTTACGTTGACTCCGAACCACTTCTACTCTAAGAAGAGTTACTAGGCAGAATACCTCGGTGGTTTGCCTTCCGGCGGAAGCGGTCGGGTGTTTTCGATGTATGCGCGGCCCTGGGAATCGAACCCAGGCCAGTCTTAATCTCAGTTGTCAGTGTAATTCTGTCAAATGGAACTGCAAACAGTATAATAAAATAGTTCATAGTTCAAACACAATGCAGCAGAATAATACATAAATTATTTATTTTCTTTTAATAATATAGAGTAGAAACGTATCAGATAAAACTTGTATATTAAAATAATTATACGAATGAGTTTACTCATGATATGACGTACAATTTTGAAAAGGGACGACAGAAATTCGTATTCATATTAATTGTGTTGCGGCACAAGAGTATTTCAAGCATTTGCAAATGTTAGTTGATCTAAATGTCACAACTTCAGCTGATATGAAGATAAGAGAAACGGGTAGAATATCAAATAAGATAAGCATCAAACAGTCACAATGTAGAGCAAGATTATTGACATTAATTATGGCACCTTTGTTATTTGAGCTCCTGAGTTTATTCTGGTATCTCGTAGCACTAAAAACATACTACACTGATTAAATAGTTGCTTTGCTGCTATGTTTGTAGGAGCTGCTGTAATTTTATATTTTATGAACGTTTACGGAGGTAGTACTTGAAAATTAGTAGTTACATAATTTTTTTTAACCCTTTACAGGGCTGTCCTTAAGTAATGAGACGTAGAGCAACATGCCAAAATATTAGGAGTTATCTAAGATTACCTTAGTCCAATGTTGAAGGCGTAGTGCTTACCACATCACCTTGTACGTATAGAGTGCGAGACAATCCGGGTATAGAAAGCGACTTAGTGGGGCCTTAACCCTCCATGTTGCCGGCCATACTCTCTCGCTGAGTGTAAGTGTAGATGTAAATGTTCAAAGTCTAAATTTTCAGATCAAGTTTCTTCCACAATTTCAGAGGTTTTCGAAACATTAATAAGAAAATTGATGGAACTAGCTTATTTTTTATATACTTAAATTTGAAATGCATCACGAAAGAAGTTTGTCTTCAAGAAGTTTTTAAATATTTGCTTACATTTGGAGTACTAAATTTCATGTGATTTTGAAGTGTAAATCATCGAATCTATTTTCTAAAACAAATCATTTTACACAGGTTTTTATAATGACTGTGTTTGCATGACAAATATGCGAATAATAAGTGTGTATGTGTGGTTTTATACAGAGAATTGCACATCCATCATCGACTTCTTATCTGTTTCAATATAAATCACTCATAATAGCAAGTCACATTCGTCCAGGCATTCCACCACCAGTTAATCTGCAGTAATTGAGAGAAATGGCACTGAAATTGCTTGTATCTGTAAAACCGGAGACCTCCATTACGAGCCATTAATGGATTGAGTGGCGGGCTTATATCGAAATGCAGTACTGCACCAGCTAATGGCGGTGGGTGGGCTAAAAGGGTTACGCGGTTGCTCCCTCAAGTGGGGCAGTTATAATATCCTACATTATCTCATAATTTGGATGGTGCCTGAGGCGCTTTACGCACTCGGCATGTCAGGTGTCCGGGGTAATGGACATTTGACACCACGCAAATGCCTCCTGTCACCCCCATAAAGCCATCGTCGACAATCTTTTAGAGGGTGTGTTACTTTTACGAACGCCTTGTCGCATTCTCGGTTATATCGTTTTTACACGCTCAAACTTCCTTTTCTTATAATTCAAGAAAAAAATCCTTTATTCGTTAGTAGTTTTATATTTCTAGGTCTTTCGCCATTTTAGGTGTCGTTTTACATGGTTAAGTATACCTCCTTTTACCTTTCAGAACTTTAATTGAATTTCTAAATAGGAACCGCTCTTGGAATAGAAAGGTTCTGTTCGCTCAAAAGCTCCCAAGACTAGATTTAAGAGATACGATTGGATTTTTTGGTCAAGGAAACCCAATAATTATACGTTGACCTGTACGGTTTTTCTTATTTTTTCTTTTTCAGGCGGAAATTTCGTTTGTTTGTTTATTTATTTGTTTTTTGTAGACAACATAAATGTTTGGTTAGCGGTAAGTGCTAAGGAAACTGACGATAATTTTCTATTAAATTAAGGAGTGCTGAATCAACAAGCATACAAAATAACTTAGGTGTTCCTCAACGATCTGTTTTAGGCCCGTTACTATTCATATTGTATGTTAATGACCATGAACTGGGTCTGAAATTTAGTTCAATGAATTTATTTGCCGATGATACATTAACATCTGTAACTGATGGATGGTGTCAGTGAAATTAACTTAGAGATTCAGACTGTAACTAACTGGTTACAAATAAATAAATTAAAATTAAGCGTATCCAGAACTATCCCATGAGAATGCTCTTTAGCAAAAATAGAAATCGGCGATATGAAATTAGAACTGTCACAAATTAAATACTTAGGAGCAGACATAGACAAATATTTACATTTTTAAGAATAACATTAACACGTAACACTGAGATATACAAAGTTAAGCAAGAGCCTGCTTGGCCAGAAGTTGGATGGGTGACTGCTCTGTGGCTCGGTGTGTCCGGCCCCCTCGGCACTGTAGGTATAAGATAAGGTATAAGAGGGCAAAAGAAATGACGAATAACATTAATGCAAAAATTTTCCAAATCAGTTTAATCAGTAGAATATCTAACAAACTCAGCATTCATATTAATTTCTAAAGAAATTACAGCTTCACATTTCGATTACTGTTGCAGCATTTTATTTTTTAGTTTTTTGTTAGATAACAGAATTCCAAAAGATTAGAAAAGTGGCAACACAGAGTTTTGAGGATTATTTTAAAGTGTTCGAAGTGGTTATGTACTAAGCATTTTATTTTAATACTATTTATAATAGTTTTAGTATGCAAAGCTGCCAATCACTTACCTCTAACAGACATAACAGACATATCTGATATTCATTGTTACAATACCAGAAATCGCCATGATTTTAGATTACCCACTTTCAAAACCCAATTCTTCTTTTTGTAAAGCTTCGAAAATTTTTAATTTTTCCACAAAATGTTAAACAGTCAGATATACATAGTTTTAAGAAACATATTGCTTTTGTAAGAAATCATTATTAATTATAATAATTTGAAGCTATCTCAGTTGAGGAAAAATGGGAAAGGATAAAAACTATAATAATAACAAAAGAAAGTAAAAGAAGAAACAAAAAAAGGCACGATGAAGATTGTAAAAATGCATTACTATAAAGAAACAAGGCAAGGTTTAAAACGCTGGACAATACAAGCGAAGCGAATAAAATAGAATATCACAATAAAAAAAAAACAAAACAAGAAATGACAAAATTAACAATAATGTAGGAACAGCGCAAATGAATAGAAAAAGAATTCCACAGGCAGGTGGGAATCCAAAAAAAAAGGGTAACCAAGGGTAATACTTTGTAAGGACGAAGAAGGAAATTTGGTAACAAATAGGAAAGACTGCATGGACAGATGGAGAAAATACTTTAAAGATTTCTTCAACATTCCTGTGGAAAATAGACCAGATCAAGATATAACATAACTTATTGAAGAAGAAGGAGACCCATCAACAGAAGAAGAGATTATCGTAATAATGAAAAATCTAAAAAATAATAGAGCTGTTGAAATATGGGGGCAACGAATTATCAGAAAAAAAAAATTTACCAACTTGTAAAAAGAATTTGGATAGAGGAAGAACTTCCAACAAGTTGGAATACAGCTTTGTGCCAAAGCTTTAGAGTTTAGGGAGATAACATTGCTTAACATAGGTTACAAGATTCTTAGTGCAGCGATTGCTCTAAAGCTGATTATGGAAGAAAAGGTAGCCGAGTACCAAAATGGGTTTAGGAAGGGTAGGTCTACCCTCGACCATATTTTCTTCAAACAGAACAGCTGAATCTGGAAGTAGAAGGCAAGATTTTCAAAAACGTAGGATCTTTTGAGCTGAAAGAAAGATAGACCAACCACGTATAGTCAGCGAAATAAAATTTAATAGAGTTGGATGGCTAGGACACTTAGAGAGAATGAAGGGGACAAGATGTACTTAAAAAATCTTTAAAGGAAACTTTGAGGGAAGAAAAGACCGAGCAAGGTCGCGAACACGGTGGATGAATGATGTGCAAGTTGAAGCAGTAGGTTTCGAAGATTGGAGAGCACTAACGGAAAGAGAAAAATGAAAAGAAGTTCGAACAAAAATGAAGCAGGCAATAGATTAGGCACAAGAGAAACCCATACAGGGAGAGCATGACCCTAAAGGAGTAAATAAGCAAATATGTACTCTGAAGCTATCTATCTTTTTGAATTAATAAATTGGTAAATAACAAAGATTTATTTATTATTTACTTTTGAAAGTCCGACGAACGTAAATAACAAAAATTAGTTATTTAATGTTTTAAATAAAAATAGCTACATTGTTTAGTTTACAAGTTTTTATCGCTTTTTAGCGTTACAAAATTTTACCAGCAATATATTTTAATAGTTAACTGTGTAAAATATAACCAAGGTGTCATAATTTAGTAGAAATAACATATACATAAAATATGTATATGCTAAATTCATGTTCCATTATGCACCAACTGCAGAGCTTGAAGTACTAATAAACCTTATAATAGCTGCATTATTTGCGATGGACGTAATTTGTACTTTAAAATTTTAATCATATTTTTCACATAAAACGATTGGTACTTTTCTGTAGTAAAATAAAAGGTGTTTTCCACTTATGTTAATAAATTTTTACTTCAAAACCGTTAATAAATAATTATTTAATGTATTATTACATATTATACATATAAGGCTCAACCCCATAGCATTCCTTTAGCTTTGTGAAAATAAGATTGCTAATGCTTCGTAAACTCTTTGAGAGTATTTTATAAAGTTTATTCAATAAGGTATGTAGAAAAATTAGATAATTATAGCAATTAATAACATAAATTAAAAATCAAGAATGTGGAAGTTCAGCTATTTTAAATAGCTTCATATTTGAAAAATAATGCCGAAATAGTTATTTTTCTACGTCTGTTAAAAATACATCACTTTTTTTCATTAAATTGCGTTCATAAAGTACATGTTTAATTAACACTCGAAAAGCGTGAAAAAAAGTGCCATAGCGTTTCATTTTTTCACTCTGTTGCCGTGAAAAAAAGTACCGTAGCGTTTCATTTTTTAACGCAATTTCAATTGCTGATCAAATAAATAGTGTGCTGGAAACAAACGTCAGCTAATTTGTCAAACTATTTCGTGTTGCGCAAATTGCATTTTCGACTTTATTGTGCCGTTTTGTGATAATTTTAAAAGAAAACAAGGTTTTTTAAATTAAATCTTTCTAAAATGAATACCGATAGTGACGAAGAAAAGTATTACATGCACACCAGAAGAAATTGTCAAATCTGCAACGGATGCAACAACGAATCTACTGCCCGATAAATCTAAACAGCAATACTTAAAAGAATGCAATTTGTTTATGGAATGGTGTGTTCAAAAAGGCGTAAATAGGCGTAAACTGAAAGAGTTTTATTAGCTTATTTAAACAAAACTAGTTATTAATACCGTTATAAGAAACACGTTTTAGTTCTGACTTCAAACTTAAATCTAACTTTATTAGAATTAATCAAATTTACAGACGTAGAAAAAATTTTGTATGAAACTCGTGTGTAAAGCTACTTTTTTTCACTTGTAGGATTTGTCAAACTTTCCTACTCGTGAAAAAAAGTAATACTTTACTTACTTGTTACATAAATAACTATTGTACAACTAGTAATGAAAGCAATACTTTTTTTCATGAGTTTGAAGTTTGATGCACGACGGCGAAGCCGGAGTGCATCAATCAAACGAGTGAAAAAAAGATGCTTTCATACGAGTTGTACACAATATTTTTTGCATTTTTACATTTTAAATCCCTCAAAACAGGATAAAAAGGATTTGAGAATTGACGGTTGTCAAACTGACAATTTACAATATTTTATTTAAAGCATACTTACTTAATGCAAAATGTAAAATTAAATAGTTAAAAAAGTGTTGCTTTCTTTATGATTTTTTGATAAAAAAAGTCCACTTTTTTTGTCAAAATGCAAAAAAGGTAATTATTTTTTGGAAAAAATAATAAATTATTGTAATAAATTAAATTAAAGAACACAGTTACTACAAACATTAGTCAAAACAAACTGCAACAAAATGAAAAAAATCACAAAATCATAATGTATTGATCGAAAAATTGGTTCTTGTTAATAAATATTCAAATGTCCTTTGAGGATGGACCAACTCATAGTTAAGTCATGATTTATTTGAGTGACTTCTTTTCGAATTCAATGCTTTTTAATTTTTTTAAATCATGACTTTTATACCTTGGTTTATACAGAGTGAGCAAAATATAGCCCATTCGGGGAGGCATTCGAAAAAATCTTATGTTGTAAATTGATTCGCTTGCTGCAACATGACACCATTAACTTACCAGTGAAACGTACAGTGTGGCTTAAGAACAAGTAAAATGTTTGTTTGCAAAGACCCCTACAAATGGGTTAAACTTTTGCTCGCTCAGTATATTTATTTGTGTTCGTCCTGATTAATTGTGTGCAAGAATTCAGATTTATTGTTGTTATTGGAGGAATCTTTTGCATGCTATGAAATCATTTTTATTTGATGTAAGCACTAGAACTGAAGAAGGGCTTCTCTAATAATTAAAAAGTTTAAACAATATCCACAATAAAAGAGTGTTTGGCCCTTCTACTTGTTTTGCAAAGCAATTTCCCCTGAAGTTTGGTTGCGTAAGAAGAATCAATTTAAATTAGTTTTTGCCTTTTAAATATCCCAGTAAGTACATAGTGTAAATTAAATACACGGCCAAACTTCAGTGGGCGATTCTTTGACCAATTTTAAGAAAAAAGTCATGTAAACCTAATTCCTAGCAGCTTCATCTTCAGGATAGAAGGCGTTGAAAGCTCCAAAAAGACACTGCAGGAGTTTCCAACATCTTATTTAGATTAAAAATATTTTTTCTTATTGTCATTTTGTTTATTTTAAGAACAATTTCTTTAATTTTTAATAACAACCTAGATTTTAAGTTACCTGAATTAGAGTAAAAAAAAACTACACATATTTTTACTTTTATTGAAGATTGTTTGCCGCAGCAAGAAAACCAAAGAGACAACTTTTGTTCAATTTTTAAGGATAATTTAAGAAAAATTGCCAATTTAAATATAACACACTGGCGTACAACGTTTGTCTAATAAGAAATAAACTTGGTTCTCGTAATGCACGCCACTGGTAAAAAGCCATTAGTTTGTGCCAAAAGTGTTTGTTTCTGCAACATCAACTTCGACCAAATTTGAAAGTAATTCCTCAAAACGTATTCAAGATATTTTAAAAAACTTTTATCTTGAAAACGAAGCCGTTTAGAACAGGCGCTTATATGAACTTCTTTTCTTGAAATTAGTCAAAGAATCACTCACCCCTTTAAATTTGGTGTGGTATTTAATTTACACCCTGTATCTAAATGTTCAAAACAAAATCAACGTGGGGAAACTGTTGGGTAGTTTGTTGCCTTAAAGTGAATCGGTTGAAAAACCTTTTAAGGATACTAAGCTATAAACTGTGGGGGTACTTCTTAAAATTCGCGTTTGAAGTGGTTACCGTGTTGGTAGGTTAAGAGGCAGCGATTTAACTTTAGGCTTGTTTGAAGTAGTAAGATGGGCTTTCATGTATAACAATACGATTAAGATAGGATAAAGTATCGGTCGCGAGTGTTTTTTAGGTGTGGGTCGAGGTAGTCGGGTGTCGTAACGTTGTCTGAAGTTGGTCGGAAACGAGCTGTAATTCAGAGAGGGTTCCAAAATACAGCATTTGTCAAGCCGGATCAGCTGCTAATCTGCCGGAGGCGCTCGACACGTCTCCAAACAGATCCTAAAACATCGGCTAGGCTCTGTTCATTACGAGATTACACCACTTTGACATTTAATTATTTAAAGTGAGACGCCGGTGACTGCGGAAACCCCGAACCAATTTATGTGAGAAGCTCGCAGTTAATACCATCGGCGTTCAGAACTCATTTCGGCTAAAGCTCATACGTCACTCGGAGTAAATTAAATAAAGTCTGGCGCTGTATCTGATCGCCGGCCATTCCAATCCTGAGATCGATCACGTCGTCCTTGTCGCGGCCGCGGCCGCATGAAATATTTAGCCGGTGCAGAAGCAATCTACGGAAAGAGCGCCCCACTTAGTCCCCATTAGTTACCATTGGCGGCCTCCACATACAACACTGCATTGACTACGGGCAAAACTCATTCGCTCTAAAAGCATTTGAGTGCCCCTCATCCCACTGGAGCCTCTTTCACCATCCGCTACGTCTACTTCTCGCTCTTCTAATTTCAATTTCTATTATAATTTTGTTTCTTCGCCGTAATTTGCCACGCCGTTGCTTGGATTCATTACTTTTTTAATAAAGGATTTTCATAGGCCCTGGATATTGTCATGGCTTATTAAAATTGCTTTACAACCAACCGACCTACCTTGGATACACGGACTCCTCTTACGATGTCATCTTTCGCTCATCCTATCACCACTCCACGCCCTTAGAGTAACCTAAGACGCAAGATACCCACTTCACTACCAAGCACTATACCCAATCCCACCCTTAATTAACACGAGCCGCTCTCTTCTTAAGAGAAACATTTCGCATCGCAGAAGGTGCTCTTAGAAAGTGTACCCCCATGGATCTACGCTTCACGCTGATAATTAATTTCAACGTATACTACTTGGTAAGTTTGTGTTTCGTAAATAAAATAATTCTTAGGAAAATTTATAATGTGTAAACGTCAGTAAACAAACACGTTATTAAGATAATACCTTCTTCAGAAATCTGTAAGGATTTCATGGTTCGGTAGCACATCGCACTGACATCATCTCGTAATTTGCTACTTGAATACATCAGCACGCACACTACAAGCTTCTCAAATCTCCATTTGTACCTGTTTTGTGATATTCCTGACATCGGTGAATCCTTCGAATTAGGTTCAGACTGACGCGAGTAACTTTTTTTCTTTTCTTCTTTCTCCTTGGCCATATTTTCCTTCTTCATTTTCTCTGCTTGTTGGTGACTTTTTTCTTCTTTGTATTTCTTTTTACCTATTTTATTATTGTTTTTCCGTCTATTTTTTTCTTCTTCGCTTACTATGCTTGTTAGTATCCTTTCTTCTTCTTTTTATTTTCTTCTAGCTATTGTTTCCTTTTTTTTCGTTTTCTTTGATTGTTGGCGTCTTTTTATTTTTGCATTTTCTTTGTTATTTGTTCTACTTTCTTTTATTTGTTTTTGCCTATTTTATGTCTGTTTTTATCTATTTGTTCTTCTTCGTTGTCTTTGCTCATTGGTCTCCTTTCTTCTTCTTTGTATTTATTATTTGCATTTTTTAGTATTTTCTTCTTCATTTTCTTTATTAATTGGTCTACTTTCTTTTTCTTTTTATTTATTTTATTATTGTTTGTTATCTTTCTTCTTCGTTTTCTTTGCTTGTTGGTGTCCTTACGCCTTCTTTTTATTTGTTTTGCCGGTTCTATTATTTCTTTTCTTCTGTTTATCAAATATCAATTTGAACTTAATTTTGGTCACATCGCTGTAGTTTTCCTGTAATTCCATGATTTTTGTCTTGTGTTGCCTTCCATTTTGTACTGTTTTTTCAATGATAGTTATTTCCCGATTATGGCTGAACTTCATTGCTTTGGCTCCCTGATTTTATCTTTTTTAACCTTATGGCACCTTTGCTGCTGGAGATAAATGAACTATTGCGTGTAGTAAGTGAAATGGTGGTAGATAGGAAACAATTAAGGATGGAGGTGAAGAAAACTATAGAAGTAAGGCATCAAGCAAATAGCAGAAAGCGCAAGTAATGCGTTAACTAAGGAGCTAAGGAGAATAGCACAAGGTTGTAGAAGATACAAGAAATTGACGTTAAACCTACTAACACTCTAAAAAGCAAAAGGGATTTGAAGAAGATGATTTGGTAAACATCTGTGATGAAGTAATTTCATTTTATTGTTTTTCTGTTTGGGTTTCGGATATTCATCTTTTTAACTTAATTTCTGTAATATGTTTTTCATGCTCTTGTTCATACTGATTCGAAATGCTTTGCCTACCCTTGACTCGTAGTTTACTTCAACTGAATCGTTTTTCTTCATATTCAACATAACGATAGTTTAAAGCATTCGTACACCGAAAACACCCGATCGCTTCCCTCGGGAGGCAATGGCAAACCACCGAGGTATTCTGCCTAGTAAGCACTTTCGTGGTTCGGAGCCCACGTAAAGCTGCGGTCTCCTATGTCTGTAAGCTACACTTGATACGCACACTGCAGACATATGGAGATAAGACCGGCAACGCCCTGTAAAGGGCACGTCACTTTAAGCAGAAGTATGAAAGGCCACAATAGTTATTTATGTACTTAAGCCAAAAAATGACTATTTACGGACCGAGAGTTTCAATTGTTGGCCAAGGCGTCAGTAACAAGATTGCGATGGCGCTACATACATTTTTCGGCGAAGACCCATACACTATTCTTTCAAAAGCAACGGCCGCAGAATACTTTAGCGGACGTCGACAATGGTAACGTACAATAAAGTAATGCTGTACTAAAAAGAGGATTTTTCCGTATCGAATCGTCTACGTAAATCACAACCGTTTTGACGGTTTTGAAAAATAGTTGTTTATATAGTGAAGACAAAAAGTGCATAGTATAGCTGAGTCTGAGTTTTCTAGCCGAGGCGTAGTTGAGCCTGAGTTTGCTTGTCAAGATTTTTATTTTTTTATGTCAGGTTAACTCAAAGTGTTATTATTTTTTGTGTCACTAGTTTTAAACGCAAAATGTAGACGTCAACTCTTAGTTTGCGTAGCAGAATACTCAATCTGACAGAAGACAATGAAATAAAATTCGTAATTATGGTCTCCTACATTTGCTCTTTTGTTATTTGTTATTTATCGTTTCCGTAGTTTCTGTAGTTCCCACAAAAGCGATGATAAAATTGTGCATACGAAAAAGGTTTCTGGAAAAAAATTGGTGGGAAATAAGTAAATAGACATGCAGTTTCTGCCAAGATCATTATTTGTAGTGAATCAGATTCGTAACTTAGCAACGATATGTTAACGTACGAGGCTGTTAGGCATCATGTTTTTCACAAACTCCCCTATGGAACTGACCCCGGTGGCGTAAAGAAACAGCCTTGCTTTGTAAACCAAAGATTATGGGTTCGATCCCGGCCGAGGTCGGGTGATACTTTTGAGTCTGAAAAATCTGAAAATAGCCTTCTTTTGAATGCGCAGCAACCATAAGTCACATACCAATGTGATATTTAATACAATAAAAATCCTTGCCAGGGTGAAAGTCCCTTGGGTTCCGAAAAATTCTCGTCAGGCGGTGTGAGTGCCCATGGCAATCGACAAGTATTCCTGGCTCGCTCAATGAAGAAATAAAGATCTTCCTATAAACTTTCTATACATTTATACTATTTTAAAAGGCAAAATTTACAATAATTCATAAGTATTTTTAGGATAATTAAAAAAAATGTCTAGAATTTGAAATTTGCATTTAGACACGTTAAACATCTATATCTTCCTACATGTTTCAAAACGTAACAATTTCTATTTTCATCTTCGTACTAGAATAAAAAAATTATTTGCAAGTTGTTGGTATTGCGAGCACTTAATAAGACTACAATGACTCATCACCATCATCGGTGATCTTCAGCCTTCTGGCTGGTTTGTCCCAACTTTCCATATACTTCTATCTTCATTTCTTTGTAACTAGTACATCCTGTGTCATTCATGATTTGTTTGATATATTCAAGTCTAAGTCTTGCTCTTGCATTTCTGCCTTGTATGATCGTCGCATAATATGACATATTAGTCTATCTCTTCTTCTCTGAATATGTTTCTATAGTTGCTTTCCTTCTTCTTCGGCTCTCCATAGGACTTCTTCAATGCTTATTCTGTCCAATTTATTTTTAACATTCTTCTATGGCATCATTGTTCAAAAGTTTCTATTTTCTTTTTACTTGCTCTTCTGGCCATCCATGCTTCCGACCCATGCAGTAGCACACTCCATATATAAGTTTTAATAAATTGTTTCCTTGTATTTAGTGATAATGTATATGCTCCATCTAATTTTCCTATCAGATCTTCCATCTTTGGTTATTGTGCTACCAAGGTAAGTAAATTCTTCTTCTTCTTCTTCTTGTAGCCTTGCCCCATTTAGACTACGAGTGCGTTAACATTTCTTATATCTAGTTTTCCACGTATTATAATTTTAGTTTTCTTGCTGTTTATTTCCATACCATATTACACTAAACTAAGGTAAAACAAAATGCTAATCCTACTTTGATTCGTAAATAAGAGATCATATGTATTGCGCTTTTAACTAAAATAAACTGTTAATTACTAGTACTCCTATATTTTAGAGCTTCATTGTTTTTTTAACTTGGTCAGTTCTTATGTTGTTTCACGATAAAGGAATTTATTATAATCCGTATTATTATTGTTAACTTGGCTCGGTCGATATAATTTTAATTTTCTCCTTAAATAGGAGTAATTTTTAAGCTCAGAATTTACACGAGCTACGAGGAGACGGATAAAGATAAATTACTTTTAAGCTGCAAATGTAATTAATTTTAACTGCAATGTGAGCGCACGAAAACCTATTACGGCTCAGTGTAGTTTAGTTTCAATAAAAGTCAATTAAATTTCCTAATTAAATCCTTGTATGCGTATATATTGTATAAGGCACAGAAATGGAACCAATTCCAAGCCGGGACACAATTATTACACTCTCACCATTTCAATTACAACTTCGAATTACTTTTCAGACTCTTTTTTAATAAGACTCGGAACACATCTGCAGGGACTCTACATCTCTTTGTAAAAAATGGATCTTGGAAAATTTTGCAGTTTTTATAATCCCTCACTTTCCTGTTTGACACATGCAGGATGTATTAGATATACACACGTGATTACGTTACTATTTAAAAATTAAAGAGAATTGAGAGCCGAGCCTCGTTTATCGATTTTTTAACGAGCAAAACAAATTAAAAAATGTAATTCAACAAGCTTAAAGCACATAAAGCGTAAATTTAAGGTTTCTGGAGTTAAAAGCATTATTAGGAAAATTTAATTAATACTTAAAATACCGGCATACGTCTGGTAAAGAAATTGAAAATTAACGTCTATGCGAAATATTATGCTGCATTCACATTTTGTTTGTAGAATGAAATCAGCGAGGGCATTGGAGTCAAATGCTTTTAAGACTTTAATTTAGAATTTTGCACACATTTTAGTGAAATTGCCTCGCATAATTACGTCTACAGTACATTTCCAGACAACCTGATTCAGAACGAACAGCTCTCCAGTAAAACGTTAACCCAAAGTTAAAATAAACAATAAAAATGTTGCTTCTAAATTTCCGCCCGAAAAACTCTCTAGATTAACTAATGAAATTAATATGTGGTTCACATGTGTTTTCTACATTTCGTAACGTGTGGATAAATTTGGAGAGTGAGATGGCCTATAATATAACTTTAATTAATTTGAAGCGCGGGATGTGGCGGCATAACTGTCGCCCATACGTCTACCGAGTGTTTCTGGCTGGAATTTAATTAGCTAATTAGAGTAATTAGTTAAACTTAACTTCATACATGCGAACAGCAAGTATTCGTGGTGGTTACTGCTTTATGTTACTGAAGTGTGACTGACGGGCGAGGAAAACGGGCCCGGATGAGGGTAGCTCTTGCAGTTACCTATACAGAAACACAAAAGCTTATTATATTAAATGTACCAAACATTTCCCTTTAAAAATTTTTGTGATGTAAGCCCCAACAGAAATTAAATAATATCCAGAATTTAAGTAACGGCTATAGTTTGATCTACCATTCTGCTGGGAATAACACATCAACATGATAATTTTGAAACTCACCGACTGCAACTGCTAGATTGTAAGTATACAATCAAAATCACACAAAACTTTGTCTAAATTACATAAAAAATTATTGATGATTCACATCCTTTGAAAGTACTTGGAGGAGTTTCAGGGCGAACTAATCGTCCGGACAAAATCTAATCAAATTTGAATGCATGTGGCAAATAACAATATTAGTAAATAAAGTATAAGTTGGGTCATCTGTTTGTGTAACCCGCCCATTAGTGTAAGTCCCGGAAATTGCCCTAAAAATCCCCAGGAAGTCTGAAATTCTTTTAGTTTATCTGTAACATTTTCCTGTCTTTGGTTATTTTTTAAACTAAAAAAATATATCGTTTATTTTGGTAAACCCTCAAACGTTGTTTGGCCATACAGTTCCCATCCTTAAATACAATGTACGCATTGACAGCACTGAGATGTTGCTTCGAGAAATAGCAACAAAGCTCGTCGAAAGGGCAGTTATATACAAAAAAGAAACCTTTCATATACATTCTTAATAGAAAAATCACTTGCTATATTAAAATGTTATAAAATGCCTCGAACCGGCAGTACGGCAGAGTGGGAGAGCACATACTTACAGTTAGGCAGCGGCCTGCTTGGCCTGAACGAGAATGGGTGAACCACTCTGCGGCTCGGTGTACCCGGCACCCTCAACACTGTAAAGGTATAAGAGGGCAAAAGAGAAAGAATGGGGGACATCTGTAAAAATTCACTTGTATTTCTAAAATTGGTGGGAAGCCTGTTGTTCAGAATTCAAACATTCAAGAGTGGAAAAAAAACAATTAAACGTACACCTGATGAGCAGCAACATACTGTGAAACCGCCGACTGATTTTGATCAATTAACTTGCGAAAGTAATTGTCAGGAATTTTCCTGTTTAATTTCGCCTAAAAAAAAATACTTTTGGGCAATGAAGGTCCATTATACGAGTATTTGTTGCTATACTAAAAAAAACGAACCTGAAATAATCCTACAAAGAAAAGGAAAACAAAAGCAAAATATCCACAAATACTTTCGTTTTTTATTCATGCATTACAGTATCTCACATATTTCCCGATTTACTTCTCCATCTACTCATTTTTGATGCAGCTGTGTATTAAAACACATTCCGCTCTTAATCTGAAAACTTTATCGCCACTTTTTATTTGGTCAAATCTTGGTCATTCTATGTAGTCTGCTTCAAAACTTTTAGGCATTCTTAGCTCTTTATTAGTTTATTTTTCTTGATTTCTGTTGTGTGTTCATTTAAAAAAGGGTTTTCAGAATAAACTTGACTGACTTCAGGGTAAACACTTCGAAATTTTTAAAAAAGCTAAGCAAAATTAAGAAAACTTTTGAGACTTTGGGACTTTCATGTTTTTAGAATGACTTGATTAGTTTCAAGGTAAACTTTTAGACATTTTGAAATGCTGCCTTGGAGGAAACTGCTTTTTTTCATTTGAGGCTTTAGAACTTTCATGTTTTTCAAAATAGACCTGGTTGGTTTCAAAGGAGACGTTTACTAATTCTCAAAAAGCTAAGCAAATGTAATTCGTTGTCAGAAAATGCATTTCTCTTTTCGATTGAGACGTGAGGACTTTCAGGTTTTTCAGAGTAAACTTGATGGGTTTCAGGGCAAACAACTAGAAATTTTTACATGCTAAGTAAAAACAATTCCTTGTCAGAAAACGCTTTTCCTTCGCTTTTGAGACGTTAGGACTTTCAGGTTTTTCAGAATGAACTCGATTGATTTCAGGCTAAACATTTTCAAAGCTAAGCAAAAGCAACTCGTTGTAAGAAAATACATTTTCCTTTTCCTTTAAGACGTTGTGACTTTCAGGTTTTTCAGAATAGACTTGATTTATTTCAAGGCAAACATTCCGAAATTTTTAAAAACTAAGGAAATATAATAAATGGTGGTAAGAGAAGGCATTTTTCTTTTCTTTTGAGACTTTAGGACTATCATGTTTTTCAGAATAGACTTGTTTGATTTCTGGGAAAACATTTGGGAACTTTTAAAAAAGATTGACACAAATAATTCGCTGTAAGAAAACGCATTTTTCTCTATTTTGGGACTTTTGGACTTTTATGACTTTCAGAATAGACTTGGTGGGTTTGAGGGTAAACATTTAGACATTTTGAAATGCTAAGCGAAAATAATTTCTTGGAAGAAAACTGCTTTTTTCTCGTTTGGGACGTTGGGAGTTTCAGGTTTTTCAGAACAGACTTGGTGGGTTTCAGGTTAAACATTTAGAAATTTTTAAATGCTAAGCAAAAATAATTCCCTGTAAGAAAACGCTTTTTTTTCTCTTTTGGGACGTTGGGACTTTCAGGTTTTTCAGAATAAACTTGACGGGTGTCAGGGATCTCGAGCCCAATTTCTCCGTGCTTCACGGTTTTGTGCATTTAAATGCAGACAAGTTGGTGGTCGTCTAGCTCTAAGGTTGTACTAGTGCAACCTTCTCCTTACAGTTTGAGTCGATATTGTTACTCCAGCAGCGGCATGTAAGGCATTATTTAATATTGAAACATTATTTCTGGGATTTCTTCTTGCCAACAGTTTTAGATATTGATCCTGAGCTTGAGTTGTAGATCGTCTTCGACCTCCTCCATACCGAAATGCCACAGTACCAGTTAAATGAAAACGGTTTAAAGCTCTTCCTATGACTCTATGTGAAATGTTTAACATTCGACCGACCTGTCTTTGCCCAGCACCTTGCCGTACTAACTGTGCAGCTCGATAGAGAATATCTTCACTTAAACGTTTTCCAGGCATTGTGTTTGATATTGAGATTACTAATAAAAACCGTACATTGTAAGTTAATTAAAGAAATGGCAATTAAGCTCTATTTTAGTGTAACTTACCAGTAACGAAATTGGGTTTATTTTCACTTTTTAAGAAGTTTTAGATGTAGTTTATAAAATATTTTTGAAAAATGTTACTTACTGATTTGTTTAAAACAGCAGTTTTTTAGTGGGTCACTTCAATTGTTGAGCAGTTTACTTGAGTTTTATTTATGAATTCAATATGATAATTCATGATTATAGTTATGATTTTGGTAACTGTATCGATTCGGGCTGGACTGATTTTGTCAGGAAGAAATTCCGAAATATCGCATTATAGAATATTACAAATATTACAGGAAAGAGATCACTACGGTAAAGCTTTAGATCTTTCTGATGGTTATTATTTGACTTTTATGTTATTGCCGAGATTTCTGATCTAAGCTTTTTCGTTTCGAATTCGTTTTAACGTACTAATACAAATAGAAAACGTGAGTTTATAAGTACAAATATAATCTTAAAATTTGTTCAAGTATCGGTGTAAAAGAAAGATAAAGGAAACTGATATTGCTGCAGAAAATAGAGAAGTATCGGTTCCAAATTTAATAAAACTGAGATTGTTTGGAAACAAAATTAAATTGTTTAATGTTGAAGAAAAACTGTATTCATCTTATAGATAGAATCTATTGGAAGCAGACGCCATAAACGAGTTAAGTACATAATTCTTTCAACAGTTATATGCAGCCATCCAATTTTAAACTATCCAATTTTTCATTTCGGATTTAATAACGTCAGTTCCCGGCAATAGGGTATTTCGCCCGTTCTTCGGTCGGTCACGATCCCTATATAATATTAAGAAATGAAATTGATCTCGCGTCTCCTGCCCTGATGTTAGATAAAAGTTTGTGATTACTTTGTATAACCCGGAGTCGACTCCAGCTACGTCACGTAGCGTAAGGACGTATATTACATTACAGTCTTTAATGAATTCCCTCAAAGGTGATAAAGTATCTCTCTTTTAATAAAACCAATATTTTACATGCTTTGTTTTAGAACCGCCCCGGCTACACGAATCGCAACAAAACGTGATTCGAGAACAATAAAAACCTTAGTTGTTGATGAAACGAGCAAACTTTCAACTATCAACCTGTTATATTGCATTTTTAAATTCGCCTTGTCCATGCTATCAAAACGTTTCTAGATATGCAACGAAAGCTTAACTTTTAATAAAGCTCAAGTTTAGTATTGATCACGAAACATATAACGTGAGTAAAACACAAAAAAAGACACTTTGGTAGTAACACAAATAATCATTACAAATAAAACTGAAAAATTTCTAATAATATTTGCTCCAAAGGTAGAGCTTGGAACAGCGAAGGAAGACACTTAGAAAATTAGAAAAATACGTTTCCTTACATCGAATTATTTTTGCTTAGCCTTTAAGGATTTCTAAATGTTTATTCTGAAATTAACTGAAATATTCTTTTTTTCGGATACGTAAAGCAGTTGTTTTTTAATAATATTAATAACTAATATACTTTCTGAGATCATCAGAAAGTTCTGGCACATTGTTCACGGACATCCTGTATGCGAACGTATCACGAATGAAAATTAACAAGCAGAAGATACACGCAAACGTCTAGAATTTAATCAGAAAATTGTATGATGCCTATTTACACAAATCTGCTTTGCTGTATGTAATATTCCAAAAACCCCTCATACCATTTCCACTTCTGACACATTCATTTAGTATAATTTGCAGTGACGTATGTCACTCTAGCGTTACTGTTTTCAATAACTGATTCAACCCTAACATAGGGGATTCTACTTTAGCAGCCATGAATCTTGTTCCTCCTATACATCGCTTCTAAGACACGATACACTGGTTTGCACTTGCATCGCCATCCCTGGCTTTAATTAACATCCTTCTCAAGTAATCTTCTGGAGCTGAGGAGGAAGGGGGCGTAGGCACTTGCGAAATTAATGACAAGTGTGGGGGGATTCAAGAATAATGAACATACGTACACCTGCTACTAAACAAAGAGACGGCTTGTTTGAGCTGGCGCTATCATCGTAATTAGAAAACGCTTTTGCCTCTGCTTTTTCGACGACGTAACTTTTTTATATCGGGCAAATTTTCGATACACTAACTGTTGGAAAAAACAATGATTAAACACTGCTTTCCTGGACGATTACTGCTCTAAAATGAATTTTCTGTTTCTAACATGTATCAAAGCAAAACAGTTTAGAAAATTCAGGATACAAATATTATTTTTGCAAATATTGTGCAGTTAATCAATATACTCTAATACGCGAGGTGTAAGACAAAGATTTAGCTGCTAAAATGGAAAAGAAAACAAAAACAAATGCAACAAAAGACGAGGCATTAGCATTAAAATTGCTGATGATTTTGAATTATAACTTATGACTCAAAATTTGATGTCCTGATAACTTTCAAACAAGTTTTGAATGTAAGAAATTTGTCCCTGAAATTTAGATTCAGTTAGACATGCTCGGAAGTTTATGAAATTAAATTTCTGGGGCTTGGTAGAGCAGCGGATTGCATCTGCTTCGCAATCATAGCAGTAGCAAGTAGGCGATATGTTTGAACATTTTATCCTGACTATACCACTCACATTTTGCTTAACCAATCAGGTTGATCGATTTCCTTAGCAACAGCCAATAAAAACAATTTTCAACTGAAAAAATCACACGTGCGTTTTAATAAGTGAAAAAACCACGCGTGGTTTTATCACTTAGGTATTTTAAATAAGTGAAAACAATTCATAAATAGTAATTAACTGTTCGTGATATAGTCTTAACGAATACAACGCGTGGTTTTATCACTTAGGTATTTTAAATAAGTGAAAACAATTCATAAATAGTAATTAACTGTTCGTGATATAGTCTTAACGAATACAACGCGTGATCCGATTTTCCTGTGATAAATTTGGATCGGATAATTAATTCGTGCTAGTTAATTTTAGACAATTTCACTCGCCCTGCGGGCTCGTCTGTTCAGCTTATCTTCATTATTCTACCGTAGCACCACATTTCTAGAGCCTCCAACATTCCTCTATCTTCTGCGCCAACGATCCATGTTTCGCACTCATACGCGGCCACCGGCCACTCTCCATACATAGGATTGTATAAACTGTTTCGTTGTTTCATTGAAAATTTTCCCTGTTGCTGAAGAAAGCTCGTTTTACCTGTTGAATTCTACTAATCCGCCTAGGCCACCACTAGTGATAATACTGCTTAGGTAAGGGAATTCTTCTGTTCTTCTGTTGTATTATCTCATTTCCAATTGATATATTTTGGTGATTTTTTTGATTAGACATTGCGCACACTGCCTAGTCAATGTGAGAAGTAAACATCTTTAAACTTAGGATTGACTATTGCATCAGGTATTTTTCAGATTGCCAAAAATAGCATAGTAAATTCGCAGATCACCCAAAATTGTAGTTATTTTGCATAACGTCTGGTGAATTGGTCAGTTTGCGGAATATCTGGACATTTCGCACATTGCCTGATTTTGTACATTGTCAGTAACATATATATTAAACAGAAACGGCACATCCTTGTCTAACTCCTTTTTTGATCTTAGCCTCTCTTTGTTCTTCCTTGTAACTTATTAGTGTCGTTTGATTTTTGTATAAGTTATAGATAATTACCTACATATGAACTACTAAGAATAATTTTAAACGGAAAAATTGAAGGTAAGAAATTGATAGGGAGGAAGAAAATGTCATGGCTCAGCAACCTTCGGCCAAGGACTGGCTTTACAGCAGAACAGCTACTTCATATAGTACAAGACAAGGAAAGATATAAACAAATAGTTCATATGGTGGTCCTCAAAACTTAAAATTTAAGGGAGACACGAGAAGAAGAAGAAGAAGATATGTAATCATTCAATCTTTGTAGCATACTCCTATATCTCTGAGGATTTTAAACATTTTAATCCATTTTACATCGTCGAATGCCTTTCTACGTCTATGAACGCTATAAATACTTCCTTATTTTTCCTTATTGATTTTTCTATTCTAGCTGCTAAGATTGCTTCCCTTGGTCAACTTTCCTCCGAAAACCGAATTGGTCCACTGATAGGTTTTCTTCTATTTTTTTCCCCCAATCTTCGGTATATAATTTCCAAGTATTTTTGAGGTGTGTGAGATCAAACTAACACTGCGGTGATCTTCACATCTCTTTGATGATGATTTCTGTGGTATTGGCACTGCTACATTTTTCGTGGAGTTTCATATGCAGGCTGATTCGAAAGTATTGTCATTAAATTAAATGGGTATATGCTGACCTTAATGGAAGTACATTACAGCAAAAATTTAAAGCTTATCGCGATTTTTGTTTATGTTAAATTTCGTTACACACTTTTGAAAACCGCTGGCTAATATGCATTTAAAAAGCCTGCGATAGAAATTTGATCTTGCAAAGATTAATGAAACATTACATAATTATGTAATTTACAGGTTTTACTTCGCGTACCCATACCTGGATGGCTTATCAGTTGAGCAAGAACAAGAAAGGTGTTGTATTGATCTTTTTAATTTTTTTCAGAGTTTACCGTTTACTTGCGAGCTTGCGACACATGGTTTATTGAGAAAAGTTGATATGCTCTACCTACCCTTAAAATCAATGGCAATACTTTTGAATCGCCCTGTATATCGTATAACAGTCTAAATAATATTTGTTGGTTTTCTTGGTGAAGGTATTTTAATACTTCGCTTTTTATTTTATCTGGTCCCGGTGCTTTGTTATTTGCTAGTTCCTTTAGTGCTCCTTGGGATTCCTTCAATCACCTGTCGCATTTCTTCTATAGTGATTTCTGGCATAGTCTGAATAAAGGTCTTCTATGTACTCTTTCCATCTATTCGCGATTCCTGTATCTTCTAACCATTACAAGTTCTCCTTGTTTTTGTTAATGATCCCATGGTTTCTATTTTTCGGTTCGTTAAAGAACTTCTTTATTTTCCTAAATGCTTGGTCGCTTTTGCCCTGTTTTTGGTCTTTCTGTATCTCTTCATATTGTTTTTCTATAAACCTTCCTTTTGTTCTAATTGCTGAGTTTTCTGTATTTTTGTTGGCCCGTTTCTGTGAGACCCTAAAGACCCTAACTAGCAAGTACTTTTTGAAGGTTTGTTGTGGGGAGTTTAACATTTTATACTTTTTTTGGGTATCTTGTTTTAACAATTGATAGTGAAATACCCAAAAAGACTAACTAGCAAATATTCTCTAAAAGCTTGTAACGGGGATTTTGACATTTTATACACTTTTTTGGGTATTTTTATTGTAGCAACAGCTGACACAATACCCCAAAAACAATACAAAGACCCGAACTAGCAAATACTTTCTGAAAGTTTGTTGTGGCGAGTTTGACATTTACTTCTTTTTGGGTATTTTTATTTTAGCAGCTGGTGGTAAATACCCCAAAAAGGTAATATAAAACTAGCAAATATTTGCTGAAGGTTTGTTGTGGTGATTTTGACACTATACTTCTTTTTTGGGTGGCGAAATACCTCAAAAAAGTAAAAAAAGACCCTAACTAGCAAATATTTTCTGAAGCTTTGTTGTGGCGAGTTTGACATTTACTTCTTTTTGGGTATTTTTATTTTAGCAGCTGGTGGTAAATACCCCAAAAAGGTAATATAAAACTAGCAAATATTTTCTGAAGCTTTGTTGTGGCGAATTTGACATTTTATACCATTTTAGGCATTTTTATTTAACAACTAGTGGTGAAATACCCAAAAAAAGTAGTATAAAGACCGTAACTGGCAAATATTTTTTGAAGGTTTGTTTTGACGATTTTAATTAATACTTTATTCACTTTTTGGGTATTTTTCTTTAGCAACTGGTTGCGAAAGACCCTAACCCATGCTGTTTTTGAATGGATGTTTCAGTGAATAATATCTAACGGAGCTTGAACTACTCCATTTGTAAAATACTTAGTAAGAAGTGTAATGGATTTTCATATATCTTTAAAATCTACGTAAACAACTAAGCTTAAAAAGACTTAAAGAAAAATGTATTGATATTGCAAATTATGACTTTAAAAGGGTTGCGAGGTGTTTATGGATAAATAAAATTATTTCCAAATATTCTTAAGTGGGGTTATTACACCCAAGGTGGTTTGTTTAAAATTTTTGCTGGGACTAAATGGAATTGTCTTTCTCGCAACCATTCACAAAGACGTGTTAATCAGATTTCGTGGTTAATTCGAGAATATTTTTCTGATCGTTTTGTTGTTTGTTTTAGAAGAGGGACGCGGGTGGGATATAATTGTGTATGGGTTTACGTTTCGGTCAAGTAGAAAGTACAATTAAGTACGTTTTGATGATATTTATCGGGTGCGCAATCAAGCGTATGCATAATGCATAATTCAAGCACCTTTCAAACAGGCAGGAAGTGTAGGGAGGTTTAGTAGTAAAAGCGTCCTGGCTAATGGAATAGGATTGCATCGGGGTTGGAGCGTGTCCGACCCGTGATCGACTGAGCCAGGCTATCTGTGTTATTGTTACCGTGTCTCATGTCACACCAGAGCAAACCGAATTGACAATTTTCCGCGCGGTTTCTTTTCGTACCCGGGGCAGAAAACAGAAAATAGGAGGCTTGTCACAAAATAGGTTTCTGTTGGAAAGGACTCAGATAACGAAATAGAGACTTATAGTGGGAGTTATTCAGAATTTGCCTGTCTGCTCTGAAAGTTTATACTTTTAGCGGTCTCGGGTTTCTCTTTTTTTCAATTTAGTTTGATAACGACACTAGAGGAACCGACGAACAAATATTGTCAAAGGCGAAGGCGACCGCAAAATTTACAAGCGCGTCTTGTGCTCCAAAAAAAGCCCGAAACAAATTAAAACTCCTGTATCACAGCATTGCAGTACGCATCAGTTTCCTTATTTAAAGGCAGTGTTTTCATTGGCCGTTGGAATTGCTCCACAAATGAGGCGAAAAATAAGCTGTTTTCGGGGGTGAGTGCCGGCGCTGGGCGAGCAACGGCACTTTTAATGCCTTTCGACCAATTGCAATCTAATCCAAACCTTTCAAAAGCAATCACGGGAATCTTAAAAAGCAATTGAAGCCAAGTATCGAAGTTAATCGAATAGTATCGATCCCTCTAGGCGATTCTCGCTCTAGTTCACCCCAATCTACAGATGCCCTTGCTGCAAACTCTAATCCTAACTTTAGTAGCCCTACCGACAACTTGTCACTTTGAACCAATTTAAAAATGTCCGGAAAATTTTTAAATCTTGCGCTTCTCTTCCAATATTCCGCTTCAACTACTCCTGATCATCTCTAATTTTACTATACCTTTCATCGCCTACGACTTCCAATTATTACTGCCCTAAACGAGAACTCCCTTCAAACGGTAGTTCATCAAACCCATTTATCCGGGAGTTAACAAATCCCTTTGCTTCTGGAATAACGTAGAGTAGGTACCGAAATATTTGTTGTATGTCCTTAGATTTCAAATTGACGTGTAGCGGACATTTCCACTTACAGAAATTTGCATTGTTTGGAAAGCTTGAAATGGGCGTATTTGAGGCAACTGTAAAATAACAGAAATATAAACCGAATAACCAGGGTAGGTAAGTGGATATCGGAGACGTATGGGTCCGCGGGGCACGGTAGGGAACAGCGTTCACTTTCGGTATAAAAGGTTTCCGCTCCAAATTCTCTCAGATCTCGGTTTGCTCTTACACAAATGGCTTTACGTATTGCATTAGTTTAGTCAATGTCCCCGCACTCAGGAAACTTTTACAAACTCTGCCTTCTTTAACTATCCGTATAAAACGGAGCAATTTCAAAGAGTAGTATCTTCGACATATAGGTTGACATCAACCTCTATACACAAATTTTTTACCCTTCTCCACTTGACTGCTTAGCTTTTCTTAAAAGCTGACAGCTGATACTCTAGATTGTTTTCGTACTTGAATATCAGACACTGAAATTGATCACAACTTCTTTGTATTTCTTGTGCAAACGTCACTTTTAATAAAACCTGAAATTGATTCCTCGATTTCTTCTAAATCACGATTTTACAAGCGAACGTATTGTAGCATAGAAATCCATTTCCAGAAAGCCCTCTTACTTAGAATTACCCTAAATAATTTGCATCTATATAGAACAGGGGTTAAAGATAACCTGTTACTGAGAATGTGGGGGTACTAACTATTAATGTGTTTATACATATAATCTTGCATATAGTTTTAAAACTGTCACTACGTTACATCTATGCAATATTTGTAGGTCCTTTTTTGTCCCCATAAAGGCCTCTTCTACATTTAACGGAAAATTTGGCAATTTAGGCATAAAAAGTGCCCGGAAATGTCTTACATAATTTGCTTCCTTTATTGGAATCACAACAAAAAACAGAATTACAAATAGGATCTCAGGCAAAGCCATTATACTTGCCAAAGACCAAATATAAATATTATATTATAATATTATGCAACTGTAACTATTATGGTAACAACCAAGAAAGGGCATTTGGTCGATGCCTGTTTGGTTAAGAACGTATACTACTTAGGGCCGATTTTTTAATCTGCTGACTTAATTAACTTTCAGGTGTTGCCATGGCGGCAATTGTATTAACAAAGATTACTAAGGAAAATATCTTAAAGTTAAAAGATAATGCAAAGAATAAAATAGAATAAAAACTTAAACTGTTTTTTGAAATTTATATTAACAGCAACCAAATGTAAAATGTAAAAACAGGAAAACAAGAAACCATATACAGATTGTCCGAAAGTCAATCTAAATATACAAAATTAATGAGTGCAACAAAGAAGACATAAACAATATGGGTAGTACAACAAAGATAGAATGCAGTCATGGCTAGGTAAATTTTTAAACTAAAGATCCCTCTCCAATAACAAGGATGCTTTTAATGACAGATAAAATATTGATAACAGATGTTTTTGCTTGCTTGCTTGTTATTGGAGAGAGATCTTTAGTTTAAAAATTTACTTAGCCATGATTGCATTCTATCTTTGTTGTGCTACCCATATTGTCTTCCTTGTTGCACTCATTAATTTTTGTATGTTTAGATTGGTTTTCGGAAGAAAAGTAAGTCCAAAAGTAGCAAGTAAATTTAAAAAAATCAAAATGAACTGAATATTCGAATAAATGAATAACCAATGAAAATAAGTAAATGTTTCATGGTAACTACAATTACCAAGTCGGCAGTTGAAAAATATATTTTACTGCAGAAGATCAGCCTGCAGTAAATTTCAGTTTTAAGCATGAAAAACCTTCTGATCTTTGGACAACATTGGATAAAGTTCTACCCATCCTGAAAACCCATGAAATTTCACGAAATTGTCATAAAAATCCTCAAAAATTCGTTTAATTCACCTGAAAAGTTTTCCTACGTTTGATTATTTCTTTAAATAAGAAATTCAGCATAGATTTCAGTAAATTTGTTGATGATATGGAGTAAGCAGTCGCTATGTCTATTTTATTTATCTGTATGACACTGACAGAACTGTGAAACAGAATGCGGTTTCAACAAACAGTTACTAAAATCCACATAGTCGCATATGTTTATAAAAAGAAAAGGACTAACTTACTTTCCTAGGGACTATATATAAATGAATGGTAAAATCAACGTACTCCCTTCAATATGATCAACTGCCTCGTGGTAACTAAATTAATGCTTATTCTCCCACTATAAATAAATAAATAGTAAAATCAACCTACCTCTTCGAATATCAATTATAAAGAGAAAACCTTTGTGGAATATGTGTGCTGAGTATTTGATGTACGAAAACCGTGAAAAATCGTGGAGTTTAATACTGAAAAATCCTGAAAATCCTAGAATTTGCTTTCTCAATGGTGATGACAGCCTGTTGGCTTTGAAAACATACTAACGAACGTTTTAACAGTACTGTGGGTAATTGTTAAAAAATCGAAAGAACAGCGGAAATCCAGCAAACTTAAAATTGGAAACTAGTTTAATAAACCTTTCAAAATTAATTAACACAAAGTGTTATTAAAGTGAAAGCCAACTCATTTAAATTGCAACACGTACTTAGAGTAAACTGGTTCAAAAGATTTTGATTGAGGAGAACTATTTCTTTTGAATTACTCTCGGGTAGTGGAGGTTATTAACTTGTTCAAATTATCAAACATAAACAGCAATTAGGCGCAGGACCGCCGAGAGAAATTTTCGGGCCCGTGACAAGTCTGTAGTCCGGGCGTCACTTAAAAAAGTGCATTGAACATTTCGTCGGTGCCCTTTTCGATGCCGGGCCCGTGACAAAAGTCTCAGGTGTCACTCCCTCTCGGCGGCCCTGATTAGGCGTACTGGAAGCCTAACGGTTTGGAATTAAGAGGACATAGAAACATACGAATCTCAGTCGTGGGGAAATTGTGACTGGGAAAGATGGCTTTTAACCTTACGAGTCGGTGTGGTCGGTATTTTGATCTCAAGTTTAAATTTAACGTTATGTTACCATGGTAATATTGTGCGTCTCTTTTCTAACAATTAAATACAGTATAAAGCTATGTCGTTTTATGTTTGCTCTAAACACGAGTTTAGTTACAGACAACCTTAAATATGATGTGAGAATACGGGCCATCATTTTTTTTTTCTTTTGAATCGTTAGATAAGATAAAAATTTTACATTCAATTAATAACCAGCAGGAAAATGGGTTAAAATTTATCCGTTCCGCGAAGCATCCCTATTAAAGGAAACGAGTAGTAAAGTAAACATTAAGTAGGTATTGGTACGTGGTTTATGTGGTCGAGAAAGCTTTCTGCAGTGCTTTTAAAGTTAATTTGATTATCAGCGGTGATTCATTGTCGAAGTCCGGGATCAATGCGACTACTTAACTCTCACGCATAGAAGCAGAGCATTAGGGGGTTTATATTACCATGTAGCGATACCATTTCCCTGGTCGGGCCACTAAGTGCAGAGCGGTGTAGGCTGGCTCCGCATTGTTTGCCACGAAATGCACTCAGCTCGCTACAAGAATACCATCTCTTTCGCTAATTCCTGCCAAACATAAGCCGCCTTCAATTTCAGTTGAATTGCTTTACAAGTAAGGATAAATCCGGAGCACTTTAAGTGCCGTACGTTATGCGATGATAATAGAAACGCGCCCTTTTCGGAGGTAGACTTAAATGAGGTCGATTGTGTGTTATTCTTGGCGAAGGCAGCAGGAAAATCCGAGTTAGCGTTTATGCACACGCCGTTCTCGGCAGCTCGAAAGCTCGAATGACTGAATGAAAGCGAGGGGGTGAGCGAGAGGGAGGGGGAGGTGGTCGTACGCGCGCTCCAGCTGATCTCGACCCCTGTTCCTTCTCGCCGCAACCTTCACCTACTGAACTCAAAAACAACCAGGAAGAACTAACCGTCCTCGTTGCCGCTTTTGCCCACGCTCATAAAAGTGACAAAATCCGAAGCTCCCAAATTGCACTCGAGAAAAGCATTAGTCGACTGTCAACTGTTCTAAGTTTGCGAAGACAACGTGGAGGAATGAAAGCCATTCCATGTCTGGAAGTGTCCGATTCGGTCAAGATGTCAGAAATGCTTTTAAAACACACTTACACTCCACCCGTGAACTCTGCACTTAGGCAACTTTAGCGGAGTTTTTGCTACTCCCGTACTCCGTTCCGTGTATATAGAAAGTGGACGCCTCGAATCTCCCGTGTATTTTAAAACAAGGATCGGGAAAGAGCATTTCCTCATAGATGCTTTAATGGTGGTTCACTGTTCCCAACTCGGCGAGGCTTTTATGCTCCATCCTAGTTGCGGAGTGCTTCGTTATATAACACCGTACCGCCGTAAAGTCAAATCGGAAAGCTCGATCGATGAGACCCATCAAGAGACCACTGCGAATAACTTTCCGTACTTTATTACTGTCCACTACATACATTTACCGCAAAGTACCTTCATAAACAATGTGCTTAGAGTTTATCATAAATAATATACGAGCACCACCCACGCCTCGCATAGCTCAGCTTACCTTACCACGTCCGTCTTACCTTTGCTAATTACCCGCCTTAAAATGTGTAATGCGACCTCTCCTTGCGGACGTCGACGAAGACAGCTCGTTAGGTTATTATTAACAGGAATGAACGAGATAAATGAACCGCATTAAATTCGAATAAAGCCGGATTATCTTTGGTAATATTTTAAAAACTTTTTTTTATATCAATCGTAAATACCCGATAAGATCTCCATTATTTTAATCTCCGTTACGAATTAGAGTTAATTAATTTTAGAAGAAGTAGGTTACTAAACAGCTCCTGTTGAAATATTATTACTGTTATTATTAAGTTTCTCGATTAGTTTCAATTCGAAGTTTAAACTAATTAAATGATTTGAAGATATGACATAAACTTGTATTTTTTCTTATGGACTACCCTATATATTTTTGCATATTCTTTTTCTAAACATATAAAATACTTGCTACTTTCCTTTTTAAACATTTATTTTATAACAGCTGTAAGTTTATTTCGTTTTATTGTTCAACATGGCACTCCAGATTAACAAAATTCATCTTATACTATTTTAGAAACATCAATAAGAAAAAATACAAGTTTATGTCATAGCTTCAAAACCATTCTTTTTACAAAAAAACTTGGGACACCATTGGATTCCCTTAAAAAAAGTGCCTTAAGAATGTTTTTACAGAAACAAAAAATATTCATAAATAAATAAGTTACGGGGGTGGGTCAAAAATGCACAAAATTGAAAAGCACCCTATATCTTCTAAACAGTTCAAGATATCGATGTGCGGTTTTCGGCATTCACTTTCTCACAAAAATCGAGCTCGTAACATGTAGGTTAGTTTTTTTCTAGCTCCTCTAGAAATTGGTGTTTCCTATCAAAAGTCTCCAATTTGGACCACCCTGTACAACTTGTTAACTATAATATGTTGTGAATTAAAAATAAAAGCACAATTATTGTGTCTGTGTTTTAGTTAGACACTGGCGTACTTCGATAACTATTAATTTTGGGGTTTAAAATTAGCTTTATAGTGTTTACAGTTCTTTCTGATAGGCTAAAGAGGGAATTGTTGTCATCTTTGGGTCATTTGTCAGGTATAAGTACATTTATTAGTTAGTAATGTTAGTCGGTTGTTTAAACTCACCGTTAACCTCACGTCTTACGTAAGGTACTGGACAGAAAGCGAGGGACACAAACAGTGCGTGCGACACCCTTGCAGCTCCAGTGGCGGCACATTCACCATTGCCATAAAGAAAACATAACAGTTGCTGCTCTGCAAAACTCACCACTTTAAGGTGTACTCACCGGGGATTCCCAACCCCCTTGTTTTGGTGGGTCGCTCACTGGATACAGGTTTGCACCTACTAAATCCTTTTCATGGGCTAACCCTTGTTCCCAAACACCTGGATCTTCCTGAGCTACTCAGAGCTCCCTCCACTTCTTTCCACCCCCGGAATCACACAGCATCGAGGCTAGTTAAGGCCAAAGAGTCAATAGGGGCCCCATTTATACTCTCAGCAATATTTTAATTGTGAGTCCGTCCGGACAACTCTCATGCACCTTATCGCAAAATCTGACTGGGACCACACAGGTACTACCAGGAGCAAGTCCACTACCAGCCCGTACCTCTTTGTAATGATCTTTCCTGTAAGCTAATCCTTTGATTAGACATGCACAAGTAACGAGCACAAAGTCAAAGGTACCACTTTATTATCACACTTTAATTATTGGCATGTCACTGTAAAACAAGCAATTCTACCGTTGGGGGGTGTGCCGCCACCCCCTAATATTTTACTAATCATCAACCTCGTTGAGTTTTTCAGAGCACTCATACACCACTCCCTTCATATGTGATTTAAATCTGCATGTATTTTTTATGCTTGGGCCAACCTTTGAGATAATTTATGGCTTTTGTCAGAAGAATAGTAAGCTAGGGCATTGGTAACGTCTAAATTTCATGTTTATTATTTGATATTCCAATATAAATTTGTTATGGGACAGCCAAAAACATTTACGGTAGTAATAATAGTTTTGTTAGTACTCGCCATTCTTAAATTAGTGCCTTTCCTTGAGCCAACGCATACAACGTTTTTGGTTAGCATATATTTACAAATTTCAAAATTTATTGTTTTTACATAACAAGTATTAGGAATCACTAAAAAAAGTTGGTTAACGAAGCATGAGGAAATACAGAAAATAACGAGAAAATAAATTAAAACAGGTAGTTTGTGTTAGATTTTGTCTTCTTCTTCTTCTTCTTCATTCATATATGGTTACCCATATACCACCTTTTTGGTGGTCTTCCTTGTTTTCTTTTCCCCACTGGTTTCTTGGATTTTGCATTCTTGGCTAATCTATTATTTTCTATTCTGTCTACTTGATTATTCCACTGTTTTCTTCTTTGTCGTACTAATTTTTTTCTTGAATTATTTAATTTAATAGGTTTTCTGTAATTCTAAATAATTTTATTTATGAATTGAGTAAAATAATATTTCTATAAAGCGGTAGACAGAGAAAGGATTAAGTAAGTACCTAAGTAAGTAATATTGTTACGTCTGTGGGAAAACTCTGTGTACTACAAGAAGATGTAAGGTTCTGCCGGCAGGACTGTTGCAAGTTTAAATTGCATCCTTCCAGCAGGACAGATTGTGTTGTTCAATTATCTTGCTAGAAACAGCAGGGCAGGTGCTTGGATACTCTATTATTAAATATGAAACAGACAAATGATAATTCTTATTGTATAGAAAATTTTATCTGCATAGATTTACTCCATATTAAATAATACGTCTACGTACATTCAGATATTAAGCCAATTTATTTATTGGGCGAGATCTAGCATTGAGGATACCAAAAACTTCAATACGCTGCGTCTGCCATTATCTTCAGTACTACCCTATTGGAATTTTACCAAACCCTATTGGTTGAAATTTCTATTTTGCCAATTGTTATATTGGTACGGGACTCACTGTTTTACTTCGAAGGAAGACAAAGTTCCAGAATTTTTTCGGCATTAAAAATTTTATCTGACGTAGGTCGGGATCGAACCCAAAACCTTGCTACTCCTACACCAGTGGGATCCTCAAAAAGTCGCTTCGAATCAATTTACTTTCTTTAAATTTTTCTGAAAGCATCAACGCCTTGAATAATGTTAAATAGTAGTCTGGAGACTCGAACATCAAAGGCCCTGTAAAAACACTAAAATTAATTAATACAAACAATTACGTATTTCGACAACCTTCGGCGTTAAGCTTTCTCGACTCTGCGTCAGTTACTGAAGATATTCTCTTTGTCCAATTACAACACTGCAAGTCGACCCTCTTCATCTCTTTCGAAGTGTCCAGCATACGGAAAAAGAGGCTTCACAGAACTCAAATTTATGAGTTAATAAGAGACCACTCTAAAATACGCGTTTAAATCTTTAAACTGGAATAATGTCGGAATTAACATAGATGGCGAGTATCTAAATCATCTCTAAGATTTGCGGGTGATATAGTACTGATAGCTGACAACATAGGAGACGCCGTAAAAATGGCTGGGGAGTTGAAGGAGGCTATCTGGAGAACCGGTTTGGAAATAAACATGAGCCACACCAAGTTCATGACCAACCATGTGTCAGGTGGGAGAATCAGCATCTCGGGACAAACCATACATCGGATCTACGATTACAAATACTTGGGGCACGAAATCAGAATGGGCAGAGACAACCAAACTTGCGAAATTCAAAGACGAGTTGGCCTGGGGTGGCAAACTCCGTGATACAAAACAAATAAATAGTTATGTGTTTGGGCAGTGTGGCACCAGTAATTACTTACGGTGCTGAAACGCTTACTCTCACCAAAAAGACACAATAAAAGCTGAAAGTAACACAACTTGCAATGGAGACAGCCATGCTAGGTACCAGAAGATGGGACAGAATCCCTAATAACACCATACGTCAAATAATAGGACTGAGCGTATCACCGAACTGAAATGGAGGTGGGTTAGACACGTAGCTTGCTTCAAAGATAACAGATGGACGAAGCGAATAGTCGCGTGGCGTCCCAGACAAGATAAACGAAGCAGTGGACATACCCCCGAGTCGTTGGACGGACATTTGGACAATTGGATAGCTACAGCACAACAGAAAGAAAATTGGAAAGCATTAGAGGAGGCCTATATCCCTATATCAAGCAGTGAACTAGAGAACCTGTATGAGGATGAGGAAAGTTCTATGAGATAGGACTCCTGAAGAAGATATTCTCGTCACCAAATCGTGGGCGGAAGTGGGACGTGTGAATTTCCTAATATTGAAATAAATGGTAAAGAACATTCTGTGAACCTTCCTTACTTGCTGATTTTACACAGTTATTACTTTGGAAAGGCATTAATGCTAATTTCTTATAAAATTATTCTATACAACAGCGGTATTATCCAATAATCTTAGTAACGTATGCTTGGTAGTTTTTTTAAGATTTACATTCCAGATATCTTGATTGATATTATTAGTTCATATATTAAAGTTAAACCTCGTTAAAGCAGGTCCAATGGCTTCCAACAACAAAAATAACTTAGCTACTTATGGGCGGATTGCACAAACATGATTTAACAGCTTCGTCAAATTAATTATTCGTCAATTTTATGTTGGTACACCGATGTAAGTTTTAATGAAGTTTAGTTTGCATTTGACAAACTGGATTAAACATAAATGTTTTGCAAATAAGGAGACATGGGTCCTATTGCCAGTCATATACAATACGTGTTAGTTGTTATCCTTCATATGAAAGTTCTGGACCTGAGCTCAGTGACACAATAGGAAAGGACAATCTGCGCAGAGGCCATTTTCTACCCCCAAATACTGGCCTATAAAGATACCTTTAATGCATTTTAGTTGTTTCTTACTCAGGTGCAATAATTCTTTAGCTTATTTTTCAGATATCTTCAAGTCTTCCTGGAAAACTACCCCAGTACCAACAGTTTCATCATCTTTTGTCTTAATATATCTGTAGTTTTCGCATTTCAGTCTACTTAGAGATACCCATTAAGCAGATACAGGATCAACCTGTAGTATTTTCACGAATTGTTTTTGTTAGAAGTTCATCCTTTTTGTTCCGTAGTAGGCCGATATCTTCGTGTTTTCATTCTAGGGCTATTCTAATATGTTCTGTGTGTGGATCTCCAGCATGCTACCATTTCCAAATTTACTGTACCAAACTTGGGGCTTCCAGAACAGCTTGTTTGCCTGGTTTACTTTTAATAGTCTTCGCCCACCGTGTTTTCGCCAGAGCTTAAAATTGCAACATCCCCTGGTTTGCGAGATACTCGTGGTCGTACCGTACCATACTCCATGTGAACGCATTTGTATACCAACTCCACCAACCTTGGTTAGTCATTTTATACTCGCCACACGAAACCTTCAGAAAACCTTGATTTGACTTTTCTCTCTTCTTCTCCTTCCAAACTGTCCAATTCCATCTATCGATATAATTACGTAGTATATTTTAAGACTTTTTCGCCACGAAATGAATAAATAAAATCGATATTTCATAAGAAAACTACCTATCTATAGGAGTTTACTATCGACATATATTATGAAATATTTGATGAATCAATACATCGATCTATTTCACGTATTGCAATTTATTTGGCAAATTGAACAATCTGATATATCGAATAATTAGTACTATCAATTAATTCGATACATCGATCTAATCGATACGGTGCACGGTGATTGAATCCATATTTTTTTTGAAACATCGCGCAGCCTAGTACCAAACCCGATTAAAAGAATTCTTGGGATAATTGAAACAAAGCCCGAAAAATGACCTTTTTTCGTGATAACGTTACCTATACCTTGTTTTATCTTTTATTTTTTTTTGTATTTTGACCCATTATAAATTTCACTAGTAATATTAAAAGAAAGATAATTCTTAAGTTTTTAAAGTAGTACGGCGATTTTCTTTTACACGAACAAAAAATTACAAACGATTTCAGGATTAAATCTTTCTGCTTCTTTCGCTTATGGACAAAATCTGAATCCGTTGGCCTGTTTTTACAAGTTAAGTATAGTAATATGTGCCCTCTTAATACGTACGCAACGCAAGAAGCTAATCTTACGATCGATTACAAATTTTAAAGATCCAATATTTAAATAAAGCTTGGTACTGTGTACGCATAGGGGTACAATTTAGCCTTCAGATAGCAGGTGGCGTTTATTTTTTATTGCCTGATGGTACCCTCTTACGACTAATTAGAACTGACGATTTCTTTGAACTATCGAAAATGATTACTGTGAATGTTAAAAAGTTTAAATGGCCTTATTTAGTCTGAACCTTAAAATGTTGGATTTGATAATATCAGTGTAAAGTATGTAAATTTCTTGCAATAAAATTTCCATAGTTTCAAACAAAGCTTCTCGTTAATATATAGATTATTAATTTCCGACGTATTCCTTATTTAAAAATAATAATCAAAATTTCATTTCACTGCTGCCGAGGAAATTGAATTTAAAAAAATGTGACAAAACCGAAGGTGTTCCTTGCAGCGGTATCTCTAATTGAGTTAAGCCACTAAGCATATAATAATTAATACTAAAAGTGCAACCTTGTGCATATTTCAGGGTATCAAGCACAACAGAGTCCAGCTTAGTCCACTTTCAGAGAAGCCATGTACTTTAATCCCTACGTAATTGACCTAAACTGGTCCTGCGACTTCAGTAGGACATTAGCAAATTGGATTGTTGTATCTGTGTGCAGCAAATGCAATTTTACTGGATATACCGGACGTTCTTGTCACGTTTGCTAATATATTAGACACTCCTTTTATCGTGGTAAACTTTTACTCGTATT
Source organism: Melanotus villosus (assembly GCA_963082815.1). NCBI lineage: Eukaryota > Metazoa > Arthropoda > Insecta > Coleoptera > Elateridae > Melanotus > Melanotus villosus. Next base: position 7,997,799 of record OY720421.1, on the reverse strand, counting down.
TTTCCAATTTAAATGTCGCTGTCTGATTTTATTAAGACATCACTTCGCAATTTATTTTTAATTTGTATGACTTTTATTAGAGTACTGGTTTCACAAGGTTTTTTATAACTATTCGCAACGTTTCACTAACTATAGCCCTGAAAAAATATGTGTAAAAGGAAACCAAACCTTCCAATAATGAATTTAAGTATTATCACTGAAATGAGGTCCAACTCCATTTTTGGGAAGTTTGGTTTCGTGTTTTCTTTTTATCAATTATCATAGTTTTCCATGTGAGTATAGCTGTCACCAAATATAAGCACAATTCATTTACGACGTTTTTAGACCGTTGTGTAGGCCATGTTATATGTGTATATTATTATACAACTAGCATTCTGTATATGGCAAAACATCAAACTGAATTTTTAAATACTACATCAAATTGAAAAAAAAATCATGGCCTATTGTGGCCTAAAAGGATCGATAATTGAGTATAAATTATGCCACTCAATGGATTTTTTTGCGAATAATAGATGTTGTTAAATGTCAGATTTCGACTTCAATGCTTTGTAACAATGGTGCTTTAAATAGTAAAAGGTAAATGTAACGGCACTTACTCTTCGCGAGGGAGTATGGCCGGCAATATGAAAGGTTGAGGCCTCCTAAGTCGCTTTCATACCTCTACAAATTCAATAAATGAAAAAAGCATACCGAAACATATTTTTAATATAGAAAAGTTTGGGTAGTAACTAAATTTTGTGACTTATAAGTGTTTATCAGTAGTCTTTTATTTTTATCCTGCTTTTTATTTTACGAAAATGAATTTGTGAAACTATTTTATAAGAAAAAAGAGCCAAGGACATCCTACTTTCTGTAGATATAAACAAGTTTATTGGTTTCAATACTCTGGAATTTCTTGCATTATCTAAATTGCTTTATTAATCCCACATAGAATTCTATTGCTGTTATTAATTAGTTATAATTCCTTAACGATGTGCGTGAAACCATTTTAAACAATCTGGCTTGTTAGTTATTAATACAGCACTTAACTCAAATCTTAAACAAATGCAACATTATAGGCTCGTACTACAGTAGACTCAGTTATAGCGATGAGGAAATATATACGTTATAACCGAGTTAAGTTAAGTGTCACAACAAAAAGAATTGTTGAAATATTGATAATGAATAAATATGTATGTTGAACCAAAATTTTTATTGGAACATGAAACTATTAAACTACAAAGTACTTTCATAAGTAAAAATATGTAGGTACAACTTAATTTAAAACACAGTTATTTTTCAAAAAGAAATTGATGGTAGAAGGCCCTCGAACAACTGAAAGAATAGAAGACAAACACTCCGGGGATTTCCCTAATTTTTTAGATGTGTACGTTGTAACCGATAATAAGCGAATATAAAAAGAAGATATCTGTACGTTACAACCGGGCGTTCGTTATATCAGAAAAATATTACATTACAAAGTAATTACCTAACCTCTATGCCGAAACGTAATAAGCGAAGTATATTTTATTATTCCATGTTCAGATTTATCCATTTTAATTACCAACCACACTGTAATTATTTAATACTAATGTCCGCACAACTTCAAAATATGTTTTAAGCTTCTTTTCGGGAAAGTGTTCCCTGAATTACGACAATAATTTTTTTGCTAGCTACAAAACACTAGTTTTGGTAGCTAATTTGTTATTTTTATTCAGAGTGGCTGTTCTGAATTTTTAGTAATTATTTTAGAACAGCCTTCTTATGTTTTACTCAGTTTATTTGAACCAAAACCGCGTGCCTTGCTAATAAAACTGCATTGGAGTACAATCCTCCGTTGCGATTTGTTTGGATTTTTATCTAAATATGGTGCTTTTATAAATGGCATAAAATTTGTAAACCAACTTTCTAATTTTCTCCATAGTTAGTTGTCTTTGTTATCTTGCTTGTATTGCAGGAAAACCAGTTTTTCTTTCATACGATTGATTGCTACTCGTACGTCTTGCTCTTATCGTTTATAGGGTTTTAAATTGTCTTGCGGTTTTCTTCTCATGTGTTTTTTTATTATTCTATTCTTTTATGCCTTTATTTAGATAGACGTATTCTTTATGATATAGTTTGGACTTGTGTTAGATCATATTTTTATATTGCTTCTGTGTTCTATTTCTATTGTTTTCTTTTTTAGGTATTGACTTTTAGCATTTTGTTCCGATTTCTGGCCTTTTTAACCGGTGATTTAAGCCTGATTAAATCTAATTTAAAACCACTTGTTTAACCCAAAAAGTTAGTTCTAATTTTCGTATAATAAATATTTTCATTTTTTTACATTCTTTATTAATTAGGTATTTCGTGTAGCTTTTTAGTTCTTTGGAAACTTAACTTTTGGTTTTAAAAATATTTTATTGTTGTATAACTAATGCAGAAGTACAAATGCAGAGAAAAGCACATATAGACGGTTTTTGAAAAGCATAATCATTTATTAAACCAAAATTTGCCCGGTGTTGTGTTTAATATTTTTCAAAAATAATTACTAGTTATGACGTCAAAAGAGGTTTTTAACCAGGAGTTTTTCTAGACAACACATCCTTCAGACCAATTACACAATTACAACAACTCTACGCGATCGTGGACTAAAGGAGACCTGCTGCTGGGAGAAAGGGTGGTCCATACATCACTGCTGGATAAAACTGTAACGGTTGGGGTGGCAGAAAGGTGTCCCGAGGAAGGAATTCTCTCTCCCCTGCTATGGAACTTATTATGAACGAGCTTCTGCAGGAGCCCCGCAGTAAAGGGTTTTCTCCCTTAGATACACTACTCATAGCATCAGAAGGGAGATTTGCCAACATAGTCAGGGAACGTACCTATGCAACAGGCCCTGAATGTCGTATCCAGGTGGACTGAAAGGGGAGGCTTTAGGGTTTGAGATCTTTACTTCTTTATCCGGAGAAGTAAAGTACCTAGGACTCCTAGGAGTCATATTGGACTCCAAACTAACCTGGAACCAACATATTGGCAAAATTATCAGAAAATCTGAAACTACGTTAGCGATAGACGAATTTTCGGTCTCAAACCAGGAATGGTGCATTGGCTATACATCAGAGTGGTCAAACGAGCTATTATGTATGCGACCTTGCTGTGGAGGCCCAAAATACAACAGGGACAATAAGAACAACGCCTGCTGCTGCTATGAAGACTCTCTTAGACCTTCCTTCTCTTCATATAGCAACACAGGAGAAAGCATTTTTAAAGGTTTCTTTCTTGAAACGATTTTCTGACGCCCATCCATTTCACCCAAGAAAATTTCGTTTGAAAACTTATTGTTGGGGTTTTTCATCATAAAGCCTTTGTCTGATCATAGTGATCATATTGGAATTGGAATGAAACATATTTCGTTTTGTTGGGTTTTATAAACAAGTGTTTTTTTTGTAACTTTTGCCACATTTTTTTCTTTGGCTATAAAACAGTAGTTTGTAAATTTAACGTTTTACTGTTAATTACCGATTCAATCAGGTGTATTTTGTTGGCGTTATTTTTTAAGTCGTATTTCGTGGAATGCTTTTAAAAGCATATAGCTGATCTTTAGTAAACCCTTTCTTATATGTAAATGCGTTAGATTAAACTAAATGGTTAGATAATTGTGTAGGAATAAGCTTTCAATTTGCATATTCTGAGTACACGATTAAAGTTATAGAATCGTCTTTATACAGCGAACGATGAGATATGGGTCTTGAGAATTTACACACTATAGAATTCAGCGTATAAATTGAAGCAGGCTCGAATAAACGCAATCAAAATGTCGTGCAATTAGGATAAATAAATTCCGGAGTTGGTAGTAAATGATCGTAAGCATTGACGGTCTTCGAAGCTTAACGAATCGTGCGAAGCTTGAAGCTCCAACAAGCTCATCAACCCTACGCCGTCGGCCTTCTTTAAATTGCCCTTTACGTCACCGTCATTACCGTATAACGAAATTTGGCTTAATTCAAATTCATTGTTGTTATTTACCCGAATAAATTATCTTTTTAAACGAATGGCGCGTTATTGTAATAAATATCGTTTTATTTTTTTCTTGTAAGGTTTTAATGCCGTTTTAATTACATTTGTGTCATGATACCGCAATTAAAGCTAATGAACTAATTCATCATTAAAAACTAATTTGCATTACAATTATTAAATTAACCCACTGGTAGAAGTAGAGTAGGTACTACCCGTTGTAATAATTTATATGTATTTACACGATACATATACTTACGTACAACTTGTACTGTAATATAATAATTAGTTTTAATTGCGCTCGAAACTAGTTTCTATTTATTACCTTCGCATTATATTGCACACACAGTTTTATTTTATGCTATCGTATTTTATAACAGAGCTTGTTCTGTTTTATAACAAACCTAATAAAACCTTCAAGTTAGTTGACGGCTTTTAAAATATAATACCACGGTAGTTTTAATGAGAGGTCGTTATAAGAGCAAAATCCGCGAGGCGTTTTTCAGCTACCATCCATTAGAACAAATTGACACCTGGTAACTGAGGAGAGGCGCATTTCACACTTGCTGCAGCTCGTTAATAATAACGACCGGGATTGGTTCTCTTCAGACGGAATCTGACGCTTTCCTCCTGATCTAATGCCATCCCGACGCTCCTTTACCATATTTAGCATACTTCGGGGGCTTTGTGCGGAAAAATTGAGCTTATTGTTTGTGCTGCTTTTTACCTCGCCTTTTTTATCCTGGATAATGGGAAATCTTTTATGGTCTGCATTGTAACCTCCTTGTTGACGTTCCTTCCACACGCCGGTTTTCGCATCCCCAAATTAGATACTTATTTTTTAACAAATGAAAACGGTTTGTATACCCTCATTCTTACCGTTTACTTCGATCTTTTAAGAGAATAAACATTATGCGAGCTTTTCCGAAGATTTCAAAGCTCTTCCTTCTATTTCTTCTGTTCTTGTTCTTCTTCAAACGTTCGCTTTCATCTTCTTTTCTATTTCAACCATACTTTTAAAATCAGAAATTCAGTATTTGATTTTTGTATACTGTAGATTGGTATTGCTATTTTAAAGTTTAAACCCACACTTACCTTAAGCTGAAGTATTATGCGGATTGGAAAATTCAATTTATATTAAGATTTCGCAAGATCTAAAACACTTAAACTAACAATTGACTAATTCTGAAACTGACGAAACAGTATTTAATTGCAAAATATCAATAATACATTAATCTTACGTATTTATTTAACCGTAACATCGCTGTCTGTTGAACTTGAACTGTTCGCTTCCAGTGTTAACTTGCACTGTTATACGTGGCGTGTCGAGGTCTGTCACAGCTTCTTCATAGTTGGCTCATACAACATAACCAACATCTACCACCCCACCATAATAACAAAGCCTAAAATTACTTAACAATTATCCAAAATTTCCTTGCCACGCTAAGTGAATTTCAAATTTCTTACCAAAAAACATTTTAGTACAGACTAAGAGCTAGATTAAGAAGATTTTGTCCTCGAATTGGAGAACCATACTTGGCTTACGACGTTAACTTGAAAACAAAGTATCCAACATCTACAACCCCGCCATAGTGACAAAGGCTAAAATTACCTAACAACTATTCAAAATTAACTCGCCATAAGTCAAGTTAAAATTGCTTACTAAAAAAATATAGTTTAGTACAGATTTAATACAGCTGGTTCGAGACGTCTGCTTAAAAAAATAACCAACATTTATCACCCTACTATAACAACCAAGACTGAAATTATCTAAAAGTTATCCAAATATGCTTTGTTAAGTAGAATTTAAAATTCCTACTAAAGAAATATTTTAAGGCAGATTGAGAGTTAAATTACAAAGATTTTGTCCTCGAACCGAAGAGCCATACTTGGCCTACCGTGTCATCTTAAAAAAGTAACCAACATATACAAGCCCGCCGTAGTAACAAAGACTAAAAATAATTATCCAAAGTTACCTTGCTAAACTAAGTGAATAACAAATTAAGAGTTATATTGAAAAAATTTTGTCCCCGAATCGAAGAGCCCAATGCCACGATGTCTCCTTAAGTTACCAACCCACCATACTAACAAAGACTGAAATGACCTAACAATTGTTCAAAATCACCTTGCCCATGCTAAGTGAATTTCAAAATTTCTTACTAAAATACGAGTATATTTTAGTACAGACTAAGAGTTAGATTAAAGGATTTTGTCCTCGAAATGAAGAGCCATAGCTCACGAAACCATCTTTATAAAAAAGTAACAACCCCCTCATAGTGACAAAGACTGAAATTACCTAATAATTATCCAAAATTACCTTGCCATGCCCAGTGAATTTCAAAATTTCTTACTAAAATACATTTTAGTACAGACTAAAGGTTAGATTAAAAAGATATAGACCTCGAATCGAAGAGTCACGCCTGGCTCACGATGCCTTCTTAAATAAAATAACCAACATTTACCACCCGACCAGAATAACTGAAATTAGATAAGTCTTAAATAAAAGAGGAGGAATAAGAAGAAATTATCCAAAATTACCTTGTCCTGCTATTTTAGTACAGTTTAATTCTGTTAACACCTTATCTGGATATTACAGGACGATTCACGAATGAAACACTCCCAACCGAATTTGGGTATGTAACACATCGTACCTTCCCAGATAACTTCAACCCTTTTTTTATTTAAAGACGTTGCACATCAAACACAGCTTACATTATAAAAATAAGTAGAAAATTCAGTTTAATAAAGTTAAAGAAACTTGAATTTAAACTGAGCTTTTATTACAAATTTTTTTACTTGCTTTGGAAATATGTAAGTTGGGTTGCATATTAACAATTTTAAGGGACGTAAATTCACCTTGTATGATATGAGATTAAATGGTGCAACAAAATATGTGCTTAAATTAGTTCCGTAAATACGAGATTGTTTACTTTATGATGTTGAGGCCATTTATAATGGAAAATGCCCCGCAAGCAACAACATTTTACGTATTCTAAGCCCTCGCTTTGACGATATGTGTCTTTCATATCAGAGAACTCCCATAACGACATTTTGAGATTACGTTATCAAGTTTAAATTATATTGACTTTGTTTAGTGTATAAATTTAAATTTTTATGTTATCAAAGACGAAATTACTTAATTTGCCATAAAATTGCAACTTTTCTTAGAGGAATCCTCAAATATCACGACTTAGCTCCGATTTCAAAAACAACATCTGCTAATATGCAGCAATTTCCTTAGTTTTCACTGTCTTATCACCAGAGTGGCGGGGTCTTTAAGGCGTTCGACTACAAGGCAGACGGTTTTGGGTTCAAACCCAAGTCGGATGCTTGGTGGACGGCCTACCCAGTCACTGAGAAAAATGGTAGAATAAGGAAAGCAGGCGATTGTCGAAGGCATGGTGCTTACCACACCATTCCGTAAGTCAGCTTGCGAGACAACCTGGGCGTAGAAAGCAACTTGAGAGGCCTTAACCTTCAATGTTTTCGTTACTTATAAGTTAATCATTGCCTTTCTGTGACATTTCATAATTAAATGTTCGGCGCAAATGGCTATGTCTGTTCATTCGATTATTAGAGTATCTTTGTCAAAAAGAAAAAGCGGTTTTCCATACTTTCTTTTGTTTTCCTATAAAGTATAAGCTTTCATTGAATATCGATTTCTTGATTTAATCAAAAAGTTATCAAAAAAAAACGCTTAGGGCTAGTCTTTCCAACTCTAATGAAGTTATCTTCCAGTTACTTTAATTGGCAATATTTGTTAATATAATTGTTTCAATAAAAATAGCCTATTAACAGGTCTTGTAAACTTCCTAATAAGCGTATTTGGGAAACGTTTTCAATAAAAAATATTATTAATATAAAAATTGTGAAGGAAGATGACTGCAATATGAATTTGTTTATTTATTAAACGAGATCTAGGCTTGCGGGTGCCAAGTATCTCAATATGCGCATCGACCGTCAACGTCATTTAGCACTAAAATTTTCTGAACCTGAACCTGAACCCTTTTTTCATGGCACTAAAACTCTTAGTGTGTAGGTTATCATTATTTATACTGGATATTCAATTTTTTTAATTTTAAAAATAAAAATGTCTCCATATAAATTCGTTAAGCAAAAAAAGGTTCTTGCATGTGACAGAATTTGTCGTGTAATAAAAAAACTGATATAATGGGAATTATCCACAGCTTTCAAAACAAAGTGGAATGTTTCATAAAAAAAATATTTGTAAACACAAAAGAATTGGATTTTATGGCATTATCTAAATGACAGTTTCCTGCTGTTTACCGCATTTTTCCTTATTTCGTATTTTTCATTTTACGACTCATTTTTTTAGGTGGAAGTCAATAAAGCTTAGTAACTCTATCCAGAAAATTATATATGATATCAAACGACGTTTCGCTTTTTATAAGAAACGTACAACATAAACAAAAAACTTTACGAAAGCAGGACAATTAAAACCAAGTCGCCAAATGAGCTTTTAATATTTAGTAATTCTGATTCTGTCAAATGTAAATAATGTATTCAAAGGTTAATTGAAATTTTAGATAGATGTTTAATGTAATTCTGATACAAAACGTAAACACGTTTTCAATGATCAGTTAATAAGATATAGTGTCACGACTACAGAAATGCCACGTGCTGGTTATGCGGAATGCATAATTTTACAGTTCTGTTCTTCATAATTTACATATTTTCAACATGAACGAGAACAAGTTTGAAATATTAGAGTTAACCATTAAAAATATTATTATAAATGTGGTTAAAAAGTATTTCATTAAATCAGAGCTTTTTACCATTATTTCCAGAAAAATCCAAACTTTTGGAGTAAATTATGAAACTGTAAAAAAATAATAAAACGACATTGAAACACCTTGAAATTATTTCAGCCGTACTTTTACCAGCAATGCTTTAAGAATATTTGGGCTAATATTAACAAATAAAGGATGTTTAAAAAGTAAAGATGCTAATCTGAGCACCAGATTACAGTAAAATGGTATCCTTATTTACTAGTTTTGTGTGCTTCTTTTGCTTACTAGGATTCGATCATTTTGAATTTCGTGGATTACTCTTTGGATCGCGTACTCCGTTCCTTCTAGCAATATCTTTCTTGTATGACTTGGCCTTTGATGCTTTTTCCTTCCACTTTTCTTCTTTTTCTATAATCATACTTGACGGGAATTATTCTTCTTAAATATTCTTTCGCCTTTTCGGCCCATTTAGTTCCCTGTTTTCTCCTAGGTTTGGCGAATTATGCTTTCCACCCAGTTCTATCTTAATTGCCCGATTCTCTTCCACTCTTATGATGTTTCCTCACCATAGAATTTTCTGTGCCTTTATCTCGCTTACCTACTGTTTTCCTTAGAATTTCTGTCACTATCTCTTCGCCCATATTATTTCTGTATTTATTCTGGCAACTCTTTATGATTACAATAAAGTTATTTTCACCCTTTTAGACCCTGGATATCTGGCAGTATCTTAAATATTGATATTAATGGCCTGCGTCTCCATTGTTGTGGAATTTAACCCTTGACGTCCTTTTTAAAATCTGCTACATTCTTAACAACTCACCAGTACCTTCAGCTATCCTTGGACTTTTTCCATTCTTCAATTACCGATTTCTTCTTCATTTTTTTTGCTCTGTCTTTGCTTTGTTGGTTTTTTTCGTTCATATAACATACAGACATTTTGACATTATGATATCAAGTTTAAGTTTCTCTCAGAGTTTCACCTATCTATGAATAAAAAATAATAACTATGTTGCGTTAAAATTGGAAACTTTTCATAAAGAAAAACCTCGGTGGAGGAAGGGGAAACTCGACGGATATTCGATTCTAGAGTACTCAGGAGTATGTACACCGAATTTCAAAAATATATAATTTATTTCCGCCAAAACGGCTTTTTGAGGCTAATATGACTGGACTACTAGGCTTCGGCCATAAGAAGTAGAAAAAATATTAATAATTGAGCATTGGTTATTTCTTGCGTTATTCCTCTCCTGAATTTGAAGTTCGCATAAATATGTATTGTTTTTATTTTGTTGCGACAACTCAAACTTCTTTACTTTTAATAATACTTCAATACATAATACAACTAACAAGGTCTACAGAGAATAAAAACAAGTAAAGGGATGGTTACTTAATAAAGGCCTGATCCTGAAGAGATCGTGTTTCCACCTTTTTCGCTTATAAAGTACCAGAGCGTAGCCATACAAATTTTATACAGATACGTTAATATACTGAACATTTTCTATACACAAAAAATATACATATAAAAGTATAAACGCATTCCTTTATTTATTTTTATTTTAAATACCAATTTATTCTTACAAAGAAGATATATCTTGGTCAAACAGGCCTTTGTTTTTCCGCAGTGATGATCGTGCTTCGTTTATTTACCTGTTTTACATACTGATATTACAATAATATTATTTTTTCTCTAAAGTATTTGTAAAATGATTAGAATACATAAAGTTATCGAGAAGCAGAAGTCGTAGCAAATAACAGATAAATAAATATTTATTTGATTGTTTGTAATAAAGATTACTTTGTATAAATAAAATTGCTTTGTTTGACATTCCATAGATATAAAAATATTATACTTTATATATTGTGCATATATACCGAATGTTGTAGATATGATTTAAAAAGCTTTATTTTTGTAAAAATAATCGCTAAATGTCTTTATTAGAGTTTGGCAGAATTTTAGTAAATTGAAAGGTAACCAACTCTCATTTCTTGTAGGAATTCATTAGTTTGATAAAAATTCTTTCCAAGTTTTAAAATGATTTCGCTTTCTATACAACAATATTTAGTAAATTTTGAATACAACAACATTGAATTAGTTTATTTGTTAGTCGTGGTAAATCTTTATGAAAAATAAATCTTTTATTAAATTATAAATAAGCAGTTTTCACAAAGATTAAGATATTAACTAAATGTTTAATAGAAAAAATCTTATATCCGTGTATTTCTTGTAATGTATTTGTTTTTTCGTGTAAATTTGGTGCAGAGAAACTTTGGATCTGTCTTAGATCTTTTTATTTATTATTTTTGTAATAATATTTGCGTTGGCTAATGTTTAGCGAACTTTTAGAAAAGTTTCCTTAATATAAGTCTATTCAAACCTGTAATATTTAAATATTTATGCCAACGAATTTGAAGAATATTAATTAGTGTTGATGATATTCACTTTGTTTATTTCTAGGGCGAGTTTGTTTAGTTTGCTTTTTTTGTATTCAGCTTTCTAAACAAACACAGGTAATAAAATTGTATGTTTTATTTCGTTCAAAGACAAATATTATCGGATTGTTTAGAAATAACACTGAAATCTGTGTACTGTATTTTGCGTTTATAAAAACAACGAAAGAAAATATTTCTGGATTGCCTGTAAAAAAAACATGTTCACTGAAGATTATATGTTACGGTATTTAAAAAAAGCGTGCTTTCTAAAAACGGAAATGCATGAAACGCGAAAATTTAGTATTATTTTGAGAGGTAAGAGAAAAGAAATGGGAACGTGCAAATGAGCGGACGTTCTGTATATTGACATAAATATGACAAACACTTATTTCCTTCAGCAAATAGTAGGTTGTGTTAACGAGGGAGGATTACAGGCAAAGTAAACAACAAAGTATAACAATCGTCTTCTATTTGTCCGTCCTAATTAGCTGAATGCTCCTCGTTAGCGCACCGCCCGCGATCATCGGGGTTTAGATTCGGCACACAATCGACAATGCAGCACAATTGAGCTAATTAATGTTGTGATTAATGAATCAAAACGTTGTATGTGGAAGAGGGCGGATTAATTCCCACCACGCTCGTAGGCTAATAACTTAAAACTGGATTTAGAAAATGTTAATTAATCGCCGTTGTTGATATTACGATTACCTATTTAATTAATAAAGTGTGCTGTTTCGTTCCTAATCCATTTATTCGTTTGCTCGAGCGCTCGTTATCGCACTGATTTAATACGAATAAATCCTGATTTTTAATTTCGCAGATTGAGCTGAAAGAGGTGCCGTGATTAACCGAGCCCCGCATTCTCGCAACTAGCAATAAGCCTCACCCCCCTGATTACAATTAGTTTAACTTGCAAATTCAAGAGCTCGCTGTACATTTGTTACTCCGGTTTTTCTTCGATCCTGTAATCCACTCGATCGTTTCGCGCAAAATGCCTAAAAAGAGAGTTTTTCCTCTTTTTTTTACCGCCGTTGTTCGGAATATTACATCTGAAAACGGGCTTTTTTAGCCATAATGCAGATTTAAATCGGAAAATTTTGACGTAAACGCTTCGATAACAGATAAAACTAACAATAAAAGGGAAAATCTTTATGTTTTCCGTCTGTTCGCGACACGATTATAATTGCAAATTATCCGGTCGTTCGAATTGTTTCAACATGGTTAAACAGTATAATACAAAATTTAGGTGTTACATGTGGGTTTGTAGACTGAAGGGTAGGGATATGCGATAACAAGCGGGCGATATCAGTAATGAACCCGCATGGGCCCCTATTCAAGAGAGCGGTGGTCATCAGAAGCTCATTTAGTGTGTTGTCAGTTGCAGGGCCGGACTAGACCATGCGGCGCCTTGATCGCACTGTAGTGTTCTGAACCCATCTACCATTACTGAGCATGCACAGCACGGACAATGGAAATGGTAAGTCTTTTTTCCGCAATATTTGTTATTTCAGTATTCGCCGTTATTCGGGTCATCCCAGTGCTGGTTAAAGAAAATTGGATTATTAAATATTAAATATCTTATAAGACCCAATCTTGCATCAATTTCAATTCCATCTGCCGTAACACGTATAGGTTATTTGATATTCCGTAATATTTATGATTTCGTTCGCGTCTGACTGCTAAATCCATCGGGTCGACTGTCAGATGCCCGCTCTCATCTTCCTATCTATAATACACGTTCGAATAGGAAATCACCGGCATCGAAAACACTTGGATCCGATAAAAGTTGTATAAATTCGTACGAGCGGGAACAGCGATAAATCTCTCGCTTAAGGATATTGTTTGAGGCACGTGACACATTTAGGCCGATAGGTAGCACTGTCTCTGATAGTAAGAGCTCTTGAAATTTCCTTCTGTCTCCTCTTTTTCCCATTTCCATCGGCCGTTAGAAGGTCTCGAGTATTTTCTAACGCACCAACTTCATTTCGTGGTCTTGTTCGGAACGTTCCCCTGAAAGCTTGCAATCTACACTCGCCATGTCATACACATTGAATTCATAAATTATTTCTGACAAGACTCCTGCTAAATTTATTCAATAACTTTTTACCTTACGTGGAAATTAAAAAAAAAAGAATCTTTACGAATTTCAATTTACAATAATTATCGGCGACTATTTGACTGCTCTAATCCTTTATTAGGATTTAAAAAGCCTGAAACAATGTCACATATCATTTAAAGCTTTGATTGAACGAATTATACAAAACGACTTTGTGAAAAAACATAACCTTTTACTAAGAATCCCTTCAAATCCTTAACATTGTAACAAAATTACCATAGCGTTAAGTATCTTGCAATGCTAAAGTCGGCTAAAGTATAAAACAGCCTACAAAGCTTTGTTTTAGTCTACAAGGCAGCTTCCCGAATACATGTCCCAAACATTGATGTAAAACTTAGACTTGTAACACCAGAAATTGTTCTCACTTTAAATCACCAAAATCCCTTTTTTTATAAAGTCTGAAATAGTTCAACAGTCTTTCACATTAACTTAAACAAACGCCAAATATTTACAATTTAAAGAAACAAGTATAGTCTGGCCAAAAAGTCTTTGGATGACGTTTGCTGTGAAAGTTAGTAATTATCCCTGAAATTATTGGCTTCTATTATCTTTAAGTCATTGACTTCTGTTAAAATTGCAATAAATTGCTTTAATCACTAAACAAAATTCAATGGAAACTCACAAAAAGTTACAGAAGATATCGTTTTGAAGCATTTCTAATTACAATCAGGTTTCTGTTGAAAACTGCCAAGTAAATATCAATGACTTAATACAAAAAGGGGAGTACCGTTCGCAGTGGACAATTTGAGTTCAATATAAGGTTTTTCTTCACGCTTTTCTTGTTCATGGGGTTTCCATTGATGTGGAGACCCAACTCTCCATCCATCTATCCATCTATTCGTTTTAAATCTCTTGTTATTTTAATAATTCTATCATCATCGGCTCTTTGGACGTGATCGTTCCACTCTTTTCTTCTTCCTCAAGTAAATTTTACTATGTTGACTTGAAATATTTGTTATTGCTATTTTTATAACTTTACATTTTGAACTCATCGTACAATCCAGTGGTTTTTATTATTATTGAGTGTGCCTAAAATAAGATTTCTGCGCCAAGTCTGATAAACTGTTCCAACACTGAAAGAAACTGCATTTCAAACCTTCGATAATCATATTTTATTAGAATTCTAACTATAAAGGATAATTTGAAAAATAACTTTTGTTTACAGAAATTGCAATAATTACAACGCACTGAATTAAAGTAGAAAACAGAAATCTTAAAAATAAGTGCCTAAGTTTAAATTTAATTTTAAACAACCTTGTGATGTACCTAGCTGATCAACCTCTCGAAATTCATTAATTTAAATTCATTGTCACATTTTATAATATTATTATTTTGCCGTTTCCCAATTGCTCAAATAAACCTATAGTATTAAAATTTTCTGCTATTTTTATAATTGTAAAATCTGAATTTAGATCAAAATTGTGAATATTTTTAATTATGTGAGCTGCAAGAGCGGACTGGTTAGAAACATCGATATCAGAATCAATATTTAAATTATTTTTGATAGTTCTAAAATGTTCTTTCAGGCTGGTCGAAAATTCTTCGTACTCATGCTAGTTAGTTGAAGCGAATTCAAGCTAAGCTTTAACTTGTGCTGAAATTACAAACTCTTACGATTCAGTTTTTATTTGCGTTTTTCGCATAAACGAGCCAAATTTTTGAGTTATTAAATAAAAAGTTTAAGTTGAAAATTCAAGCCAAGCGTACTTTACTTAAGCCTTAGCTTAAGCCGACTCAATCAAGCTTGTACTGGACGCCTAACTCTAAGAATTTAGAATTTTCATTAATATTTTCCGCATAAATTAACTAAATTTTTAAGTTTATCAAATAATACTTGTGTTAAAAATTTAAGGCAAGCGAACCTTATTTAAGCTGGCTCAAGCTAAGCTTCAACTTGTACTACAATTTCAATTCTTAAGATTCAAAATTTTTATTGGCGTTTTCCGCATTATTGAACCAAATGTTTGAGTTTATTTAAAAAATGTTTGAGTTGAAAATTTAAACAAATCTCACCTTATTTAAGCCTTAGGTTAAGCCGACTGAAGCTGAGCTTAAGCTTGCAGTAAAATTCCAACTCCTAAGAATCTGAATTTTTAATTGACGTTTTCCGCATAAATGAACCAAATTTATGAGTTTATAAAAAAATGTTTGAGTTGATAATGCAAGCCAAACGCAGCTTATTTCAGCTTAGTTTAAACCAACGCAAGATAAGCGGTATTCCAAGTCTAAGGATTCAGAATTTTCATTGACATTTCCGCATATACGAATTAAAGTTTTGAGTTTATTAAAAAAAGTTTGAGTAGAAAATTCACCTTATAGGTATAAACTTTACCTTAATCCAACTGAAGTTAAGCTTCAACTTGCACTGAAAGTATAACTCCCAGGATTCAGAATTTTCATCGCTTTCCGCATAAATGAACCATATTTTTGAACCGAAAAAAGTTTGAGTTGAAAATTCTAGCCAAGCTCGCCTAACTTACGCCTTAGTTTAAGCCGATTCAAGCTAAGTTTCATATCGACATTTGGCGTATACCTAAACGAACCAAATCTTTGAGTTTATTAAAAAAAGATTTAGTTGAAAATTCAAGCCAAATCTACCTTAGTTTAAGGTTTAAGGCAACTCAAACTAAGCTTAAACTGAAATTCCAACTCTTAGAATTCAGAAGTTTCATTTTTCCTTGACGTTTTCCGCATAAACGAACTAAATTCTTGAGTAAAAAAATTTGAACTTAAATAAAATAGCAATAACAATGTTTAAAATTAATTCAAAAAAAAATTCTCAATTTAAATATTGTGGTACTGGTTTTTACGTTGAAGTTTTTTATGGGTATAAAACAATTTTCAAAATGTTCACTTCGTAATAATATGGATAGTCACGTGCAAAAATAATGACACACCTAAGTATCAAGCAGGCAACACACTATACGCTGCTTCGGTGCCAAGATTTTTAAAGTCACTAACCATAAGATCTTGTAGGTAGGATTAACAAGTTAGAATAAGAAAGTTACTCATCGACTGCTGCAAAGCTGTTTAAATACTCAATAACAAATCTTAGGCGTGTCATTACTTTTGCACGTGATAGTACAACTTACAGTAACCTGAGGATGGCTTAATTATTTTGTGAAGGCCAAAAGGTATGTCGCAACTACTAAAATTTTTGAGGAAGACTTCTTTTATTTATTGATTATACAGGGTGATTTTTAAATTCATTCTTTCACCAGGAAATAAAGCTAAAAAAATAAGCATTTTTTTCATTTACCACTTTTCCGAAATATCAGAACTAACGGAGGTACAGGGTGTTAAAGTTTCAAATTAAACACTAAAATTACTTAACAAAAATTAAACTAAACTTAATTAAGACGAGGGCGAAGCCCGAGTGATTTTCTGTCTTTTGTAATATTTTAGAGATTAGATTTTTTAAAAATCACCACTCTAGGAAAATACTTTTAATGTGTAGGGCCAAAGGTTAGCGATTCGAATCACTGTACAGGTGACATTTTTCTATATTCAGAATATTTATAATTAATTCTTCTTCGAGTGGCGGCCCTCTGCAGGGCGTCGCCGTCTTCTCTCGATATGCCTGTGACATAGGGGACCTACAGCTTAACGTGGGCTCCAAACCACATAAGTGCTTGCACTTCTACTCCAGAGAAGACTTACTAGGCAGTATATACCTCGTTGGTTTGCTATTGCCTTCCGAGGCAAACGGTCGGGTGTTTTCGTTGTTTATGTGACCCTGGGAATCGAACCCAGGCCAGTCCCAGTAGTCAGGCACACGCTGAACCAACTGAGCCACGACCACGACTATAATTAATTAAAACATACTAAAAGTTAGGTTAGAGAGCCTTATTGTAATATTAAAAATTAAGCATAAGGGTTGATATACCAAGAGAAGAAATTCTTTAATTTTAAGCTACCATCCAAACAGTTAATACTAGTGTTAATAAAATCAATTTGCCTTATCCACAAAATAATTTTGAATAATAACTTAAATTTAAAGAATTTCTTTTCGTATCTAATCAGCTCTTATGCTTAATTTTTAATACAAAATTAAATTTTGTAGATAAGACAAATTGGTTTTATTAATACATATTCGAATCCACTTTGAGAATTGATAAATTTCATGGTTATTTAATACCAGATTTGAAAATTTGGGACAAGTTTAGATTTTCTTATAAACTCAGATTTCTTCTAATTCTTCAATTCTCCTATAGTTTTTCCACTTCTAACATAAAGTTAAATATAATATTGGAAATTTAAAATCAGAATATTAAGTTAAGCTAAAATTTTGCAGTAAGGGCCACAACGAAAAAAGGTGAAAAATAAATTGAGTTTATATCTACTCGTAAATGTTTAGTAAAAAATATTCGAATTTAATTATTATCCAAAACGTATAACAAGTGCCTACTTCTAATTTTATTTGGGTTCTTAGTCTACTTCCACATACTTTTTACTTTATCAGTTCTTCCTGAAAAGCAGGAAAATTATTCAGATAATACTGATAATTTAGGTGAAAGTGAAAGCACCATAGTTCGATTCAGTTTGTAATATACGTGGGTCGTTTGACAAGTAAGCTAAATGAAAAATTTGACTAACTTTTTTTGAGTGCTTTGACTACTTATATTCATTAGCACTTCATAAATAAGGTGCAATTATTATATACATATCATAAGAGTTATTGTTATATGGTTATAATAGTTAATGGGTTAGATGAGTTATAGTAAGCCAATTTTATTAGTTGTTTTGAAAAACTGTATGACGTTTGATGGGTTCTGGAGTGTTTCTTCTATGGATGGTGGGATCTGACACTCAGACTGATGTCATCGTATTTTGGACACTGGAGTAGAATATGAACGATAGTTAACGGCGTGTCACATATGACGCAGTGAGGACGGTCTGTTTTTTCTAATAAGCAAGGATGTGTGAGTCGAGTGTGTCCAATTATGAGTGTCGTGAGTATTACTTGTCGACGTCTAGAGCTGGTTTGGCTTAAAATTCACAACTGTCCACTCATTTCGTGTATTGTTGAGCATATATATTTTGAAGAACCTCTTGATATCGTAGTCAAATGCTTGATCATCGCATCCTCAGATAATGTCGCTTCCCTGGCACCTGTACAAATTCTACTTTCTTCCTGACGTGATTGCTAATGGTAGTCAATTTCTGTATTCTTTGTATCAGTGGTTCTTTCGAGTATACATTTTTGATAGCTGTCAGGGTGTTTTTTTGACCAACTTGTATTTATGTTTCAACATAATCTACATTGAACTTGATACATTTTACCCAACGATGTTCAAAAACCATTATACCGTTTTTATAAAATGATTTTTTCTGGTCTACAAAATAGCCGTTCACAGCTTGAACCACTTCAGTGCTGTCGGAACATCGTTGTCCTTCGAACCATAAGCTTCGGGAATAAATAGAAATCAGACGGAGCTAAATCAGATGAGTAGGGCGGATGATCTAGCAATTTGAACCTGAGTACATGGGTTTTAGAAATGGAAACCGTGTGAACAGGTGCAGTCAGCAAACGCGGCACCCATCGCGCGCAAAGCTCTTGAATGTCCAAATATTCATGTAAAATATTATGAACTCGTTCGGTTGAGGTCCCTACCATGTCTGCTATCTCCCTGATCTTCAATCACTCAAACCCATTTTGTGGATCTTGTCACCATATCCGAAGTTGTCACATCACTTGAGCGTCCGCTGCGCAGTTCACCTTCGGTAATAATTGGGCCACGTTTAAAGTCAGCAATCCACAAATATACGGTCTTAAATGAAGGGGAAGACTCGCCAAGAGCACAATCTAATTTACTTTTCATTTGGGTCATCGAATCTCCTTTCTGCACTTCGTTCACTTTGCGTGACCAAACAATCACCTCACAATGCACTCAGCTGAAACTCGTGGTGCGGCCATCTCTGCGTCGTTTATCTTGCTTTTCAAACGACCCACGTAATCAGAATTTAGTTTTTTATGCCTAACTTTAATTACTTATTCTTATCTTCAAATGGGGTTTTAATTAAAAGAGGGTTTCAGAATAAAAACTGGTAATTATCTATACAACATAAACATTCTAACAATTTATTGTTAAATGTTTTGCTTCTCCATTTTTATATACACTTTTACTTTTATACCTGTAGTCCCTGAAAGGAGCAAAAAATCGCAGGATAAAAAGCTCGAGATTTCGTTATTTGCATTGTAAAGAAGGTTCCTAACAATTTTTAAACGTTCCCAAAGTGAAAGGAGGGCCTTTTAAAATGTAATTTGCAATTATTAATTTTTCTTACGGAGTGCTTTAATAAAGTACTTTTTTTAAAAAACACTTCGTGTTTATATAATTCACGAATTAAAATACTTATCTGTACAGCAATTAAGGCAACGATTTTAAAACGAAATACGAAACGTGCGCGTTTTTACTTTCTTGATAAACGAAAGTGAAACGATCAAAAATCGATTGTTTCTCAAAATAGAAAATTCACAATTTAAAAATACCACCTTTCCCATTGAAAATCTCATTACAAGTGAAGCAATTTAGCAAGGGTGCGTGATAAGCCTGAAAATTGTAATAGTGCTAACTGCGAAATTCTCTTGTGAATTGAACGGACGCTACCGCAACTACGTCGCTTACTCAGCATGATTGAGGAAACTTTTACAATGTTTTATGTTATCAAGTTTTATAAATTGCCTTTGAAAGTCAACCTGGGTCCTGCTCCGTACTCCACTTTGCATAAACTACCACCGCATCGATTACATACCCGACCACGTCACGATGTATTTTCAGATTGTATCCGGCCGTTTATATTAGAATTTTATATTACTCGTTGACTTTTATAGCGAAATAGGGCACACACTTGCATGACTCGCATGCTTGGTTATACTCCTTTATTACTTGCAAAGTGTTTCCATACATACATTGTTTCTTTCCCCCCGACAACCTAACTCTCTAGTACACCCACCTTCCTGAAACGGTTTTCAATCACCCGTCGAGAAAACCGTACTAAATTTCGTGCATACGGGTTCCATCACGTTCCTTTTTAATTTTACACTTGTAGACCTTTGCTAAACAACTATTTCTCAACTAATCTCAACGAAAATTAGCACCGATAACGTAATCAATGTTGATGTTGATATTTCACTTCGTTGCAGCAATTCAAATTCAGAAAGATCAAAAATCATCCAAGTAACTTCACGCCTTAGTTTATTACAGCACCGCTAATTTAAGTTTAAAATACTAATCAATAAAGGTAATGAACTGATTAATTTGCTTAATTTGAGATTGTGCCGTAAATAGGGTTACTTGATTGTTGGATAAATGTAAGGGAGCTTATGCGTGTAGCTATTTTACAATTTTAAACACGTAAGAGTTCAATGGTAAGTCAAGGATTTTTGTTCCTAAACAAATTATTTATTATTGTGTACTTAACAAACTTATGTTTAGATAGGAAGAAAACATTATTCTGTCACATTCTAATTCTGGTTTGAATTATTTCTGCAGAATGAAAATAAAAATTAATTGAAAATGATTTTAAAATAAAATTCCAACTTCCTTCATATCCAGTTGCTTTGTTAAAATTTTAGAGTACAGATACTGCTCAAACATAATTTCAAAATAGGTACAGAATAAAAACCTTTTAAGCTTCTTTGAGGAGCTATTATTTAATATGTTCTTTTAGGTTTTTAAGCGAATTTTTGCTTAGAAAAATGAAATTTCTTGAGCAAATCTACTCGTGGATGACGTTCTGCTTCGTCTTTAATTAACCGAAAAAGAAATTATAAGTTTGTAAGGTTTATTGCCACCTAATTCTTTGGAGGATGATTTTTGGCAATTTAGTCGCAGTGAGGAAATGAATTTTGTTCTATGTTGTTGCCTAACTATAATAACAATTAATATAACTGCTCACTGAACTAGTTTTAAATTTCCTTCGGATATAACATACAAAATCAGCAAGATTTTAATTGGATAGTGCTAATGACCATAGCAGTCGACTCACGTTGAAATCCATAGCACCCGCAACCCCAGATTGCATCAAATAAACAAACAAGCAACACTGCACGCCGTGTAACGTGTTACTATTATTGTTTTTTTTTTTGTTGGTGACATTTTAAGTCACCTTTTTAATATCTACATCCTAGATTATAAACAGCATTTTAAAATACGTTTCCTATCCTAGGTTATAAACAGCATTTTAAAACACGTTACCCATAACAACGTGTTTTAATAGTATATTATGCAATGAGCATTTAATGATAGCTATTAAGACATGAGTATGAGAATTAAGACACGAGCCGCAGGCGAGTGTCTTAATGAATACGAGTGTCTTAATAGCCATTAAATGCGAGTTGCATACACTATTTTTTCTACGACCAGTTATAATAATGAAAAAATAGGCATCTTCTGAAAAAGCTTCTACCTAACCTTATTTTTGACAACTTTGCTGCTATTGGTTATCTCAATTAAGAAACATCAACAACTCGCGTAACTATGGTTACCAAATAAAATACTTTGCTGCTATTGGTTATAAACTTGTATCTTAATGAAAAATCTGTACCTTAATGAATATCATGAAAGTACAGTTAGTAAATGTTTAATAAATCAATTAAAGTATGGGAGTAGAAAAAAGGCATTTAAAACACGTAGGCAATAGCAACAATAATTTATTGTCTATATTACGCCAATGGCAGAAACTTGAATAAACGTTCTCGTAAGCAGCTTTAGACATGCTCATGACCAACAAAATAAAATTTGAATAACACTCTTGCGAAAACGCTTAAAGTATCTCGGTTGTAAATGCAACTCGACTTCGTGTCGTTGCATAGCAACAACCTCGAACTTTAAGCGTGTTTTCGCACTTGTATTATTAGTAGCTATTTCCTGTGGAGTGTGGTTTATAACCCTTTGCACTTTAGCTTTTTAGCTAATTGTGCCCCCTGGTAGGCTATTTCTATGAACTTGCGTTTTAGGCATCTACAAAGTCTGTAAAAAAATAACAGAAGTTCTACCACAGACTAAAATTATTTTCTCTCTGTAAATCGATGTTGATATTTCAGGCACCATATATTTAAGTAATAGTTCCAGAAATCTTTATTGCTATTTATTGTATTGGGCGCCACTACAGAAATAATCACCCAAAGATGATTACAAAGAACGTACCGCAGATAGTTCCTCTAGGACTCGAAAGGGATTGGGTTTGACTGCACCCTGCAGCAAGATGTGACTTGCTTTTCTTATTGAAATAACTTGCTTACTGATTCTTAAACTTGAAGGCAGGCTCACACTGTTTACGTAAATCTTTAACAAAACACTAACACAAAATAAAAGATCGGAAAACACTGAACACAATAACAAGACCAAACTAAATTGACAGTTAGATATTTAATTAATCCAAAGGCAAAAATTGATACATAGAAATTACACAAAAGGGGGAGGGGCGACAATTAATATCTTACGTTAAAACAATAATAACGCGATACTCTTACTTTAAGGGACGATAGAATTAAGGGTACTACATTTACGTTACGTACGGCAAATCATTCACAAACTAAGCCCTCAATTCCAGGTTTTCTGTTCTTTCTTTCAAAACGGGTGCAAAACTACGCAGAATAATCCTGAGGCTGTGGGTTTTCTTGATCCCAATTAAGGAAATTGTGTGGAAACGGTACTTTAACTTATTAAAAACGTTATTTTCGATTTTACGACAAAGTCATTCTTTATAAAAAATTCTGCATGTCGAATTAACGAGTTTGCTATTTAAAAAAATTAGATTAGATATACAGGGTGTTCCTAAACTAAGAAAACATGAAAATGCTTCAAGAGAGAAGAAATTTGGTAAACAACACTTTTTGCGCTGTTCGCCGTCTTCTTTACTTCCTGTCTTATCCTCGCATACTGTTTACGATCTTTTGGATCGTTTATTGACGGCCTTTTTCTTCCACTAGTTTCTTCGTTTTTGTCGTCCACCAGTAATCTTTTGACTGTCTTGATTTTTCGAACTACAAAAACTGCTTCGTGCATGGCTGTTGTCGGTGTTTGATACGTGTTTTGCATACTTCCTTCTGTGTTTTGTCTGAGATTGTTTGCCAGCCGTAGCTTGCAAAGGAATCTTACTGATTCGTCTTAGTTGTAACGTTACAACTAAATAGCAGATACATAGAAGAATATGTTAAACCACCTACAACAGTGGTCGTGTATCTGCAACCACATGGGGATAGATTAGTTTTGATGGTCCTGGTGTATGTTCTAAATCTAAACAACACAAAAACATTTAAAAAGTAATTAAGTAAACGGTGTTATAAGTAAAACAGGCCCAAAGAAATGTATTTTACTGGTTTACTTAAACTAAGGTGCGATCAAAATTTGAGCTTTAACTTTCTTGTTAAATTTTAATGAAGTTCTCCGAAAGCTAATGTTTATTTTCAATAAATCGGCGTTAATAAAGCGGAACAATTCATTTATTGCAATTAGATGCCTACTTTAATCATAATAGCTCTTGTTTTGTTAATGGCTGTTTTTGCTTGTTTTCAGTGTAATTATTTCAATGGCAAAACTTTGGCGTATATTTGGAAATCCAAAACCCGTTCAGGATTTTTGATTACATTGTTTGTAGTTTTACAATTTCCCATAAACTTTTGGTGTTATATTAATATTTAATTAAAACCAGGTATTGATGTTACAAAGAATTTTTTGACGCTTTTGATGTTTATAAATACATGTGGCGATTTCAAAAACTGCAAGCTGGAAATGCTTGATGGAGTTCGACGGTTCGTGTATGTAATTTGATGTGTTCATTACAATAGGAAATAAATGACAACAAACGCATCTGATAATGTACATTTGTCAGTACTCAGTAAAATGAAACAAAATACTCCGAGTACGGCAAAGTAATTAAGCCAATTAAGTTATTAATGTTTTTCATGTATCAAACTGATTAGCGCGAGTTTGTTATTGGTGAAATGTCAGCGACAAATTAATGATAATGGATCAGTCTAAAAGCTCAGCAGAAAAGAGACAACGAGGACGACAGAGAAGTCCGATTAATTAATAGTTTAATGGTTCAGTATACGAGTTATAGAGATCTATAATAACTCACGATCAGGCTGTAAATTGTCATTTATCATAATGTAAACTTTGGCTTCGCAGCAAATTCAATTACTGTCAATCCGCCTAATCTAAATCCTCCTGTCCAGCCTTTAATGCATTCGGAAGCTAGCGGAGAGTGTCAGTTATTACAAGTTGTGCGCTGATAACGCGTGTAATGGGTCTTCTCTCCAATTAGTTCGACCCGCTTAATCAGCACCACCAGCTACGTTGTTGCGTGATGAAGGCTATACGTCTTAAGATCTAAAATTATTAAAATCATTATCATCGCAGTTTAACCTCGATCATCTTTTTCATTTATACTCTCCTTTGTTAATACGTCGATTAAAACCTTTCATCGGTTGCACGTTTTCAAAACTTGAATTCACAACCTAAATTTTCCAGACACATTAAAAAAAATTTTATTCTTAAGTAAAACAATTCCATGCCACCAGGTTTGTGAAAAATCATGATTTCTGGATTTTTTCTATTTCGTTACAATTTTGACCAGTTTTATGTTGTTTAATTTAATTTATTAAAATCACTTTATTTTTAATCCAATAAATAATTAAACTTTAGACATTATGTTCCAAATCATGTTTTTTTACTTCCCTTATTTTACGACTTTTAGATCTGTTTGCAATATTTTCAACGTATTAATTTAATGTTCTCTAATGATGTACCGCATAGTGCTAAAAAGACATGTTTTTTTGTACATCAAAAATCAGTAATATCTTTAAAAAGTCAAATAAATCATGATTTTGTAAATTTTTTTTATGGTGTTACAGTTTGGCCAGCTTTCTTAACAACTATGTTTCAATTTTTTCAATAAATGGTGCAATTATTATCAGGTTATAAACGGAAAATTTAATTTTGTAATGAAATGTTGATCATAAAATATTTTGCAGATCATAGGTCAACACAGCTTTACCTTTATCTTCCCTATATTCTTCTATACCAGGATGTTCTCTTCCTTTGATCGTTTCTATAATATTTAACTCTCAAACATTACATCTATCCTTGTTGGGTTTGTGAAAATAGATATTAAGGTATTGGTAAAAATATATCCATATTATCAAGAGCAACAAAATTGAAAATATGTCGGACACTTATAAAACTATACATAGTATACGCAGCTTAAACATGGAGTCTAACCAAAAAGGAAGAAGAGGACCTAAGGATATGTGAAAGAAAAATCTTAAGAGGAATTTTGGGCATGATTACTGAAGGAAATGAGAAAAGAAGGTTGCTGAATTATGAACTAACAAAAATACAGTAGACACGCGGTAACGTGAACATCGGGTAACGTGAATATCCGGCTAACATGAACAACATTTTTATTATATTGACCACCGTATAACGTGAACACACTAACCCTCACTAACGTGAACATTGTTTATGATGTATGAAAACAATAAAACATATTGAATTTCTGACGTTTCCTGTAACTTGTTTACATTTCTATGCCGCTTTAAAGGCATTTGCAGACATAACAGCGTTGACGGTGCACAAATGTGACTGCATAATATGTGTTTTGGTTAATTTTGGGTTGTCTACTGATACGCGTTTTTATTTAGTAGACAGTTATTAAATATGGCCGTTTTCCATGGCGCCAAATCTCTTTTAAAGCTGATGCGATCCATTAAAAACGTAATTGTTGCTTGTGTTCAGTGCGTTTAATTTAGCAGTAAACGTTTCAATACAAAATTTTCGATTTTTTTCTGCAGCAGTAGTTTGTATTTTAATATAAAACGTTAATAAACAGTTTTTGCTTTGTTTTTAATCTTTTTTTATCAGTTTCTAGTAGAAAATCATTACTACTCGATAGCATGAACAAATCGCAAACGTGAACACGCCTTGTTTTATTTTGTTCACATTATCGCGTGTCTACTGTAAATGGAGGTGAGAATATTGTGAATCTCAAGTGGTGGAGACACTTACAAAGAATGGCTAAAAACAAAATACCTAAAATTATCACACGAATGGAACCCAAATGCTGATAGAAAAAGGGGAAGACCAAGAACACGGTGGGAAGATAGTGTTAGAAAAGACAAGCTATAAAAGTGAAAAACTGGCCGAAAAAAGTTAATAACGCTAAGCAATGGACAAAAGTGTGTGAGTTAGTGAAAAATCTTCCGGACTTCTAATCCAATCAACAATACACGCGGCAAGAGGCTGATAACCTCTTCAAAACCAACGCAAATCAAGAAGGCTAATCACAAGCCATACTGCACCTAGGGACGATAGAGCCAAAGGAAGAAGAAAATTTCGCTATAAACATTTCTTTCGCGCGGTGGTCTCTAAAAATCTCATTTTTTCTTCTTCGGACACTATTTGAAACGGCATTTAGTATAATCTTTCAATTTTTTTTTCTTATATTACACTTTCATTTATCCATATTTTTCGTTTTTGGGGTACAATTTTCTCTGGTTCTTTCGTTGCTTTTCAACACCAAAGCCTAAAGCATTATTATCACATAAATAAAAGTACTTAGGTACTTACTTATCCCAAAGCCTCTTCTGCCTGGGGTGTAGAGGCAGTAATGAAAATAAAAGTAATGCACGAATAAAATTTCATTCCTGCTTGTACCGATGCGGTTGATACTTCAATGATATGATCCGTAGGGCACTATTTGAACTGCAACACTTGAACTTCAAATACAGCTTGTCAAAGATAGGAAAAGTGTGAGATCCCCACTTACCTGCGCGAGCCTGAGGTGAGCGTTAGGGGCGAAATATTCGCTGTAAATGTATTAAATTTCACTGCGCATCGTGGGCGTGTCGAATGCAGACTTTCAACTAAGTTTGACAAGCTGTACTTGTTTTCAGATTCATTAGGGCCATATTCACCATCTTCGTTTCAAGCATAATAATATGCAGCATGCACATCTTCGTCTAATTTACTGTCACTCATTTCTGTTGCTAATACTTGCAATGATCACCAATTCAAACAACAATACACGGAGAAAACATGGAAAGGCAAAATACTCTGTTGCTTTGCAGCTGGTTCTGTCAGTCTAGTCAACCGCAAAGTCCCAAAAAACAACAGATGATTTGAAACAGAGTTACAAAGTTCCATGTGCAACATACACCTATGTTATAGTCAACCACAAAGTCCCATAAAACAACAGATGATGTGAAATACAGTTATAAAGTTCCATGTGCAACATACACCTATGTTGGAACTAAAGTAAAATTTAGGATCTTAGGCCTTTGTATTTGTATTCAAAATACCCTGTTTTAACGTTGCTGACGCATGTAAAAGGTTGTTGTATGTGTAACATAGAACCTGATTATGGTATAGTTAAAAGAACTGTGTTTATTGTTGCTTTATTTATATACCGGGTGTTCAGCGAGGAATGGGACAGCGCGATATCATAATGTTCAATTTGACTTTGAGGTATGTTTTCGTTTGTCTTTTAAGTTTTATTAAAATTTACGATAAATTAATCTTTGCTAATTATATCTACAGAATACAATCTTTTAAATCTTCGTCTTAAATTTATAAAAAATATTTTCTCGAAAAGTTATAAGGAAAGTTATCATAAATGTGTTGCAGATTCCAAAAATCGAATAACAAATAGGTAGGATATTACATTTAAAAAAATAAAGTTAGGTAGCGCCACCTAGCGGTGACGCATTTAATTTAAAAATTTTTTACCATGAAATATCTGCCCCTAACGGACATTTATAACAAAGTTTTCAGAATTTTAAAATCTGATTTCGTTCCCGAGATATCGCGCTGTCCCATTCCTCGCCGAACACCCGTTATACGCCTTTTTTATTTCGAATTTTAAATCATCATCGATTTAAATTATGATTTTCGTCAAGATTTAAATTAGACCAACCCTATGGGCAACCCTCCAAATGCATAAAACTTATTACGTCTTTGCAATCGATAATCACAATGTCTAAAAAATTCCTTAAAAATAAAGAAAATATTATAAACAACATTGGGAATTATTAGAATTGAATTCTTCGCCAAATTGAGGGGGGCCCGAAACTGCTATGCTTCTCCAAAGAGGTTTGCAGGGTTGTAATTTGGACTAAATGCCATCTAAATTATAATGTAAATTTGCTATTAAGTAGAGTAGCTCCATAGTATTTAGAAATCTATGTGTGCGATTTGTATCAAGAAAATAGAATTTTGTATATTTAGGTACTCTGATTTTATTTGTTAATCGATATATTCTCATATTCTAAATAGGTTACTTTGGAAAATGAGTAATTTTTTGGAGAAAATAATATGTTCCTTCAGAAGGTTGTCTTTAATAACAATTTTTAATTTTTTAAGCGGGTAGCATTCGTACAATCTGGGCTTTCAAAAGGTTTGGATTAGTGCAGTTTATTCGAAGTAAATCGGTTAATCGATTATTAGATTATCACAGTTTCTATGAAATCGATTAATTATTCGATACTCCTGATTTGCAGTTTTTCTGAAATCGATTTTCAAATAGTCGGTTATCATGATTAATCCATTTTTACCAATAATCGTTTACGATGTTTAATCGATTATTTGTAATAAATCGATTATCCAGGATTAATCGATTATTGATATTATTTTTCGCGGTTGCTGACTTACTTCAAACTTTTCGTATAATATAAAGTTATATTACGTTTTTGTTCGTTTTACAAATTTTATTAGAATTTATTGCAACAATGTATCAACAAAGTTAAATTCATATTTAATCAAACTAAAATTAGTATAAAAAACTATAACATTATAAAAAATTTAGAATATTACTGTCCTTTCATTTAAACAAAAACGTTTGGCATTTCCAATATTCCCTGCTATCGCCATTTCGCATATATCGTAACGGATAATTTATATTATAAATAATAAAACATTTTATTAATCGGTTATTTGAATGATCACAGTTATGCGATTTTTTTAACAGAATACTAACGATAATCGATTAATTGAATGATAAAAGTCAGTCGACTAATCGAATAAATGTGAGATTTCGTTTACTAGCTTAATGGAAAATAATCAAATAATAGCTGATTATGGGTTCAATCGATTTTTTCATTTTTAGAATACTACTAAAAATTACGATTAATCATTACTAGAATAATCCCTAATTATTCGATGTTTTCATTAATAGATTACTACCGGAATCGATTTATGGAATAATCGCGTAATTTAAAATAATCATTAATCGAATAAATGCGTTCTATTAATACCTACACTAATTGGAAGTAATCGAATAATCGCTAATTATTAGATTAGTTAATCGATTTTTACTACTTGACTCGATTAATCGATTAATTCGATTAAGCACTAATTTGGATGAACCATGTAATATTTCATGCACTGATAACCGTATTTGGAATTAATGTTATAATAATGAGACAAAATAAGAATCCTATTTCAATATATAGGTGGGCATCTAAGTGGTGGGCAGAGGTTTTGATTAAGTGGGCTCTTAAATCGGTTATCGTGACGGAGCAATAATAACAATAAACTTGGTCTTGTTTTTGTAATAGTCTTTTGTAATTTAAAACGAGTAGAATTTTGATACGTTTAAGACTGTTTCCCCTCTGTTTGAGTTCTCCCTTTGTCGTTCATTATTTCAGTTTTAACCTTTTAATGTGGATTGTCGAGTAGATCCTTCAGCGGACAAATTCGTGCAAACTGCGAATACTGAGGGGACGTAAAGTAGGAGATTCGTTTTCTAAAGGAGAACGCTATCGCGTTCTGTTTACCACTTCTTCAAATTGATGGTGTCGGGCTGTCGAAGACAATCCGGTAACTCGTAAAGATGTCCAGGGCTGACGAGCGCGACTTCGCGGAGTTTGTTTCTTGGCGCAGTCGCGCTTCCTTTCTAAAAGTGATTGGGTTGAGTGCCCTATTGTAATCACTCGAACAAGACTATCCCATTATAACGTTGGATCAATGAGACGTACCCACGGTCGAGCAGGATATACGGGCCCTTGTAAGTTAAGTTAGTCTTGGCGGTGGCGGCAACGGCGACAGCGGTGGTGGTGCAGGTGGGGCCCGGCTCGACCATGCAACACCATTAAATGTCTCGGAAGACACTTGATTTTTTAGTCTTACTGCTTTTTACTCTCGGCCGAAATGAAAATAAATCCTTTTGCTAATAGACTGGTACACGAATTCGCTATTATTTTCAAGGAAGAATGATATATATGGTAAACAGAATCTGAAAATGCACTCTGCCGTTGTCGCGGCTTTGGAGGATACACAAGAGGTCTGGGGTGAGGCACGACGCGCCACGGGGGCGGAACAGCGAACACTACTTCGATATCTGCCGATTAAAATATATGCACCGCTCGTATAATGGCACTTCATCAAGATAGAGGACCGTGTAGCCGACAGGCTGCTCGCAAAGGCCCCCTTAAGCCAGGATTTAACGCTCCTTGATGTGCTTCGATCAAATATTAAACGGAACCTAATCAAGCAACTCTGCTGCCTAGATATGCATTACCCGGCAGGAAATTAACAATAACAATTAAGGTAACCACCTAACGTGCCTACATGGATCATATTAAATTTATCGAAATAATTATCTAGCTACGGCGAGCTTGATTACGTTTCCCTCGCGCCTCGCACCGCCTGATCTCATTGCCGAACTCATATCCGGCCGAATCTTAAGTAAACTGTCTGTAAGCGGCTTGCATTAATTAATAAGGAACTCCGCTAATTGCGCTGGGACGAGATTGCGTAGTTCTCTGATTGGTGGGTCCGCCGAGGCTCGAAATAATTACTACAATGAAACTAACTTCTATCTGGTAAATTAAAAAGCGCCGCACTATACCACCACCCGAACCAACTTTTGTTGCATTTTTGTTATTAGCGCCTCCGCCGCCGTGGAGCTTATTACTTAATCCGGGGCATCTCTCGGCTACCACGTTATAAATGTTCTCCCATGCACCTCCCTCACCCCATCGAAAGAAGGAGAAAGAAGCATTAGCGTTTTGAGCTGTATAATTTGATGATCTCGAAAACTCATCTCGAAAATGGTTCGATTGGTATGTATTATTCCTGGCAACCCGTTGTAAATAAATGCTAGTGGCCTCGGAAGAGCAATACCTCCCCATCGCATCGGAATCGCTCGCCGTGCAGACTCTTTGCATGTTTTTCTTCTCTGCGGATTTCAACAAAAGAACTTCTGAGTGCCTTTTAAGTGAAGGAGCAGTTAAAATGATAATCGACTCTTAAATTTCCTGCGAGTGAAAGAACGAAAGATGCAGTGTCGGAGAAAGACGGAACAAGTAAAATGTTAAAGTGCCATTTTTGTGAATCTTGGCAGCCAGCGCTGAAATCCGATGAAGTTAATGGAATGTCCGGGTGCCCGCTCGTACTTTGAATCGAGTAAGCTGTAGACATCCACCGGCAAACGCAAACACACCCTGAACCTACTTTGCTGTAAACACGACGTATCCAACACCTATTCTTATGGCTACATTGATCTCCCTGTTCTTCCTTGTTAAAATATACGATGTTTATTTCCTTCGAGTATATTGATATAAACTAGACGCTTACATAATTAATCTTTGGTAAAGTAGATCAACAAATCTGGGAAAAAGGTTGCTTTATACCTTTTTAGGTTGAGCAAACAAAAAATAGAATATTGAAGGGTTGCAATTATATTAAAAATAATTCGTCAACAATTAACAAACACTTGACAAAATTTTATAACAATTATTGTGCGTCGAAATCCCTGGCATCCTCAAGCCTAGATTTCGCCCAGTAAACAAACAAACAAACAAACAAAACAATTAATGCTTTAATTTGCAATTTTTACTTGAAATTTCAGCTCTTATGTGAACTATCTCTATGATGAAAAATTACAAATGTTTCTGAAGCTGCACGAAGGTACTCACCCTTCGCAGTAGGTACTAACACTTATTTTTGAAACGTTTTAAACTTTTTTTATTTCTTCAATTACCTTCTCTAATATCGTTTACCTAGCATTGGTAAAAACTGGGCACTTACGTAATTAATCTTTTACAGAAAAAAAAAAATTGAAAGACAAGGTAAACAATAAACGAATATTCAGCAAAATTCTAGCGGGGTAGTTGATACGCATCAAGATCCCTGGCATCCACAGTCCTAGATCTCACCCAGTAAACCAACAAACACTTTAACGAGTATGCTTTAATTTGCAGTTTGGAGATATAGTTATAAAAAAGAGCAGTAATATGTTAAAGATTCATTTTTAAAATCAATGAAAGCAAGCTGAAGATAACTCACTTTTCTCATAAAATCACCCTTAACTGAATAAATACTGTTTCTCAGTTGGTTTTGTCATAATTTACCCATGATTCTACTCCATTTTAGCTGCTGGGTGTTTCCTTTCTTCGTCAAAAAATTGATATCTTTAAAATAACGTAATAATTCGCATCGTTAACAAGAACCTCATATATTTTCAAGATATACAGGGTCGTTCACAATTAGCGAAACACTTAAATATTTTTTTAAACCGTAAATAATTTAAACAAATTTTCATACAAAAATTGTATGCAAGCAACAAGCTATCATCAAAGCAAATTTTGTAAGTATAAAGTATTTGTTTTATTATCGAAATTGCGTTGAACATGCCGTTTTCAATTGATGCACCTTGTATAATTTTACGTTTACGTTTTGTATGAATCACCTTTATTTTCAAGTTACAAGTAATTGTTTAAAACTCCTAAATTAATTATTTTGCCTCATTTTTTTCATATTTTGTTCTTCATCAATAGTGAAATGGCAGATTTAACAGGTAATTTACTTTTTTTTCCTAAAGTATTAGTGAATCTGAAAATTACGTGAATTTTACAAATGCAACCGAAATTCTTAAATAATTTTTTACATAAACAGATCCCAGTTTTTCAGTGTGTTAAAATTTAAGTCAGAAATTAGAACGCCATTCTAAATTATCCTGCTACTCCTGTTTTAGCCGCAATTTAAACATAACCTTGGTTTAAGCTTTAGGTCTAAGGTTGTTAAATACATATTCTAAAACAAACTTGGATAGTTTAGCATGTTAGTTAAATTCCTACTAAATTAGTTAGTAGTCTCTTTTCATGTTGTGCCTTACATGAAGACGTGGATTTCCTGTTAAACTAAAATTTACATGTAATCTGATGGAGGTTAAAATACTAAATATGTTGGTTCAAATTGTAAATCTGAAAATTTGTGAAAATTTGAGTTAGAAATATTGAAAATTCAGGAAGATTTTTTATTTTTCATTTACACAACTTGCCTTGAAGATATTTTTTTTAAATGAAGAAAACAAGGCACTTAAATTATATTTGAATTTTTATTCACACTGTTTTCCTTTTAACAAAAACTAGGTATTTTTTGTGTAGCACAGATTAAACGAATTTTTAATCCTGGCAATCTCTTAAACTCAATTTACTTAAAAATTAGAACGTAGCAGCTAAAAGTGGGGGAAGGATTAAATATTTACCCACACACCTACAACAAAGAGATAGTAGTATGCCCTAGCGCCTTCCCTAATTTGTCTCGTGGTTGCACGAACCCCACAAATCTCAGGAGATGACAAAATTTGAACGGTACTCTAGGTACAAATAGAAATACGTGTTCACAATTATTTGCAAATGTTTGTAAACGTTGTTTATTGATACCTTAATTTTCTTGTCTTGTACGTTTGTGTATTAAGTTGTTGTGTGGGGAATTATTCGCCTGATATTTACCAATGGTGATAATTTAATTCTGCAAATGAGAGAACCCCCTTTATTTTCGTGTTATACGCAGTTATTTTGAGTTACTTTCAGACCCACAAGTATTGGCAGAATCGTTGCAAATTATTAAAGATGTTTTGTTGTTATTTGGTTATTTTTCTTAACTAATTGGTTAAAATAAACGCTCTGTATGCGAGCAAATGTTCATAATTTGGAGTTTAAGAATTTAGACCAATTTTAAATAATTGCCTGCAACTCAAACGTGAAGGTTTTTTTTTCTAAAAAGTGTCTTATAATCAGTCGTAGAATCCAACAAATGTGATACTAGGTGTCTCATTTGAAGAACGGAAGCTTGATTAAATCCAAGAAGATTTTATCTAAAAAATTGTTTGCAAACCTTTACGGTTTAATAGTAATTTGTAATACAAGTGTTGAAAGCTTGCGTTTGCCACACGAATGTGAAGTTTGCAGCACGAACGATAGTGAGTGCTGCAGTCACATGAGAGTGGCAAATACAAGCTTTTAACACATGTATTACACATTATTTTTTCTACAACCACATTTCCATAAAAAAATTTAAATATTTCTGCAAAATCTAATCTGACATTCATCAAATGTCAGATTTGACATTTTGATTTCGGTGCGGCAAAATTATACTTTGCCGCACCGAAAATCATGCATGTGCGTGCGGAAAGTAAATTTTCCCACGACCATATAAGAAAGTCGCTCCTAACGCACAACAAACTAGGCGCGAAAGTTGACAATATCACCCGTGCGATTGACTTTCGCAAAACAAATGAACAACCCGTGCGATATGAACACGTATAGGGATATATCGCACAGTTTGCGCAATAATAGGAAGCTGCGGCCGCTTCAAAACAAAAAATGACGGTCGTTTTACCTGAACTGTCAGTGCTACTTTTTGACATGTACATTTTTGGTCGTGGGAAAAATAGTGTTCGTAACTCGTTCGAAAGGCAAATATCTCCGCTCGTGTTTATAAATATTTCTACTCGTGCTCCGCTTCGCTCCGCACTCGTATATCTATTTATAAACACTCGCTTGATATTTGCTACTTTCGACACTTGATACGAAAATAACTATTTCCGCACGCTAATTTCACTTGTTCGGCAAACACTCATTTTCAATACTCGTATCTATGGAGACGAAGTCTGAAAATCCCACTTTCCATGGTGGGAGTAGAAAAAAAATATTTAAGTGTTCCGGTAATTTTGACTAACCCTGTATAACTGAAAATATAATAATATGTGTTGCTTACTATTTCGAAAAATGTGAAAATCCAAAATTAAAATTGAGAGATGTTGGTAATACAAATTTCAAATTCAGTTTAGTGTGGAGGTTTTTCAGGGTTTATTTTGTTTGTTTCTAGTCTTCAGGCCTAAGCTTCAAAATGAGATTAAGCATTACTGATTTTATTTCTTAAAGACATTAGTCACAACAATGCTTGAAATTAGCAGTTCAAATTTCATGAAAAGTATTTTCTTCTAGAAGAATACTTGAAAATTAACAGACTCTAGGAAAAGTATTCTGTTCCAATTTTTTCAAGAATTCAGTTTACAGATTTTTTCGTTTGAATGGTATATAGAAATAAGTAAATTATTTCTCATTCCTACTTTGGACTTTGGAAGTGATGGTTCATCAAAACTTAACATATAGACTTATATTTAACAGGCCATCCCATAAGTAATGACCGAATTCTACAGACATTTTTTAACGTTGATAAATAAAACACTAAAACACACAAAAACTTTTAATCAATAATTTAATTTCCATTATTACTTACAACATACTGTTTGCCTATTCATAAGCTGAAATATACCATTTGAATAAAACTGTCGAGGTTTTGATTAAAAAAAAAGAAGATACAACGCTTTTTACGTTTTGAAAATTGGCTTGTAGTCTAGCTGCTTCACCTGCACTAACCCATTGCCTTTTATGTTTAATATTACGATACAGAACTCACCTTTCACCCATTTTAAAAAAGGATGCGTTCTCTTAGATGATTTTTGAAAGTTCGGGAGGAACCCATTTTTCTTATTTACACACTTTTCTCAACTCTTGTAAGTAACGATGGACTGTTGACTTTCTGGAACCAAGTTTTCTTGCAAGTTCTTCGACTGTTCCGGCAGGATTTTCATCAAGTTTAGCAACCAGGAAGTCATTATTAAATTCAACAGGATGGCCTGAATGCACGTCATCTTGTAAGGTGTAATTACCACATCTAAATTTTTCAAATCATCGAAGACACGTCCTCTCATTCAAAGCAAGGGTAGCGTGTTGCTACCCTTGCGTTATTATTATTTTTTTAATTCATAATGCATTACATACAGGGAAATTTTCTTTTTAGTATACATATACCCTATGTATACTTTTATAATAAACGCAAATAGGCAACCCACTATACACTATAAACGTTAAAAAATTAGCATGCTGTGGCAAAAATCATCAAATTAAGTTAATGTCAAAAAATTAGTCTTTAACTGTTTTTATTTTCCCTTCTGTTTTGTATTGTTGATATTTTATGTTTTAGAATAATAGTTGAATTAAAATTCTGTTGATATTCCACTAATTTTGATTTATTTTTTATTTACAAACATGAAACATAACCTTTACGCACCACGTGACGTGACGTTTATAGTGTATAGTGGGTTGCCTATTTGCGTTTATTATAAAAGTATACATAGGGGATATGTATACTAAAAAGAAAAATTCCCTGTACATGTCAAATATGGTCCACTGGCAATTCCATGACTTTGACTGTGCTAATAAATTATAATATAACACTAATGCTTCAAACACTGCTTATAAACAAATGAATCATGAACGTATTCCATGATGTATGCGTCTTTCGAACCTGTACACATCGCGTTCCATTTTGCAATAATAGAAAAAACGGACATTAGGTACTCATGGTATAGTTCTGATAGCTTGAAACAATCTTGAAGTCAGTTTATTCTGAAGCTTTTTGAGAGCTTACTTTTACGTTTCAGAGCTTACTTATTTTAGGTTTTAGTGCTTATTTTTAAGCTTTAGCTTGATAATGAAAACAATGTAAAAACATATCCGAATTGTTTTTTTAATTTGACCTTTTGGTTGGTTAAGACCAAAATGATGCTTGAATATTAGCAGCTTAATTTTCGAAAAAGGCATTTTCGGAACTTATCCCTTTTCGTTTAACTGATCGATTAAGTGAAATTCAACTGAAAACATATAACATATATTTAATTAAAAGTTTGAAATTAGGAAACGTTCGCCCAAACTTAGAATTCACTTTAGATCTTTCAGTACCCCCTTTCTCAGCTTTCAGGTTTCAACTTCATACTGAGAACTCAAACACTCAAAATCCATTTTTAACAACCATTTTTCCAATTTAGCACTTAAAAAGATTAAAATTAAAACAATTCTTCAAGCTTAGCAGTTTATGTTTCAGGCAAAGCATCTTCTCTCACTAACCTTTAGGAGTTCTGTTAATTTTTTGACGTTGGCAAGGGGGTCAAAACCACATTTTTAAACAATTTGCCATAGTGAAATTTGTTATATCCCCCTTATATAAAGGAAATGTGTTCTCAGCAGTGGTTTCCCGTTGCCTTTTGCAGAGTTTGTGACCATGTATTAAGTGTATAGTCACATCGTATCTTGTTGCTATCTGAAGTCGACCACTCCGCAGACAGAATCGTTAATTGTAACCAAACGATTAAATGGCTTCTCTCGCTCAAGTACCGACCTCAAGCACTGGGGAATTCTTTATAAAAATCCTTGCCACTGCATGAGATTCGAACCCAAGACTCCTAGCTAGGAGCCCAGCGCTCTTACCACTGCGCCAACGAGCTTCTCTCAAGAGTTTTAGAATTCTAAAATCTCACATGCATTCTTAGCAAGTTTTTCAGTGCCCTGCTTGAGCGTTCAGTTTGAACCGAAGAAGAGAAACAATGCAAAGACATTCAGGATTAACCTTAAATATATGTTTGAATTTTATTCCTCAACAAATCACAATCAAAAAATCGGCCTAAATTTCAGAAAAAAATTCTACTGTTTCTTAGGTATTTACTTAATAGCTATTAGTTGAGAACAGGACTGCTTCAAACTTTAGTATTCCGAAAAGAATTGGAAATTACTCAATGAACGGGTTTCTAATTACCCTTTTTGAATTTTGTGGTTCAGCCTAAGAAAGACAACAATATAAAAATGAAAGCTACCTTTTAGAGTCGTTAAAAAACAACTTGCATATCATCAGCAGGAAAATCATTCTATTTCACATTTTGTAGGCGTTCTCTTTACATATTTTTAATTTTTAAATAAGTAAAGTACTAAGGGGAACCTTTATGAAACTGTAAAAATGCTCTTTGTTAAGGGAACTTTAATCAAAAACTTTGAAAGGTTGGCACAAATTCTGAATTAACTTTATATTTATTTCAAAGACTTTTCACGATTTAGTTTTACATTTTTTAGGTTTCAGTTATAGTAGCACAAGGAAAACAAAGTAGAAAGTAAAAACAAAAGCTTTTAATTATTATTTTTGTTAATTGCGTGATTTCTAACGATATCAATATATTCTTTAAAATTTGTCATACAGCAGTTAATAGGGGAATGAATCAAAGGCAAATTGTGACAAAACCAACTGAAAACAGTATTTTTCAGTTAAATCGGTTCTTCTGAAAAAAGGGAGTTATCATACAACAAAGGAAGGTGCTGTAAGACTTAGATAATATAAAAGAAAATATATTAGAGAAGGTAACTGAAGAAATGAAAAAACTCGAACGTAAAAGGTTTTCTCAAAAAAAGATTCATACAAAAGTTTCTTGAAAATAATCGTAGAACCCAAAAAATCTAAAAATATATAGGATGTTTCATTTGAGAAAAGGAAAACGATGATAGCTACCCGATATGAAGAAACTTTTGTTGTTTGCAATTGTTTGCAGTTTAAACAAATAAATGTAGGTATTTCTGTAATTTTTAATAACGCTGTGAAGGTTTTGTAGCGTTTAAATAAGTAAATTGTTACACTATTTTTAAAATTCAATTCGTTCAAACTAAACATAAAGTCTTACAATTCTGATAGCTTAACAGACGTTTTTAATTCAATTTACTCTGCAGCTTTTTCAGTGCTAATTTTTGGATTTCAGTTTCGGTCTGAGAAGGAAAACAATCCAACAAAACAAAGTTTCTGAATTTTTTTTTTAAATTTGCCTTGAATTTAATTCTTCAAGTGGTCAGCGACAAAATGACTTTCAGAAATAGCATTTTTCAGGCGTTCATATGCATATCGCTTTTTGTTTAACAGATCGAATAAGTAAAACTCAAGTGAAAACGTATTGTTTTCAAAACCAATTCACTTTAGTTATTTTAGTACTTTTTTTCAGCTTTTAGATTTCTATTTCAGACTGAGATCTATGTAAAAACGAATTTTTAACGATCAATTTAGTACTTAAAACAGTTCTTGACGGTTAAGGATTTTTTGTTTTAAGAAATGCACTTTCTCGATATTTTTCAGGCATTAAGTTAATACCTTTTTTGGAAACGATTACACTTTCAAATTCACTCGAAAGTTTTAGAATTCTGAAACCTCGGGCCTCAGTTTGAGGATGAGAAGAAAAGCAACGTACAAAAGAAAACCTAGGATTGATTTTATTTCTTAAAGACATTAACCACGACAATACTTATTCATGCGTTAATGTTCCTGTATATTTTGGTAATTTAATTCCTTCGGCTTTCTTTTAATTAGTAAACGACGATTAAGCTCTTTCGCTTTTAGTGCCTTTCATAGTTTCACCTTTGTTATTGTTACCTACAAGGAATAAAGCACTCTCTAAGGTAATTTAAAACATCCTATGTAACTCTTTTAAAAAAATTCATTCAAGCTTCCTAAGCGCGTTAAATAACATTTTATTTATAAAAATATCGCCTGGGGCGTTTTTTCCTTTTAATAATTTTTAGACGGTGTGCTTCGCAGATCATCTTTTAATTTCCTTTAATGAAATTTGCCAGAAAGAAGTGTTCAAGACAGTTTTATTTATGGGCTTGTTTTCTTTTCACACACATATTTGTTTTATTGGCACATTCCGAGCTTTTGTGGATGAAAGGTTTTCTTTTAAGACGTATCTTATTTAAGATTGTGTTGTTTTAATTTTAGATTTACTTCACGTCTTTCAATGACCAAAAAGCTCTTACTGTTAAGCTATGGATTTTAATTATACTTTAGCCTGAGCCATTAGCCTAAGAGATCGACGATGGGAGCTTCAAAAGAATCCCTGAAAAACCAGTGGTTGGTATTTTGGTTGTGGCAATTCTTTAAATTTTAAAATCTAACATTAATAATTGCAGTTTTTGGTACGGTCAGGTGCAAATGTTTTGTCAGTTCTAATTTTAGGTTATGGGGCACGAGTATAGGCTTTGGTGCTGCAGTTTTTCCTTCAACAGTCTACAGTATTTTGATGCTAGACTGGTGCAGTTGTGCTGCACAAAAAAGCGAAAATGAACAATCTGCACTTGATTGTACCTACATAGTTCAAACAGAGATTGGGTTTGGTTCAACAAAACCCGTGGTTGCTGAATAGTGATATCTTTTGATATCCATAGCGCCGTAATCGTTTGTGTCCTACTCGGGGTTCATTACAAAAAACACTTCTCGTGACATTCTTTGCCACCCTCAAAGTTTCTCTTCCTTTTTGAAATTATGACGTGGCCTGTATTTCAAAAATTTAGTGTCCGTTTTAAGAAAATGTTTAAATTTTGTATCTTTCTCTGTAGTTTTGTCGAAGGTCTAAAGTAATATAAACGGCGATCGAAAGGTGTTTTTAGTTGCAAGTCAGCACTTGAGTAACAATGCTGTATTTTCAACACTTGTTTACTTTTTTAAATTAATATAAGACGGTGTGAATATTTAATAAATAATTTTCTGATAAAATTTCCAAGAAATAGAATGTTAGCTCATGTATAAACACTGAGGTGCTAGATTTTCGGCAGATTCTTTGATAAAAGGGTTTGTGGCAAAATTATTTCATTTTTAACTGGATGAAGCATGCAAACACATTTTGTCTCATTCGTAACCACAATCCTATAAACAAAAATTTTTGAACACTCATTACACATATGCACCCCATAAAAATTTGATTAATCCTAACGAATTGCTGGTACATTTACACAGATAAGAAAATACACCCCTTTTAGCATTTGGTATTTTTAACTCGCTGTAATAAATTAACAAACTCAATATATACTTTACTTTAAAGCTTCACAGTCTTTTGTTTGTAGGAAGATTATGTTTCGCCAAATAACGAGTTTTATACTTTTTGTTTTCTGCTAATTAAATGAGCTCGTAAAAAACAATGAAAATAATTCAAACGAGTTCCTCGCCAAATTTAAAAAGGTCGTTTATGAAAATCCTTATTCGTCAGCGTATCTGTGCTTATTTTTTTTTTAATTTTCCGGAACTTTTTCTAATCTTTTGATTGCGGAATAGTGGACAGTGAAAATGTTTAAATTGAAGCTTGTTGTATATGGTTTATGGCATAGGGTAATCGAGTAATAACGCATACGTATTTAATCGATTAATTATCAAAGGATGATCAAAATACGTGACATAAACAGGCAATTTCGTCAGATCGAGATAGATTAGACGTTCCGGTATATCGGAGAGGAAAATACAGATCACAAAGCGAGATTATTTAACCAGCGAATAACAATCGCAGATTTAATTAAACTAGAGTACCTACGCAGACGTGTAATTGGCAAACGCCACCGGCAGTTAGTCGATGACTACCAGAAGTTCTAAAACAAAAATGAGATTTCGACAATGGCTGGCCGCAGTAATAACTACATAGAGCCTTATTAGGAAACTTCGATATTACATCAAGGAGGTTATAATACATTGGTAAAGTTTGACATGTTGACGGATGGGCTTGTGGCTGCACGTGTGCTGGCTCCGGGCGTCCGTCACGCCATTCCGAATCATCGGTCCCCGGAGTCGAATTAGGCAACCGGTATCGGCTACCGGTAAACAAGTTCGCGAACTACCGCATAAAGCTGGCAAAAACAAAAGGACTTTTTCAATAAAGCCGACGAAAAGAAAATTAAACGAGTAAATCTCGAGGCCTTGCATGTAAGTGGGAAAGGCCTGTAATGAAAAAGACTTCCATAGAGCTTTACTGAGGCGAGCTAATTTAATTTTACTTAACCCAACTCAAACACCTCTACCTGAGACGGTTCCTATAACCGCAGATCAAATAAATTGCTCTCTTCGAAACACCCGCCTAATTCCAATATCTTTCAATCAACTTTGTTGCATTCGTTTTCTCTTTTGCAAATAAAATGCATTTTACTCGTTTCTTCTTGCACGTCATTCCTATTTGCGCACGAAACCCCTTTTTATAATAAGAATTATTGCGGTTGCTTAACTGATTAAAACTTGCATTTTAATTTTATTCCAATCTAACCTATTTTATAAACTTCGTAAAAACACAGGGATTTTCCCTAAAAACAAAAGGCGTTCCTTTTGCAGTAAGGAAACTGGTGTACATCGACTGAATTGTTACACACATGCTAATTTACCGCATTTTATTGGAAAAGTAACGAGCAAATTACAGTGCTTATTCAAACCACTTGTCAAAATTTCCTACAACCGTATAGGCAACACCTCTTGCACAGTTGGCAATACTGTAAAAAGACAAACACT
The DNA here is from genome assembly GCA_963082815.1 of Melanotus villosus. Classification (NCBI taxonomy): domain Eukaryota; kingdom Metazoa; phylum Arthropoda; class Insecta; order Coleoptera; family Elateridae; genus Melanotus; species Melanotus villosus. Next base: position 7,955,110 of record OY720421.1, on the reverse strand, counting down.
CATTGACATCATTGCAATTTACGTAACATCAGATTCCATCATCTGGATTAAAAAAAATATTATTTGATACATGTTTTACTAATACAAATTAGGTTCTGTTTTAAACAGATATTAAAAATGTTTCAATATGCATGTGGGATCGGATCGCATAATTTGAAACTTATAGGCCCAGGGACCTTCACAATTTTGATTACCATTACAAAAATGAGGCTTCAAAATAAACATTGTTCTGGAATAAATATGATTTACCTTCTTATATACATATATGTAATGGGTGGGCCAAGTAGAGCGCAACATTTGAATTTCATTTTATTTTCTTCTAGTCAAGTATGCTGCGATAACAATTTCATATATGTCAAGTTGACACATCCCGATTATCAGAAATGGGGCGTTATACGAATGAACAGCGTTGTTTAATTCTTAAAACGTATTTTAAAAATGGGGAAAGTTGTGCAGAAACAGTTCGCCAAATTACGTGCAATTTTTGGTAGAGAAAAATGCACCAAATCGTTCGACGGTTCGGCGATTGATAAAAAAATTTCAGGAAACTGGTCCCGTTGTCAATAAAAGACCAGGACGATCTATCGAAAATGTTGCCGCAGTGACTGAAAGTGTTGCTGAGCATCCAAAAACCTCGACCCGCCACCGTTTACAGGAGTTGGCAATTGCAAGAACCACTTTACATTTTGAAGACAGATCTTCATCTCCATCCTTACAAGATCCAGTTGACCCAAGAACTTAAGCAGCAGATCCTGCGCAGTGGCGTGCATTTAGCGATGAAGCGCATTTTCATTTGGATGGGTATGTGAACACTCAGAACTGTCGAATTTGGGCTTCTGAGAATCCTCGGCTAGTTCATGAGAAAAAAATGCACCCATAAAAAGTCGCTGTTTGGTGTGGGTTTTGGGCTGGCGGAGTCATTGGACCATATTTCTTTGAGGATGATGCCGGCAATGGAGTTACAGTCAATGGCGACCGTTACCGCAACATGATAAGGGAGTTTTTGTGGCCTGCATTGGTCGGTATGGATCTCGATGATATGTGGTTCCAGCAGGTCGGGGCAACCTGTCACACTGCACGAGAAACAATGCAGTTGTTGCAAGAGAGATTTCCGCACGCAATGGCAACCAAAATTGACCACCGAGATCGTGTGATCCCACGCTGTGGAGTTTTGTGAAGTCTCGCGCATATTCCAACCATCCAACAACAACTGATGAGCTTAAGGATGAAATTCGACGTGTCGTTGCTGAAATTGACCGGCCAATGTGTGAAAATGTTATCACAAGTTTCACCAAAAGAGTAAGGGTGTGCCAGCAAACACGTGGCAGCCATTTGTTGGATGTTCTGTTTCACGCTTAATTGGAGGTTATGTACTTTAAGTTGTATTAAAAATATTATCATTTTTCGAAAAAGATGTGTTTGTTATTCAAAAATAAAATGTTGCGCTCTTGTTGGACCACCCGTTAGTTGCAGTGTTGTACAGCTTCTGTTGGCCGCTTTCTGCATCTGTCGTATGTGTGGTCTTCTTCCAATTCTCTCTTTTCCATGACTATTCTTATTTGTTCCTTCCATTGTAATCGAGATTAGTCACGTTTTTTTCTTTTCTGAGGTTTCTATTTCCAAATTTTCAGCGCTATTCTGTCTTCCTCCATACGTCGCATGTGTCCTTACAATTGGAGTTTCCTTTGTTCTATTGTTTAGTGAACTGTTGTTTCTACTTCAATGCCTTCTCGTATCACCTCGTTTTTTATTTACATGTCTATTATGTTTCTACCTCACAGCGATCGATACTCCTGCTTTTAGCTCAGTTCTCCTGATTTACTTCACTGTAATAGTGAATATAATCATCTTTTATTCAATTTCGTTTCACTTAAAAATGCTACGTCGATCTTAAATTCATTTAATTCTTTAAATACCTCTTCATATTTATTTCTTATACCTTGTACGTTCCAACGTCCTATATTCATAAACCTTTTCGACTTCTTATGTTTCCTTACGAGTTCCAAGGCTTGTTGGGATTTTTAGCGGTTTTATTTTTACAAAGTTTCGAGCTGCTAACCCAATGTGCCAACCCCTAACCTGGAGGACCGGATAATTTGTAATTAAGGTTTTCTTCCTTTAGCCTTTAGTGAACCAACCCTGAGTTACAAGGCAGCAGCACCGTACTCTAGTAGGGACCCTTTTGCAACCTGGCTGGGACAGGCTTCGGTGGGGTTATGTACCTTCTTAACCTTCAAATTTAATTCTTATCATCTTGCCTTAATTATAATACAATAATAATAAGCTCGTGAAAGGCCTCAGTCTCTCACGTAGGCATCTCGGGTTCGATTCCTGAGACCGGCGATATCCCCGCCGGAATTTTAAAGGTCGTACGTTTCTCCATTCTTTGAAGGGCACGTTATCATACTAACACTTTTGACAACGGTTAACCACTGCGGGTCGATCTTCTTCGTCTCTTTCGACGGGTAAGGTTAGCCTCCTGCTCGGCATACGTGCGAAGAGGACTCATAGAACTCATAGAACTCATAGTTGCGAGTTAATAACAGGTCATTGGCCTAGGCTTCGACCATAAGAGGAAGAAGTAGAATATATGTAATACGAATTTATTGCGGTCGACCTTTAAGTATAGAAATAGGCAAAACTTAATTAAAATTAATTTATAAACTTAGGTACTACCAGTACAATCTTTACATATCAATTAAGCTCTGAGAAGAACTATGTTTTTAATAATTATATATAAAATGAAAAACGAAGGCATAATAAACAACAACAAACGAACGTAAAATGTAACTGAAAAAATGTTATTTTATCATAATACTTTGACAGCGATTCACTACCAATATTAGGAAACCCTGTTTTTCCATAAAGTTTCCCTATTCAGTCATTAAGGGGGTAAATTGGGATTTGTGAAGCTGTTAGTTCATGATTCTATATTTACAAATTTATACTTCTTTACCTTCAAACTCAAAAGTCGATAATCGAAGATTCATATCCGAAACTAAAATTCAAATTCAGTGTTTAAAGCACTATTAAATTATATTTGAACCCTAAGATTTGAATTTTGATTCGTATATTCAGGCTCAAATTCGAGAATTAAATTTCTGAACCCGGAATTAACAAATATCAAATGCATATTCGAGGTTCGAATTTCTAACTTGAGACTCGATGTTAAAATTCCCTGTGTGAAATTTGTATTTTTTTAATTTCAGAGTTGCAATATTAAAGTTGATGTTTTTGTGAAACAGAAAACTTGCAGATTTTAACAAAGTGTTTTTTGTTATAGCCTGTTTCTTAATATGTGCTGATAATTTATTAAATACCTCTCATACGCAGTACCTAACAACTTAGCAGAGTTTATTTAAAACAAATTATTCCAAATTCCCAAAGCCTGTATTATTTTTCGACTGTGGTTAAATCCCTATAACTAAATAAAGTAATAAACATCAATATACGATGCTGCAACACGAGCAGTCCTGGACGGACCAAATCTTTAGTGGATTCTCTGCCTTGTCGAAAGTTATTGCACCATTCAAGCACTGCCATATGAGAATAACTATAGTCATTATATACAGCTTTCATTCTCGTATAAATTTTCATTGGCCCAAAAATTGAATAACACCGCGTAGATTATCTTTGGACGGATTTTCTACCATAAATGCCGTTTTTCAACTTAATCACACCGCTTAGAAAGAAGCAAACAACAAATACTTTTGACAGACGCATCACTAGTACTTAAACACATCACTAGTACTTAAACAATCAATATAAACAACTGAATTTCGTTTCTATTGAACAATCCTCGTAAAATTAATATTTCCTTTTTACAAGGTCTGTTAAAATAATGGCCATAGTTAAGTTACATATGAAAAATCATCTCTCTTCATAGTGAATGTTACTTACATGTACTGATTTGGTTACGTTTGCTTTCAGCCTCCAGATCTTGTGGTACTCCAGACAAGACATGTTTTATCTGTTAATATATCTTGCTGTTTGATTAGGAAGTGCCGTTCAGATATGACTTTAAGAGCCCATAAAGATCATTTTATAAATGTTTCGTAATTCTATCACCGTTAGGTTTCTTGTTTTTCTATTCTTCTCTCTATGGTGTAATGGATTAATCATATGTCTTGCAACCAAAAGAATGCAGGTTCAAATCTCAATCAGCCATGACATTTATCATTACACATCTGCTTAGGTTAATTAAGTTCAGGTATCTACCGCAATTGATAATTCGTTTTTGTAGCTTAAATCTTAAAGTACCAATAAGAGGGCATTCTGTAAAATTGATAACCATGAACGTAATAAAATTGTGTATTTAATAAATCCTAAGGAAATTTTGAACTGAATAAAGGCTTTGGCTTCTATTGCTCAAAAAATAAAAATTAGTAAATTTTAAAAATGTAGAAATTTACAAAATAAGAAAAAATTAGGAAATAATTTTAAATATTAAATTCAGAGTTTGTTTCAAAAAAGAATTCAGCATAATTTTATATTTTAATACCAAATTATTCCAAATTCCAAAATTATGATTTCAAGAAACTGTTCAAACCATCCAGAAATCCCAAAGAATGCTTCTCTACTGTGATTAAATCCCAATAATTATTATAATTAAATAAAGCAACAAACATTAATATAAAATTGATATTTCCTTTTTACAAGTTCTGTTAAAATAACGGTGGTAGTTATGTTGTAAATTACATATGAAAAAGCTTAATTAATTTTTCCTGGAATTCACATCTTGTAAACATAAATTACTATTTACCAATACAGTTAGAAAACAGAACCAGATTGAGATATTTAAGGCATCCAGACGGTTCAATTATGGGTAATAACATAAACACTTTTTAACGAGATTCAGAAAGCTAGAAATGTAAATTGTTGTTTAGGTATTTCCTTAATCATTAAAATATAGTAGTTTTAATTATTTAACTGTAGTTATTTTTTTAAGCTGATCTGAAGAACAAATTATGTATGTTAGTTAAGAAATGTAAATTCCATCAAATATATTTTGGTTTTAAAAATGCACTTTCCCAAAAATTCAAAGGAGTTTCACTAAATGTATTAGTTAAGACCACATCCAGTAATGTTTAGGGCCATAGAAATTTGATTAAAACAAAGAATAATGACTCCTTAAACTATTTATTGTTGTAATCTTAAACGATCTAGTAGTACTTAAGTGGTTTCCTGTAAATAAATACATTTGTTTAAATATGTACTTTACTTTTATATACGGTCTTAAAAGGTTTTACTTTCATGTTTTCCATTTACAGTAGACGTATATTTGTTTGCATAATTTATTGATAATGTCTACTGTCGATGACCTTTATTTATTTATTAGTCATTTTGTTAATAAACTTACTTGCTATTGTTTGACAGATCGAAATGGTAAGACCTGACTCCTGTGGCGAATTATTTGAAAATTTTAAAAAACTTTTTTATTATTTATACTCGTATTTCAAACTCATACTAAACGTAACGATATACAGGGTGTTTCGTAAGTATGTCGAAAAAATGCACTGCTAAGGCTTATCTCAAGGCAAAGGCAAAAGCTATTTGTGTAGGTATTTATTTTTATGTTTAAAAAGCTTTAAAAAGTTTACAAGTTATTTGAACAAATCTTTAGCGATAAATAAATACAAATGATGCAATTGAAAAAATATTGCTGCTTATACAGCATGTCCCGGAATTGGGTTACGAAGAGGTATGTTAGAGAGTTATTTTAATACACGTTTATTTACATGTCTGTAATATTAGCACTTAATAAAACTGCGATTTAGAAGTATAGGATCAACTCAAAATTTGTTAATCTCAAAGTTTTTTTGTATATTATCATCTGCTTGATTGGAAATTAAATTTGAGCAAATTCAGGAGTTTTAATAATAAAAATGGAAAACCAGTTGTCAGGTAAAGCACATCATCAGTTCAAATTGCCATTGTTCCTGAGAAAATTTGACAGAATGTAAAGTTATGTCTGAAGATTTTCAGATAAGTAAATCAGTCTACTTCGATCCAAAAAAATGCAAACACCTTAATTACGAAAATTGAATTAAAAGTTAAATTGTTTCGTAAAATAAGTAACATTCATGATTGACTTTTATCATATTATCATATTGCCAGATAGTTAGTCCCACCTTAACGACCAAAATTAGATGGAGCTTTAAGTAGACATCGTTCGTAGCAGTAACGTAGTCCCCTATGAACCTGTTGGACGGTGGAATGTTCTTCTCTAAACCCAAATTGGTTCTGGTATATGATCATGTTCCTCGATAATTGGTTTGCTTCTTTTTAAAAGTAACTTTTCAAACACTTTAGATGTTGATGATAATAAGCTAATCCGGCAGTAGGATTATACTTCCTCTGGTGGTTTCCCTGGTTTAGGTATGAGTATTATTTGGGCCACCTTCCACTGGGCCTGGCAATGGCTCAATCTTAAAATAGCGTTAAATATGGCAGTTATCAGTTTTAGTTCTTTCTCTGTCAGTTTTTTTAAGATTTTCCCTGTAATCAGGTCATAACCTGGTGCTTTCTTAGGGTTTATTTCAGATTTAATTGTGGGTCTAACTTTCCCCATTTTTTTTATATACATTTACTCCTTCAGCATGCTCCATCATTACAAAACGAGACTACATGCTCTTTTGATTTCCTGATATGTACAATAACCTATCGGGTGTTCAAAAACTAGTACGTTTGGAGTCGGCTATGGCTTGAGAAAACAAGTCACACAGTATGTCTTTACTTATTACTTACACCTGAACAAATAAATCAGCAAAGTAAATTGAAATTATAAACTACATAAAAGCTTTAGTTACATTTTACACATAAAATTCGATTCTTTATAAAAGATGATTAAAACAGATTTACACCTAAAAGGAATCATTTTGGTAATGAATTTTTAGTAAATAAAATAATTACTTACAAAGAAGCGACAACAAAGTACATATAACCTTAAAACATCAAATAAAGTAATCGAAGGTCAGCTGGTCGTGTGGCTAGCGAACCGACAAACGGTTACTGACGCTCAACCGAATCAGCGCCAACTCCAAACGTGGGAATTTTTGACCACCCGTTATTACTTAACATTGTTTTTCTTGCCTTCATATAATTCAATTAACTCAATACTTATAGACTTATATGGTGTAACCTAATAGAATCATTTACAGTTATGCCAAATTAACTAATGAAGAACCTAATGAATAACTTCCCCTAATGTGATAAGTTTAATTGGTAGACATAGTTGGTCTGGTGCCTCCACGTATCACTGTATTTCGGCCTCCTCCTCTAAGGTTAATTCAGAACGGTAGGGTTGAAATGCATTTGTTAGATGTGTTCCAAATGTATCAACTTTCTTGCTCGCTTTTGGTCCATATTCCAGCAGGTTTCCGAATTGAGGGTAGGTATTGCTCGTTGAGGTAGCTTCAGCTTTCGCGTGGCTTTCCATAATGAGTAGTCCGATGTTTCTCTTCTATAGCCTGGTTTTTTGTAGTTTTGAAGCACTGCTTTCAAACTTCGTGCTGCATTGTTCAATCTATTTGGGGACCTATTGTTCTGCCAAATTCTGCGAAGTCTTCTTTTCTGAGCGATTGGTCTTTGTATTGCCATAGCTAGTATATTTTTCGATTGGGGGGGTAGAGTTCTACGACACGTTTTGTATACTACAATCCACTGATTCATCAGTTTTATCTACGGTCTTGAGAGGTAATTCTTTTATTTTTTCGTTGACTAGTTCTCTAAACGAGTCCCAACTGGTCTTCTGGTTACACAGTCTAAATGATCTTTGCCTGTAAATTACTTGTGAATTTAGCATGACCATGATCGGGAATAGTCTGGCGACATGTTTTTCTAACGCAAAAAATCTAGCAAATCCGGAATTTTTCTAATTGATTGAAATATTGTTCGTTTAGGACCGACGCTTCAGTTCGGGTTTAAGCTAAAACTTGTAATGGTCTTTGTCTTTCTATAACGACCAACTTTATATGTATAACGATCAAAACTCCCCGAAACATAGGAAAATACACCGCTTATAATGAATAATGGATAGCAAAGAGCAGTGTGTTTTCGAGGACCATAAATTTGTTTGTATTTGTAATAAGCACTTTGGATCAGCTGAAATGTACGTGCATAGTGCATACCTTACTTTGACTGGGAGTCATTAATCGATTGTTTTGTAGCTATCATTTTAAGCATTCGACTAAAGTGCGGACGGTCTCGGGGTCAAACCTGAGTCGGATGCTCGGGGGTGGCCTACCCAATCACTGAAAATAATTGGGAACGAAACACGGTGGTAGAGTAGGGAAGGTAGGCGGTTGTTGAAGGCAAGGTGCTTACTACACCATCTCGTACGTGTAGCGTGCAAAACAACCAAGGTATGAGAAGCGACTTATGAGGCCTTAACGCTCAATTGTGTTGTTACTTGGATATATTGACCTTTTGATATTGCGACATGTTTTCCCTGTCGTTATAAAAAACGATTTTTACTGTTCTTACGTCATCAAAAATATAAAAAGTATACTGCTTGCTAATTCGCTTACGGGCTAAAAAAAATACGTGTCGACTGCTATAGTTATTGGCATTACCCATCTATGCGGGTTTTAATTAAATTTTGCCCAAGAATAGCTCTAAAATTAGCAATCAAAGAAAAGGTATTAAAATTGTATATTTAATATTTTCTGTAGAAGGTGTAGTAGATTATATTCATTATTTAAATACGCCCTGTGTATAATTTCATTCGCCTTATGTAACTACAAGAAAGTAACAGTTTCAATATTGATAGGTTTGAAAGTAAATCAAGTTCGGTTTTAAACGGGTCGATTCAAAGAGCATAGAATTTATAGAGATGGACTGCAAACAGGGCCTAAATCAGTAATCCTAGCCGGTGGTAAATGAGCAAACAATGCGGTAGCCTCCTCATTATCAGTGTCTGATTGATTAATCAATTAATTAGGCTCGGTAGCACCGGACAATGTCCAGTCCGCCACATGCCAACTGGCAACAGCAGAGGCGACTCGAGACCTACAGTGTAATTTGGTGCCAGCACGTTTAATCACATTTCTTGCACCCCGCTGCCTCTCACACCCCATTTCTTGCGTCTCTCTCTTTCAAACGGGATGGCCTGATCCTACTATTAATCACACTCTCCCGAGCCCTGACATTTCATTAGCCTTTCTTTCTGTACGCAATTTAATTAACATTCGAGACTTTAAATTTTTAATAATCAAATTATATTTTCAAACCTTGATTAAGAGAATCTCATTTCCGTTTCAACCGCAATAGTTCGTATAAAAAGAAATTACTTGCCTGAAATATTCATGTTAATTTATCGCCCTCACTACGCACGCTAATTAAGAGCGCAGTCCCAATTAGTTTTTCTGAAACCGTTTCGAACCAAGCTTTACTGAATAATCGCTTAACAGAAGTTCAACCTCCTACAAAGTAGATTATTCTAAGTGTATTTCACAACACGTTTCGGCTATTAGACAGATTTTGCCGTTTTTAGTTGCCAGATTCACACATTTTTTAACAACGTAAATAAGCAGATTTTTAGAACCACCGCTGAGTTAATTAATTATAAATCAAAACTTCCTGCACTCCGCAACGTTTTAATTTATAAATTAAAAGTAAATTCCAGCTTCCACATTTTTTTTATGTATCACGAAAAATCCAACAAACATAAGATAGAACTAAACATTTTAACATTTAAATTGAATTTTAAATCGCCCCTAAAGCAACCAAAATAGAAATGGTGCCGGAATATTCTGCCCTACAATTTACCACTGGCCCTTTAGTGTTCGCCGCCTATGCTTTTGGGTCCAATTTACACCTTGCTGCTACAGTAATCAAGTTGATTCCATTCTATGTTTAAAAGAATGGTACGTTGCTTTATTTACAGGCATTTCACTCTGTTTATTATTAAAAATAATTGTTAAGTCATTATGTTTTGTTGTTTCTAAAGAATGCCTTTTTACACAACCAAATCTGCTAATTTTATTGTTGCTGTTTTTGGTTGTTGCACAATAAGAAGGTTTAAAAACTTCAAATTACATACATTTTAACTCTTGAGATTGTTTACTAAAGTTTGGAATTTCTAAAATATCCTTGCAAATCGACAATCAATCATTTTTTTTTAATACTTCTTAAATTAATTTTGAGTAATCAGTATTAATTAGTCACAAATTTAAGCACTAAATTATACTTAAGACTGTTCCATGAAAATATTCTTCAAAATATACCTTTTTCGGGGAAGTTGATTTAAAATTTTGATAAAACGTACCTACTGACTTTGTTGTCATGTTGTTTTAATGTTAAATCGTTTAATGCATTCATTTTTTTAATTAAAAAACGTTTTATGTGGTCTCAAATATTCGAAATTCAAAAATTCGTATTATTACAAAGTGTACCAGAATTCAACTAACAAACTTTGTACGAAATGACACATCAGGTGCAATAGCATTAACAAACTTCTACTCGAAAACCTAAGATACGGGCGCCAGAGACTTCAAAAGAACTAAAACGCCTTGAAGTGAACAATCTTTTATTCAAAATTGAATGAGAAATCTGATAATTCTTAACGGCAAGTATTAGTATATTATTTAAGAGATAGGCTTGTCTCCGAAACGTTACGTTTAATGTTTTAATGGTTTACTGATTTAATTTCTACTTGGTGAAATGCCAATAAGTTTCCTAGAAATATAAATATTTCTGGAAAATAACTCAAATTTAACGTTAATTATTAGCAAAAAAAAATAAAAAAACAAAGCTCTGGTTGCCTATTTCAAAGCGTGTTTGAACGACATCTTTTGACTCCTCTGGAGTCGTTATCGTGCTTTTTAGAGCCCAGTTTTATTTGCAATAACTTTTTTGGCATCCTGAACCTGAATCGTCGCTTAAAAATTGTAGATCATATTTTGATACCGCCTGTATGCGTGCAGATAGAGTCAAATGCTGAAGTATTTTTCAAGGTATGTGTATATTTGATTTGCGCACTCATATTTATTAAATAGATAACACGCTAAATTCACTACGTTAATTAAATTTGAATAATTAAATCGTTTTTTTAAATCATTCTTGTCAACAAACATGAATGGTATAAATTTTAATTTTAAATATTTACAATGTGTTAGAACATCGTAGGCAAATTGTAATTTCTCAAACATTTCGTTGTGTTTTTGAAAAACAAATTAAAATCTGCAGATTTTTGATATATTTGATCAAAAAGCTACGTTAGATGTTTAATTACTACACGGTTTTCTAAACTTCGTTTTTAATACTTATTTAATAAAATAAATAAATAATGAAACGAGGACGGTTCTACTTTGCCAACAATGAAATCATAAATATTTTTAAAGTTTCTTTCAAAAACTAGAAATGGGCTGTTCGTTTTTGAGTTTAAGATGGAACTGTTTTAAAGAACATAGTGGTAGAGAGATAAGGGAAAAATGATTAAATTACAGTGTGTCCCCAGATTGGTTTACCAAAGAGTATGATGATCGAAAAATTTGTGAATCTCAACTTTAATTTGTTTTTAGTCTAAGCCCTGCTTAACTAGAAACTGGTTTTGAGTATATTTGGTATATATTTTTTAAATTAAAGTACTCTTTGGTGTTGAACATTGTCTAAATTCTACCTATACAATAAAGTTGTTGTTTTGATAAAGGTAAAATCCTTAAGGGAAGATAGGAATACTAAAATAAAAAGAAAAAAAAATGGGCCAATATTACAGTGTATAATAAAAATTTCTGTTTTTAAAGAAAATGGTTCTTTTGAAGATCCAATAAGTAACTGACGAAATAAAGCTTATAGATACGCTATTTAATCTTGTGTTGCCTTTGCAAGTTCTAATGAGTAAGGTTTCGGTTTTGCTTTCATTGCTTGGTAAAAAATAAAATAAAGATCAGCCGGGCTACTTGGTTATTGATTAAAATAATGATTTTTAGAGATTTCTTTCTTTAGGGAAGCAATTTTGATGCTCCTTCTTTTTCTTTTTTTATAAACTCATTCCCCTGTTTTTCTTCACGCTTCTTGATTGTTTTATGCACTCTCTAGTAAAATTGACGCTCATCTCTCCTTTCATCTTTTCTGAGGTCTTCCAACTTTTCGAATTCCTGCTATCTCACATCACTTTTGATACAATTTAATAAATTATGAAAATTCTTATCTAATAAAATCACGAGGACGGTTCTACTGTGTCAATAATATATATGTTACGGGCAATGTGGGAAATCCGGGTAGTGTTAACAATGCCCGGTCAATATGGATAATGTACTTAGTATAGCACTTTTATTTTTTTTTAAACTGACCTTCCTCTACCTCTAACCTCCAATAAATGCCTCTGCCAAAACAGTAGAGGTGAGCAAACGTCGAAAAAAGTGACCCAAAAGTGGTCGTACTGACGCGCGCACAGGCGTGCCAAATTAGAAAACTTGGATTTTTAATAAGAGCCTAGGTACATACAACATATCCAAAATCCAAAACTACATAACCTTTTGAAAGGTAAAATGTACTTAACTGGGCTAAACGTAATCAAGGCAATTGCATTTTTTTTTTTTTTTAATCAAAGGTTGATATACTTATCTGAAGTTTTTCAGGCACAATTTTACATTCTGAATCAATTTTCTTAGGAATATGTTGATGCAATTTGAACTGATGATGTACCTACTTTACCTGACAACATAAACAATTTTCATTTTTATTATTAATACTTAATCCTGAATTTGCTCAAATTGAATTTTCAATTAAGTACATGTTAATAAAAAGAAAAACGTTGAGTTTAACCAATTTTGAGTCGATCATACCTCTTCGTAACTTAATTCGGGAACATACTGTATAAGCAGGAATATTTGTTCCATTTCATCATTTGTATTTCTTTATCGCTAAAGATATCTTCAAATAACTTGTAAACTTTTTAAACATAAAATAGTGAAATACTTAAAGATCTAAATAGCTTACGAAAATGTCATTGTACAGGGTGTTTCCTAAGTATGAGGTTCCTGCCCGAAAATTATGGAGTTTTTCATGCAAACTTGTGTTCTAAACTGCTGATGAGTTACACCTGTAGAAAAGTGAAGTATTTGATTTTTAATTTTTCTAAAATTTGGTCTACCAAAAAGAAGACTCCACTCGTATTCTTATAAGGTGATAAAATCTGCAATCGTTTAATTTTTTGTCAGAACTTTTAATCCGCCGGAACTTATGCAATTAAAAATACGTGTCGGAAAACCTTGTTTATTTAGAAATATTTTAGTTTCTTATATTTTTTCCCTGAGACTAATAGTTTTCGAGTAAAAAAATAAAATAGGTTGTAATGCGTGCCTCAATTTTTTTGAAAAAAAAAACAATCAAAACAGGAAAAATACTGCGACGATTTTTTTTTCGAATTCAACGGCGCCAAGACGATTTACACGCACTGCACACAAATTATCCAAATTTGAAACTAATATTCCAAGTTTTTTAAATTTGCTACGGTGCTATTGCAACATAACATTAAAAACAGTTCCTGTATTTTATAATAAAGCGATTCGTTAGTTACCCAAACCACAGCATCATTATCAAAAATATTTCAGTGCGGCGTTGAAACTGTGCTTCCCCATTTTAGTAATCATTTTATAACCGGAACATCCATTAATTGGTCAACAAATCCGGTGGGAGTCCCTATAAATTATTACTTAAAACTCTATTACATGGCTGTTAGGTATTTAATAAGTGATGTGGCCGATCTAGAAAATGGAAACTTCTTTTTTTTTATGTAATTATCGAGTTTTACTCGAAATACTTTATTTGTATCTTCTTTATCCTGTTCTGAAAGAGAAACTGATTGATTTTCAGCATTTCAATATTGTATTTTTCATTTTGGTATCCATTTGGGCGTGTAAATCGAATTTGAACGATGTGGGCACATAGAAAATGAAAAAGGATTGAATTTTTGCTGATGTTGTGGGAGTCATTTCAGCAAAAAAATCGACAAAACAAGGTGTTAGTAAAAACACCGATTTGTCTAACCACAAATAGCGAGAATTTCCCGATGCCACACCTGTTGAATCGGCGACGGGAACGTGAACCGACCGCGCTAGACATGCAGATCGTTTTCGTCCCTGTCATTACCACTAAAACCGAGCATTGCCTTTATGGTAAAGTATCTTCACATTCTCATTATAACTGTTTTGCATACGGGTCAGTATGCGAATGGGCGACCATTATCTTGACAACATTTATTACAGATCTTATTAAACGGATAATATATAATGATACGCTGTCACTGCAGTTAGTGCAATTTCTAGATCCCGGAGTGCATTAAATTAATTTCGTGTAAGGTTATGCTAACCGCAGGTTATAAACTCCTTGACAAGCGTTCGTTTAACTGCGTTCTCCCATCAAGTTTACATAAACCGGTAGATTGTTACAGGTTCAAGAAACTTTACGAAACATGTACGTACTTTATGCTTGTATTTCGCATGTTATCCAAAATGCGCAGCCACTTTTTAATTTCTTTATTTTTAACATTACAAGTGGTATTAATTGCCCATCAAGTTGTATTATAAAGCTGGCTATACATGCAGTTTAATACCCAGGAATAATGAAAAACCTAAAACTATTACTGATGCTTTCCCTTACTTACTGGAAAATAGTAATTCTGCTTTAGAGAAATGAAGACCAAACCGTAAAGAAATGATGGTGTATTATACGAGGTTTGGCAGAAAAATAATGAGACTGATTTTCTTTTCATCATGAATTTTATTCTTTCTACAAATAAAGGCGATCCCCTTCAAAGTGATTCCTTGGGGCAGCTACACACCGATGGGGGCGTTTTTCCATTGTTTGTAGCAGTCCTGGAGAGCTTCTGCTGGAATGCCTTTCAACACGTCGGATATTATCCAAAGTACCAAAACGGCGCCCTTTCAAATGGTTTTTCAACCGAGGAAATACAAAGAAGTTACCAGGACTGAAATGCGACGAATAGGGTGGCTGGAGAACCACGGGAATGCCTTTTTCTGCTAAAAATTCGTTGATGGAGACTGTCGTGTGACATGGGGCGTTATTGCGATGCAGCATCCAAGTGCGTGCAATGCCTGGTCGCACACGTGCCAACCTCTTCCTGAGCCTACTGATTATTGCCAACTTCTCGGACTTCTAAAAAGGTCTTGTGTCATCTAAACACTTGTCCCCTGGATAGAGAATGTTACCATAAACCCTTTGTAACTTTTATAAGTCACAGTAGCGGATTCAACAAGCTTTACACAAAATTTGATAGCACAACGTTGCTCAAACTTTTTCCGTTTCATTTTCGTAATGCACCTCATAAACACTTCACTTCAGACGCTCTCAACAATCACGTAGCAACTGTAACAAGTTCAAACTTGTACTGAGTCTACGGCAGGGGTTATTCTAACTGCCGTGTGCAGCAGCGTTATCAGTTCGCGCACAATCTCATTATTTTTCTGCCAAACCTAGTACAGAGTGATAATTAAAGGTAATAACTAATAAACGAAGCAGTCGGCTTCATAATCAAAAAGATATAACAACAGATGATCCAAATATGTTCCATTGTCTTATACACATACTTAACGCATTAGGCGAAATTATTAAAAGTTATTTATGTAGAAAAAATTAAGCTCTCAGCTTGAAAAATGCCAAGTTTTTGCAACCTTAAAAGAGAGTAAGAACAATGTGCCAAGAAGAATTTGAAATTGGAAATATCCAGAAGGAAGAGAAAAGGCAGAAACAGAAAGGGTGTCGCAGCTTTTAAAGAAAAAAATTGCATAGTTTTTAGAAATTCTACCTAAACAATAGAATTGTTATGAATTATAAGACGTCCACGGTCAGTTTCAGTATTTTAACAGAACGTCTTCCGGGTTGGAACCGTGTTATTGCTGAGACAGTTCTTCAGTTTCAATAATGATACGGTTGCAACCCGGAAGGCGTTTTGTTAATAAAGTTGTTGTTTTGAAAAAGGGCGGCCCTTACAAGAAGTCAAGAGGACATCAACTAAAGAAGAAATAAGAAGCCCCAATATTCAGAAATAACAAAATAAGTTAACATTACAAAGTATAATAAAAATTCCCGTTCTTAGATGTTAAACATTAAGCTTAGGAAATTATAAGTGTTTCCTTTTTAAGGACGATCTTTAACAGAGGACAGGAACACAAACTGAAATAAAAAGCAATAAAAGATCCGAAAAAAAAAATGAGTGAATATCACAAAGCAAATATAAATTCCTGTTTCTAAAGATAAATAGTATATTTGAAGATCCAAGCAACTGACGAAATAAGGTTTATTTATAAGTAAGCTATTTAATATAGTTTTATCTTTGGAAGTTCTAAAGTTTTAGTTTTGCTTTTATTTCTTGCTTTAAAAAATTCAAAAAAATCCAGTAAATTCGATTATTCATTAAAATAATAATTTTTTTAGAAATTATTTTTCTTTCTTTCACTAACCTGTTTTTCTTCATGCTTCTTGATTATATTATGGACTCCCTAACGATGTTGACCCCCAGCTTTCCTTCCATCATTTCTTAGATTCTCAATTTCCTGCTGGTTTCGAATCATAGACTTTTGATGTATTTTGAAAATTATGTGCATAGAAAACCACTGACATTTTTTATCTCATAATCAGCATACCCGAAAAGAAATCATTCTACTGCTAAGTTAAGAACTACCTCTAATAAAAGAGGACATTCGGAATTCTCAATAAAATTATGAATCTTTGATGATTCAAAATTGGATTGTCGGAGAAAATATTCTACGTGCGTTTCATAAGAAATTTATTATGATTGTAGTATAGTATTGATGTATTGATCAACTGAACCACACCACAAACGTATGCAAAAGAAACAGAAAATTCTTAGAAGTTGCGAATTTTATCACTGATTTTATTAAAACTAAACTTTCCCTAATCAAGAAATTTTATTTTGTTATTAATAATAACCTTACTGAAAGAGATAAATAGTTTATTATTCAATGAGCGTGTAATGATTGCTATTATTAACCAGGTGAAGTTTGCGGCACGAGCCAAAGGCGAGGGTCGTAATTTATCTTCTTCTTCTTCTATAACTGCATACAATATTTGAATTTACTTTCTTCCGAACCTGTTACCCATATTTTCCGGTCTGTTGTCCCAGTCTTAAAATTGAAACTCGCTTTTAATAATTTAGCTTATCTATCGAACTCTAATCTTTTAAACGTATATTTATATACCTTCCTAATACATTAACTCGGTTATTTAATTCCAAATTGGTAGTTTTTACGCTCTTTGTGAACCCTGTTTTATGGGTTTTACCTTGCCTTCTGTTGCATCTCGTGTTTATTTTTCTGTTATTTATTTTATTAATTTTTGTCGGAATACACTTGTAAGTTCCTTCAAATGTTATCGAAAGTATTACGCATTTCAAACACCCTAAAGCTCTGCCAACTTTGGTAGTAGTAGTTCTTACAAACTGAAGGTCTTGAGTTCGATTCTGTTTGAGGAAAGATTTTTAGTGGAAATAAATCTGGGGGCATGCCCTCTTTCGGCTACTTAGTGAAACCATGCTTACCAAAATAAAGATCCCCGTGGAAGCCCCTTGGACACGGTGTTAGTTTACCATAGTAGCAGACGTGCGTCGAGATCCCTGGCAACCGCAAGCCTAGATCTCGCCCGCCAAAAAGCGTTAGATCTTTAAATGTAGACGTAAAACTTAATCTTTCAGTATAACACTTTCACTGACTATCCATGACTGTTGTATTTGTCTTCATTTCTATCATTTTGGTACATCTTGCACTACTTTCTGTATTATATTTGTATTATCAAATCAACTTTTAGTATATGTACTCTAAAGGCCTCTTGATGGTGTAATGGACGAGTATTTCCTTCACGATTGAGAGGTCCTGGGTTCGGATCTAACCATGACCAGACTTCGGTCTGGAGCGTGGTTGGCAATCGAAGCCATGAAGGTTAAGTAGGATTAAGTTTAGAAGACTATTGATCATAGCACTCGACGCCGAAAGCCTAATAGTAAAAATCTACTAATGTAGGGGGATACCATATTGTGAATTAATGCTTGTTAAGCTTGAATTTAAATAACAGAATCAAGTGGTGTACAACTGCTTCCATTCAAAGAATTTTGGAATTTTGTATATTTACTTACCTGTGCACTTCGACTACATCAGTTTCGAAGAGTATCAAAACAAAGGATAAGTAGCGCAAACACTTATTTGCTTTGTCGGTTTATCTTATAGCAAATTTAAAAATAATTCATTTAATAAACAAAAAGAGACACATCGTTTTTGTATAATTGTTATGGGAGTTTGTTCCATTATATTTTTTTCTAATCTTTATTTTAATTACAAAATAGAAAAGCCTTAACTAAAACACAAGTGAATCTGCAATGCTTCTGAAAAAAATCTGAAGAAAATAAAGCTTTTATGGATTTAACTTCCTTTCAGAATTAATTCGATTCATGATTATTTTATTTTTAAGCATTTAATGTTATTAAAAAATTCGGATTTATTATGCACTAAAATACTTCTAACTCAGGCATTTTAAATATTTTTCAGGAAGTTTAAAATATGTTACCAACTAAAGCCTATAGAAACGGGTTGTAAGTTACTTTTTGATTTTTTAAATTTGTTTCCTAACTTTGTACTTTAAGAAATTATTTTTCGGTAAGGTTTTGCTTTTCTAAACCATAGAAGTAAAGAAATAATTGCTAAACCATATTTCAGTTCAGAAATTTTTAAAGCTTGGAAAGTTGATCAGTTTTAAATTTATTACGAATCTTATTTAGTTAGTCTTTGAAATCTTCAGAATTATGAAGAACATTACTGCAATTCTTCAAAGCTTTGTTATTTTTAATAAAGCTCAGGATAATATAGTAGCCAGAAACTTAAAATAAAACTATGATAATCAGTTGTTAAATATTCTGGCTATGCAGTTTTTCAGGGTTTGAATTATTACAAAAATTCCAAAAATAATGACTTCAAATACCTTTTTGCTGTCCTGAGCTTAGAAGGAACCTAAAAACCTTTTAACAATCCTAAGCTTAGGGATCTAAAATTTCACAGGAAAAAAATCAAGCCGATGTTTATATGGGAATAGTATACTATACTTTATCCTGGACTACAAAATACTAAGAATTTTTAATTAAAATTTAATTAAAATTGAAATAACAACATAACCTATTTCAATGGCAACATAACCTATTTCCTTCATTATACACTATAGACAATGATGTTACCATGTCACCGTGCATAATGAAATGATGTTACCATGACACCGTGCATAATGATTTCAGTGTATAATGGATAGCATTATGAGTGACCAAACACATGAATAATTGGCAGATTATTGACTAGTCGTGGATAAATTTGTTTATCCTGAGTCCTTACAATCCTTACAAAAGGTCTTCGAAAATTGGTTAATACAAGAGTTTTAAAAAATGCCGAATTTATTAAGCAATTATAAAGCTTTGCAAAAGCTGCATAATCTTTGTTAAAAAAATAGAAGTTGCACTATTCGCCTGAATATGATAGATTGTCCTGAGCTTTCATTTATATTTGTAAATATTTTGATAAAAATTGCCCCAACAATACTAGATTTCGTAGCACAAACAAACGTGTGTCTTCAGTCTTTAACCTCAAAGTAACTACAGCAACGCCAAGAACGGCGTTCGAACATACTTTTACTTAGAAAATGTAAGTCTTGATTCTTCTTCTCCTTCTTCCGCTCCTGAGGTGAAAATCCTGATTATTAAAGCACAATTTGATTTTCATAACATATCCTGGGTTTCCACAAAAATCAATTTCCAGTAATTTTATTAATTCTTTGATGGTCTTGGCGTCTCGAGCTTTGATGCAAAAAACTGAAATCCTTACAAATGTCTACGAGAGTTTCCAATCCTGAGCTTTATTAAAAAATTGCGAAATTTATTAAGCAACCTTTAAGCTTTGCAAAAGCTTCCTTTGATTTTGTTTAAAATATAAAAGCTGCTGTGATCTCCTAAATGCTAGATTGTCCTGGGCTTTTATTTATATTTATAAAACTTTTCACAAAATTTGCCCAAAAATACGTAGATTTTGTAGTGCAAATCTCTTTCTCGAGTCTTTAACCTGGAACTAACTGTAGCAATGCCAAGAACGGCTTTCAGACATGTTTCTATGAAATGCAAATCTTGATTCTTCTTCTTCAGCCTTTGTCCTTCCGGTACTGGAGTGAAAGTCCTAATTATTAAGGCAAAATTTGATTATGATATAATGAATTTCCACAGAACTTTACAATATCCTAAAAACAATTTCCAGTGATTTTATTAATTTTTTCATGATAATTGAAGTCCTACAAAAGGTCTTAATACGAGAGTTTCTACTCTACATTGAAATAATTTTCCTGGCTCCATTATAATCCTGTGCTTTGATAATTTTGTATTTGAAAATTATTTTATTACAAGGTAATTACAAAAATCTACTAAAATTGTAGTTATATCGTTCGCGATAATTTGCCCCAGAATTAAAAAAAGGCATTACTAACTTTATTACCGTTTTCATTTGAAATATTAAAAGTTTTTCAATTTAAAAAGCCCTTATTTAGAGATATAATCAGTTTTTACAACCGAAGTTAAAACGTTCCAATTAAATATAAAATTAACATTCCGCTTTTATGTGCATCTCTGGTTCTTCACATGTGGTATAGTTATTCACATTATTTTCCTTGGTTAATTAATAAAAGTCGTTCATACACAGAAAGTTATTAAGCCTGGAAACTGTTTAAATTAAAGATGCAATCATTTCTTCATTTATTCATAACCTGGGGTATTATAAAACACGTCCATGCAGAGCGCCAATTAGGAAAATGATTCGCTACTGAATTAATATCATCTGCATGACTCGTGTTAAAAACCTCTATAGCCGGGAGCTTATTTTAAATATAATGGGATAATCAAGGGAATTTTGTTTAACTAGCTTTCTCACTACTTAATTACATATTTGAAAGTTTTCGATATAATTTATACGGGTAAAAACGTTACTGAAATACTTATTAGATGAGTATTTCACATTTTAATTAAAATTGCATCATGTTTCTTATTTTTTTTAATCGAAATTTAATGTTAAAAGTTAAAACCAAAATTAAGTTGAAGTTGAAGTACCTTTTAAAGGACTGTTTAAAAACTTCTACCTAAATTAGACCTAAAATAAGCAAGTTTTTGTATTTACTTTGCCCATTTCTCTTGCTTCATATGTTTTTCGTGCTTTTGTCTGTCGCGTTGTTTACCTGAACTAGTTTATTAAAGTCGGAGTTTTGGCTTTTTGGGCATAGCTGTGATCTTCTACGGAATTTTGTAATTAATTTTATTGCTTCTTTTTGTGTCCAGCATTTTTAATATTGCCCTTAGGTGTGCTATGTGGATCAGTGCAAAACTTTCTTGTCGTCGAGATAAAAAAGAAATATGTCTTTTACTACCTTCATATCAATATAAACCGTTTCTCGTCGTTTTTTATATCTTCTTCTTTATTTTATTTTCTAACAGATGTGTTATTGAATTTATTGTTATTAGTAGTAGTAGAAAAATATCCAGCTTTAATGAAGCTTATATTTTGGAAAAGATGGAGGGATACAAAACATCTTGAAATAACATAAATTCTTGAATTTACTTAGTTAATATACTGAGGTCAGTATAAGCCATGAAATCCATGAATTTTGTTTTCGTACCTTACCAAGCAATACTGTTTCATGTATGTAGGTAAAATATTCCAATAACAATGTATGATGGAGTTATAGTACACAAGCAAAAATCTAAAAGTATGCCCTCTTTTTATAGATGAGGCACAGCCTTACTTTTATTATTGACACCGTCTGCAATATAAATCACAACAAACTCCTACAATGTGCTATTCTTACAACTCAAATTAGGGTTGTTTATAACAACAATAAAAGTTGCTATAATGTAAAAATATAAAATTAGACTTCGTCGCGCCCTTCCGTGTACTTTTATCTTTAAATTAAAACTAATTAACATAAAATATATGAAACGGTTGCAAATAGGAAGGTATTTCCTAAAGCTCTGTTTTTAAAGTCTCGAATATACATAATGCCATCGTACATAAAATTCTGACTGTAGTCAAAGACATTGAAAGACAAGAACAAAACTGTATAGTCGAACGGCGTATCATCTTAGCCAATGAGGAAGCACTTCCTATCCCACTAGCTATAGTTACAGTTACACGTCAATCGCATTTGACTCAATATAATTTACTCTCTTTGTTGTTTTGATGGGTCTCACTAACACTTAAGTGAGCAGTTTTGCGAATATCTCCTTAACTAAGAATTTTACAAATATTTCGAGGAAAAACCTTCAAAGGCGAAATTAAATATTTTACTTAGAGATACTAAAAAGCAGCCCTTCCTTTTAGAAGATGGATATAAATGTTATTATAAATACTAGAGCGGGATGATAATTATGTAAATAACTCTGTCTGATAATCCTTTCTATTGGGTAATGTTGTTGGCTATTCTTTTGTTTATTATAAATCCAACTCCTCCCTCATGTATGTCTTCTTTCCCTTTGTAATATAGCATGTGTCCAGTTTTAAGCTTTATACATCCGTCACCCTTCCTTCTTATCTTATGTCCAAAGAAAGCAATAGCCGCAAAATAAGCTGGCAAGGTGATTGCATCAGTTTTCTGAGATGCCAAAGGGATTCTGATCATAGACCCAAAAGGGCAAACTATAAATATTACACTAACCTTCTGGAACGATTGCACCAAAATGTCCAAGAAAAAAGATCAGGTTTAACACGGACAAAAAATTATTTTTCACCAAGGTGCACGCCCCCACACTAGTATTACCTACTGCAATGGCTAAAATCAATAAACTAAACTACGTTTTGCTTCCGCATCTAGCTTATTCGTCGGATTTAGCCCCGACTGATTTCGATTTAGTCCCTAAACTTAAATTTTTCTTGGAAGGATAGAGAAAAAGTCAAGTCCGCCGTAGACACCTATTTTGCTGATCTTGAAGGAAACACGTTTCGTAATGGACAAAATGCATTGGACTGTCAAGAGACTATGTTAATCATTTAAAAAAAAATATAACTAGTTTCTCATTATTAGGCTGACCACTTATCATCCCATCCTCGTATCTAATTATATTTTTATAATAATT
This sequence comes from Melanotus villosus, assembly GCA_963082815.1. NCBI lineage: Eukaryota > Metazoa > Arthropoda > Insecta > Coleoptera > Elateridae > Melanotus > Melanotus villosus. The sequence goes on along the minus strand of OY720421.1, from coordinate 7,931,991 downwards.
ACAAACGAGGGTGGGGTGTCAAAGAATTAAGAAGTATAGTAAATTTTCTTGTAGTTTAAAATTTTCACTTTTAAAAGAATTACTCTACTTCTTCTAGCCACTTTCAGATTATAGTTGAACGAAGGCCTCCTTCTTTGTTTTCCATTTCTGTCTGTTCTGGGCTTCTCTTATCCATGTTAGACCTCTACTTTCTTGATGTCATTGATCCATCTATTCGGCGGTCTTTCCCGTTTTTTATTTGTTTGGCCATAGTCGGCTCTGCACTGTTTTCATTTATCATCTGTCCTGATCTATGCGTATTATGTAGCCCGCCTAGCCCCGCTTAAATTATTGAATTGTTTTTTCATTTCTTGTAGAGGTTATATTTTTTGCTTGTTTCTGCATTAGTTTTGTTGCCGAGTCTGTAATTCTATTACATCTTCTATTAGATTAGATTAGATCGGAATTTTGTTTTGTTGTTGCTAGTTTATTTAATTTCGCTTCTACTTCCGGTATTTTAGTTCTGAATTCTGTGTTATTTGTTGTTGTGTTTCTACCTCTATTTTTAATCATTTTATATCTTTCAGTCTCAATTGCGACAACAATTTTTGCTCTCGCCAACCTATGTTCACTGCCTTAATCAACCCTCACTATTTGGAGAGGCCTCTTTTATAATGTTATGATGGTTTGATAGTATATAATCAATTTCGTTCTTAGTTCGTCCACCTGGGCTGCGCCATGACTTGTTTTTAAAATAGGTTGAGAAATTCCTTATTAACTATTATGGTGCCCAAGCCATATTTCCGTATGAATCTTTGGTTTTCGGTCTTCTGTAATTTGCCGCGAATGTTAGTGCTTTTATCTTTTACCGATTTTTCTATGGCTGTTTTGAATTAGTCGTAAAATTCCTCTACCTCCTGGTCATCATGGGTTAATGTGGGAGCATATACCTGCATTATTTTTATTGTATTTTTATTATTTCTTTTATATGCTAGATATGCTACTCGATTCGAAATTGGCGCAAAATTAATTCTGTTTACTTGTTTGTTATGTATTATAAATCCCATTCCGTTTATATTCTCATTGCCTCGTCCTCTGTATAACAGCAAATCCCCAGGTGATAAAGTGACCCAGTGTTCTCCCTTCTTTCTTACTTCGCCTGAACTATGTCCCACTTTATATCATCTAATTCAGTTGCTAGTTCTTCGATTCTGCAATCTTCTTTTAGGGTATTTACATTTTTTTGTTCCTATTAGCAGATTCATCTGGTGGCTTTGGTTTTCGTTTAGACTCTTACAGTGCCATCGTTGGTCTCCACCTAATATGTTGTATCCATCGACATTCCGGCTACCGGAGACTGAGGACCGTTTATTTAATGGTTTCATATCATGAGGGGTTTTTGACCTAGAACCCCACGCTGGCCAAGCGGGTTGACTAGCTTTTAGTAGTCCAACTCACTAGAATTGTAAGAGCCTACTTTCTTCTTTTGAGCCTGAAGAATATTGGCTGCTTCTTCCGCCAACTTAGCCGCTTTAAAGTTCCAACGTTGAAGACTTGATTTGTTAGGGTGCCTCGGGGTTGCAATGCCCATACCCACAATTATAGCAGTATTGTTGGCCCCTGAGGATATCTATTACTCTGGGCGTATGAATAGCCCATATTTTAAATTAGGTTTCTAGAGTACCCTTCTCCTATATCAGCTGTTAGCAAAATCCGGTAATCTTCTGTATAATTTAATTATCGCAAAATTAACACTTTCATTCTAAACAAGGTGGTGTTAATATTTAGACTTGTCACAGCACTGTAGCAAACAACAAACATAAGACCCAGTTGACTAAACTTTGTCTTTAAATACGTACGAAGCTTTAAATTTATGGTTATAAAACTGATTGTGAAAATTAGAAACAGTGTCGTGCCTTTTAAATCTCAGTACAGGTAATATATTTTCGAAAATTATAATTTGCACGTTATTAATTAATTAAACAAAATTATTGCGCTTGAGTGGCGTTCATTTTCGAATATTAAAGAATTTCCGAATTAAATATTGTTTTTAATTTCGGGACGAAAATTTCAAGTTAAAAATTCAGCATGATTTTTCAGTGTTATTTTATAACGACGGAGAAAACACATAAAGTAAACATGTAACACTTGTTACAGAGCGTATAAGTGCTTAAATTAGCTCTCGTTTCAGTAGCACGAGTGTCGCGTACCTGGAAAAATAATTTGCTAATAGGTTTCACCTACCTACCTCACTATTTTTAACGTGCTTATGTTAATTAAGTATACTAACTCTAAAAGAAAATAACCGGAGCCACAATTTAAATAACTTTAAAACGTAATTTACGGAACTTTAATCTTGTATTCAGGTCAAGAATTCCAGGTCAAATTAATAAATTATGTTAAATGCAATAATGGTAATAATTTACATGTTTAATGTCGCAGTTAATCATCTTATTTTAACAGTAGAAAAATCTTTTTCCGTGCCTTGCTATTTTTAATCTACTGTGCTTTTTCTTTTCCCACGCACTTTCTTTGTAAAACCTATTAGTTCGTGCTTTTCATGGAAAAGACTGAACTTTTAAAATTTGGATGAAAGCCTTTCGTTTGATTCTGGTTTTTCATGAAAAAGGCCAAAATTTTTAAATTTGGGCGAAACCGTTTCTTTGGATTTTTTCTATTATTTCCCGATTTTCATGGAAAAGGCTGGACTTTCAAAATTTGGACGAAACTCTTTCTCTGAATTTTTTCTTTTCATTTTTTACTATTCATCGAAAACTTATTAAATGTGGACGAAACTCTTTGGAGTTTTTTATATTTCTTGCTTTTCCTAGAAAAGAGAAATGAATGAAAACTTTTATTTGGATTTTTTCTTTTATTTCGTGCTTTTCATGCAAAAGGCTAAGCTTGCTGGAATCAAACCTTCTTTGGGGTTTTCGTTAATTTCTTGCTTTTAATGGAAAAGACTGAAGTTTTAAATTTGGATGAAACTCTTTCTTTGGTTCTTATTTTCTCTCATTTCTTGCGATTTATGGAAAGACTGAACTTTTTAAATTGGAATGAAACTTTCCTTGGATTTTCGCCTTTTATTTCTTGCTTTTAATGGAAGAGACAGTAGTTTTTAAATTTTGATTAAACTCTTTGGAATACTTTTTTTTATTTCATGCTTTTCATGGAAAATTGAACCTTTAAATTGAATGAAACTTTTTCTTTGGATTATTTTCTTTTATTTCGTGCTTTCCATGCAAAAGACTGAACTTTTCTTTTTGGGATGAAGCTTCGTTGAATTTTCTTCCTTTTATTTGGTGCTTTGCATTCACAAAGCCGAAATTTTGAAATTTTAATGAAACTCTTTCTTTGGATTCTTTTATTTTTCGATTTTTATTAAAACACATTGGAATGAAACCTTCTTTATATTTACTTCCTTTTATTTCTTGCTTTTAATAGAAAAGGCTGAAATTTTTAAATTTGGATGAAACCCTTTGTTTTGATTTTTTCTTTTATTTCTTGCTTGAAAAAGACTGAATTTTTTTAATTTGGATGAAACTCTTTTTGGAGTTTTATTTCGTGCTTTTCATGGAAAAGACTGAACTCTTTAATTTTGGATTTTATTCCTTTAATTCTTGCTTTGCATGGAAAACACAATTTTTTAAATTCGGATAAAACCCTTTCTTGGGATTGTTTTCTTTTTATTTCATGCTTTTCATGCAGAAATCTGAAGTGTTTAAATTTGGATGTAACTCTTTCTTTGGAATTTTCTCCTTTTATTTTTTGACTAAACTTTTTAGATTTGAATAAAACTCTTTATTTATTTGCTTTTCATGGAAAAGGTTGAGTTTTTCAAATTTGGGTGAAACTCTTTCATTCGAATATTTTATGGCTGCAGAGTTACATTATGTAACAAAGCCTTGTCATTGATACAAGTAAATATACATAAATTACATATCCTACAACACATTTAGAAACCGCATATAAACCCTTACGGATATTAGTCTGTACACAACAGGATATACTTAAATTTTGCAAGTGTTGAAAATGACTTTATATCTGATGGGATGGCATTATAAATTTTAATGCAACTATACATACATTGCAATTCTATATATTGGGATAGAAATATGAGAGGCTTCCCTAGGTTTTTTCTAGTAAGTATACATTGCTGGCGTGTATTATATGTAAAGACTGGCAAGAGTCATTATTTGTAATTCTTTAAAGCAAAACCAGGAAGCATCATTCTTTAAACCAAACATGGATCTAATTTTATTACTTTTGAGCAATGAATATGTTATACCATTACAATCTACTCTGTACACATCCAAAGTAATATGACTTTAATGTAGTAAGGCTAAGACTGTAAAATAATAAAAATCAAGGGCTCCAATACGGATCCTTGGGGCACACCTTGAGAAAGACTCACAGATTCAGATAGAATTTCCGCAGAATAGTCGGTATCGTGAGACTTCACACAAACCCTTAAACTTCTGTTTGTCAAGTATGATCTGATTAGATCTAAACATTTTCCACGAATATGTACTGTAATTTTCAAGTTTTTAGAGTAGCTTGGTTATGTCTTTCTATTTACTGCAATCCGATATCCAACCATTCATTTATAAATACTTTCTGGCTGTTTCTGTTGTCTCTGGCATTCCTCACACGAGTCGCAACCACTTGATTCTTTGTTTCATTATCCACCCTACTAAGTCTCATTTACCTTATTTTTTCGTACTTCGTGGTTTATTAGTGGTTTTCATCCATAATTCGGTCCCGAAAATGCTTTCCGTTCAAATGTGTTTAGTAGCTCTTCGTCATCCAGCTTTCCACCGGTCTCGTTAGTGTTTTATATAGCTGTAATTTGCACTTTCTAGAAATATTCTTTGATTTTAAGATGTTTTGTAAACCGGTTAGGCAGTAATTCAGGCACTAATTCACTTGCTAATATCATTGTTGTGTGATGCTCTGGTTCCAAGGTGTTTGAAATTGGGCACTACTTTAAAGTGTTGGTCTACTATATTTGTTTGAGTTTTTTGTCGTCTTACTCGTTTTGTCCAAATGCATTTTGTTTTCTGTTCAGTAATCTTTGAACCATCTTGTTGGCCAATCTGCTTTATTTAATTATAAACTTCTAGATCTTCCTCTTTTCTTCGCAGTAAGAATACATTGTCTGCAAATGCTAATACTTGATATCTGCTGGTATATATCGTACCGTCAGGATTGACTGTAATTTTTCCTATTATTCTCGCTACATCCCACATTTAATGCAAAATTCATCTGATATTTCGCTACCGATTTTACATTTGCATTTTGTGGTTTCTACGGTGATTTTTATGTCTTACGTATTAAACTGTTTTGATGTTTTAATTCAGTAATAAAAGCTAACGGACGTTTATTTGGATTTTCAGTGGAAAAGGGTTTGTATAAGGAAGGCAAAATTTAAATAAAACCATTATAAATAGTTTGTAAACGAGATAACTTGTACAATGTCAGTTCATATTTCGGCTCCCGAGGATTTGATTCTCCTTCCCATATTTTAATAAACAGATTGTGTATTGCTTGTAGTAGTTAATTTCCGCCCACTCTTCTTGGTGCTTTATTTTTATTCATCTTTTAAATTGATTCTTGTGCTTCTTTGTAGGTTGGTCCATCTTCTATAACTTCTTCTACCACCTACTTGTGTTCTATTCCTGATTCCTCCCATTTAGTATACGGTTAAAGTATTGAGCCCATCTGCAACATTGAAAACGAAGTTTTGTTGCAAACACCAGAATAATGGCGCTTTCTGTTAATTTTCAGCCCTTGCAGTTGTCCGTACTTTTCAAATAACTCATAAATACCGCTGGGTACACCTGAACTTTCGCTTTTTTGCATTTTATGCTAAAAGCTTGTGTCGAGGAAACAACCATAATAAGTACTGAGTTAGTTGAAATTAAAATATAAAAATTAAAGCATATGACTTTTGTGTTCGCAGCTTTGTGTTTTGTTTTCACTTAGTAACATATTTATTAGTAGTATTTAAAACTTTTATTTTTGGAGATAATAATGGTATTCTTCGTTTAAAAATAAATCTCTGTAGTTGCATTGCAGCATGAGTTTTATGTCGACCACCAGAGCAATAAAGTTTATTACGATAAATTCTTGTAATCCCCGGCATTAATATTGGTAGATAAATATTATCGTGGAAGAGTCTTGTACTGTATACTGAAATATTCCATTAATTTCGCAATTAAATTTTTATTGTAGGCGGTGAGTAAGTATAAATCGCGGAGTAACGGTGCTTTTATCGAACGCGAATGTAGCCAAAGAATTTTAAATAATATCGATAATTAACGTCATTTATTTCGAAGAGAGAGACTATCAAGAGACACTATCAGGCCTAATTGTATCGCCATGAAGCCGGCGCTTCTGCAAGAAGATGGCCACGCAAAAACCACTTTAGTTAAATTGGCTGCAGATGTCATGACTCTGTAATGACGTCCCCCCGACCCCTTTTAACGCAGTCCGTCTCTCTCACCACTCACTGCCATTAAATCTCCGGAGTTAATACAAAATGCATTTGTTGTTCTTCCATTATGTAAATGAAAACTCAAACCACTCTCGTGCCCGGGAAAGCTTGGTTCCATCAGCGCGATAATGCATTTCCGGAATTTGTATAAAAACTCCATAAATATAATGTATTAATGTTTATTATTTATCCCTTTTCGCTTGCAGTTTTTCGCGAAATTGCAAAGGACAACGTTCATCTTTATTAAAGTGCTTTTAGATCCAACCCTTGGTCGGTTCCGCCAACTTTCATATTTTATGTTTCTATTAAGGTATAGTGAGAAGAGTGCATCGATCCCTGCCTCAGTTCTTAACTTGCTAAAATTACTTACACGGCTTTGCGGGCTTTGCCAAAATAATGCGCTTTCAGTTCTCTTTTCAGAACCCCCTTCCCTTGACGTTCCAAATTCGACCCACTCATCTGATGGATTTCGCATTTAAAAGTTAAAAAAGGGAATAACGGATGCATGTTTATTTTTTCAAACGTTAAAAATTTACACACGCACTATTGACGTTTTGTCAGTTTCGCACCAAATACGCTTAGCTGTCAGCCGTCCCCCATACTGAAAATAAAGTACAATAAATAAATAAATAAATGGAAGCGGAAGTAATACCATTTTCCAAATAATTATTAATGAACCTCGAAACTGAACTCAACAAATAATTAAACCAACATAATTATGAAATCTAATACGATACACCTAATTGACTTCAATTTTTCATTAAAAGCTTTATTAATTTTAAATGTACGAGTAGAAAATGTTTTTATATGAACATTTGGTGGTTTTACAAACTAATTTGACTATATTGTTATTAGTAAACGTACTTTGGATATCCTATACTGCTCTATGCTTTTTTTTCATCCACTTCTGGACATAGGCATCCCTTACTACTACCCATCTTTCTCTGTTTTGGACTGTTTGACACCAATACTGATTTGCACTTCAACAGTTTGGTGATTAGCAAGCATATTTCCTATTTAAATCAAGTTTAGTTGCTAAATTCTGACTGAATTAGTTTGTAGTTATATCATGTTTTTGTCGAAGACTTCTACAGCCTTCTTCTTTTTTTTCCTTCTCATAAAATCCCGCGCATCGCTAAATTAGTGTAAGGTAGACTATATTAAATAGAGTAGATAAGATCTGCCTCAGGAATTCTGGGAGAGGGAACTACTCGCAGAAACAGAAGCACCAAAACACCGACACGTCAAATGGGATATTGTAGGAATTAAAGAAGTAATAAGGAAAGCAGAAGATCAATAATTTAAGTCGAAGTAACGTACTCCACTACAAAGACGAAGAAGAAAATACGATAGGAGGAGTAGATCTACTCATCCACAAAAAAAAATATTGCCTGCATCACACCAAGAGTAATGTATGTGAATCTGAGATTAAACAAAAGTTATACCCGAAAGATAATCCAGGTCTACGCTTCAACAAGTGACCATCAGAACGAAATCCTAAACTTCTATGAAGACATAGCAAAAGTCAAAAAAACAAGAACCAGCTCACTACAACCTAATACTTGGAGATTTAAATCCAACTTGGAAAGAAAAAAGATGAACAAGAGATAGATGGATAGATAGTAGTCGAAAATTTCGGAATCGGAGAAAGAAAAGAAAGAGGTGAATTGTTGGTAAACTTTATGCTACAACACATTCTTTAGGAGAAAAGAACATAGAAAGTGAACTTGGGCAAGCTCTGATTGAGTTGCCGAGAATGAGTTCATTGTGGACACAAAACAGATAATTAAAGATATAAGTGTTTTGAATAAACGATCAGTCGGGAGTAACCATACAGCAGTTAAAGCCAAAGTGATAATTAATCTGCGGAAGGAAAAGCAAACATGGTTAAAAAACAGTAGCTCACTGTTTGGAATCCACCAGAGCAAACCTGAAACGTACGCCGATAACATCGGTAAATCCCTGAAAGTAAACATCTATGGCCATACGAAAAGATGGTCGATGCAATGAGACCGCAAAATCCAAATTTTGCACTATCGAAAATGAAAAAAATCAATGAAAATATAAAAAAACCTAATGAAAGAACGAAATAATTTGAAAGAAAAAGACATGGCAAACAAAGAAGAGAACAGGAGATTAAATAAGCGAATCTCAAAAGAAATTAGAAAAGATCTAAGGGGACACAATACTAGCATGATAACGCAGACAATAGAACAGAACAAAAGTTTGAAAGTAATGACAAATAAACCCTCACAGGGCAAAAAAGGAATATGTAAGTTAAGGCTGGCATTTACATACAGCTACTTTCTATTTGACGTATTTAAAGTTGCATAACTACCTACTTAAATAAGCAAAATGTCGGGTAATAACTGACAAGTTGAGATGATTAAATTGCTTCTTAGAATAATACGAAATAGTTTGCCTTCGAATTCTGTTAGAAAGTTGTGATCTATCGCACTCTGTTAGTTGAGTTGCCTACACGCTACATTATGAATAGTAAGTTACAACGGTATTTCTAAAATCTTATTTCCATTTCCGAATTAATTTTGGAAAAATGTTCGTGTGGCTTTTGAAAAGGGGATGTTTTTATCTATCTATTAACGTGGAGATTTTTTCGATATCTCAATTTTTGCAAATACTATTTGAATTTTTTAAAGTAAAATAGAGTTGCTAAAACGTTATTTTTTTAATTTAACAAAACCGATATGTCTATAGACAGACAAAAGATAAATGAGTAGATGCAAAAATCGTCCGCCACCCTTACATTAAAATTGGTTCTCAAAAAATGGATCTGCATATAATCGACTATTTTTCAAGGTGTAAATTCCGTCGTTAAGAGACCAGCATGAAATAATAAGAATAAATAGACAAGATATTCTTAAAGTGGGCAAAAAAATGTACAGCCGAAAACTACAAAATAAGAAATCAGTACAAGTAAAAACACTCATAACCCCAGGATCAGAAACATGCCTATTACACTATCGGAAATAAAAACAGTGAAATGAAAATCACCGAGCACCAATAAAACCAAAGGAGAACCCCTTATGAGCTGTTTAATAAATACTTGGAACAATGCAGTGATAATATTGTTATACACGAAAGGGGACATTACAAAATTGGAAAATTATAGGCCTATCAGCCTCTTGACACATATGTATATACAAGATATTTATAAAACTTTAATGAAGACTTCTACCAGCCCAAAGAACCAGCGGGGTTCAGAGCAAGATGTGGCACAAACTCTAAAAGTCGACAAGTGTATCGCATATAATAGACCGTTAGTGCTAACGTTCATAGACTATGGGCGCATTCAGGGACGCTCAGCGGCTGATGCGCTTAGTTAGCAAAGTCCCTGAACAGACACGCTGTGTAAAAGCTCGCAGTAAGCCGCTGAGAAATTCGCTCAGCGTATAATTTGTTAGCTGACTTTGTCAGCGGTGTCAAAAAATGGAACAGGAAACACACAAACTTAATAATTTGAATAAAAACATATTAATTAGGGTGTGCTGGTACACATAGTCCATAATTTGAAGATAATTAACCATAATTTCTTTAATTTTTGATTTATTACATAATAGTGAAAGTAACACCTAACCTTACAAAACAAATAAACTGTCAAAACGGCTTACTATCAGACGTTTCATTCAGGGAAATACCGTTTGCTGACATTTAACATAAGCTGACTAAATTACCGCTTAGCTAAGCAGCTGAGCGTCCCTGAATGCGCCCATTGATTCAGTAATACAGCAAGAAGCAATAGTAGAAGCACTAAATCAAAGTCGAGTAGATTATCGATATACGGTATTAATACGATTATACGAATACACCAAAAAATTCTACACAGAAACTAAATTGTTCACGACTGCCTTTTAACTTATATTCAAAAATACACAATGGCTCGATGTCGGCAGGCTCGATGTCGGCATTAACATTGATGGGCAGAGGTTAAATCACCTAAAATTCGCCGATGATATTGTACTGATCTCGGATAATCTACAGCATGCAATTTTCATGATAAAAACACTTAAGGGCTCCTCCGACGAAGCAGGAATGAAAATAAACTTTCAAAAAACATTATCATGACAAATTTGGTAGCGATATATTACAGTGAGAACAACACATCAACTGTATGCGCAGTAAAAGTTCGTCAGTGGCGTAACATAAAGACATTGAAAGTTAGGTTATGAAATGAAAATCGAATAAAGTCTGTAAAACCTATCGTGAACACGATCAACTCTAAGCAGATTTGTTCTGACAAGAACAGGTTTTTTGTAGAAACACTGAACCACTGATAATCAAAATACAAATCAAAGCCCAATCCAAAAATCCACCGGTAACTAAGACTAAGAATCGCATTGTACTAACGGCCGCCATTGACTGATGCGTCTTTCCCCAGAAACTTGGAAATGGAATAGTCCGATCACGTGATATGTTGTTCTTATTTCATTTTAAGTCTAATGAATGAGCAACAACACAAATATTAATAACATCATACAACAAGAAACATACGAATTGGTCTGACTTGGGCAGCTTTTGGCAAGCTGAGTCATATTTTAAGAAGCAATATCCCAATGTGAAAGAAAAGTGTATAACCATGTGTCTTACCAGTGTAAGATTATGGAGCGGAAACTTTACTAACGAAAAGATCAGTGAATAAGTTAAGAACAGCTCAACGAGCCACGGAGCATGCAATGCTGGGCGTGAGCCTTAGTGACCACTTACCAAATGAGCAAGTGCAGAGAAGGTCAGGGACCAAAGACTTCATCGAAAAAACTGTAACGCTGAAATGGAACTGGCCAGGTCGTCTGGCAAGAATTCGAGACGATCGGTGGACCAAACTGATTATGGAATGGAGGCCAAAAGAAGCCAAGGAAGACCACCGATTAGATGAACAGATGACCCGAAAAGAGCAAGAAATTGGATACGGAAGGCCCAGAACAGACATAACTGGAAAAGATTAGGGGGGCCTAAGTCCAACAGTAGACGCGAATGGCTGCATGATGATGATGATGATATTATACATATATGTTTTTTGCGTTTTCTATTCGATTGCCTTTTGATCATGTTCCTCCAAGGCAGTCGCTTTTCTTCGACCATAACCATATATCCGTGCAATTTAAGCTGCCTTTTTTGGATTACTTATTTCCATCACTGACTATGCTTCCAGCTCTTCCATTATATCCATATCCTTATCATTGTTCATAAACCCTGTTTCTAAAGAGTTCAGAATCTTTTAATTCATTTAATAATTCTACAACCTTGCCTTAAAGAGTTACAAAATAAAAAAGCAAGCAATACAGGAGATTCCTTGAGTGTTGGAGTCCAGACATTCTTTAAAGAGGAAATTTTCCCTGTTTTCGAGCATTACAATCAAAAACTTTTTAAAGCACCCCTGTATACACAAATTATGATTGCTTGGTACAGTATTTTTCACCTAGGATTTGGGTTGTGACGTCAACGCGCTGTTGATAAATTTACAATCCAACTATACTTCATCTCTTTCTAAACTAAGTTTTCATTACCTACTGCGCACGAACGCGTGTCTAAACAGACAGTTTTTGGGCGGGGCAAGTTGACGTCACAACTCAAATGCTAGATGAAAAATACTGTAGTTGCAACTGACTTAAATGCAGCTTTATTTTAAATTAGTTATGTCTCTTTGAAGTTTTCACCTTTCTCTGTTTAAGAAACCAAAACCTTATGAAATAAGCTCAAAAAGTCAAACAGTGTTGTTTTTAACATCTTCAATTTTCTGATCTCTACGGAAAACTAATTTTTCATCAATAAACTTCCAGCTTCCAAAATTTACTAAGGATAAGAATGCCTCTTAGGATAAGTTTGTTAAAATGTTACATGCTAATTACAAATTATTGTCCTTGGTTTTGTAAATTATTTTAAAAAATCTACGATTGGTTCAACTGCTAAAGAAAGGTTTTTATTTTACATAAAAATTATTTTAAATACAAGCAAAACCAAATAAACAAAGTAACCGTGTATTTGATTGATAAAATTTATTGGTGTAGGTACTAAAAAATGAAAACTCTGTTTCATGTAAAACTGGTTTAATTACATTGTATTGGCTGTACAATTACGTCAATGACAATAATGGAAAGCTCGGACTCGTTATAAAATTAATGCTGTCAATTAGACTAGAACTACAGCTGAATAAAAGCTGCGCCAGTCCAGGTTGTCAAATCGTGCACTTCAATAACGTTTATCACCCAGAACATTTATTTAACGTCTGTTTTATAATTGCATTCATTTTACTCTGTCGATGCTACGTCAATTTTGAATGGATTTTAGCACAACAATCTTTTTATGACCGCGAAGCAATAACTGTTGGACTTTTAGATTGTGTTTTTGGAATTTTCGAATTTCGACCTTTTTATTCGTTTCGTTTTGATCAAATAGAAATTTTTCAATTAACGTATCTCGTTTGTTCAAACGATTGCGATCTTTGATTTCCAATTATTTCTGCTTTTAAACAATTTGCCGAGCGAGAAAGATTCAACCCAAATTTGGGCCGTTCGTTAATTCATTCTGATTGCGAATAAAATGTCAGTTGCCATTCCTGAATTCGTAATTACATCATTAAGATGGTTCAATTAAAATATCAATTATGGAACTTTATTAATGGTCTGTCATCTGCGTAATGAGGGTATTTTAAATCGGGGATGCAATGTTTCCATTAAAAGGTATTTTGAATATATTATTGCCGTAATTTCATTTGGCGGAATTGTATGATTAATGGTTTGTGTAAATTGACGCGGTTTCTAAATGAATATTTCTGAATGAGTTGGTAACCCTCGGCACACATTTACATGGTGCGGGACCGCCTTTCCGTGGTCTCTGACAGGACGCTTTGAATGGCCTCTTAAGCCGGAGGATTCACTGTTAAAGCTTATTTTAAACGATCTGCCAGTAACAGCCGCAGAGACAAAGACCTCCAGGAATTAGGTACTATCAAATCTCTATTATAACGCTGTGGACTCACGCAAAGATGTTATATTAATTAAATGTACAGCTTAACTTATTATATAACGAAACGTGATGGGCGTTTTTACTACGATTTTGGCAACGATGTTTTTTTCCCTTCGTGACTTTGTTTTTCTCTTTGGCGTGTCGTCAGAAAACTTTTTACGTACAAATTGGAAAAGAACCTGGAAAACACTTAGGAAAAATAAGCACAACAGAAATATTTTTCAGTCTAAGAACACATTTTACAAAAAATTTCGAATACGAATAATCCATAAAAGGGTTTAAAAAAATTGAAGCAGAGCTTTTCGTTTCGAAAAATTGAAACCTAAACAAGTTATACAATCCCCTAAGCAAGAAATTATGTACAATTTTATTTGCAAATTCTATATAATTTATTTTACTTAAGAAAAGCTTTAAATATCGAAACAAATGGCCAAAATCAACATTAGTTCTCTCCAAAAAGACACTAACTACGGGGTTATCCCAACATTAAATTATTTCACCTACTTATACTTTTAGTTAGCAAGGCATATTCCTTTATTGACCTTTAGCAACCTTAGAAAATCACAGAATACAAAACTTTTTAAAAAATAAATGTTTTTTTTTTATTAAAGAGCGAGTACTGAATCGTTCACTCCCAACTTTATTACGATTTCACGCTCAGCGCTTAGTGTTTATCAAATAAAGTTGGTTTTAATTTATTTTGAGGCATGAAGCTGTAGAAATAGTTTTTAATTAATTTTGATTTAATTGGCATTCTGTACTTTCATCTCTCTTGTTGGAAAAACAAAATGTAAAAGGATTCTACCAAAATTTAATTATTAATAATTATTCTTCATGTACGAGTATTCGAAACTGGAAATTCCTTTATGATTTTATAACTCATTGAAGTGCTTTTTAAACTTTTTAAGTGCTTTTAACCTGAAATATTACGCTTAAAAATGTTAATCATCTTAAATGTTCCATTTTATTCCGATTTTGGAGATATATTAAAATAGAAGTAACATGAATTTAAATGTAAATGAGCCTAATTCTTGATTTTGTTTATATTTTTATTCGTCTTTTCTGCTGATTTACTCATTTTTTTATTATTCGTTTTATAATATGATGTATGTACCTCTAACTCTTAGCTCTTAAACTTAAAGTCTTAAAGTGTTCGGCTAATACGAACCCGCATAAGGCGAACTGTCGGTTATTACGTACTAAATCCGAGGGTCATTTTTTGACTGCTATAAGAACAATAAAAGTTTTCCTTTTTATTACGAACCAATTTTAGCGTTTAGATTAAAACAGATATTCGTTTTAAACGAATCTGTTAATTAAAATATAAGCAAATAGGTTGGTGTTTACTGTTCAAGTGTTTTGGCACCAACTAATCGGATCTTCTTCTTAAAGTGTCATGCTGCTTCGTTGAGCGTTGACAACAACCATGTTTACTATTTCATTAAATTTTTCCCGGTCATGTGCAGCGTGGAGTCTCTGATCTCGTGTTAGCCCCGTCCACATCCACATCTTATTTTGCTTATTTTTAAGGTCCAGGTTTCGCAACCATATAAAAGATATTCGCCTAACGTGGATATCTAATTGACTGTTACTTATGAAAGACTGTCTTGCTGGTATGATACGAGTTTTAATTTCTTCTTTTGAATCTATTGTGTCATTTAACCAGCTTCGTAGATATTTAAAATCAGGGACCCTTTCAATAATTTCGTTGTAAAGACTTAAGCTCACTGCACCGACATCTATCTTACTTACAGCCATAGGTTTTGTCTTTCTTTGTCACATTTATTGTAATCTTTATCTATTGCTTTCTTCGTTTGCTCTAGCATAATTTGTAAATGTTCTTAGCTAGATGAGCGGTGTATGTAACTTATGCATTCTCCGCTAATTTTTATTCCCATCTCCTCTTTTGTGCAATTTTGAAGATATTTTCTATATCTATGTTAAACAGATTAGAAGAAATGACACAACCTTGTCTCACTCCTCATCATCATTTTCGATACAGAACTGCAGAGCTCTATTAAACGTTCTCCTCTTGGATTTCTTTGGCCGAATCCATATCGTCATGTAACCCCTGGAGTATGTTCATTGCCGCCTTTTGCGTTTAAATCTCCTAATTTTTGTGCATTGCAAGGTTTCTTTGACTCCTAGAACATGTATTCGGAGACGCTCCATTTCTAAATGAATATTCCTAAGCTTTCCCGCTTCGTATATTGTCCGAACTTGGTACCTTAGTTATGTTTTAAAATTCCACCCGGGGATTCTTCGCATCCCTGTCCATCTAAGGGACGCCGGGCACTCGGAGCCCTTATTATCTGGTTTGACATCATGATTGTTTAAGCTGCGGAAGTGAATTGAAATCAATGATACCGTATTAGCCTTCTGCACCGTAGTACACAGTTACAGTTGCGCCCAAGGAAATTTTGTAAAAAGCCAGGTCCAATTTCGACAGTTACTGCTGCCCTCCGGCAGTTGTTCGCCATAGTTGGTTACTCTCGCCTAATTTAACCCATGAGTCGACATTGTTTACCAGGGTGTGGCCACTACCTTCTGTAGCTTCTTGGAGCCATAGGTGAGAGCTGGATACCAAGTAGGAACCAATATGTTTGAACCAACCTATCAATAACGGTTCTGACAGTTTGCGACTGTTTGTACATAGATATACTCCTTCGCAACCCTATACATACCGTTAATCGGGTACATATTTCCGTCAGTTTTTATTCAGCCTTCTAGAAGCAGAACCGAACCAACACACAATAAAGGAAAACTC
Organism: Melanotus villosus; assembly: GCA_963082815.1. Taxonomy (NCBI): domain Eukaryota; kingdom Metazoa; phylum Arthropoda; class Insecta; order Coleoptera; family Elateridae; genus Melanotus; species Melanotus villosus. The sequence continues at coordinate 7,915,768 of OY720421.1, read as the reverse complement.
AGCATCGACAGCAAAATGTAAATAATAGTTTATGCACGATCGCATTATAATTTGACAATTATGTCTGAATTATTTTGACATAAACGTCTCTTTATAGCCCGTGGACGTCTTTATAGCCTGCCGGGCTATAACGAAACGTTAAAAATTGATAAACAGTTCAACAGTCTGATAAAGAATTTTTTTAAATTAAAATCGAGAGTATGCTCTTTATTAAAACTCTATTTGGGGTGGGGCAATTTGTATTGAAAACACAGTTAACGCAATTATTTATGTGAATATTCCTAGACACAACTGCTTCAACCATTTGACAGTAGTTAGTAGAAGAAAAATAATTGAGCAAGTAACTACTCGATGTGGGTAGAAAATTAATTTATTCCTTTTTCGACGTGTACTTAGCCCTCGGCTGACGCCTCGGACTCAAAATCACGTCTCAGGCCATAAAAGCTTCTTTACGCCCTTGGTACATAAATAACTATTACGTTATGTAGAAAGTACCAATTTGCCGTTGATATAGGAAGTAGCAAAAACCAAATTACCGTGTGCCTCGAACGTAATCTCTCCACGTCAACTGTGGGAACTATTTGGAAAAATAAAAACTTAACACACTTAAAAACGTTAAAAAGCCAAGATATGAGTTCGATTGTATAGTAGTTTGTAGCATTGTACGAACTTCGCATATGACGAACTAATTCACACTGGTAGTTGCGGTTCGTTATATCCGGACTCTACAGATTTGGAAAAATTTCTTATGCGTATGTATTGTAGATAGTTATAATGCGAAAATCCCTTTTTGGCATAAATTGTTAGAAATCTTGGAGAAACTGTCAGCACAGCAAATATTATTCATTTTAACACGAACATCTTCCCTTTGACGTAGACTTGCAGTAGATGTTTTGCTTCTTGTGTAAATACCATCTGTAGAATTTATTTGCATTACAATTTTGAATTTACTTATATGCAAGACGCTTGAAAAACCTTTATTAATTTTTTTGTAAGTAATATATTAAATCCTCCGTTTACTTCTTTAACCTGGGTGTGTGACTTAAATTATTTTTATCCCAAAAATACACGGATATTTCCTCACTCTTCGAATATTTTTAGGATTATTAAAATCTTATTAAACAAAGCCTTGTAGGGCATTACCTTTGATGGAAATAGGTCTGTAAAAATGCAAGCAATTATTTGCAGAATTTTCGTTTCTTAAAATAAAAATAATGGTTTTTCAGATAAGTGCTGAAATTATTAAAATAATAAAAAGCCAAACTAGATATCATCAGTTATTTTTGAAACTTTCTCTCTCCTTCATGATTCCCTATGGAGCATTGAATGTGATGTGAAATTAAGTCTGTGTAATCCATTTCTTCTCTATCTTCCTGTTTATTACTAGTAACTTCATCTCTTCTATAGTATTTTCTCTTTCCTTATCCAAGTTTTCTATACTTTCTAGTCGGTTCATCCTTGTGTTGTTTTTCTTTTCCAAGTTTTTAGGAAATAAAGGCATATTATTATTAGTATTATTATTGTATGATTATTGTTATTTTAATTTAAATTGAATTCGAAAACTTCCACAGTCGGTGTCAATGTTAACAGAACGTCTTCCGTTGAAACCGTGTCATTGTTGAGACAGAAGAACTCAACGTTTCGCCCACTTTTTTAAGGGGGAGCACTAAAACAGCACGGTAACTCAACGTATCAACCACGCTAGATGCGAAACTCTATTAGGAAGAGAAAGAAGGGAACTGTAACTCAACTTGTCAACCAAGCCAGAAGTGAAACCCTTCTGAAGAGAAGCAGCGAAATTATACCGGCTGTGACCGGTCAAGCGTATCGGATGAAGACAACGATTGGTTAGAAGTGGAGAAGGCGGAGCCAGTAGGGATTACAGAACTCCATATGTCTGATAAATGATAGCCAGTGTCACGATTCAAGTTGTTAAGAGTCTTGATGATCTCAATAGCCTCACGGATTCTTGTGTTGAAAAAAATAAGGGGCATTGGCGATGAACAAGATTTAAATTGTTTTCTCGTTTTTTCTCCTGGTTATACAATGAGGTTCGGGCTACGCCAAGCACTCTCATTGGTCAGCTCGAAAAGTCGTGTAGTGCTCAGTATCGTGGACTTTTGCATGTTCATATAAATGTTCTTTGGCAGACCAAGGGTTTCGATGATCTCATGCAAGGCTGTAGGGACCACTCCGGTTGTGGACATATTTTACTGAATTCATCCTTTAGTTCTGCGTACTTTTGACGTTTCTCATCTATCGCCTTCTGAAGATTATGGGTGTTGGGTATGGCGATGTCTATGATGTAAGTGGTCTTTGTGTGTTTATCTTATATAAATTATGGATTTTGGAGTCCAATACTGGACCTTATCTGTTATTAGACTTTGGTGGACAATATTAGCGACTTGTTGTGTCGCTGAAGATAATCTGTCCGGCTTAGTGAACTACGTACCCCAGTAATGTGCTGTATAGTTTCAAGTTACCTCTTACATTTTCTACATCGGTCATCTTGCATTTGCAGATCTTTGACAATCTGCTTCTGGTAGATCTTAGTATTTATAGCCTGATCCTGTATGGCGATAAGAAAACCTTCTGTTTCCGGGAAGAGTTCCCCATTTCTAAGCCATGCGTTCGATGCGTGTCTTCCGTGAAATGTCATACTTTTCCATTCTTCTATCTTTTCTGCTATTGTTCGAATGTCTTCATTAGTTTGGTGTGAGGTGACTTTTAGATTTATTTAAATGTGTGTATTTGTTATCTACACTGCGGATGCTTGCATGTAGTGGCGAGTCTTATATCATCTTATGAAAATATATTCACGGAAGTCTTACTTGGTTCCTCTTCCACCATCTTTTCTTGGTAGCATTAATCTAAGTGTGTTCGAATGTTTGTGGTGTATTCTATGATTGGTTAATTCTGTACGTATCTTCCTCTGTAAGTTCTCTAAGTCTGTGTCCGACCATGATATAACCCCAAAGGACTACAGCAATAATACATTTTACAACTTTCTTTCTTTTTTATTTTCTTTGTTTTCCTCTGCTTGCTTTACTAATTGTCGTACCTATTCTGTGTCCGTCGTGTCTATTTGCTTTTGATATTTCATTTTTACTTCCATCATGTGTTTCTTTTGAATGGTCCAGGTTCCATGAATTTAGTAGCACATTTGAACTTGCCAACCTCTTTAAAACTCACAATTGAATTAAAGTGGTTTTCTTTTCTATCGACATTTTAAATTAATTTATGGTGCGGCTTTTACTAAAAGATGTGTAAAATGTTTTTGTTGAAAGGCTCGAATGATTCAACAGACTTAATAAAAAACTTTAAAAAATAACAATACGGGATGCACATCTTTATCTTTTTATGTGCTGTATATAAATGTTAAATTATCAACACAAATTACCAGCGGGTGGGTATTTTGTTAATTAAAGTTAACGAGAACCAATTTAAAATTCGCGTAGGTTGTGCATAATTTGGAACTGAAACTGAATTTACTGCAAGCAGCTTTAAAAACATCGCTGATGAAATTAAAATTAACAAATTTTACCCGTAGTTTTTTGTTATTTAAATTTTTAATTTTACGTTCTCTTATATTCGACAATTTTACCTTCGAATTAAATTATATTGTTTTTTTTTTGTTTATGAAAACCAATTTTAAAATGTTAATTTTTTGGTTTTAAGCAGGTTTGCATTGTTATTTCTTATTAATTATACTTTTTGTAATTAGAAATACTTAAAGTGAGAACAGTTTATTTTTGTAACGCCATTGTAATGGTCTCAAATGCCTTTTCATTGATGCTAGGCGTTTGCAGCTCTCATTTAAGGAAAGTGGTTGTCTTAAACAATACTTAATTAAAGCCAGTATATTTTAAATGACTGGTTTATTTAAAACAGGTCAGGTTAATTTGTATCTGAAAGCAACATCGAACGGTTATGGATTTTTTGTGTAATTGTGACTTTATCGCGGATGCATTTGAAAAAAGGTAAACTTAAAGTCTTTGCGGTATACCAACAGGAAACCCTAGGAATGATATAGACATTGCAGGATAATTGAATTTACGACTTTGTAGCATAACGTGGAAACCACAAAAAGTCGATAATCTCGAAATTACTTAGCTAGAATGGTCCGTAATGTAAGTTTTACCGAAGCATGAAGTTAAATCATCATAAACAAGTCGAGAATTCACATAAAAAGTTAAACACACACTTAGCACATGTGGTAAAGTGCTAATTGCCATACTGATAAAATATTAAGCCACTTGTAATATTAAGAAACAACTTCATTGTACATTTATAAGCGAGTTATGCTCTCTACTCCGCCATATACGATTGCATGAATTAAAGATAAGTCCATTTCAAGATTGCATTCGATTATTATTTAAATAACAACCCACTTGCAGGATTAATCCGGCAACAACTTAGGTAATGAAGATTTTTAATGTTGCCGTTGCATTTTCCTAATTAACCGTGCTGTAAATTTTCTGTTATTAAACCACGTATGCAAATGCTTTTAATTATAAATATAACTAGACGTTTTCTTGCAACACATATGCTCGCAAACTTGTTTATTAACTGTGTATATAGAAATAGCTAACAACTTGTGTGAGTGTGTCATTGACACACATGAAGGTACATTTTAATTTATAATATTTAAATTATTCAACTCTAATTGTTTGCACATCATTATATTACATATTTGCATAGTAACAATCTAATAAACCGCATTGTTTTCTGCTTTCTACATGTTCTCTAATAATAATAATAATAATAGAAGCATCCATTTATAAAAAATTATCGAAGCATTTATAAAGAGAATAAAACTACTTATAAAAAAATAAAGAATAATGCCAAAAAGGGGGATAGATAGAAAATAACAGAATACCATGCTAAAGCGTATAACTACTTAGGAAGTAAAGGATAATACCTAATAAAAAATAAATAAAATCGACGTATCACGGTAAAATACCAGAAGTAGGCAGTGGCTTGCTTAGACAAAAACGATTCAAACAAGAATAAAAAATGAGAGAAAAGGCTTGAGAATCACACTTAGAGTTAGTATACGAAAAATGAAATCAACGAGAAATAAAACTTCAGGAAGTATCCCATACCATAGCACAGCAAGCCTCAACAGTGAAGAGACTGGATAAAACAACGATGGTTATGAAATCTAATGAGAACATTAGCAAATGACAAATAAAAATTAAGAAGCGAGCCAATCAGTTATTTGCAGCACTCTGTATATAAGAAATTAATAAGGGGAGAGCTACGGTAAGAACATTGCTGAAACTCTGCCATTTAGACAAATATGAGCCACCTATTTCTTTCTGTGACTTAGCATCGTAAACTTTGTCATATCCCCTTATATTAGGGAAATGTGTTCTCTGCAGTAGTTTCCCGTTGCCTTCTGCAAATTATCCACCTATCTTCTTCTTAGAAGTGGCATGCCTTTTTAAAAAACACTTATTTTTTCTCATGAATAAAGAAGGCCGAATCTAGCGTTAATGCAATGTTTGGGGCAATACAGATACCTATCAGAGGTGGAAGTATTCTTTATTCAGAAAGATTCTAGTAAAATATGTGCAATGACTAAAAAAGAGTCGATATATTACATATTCAGTGTTCAATAAACAGACAAATAGTAAGTTAACTAACAAATTATTAAAAATCAGGAAGGTAATATCACAGGTGAAAACGAAGGAAAGTAATGAGTTTTATCACTTTTTTTATACTAAACATTTGCTAATTAACTTTTGGCCTTTCATTCTCTTTTATCCTTATGCGCTTCTGGGCAAACACAACATCCGCAAAAAAATCTGAATCGTTGTTCGTCCACGTATTTTGTTGGTTATAATCTTCCTAGTTAGTTTTAATTGTAGGTACTTTTTTATCGCCTTTCTTAAACAGTAGTATGGTGGGACTGGTTCTTCATTCATCTGGGGTTCTATGTTGCGCTAAGATTTTGCTACCTCTTGGTTTAACGGTATTTAAGTAGCTCATTACTCATTAGGAATATCACCTTGGCCTGCGCTCTTCCTGTTCTTAAGTTTTTGAAGTGCTACTTCTACATCTCTTTTTCTTATCAAAGCATCGACATTGATCAATATTTCTGGTGTATTTGGGTCAGCTATAGTCTCTCCTTTATTTGTTCTTTTTAATATTGGACCCAGTTGCCCTGTTCAATGTGGCTAATACTGATGAGTTCATTTGTCTCTTTCCTCTGACTTCTCATTAATCGATTACTATCGGTTTTTGGAGTCCACAGAAATCCATTCCTTTTAAGAAAATTGTCTAATGTTTCTTCTTAGTTTGTCTGACTGGCGAGTTAGTATCGTTGTGAATTTTCTTGTATTCCTCATAAGCTTCTACAGTTTGTGCTGACAAATAGTTTAAGTAAGCTTGCTTTTTCTTTTTCCATTGCTCTTTGACTCCTTTGGCTTACATTTCGAGTTCCGAAGCACTGCTTCGTCAATATTTGTCTTCGGTTTCTACCAGCTTCTGTTGATATCTTCCTCTTTTTCTAACGGATTCTCATCGATCTTTATCCTTAATGGATTTTGATATAGTCCTGTTACAGTGATTCGAAGTTTATTTTTTTGTGAAAGTGGTTTTGGTTCGATGTTCTTTTTCAGTCTATTTTGATTTTTCCAAGCAACAAACTATGATCAAGGCCTACATTATCATAGTTTAGGGTTCTTATGTCAAGTATTTGTAGCGAGTGAATGCATCTGTTGGTTACAATATAGTCGACTGTTGATCATTGCTCGAGTGTTTATTTACTCATTAAAACTATTGGCCCATTAAATGTTAAAATGTAAAAAAGGCCGAATAAACCTAATTTTTTTAGGTTACAATGTTCCCTTTGCAATATATCAACTTACTGTACGAAAATATTTGTAAAAATACAGTTTATTAAGAAGTAACTAACTTTTGGAGGTGATGCAAGACTTTGAACACCACTGTACCTAACACTAATTGAATACACAATTCCTAAAATAAGCAAACTAAATTTGTATCCGTGAGCATATGGCGAAAGGAACATTGTTCATATCTTAAGGTCCCAAATTTACAACTTAAATTTATTCTATTGGCCCTCAAACGCCCGGTGTAGAAATTATTACCTGATAAATCTTTGGATATATCAAAATTAACACATTTTTTTAATTGTCGCGTATTTAATATTTTCATAAAAGAATTTCTTCAGGATAACCTTTCACTCTTTTGCGATTTTCCCATTCAAGAAATAGAAGGGGCACCAAAACATATAAAGACTGGAAACACATGAAATGGTGAAAAAGAGCTTGGAAATGATCAAATTTCTGGGAAAGGAAGGCAAAGAATGGATGTTGAGGACCTCGAGAAAGGCTTAGCAAACTGGAAGGATTTCGAAGGGATGGAAAAATCCGACGCCCTAAGAGACATAAGGACGCCGATAAGAAGAAAAAGAAGAAGACGTAATTTGCCTTCAATGCATTCTTTCAATAGATAGCATAAAGCATAAGTCAGATATAGCCTTTTAATCATTACAACCGATTTAAATCTGGTTCATAAAGCGTGATTAACAAAGTACTTCCAATAAGTTTGAAGTACTAATCCGTAGTTGTGAATAATGCACACCTTATTCGTTTTGTGTAACAACACGTGAAATTTTCTGCTTATAAATTGGATAAATGTCGCAATTGTATGTAAGTTTTTAAACTCCAAAGCTTGCCGTAAGTGATCAAGGAGAATGGCAAAAGTCTAACTGTAATATTTCATGCCCTTGTGATTTCAAGGAAATTATTTTTGATGCCAGCCAGATCTTGTGTAAGTTTCATAAAAAATGAAAATCTCGGAATTTTTTACTTTTGTTAACCTGCCCGCTGTCTTCTATTCTTAATAACAAACATCGGATTGTATATTCAACTGTCTCCATAAATCACCGTAAATGTATGTAGCTTAAAGCAAAATCTAAATGTCTGCAGTGGAAATTTCTTTCTAGCGAAGGTAACGTAACATGTATTTATTCAAGAAGGTACGTGCGAAATTTAGCGAGTCTTCAGTTAGAATAGTAAATATAATCAAAGCCAAGCGACATAGCTATTATGAAGCAACAATAACCACCGAGCGAGGAGGTTGGGCGGTCTCTTTTCTGCTACGAAGATTTGTCTAGTTAAATTAGCCGTTGCTTTAATTAAAATAGTTTAAGCCGAATGAGAAAACTGATGAAAACAAGCACGAAGTAAAATGGCTTTATGTATTCAAACGGGGCGTTCTAAGACGCCACTATCTTCTTAATTTCCGCCGAGAAAATTATTTTCTGGAATTACCGTATTATACGAATGTCATATTTAAACTAATGCTTCGCAATTATACCAGGATGATTTAATGGAACCGTGATGTGCGGCATGGGGTAATTAAATTCACCGACTGCGCCGAAATTAAAAGGCAAACACCCACAAAAAGGTCTTGACACTCCGATTTCAAACTGGCATCCATTTATCTTACCCGAATCTTTCTCGCTACTTAATAGAATTATGTATGAATGCACCAAAAGCATTTAAACTTTCAGATGGAATTTCCGTACCACAATCCTCGCATTAATTTTACCTACTCGTTTTGAAAATTGAACGGGAGATGTAAAACGACTATTTTAGAAATACCCGTCTTTTGCGTTTGTTTGGAATTTCATGTGAACACTGATGTTTGTTGGAAAATAACCGACTTCCAAGTGAAAATCCGTGGCACGAGAATGAGCTCTTGATTTGATTGTTTTCTTTTTATGTATATAACCAAGCTAATTTATAGAAATTCTTGGAAGTTCAAATCATGTAACGAATAGTACATACGTCAGTGTTTTGGCAATAATAAGTATTTATTTTTCACGATATTATTATAGAAAATATTAATTACTTTCTTAGTTACTCTTTCATTTCTGTTGATCCTGAAATATTTACACAATGAAAATAAACTCAGGTATCAGATTTAGAAGATACACAATTAATTATTAATTAATTAATTAATTAAATTTCAAACCTATTTTATTGTATGTATTCCAAAAAAAGAAACAAAAACAATTTTAGAAACTTTTAACAATGATCACAATAGATCGAAATCGAAATTGAAACAATAACGAAATACCATTTTTAGGACTTTTATTAATCCATGATGTCACCTAATAAACAATTAATAAAATCATGAAATTTTGAAAAGCATTCTGATTTTCTAATCCTGAAATTTCTGATTTTTAAAGCCCGACTTTTATTCTCACAATTCTGTAGGTTATTCTTGGCCCACGTAGCAGCTTAATTTGTTTAATCACAAAGAATAGACAAACTCTTAGAATCCTGTAATTTGAAAATATACAGATTTCTTGACCCTGAAATTTGTTCTAATTCTGAAGTTTGTGATTTTTATTTTCAAAACTTCATTTATTTCTGCAAGCTTAATTCGTTTAGCAACAAAAAAATCCGTATGCTGAAATTAAAAACAATTTTTGTAACCCTGAGCTTTCTGATTTTTGAACTTCGACTTTTACTCTCAAACTCCATGGCCTCCTTCAAACATTATTGGCCCTCTTGCCAGCTTAATTTGTTTAACAACAAGAAAAAATAACTAAAATTTTTTAATCCTGAAATTTCAATAGGATTGTGATTTTCTAATCCTGAAATTTCTGATTTTTAAACCTAGATTTTTACCCTCAAAACTTCGTCTTTTACTGTTAGAAACATAATTTTACAACAATAAAAATTTACTAAAGATTACGAAACCTGAAATTTCAAAATACCTATTCTAATTTTTTAATCTTGAAATTTCGAAAATTTTCTGATTTTACAATCCTGAAATTCCTTATTTTTAAACTCTAATTATTCCCTTTCAAACTTCGTCTTTTATTCTTGAAAGCTTCATTTGTTTAACATCAAAAATGACCAAGATTTTTGAATCTTGAAATTTCAAAATTCTGATTTTATGAACTCGGAGATTTTGATTTTCTAATCCTGAGATTTCTGATTTTTTTAAATCTAATTTTTACTTTCAAAACTTCGTCTTTTATTCTTAGCGACATAATTTATTTCATCATCATTTTCGAATCTCAGCTACAACTTATACCTAAATTTTATTGTAAACACAGGCTTTTCTGGTATCGGATAGTTCTTGCCCTCTTGAACCTGTAAAAATAATTTATAGCCCTAGGTTTTTTTTCCTTTCAGCCGAAGGGATCGGCAAATGGTTTGCAGGCAATCTACCTGCCCCGGGTCCATTGGACGAAATGGTGACAATTGATATTATTCGGTCTATCTAGCCTAACTACATACCTACCTATTGTTAAAATGCTAATTACAATGTTACACTTATCTTTGCTCAGATTTATGTTCTGATTACACCTGTGATCTCGCCGTGGAATTACATATGTTCGAATTTTTTCAGGTCTTCACTGTGCCCTGCGTCGCCTTGTTCCCACCTTTCTGGTTTACCTACACACACTATTTTCACTTTTACTTTATTTATTCACTAGTTTTATTATAATTACAGCTACTGGCAGTTTGTTATTGATGCCCTGGTTTTAAATAGAAGCGCGTTTTCTAACGAAAGCGTTTCGCAATAGCGTGCATTCCCCAGCACAGCCGGCACCGATTCTTAGCGACATAATTTATTTAACAATAAAAATTGACAAGAAATTTAGAAATTTCAAAGTATTCCAATTTTTTAGTCTTGCGATTTCGAAAAGATTCTGATTTTACGATCCTGAAATTCCTTAATTTTAAACCCTTTTGTTCTTGAAAGCTTAATTTGTTTAAGATCAAAAATGACTAAAATTTTCGTATCTTGAAATTTTAGAATTCTAATGTTTTGAACTAAAAATTTCGAAAAGATTCTGATCTTGTAATCCTGAAATTTCAGATTTTTAAACCCTAATATTTACTCTTTTATTTTGACCCACTTAGTAGCTTAATTCATTTAACAGTAAACAAAATGACTCAGATCTTCGAATCCTGAAATTTGAAAATGTTCTGAGTTTTTTAGTCTTGAAATTTCCAATATTTACTTTAAAAACTACGTCCTTTATTATTTCTGGAAATTTAATTTCTCTGCGACAAATAATATCCGAATCCTGAAATTTAAAATTACTCTGATTTTCTGATCTTTAAAGACTGATTGTTTACTTTCAAAACTTGTTCTTTTATTTTTGCCAGCTTAATTTAGTTAACAACAAAAAAATCGTAAAATTTCAAAATATTCTGATTTTCTAATAAGCTTAATTTGTTTAGCAACAAAACAATGCCAAAGATTTTCAAAACCTGAAATTTAAAGATATTTCGATTTTCTGGTCTGAAAATTTTGATGTATCAATCCCTGCTCTTTACTTTCAAACCTTCATCTTTTACTGTGCTTAATTTGTTTACATTTGAGACAGACGAAAATAGTTTCGTAAAATTTGCAACAAATTATCACAGATAAGCTGAATTAACCCTACAGATTGTATTGATTTTAACTACAAGAATTACCACCGTAAGTTTGCCAAATGGACTTAATTCGGAGGATTCAAAGTAATTTTTATTCTCCATGCAAAACAGAATCTTTGCTTCAAAATTATTTACGCTGTGCAAACTGACTAGTAAACGCTTTTGCACGTTTTGCAGGCGCACTGATTGCAATTAAGAATACTACACTGACTAAAAGCTTTTTTAAAATCAAAAATTGTCTTTTTTAAATATATTTCTCATTAAAGCGGTCGTGATCGATTAAATCTTTTTAATTAAAATCGTTGGTTTATTACTTTATAAGGTACTTCGAAAATTGTATGAAAATATAAGAATTTTATAATTTCAAAACCTTCATTAAAGCCACGTTAATTTAGATATTATTAGAAAGGCCTTTTTTCTTCCCTGTAAGTCTATTGTTTCCTGTTTTATTCACATTCTTCATAATTAATTAAGCCATTGTTTGTTTTCCACTGAAATTTCCTATTAAAATATTACTGAAAATAATTAATCAAGTTGTAGCAGCTTTTCTGCGTATTTTAACATTTTCCTGGAGTTTTTCTACGTCGAAAGATAATCACGGCGTAATTCTCCGAATGTAATCTCCTTCATAATATTCGAAAAGTTTTGTTTGAAGTTAAGAAGTTTCTTTTTATGGGAACGTGTCTGTTGAGTGTTCGAAGTGCATGTACTTGCATTCTCGGTAGAGTATACAGCTTTTAGGATCGTAGATCACAGAAAGTATAGCGTTAAATCAAACACTAGGCGACGTGAAAGAAATCGGGATGAATGGCTTCGATACGAAAGGAAAAGATAATTCCTGAGAGGAAAGGTGAGCTCTTTATTTCAGTTATCCGCTTGTTACGGTGTCACCAGCCGAGCTTGCAAAGTGCCACTAATGGCTCTTGACAAATGGCTCAAGTGGGAACTCTACGTAATGCTCCATCACCTGTTCTTTGCCAAAATTGTGCTTTAGAACACTAATTATTTTATAAAAGTTGCGATTTAACGCCGTTGTTTAAACGCTCGAGCCGGCACGGATTTGTCTTGAAATCAACCTTGAAATCCTCTCCATTCCTGTTTTCTTAATCCTTAATGTATCAACGGATAAAATTTGCACTCGCGAATATTGAATAGTCCCAGTTATTTCAGGATTACTGTTTAGTGTCTCTTAACGAAGATTAATTGTTCACTTATGCTGATAACATCAGTGTATCCCGGACTAAGAGCTTATGGCTTTACATAATGAAACAGGGTAAATCATGGCCTATGTCTCTAGTTTCAAACTTTTAACGAGCAAATTACGCGCTACTTGCTACAGTTGTTTTATTAATTATAAAAAGAACGGCTTCCTTATTATCTTTTTGCCCTCAACTTACAAGGCGCTCGAGAAAGCTACGTTTTAGCAACACTGATGTTCAACAAAAGTTCATTTTATTACTCTTGCCAGTATTATTGTTCGCACGGTTTTAATACGAAAACAGAAATCCTTTTAACTACAAAATTACTTACAAACATTTTTAGATTGTTTTTTATTTTCTTACTTTTATAAACATGCTTGTAGTGCAAATTAAACTCATATGCTGCTGCAATGATTCTGCTTTATTTGAAAACTCATTTGTGAATAATTAAATATTAGAGAATTTAGCATAAAATCACTTGAAAATGTTTGCATGGGATGTCTTACTGCTTTACATAATATGCAAAACTAATTTAGGTAAAACAACAATTATTTAAATCTAAGAATCTTACAGCATAAGCTCAAGACAAAACTATGCTGAATTAGAAAAGCAGAAATGGTAGAAATAATAATTATTAAACTTTGATTTAATGTAAAGCTGCACATTGTTGAAAAGTATGCAAAAAAGGTTTAGAATGGAAAACTTTCAAATAACTTCAAGATTTGGAATTTGTAGACGATATATATTTGATATCTTTAGCTCACTGAAACAGAAAGGCAATAACAATCAAACCTATAGACATTTAAGTCTTAATTTGAAAATATCAAAAACAAAAAACAACCAGTAAATATAATATTTTATTGAAAAATTCGGTCTAGAAGCTTAGAAAACAAACCTTACGCTATACACAAACTTTGACACTTCAAGATATGACTGTTCAGAAACGTTTATAAAGAATTTTAAAAATAATAACTGAAAAACTTTCAAACTGATTTCTGCAGAAAAACCAAGCAAGAACTACAAGAATCTTCAATGCTTGCGAAATATTCTCAGAAAATTTCAAACAGAATTTTGTAGAAAAACTAAACAAGAATCTTCAGATTTGCTTATGAAGAATTCTAAAAATAAGAACTAAGAAAATATCAAACAGAAGTTTCTAGAAGAACAAAATAAGAGCCACAAGAATCTTCAGATGTGCTTACGAAGAATCCTAAAAGTAAGATTAAGTGAGACAATATCAAACAAAATTTTGCAGAACAACTAAACAAGATTTCAATAATCTTACATTTTAACATTTTACATATACCATAGCAGAAGAATTAATCGAGGGAAAAAACTATTAATATGAAAGATGGCCAAATATGAAAGACCTGAAAACTATTGATTAGAATATTCTGAAAGCAACAGAAAAACAAACAGGGAAGTGACTAAATATGAAACATGGCAAAAAAATGTGCAGAAATAGACTCATTGGCAGGCGAAATCAGCTCAAAGGAAGCATAGAAAGTGTCAAGACAAAATGTTAAAGACAACAAGACATCATCACCCATAGATCTACATACTTGGCAAAAATATTTCCAAACATTATTGCAATAAAATCGAGAAGAATAGAGAACCATCCAACATGCTACAGAAAGGGATGTTCCAAAAACATAGCAAAAATTAGCAGAAGACAAAGTAGTAAGTGGACGGAAAGGGCCTGAAGGTTTACCTATAAAGCTAGTAAAAGATTCATCTTCTGAAGTGATAAAAATTATAACAAAAATATTTAATTAATTTTAATACATAGTGACAACATTCAAAAGAAGTGGGAGGCAACATTTACGACATCAATACATGTGGCTTTTACACGCCGTGATGGCCCATTACCTGGGTTATTTTTCTCCATTCTTCTCGACCAGCGGCTTTTTTTCTCCAGTTTTCTAGTGCTAATTCTTTGAGGTTCTGTTTCACTTCCTCCTTCCATCTACTTCTTGGTCTCCCTCTAACCCTTACACCTAACGGATTTATCTTCAGCACCATCTTGTTTTCCATGCGCTGCACGAGCCCCAACTATCTGACTCGCTGTTGCTTAACACATTGCGCTATTGTTGGCTCATTGTATAACTCCCCCCAACTCCCCATTTGTCCTCACCACTCCCCGTCCTCTCTATGTCATCCACAAACCCTTCTGCTATCTTTCGTTCCCAAATCAGCAGCTTTGTCCCCAACTTCCATACTTCGCATCTCCATGCTGCTGTAAGTCTCAGCATTGTCTCCTCTTAAATATCAGTCTCGTTTTTGTTTCTTCCTCTTCTCTTTCGTCCTCTGTTATCTGCATCCCTAGATTTAGGGATTGCATTTAGGTTGCACAAAGCTTTTGTTAAATTAACAAATGATCAAAGTTGACAAAAGGGCATCATATTTTGTTTACTAATATGTTATTTGCCATATGCATTCGAATTTTGATTCGACTTTGTTCACTTTGACGAAGCTGTTAAATCATGTTTGTGCAACCCGCCCTTAGTGTTTTCTTTTCTTTCTCCCATTTTCTCTATTTCTTTTCTCATTCTTCTACCACCTTTTTCAGGTCTTCTTGATTCTTCTGGAATTCTTTCTTTAATTCATTTTGACCCTTTCGTACGTTCTCTATTACATATTGATTTTTTCAGATCTTCCAAAATTGTTTTAATGGCTTCAATTTCTTCCTCTCTGACAACAGCGCTTTTATTTTTCCAGCGCAGCGTAGTGCTACCCTTGGCAACGCTGTTTTCGTGTTGTTTTATCGTAGGTATTTCTTTAAATTTTACTTTTCCTTTTATCTTCTTTTTTCTCTTGTCTTACTTCTTCTATGGCTCAACTACTTCTGAAATTTCGGCTAAATAGTTGGAACAGTGTCTCACCACATGGATCTTCTCTCCTCTCCCATGACTTCAATACCTTATATAAGATAAAAATAAATAAGACAGAATGCAACAATTTATAGGGGCATTAGCGTTATTGGTTGTATAGATAAGGTAGACATTATAAAAAAAAATAGTTAAATACAAAGTACAACAAGAAAACCATATACTAAAATGGCAAAATTAAAAGACAAACAGAAATTAAGGGAACAGTGTTGGACATAACAGAACAAAGAAACTTTGAACAAGACATATACAAACGTCAGAATGCATTTTGTGTATGTAAACGACCAAAGGATTTACATAACTTTTGCTGTTAAATTTCTTTGATATTTTCTTTTTACGAAAGTGTATATTGGTATTTCAACTGATAGTTTGCGTAATTGTTCTTGTTTTGTGATAAATCCAATGCAGGTACCGTCATAATGAGCAAAATAAAATAAAGTATAATGTTTAAAAAAAATGAACAAAACATGTTTAGTGTTTTCTTATGAAAGAATTTATTGAAATTTCGTAAGAATCTCATCTTAGTAATTGAAGGAAGACCGATAGTAAACGAATTTTTCGATGAAATCGATAGTAAGACTATGGTACGCGGAAGACAAACGCGAAAAGCATGCCCTTTTGGCTTTCGTCCAAGCCTTCAAAGAGTCACCACAAGTAAATGTAGCCCAAGAAGTTGAAATCTAAATTGATGTAATGAGATGGAAATTGGATCACAAGGAACAATAAATTACAATATAAAGCCTACTTTAATTAAAGCGATAATTAAAAAAGATAGTATCTCCAAAGAGTAACGTAACGCTTGCCAAGATCGCTCTCATACACGTAATTCTCTGCACTGTTTAATTATAAGCGAATAAGCTGATACTAAGGGCGATATTAGCAAGAATTCGTATCAGGCTGCGACTAATTGTTGCATTAAAGTGCAGCGCTGCTTTGTTTTAAGTACCATGCGACTGTTAATTCTGATTTACGAGGTGCAATATTTAGACGAATTATGAGATTTCAAATTTACGGCTTTACAGCTGTCAGGGAAATTCGAAATCGGCACAAACTGCCACATTTCCTTATATATTACGGCACAATAAGATCTAATAGCTATAACTCGGTCGGTATTTGATTTTAGACGGTCAAATATCCAATATCAGTCCTACTAGGGGTGGTCACTCGACAGCACCCCACCTGCCGAGCCAATATCGCTGCATCTGACACTGGCATGTGCTCGTTCAAGATATTATTTCATTATACGCGCCGTAGATATTGCATACCTTATTGCTTGTTCGTGTGTAAAACTGCAATTTCAGTTTATTCACTGTGTCAACACAGCGGGACTCTCGAGCGACACCTCCGTGAAGTGTCGTCTATGAATTACGTGTATGACCAATATTAACATAGGTGTACGTACGTACTTCGGGTGAAAGACCTCCGCTTTTCCGGTTTATATTATTCCGTTGCACTTTCAACAACCTTCAAATTCTTTAGTGTGTTGTAAATGCAAATTTTAAGCATAAATTGCAACCCCCGTGGTACCAGTGGCGACGACTAACCATGCCCGTTACAACACAAAACACTCATCGCGAGGATACTTTCTGATATTCCCGCATTCATGAATACGTAAAAATAGCGATAAATTAATAGAGAAACGCCGGAGTGCCGGTTTCTCCCGCAGTTCGCCAAATAATAATTTTCTCGTATCTACTACAGCGTGCTTCAAATGATATACTTCCGAATTAAACTCGATTTCGGGAAAATTCTGGTAATTTTTATTAGAAACTTTAATTGAAGTAGGAAGTATTATACTGATCATTTATTAGAAGCTCAACTAATTAAATATACGTAAAATAAGAATACTAAATAGTATTTGGTTTGAGGAACGATATACTTATCTCTAAATTATACAAGGGGAACTAGAAAAATGATCTACCTAGCTATGACAGAAACAATTGATAGCGCTTTGCTTGAAACGTCAAACAGTCACAATCTTTTTCTACTTGTGTGTCAAATTTGATTTGAATTCGTTCATTATTACATTTTCTATTAAGTGTTTTGAAACAAAAAATGAATGTTGTGAAATTAGAACATCGCAGTGCCATAAAATGTTTGACAAAGGAAGGGAGTAGTCCTAAAAATATCCATGCAAGGATGATTGCGGTGTATAAGAATGAAGCCCCATCGTATTTTACGGTAAAATATTGGTCTAAACAATTTCGGTGGGGTCGTGAATCCATTTAAGATGATCCAAGAAGCGGGAGACCTTCAGATGCCACCAATCCTGAAGTCAGCAGGAAAGTGGAAGCCATGGTTCTTGGAGATCGTCGTTTAAAAGTGCTAAAGCATTGAATACATCAGAGCTAAGTGTTTTGTCGATTTTGCACCATAAATTGGGCTTGAGTAAGGTTTCAGCGAGATGGGTTCCAAGTAAGGAATTTTCGCAAAATCATTTGGCATCTTTGGAAGCCGACCCTGACATTTTCTCTAAGATCGTGACTGGTGATGAAACTTGAGTCCATCACTGGGATCCAAAATCAAAATTGGAGTCTATGCAGTGGGCCCATAAGGTGGCTTCTCCGCCAAAAGAAGCTCGCACACAGTCTTCAGCTGAGAAGCTCATGGCCACCGTCTTTTGGGATCAAGTAGGAATTATTCTCCTTAAATAACAACAGTCACCTATTGTAACACATTAAAAAAATTACGTAAGGCTATCGACCAAAAACGCCCTGTTTGCGTCATGAAAATGTCCTCATTCTTCACGACAACGCCAGAATCCACGAAAGCCATCAAAGTTTAACCAGTTCTAGGCGAGTGTAATTTTTCTGAGCAAGACCTCCCGCCGTATAGGCCAGATCTGGCTCCGTCCGACTTTTTTTAATTTAGAAATTTGAAGAAACATCTTAGAGGAGTTTTTGTACGACAACGAGTTGAAAGAGGCTGTTGACGCCTATTTTGAGGACCAAGAAAAATCATTCTTTTCTACTGGTATAAAGTCGTTGCAGGACATGTAGGGCAAAAGTGCATTGAAGTTAGGGGAGATTATGTTGAAAAATAAAAATTATAAAAATTTAAAGTGTTGACTTAATTTACCTATGTTCAAAAATGCACCTCTGCGGGGATACGGCCAATTAATGTTTATTTGTAAAATTTAAAGAAAATTTATTAACTCCCAAAGTATAAACGTTATGAAGTAAGCATTTGGGGTACTTTAGTAATTTATCAAAAGCGTCATTTTGGCAAGAGACTAAAAATATTTGGCAAAATACTGAAAGTGTGTTTCGGAGGGTTGGGGATTAACGCCTTGGAAAATTTTTGTGTGAAAGAATAACATCCGTTAAAATTTGATGTTTATTGATAAAAATAAAAAAATAGGATCATCATCATCGTCATCAGCCTTCTCTAAATAAATTCATCTCTCTCTGTTCTGCGCTTCCTCTATCCAATTGGTTCCTATCAAACGTTTTATTTCATCCGTCCACCTGATTTAGAGGCGACCTTCTTCTTTCGCTCCAAGGTCACCATTCTACTAATCTTCGTGTACAGCGGTATGCCGCCCACAACTCCATCTCAGTTCACATATTCATACTGCAACGTCTGTTATTTTGGACTGTCCGCGGATTTCTTCATTAGCCAGTCTAGTCTGTCTTACAGTGATACACCCAACAATCTTCTCTCCATTGCACTTTCATTTTCTTTATGATTTCCTTATTAAGAGCCCAGGGCTCTGTTCCGTAAGTCAGCACCGGTAATATGCATTGGTAGAATGTTCGTGCCTTGAGGGGCTTCAGTATGTTGGGCAAAGGATGTTCTTAAGTTTGCCGAAAACTGATACGATATTCTTCTGGTAATGTCTGCATTGAGAGTTTCCTTGGAAACTTGTATTTTTTGGCCAAATTAAATGTGTGAAATTGTATTTGTTATTACGGTGTTATCTCACAAAGACTATCGTTTGTCATGAACATTATTTTAGTTTTATTTTTAGTCCAATTGCTTTTGATTTGTTATTTAATTCTGTTGCGGTTCTTCTTTGATAGATGGTTAAGATATTCTGCACTTGTCTTCCCACCGAAGTTCCTTAAACATGTATTCTACTGCAAGTATAAAGAGCTTGAGCGAGATGGTGTCTCCCTGTCGAACACATCTCTCCATTTCGATTTTATTGGTGGTTTCTTTCATTATGATTTGGAATGTTGCGTCTTTATATGTATTTCGTGTAAGTCTTGAATATCTTCTTTCAGTTCAACAATTGATCCGTCCGTTTAAAACTGCCCAGATCTCTATAGAGTCAAACATTTTTTTATAATCTACAAAAGCCATTTAAAGCGAGATGTTGTATTCATTTGACTTTTCTATAAGGGTCCTTAATACTTGAAGGTGGTCTAACGTGTTAAAATCCTTTTCCCAGTCTTAAATTAAAAGAAGAAGATGGGAAAACATATAAAATGGAATTTGGGGGCGACAAACCTTTAACCAAGGAAAAATGTCAACAGAGAGAAAGAGAGAGGGAGAGAGAGATGAAACCATTTCAAAAATATTCTACCCTCATATCTTCAGTGGTATATTAAATGTCCAAGAATTAGCATAGAGCTTCTAGCAATTTTTGGAAATTACGAGGTCGTATTTTCATGTTATCTACCTAGCCATAAAAAAAACATATCACATTAACAACCGTTTATTTTTCTACGTAACTCCGTTCAATACTTAAACACTTATTCCATATTTTTTGCAACTGTCCCATACCCTCAAAAAAAAATCAGTCGGTAACTCTAGAAGTCTAACGGAGCTAGGTCAGGAGTATAAGGTGGATGCCTTAACTCTATGATGCCACAATCATTGATTAATTATCTTTTGGCAGGAATTTTATGACACTGCAATGTTCCACCATGATTTCACTCATTTTATCAAGAAACCTCAATGTTATAATATGTAGTTAGGCTGGCCAAATGACAGATCAATCGTTGCTATAACCAACTATAACAATTACAGTTATTGCGTTATTACTAAGCCTGCGCGCTATTGAAAAAAATACCAATATCGAAAAAGTCGATCAATATATCCATTAGATTGCTATATCGAATAAATCGATGAATCGAATAAATCCACACGCCTAATGATTCCATACGTTAAATAAATTCATGTATTTATTCATTAAAGATTCCAAATATCGATAATAAACTGTCGTAGATACTTTAATCTGATAGTTTCCTTACGAAATATGGACTTTCGTAAATGAAAAACCTTATAATACCATTTAAATCGATATATCGCAATAAATAATTCGATATATCAATATTTATGATATTTCTAAAAGAATCATCGATGTATTGGTTATGTAAATACTCCAAATATCGATAATAAACTGTTGCATACACGTAAATTTGATAATTTCATTACGCAATATTGACTTACCAGAATTACTTCATAATTGAAAAATTATCGATAGTTTAAAATATCGATTAATCGATTTATCGTAAATAATTACCTGGAGATACAGACATTTCAATACATTAATATTTTTGGAATTCCATACTAATATTCGACATCTTGATGTATCGATATATCGAAAAAATTCTCAGCCTTAATTGAGTAAAAGCTGTATGAACTAAGGTAAAATAAACTAATTTTTGACACAAGCCCATTTAATAAAATTTTCTTTTTAATGCACTTTATCGGGGGCGGTTTAAGGGTCGGTCGGCTGCTCAGGGCGTCAGCTTGTGAAGGGCGCCCAAGTTAGGTAAAAAATTGTTTTAAGATCTTTTTAAATGTTATCAATGAGTGGGAGAGTGCTGCCGAAAAGTCAACCCGAATGTAAAATTTATGTTGAGCCGCCCCTCCACTTTATTTATACAATAACTTTGAAGGTTTCAATAGCCTGAAACATAGTTAAAGCAGTAACTGTTTCGCCTGTTTTTTTTTAATAACTAAGCTGCAACCTCTTTTTAGGAAAGCTTAGCTTAGCTATTTCTTAATTTTAAGTGTTGCCCAAAATCACCGACTTTCCTTCTTTTTGTCTGTTGCTAAGGTACCTTTATTTTTATACTTATTTTATCTTTTAGTTTCTTAAATGCTAAATTGTAATGGTTAATTTATGTAACATCAAGTATCGTTCAATATTTTTTCTCACTGACATCAACTAAAATTTGTTTTGAAGTCAATGTAGCATCAGATATAATAATATTGGCAATTTTGATTTGAAGTATAGGTCTACTTTTACGACGCAGATTTATCGATATTCAAACTTCGGATACAATATTCAATCAAGTATAAAATTTGCTATAAAAATCATAAATTGATTCTGTCTGAAAATGGGATAGGCGAAAATTGGACCCTTATCACACATAATTTATTTTATTATTAAATTATAAAACGTATCTTTCTAATAAAATAATTTTCTTTTTAGAATCTGGCGGGGACCAAGCGAGTAGCAGAACGGCGGTGGCAGTGGCGGGCCCGACGCCGGTGGCGGTATCAACCGCCCCCAACAGCAACACTTCTGGCCCACGAGAATGCGCGGGTTGTGGCAAAAGAATCACCGAACGCTTCCTCCTCAAGGCTTTGGACCTCTTCTGGCACGAGGATTGCCTCAAATGCGGTTGCTGCGATTGTAGACTTGGAGAAGTCGGTTCGACGTTATACACAAAAGCTAACCTCATCCTCTGCAAAAGAGACTACCTTAGGTAAGTTTTCTCGTGTTTGATGATTAGCAAACGCCATTCGATCCAATATTTATAAGGTTCTTGTCGTGCAGCACCAATTTTCTCGTGTAGATTGCTGTAAAATTTATAGCTATAGCGTGCTATAAAAATTACATTACACAAAATTGACTCCGAATAAGATTCTATTCGGATCACGTTCTTTTAACACTAAAAATTTAAATTATACCAAATAGAACAAAGTGTACACGTTAGAGTCTTGCCTGATCGATTGTACACAATGTAGTTGGTTTTTCAATCGGAATCGGATATCGAAGAGATTTCAGCATTACTCTATGCAAATTCCCACAGGCTTTTAACGAATTACACACGTATTAAATCTCGGAATTAGTTTTCAGTTCTCCCAAATTAGATATGGCTATTAATTTTGATATCGTCTAAAACAGCGCGGACGATCTCGGGGTCAAACACGGGTCGGATGCTCTGTAGATGGTCTACCCAATTACTGAAAACAATTAGGAACCTAAACACAGTGGTGGAGTAGGGAAAGTAGGCGGTTATAAGACGTGGTGCTTACCACATCACCCTGAATACGTATCGTACGAGACAGAAAGCAACTTAGAAGGCCTTAACTCTCCATGTTGCCGGTCATACTCCTTCGCGGAGTGTAATTGCCGATGTCTTTACGTTTACAAACGATATTCCTATTAGTTACTGATAAAAATACTTTTATTTTTCTTAAATAACCTACTTGAATTCCTTGAAATTCTCTCAGTTTTTCTGATGTTGCCGTTTTTTTTATTGAACTCGTTAGGTGTTATCCATTTTTGGTATACTTCCTGACACAGTTTCCCTTAAATGTTAAAAATCTCTAAAAATAACTAAATTAATTCATATGAATCCCTTTCGTAAACTAAAAACCTGAATTTATTTGAAACGTACTGAAAGACACAACAGAGAATACTTCAAACTAATTTGAAAATATTATACGTCTGAATTTCTTACATTAATGTTAACACTAAAAGCTTCTGAAAATTGAAAAATATGTTTCTTGGTGCTCAAAGAAACCTTGGTTTCTTTATTGAAAGTTTCAAAGCAAATGGAGTTCGATTCTTATTAAAATAAAACACGTTTTTATTGTGCTTCAAATTTTCTAATACCTTTTCGTAAAACATTTCTGAAACAAATCTTTAAATTGCATCAAACAATTTACAAATTATTTTGAAACGCCTTATACATATACAGGGTGTTTCCTAAGTATGGTATGTTCCTTGGTTTATTTTAAGGTAAGAGGTTTCTATCAAGTTCTTCGTTTTCGAAAATTTAGTAAATTTCAAAAATTAATTTCAAATTTGGTGTTCATAGTTTGCTAGTAGTGTGTGTATTGAAAAATTGTAAGCTACTGAATTTTGTTGAGTTTTACTCCATCCATCCAAAGCTCTATATCTCTAAGTGGGTTTTTATTGATTCTACAATATTGTCCTCCATCTTCTCCTATCCGTTGCCCCTACTTTTCCATTTCTAATGCTGAAATTCTCTAAGTTGCCATTTAAACAGTCCTCCCTGCCCTCTGAATGTTTTTCTTCAATATTCCATCCTTTTAACTCCTCTGCTGTCCTCCATTATCCATAAATGTCCTGCCCACCCGATTCTGGCTGCCTTAGTTGCTTTCCCTTTATAGTATTTCTTTTATTTCTGCATTCGACCTTCTTCTTCATGTATTTCCTTCTCCCACTGGCCCCACGATGGTTCTTACTACCTTTCACTCAAAGATATTAAGTCCATTTTCTTGTTTTATGGTTATATGCCCAGTTTCACTGCCATACAGTTTTATATAGTCTTATTTTCGTCGATCTGGATAATAATGACCTAAATATCTGTTTCATAGTGAAATAACATTTATTGCCTTGTAGTATTTGTGTTCGTATTGCTTTATCTATGTCATTATTTTCATTTATCGCAGATTCCAAATATTTGAAGGACTTTACCGTCTCGAAACTGAAGTCTCCAAGAGTCATATTTTGTCGAATTCCTCTTCTTGTACCTTCTGTCATTTTCAGGAATTTTGTTTTTCCTCATTAACTCTCAGTGCCATTTGCCTTGCTTTTTCATC
Organism: Melanotus villosus; assembly: GCA_963082815.1. Taxonomy (NCBI): domain Eukaryota; kingdom Metazoa; phylum Arthropoda; class Insecta; order Coleoptera; family Elateridae; genus Melanotus; species Melanotus villosus. The sequence continues at coordinate 7,891,489 of OY720421.1, read as the reverse complement.
CAGTTCCTTTTCTGCCGATATACTTATTTCTCCCCTAGCAAAGGCTAGTAGTTGATTTAATTTATTGAGTACCGTTCCTTTTCTCTAGTTGGGGAGTCTTCGTATTACTTTTGCAAGCTTCAACCTAAATAGGTAGATACGCAATCGCTTTGTCTTAAACGAGTTGTTATTGCAAATGGCTCTGATAATGATCTTTGCACTTGAACTTTGCATTTCGAGTCTTCTAAATTAATTTTCTTTAGCCGAATCAGTTTTTGGGGGATCCCTAGTTCCTCCATGGCACTCCATAGTGCTCTTCTGTCTGTTGAATCGTACACTTGTTAGAAATTTTATGTATGAATGTTAAATTCCCACGCTTTTTCCATTATTTGTCGCATCGTAAATATATGATTCGATGTGGCCCTTGATGTCGCGGTCGTAGCTCAATTAGTTCAGTGTGTCTCTGGCCCGGATTCGATTCCCGGGACCACACAAACAACGAAAACACTCAACCAGTTTCCCCGGAAAGCAATAGTAAACCATCGAGGTATTCTGCATGGTAAGTCTTCCCTGGATTGGAGTCCCCGTAAAGCTTCCGTATGTCTGTAGGCTACTTGTATGGAGAAAAGACGGCAACGCCCTGCAAAGGGCATGCCACTCGACGAAGAAGTAGTCCTTGATGCTCTAAAACCACTTTAGTAATCTCCTATGATCTCGTTGGTGTAATTCACTGCGCTCTTGTGTATCTAAGAAATTGTACGACGTATTTTGTAAGGTTCATCTATAGTTCGTGCATCTCGTTTTGTCCATCTTCTTATAACGTAGGTATTACGATGCCTGTCTTCCAAGATTGAGGTATTCTTTCTTCCTCTCGTATTGTTTGAAGTATGTGAATTTTTCCCTTAATTTGCTTCATCCTACTACTATCATTTCAGTATGAATCATATCCTGTTCTAGCGCTTTTCTGGAAGCTATTCATTGCTTTTACTACCTCTTCGCAAGTAGTCGCTTGGATTTCTGATTCTGATGGTGCTTTATGTCTGGTATTTTCAGCAAATTCATGACGTATTCTTTCCATCTAGTAGTTATACTAATTTTATCAAAGAGCGGTGCTTCACTCTCATCCCTGACTTCGACGGATGGTATTTGGAAGCACTTTCGCTTGATATAACCTCCTCGAACAGTTGTCGTACATTTTCTACTCTACTGTTTTTCTAAGTTTTCAATTACTATTTTTTGCAAATTCTCTTTTCTCCTTTTTAGGGGCCTGCTCACCGCAGTTATAATTCTGTCATATTCGCTTTGAGTGCTTCTTGTTCTTATTTGTTGTAGGGTAATGAAGGCTTTTCTCTTCTCTTGTATTGCTGGTTGGCATCGTTGATCAAACCTTTTTTTTTCTTGTTTTTTTCCTTTCCTGATGTCCTGATGTCCTTCTGCAGCTCTGGTTATTAATCCTTTCGTTCCCTTTACCTCTTCTATAGTGCCCTCTTCCGGGGGTTGATTTGTTACCTTTTGGCTCTATTTCTATTTGATATGCTGACGCTATATTATCAGCTGCAAGTATTTCTGTATCAATTTTTCTCCTTGCTTCTTTTCTTGATCTTTTTTCTTTATACCACTTACATCGACCGTTGTATGGCCCGATTCGTCAGTTGTTCCTCTGAAACTTCTTACATTTGTTATAATTGTTTTCTGCTTCCGTTCGATTAATACACGATTGATTTGCGACATATTCGTAATTCCATGTTATTTTACACATGTCTTTTCTCAGAAAGTGTGTACAGCGGTTTACCATGTCTTTAACAGTTGCAAGGTGTATGGCTCTGAAGCCATTATCATTACTGTCCTCGTGGCAGATATTTCTTCCTACTACTGGTTCGTACCTAACATTTTTCTCTGCCAGTCTGTGCATTGAAATCGCCGATGATTATTTTAATAACTCATTTCGGGATTTTATCATATTTATTCTTTCCAGTTCATCGTAGAAGTCTCTTTGATTCTGTTCAGCTTAATTTCTGTAGGTTTTTTTTTTTGGTCAAAGATCATCTATTTACAATCTAATTGGTATAGCATTAAGTAAACTATTTCTGTAGGTGCAAGATGAACATTTCTGAGGGTAACATTTTTTGTTTTGGTTTTAAATCTTCTATCTTTATTTTAGGCATGTTTGCCTAATTTGTTCCAGATTATTTGTTATAGGAAGTCTCTCCAGCCCTGTTAGGGTCTTCCTACGCTCGCGTGCTATTCTAACTACCCTTTCCATGTCCATTCTAAATACGTATTGATCTCACTCTCTCCTTCGAAATTGTATCCATTGGTTGATGGATTTGATTCCACGCTGCTCTCTTAAGGTTCATAAATATTTATTAACAAGTATAAATTTCTTTTTTGACTAAGAATTCCTTTCTAGATGTGTACAGTATGCTACTGACTCCATTAGAGTACCTACATACATTATATATTTATCCATTGTATGTATGTTCATTATTCATCCATCCTATTTCTTATACTACAGCTGTTTGGATTCTATATTTTCCATATCTTTTAATGTGGCTTGTAGGGCTCCCAATCTATGGAAACTTCTCAAATTCCATGTAGCTAAAAACCTTTTCCTTTCTTCGTTGCTTTAGTGGTCCTCGCTGTCCTCGTCCTTTCCCCAGCTTTTGTGGATTTTGTTTCAGTTTTTTTTTACAGTAAAGGGATTGTAAGCCTCCGAGAGATTGTCCAACCCTCCTCCTTTTACAGATGGAAAGTTTTAGTTTTTTCTAAGCTCGGCTGGGCCCGGAAAAAATTTAAAACTTGCTCGGCTCGGCTTTTACCGAACATCTAACTCTTCCCAAGCTTCGAGTTTTTATCAAATTTCTAACCTTTGCTGAGCTATATGCTTATATCGAGCTTCGAACTTTTGCTGAGCTTAGAGCCTTTACCGAGGAGCACGAAGAAAGATAAGACCGGCGTGTGCACTCGACCAATTCCTTGAATTTAATTGAATGTCGAACATTTACCGAACTTCGAGCTTTACAAGCAATTTAGAAAAAAGTTCGACTCAACTCGGTTCGATAAATCTCAGGCTCGATCTAATTCAAAGGTCTCATTCCCGCCTCTATCTCCTTTATTAAGACTTGGGACCAGCAACAGCAGCTACTGAGCTACTCCGTCCACCTCATTTTGATGGTTTTTTGTAATCGTTTCTTGAAAATTCTAGGCACATTGTAATTGATATTATTCTTTTTTTAATCGATGACCACTAACCTCGCGGAAAAATTATGAGAGACAAAAATATTTCCATTTTAGGGTACAATTTTATGGAAAAGTACCCTTTATTTTCGCCCAGTAATCCTTTTCTTCAAATACTTGGGAAACACCCTGTATATCCGTAATTTAGCGTTAGTAGAATTTATAAAAACTGAATTTCTAAAATTACTATCAGTTTTAGAAAACAAAAACATACAATCCTCCGACTCTTATTGTATTTTTTGCTTTGTTCCTATCTTTCAGATAAACAGCCGCAACTTATTTTTTGACCTATTTTCTTATACCACGCGATTATTCTTGGTTTATTATTAAATTATTGTGTTACAAGTAAGCTGAATACTACAATTAAATTAAATCGTAATTAATGATCTTTTCTATTCCTGTAATTCGTCAGTTAATAATCATGTTTTTCGTAGTAGTTTTTAAATTCTTAACAGACTTAGTTTTTATTTAAAATTAACAACTAATACTTAGGTGCATCAGAACAATTTCTTAAGTAAATTTAAAAATGTTTTTAGCAGAAGTGCTCTTACACATGAGAATAAAATCCTTGTCGAGGTGTTAACGCATGTAGGTGTTTACTTTAAGTGACAACTTATTACTAGCTTATTAACTATAAGAGTCTTTGAAAACATTTAGCACTCGACTATCTAATTAAATTCTCAAACAGTCGTTAGGTGACAGAAACCTCGACTTATCCATTTGTAAACTAAAGGCCTTATGTAAACAGTCTACAAGAAAATATTCTCAAACTGTTCTTAATTACAAGGACTGCAGAGGACCTAAAAAAGGATTATTGAAAGAATCTTTGTAAGTTAGAAATTAATGAAAGTTGTTGCTCGATATTCTTAGATGTATAGCTTTAATTTCATTATCAGTTCTGCTTTCTTTTCTTTTCTTAGTATATTTTCATTAAGGGCACTTTGCTTGTTTTCTTTGGGGAATAATGTTTGATTAATCTTTTAACAGAACTCATCTTATTACTTTACTTAACTTCTTACAAAAACAGGGCTGTACATTTTGTGCCTGTTTTGTGTATCTGCATTTTGTTTTTTTTTTATTTGTTTATGTTTATTATCATTGTGGTGGAATATTAAAAATTACTGGTATTTTTTAGAAGCCATTTATAAAGAATTTCCGTAAATTTTTGTTTCTCCGGTAAGTTAAGTTCAAATTTAGGGGGAAATAGGCGAAAGCTGACGCTTTATACATACATGGTGTACTATAAAAAGTAAATGCCTCACAATAAAACCAAAAACTGTCCAGAAAATAAATAGCTGGAAAATTCAAACTTTTTATCTTCAGGTTATTTAACCCACTAAAACTTTTGTTTTCTCACTCTGTATTATAAGTTGCCATTTAAAAGGAAAAACGATTATTTCCCTTCATCCCGAAATAGGGCTTTCCAATTCCAAACTTTAATCCGGATTTAAGTTTGAAATCCGGGTTCAAGTTTCGCAGTCGAGAAATCCAGGATTTGAGTTTGAAATCTTCTACATAGATTGAAATTTCGAATGAATACTTTGACGTTTCAATATCGAATCTGCGACTTCAGCTCAAGTATTTCAATCTCTATTTCGAATCAGAATTTAAGATTCAAGCTTAAAATTTAAGCATTTAGCAATTAAAGCAATTAAAAATTTGTATTTGAAATTGGAAGTCTGAAAAACAATCTGGAAAGGCGTCAGATGTTGAAATTAGGAACATTTTTTTCGCAAAACTGCAAATATGCGTTATTTTTTGAGACACTGCATTTTTTGTAGTTTCTCAATCTTTTCTTAAAGTTAGTTGCTCTGTGTGTGGAGTGGGGGAGGGTTAAATTGCGTGTAATTCTACTGCAAGAAAAATATTTTATTACTAAATTCGTTCGATGCTGTGAAGTTCTATGAATTTTTGATGTAAGTAAATATTCTGATCGTTGTTATTAAAGAAAAATATCTTTACTTTACTAAATTTAAAGCAATAGATCAGTTATGATTAATATTTAAAGCAAATTCATTCGAAAACTTTCCCATGACAAGAAAATCTGAAGATTGGAAAAATTTTGTTAGATTTTAAGAACATCCGTTCTCGATGGATTTTTGTAGTTAGCTTAAAAATTAGTTTTATTGCAAAAATCCTCACGAGGACAAATTTTCTTTAAATCGGAAAGTCAAAACTTTTTTTAAAAAAATCGTTAAATTATAAAACAATCCGCTTTCATTGGAAGCTTTCGTTAGGTAGTTTAAGAGTACTCAATGTTAAACTTTCTTTATCTAAAAAAAAAATAACAACGCCAAATGTATTAATTGTTTCTAAAATTAGAAGAATAAATGTTGGCTAACATAGGTTTGTACTAACTGAAGAACGAGAGTTGTTCAAATATAAACGAAAATGTAATCAGGGTTGCCAGATATGGTAATTTTTCCCCAAATTATACTTGCTCCCTGATTGGCGATTTACTTTGCATGTTGACGCTTGGATCCCATTTTGGCGACATTTTGGCCATAAAAATCATTTTACGGTTACTGAAATAGGTATAAAAAAAGAGGTAAAGTTATTTACATTCAGGTTGTAGTAAGACTTCTTAAATTAATTTAGTTTCAGGTTTCAAGGCCGTAAACGAATAGCTACTTAGAAAATACCTAAAAATTAGCTGTCAGAGAAACGAATAATATTAATACTTTTTACTAATTATGCATGAAATAACACATGTACATTTTATTTTAAAAAGTTCACATTTAATGCCATCCTGTTATTATATGTACATTGTAAACTTTGCGCTTTTGGTGTTTAAATATTTATAGATTTGGTGTTGTCGTATATAAAAAACCTGACAACCCTGACTGTAGTTCGTTGGACGGAGAAAACAGTGAGGATATTTTAGAACATTTGCGTTCTTGAGTACTATATTCTCGTTCTCATATTTGAACGCCCCTCGTATATTTAAACATAGACGCGATTTGGAAAATCATTCCACGTTATTCTTGTGTGCACGTTTTAGCATAGCAAAGATATTTTCCCCAACTTATTAAACTCATTTGACATTTGAAACATTGGTGTAAATATGTTTATACAGGGTGAATCCTAAATATTTGCACCACGCGATTCTGCGTCGAAAACTGGACAAAAAATTCTATAACTGTTTTAGGCCAACACGTGTAGATTTTGAAGAATTGTTAAAGTTTTGTAAACACTGTGTAGTCAGTCATATTACGTCACAAATAGCAACCCACTTGATTTAATATAGGACCATACAGAGAATGTATACAGGCAAACTAGATCTGTTACATGGTAGTTATTTTAAATGTGTATTATGCATTCCTAAATTATTGTTAAGTATTAATAAAATGCGGAATATATTTAAAGTTTTTTCGTTTTTTAAATACACATTAGGTAATTATAGTAAATGGTCAAACTGATTACCTCCAGCATCTAGGTATACATTTCTTAGACCTGCGAATTGTGCTTGCTTCTAGATTTTGGAGTATGTTGTTATTATCTTGAATCCTTCTAACGACCCCGTTTAGTCGTTATTTCTTCGTCGTTAACATATGCTTTTAAAGTTTCTCACAAGAACAAAATCTAAACAACTCTCTGGGCTACTTGGAGACCAAGGTACTGGACCGCCACGACTAATCCATCGTTCTGGAAATTCACGGGCCAACAATTCTCGTGTTTGAATGCCCCAATGTGCTGGTGACCCATCTATTCGGAATCACATTTTTTTTTCTTAAATCTAACAAAATTATTCACATTTAGGCGATGGGGCAAAATAGGTGGTTATATAAGCCTATTGTCAATAATTTCACTCCACACATTAAAGCTAAACCGAACTTGATGATTTTCGTCAGCCCATTGGCGCTTATTGTAGATATTAAATACTGTATCTCTAGTGAACGTAGCTTCATCAGTCCGTAAGGTATATCCAATGAAACCAGGATCCCTTCCTTATTCACAAAGTAATCACTTACGAAACCTTACTCTTTGGTCTTCTGGTAATAATCCCTAGGCCCTTTGGTACTGATACGGGTGCAAACCATTTTTCTGTAACACTCAATGAACGGTTCTTTGACTAATATCAAATATTCTGACAATGGATCGCGTACTTTGTTCTGGTTTATTTTTGACTACATTTAAGGTATCATATCAGGAGTATGATGGGTGCAATTACAGATTAGTTATTTCTGTTGTTGATTAAGCTACAGCTAAAATCATTGTTTCATACATATATCACACGATAAGCAAACCAGAATATGACTTACGGCTGCCAATAGCTCCTCATTTAAGAAGTTAACATTAAATTGGTATAAAACTTTATTGCTTTGGTTTGTATAATATGAAGAATTGCATATCGTTTCAATTGAAACTATTTGCGTGTTTTCTGTTTTAGATTTAGATTATTGTAATGAGAAGAATACTTAACGTTTTGACCATTGCTCTTTTGTTGTTACTTTGCACTATGAATAAATATGAATTTTACTCGTTTTCTCATTAAGAAATATCTATTGATGTCGGAGGATATTAAAGAAAGGTGTTTGCTTAAGTTATAGTGGCACCAATGATTAAATACGAGGAATTACTCAGATTTATTATAAACTTTTTATTATAAATACGTGGGTTCATATTCTAACGTGTAGCAATATCGTCTATCTGTTCTATTTTATCTAACTTAAAATTTGTGAGCATACAATTTGTAAAAATAGAAGAAACGCATCTTTTCAGCAGTTTCAGATTATTTTTTGACTGATTGTAAAACTTTTCAAAACGTCACGATAGTATTCCGTGTTTAATGTTCTTTGATATTTTGTAAAGTTTGCCAGAAATGGACTATGAGTAATACCAAATCAAAATACCATACGCTTTGGAGAAATTTTGGGGGCGCATCTTACATAATACTATTTCATCTTGCCATCTTTCTTTTTTAAATGGATATTTTGTAGGTAGGTAGATTCTTAATATGATTTTTTATAAAAATATAAGAAGCCAGGCTGGAAAGTGGTAGAGCGTCAGGCTAGCGTTGCGCTAGTTCTTGGTTCGAATCCCCCTGGTGACCATTCGTCGTTAGGCACCAAAATAACGATGCTCTCCTCTGAATACAGGCCTAATAAGAGATCAAGCAAGGTGCCAATCACGTTACCCCCAGAGTCGGACCGGATTGTATATATGTATGTATATTGCACCCGCTAAAACCGCACCGACCTCGACATCGAAAGATATAATCGGTTAACGATACCGAAACCAATAAAATATAAATCACGATAACCATCAGTTTGATTTTTTTCATATAATAGTGTCAAGTAATTCAACCAACAGCAATACCCAATTATGCATTGTTAAGTCTGACAAAATATTTAACCTATAAAAATGTTACACAAAATCTTTGTGTTATTACTTATTAGAAGGTTTGCATTGGCGATCTAAACACTGTTGAAATATGCTATTTTAAGTTGCAGAGTTTACTATCAGAACTCGGTACATACAGTATTGTAGGAAATGATCAAAACAACATGTAAAACGATCTGCAAATCTGCACACTATAAAAGTATATGTTCGAGACATCCTTCACATAATACGTAATATAAGAAAAATATTTTTCCCACGACCATATAAGAAAGTCGCTCCTAACGCACAACAAACTAGGCGCGAAAGTTGACAATATCACCCGTGCGATTGACTTTCGCAAAACAAATGAACAACCCGTGCGATATGAACACGTATAGGGATATATCGCACAGTTTGCGCAATAATAGGAAGCTGCGGCCGCTTCAAAACAAAAAATGACGGTCGTTTTACCTGAACTGTCAGTGTTACTTTTTGACATGTACATTTTTGGTCGTGGGAAAAATAGTGTTCGTAACTCGTTCGAAAGGCAAATATCTCCGCTCGTGTTTATAAATATTTCTACTCGTGCTACGCTACGCTCCGCACTCGTATATCTATTTATAAACACTCGCTTGATATTTGCTACTTTCGACACTTGATACGAAAATAACTAGTTCGTAACTCGTTCGAAAGGCAAATATCTCCGCTCGTGTTTATAAATATTTCTACTCGTGCTCCGCTTCGCTCCGCACTCGTATATCTATTTATAAACACTCGCTTGATATTTGCTACTTTCGACACTTGATACGAAAATAACTATTTCTGTATACATTTTCCTATTTCACCTAAACTCTTTAAAAATCCTCAGGATGTCCCTAAATTATACCGAGAAACTTCTTTAAGGCATTTTTCAGATAAAATTAGAGCATTTTGACCCAATATACTTCTATCTTACATACACCTCCGCGGAGACACGGCCAATCAAAGTTTGTTATATAATTTTACGAATTTCGTCCCATGAGAGTATCATATTTGCCCATTTACAAATTTCTTATGAATATAGATACTCCACTTCTCGCTGTTTCACTTTTAGGCACTTTACTCCATATGTAAATGTAATTTTCAACTTTTTCTTGTCCTACTCCCTTTTTTTTCGTTTCAGTAAGTACTATTATAATAACTAATTTCTTTGCTTCTAGTTCCGACATTACTGATTTTTTATTTTTGTTTTGTGGCTAAGCCCTGTATATTCCATGTTGTTCATCATCCACCTTCGTAGCTCGAAGCTTTAGTCGTAATTATTGTTACACACAAAAATGTTCCAAGGTGTTAATTTTACAATCCCCACAAACACACTTTCATTCGAGCTATAGTTTTAGTCTTTTCCCACAATGACCCTTTTGATAAATTACTAAAGTGAATGATTTCCTCTCCTCCGCAGAGGTGCATTTTCAGATATAAGTAAATCAGGTCAAAATGCTTTAATTTTGTCTGAAAAGAAGTTTGTCGGTATAATTTCGAGACATCCTCTATATCCAAGGGGGGTTATCGATAGTTTGATTTTTAAAATATAAATGGTTGTCAAAATAATTAAAACAAAATTTGTTTCAGATTATTCGGGACGACGGGCTACTGTGCAGCCTGCAACAAAGTGATTCCTGCGTTCGAGATGGTAATGCGTGCAAAAAGTAACGTGTACCATCTTGAGTGTTTCGCATGCCAGCAGTGTAACCACAGGTATTGTTAATAGTCATTCCACAGTGCACTTTCCAACATATGTCTGCGTGTTGAATTACTGCCAGAGAATTATAATGCCGTTTTAATGATACCCTAACGCTGACAAGTTTACGACACTTCCCCACAAACATTTAGAACGGTACACACATCCCAAATAATTTCTGAAAGATAAGGAGACAAACAAAAGCCTGAACACACACAGAATTTGCATTCTTTCTTTCTCTCTAATATTCCGGCAACAAACAAGATAACGAGATTGAAAACGATTTAGAACACTTCGCTTCTCAACACACTGTAAATCACTCTTGTGTACATATTTTGTTTAAAAAAAAAGTATGGTTAGCGAGGATGTGTTAATGACCACGTCGTTCTAATTATGGTTGACAAAACAAACATGTTTCTCTCAACAGGTTTTGCGTCGGTGACCGATTCTACCTGTGCGACAATAAAATCCTCTGCGAATACGACTATGAAGAAAGATTAGTTTTTGCAAATATGGCATATAATCCCAGCAGTCTGGCGCATATACGAAGGCAAGTCAGTAATTTACAGGTAATAATATAATCGTATAATATCTTTCTGCATTTTGTGTCGTGCAGTTATTTTGATTAATCGCATAAAGTCGGAACACTTAAGAACGTATTCAGACACCTTCGGAAAATGCCGAGGCTTTAAGAATGATCCGTCTTTATGCAAAAAAGTACAAACCAAACACTGTAAATTTTTCAATCTGGATCAAAGACACATTTTCTTGGTAACAGGCTGGTCTAAATTTGAATTTTAAATTCGGTTTGTTGTGTTTTTATCTACAAGAGAACATAGACAATACAAAAAATAGAGAAAATCGGGAAAATTTAAAGGAATTCCACTGAAAATCCTGAGTAAATAATTCAAATCTTTAGTTTAGGCCTGAAGATATTCCAAATTTCTTAATATTTATAATTTTCTGCATATCAGCCAACATTATTTGGAGTTTTCATATATACAAATTGCAACAATTTATGTATAATATTTTCCTAATTTGTTCTGCTTCTTCTTTTCTTATTGTGGGTTGTGGGTAATGTGGGTCCTGTAATTTATTAAAGTTCTGAATTTATTTCTTCCATAACTAAATTCTTATTCACCTAAAATAAAGACCTCTGAATCCAGGCAACATTTTAATTTATTCTGCATTTCCTTCTTTCTTGCTTTTATAATTCTTTTATTGTTTTCTGCAACAAAGATAAACCATTTTAACGACGCTTTTCGCTGTTCATGCTTCAGTTTTCAGTGTCAATCTTGTTTTTTCTTATATTTTTGTGACGTCTGCTTTCTTCAATTTCCTTTTCCTGTTTGTAGAAATTGTTAGTTTATTTACTGGGGACGTTAAAAAATATTTTAAAAGTTACTTTTTCTTCTTCCTTTTTTCTCTTTTTCTTCATCATCGTCTTCTGATTTTTCATCTTTTTCTCTCATTAACCTAAGATCCACAAAACAATTTAATTAGCGTTTCCTCTCGTTTATTCTACATCATTTCCTTCTTTTTTTTTTCTTACAATAAATTCTCATTTCTTTTTCTTACAATAAATTCTCATTTCTTGTTGATTGTTTTATTGTCTTCTGCAAAAAAGGCCGTTTTATAAAGGAATACCCGTTATGTTTTCGTTTTAGTTTTCAGTCTCAATCAAGTCTCAATCTTTCTTTTTTCTTGTATTTTGTTGTGACATCTGCTTTCTTCAATTTTCCTTTTCGTTTGTAGGAATTGTTGGTTTATTTACTGGAGAGGTTTTACTATTACGTTTTCCCTTTTTCTGTCTTTGTTTCCTTTCTATAGTCAACATAACATCAACGAATTTTATTGGCAGTTATTCAAAAAATATACCTTTTAAAACTTAGATAATATAAGGCAAAAGATTATCAAAAAACGTTTTGTAATAGTTTTCGCAAAGAAGAGTAAAGTAAAATTGTTTTGTCCTCTTTCCTGCTATTCTTCTTTTTCTTATTCTTCCTCGTCTTCTCTTTGTTGACCTTTCTCTCTTCTCCTTCTTCATCGTCTCCTGCTTTTTCATTTTTTTCTCTCATTAACCTAAGATCCACAGAACATTTTAATTAGTATGTCCTCTCTTTTATTCTACATTTCCGACTTCTCTCTTCTTTTCTGTCTTTTCTTTCTTATCTTACAATAAATGCACCCTTCCTATTGCAACAAAAACAAACTATTGTAGGAACCAATTTTTAAAGGAATGCTCTTTATTTTTTCTTCCTTTTCGTTTTCCATCCATTAGCTTTCAGTGTCGATCTTTTTACTTTTATTCTAGCTTATGACATTTTCTTTCTTCAATTTAGTATTCCTGTTTATACACATTGTTAGTTTATTTGCCGAGAGATTAAAAAATATTTAAAGAAATTGCATATTTTCTTTCTTTTTTTCTAACTTTCTTTCTTTATTTTAGATGCATTTGTCAGTTTTACTTTTTTTTTTGCTTTCGAGAATCCATACTGATTTGTAATATTTAAAAAAGTATTTATTTATGTATTTTCGTAAAGAAGAGTAAAATTATTTTGTCCGTTTTCTTGTTTTTCGTCTGTTTCTTCTTCTTCGTCTCCTCCTTTTGCATATTTTTCTCTCATTAACCTAAGATCCATAGATCATTTTAATTAGTATTTCTCTGTTTTATTGTAATTTTCAGCTTCTTTTTTCTTTTCTTCTTTCTTATCTTACAAAAAATTCACCTTTCCTGTTGATTGCAACAAAGGCAAAGTATTGTAAGAATAAATTTTTAAATTTTTGCTTTCTCTTCGCTGTCGATCCATTAGCTTTCAGGGTCGATCTTCTTATTTATTTTGTGGCAATTTCTTACTTCAATTTCCGATTCCTGTTTATACAAATTGTTAGTTTATTTATTTACAGAAAAGGTTAAAAAATATTTACAGAAATTGCATATTTTCTTTCTTTTTTCTATCTTTCCTTCTTCAGTTTAAGTGCATTTGTCAATTTTGCTTTTTTTGGGAATACACGCTTACTTGACAGTAAAAATATATACTTTACTTAAGAAATATACCTTTTTAAACGTACATAATATAAGGCATAATAGTTTTCATAAAAAGAGTAAAGTTAAATTAATTTGTCCTTTTTCCTGTTTTTCCTTTTTTCTTTTTCTTATTCTTTCTCGTCTCCTCCTTTCTCGTCCTTTTCTCTCACTAACCTAAGATCCCCAGAACATTTTGATTAATGTTTTCTTTCTTTTATTCTACATTTCCGTCTACTTTTCTTTTTTCTCTTTTATCTTACAAGAAATTCATCTTTGTTACTGATTCTTTTATTGTTTTCAGCAACAAAGATAAATGATTTTAACGAGGAATTGTTAAAAGGAACGCCCTTTATTTTTCTTTCCTTCTTTTCATTGTTTATGCGTCTGCTTTCAGTGACATTATTTTCTTTTTTGATCTTTTTTTCTCATTCTTTTTCCTCGTTTCCTCCTTCCTCGTCCTTTTCTGTCATTAACGCAAGATCCGCAGAACATTTTGATTAGTGTTTCCTTTCTTTTATTCTACATCTCCGCCTTCTTTCTTCTTTTCTTTTTTATCTCTTATTTTACAAGAAATTGATTTTTTTATTGTCTTCGGCAACAAAGATAAACGATTTTAACGAGGAATTTTTAAGAAAACGCTTAGCTTTCAATATCGAGCTTTTTGCTTTTCTTCTGTTTTGTGATATTGTCTTTCTTCAATTTCCTATTCCTGCTTCTACAAATTGTTAGTTTATTTATTTACTTAGAGGATTTAAAAAATATTTAAAGAAATTGCATGTTTTCTTTCCTTTTTGTATCTTTCTTTCTTTTGTCATTTGTCAATTTTGCTTTTTTTTCTTTTGAGAATCCATGCTTACTTGTAACATTTAGAAAGTATTTATTTGCGATTTAGTTAGGAAATATACCTCTTAAAACTAACATAATATAAGGCAAAATGTTTCAAATAGTTTTCAATAGTTTTCGTAAAAAAAATCAAAGCAAAATTATTTTGTTCGTTTTACTGTTTTTCGTCTTTTTCTTCTTCTTCCTCTTCTCCTCTTTTCTCTTCTCCCTTCTCATCTTCTCCTTTTTGGCCTTTTTTTCGGTAACCTAAGATCCACAGAACATTTTTATTAGTCTTTCCTTAATTGTACATTTCCGTCTTCTTTCTTCGTTTCTATTTTTCTTTCTTATCTTACAATAAATTCACCTTTCTTGTTGATTCTTTTATTGTTTTCTGCAAGAAAGGCAAACTATTCTAAGAACGAATTTTTAAAGACACCCTTTTTCCTTTTTCTTTTTCTTTATCTTCGTCCATCCATTAGCTTTCTGTGTCGATCTTTTTACTATTCTTCTATTTTATCACATTTGCTTTCTCCAATTACCTTTTCCTAACTGTAACAATTGTTAGTTCATTTACTCAGAGAATCCTTTCTTTAGTTTAGATACGTTTGGCTTTGCCACTTCTTTATTTCTTTAAGGGTCCATACTTGTAATAACATTTAAAAAATATTTATTTGTGGCTTATATACCTATTAAAGCTTACTTAACATAAAGAAAGAATTATCAAAAAGCAATTCTTAATATTTTCGTAAAGAAGAGTAAAGTAAAATTATTTATTTCTTTTTCTTGTTTTTCGTCTGTTTCTTCTTCTTCCGCGTCTCCTCCTATTTTATGTTTTTCTTTTCTTTTTCCTCGCCTCCTCCCTTTTCTCTTATTCTTCTTCGTCTTCGTTAAGCTATCACATTGCTCTTTAACCAGTTTTTTTTTAATTTGCTGCCTTTGAATCTCATTCTTCAGCGTCCTACGTTTCGTCTTGTTTATGTTGCAACATATTTTATATTAACTTTTGTGGGATTTTTTGTCGAAAAAGTAAACGAACATATTTAAGACCAGCCTGTTACTATTTTCTACTAATAATAAACACAATACGGTCGTTTACAAATTTTGTTAAAGGTTTTGCTTAATTTCCAAATCATAAACTGAACAGCACTTTCGTGTTCTCTGACATTTACAAGATTTGTACGATCATACTGTTAGTAATGATTTTCTTTTGTTGGCATTTATTGTAATTATTAAATCGAAGAGACCAATCATTAGTCAAAATTTAAAATTTTCCTAATGTTTAAGATAAATACATCAACTTCTGAAATGGGTTCGATCGATATACAGACTCGTTTATTTATCATTCCTTCTTATTTACAGATACTTTTCTATTTTTTTTTTGTCATTTTACTGTATGTTTAATACTGAGTGAGTATCTGATAACTTTTTGTTAGGTTTTTTTTGTTAATGATTATTTATATAACAAACATATTATCTTTTTAATGTAAATTCCGTGTCAGTTACTTTGTATATTATTATTTTAACGTTCACTGATGTCAATCTTAACTAATCTAACTGAAAAATAATTTCAAATTTCCGTTTATAATTTTTTTTTAAATAAGGACGTACTGTTTCATAATAAAAAGTCTATCACGTCGCTCCAGTTTCTAATAACGAAATAATATATACGATCTTTTACAAGCAGCTATCAGCGTAAAGAGCTTCATTCCGTAGCTTTTAGCTTTCAAACAACCACTTTGCTGAAAACTACTCGAGTCCATTTGCTGCAAGCATTTAATGATTCACATTTATCGTTTACACTGCGTTATTTTTAACGTTTATTTCTGCTTTAAGCTTCTTATACCGCATTGAAAAAAATTTATTGTTAATATCTTTTCATCTATTAATTCTCCTTTCGTGATTAAAAACTGTGATGGTTTTAATTATTTATGCGTTATAACTCTTAACGTTTTGGATTATTTTGTGTATTATTCAAAACAACCGTTAAATCCGATTAGAGGATCACAAATTTTTACATCGATACTTTTCAAAGGATTCTTTTTATACGTAATTTATTCGTTTTGCATTCATCTAACAAATTATATAGGCACAGTAAATCAAACCGTATTTTGGATCGTTACATGCCAAACAGAAACAGTTTTTTTTTGTGAAGATTATTAGTAATATTTTTGCATTTAGATGTTAACAGTGCAACTTAAAAGGCGAAATTCAGTTTCTTATAGTTTAATGTTTAATCAAACCACAAAAATAAAAACAATTATTCATTTAAAGGTTGTCTTCCACCTGGTTTTAACATGCTTAAAAACCATAAAAGTTGTTTGAAACTATTCAGTGTGGTGTAATACCTCATGAATAGTAAATTTAAGTAATGATGTTAATTAATTATTGTTTTATGGTTTTAAGTTGATCGTCACTAAAGAGTAACATATATAATGTCAGTACATGCAGCGTGCCTATTTGATCTCCTAACCCCTTACTAGCCCTGAATAGGCAACACACATTGCGTCTTTATAAAGCTAGGTTGCATAATAAACATTTGAAACATTTTACGTCATCCAGTAGAGTGTGTTGCCTATTCAGAGCTAGTAAGGAGAACATGTGGGCATATTGTATATTTGCTACAAACCTGATCTTCGTTTTATACAGGGTATCTCTAAATTATACCGACAAGCTTCTACAGCACCTTTTTCAGACAAAATTTAAATATTTTGACCTGATTCGCCAACGTCCAAAAATACACCTTTGCGAACATACGGCCAATCAAAGTTTGCTCTAAAATTTCTAGAAAATCTATTATCTCCAAAAGTACAAAGGTATTGAAGAAAGCATATGGAGGCATTTAGTAATATATCAAGAGGGTCGTTTTAGGAAAAAAGACTAAAAATATCAATCGACTGAAAGGGAAATGTTTATGTAAGACTAATCTAAATTCAGCTACATTCGTTTGTGTAAACCCCAATAAGAAAACTTTTTTGTTTCTTGTTATTTTTTGTTAAATTAAACCGTAATCGAGTAAATAAGCAAAAATTAAATAATCGAGAAACACGTTATCAGTAAATATGTAATCAAGTTACCCACATTCTAATTTACTGTTTATAAACAAAACCATCACTTTTATTTCAGACAAAGCATACATAGAAAAATGTTTAATTTTACAATAATTGTCCTTTTAGAAAAAACTGATTGGATGTATCTTCATAAATCAGGTCAAAATGCTCTAATTTTGTCTGAAAATGCATTATCGAAATTTGTCGGTATAATTTAGAGACACCTTGTATTTTTATAGCAATATTGTCCATGTTTACATTTATGTTAAAAAAGAAAATAAGTACTTTAATTTTTTTAAAGCGAATTGCCAAAAACATTTGTTTTAGACCTCGTTATGCAAGTGGATCAAAAAGAAATAAACACATTTTCGTTGCAGTTTTATAATAAACCTAAAAAATACATCTTACTGCTTACTGCTTATACAGGATGATTCACAAGTGACGACGCACCTTAGCACTGTTAATATGGAACCCAACTTACATACTTCCAAAGTAACCCAAAATTTGATGGTACAAAATTCAGGTTTACAGTGGCATCGTTTTTTTTCTCAGTTTGACAATTTTAACCAATAATGGGGAACGTTTTTGACATGCTGATGTTTACTATTGCTTCTCTTCTTCGGCTCTGGTCAATAATCTGGGTCCCAAAGGTTAGGCAACCAAATATACTTACAGGTTAGAGGTAGGTAAGGAAAGTTTTTTAAATAGAAACACACACCAGTAGGGACCCAGATTGTTGACTAGCGCCCGTATCCGCCCGTATATGAGGTTTGGTTTGACAGCAATTCCTCTGATTTTCCTGTTATTAACTTGATGTTTAATAGTATTTGCTCGATCGATGACTAGTATTCTGCTCTTAGCTGCGTTTATTCTAAGACGAGTTATTCCATTTCGTCCTCGGAGGCCACCAAAAATGTCATATCGTCTGCATACCTCAGATTGCAGAATTTTCTTTCGCCGATAGAAATTCTTCCATTCCATCCCTCCGTAACTGGTCGTATTATCTATTCTCCATAGGTGTTGAACATAACTGGCGTGATAATACGCCCTTGTCTCACTCCTTTTCCAACCTTAAATGGTTGTGTCAGTTGGCTCTGACTTGGGCTTCATTTGAGTAGTAATTTACGAATTAGGATAACCAGTTCACCGGGGACCCCAACATGATGTTCCATAACTTTCCCTATTCAACGCAGTCAAAGACTTTTTGGTAGTCAAGAAAGCAAAGATATCCAGGTGGTCGTCTGGAATTTGTAGATGAATGGATGATTTGAGCCTCTCGTTGATGATTCAGAGTAATATCTTACTCGCATGCGAAATCAGGCCACTTGTTATATTGTTGCTGCAATTGGTTCTTGTGGATATGTACAAATATGGATTTTACCCAATCGTAATTCCATATTCCTACATATGATATGTAATAAGGTAAGATGCCAGATGATTTGTTATCTTTGAGGGCATTCATGGCGGCAGTGATTTCAGTTTTGAAAATGTCTGGCTCATGTTCGAAATTGTTTATTGCTTAACGTTTCTGAATGATTGCACTTATTATAAATTAATGGTTTATAAATAAATATTTTATTATAAATTGAAGACCTTTATTAAACTACATTTTCTTCATATTTTAATAACGTCAGCCCTCTTATTGCAATGTTTTCAAATCAAAAAAGGATTGTTTTTATGAAGCCGTATGACGTATTATATACAGGAATTCGGTAGGGGCATCATCTTTCGTTAATCACCATGTATATATTTTTGCATAGAGTAGTAGAAAATTTCCATGATGCATGTACACGTACAGGTTTTCTGTGGTGAATGTCAGACAAGCCAAGCGTTCTAAGCAAATAGCTTCCATAGCCATGCTTGATAGACAGAATGGCCGTCTCTGCGCTATAAAACGTTCCATGCTACTGAAGATATGATAGATGTGAAATTAAAGACCCCTAGCCCTCGAATACTTTAATAGGGCCGGGGTCGTGAGACCAGACAAGAAAGAATAAAGAGAAGAAAACTGCCCTTTAGACAAGTCAAAACAAGGACGCTATTACCCATACTCACAAGTCGTGAGTCCCGGAGTCTACCGCTCTCATCAGCCTTGTAAGGTTTCCGAGGTCCGCCAACTTGGGGGGAGAGAGTCGGTATTGGGTACAGGAGAGGCTATGCGACGCATGCGTTTCAGCATCATGTGTTGCGCTTCATTGCCCTTTTGGACCCCAAAAATAACATTTATTGAACAATAATAAGCACAACAGAATTATTCGAAATGTCCTCAATCAGCTTGGACACAGGCACTTGCGGAGCACGTCGACAACAGCTTGTTTTGAAGTACCGTCTTCAGTGAGTCGACGGTTTTGTGTGACTGTGAGCAAACCTTGCTTTCCATGATTAACCAAATGGGATTTAGATTGGGTGAATTGGGAAGCCACTTGTCGAATGAAATGAAGGAAGGAAAGTTCTGTTTGCACCATTCCTGCTAGAGAATCCAGTGATGGTTTCCAAAATGGCAAATGGACCAGGACAAGCCCTCTGTCTGTGACATATCGAGATAGGTTAATACCTTGAGGCACAAAGACAAGAGGTACGAGAAACGACAAAGTGGAAATTGGAAGCGCAAAAAGCTTCTCATCAGTGAAAACAATTGTCTGATATGCGTTGTGTCGACAGCACTCCTTCTTAAGTTTCATCGCCTCCATCAAAATTTGAGATTTTCCTTTCTTGTTCGGCTTCAGAATCAGATATTTCTTGACAGATCGTTGCATTGACTTGAGTTTAACACCCATATTTCTCGACATGGCCCGCACCAATTTCTTCTAGATTTCTATTGAAGCATTCACACGTACTTCCTAATGTTTGGTGTTGTAACAATGGAGCAAATCCTTCCCCTTCCAAATCAATCGGCGTTGCTTCCCAGCTCCTTGAATCTTCAAATTGTGGTATGTGCAAGGTTGGAAGGGACCTGTAGACTCCTCTAGACCCTCGACGTGAACCGTGATTACTAAATTGCGATGAGCTGATAGCTTCGTCAATCCCGTCCTTCCGAAAAGAGAAATTAAATTATGTGGATCAAAAGAGGACAATTCAAATAAACAAATGAAACACAAACTACTGCATAAAAATGGCAGCTTCAATCAATTCATGCAAGAGCACGCTCGTATGTTGTATTCGTAATTTTGGTTCATCCGGTAAAAGCACTGGCATGCGGTCCATGGAAGCGATGGAAGCACCGCTTCCTTTGCCTTCATTTATAATGCAATTTGATGAAGACAGAGAAAAAAGAACAACCTTTGTGAAACTTTGTTTAATTTGCTCAATAGACATGAATACATTTTAAATAAGATAGTTTTTAGTGATGAAGCAACTTTCATAGTAAATGGAAAAGTCAATTCGCAAAATTTCCTGTGTGTATTCTATTCCTCATTTATCCATTTTATCTTCATTCCTTAGATATTGGTCCTGCACTAACCAACGTTTACAAAACTTTACTCACACTCAATGCACTGGGAAAGTTAATGTATGGCTTGGAATAGTTGAAAATAGGCTCATCGGTCCATATTTTACTGACGGGAATCTCAATACAACCAAATTTTTGGAGCTGTTAATGAACGATATCGTTCCGGCAATAGAAATCTTAAACATCGATGACCCATGGTTTCAAATGGACGGAGCCCCTCCGCATTCCACAAATTCTATTAGAAACTTTTTAAACGACAGGCTTCCAGGTCTGCAGATTTGTCACCCAACGACTTCTTTGCTTGGGCTAGCTAAAGTAAAAAATGTATACAAATGTTCCAATACAAAGTAGCTATTGATGAATTAAAAGATCGCATACGTACCGAATGCAATAGGTTAAATCCGCTTTTTCTCGCGAATGTTGTGCGTTTTTATTTTCACTTTTGTTTTGTCTTGTTTATTTTATGTTTAAGAATAATCGTTGAATTAAAATTATTTTGAAATTCTACCAATTTTGATTTATTTACAAACATAACCTTTACACACCACAAAAAATAAAAACTAATGTCCCTAAATTCCATGCCACAGTGACGTTCAGTGTATAGTTGGTTGCCTACATGACGCGTTTATTTTAAAAGTATACATAGGGGATATGTATACTAAAAAGAAAATTTCCCTGTATACCCAGTTGAGCAAACCAAACCATTAATAATGAAAAGCATATTAATAATAACAATTACATTGAGTAAGATCGAACCCATTTAAAGTTTACTAATGTTTTGTGAAATAAGCTTGTGTAGACAAAACAATAAAAGCTTCTATTATTCTTTCTTGGTTATATGAAATTTGTTGAAATACCAAAAATTAAAAAATATTGAGCAATTACTAGACGAATT
This sequence comes from Melanotus villosus, assembly GCA_963082815.1. Taxonomy (NCBI): domain Eukaryota; kingdom Metazoa; phylum Arthropoda; class Insecta; order Coleoptera; family Elateridae; genus Melanotus; species Melanotus villosus. Next base: position 7,869,988 of record OY720421.1, on the reverse strand, counting down.
GGTTGATTTCTTCCAGCCAGCAGGAGACAATCTAACTGGTATTCGTCACCCTTCGCTTCTGACGTCCCCGCCTTGTTACAGCGAAAAGAACTCAGCCTTGGGCGCCCCACAGCGACCGCCCAGTAACAACCACCGTGATGATGGTTCAAGTGGCTACGGTAGCCCTGACTCTGAAACCTTTGATCCTCCACAATGACGATCTCGTCTTTCTTAGCTGAGGACTCACCGTCCTCGAGGGACGGCGACCAATTTCCTGAAGACGCTAATAAAGAACTAACTTTAAAACTGCTGTGCATAAGTGCTTCTTTATTCAGTGTCTTAAGTTTTTAGGTATAATCCTGGAACTACAGAATGAAACGCTTCTCGAAAACTTAACGGTGTTGGATGATGAGGATCTCAAACGTGCTAGTCTAATTGCCAAAAAATGGTTTCACTATAAATGGACAATATTAACATAATGTTACTTGGGTGTTTCAACCCACGTCACCTGCATGGTATACGATACATTATATTTAAGTAAGATGTACAGCTGAGACTTGAAGAATCGTGAGTCATTGCATATTCACTTACATTATCAGAATTAATGATCTCTTTATCGTAAAACACTTAAATTTGTTATATTTTAAAGTTCGATTGTTTTACTAGAAATTCTCAATCTTCAATGATATCGGTTCCTTTTATAATGAACATTCGGCCTTCTGAAATCGGCTCAAATAATATTCGTAACCCTATCTATGAAACTGTAAAATTTATTTAATATCTTAATTTTTCAGCGTATTCAAAATATGCTAAAATGACGATACTTGAAGGTTGAGTATTTGTTTAAATACTACTCAAAATATTTATTATACCTACTCTAAATACTGACCATTTTTTCAATCAATCTGTAAACTGTAAACAATCTTTTTCGTGTTTCTCAACTTTAATTAAGGCTTTCTTTCTAAATATTTATTAACAGTCAAGTAAGATTAAATTTAAGTGATTTTAATTTAAATAGTTATGTTGCTAAATGTACAATAATATTTAGTGATGATGACAGAAACCCGTAATAAACTGCACGATAAACATTAAAACTGTGCAATTTCCGATTCTAAAGTAAAGTGAATTTACCTATTAATTTTATATTACGAAAATTATTCTGTTATCATCACCATCTCTTCAAATGTATACAATTTTTGGTGGCCTGTTTAACACTCTCAGGTGTGTATAAGCATAATTTTCAAAAAAAAGTATATTAATTTTGAATTCAGAGAATTGCAATGTGTAAATATTTTAAACTCTTGTGATTAACTTGTATAATTTGTATAATAATCATGGGACTTCCTCATAAACATTTTGGCTACAAATATTACGGTTTTTGTTGATACTAAGATATAAAATTATTTTTTGAACTATACTTAGGTAACTGTGCTGGGTTTTTTGTAAATTTAATTATTGTATGTAATTCATGTTGACCGACATTGTTTGTTTCTAGTTGGTTTTGTAATTATTTTATGAATTTTCAGGATTACTAAATAAACTTTCAATTACCTATAGTTAGTCAGAAGAAATATAGTTTGGTATTTTGTTTAATTATTTTATTGTACGGTTATATAACTATACTGGATTGTCTCAAAACTATTAAAAAATTTATTTGAAAAATTTGTATGTATAAAATTCCTTTAGTTATTCCTTTAATGATCGAATGATGTTTCGTTATGCAAGAGTTAAAAGTGTTAAAAAATTATTTTTGTTAAACTTCATATAGATTTGAGACAAACAAAGCTTTTATGTTGATGTAAGTATAATATTACTTCTTTGCATGTTAAAAGGCTTTGTATATAATAGTTACTATTGAAATAAATGTTGTCTTTTCGTTATGTATTTAATTATTTTCAGCATTATTATGTCTTTTATATTCCCTTAATTATTTTTATACCATACTCTTACAATAATACAGTTTCAAAGTTTTAACAAATGGTTACATTCTTTTATCGAACCAAAAGGGCAAAATGCGTCGCCTGCGTTGATTAAAAACGGAGTTTATAAAGCCTGCCGAATAGCAAAAATGGCCATTATGCAAATTTTTGCCACTGCTTGCTTGTGGCGCTAGTTATCCATCGTTGACAGCTGTCAACTGGCTTTGATTTTTTACGATTTACAACAAATACGGGTTATTGGATGTTTAATATTTAGTCCAGAAAGTGTATTACAATATAAATTTCAATTTTAGACAGGTTTTCAAAACCTTATGAGACTGTGTAAAAAATTAACTAAATAAGAGTGTAAGATGGGTGCAGATACTTACTACTTTTCCTCGGCACAAACCAGGAAGACTTTCGAGGGATTGGACTGGTTATTTAGCCTAAATATAAAACTAAATCTGTAGAATTATGGCAAGGAGGGATGCAAAAAGACATTTTTAGAACGTACTTTTTGTTGTATAACTAAACGAATACCCAAAAATTAACAAATTTAAATTAGAAATACAGCTGTCAGTGAAAGGATAAGCAGCGCCACGGAGAAAATTGGAACTAGTCGATTGACTGTCAAACGGCCCTATTCGGCAGGCTTTATAAACCCCGTTTTGAATCAACGCAGGCGACGGCAAAATGAGAAGTGGTACGAATCGGTACCAATAAATGGCGCCACTAAGCTTGCATAAGTGTGCTTTTATTCTATCATAATATGTCAACAGACAAATGGCCAAATTTTGTTCCATTCGAGCTGTGGTAGATAACCGTAAGAATCAGGTCCTGCATTATGAATATCGCACAGTCATCGAATTTCTTCTTTAAAAAAACTATTCACAGACCTGGCACGTCCCGATTATCATCTTTTTCCAAACTTAAAGAGCCTAAAAGGAAAGAAAATGGAATTAATTACAGAAATTGAGAAATCAAACAAAACTATAGGCACAGACCAAAACTAAAAAGAAAAAAGCTGGGTTGTATGGAGATGGAAAGTGGACACCTGGTGTACTTAGATGAAAAAGAATGAGCACAGGCGGGAGCAAGGCCCGCTAAATTAAAGGCCTTCCCAGTTTGTTTAGCCAAGATGCAATTAGAAACAACGATGGCGCCATCTGTGGTGGATTTACAAGATGTTGTACAGAACTGAAGTTTGCAAGCATCGTTAGCAAATACTTTTTTTGTTTTAATGTAAGTATGTAGGGTGATGTTATTAAGATGGTGTCTCCACTCCTTCAATTGTTTGTGAACTGTATTCTTTGACAAGTTGCGTACTAGTTTCAACAATTGCTGTAAGATGGCGCTAATGACAGTTGAATTTTGGCACTAAGAACTGTCAAATTATTTAATTTTGAATGTTTATCACAACTCTTGGCGGCACAGAGTATTTATATTTTGCCGATTTTACCCCAGATTTTTTATCTGATTTTCAAAAATGCCCAGATATTGTTGCTTATGCGTATTATCAAAAACGGATAATGAAGATTTAACTTTATTTGCAGCTCCTAAGGTGAAATTCTGATTTTTTTATAGCTATTAATATAACAAGAATATTATGCGATTTATAATAAGACTAGGACGTTGCTAGGTGACGAGGCGCTAGCCGAGTCAACCACGCAACGTCCGAGTCGGTTTAAATCGCATAATATTCGAGTTATATTTCAAGCTTTATCGTATCATTGGAACAGTACACAAATAGTATGTAACTAACGAATTATGAAGTTGGAGTTGCTATGCTATTATGTTATGTATAATTACTAATAAAAGTGTAATATAAAGTTGACTTAATAATCAATGATACGATAAAATACATTTTTTATACTAAAACAATAAGTAGATATAATTTAAAAAAATTATTTATAATGCCATAATAGGTACTTTACATATTTACTAAAATCACTATTTACGTAAACGTATAATTGTTACATTTTTCTTGCACTTGTACTTCACCCAATTATACATTTTTTTCTATGTAACCAATTTCACACATACCTACATGAACCATTAAAATTTGTAAGTTGCATTAATAACTTCTGACTAGACAAATTCTTATTTTCATTACATTTTTAAATTCATTCAGTACTTACCTGACTGATGAGTGTCATGAGTGATGATCATTTGCTTTCTTTTGATAGCATTCAATACTATGCCATGTTTATAGAATTTACTTACGTTTTCCTTACGTGTGCTGTTGTAATAAGGCGAATTCAATTTAAAATATGCAAAATGCGGAAACGGCGATTAAAAAAATTACGTATTTTGCGTATTTTTATTGTAAATGAAAGTTTTAGGTGCTGTCAAAATTGACAGATATAAAAATAAACAATGAAATAATCGCCTGTCGCAATGACAGACGCCTTCGGTATTTCTATCTCTTTCTAGCGTTAACTAAATCCAATAACATACGTTGAGCACTGAATCCATACATATTTAAAAGGTATCATGGATCCTTTCTGAAAAAATACATTGGTGTTTCCCTACGTCTACGTCTTACCTGAGACACCCGGTATATGTATGTTTTTAAAATTTTGAACTTCAGTTTAGAACTCGTAGGCTTTCAGCACTCGCCTACAGCTTGTACTGAAATTGTCTCATAATAATTATAATTTTTACATGACATATTATTTTTCCATATAGAGAAAATGGGAGATAAGCACAGGTACAAAAATGACTATAATCAAAGTAACGTAGCTACTATAATTTATGCTTGTTAAGAAAATAATTAACACCCCAACGAGCGTTTTGAAGGCTAATAGAGGAAACGAGAAAGAAGAAGAAATTAACTTAATTATTAATATTTTATTGAGTTATAGTTATTACAACCACTGCTTTATAAAAATAGAGCACCAAAGATTCATTGCATATTTAAGGAGAATGTTTAAGTAACCTTAAAATTATTTTGCAATTATCTTAACAACTACGATTATGCTAAAATTAATAAATGCTTTGGACATATTGGCACAAAACGCATAAAAAACGTTATTTTTTTGTTCATTAATAACTAAAGATAAAGAACACATTATAACTTAAATACCACTGGCATGAAAAATATATTATATTTGTATATATAAATAAAAGCTTTGGATAAAATTAACGCAATTCTTTTGAATAATTGTTAAATTAATGACACAGAACTAAACGTGCCAAAGAGATTCCTTGCGTAATTTCTAATTGTACTTAAGTAAATTAGGAAAACATCAGTTATTAATAAAACATTAATACTAATAGGCTTTTATTGGTGCTAAAAAGCTTTTAGTTACTTATTAAAATAAGACATAAAAAGCGAAGCACGTAATTAAAATTCGTCATGGCGAGACAAGGCTTCACCAAAATCGGTAGCCTGAGATCCAACGAATAAATCGTACTTATTTAAAATTTCTTCTTTGGTTAATTTTTGGTCTGCGTCAGAATCGGCTTCATAAATTAAATGACGAGCTTCAGCTTCTGCATGATCAAAGTCCGGTGGAAGAATCCAATTCTTAACTTCTTCGGTATCCATAAAACCATCACCATCTTTATCACGGTAGGTGGCAAACTGTTCCCGTTCACCTTTAACCCAATCTGGTTCAACCTCACCTTCTTCGGCACGATACATATCCCCGATATATTCCATAATTGAAATTCGACCGTCTTTATCTTTATCTATATCTTCCATTGTTTCTAAGACGACGATATCACGCATATGATCAGTTTCCTCAGGGTGTAAAAAGGCAGCAAATTCTTCTTTAGTTAAGACATCATCGGCGTTTGCATCGGCCGCTGACCATCGACGACGATCACGCTTTAACATACTTTTATAAGAAAAGCCTTCGTCGTCCTTATCGGCATCGGAAGCATCCATGTTTTCAAGGAAACCATACACCATCTTTTGATAATCCGACCATGAAATTGTTTCTAGACTGCTATCAGAATTTTGTTGTTTCCATTGCCGATCCACATCTTCCATTATGTAACGTTTTTGTGTATATCTAATCCAGTCTTTTAATTCTTCTAAATTAATGATTCCATCCTTATTGTGATCTATTTTCTCGATGATTATGCTACAAAATATTTAAGTAATGTTCTGTTTCTTAAAATTCAAAAGCTTCTTACCCCAATCTACGTCTGCTCTCCTCGGGAGGTAACTGGTCGAAGGTTTTGGCCTCTTCCCCTAAAAATGCTTCGTGATCATATTGTGTGTTGTGTTGTTCTTTTTCATAATGGTCCTTATCACTTAAGTCCCTATCGAATACTCGATCCTTCTTTTCTTCAGGTTTAGGAATAGCAATCGCTGCGAATGCTAACACAAGTAACAACACCGATTGTTGCATAAATTGCATTGTAGTAATCTGTGGAAAATAAAAAATTAATTAACTAATAAGTAAACTCCACATCAGCAAACAAAACGATCACCACCCACACCAGTAATTACCATGAAGGATAAAACTTAGGAATTTGGGTTAATACTTAAAAAAGGCTTAAAAAGATAATTAAATATTAAAATCAAAGATTTTTATATTTACCTAAATTGTCTTCAACTACTGAGTTAAAAAGATTTCTTATTATAACACATCTAATTTAAAATTTCCAGTTTTTTGAGAGATTCTTGCAAAACTCCAACTCACCAATGTTCTGTATGCAACTGCAAGAATTTATAATATAAATTAAACCAGATTTACAGAAATTTAATTACTAAAACAGCGACATCAAAACGATAACGGCTACAATTTATCTTAATGTTTTAACTAGAGAAGTAGGAAAATGCACAATTTCATTAATTCATGTATTCACCGTAAGATGGCCATTGCTGCGTATAAAGCCAATCTGCCGCGCAATCTTTAAATACTGGTAAATCTAATATATTAAAATGTTGTTCTAGGATAAGTAAATACGTTTATAAGAACGTCGAGATTATATTAAAAAGCTTGTTGTAGTTATACAGTGAGGTTCTAGTAACAGAAGGTGACCATGATTTATTTATGATGCGCCAAAGGAATTTATTGTATTATGGTGTAATGTCACGGCAAGCCTTCTCTATAAAGAGGCCCTGATGCAAGAAACCTTTTGGGGCCGTAAAAAGCCTGGAAAAGTTCATTATCCCTCAGCAGAATACTAAACCAACTAGTTTTGAATGCTCATATGTTAGAAAGAACCTTTGGGTGCAAATAATTAAACATATCCAAACAAGTCTTTATTTATTATATTTACAATAATTAAAAATAATTAAACACAATAAATGCAAAAGTAATCAAGTCATCTTTAATATCAAATTAAGTGGTGTTCCCAAATTATTCATTTACAAACGTGCTAATACTCTTACCGTTCTTGATAAAGACCGTTTAGAAGGTAAATACATAAATTTCGATAATTCATGGTAAATATTTCTATTCATAAAATATAAGCTTACACAAAAATTTTTAAATTCCGACGAATACCTTCGACCCTTTGGTTTTCTTTGTTGTTGATCCGCCTGATGTTTTATAAGATTAGCGGTCTGTTCAGGTAAGAATTTATCACATAAGATTTTAAAGTCTTTTAAAGTGGCTTTTTCAACGTTAAACTTCGTTGAAAATTGCCTTTGCGTTTCCTTCTTTTTTAAATAACAAATTCTGCTCTGTAACAGTCTTACTTTTCTTCTTAACTTTTGGTTTTTTGAAATATCTGTCGTTAAACATTTTGTGGAATTAATACTAAGTGGATTTTTAGTGGTATGAGTTTTGTTCTGTACTTGTGTTTCGAATCCTAGAAGAAAAATATATTCACGTGTTCGTAGTAGACAGAAAACTATTTACTTACCGATTATGTTTATTGGCTCTAACATGTTTTCTTTAGAAGAGTAACTATGATCTTCCATCTCTCTTTGAAATTGTGTTTCCTTTCCTAAACAATAATATACATAAACTGTATAAGACAATAGAAATAAAACACACAAAATAAGGAACAAATTAATTCAATTATTTACTTACCAATTGTATTGAATGGTTCTAAAACGTTTTCTTTGGAAATGTAACTATCTTCTTCCATCTCCCTTTGAAAGTGCTCTTCTATTTCTAAAATATAATTAACATCCATATTAATGAATAATTACCCTAATAGAATGTGCAATCAGTGTGCATAATACAAAGGCAAGTTGAGAAGTGGTGCGAATGAACATAAAAGCAAAATTGTTGCAAGTTTCGAAAAAGATGATAATCAGAGGAGGCCAGATCTGTGAATAGTTTTTTAAGGAGATATTTTATCGGGATACAATGTACCACCTGATTCTTATGGCTACCAAAAGCAAACCAACAGCTCATACGCAATTTTACCGATTCGCACCACTTTTCATTTTGCCTTCGTAAACTGATTTATTTACCGACGGCAGTTGAAGGTGTTAAAATATCTACTTCATTAGAAATGTAGCACTGTTCTTCTATGTCATGTTGAAATAATTCATCGGTTTCTAGTAAAAAAAATTAGATTTACATATTAAATTTTATAAAATAGAATGGAAAAAAAACTTACCAAGTAGATTCAATGGTTGTAACACGTTTTCTTCTTTAGAAGATTCCTTTATTTTCGGAATTGGATTTTCTGTTTCTAAAAAATAATATACGCACAAGAAATAAATTTGCAAAACAGAATGGAGTGGTTAAATAGTTGTTCTCCAAACGGTCAGAGCTGCCACTAATCACAAGCCAATTTTTGACAAGAGTTAATATTTAATTTTACACAGAAATTCTTAGTCAACCATAATCACCCTGTACAAACGAATAGGCAAGTCATCAACTTACCAACTATGTTCAACGGTATTAATATGTTTTCTTTAGCAACGTAACTATGTTCATTGCCCACGTTAGTAATCGACAAAATAATTACTGTAAAGTAAATCTATCATTAAAAAGTTACATATTTACCCTGCTCGTCGGACATACCTTTAGTAGCCGGTGCCTGTTTGGTTTCGATTATTTTCGAATGTTGCACTGCATAACCATGTTCTTCAATAATTTCATTTACAGATAAACTATTGCATTCTATATGTACTGTAGGAATAGCGTGTGGTTGTAGCCTGTTCTTTAAATCATTCAAAAATAATTTATGGGCAAAATGTCGGCTACAAACTCGATACTGTGTGTTATAAAGGCATTGATGTTTGTTGAAAAGGTCCATGCGTTTACAACTGGACGCCCAAACTTTGCACCTATAAAAACAGTGATTAAAACAAGATTGTTGATGTATTTAACGTCCAAAAACATGCCTTTCCCTGTCTTTTGGAAATCGGAACAAACTGCCTTCACCAAAATAAGATGATTTCTTGCAGCCTCTTATTGCACAAATATTTCCACTCCAATTTCTACTCATAATTACTCTAAATATAAAAAGCTAAAGTAACAAAACTCAGCTTAATAACAAATTAAAACAGCAAGACTTTTGGTGTTCTATCATAAAACATTGAAACACTAACCCCATAAATTAACCCATACTAACCGGCTGTGTTTATGAACGTGATTTTAGTATATTTTACACCATTACACGACGTGTCTAAATGACCGTCCAAACAAGATGATGAAATTGGAGAACCTAAAAGTACAGGGCGGACCATTTTCGAAGGGATTCAAGGATATCTGTTTAACTATTACCTAGGCAAATTGATTGATATTTAATTTGTTATTTAAAATAAATGTATTAAATCCTAACGGCCGGTATTATCAACTTTAGTTAAAGGTAGCTTTAGTTAAGTAAGCTTTAAACTAAACCCTCGTTTATGCGTGCTACCCATGATACAACAGTAGCGATATGTCATTTGCAACATTGCAACTCTCCGGGTGACGTAAGCACCGGCTAAAAGATGGCGGCTACCTGCGCAGTATCATATCTTTTAATTTACTGTATCATGCGTGCTACCCGTATTACCAAAGTATTGGTTTTTCTTGTCGGCGTTACCAATTCAAAGTAAAGGGTAAAGGACCGTTTAGTTAAATGTGCATTAAATACTTTCGGGTAGCACGCATGATACAGTAAATTAAAAGATATGATACTGCGCAGGTAGCCGCCATCTTTTAGCCGGTGCTTACGTCACCCGGAGAGTTGCAATAATGTTGCAAATGACATTTCGCGTATGACATATCGCTAGTCGCTACGTGCTGTTGTATGTATATAATCGCAGTTTGTTCCCGTTGTTTTTGTGTTATTTGTTGTTAAAAGTTGCTGTAGTGAAATCATGGACGAATTCTTCCAGCTTACGGGTTAAGTTTTGCACTCATTATTTGATGTTTTTTTTTAAGTTTTGCACATTTGATTTTGTCAATTTAAGTTGATTATAGTTGTTTGATGTTTCTAAAATTTGTTATTTAAATATTTGTATAGCTATTATTATTATAAAACTTTTTACATTCAAGATCTTATGTAATACAGACAGATAAGGGTCAAACTTTAAGAAGAAATAGTTATTACTTAAGAAAATCTAGTATTAAGAGAAATGTAAAAGATGACCATTGTAATGTAGATATAAGGGTGATGTTATTAAGATGGTGTCTCCACTCCTTCAATTGTTTGTGAACTGTATTCTTTGACAAGTTGCGTACTAGTTCCAACAATTGCCGTAAGATGGCGCTAATGACAGTTGAATGTTGACATCAAGAACTGCCAAAATATTTAATTTTGAAAGTTATCGCAACTCTTGGCGACACAAAGTATTTATGTTTCGTCCGTGCTTTTTACCTGATTTTCGAAAATGCCCAGAAAAACATTTGGGAGAACAATTTATGAAAATGCTTGTTTGCAGCATTGCAGCAAACCTTTTGCGAAAAAAACCTATTTAATTCAAAGAAAAAATCGATTTGTTTTTAAAGCTGCAGCGTTTATATTATATTTATGTGTTTTTAATATCTTCTGCAAAAAGTGCAAAATTTATAAAAATACGTTACGTTATAATAGGTTATGATTATAAAATACCAACGTTTATGCCGCCATCTAGCGGCAAATATCTAAACTAGTACGTATACTGTCAAACGATACAGTACAAAAGTTTTATATGGAAAATAGTGGGAGTAGGAACACCATATCTTAATAACATCACCGATATAAGTAGTGATAATACGAGTGGCGATCAAAATGAAAGTGTACAAGAATCAGTGATGAAACATGGACCAGTTCAGATTACAGATAATAATTGTGATAGAGTTAGGCGTGAGCGGAAATTGCCTAGCAAGAACAAAGACTATGTATTAGACTAAGCTTTCGTTAGAAAGGGAGGTGTCGTAATAGGTTAAGTTGGTACTAAGTCAGTACTACTACTACACACCAGAGAGGTGACGTTGTTAACATTGTACTCGTGTCTTAGTTATCTAAAAATACATAATATATAAATATACTGGTGTTTTCCTAAGTGGACTTTAATATGGATTAATACATATTATTATAACGATGGAGGAAGTGTCCTCCATCAATAACATAGGTATGAAACTCCGGGTGGTTTTTTGATGCTGGTAGATGGCTCATTCGCTTTAGGTACCAACACTGTAACGATGGATGACTTATTTCCCTTCCTCATCAAAAAGGGAGGAGGATAACATAGCTCGTATTTGAAGATTTCCGCTAGTTGCTCAAAAGCGTGCATTCCCCAGCACAGTCGGCACCGAACACCGAGATCCCTCCCTTTTTCAAACTTATTTTAAAAATTAAGAAATCGTCGTAGATTAAGATGAGAACAACCATAGATCTTTAGAAACTTCTAATTTCAATATTCCAAAGCCAAAATATATTTATCAAAATCATCACAGCAAAATTTTGTTAAAGCTGAAGATTCTATTTTGCTTGAAAATGGTTTAATTTGTGTTTGGACTATTGAAAACAATTTTGAACCATGAGAGGTAAAAATACATCAATGCTTATTAATACTTTTTATATTTTTGAAACATTATATAATCATGAGTTATCCTAATACATTGTTTACAAATGCAACTTAAAATATTTTTTAGCTGTATCTATCATTATCTACAAACTAACATTAGCTGTGGTTTTATACATCAGTTACATAATGACCAGACAGGTAACATGCACAATACAATCAAAATAACATTACATTTCTCACATAATAGTGTTGCACCCAAAACTGAAGATATTAGGCCGTCAATAGCCTAAACATCGCTAGTGACAGTTTGTATAGCTGATTCATCAATCGTGTAAGTTAAACTAACTTTCCTGTCTTCGTTCATATGTAAGCCTAAAAGGATTTTCACTGTGATGTTCCTGTAGTCATCGAAAACTGTGGCATACCCTTGCGTTAGAATTTGAGTATGGGCCATCTCTGATGATTCGTCTTTAAACTTAATTTCAATAATCATACCCACATCACCCAGAACAATAAATATATCAAGATGAGGCGGTCTTCCTCTTCTTTTTATTCGTTGGACACTTAAATCATCCTGTACTCCATACCGTTGAAATTCATACACCAAAGTGAAAAGAATACTATGAATTTCTTCTTCACTATTTGGTATTAAAGCTGCATCAAACAACTTAGACACAGCTTTTGCAAATGTAATAAATGCATCCCTATCTTTCTGTTGTAGTAATAAGTATAAAGTTTCTACATAATCACGACTCCTTCTGAAATCAAGTTGGTATTTCCGGACAAATAACTCTTCATCGTAACATTCCCTTCGCAATAGTTTTTTGATTTCTTCATTCGGCACCCTTAGAACGCTTGTTGAGGGCTGAGTGGATGTAGTATATTTGACGACATTCAAGTACCCATTCTCTGATAAAAATTGGAGGAAAAGATGTACATGTGCGACCGTCAGTACATCAACCTGTAGATGAATCAACGATTTTAAGGTGAGTATCTCGTTTTTGGCCTTTTTCGGAATTATTGTTATTTCAACCTCTTCATCATTCATAAGATCTTCGATAAGTTTTCGAATTTTAACTTTTGCAAAGAGTTCATTCATATTTGGTATGTACCCCGAGTTAACCCAGTAAGTGACAAACATTGGTTTGTCCTTTTCGCTGCTTTCCCGCAAGTAGTTTAAAATTGAATAGGTACTGTAAATGACATACTCATTTGTATGCACCAATCTGTAACCATTATACCACTTTTGAATTTCGTCAGTTTTGAAGGTTACAAATTCATCTCTTTCCAACAGGTCCTCCACTTCTCTATCTGTAAATCCAAAATACGGAGCAAATTCGGGTTCTCTCAGGAATTCATAATATTTAATGTCGTTTGCATCTCCTGGCAACACTTCCATTATTCGAACACAGCCAATTATTAATGCTTTCTTCACGTGTTCGTTACCTTTCAAGAAATTGGACATTACATCGTTAATAAGGTTGATAGTTTCGTTGACAACTCCATCCGCTAGGTATCTTGTCATTATTGTACTCATTATAGGGGCATCATACTCGTCTATGAATACATATACAGGTTTCCCATGGTACACATGTAAACATTGAGACAAAATTTTCAATCCATATATTACATCACTTTTAGTAAGATTTTTAGGATTCTCACAATAGTTCACAAAAAAATGTTCAGCAGTGATACCCACCCTTTTCAATTTCTTATTTGCCCAAGTCCAGTTTCCTTCAAAATCTTCTGTTACTAGATCTTGATTATTACTATATGCACCTCCGATAAGGCACTTCAATGATTCAAGAACTACATCTTCAGTGCTGCCTCCCACACTCTTCAAATCCAGACGTATCACAGGATTCTCTTTACAGTTCTCATTAAAAAACTCCCTTTCCTCTTCATATATTTTCAGCTTGTTATCTTCGAAAAGTTTCTTGTTCCCTGACACGAATTGCCTAACCATATCCATATTTGTCGATTTACCAATCCTCCTAGGTGCCAATGTTACTATCACCGAATTAGCCGCTTCAAGAAAAGCTTTAATGAATAGCGTTTTGTCCACGAATGCCTTGGTGTCTACAATTGCAGCAAACTGTTGTGTACAACGATCAGCTGTTTTCTTTGGCAACGTGCTCTGCAACGATAAAAAGAAATCAAATAACCATGCGGAAACAGAAATGTTACACCTTTGAGACTACATTTACTAAACTTACTTTTCTTTGGGCCCCATTTCGACTTCCTCCATCCATTTTTGGCCGTTTTGCTACTTGATCGCTCATAACCTAGAAACAGTGGCGTGGTCAATATAAAAAAGGTAAAAAAATCTAAGAGACTTAAACATAATAGGTACTGCAGATATATTTTCTTAAGGGGGTAATGCTGTGTTTTCGATCAATAGTACTTTCGTATTCGTATTGTCCAAATTCTTCCTTTATTATCTTACCAAAATGAAAAATTCAAAAAACAATTTATTGTTAAAGGTTGAACATAGTCAATAGACGTACCTAAATTTTCGAAAAAAGCATTGTTTCTAGAGGTTAATTGGAGGTACCTACAGAGCCGTTCTTCGTTGTTATTAATTAAATAAAAATAATCAAACTTTCGCGTTTTTAAAGATATATTTAGTAGGTAATATGAAATACGCTTATTCAAGATCACATACACCAAGTTTAAAAGTGATAACTTGAACAGTTTTTTCAAAAATCTATAAAAACAAACTCCATAAAACACGGGTATAACTTTGAGGCGCAATGTAAGAATTTCAGCGACTTGCTTTGGTCGTGCTTGACCGATCATTTAAATTATGATTTTGATAAAAAGTCTTTAACCTTTAAAACGTTTTTAAAATTAAAGAAATACAGAAGCAATATTCAAAACTAAGTGGATCAATATTATTTAGCCAAAATATGGTGCTTCTATAATTTTGGAATTATTGCTTTATAGGTAAGTTTTTTTTTCATTTATTAAATAAGTTTTATTCAACAGTTACTTATTATGTAACTACAAGGATATAAATGTGTAGGAAGATTTACAGGAAACAATAATTGTAATACAAAGTGTGCACATAATTAAATAAAATGCAATCATGGCTACGTAAATTTTTAAACTAAAGATCTCTCTCCAATAACAAGTAAGCAAGTAAAAACATCTATCATAAATATTTTATCACAATTTGTGCTTATTGCGACGAAAATCGCCACGAGTGACGATTTTGTAAAGCAACAAGCAAGAGTGATCATGACGGCAAAATTGCCTGTAAAATTCTAGTCACGAATGGTATTCGGCATGACAATTTCTCGAATTATAATGAAATTACTGAAATACTTGTCACTCAAAAAATTTTGAGAGGCGTTGTCTCTAAGCAACGAGGAAATTTTCAATAGTAGTGAAATTATTAACAGTAATATAACAAGTGACGCCGTTTTTCCGATAAATTTGGATCGGATAGTTCATGAGTGCTAGTTAAAACGATAATTTTTTTTCCAAAATTAACTAAGCACGAATTAAGTATCCGATCCAAATGTATCACAGGAAAATCTTATCACGCGTTATATTCGTTAAGGCTATATCACGAACAGTTAATTACTATTTATGAATTGTTTTCATTTATTTAAAATACCTGTGGTTTTTTCACTTATTAAAACGCACGTGCGATTTTTTCACTTGAAAATTGTTTTTATTGGCTGTTGCTAAGGAAATCGATCAATCTGATTGGTTAAGCAAAAGGTGAGTGGTATAGTCACTATTTATATCACGAGAGCATAGAAAATAATCGAAAATACTTTGACGAGTTACGAGACGTATTGTCAAGAAACACCACGAGTCGCATTCCACGTGAAAAATAGGCTTCTACAGCAAACCGCGCTGCTCTCTCAACCAAAGCGCCATGGGAAACTGAGCAGGAGAACTTGAAATCTCCCGCCCACTACTCACCAATGATACCCCTCCCGTACCCTCCCTTCCGCCCTTCGCTAAATGGCGCGCAATTCAAAAAAGGAAGTTTCCCTGCCGCACCCTGTATGTAAGGTCACTCTGCAGTTTTGTTTCGACAGTGTCTGCCAGACAAGTTTGAGCAGGCGAAATGTAAGCTGTTACAAAACTAATTAAAAGTGTGTTTAACCGAAAAGTTTGAGATTAATCTATCTGAAGTTCTGTGCAATTTAAGTTTTGAGTTTACTCAAATCATCTTCCTAATTGTAGAAGCTGCATTTTGAAGGTAAATAATTGTAATCTATTTATTTCCTTAAAATGTCATGTGAGTCATGAATGGGACAAAATTCAGTGCCTTGAATGGGACGGTGTCCCATTCAAGACAGTGTTTCATAATTACTTGTTTTTCATTTATATTAAATACTTTTAGATTTATAATGGTCGGCAAGGGCAAGATAATTGTTAGAGTATCTCCTGGCTCCATGGCAGAAGCCGTTAAAGATGTGATTAACAACAAACTATCTATTCGTTGTGTAAGTGAAAAATATACTATATCAAAATCAGCATTGCATCGAGCAGTGAAATGTGCTGGAAGTCTTTCTGATGTAGAAAATTTCAAACATACACCAAATATTGGTAATAAGCGTATTTTCACGTTAGAGCAGGAGATGCTTTGGTAGAATATTTAATCACAGCGTCCAAAATGTGCTACGGAATTGGCCAGATAGAACTTCGGCAACTTGCATATCAATATGCTCAAAAATTGCAAATCTCCTATCCTGCGAAATGGGATGCTGAGTCTAAAGCAGGACTGGATTGGCTAAAACATTTTAAAGCCAGACATAAGTCCAAGTTGTCTTTAAGAAAGCCAGAGAGAACGAGTTTAAGCCGAGGTACTGCCTTTAATCCACCAAGTATTAATACATTTTTTAATAACTTGGAGCAAGTTATGGAAACACATAAATTTTCGAGAAATTCAATATTTAATTGCGATGAAACTGGACTTGTCACGGTCACAGATCCACCGAAAGTTCTTTGCCAGAGAGGTTTAAAACAAGTTGGCCAGGCAACATCGGCAGAAAGGGGGACCTGAGTAACAATGCTGAGTTTCGTATGTGCCAACGGAAACACTATTACACCAGCCTTTGTTTTCCCGAGGGTAAAATTTAGAGATTTTATGTTGCATGGTGCTCCACCAGGGAGTCTGGGGCGCGCCAATAAATCAGGATAGATGACGGAGAACAACTTTTTTTTAGCTTTTCAGCATTTTGTAAAATATACAAAGCCAAGCAAATAAGAACTGATCTTGTTACTACTCGATAATCGTGAGTCTCATATTAGTCTCGATGTGCTAAATTATGCTAAGACCCATCACGTGGTTTTATTAACGTTCCCCCTACATTGCAGCCATAAGCTGCAACTGCTTGACGTCTCGGTTTATGGGCCTTTTAAAACTTATTTCAAAAATGCCCAAAATGAATGGATGCTTTCAAACGCAGGGAAGACATTCGATATTTATCAAATTGCAGCAGCTGCAAACAAAGCATATTTAAACGCATTTACCCCACAAAAAAAAAACATTATGGCTGGTTTTACATCGACAGGAATACATCCCCTTAATCGCCATGTATTTCAAGAATCTGATTTCTTATCTTCATTTGTGACAGATCATGAGGCACCATCAACTAGTCATAATGAAGCAGTTTCTACCCCAGAACCCTCTATACGGTCACATTCCAAGTCCGATGAAAATTCCAAATTTGTGACACCTGAATCAGTGAGGCCGTTCCCGAAAGCTCCAGAAAGAAAAGAAGTTCAAAAAGGTAGAAAAAAGGAACCACTAAAGTTTTAACTGATACCCCAGAAATGAATATATAATTGAAGAACAGCACAAGGCAAAACTCAGAAAAAATAATTTAAAAAAATTCGGAAAGTAATGCAAAAGGAACATTCTGGAAGAAAGTAGCGACTCTGATGTTGAAGACTTTGAACTTCAAGACTCAGATCAAAGTGTTATGGATTACGATAACGAAAGCGATATTGATAACGACGAAGCTTCAATCTGAACAAAAAATGATTTTGTCTTTGACCATACACGAATCCCGGAACATCACGAACACAAGCAACTTTGAGATTTGATATCGACTTTTCAACTTAAGAAACCAAATTTGGTAGAATTTTATTACACATATTATTGCATAAAATATTTACATTTTGTGTCTTATTGCTTTGATTTTGTAACTGTCCCATTCAATCCATGGTACTGTCCCATTCAAAACACCCTGAGGATTGAATGGGACAAAATCACATTTTCTTTAAGTTACCATTTCTTTACATTCTAAATAAAATTAAATGTTTTTTAGTTAAAGGCATTGTCAACTTATGCAACATATTTAGTAAATATCAAAATACGTTAGTTAAAATACTCGTAAAAGTACCCGCATTGGTAGAATTTCAATATCTTTGATAATAACCACAACAAACGGGTAGAGAGAATTGAGACCCTACATACGTGACGTCATTGGTGTCGAAAACATAACCTAAATTTAGGGTTGTACTTGTAGCTATGCTAGAGCTCTTACCGGTGACCGACGTAGATGACGTCATAGCTTAAACTTTTAGCTCCTATAATACGGTAACGAATTAAAATTCGGCCGTAAAATTTTGCAAAAGTGCAATACTCAGTTTACTCAATCAAATCACAAATTAAAAAAATCGGCTTTTCATAAGTTGACAATGCCTTTAATAAATACGTTCATATACCTCTATTGAATATGTCATTTTTATCTTAGTTAGCAAATTCTTAAAAATAAACATTTTATGAGCGGTTAAAAAAAACTGTCCCATTCAAGGCACCTTTCCCCTATATGTCACAGTATGCCTTATCAACGTTTTATGTAGGTATTTTGATTTTCGTTGCTTTTGTTAGTTTCTTTTATTTTTTAACACCGTGACCGTTGTTCCAAGATATTAAATTTCTCTATTGCTTGAAAAGTATAATCTCCCACTAGCAAAACATCTTCCTTATTCACTGAATCTCTTTCATACTTCATATACATAGTTTCTTTTCATTTATTTTCAATCTATATTTTTTAGGTTTACATGCCCGAAAGCTCGTGTATATGAAAGCTTCACACTTCACACATTTAAATATATTTACATTGAGTTACTATATAACCTGAACACCTGTTTACAATACCCGCTTAATTATTTAACTAGACACAAATTAGGAAATATGTACCTAACGTTTTAATGAATTGAAAAATCTTGCTTACCGTGCACTGCTGCACAAATCACAAAACATAAAACGTGCAACACGCAGAACGCAGAACCACAGATAACCAATTCTAGTTTGGTTATCTGTGCGCAGAACAGAAAATGAATATGAAATATATGACAGCACAAGCACAACCGTCAGTGGCTGCGGTGGTATTGTATGTTGTATGTGATTTTAGCATATTACACGACGTGTCTAAATGACCGTCCTAACGGTTAGATAAGGTGGTGAAATAGAACAATTTTTAAAAGTACAGGATGAACCATTTTTGAAGCGATTCCAGGTTATCTCTTTAACTAAAGGGCGAACTCTACAAAATCCGGACACCTTTAATTGCATCTGTATATTTTAGCAGCTCCTATATTAGATAACTAATATTATTTAGTATCAAGTAGCCAAAGAATACAAAAACAAAAGCTGTTAATAAAAGTTTTATGTCACTAAATTGTCAAAATGTTTTGACATGAAGTAGAATGAAGAAAAGTAGTTCTGCACGAATACCTGCAAAATAAATACTCGAATATTCGTCAAATTGCTAAAATCCACGGTCGGAGATGATATTAAAAATATCAAAGAACGCCTGACTGTCGAAAGGAAGCCTGGTAGTGGTGGTGAATACGGTAGAACGGATTAGAAAACGGCCAGAAAGGTTCTCGAAGCATATGCGAAGAATCCAAGGGCACTCCTTTCTTCATTACTTCTGGAACTATGAACACAGAGACAGAAACGTACCGTAAAAAGTGCCTATAAAAACGCCTATCATTCCTGAAGAAACATGACACTAGTCCACTATTTTGGCGAGACCTAGCGACCATGCCATTACTCGAAGGACACGATTCAATGGTATCTTGATAACAATGTGGACTATGTACCTACTATCACGTGCAAAAGTAATGACAGCCCTAAACTTTCTTATTGTATGATAAACAGCCTTTGCAGCAGTCGATGAGCAACTTTCTTAATTTAACTTGTTAATCCTACCTACAAGGTCTTATGGTTATGCCCAAGGTACTCATCGGCTGCTGCAAGGCTGTTTATCATACAATAACAAATCTTAGGAGGTGTCATTACTTTTGCACGTAATAGTACCGACGGAATTCAACTACCAAATAGCTCAAAGCTTAGACCTATTGAAGAATACTGGTGTACGACTAGGGTTGCCAACAGTGTCATTTTGACCCGAAGACTTCGGGTTTTGCGATCATTCTTCGGGCTTCGGGTTTCAAATAAAATTATTCGGGTTTACCGGTATACTAACAATTACACTCATTGACAAAAAGTTAGTTCTTTCGACTTCCATTGCAATTAACAACGACAACAAAGTCAAAGCGACAACATCGCATATCGCGACAGCTAGTTATGAGACAGGGTTGCCAGATTGTTGTATTTTCCCCCAAATTTGGGGAAATTTTAGGACGTTGGGGATTTTTTTGCGGAATAAAAAGTTTGAGGAATTGAAAAGGATATTTAGGGAGATTTTTTAAAAATGGTAAATCATATGAAAATATATAATTTCTTTTAAAAAATCTATTATGAAGATTATGGTTTATTTCAGGGCGTAGCGCCCTCTATTGATCAGATTGCGAAAATTACAAATATCTACCAGTGTAAAGAGGATGATACATATTACCCGCATATTAGTAATATACGCATTCTCTGATGTTTGAACCTACTTGACTGGTTTTATGTTAAGATTTTATCGCTATGTGTTATGTATTATCACTATGTTTTATTTTTATCCTTATGAAAAGTTGCATAAACCAGCCTTAACAGGTATTACTAGTACATACTTTTATGTGTTATGTTTAGAAATTTATGTTTATTCAATAAAAATACACATTTTATACAACAGTTTTTTCATAAACCTCTTTTTCTATAACAATTTTAAATTTGGGGGAATTTCAGTTTCGGGGTGGGGGATTTAGAAAATCGCATCTGATATGAGAATTATTTGAAATAATATTTCTTCGGGTCAGCATCGACTCGATGTTGGCAACCCTATGTACGACAGTACTACTATTACACACCAGAGTAGAGATGGGCAATCCGGTTCCTTTCGAGGATCCAGTTCCGCCAAACCAAATCCGACTGCGGAACGACTCCGATGGAGTCGTTCCGATTCCGACTCATTCTTAAGAGAGAATCCGGCAAACCAAACCTAATCAAGGAGCGGTGCGGAATTGTTTTGGCGAGATTACTCATGTGAGCGGCTAGCAATACAATTGATGACATTGTTCTAGTCTAAATATAATACGGGACAGTTGCATTTTTACGGACACAACAAAAGTCACGTACTTGTCACCTCTCAAAAGCGGTGTAACTAAGACAGTACATCCAATAGGCTGTTGTAAGGGGCAAATATGTCTTCTAGAAAACGCAGTGTATATTTTAAAATTTTAGTTAAATTTTTTTTCAGAAATTTTGTAGTTCAGTTCTTTACATCTGTATCTGCATTTTCCCCTTAAATAAAAATTAATAGAGTTATTACGCTGCTACTAATAAGGTAATAAGTAATAAGTGTCAATACTGGATGCAAATAAAAACGAACGGTTAAGTATATAACACAAAATGACGTGGCGTATATTCGGTAATTCGATATTTCAATGTTTATGTTGTCGTAAAGAAAAATTTGCAAGTACACAAATCAAATCCTGCCTCCAATCACCGAATATCGAATTACGATTCGTCACCCGATTCATTTGGATTCAAAACTTTGTCGATATAATTGATTGCTAATAACAACCGAAGAGTCCGGAGTCTGGACCCACTTGGAGCGACTCAGAAATAAAAATCGGAATGACTCCGACCGGATCCGACGTCGGAGTCATTCCAGAGGAACGACTCCGAGCGGATCTGCCCACCTCTACACCAGAGTGGTGACGTTGTTAACATTGTAGTTAACTAAGACACGACTACAAATTGTAGTCGTGTCTTAGTTATCTAAAAATACATAATATATAAATATACTGGTGTTTTCCTAAGTGGACTTTAATATGGATTAAGACATATTATTACAACGATGGAGGAGTGTCCTCCATCAATAACATAGGTATGATTTCGACTTCCTCCATCCATTTTTGGCCGTTTTGCTACTTGATCGCTCATAACCTAGAAACAGTGATGTAGAGACATTATCAAAAAGGTAAAAAAATCTGAGAGACCTAAACATAATACTGCAGATATATTTTCTTAAGGGGATAATGCTGTGTTTTCAATGAATAGTACTTTCGTATTGTTCAATTCTTCCTTTATTACCTATCTAACCAAAATGAAAAATTCAAACAATTTATTGTTAAAGGTTGAATAGAACCAATAGTGCCAATAGATGTAATTAACAAAATTTTCGAAAAAGGTATTGTTTATAGAGGTTAATTTGAGGTACCTACAGAGCCCTTTTTTGTTGCTATTACATAATTAAATATAATAATCAAACTTTCACGTTTTTAAAGACATTTAATACAGTAAAACCTCCCAAATGCGGACACCGTAGGGACCGTAATGCAGTGGGCAGTGGCCGCATTTGAGAGGTTTTTAACGTTTTTAAAGATGAAGGTATTTTTTTTAAGTAAGAAACAACTTAGATCCTTTAAAGTAAAATTTTGGAACTCCGTAATTAGATACTAATATTGTTTACGTCTTAGAAAGAATTTAAATGATCCCTTCGAAAATGTGTCTATAGTTTCTGTATAAAAGTCCACAAATTTAAGAAAGCAGGTAACAATTTCTGGGAACTCTGTAAATAGATATCCATTTATATTTTTAAAAGAATATTGAATAATATGTCCTAGAAAAAAAATTTTACTCGTTTTCTAAGTTATTTTTGTCCATAGATAGAAGTTTTTAAAATAAATTGTTCTTAATTTTGCTGTCCATGTCCGTAGGTAAGAATGTCCGCATTTTAGAGGTTTTTATTGCATTTATTAGATTGATAGTAAACCAAACAAAACTTAAAATAATGTCCGTATTTGAGAGGTGTCTACAATTAGAGGTTTTACTGTCTAATAAAAAATACGCTTATGCAAGTTCACATACACCAAATTTAAAAGTGATAATACTAGTCTATGATGATACCATGAATAGTTTTTTCAAAAATCTATAAAAACGAAACCCATAAAACACGTTCAGGCGCAATGTAACAATTTCAGGGACTTGTTTTGGTCGTGTTTGATCGGTCATTTAAATTACGATTTGGTAAAAGTAAAAATTTAAAAAAATCTAAAACCGTCATTTCTTTGAATTATAAAATCTCAACAAGCGAGACATGTTTGTATATTAACTAATTATAAACTGAGGTCTGAGGTCTTTGAATTTTGATTTGTAAATTTCACTTTTAAGGTGAAACCGTTATAAGGTCTAAGTCAAATAAAAGATTAGAAGAGTTTCTTTATTATATTCTAATCTCGCGTCTTCAACCACTAAAACGTTTTTTAAATTATAGAAATACAGGAGCATTATTCAAAATCAGATCAATTATTTAGCCAAAATAAGGTGCTACTATAATTTTGGAATTATTGCTTTACATTTTTTTTTCAATTTATTAAATAAGTTGTGTTTAACAGTTAGAGCGCCCGCAATTAAAAATACATACCCTACGTCACGCGGTAAATGACGTCACAACATCGCGCATAGAAGTTTTAAAGGGGTTTGGTATTATGCGCATGACGTCATGTCGACGTAGATATGTATTTTTCATATTGCGGGCGCTCTGCTTATTACGTAACTACAAGGATATAAATGTGTAGGAATACAAAGTGTGCACATAATTAAATAAATAGTAAATATACGAAAATTATAACTTAAACTAAAAATTTCAAAGTTATTAATGTATAAATACAGCACATACAGCTGACCGAAGCAAACAAGAGACCCGAGGAGGCGTGGCGAGAGCTGCAGTCGTTTTCAGCGTACATTCAGGTTAAAAAGGATTGCGCGGCAGTTCTAACTTAAGAAAATAAGATCGTGGAGTTAAAATAAATGATTGATAAAATACGGAATGATGTATTGTAAAACGAATTATTATGATTGTAAAAGAATTATTATGAAATAGAAATACAGCTGTCAAGTACGATACAAATTTGACAACTCGTAATTTTGATTGTGGATGTACGGAACTAAATATTCTTGCGTGATTGGTTGAATATCTTGCCGGTTAAAATATTTTAAATAAAATTCTTGTAGTTCCAATATTTTCCGACTCTCATGTTTGCTTCGGCGCGCTGTACAATGTATTTTTTGAAACATTTCTTTGTCTAAAAGTTGATAGTTTCCGAAATGCAGGGTAAACAATGGCAAAGAAAATGACAAAATAAAGATACAATGCAAGGAAACAGAGCTGGAGGTGGTGACAACATACGAATACCCAGGAAGTATCATATCATATTCCGACGATGGAAACATGGAACTAGAGTTAGTAAGTAGGTCGAAAAAATCTTACAAACTATACTACTCACTAAGTAGGTAAAAGAGAATTGACTCAAAAAAAGAAACTCAGAATATACAGGTTGTATCAGAAATAAGTACATTAAATTTTTTCAGTGGTGGAATTCGTCAAGAACTACAACATTTCTTATTAATTGTTTCTTAATCTCACATTTATTTTGCATTTTTACCTCGCCCCCCTCCTTAAAATAACAAGTTGTTTATGTATTTTCAAAATAATTAAATACTGCTAAGCTTAATTTTTAAGTAAGTTGATTTACAATGGTAACCATTTATTTATTTATGATTTCCATTGGCGGGTAATGAAATTTGTGATAAATCTTTAATTAATTTTATCACAAAATCTAAAAAGTATACAAAAAAAAGTTATTAAGAAATGTTGTAGTTCCTGACGAGTTCTATTACTGAGGGAATTTAATGTACTTATTTCTGATACACCCTTATAATTCAATAGTAATACCTACGATATTATCTACCAGTGCCAGACAATACAAAAGAAACAAATTAGTAAAATAAACGCAATGGAGATGAAACATCTGAGGAAAATAGCGGGGAAGACAAAGTGGGACAGAATAAGAAGTGAAACAATACGGGAAACGATAGAACAAGAACCGATAATGAATAAAATAACAAAACGCCAACTGAACTGGTATGGGTACTGGATGAGGATGAAACCTAATAGAATAATGTAAAATAGAAGAAAGGAAGACCACGGAAGAAATGGATTAAGCAAATAATAGAGGTGGGAAAAAGAAGAGAAAAGACACTAGAGGAACTGAAAGCTATGATGGAAAACAGGAAGACATGGAAGAGATGGGTGAACGAACTCTATTAAACCAAACCAATTCAGACGCCCGAAAGGTTAAATGGAAGGGGATAAAGAGAAGACGGAGATTATATTTTGGAAAAAATTCAACATAAATTGGTGTAAAACTGGACTAACTTCAACCGTTTAACCGTTTTTTTAACGAAAACACTGCTTATAAATGCCTCAATATCTATTATCACAAAAATTTTAGCAACGATGAGAGCAGAGAAATCAAAATTGTTTGAATGCGTTGCTTTGCTCGTCTGGAACAGCGCTGTTACCTCATTTCGGTGCGCCCCACTATGCACGTTTTAATAGGAATTCGTTTTTCTTTTCGCCGTTGACGCCGTTTTGCTTTGCGCTGTCAGCGCTGCTGTGCTCTCTGCTTCACTATCAGCTTAGCCTAATGAAATCATTCTCTTCGCTTAGCTAGTATCGTTTATCGCAGCTCCAACATAAACGTACCCTAAGGGTCAAGACCAGTGGTGTTGTAGTCGTAAATTAAGCAGTGCCGGAACGCTCTGACCTGGGTGGTATTGCTGGGAGGGGGGATTGAGAAACAGAATGGAGCGGGTGATAAGGCAATAATAAAATGTCAACAATGAAACAATGTATATTTTATAGTTATTAATAAGCCGCCGCCCGCCAGTGGCTTATTACTTTTATTAATTTGAAATATCAATCATATTTTCGAGGGTAAGGATAAGACGCAGATCGCACTGTTTTAAGGAGGTATTTTATAATTTTTTCTAATTTATTTTCGTAAAAAAATAAGCAGTGCCGGCTCCACTACACCCCTGGTCAAGACATTATTAGCTTAGCTTTGCATACGTAAGAATCAGAATAGAAATTTTGCTATTGTTGGCCCACCGTTGTAGTCATTCTGTAACTAAATACCTAATGTTCACGATTTTTTGGGAAATTTGGAGTGATTTTTTCAAAATTGGAAATTAGAAGTGGACACTGTATATTTTTACATTAATTTATTGCTGCACCTTTAACGAAATGCAAATGTGTTTAAATGTTATTTAAAGTATCAAAACTTTGATCCTTTTAAATTTAATAACAAATTTTATTCTAAGGAAAGGTAAGTTTCTGCTAAAACTTAGCATCTGGGTGTTATCAGCTTGGCCTCGCATACTTGAGCACCAGTTGGCCCACCACTGTCGCCCCTCTGCCCTTTAATTTTTCAATTAAAGGTGCAGAGCACAAGTTGCAGTGTTAAAGTAATGACATCAAATTAAATACTGTTAATTATTTTTAAAAATAACGTTTTAAAGTTTTGACATAAACAGTGATTATTGTTGTTGCTTGGGCGTCTACGTAGGTAAGAATTTATAAAATTACCTAACCAGCTATTGTTTGATATTTAATATCAAAGAAATAGTTTATACTTCTACTTACAAAGCTCCATATTTGCTTTGTAAAGCCATTTTTGAGAATATAAGAAGGAAGAGGTAATCTCTGTGAATTAAAGCAGAATTAACTGAAATATTTTTACATTTTATACAAATTTGAGTTTGAGTTTATTGAGTACTATTTTATTGAATATCAAAGTGTTTACGTAACTAACAAAACATTTGTTGGCCTGCTTTTGATATTTTTTGTTTACAAACGCTTCCCTTAAAACACCATGTTTTTGTTAATGTAGTAAATTATTTCAGCTTTGATAACAGTTCATTTGGTTGTGCAATTAATTTTGAAAGTTATTCACAAGCATTCTAAGTTTAATAATCATAAATATTAGGCAAAAATGGCATTTGTTTCTCAGTTCCTGTTGGTTTAGAAACGTTAAAATCGCACATCTTTTGCTCACTTTAAATTTAAATATGCGATATGAACATTTTTAATCTAAAGTCAAATTGAAAGTTAGATTTGGTTGTATTTATAATTTATTGCTTGCGCCGCGTCGTGACAAACCATGTACAAAAATTTTAATTCTAAAGGATGGAGAGATTGCTCCATTGCTGTATTTTGTACTATTCATCTCAATTTATAAAATGCACTTCAAACTGAATAAATTATTTTAAGAATTTTATTGAGAAATATGAAATATAAGAAATATTTTAAATTATTATTGTTTACTGCATTCCAGTTATTGATTCTGCTCTTCACTATTTTTTTTTTAATTTTAAATTTATTTAATTAATTTTTAGAGGATAGTGTTTGAATATTGTTTTAGCCTTAAATTTTATCTTTCATTTACAGATTAATATTTAAAAATAAAATACTTTTAAGTGTTTTCGGAATTATGAGAGCTGAAATATTTTGCTGTTGTTGTAAAACAACAGAGCCGCAGTTTCGACATTTTGTAATTTAATATCTTTTCGAATTAATTTAACTTAATCAATTTTGGAATTAAATACTATATAAGTAATGCTGTAAGCTGTAACTAAAAATAATCTTTCGAGAATGTTTCAAAAACAGTTTTGGTCGGGACGAAGTTTTTTTCTGAATTAGATTTTCGTTTTAAACAAATTAAGAAATATGTTACAATTTATGGAGATGTTTGGCAAACTTAAAAATTTGTTACGTTGACGTTTTTTCGCCGGAGTGGCAGGCGGACGGTTTCCTAGTCGGATGCTCGGCGAGTGGCTTGCCAAGTCACCGAAATACAGGAAGGCGTGGTGTTTACCACACCAGCCCGTAAATATACCGTGCGAAACAACTGAGGTATGAAAAGCAACTTTGGAAACCTTAACCTTCCATGTTGCCGGCCATGCTCTCTCGTGGGGCGTTAGTCAATAGCTTAACTTACCTTACGTTTGTGTTTTGAAAATCATAAACGATTTTAATTTAAATTTAAATATGATGAACGCAGTTTGTATTCTAAAAATTAACACGTTTAATTAAAAGACCTAACTTGTAATTCTGAAGTTGTTAAAACGTTATTCGTTTAATACCAAATTTGTTTTCAACGTTTATATATGAACTCAACGTCACCAAACAAAACTTGTGAATTGTTTAAAACTAATTTGACGGTTTTAATTTAAATTGCAGTGATGTTTGAGTACATTTAAATGGTAAGCTTTATTAAATTGTGCAAGTTGTTACTATTTAATAATATTTTTCAAATTTATTATATGAGAAAGAAAAAAATACGCATTTATACAGTTATAAGACAGACAACGTCCTAAGATAAGTATTCTTAAGAGCTAGTATTTTCTTATTAAACATTTTCAGTTAATCATTTGACTACAGTTTGGTAGTAGATAATCCCGTTGTTGTTCTTAGTTGAAACAACTTTTGCGGACACTGATTTTTAAAAATTATTATTTATTTTGCAACACCTTCGCAGATGTAAATGTCTTTTCAACACAAGATTCTCAACTTCTGTACAAACGTAGTGAATAAATTTATGACTGGGGTGATTCATAAATTGAAAAATGTTATTGTCAACCCAATCTAATTTTAACAAACAATAATTAAAAATTTCTATAATTTTGAAGATGTAATTTCTATTTTTAATTAATATCTACGAATTAATGTCGAAAGTTCTTAGTAATTGTATCTTTAAAATTTGGATTTTGTTCATGGAAAGGAGTTCTTTTCTTCTTCTTTAATCGACATCTTCGGTCCGCATGTGGACATATGCCTCCTCCATTTCTTTCCATTTATCTCTCGTGCCGTTTCCATCCATCTTTTCCCACCTATCTTTCTTATGTCATCGTACCATCTGATAAGAGGGCATCCCAGGCTTTGCTTTTTTCCCCATGGTTTACACTCTGTTGTGATTCACGCCCACCTTGTTGGGTCTATTCTTGCTGTGTCCGTCACATCATAACTTCATTTTCATTACTGGCTGTCCAATGTCTTCAATTTTTGTTTGTTGTCTAATCCAGTATATTGGCTTCCTATCTTTCAGTGTGATGTTTAATATTGCTCGTTCCATGTATCTTTGGGCTACTTGTAATTAATGTAGTGTTCTTTTTGTGAAAGTCTCCATGGGCTTTCACATGGGAAAGGAACTAATTAACGTTAATTTGTTATAAGTTCATTATTTGATGTATGTTTATTATTATAGCATTGGTGCAGACCTGTAACTACTTGAAAAAAATCATGAGCAGTTGTGGACCAGGCCATGTGTCAAACACCAAGGAGGGTATTTGAGAAACGAAGATGATGGTACTGAAACATTGGGAACGACAGAACCAGGAGAATACATTTTCATCGTGGATGGGATTGCACCAATAAAGGACTGCTGCAGTGCCAACATTTTCAAGCTGGGCGCAAGCTAAGTGCACAGTTTTATTAATTACCGTTTATAATTAAGAATTGTGTGAATTAATGAGAAGTTGGCGTCTTAACCAAGACTACACAGGGTGATTCACATAAGACGCGCCCCTTAACAATTTGAATAGGCAACCCAACTTACAAATTCAGAAATAACGTTGATCTATTAATTCTCGATTAAACGATACAATCAGAGGTAGCTTGCTTCAAAATGGCTCTATCTAAGTAAGCGATCTGTCAAAGAATCTTAGAACATGTGAGTTAAAATTTTGACCTATAAGCTCTGCAGAACGAACCTGGTCCCTTATTAAGTCGGCATCGGCAGTCGGATACATATTTCTGTTTATTGAAGGTAAAACGTATTTTAAACATTACGTCAACAAATAAAAACTTAAATAAATCCTAACCATTAACCATTTTTTCAAAAACTTCCTTTTATTTCCTATAGAACACATTACACTAAATAGACCAGGGTCGATAATTTTTTAAACCAAAAAAAATAATAGTAGGATGAAACCCATTGGAAAAGGAAGAGAATATAACAAAAATGAAAGGAAAAATAATTTACGGGCGATCTAAGGTCGGGAAGTGGAAGGGGGTGAGTTTTTAAGGGTAGAACACTGTTTATCTCGATTTCCGGCAAAACTACAAGTCCTATGGAAAACAGTTAAATGGCAAAGTTGTAGGTAATAAAAAGATCTACAACTTTTATATTTACACTTTTTTCACATAACCTCAAAATTTATGTGAAAAATTCAAATAACCAAGTTTTTGGTTTTTTATTTTTATCTTTTACAAAAAAAAAAATTTTTTTCACGAAATTTGGTGAAGACTTACCTTTTTATGTCCCAAACATACTGTAATTTTTTTGATTTAAAATATTTATTTTTTCACCTTATTTTGACTTAATATCGAAAAAGCACCCTAATTTTCAATCGAAAATACTCGCGTCAAAATATCTGCTTTTTTAAAAAACTCGGTGGGCTTTTTGTTCGTTGAAATCTCTACTTTTTGATGGTGTAAAAAAAAATATACATTACTATAGTAAATGTTCTCAAAAAATGCAAAGAAACGAAAAAAAAAACTCGAATCCGAATTAAATATTAACTTTATTAACTTATTTGGTTGTTAATTATAGTAGTATATTTCGACTTGCAATTTTTTGTTTATCAATGTAACATGGAATCTTACGTTTTTCGAGTAATTAAAGTATAAATTTTAATAAATAGCTCAAAATTGTACATGATGATTTAAAAAAAATAAATTTCGGATTCGAGTTTTTTTCGTTTCTTTGCATTTTTTGAGAACATTTACCATAGTAATGTATATTTTTTTTACACCATCAAAAAGTAGAGATTTCAACGAACAAAAAGCCCACCGAGTTTTTTAAAAAAGCAGATATTTTGACGCGAGAATTTTCGATTGAAAATTAGGGTGGTTTTTCGATATTACGTCAAAATAAGGTGAAAAAATAAATATTTTAAATCAAAAAAATTACAGTGTGTTTGGGACATAAAAAGGTAAGTTTTCACCAAATTTCGTGAAAAAAATTTTTTTTTTGTAAAAGATAAAAATAAAAAACCAAAAACTTGGTTATTTGAATTTTTCACATAAATTTTGAGGTTATGTGAAAAAAGTGTAAATATAAAAGTTTTAGATCTTTTTATTACCTACAACTTTGCTATTTAACTGTTTTCCATAGGACTTGTAGTTTTGCCGGAAATCGAGATAAACAGTTTTCTACCCTTAAAAACTCACCCCCTTCCACTTCCCGACCTCAGATCGCCCGTAAATTATTTTTCCTTTCATTTTTGTTATATTCTCTTCCTTTTCCAATGGGTTTCATCCTACTATTATTTTTTTTCACTTTTTACCATTTTCAAAGGCTTCAGCCCTGGTCTAAAAAATATTGATCGTTACTTTTTTTGTTGTTGTAGAAAACACAATTTAATTAAAGAATCCTGATGTTTATTGGTAAAAAAGAAAGTAGGTACATGATTTTATCACAAATTACGTAAGTTCGGCAGTAGTAGAAAAGTCGTAGTATGGAAATGGAAATACTGTAAATTCATTTCCGTTCTAAAATAAATTTTACTACATATTACTTTTTTTAACTGAAAACATCTTGATAAATTAGAGGCACAGTCCGTGACAATGTTATTATTGTTATTATTAGCTTGTAGAAATCCCTATATATAGGCCAAAGGCCTCCCCTTTTCTTTTATTCTTTGGCTTTGCACCTTCTAAAATCTATTCACTTATTAGTGAGGGGGTTCTTGGCATTAAACTTAGTCCTAGAATTAATTCTAAAAATTCACGTTTTGAGACTAAATTCGCTATTTTGAAAATTTGAAAGGAACTATTTGAAGCTGAAATAATAGCGTAAACGTTCAATAAAATTCTAATTATTCTAAATGACACAGTATTACGGCTAAGTATTTTAAAATTGGGCAACAAAAATATCAAATTTTATATTAGAAATTTAAGTGACTACTTAAATTTTTAGAATCAAATAAGCCAACGGTTTCGGACATATCCATAACTTGAAGTTTTAAAACTTTACGTTTTGAATAAATTAAAAATCTGATGTTTATATCTTTAATTTAGTTTCAAAATGTTAGGGTTTTTTGCTTAGCTTAAAAAAGGGCTTTCTAAAGTTTCTACCTTAAAGATTTTAAAACTGAAATCGGAAATCTTAATCAGTTCTTATTTTCTAAGGTGGCAAATAAAAATTCTGCAATTTTTCTAAAATGTCAAGCTAAGTCGAAGGGCAAACAAGGGTCACCAAGGAAGATATCTGGAATAATGCATCGCAGGGTATATGAGTATGAAAAAGGGCAAGGCTGAATTTGAGAATCCTGCAAAAACTAATTTCAAAAATATCTATTTAAATCACATTTCCAAGAGAAGGATTTTTGAAATTAAAGAATGAGGTAAACAATTAATTTCTAAGTTCCAGTTTTCACTTTCAAAAATCGAATAACAAATCCTACAAAAATTGAAACAATAATGTTCCTCCTTTTTAAAAACTTTGCAAGGTTTATCGATTTCAAATTTAAAAAACCTATTTCCATGTTCAAATGTTCAATTCAAATGCTGAAGTGGTTATTTCGAAAAAATGTTCAAATTTTTTATCCTAAATAAAGAAAGTTATAATGTTTTTGTTAAAACATGGTCAAAATGAACTAAAAGGTTGTTAATTAATAGGGCGACTAAAATATTATACTAAATGGAAGGTAAAATATAAAAATTAAAAAATATCCGTTCTCGTCACAGACCTACAAATATTTTTCTACATTTTTTAAATTTAAATACTTTTAAGACTAAGAATCGTTTGGAAATAATTCAAAAACAGCCTTAATTAGGACGAAGATCCTTTCATCATTGGTATTTTGTTGGTTTTTGTTAAGGAATACATTAGAAATATTTCAGCAAACTTAAAAATTTGTGTTACGTTATAAATAAATAAATTGGGAAATTTCAAAGTATTTTAAATCAAAATTCAGGTTTGGCGAACACAAATTACATTCTGAAACTGAAACATTTTGAATTATAAAACAGTAAAATGCAATTTTAAATACAAGGAAACATTTTTTAAACGTAGAGGACATGCAACTTTTTGATAAAACATGAATACAAGGCCGTTTAACAAATATTTATTCGTTATCATCTCTGCCCAAAACGAGTTCAAACCTTTCACAAAACTGGCTTTCTGATAATTTGTAACATTCTCGCTCTTTTAATATTGAACGTTGAAATGTGCAGAACTCAGTGCAACATCGTCAAAGTAAATTTATAAATTATCGTTAAATTATAGTGACATTTGAGTGCATCGAAATGGTAAGGGTTATTAAATTATGCAAGTTATTGTTTAATAGCATTTTATTTAGGACTCCCTGTTTTCCTTTAAAAATTATAAGCCTTTTATTGTAAGTTGTAAGTCATTTTATTCTCTCCACTTGACACTTTTTGTCACTTATATTATTTTGTCGAATTATTTGTTATTTCCTGATTTTACTTTTATTAGTATCATTAGCGTTATATAATTAGTCCCAAGGAAGTACCCCAGCTTCATATTTTTATTTGAGTATATTCGTTAGTTTAATATACACAATTCATCGAAGACTATTTATTGAATTTTAATAGTTTGTGCAAATAAAGATGGTAGGATTTATTAGATTATAATAGGTAATAAGTAAATTCTTTATTTATGAAACATAAAAAATGGGTAAATTGTAGAATAATAAACCAAAAACCGCCTCGAAATATTTTAAAAAACTATTTTTTCTAGTTAAGCATTTTCGGTGATTTTTTTCCATAATTAGTTATTAGTTGCGTATCAGCAGGTCTCTTGTACCTACTTATCCGAAATACCAGTCGCAGACAAAAATTGGAATATTTGATAAGAGGTTTCATAAGATACATATGGTCGGCTGTTTTTAGTATCATTCATTGTTTAACATGTCATTCTAATAAATTATGTAACTTAGGAAATGTAGCAATGATGGAGACGGATTTACCTGTAACAATATTCTGAACTTAGTAGAAAGTTAAGTGAATATTTTTATTACTGGGGTGATTCGTAAGTTCCTAATAATCTAAATTCTTCTAATTTTGGAAATTTAAACTTCGTTTTTAATTAATGTGAAAGAATTGAAAAAAATCTTACTATTTGGTCTATAACATTTGGATTTCATGCATTGAAAAGAATGAACTAAAGTTCATCAATAATACAGTTCATGATTGTATGTACCGTAACTGTTACAGCATTGATATAAACCTGCAAATACGAACAAATTTATAATGGGCTGAGAACCAAGCCGTGTCTCAAACAGCAAGAGGATATTTGAGGAACGAGGATGATGGGGGTTGTGATAGCGGAGCAGATGAAAGAAGGAGAATATCGATCACCGTGGATGGCCCTGGACCAACAAAAGACTGCGGATTCAGAACATTTCAACATAGGTATCAGGTAAGAACACATTTTTATTCATTAGTTTTATTAGAAGTGGTGCAAATGAATGAGAAGTAACTGTCTTAACCAAGACCTTGTAAGTTCCCTACTTCTTCTTCTTACTCCTGTAGTTCCTTAAGAAGCAAACGGCACCAGAGGGGGCGTTTCAAAAGCAAAGTGGATGGCAGAGTTGCTAGTCCTGCCCACCATGGGTTGAGTTCGTTTCTATTGCTCTTTTCTGAACTAATTTCTTCCATTTTTCCATGTCCTGTGCTATGCATTTGGCTTTGCTCCGTGATAGATTTTGTAATTGTAGGTCTTTCGGCAGGTATCTTTCGGTCTACCTATTCTTCGCTTTCCTTGTGCGTTAAATTCTAATGCTTGTTTTGCTATCTTGTTATATGGTTCTCTAAGTGTATATTCTATCCTGTCGCATTTCTTTCTTCTAATTGTGGTTTCGATCTTTTCCTCATTTGAAATTTCCCACAGATGTCGACTTGATATTTATTCGGGCAAATTTATTCGATGTATGTATCTAAGGCATTTATTAACGAAGGTTTGAAGTTTCTTAATGTTTTGTTTGTTTCTAACCCATGTTTCTGCCCCATAAAGTAGCAAACTTCTAATGGTTGTATTGCATAGACGGAGTTTTGTTTTGATCAGAATGTTTTTTGATCTCTATGTTTTGTTTAGCATATCAAATGTTGTTTGTGCTAAGGCTATTCTTCTGGTTATATTTTTTATGCGTCGCCGTTGGTATCTATCGAATTACCTAAATAGTCCACTTTCTTTATGTCTAAGTCCCCGAGTGTTATCGTTGGTTTTTCTTTATTTGCATTTGAGAGAATTCTTGTCTTGTTCCCATTTATTGTTAAGCCAACCTTTTCTGCTTCTAGGTTTTAACTTGTTTAACTTTCCTTACATTAGCTTTTTATTCGGTGTGGGCAAGCACATATCATTTGCAAACTCTCCAAGTCATCCAGTTTGCTGAAAATGCCCCAATTTATTTGGGATTTGTTATCCTCTGTATTTCGCACGACCCTTTTGTATATTTAATGTAGGTTACGCCAGTTCAGTACCTACTTATGCTATTTCATGGCAGAACTCGATGATACTTTGACGTCTAAATCGCTAATGGGTCTCTTAGACCTTGTGTTTTAGCACTGCTCACTATCACTATTTAAAAGGTCAGGTAGTTAAGTTTGATATGCAATGATTTGTTGCCAACATTGTAAAACACTGCGCCACTATGCTGATGTATGTTACGATAAAATTTTTGGTTAATTTTCTTTATAAAGTATTCAACTGTGGGAACGCGAGTTTCTCCACGACCTGTCGATAATAATAAAGAAAGGTATTGGGACAGAATGCAACTTTTTATATAGATTTCCTGTGATAGTTTCATTGAATGTTCGACTCTTGCGGAGAAGTTGTCACACATTAGTTTGAGTGTTCTTATGTATTTGTCAGGTAGACCATATTACTTCAGTATTTTTTACAAACTGAGTCGAATGCCTTGTTACAGTTAACACATTTGTCTTGTCCCTTTTCTATTATTTGTTCTATTACCCTTGGTTACAGACTACAGATCTATGCACAAACGTCTTTCCATAAATCCCTTAGCTTGATGGCTATGGCAGATTTCATTCTCTTCAAAATTAATGTGGTCATAATTTTTACTTGCTGTTGATGGAAGCATTATGGGTCTAAAGTTTTCGCATCAAGTTAGGTCGCCCTTCTTTGGTATCTTTATTAGTATGCCCTGTGTCTGATCATCTGGGATCCATTCTGCGGATTAAGCCTTGTTTACTAGTATGTACAATATTTCTATTGTGCTCTCCTTATCTATTTTTAGCAATTCGATTCCTATTTCGTCTATGCGTGGTGTTTTTAAATTTTTTATTTGTTTAGGCGTTTCTTCTATTTCGCCCTTTGCTGCGAGCTTTTCTTACTTATGTCAAGTTGTTGCGTTCCCATATTGTTATTTATTTCTTCGTCGATTTTTTTTACTTTGTAGATCTATGTAAAATATTTTGTCAGTATTTCCATTACTTCTCTGTCTGTTTTTTATACTTCGGAATTTTCCCCTTTAAGTCTTGATCTGGATTTGTTTGTTTAGTTATCTTATATAGGATTTTCATATCTTTGCTGTGAGCAGCTTTTTCTGCTTCCTCCATTAAATTTTCCATGTTTGTTCGTTTGTCTTTAAGGCGCCTCTTATTTTTGTTCTGATAATTTTACCGTAATTCTTTCATCATTTTTGTCCATCGTGTTTAATAATTTTATTTTTTATTTTTGCCTTCCTTCGATTGTGTTTATTGTAACAGGAGCTTTATGGTTTTATATCCAATGGTCTCTCGGGCTGTCTTGTTAATTGAGGTTTTACACACTTGCCATATATTCTCTACGGGAAGATTTCTAATTCGAATACTCCTATATGTATAGAATATATATTTTTTTGTCTTCTTCGATATTGTTTAGTTTTGCGAGGTTAAATTTAGATTTAGATCTTGCTGGTATGTTTTTGTTATTCTATTTTGTCATCTCATCTCTCGTTATTATTTTTGCTTTTACGAGGTGGTGGTTGAAGGCTATTTCGGCATCTCTCATCGCTCTTACATCCCGTAACGAATTTATCCATTTTTCTTCGATCATTATGAGGTCAATTTGGTTCTTATAGTGTTCATCAGGTGACGAACACATGTGAAGGAAACTCTTAAAAAATATACCGCCAATTAACTATTAACTAGGCCATTTGTCTTAGAAAAATCAACAAACTTTTCTCAATTTTCGTTCACAACTCCTAATCCATGTTTGTCCATCACATTTTCCTTTTCTGCATGATCACTTCCAACCTAGTAAATTGCCCACAAATATATTTATTTTCAGCCAGTTTGAGAAACTGTAACGTAATATTTGATTAAAATGAAATATGTACTGAGCACTAAAACATAATAATTATTTGTTCTACGTGGAGTAAACTACAAGAAAATAAAAATTATCATAATTTACGCCACAGTTTTATCGTAGTTTATCTGTTTTTCCTTTTTCCACAGAATTCAGGCCAAAGTTTACTTAACAAATGGAATATCTTTTAGATTAGCTTTCTCTTAATTTTGTAAATTGATAGGGTGTGTGTACGTGTTTGTGTGTGTATTTACAATAGGTATCTAAATAGGATGCAAAAACTGCAGATGGTTAATGTACAAAGTGTGATCGATCATACCTAGAAGAATTGTTCTCTTACAGGTATTCATAAAAATGCGTAATTATTTCACATAAGTTGTGATTCTAGGCAGGTTTCGAAATGGCAAATTTTCAATATACAATGTGTCCACGGATAGGTGATACAAGAGGAAAAACTTTTTTATTATTGATTTCTCAGAAAATTTTATTCTTGATAATAATTTTTGCTGTGTTTAGTAGTCTTATTTCTCATTACTTTTCCTACAGGTAATCATTTAAGACTTAAATTCACAATTTTCCTCAGTTTTGGACTTTGAAAAAATTTCTGAAATTTTTATAATCAGATCAAGCAGACACTACAACAACTTTTGAATAATTTTGGTATTTCTGTTTCCTTTATTCTTGAAACTTTCAATTTAAAATAAAGTTTTCCAAATAACATATCCTAATTTTGTATTTTTGAAGCGTCTACGAGCACAACAAAAGCCTTAAACTAACAAAAATCAATTCTGTCTGAACAACCTCAAATTTTGCATACAAGCGTAATTTTGTGTTCTGAACAACTTTACTGCAATACCATTTTGCGATATTTGTTAAAATACTACGACTTTACCTAAACCTCGCCTTTATTTTAACAGTACTAGCACAGATGCCTTGATTTAAAAAAATCGAAAGTCTGCTTAAAATGGATTTAAGAACAAGCAGGGATAGACTGCCAAACAGCATATTGATATCTAAAAATTTTTGGTCATTTATACCTCTTGTATCACCTATCCGTGGACACATTGTATACGATATTTTAGTAATACGCTGTGTAAAATGTACATACATCTCTGACAATTTATTTCTCATCATGTAATTTCATAACATAACAAATAATATAAATACGTGTAATTCTCGATATTTTTCAAAGTCGTAATTTTATAAAATAGAATTCTATTCTCCTCATTCTTGCCTCTTTAAATTGTTAAAATAAAATTATAATTTTTTGAAATATTAAGTATAAGTAACTTTTTCTAAACACCCAATTACCTACTTATTAATTATATTTCCATATTTTCAAATGCAATTCTTTCACGATTTTCTTTTTAAATTACATACTTAACCTAACCTATTTGGCGTTAACTAATTTTTCAACTTGCTTTTACAAAATTCAAACTGACAAATACTCGTTTAGTTGCAATTTTTTATATATATCAGTTGGTGTTGAGACGATTTTAAGTTATTTTAATCTGCATAATCGTTTCTCGTTCTCGTTGTAGTCTTCTTATGGTCTCATTTTGTTTTAAAATTTAGGTTCTAATGTCAATTCAGGTTTCTCCCCCATATTAAGTAATCTCATCATTTCCCTCG
Source organism: Melanotus villosus (assembly GCA_963082815.1). Lineage (NCBI taxonomy): Eukaryota > Metazoa > Arthropoda > Insecta > Coleoptera > Elateridae > Melanotus > Melanotus villosus. The sequence continues at coordinate 7,831,045 of OY720421.1, read as the reverse complement.
GGATCCTTTACCATCTATCCTCTCGCTCGAGAACTAGAAACTGTGGTCTGGTTGTGCATCTATGTTTGGGGTAAAGTTGGCTCATCTTGGTTGTCCGTTAGGTGGGGTTACCGCGGTTAGCACCCGGCGAAGTATGCCACACCGCACTTGATATATTTATTATATCTAGTTGGGTATTTTTATATCCGACCGCGGGTGTTTAGGCTGCTTACGCGTTCCAACAATGGTCCTTCTGGGATTGGTGAGTTGGACGGGGCCTAGCGTTTGGTACCAAAGACACTCTTGGCTTGAGGAAGTCGCCACTGTTGGACCGGATTTGATTGGGATAAGCCGCTGCCTCACCCATCTATGTACGATTGGAGTTTGTTTTTTCATTTTTTGCTCGAAAACTAGAAACTGTGGTCTGGCTGTGCATTTATGTTTGGGGTAAAGTTGGTCCAACGGGTTGTCCGTTAAGGTGGGGTTACCGTTTGGTACCATAGGCACTCTTGACATGAGGAAGTCGCCACCGGATTATGATCGGGTAAGCCGCTCCCTCACCCATCTATGTACGATTGGAGTTCGTTTTAGTTTATTGTGCACTCTCATCCCTTCTATGTTTCTTCTTTTTTGCTCGAGAACTAGAAACAGTGGTCTGGTTGTGTATTTATGTTTGGGGTATTGGCCCAACGGGTTGTCCGTTAAGGTGGGGTTACCGTTTGGTACCATAGGCACTCTTGACATGAGGAAGTCGCCACCGGATTATGATCGGGTAAGCCGCTGCCTCACCCATCTATGTACAATCGGAGTTCGTTTTAGTTTATTAACAGTATATAACGGGAGCAACGGCCTTAATTGGTCAGTATCTCGTTAGTTTCTGCTAATTAGGCAAGAGATTCACTTGAGTTGGGGAGAATCGCCTTTGCTTTTGTCCAATCGTTTTCTTAATCTGGTTAAGCCAGATTAGAGGCCATTCGAGGAAAGGGTGGAATATAGGAACGAATTACTAAGTGTAGTTGCGTGTTTATTAGGGAAACTTAGAATAAAGTTTATTTTAGGTGTCACATTTTTTGTTTCAAGTAGTTGTGCAAGTGAAAAAAAAAATAGTAGCTCAGTTTTCGTTTTTTTAAAGGCAAGCTGAAATATTAAATTAACTTCTAAATTGTTGAATTTTTGAATTCGTTTTGATATAAAGTGTTTAGGAAAACTGCATAAATTATAGGGTAGCAAGTGTCTGAGGATCAATTTTTGTGAAACATCGATTTTTCAAAATTACATTTTATAAGGAGAAAGTGGTATATAACATTGAAACGAGACAAAATAATAGATCTTATGCTTCGTCCTTTTTAGGAGGCTTCGATTAAACGTATTCAACAAATATTTTAATTCATATAGCAGAATTACCGAATTAATTAATCTCCGTAAATCTTTAAAGGGAACATACTTAAAAGCGAGGTATTTATTGCTAATATTAGTTTAGGCTTATTTTTCAAATTATTTTAGAGAATTGGATATTTTTTCCAAGATTTTCTACAATTTGCTTTTGGGAAACTTTCTGCAGCACATAATTAGTACTACTCTTTGTAATGTTTTAAGAGTGGTCTCTTAATAATGGTTTTGAAATAATATATTTATAGAAAAGTCTAAATTTTATTGAAAATCAAAGTTACGATTATGTTCAAATTTCTATCGTCAGAAAGCGGGTGTCTTCAGTCTTCAGAGACGTCGCTGGGTGTTGTAAGTCAAAGGTGAGTGGTGAATACATGACGTGATCGGTCACACTCTATACAAATTTAGGAACTGCATTTAAATAACTGCGTAGTTAAGATGAATTTTTAGTCTAAGGTCTTACATTATTGCAATAGTTTTAAGTGCGAATAAAAGGAAAATAAACATTTCTACTTTGAAAAGATTTTTTGTTAGGGCGGTACTAACGTTACTTTTTATTTTCATAGAAATTTCTCCATTTGTTTAAATGTATGTAATTACTTGTTTATGTTTAAATGTTTTATAAATAGAAATACAATATAAAAATTAGTGAAGATCCTGGTTAAACCAGGGGAGGCGGGGGGCACAATTAAAAAAAGGAGCGGTAGTACCTACTTATTTGTAATCATCTGCAGTCGCATCGTAACAAATCGAGACATTAAATGTACTCATTTTCTTCTTAAATATGCAACTTATAATTTCATATCCTAAATCTTTAGTGACTCAGAAATTTGTTTACGTTTGCTGTTTAGTATTTGCAGTTTGCTTAAGAAATTGTAATATAAAGGTATATTTTGCAACAAATATACTACAAGGGAGTTTTTAAGTTATCTACCTAGCTACGAAGGAAAACTTGCAGCATATAGGTCAGTGGTTCGAATCTCTGCGGAGGTGAAAATTTTTATATACATATAGAATTTACATAATTCGTTAAAATTAAAAATAAAATAGACCGTTATTTTGTTATTAAAAGATCTCGGAACTAAGTAATTTTTTTAAATTATTCCCTTACATAAAAATAATCAAAATTTAAATTTAATTGAATCGATTTAAGACAGTTTCAATATGACGTAATTTCTTATTATTTGATTATTTATGTTTATAATTGGAATAAAGGCAATGGAAAACAATCAGTTGCATTTCGCTATTTTTATGCGATGTAGGAAGAAATCCGTTTCAAGTAATGTTTTTAAATTTACTTTGTACTTTTAAAATTACAATAATTAATTATAAAAATTTCTTTCAACTTTTTATCGGCAGTTTATTTTTTTTTCGTTTTGAATTTTGGATGTAATCGTTTTTTTTTCTTTAGTTTCTTAAGTGTTTGGCTTAACACCCTTTTTAATATTGGCTTCAAAAACATTATATATTAGCTGTGCACGTTGTTTTAAAATCCTAAAAAGAATCTCAGGTATGAACTATTTAGCTTTAGGTAGAAATAATTAATTCAAAGTAAATACTATACAGCAGAAGCAAACAAGGCTAAAGAGCGAATTATCTTTCCTAATTTTGTAAATTTAGGTAACTGTGTGAATGTTGTGATTACTAAGGTGTAGCTAGCTGTTAGAGCACACGAATTATACCAGGACAACTTCTACAAAAATCTGCAAGGAGAACGTACAAGAAAAGGACGTCAAGATGACTACGATTACAACAAAGGTAACTGAATTCGCTTTCCTTAACACGATCAAAGTCTGCTTTTACTTAGTTCCTTCGTTATTTTTGTAGTTTTTGAATGCTTCATTGCTTTAATTTTTTTTTCATAACTGTAAGAAGTTAATTTGCCAAATGCCAAAATGTAACTTCAAATCCTTAATTGGCTTAATTGGTGACAAATAATTCGATTATTTTTAGGTTAGTAGTATTAAAGATTGCACATTTTCCTTCAGAAACCTTTCCTACCCGTAGGGTGTAAAGGTATTTTAGTACATTTACAAATTTACAAATATTACAACTAACATATTCGATACTTCATGATTAACTGAACTTATTATCTAAACTAAACGTCTTCTTCTTTAGCACGAACGAATTCTTGTTCTGTCAAGTTACATCTCTTTGTTGTAGTATTTCTTCCATTGTTTGGTTTCATGTTTTTTTGTGGCCTTCCTCTAGTTATTCTAGCTGTAATTCTTGCCTCCCATATTATTTTAACTTGTCTATCGTTGCCCATTCTTTCGAGATGCCTCAACCACTGTAGTTCTTCTGTTTTGCTTTTCTAGTAAGTGTTTCAACTTCTAAATCAGTTCGTATTGTTTGACTCCTTATCTTGTCCCTTCTTGTGACCCCCTCACTCTTCTTAAGTAAGTACTTAATTTCCATGGTTTGCAATTTATTTTCCTTTTTTTTTTGATAAGATCCAGGATTCACTACCAAAAGTTAAGGTCGGTTGATACATACATAGTTTTGTAAACTGTAATTTTTGTTTTCCTTGAGATTTCTTTTTTAGTTATAAAGGTGTTCGCTATTGAGTAGTACAATTTTGTTGTATTATCTAATATTCTTTTTTTGTTTCACTATTTTTATTATTTTGGACTTCTATATTTATTTCTATTTTTTTTTTGCTATTACGTGGCCGTAGTTTTTCTGTAATTTATTTTCACGGTGTATTTATCAAGAGTTTTCCTCCAAATATCTAAGTTTCTTTGTAATCCCATCTCACTTGCTGCGAACGTGCATTCTGTTATAAGGGCCGTTCCTGCGATTTTTGCCGCCCCGTGCAAAAGATAAAATTGTCGCCCCCTTATGTCGTTTATAAAATAAAGTCGTAAATTTAGTAGCATTATATTTAAATATTTAACAAAATTAAAAAATGCAAATAAGAATAAAACATTCACTTTTTTGCAATTTATTACCAACAAATCGTTAATAAAAATCACTGTTAGCTCTTAACTAAAAATTAACACAAATAAAACGAATAAAATAAAAAGTATTGACCAAACAATTATATAAATAAAAAAAAAATGTTACATTAATTTTACGTGATTAATAATAAAGCTAAAGTAAAACGAAATTTTTTGGATGCAAATTCATCTATTAGGTATGGATGATATGTCTACATTTTGACTTAACTACTACTTTTAATTTTAAATTTAACTTACTACTATCTAAAATGTAGTTTAGAGTTTGGCTTTTACAAGGAATTTAAATTTTTTTTAGAATTTATAAAATTTGATGTGGAAAAATGCCGCCCCCGAATTTCTGCCGCCCCGTGCGAGTGCACGTGCTGCACCCCCGCCAGGAACGGTCCTGTCTGCTATGCTTATCTTTTCCATGTTTTTAAATCCTATCTGTAACTCGCTCATTCTTGATCTGGTCATCTGGTCTCAGCTATAAAATCATCCATAAATGTGATGAACAACAATGAACTTAGGACTCCTCCCTGTCTTAATTCGCGCGTGTTTTCTTCTAACATAATTTCTATTATTCTTGCATAGACTTTTAATAGCATTAATTAATTTTCGTTCTACTCCTCTTCTTGTTAGGCTATTTCAAACCATATTTCTCGGTACTCGGTCGAATGCCCTAAGATATCTATATCTATAAATATCATGTATTTTAGGCTTGACCCTTGACCCTTTCTAAACCCACTCTGTGAATTAATTAATTGTTCTTCGACACCTTTTCTTAGTTTATGTTCATAAGGCTTACGGGCTGTACTAATCAAACTAATTCCTCTATAATTCTGACAATTTAATCTCATTTTTTATAAAGCGGTAATATTTTTCTTAATTCCTAGTCTTTTGGAATTTTACTTGTGTTCCATACTTCCATATCGTGTCCTGCCGATTTTCCACTTTTAATTTCCTTATTGCTTCGTACAGTTTTTCTTTTCTCAATTGGTCGTTGTTTACTTTGTCGTTTACATCGATTGGTTCATTTTCATCTGATATTGTTGTTATCTGTTCTTTCTCTTCAGGTTGTAGCAACTCACTCATTTGTTTGTTTGTAATTTTCGGTTTGTTGTATTTCCAGTTTATCCATTTCTTTGTTTCATTTCCACATTTGTTCGTCTATTTTTAATTTTTGGTCTTTTGGCCTTTGCATCTTGGCGGTTTTTCTTGATTGATTACGTGGATTGGAATGCCAGATTTAAATTAACAAATGACCAAGTTGATAAATGTTGTTTATTTGCTATACAGGGTTATTCAAATTCGAGGCTCACCATTGGGTTCTAGAAAACCGTAAGACTTACAAACACGGTTAAATTGGGACAAAGTTGCGCTATACAATGCTGATTAATATTTAAAAAAGAAATTTGACCTATCTATCTTAGTTTTTTTATTAAAAGCAAAAAACAGAAAAATGTCAATTTTGTTTTTTGAGCATAATTTGGTTGTTATTAAAAATTTTTCAAATCTGTTAAAACATTCTTTAAGCAACTTTTTGGGCGTAACACTGTAGTGGTATCAAAAATTTTCTACAACGTTTCGGTTTTCTGGAATCATCATCAGGTTCATTTTTTCTTATGGGCGCCATGGTGAATTTTTATAGCATCTCATAGAGTTTTTGATGGTGATTTCAACGATGTAAGACATGATGGCGATTCACTTCCGAAAACTACTGTTATTTACAAAAATAGTAAATTTCAATAGATTGCCATGGAAAAACAAACAGAAAAAACACAAAAACGGCCTTCAGTTTGAACATCTCCTGTAATCCTAGATAAACTAAATAACCAAATCGCATTTTTCTGTATTTTTGACGATAGTGAAAAAAAACCTAAATTAGAAAGGTCAATTTTATTTTTTATTATTAATCAGCATTTTATAGTGCAACTTTGCCACAATTTAGCCGTCTTCGTATATCTTACTGTTTTCGAAATCCCAATGGTGAACGTCGAATTTTGTTTTGTGTTGTTTCTGTTTGTTTTTCCATGGCAATCTATTGAAATTTACCATTTTTGTAAATAACTGCAGTTTTCGACAGTGAAACGCCATCATGTCATACATCGTTGAAATCACCATCAAAAGCTCTATGAGATGCTGTAAAAATCCAACATGGCGTCCATAAGAAAAAATGAACCTGATGATCATTCCGGAAAACCGAAAGGTCGTAGAAGATTTTTGATACCACTGAAGTATTACGGCTAAAAAGTTGCTTCAAGAATGTTTTAACAGATTTGAAAAATTTTTAATAACAACCAAATTATGCTCAAAAAACCAAATTGACATTTTTCTGTTTTTTGCTCTTAATAAAAAAACTAAGATAGGTAGGCCAAATTTCTTTTTTAAATATTAAACAGCATTGTATAGCGCAACTTTGCCCCAAGACATTTAATCAAGGAGATCCCTCATTTTTCAAAATTATTCTAAAAATTAAAATAATGTCTAAATTTTCAACTTTAATATTTTTAAGTTGAATTGCTGCAAAACTCTTTGTAATATCTTTGTTTTATTTTTTGTTTCTCAATTCTACGTAAGATTTTGAATTTCAAATTTATTTATTATTAAAACGTTGTAACCAATTCAATCCAATTGGTTAATCTTAAGTTGGTCCATCTTCCTCAGCTGCTCGTGAAGAAAAGAAGACTTTATGTATATATTGTTTATTTACTTTCATGTGTGTATTTTGAATAAAACTGTTTTTGTTTTTTTTTCTATCCTAAGCGTTAGAAGTCTAATGCGTCATAATGTTGCATTTTGATGCATTTGGCTCTAAAATTGTTATTTTAGACATCCAAAATTACTCTTCAGAATTCGAAATTTACTTTTTAAATACTGAAAATAGATTTCGAATATAAAGTTGTTGTTTAATGTTTAGAATAAATTTTAAAATTAATTTTAGAACGTCTAAAACCTTGGGCGTTAAAAATTTATTTTAAACACAAATAATTTGTTAAATATTCGAAGTTTTAGACGTCAAAGGTTAATTTTGATTTAGGTTACGGTTTTATTTTGTTTATTTTAAAATCATGTTTGAATCTTGATATATTTGTAAGGTAAGGTTAGAATTTTTAATTAAAATTAGGTTAGAATTGTGTGCCGTTAGTGTAAATAAAAGATTTCCTATAAATAAATTTTTATGAATCTTAAATGCTGTGTAATTTTCTACCCAACTAAAATCCTGTATGAATTTTGTCCGGTAGATCAAATGAACCTTGAAAGTGATGCATAAAATTTGAAATTCCATGAGTTTGTGTTGTTAGTCGCAGATGCTCTATACAGTGTGCCTCACTTTAGACGGCTCCACCCCAGTATTTTTTTTATATATTATCGATTTAAAAAATCCCTAATACGACTTCTTCAATTTTGCTGTTTATTTTAAATCGTAGTAGAAAGTAACATACCCTAAAAGTACAATTTAGTGAGGGGTATAATCAGAAAAAAGAAATTTTTTAAATGGATAATATATAAAAAAAATACTGGGGTGGGGCCGTCTAAAGTGAGACACACTGTAGATACAGCCAAGACAAATGAGGAAAAAAAGATCAGATAAATTATGAAGCTAAAGGTTGTGGGTTCGATTCCCAATACCTGCCATACTAACTTAGCATTTTTTGGACACAAGGAGCACGCAGATTTGGAAGATGGAATTTAGTGTACGAATTACACAACTAGTGACAGTAACAATTGCCTTGCAGCGCATTTGAGGTAGGTTTCTAAATTTTTTTAAAGTAGTATTCAACTGGAAACATGGGTACTTGTGTGATCATAAATTAATCAATGTGAAGCGTAGGTCAGAGGTTTTAGCATTGGGCTGTAAAACCAAAGGTTGTGGGTTCGATTCCCATCACCCGCCATATTAAAAATAATCGTTTTTGCACTCTAAGGTGCACTCAGCCTTTGGAATTGAGTATATGGGTTACATAACCGGCGGTAAATAATTAGTCGGCTTGTAACGATTCAAGATTTTCGAACTTTTTAAAAAACAGGATTTAACACGGTAAAGGTAGGAACTTGCATCTTTGTCTTTCTCAATCCATATAGGATGATGCGAGCTGTGAAGTAAAATAGAATTTAAGTTGGAAACTACCAAAACCCTAAGATATGCTAGTAGTTTATACTTCGATTGTTAGGCATTGCGATCCAATTTTGTAGGGGTCATCCTCCTCCCTCCCCCTTACCAACCCACCCTAATATATTAAGCTCCTCTATATAACTATCTTGTGTTTAGTTTACTTGTGATTGATAATTCTCCTGACATCTTTTAATTCAAATGTTAGTCTGAGATATATGCAAATTACAGTTTCCGCTTTTAGAATTATAGTACAAGAATTACAACATGGCGTAGCGATTTATATTATATGTCCATACTTTGTCACGTGCACTACAACATTTAATGGGGGACGTTGTTGTCCCTTGGCGCGCGGCTAGCAAACAGCTGAGAAAGGGGGTTTGAAAGATAGTTCCTCTAGGGCTCGAAGGGGTTGGGGTTACCTGGACCCCGCTGCAAGATGTGACTTACCTTGCTTAATGAAATAGCTTACTGAAATTCTTAAAACTTGTAGGCAGGCTCCCACTGTATACGTAAATCTTTACCAAAACACTAACACACAAAATATGATCGGGAGGCACTGAAAACACTGACAAGACCAAACTAAATTGACAATTAGATATTTAATAAATCAAAAAGGCAAAAATGGATACACAAAAGGGGCGACAGTTAACATGTTACGTCAAAAACAAATAATAAATGCGATACTTACTTTAAGGATGGGACGATAGAATTGAGGGTACTACATTTACGTTACGTACGGCAAATCATTCACAAACTAAGCCCCTCAATCCCAGGCAGAATATAGGATTAACAAATATTAAACTAAAATTCAATCAGTACAGCTAAATCTTTATACATGCAACATTACACAAATTTTAACTTGACTTTACTTAAAACTTGCGACAATGAAATCTTTAAAGGTGAATTGGTACTGACAAACTTGAACTACAATCTGAACACAAAAATCTTTACTCAAACACAAAATTACTAAGACAAACTAGTCAACCGTTTGCCAACGGTCCTCAACCTTTGCAATGTGAATATTATCAAAGCCGCTTAAAGGCGAATCACAAAGCCTTCGCACATTATCGCCGGATCAAACAAATTGACCAGACATCGGCTACTCTAAAATTACAAGTTGCAAACAAAACACAAAAATAATAAAAAGGTGGTACTTACTAAATTTCAAACCCAACTGAACAACATTGATAGAGGCCTGTCCGCAAGCGGCAATTGTAGGAATTGAAACAGTTCTCAGAACTACAATTTGTTGAAAGATTTTGTTGTTAGGTAATTTTGAAATACACCTATACCACTCCCTTATGAGACGCCACTGAAAAATAAATCATGATAAATTCGAGTTGCCAATGTGACAACAATTTAATGTGGCCGGAAATTCAACCTGTCTTCAATCAATGTGGATCACATATAATGATATGATATTGCTATTAATTATCATTGAATTCACAAGTCAACTTTTATAGGCAAAAATTATTATTTTCAGATGAGAATCTAATTATCTCATTCTTAACACGAGACTAATACATATAATCAATCACTCAAAAATAACTTTGTGCGGTAGAAAGGCAACTTAATGACAAAAGACGTGTACATCACTAAAAACTATGATATGCTATCTCTTTGTGACAATTTATAATGCGTACCAGCCTCAACACCGAAAGGTAAGGTAAGTGGTTAAAGATTACATACATACATGTCAATTTTGGTTAATTTTGTACAGGAAATCAGAATTCCTAAAATAATTAATATTTCTAGAAAGCCTTCGGTCCGTTCTTTATACTTTCTTAGGCGTGCAAAAAGGTAGCACTTTAGATACTTGCCGTAGAGATAAATTACTACAAATTAGAAATTTACTAGTGTTGGAATGTTCTTAATTACATATTAGTTTAAGTATTATAATCTAAACCGCAAATATTTACGTGTATGGCTGTATGCTGTAAAACATCCATGTAAAACCATCAAGTATATGCCTATTAACTATTAATAGTTTTACAGTTTTACTACAGTCTTATACCTAAGAAGAAATTATACAACAGATATATGCACATCATTGCACAAATGCGCCTACGCGTGTATGAAACCAGTTATACAAGGGTCAAATCAACATGTTTCGAGCCACTGTAATGCCGTTCTGTGGACTCTTTTTTTGGCGCATGCGGTTAAGTTTCCGTACGACGGCCCGCACCCGCACCCCAACACGCTGTAACGCAGAACAGAAAATGAATAATGACAACTGACGACACAAGCACAACCGTCAGTGGCTACGGTGCTATTGCTATTTGCTGTGATTTTTTGCGTATTACACCACGTGTCTAAATGACCGTTCTAACGGTATGATAAGGTGGTGAAATAGGACAATTTAAAAGTATAGGATGAACCATTTTCGAAGCGATTCCAGGTTATCTCTTCAACTATTGCACCGGCCAATTGATTTGTTATTTAAAATAAGTGTATTAATACTTAGATTTTTTTAATAAACAGATATTAAACAAATACTGTTAAATTTGACATTTGTTTTGCTTTTTTTTTAGTTATTTTTATTTCCCACAGGTTGCTTGATAATTGTGTGCAATTGTGATTTGTAAATATTAGAAAAGTGATTATATTTAATTTGTTCTTTAAAATAAGTAGGTATATTACGTAAACCATATATTTTTGAAAACGTCGAAAAGCAGCGTATTTAAAGGTGTCAACGCTAACTGCGGATAGCCAGGTGTAAAAGGCCTTTCTCTCATGTAAAAATTTCGGGTTTCATTCCTGAGACCAACGATATCCCTACCGGAATTTATACAAGATTGTACACTTTTCCATGTTTCAAGGGGCACGTTAAATTGGCGATTCTGATTATCATACCAAGACTTTTGATAACCGTTAACCTTGCAACACTTTGGGTGGACCTCCTGCACTTCTTTCGATGAGTAAGGTTAGCCTCCTGCCTGGCATACATGCAAAAAGTGCTCACAAAGCTCATACTTGCTAATTACAAACAAGCCGTGGCCTAGGCTTCAGCCATAGGAGGAAAAAGATTACTTAAAAATTAAGGAGTTTCAGTATTTGTTTACAGAACAGTTGCCGAAGTTAGTACGAATATTTATATATAAAAATTAAATAAAAACCTTTTATAAGTTTCTGAAACACTTCAAAGAACATCCTGCAAAAAATATTCAGAACAATCTAATATGTACGAAAGACAATGTTCAAACATACGTAAAATTAAAGTTAGTTATATTTAAACCACAATTTACATTTACACTCCTATTACATTAAAGTATACACTCTACAACAATTAGGTATAGAAAACTTCTACTTAACTAAGAACTGTACACCAGCGGTATTTCTGTTAAAAATATAGGGGTAGTAGATGTTCATGTGTTTCATGTTTTTGTGATATTTAAAGAACCATGAATAGTTACTCCTAGCGAAATGCAATCAATTAATTATTATGCAAGTGCATAAGATTTGTAACTGAAATGTACATTTTAAAAAACAAAATATGTAGTAATTTAATCGCAAATAAAATAATCACAAAACACGGTGAAACAATACAATCATCTACTACTGCTGTCTTGTACTGATATGCAAAAAGTTGCTTTGCGTTGTTTATCAAATTCTTTCTATTATTAAATAAATATTATGCTTAAAAACATTCGAATATGATAAACCATCCTAATTTTTAACTAAGTAATTCGTTAAATTATGTACTATTTATGGCCACATTTTATTCGTCTTCTAAAATGATATTTAAAAACTGTTACTTTAAGCATATTATTTATTTATTCAGGTTCATTTTTAACAAATTAATTATTATTAATAACAAGGTTAGATTTGTATTTCTTTAACTGTATTAATCTTTAGTTTTGTGATCAACAAACTCCCCTATTGCAAGAACTACCATGAACATTAGAGCTTTAGAAAAAAACTACTATTTGAAAAACTGCAGAATAACACTGATTGAAAGTGCTTAATCTTTGCTTAGTTAAAGAACAGTGCGAGAGTTACCAAAATAGAGGTGTAGTTTATTCCTGTTACGAACATTTGTCGTTTACAATTTTACAAATAACTTCTGCAGCGTATCACAAAAGAATATTGAAGATGTCTTCTTCTATCAAGGATATCGGCTTGCACGAGGACAAAATATATACAGCTACACACGATTTTCACATTCTTCCATACAGTAGGACTTCCACGACAATTACGAAATATAATACATCAAGACACATCAACCTGCAAGAAAAGAAAAAAGATTAAAGTTGTTTTAAGTACATAATTAGTTACAAGTTTCAGATTTATATTATAAAAAAATTGCATTAGGGAAAAATCACCAAAACGTCTAGTATGTACTGTGCGACTAAAGCCGTTCAAATGTTTATCGTTAGATTTGGATGTAGATTCATTCTAAGCCCGTACAACAAAGAAAGTTCGTATGCAGTTTGGACTTTGTTAGGTGCCACTGTCAAACATTCGGACAGAAAAGCAGATCAGACAACGAACACATTCCATTTCTTTCCTTTGGTACAATATCTGGAATGCCCTTTTTTTAAGAAAATGCAATTTCTTAAAAGTTATAATTACAAGGCGATACCGGTACTCCCAAGTACCAAAGTAATACATAATAGATTGGCGCTAATTATAATAAAACCAGTGAAATAAGTGAATAAATGAACTACATGCTACTCCAAGTAAGAAGAAGAAACTCCAAAGGAAAAGTGAAAACAAATAGCAAAAGACCCAACCACATTCCTGATCTGAATGGCAATATACAGGATGATTCAAAAGTATTGTCATTAATTTTAAGGGTAAAGCATATCAAATAGAACAACTTTTCTCAATAAACCATGTATCGCAAGTAAACGGTAAGCTCAGAAAAAATTAGATCAATACAAAAATTGGTTTGGGGTAACTGGAATATAAATTTATCAAAGGCCGTACTGATTAAGAGTCCACCTATATATGTAGGTCAGTCACTCTTCGAACGTTTTAGTGGAAAGTCAGCCGAATTTTACGTTATTTTAATTTCTTAAAGAAAGACAGTTCCTGTTCGTGTTGTGTTTGTATTGTGTTTCTGTTATGTTTGTGTAGAAGTTAATGGAGGTACATTTGAACATCGTTTGATTGATGCACTCCGGCTTCGCCGTCGTGCATCAAACTTCAAACTCATGAAAAAAAGTATTGCTTTCATTACTAGTTGTACAAATAACTATATCAAATGTCTCATCAACTAACTTTTAAACAGTCCCATATTCGCTAGAATTAGCAGAAGAACTATTGCTAGTTCTTCTTAATGGCGGTGGTGGTGGAGCAGGTCTCAGTCTCATGGGGGACGGCGAGTAAAACTCATCCGCTTCACCATCATCACAGGATGAAGGTGATGGAGAAGGCGATGGTGGTGATAAGGCTCTGTCATCTTGCTCTTGTAATATCTGTCGAAAGTCTTGAATTGATTCATTCAACGACCATAGTTGTGACAACAAGGACAGATCCAATTGACGTAAACTATACTGTAACAAAATAAAATTTATTAGTTTACTGTTTTAAGCACAATTAAATTTGATATTCTGAAGTTTAAACATGTAACAATAAAACTACCATGTCTGTTTACTAAAAATACAATTATAAAATGTTAGTTAATAATTACTCAAAGCATCGTTGATAACCTTACTTCCGTTTAATGAAAATTAATTTTCTTACATAACGTTCGTTGATTTTAACTTTCAAGCACGTATAAATAATTTCGTTTAGTAATTATAGTAATCTTCACTGCAAGTTAAGAATTAGTTACACTTAAGGAGACATTCTTGAAAGACGAGTTTAAAAATAACACCATATTAATACGGTATTACATCCGCGAACATTAAGATTGCTTCTATTCTATTTCACAGCAAACCTGTTGTTTTAATTAACGGTGAAGTCCAAACGGTGACGGAAATTGAAACCACCGGCCGAATAAATTCTTGTTTTACGTGTGCGGCAAGTTTTTCTTTTTTTTTCTTTTAACTTACATGTAACTTCTGGGAAGCGGAAGTAAAACATTACGTAACGTATTAATTCCTCAAAATATTTGCATAAACGTGTGCCATTTATAATCAATCAAAAGAAAGTATTAATAAAGGAATGCTCATTTTTCCTTGGAGCATTCACTTTCTTAATTCGGGTGATGTTATGTAAAGACACAAATATATCACCACACAAGATGACACTCCGTTATATTTACACGTAGGCGAACAAGGTGGTAGAAAAGTATCAAATTTAAGACCTTGACATTTTGAAAAATTCAAATGATTAACCTAAATTTGCAAAAACAAACAAATGCGTAAATTCCAACAGTGTTAATTGCCCAATTTTATTAATTGACAAATGTGAGCTAGCGATTTTATAAGTGCAGAAACTTGTCCGTTTTGTATAGTAAGTACCTTGTTTATTGGGTTCAGAATCGGAGAACGAGAAGGTCAACGATTAGGATAACCTTATTCAATACCAATTCGTGTCTAAATTAAATAAAAATAGGGAAATAACTAACAGTAATTATTATTAGGCTTACAACTTAAGTTTGACGTTGCTGTAGCTAAAGTAAACTTATAAATACATTCGAAATCCGTAATAATTTATTTACGAAATATCAAGCCAATCACTCTATTGGGAATCGATCACAGATATTTCCCTTACAAGACGTGAATAATATCAGAACATTGCGGATTCAATTGCGTAACACGTTATTTTACCATTTTTGTAAAAAGCAGGAAAAAGTTTGAACCCAGAAACGGAGACGTAACAGTAAACGTAAATTTAATCTAATGGGTGTTATATGAGAGTTGAGAATAACACGATGCTCGTGTCGATGCCCATAATTTACCTACCATTAACATTAATTAGAACACTCACATGTTAATTAAATGTGGTGCATTACTTGACGTATGAGTATGCCTTAAAGAATTCTTGGGCACGTTTAACACAATTTTAATATCCAAACACATTTTAAAGTATTAACTATTATTGTACTTTTTCTTATTTTTTCGATGTCTAAAGACAACTAGGGATCGAGTTAATGTTTTACACAATTGTATAATTAATGATTTTCCTTTGATGTAAAAAGTCGGATAAATTTTCTAATTAAAATTCTAATTAAATAAAATGCTTGACTATCAAAGCTGCAACCTAAATAAATCTTGCAAATTAATTCGATTTGGAATTAAAGACTTAAAAGTTGCCTTTAGAAAAAGGTGCGAAGGTATGAGAAAAATAAAATTTCTAAAGTAAAGTAAATCCATGAATTGTTTTTAAAACAAGTTGGCAACTCGCACTAATTCAGATTTGCATTTAAGTACCCCTTGCTTAGCTGGTACTTATTTAATGTGCTTTAACTAAAAATTTAAATATTTTAGTTTGTATTTGCCACTTGTTTTTTAAATGAATAATGTTCCAAAATAGTTCGGATTTTTAGTTCGCCTACCTTAATGTGTTAAAATACTATTTTAGCTAATTATTTAATTTCTGTATTTCAAAACACAAGTATTTAATCTAAAGTAGTAATAATCACATGGGTACGAAATTTGGACAAATATTTCGTGTTTAAAACTTGTTTAATAAATCTAAAGTTTTCAAATCTTATCTATAAAAATTACTATAATTTACTTTTGATTTTGTTAAGTTAAATTTGAAATCCAATTTAATTTCTGTCTATATCTACAATTTCTATTTTTATTTAATTTAATCCAGCCTTCCCGGGTCCAAGAATTGGATTTGGACTCTGCTTGTCACAAACTAGGATACATTTGGGAGTGAAAGAGGAGTAACACCTCTTTAATAAACCAGTGTTCAGCTGGCCTGGCTGACAGCACCCAGTAAGGGTTTCTACCAGGGTATAGTCCAGTTGTCCCGAGACAACGGAACCCTTGCGGCCAAAGTCTACAGTCTTTGCCTCGCGGCTGGGCTAATGACTCAGAGAAACAAATTAGAAGAAGCCGGACGGATTCGACGGAGAAGACCACGCGGAAAACAGTTTATGAGAATGGGGACATGGAGTGTAACGTCCTTGACTGGAGAAGAGGTAGAAGATATGGAAAAATACAAGTTTTTTTATTCTGGGCAGAAAGGGTAGCGACCAAATAAACTTGGACAAAAAAGGGTATATACTTTGCTACTCTGGAGTAAGCAACAACCCACGAACCAAGGAAGATGTCGGCATCATCGTATTGGAAGCCATTAATGGAAAGACAACAGACTGGGAACCAATCAACCGAAGACTTATCTCGCTGGCCTTGATTTTAGATAAAATCATACCGCTGTTCCAAGTGTATGTCCCAACAGAAGATAAAGAAGAACTTGATAAATAGCTGTTCTACTCCCAATTGCAACAAGCCGTAGACAAAGCAAGGGAGAGGAGCCGACATGTTATTATGTAACGCCCGCATCGGGAAAGACCAGAGACGAGGCACGGGAGCATGGGATGGTATGGAGCATGGCGTATCCTTAACAATAATGGCGAGAGAATGTTTGAGTTCTGTATTGATAATGAATTACGAATTGGCAACACATTCGAGGCAGGAGGCCGAGGTATGGCAAGCTGCATCGATTACTTCTGTTACACAAATACTACGAGTTATGGTATACCAGACATGAGAGTGTTTCGAAGTACAGAATTAAATACAAAATACCGATTACTTATTATGAAGGTACGCTTCTAAACTCCCCTAAAACAGCCAACGTCAAGTTCAAAAGCTTAAGATATCATCACTCAATAACTAACAAATCAAGGAAAAACATGCACAGGAATTGGAAGATCAGTTAACCAGAAAGGAACAAGAAGGAGAATCTGACAGCTGGACTTTGAATTGGGCGGTAGCAGAAAAGATCTGTAGTAAGACAAAACACCAAGAAGGAAAGAACTAGATGGTGGAGTGAAAAGGTGCAACAAGCAGCGAAGAAAAAGAAAAACAACTAGAAGTCGTATACAAGGAACAAAGATGAAGAGCATTGGGCAGCCTACGTACGAACTCGCAATGAAGTCAAATATAAAATGCGAAGAGCTAAAACATCCACCTGGGAAAAGTTCGGGAAAGAAATTGAATCGAATTACCGAACAAATCAAAAGAAGTTTTGGCGTACTTTAAAGTGCCTTAGAGGAAAGTTCCGAAAGAAGATTCAAAACATTAAAGACAATCATCAGCAAATGCAAACCAAAAAAGAGGATATTCTCGCGGCTTGGCATGATTACTATGAAGAAACCTTCAGGGGAGAAGAACGACAAGAGGAAAGAGAGGAAGCTGCATTGGAGGAAGAAGACGAAAACTACATTACAGAAGAAGAAATTGAGAAAACAGTAGCCAACATGAAGGTGGGCAAAGCAGAGGGTTGGGATGAGATTGAACTAGATTGGGAGACAAGCTTTTATTGAGCGGATACGGGAGATTTGTAGAGAGGCCTGGAAGACAAAAACAATACCCGACGATTTGGAGAAAATATTATTGTGTCCATTCATAACTCTGGGTTGCTCCAATTACAAAGTCATCTGCCTCTCGAACGTCTTAGCAAAGATTTATTCCAGGGTATAGGAAACGAAGCTGAGGAGGAAGGTCGAACAGAATCTCGAAGAACAGACTGCTTTCAGACCCAATAGGCAAACCCAAGAGCTTATATTCACTTTACACAGTACCATAGACAAGCGACTCAGTCGAGGAAAGATGTGTGTGCTCCATTCACCGACTTGGTACCACGGGAACAGCTTTGGGTAGCACTTGAAGCTGAACAAGTCTCAGAAAGCGTGAAGCAGTGTATCAAGAGATAAACGAGTAGAAGTCATAGTGGGGGATGTTCATCAGAATTTGAGATGCACACGGGAGTAAAATAGGGCGACAGACTTAGTCCCCTCCTATTTGTTATTTTTATGAACCAGGTAGGTACTAAAACACTGCAGGAGAAGGTGTCGGAGACTAAAAATTGGAAACTGGGCGATGAATCCAGTGTACGTGTCATTCGTGTACGCAGACGATATCGCTCTCCTGGCTGAGTGTGATTTAAAGCAGGTCCTGGGAGTATGGGCAAGTGAATTGAAAGAACGTGTATGATTATTAACATAAAGAAAACTGCATTTCACCAAAGGAATGCCCGCTGTCCTTAACATTACATGGAAAAATTCATCTTACTATAATAGAACAAGTGGACCAGTTTGACCTGGCGCAATCTGTAAATCAGATGGGACACTGGACACAAATCAACAACAGGTTCTCCAAGGCTAGGTAGATCTACTACAAAATCAACAATATTATTGTGGGGAAACGAGAAATTAACCAAAAAACGAAGATGCACGTTTACAGAACCGTATACTTACCAACACTCACCTATGAAACGGAATGTTGGACAATGTAACAGAGGCTTGAAAGCAGAGTTACAGCTGCTGAGATGAGATACCTAAGAAAAGTGGTAGGTAAAACGAGAAGAGATAACATCTGTAACACAGCCATCAGAGAACAGCTGAAACAAGATTTTATTGAGTGGAAAAGAATGAGCTGGGTAGGGTACATTGCCCGCAAACCCAAACAAATCTGGCAAGTCTGACCGGAAGGAAAACGAACTTGAGAACGTCCTAGGACTGAGTGGGAAGCTCACACTGTTGAAGCCGCAAGGAGAAGAGGAAAGATCCTCAAAGAAGTCCTCAATGGACAAAGATCTGATCTTTGGGCGAGGTGCCGGTCTGTATGAAGGCATCCCTTAATTTGTGGTGAATTCACGCTGGACCTAGGGCCTAACTGCTCCTACTTCGCACAGCCTTAAGAAGAAGTTGTACTGCCATGATCTTCTGGCTCAAGAAGCCCGACGCTTAACGGTACAAACGGGAAAGCAAAAGAAGAAGATTTAAGTTTTATTGTCAAAAACTACCTAGATTTGATGAAACTTCTATAACAACGATTTTCTTTGGAAGTGAAGAAAATATTTAATTTGATCAAAATCAAGTCTTTAGAACAAGATAATTTTAGCCCTTTTTATTTTATTACAAAAATTATTATAATTTACTTTTGATTTTTTTAAGTAAAAATTTGAAATCCATTTCTGTAAATAATAAGTATTTCTATTTTGGTTTAATTCAATTAATTTCCCTTGATTTAATTTAAGTTTGAATGTTAAAAACTACCTAAATTTGGTGAAAATTTTATAATAATAGTTTTCTTGCAAAGTACAGAAAAAACCAGGTCTAAAGCTTTGGTTTCCTAGGAAGCGGTGCCGTCATTTAGCGGCCGTAAAAGTACGGTGGGTGACGTCACGAAAAACGGTGTCGTGTTTTTTAAGCGAAGTGTTTTCCAAAAGAGCGGTAGCGCACACCCAACGTAATAGAGCGGTGCCGTCTCATCTGAAGCGGTGGGCCAGCACGGTACGAATCAGTTCAGCAACGTTTTTTGGCGGTGTGTCTTGTGTATATAGTCCAGTTAAAATAGACATAACAGTTCGGAATAATTCGCGACGGCCGTATTTTTTTACCGTTTTTCTGACGTCACCCACCGTATTTTTACGGCCGTTAAATGACGGCACCGCTTCCTAGGAAACCAAAGCTTAAGGCCGGCGACATATTTGCGGCGCCGCTACTTTTGTAACACACGGCTTTGTATGTGATGTGTCACATTTGCGACGCTGCGCTGCCGCGGCTTAATCGCAACATGTGGTTCGTTGTTCCTTTATGGATATGTTCATGCCGCCTACGTATATTGTAGTGTTCAGTCAATTGAATATTTGGTTGCCAGCGGCGTGGCATTGCGCGGCGGCGTTGGAAGTATGTCGCCAGCCTTAGAACATACTTTTAGTTTTCTTTTATTTTATTATTTATATTTTTTGAAGCTTTTCTGAAATACCCGAGGAATTTTTAAATTCTTTGTAAAGATCCGCTATAAAAAAATTAATTACACCACAAGCCATTTAACGTAGCAGCTACGTACGAATCAATCTAAAATATTGCTTTTATTATCCATGACAAGGTTTCATAAAATAAAGTTAAAAAATCGCCCAGTAGAAACAAATTAATAACGTCAATTCTAAACAAAACAGAAGCCTGCAATTCGAGGTATATTAATTTAGATAACTTCTTTAGTATTCTTACCAATTACTAATTTTTTTACTCTATCTATTGAAATGTTCTGAATTAATTGCAAATCGAAGTCAAATTCTTAAATTTCCAGTAAACTTTTCAATTTCATAAAACCTGATTGGTTACAAAAATCATTCGAATTCATCACCGGAACTTTAGTGTTTTTAAAAGAAATTTCACCTTTTTTAAGTATTTTCAACATTTTTATTGTTGTTTTGATATTATCTTCATGGCCATAATGACACGCGTGAATTTATCGTGGCAAAGCAAAGAGAAATTGCTTCAATGAATTCTAACTTAATTAAATGGCAAAATAGCTTCGAGGGAAACATGATTTGTGGTGACAGGTTACGCAATATAAAGCCCGCATTTTTATATTCGTATGGGATTGGTTACCCAACATCGAAATATCTTCAAAATTAGTGTTCTTTCAAACTAAAATATCAAATTATTTACTGTTGCTACAATTTATATGACGCATATCTCCAGGAAACCAGTCTTGAGATTGCTTTCCATTTTTAAAGGAAGAAATTTGTGGAACAAGAGAAATATAACAACAAAGAAGCATTTTTCTAATTTTCACTTTTCCATCTAAAACAATAAATCATCTACGTTCTACGTAGTAAAAGTCTAAATGAAATATTCAACGCACGTTATTTTCTTTTACAAATTTACAATTTCCATCACGTACTACTTTAATAAACTGTTGTGCTCCTTTTATAATACCGGGCGTTTGTTTACATCGAAGTCCAAGCCAAAAGTTTCGACGAGAACTGCTGAGGTTACGAGTGAAGTTCATGTAGGAGCGCAAATAACTGTATCTCAGGTAGGAGGACTTCGTCGAGGTTTTCAGGGCAACGCTTATATACGAACTACGAAGAAGGCTACGCCATAAAATTGAGATAAAAGGAAGTGTATAAAATCAGCAAACTAAAAAAAAACGTCAGCAATCCACAAAATATTTTCTACTGTCAGTTTTAATGGCTTCAATGATTCACCGCAAGATAGTTTTAAGAGGTTTTAACAATTTAAATTGGTTTTTAGAAAGAAAGCAATTAAGATAAATACTTCAACAGAGTTTTGGTTAATTGAAGAAACAGGCAAGAATAGTTTTCACTAAAACAACATTGGTATTCGCTGATGTGCGAGAAGTTTTATTTACTGATTTATAATTATTTATTGTTAAAAAAATATTACCCATTAATTAAAAAAGGGCATAAATCTCATAATAAAACGTAAATATTTCAGAATTTCAGCTCTCATAATCAATTTTATTTGCCTAACAACACATTACTAAATAGTGAAACTCCAATATCACATTAAGTTCTCTTTTCTATAAAATTCACAAAACTAAAGAAAATCAAATCATTAAGTATAGTTGTGTGCTGATTAACAACACGAAGAGAAATTTCCAATTTTATTGGTGTTATTCTGAAACTAATTATTATCAGGGACGATTAAACTCTTGTCTTTATGTCGGGATAATAACAATATAGCATTAAAATTTTTGTGAACGTAAGAAAGTTTATTTTATAGCTTAGTTCCAATAAATACGTGATTAGGATTGTAACTGTCGTTTTATTCCACTAATATTTTATGAGGAATGATGTTTGAGTGAAACTGTTAAGAAGTAAAGAAGAAACCTTATTAAAAATTCTAATGAAAGCGTTTTCATACATATCATTCTTAAAAATTGTGAGATGATTGAGAACCTTCTTGAAAGCTTAGGTAATTAATGTTCTAAATCTAAATAATAATACAAATATTTGAAAAATGGGGTATGATGTCTGAGTGAAACTGTTATACGAAGTACCTAAGAGCCAAACTTAGAAAACGTTCTCATACAAATTATTCTTAAACATTTTTAGACGATTGCGAACATCTTGTTCTAAATAAAACTACATATAAGTCTAAAGGAAATGAAGTCTTAATATTTACAGTCTAAGTCTTTGAGAAAGCAAAAATTCCTGCATCTGTGGGTACTAAAAAGTAGATCAATTCTATTGCATAAATAACGTACACCATGATTATAAATAAATGTTCACCCCACATTAATCATTAATTAATTATATCATATAAAAGTTTGATGTGTCATCGTACGCTCCTACTCCTACATATTTAAAGGATTATCGAGATCAAGCCTTCAACCCACGCGTGATAAATACAAGGAAATGATTTTGCAGTTACTTGAATTTGCATTTGCGTTTGCACACGAAGAACAAATTACAGTTCGTATGAAGTACTTCTCATTTTTACGTATCTTGCAACACTGCTATTAAAATTTATACATAGAGATAGGTCGTCTCTGTACTTACTGAGAAAAGATTATTAGAATGGTTTGAGAAAGATATTCTGAAACCTGTTGCAGGTTTTTAATAGAACCCTTAAAGTTCTATTTACTTTAGCTTGGCAGAGCAGTTTCTAGTTAAGTTCGTCTATTTCTATTACAATGATAAATGCGCATTTTCTTTCTCTTAGTCAATGAATTCAAAGGTTTTTGGATAAAGAATCAGACAATATTCTTGATATGTCAGTTCAAATAAATTATTATAAGACATCTATCTGCTCACTGGAAAAAAAAATAGAAAGGTTAATTTGATGATTTTTGCCACAGCATGCTAATTTTTTAAATCATCAAATTAAGTTAATGTCAAAAAATTAGTCTTTAACTGTTGCTGTTTTTATTTTCGTTTCTGTTTTGTATTGTTGATATTTTATGTTCTAGAATAATCGTTGAATTAAAATTATTTTGATATTCCACTAATTTTGATTTATTTTTTATTTACAAACATAAAACATAACCTTCACGCACCACGTGACGAGACGTTTAGTGTATAGTTGGTTGCCTACATATTGCGTTTATTTTTAAAAGTATACATAGGGAATATGTATACTAAAAAGAAAAATTCCTGGAATATTAAAGAATATTCTGAAATTCTTTAAAGACACAATGCTGTCACTATAGTCACAAATAACACGAGAAGCACAATAAGTTTTTTAGGCCGAGTTGCACGGAACTACATGTAAACCAACCCGTAGGATGAAAAAATGGTTAGGAGGGCATTCAGATTTCAAATTACTGTTTTAACCAGGTTGTCCGGAATGGCGGAAGCCTTGCGCGAATTCAATATGACATCGCACACGTATACCCATCAGAAACATATGGAGCTGGTGAAAATGAGAAAAAAGAGCATCACAGGGAAATTGAAATTTCCGAAGCACAACCAACAAATATCTAATACAAAACAAGACTACCGAAGGCGTGCGTGCTCTGGAAACGAATAAGAAAATAAAATTAATAAAAATTAGAACCGAAAGGGTTTCACTAACAATTCGTGCGTGAACAGCTTGCGTTTTGTACAAGAAACAGGAGAAGTAATAATTCCAAACCAACTGTTCGGAAATTTTGTACGTTCACAGTAAATTATAACAGAAGATAAGACAAGATTCACCGTTGCATAACTAATAACAAGTTCACGTGCACAAGTCCGTGTTACCTTACATTGTTCTAGATTGACTAAGGCGTGTAAGGGAATCATGAATTCAAGTGCTGCACAAAATTTCCAACACGTACAGAAGACCCACCTTCCTCATAAATAGTAAATATATTGTTCGGAAAATTTATTGGCTAATTCGGGTCATTGGCATTGTTAGTGATAAAGAAAATTTTTGGTATTGTTCGAGTCCTCGAATAACCCGCTGCTTCCTGCATTGAACGAATTTAGAAACGCAATAAAGAAATTGTCTTTGAAACAATAATTAGTACTCGATGTGTGTTTTAAAATTCAGTCAACCGTTCTGTAATTCCCTATTCATCAAGTAACATAAATATTTTACTTCCTTTTTAAGTTGGAATTCCAAACGTTAATACAGTAAACATCAGTCTTTTCACCTCATTAAGAAGCTATCCAAAGGGTTATTCAAAATTAGTAGAACACAAATACTTTTTAAATCGTTTACGCTTACTCATACTGTCCGTATACGAAAGAAAAAACATTTATTTTGCTTAAAAAACAATGAGAGGTCACCCAATATTTTTACGAACTTTTCTTGCCGACTAACCGAAAGAAATGTATTGTGTAACTGATTTTCGTTGTGGATTTTAGTCACCGTATCTGCAGTTGTCACATCACTTGGGCGTCCGCTGCGCGGTTCATCTTCGCTACTCGTTCTGCCACGTTTAAAGCCAGCAATTCACAAATGTGCGGTCTTAAATCAAGGGAAAAACTCGCCAAGGACACAATGTAACTTGCTTTTTATCTAATTTAATCACGGCACGAATCTCCTTTCTGTTCATCATTTTTGAAAATGCTTGCACGTTCATCTGCTTCACGTGACCAAACAATAACCTCACAATTCACTGAGCTGAAACTCAGCAAGGGCTCGTTTGATTTTGATCATGGTGCTGCTATCTCTGCGTCGTTTACCTTACTTTTCAAACGACCCATGTAGGAGATAAGCTGTTTGAAATGATACATGAATTCCAGTGCCTTACTACTGTTATAGTCACCGATAACAACGACAAAAGTAAAGAAATTAATTCCCGAAACCGTTGCTTCTATAGATATGCGTCCAGAAAATGTAAACTTCAACTTTATAAATCCCTCATTAAGCCAGTAGTGTGTTACGGATACAAAAGCTGGATGCCGACCAAGAGAAATGAACTGCTAAACAGATTCGAAAGGAGGATTCTACGAACAATTTATTTTTGGGTCTGTTTTTTTTATCTAAATAATGACCAAGATCCAGTAGGTTGGGTAAAAAGACGCGAATGGCAGGCGGAAGGGTAATGTAACCAGCCACCAAGGTCTGTTAACCAGCGACTAAATTCGACTGTTTGATAGAAATGTTTAGGAGGAATAATGGGCAAAGCAAACAATTAACTTACTTTTAGTTATTTTTATAAACTCACCAAACTCTAAATACGTAATGATTTAACTTAAATAGGTCGGTTACAGTTCTCTGACTGAAGTGATTAATGTAAACATAAAAAGAGCTTTTTGCTTTTTAAACGTGCGGAACAAAGACGCACAGTTTCATTGTAATCAAGCATGAATTTAATATAATCCTGAAGTTGCAAAGGTACCATTATTTTTAACAATTAATTTTGAATTTACAATTTTGCATTTGCACGTTTTCCAAATTTGGATTGTTTTTAAGAATGAAAATTTCGTATTTTGTTTTCTTTTCGTGACTTTCCCAAGTTATTATTTCCATAAATTATGAATTATCTTTGTTAACGTTTGTAATTAATTATTCCATGAGTTTTAGAAATTTCACTGCCTTGGTGTCATGGAAACGCAAATCAACAACAATTACATTTAATTATCGGCAATTTAAATTAAAATAATTCTACAGATTATTTTCAAGGAAACATTTCTGCTGGTACTACTGAAGCTTTAATGGAAGTTTCATCAAGCTATTAAAATTAAAATTGACATCCACTTAATTTAACCGTTTAAGATGACATGAAGAACGTCAGGGATTAAAATTAATTATGACAATAATTATTAGGTTGGCATGTAATACGTTTTACTCATTAAACAAAGAATTCTTCTATTTTTTTTTATATATGATAATATATTTTCACCCAGAAAACGGAATGTTAAATTTCATCTCGCGACACAAATTACTGCCTGATTCCTGATTCTAATGACATAAATGTTATTTTATGAGCATGGAAAATTGAAAATTGTCACTTGTTATTACGGCTGGCATGAGCATTTCTGAACAAGGATTTGTTATTTAAAAATTCTTTTATCACATGAAATGTAAAGTTTATGCAAAATGTCAAAAATTACCAAACAACAAGCCATGTTTACAAGACAAAATATTGAAAATAAATTTCAAATTGTATTGTTTTTGCAATTTTTAGAAAATACACGCATTAATTTAATTTCCTTGCATGAAGAACTCCTATTTTGTGCATCACAACATTCAAAGATTTTAATCCAAACCTTTTAGAATGTGCAACAATCATTAATTGCGTGTTGATGACCGTAACATTTAGTAACATGTAAGAATTAGTTACATGAACTGTCGTTGCAATTTTTAATTGGAAACATCAGGTGTTGTCCTTGAAAAGCAGTGAATTGTACGATACCAAGTTGCTAATTATTGTTGTTCGTGATAGTTTTATCGTATTGTGGAAAAACTGTTAAAATTGATAATAATAAAAGTTTAAAGATATGATCTGTCACAAAATTTCTTTTTTTTATCTGATGTAACATCACCAAGACCCAAAATATTTTAGATGAAAATCTTAGTAACCTCAAAAAGAAAGTGCGTTGCTAAAATTATGTTAATTTAATGCGTTTGTACTGTTTGTAGGTATTTGGAAAGTTTTTATTTCATACAAAGAACTCTTGTCCGTTCTTCTAATCTTAATAAATTTAAGTAAAGAACACAATAAGTCCGAATCGAATAACTGTTTTTTTAACATTTAGCGATAGCGAAGTAAAATCCTGGGGACATGTCCTTTCAAAACCAGGAAACAATTGTTTTATAAATTTATGCTTGAAGTAGGCGTGTAGACAACGTGTAGGTAAATATAGATCACCTGAAGATGATGAGAATTGAATCGGATTCTGAAAATCATTTAAAATGAGTTCATAAAACGGTATTATTTGCTTGTATCTAATTTTAGAACGAGTTTCCTGTATTAAAAAAATTCGTGGGCATAACTAAATCGTCAGTGAAGCGTAACATATTTTATTTACATGCATTTTTTTATATCGAATAAGTCCGATTCTTAAATATAAAGTCGTAAGCAAACAAGTTTCATGTACGATAGAATTTATTTAAAAAAATAATAATTGAAAATGATAGTGTTTTATAAGTAAATCAAACTTTCTTCACAAGTAAGGTGTTATTACTTATTAATGTCCTAGCATGAACAGCATAAAACCAATTTATTCATTGCATCGCCCTAGATAATTAATAACTATAATCGATACTAATGAAGTTAACAGTTTCACTTCTCAGCTATTACATATCCGATTATTGTAGATTATAGACAACACTCGAAAGTGTATGGAATTAGCATTTTGCACCCTACTTAAATATAAAATTCTAAATTCTATCAGCAAGAAATAAAGTCGGACATAGATTTGTTTTGTTTATATTTTGTGTAAGTAGATCAACAAGGCTTTTGTTGAAAGTAACTATCTACCATAAATAAAAGTTGGTTTTTATTCTTATTTTACCTTGATTTTTTTTTCAGAAATTGTTTTAACCTAGAATGAAAGTACAAATAAACAATAATTCTGGAAATAGTCTTCTTGGATTTTCATAAAAATTGTTTATTTATTGCACATCTGTATTTACATATTGGAGGATCATTACTTTTTCTCTAATATTTTTCAAAGTGTATTTAAAGACTTTGGATTGATTTAGAAAATTCGTAAAATGAATTCAGATTCTTAAAAAAGCGACCATGCAAGGAAATAAAATTAATGTCGTAAGTTATTTATTTATCTAGTTAATTATTTCCACTAAGATTTGCTTAACAAATGTTGGAAATTGTCACAGGAAACGTAAAATATGATTATAACAATAACTAGCAAATACATACTGGTACCAATCAAAACCTTTCGTTAAAGAAATCAGCTAAATTGTAGTAACATTTATCGATTAAAAATGACTTTAGTTCTACTTAAAATCGTTTGAAGCTCTGAATATTCATAAATTTTAATGGCAGATGATTGTAAATTTTAGTTGAAGTAATCATAAGGCCTTTTGCATCTTTTGTTAGTCTATGCGCAGGAATATATAATTCATTTGCGGAGAGGGTAATGTAATTGTTAATTTGACCACAAGTTGTGAATAGATTCAAATGTTTTCGCACATAACATGCTGAATTTAAGATAAATAATGAGTAAACAGTCAGAATACCATGATGTTTAAAATAATGAACACAGGAACTACTAGGGCGACGATGAAACATTGTCCTAATAATTTTCTTTCATGCAACAAAGACACGATGAATGTCTGAGCAATTTCCCCAAGAGAGTCTACACCAACGCTATTTCGTAACTGAAGTAAGGTAAAGTTTTTAGAAGCAAGCTTTTTACAAATTTCGTTTATATGGGCTTCCCAGGATAATTTAAGTCGATAGTGAGCCCCAGGAATTTTACATACTTATTTTTAACTAAAGAGTGACCATTTCCTTTAACTAGTAAGCTATATTGACCTGAAGCTTTAGAATTGTCAAAAGGAAGTAACTCGGTTTTCCATTCATTTAAAACAAGGTCATTTTGTAGACAAAACTGAGACATGTCATCAGCGAATAAAGTAGTAAAATAATTTATATGCTTCACTATATCGTTGATAAAAATTAAGAAAAGGATAGGGCCAAGTATACTACCCTGAGGTACGCCAGTTTTACGACTTGAGTCCTACCGTCCAAATACGATTTTAACCACATTAGAGAAGGGCCGAGAATTCCATATATTTCTAATTTCATCAGTAATAACTAATAAATTATGGTTTATACTATCACTATCAACAGCACGACTGAGATCAAAGAAGATACCAACTGATTTCAATTCATTGTCGAGGTTCATTATAAACAGAAAGGACAGCGTCTTCAGTATTTTTGTTTTCGCAAAAACCATACTGTCGGTCTGTTAATATACCATAGTTACTAAGGACAATAATCTAGACCTAAATGCCTTTTCGTATATTTTGAGAAAGATCCTAAAAGTGGCTAAGTAATTTTGTATTAATATTGTAGTTTATTAAAGAAGGTTAAAACCAAATATTTCACATTCCAAGAGCTTTCGATTAAAACCTTCAAATGGTGTGAAGCACAAACTAGGAGTTCATAGAAGGAAATTAAATTAATGACTTATAAACTGTCTTAAGTTAAAGGATTCTTATAAAATTATTTTCTAAAAATTGTAAAATTGGTTTTAAGTGTTTAATAATACAATTTGAAATTCGCCTTCCAATATTTTGTTTTGTAGACATCGCTTGTCTACTGAAAGTTTAATATTTTTGGTTATTAATTACTTAATTAATGAAATCATCCTAATTACAAAAGGCAAATCATAAATAAACATAAACATAAAATACAATTCTATTGAGTAAAATGAATTATAATTAATAACAACTGAGTTATTTTTATGAAATCTTTTTTATTAAAGTTTCCATCAGTATTGGCTGATTGTCTTCGGAATAATAACAGGAAGCAGAAACTTAAAGTATACATTTTTGTTCTATCCTTACTCGCTATTAAATAAGTTTAGTTTAAAGATAATACGACTAACAAAGTAGATCACTTAATTTGTTTAGACGAGTGGAAAACCCATTATACTGTGTTATTAGTAGAAAACAGCAAGACGAAATTGCAGCACAACAGAAACACTAATATCGAAATTGGAATAACAGAAAATGAAGTGAAGCAAGCAATACGATAGATGAAAAATGGTTGAGCACCTGGACCTGGAGGAATTTCAGTGGAATTAGTTAAAAATGGAGGTGATACTTTAATGTTTGATGTTAAGAATAAGGCCAAGAACACACGAGGCGGTTTGTAACGTATCGGTCGACGATTCGTCTGACGCTACGGTCACACATATGTGGCGGTTGCAATTCGTCATTAATATACAGACGTTGCCAGTTCGCTACAATGAGTAGTTTAAAATAAAAAAATATTTAGATTATATTAATAATAATTCGACGTGTCTTTAGCCCTCGACTAGCGTCTCGGGCTCAAAATCACGTCTCAAGCCATAAAAGCATCTTTACGCCCTTGGTACATAAATAACTATTATGTAGATAGATTAAGTTTAAAATTAAACAGAAAATATGTTAAAATGAGAACGTGTTCCATTCATTATAACCACAATCGAAAGAAACGCCGGTTTCGTTAGCATTGCTACACACCAAGTCATGATAACCCAAATTTAAAATAAAAAGACAACTCATTCAAAAATCTCCAAGTATGCAGAAATGCAAAAACATCATGGATAGACGAAGATATTACTTACGTAAGACAAAACCAGTTTAAGTGCACCTAACCTAATGCTTCAGGCAGTGAATGTATTATAAACTCTTTCATCTAAGGCGTAGGCAAGTGGAAACTGATCGGCAAGGATGGAATTTGTTAAAACGTACTTTTAATACAGAAGCAAATAAACGTGACAGAAGACATTACCTTGACACATGATCGAAAATACGGAGGCGTTAAATGGCAAAAAGAGAATCTTAATTACGAACTAGTTTTTCAAGCAAAACACATATTTTATTAGATACAAAACTGTTAAAATTTAAAACGGACAAAAAGGCGGAAATGTCCCATATACAATCAAGGTTTAAGAATTCGTGTCACTATCACGTCTCATAATGCAGTCGTGAAAAACAACGTTCATTATATTACTACACGATATTCCCTTGTTCTCGTTGAAGGAGTTACATAATCTTGAACGCGTGTTTCATGAGAATAAAACGGATATCATGGGTGACAGAGGCATGAGAGTATTTTTTAAGACAACCTGTAATAATAATGTAATTTAATAATTACGTACGTTTTCTCATAGCATGACTAGACAGTTACAGAAAAATATCATGTAAATATTGGCATGGGATAATTAAAGCTTTCCTTGTATTTTTTTTATATGTACAGGGTGTCCACAAATGTCTGGATGTCGGTGATGGCAGACTATATAAGTCTACTTCAAATATTTTCGTGAATATTTCCATACACCATTGTTTCCAACACGATGTTTTTCCAAATTCATTCATGGATTAGGTAATATAAAGCAATTGAAAATTCTTGGGTTGTTTAACCATTTCCGATAGATCGATCTAATTTCAAAGGCAATGCAATCACAGATTTTTGGAAACACCCAGTAACAAGAGAGAGTTTGATTCTAACTAAAAATCACAAAGATGAACAGAAACTCAAGAGTTATGGTAAGGACTATTTAAGTCCCTGTTCCTGAAGGGCTAATTTGGGTTTAAATCAGAAATTTCCCTGTTGTTTCCATGGAAATTTTCGATTAAATAAAGTTCAATAGCCTTAAGCGTAAAAAACGAGTTAAAACGACATAAAAACCAATTACTTCCTTTGTTTTACATCACCAAGACGGTGATTCTTAAAGTTATCTGATTAAAAGTGGAAATGAAAAGACGGTTAATGTCTTTTTCTAAGACATGTAGAAACATTACTGTGCAATAAAAATTATCTGCACCAGTTTATCATCAGATCTGAAATTATAAACATATTTCCACCATTCAACAGGAAGTATGCGTTAGCAGACATCCTGCTTGAAAGTTCAAAGCAGAAAGGTGCAAGGTGCTGTTGGAAGTCTTAAGAAATTTGTTTAAGGTGGTAAATTACATAATTAAATTTTGTATATGCTTTTACTACGAACAGGCGAGTTTTGATGCTTATTTACCAAAAGAAATCGCTTATTTTGAAGTAAATGCGATTTTCTGACACTTTTAGATTGGTTTTCCTAAGTTTTTCTTCTTGAAAAGGTTAGAAAAATTCGAGAGATCATAAATTGAAGTAATTACGATTTTCTGACACTTTTAACCCTGTTTTCGTATGTTTTTCTCCTTGAAAAGGTTACAAAAAACCAAAAGGGGTAATTTAAATTGAAATAAATACGATTTTCTGTCACTTTTAGATCTGTTTTCCTAAATTTTTCTTCATGTAAAACTTAGAAAAGCCCAAAAGAGATTGTTTAATTTTGAAATATAAAATGATTTGCTGACACTTTAGATTTAATTTCTACGTTAGTTTGCTTCTTGAACTGGATAAAAAGAACGTCTAAACCTCAAAAAAGATCAGCCTAACTGAAAATTCAATTCAAATGATTCAAGTGGTGGCGTAGTTGTAATAAACAATCTTTAAAAAATTTTCTAATCGTTAAGAAATAACAAAGCGAAACCGATTTCTTACCGGAAACTATATTTCAATTAGTCATTTCCTTCTGTATACTAAATACCTGATCTAATTTTATTCCTACATTATTAACAGCCTATAGTATGGTTTATCAGAGGTTAGGCATATGAAAGTAACGCAAAGCGTTGTTACTTCCGTGATACTCATTCATTTTGAATTTTTTTAATCGCTCGATTTTTAGCTAACACCGTTAATGAAACTTGTTAATTTTATTATTTCGGAGTAGTTATTCAAAATTACATGTTAAAATCGTTAAATTGCTCCACGTGTTTCTCCAATTCCAAAACGACGTCGCAAAACCTCTTGTTTAATTAATTAAAAAGGTAGAAATTGACCACAAACTTGTATTAGTCAGTCTTAAACGGCCTTTCAGCACATACTTATATGGTGAATCTTTAATATTTATAAACAAACTAAAAATGCAACATCTAAAGATACGTCACCTTGACATATAATGTAAAGAAAAGTTCAGTATTTACAGTACGTACCTACGTATAATTTGTGCCATATTTTATTCTGACAAGAAAATCAGTTAATGTCTGCTTCAATCTAAATGTTAATGTTGATGCATCCTTTAGGCTTTTATAATTTTTACGAATTGGAAACTACTCTCCAGATTGCGTAAAAATAAATCAAGAATCCTTTCTTGATTTATTCAAGAATTTTCGATAGGCTTTATTAGATTCGATTCTAGGTGACACGCAGAATTGACTATAATAATTTAAAAAAAAACAGTTTGAAATTCTATCGAACTTAATCGTACTTGCATTAAAAAAAATCGTAGAATGTCTTCGGATAATAACGATGTCATGTTGTTAATACTGAATCTAACGATCTGCAAATTAGCTTTTTAGTCGTAATTATGTTGAAACGTACCACACAAAAACAACTTAGTAGGTTGAACACTTAATTTGCATTACTGTTTATGGATCGTAATTACTAGTTATACTATAAACAAAACCAAATTATTATGTACTAATTTACTAATCTTCGTAGTTAAATGCGGAATCTCATTAACAAGCGAGCTTACTACGTACTACTTTAACAAACTGAACTGTTTCTAATATTAAATTTGAGCACAAAGTAACGAAACGTATCCGAACCAAAAAAAGGAAATTAGGCACTAATAATTACTTATAACGGGAAACATATTATGCCTATGCCTTAAATAGCATGTGAAGAGTTAAATGTACAAGACTTAAATACTAACTAAAGACAACAACAAATTGTTTTGACACCAAAATTCTGCTCGAAACACTTATTTAAATAACAAAACGAGGATTACTCATCCTCACATGCAATATTTATGCAAACAACACACCTTTATCCACATTTTAACCTTGCTGCATTTTGTTGTTTGCAAACGTAATCCTAATCAATAAACCAATAAACGGAAAATCAGTCAATTACATTTATTTCATTTTTGTAAACAAAAACATAGTTTTGTGGTTTTGTATTAGGAAGTAAAATCGATCTAAAAATTCAAGTGCAACAAATTTAATTAAGCGATAGCACAACCTTCAATATTACTCCGCTCTACCTTAAAAAAAATACTACCAACTGTAAAAGGTCGTCGTGATTAATTGAACGAAGAGCTAAAAGTTCAGGCGAATTTTTGTTATTCACATTAATTAGCTATTAAAAAGGTGCCAATCTTTTTCCTGAAGATGAGCGCTTCCTTACATATTTAAATTACTGAAAATTAATAAAGTTTGCAAACTCTCCAGACTTAAGCTCATAATACGAAGGGCTTATAATGAGTAGAAATACTAGCTATATTCGAGAATACCATTTTTTTACTGGCTTTTAAGTACTCTTTTATATTGTACATAATTCGAAGCCTAACCAATTTTTTACAGCAACTATAATCACTTCATTCGAAGAAAAATTTTAATTGGATGGTCTAACAATTATAATTGTTTTGCATTGAAATCGCTACAAAAGCAGCAAAATTTCTCCACAATTTTATTTTCCCCTTTTCCCGTTGCCATTCTATATTATTGCATTTTTCTATTTCCTTCCCTACCAAAACAAAAGAACAGATACTCCATCACATATCGAAATTCAATTTTCCCAATTTTTATTTAACATAAGTAATTATGTAATTAAATTAATAAAAAAATACTTTGCTTTAATTAGGAAAAACAAAGCCATTCGACATCACAAGAAAGTACTTAAATTTCGAAAATAAAATTCAAAACTCCATCAAAATTTATGTGAAATACATAATAATTCAATATTAATCGAACTAATAAAAAACTAACTATCATTTCATATAACATCGAAGGGCTGTCATTATGTAAAGAAGAATTTCTAACAATCCTATGCCAAGAATCCAACTGTGATGTACTTTGCATCCAAGGTCCTAATCAACGAAGACCAAAAGTAACTGGCAAGCGCTCCGTACCGTAGTAGAGCTTGTCAGCAATATGGGAGCGCCATCTTGGTCAAACAGAACATCCCTATTTTAGCTACCAGATATACTGAAGATGGAAATATAGAAATCCTCACAATTGAACTATCGAACTACTTAATACCTTCCATATATAAACCACCAAATGCTGCCTTTCGTTTTAGTAAATCCGCTCACTATACGGATAAAAAGTCTTATTTTGTCATTGGCGACTGTAATATCTACAACAATATGTGTGGGTTTGAACAAGATGACGAAAATAGAGAAGCAGTAATACGATGGACAGAAAATAACCAGATGTCCCTCATCCACGGCGGTAAGCTGCCACCCTCGTTCTACAGTGGAAGATGGAAAAAGAGCTATAATCCGGACCTATTTTTATAAGCGAATCCATATCACAACAATGCAAAAGGCACAACTTAAAAAAGCCAACTGGCAACATTTCTCAAACGAATTGGACAAGATCTACTATTGATCCAGTTCCCGAATCCTATCAGCAATTTATTGATGCCCTGAGTACGTTTCATGACAATCAATTCCACGTGGCTTACCACCCGAAATGGAAGAGTACCTATCTCAGTTTGAACTAAATCCCTTAAGTGAAGAGACCATTCAAGCCAGTAGGGAACTAATGTCATCAATCGCCAAGGCTAAACGAGACTGATGAATCAAAGCTATGGAAGAAACTGATTAGTCTAGAGACAATTAAAAAGCATGGAGCCTGCTAAGAAATCTTAACAATGACCCCAGCTACAGAAAAGTGCATACTAATGTTTCTGACAAATAGAGCATCAGCTACTATTAAATGGCAAGGCAAACATTCGTATCAGAAAACCAAAGGTCGTACGGGGCAAACATAGCGAAAATACGGTCCTCTCAAGGCTATTTGGCATAATCGAGCTAGATACCGCAATAAAAGAATATAAGAACGAAAAGGCAGCAGGTATAGATGACATTAGAACGGAACAAATAAAGTACTTCGGTGAAACTACAAAGAACTGGCTATTGCAGCTATATAACTGCTGTCAGATCCCGAAGCCTTGGAGGAAAGCTAAGGTGATAGCCATACCCAAAGCCGGAAAAGAAATATCAGATCCGAAGAATTATATACCAATATCATTATTGAGTCACCTGTATCAAATCTTTGAGAGGATGCTTTTAAACAGCCAAATATCAACTATTGGACCAGCTCCGTTTCCCCGACGGGCAGGTTTTCGACCTGAAAAAAAAACCGTGCAGCGTAGGTACTTAATCTAACTCAGTATATAGCGAATGGTTTAGAAAATCGCAGGATCACAAGTGTGGTCTTTATTGATCTAACGGCTGCCTATGATACGGCCCAATATCAAATACTACTGTCCAACCTATCAAGCTAATCACGGACTATGGATGGACTCGCCCAAATTGTAGCGATCCTTCTTAGCAACCGCAGGGAAGCGTCTTAACTCAAATGACCAACCCCTTCCTGCAAACACGAAAAGCTGTGTATATGCCGACGATCTGGCATTCGCAACTCTAACTGAAAAATTCGAAACAGTTGAAAATCACCTTACCAAGGCACCGAAGATCAATCAACCAAAGCCTAACCCAACAAATATGCAAGTAAATGCCTTTCTCTTGAAAAATAGGGAAAGCATAAGGAAGCTGCAGGTCATGTGGGAGAACGTGAAACTGGGACACTGCTCCAGCCCCAAATACCTAGAAGTCACCCTAGATCGCCTCCTAATTTATAAAAAGGACTGCCTTAACACGAAACAGGAAGTGGCAGCCTGCAATAACGTACGTAAATTATGCGGCACCACAGACGTTAAGAACATCTGCCTTGGCACTCCAAGCCATGCCAAACAAATGAATTCCCCCCTAAATAAAACATGTAAAACTAACACTGGATGTTTAAAATTAAAACCAACTTCTGTCGATAAAGTACAGTATCTGGCAGGAATACGCCTCACACCATTCGAACATCAACCCCCGGAGCGCAAGTTGAAGTCAAGAAAAAGCTTCTTACGTAAACCAGACTTACCGAACTACCAAAGTATGCCAGAGTTAAAAACTGGAAGACTGAAACACCTCACCTAATCAACTGGATGGGACCATCTGAAAACTTACCTCCAAGTCACATGGACGGTATGGAAATCTCTGAATAGGCAGAGTTGGGAGGTCCAAAGTCAACCTAAACAAATGGGGATTTCTGGATAGCGGGCAGACTACCTGCCAGTGTGGAGAAGAACAAACCACACGACATCGATATGTACGAATGTGCTACATGTCCAACTACATGCACGGACGAGGACCTAGTAAAGGCTAATAAAAATGCAATTGACGTGGTCCGATTTTGGGCAAAAACTGTTTAAATACGTTATATTTATATACCTAATAGCTTTAACTTTTATTTTATTCGCTTATACATAGGTATTTACATATTTACACTGAGTTCAAAAAAATTTGAAATTTGCACAACAGTATTATGACAGCAACACAGTGATGTCAGTTAATAAACTCATTTAAAAATCCATCAAAATTTAAGTGAAATACGTAATAATTCAATATTAACCGAACTAATAAAAAAAAAAAACATTTCTTTAATTAGACAAAACAAAAAGGCCATTCGATATATGGAAAAAAATTCTTGCAAATTTATTCTAAACAGCATTTCTTTAGAACAGTTACATAAAAAGAAACAAACTTCTCTAATCTGCATTAGTTAATTAATTTTTATTTTTATTTCTGGCCAACTACTGAACTACTCTGACTCAAATAACATCATCGGATAACTGTTATATAATAAGGAAATAAAAACTAGGTTAGCCTCATTAATATCTCAATTTCCTTTTCTACAAAAAAAAAGAATTAAATTACAAAACGTGTACAATAGTTTCGTGACAATTTAATGAAAAATATACGTAATTAGAAAGTAAACTAAATTATCCGTAAAAAAATAGTCCCAAACCTAGCCTATAATTCTTACTGGAAAAATAAATAAATTCAATATTTATGCAATGCGGACGTATACAAAAGTATAATTACACTTTTAAAAGCCAAACCCCTTACAAATAACACGATTCAAATTTGGTAATAATCGACAGCATTTAGTTTAGTGCAGTTGCTATTTAAAAGCGTGAGTTCTGCACGGTTTGTAAGTCAGAGTTTTGATTTTTCATTAAACGGAGTAAATCTCACTTATTTTACAGTTACAATCACATTTCAAGAGTCATCTGCCTAATTGAATACATATTTATAAATAATTAGATTTTCTAACAATTTACCTTTCTTATTCATGCTAATCAATTTGCCTTACACTTTAACACGCTGATTTACATACAGGTGTATGGGTAGAAATAAAGCCATAAATGGGCTGTTTAAACTCTTATCTTCAATAAACAAACTCCCTCTCGACATTCAAACTAGAAAACCATACTTTTTTAAATGTGCGTTTCTGATAATCAGAGGCGTTTATGACTTTACAACATCAAAAATTGCGATAAAATTACTACATGCATGTTAGGCGTTAAGTAACGTTGTTAATTTTTTACGGCTTATCAAACCTACGTTTCATCATCTATTATTAACTTATTACCGGATGTATTTTGAGTTTTTTAAAGCGGTATAAAGCCTATTAATTTAATCACTTACGATTGGTTATCGAGAACAAAGTCGATCTCGTTATTTTTACTTAATTACGAGGTTCGCACATGGAAAAATTATAGAACTGGTTTTCCTTATTTATCTGTGCTAGATTGAAGAATTATCTGTGCGATCAGATTATGTTTAGTAATCCAACACAGAGCGCATGTTGCAATGGAATGAAAACATCTTGATAGATAAAAATGTAAGGATATTTCTCAATTATCTTTTTTTAGAATACTTAAAAACATTACAATGTAGGTAATAAAATTTTATTACAATAATCTTTAAAGCGAGAACTTATATAATGGGTGATGTCCGAATCCAAACAATAAAATTGCCAAATACTGTAACTTTAGAATTGGTGTGCGCCTCGTTGATTTTAAAATGAAATTTTGGAATTTTAACAGGTGTTTCTATTATTTGTTATATTTTAATGATACCTGAATTAGATACGTAGGCAGAATGACACGGCTATTTACTAAAAACAGGCCTGAGAAGTTCATTTACTACCCAATTTCGAAATTTGTTTGACTGCGTTTTCCTACAAGACGAAGAACTAAACGAAAATATTTTTGAAAATCGACGTATTTTACTCATCCGTTGCAGTTACAAATCAAACAAACAAATCCAAAAAAGAAAAAAGCAGTTCTCGATATGTTTTAGTTGAACATTGTAAGTTTGCCTTAAAAATAAAATTCTGCCTACATAGATTCATTCTTTGAACGAATCAAATACTTTTATATTTCTAATCTATTCCTAAAAAAATATTATAATTTCGTCACAATATCTTGCGAAACTATTGAAATGTCTTTAAAAAAGTCCATTTTAAAAGCATTTTCGCACAATGTTATTCGGTCAAAGTTAATCCGATAACTTTAAAAACTTTTAGAACCAGCGATCACTTTAATTTCCTATCTAATTATAACAGGTAATCTGGAAATCGATACTTTAAATCTCGTAATTAAGCAATTTATATAATTTAAAAATTAACGAGAGGTAAATTACTTACGCAATTTATGTTACAATTATATGGGCCAGATAGGCAATTATAAACAAATTAACGATACTGGATTAGAGTAAAATGCAATTTATGAAGGGTTGTCCACAGAAGCAGGAATTTATTTATTTAAGGGACAGTCTAAAGGCATTTTGGGGAGTACAATGGTTGAAGGCAATTGAAAATCTTTGGTTCGGAAAAAATAGGGCACTTCAAAATACGGATCGGGAGTCTTTGAGACAGTCTAAACAACTTTTAGTAATAATCATCGGATATCTTTCTATTAGCATAGTCAGTTTGTGGCACTTCGAGGCAGTTTTAGGCAATCTAAAACAGTTCGGAGCAATCTGAGAAATCTACGGCAGTCTTTAGCAATTTTCCGTCTTTTTAAGCCTAGGTCAGTCTGGGAAATTTTTATTAACAATTTGAGGATATTTTCGGAGTATGGCCGATATCAAGTTTTAGGCAATCAAAGGCAGTTCGGGGCAATATCAGAAAATCTGGGGCAGTGCGTAGCAATTGTCCACCCTTTTCAGACGGTGTATACAATAAGTCTATAGAAAATTTCTTTCTTTGCAAGTCAATGTAGGAAATGTTTATTGATAATTATCGAATATATTTGTGTACAAAAAGGTAGTTTCTGGCATTTCGACGTAATTCTAGGCACTGTAAGGCAGTTCGGGGCAATTTAAGAAAGTCTACAGAAACGTTCCTTCTTTACAAGTTAATTTAGGAAATGTTTATTAACAATTATGGAATATTTTTGTGTTCAAAAAGACAAAGGCAGTTTGTGGTATTTCGAAGCAATCCTAGGCATTCTAAGGCAGTATGGATCAATTTAAAAAAGTCTAAGGCAGTCTGTAACAACTTTCAGTTTTTTTTTAAGGTAATCTATTTTATTTATTAACAATTACCGGGTACTTTGGGCAATATCAAAACGGTTCTAGGTAATTCAAGACAGTTCGTGACAATTTGAAAACATCTGGGCCAGTACGTAGCAATTATTCATCTGTCTATGACGGTTTAGGCAATATTTAGTAATAATTATAGCATATTTTTGACATGGCAGAGGCAGTTTGTGATATTTAATGATTGTTCTGGGCATTTTAACACAATTAGAGGCAATTTGAAGAAGTGCGAGGCAGCCTGTAACATTTTTCCGTCTTTTTAAGTCAATATAGCAAATTTTTATTGACAATTATCGAATACAAGACAGTTCTGGGCAATACAAGGCAGTTCGTGACAATTTGCAAAAATTTGACAATATGTAGCAATTATCCAATTTTCTAACACGATTTAGGCAATATTTAGTAATAATTATTGGATATTCTGAAACATGGCAGAGGTAGTTTGTGGCATTCATAGATAGTTCTAGGCATTCTAAGCAGAGGTCGGGGCAATTTTCCTTTTTTGTAGTCAATCTAGAAAATGTTTATATTAACAATTAAGGAAGGTAGCAGTTATTCATTTTTCTAAGACGGTTTAGGCAATATTTAGTAATAATGATTGACCGTTTTCGACATGGCAGAGATAGCTTGTTGCATTCGGAGGCAGTTCTAGGTAATCTCAGATAGTTCTGGCAACTTGAAAAAGTCTAAGGCAGCCGGTAGCAATTTTCCATTTTTTTCAGTCAATCTAGGAAATGTTTAATAACAATTCTAGTACGGATGATATGAAGACAGTTCTACGCAATCCAAGGCAGTTCGACATACCAGAGGCAGTTTTGTGGCAATTCAAGGCAGTTGGGGACAATTCAAAAATTCTGAGACACCGTACAGTAATTTTCTTCTATTGTAAGTTAACCTAGGAAATATTTATTAAGAATTATCGAAAATTTTTGTATTTACAAAGGCAGTTTGTGGCATTTTGAGGAAGTTCTAGGCATTCTAAGGCAATTTGGAGCATTTTCAACTTTCTTTTTTCGTAAGTTCAATCTAGGAAATATTTATTAAAAATTATCGAATATTTTCGACATGGTATACTGAGTTCCGGTCATATTAAGAGTTAAGACAGTGAGGGGCAATGCAAGACAGTTCGGGGCTATTTGAAGAAATTTGTGACAGTATGTAGTAATTATACATCTATTGAAAAAGGCCGCATAGATTTGTAGCAATTTTATAGGGTAGCCTGATCAAGGGTTAGTGACAATTGTTTAATATTTCCAACACGGCATTCTTGATTTTTCACGCAGTATAAAAGTCAGCCCTTTGTCCCTAATATCCAACTATGGTCTACTTCCTACCCTATCCAAGTTTCTTTAGTAATGCACCTTTCATACATAAAACTTCAACATAATTTGTAAAATGTAACAGTTACTAAGAACAAGATCTAAAAGGCAAAAGTTTTAAATGTTAGATTTTAATTATACACGCCGAGTGTAATACTTTCACAGCTTATCACGATTACTAAAATAACTTACAAATTATAATCTTGGGGGAATTAATCAAAACAATCCATATTCATTAATTTTTTTAACATATAATTATAGCTTTAATAAATTATGGCCTTCCTCAATTATTAACTAAGTTATTAACTTCTATCCACTAATTAAATTATAAATTCCTGAAGTGAACTGTTTATATTTTTAAATTAACCAACAAAATCAGCAATTTTCACCCTAACAATCCATGTAAAACCAATTGTAATATTGTTATCATTACAAATAAATAAATAAAACAAATTTTTAACATAATTATAAATTTCAACGCAAAATTTTTACTCATAATGTAGGAGACTTTCTAATATTGTTATCTTTATTCAAATTCAACAACTGGTCATTATTTTCAACAGTGTGGCACTTCAGAGGTCAGCTTTGATTCAGCTACTGTTTTACATGCATATGCTTATTTGGAGAAATTTACAATTTTTGGAAATTTAACAACCTTGACATATCACCTTCAAGCGAATTTTTAAGAAACAGAAAGCAGCTGCAAAATAAACAATAACACGTTTATTTAAAAAATATTTAAATGATTCCTCGATGAAAATGACCAAATTTAAAGAGCGTTGAAACTTCAAATATTGGAAAAATTTTCCTTGAAATGATTGATCAAACAATTCAGAAATTTCCACTCACAATTACTAAAAACTAAATAAACAAATAAATGGTTACGTCCAAAAAAAACAAACACAGATTCGTTCTGTTTACAAGCAAAATTTTACCAGAATGAATAAAATTAATTACAGGAAAATAAAACACAACCACAATGCTTGTTTAGCTTAACTTAGCTAATGTTAAGCACTGTTTAACAACAAATGGCAACATTTTCTTACGAAACCGATTGCGAGTAGTAATAAATTAAACAATAATTCTTAAATTGACAATAATTATCAACTATAAAGCAAATTACGATCATTGTTCTATGAAATGTTGTATTACGAAACTACGTATCTCAACAAATCTGTTTTGTACGTTCACTTATTTACTGCAACGACTAGCATTAGTTCAATTATGTATATCTCAGTTACCAGACTGTCTGCTACGTATACGTCCACCTAAAGAACTATTTCCTTTCATATTTTAATTTATCTAATAAATGCAGTTCAAATGAAATATAAAACAGTTGGCGACAACGTGAGAACGTTGCACATGATTCACCTGCTATGGCGTGACGTAACAAACCACTGAACATCATGAATACGTGCATTTACAATTATTATGCACCTAGGCGGCAAGGACAACGAGAAAAAGTATATTATTGAATGTATAATTTAAATTATTTTAATAAAAACAAGGGGGGTTAATACTAACTAAAAGAAGTTAACCTTAAGAGCTTCACCAAAACATAAATATTTTCTGGGAAATTTGGAATGATGAATATTCATTCATCTTCTTATTAATGATAATAATTTTCATTTAATTAAACATTCATCTTCGTGTTTAGGAGGCTTGTTTATTTGGTTAATATTTGAGAAAACTACCGAGATATTAAGGAACGTGTTTATTAAAAATTTGCTGGAAATTCATATTC
The DNA here is from genome assembly GCA_963082815.1 of Melanotus villosus. Classification (NCBI taxonomy): domain Eukaryota; kingdom Metazoa; phylum Arthropoda; class Insecta; order Coleoptera; family Elateridae; genus Melanotus; species Melanotus villosus. The sequence continues at coordinate 7,787,629 of OY720421.1, read as the reverse complement.
ATTCAATTATATTTATACAAATTAATGCGTTTCTATGTTTGAACGTGATAACAATTTTACATTAAGATATTTGAAAGTTTTCTATTTTTAGATTTGTGCAGCTGATTAAGTTATTCACCAACAGATAGATTTGTAAGAAAATTAGAATAAAAATTGTTTTTCAAGTAAACATCTGTAACTTTGAAATTTGATATGTATTTTTGTCTTGCCGTACAAAAAAAAGGGATACGGAAAAATTAAGGTTTTCGTTAATAGATATATAAATACAGATGCTGTGAGGCTGGATCAAGATTTCAAGGTTATAAATTAAAAGAAAAAGAATGATAAAAATAAAACTATACAAACCACTAAAGTAAATTTAAAAATTGAAATTGAGTTACTTGAAATTTTAGACATGAGAAACATTTTAGGGACATTTTAATCCTTATGAAGGTAAATTCGATGGAACAAGAGCAATTTTAATCACTTGCTTTCGTCTTAAAATCAATTATAGCGAATAATTACGGTGCCAACTAGTTATTGTCAACGAATTAGAATTCAAATACAAACGAATAAAGTTTAATTGCAATATTTTTCTTTTAAGAATACAGTGAGTTCGGCTAATACGAACCCGCATAAAACGAACTGCCGGTTATTACGCACTAAATCCGAAGATCCTGCCATAAGCACATTGTAAAAATTTTCCTTTTATCGCTTATAAGGAATTGCCCACTATTACCCACAAATTTTGATTAAAAGAAAAATATTCGTTTTAAACGGGTTCCCTTAGACTTTTTAAATTGCTCCTAACTGCCTTACAATGTCTACAACTTGTATAAATGCCACAAACTACCTTTTTGAACACAAAAATATTCGATAATTGTTAATAAGCATTTCCTACATCGAGTTGCGAAGAAGGAAAATTTTTATAGACTTTCTTAAATTGTCCCCAACTACCTTCAATGACAAGAATTTTCTCTAAGTTCCACGAAATTGCCTCTACCGTGTCCATATAAAATTGTCCCGAACCGTCTTGATACCACACAAACTCCGAAAATATCCGCTAATTGTTGATAAATACCATGAGATCGAAAAACAGATGATTCTGAGCAGGCCTTGACTAGTACAACAAGATTGGCAAGACTGATTTCAAAATGTGGCAGTAGGTTAGAGGTTAATAAATGTCAAATAAATTAAAACACAAAACAGTATTTATTTAGGGAACAAACTGAAAACTAAGATGAATACATGTTAGAGTAGGTGTTCAAAATGTGATCCTTCACTAGTATTACAACGATAAACTTAAATAATTCTGGAAACAAGATTGCAAAACTGACTTACATTTGAAATGTCACTGTCACATTATAATTCATAGGCATTCTAGAACCAGTGTAGCCAATCGTGTTGTACTAGTCAAGGCCTGCTCAGAATCATTTTTTTTTCGACCTCATGGTATTTCATATATTGGACTTAAAAAGATGGAAAATTGCTACGGCTGCCTTAACGGCTGCTTCAAGTTGCCCGAACTGTCTGGGATTGCCTCGAGCTGCCTTGAAATTCCACAAACTACCTCTGTCCTGTCGAAAATATCCAGCCATTATTATTAAATATTGCCTAAATCGTCTTAGAAAGATGGATAAGTGCTACACATTGCCCCAGATTTTTGTAATTGCCCCGAACTGCCTTGTTTTGCTTAAAACTGACTTGATATCCCCAAAACTTCTAAAATATTCCTTAATTATTAATAGACATTTTCTAGACTAACTTAGAAAAATGAAAACAGTTTTTTAATTGCTTTTAATGCTCCGAAATGCCAGAAACTGCATTTTTTAATACAACAGTATTCGATAATTAATAATTATTAATAACCATTATCTAGATTGACTTACAAAAAAGGAAACTTGCTATACGGTGCCGCCTAATTTTTAAATTGTCCCTACTGCCTTAAAATGCCTCGAAATGCCACAAAACTGCCTTTGCAGCGTCGAATTAAAATTACTCCTAACCCGGTTATTATGTACTAAATCCGAGCATCCTGTCATACGCATATTGTAAATTTTTTTCTTTTATTGCAAACCCGCTTATGACGAACTAATTTTAGCGTGTTTGAGTAAAAAAATATATTCGTTTACAACGAATTTGATAATTAAAATATGAATATATAATAGATTGGTGTTTTTGGTACCAGCTTATCGGTGCATCTGCATAGTTCTGCCACAGTGTTATTATTCTTTATTCAACCTTTTAGAAGCAGAACCGAACCTACGCTCATCAAATAATGGAAACTCTGGGTCGGCAGCAAAATCTAAACAACTGTTTGCGGTACGTGAGAAGTACGAAATTATCCTCGACATAGAAAGTGACAAAAACCAAATTACCGTGTGTTGCGAACGTACTCTCTCTAAATCAACTGTGGGAACATTTGGAAAAATAAAATCAAACAGCTTTTGAACTTGGTAACACCACTCAGATAGGTTAAAGAAGCAAGAAAAGAGGAAGTTTCTTATTTTTATTAGACCTATTTTACGAGTGTCGGTTTTTACGAACACTGCATATAATGAACTAATTTTCGCGGTTGGTTATATCCGGGCTCCACTGAATTTAAAATACAGCCGCTGTTTAGAGCTCAAGATTAATTTTTGAAATAAAACCGGAGATTTGGGAATCGCAGAAGCAGTGGAGGCTCGCTTAAAACTACGAATTTCGCTCGTTCTCTTAAAAATTCTTTCATTTTTCTTTTTATCATGTTATACCTTTATTGACGAGAAGGTCGGACACACCGAGCAGCAGAGCGGTCACCCATCCAAGTTCTGGCCAAACAGGCCTTTGCTTAACTTTATTATATTTCAGTATTACGTGAATTCCCACTCTACCGTACTGACGGTCTTCAAAATTCTAAAAGGAGAATTTGTTGGTTTTGAAAGAAAGTCGATATGGTGCAAACAAGAAAAGCAGAAGAGATGGAATTGTTCGAATTATTGACGATTAATGGTCAGGAAAAAATTAGGCGAAAGGGAAACAAATAATAACGTTAAACAAAGCTAACTTTGTATTATATGTCAAGTTAAACAGTGGAAAGTGAAGGTAGAAAAATTACACCCAACGAGTTTGATAAAAGCTTGAAGAACTACAAAACAGAATAGAGAATCGAAAAAAGAGAAGGAAAATATTAACAAAAGCAAAATTCGTGGGTTAACGAAGTAAGGTTTAGAAGATACCAAAGGGTTCATCACGTTTGGACCTTTCCTTTGTACTGTCGAGTAGTGCCCGTAACAACAAGTTGCACAAATATAATTAATTAATTATTCGCTAAAAGGAGCAAAATATAATCAAATTTCGAATTTACTTGGCAAATAAACAAAAGTAAACAACAACTTGAACTTATTTCAAGGTTCCCAAGAATGCCTTTTCGAAAATACACGATTACTTTTTTAATTTATTGCTAAAAGCGTAGTAAAATTCAATTCATGAAGGGTTGACCGCAGAAGCAGGAATTCGTTTCTTAAAGGGATAATCTAAAGACATTTTTGGTTCTTCGCTTCAAAAAATATTTGGGTATTTAAAGGGGCGGTTCAGGGGAGTTCAAGAAAATTTGGGCTGTTTTTAACAATTTGAAGCGTTTGTGAGGCAGCCTTAACAATGTTTGGTAATGATTCTGTAATAATTATCGCATATTTTTGTACTGGCGTAGGCAGTTTGTAGCATTTCAAGGCAGTTGGAGGCTATTCAAAATAGTCTGAGACAGCCTGTAACAGTTTTCCATCTTCTTAAGTCAATCTAAAAAATGTTTAACAATTAGCGGACATTTCCAGAATGTGAGTGATATCAAGAGAGTTTTAGGCAATCCTCGACAGCAAGGAAAAGTTTCAAGCAGCGCAGCGTGTAGTAATCTAGTAATTATTCATCTTCCTAAGACTGTACAGTTTAGTAATAATTATTGGATATTTTCAACAAGCCAGAGGCAGTTAGTGACATTTCAAGGAAGTTCTAGATGCAGTTCAGGGCAATTTAAAAAGTCTGGGACAGTCTGTTACAATTTTCAATCTTTGTAGGCGAATACAGGAGATGTTGATTAACAATTATCGAATATTTTTGTATTGGTAAAGGCAGTTCTATTTCGAGGCAATTCTAGGCATTCTAAGGCAGTTCGAGGCAATTTGAAAAAAATAGGAGCCAACTTGTAGCAATTCTGCGTCTTTTAAGTTGATATAAGAAACATTTGACCAGTCAGTCCTGGTCCAAAAACGTGCTGTTAGAATAATAACTGAAAGCAGATACGACGCACATTGTAAGCCACTATTTAGTAATTTAAAAACACTCCCCTTAGCTTATTTATACATTTATTGTTGTTGTGTATTTGTTAAAGAAAATTATGAATTGTGCTCAAAGTATGCTGATGTCCATTGATTTGTATGATACGCGAAATAAAAATAAGCTACAAGTGCAAGTTCAGGGATTACAGCTGTATAGTAATAGTCCTAGATGTATGTGTACCAAAATTTATAACAAACTACCAGATAAAATACGGCAAGAAAATAAAGTAAAAAGGTATAAAAAGGCACTCAAGGAATTTCTTTTATCTGAATGTTTTTACAGTGTTAGCGATTATATGTAACTTTGAATCAATGTATTTGAAATCTGACGTTCTATGTACTAAATTGATAGACAATAAATATTATTATTATTATTATTATTATTTGTTAACAATTAGGGGATATTTTTGGAGTTTCAGTGATATTACGACTGTTTTAGGCAAGCCTAGGCAATTCGGGGCAATTTGAAAACATTTGGGGCAGCATGTAGTAATTATTAATCTTTATAAGACTGGACTTGCGATATTTAGCAATAATTATTGAATATTTTCGACACAGCATAGGCGATTTGTAATATTTTGAGGCAATTAGGGGTAATTTAAAAAAGTCTGACGCAACACGTGGTATTTTTTTGTTGTTGTAAGTTAATCTAAAAAATGTTTTTTAGCGGATATTTTCGACGTGCTATACGGAGTTTGGGTTATACCAAAACAGTTTTAGATAATTCAGGTCAGTTCGGGGCAATTGAAAAAATCTGGGACAGCTAGTGGTAATTATTCGTCTTTCTAAGATTTATACAATCTTTAGAGGCAGTTTGTGACATTTCAAGGCAGTTTGGGATGTTCAGGAAAGATTGAAGAAAACAAACAAAGGGGAGGAGGAAGAACTGGTGATGAAGAACAATAAAAAAGGTCAATAAAACCAAAAGTGAAGATTATGTAAGTAGTCAAGGTAAGTTTATATCGAGATTTACGAGCCCGAAAAAGAAAAAAAAAACTCGTATGAACTTTGGTAACGCAAATAGTTGCTGGTGCCCAAGGATTAGGAGGTGCCAAAGGATCGACCACTTTTGAATCTTAGATGCAAAAGATTGCTTTTCCTTAATACTGTCCGCCAGTAGTGCCCTGAACAACAAGGTGCACATTATAATTAATAAATTAATTATTCGCTAAAATGGACAACATCTAATTAATTCCAAATTTATCTGGCAAATAATCAAAAGCAAACAAAATTAAACTCTGATCAATTTTGATCTTTTGCTAACTTAACAAAAGTTTTGGGCAACCTCTATGATTACTTCAACGTTCCCAAGAATGCCCTTTTCAAAAATACATGATGATTATTGCTAAAAGCGAACCAGACTGCCTTCAAACGCAGAAAATTACTAACAACTGCTTCTTGTCGAACTGCTTTAGCATGATTTTAATTACTTCTGAATGTCACAAATTAATTCCAAATTTCCAGGATTGCTTCAAATTCTCCTAAACTGCCTTATCCAAATACTGCATTCTTATGTAATGCCCCTAAAAAACCTCGACTTCAAGAAGATACAGAAAATTATTGCAGATTCAACTTTACATTTTCTTACAATTAACCCAAATTTTGGAATGTCTCAAAAAGCGTCTTTCGATTACCTCCACGGCGAGGCCAAGTATGAAATTTTCTTCAAAATGAATACTTTCAGATCCTCTTGAGGCTCTTGAAGAACACAAAATAAACTTGCTCATCTAAAGAGAAGCATTAAACCAAAAAGCTTTTATTCTTCTGTGCGTTTTAAGTAATTCATTTAAAAATACTACCAAAAAAGTTAATTTTGAAAGCCATAGCGTGGAAGGCTATGGACAAAGCAGGTCTGCAATTTCATTTCTTTGGCATTTTTAAGCTTAAATTATAGTCCTACTAATCAGAGTTACACATTTTTGTTTCAATTGGTCACTTTAAACGTATCAAAATTTTTTTGTAAAGAATTGTAACCAATTTTGATATCTGAAAACTTTATTTTAAATGTATTACATAAGTGGATTTTTCTAAGCAGATTTAACCTTCCGAATAAAACATCCAACCACGATAACAAACCAACCTTGATAACTATTCCAAGGCGAATAAAAGTGTAAGTACACAGTGGATTGTATTCAAAAACACAACAGGAAATAAAAGTTACAATAAATGATTGTACAGACTTTCTCATACATTTTACATTCAACAAAAACTAAACCACGGTTTAAGAACCTTTTACTGAATGTTTTAAAAGTTTTTACTAATTATTCCATAAATAAATACTATTATCCTTTCCTTACGCCTTTTTTACAAATTGCTAAATCGAACGGGTGAAATAAAACAAAGAAATCATTAAATTATAACTACAGGAAAAATTGTACCGAAGGTTGAATTAAAGGATTTCTAAGCTGTTGCAAATCTCATGTTAAATAAAAGTATTGGAGCATTACAAGACATAAAATAAAGCACCTGCCGCGATTTAAAATGCGAATTACCTTGAGGTTTCCAATTCTGTGAAATTTAATAATAAATCTCATTCGGACGTCGGTATTTTTTGCAATTTTGCGTTTTGTTTTATAATGCGTAACCAACATCCCATGTACGAGTATTGGGATTCGAAGTCAGCTCAGATAATTACATAAACATATTGCATATTAATCGATTAATCAAAATTAATAAAACCTTTAAAAATCAGCAAGTTCGTCCTTATGGTGTCAGATTAAGTCGCAAATATATTAGCCACAAAAAAAGCATAAAATCCGCTTAAAACTAATAAATTTTTAAGTTATTCGAGGTGATGAACATAAACCCGTAAACATTTGTGAAGTCATCGGATTAGTATTTCAGATATTTTTATTTAAAACAGATCATTAACATAATATAATAAAACATATCAAGTACCATTACCATCGTGCATAACTTTCAATGACGTACGTTAATTAATGAGGTAGAATTGTGACCTTTACTTAATATAATGTTTAGTTGCTTGGTTGTTTGCATTCATTTCAGATAATATTTGTTTATAAACAGATTTGTTGGATTCTTTTGTTTTATTATTTGTTAGATCATTATAAACTCGTTTTTAATTTATTTATCTAATCTACCCATTAATTTTCTGAGTAAGGAAAGTGTAGAACACCGTCATGCTGAAGCATCGATTTATAATATCACACAATCACTTAGGTTTGGGGGGTCATTTTGTTATAATTTCCTTTCATAGGGAATTGTTGAATACATTTTAGCACCTAAAGGAATATTCCAAATCTTTCTTTAACCATAACCTAAATGAAATAAGTAAAATAAAATTAGTAAAATCACTAAAACCACTACAAAAAGTGAGTGCTGCAGTTGCGACTGGTATAAAAATGCTGAGGTTACTGCGGAAAACCGAACTGTAATTAACTTTAAACAATGAACTTTTGTCCGACGAAAGATCAAGCTGAATTCAATTAAAAGATTAAAATGCAGGTAACATCCAATAATTGAAATGCTGCTACGTACAATAAATTCAACTGGATGTAAGGGTATGTGAAGGAAAATTAAAAAGTACCACAAAATAATTCGCTTTTAGGAACGAATAAGTATTTAAAATTTTATTTTCTTTCATAATCTAACACTTGATAAATATATTTTTGGAAAAATGTAACTGAGCTAAGTTGAAACTACATTTTAGGGTGAATTTTTGTTTATTTTTTTTTCAGGTTTTTATTTGGACCAAGTACGACATTTTTTTAATTTTTAAAGAGTACATAGAATTGGCTGTAAATAGTAATGCAGTGTGTACAGTGTGGTTTAGCTGCAAATTCAATTTTTTTTCGAATGTTTGCAACACCGCTCAGCAACAGCATCTATGGAAGCCCTTCTGGGACTAATTCCCCATATATCTGAGGAGAGAAACTTGGATTGGAGGACATGGGATGAAAATTACTGGTAGCTGGGACACTAACAGAAAACGATGTGGACACAGACGAATACAAGAAGCAGTTGCAGGAGACCCCATCTGAAGAATAGGTACTGTTTACACTTATCCAGAGTATTCTTTTGAAAAACCATTCACTGTGAGATGTGATCGCAAAGACTAAACTCAACGAACCCCACCCTACCTCTCGAAAGGGATAGTTTGGTATACAGACGGATCCCGTACAATGGAAGGTACAGGGGCCAAAATATATGGCGTAACTAAAGCTAGATGTTTGCTATAACGCAGTGTGTTCAGGAGAATGCAAAACGCGGGTATACATACCCAACAACTTCTAGGCATTCTGTCTGACAGTCAAGCAGCCTTAAAAGCACTTGAATCATCTCGTATTAGTTCAAAACTAACGAGAAATGTATGAATCACCTGGCCCTCTAAGCTGAGAAGAACACAGTTCAGCTCATGGGTACCAGGGCACACATGCATAGAGGAAAACAAAGCAGCAAGCGCCCTCGCAAAGACTGGGGTGCAACCACCCCGTATATAGACCCAGTATAGGCCTGTATTCGGAATATCAAAAAAAGCATCCGAACGGCGATAAAAAATGGTCCATTTTTTATCGTTAAACAACATATTTCTCGCTGGGTGCAACACATGGACAGAAACTGGAGAAGGAAATAATTGGTAAGCCTTCACGCAGACTGACATCAGACGTACTACTCTTATAGGTCGAACACAGACTAGACGGCTTGTACGACTTGTCACAGGATACTGCTATCTGACAAAACACCTAGAACAATAGGAATATACAGGGGGGACACACTTTGTGCAGTATGTGAGGAAGAGGAAGAAATAGCCTCACGCATAATCATTGACTGTCCAACGCCGTACCGCAAAAGACAGCAACTTTTCGAGGAAACGCCACGTGCAATAGCTCTCACGTACGAGCACCTCGTAAAAATATCCTGTAGCTTGCTACGGGCACAGATTTACATTGATTGGGATCAGGACGTACAAAAGACCAAAGAGTCGAAGTGCAAGAATGATGGACACAAAACTCAAAAAAAAAACTGCTAAAACTCAATCAATTAACACTGCACAGCGCCTTATTTTTGAAAGATATTTATTTTGTCAATATTCCCATTTAGACGTTTCTGACGTCTGAAAGTTATCACTGGTATTGTTTATTGTTGTCAGTTTATTTCCTAACAGTTTCAGAACTCAGAGTTGTTTACAATAATTCTTTACAAAAATTTAATAACTTTAAACTGAAACAAAAATGTGTAACTCTGATTCGTATAATTTTGGGCTAAAGAATGTCAAAGAAATACAATTGCAGATACGTTTTGTCCAGCAGCCCTCCACCTTGTAGCTCTCAACATTACTTTCCTTTGTACAATTTTAAAATCTAAATAATGTAAAAAACACAGAAGAACAAAGCTAAAGTTTTTTTTGGTTTAATGCTTAAAATTCTTCAGATGAGTAAGTTCATCTTGTGTGCTTCAAGAAGATCTAAAAGTATTCACTTTGAAGAAAAATTTTCATATTTGGCCTCGTCATGGAAGGGAATCTCTTGCTGAAGTTCAGGCATTTAAGGGCATTCTAAGGCATTATAAAAAATGCAGTATTTGATTCTTCATAAGGCAGTTTAACGGGTCTACCAATAAGAACGTCCGGATTTGAAAATTAAATTTGATTTTTTAACGAAATTTTTTTATTGAATGAAAGTACATCTTATGCCATTATGTTTTGAATAGAATATCATTTAAACGGCCTCCTCGGCTGCGCTTGCAGGCACGAATTCGATGAACCCAATTTTCGAGCACTTTTTCGATGATATTTGGTTGAATCTCAGCAATAATACGTTCGATGTTGCTTTTCAATTCATCAATGCTTCGTGGTTTGGTACTGTAAATATTGGCTTTAACATAACTCCAAAGAAAGTAATCTAACGGAGTTAGATCACACGAACGTGGCGGCCACCAGACAGCTGCATTTCTTGAAATAATGGTGTCTTCGAACTTCTCGTTCAAATAAGTCAATTGTTGCGCGGCTTGTATGGCACGTTGCGCCATCCTGCTGAAACCAGATCCGGTCCAGATCGATTTCATGTAATTTTGGCCAGAAAAAGTGTGTTATCATACGAAGAGAACGATAAAATTTTTGAATAATTTCCAAGCGTTGTTGAAATGTAAGATGTTCCATGATGAAACGGCAAAACTTACTGAATATAATTGACAGTGACAGATCACGATGATATTTCAATCATGGCCGCACTCGATATTGGAAAAACGAACACCCCTATTGGTAGACCCTTAAGAAGGACTTTTAGGGTAATTTGAGGGAAAATTTACTTCAATTTGACCGATAGAAACAAAAATGTGCAACTTTGAGTTTTATCCAACAACCTTCCACCCTATGGTTTTCAAAATTAACTTTTTTAGCATCATTTTTAATTATGTACTCGTAACTTAAAAAAACAGAAAAGAATAAAGCCAACTTTTTTTTTGTTTAATGCTCAAAATTCTTTAGAGTTCATTTTGTGCTTCAAGAGAATCTAAAAGTAATCATTTTGAACGAAAATGTTTAAATTTAGGTCAATTCTAAAAAATGCAATGTTCAATCTGCAGTTATTTTCGGTCTCTTGCGGAAGTTAAGGCATTTTAAGGGCATTACAAGGCATTACATGAGCAATGCACTATTTGGTCCTTCATAAGGCAGTTTAACAGGACTTCTAGAGTAATTTGAGGAAGTCCTAGAAATTTTGAATTAATTTGCGACATTCGGAATCAATTAAAATTATAGGTACTAAGGAAGTTCGGGACTACGTCCAGGACTACCTAAGATATATGAAGCAGTTTTTAGTAATTTTCTGCATTTGAAGGCAGTCTAGTTCGCTTTTAGCAACAACAATCATGTATTATCGAAAATGGTATACTTGATGGGAATGTCGAAATAATTAATCGTAAGGTGGTCTTCACTATCATTTTGTTAACAAATAATCAAAATTGTTCAAAGAGCATGCCTTTTATTTGAATTTGTTTATTTGATAAATAAATTCCAAATTAAATAGATTAGATTATGCTCATTTTAGGGAACAATTTGTTAATTATATTTATTTGTTGTTAAGGGCACTCACTACTGGACAGTATAAAGGAAAATTAATCTTTTGCCTCTAATAAGATTCAAAAGTGGTCAGCCCTTTGGCACTGCATTTCCTAATCTTTTGTATTGCCAAAGTTTCTCCAATTTTTTCTTTTTTTTTTCAGGCTCGTAAATTTAGACGGACTTTGATTACTTATCTAATCTTCCCCTTTAGTTTTATCAACCTTATTTTATTATTTTTCATCGTATGTTCTTCCTCCTTCCATTTGGCCTTCTTTTTTCAATCTTTCCTGAACTTTTTTCGACCTTTCGTTATTTTTTGTTTTATTATTTCGCACAAGTTGCAGGTTACACCCGAAATTGATTACTGTGTTAACCCACCAACTTAGCTTTTGTTAATATTTTTCTTCTTTTTTTTGGTTCTCTATTCTGTTTTGTAGTTCAAGCTTTTGTTCAACTTTTAGGCTTTTATTATTCTACCTTCACTTTCCACCGTTTAACTTAACATGTAATACAAAGTTAGCTTTGTTTTTCCCATTTCGCCTAATTTTTTTATGTTTTCCTGTGTGTTAATGCATCTTTAATAATTCCAACAACTCAATCTCTTCTGCCTTTCTTGTATTCCCCATATGGACCTTCTTTCGAAACAGAAAAAATTTTAGAAGGGCGGGCGAAATTCGTAGGTTTAACCGAGTCGCGCTTCTACTGTTTCTGCAATTCCCAGATCTCCAGTTTTACTTCAAACATTAATCTTTTTAAGCTCTAAACAGCGGGCGTATTTTAAATATAGTGTGTCCGGATATAGCGAACCCCAAAAATCCACAATTAGTTCGTTATATGCCGAGTTCGTAAAAAACTATATTCGTAAAATTGGTCTTAAAAAGGAAACTTATTATTGTTTCAAAGTGCACTACTGACTTCCTCATTTCTTGCTTTTTAAATCATTTTAAGTCTAGCATTATTACCAAGTTCAAAAGCCTCTTTGATTTTAATTTTATTTTTCCAAATGGTTCCCATAGTTGGTTTTGAAAGATTGTGTTTGCGGTAATTTAATTTTCGCCACTTTCTATATCAACGATAACTTCGTACTTCTTAACGTAACGTAAATAGTTGTTTAGATGTTGCTGCTGACGTCGGGTTTTTCATTATTTGCGTTGGTTTGGTTCTGCTTCTAAAAGATTGAATAAAAACTAATAATACTGGCAACGTAACTATGCAGACGCAGCGAATTTAGATCAGAATAAGCCATGTTAGGAAGACACTTTCATTGAAGTAGACAAAACTTTTCCTGGAATAAACCTGGCTTCTTTGATTGGTAAAAATTAAACTAAACTAAGCTGAATGGTTTACTGTTCGCTATAAAACAAATGCTGCCAGTTAGTTGTACCTACACCTGATTCTGTAATTCAAGTAATTTTAACAAGTCGTATCTGGCAACAAACGTATTATGATGGTTGTTTTAGATTAAAAAAAAAAAACTGTGATTATTATTCGTTTAGTGCCAATGAAGGGATTTATCTCAACATGCGAAATACGAAGAAAAAGAAGAAGAAAATTGTTACTCAAAAGAATTCCCATAAACTTAAATAATACAGCTTTGAATAAGTATAAAAAAGGTGATTGATTGAATCGACTTTTACTTGATGAAATCCATAATGCGATAATTAAAGAAATACAAAGTTGATTTTCACAAAATTCTTTATTGCTGTCCCATGACAATTGTTTCGCCAAACGTTGGCGAAACAATTGTCATGGGACAGCAATAAAGAATTTTGTGAAAATCAACTTTGTATTTCTTTAATTATAAAAAAGGTGCATTATTTAAATTTCCAAACACAACGAAAATTTAGGAAAAGTGCAGGATTGGCTGATGCCAAAATACACACCAACTTATCCTTTTTGGACTCTCCATTCTTTTTGATAGTTCTTCCAGCGTTTATTAAATACAGAAAAACACAGTTAAAATTCTTCAGATGACTAAGTCCATCTTGTTTGCTTTAAGAGGCTCTCAATGCATTAATTTTTAAGGAAAATTGTTAAACATGGCTTCGTCATGGAGCCAATCGAAAAACATTCTTCGAGACATTCCAAAATTTGGGTAAATTTTAAAGAAAGGCATTACGTAGAAAATACAGTATTTGGTCCTTCATAAGGCAGTTTAGAAACACTTCTAGGACAATTTAGGAAAATACTGAAATAATTTGGGGCATTCAGAAGCAATAACAAGCATGCTAAAACAGTTTGGCGCTATTTAAAGGATATGAAGTGTATTTTCGAAAAAGGCATACTTGGGAACGTCGAAGCAACCGTCGAGTGGGCTGCACAAAACTTTTAATAAGTTAACAAATGATCAAAATTGATCAAAAAGCATTATTTTTGTTTACTAGTAAGTTATTTGCCAAATAAGAAGCACATTACACCCGAAAGTAATTACTTCTTCAGCCCACGAATTTAGCTTTCCTTAATATGTATTGTCTTTCCCTTTTTTCCGTTTTCCATTCTCTCTTGTGGTTTTTCAATTTGTCTTCAAGTTTTTACTAAGAAAGACATTTATTTTTTAAATATTGGCATTACTTAAATGAAGTTGGAAATTGACATTTCTGACATCAAATCTGAAAGTTACGTCAGTTTATTCTCTAAAAATCTTAATTACAGTAACTAATAACGGAACAAGATAAGTCCATATTACAAAATAAAGTTACTAAATTAACTAAGTTGAGTTACTCATACCCAAAGAATTGATAACCCAAACTCTTACTTCCTGTTGTTGACGGTGACATTCGATAGCTTAAATTTAATAAAATTATTAAATTTTCAGTACCAACATAATAAACTGAAACCATGGCCAACTATTGCCCAAATAAGGGGAGAATGATTCATAGATACAACCAAAGTATTCCTGTCGTGTAATTTTTACATTTATTATATTTAGGGTCAGAATTTCCATTTCCTAATAAATTTATCATCCAATTATTTTTCATAGCAACCTTTGTTAATACAATCGTTTCCATAGAAAATATTTGCCAAATCAGCTTCTTAGGAGGTTTATTAGAAGGTGGAAAAACCGCCCTTTAGTAGAATAAATTTAACCTCATTAAGTTTGGATTGTCTATACACAAGCTTTCCATATTATATATTTCTAAGAAAGTTCCGAATATCATAATTACCAATCTATCTACAATTTCTGATACTTAAAAAGGTTTAACTAACATAAAATGAAAACTGTTATTTTTTAAATTCCACTGCAAAAAAAACAGCTTTACTCATAAATACCACGATCATAAAGTAAATAACGTAAATCATGCATGTATTTTTGGTTATAAACGCCGCAATGGTACCAACACCTAACTACAAGACATCGCTTTACACTTTACTGAATCATTATCAGAATGGCTTATTAAGATAATACTAAAAAATTAGTCGCATGGTCCGAGTCATTCATGCAATTTTTTCTGTCTTCATTAATGCATACTGACTGACGTATGCCGTTATGCTTTTATGGGAATAAGGTAAAACTTATTTAATGGGGCACAATAACGGTGGGAAATCTTTTCTTGTTTTGTGTATTTAATTGTGTATGACGTGTAAATTACAAATTATTTTCCTTCGGTTGTTTTATTAATATGGAAACATACCGAAAACTTCACAGAAAACAATAACAACATGGTTAATTTCACTTCTATGTGTCAACTGGAAATTGTTTTATAATTATGGATTATTATTCTTTTTTGTCATTTCGGAAGTTGTTTTTTTCATGTTGTAAGATTTCACAACTAGAAACTAGAATCTCATCAATTTTAGATGTTTAAAAGTTTCTCAACAAAGGTCGCTTTATAACCTAAGATAATTTCTGCGCAATTCAATGCATTTAATACTCGAATGGTTAAGTTCGATTGAACAAAATTAGACTTAAATTCTCATTATGTTATTTTAAGGAGTTCGTAGAAAATCATAAATACAACAAAGCTTTAGTGACTGTGCCGTGGACAAATATAAATACTAAATTCAGAACCTGTCTTGCGGTTTTTGCTACAGTTATAATTTGAAAAACTGTACGGTATTTTCGACAAACCCATGTTGTAGGTTTTACAGGCCAATAATTTTATGTACCAAGCGTTTACGACAGCTTTGTCGACGATTTTTCCAGACTATTTTTACTTACTTCAAGGCAAAATAAATTTGCCGAGAAAATTTAATAAAATTCTTGCTCGGTTCATCTCATCAACTGACATACCAGAAACAAATTCTAGACACTAAAAGAATTTAAGGATATTTCAGATAGTTGCTTAGGTCTCTCTAAATTATACCAACAAGGCCTTTTTCCGACAAAATTAGAGCATTTTTATTTCAATTCGTTGATTAGGAACCTTGAGCTTAAAAATATTACTGCACAGTTTTATAATCAGTCAAAACATACTAAAAGCCACAATCATCCTCTGATTCATTACTGTAGATAACTCGCTTCGTTTGGGGGAAATGCTGAATATCTGGCGGAAAAATTCACAAAATGATTCATATCAGTTTAGATTATCACTTCGAATAAATTTCCCCTCTTACGTGTTCGTTATTCATACTGATAATTACAACGCTTATATTGCAAAAAAATGGTTTCAAAATTAAATAGAAAACTGATTTTATTTTATTACAATAAAACAAGGCTCCGTTTGATAATTGCGGGATGTAGGAATTGAAACAAAATGATGCTGTGAAATCTGAAAATTACCTACGGGCAGGGTTATTATCGTGCTGTTACAGATAAAACAATACCGGTGTAATTAAAAGGAGTAACAACTAGACAATGTCTGGAACTTCCTGCATGTATTTTAGAAAATATAAATCAAGAGAATTTTTATTTCGCATGTAGTAGTGTGTAACAAATAATGTTCGTTTGTTTGTTTATTTAATGGGCGAAATCATTGGTTAATGACAATTTAATTTTGCATATAATTCTGCATATTTTAGTAATTGTGAGTGCATATTTGCATACATATTTTCTGATTTTTTGGTGCATATTTTCCAGTCTCTGCTTATTATTGATAGAACAAGGAAAAAAGAAGAGCGCTAAGCACAAAAAGGGACAGACAAGAAACCTCGAAAAAGGAAAAACAGAAGAAAAGCATGGAAATTTTTGGAAAAAGAAAATAACACCCTTAAAAATTAAATGTTTGCTCGTCGTAGGCTTATAAACATATGTTAATTTGCAAACATTTATTATTGGTGTAACAAGGAAGAAAGAAGATCTCTTATGTGGCTACGGCGAAAAATTGCTAAATGATCAAATTCCAGTATAGTTATAAACATTTTTTATTTTGAAATTATTTATCATCTCCGAAATTATTTACTTTTAGCATTTTTCTGCTATTGACACTTGTCAAAATTATAGTAATAAATTTTCAAAAAAACAAAGTTTTAATAACCAAACAAAATGTTGTTAAAAATTACAATAATAAATTGTAAAACATGTTCTTTTTGAAACATTTTTAATTAATATTTACAATCCGTTCACTTTTGAAAAATGTTAAGTAAATGAAACTGAATATTTTTTTTAACTGCAAAAAAGCCTTGAAGCTATGGTTCAATTGTGCAACGATAAACCAAATACATACTGTATTCAATGACATTAACACCAAATAATGGATAATATTGTAGATATGTAATAAGTAATAAGGTTGTGGTATTAAAATTATTCTACATGATTATAATAACTAAATGGATTAGACAGTAGCGTCCTATAAGATGGCATCCACACTCCCCTGACATTATTACCCAATGATTTTTTTCTACACCTATTTAATTATATTGCAATTATTAGCATTTTTTTTGTGAAAAATAGTACCTATAATTCACTGCAGTGAATTATGGATTCATAATTCACTGCAGTGAATTATGATTTCGGCCAATCACAAATACAAATCCAAAAATCAATATTTCGCTAATCCAATCATATTTTAAATCGCCCGCGATCAACTCCTTCTGCAGCTGACAATCGACTCGCGTGACACGCCCAAGTGTGTTGTCATATTGCTTGTTTACAAATTTATCAAATTTGACTAATTTGAGTATAATATATTTGTTTAATAGGTGTAGAAAAAGTATCGTATTACATTCGCGATTATGGCCATTATTCGCTCAGATGATTTGTGCCACTCGCCTGACGGCTCGTGGGCTCAAACGTCATCTTCGTGAATAATAGCTGTCATAATCGCTCATATAATAATATACTATTATTTATGGAGATTCCTAAAGCAAACCGTTTATATGACTGATTTCTACGATGTTGTAAACCTTTTAAAACAAAAATTACCGAAACAGTAGCAGATATAAATGAGCATACTACTGCTGTTATTGACGAAAAATTTAGAATAGAAAAATGTGTAACACTAAGAAGACATTATGCAGAATAATGTTTATATTATAAGTTTATTATTAATTCCATAATTGTGTGTTAATGTCACTGAATAAAGCATACCTTTGGTTTAACTTTGTAATGAAGACAAGAATATTAAAGCTAAAAATTATTATCTAAATGTCGACTTAAGAAATTTACTGTCACATAACTGCACTTTACCCTTGGCATCATTTCACATTCCCCTAACTTCTAACCACCCTGTAAGTGCTTTCAACATTCTAACTATGAGAAAGAACTTTTCAAAATCAGTAAAGGCCTCCTTCATTTTTAGTGAGGGGTTTTTGGTCTATACTCCCATAGTGACCGGGCCTCATTCCAGCACTGACCGAAGACAACGATGCTTAACTCTCCTAATCGTGCTGGACCGGAGTACCTAACTAACGCAACTCGGGACACACTGTATGTGCAAAATTAATTTAAAATGTGATTATGACTTACCTACTGATACGTGTTAAACAAAAGCAGGACAAGAATTTAACTTAAAACTTTTAAAACACATAACATGATCAAAACATCATCCTTAAAATTTAAAAGTATTTAATTTTAATATTTTTATGTCACCGGCATATACGAAAATTGCAATAAGAGTAAATTCTCTAAAAAAAAAACATATTTTAATAACTAAACAAAATTTTGTTAATCATAAAAAAGTTTCGAAACATTTTTAATTACACTCTTGAAAGATGGCAAATATTAATGATCAAAAAATAATAGAAGTAAATAAAGTCAGAGATGAGTTTTTAATTCCACAACAAGCGTTTTCCAAAGACTTTTTGACCATATTTAAATCAAAGAAAAATCGTTTAAGGCTATAAGAGTTATCAAGGTGCATTCATTCATATAAATTTATTATTAATTTGCATACTAAAGGTGCATTTTTGAGGCTGGTCGGAATTCAGAGCAAGGATTACCGTATGAACTCATTGATTAATTGATCAAACGATTTAACAGGTCAGGAAAATATGAATGAACCATTCATTGAAATTGGAGTTAATCGATAAACGATTACTGAAAGTCTTATTTGATAGTTCGAATGCATTTTTGATTTTTGAATTTTGAAAAAAAATTTAAAACAACGACGATATTAATGTACCAACAAATTAGCGATTACTCACTCACGTGTTTGCCGTGGAATTTTGTAAAAGCAGTCACTCACTCATTGTGGTGCTTTTCAAGGACTTCATGTGCGTTAAATTTCAAGCGTAACTTTATTTTTTGCTTTAAGGCTACCTCAATGACTACGATACATTCTTTTGTTAATAAAATATATTAATTCCATCAGCCTGATTACAGGAAATCAGACAAGTAACAGAAAAATTATATATCGTGCTTCGTAAAATCATCAAAACGCGAAAGGAAACCACTTCGTAACCCCGAAAATTGCGTAAACAAAATTACCTAACCGGATGTTGCAAGAACGTTTCAAAGTTTCGCCTTTCTTTAATTAACTTATACAAATCGTCATGCATAAATCCAAATACATAAAAAAAAAACTTACCATTTCTCGCCTTAATATTGCCAATTGATTATCGAGATTCGTAGTTTTCCGTCCCGATGTGGAATCCGAGGTTCCATTCAGCGTACGGGGATGTGGAGGGTAAACCATTTGTCCGGAAATAAAACCCGGAGTTGGTGGTGTTGGTCCTCTTGGTGGAGGTACACGATTGGGAGTTTGTGGATTTCTTTGATTTTCCAAAAGGCTAAATCCACTTAAACTTTTTGGAAGCGGAGGTAGTCCGTGTAAAGACGACATATTTAATCTGGAAAGAACAGGATCCACTAAACAGTCTGCATTTTTATTATTATCATCATCGTCTATAATTATTTGACAACTAGAGAGACGCACTTCTTGACCGTCATTAACCTCCACCCAATCGGAATGATGAATTTTCGGTAATTCATCGTTACTATCTTCGAAAAATTCTTGAGATGGTTTCCTTTGGCGTCTAAGTATTCGATCTTGTTCTTTTCGCATATTTTGTAATTCGGAAATTAATAATTCGTGATTCTTTTTGTCGTCGAATTTAACTCGTTTTTCTGTTCTTTCGGTCGTTGACGTGTTACTTTTCGAGTTTTCATGGTTTTCGATCAGTTTCTGCTCGTTACTTTGTGTTTTTACATCTTCCGTGTTGTTTTTATTATCTTTGTCAGTTGAGATATCATCTATTACAAGCACTGTCGTACTTGGTTGCTGATCCGTTACATCTTCGTTCACCTTTGATTGCATCGTTGCAGTTACGTTCGTAATTTTATCTTTACTGCCATCGTTGCAGCTACTCACTATTATTTTAGTTTTATCGTCGGATATTAATATTTCATTGTTCTCAAAGCTGGAACCTAATTTTATACCGTTCACGTTTTCATTAATGGCCTCGGGCACCTCTGATTTTTCATCGGGAATATCTAATATACTCGCAAACATTTCATCGATAAGTGTATTAACGTGATTTTTTCCGTTCAATAAATCATTCCACTTGGATTCGGATATGAAGCTGTTGTTTCTATTAATTTCATTAGTGAGGTCAACATTTTTATCTTCGCATGTTATTAATTCTGCCTGCGATGTATCAGGTTTCGCAATTACATTCGAATTTTTCTGCTTTCTATCAGATTCATTACGTTTTAATTTAACCTCGATTTTCGAAGTTTTCATTAAGTTCGATGATTGAAAAACAATAGGCCTTGAACTTTCCTTACGTTCTTCTTCTGTATGAGATGTGGACCTTTGAACTTTAGGGATATTCCTATTCACTAAATTAATAGCAGCGTAAGATTGAGATTTAACAACCGGCACAAAATTTTCAGTCTCATTTACACTTAAAAACGGGGGTGGTGGAGCACTCCTGGTGGGCGATAAATGTTTTTCTACACCAAACTCGGTATTTTCGACGTTACGATTGCTTATAGGTGATTTACGAGTTTTCGCAAGGGCTTCCGCCACGAGGGCCTTACTAGGACGTGGAGGGATGGGTGGTGGCGGTTTTGCCATTTTAGACATCGATGTCGGTCTCATCATGATCATCTCACTACACATGTAATTCTAATAACTTCTACAGAAACGTTAGTCACCGTGTTTCATGAATCATCGTAGCACTCGCGGACCCGGAAAAATCCTCACATCAACCATCTACAACTGCGCGCCAACTGAGACAAAACAACACCGGCAAGGAAACTTTAACATTTAGCGTGCACAGCACAGGTAGCAGAAACTCTAGGTATTGAGGGGGGCCCGCCTGGTTTCTAGGTTGAAGCTGAATAGAGGCTTCGTATTTATTTAACGATGTGGATTACGTATCTTGGCACTTGGTTACTCGTTGCTGTTTTGTTGAGTTATTTGTAGATAACACAATACGTTCAATGATAACAAAAGTGATTATTACACCACATGACCTGCACAAAACTCAATACATTTCGTACGTGATTCAACGCCAATATCATACATTAAATTAAATTCTTTGAGCCAAGTCCTAAAAAATCTGAAACTTACAAGCTTATAACAGCAACCCCTTACTTATATTCAAATTTAAAAATGAGTTGAAAATCGAAATTAAAATAAATCCCAAGCAAGGGCCACAGCCCTTTAAACAAGCCCTGTTTTTATTATTATCGGCATCCAACTCTATTTCAAGACGTATACTTTCTTCACTCACAAGTTTGTTCAATAAAATTTGACGTTTTCGATTTTCTGGCGAATCAATCCATGACTGAAATATTTAAAAATAAAAGCTCTTAACACGCTTAATTTTTAATAATTTACATTACTAGAAATTGCACTTTTATATTAGAACAAAAAACAAAAATTAATAGGAGAAAGGTTATGTGAAAGCCATTTTTGAGATGACCTAAACATCAAAAATACATTTTTGAAAGCGCAACCTTTAACTTGCATCTGCATGTTTAATATGCAATGCTATTTATAAGTACAAAAAAAACAACTAAAATTAAAAATATATTCATATTCAACAGTTTCTCAAAAATTTTTACTTATAATTGTTTATTTATGATAGAAAATGTTTGTTTCTTAATGACAACTTGATGCAGAATTATTAATGAGTAAATGGCAAACGTATTTTTATCTTTTTACAACTTGTCTATCCACAGAAATTCAAATCGTAATTCTATTTTTGGAAAATTATTTATGGGTCTCCTTTGTCGGTAAAATGGTTGTGCTTTTTATGGTAGAATTGCTAATCATAAAAGTAGCTAAAAAGCCATACAAAACATAAGGTGTACTATGAATTTATTTTTACTGAGCTTTATTAAACGACTCACAAAACTATTGTTATTGAAACAGAAAAAAACCGATAAAACTCCATATAAAATTAAATTTTGGAAAGTTCGAATTATTAATGAAAAGCAACATTAAAAATATTTGCCTTTACATTGAATTTTTGACTATTAAGTTAAGCTTCAGAGCTGTCTTAAATATGTATTATTAACAATTAAAAAAAATTCATTTAGATGATTGTTACATACAAAAATTTTCCAAGGCGTTAATTTTATCCCCAGTTCCCAGAAACACCCTTTCAGTCGAGTGATATTTTAAGTCCTTTGCCAAAATGACCCTTTTGATAAATTAGTACGGTGTACCAAATGCTTTCTTCGCAATCTTTATACTTTTGAAGATAAAATGTCTTTTAAAGTTTAGAGCTTTTTGATTGGTCGTATCACAACAGAAGGGCAGTTTTGGATGTAGTTAAATCAGGTCAAAATGCTTTAATTTTGTCTGAAATATACCCTAATACCTTCTAGTAATTAGTCAATATAATTTAGAGACACCCTGTATAAAGCAACACAGAAAGGGAAGAAAATTGGCGTAACTTATTTTTTAATCTTTAAATAATTTCAGTATGTTATGAACAATTTTAGTATTTGAAAACGGAAAATTCTAAAAATTTCGTACTTTCGTTTCAGCAACAAATAAAGAATTAAAAATCAAAACGTTTTTAAATAATTTGCTGTGATTACGTTTGATAATTGAATATGTAGTTTTTCAAAGTAATTTAAAAAAAAACGATATTTTTTGAATTACGAGAATTGCAAACAAAACCACCACCCTTATAACAGGTTTCGTTATTTAATAAGATATTAATACATTTATTAATAATAATGCACAGCTCAATTATGTGAAATGTTCAAAAAATACACATTGTATTTATAGTTCTTAATTTTTCTTTACTCTTTTTCATTCTGGGGTTATTTATAAACGAAGCTGTAAATTGAGCGCAGGAGAATTATTTTTTACTATTTTTTATCTCGCTTTTACTCCTATTATTTTTGGTTTGTGAATTTTAAACATTTTTCACACATCAGTAGAAGAAGCAGACGTTGAAATTAAATAAATTTCCAAGAAAAATAAGAAAGGAAGATGGAAATAACGTAAATGCGAGTAGCAGAAACAGACCAACAATTGAGTTATAAACTGTTGATAAAAATATTGCTAATGAAAAGATTTTAATATAAAAATACTTGCTTTCGGTATGTAAATATAACTGTTTAAAAAATTAAAATATTCATAGAATCAGGGCAATTTCGGGAGATAAAAATTAAAAATAAATTACTTTACAGGGCCGTAACTTTTTAATTTGGCCTTTTAGGAAAATTTATTATTTAAAAAATATTCACTATTTTTTATGTAGGTATTTAATGCTGGTGAAATATGTCCCCAACTTTCAGGACCATCCTGCATATGTATTCTGATCTTATAAAGGCAGCAATAAAACTAAAACGTAATTCTGACTAATTTCAGGAAAAAGGAAGGCGAAAAAGGCTGAAACTTTACAGTAAAGTGAAATGGAGTAGGACAACAAATTACATATAAAAAAAAATGCCTAACTTTGTTCAACAAATTGAGAAAAAATAAAAAGTCTCAAAACAATTTGCAGTAGGGGTTTTGCTTGAAGTTTACTGTAAAATATTTAAAAAAAAAATTAAGGTTCCTCTAACTTGAGTTCAAAAATTTGTTGTCGGTTGTTCCTAGAGTTAAGTAAGTAAGCTCGATTATACCAATTTTTTTGAAGGTTTGAGCCTTTTTTTCACATTTTTTGAACTACATCAGTTGGCGTGACCAGCTGTTAAAAAATATGAGGTTTTTGAAAAGATGTCGAGTTTAATAGGCTTAAATTTTAATTACAATGCCGAAATGTTTTTAAGAATTGGTATAAAATTATTCCTTTTATTAATGTTCTGAAACAAAGCAAATTGTGAGAAAATTTCAGGGTTTTTTATTCCGTAATTAGAGTTCCTGAAAAGTTTTATATTTTAAATTATTGGAAGCAAGTTTATTCAGAAGAACTTCGAAATTTTTATTAAACTGCAATTAAGTCAATAACCCATTATTGGGTTTATAAATAGAATTTCATTTACTAGTATTCTAGTATATAATGTAATGGGTTTGAAAATAATTTAATGCATTTATCCAAGATTTGCCTTAATATCCTAAACCTTGGTGAAATATTGTTCACCTTACAGAATCCGAAATTAAAACCGAAAGTAATAGAATCAGGTTTTATTTAAAGCTTTACAAAGAGATGAGCTTTCGGAATTTTCATTTTGCAATTCTTACCAAGACCTTCCCGATTTATTGGCCTGTTTTGTAATAAACCTTTTTAATCATTAATGGGAGTTCTTAAAAAAATTTGTCGTCTTCCTGAACCAAAATGTAAGGTTTAGAGTTTAGAGCAACAGGATTTAACTTTAAAAGAAAATTTCAAAAAAAGTTTTAGAACTGGAGTTTCAATCTGTAATCCTTAATTTTCAGAATTCCAAGTCTGGAATATATTGTCTGGAGCATTATTAAGGATCAAAACAAATTGTTTTACTTTGATTTTCCAAGATCAAAACATTGATTTAAAAACCAAGTTCCGAAAGGTATACCGAAAGAGAAAAAAAATGAAAAAATGCGATGTAAAATTAAATTCTGGAAAGTTCGAATTATTAATTAACAATAAAATTAATGCCTGCTTTTAAATTAAATTGTTGCCTATTCTGTTAGCACAATTAAAGTTGAACTTAAAACGCTAACTGATAAAAATTCCGAAAAGTATACTGAAACAAAAAAATTGAAAAAACAAGATGTAAAATTACATTTTTGGGTGTTCTGTTCAAAAACTAAAGTTAGCAGAAGTTAAACCTTAAAATGCCATCAAAAAAATGATTTAAAAAAATATCACTTTTCGTTGATTTTCCAAGAGCAACAAATTGATAGAGAAATTAAGTTTGGAAAAGTATACTAAATCAGAACAAAAAATTGAAAAAGCACGTTGTAAAATTAATTTTTTGGTATTCTGTTAAAGAACTACGATTGGTAGAAGTTAAACTTTAAAACGCCATTGAAAAATAATATCTTAACATCGAATTATTAATTAAAATTAAATTTTTGGCTATGATGTTAACACAACTAAAGTTAGCA
Organism: Melanotus villosus; assembly: GCA_963082815.1. Lineage (NCBI taxonomy): Eukaryota > Metazoa > Arthropoda > Insecta > Coleoptera > Elateridae > Melanotus > Melanotus villosus. Next base: position 7,762,499 of record OY720421.1, on the reverse strand, counting down.
ACAGTTAAACTTTAAAACGCCATTTAAAAAACGTCTAAGGTACCCATTCATGCACAGTTGGCCGGCAGTTCTAGAACTGTACGATCTGAACTAAACAACCGAGATGTTGTGCGCCTTCAGTTCTGAACTGACAGTTTTTCGACTGCAGGTAATCCCAAATTCAACAGAAATTTTGTCAGTTCTGTATATACACGGTAGTAAAATCATGTTGAATAACATTGTGAGGAAACAAAAATTAGCAGCACTTCTTGTAATTCTTTTATTAGAAGAACCAATAGTGAAAACAAAAAAACGTTTTTGGGCGAAAGACTGGTTGTTAGAAGGTGACACGTTCTATCATATGACATTAGTGCGGAAACTGAGAGCAAATGCAAAAGATGACATTAAAAATTATTTCAGAATAGATGAAGCATGTTTTAGTAAACTTTTAGATTTGGTAAAGCCCTACATTATGAGGCGGTATCTGGCAACTGGTCGAAGTTTTGAAGACTTAAAATTTTCTGCGATTATTTCACCTCAAGCTCTAGGAAAAATAATACCAGAAGTTAATTATGGATTCAATAATAATCTTAAGCTGTAACATGGAACCCATTTCAGATTTCTAACTCAAAAATCATTAGCACAAAAATTTACTCATTCTAAATATCATACCTTCTTTAAACCATTTACTCACATATTCTGTTCACACTACAGACATAACAATAATATTATTATGTCTATGTCGGACTACCTCACTGTATATTTTCTCGTCGCTATCAGTGCCATTTGAGACTGATTGTCGAGGTTCTTATTGATCAACAGTAAACTCAAGCAGGCTCAAATACCATAACGTAGGTACGTAAACTCCTCTACCTGATCTATTTGATTTTCGGATTTTTTTTAGTACTTTCCGAAAAGCACTTCGTAAGTTATTTATCTTTTATTTCACTGTATCTATTGTTGCTATAAAAATTAACCAGTTTTACGTATGCTTTACTCCTTTCCCGTCTATTCAAATAGGATTTGCTCTTAACTTTCCATAAACACATGGATTTTGTCTATGTAAATTAATAAATTCAATTAAAAACTCCGTTTTATTACTTAGATCTGTCGTGTCACAATCTTTAAAAAGTAATGAAATTTTCTAACTAGTTGGGAACTGACGACTTGATCTGCAGATTCTTCTCAATACACGTCAGTTCTGTATCAGTTTTCAATTGACTGCAGATCTAGACCTGACGACGACCTGCATGTGCATTGTAAAATTTTATCTGCAGATCTGAAAATCGACAGGTCGGGACTGAAGGCCAACTGTGCATGAATGGTTACCTTTTAGGCATTATTAACGATTCAAGAAAATATTGCTACAAATATTAAGTTTCGAATAGTATACTGAAACAGAAAAAATTTCGTAAAAAGCGATGAAAAATTATATTTTGGACAGTTTGAAATATGTATTACTTTGGCTATTCTGTTACAGAAAGCTGGTAAAAGTTAAACTGAAATACCATTAAAAAATCATATCTTAAGCGTGATAAACCATTCAAAAGTACATATATTGTTTTTCTTTGATTTTCCACGTCGAGAAAATTGCAAAAAAATTAAGTTTCGAAAAGCATACTGAAACAGAAAAAAATTTCATAAAAAGCGATGCAAAATTAAATTTTGGCAAGTTAAAATTACTAATTAAAAACAAAATTGATGTTTGATTTTTGGCTAATTTGTTAACAGAACTAAACTTAGCAAAAGTCAAACTTTTTAAAACGCCATTAAAAAATTATGTCTTAAGCATTAGAAACGATTCAAAAAAATATAGTTTTTCTTTGATTTTCTGAGTCTTAAAAATTGATTAAACAAATTTAGTTTCAAAGGGAATACTGAAACAGACAAAGAAAATAATAAAATCCGATATAAAGCTAAATTTTGAAAAGTTGGAATTATTAATTAAAAATAAAATTGCCTTTAAATTAAATTTTTCGCTATTTTATTAACAGACTTAAAGTTAGCAAAAGTTAAACTTAAAAATGCTATTAAAGAACAATTTCACAAGCATCATTAACAAATCAAAAAATATTGTTCTTCTTTGATTTTCTAAGTCTAAAATATTGCTAAAAACTAAGCTTTGAAAGGTATATTGAAATGGAAAAACGCAATTTAAATTAAATTTTCGGCTATTCTGTTAACAGAATTAAAATTAGCAAAAGTTAAACTTTAAAACTACATATTAAAAAATAATGTCTTAAGAATCGTTAATGATTCAAAAACATATTGCCTTTCTTTGAGTTTCCAAGTTTTGAAAAGCATACTTAAACAGAAAACAATTGATAAAACGCCGTGTAAAATTAAATTTTTGGCTATTCTGTTTAAGAACTAAAGTTAGCAAAGTTAAACTTTTAAACGCCATTAAAACAGCATGCCTTAACCATTATTGGCGATTCAAAAAAGTGCTGCGTTTCTTTGATTTTTTTAAGTCCAAAAAATTATTAAAAAATATAAGTTTCAAAAATATACTTAAAACAGAAAAAAAATTGATAAAACGCGACGTAAAATTAAATTTTGGAAAGTTCGATTTACTGATTAAAAATAAAATTAATCTCCCCATTTAAATTAAATATTTGGCTATTGTATTAGCAGAAGCAAAAGTTAAAATTCAAACAAACGCAAAAAAATAATATTACATGCATTATTAATGATTAAAAAGATAGTGTTTCTATTGAATCAACACAATATGTATTGGTTGTTTTATCAATTAAATTCATTATACATATATTTAAATGGCTTACATTGGCCTGTAATTAAATAAATACAAGTCAGTATAAGAAGCACAGATTTATTTTAGTAGTTCCTAGTTATTTTACTGAGCTAGCTCGTCATCATTATTTTGGAGTTAGTCTAATTTCAAGTGTCGTTTCATCACTTGTACCTTCCGGCTTCAAGTTTAGATATTGTGACATTACCAAACGCTTAAATAAAATAATAAAAATCTACATTGCGCAAGTAAAAGCCAATGTTAACAGCGGCACATATAAGAATATCAGATTTGAAGACTCGTTAATCAATAAATAAATAAATGATGTAAATCATAAAATAGTTGTGTAGTGGGTGTTTTTAAGTATGCATTTAAATGTTAGTCAGTCGGCGTGTGTATAAACAAAACGACTCCCACATTTTAGTACACCTCCACAAGTATAGTCAAAAAGTTCCTCTAAAAACGTAATTTCACACCATAACGAAGATCACAGACCTGGCAACAAAATTTTAGTGAGGCTTCCAAACGTTTTCCTGTAAAAATTTACGTTATGTTATGCTTAATGGATCTCGGAGCAATAGTGAAATTTGATGCGGTTTCGTTTTACACAAAAGAACTGTTACCATTTAAGACATTTACCGTTTTGATACGTGAAGGCTGTTAAAATTTCAAGCACTATTTCTGACAAAATCGGAAAGCAATGTAAACAAACGAATGCAATTCGAGTTTTTATTTTTTAAATGACTTTTAGAAATTTGTGCTATATTTTTAGTCTTGTGAAATTTCTAACGAGCAATTTCGTAAATCGCACACTTTTATTTGAAGCTAGAGGCAAATGTGACCTTTAATTATAGAAAAAATTGCTTACACACGTAACCTACAACAAAGTAAAATTTAATAAGTTACATTTAACTTTTGAAGTCTATGATTATAAGTATTTTCACTTCTTTGATAATTTGCACAAATTTCCCAAATTATATCCAAATACTCTCTGAAAACGAACGCCTCGCAGTATACATATTTCGATTTACATAAAGCATTGTAAACCTAAACCGATTTTGATATTTGATATCACAACCTATGTTTAACAAATCAAGAAAATTAAATAAACAAAAGTGAAATTTCTATGTTATTACGTTAATTTTCTAGTAATTACAAATAAAGCATTTGTAATTTCTGATTCTACACCCAAAGAGCAAGAGCTTGTTACAATTTCATGTATTTGCAATGCCTTAGAAAGTGAACATTAAACATCAAAGACAAATTTTCAACCACACAAGATAGAAAGTTGCCAACTATAACGAGTAAAACATTAATTATTCCCTGTAGAAAAGATATTAACGGAATTTTATTGCTTCCGCGAATTTTTGATACAAATTACATAACTTAGGCTTGACCACAACCACGATTGTGTTATCAATGGAAAAATACTGAAAGAATTTTTTTTTTATTTAAAGACCATTTAAACATAGTTTATTTCCATTTATTAACATGTGGCAATCCTTGATTAAGGTACGCGTTGAAATATGTGCAGAAGTAATGCATTAATTTATTGACATTTATAAATAACAATGCGTAACGTTCGTGTTGCATCACTTATTTCTCGATAATTGTAAGCTTTTTTTATATAGCATGCAGGCATAGTAATGAGTAGTATTAAAAGAGAAATATGCGTATATCATTGTTAGGTTAAAATGAATACCAACAGAACCGCGATTTGGATTTAACAACAATAAAATTTGGCAATACGCGACTTAATTTCTATTTATTTTTGAAAAAAGGAATTTTTTTTAAATTTAGGCTGACTTTAAACGCTTGTGCCTCCACAATTAAATAAATTAGGTAAATATACTGTATATCGATATTTTAAGAATACAACAAAACAAATTATTTCATGATTAGGAAAACTCAGTCGGAAACTAGAAAATACTATCAAGAATTAAATAGAATGAAGAAAGATTTTACACCAAGAATAAGGATATGCAGAAGCAGAAAAGGCGATATCGTATCAAATAAAGAGAGAATACTTAAAAGATGGGCAGAAAGCTTTAGAGCACGATTGTGTGGTAGACATGGAGAACGACAACAGAAAGAAGGAAACATCGTCAAATCAGGAGACAAGAAAAGCTGTATACAAAGGGAAGAACTCGAGAGCGTCATGATCTGATAGTATCACAGCAGAGGTGATAAAACAAGGTGCCAAACCCTTTTATCGAAGCTACCCATCAACTCGTAGTAGATGCATATATGGGAATAGGTAGAAGTAGCCAATGAATGGCGACTAGGAATAACTAATTAACTAATTGTACTGTGGGAATTATATCAGATGGCCAGTGTTGAGGTGGGGGTTCCACGGAGAAGTGAGTAGGAGCTCGAGAGAAGTAGAACGGTAACGACGGCAGATGTACGGGATTATTTTCAAATATATTAAAATATAGATGTTATACAGTGAGCACGTAAAGGTTGGAATCAATTCGATCAAATATTTATTGGGCAAGTAAGAAAATAATGCTCGGACACGTCGATTTTCTTTTTTAGATGCGCATTTTTTAGTATACGTATATTTTTTATTACGTCATCCCTGTTCGAGTTATGACGTCATCACCAGTTTTTTTAAATAGCAATACCCTCTTTTGATAGTACCATTTAAAAGAGCGCATTTTTCTGCGTATAGACGCCAAATTTTATGGTATGTTACATTAGAAATTAGTACCACAATTGTTGCACCATTTTTTATTGAGGGCGCATTAAATGCTGAAAAACATTTGAATTTTTTACAACAACAGATAATTCCCGCGCTTGTAGCACTATATCCAAATAATTAAAATCCCCAAATGCCGGACGCATCAATATGGTACCAACAAGATGGCGCATCACCACATCATTCACAGATTGTGCGTGATTATCTGAATCGCCAATAGATGGATATTGTCAAGAGGTGAATGGTATGCAATTTCGACGTTTAATTTAATGGGTTTTAGTTGTATTTATTATTTCTTCTATTGTTATTTCATTAGATTGTTATGAATTCTAAAACGTTTTTTTCGAAAATATTGTTATGTAACATACCACAAAATTTGGCGTCTATACCCAGAAAAATGTGCTCTTTTAAATGGTATTATCAAAAGAGGGTGTTGCTATTTAAAAAAACGGATGATGACGTCATAACTCGAAGAGGGATGACGTAATAAAAAATATACGTATACTAAAAAATGCGCATCTAAAAAAGAAAATCGACGTGTCCGAGCATTATTTTCTTACTTGCCCAATAAAGCTTTTATCGAATTTATTCCAACCTTTACGTGCTCACTGTATAATTAAATGAAGAAGTTGTGCAAAAGGCTCTGTTTAGCTTTTATAAATTACTAACTTAACTTTTTCATTTTCATGAAACTAAAACTTCCAATTATTCTTGACTTATCTTATAATTAAAGGATTTTCAAAATTATTTCTTATTTTAATGAAAACTATACCAAAACACTATTTACAAAATTTATAAACTAATTTTATTCTTGTCAATTTCCATATTTTGGGCTTATTTCATCTACAAAATTCTGACATTTATCATTTTGTGTTTAATTTTATATTATCATCTTTCTGTCCCCAAAATATCATTATTCTTATACTTTATATGCTTTTACAACTTCCTATCATGTTTTTTTAGTCGTATGAATTTTTCTAGATACATAGTTAAATTTGAACATAAAAATTCTCAGTACACATGTACTTAACAATAACTTATTTTGTTAATTTTTAAACAATAATTTAACTTTATTTGTTATTTTCAGCATGGTAAGTGAAATTCTATGTTACCAAGAATCAAAACATCCTGGAACATCTGCATCGTAACATAAAATGAATGAACATTTGGATATCGTAATTGTAACCTTTACTCGCCAATCTTTAATTATAATTTTTAAGACATATTTGTTGTGTATATTTGCTTTACAGTACTTTTATCTACATTAATAAATTATAACAAACTTCTAAAATGACTTTATATGAAATTTATCTTAATATTTAACTTTATGTAATTTGTAATTGTTAAATTTGTATATCGGAACTGTCAAAATTTGTGTAAATTGTATTTGTGTTAATTGTGTAAATAAATTGATATTGTTTATAATGTTTGGTGTCTAAAATACACAACAATATATAATAATTTGAAAAATATAACCTACAGCTTTTTCCTCTATAACGATTTGTTGGACATACTGAAAAAATTGACTCACAAGATCAGAAAGGATTTCGCAAACGCTAAATTAATCATCAACCTAATTGATTATTAACAACTGAAGAGGATGATTTCCAAACGTAACGAAATTAGCTGATTATAACGAACAAATTTATATATTTTCGCCTTTCCCAAACTCAAGGTAATAAAGTCCATAAACTAATTTTCTATCTCTTTCATCTCCCGCGGCGTTATTTAAAAGACCAGACAATAAAGGTCATCCTTTCAACTTGAGAAGAGTAAACAAATTTGTATGTCTTCTTTGTCTACCTTCTTCCTCTGATTAAATTAAATTAAACGAGCAATTTAAACCTGTATGATAGTACAATGTAAATAGCGTGTAAAACGTTCGTTAAACGTATTTAAATGTAGGTGAACTCAATATGGAAATTTCAACTAATCTCGCGTCGAGTTCCAGTTACAAAAAGATGTCCCACATAACGAATATAAAATTTCGCGTTAAGTAAAAAAGATATCTAATCGCGGATATGTGCGCAATTTTTTTCATTATGTACGTAAAGGTCGTAAAGTAAAATTATCTAAGAATTGTTAATTTCTGTAAACGTTTTCTTATCAACTAATTATCTTCGTTTGCACTACATCCGTTTCTTTTCAGTAAAAATTACTCATTTGCACAAATAGATAAAGAAAACAAAGCAAGTACGTCCAGGTAGTTGTTAAAAAAAATTATGTTTAAACCAAGCAAAGTAAACAGAACAAGGTGAAACGTACTATCATTATTATATAATGCAACATTTAATCACCAGAGCACAACGTTTTACATTTAAAATCGTGACTGACCCGACGTTATAACCTTTTCTCCGCTTATTTTTTGCTTAATAATGGGATAGGAAGGAAATTGTTGCTAATACGACTATCATTAATTAGGCATGCGAAAGTTTTACAACTTTGCATATCGACTCCTTCGTATGCATTAGCAACAGTTCTACATACCTACTACTTTTTAATTTCTAATATTTTAACATAAATACATTTTTCTTTTAAAATACGTAGCTAGGAATTTTATGGTACAAATATATCATACAAATTACAAATGTAATTTTTTTAATAGAGAAATCTAGCAAAAATCAATAAGAAATTTAAAACCAAAGTTCACAGATTAATATTTCAGTTTTAAAAATTTTAATCATTCAATGGCAGCACAAATATACCGAATTTAAATAACTTTTCCTTGCACCTGCAACAACAAAACTATTTTTTGCATATTTTCTATATTTACTTTATGTTGAATTTTAAACAATTTTTTATAGATTTATTCTCTGCTCATCATCCTGTATAAAATAACAATAACAATAACCATAACAATTTTAAAATATTTTTTGTAAACCAGAACACATTTATTTAACCTATCTAACGAGATAATAACAAAAACAGACACAACAATTATGGGTAATACAAGGTCTGGTTAGACATAGGTTAAGTGTACAGGAAAAAGTGTGAAATTATGTTTGCAAACAATAAAATTCTAAAAATTTCATTTTAACTAGCAATTAAACAGCTAATTTGGTGAAACTACCATTCGTCATTGCAATTCTACATACACGAAGGTCACTTGCTACGAGTATAATCATTTGCATCGGTTACCTAAACACCTTTATGGTTGCTTTTATTTAATACTTATATGTATGTCTGTGAAATGTAAATTCAGGGCGTATCTGTATTGTTATACTTTTAATTTAAATTTTCAATTTGTATAAAGTAATCGTTGCAGTTTAATGGGAGATTAAGGTCAACACGAATTGTAATTTTATAGATAACTAACCGGGCTTTAGTTACAGCACTGTAATTTATTTTAACAGGCATAAATGTAATAAGTGTTATATAAAAAATCCCAGATATTAAGCAAAAAAAGGGCTTAGAGATTTCGTAAGGGTTTACTCGCCTAGTAAAAAGCACCTGAACAGTGTTGTAATACAAATTATTATTTCATAAATTGGTAAGTTGTACAAAACTTTATAAACTTAAAAACAAACCTGAACCGATTTGACAGACGTTAAATTCTTCGTAAACAATTACTACACATCTGATTAATACAAGACAGAAATCCAATTTGTTTAGAAATTCGTTCAATGTTTAGTTATTGTTTTATATCAACAAGTACTACTTCAAATATAAAACATTTAAAAGGTCATCAAAGAACTGCAAAAGATATCTATTAATTATTTTCACAATTTCTTAATTAGGTTAATATTTCACAAATTAATAAAAATGACAAGTCTTGCACAATCCACTAAAAATATTAATGCTTTTTAATTAAAACGATTTTTTAAATATCAAATATGCTACAAGATTTTCATGCATATTACAAATTTCGCACAATATAAGTAACAATTTAAAACGTTATTATTGTTATTAAACGTGACAATGAGCATATAAATTCGTTCTTGTATTTTATTAATTTTAGTAAAAGTATAGGTAAGTTAATGAAAAATTCATCAGACAGACTGTTTTATTTAATATATTATGCACTGCAACTGTAACGTGCATATTTTTGACCGTCACAAAACCATTACGAAATGAAGATTTTATTGTATTCGAATGAGCTTATCACTTCTTAACAATAACAATGCAAGACCTAATCTACCCTGTTGGCCTGTTAGGAAAAAGTTAATCTAAATGAAAGGAGTATTCTGATCCATTACATTAATTTTCTGAGAAATAATACTTTTCTATTTTTCATATTTCTCATTTATAATACACATAACCAAAATAAAAAATTCAATGAACACTGGATAGCTAAATCTTTAACAAAGGTACCTGCGGGGCCTTTTAAAAAAAAATATTTGGCAATAGCTATACAAAAATTTTTTAAACCACGATAAACCTTATGCAGATAAGAAAAAAACTATGTAAAGATTCTCCAAAATACCAATTATTACCTAGAACTATAAGACGAGAAATTCGGAAAGACATAAAGAAATGCATTTTTTTTTTATTTGCCTTACTTTTCAAACGACCTAACATTAATTTATTTTCTCAAAAATATTATTCCAAAACATATTTATACTTCTATTTAAGATTTTCAGTGGTAGTACTTGAATAGAACAAAAAATGTGTGTTGTTTAAATTATTAACAATTCATGTACTTTTTATAGAATTTATTATTTGCTTTAAGCAAGCACAATACTTCGCGTAACGTATCTCATTGTGACTCTTTACCTTTTTATAGACAGTAAAAACTATAAAATGACTGTAGTTATTCTGAATTTTGGGTCATTAGGGCTTACTTTTGCAGCGAGTCAAAAATTAAAAATAAAATTCAATGAATTCCTGATACGAAATCCCCTGGTTTCTATCAAAAAATTATGGCCAAAGTAAACAGAACAGCAAGAAATAAAAAGTTTAATACTGAACATGAATAACAAAAAGCAGCAGAATGTTACAATATCAATTTAGAAATTTATCGCAGGTATGTAGTTAGGTGTGTAGCGGTGAATATAAAGAATTTGCCGGCTGGCCAATTGGGTTGATATACCGAATGTCCCTTTTCAAAACGCATGTAAAACTTTAAATTTGAGTTTCTATCTCTATTGAGTCTATTATGGGTTTTATAGACGTAGATGTAACATGTTCTAATATTTTGTCTGATCATACTGCATTAAATTATTAAATAATATTGCTAATATTTATGTAGCATTTCTTGCGAAATAAGTACAAGCGTACACCAAACAAACTGAACAGAACTGAAGGCATCTTAATTGACGAGCCTGCCAATTCAAATTAAAGTCATGGCAACTGCTTGTTAACACAAAATTACCTATTAATTACAATTAAAATAGAAACAAACATAAAATTTAATTTGATATTTTATATTACATTACATATTATAATCGTAATTTCTTTATTATGTGTTTTGAAAATGGGCATACAGTATATACAAAAAGATGTACATTGCAGTCAGGAAAAAAATATAAAAAAGGTATATTCTAAGTCTGGATTGTTGTGAGTTATGACGAAGAGAAAAAAGGCAAAAAGAGATATTCCCTGCGAAATTTAAAACAACCAGAAAGACTACTACGTCAACAGAAATTCGTACGGTCCATATACATACATTCAACTATTACACGTTGGGGTACCTACCGTGAATTTGAACAAAACTACAATTTGAATTTGAAAGACCTACAATGTGGCATATTTATAAACAATAACTACAATTTCTTGACTGCTTCTTTGAATGGCTTCGTTGAAAACAATGCCAATTTTCGGAAGCTCAAATGAAAAAACAAAATTAATTACTGTCTTGTTTACTTCCGGAATTAGTTGATCATAATAAAAATTTACCCATTACAAATGTGCAAAATTAAATAACGCATCCACTTCACAAAATGTATAAACAATTTCGTTATCTTCGACGTAGTCCTATCCTATTTAAGAAATTATATAATTTGATATTGTTTGGATTTGTAAATATACATATATTGGGTGATTCACGTAAGACGCGCCTCTTAAAAAATTCAAATATTACCCAACATTCATATTTCCAAAACTGCTAGAAATATCTGCAAATTAAAAAATAAAATTCGATCTAGTTAATCTAGTAGATATATTTACAAATGCGTCTTGTTTATTTATTCATTAAAAGTGACAGTAATCAGGTCCTGCACCGGGCCGGATTGTACATTACACCCGTAAAGACCACATACGCTAACACACCAACCTCGACACCGAAAGGTAAAAGAGATTACAGATACAGACAAAAGTGACAATTGGAAATTTCTGGTTATTAAAATAATTTTTCATTTAATTGATTTGTATTCCAAATTGCTATTTTTTGCGTTTTTTTGTATATTTTTGTACTAATAATTGATAGACATTTATTTTTGTTATTAATAATAAGTATTTTTTTCAATTCCCTAATTACTATATGTTAAGAAAATTAACAAAAATTTTTCAGTTCTAGCAAATTTATGTAAAGTTCGAACCACGGAAGATGACCCCTGCCTCATCACACGCTGAATTTAGTAACGACAAACACGCGTGTACATTTGTTCACAAACCCCATGCACACGACAAGGATAGCATTACAATAAGCCTGTGTTATGATTAAAGTGCTTATTTGACTAGAGCAGTTTAAGTCAAATGCGCGTGTTGTCACTAAAAAGTCAAACTGTCAAATTATTAATACATTTACATTATTTTATTTTATTAGGTATCTAAATTCCTATTTTAATTGGAATTCGTTTTTGTAGTACCTATTTGTGTTGTGAGGTTTAGATAAATGAACATTTTATTTGGTTTATTGCGTTGCAGAAGAAATACAGTTGTACATTTATTGGTTAGATTATTAATAGTTTAAGGTTAAAATTCGTATTGAAAGTACTTGACAGCTGGTTGTTTTCCGGTTAAAGCGCCAATCATAATTCCTTGAGAATACAACTGATGCTAATTTGACTAGCAAGTAAAATCTTACTTCATACGGATAGCATTGATGAGGCAGGGTTCATCTTTCGTGGTTTCAATATTATGTTTTCATCAGGGCCTAAATAAATTTGCCAAAATATTGACCAAACTACTGATGTTAAACAAAACATTCCATGTAATAAGCTGGATTGATTTACCATTAATGAATTCGTTTATTTATTATTAACTATTAACTTCCACAGTTCTATTGTTATCCTATAAGTCTGTAATATACTTCTAAATAAGCAAGCAAATTATGACCTACTTTTAACACAAAAAAATATTTCGAAGTAATAAATAATTTCAAAATTGATGGGAAATAAAACTTTATTTCATGAAAATGAGTAATTTGTAGAATTTCAGTGGTAAAATATTGAGCACATAATTATACTTGGTGCACAATTTTTATGTATTTTGGGTTGCCTAAACACAAACAGCTCGTTAATTATTGTTAAAAGTTCCTACAGTAGAGGCATTTAAAATAGTTAACACAGAGCAGTTTCCAAAATTAACATATAATACGAATAATTTGATGCATCTTGTATTAATAACCCAGATTTGCATAGCTTCAAATTCACACGTAATTTTTATTATTTATGCATCCTGTAGATTTTTAAATCTGATGTTATATAACAATATAACTACTAAAACTTTTGTAAATACATTACAGAGCATATATTTATGTCTTAATGCATATGCTATTCAATAAAAACATTTAATATAGGTACGTAGCTGGTTGTACAGCAAATTAATTTTATTCAAATTACTTGGTAAATACTACAAATTCACTATAATTAATCGAAAAAGCAAACCCTTCTAAACATACTTAATTTGAAATGCAAAGTAAGATTTTATAGGTATAATACAAAATATGTCCCTTTCTTCGTGTTCTTTATTTTATGAACGAACCTACAGCCTACAGTACTATGAAATCGACAGTCAGTATCCTACCAAAAATTCTGTGTATACTTACATAAATATTTAACAAAATTAAAATATATATTTTGCACTCGTCTTCACTAACATCACTTTCAGAAGCGTTAAAATTATAAATAAAATAATAAGCTCTCTCCTAACTGTGAATATATGACTTTTTATCATGTGGGTCAACTTCCCACAATACATATAACATTCACCGTGTGAATTTTGCAATTCATTCATATATTTAAAAAATGTAAACAAATAACTCACCTACAAATTATTTATTATTAAATTTCCACTCCTGTCGACACATAGGACACTGTTGATTAACTTGTTGTGATTGTAACCACTTTACGATACAATGCATATGAAAACAGTGCGAACACTGGCCCCAAACGAGGGGGCAATCGTCTCCAGGTAATTTACAGTCCGGACAACAACCGTCAAAGGGCATACGACATATACCACAATTGTCATCGTTTGCCACCCATCTCCAAGTGGCTACACCGACCCAATCTGATAATATAAACAATTAATCATGTTCAATGATACGATTTTGAGGTTAGATTAACTTACTTTTAATAGTAACTTTCATTATCCCATTTGCCTTGATAAAATAGTCAAATTAACATATATCACTGACACTTGAGTTTAAGATCTTGTGAGGATAAATATTTTAAATTTCTACCATGGTTAAACCACCACACAAATCACAACCTAAAGGGGAAGGAAAACAACCAGCCGTCACTAAAAAACAGTCCGTGGAAACCATTCAACGAGGTAAAAATTTCCAAGTATTATAATGCTTATAACAACTGTACATACAGTTCAATTTCCTCTGCATTAATTTAGCCTATATTATCGATTCAAAATTCAAAACATTAGTGTAAACAGCTATCGTATAATAATGTTTTTTGTTAAAATTGATGGATTAGTTAAGAAATTATATTGTCTAAATAATAAACATTCTATATTTCCTGAACTGCTAATAATTTGAAAAAAATAGTCAAATATTTTCAAAAATCGAGCAAAATGTCAAAATTGATAGCAGCCACCTTTTTTGTAGTTACGCCGTTGATCATTTAAATTGTTGCTTATTAATTTGATGACATAACCTACCTACTATAGGTATTTTAATTCTCTATTCTGTGTATGTATAAAGCGTCCGTTCAAAATGCAAAACCAGAGGGAAATAAACAGAAATCTGAAGAAAAGGATTCTACCGAAAAATGTAACATCTACAATTCAACATACTTCTGCAAATTGCTTAAGGTTATAGTTGATTGTATAATTTTGCCTTATATCTTTTATATTGAATCATAATGTTAATTTATAGCACATAATGGATGCGGAAACTCGAGATGTATTTCTACCCGAAAGATGCAAAGCAGACTTACTGGCTCTTCCAACAAGGCAATACCTAGAAGAAACAGTTATACCTATTTTATTACAAGCGCTGCAGTATTTAGCTAAAGAACGTCCACCGGAACCAATAAATGCTTTATGTGCGTATTTACTTAAATACAGATCACTTTATGAAAAATATAGTAATATTCCACCACCTGAGGCAGAAGCTGGTAAGGAACATGGAACCAAAGAACACAAAGAAAAATGATTTTACATTTTTTAAAACAACTTATTAAACATGTATTTATTAAAAATAAATCTTTTATAATCTTGTATTATTGCTAACTGAAATGAATTAGTAGTTTATACTATAATTATTCGATAGAACAATTGTATTAAAGCAAGAAAATATTTACATGAGGCATTATTACGTAAATTAAATAACATAAATCTGTTTAAATACCATTAACTTCTATGAACTTAAAGTTCGTGTATAAAATATTTAATTCAAACAATTAGTATTTTTACAATTAAAGCGAACATGCAGGTTTTTCGAATGGTGAGTCGGCTTTATATGCGCAAACACATCGACGACTGCCACTGCCATCCGGTAAGCATATATGACCAGAAGGACAGTGATTTTTGTAGTACTGGCAAACATTGGTTAATCCAAGGCAACGTTCTGGAACTGCTACTAAACCATATAACTTATTTGTACCACCAAGAGGTACATCCATGGGTGGTAGACGTTGCAAAGACCGTTTGTCAACCCGTTCGATTTTTTTGCTAAAAATTAAAATCAAGTATTAAAGCTATCTTTCACCCGATATTCATTTAACTAACATAACCCAATCTGACCAATATATATGTTCGTCTGTCACAGCGATACCAAACGGATACGTGCAATTTGTAGCAATGGTTTCTTTGTATCGTGAATCTATGTAAAGGCATTCGATTGATTTTGTACCAGCGTCTGCGTAGCATAATCTCTCCGTTTCAAAATCTATCACCAGAGAATTTGGTAGTTTTACGGTTTCGCCTTGCAGAAAGATTTCTCTACCGGTACCGTCTGCGTTTGCCCATTCAATTTTTGGATTCTTCCTATCCCAGTCAGTCCAAAATATTTTGCTATAAATAAATTCGTTTGATTTATGTTATATACTGTTAATTATAATGTACCCTCGCTGGGGATGAACCGCGATACCTCTGGGATTTACAAGACTGGTATTAAATAACGTCGTTCTTAACTTCGTTTCCAAATTAGCAACTTCGATTGTATCTTTAGTCGAGTCTGTCCAATAAATATTTCTGGAAATCCAGTCGATACTTAAACCCTCTGGTGAACCAATGTCTACACAATAATTTTATTAATGCTTTATTGTCTTAACTTAACAGTACTAAAACACTTACCAACTGTAATAAAATCACTGACATCGCTTCCGTTATACGTTGAACTTTTAATAGATCGTCCAGAAATATCACTCCAGTATACTCTTCCGGCCAAACAGTCAATATCTAGTCCGACCGCAGTTTGAGAATCGCTAATATGAGTTAGTTTCGCCAAGTTTTTCTGAGAGGCATCGAAAGGTATACGGAGTGTTGCTTTCCCTTGATTAAGCAATAAAAAGTTGCCACCGTGTGGCGGACTTTCTTTACAAACAGTCCCGTTGCCGATAAATCCGGGCTGACATTCACAAATGTACTTGCGTTCCGCGTCTGTTACACATATAGCATGTGAGTCGCACATATACGGATCAATGTGGCAATTTCTTTCTACATAACATTGAAGTCCATCGCCAAGGAAGCCGTCATTACATTTACATTGATAACTCTCTTGTTGCTGATCGTATACACAGGTCGCATGAACATCACAATTGTTTAAAACGTTACATTCGATTACTTTCTCTTTACATTCGGTTATTCCATCTCCGTCGTAGTCTGGTTTACATTTACAGTAATTTGTTTGGTACAAATCGTCGTATAAGCATTCTGCATTTTCAACACAAATACCTCTGCCACACATTCCCGCCAATTGTACGCACAGTTGCTGGGAATCCCTTGCGAAACCTTCTCTACATACGCATTCGTAACCTTGGGCTGAATCAGTGTAAAGACACTGTTCGTTTGGTGGACAGTCTTCGTTTGAAGCACAACCGACTGTGGAAAATGGGAAAATTAATAAATTAGAACACTAACATAGAGGATGGAAGCTTTAGGTTTTTGGTCCGGAGAATTAATTGGCTTGGCTCGGTTACCGAGTCTTGAGCCTTTACTGAGGCACACAAAGAAAGATCGGTTGAATTCAAGCCTTCACTGAGTTTCAAGACTCTACAGAGCTTGGAGTCTGCAGCGAGTTAGGAGTTTTATAAGCAATTTAGGCAAAAGCTCGGCTAAGCTTAGTTAACAAATTTTAAGGTCGATCTCGCATCAATGCTCGAGCCGATCCAAGCCAAGCTCAGCTCCCACCTCTAAACCAGCACAACATAGTTAAAATACATTCAAATTGGAATTTAGATTTGCACAAGAATAAATTCAAGCTTTTGAGAAATATGTTTAATTCAAATTCATCAAAGTAGTTTCACTCATCTTTATTGTTATATAATGTTTTTTTAATATGATTAGCTTAAGTGTGTCTGCGTTACTCGTGGTCATATTCAGATTCGTACTCGTTACTCGTCTCTATGTGGACGAGTGGCGAGCCACGCACCAAGCTGACGAACTGCTTTGAGTCGGTGACTTGCAAGGCTCCGCCCATTGCCGATAGATCAAAAAAACTCACAGATGCTTGTGAACCTTGTTGATAATAATTTTTCAAGTAAGTATGTGTTAAGCTCGTTCTGACATAGATGTCTATGAGCTAAAGTACTCAGACTAAGTGAGTAGTGTGGACAGTTGACTCTCTAGCAAGTCTTAAAGTTCCTAGTATTAGGAACGAAGCGTGGATTTACTTTAAGAATAAGCTTTGTTTAGTTATTTGTGAAATACCTATATGAAAGAAGAATATCTGAAAAGAGAGGTGAGAATACAATAAAGGACTTTGACATTGTGGAACAAATCTGGTTAAAGGTAAAAGAAACATAATCCAAAGTGCAACAGAAGCTCTTAGAACTAAAAAGAGAAATATCCTTTAGTTTAACAACAGAGTTATGGCGGAGCCGACATCGTGACGCCACCGAAGATCTAAGGGTTCTTAGGGTTAGCAAAACCTAACGGGACTTAAGGGTTAACAATCCTAACGGTACGTGGGGTGTTACCCTGGCTGTACATAGTAGTTTTCTATTGTAAATAAAACCATTTTAATACGACTAATTCTAATTTATTCGACGCCGCTAAGCATCCCCAAAGAGTTAAAGAACTTGCCAAAATAAAACGAAATGCCTTTTTAAAATACAAAAGTTATCTAACACCAGAAGAATAAATAAATACCACCAAATAAATAGCATAAACCAACAGACATGGTGTATGATGATCAGCAAGGAACCCATAAACTTCAAGTTGAAGGCCACATTGCCACATTCAAATACTTGGAAGTGGAAGTATCCAGCTGCAGAAATCTCAAAAAAGAAGAATAAACCACAAAAGCCTCCATACTATCCGGGTGCCTGAGAGATGTCACTTGGCACAACAAACATATGAACCTAGAAAGTAAGATGAGGATATATAAAACTTCGGAATAGGAACTAGAGCAGACACAAAAGTAACAAAATACCTGACCCGAAGCACTGAAAAGCAAACACTGCAACAAATTCTAGGAATAACATACACTTTAAAGTGCAGCAATATGTGCCTAAAGCTAAGTGTGCATATACGAGTAAGGCTCAAATGCAGGAGCCTGTGCTGATGAGAATCCAATGCGAGTTCGATTGCTTGCTGTATAGGAATTCTTTACTTAAAATAATATCTAAACTCTCTACAAACTTCAGATAGATGATGTTATTACTTCCATACTTATATATTTTTCTCTTTTATTAGTAAAAAAGTTTGGGTAGGCTGTGCCTTACAGCCATAACTGATGCTACACCCTTGCTGAGTATGAATACAAGCACGACTATGAGTACCTACAAGTAATGTGGACATAGTTTTATGAAACTGACTACTAGGTTGATTATAGCTAGGTATCTATCACACATCTTACACAGCTCTTTAAAATTTTGAACAATTTGCTCACAATTGAACCTAAGTCGGTACCTAACCACTTTAGCCTCCAAGATACCTACTGTAAATTATTGAACTTCTTACCTAGCTGACATTCTCTTCCATTTCCTTCATAACCAGAATCGCAAACACAAATAGTTCGCCCTGATGATTCACTGTATGCGCAAGTAGCATGAATATCACAAACATTAGATTGAACGCACGGTATTTCTTCTCTGCATACATAACCATCTCCTTGGAAACCAACATTGCATATACACTGATAACTGTTAACGCTGAGTTCATAAATACATTGCGCATTTCTGTGACAGTTATTTATAACATTGCAAGAAGCTGAAAATTTAAAAATAGAAAAATTAAACAACTTATAAATCGTTAATATTTACTATTAGAACCAGAAAAGCCCATTGTTTCTAAAATAGTTCCTGCATTAGGCAAACAAGATTTTGTACTATTATCTAATTTAAAACCACGTGGACAAAAACAGATCGAGTTGAAACACTGAGCTTCAGGACGAGCAACTACGAAACAAGAATCGTCCAACATTTTTACATTATTAAACATCTTACGATTACCAACCTTCTTCTGTTTCAGTTTCGCTTTCTGGTGTGGTGTAGTCGAAAACTGTTGTTACTTCAATATTTAACACACATTCATTGGTTTCTTCTATTCTATCATAGCCAGGATCACACCAACAAGCACCAAACAGACAGCGTGCAGTCACTGGTTCTTCTGTAGCTACTTCCGTCGTTGTTACTTTATCAGTATCTTCCTGACAGTGGTAACCATCTCCTATAAAGCCAGGCAAACAAACACAGGTGTAAGCATTTGTTTGTGCATTTATAGTACAAAAACCATACGGTGAACAATTATTAGTTACATGACAACTCTGACTCGTAACCGGGGTACATATTTGACCGTTACCAGTAAAACCTGCAATGCACCGACATGTCGCTAATCCATTTTCTATACATTCTGCGTTTTCAGGACACTGAACACTTCGACAACTTTGTGCGTTTTCACAATATCGTCCATTTCCTTCAAAGCCAGAGTTGCACTGACAGGTATAACTACCAATTTCATTTATGCATTGGGCATTGTAATCACAGTCGTGTAATCCGGTCTGACATTCATTTACATCTTGACAAACCGCTTCTGCGTTATCTTTATAAATATATTGATAGCCAGGGTTACAGACGCATCTAAACGAATCATTTTCAACAACGCAAGAGCTATGAGGCCCACATGTTGCACGTCCTTCTTGACATGGATCGGTATCTAAAATTATTGTTATAGATGATTGAAAAAAATATTTAAGTAATGGCAAGTTGTTACCTCCTATTGGTCCGACTTTGTTGCTTAGTCCAAATCTTACAATTTGTTCCCTGGATTCATAGCTAATGAAATTTTTTCCGATTTTTAACCTCCAGGTTACACCAGTTGGAATCGCTTCAAATTTACAATAATCGAAAATGAACGATTGGTCAAGCGTATACGGAATTACTACTTCCTTTCCATCTAAATTAGTGTATGCCAATGATCTTGAAGACGACGACTGAATAGTACCAGGTGCTGTGAGTGTGTACTGTTCTTCATAATCTGCAACATATACTTTGGAATCTACAGGCAAATGTGGAATATCTCCTTGGATATCAACTTCTAATCGCAGTTGATCAAAAACATCCAGACCTATATATTTATGTCTAATAGTAACTTTCTGATTTGTATTAGTAAAAGACAGAGTTGCTGTATGATTAAAAGTGCCACCGGTTAATTGGAAGCCATTGACTGCTTTAGAAACTGGCTTAGCAAACACCCATCCTAAAACCCCTCCTAATATCTGAAGTGATTGGACATCAAAACCGATTGATTCTGGAATTTTTGAAATTGCTGTATAGGCTCGGCCGTCACTCATCACAATATACGACTGCAAATCCAAATTACTTAGTTTTTCGCCATTGACTTTTCCGTTGAGTTTGCCATTTACACGAAGAGGTACATCTGAAACAAAACGTTAATTTCTTTTTTAAATATATGAGCATCAAGTACGGAGGATGAATCAAATAAGTATAAACCGGAATTTCTTTCCTGTCTATTTTTTGGGAAACGCAATTAAATGTTATTGGTGGAGATGTATGAAATGAATGGAAATCCACCACTCTAGTTCTCCTCGCTGAGTCACTAACTCAGTCGGTAGCATGATGTCTGAACAAGAGTTACAAGCCACGAATTATTATCAAATTTCTTGCGAAGCAAGGCGTAACACCTGCCAAAATTTTGAAAACGCTTAGTGCACAATTTGAGTGGAAGACTGTGTTAAAGTCCGAAGACTATGATTGATACAAAACGTTTTCCGAAGGACGGGAAGTGGTGAAGAGTCGTCGGCGACCTTATCGAGGGTGATCGGCTTTGATGATTGCTGAAAGCGCTTCCACTCAGTCTATCATTTCCGATGACTTGGGTTACCGAAAAGTCTCAGCTAAGTTGCTTCCTTGTCTTCTTACACAGCAACAGAAAACCACTCGCCTGGAAGTTTGTTAATGACTTTTGGCTTAATACACGGAAGAAGGAGAGGGATTCTTCAACCGTATTGGTACATGTGATAAAACATGGGTTTATCATTATACGCCTGAGTCAAAGCAAGCGAGTATGGCGTGGAGAGTCTACACCGTTAGAGCAGAAATGTGCCTATCGGCTGGCAAAGTACCACCAGGGATTCCTGAGGCATATTTTTTATTGATTTTCTCCATGAGCGAAGAACAATTAATGCGATTTATTACTGTTAACTCTCTTGACTCGACGAAAAAGACGTGACCTTCCGATGCGGAACGTTCTTTTGCTTTATGATAACACACGGGCCCATACAGTTGCTTCGACAAGAGAAAAACTTGAAGAAATTCATTGGACAACACTAGAACACATATGGCTAAAAGAAAAAAGGAAGGATTGAAAACAATGACATCTAAAACAGATGGGTAACAATGGAAAGAATAATAGACCAAGCAAAAAAAATACGGTAGGAGTATATAAAAGGGAGAAGAAAGTGGAGTGGCTGGACGAAGACTGTAAAATAAAGAAGAAATACAAAAAAGAAAAATTCTAAGGCAAAAACTACTGCAAACAGGTCGAGAAGAAGACAGAAAACCAAGACCAAAAGAAAAAAGTATGTAGAGCAAAAAAGAGACAACATAAAGAAAAACAAATTAAAAGAATAGAGGAAAAATACCAAAAGGAAGAGATTAGAATAGATAGACGGAAATTTATTAGGAGAGCTAGATGAGATTTGAAAAGGATGGAAGCAATACTTTGAGGAAATCCTCAAAGAAGGAGCAGAGACCAACGAAGGAATTCTGGATTGAGGGGAAGACAGAAGAAATGAAAATGAACTTCCCGAACCAACAAAAGAAGAAATAAAAAACATAATCGACGCACAAAGAAACGACAAAAGCCCAGACCAAAGTGGAATCACATCTGAAAGTATTAAATACGGCGGGAAAGTACTTCGAGATGGTATCTACCCATTGATAAAAGAAATATGGAATGAAGAAGTTATGCCTAAAGCCTGGAAAAAAGCAATTATACTTCCATCGTACAAAAAGGGTGATAAAACTGAATGCGCTAATTACAGGGGAGTAGCTCTTTTAGATACTGTGTATAAGGTGTTTGCAACCTGGTTGAAAACCAAATTAGAAGAATATGCAGAAAGGGAACCTGGTACGGTTTTAGAAAAAAACAGTCAACATCAGACCAAATTTAATATTCTTGTTAAAGCAAATACTAGTGTCATAGAGGATGGGAAAGGCGATCAAATGAAGAAGTATACGAACTTTTTGAAAAACCAATAATTACCTGGGTTGTCAAGGCAAAAAGACTTCTCTGGAGAGAATGAGCGAGGACAGGGTGGTGAAGAATATAGGGTGGAAGAAGCCCGAAGGAAAGAAGAGAAGAGGAAGACCGAGAAGAAAGTGGAGGGAGGCCATCCTGTCCGATATGGAAGAAAAATAAATAACACAATGGAAAAGAAAAGCAAACGACAAAAAGAGATATGGAGGGAAATTACAAAGCTATGGGCCTAAATTGCCTGGACAAGCTACATACATATACATAGGTATATGGCTAAAAGAAAAGCAGACCTTGAATTCGACGAATATTCTGACGAAGATGGAATTCATTCAGACGAATGTGAGAATGATGATAACAGTGAAGAAAGCAGCGACGATAATTCTGATAGTAACATAATAAGAAGCTATTTAAAGTGCTACCTATCATTGATTGTTTGAAACGAAAATTTATGACAGTTTATATCGCACAAAAAAAAAGCATAGATGAGTCGCTAATAGGTTGGAAGGGAAGACTTGGGTAGAAACAGTAGGTACATTCCTTCCAAACGAAAATGATTTGAGGTGAAAATGATTGTTTTGTGTGAAAGTGACTCTGGTTATGTATACAATTTTATATTGCATACAGGTTCCACTACTATATATGGTGATTCACATTACAAAGAAGAGCCAATATCCAGACTTCTTTATAAAGGTTATTGCATATACATCGATAATTATTACAATAATATAGATTTAATTGATAAACTTTCAAAACAGAATGTATTGGAACCTTACGAAGTAATAGAAACAATATTCCAACAAAAATTAAAAAAGAGAAGCTAAAAAAGGCCGAACAAATTGCCTTATTTCGTCGTAAACAAATGATACTAAAATGGAGAGATAAACATGATATTTTAATGTCAAGTTCTATTCATGATGACTCTAGAAAATTAGTTAAAGCTAGAGGCGGAGGAATTATAGAAAAACCAACCCTTGTTGTGGATTATAACAGTTTAACTCTTATGAATTATATAAAAAACCTGGTAGCAAAAAACGAAGAATAAACTTTATTTTAGACCTCGGCGAGAGCCTTGTAGAAACTTGCTGACAAAATCTATAGTTCCAAACGACTATCGAAGACACCAAAACCTTCTCCGTTAATCGGGCGTCACTTTCCTGCTATAATACCACCAATTACCAAGGAAAAGCCTACAAAAAGACGCATTATTTGCTATGAAAAGTTCATACGGAAAGAGTCGGGACATTCGTGTCCAGACTGCAGAAGTTGACTATGCCCAGCAGTGTTGCCAGACATCGAAAAATAATTACGGTAGATTCGACCTAACAAACGGTAGATCTTCCAATATTGAATATTATCGTTTTTTTTTTCAAAAAAGCGTCAGGAATCACTTAACTGGCACGAACGCGCAGAAAACACTGTCAACTACGTCACTAGTTATGACCTCGAATGCTTTTTGTTTTAAATATTTTGGTGATCCCCCACGGTCAAGGTCCGCTGAATTAATATTGCATATAAGGCCTTACCACTTAATTTAGCCAAGACGCAATTTAGAAACAGCGGTGGCGCCAATTGAGGTGAATTAAATACCATGAGATCGAAAAAAAGATGATTCTGAGCAGGCCTTGACTAGTACAACACGATTGGCAAGACTGATTTCAAAATGTGGCAGTAGGTTAGAGGTTAATAAATGTCAAATAAATTAAAACACAAAACAGTATTTGTTTAGGTAACAAACTGAAAACTAAGATGAATACATGTTAGAGTAGGTGTTCAAAATGTGATCCTTCACTAGTATTACAACGATAAACTTAAATAATTCTTGAAACAAGATTGCAAAACTGACTTACATTTGAAATGTCACTGTCACATTATAATTCATAGGCATTCTAGAACCAGTGTAGCCAATCGTGTTGTACTAGTCAAGGCCTGCTCAGAATCATTTTTTTTTTGACCTCATGGTATTACATATTAAGGCCTTACCACTTTATTTAGCCAAGACGTTTTTTAAGGGAGAAATGTATAGTTCACCTCAACTGGCGCCACCATTGTTTCTAATTGCGTCTTGGCTAAATAAAGTGGTAAGGCTTTAATATGTAATATTTAATTCAGCGGGTCTTGTTCTCCATTAAAAAATGTATAGTTCACCGCAAATGGCGCCACCGTTGTTTCTAATTTCGTCTTGGCTAAATGAAGTGGTAAGGCCTTATATGCAATATTAATTCAGCGGGCCTTGCCACGGTTTCCTACCTAACAACTTATCTATTCAAGAGATGGCGCGATGGTTTAATGAATTACCATAGTCTAGTCAGAGAACAGTGTGCGTAATAGTGTGGAATAGCTTTGCAGATTCCGTTTAATTGTATTCTAGTTGGGATTCATGTTTGCTAACAGATGACTCTTAGAGCATTTTTCCTACAGTCTATAAACAATTTTAACAAACATGATCCTAACAACGTAACAACAAACATTTTTACATCTTTACGGTAGAACGGTAGATGCAACCCGAAAACGGTAGATCTACCATAAATTACGGTAGATCTGGCAACACTGATGCCCAGCACCTTGCTTCATGATATATCACATAGCACACAAAGGAGTCATTTACATAATTGTAATTTTAAAACGTTTCTTTGTTTCTCTTATTTTTTAGTTTAAATTATATTTTGTAATAGCAATAAGTAATTTTTCGATATATTTTTTGAATAGAATAAAAAATTCAATTTACTGCATATGACATTCTAGGTTTGTAATATGTACCGTATATGCAAACAATGCGTTTTCTGTTCAAAGTCGAAATGTTCAACAGGTTAAAATAAATGCCGGTTTATATTTGATTCACCTTTGTATTAGCTGCTCCGGAATTTAAAAGTTTGTACAAATATAAGCAGTTTCCCTGCAGTATCAAGAACACAAAACAATCTAGAAGGGCATAGTAAAGAAGCTTTTACCTTGTTTAACGCAATATTTCCCATTACCATAATAGTGTTGTTTACAAACACAGCAAAAGCCTTCGCTGTAATCAATACATTTAGCAAATCCATGGCACTGGCTAACTCCTTTGTCACATGTTTTTGGCAAGCCATTATCAAAAGCTATCAAAAACAACACATATAAATAAAAATAAATTACAAATTATTTACAACTTTACAGTCGCCAAACATGTCCGGTTCTTCGATGTTAGCATCTTGATCTAATCGACCTACTCTAAAAATCCACTGTCCTGGTAAATTCAGATTAGACCACCTGTAATTTACTTCTTATATTCAATAAATATTACACCGGTTAAAATATCCATACTTCTCTAAATTCTTAACTTGATCTGTACCGGATCCGGGAAGCAAATAGTACCTTCCATCAGTGGCTACAAATCCAGCTTGGGCTCTTGCATCAGGCAATCCCGATTCGTCTCCCGTTCCTTGTATCCACTGGATTCCATTTTCTGGGTATAAAAATTCTACAAAAGAATCATCGCCATCTGATGCTATGGCAACTTGATACATATTAAGTTTATCAACTCCATTTTTGTGATACCCCACATCAGACCATGTTACAATGAACAAACTCGTCGCTTCGAAATCTTCAGAGTATGAAAATGATTCGTGAATATTGGTTGTTGCTCTTTGTAAAAATTCGCGGTCGTCTGTTTCGTAGTACGATACAACGCCCGCACTGCTAATATCAACATTGGAATATAAAGGTGCAATTACTGGATAGTCCAAAGGAAATTCAATATTAAAAAATGATGGTATTTCTGTTTGAAAGGATAATAAACCGTTTGCATTTATCTACAAATGAAATATATAAATAATTAACAAACAAAATTTAAAATAAACTAGTTTTCAAACATTTGTTATGAAATGCAAATCGTGACCTTTCATTAAAAACAGCACAATAAATATAGCTGCAGTTATCATGAACTTTGTTGACATGAATTTTTAAGCGTCAAACTGGAAGTAAATTATTTCTGAATGTTCAATTAACCAGAATTTTTTTTCTTTTATTTTTATGATAAGGAATAAAAATATTTAGGAGATCAACGACCATTTTACTTGTTTAATATGATGAATGAATCAGTGACCTTTAACATAACGATGATAGCTGAGCATTATTATAGATTAATTCACTAAACTTTTAAATAAGTAATTGGTTAATAATGTTAAAAGTGCAGCAAAATTGAATTACAAATCTAAAATCACTTTGTGCATTATGTTTAAAAACCATTTAGAAAAACTAATAAAAATAAAATAAAAACTCACAAATATAGATGGGTACGTCTGTCCATAAAACACAACAGGCACTTTTAGTTTCACTTCCGGGCTCGACACATCGTCAACAGAAGGCAAAGTTGTACCTACATTTAAGTAATCATATAATAATCTCCGAGGAAAACTATTTGCAGTAACTAAGAAAAGTGAAAGACACCACCAAAGGGTGTAGAATTTTTCCATATTCCTTCAGAGATAAACTACCAACACTAAACTTCTGGTTGTTTATCACAGCTCACACAAAGCATATCTGTGAAGTTCACAGTTCACTCTTCTTTAAATGTTGCCACATTTATTATTTATTAGTGACTAACAAATAAATTAACCGGAGCTGATATGCAGGAGGATTTTGAAAAATTGTAAAGTAACAAAACAAAAAAGAGTCCCTTCTGGTAAATATTTAATGTTCACTTAATACAACTGTAACAGCTATATTACAAATAAATTTGAATCAACAGTATACAGATGAAATAAATACAGAATGTACACTAGTTACAATACATTACATGCCGTTAAAAAAAGTAGGACTTAGGCAGTGACACAATTCGTTAATTATATAATGTCATATCACAAAGAAATAATAATAATAATCATAATATCGATAGTAACATGAATATATTTCAAAAAAGTCTCGTAGAAGAAAATATAATATAGGTATAGTTAAAATTGAAACCGATGTTAATATTGACAAGCAGTCTTAAGCTGAGGGTAGTAAATTTATAAAAAAGATTGGCAAGATATATAATTTTGTTCCCCATCATTGGCGAGTATGATATGCTTGGAAGAATCGAGGAAAGTTTGGAATGGAACTATACAATACAAACATTCAAAAGCTTTTAGTATTAAAAATATGTCCATCGTTCGTACCTTTAAACGTGAATTAACTGAAAACTGACACCTTTATAGCCTGCAGCCTCCGGTATGTTTAGCTAGGTCATAAGTTTTAAAACAGCCGTTCTTCCTGAGTCATAGCTAGCTTACATAATAGTCCTTGACTTCCCTTTACTTACCACATGCTTTTAATTAAAAATGGGTTTCGGGTGGTTCATCGATATATTTGCAAGTAAACGGATGAAGAAACCAAGAACAAAATGATTTGTCGTGCTTATGTTTACATTTACCCCTCCGATTGTGAAGATGGGACAATCGGCTAGTTTCAGAGTCAATACTCGAACTTTCACTATCACGAACGACACTATCATATCCGCTTTCGGCTCTTCGAGAAATAGCTGCAGGACTATGTTTAGACGTGCGAGGAGTGGAATCGTGTCCACTATCGTATTCGTCAGACTGTTTTTGGTTCAGTTTAATTGAAGTTAAGCCTGTTTCGATACTCATTATTTTTCTGTTTATTCTTTCGGTTGAAGGAAGACTATTAGGAGGTGTCAGGGGACGTGTAGTAGTTTTGGCATCTTCTAGTAATGGTGTGTAATTTTGCTCATGACTAGGTATAGCTGAAGCTCCATTTCCAGGGATTCTCTCCAATTCTTCGCGTAAATTCGGATTTGAAGCACCATCAGGGTGTCGCAAATGTGCTAAACTACCGCTGTCTTTAACGTATTTATGACAGTATCTTTGAAATCTTCGACTAAGTGGTGGAACTGCAGGTGTTGGTGTGGTTAATTCAGTGCTGCTGATTGATAAATGAGCATCATCATACCAGTTTTGTGCTGTAGCTGGTCTAGACATACTTACTTTGCAGTTTTCACAAAATTTTTCTTCGTCAGGAATATACGCCGGTTCGCTATAAATACTACCTGTTTCAAGACCATTAACACCGTATAACATATCTGATAATGACAAAGATTCACACCGTGTTAGAGGTTTTTGGTTGTGCTTTAGTTGCTGGTACATTTCTGAATTTGTTACGTTAGCCTTAGCTAATCTATTAGAATATATCTCATGTAAACGTGCTAATTGATTAAATTTTTGTTGAGAAGCCTCATCGTATATTCCTGTTCTTGAATAAGGATTGTCTGGATCTTCGTAGTCGTCATTATATAAACCGTATTTAGGATCATACCGATGCCGCGGCAAAATTCGTTCTAAATCTGTATATACAGACATGGAATCTGTAAATGTAGAAACTACCGTTAAATTTTCTTGACTTAATATTCTTAATGGATGGTCCAAAGGATTTTCTTGGTCCACTTCTGGAAGAGGGTTTTCCAAGATACCCATACAAAAGGCTATATCTTCTTCGGTTACTTGTAGGCAACAGTCTTGTGTAGGTACAGGCTCAAGGGGTTCCTCTACTTCTATAATTTCTAAAATTTCATCTTCATCGCTACCTAAATTATCTTCTAAATCGTTATCGTGCATAGATCGACTACAAAACCCTGGATTAGACATTAAACGTTCCTTTAAGAGATTATCCAAACTTTCCAAAGATACTTCTCTGCTGCTCAAAGGTTGAATAAGCGGAAGAGCAGGCGGCATTTCTACTGCCTCTTCGTCATCCTCCAGTTCTTCTTCCGTTGGTCCATCTCTTTCTTCCGGAGTCTGACATTCGGGTATTGCATCGTTGCTTATTTTCCCCAATTTTAGACCAGTTCTTATAACACACTCTTCTATATTTTCTTGTTTCTGACTATCGAGGGGTTTCATAACATCTTCTTCACAAGTTTTAAATTGGGTCAGTTCTTTAAACGGTTCTTTCGAAACCTTCTGTTCTTGAGGTTTAACGTGGGAGGGTTGTTTTCGTTGTACACATATTTGTGAAGTCTGATGTTCAACCCACTTTCTAATCATATTCTTTTTGTGGCTATCCATGTATCCGTACGCGCTGGAAGCTTCGGCTTGCATAGGACCATCAATCCACGTCTCGCGTTTCTTCACGTGACAGGGTTCTTTCATTAGGTGCCTCGCTTCGGCGACTTTCGATTTAGAAATACGTGGACCGTCGATCCACTGCTCGTCACTGCCTCCATTAACCGGGTGTTTTGCACCCTCCAACGATTGTGTCTTGCTTTTCGCGGACGGAATACGGCCCGGCGATGACTTTGGACTATTTGTATGCGCCGGCGAAGTTTTATTACTTTGACACGGATTTTTAATAGACGAACGATGAGTGGACGCTTTTTCTTCGGAAACGTTAGATTTTTGAAGTATGGGGACTTTACTAAGACGTTGTTCTACGGTAGACCCCCTTAATGCTTTACTCATAGAGCAACGATTGTCTCCTGAATTTAAACTAGGTATATAAACGGGTGGATGTTCCCCATCGGTGGCATCGTCGGCTGGACCGACGTAAATTACGGTGTCCGCTGATAAATCGCTGCTGGAAGGATCAGGTTCGCTGCTGGTACCGGTTGTACGAGTCGCTTCTTCGCCGGAACTTCCTCCCGAGCCATTTCCTACACCCGCCGATACAAATTTAATTCTTCTTCGACGCATACGATGTATTCGTGATGCCAGCTGTACCGTCGTGAGGGTGTCTGAATAATTCTGAGCATACGGTGAAACGTGCGCTATCATAGCTGCGTGACACGTGAGCGAATTTAAACAGTCTTTCAGTAGGTGTGTTAGTTTATGTTCCTTGTAGGGTAAATGTTTCTGACCGTTAAAGATTGCAAGTAAGATATTGCCAAGCCCCGACAAGGGGATTCCTCCACTTGATTTTCCGCGTTCCGAATTCCCCAGGTCGAACAGATGCAGCCGACTTCTGCCTCCGGCGACTGAAACAATTTTTCAGTAGAGAAAATTTTCAGATAAAAAAAACGAGTTTAAGATACGCGACTCGGGGGATTTTGTAAGAAAATATACGACGCTAAGCATGCAAGAAAAGCCCGATAAGAAACCCAATTATAATAAATTTTGAAGAGCAGTGATCAGCGGCAATTAGAAAGTTTTATCTTTACCGATTCAACCGAGGAGTGCTTCGTATAGATTCGGTCGATATTAGTAATAATAATAAATAATAAAAAATGAAATGGTATGAATATTTACCTCCACCTTTTCCGGCGACGCTGTATTGATAAACGTGAAGGGTGAACAGCAGGTGAGAATCGCGGGTGTCCTCGCGAGTAGGGGCCCTTCCTTCCACAGCAACGTCCAAGTAATGTGCCGCACGTTCTGCTGTAGGGACACGAAGTTCACAGTGTGGGGGTTGATTGCCGAATAAGGGATCATCTCTTAGATAAACTCCAGGCGATTGTTCAGAATCTGAAACAAGCGGGGTGTACGTAATAAGAAAGAGAAGAAACGCTATAACCTAGATAAATGACTCTCTTAACCTTCATGTATTTCACATGCCAGACGTCACCTTACACCCAGTTACAAATTTGTAAGAGCATATCTGTGAAAAGATTAAACATAAACAAAGGTAAAATGATGTATGAGACCTCAGAATTGGGTTCCCGCTTCATCCATCACCGTCAGAATAGCCATGAAAGTAACCGGCACGAATGCGATGCCAGAAGTTCTAAAATAATCAATTTTATGCGATCTGTTGTACAGAATGCAGGGGAATTACGAACTCACGAATTCGAAATTCATATTAGACAGCGGAGAGAACGGTTCTCCTCGAACCCCAGTTTATGTCTTTCGTGTTACGTTACTTAGAATTTATGCCAGATTAGTTTTAATTAATTTAGGTAATTATCTTAATGTTGTACTTGGATACACAATGCAAAGGAATGCTGCACGGCCGACCCTTTATTAATTAGCTGAATTCTGAGAATTCCAAACTATTGTACTAAGTTATGAATACACTACAACATTCGGCATTGTCTTTGTGTTTTACTTAAATCTACAGCTCAGATATGTCGGTATACAAGCAAAATGAGCATATACCCGTTGATGAGGATATAATTACTCTACGGTCAATTAAATTGCTATTTTGAGTACAACGATTCCATCGAGAAACTAAAACTTAATTGGAAGTCATTATTGTAAAAGATGCGATTATCTAGATTAGAAATCTCTTTAGATTTGCGATTTATATTAGAAAATGAAAATGTACGAATATTTGAGTTTTGATTATTATTTTGTTTCTGCTCTAAAAAGAGAAAATGGCGTGCTTGTCATAATTGGCTAAAAATTGTACTTGGTGAGATCCATACTCAAATGGGCAGACAGTGATAAATTGATAAAAAGATAACTTTTCAATAATTAAGGCCATCCGTGCATATACTTCGGTTATATTAATAAAATAGCCATCACCAGCGACAAACTACAAAGAATAAAATGAACGAATAAAAAGTAAATTAAAGAAATACCTTATAAAATCTTATCAGTACCTACATTAATAGTTACAACATCTTGAAACTTAAAATTAAAGTAAAACTTGTAACTATTGCAGCTACTTATATGTCACAATCTACGAAAACCTATAAATTTAACTGTGTGGTAATGTAGGGTGGTTAGCATAATTACACCATTCATCTCTGGCGTGGTTGACATGTTCAGTTACCGTGCTCTTTTAATGCTACCTTTCATCCTGAAGAAGCCCCTTAAAACAGTGGGCGAAACGTTGAGTTATTTTGTCTCAACAATGACACGGCCCCAATCCGGAAAACGTTTTGTTAATACTGACACTGACCGTGGAAGTCTTCGAATTCATTAAAATTCATCTGATTTAGATTTATGTATTTTTGGAAGGCAATAAAGTATCGGAGTTTTATAGTTTTTTGAAATTTGTTATTGTTACAGAATGATTCCGTTCATTGATCAATTTCAAGTTTTTATTAACTATGACATACGCTGTACCAAAAAAAAAGCCAAAACCCAATTGACGCACAAAAAAGTTAGTAGGAAAACAACGGATCACGTCTTATAAGAATTCCAGAGCAAACTATTTTGAACGGAGTCACCAGTTTCAATCGTTATTGTATTTCGGTGTTTTTCAAAATTAAAAAAATTTAACTGAACTACATAGAACGGCAAGATTTGCATAGTTTGAATGAAACTACAGTAATAAAACCACCAAGAGTGATTACCACCAAAGGTACCAAGCAAGTTGATCAAGATACTTCAGGGAAAAGAGATAATTTGGGAACTCTTTGTGTTATAACGGGAGCTACAGGAAAGGCTACTTAATGTTCCCTAGAAAGAGATTTAAATCCCGTAGGTATGTTGAAATATAGGTACACTAATTGGAAGCAAAGGAAATGCCACCAAATCTGATTGAATGCAGTCCAAACTCTTTCAAGAGGCCTTGGAACATTTTGTTAAACATCAAAGTTCAACTCCAGAAAATCCAAAATTGCTAATCCTAGTCGGCCATGAGAATCATTTTAGCATTTTTAAAATTTAGCGGAACAATAATTTTATCGACTACATTGCAGCCATAAATTACAGCCACCAGATTTGTCTGTTTTGGGGCAATTTAAAAAATATTACAATAATGTTTATAGCAGATGGATGATGCAGGAAATATAAAAAGGATTTACGAAATTTGTGAACTTGTAGGTGAAGCATTCTCTAAAGCATTCACTGTCCAGAATACCTGCAATAGATCTAGCTAAATTTGAAATTAGCCAGTTCAATAAAATACTTTTACCGACGCAGACCTTTCGTCATCACACGTTCAGTTCTTGATGATACTACCAATATAGCTTCATAGTTTCTAACAAAATCTTAATACACCTATAATCACTTTAAAACTTCAACCGGGGCTATCAAACGAAATTACTGATGACCATATTGCACATGCCAATGGAGTATCTAATCAGAACGTAAATGCACATTTTTATCCCCCAGAAGCAGTAAGACTGTTCCTTAGGAGTACTTGATAGGAAAGCACAGGGAAAAAAGGAAAAAATGCGAAATATCTAATATTAACTGACACATCTGTGAAAAAATAATTAGAAGAAGCAGCAAATACAAAGAAATCCAAGAAAATACAAATGAAGGCTATAAAACGTAAAGTAATTTTTTCTGAAAAACTCGAAGCATTTTTGTATAAAGTATAAAATTAATTCGAAGACTTTCACGGTCAGTGTAAGTGTTAAAAAAACGTCTTCCGAGTTGGGACCGTGTTATTGTCGAGAAAGAAGAACTCAATGTTTCGCCAGCTTTCTTAAGAGGCTTCATCAGGACGAAAAAAGGACACTAAAAGAGCACGGTAAATCAATTTCTTAACCAAGTCAGAGGCGAAACCCTTCTGAAGAAAACAAAGAAAGAAACGACTTTATAGATGATGATTGGTCATAAGTAGTGGCGGCGGAGCTATTCCATATGTCCAACAGATGATAACCAGCCGTACGATTCAAGTGGGGTAAAATCTTGATGAGTTCAATAGCCTCGCGGATTTTCCTGTTAAAAAATGAGGAGAAATGGCAATGATCGTTTTCTTCGAACAACATTTTATGGCCGTGATGATGTTCAGCAATAGCTGAGTGCGAGAGAAGACCTGATTTGTTCACAGATACGTGTGTGCACAGAGCGATCCGTTTCTCCAATGTACACTAAACCACAAGAACAAGGGTTATTGTAAACGCCTCTTGATGACAGGGGCTGAGTATTTTGACACTTTTGGGGGGGGTTTGATATTATTTTTCAGAAATCTAGTAAACGTATAGCAAGAAAGCTGCAGCCTAGGGTGCATAGGTGGATTCTATTTTCATAGCGAACTTGATATCGGGGTGTTGATTGTTGAGATGTTTTAGGAAAGAAGCAAGGTTATGTCTTCCATGGAGCTAGGGCTATTGCCTCAAAAGATTCCATAAGGATGTTCGTAACCACCGAAGAAAGGAGAGA
Organism: Melanotus villosus; assembly: GCA_963082815.1. Classification (NCBI taxonomy): domain Eukaryota; kingdom Metazoa; phylum Arthropoda; class Insecta; order Coleoptera; family Elateridae; genus Melanotus; species Melanotus villosus. The sequence goes on along the minus strand of OY720421.1, from coordinate 7,727,884 downwards.
ACCCATAGCAGCATCTGTCACTTGTTTATAGAATTAGTTAGTTGTTAAAAAGGGGACATGTGGAAGAACGAAAATGGCTAAACTTGCGGTTTGTCATCTTGAACTAGCTAGGGAGGGATGGGAACATTGGCAAATAGAGATGTAACGTCTAAACTGACAAGCAAATCATTAGAGATTGTATCAATATTGTGGATGTATCGTATCCATCGATATATCGATTACATTAATGTATTGAATTAATCGATAAATTGAATAAATCCATACATCCAATGATTCAATACGCGAAACAAATTAATATATCTAATAATTCATCAAATACTCTTGATAGATACTATTGATAATAAATTCTTATGGATGCTTTAATCTGATAGTTTCCTTAGAAAATATTGATTTTGTGGAATTATTTCATATATTAAAAAACCTTAAAATATTGATTAAATTGATATATTTTTTAAAGCACACATCTGTCCAGTGATAACCCGCCAATAATTAAGTTAATACATCGATATTTTTAGAATTTCGTATTGATATTCGACAAATCGACGTATCAATATTTATATCAACAGCCTACTCTATGAGCTATTAATGAAAACCTGATAAAGATTGTTAGGTTTCAGGAAATCGTCGTTCACCTTATGACTTCGTTTGCATTTTTAATTTCCGACACTTATTCTTATAAATTAATTTATATAATGGCGATTACAACGCATAAAATTTACATAAACCGTTTATATTTAAATAAAACTTAATCGTTTTGAATGGAAAAGTGATGGCAAAGATTTGTCACGTTTTCACGCAAGCATAAACTTTCTTCCGGATGAATTCGTGTTACATGCATGCAAAATTGTGAACACGTATGAATCGTAAATTTTTTAAGTTATCTCCAATAGACACGACAATAGGATGTTGGGATGGCAACAGAAGAAATCTAAAAAATACCAGCGAAATAAGTATTTTACGTTTATCATGGTGTCCGTTGAAGCTTGACCTGAGAGGCATTCAAATTGCTATTTTGGTCAGTAAGCTATCATTTGTAACGCGTACATTTTTTAACTAAATGGCTTTCAAAGATTGGTTTTTAAGGCTCCAAAATAAAATCACAGGTAAAATAATTTGAATTATGCATTACTGATAATGTTTCACAACGAAGTTAATTTTTTATAAAGATATAACATTTTCCAGTAATAAATTGTATAACAACTTGAACGATTTTATTAAGTAATAAGACAAATCTTTAGGCCTATTGATATACGGATGTGGTCTATTTTAAACGTTATGATAACCTTTATAGATCACTGATAATTTACAGTAAAATATTTACAGTAATAAATTTAAAAGCTAGAAATTAGGACGACTCGTTTTAGTGTACTATTTAATGTTTACGCACGTACGCACTTCCAAAATTGCGCGAATCAATTGGAACTAAAACAGTTGCTAATAATATTTCAATGATATGTATTTAAGTACATATATTTATAAATAAAACAAGAACAAATAAGGCTGGCTTAACATGCAGAAATATCGGGATTAAAGTCCTGTTTTTATTTTTGGATTTATTAATAAATTAATTATTTATTAAGATTCGGTAAATACTCCAGTAATTCCCTGAGTTTATATATCAAGAGATACTGAAGTACAGGGGCGTACTGTGCTGACTTGGTAAGATACGGGATTTTTAGGGCGATATTTGTTATCTGATAGATTGTTGCATATTTAACACTGGTACCTACCAAAGAAGGTTGCAAAAAAATTATACAAATTGAGGTATTAACATTCGCTTAATAGAAGAAATTTTGGCCTGATTTAACAGATTCAGCACGTCCCTGGATAAGTAATCCAACTATGCACAGATAAGTAAACTTTTTAAGATTAGTATCAAAATATGAAACCTGTAATTTATAACGATGAATTTAGGTAATTCCCCCTTTTCCAAATGTAAACCAAAAATATGTACTTCTTCGAATTGGTTTACGAGGGATCTTGCTTGATCATTTTAAAAGGCAACAACACAGAGTGTAGAACTGTTTAAATAATATATTAAAATGTAGATTTTTGTTTAGCTACGTTGTAAGATTGCTTGATATTTTCAGAAGGTACTTACTTACTCCCGGGCGCCATGCTCCATGCAGGAAGAACTTGGCCTCCCATACGGGTTACAGAGACTGGTTTTTGATAGAACGCGGTAGTCATTCGCACCTAACCCTTCTGGTACTTGTCCAGTCGGGGTGAACTCCCCCCTGCTTCGTCTTATGTCCGCTGCGATTAAATCATTCTTCCAGCATTGTGGCGCTGGACGCTACCTCCTTCCACTCTTTCTGGCGTTTCGCCTTTTCTTTCCAGTTCGCAATTCTGAGTGCTTGTTAAGTCTTTTTTAACATCTAACCACCTTAGTCTTGGTCTTCCTCTACCTGTACTCCCTTTTGGTTTCTTTTCTAGAATCTTCTTGGTTCCCCTTGAGGCATGCATGCCCTAGCCAGCTAATCCGCCTACGTTGATTTCTTCCAAAATACTAGGTACAATGTTTTGAGCTTTTGGTTAATTAATATTACACCATTTTTGTTCTTTGGTCCGTATATTTTTGTCATGCATCATGTCTGTGATGCTGTGAAGCATATACCACTACTGGCTTTGTAATTGTTTAATAAATCTTTATTGTATTGTTTTTAGAAAGTGGTTTTAATTATAGGATTCCCTTAAACCCAAAATAACACCTATTTACCCGCACTGATTCTGGCTTTATCTCTTCGCCTATTTCATTAGTTTCATTAATAAATGAAACTTTTTGTTTATTGATATGCCTACTGGTTCACCACAATTTCCTTAATGCCTTCATAATTACCTACATTCTTGGCGATCACCATATAAATGTCCTTGCCACATTATTTTTAAGACCCTGGGTTACCATCGCTTCCTCAAGGTACGTACATACTTCTTAAATATCTGGTTGTTCTACTTATTACGTCTACATCGTCAGCGTACGCAAGTATTTGGCATTGCCTGTTAAAAATTGAACCTCTGGGATTAATAGGTACCCTCCTCATAATTCTTTCCAGCGCTAGATTAAATAATGTGGTTGACGCGCGTTTTCTCAACCCGTTGCTAATAATTATAAACTGCTCTGATAGCTGGTTTTGGATTTTAACCCTTTGGCTTGGCCCCTGTTAGACATATTTTAACTAGGCATATAAGTGTCACCACTCATCCAACCCACATAACAGCTCTTCCCTCAAAAATGTGTCATAGGCTTGGCGGAAATCAATAAACAAGTGAAGTTGATATTCCCCTAACTTGAATCGTGACACAGGTTATTATCTATCCGATATTTGGAAGTCCGCTATCATTACTGGTTCCGCTCCCTCCACCTCTGACCAATCGTCGTCACAGTCAGATACGCTTGGACGGATACAGCCGGTATACAGTCGCTGCCTTTTCTGTTTCTCTTCAGAAGGGTTTCGCCTCTGGCTTGGTTGACAAATTGAGTTACCGCTACCTTCTGCCTGTTGCTAAAGGAGTTTCGCCTCTGGCGTGGTTGACACGTTGCGTTACCGTGCTCTTTTAGTGCTCCCTTTCCTCCTGAAGAAGCTCCTTAAAAAAGTGGACGAAACGTTAAGTTATTCTGTCTCAACAATGACACGGTCCCAAGCCGGAAAACGTTTTGTTAATTCCCCTAGTGCCTTTTCTATCCAGGGATTTAACCTCTTTTCTAGCACCGTGCTCAATATTTTGTAGCCTAGATTGAGTAATGCTATCCCCCTATAATTCGCACAAACAGTTTTTATCCCCATTTTTGTGTATCGCTACCAGTATTGCCGTATTCCAATTAATCCATCATCTTATGGAATACATTAAAGATAGTGGGTCCCCCGTATTTCAAAATTTCTCCTGTGTTTGTTCATCATTCGGGTTCAGTAATGTTCGGAAGTAGTCCTTCCATCTGTCAATTATTTCTTCTCCTTATAGGATTGCTTCACATTTCTGCTGTTACCCGCTTCTGACATTTCTTGACGTCTTGTCTGCTTGTATTTTCTCTTCTTTCCCCTAAGTTTATGCTGCGTTCGCTTTCTTTCTTCTTTGAACATTTCTATCTTCTCTTCGGAGGTATTTCTCAGCATTTCCATTCTTACCTTATTTCGAACCTGGAGGGGGTGTTTACATTCCTGATCAAACCACTTATTTCTCCTGCTAAACTTCTTTTTCCCTACCACCTCCTCTGCCGATTCCATAATCAATCTTTTTAGCTCCTTTCAGCTTTGTTCTATCGCCTCAGCATGGTTTCCTATAGGGTTTTCCGTACTCTTTTCTTGTTCCACCCCCTCCTCTAATGTGCTTATAACTATATACTTCTATATACTATGTTATTCTTTGGCGCATTCTAACCTTCACCAGAAGATGGTTAGTTCTGCAGTCCGCCCCTCTGTAACTCCTTGTGTCTATAGTGCTACTTGCATCTATTAGTACGTGATCCATTTGATTTCTTATCTTTTGGCCCCATGTCTTTTTAGTATCGATGTATGTGGGAATTTAGTACTGGCGACCGCCATTATCTCTTCCATTGGCAAAATTAATTAATCGAGTACCATCATCATTTGTAATATCATGGTAACTATGCTTCCCAATAGTTGGTCGGTATACTATGTCCTTCTTTTTAATTTGCGCATTTAGGTTTCCTATGACGATTTTCATAGTATATTTAGTTTCATAATTTTGCAATATCATTTTCAAGTTTAGCGTAGAATGCCTCTTTGATCAAGTTTATGTTGTTAAATATGTCATTTATTTTTAAGATCGCCCTTCTCTCATTAATTGGTACAAAGCCAATTATATTCTATATTTTTCATTAACTATGAATCTTACACCTAATTGTCCTTTATCCTTTGCAATGTAGAATATTATATAATCCCCCGAGTTCATAATACCACTATCCCACCATCCAATTTCTTGTACCACCAGGATGTCCATGTCCACATCGTATTTTTTTTATCGCTCTCAGTAGGTTCTGGAATTTTCCTACTATCCCTAGGCTGCGCACATTCCAGCTTCCAATCATTATTTATTTCTGTCTCCGTTTTATTCATTGCTATATGTAGTTCCGGTTCCCCAAAATCTGTTACTGTTACCGGGCGACCTCCGGTTAACTGTTCTTTTGTTATCTGCATTATTTCCTTCCTTTTCTTCATAAGCGTCCGACTGTTTGATCTCGTTTATCGTATCATTCGCATTATTCCCCAACTTTCTCTCGTTAGTTTCCAGATCTTTGATTCCATACATCCTGTTATTTTCTTTTAATTTATTCTGTCGTAGTTGTACTTTAATGCCCTGCGCTCTAGCTTGCTTTAGGTACGGTTTCAAAGTGTAACAACGCAAACAAACCTTTAGAAAATAAAATGAAGGAATGTTTAAATATTATTAAAATGTACTAATGTAGGCTTTGGTTTATCTCAGTTGTAAGGTTGCTTGATATTTTAAAAAGGCAACAACGCGAAATGAAGAAATATCTAATTAAGAAGTATAAAATGTCAAACTCGCCACTAGAAACCGTTAGAAAATAAATTGAAGAAAGGGTTAAATAATATCAAAGTGCAGACTTTAGGTTATCTCAGTTGTAAGGTTACTTGATAATTTGAAAAGGTAACAACACAAAATGCTGAGCAAATGTTAAAATAATATCAAAATATAGAATTTAGCTAGACGAAGTTAATTCTGAAATTGCATCGGGTTAGGGATGCATGAATTATTATTTTATCGAATTTGACCTTAACCAAGGAAGAATCAAATCGCGTATTTCCATAATAATAAATCACATCCAGTTTTTATACCAAAGCAAATATAACCTACATATTCTCGTGCTTTAGTGCAATCAAATTCTGAAAATTTGCCATCACATAAATTTTCAGGAAACATTTGTGTTTTATGTCTTTTATTTCATATTTCGAAGTTACAATCAGAAAAGTAGACAGTAAAACCTGCATGTATTTTTCTATTATTAATATAATTTATGCGTACATCTATATTTCAACATCTGAAACAACGAGAAAGGAAATATTTATAAATGAGATATTTCAATAATAAAATGCACTTATTTAAGAAATGTAATTGTAGCATGACAAATGAAAAATGAGGCAAAAGTACTAAATAACAGTAATTTTCAAGTCATTGTTATCTCTGACACTTTTCGTGGAGCTGTATCAAATGTGGAAAGTAACAAATATAAATGCAAGATCTAAAAGCACGCTACGAAGTTATTTGCTGCAAGGTACTGCAGTGAGCTTTCTAATAATTTCTTTATTCACGTGATTAAGTAAATGCATTTGCGAACATTGCGGAAAAGCAGGACGGTTTAGGAAGACACGTCGAGGAAGATTCTTATTAAAACGAAATCGTATCGGGGGTGTTACAAGGTGTCTTACATATTGTACAAATTGTAATAAACCAGACGACATCTGCCGCAGATGTACTTTATAGCAACAGTATGCCCAGAATAACCAACTTGTAAATTTGATAAAAAAGCGTTATGCTAGGGAGAGAACGGTTTAATAAAAAATTTTCAGTCTTTTATCCTAAGAGTTATTAGAGAAACAAACTGATTAAAATTCTTTAGGCAGGGGCAAATTACAAATTACGGGAAGTTGGAAAATTTGGGGTAAAAATTAATTATTTTTTGAAGCCTCCATTGAATTAGCGAATGCTCACGCTAGAATGAACAATTTCATTATGCTTCTTACAATGAAAATTTGGTTCTCACCTCAGGTATTATTTAGCTTTGTTGTTGTTTAATTTGAATTTATTTACAAAATGAATAAACACAGGAAATCTAATACTTTTCCAAGAATCACCATTTAATTTAAGTTACGGAGCACTCCTAAATAACTCTTGAATCTTTGATTAAATTACAATAAACTTGAATTTATGGAAACTACAAATTTGGAATTCGATGCCACTTTTTTGCACATTAAAAATCTCACCGGCTTGGATCGGCTTTTACATGTTAACCTTCACCCTGCCCAGGCCATCTTTTTCGTAGATTGAAATATGAAGGGAAAAAACAAAATATAAATGTAAGTTTGAAGTTTTGACAACATTAAATTCATTATTAACATTCGTCAAAATTAGCAGTTATCATTAAGCATACCAAAAATTCATTATGACAAAGACATACGAAACGATTTTTTCTGGTAATATAATGGAAGAAGAAAAAGATGAACAAATCAAGGAATTAACGAAACAATTTCAAAGTAGTTGTAACATTTCCGATCTGCCCATTGAACTTCTACTTAAAATTTTCTCAACATTATCTAAAGAAGAAATATTTTCCAGTATACGAAACGTGTGTAAAAGGTGGGAAAGTTTGTGGCCAAGTCCGACGATTTCTTCCCAAAGTACAGTGAGTAGTGATGATGATCAGTTTGTACAACTTAAACAAATTTCGTCATCTCCACAACTATGTGACTTACTTAATTTTCAGGATAGGAGGAATTACTTTGCAAAAGTAAGAATTTCCAGGATGTGTTTAATGATTAAAAGATTTGCTTCTAGATTATTAAAATAAATAGAGTGACAAAGGGGTATGCACTGCTAGCTTATGTAGGACAGGGAATAAATGGCACAGTTCTTCATAATGTAATTGAAAAGTGGAGGAAACTATGGTTTCATGGAATTATGTAAGTAGCTGCAGTTTCAGGGTTCCTTCGAAAATTAAAATTTTTGATTATGAAAGCGAATTCGTTTTTTTAAATCGATTTTTACAGGTATAAGAGAATTAACTTGCTGTTGAAGAACAAAAACATAAAACGGCCTTATATAACTCCAACTAACATAGGTCCCTGCGGCACCCTTCTTCGATTTCAGAGGTATTACACGCAAAGGCATGTAAGTGGATTTAGTCGAGCAACCAAATTTGCACCACATCGCCATCCACGATAATTTTATGTCGGAGTAAATAACATTAGCATCGACTGTGAGACTCTGAAGTATTTCATAATAAATATCAGCTCTTTAAAAGTGATATTTATATAATCTTTTTTGTAATTTGTTGAATAAATATTTATTTTCAGAAAGTTGTTTTGGTCCGACGATAATTAATTATGGAATTAAAAAATCATTCCAGACATAATTTGAGTAAACAATAAGCATTTTAAAATGTTTTTGAGTTGGAATTTCTGGGTAGTTTGCAATTTAAAATAGAAAAATAACCAGAACAGTTTGTATAAAAAATTAAAGGTATACAAAATATAAATCAGAAAAGGTCTAACATTAATTTTGTACAATAAAATATTAGGGCTAATTCAGAAATTTTGTTTTTGACCCTTATTAATATTAATCAGCTAACGTTCGTTCCGCAATCTCCTCTTAGTCAGAAAAAAAAAGTTTTAACACATATCAAATGATTATTTGATTAAAAATTGCGTAAGTTAATAACACACGTATGTTTTTAATTTTCTTTGGAGTTTAAATTTAAATTTACGAATATATATTTTCCGAAAAAGGAAAGCTGAAAATAATATGCTTATCAAATGAGAAACGTGCTTTGGATGTTAAAATTTTACCAACTTACATGCTAATATTTTTGTTTATTCTAAAATTTTACAGGAAGTTAATTGTTTTAAACATAGAAATTTTAGGAAAAGCAAAACAAACCTTCAATAAGACTAGGCTTTTTGATGTAGAAGATACAAAAAGATAAATGATTTTAAAATTCCTATTTATTCATTGTGGAATACGTCCCTGCCTATCGAAATAAATAAATAGGAATTCAAAAATCATATGTTTTTTGGACCCAGAAATATTTATTAAATAATTAAATTAATTCGTTGAAATAAAATATGTATGTAGTAGGGTCAGCTGCGCCTTTCGAGTATGCAACACACTTTAAAGGAACATTTAAATACCTAATGAAGTCCTGAAAGTCAACAAACTATTGGTGTTAATGGTTGATTGTGTTTTTCAGGGCAAGGAAGTGTTCCATTGGATCAAATCACAGGTGTTAAAAACAAACCATTTCAACGGCCCTACTATTATACTTTACTTATCAATTAGAATAGGTAGCCCAACTTACAACTTCAGAAATTGACCACACCAACATCTTCAATGACTCCCAGAAGAAGGAAAATTCAGGCAAAATATCAATAAGCGCTCTTCAGAAACAATATGAGAGAAACTGTAGAAAGTAAGGAAGAACTTAACGAGTCCATAAGGAACAGAAAACAGACTCGAGAAAAACACGAAGCAGAGAAATATAGTCGCATCCACTAGAGCCAAGAATCCTTCCTAGAACATTTCGATAACCAATACGCTGACATCAAGTTCACTATGGAAATAGAATCGAATGGATCTCCCCCTTTCTCTCGACGTCCTGGTAACCCCAAACCAAGTGGTCATTTTGCACACACAGTTTAACGTAAACCTACACATTCTTCTTTTTTTTAGAGTGGCATATCCTTACAGGGCTTTGCCGTCTTCTCTTCATATGTATGTGGTGTGTGTGCGAAGTGGCCTACAGGCATAGGGGAATTCTATTCACTTCTACTCCAGAGAAGACTTACTAGGCAGAAATACCTCGATGGTTTGCCATTTCCTTCCGAGCGAAGCTCCTGGTTGTCGGTGTATGTGCGACCTTGGAAATAGAACCGGGGTCATCTCAGTGGTCAGACACGACCGCGACACCTACAGATACGGATAGATATCTTCATGCCAATTCATACCATTATCCGGCAACGTCTCAGCCCGACGGTCTTCATGTTGAGTTAGCCCATAACCAAGACAATTTTGTGAAGAATGGGTACAACAAAAGGGTTGTTAGAAAGGTCGTCGAAAAACAATTACACATCTCACACTCCTGACGTGCTCAGAACACTTGTACACCCCAGGCTACTGCCTTCTTACCCTACCTTCGTCAAGTTACTGATCGCACAGGTCGAACTCTCAAAAAACATAACATCACAACCATCTTACAAAAGTGTCACATATACTCCCTTCAGTAAAAGGCAAGCCTCAACCCCTGTCCTCAAGAGGCGCATCCCTTGCTCTTGTAGTTAGTATACATTGGAGAAACTGGTCGCTCACACTTGTATCTGTGAACACAAACATTGCTTGTAATCAGGTCTTCTGTCACACTCAGTTGCCGAACATCATCACGACACTGGCCATAAGATCCTGTTTGCAAAATCTTCGATCATCGCCAGTCATTTTTTCAACAGGAAAATCCGTGAGGCCATTGAAATTATCAAGACCCCTAACAACTTGAATCGGGACACTGGTTATCATCTGTCAGACATATAGAATTCTGCCATTGCTATTGGCTCCGCACCCCCCAACTCCTAACCAATCGTAATCTTGCTTGACCAGTTACAGGCGAGATAAAGTAGTTGCTTTTTTCTGTTTTTCTTCAGAAGGGTTTCGCCTTTGGCTTGGTTTGAGTTGCTTTTTGAGTTACCGTGCCGTTCTGCCTCTTGCTAAAAGAGTTTCGCCTCTGGCGTGGTTCACCATGCTGTTTTAGTGCCCCATTTTCCTCCTGATTTGTTTATTTATTTAGCGTATGGCATTTGTAGCCAGGAGATCACGTTAGTGATAGTTTGGCTGCCAGTAGTGCTAGTTGTTTAGCGCTATCCAAGGTACACGTGTAAGCCAGCCTAGCTTTGCTACGGACGCGAACTAGCTTTGCACTGTGTGTGAGTTGGTGTGTGTGTGTATGTGTGTGCGACTTTGTTGCTCTACCTGTAAGGCCTGTATTCGGAGGAGAGCGTCGTTAATTAGGTGCCCAACGACGAATGGTCGCCAGGGCTCGATACCAATCTCGGGGAAAACTTGCATCCAGCGAAATTTGAACCGGGGACTAGCGTAACGCTAGCCTGACGCTTTTACCACTGCGCCACCCTTAAGAAAGTAAGCGAAACGTTGAGTTCTTCTTTCTCAACAATGACACGGTTCCAATACGGAAGACGTTCTTTTAACACTGACACTGACCTTGGAAATCTTCGAATTCATTTCAACATAAAAATACAACAAGAAACAGAAGAGAATCGCCATCTTATCAAGAAGAGAATACATCCCAATGAGCAGCTGCAAAGAACGGACTTGTCAGCTTGCCGTCCCGTTTGGCTCGACGAACGGACGGACGAGATGCCCTCTCGTGTGTGGGTGTGCCGTTGGCGAAGGACATGGACGTGTCGACGTCCTTGTTTCGATAAATTATCACAGATCATAAACACAGACAAGTCTAAGAGCAAAAATTTTGCAAAACTGAAGGAAACATTTCAAGAACGAAAATTGGTCAGATTAAAATTTAACGAAATGAAGGCAATTGAAACTAAACATAATAGAAGAACACCATGGGACTTTGGAAATAGAAGAAACGGACCATTGACCCACAAAGCTACGAGACCTTCGAACAACTGAAAAGAAACAAATCTTCAGGAATGGACAGAGTAGCAACAGTACAGAACGCCCACAGACCGCTTTAGAAAGAATACACCAAATAATAGAAGAAATATGGGAAAACAACAGTACCAGAAGATAATGTTACCATAACATCATAAAATATGTTTAACTATCTCAGTCATATCTTCAACTTCCATTGAATATGTAACTTACTAACTACCTTGCTCTATGGAAGCGGTGTCGAGAGACTGGCGTCACAGGCATGTTAATGTTATACAGTGTTCCCAATCCCGAACTATCATATAAAATCCGTCCCCACCTTATTGGCATGGGGTGGACCTAGCGTAATCCAGGATTGAGCCAAGGCAATCTGCTGCATGTTTTTAATGAATAAGTAAACAATTTATATAATGTCTAACTCGCCACAACAAACCTTTAGAAAATAAATAAACAATAAGTTTTGTGAACTTACGAGGGGATCTAGAAAAGTTATCTACTTGGCTATGATAGAAACAATTGACAAGCGTGTGCGATTAATGTCAAACAGCGACAGGTCTTTCTAACGTTCACAGTAAATTTGAATCAAATTCACCTGTTCATTTTCATTGGGTAAAGCCGAAAGTGGTAGAAAATGAGTATAGTAAAACTGGAGCATTAAATGTAATGGGTGTCTTCCATCGCCGAAAAACGCTCAAACTCAGTCTTCGTCAGAAGAACTCATGGTAATAATTTTCTGGGCTATTGAAGGGGTTTTTAATTATACATGCCGAAAGGCACCGCAATTGTAGGTAGAGATCTATGGTAGTGCTATCAAGAGATTGCGTGAAGCCATAGACAAGAAACGCCTCAATTTTCCCCCATCAAATTTGCTTCTTCTTAACGACAATGCGACTGTGTATAAAGCGGCGAAAGTTAGGCCAATTTTGGCGGGCTGAGACTTCTCTGAGGTTGACTAGCCCAGACATGGCACCATCAAACTATTATTTGTTCAGAAAGTTAAAAAGAAATTAAGAGGCGTTTTTTCCCTAGTGGTATAGGGTCCCTTCCGGACAAACAGTGTAAGTGGGTTAATGTTGATGGAGATTACATCGAAAAATAAAAATGTTCAAAAAACCGCATGTTTTTTTTCTGGGTTAGGTAGATAACTTTTCAAGTTCCCCTTGTATCTAGTAAATCAAATTTTGTTTCTTAATTCGAAGATTTTTCCAGTAGCTTTGGAAACATATCATGTTGGGTTGCATTTGGAGTTTTTAAGGGGCGGGGCGTGTATTACGTGAATCGCCCAGTAAATCTAAAGCGTGTTGCATAATCTAAAGGCGCGACAAAATAGAAAACATCGATCTTATTAGGCTTACCATTGGAGTATCCTGCTAGTAAATCTCGAAGTTGGTTAGTAGGTCCAGAGACTTCAACGGCGGAAACTCTTACGGAAAATCTAGCCCCAGTTTTTTGTTTCTGTTCGTTAATACCCCGAAACAGCCAGGAGATAGCGCAAGGTATGATACCCAAAGTGTTAGCGTTTTCTGGTGTGCCCATCATGGTATATGATTTACCTGTAAAAAATAAATAAGCATGGTTAAAATACGTGTTTGCATTTCGGGAAAGGGTTAGTACAAGGGCGTATTTGCAACCACTTTTGCGGGGTAGGTTGTTGATGGAAACAGTTGACCTGCCGATTGATCCCAAGGGTGCACTAACAGAGAGGGATACCAATTATTTACTAGCAAATTGCAAACGCTGCTGGCTTACTTTAAAGTTGCATCGTTCTGATACAAACATATTTCTGCCATTAAAAGAAGGGAAACTTCGTAAAATATTTAAAATTTAGATAGGTAGGTTTAGGTTTAATTTCTGTCATTTTTCTTAGCGCCGTGAAAAAATTTCCGTGCTACAAAATTTACCACCGATTCTTTGAATTTTATTTAAAAATTAAGGAACTAAAATGAATGTCGCAGAAAACTGGAATTAACATTTGAAGGTGACCTAAAAATACAGAAAAAAAGAGCGTAAGGTCAAACTTTATGTATTAAAATTTATTTGTGTAGGTCAAATTCAGATTAAGCTCGGAAAGAATCCCATATTCGATACTGCTTGCTTTAAAATTCAAAGCATTCGTGACTTAAAGAAAAATCTGAGGAATTTCATCAATTTCGAGTTCTCTTATTCAGGCATTGAAATGTTCAGAAACAAGGCAACTCCAAACTTTTCGTATGATTTTAGTTAAAAATAAAAAGTGATGCGAACTTGCGGTTGAATAAGTATGTACATAAAAGCAAATTAAATTGTTGGGTTTGCAACTTGAAATTTCTCTCCGTGGTATAATAATTATTAAAATATCAGGGAGATAGTTAACGTGAACTTTCGTGTGTTGTCCGTTGATGAAATGAAATATTAGGTATACGAATATAAATTGGTAATTAACGTTGTAGCTCAAGTGCACTCCAAACGTAGTTTGGAAAGTACTGCTCCTTGTTTAAAAAATACATATTAATTAAAGTTCCGCATTTAATTTCGACAAACAAGGGGTGAAGTTCTGAAATAATTTCTTATAAATTAAGAAAAATATTTAGTATTTTTTCATAATAATAAGAATCTTTCATTGTTGTAGTAGGAAAGGATAGAAATTTACAGATTTTCAGTAAAAACAATGAAATTTGAAAGAGAAAGACGCCTCAAATTAACAAAAACTGTAGAATTGGTTTGTCAAATTTTTAAAGGAAATACAAAGCATTTACGAATGCTTTTGAATCAATTTATATTTTCAGAATAACTAAAAAATTAAGAAAGAGAAATGTTACAAATTCTAAATGAGTTTCTTCAGGGTTTAATTATTTGGACGTCAGGAAAATTTAGACAAATATTCTTTAACCAGTTCGATAATTTTCAATTTCAATAACAAATTATCAATTGTAATATAAAAAAATACGATTTTCAAAAGACGAAATGAAAAATAGTCTGGTCGTTTCCTGCATCAGTTAAGTTATTCTTCCAACAGAATAGGACATCATTAATCATTAGTTTCCAAAGTCCAAATACAGCAAACGACCTAAAGAATAAGGGTAAATGTGCTTATTTGTCACCTCTTTTAACTTCCGTCTTCCGCGATAAAATTGAAATATTCAGAAAGTATACACAAATCCATAAACATGCAGTTATGCGTTAATAAAATTTTGAGATAATGATTATAAATAACATTTTAATCTATTAAAAACAAAGAAGACAGTTCGCTTTAATCATCTCAATTTAACGTTTGTTAATTCTAAGCTAATTAAGTCTAAAAACGGAGTTGGGAGTAAGATTGATCTTTCTTCATTAACCCCAATCTGCTAACTGAAAAACATCGGTAACCGAGCTGATACTTATTAGTTAAATTAAACAGACTATGATTAATACTTGTGTCTTTCCATAACTTCGAAGGCGGAGGGAGTATACTCCAAGCGTTTTCAGCAAAGTTTCCGAATTGAGGGTCGATTTAGAAATATCTGTAATCCTGTATAGCAGTAAAGTAGATATCTTCTTTTATAGGGAGTATTTATTCACGCAGAGGATTAGGGGCTTATCGGCTCTTGAAAAATGGCGAAACCAATATAGCATTTTGTATGCATGCACTGCTTTTGCTACGTAAAGGTTTCATCAAATTGCAAATTTTTCACGTGCTTCACACGCATTGTTCGATTTTATACGTGTAGTTTTTCAGAACTTTAACCATGTACCGAACGAATATTGAAATTCTCGATTCGTATTTAGAAATTCCTTGTTTTGTTTAAATTCGTTTGGATAAAAATATCCGGAATTACTCCGGGTTAAATCGAGTAGTTCGCAGGCAGTAACCAGATTTAAATATAAGAGGGAAGTTTTGCTTCAGAAGGGTAACACTAGTTGTAATAACCCATTTACATGCAAACGCGATTCTGGAAAATGCAAAAGCTCAACCGACAAGGCGATCCGAACAGAAGTGTCGCATCACATTTTATTTTATTTATGGAAGATGCTTTGTTCCTGTCATAAACGGTGGCATTTCTGGAGGGAGATATTACAATATTCATCAAGATGCATAACTTATATTTAATATTAAACACTCCTACAACGTTCACAGATCTCGACTACAATTGTACTACCGAATTATATTAATACCTACTACTGCTAACTTCCCATATGTTATGAAAATTAATTCAGTGCGAATACCTACAACCATCTACATTTAGATCTACATATGTTGATTAAATTTGCATTTGATTATTACCAGTTTTAGCACCTGCAATTTAAAAATCTTACATGCAATTTTATAGTAAGAAATCTTAAAGAGTTTAGGGAAATACAGTAATTAGTCACTGAAGGACCCGTTTAATGGTTAAAACAATATATAAGACAAATAATAATAGGTGTGTAATGGAGATGGAAAATTTGGAAGAAATAAAAACAAACTAAGGAGTTACCGGGATGGTACATTTTACAAAAGCGACCTAACGATTGAAGAAAGTCAGGTACTATCACGTGCAAAAGTAATGACAGGCCTAAGATTTGTTATTGTATGATAAACAGCCTTGCAGCAGTCGATGAGTAACTTGGGCATAACCATAAGACCTTGTAGGTAGGATTAACAAGTTAGAATAAGAAAGTTACTCATCGACTGCTGCAAGGCTGTTTATCATACAATAACAAATCTTAGCCAACGAACGGAAGCAGGGAAACAAGATTGTGAACGTTGAACATCAAAAGCTAGTAATTGATGGTAAAATGCTGATTTGGAATAAAGCAGAAGGTAGCATTACTGCAGTTGGAAATATACTAAAAAAACTAGCAAATTATAGTTCTGAAATGACAGAGTTGACGGAGCCAGGCAAGCCAAAGGACATGATTAAGGTATCGAAAGATTACAATGGTGAACTTCGAGATACTAATAGAGAATTTAAATTTAAAATAAAAAGGGACTAAAGTAGTAGGAGGGCGTTCTAAAAAAGAAATCAAAATTGGAATATCTGCAGTATAAATAGGCAAGGAGCATGAATTAATGAATTAGTTCGGTAGAGCAGAAAAGTTAAATCAAGAAATGAGAAATCCATAATAGACTTATTATTTATTAAGGAAACGAACCATGCTATAATTAAACACGTGATGTCTTGAAATACTTAGGTTCGAATCACTATTTAGTGGAAATGAGGTTAAAAGAGGACACTTCAAAAGAGCATGTCTTCAAGAAGAAGTAATTTACTAACTAAGAGTTGTAAGCTACAAGAAGAGAATATAAGACATATTTATCAGGAAGAACTGGAGCGAGAAATAAAGCATATCAGAGGGGCCATGACTATTTGGAAGCAGTTTTGAGGCAGCAGCGGAAGTTTGTGGAACTTCAAATCATTCAAATGAAAGACGGAAAACAGCATGGTGGAACGTTGAAATCAAGACTTGGGTCATGCAAAAGAAGAACAGCTGGAGGAAATATCGTACTGCAAGGGATGAAAGACATAAGAACAACAGAACAAAAGTTAAACAATTAGTAAAAGCAGCCAAAAGGGAAGGTGGGCAGAATTTGGAAATAAAAGAAATACAGGGACAAAGCAAGTCAAAGCTATTCCATACAATTACAAAAGGACTGTGCAATAAAAGGTAATAAAAAGCCCCAATTAGACAAGATAAAGATGGAAGAATGCTTGTATCAAAAACGGAGATTAAAACCCAATGGTACGAGTATTTTACTGAATTGTTTGAGTGTGATAATTGATAAAAATAACAACACGAGGGACGAGAAACACCCGAAGCAGTGTAAGATGATATAGAATATGAGGAGGTACAACAGGCCCTCCAGAAACTGAACCTTGCACCTCAAAATACAATAGATTCACGAAACACTTTAAGAAAGGAGCTCCAAACATTACGATATACTAGAACTCCACGTCAACTCACTTCTTCTACCTCTAACCCAACGTCAGAACAACAGAAGACTGAAAAGAAATTGGTCAAGGTAAACGAAGATCCTCGTTGGAGGAGCCCTCGTCAGGACAGAGCAGGATTTACAGTAACAAGGATTCCAAGCCAACAAAATAGCCTATAAGAATGTACTTAATTTTGATTGCTGTCCAATAAACAACCAAAAAAAAAAAAAAAAATTACAAATTCGACAACTAGATTTGCTTAAGAATGGATGAGTGGAAGTTTTAATAAAATTTCTTACACATTAATTGCTTATAAATCAATACTGCATAGATCTAAACTTTTCCCTTAAAAAGTACTGGGAATATTTTGGAAGAGAAGGTTGACGTTTCATTTTACATAAGGCGAGAAAAAGTTTGATATACAAATTATAATTACCAAATACAACATACAGAATGTTTGCTAGAACTGGTGGAAACTTACATTTTTGGTTAAAAAGAAGTTTTGATTTCTGTTTAGTACTGTTATACTGTATTTACTTTGTATTTGCCGCGTTTGCAGTTGTAAGTGAAGCAGCGCCACCCAACTTGTTATGTATCAAGATGCCGCCATGCCACCCCAAAATCATACATAAAAAAGGAAATACTAGCGAATGCGGTAATTATAGACCGTCGATCTATATCTGGTAATGCTAAAATTTTACTCAAAAATATTGAAAGGGAAGCTAAGAGAAAAAGTCCAAAAAAAAACATTAAAGAAAAGTAACCAGCATTTCGATCTGGCAGACAGATACCAAAACTAACCCCATTCGTAAAATTATAAGAAAAATGTTTGCTGTACATTCTGGCATTTCAGATTAAGTGATGTAAACCTTTTTAATTAGAACCACATCCTCAATTAATTCCTCTTAATGTGGTCAATAAAATTTTAAAGCTGAAATATCTTAGATGCAGCCCTTAAATTTCCAATTTTCGCGCAACTCTTATTTTACTTTTCTTAAAATACATATTAATTGAATCATATCCTTGATGTAATGTAATCAACAAAAGTCTAACTACTTTAAACAGTATAGCATTGTTTGTAAAATTAACTGTCAGTATTTTATAACAAAGCCCCTGTATATGCAAATATTTGATATCTGGAATCGCTGTCTTAGCAGTGACGATTTAGCTGTCACAAGCGAGATGATAAAGTTGTACTTACCAAGTCCAGCATGTCCAAAGCAGAAAAGACAACCATCAGTACCATTGATGACAGCGTGGATGACGTCTGTGAGAGCGCTGGAGCACACCTCTGTCTGCAATCACATCACTCTGATCAGCACGTATTTCATTACACTTCTCAACTTAACTAATAACTCGAGTGTTTGCATACATAAAGATCAGTCGAGAGATTATAGTCACATCACTCTAAGTGGATGCATACCTGCACACCATTAACGTAACATAACGCTACAGGGTGTACTAGTTTATGACCTGCGATAACTCGTTTCATTTACCTAACGACACAATAAAATTTTCTCATTACCGTAGCATTTCATGTTCAGCGTTTTTTGGTTCGCGATAACATCTTTGTGGTTGGCAGAAATGAAACGATAAAATTATATATTTTCAAGAAAAACAATAAAAACATTTACTGGCTTATTTTACATAACGAGAATTACTTGCTGATTATTAATCTTATTAACAAAACGTGCTAAGGCCGAAGCTCTTTGCTGTTCCAAATCCAGCTACATATTTTATAGATATTTTCCCACAAGAAATATTTAATCTAAACTTGAACTTCACCAGCTTTTAATATTACATGTTAAAGGTTTTGTTTCAATACAGTGATTTACAGTTTAATTTCGGTTCCCTATTAAATATTATCGAAGGGTATTTTGCAGTCAAATGCTGATCTTTTCTGAGAAAACAATTGCATCCCAGTTTAGCAAGGAAAATATTAAGAGATGGAAAGATCTATTTTCAAATTTTAAATTTATCAACTTGTTGAGGGCTAATCAAACTTAATTCTAATAAGAAATTAACTTCTTTTATTTTTGTCTTTCTATAAACCTAATTTTTTTAAATATAATTTTACTATAATGTCTTCAAAAGTTTTCAAGGTTTAATTTGCAATATTACTGCAAAAATTACGTTTACATTAACCTAACCTCTAATGTCATTAAAAGTTTCATCAAAAACCTCAAAATAATACCTATAAATGGAGTTCCAACTTCTAAATTTGTACAGCAAAACTTAATGCTGGAATAAAGATTTTAGATATTTTCGTTTGACGCTAGAAACTAACATTAACGCGTCAGGTATTAATTTCAAAGCTTTAATAGAAAATTATTTATAAACCTTTATAAACACTTTGCATGTTTATAAATATATGCTGAAAATTTGGATATTTAAATTAGCTTAACAGAATATAAACTTGGTTTCTTTAATTTGGTCATTTATCAGTGAAAAGGGGCAATACAGAAACTGCAAAATTCAGCCAGTTTATCCTTTGATAAACCCATTGCAGGATGAAGTGGTCCTGGTTTCAAAATAAAAATTTAAGTTATACGCCGTTAACTCTTTCTTTTATCAAGGGTTAACGAAGTGATCTGAAGAATAAAGCCTTTATTTTATACTTGGGCAAAAATATTAGCAATCAAAGAACGATCTTGTAGTAATAGAACTGTAAAGTGGGAAGAGTGAAAAGGAAGGTAGTAATAAAGAGCATCTGTAAAGGTAGAGCGTGTCAGCTAATGACGAGAGGTTTATCACGAGGTCTCCAAAGCAAGCTATGAAAATACGCCGGTACGAGATAAGTGTTTATTGCGAATTTGAGTGAAAACCATAAAAAAAATCTTGACTTTCGGCTATAAAAACAGCATTACAAAAATACAGTGAAAGAACGCGAATTGGGAAGTTCCCAGTAAGTGCGGCACTTAAGAAACTGGAATCTTAAAAAGATTGAACAAGACTTCTACATTTGTGTCCCCCTGCAGTTTGATTGTTTCCCAAAGTAGAAGAGAGACAAAAATGCGAGGGTGCAATGCGACACCGCGCTAAAATAATAAATTATGGTTTAGTTCCACCCATCAACGTAAGTGTTCTTACTTGAAAATTCATTACTGGAGAAATAAAAAGCCTTGTACCTAACAAAGCTGCCTAATTTTTAACGTGCAGCACGAAGAAACTTAATAAACACATTCAAATTGAATAAAAATTTGTACTCCATCAATTTTGCATATTATTTTTGGCTTACACCCAACTAACTGTGAGAATTCGTAAAAATGTACCGGAAGAATATTTAAATATCATTCTCAAGCAACACGCGAAAATATGAAAAAAGTTTCCCAATTTACATCTCTGAATATTAGTTAAATTTTACGCTTCGTCATTTCTGAAAGTTATATAAATTTTATGGACTTCTAAAGAATTTCCTTTGTTTATAATATAATGCAAGATATGAATCTGAATGAATTAGTTATACTTCGCAGTCGGGAAATAGTATCCTTCGTAATCATATCAACTCGGCAACTTGTGCATTGAATAATCCTTTTTCTTAAACAGATTTCCAGTAAGGTTCCTACATCTTTAGTTCATAATATTTAAATTAGGCACAGATGAAAAATTGTGTTAAAACCTCATAAAAGCTTCGAAAACAAACGTTTAGTAAAATTAAAAAAGTCGGATTGATTCGGTGAGCTGGAAAACAAAATTGGGAGGCTTTAACAAAGGATGGAGCTTGCAGAATTTATTTTAAACCTTTTAGTTAATCCTCAACTAAGAGTTTTAGTAGTCGATTGATTATTAAATCTGTGCTTAATCGTACATTCGCAGCATTTTTAGGAGTCCCTTTTAAATTTACATTAAAAGAAGTAAATTTAGATTAGAAGCCAATAATTTCCGCAGACAGGAAATAATATTAACGCACTTACAACAGCTTTTTTAAATTAATTGCTGAAAAAGGCATTGATTTTTCAACCCTTAACAAGTTCTATAATTTGCTCTGAGGTGGTTAATGCTAAAGTAAAAATTTAAATTGTCAAGAAAAGTTTATGAAATGCAAGAAAAAAACATAACTTTTAAGTCCATAATTTTCACTGCAGCTGTAGTTATGGTTTTTTAAACGATCATAATAAGATGATAACAATACAAAAATAATAATTATATTTAATATGTAAAGGTTCTCAAATTTCCGAATCTCAAATTACCATTTCCAAAATTTGAACACCTTAGAAGTTCATTTTGAAATGGTATTATATCACTCGTTAAATTTCTGATTTGCAAATTTCCCGTCCCCAAACTTCCATTTCCCAAATTCTCAATTTTTAAATGTTTATTCTGAAAGCTTAGTTTTTATGTTTGATCCTTGATTTCAGATTTTCAGTCCTGAAATTTCCAATTTTCAAACTCTGTCCTCAAATTTCCAATTCTTAAATGTTCAGTTTTCGAATCTCAAATTACCATTTCTCAAATTTCCAATTTTTTGAAGTTCATATTGAAAGTTTCCCAAATTTCCATTTTATAAATGTTTATTTTAAAATCTGAGTTTTTAGTTTGAATCTCTTGATTTGAGATTTCCAGCCCTAAATTTATAATTTCCAAATATTTTATTTTCAAATTCTTATGTCCATTTTGAAAGGTAAGATTTTCAATCTAATCCTAAATCTTCGATTTTCAATCCTTACATTTCCAGTTTTCGAATTTCGAATTATCATTTTTAAGTTTCCACTTTTTATAAGTTTATTTTGAAAGTTGATATTTTCAATTTGGTTACAAGTCTTAGAATTTCCACTCCTTAATTTCCAATCGGCAAATTCTTATTCTAAATTTCCAATTGTTAAATATGTATTTTAAAAACTGAGCTGGAAGTTTGATTCCTTGATCTCAGATTTCCAAGCCTTAAAATTCCACTTTTAAAACTTTCTGTTCTCAAATTTCCATTTCTTAAATGTCCATTTCGAAAGTGAAGATTTTCAATCTAACCCTCCATCTTCGATTTTTAGTCCTTATAGTTTCTGAATCTCAAATTACCATATTTCAAATGTCCACTTTTAGAAGTTCATTTTGAAAGTTTTCAATATAATTATAAGTCTTAGAATTTCCACCTCTTAAATTTCCAATTGGCAAATTTCCTACTCCCAGATTTCCAAATTAAATATTTGTCTTAAAAGCTGAGTTTGTCACAGCTTTTGAAATTTTGCGTAAATTAAGTATAATACGGCCCTGTTGTTCAAAGTTCAAGTTGCAGAGTCCGCGCGAGTAACGTTAGATCAGCACATATTTTTTTTGCTGCGCAATAATTCAGAGAAGTCCCAAATATGATGACCAAATAATATATGGTGATGCAATATTCTGTGCAGTGGATTTCGTCGTTACGAATTCGGGAAAGCAGCCGCCGATCACGAGACAACGCTAGTAGCGCCATTCAAGGTTCCCATGTCCCGCGCAAAAGGGCGCGTTTGTCCATCTCTTTCTAACATCCTTCGCTTTGCGGAAAAGTAGCAAGGCACATGAGAGTTTAGTCAGCTTTCCAACTTATCGGTCGTGCAATTATTATCGTTCCCGGACTCCCGGACTTTTGGTAAAAAATCTGGTGTTTGTCGGCCTCTCGTTCTCGTGTAGTATTAAGTGGATATCAACAAATCCAAAGAGAGTGGGTGATGGGGTTGTTAGCAAAAACTGACAAGAGACAAAAAGTTTTATTATTAAATTTTACATAAACAGATGCAGCCGAATTTAGATTATTTTTACACCTAACAATTTTCCAAGGCATTAATTTTATCCCCAACCCCCAGAAACATCCCTTTTGCCAAAATGACCCTTTTGATGAATTACTCAAGTGCCCCAGATGCTTTCTTAATTTTCTTTAAATTTTAGAGCAAATTTTGATTGGCGTGTCTCTGCAGCGGTGCCTTTTTGGACATAGGTAAATCAGGCCAAAATGCTTTAATTTTGTCTGAAAGATGTTTTGTTGCAGTTTGTCGGTATAATACCATAATTACAGACTAGAAAAGATTACCAAATAAAAAACAAAAATATTGTTACTGCTGGCGCTTCTTATTTATTATCGAAACATTTTATATGAAGTAAATGCCAAGACTTCCAATTGAAACTCATTCTCATTGAGCCATGAAATTAAAAGTCGTGTTTTAGCTTGGTTCAGGAAATGTTAACAAAATACGAAAGTAATAATTCCACAAATCTATATACCTGAATTTTTCTAGTTCTCATTAGATAAGCTAAGCTACATGTCTTCCAATTCCATGGATCACCGAGGATGATTTTAAATTGGATCCCTTGATACATGTTAATAAAGACAAATGAAATTGCTAAAAAATTCGCAAAACATTAAATAAGACATTAATTAGGGTATTTAAATGCAGACAAGTATAATATTTCAGGGGTATTCAGTAAGTCTCCCCCTTTATTAAAGTTGATATGATGAAGATATATTACGTCGTCCACAGAGTAAATTTAATCACAATACCGTGTCGATAAAGTAAAAGATTGGAGAGTACAAAAGTATGCATAGAGGCAGCACAGACGGACCCAAACGGCAAATCATTTAAATTTCATTATAGAACCCCGCTGGCCTGTCATGATTCAATTAAGTAACATTCTCGGACGGATACCAGTGACCGAGTAGGATGAATATCCGCTCCCGAATAGTCGACCGGAATATTTGATTCGGCATTCCACAGCTGCCGGGTCAAATTTTAAACTAGGACGTACAAAAAGGGTTGTTTTAACGAGCTCTTCAGCGCCTGCCTTTATTATGTCTCTGATTAACACATGAATACGTTATCGCGTATGTAATGTAAATTAACGAATTTTTACTTTTTATGCACCACTCTGACGCGGCGGACCTTTTATTTAGCCAATTTTATTTTGATTCTTTCACGAGATTAAAAAATAACAATGAACTCGGAGATACGTTTAACCGAAATGTAATTTTTGTTATAAAAACCGTAAAAGCAATTTTCTACACTTTATTCGAGTTAACTGATTGCAATTACTCTTGTAATATGGAACATGGAATACCCACCGACTTCATATAACCCCGATAAATAAATTGTCCTGATGAATAGAATTTCAAAATACGCAATCTTTTCGCATTGCTTAAATTTTTTTAACCTGGAGCGCCGGAAATACGCGGCCCTTTTCGAACTTCACATTATATATAATTCACCCTTTGAGTGTATATTATCTGAATCTCAGGACAGATAAAGGAAGGAAGTGGGACATTTACAAAAATACAGTTATTGGGGCTTCACAGATATTGACTGTGTTGGAGCAAAAACTGACTCCAATAAGGACCTATAGGTGAAAAATGGGTTAGAATACTTTGGAAATTGACGTACCATACAAGTAACGGAAGACACATTTCAACTGACTGGTGAAATAAAAAATAAGTGGGTTTCAAAACATTATTGTAAAATAGTGCAATTTTTTTATTACTACCTTCCTTTTCACTCTTCCCACTTTACCTTTTTATTACTGTAAGATCGTTGTTTCATTGGTAATATTTTTGCTCTAAGTATAAAATAATTTGTTCTTCAAATCACTCAATTAACCCTTGGCAAAAGAAAGAATTATCGATATATAAATCAAACTTTTATTTTGAAACCAGGACAATTTCACCTTGCAATGGGTTTATCAAAGGATAAACTGGCTGAATTTTGTAGTTTCTGTATTGCCCCTTTTGCCCCAAAAAAGACTAAATTTAAATATACAAATTTCTAACATAAAATTGTAACTATATTTATAAACAAACTACTTGTAGCAGTTTAAAAACAAGTTTCTGTTAAAGCTTTAAAATCAATATTTTCTAAGGGATTGTTGTGGCTAGTTTGACATTTTATATTTCGTTATTGGGCTTTTCGCTACCAGTTTCTAAAATGAAATTATATTAATTAACAAACAATTGTTTGAAAACGCAGATCGACTTGTCTCCGAAACGTTATGTGAATTATTAGTTAATCAATATAATTTTATTTTAGAAATATAAAATTTGAAATCAATACCTGTCACGTTAGTATTAGTTTCTCCTGTTATAATTTCTGGGAGATTTTCACCAAAACCTTTTTTTGCAGTAATATTTAAGATTTGAAGACATTTAAGACATTATACTAAACTAATAAGAACATAAGGGATATAGAAAAATAAATAAATGGATACGCAAGATGACAAAAATAATAGATATCGCAGCAATCATAGCAGAAAATAAGTGGAGATGGGCTGGTCACGTGGCTAGAATGGGTGAAACAAAATGAACAAAAAGAGTAGTGAACTAGAGACCTTGGGGTGGTAAACGGAATGTTGGAGGAACGACATTACTTAAGAAACTTGCAGGCACAAACTGGATAAAAAGTACACAGAATAGGATGCAATGGAAAACCCTTGGGGAGACCTACGTCCAAAGGTGGATAAATGAAGGTTGATAGAGAAGAAGAATAAAAGTTAAGAAATTTATTTATGTTTGTTAGCGCTATACAACTGATAAATTTAAAATTTGAACAATAAATTAGCGCTCTAAACTGAAAATTATACTGAGAGAAAACTTAAATAAGTAATACTTAAAACTGGTGAAATTTAAGTTTATTTTAAAATATCTATAAAATATAACTGGATTTCGAATAACAAAAGCCTTTGAGGTTATTTTAAAGAAAACATAATTTTTGCAGTAATATTGCAATTTTAAGCTCTGAAGACCTTTTAAGACTAAAAAAATAAAAAAAACCATGATTTTGAAAGATAAAAGTTATCTATTTCTGTTAAAATTAAGGTTCGTTGGAGCTACAAAGCTGATAAATTTTATATTTGGAAATAGGTCTTTGCATCTCCTAACAAAATTGCCTGTCAAGTATTTTCCTGGATAAATTTTGTTAATACAAGATCAGCCCTTAACTGCAAAGTACTCTGTGATAATATTCAATATGCAAAGGTAAGTCATTATTTTTTATTAGTATAAACAGACCAGTATTTATCGTATTTAAATTAATCATAACAATATTTTTATGAATCTTATACAACCAAAAAATGTGAATTCAAAATCTGTTTAGTAAAATTAGAACTAAAACCAAACCATAATCAATAAATACAGAAAACATGCATACTAAAAGACCAAAATTAAGGATCACTTGTTTTCCTTCACTGAACTAAAAGCAAATTTTGCTTAAAACTCTCATAATAATCAGTGATTCGGGGCGCTAATAGATAATTGATTAAAATCTTGTACATGGTCTTACTTTGTAATTAATTTAATTTGTAACATTAACCAAAAAATTTAATAGGAATCTGGAGCGTAACATCGGTGAAGAAATTCGGTGGATGTGGGAGGGTAGTGACGTTTCACAAAGAATAATTAAAATTTTTTAGACCTTTAGACCTGTTTATAACCTGTTTAAGCTATTTCTAATCTGTTTACAGAAGTTTCTAATCTGTTTAAAGCGTACCTAACCTGTTTTTGACCTGTTTAAAGCAGTTTCTAACCTGTTTGTAACTTAATATGAATCCTAGAGAAAGCAGCTTTAAACAGTTCATAAACAGATTAGAAACGCCACCAACCCTGCCGCTTCCAAAACTTCTTCACCGACGTCATGCTTAGAATATCGCAGTTTCTAACCTGTTTCGGACCTGTTTACAACTTAAAATGAATCCTACAGGAAAACAGCTTTAAACAGGTCAGAAGTAGGTT
This sequence comes from Melanotus villosus, assembly GCA_963082815.1. Classification (NCBI taxonomy): domain Eukaryota; kingdom Metazoa; phylum Arthropoda; class Insecta; order Coleoptera; family Elateridae; genus Melanotus; species Melanotus villosus. Next base: position 7,700,959 of record OY720421.1, on the reverse strand, counting down.
CGAAGCAGATTTAATTATGCCAGAATCAGGTTGCAAATAGGCTAAAAATGAGTCTAAACAGGCAAAATTTTTAATTATTCTTTACAAAACGCCACCACCTTCTCTCACCCACAAAAACTTCTTCACTACCGTCATACTTTGGATGTCGCAGTTACTGACATGCTTAAAGCAGTTTCTAACTTGTTTCTGACCTATTTGTGATTTAAAATAAATCCTAGGGAAAGACAGCTTTAAACAGGGCAGAAGTAGGTTAGAAGCAGCTTTAAATATGAGAAACAAGTTAGAAGCGAGTCTAAACACGTTAAATTTGTAATTATTTTTATGAAACGCTACCATCCGCATCCACAAGAACTTCTTCACCGACAACATGCTTAGAATATCACAGTTTGTAACCTGTTTCTAACATGTTTCTAACTTAAAATGAATCCTAGGGAGAAGCTTTAAACAGGTCAGAAGTAGGTTATAAAGAACTTTAAATATGTCAGAACGGATCTAAATAGGTTATTTGTGCTGAGACTAAATTATTGTAACAATAGTTATTTGTACAACTAGTAATGAAAGCAATACTTTTTTTCATGAGTTGAATCAAACGAGTGAGAAAAAGATGCTTTCATACGAGTTGTACACAATATTTTTTTGCATTTTGACATCTTAAATCCCTCAAAACAGGATAAAAAGGATTTGAGAATTTACAGTTGTCAAACTGACAATTTACAATTAGTTATTTGTACAACTAGTAATGAAAGCAATACTTTTTTTCAAGAGTTTGAAGTTTGATGCACGACGGCGAAGCCGGAGTGCATCAATCAAACGAGTGAAAAAAAGATGCTTTCATACGAGTTGTACACAATATTTTTTTGCATTTTTACATTTTAAATCCCCCAAAACAGGATAAAAAGGATTTGAGAATTGACAGTTGTCAAACTGACAATTTACAATATTTTATTTAAAGCATACTTACTTAATGCAAAATGTAAAATTAAATAGTTAAAAAAAGTGTTGCTTTCTTTATGATTTTTTGATAAAAAAAGTCCACTTTTTTTGTCAAAATGCAAAAAATTTTATTTAAAGCACACTTACTTAATGCAAAATGTAAAATTAAATAGTTAAAAAAAGTGTTGCTTTCTTTGCGATTTTTTAATAAAAAAAGTCCACTTTTTTTGTCAAAATGCAAAAAAAAATATTAAGGCTTTCCTAATTAATATAACATACCTGCGAAAGTATGTGTTAAATAAACACAATATACTGAGATGATATTAATTGGTGTTTAAGAATTTACTGTTGATGAAATAAATTGGTTAATTATTTAATGTGGATTTAGTAATATAAAAAAATGTAATATAAAAATTTAGATAGCTAGGTTATTTATTAAGTGTTGAAAATGTAAATATTGGTATTGTTGTAAAATATGAATAGCCTAAATAGGGTTGCTATAGAAAAGGTAGGTAGTTACGGTTGTTTTGGATAGAAAAGCAATTTTTCAATTGGAGAAAGAATTTTTGAAAAATCAGGGAGACGAAAAACAAGTTTAGAAATAAACAGACAGAGAAAATATTTTTGAAAGAAAGGAAGTAAAAACCTTCCACACAAAAAAATAAATATTATTAATCAAAATTTAATAAATGAAGCTGAATAATTTTTTTTATCTTCCTTTACAAAAAGGGGAAGAAGAGAAGCTGTATAAAATTTGTTTGGTTAAGTTGTGTTACTGCATTCAAATTGGATGTGAATATAACTTAAATGAGCAATAAAATGGAATTGGAAAGAATTAAATGCTGAAGATTGTGTTATTGGTTATTGGTAAAAAGGTTTCGAATTGGAAATAATAATATACTGGGAATTGCTTGCTGTAAAGAACAAATATACTGTGAGCGTAGGAATAGCATAAATAAGTTTTAGTAGGGAATATAGGAAAAACGATTATTCAATTGTAAAATCCGCATTAATAAAATTGAGTAGATTTATTTTTAAAAAACGTAATTGAAATTAAAGATTAGATCTTGAATAAGATAAAATTAAAAGTAAGAACCTCAGTAACGAGCCTTAAGAGTTCATATTAAATATAATCACAACAAAATGGCACCCAGCTATATTTAAATGTGGGCTATAAAGAAATATTGATATTTAATTGAATTATTTTTATTGATACTCAAATTATATTAAATTAAATAATTTGACAAAACCTTAGAACACAAAAGTATCAGTACAATACATATAAAATTTCTGTGAAAGCTTAAATTTCGAAATTATCTTGGGTTGTGAGTCAAAACCCAGAAGTAACACTAATTTAAATAAGTTGATTTTGAAGTTAAGCTGTTTTAAATACCGTATTTGAAATATAATCTGTAATATTTAATTAGAAAAAAGTGACAAATTACTTTAATAAATTAAATTAAACAACACATTTATTACGCAAACTGGGCAAAACTGCAGAAAAATAAAAAAAATCATGATTTATTTGATTTTTTTTAAATATCAGTGATTTTTAATTTTTTCAAAGCCTGCATAAAAGGAAGAAGTGCCGAAAAGCAGTAGGTAGTATTCAATCGAGTTAGATAAAACTGTAAAACCAAAGACTTACTAAAACCGTTTCAGAACAAACTTTTACAATTTTCAGGGTAAACAATCAAAATTTAATTAATCGATTACATAGAATCTTGTGAAATAAATCCATTTCGTGAATAAATTAAGTTCCAAATAAATAAAAATCAACGAAGAAAATACCAGTTTAAAGTTCAGCAAAAAGTTTAGAATAAAAGGGAACAATACCTGAGAATCGTCTTGTGAAAATATCGCATCAAAAGCGAACATTTTCGGTGCGGCAACTCCAACCCTACGGTCTTCAGGAGCAGCGGATCCGCAAGTGGAAGGATCCATGAGCGTAACCTGTTTCTTTCGTTTATCGAGATTGAAGAAATTGTTCGAACTTCCATTATCAGGAGAGGAGCTTCCAGGCGGCGTCGAAACACGCAGCATCACTTTTACCTGAAAAAAAAGGACACAAAATTATGTGTGTGGGGGAGAAAAGGGGCAAATGTTTTCGGGCAATGTTACTAAATTGTTTTCCATGTCCTGCGTGCCGCATTGTTTGTGTATGGAATATTTCATGGCTGCCGATGTAGTATTATGTAATCTAGCCACACGCATTGCATACTTTACATATTATTACTACGTTAATTACAGCTGCTGTAATTAATTAATTTATGCTCGATTTTAGAACAAGCTTTGTATACTGAAAGCCGGTTTGTTCTATAATAGTGAACTGTTGAGTTTGAAAAGGGAACCATTTTAATTAAGTGAGGATAATGAACAAATAAAAAATGCATGCTTGAAATAATAACGGCTATACGGTGGCTTAGGAGAAAATGAAACGGAATTACGGATATTTTCACTGTTTGTTTTTAAGGATCAGTGACGTTTTGGGTGGAAACTTTTCATCTTGAGGATATTAAAGCCGAATTTTAAGCATTCCTAGCGATAGATTTAGACTTGTCTAAAGTAAACTATAGTTTTTTGAATTTGTATACTTAGAAATCTATTAACGTTTTTTAACCTCCCAAAAATATTTCAAATTAACAATTTCCGTTTTGTTTTCTAACCTTTGTACACTTAGAAGACTATTAATGTTTAGTTCTAACTGACAACTTTTCGCCAATAAAAACTTCAAAATGTTTCAGATTAACAATCTCTGTAAAAAGAAATATTAGTTATACAAAGGAAAGCACAGGGGCTTATTGGTGGAGTGAAATATCGCGATCAGCTCGCCCAAGGTTCAAATCCCGTCGGCGACCTAGAAAATTTCACCCTGCCTTATGACTAAGTTATCAACGTACCAACGTTACAGCAAAATAAAAAATAATGATTCACAAAGTTGCTGTTAACCCAAGCAAATATTTTCAAAATTGGTTCATAAAACATTTGAAAAATTACCAGACCTGATGAGAGGGGGGTAATGATGGGGTTTTTTGAGGGGCGGTGATTTAATCCAATTGATTGATTAAAAAACAAAGCTGTTATTAAAGTTAAAGATCCGTATCTGTATCTGTAACCCCTTACCTCTCGTTATCGAGGCTGATGCGTTAGCGTATGTGGCTGTTACGGGTGCAATGCACAACCCGGCTCGTCTGGGCGAGTTACGTGGTTGGTGCGCCATTTAATACCTACATACTGCACCATATGTAAGTGTGTGTAGGCGTAGGACATTGTTACTCTACTCGATATCGACTTTCAGATTGCAGAAAAATTCTGTCCATCGGGAGATTCGAATTAAGGACTAAAATAACGCTAGCCTGGCACTCTACCACTGCGCCACCCTGGCAATTTTATATTACCTATACAAAATTAGAGCCCCCCGAGGCTTAGATTTTTTTCTACGACCCTGTAAATATGTAGTTTCAGGGAACTGAATTTTCGCCACATTGCTAACTCGAAAATACTTTTGCTAACAAGTATTTTGTAAGCAATATACAGAGTGTGCCAGAATTCGACTGACGAATTTTTATAGGGGTGATAGAAGGTATCGCAGGGAGCATCATTTTTTAAATAAGTCTCATGCCGAAAACCTTTGACGTTAGAGAAGTTAAAATATGTCGGTTGAAACTGTTTTGAAATAGACAACCAGATCATCTATCCTACTATTGAACTAAACCAAATGTCAACTTCTGTGGTTCAAATAATGGTCACAGCTGCCTCTAAGCATGGAAGACTGGTTGTCTACTTCAAGGCATTTTAAATGATTTCTTTTGTAGCGTCTGGCAGTTTCTACCACGGCGTGTATCAGTGAAATTTGTTTTCCTTGACACCCCCAAAATTTTGTTGGTTAAGTTTAGTTACTCGGCCAATATAAAAAAACTACAAAATTCAGGTTTTCCAGATCACACTCTCGATTTTTAAGTGTTCAGAGTTTATAAATGTCCCAAACTTTTCGTTAAAAATACAGCTGCTATGGACTTTGGGAAATTGTTTCCTGACAATTATTTAAATGCTGCGACTTTTCACAGAAATTAATAAAATTCCCCGACTTTCCTTGGCCAAAGTAAAAAACAAGAATATTCCATGATTTTTCAGGTTTTTGAAAGCACATTCTGGATTTTGAAATGTTGGGGATTTATAAATCTTTCAAAATTTTCGTTGCAATTGAAAAATATGTACACCAAGGTGTGGATCCTAGGCACTTTTTCCCCGGAAATGATCTAAATATCATGAATTTTGACAGAAATTTTTAAAATTTCCTGACTTTCATTGATTAAAACAAAAAACTAGAAAATTACTTGTTTTTCAGGTTTTCCAGAGCTAATTCTCGATTTTGAAGTGTACAGAATTTATAAATGTTCCAAAATATGTGCTGTCATGAGATCTTCGGAATTTTTTTCCTGGAAATTATCTAAATTTTGTGACTTTTCACGAAAATTAATAAAATTTCCTGGCTTTGCTTGAACAAAATAAAAAAATTAGAGAATTCACTGGCTGTCAGGTTTTCCGAAGCTCACTCTGGATTATGAGGTGTTCGGAATTTACTAATGTCCCAAAATTTGTCCCGCAAATTTCAAAATACGCGCTATTATAAACCTTAGGAATTTTTTTCCTGGCAGCTATCTAAATGACGTGACTTTTCACAGAAATTACATAAAATTCGCTGACTTTCCTTGACCAAAATAAAAAAATTAGAAAATTTCCTGGATTCTGAAGTATTCGGAATTTATATGTAAATGTCTCAAAGTTTTCTCCACGTATCTAAACATCGTGACTTTCTACAAAACTTACAAAATTCCTCGACTTTTTTGATCAAAATAAAAAATTCCCTCGTTTTTCAGGTGTTTCCAAGCGCATTCTGGATTTTGAAGTGTTAGGAATTTATGAATTTTCGGTGCAAATGTAAAAATACACTCTGTTCTAGACCTTAGAAATTTTTTTCCTGGTAACTTTTCACAGAAATTACTAAAATGGGGAATTTTAACTTTACTCGACCAAAATAAAAAAACTAGAAAATTCTCTGGCTTTTCATGGTTTTTCAGGTTTCAGGTTTCCAGGACAGTGGGGTTCTTGATCAATTAAAAAATTGTATTTCATTTAGTTAATACTCTTTTGGGCATTTTAAACTTATTTTCCAGCAATCTCCTTTAAACTTTCGTTATTTGCATTTTCGGACAAAATAATTTGAGAGTTTCTAAATTTGTACAGATTTATTTGAAATCAATAGTACATCAAAAATGAAAAGTTTAACAAGATTTACGCCTATTTTAGGGCTGGAGTTTTCATCTCCTAATAAACTTAACTTTTCAGATATTTATCATTGAAACAACTGTTTTAACAAAGGTTGCCAAGGAAAATATCTTCATTTTGCTTGTCCTGAATTTGCCAAAGAATATGCAACATTTTAAAACCTTTGATTATACGTTTAGAATGTTTAGAACATTCCAGGAAAACTAAAAACTTTTTAAAAAGTTCAAAAATACAAATTTCAAAACGGTTCTCAGAACGAATAACAATTATAAAAGATCAAATATTAAGGATTAGCTTCTTTGAGTATATATTTTTGATGAATTGATTCAAATTAACTAACAAATTAATATTTTACGTTTTGTTTATAATAATTGAATATCACTTAGAAATTTAGTGTTTTTCCTGAAATTTAGGAGAAAATTAATAAAAATAAGGCACGTAGATTTTAACATAAGAGAGCAACAAATTAAACAATGTTATAACTTCGTACAGAATTTGCAAAAGGTGTAATAAAATCTGTTAACAAAGGACGAAGCAACTTCTTCGTTCGATTAGAAAAGAAATGTTCTGCCAAGCAAACGTTTAAACTTCTATGTAGTTAATCAATATAGCTGTGACTTTAAATGAAGATATTCAGTCCTGTTTTATTTTCAATGAAATGCTTTATAGTACCAAATATTCAATTAATCTAAAACTATAGCCTACAGTTACTAGCGTGAATATTGTTCGAAATTTTATTATGCTCCTGTATTTTATTGTTACACATTCAATTTAGAGAACAGTAGTAAACAAATATGACTTAATGACTACAATTCTGTTGTTTATGACTAGTTTTATTAGTGAAGTAGCATAGAATATGTCGTAGTTTATTAATACTTATCATTTTATTACTCATTATTAGTCTCTGCCCTATTACAACCGTAACAAATCCCCAATCTAATCTCTTATGTTAACTGTAAGTTAATTCGATTATTATAGCGGTCCATAAAGTTTAGATAAAGACAGTAGGAAGTCATTATATTGTTTATGCTTTACATGAAAGAAGGAAACGTTTCTAATCCGAACATATGATTGTTTTGTTAAAGTGGGGATATTTTCACAAACTTAACAAGGCGAAGTCGTAATTTTGTAAGTTTGTTAAAATTTTGAAAATACACAAAGAAAAGTCCAACTCAAATCTGAAAATTTTGACAAGCTTTAAAACGGAACTTTTCATGAAATTAAGAACAGAAAATAGTTGCAATATTATTGTTCGATGTATAAATTGTTTTAAAAGTACTTAAATGTGGTACATGGCACGTGGAGTTACAATACGTGAGTATTATATAACGAGGCATAAAATACAGGTCCGTATACGATCGTATAACTGAACTAAACTATAAGCTCTGTCGTAAAGTAAGAGCTGTAAAATTTAATGCTTCATTTGTTTCCAGTCCCTCTTACACTACAAAATTTAAATTGATAAAATCAGAACTGCTCCCAATTTCAGATTTTAACTTTATGATATAACCTATTATAATAAACTCGCCGTTGCGTGCCTTATACGATATGGAATTAATGATTTGGAAATTAAATCATTAAATCTTCAAAATGTTATGTTTATAAGGTATATTTAGTACCAAACCGCCTTTGGTGTTTTTACTACGACGCTGTTCAACAGGTTGTTTTACTAAAGTTTAAAATTGTATCTTCGGCATTTATTCGCACCTTTGGATTTAAAACAGTTAATTACTTATCAAAAAATGTATATTGCGACAGTGGTTACAACACATAATAAAAATCCCAAACTCATAAGTAAATCAAACAATTTCGACATAAATTTGGTGATTTTCAACAATTAGTTTTAAGAAAAATTCGTGGAGAGTAAAGAGTTTGGTTTAGTCTGAAACCATACAAATTCAGTACTGCAACTTTTTAGACTGTCAGTTGTAAATATCAAGCATTTTCATTACAAAAATTAGTGAAATACAATGGTTTAAACGGACTAAAAATATTAAAACTTGAGATTAAATTTAGCAAGAAAATTTAAGTAATTTGTTTTAATAAGCTTCGGAATTTGAAGCATTATAAAATACCAAATGAGTGTATTTAAAGTAGAAAAAAGTTAAATCCTCTTCTCGTTAGAAAACAAAAACATTGGATACCTTTTACATTGAACTGTGCACTCGTAAACCTGCAGTGCCCTGTTTAAAAGGGTGTTTTGCATAGAAGTGTTTTATTGCTACTAACGGAATTGTCTTTTACCGTTTTAAAGGTACATTTACGAGTTTGAACCGAAGTAAAAATCATCGTAAAATCGAAATGACAAGCACGAGCCAGGAAACAGAAAACAAGCACCTAATTGAAGCTCCTTTATGACTTAATGGAATAGACAAACGTTAATGCAACTGTTGCTATAACTCAAACAGCTATTTTCGAAACGAAACCCTAAATTACTCTTTAAATACGTTTGGCTCCTTTCAAGCGTGAAGAAAATTTTGTGATTTATATTTCATCATCTCTCACTCACGTTTGGCAAACTATATTTGCTCGTATATTCTCGCGGCAACATCTTAACTGGAGTTCTCGCTTATCGCACCAATCTACAAACCCAATTTCCGAGACAAAATCGATCTCGCAAATCAGCGCTTCCATCTACCAAAGTATCTTCTTGTCTTTCACATTTTCACTACGCATTCATACGAAACCCCTAGATTTTCCTATTAAGAATTTTTAAAATTAATTCGAACTTTTATATTCACACTCGAAGGTTTAAAAAAAAACGGAAAATGGAAAAGTGAAACGAACCGACATGATGTACGACCGATAAAATAATACCTCTAGATTGGGTATTGTTGTTTCGAGTATTCCTAGCGAGTTTACTACGTACCATAAAGAAGCTCAACGAAAGATAAGAGGTTCAGATAGAAATGTCAAGGAATATTTTATTTATTTCCTAAAACTCGTCTATTTTTCCAGATCAGTCAATACGTGAGTTGACGAGGAAATATTGCAAAAAGTTTTATGGTGATCCTTATTGTCTCACCGAAAATATAGTTTCGAATTTTTCAAGCCAAGAAAAAATAATATCAACACATGGACTACCTACTACTCACAACAAGTCCAAGTTAGATTAATCACAACTTCAAAATAAAAGGTTAATAAAAAATTTAGTATCTATAAAAATGAAGAGCATCTTCTTGATTTACGAGAGTCTCTCTACGGCCTGGGCATATGCTCAGTTTAAGTGTTCTCCGCATGGCGTTAGTGAACACCTTTTGACGTATTAGTAATGGCGCGAAATTTAAAGAAACAAATTGTAGTGGTAACTTAACCCATCAATATGCTTTCACAGGGTGTATGCTGCAGAATAGAAAATATTCTCTGCAATTATTAATTTTGTGTTTTCCATTTGTGTAGTTGTATACGTACGTTAAGCTGTAGGTCCCCTATGTCTGTAGGCTACTTGACACGTACACCACAGGCATATAGAGAGAGAATCGGCAACGCCCTGAGAAGGGTATGCCACTCTAAGAAGATATGTTATAATTTGGTTTTATTTGTATTTTATTGTTGTCTGTTTTCTGTTCGCATTTATTGTTGTTATTATTAGAATTTGTTGTAACAAATATTATTAAAACAAGAACCGACACTTTCCCACAACAGATCCTTCTTCTAAATCATTGTCTAGAAAAGTGCTGAAACTAAACCTTTAAAGCAGATGAGTAATCTTCACCGCCATGCTGTATATTGTAATTTTTTGACATGTTATTTGTACCTCTCAAATACAGAATTATCACTAAGTTTGCATGTTTTAAACAATATTTTTTTAAATTAAACATGTTTTTAAGTAAATGTCATTGTGGGTAACTAACGCCAATGCGGCGAAAATTGACGTTTTCTCAGAATTAAGGATTATATACAAACTAAAAAATACCCAGACCGTATAGAGACGTCAGCTAGTAAAATAAGGAAGAAGAAGACAGAATGTATGTATAATATATCAATGAATTTTGAATTAACTTAACCCGGTAGGTTATGTTAGGGTAACCAGTTTGTTTTTACAGAACCAGTAGCCCAGTTGCAAATTCAATATGAAAAATGGCTAAGTTGTGAAGTCGTGGCCCACTATTATGCAAATAAGGAGTAAACAATGTATATATAAATGTTTCACATAGCTTGAAGGAAGATGTCTAGATAGAAATTCTCATCTTTTTGAAAGTTTGTTTTCGAATTTATTATACAAATAAAAACAGAATGTATAATGCATCAATGGATTTTTAAAACCCAGTAGGTTGTTTTAGAACAGCTAGTTTCTAACAAAACCAGTACGACGGTTGCAAGCACAATATTAAAAACCTAATTTGTTTTATAGGAACTTCGTTTTTGCATAAAAGTTAAAATAATATCAGCTGGCAGCAAAGCATTGTCCACCTAATCACAAATAGAACAAGTGGCAGGGTTACAACATACCCAGTTTTTCATTGCCAACAAAATAAACCAACATCATGGCCCACTATTGCGCAAATAAGGAGTAAACAATGTATATATGACCTAATTTAATTTTTAGTGGGTGGGGGATTGCTTGATTCTCGGCTTTTTATAAATTATAATTCAGATTCCATGTTATGATTCTTTAAAACTTTGCAAATATACATAGATATAGAATAGAAAAAAACATGTTATGTTTTACAGGTGTCTGATTTTTGTACAGAATTTAAAATTCTATCAGCCGACAACAAGCCAAGAATAGAGCAAATGGCACGGTTACAGTCTGTCCTGTTTTCATTACCAATATTGTAAATTAAAATTGTGGCTTACTACTGCCCAAATATACATAGTTTGACCTACTTTTTAGAGAGAATTTTTGGTAAAAATTCCCGTATTTTGAAAATTAAAATTGTATGTTAGGTTTCTTTAAAAATCTGCAAATATACACAGATATAGAAACAAAACACAGGTTAAAGTTATGTTTTCTAGGTATCTGATTCCTGCATAAAAGTTAAAATAATATCAGACGGTAGCAAACCAAAAATAGAACAAATGGCACGCTTGCAGTCTGTCCTGTTTTTATTGTCAACATAAGCCACCGAAATGTCGCACACTATGGTCCAAATAAGGAGTAAACAGTGTATAATTATAATACAGTCTCACTTCATTTTTAGTGGGGGATTTCTTGATAAAAATTCCCAGGTTTTGAAAACTCAGACTCCATGTTATGTTTTTTAAGAACTCCGCAAATGCACACATACATATATGGAAAAAAAAACAGGTTGAAGTTATGTTTTATAGATATTTGATTGTTGCATAAAAGTTAAAATAATATCAGTCGTCAGTAAATCAAATTCCTGTTTTCATTACCAACATTCATAATACACTGAAATTATGGCTCACTACTGTCCAAATAAAGAGTACACAATGTATATAGTTTCACTTAATTTTGGGTGCGAGATTTATTGATAGAAATTCCCATTTTTGGAATTTAGAAATTAAAATTCCATATACAAGTGGAAGAGATTATTGTAGTCCCAATTATATCGAAATAAATTAAGATTTATTTTATTTGAATAAATTTTTTATTTATCATACGTTTCGAACGTTAAAGTTCTTCGTCAGTGGGTTTAAAACAACAAGATATATCTAAAAATGAAAATACATAATTAAAATAATAAATAAGTGAAAGAAATTTAATTTAAAAAGTACTTACAAGTAATATAATATAATAATATATACGAAGATGACAATTATGACATCTTTTAAAAAATTTTTATTTTGTGTCAAAAATAATAATTGGAAAAGCACATCATATTAAAATTTTGAAAAAATATAAATGTAAGATTTAAAGTGCTTGGAAATTTATAAAAATGTAAGTGTATGGTTATTCTAATAGATTATAATATATTGTGTTTAAATTGTCTATATCTGTTTTGTAATTAATAATAATAATAATAATAATCTCTTCCACTTGTATATAACTTCGTTTTAGTCCATATTTTCAATTTTATATTCATTAAAATTCCATGTTATTTTTCCCTAAAACGTGGAATATACACAAATAAAAGAACTGTAAAAAATATGTTAAAATTATAAACGCCATGTAAGTAAATTTGGTTGCTGTTTTATAAGAATCTGCCTTTTTTATAAAAGATAAGATAAGATTAGCTGGCAACAAAGCATCGCGTACCAAATCCGGAAAAGAACAACTGGCACGAACACAGTCCATCCAGGTTTTCATTACTAACATAATAAACCAAAATTGTGACCCACTACTGTATAAATAGGAAGTAAACAATGTATGTAAATAGTTTCACTTAATTTTTAGAAGTTTTATAAGAATATGATTTTTGTATAAAAAATAGGATAATATTAGCTGGCAACAAATCATCGTCTACCTAGCACGATTAGAGCAAATGGTTTTCGTTACCAACACAATAACAGAAATTGTGGCCCACTATTATTCAAATAAGAAGCAAACAATGTATATACAGTTTCACTTAATTTTTACTGGGAAATTTTTTAGTAGAAATTCCTGTCTTTTGGAAATTGAGATATACGCATATTGATAGAAAAAGTACGTTAAAATAATAAATTAAAATAAATTTGGTTATTATACATTAATTTAAGAAAAGTATTAGAGAACCTGATAAATGAAAATACAAATATTTAAATACATATAATATTTGGAAAATACCAACTCTTTCATTTTACTTTTCCGATTCTTGGGTCCAAGTTACTTTATAGAAACATATTTCATTTTGTAAACCTCATTTTTTACAAAAAAATTTTACCTTACTGCTTTCATTTATTAGATGCCAAATATTTAATTGGAGCTACTTTTTCAGATTTTCAGTTCACTGAATTTTACTCTAAAATACTTTGAAAACAAAGACCACATTAACGAAGTTGCATATAAAAAACTAAGCTGAAATTCGCTATAACTAAAATAGGAAAACAATTTTTGCAATATTTAAATGGGAAACTTTCAGAAACACAATTAAAACTTCTTAAAATGGTATTTTGTTTGGCGCCTCCACCAAAAAACTGTTAATGCATAGAACATTTACATTAAAACGTCTTGTAACGCGTTATTCGAGATCGATGCAGCTTGTTAATCCTCTGGATATATAGTGTAAAGCAACAATAAACAGTAAACCAGACAAAGTTTAACATAATCCTGAAAACATCTCGCTTCCTGAAAACAATACTTAACTGTTCAGCCACGCGTTGACAGAGTACTTGTATTTACTTTCCATTATCAGGACAATGCGGAGCTGAAAGTATATCAGGTGCTCTGTTGTGATTAACTATTATTAGCATTGTGCAGCTGCACTTTAGAATTAAATGAAGTGACTTACTAACTTAATATTCAATGTAAACAACGGAGGTTAACGGTTAAAGATCTGTTTTATTAAATTAATTGATTTTGCTAGGAAAATATTTGGTTTGCTGCTTGTATTTGTGTAAAACAGGCTTAATGACCGTAAATCCTTTATTATTCCAACTACTTTTCCGTTGGTAAATAAAACGAAAAATTTCAACGTTTATGTAAAATCGCAGAAAATCATGGAGGAATGTGGGAAAACTCGCTTGTAAGTATTATTTTAACATCGAAACGTTCACGTTTTATGCACTACAAGAACTACTAAGTAGCAATGAACCTGTTATGTAAACAGACATAAAGAAGCCGTAACATAAGAAAACTTGCCTCTAAATAATTTGTGGTGCTTCAAGTAATGCATTATGTATACGATGAAATGTTAAAATCGAAACAAATCTGTTTTTAATGTAAATTACCATTCCTGTAACACGATCAACTAAAAAATCAAAAAGAAGGCAGATGTCGCAATTTATGTGTCACGCATTAATCGGGGATTACCTACTGCATCGAACTTTGTTTATGAGGTAAGCGTAAGCAATCCAAGAGATCGAAGGAATTAAATCATTGGAAGAGTTTTCAATTCAACAGAAATTCAGAAAATGAGCGTAATAAAAAAACAAGTAAAATAAACACGCTGTAGCCATTTAAATTAATGAAAACGTTGAAAGCTTTTTTAAGAACGTTTAATGTTTTTATGGAAGCATTTATATTCGTTATATGTATAAATGAAGTAAAATTAAATAAACCAGTCTACAAGCTAGAATAAAATAAATACGCTTGCGTTATTTAAACAAAACGAATTTATAAACCTTGCAATCTAAACATGGCTGTCAACATTAGAAGTTTCAGAATTCGAAAGCAAAATTCATATTTACATAGTTACAAAATTAATAAATTAACGAATTTTTTGAAAATCAGAATCGATGTTGAGGAAATAGATATTCGTAACTCTATCTTGTTCGAAAGTTCGTAAAGTGTAAAATATACCTTTATGATTTGAAATTTGAATCAGAAACTCAGACTAGCAAATTTGAAGGAGCACTCAAGAAATATAAGCTTGAAATTCGAAATTTCCATCTTAGGACAGCAAAAATCTAAAACTCTTAAAGCTGAAAACTCAAAAGTGGTGGTGAGATAACCTCAACAGAAAAAATATAAAAAAGCTGCTTAGGAAACCACCTCAAAAGACAATACAACATAAATTGTTAATATTTGTTCGCAAAAAACTAAGAAAAATATATGGCAAACCCTCCCGGCAGAGGTAACAGGATATAGCAGTTGCAAAATTAATAAGAAGGTTTCTGCATGCAGAAAACAATGTAGCTATTCAAGAATACCTACAAAGTTTGTCTGTAACTAATACAACCCAAAATCTTAATACTGCAACGAAACATGTCATCTATCGACAGGAACTCGCGAATGTTCTCGATCGTACGAAACGCGTCATCTGTTGGGACTTTCTCGACAGATCTGTTCGCCATAGAATACCCTAGTGCCTTCCAGAAGGAGGTAGTATATAAGGTGAGTTTGGTGAGCGCGCTGGGACAGTCTACTGGTTGCAGGCGCGCGGAAAAGCAACTGTGCTCGTTAACAGTTTAATATTTCGACTTACTGTTAGCTCTGTGTTTTCGTTTATTAGTGAATACGTTGTTGTTTTTGTTGCTGTTGCGTTTCGTTAATTGTGTTAAATAAATTATTCAAACCACGAACTAACGTTAAAATAATTGTTTTAAAAAACCTTACAATATCAAGATTGTAACATCTCTCTCTCCTCCGACCCTCTCTCACTGGTTAACAATCCTACGGACTGGTTTGTTGCAACGGCTTATTATTTTCCCACTCCTCTAGTTTGTATGCTAGTCTTTTTAGTTGGATGTAGCTGTCACAACCCATATCTTCTATTATCTGTGAGATGCATTGTACATAATCTTGATCTTCCCTGTGCTTTGCGACCTTCAAGAGTCTTCTCAATTATTGTATTCAGCAGCTCCTACGGTCACAGGATATGTCTTATCAACCTGTCTCTTCTTTGTCTTATATTATTCCATAATCCCCTTTCTTCCAACTTACGACTTTTAGTTAGTAAGATATTGACAGAACTGCTCTCTGAAACTCTATTTTAGAAATGGTTACAAAGGTAGATAACCGGAAAATAATCTTACTAAGGAATAGTATTGATTTTTTCCGCTATAGCGGTAAGGACAGTCTTCCCACAAGGAGAAATCTATGCTCACTTTTTGTTCCAAAAAGATATTTGGAGTTATAATACCCACTAGGGAGGAATAGTACGTGGCACCAAGATATTTAAGCGTAAAGGGTCTCATCTGGTATACAGACGGATCTAGGACGCTAAAAGGCACAAGCATAGATAAAGTTGATTTATCTATGGCACAAGGGTAGGCATATGTGGCAATGTACCAAAAGCGAGATTTTCTTTCGCCCGGGGAAACATGCATTTGTCTTTCAGAGGGTATTTCAACAAGCATAATATCTATATTAATTTGTTTAGCCAGTCAAGCAGCTTTAATAAAGGTTCTTGACTTCTCCGGGATCACATAACCAGTGGTCCGGGAATGCTACAGACTATTAAATGAACTTGCCGCTACAAACTGAGTTAAGTCGCTGTGGGTACCAGGCCATAGGAGTAAACGAAAAGGCCGATGCCTTAACCAAAAATGAATCCGAAATGTCTCTGCTTAATCAGGAACCGGCTCTCATACAACTCTAAACTCATAGTGAGGGAATGAGCCCACTCACAATTATATTCTGATCCACTCGCAAGAAGGACTAAGACAGGCCAAATATCTCATTCAAGGACCGTTTGTCAAAACTTTCAAATAAACCGGACTAAAATTAGAATTATGGTCAGTCTTACACATCTTTGGAACCGTTAGTAATCCAATATGTAAGAGATGTGGAATGGAGGAGGAATCATTCCTGCACACTCTGTTCCACTGTTGCTCTTGTGATGCACAGGCATAAATACCTCGGTGTCGGCTTTCTGGAACCACAGGAAATATTTAAGAGAAGTCACCGTTGGGTTGGTTTTCAAGTTTGGTCTGAGTGTAAGCCTCTTCGAGACAGTTCCTTAATGAATTGTTGGTGGTATACAGTATACACAATGGCCTTGAGACCTGAGTGGTGCGCCGCATAAAGACAAGGCAAGACAAAACCGTTGGCAGAAAAGAAAACAGGTGCATACTAGGCAGGTTTTAGCGAAAGAAGGTTTACAAAGAATCGAATTTTCAATATGAAATTGATAATGGAAAATATTTGTGTATGAGTATGAAACTTTTAAATCTCAAAAATTCCAAAGCAATTAAAGCCACAATTAAGAAACCACCAAGCGCACGGAATTTCAGAACCAATTGAGGACTAAGATAGGAAGATCCCATGGCATCAATTCTGTTTAATGAAATGAGAAACAGTAAAAATAACAGGTGTTAAAGCCGGCCTCGATGACGTTAACATTAACATACTTGCTACTTATAAACCAGAGATCGCGGGTTCGACTCCAAGTTTAGGTCGGTGAGATTTTTAACGCGGCAAAAGGATACCCTCTTTCGGATACCAGATAAAACCGTAAAGTCACGCCTCAATTTGGTATTTGGCACGCTAAAGATTCATTCCTTTGGGCCCGGCAAAATTCTAGTCGAGTAGTGCCAATAACCGTAGTAATTGACGTGCGTTGGCACCCACAAGCCTAGATTTCGCCTAATTAACAAACAACAACAGGCGGTACAATCTACGAACTAATATAATATATTGAGAAGCGATAGAACTTAAGAAACTGTTGTTTGAGAATTAGGGAAGGAACTAAATAGAACAGGTATAAAAGCAAAGGAAGCGACCAATAGGCCAAATTTCAAGAATTAAAGAAAATTAATTATCTTGGACACTTCTAAATCCAGGAATGACGTTTTCAAATGTAGAGGCATAGGAATAGGAAGGAAAGCTAAAATCAGCAGCATATACTGGAGAAACTTGGGTGCTAAGAAACAAGAGGCTCAATACTTTTGAAAGGAGTATATTAAGATAAATTTATGAAACAATTCGGGGAAGAAAAGTGTGAAGAATAAGGACCAACAGATAATTAAAACAATACACCACAATCTGTAAATTGGTTATAATTAAAAAGCAAAGACACAGATGAACTGAAACAGGATACCAAACGTTACGGTGGAGAGAAAGTCAAAAAGGCGAAATGAAAAGGGAAGAATAATAGAACACGGATGGAAGACATCGAGGAAGACCTGCAAACTAGAAGATGAAAAAGAAAATTGTCAGATAAGGGCGACTGAAAGAAATATTTCCCATTTTAGAAATAATTTAATAACTTCTTCCCTTTATCCTTTTTCACTTGTCGGGTGTTAATTTAACTAATAATAACTAAAAATCAAAATATCAAAAACTCGCAAATGTTATTTGGCCACAAAACCTATGGCGGTAACTAAAAATATTTAAAAGATCTGAAAAAGGTATTCTGAGAAGTGCATTCAATTTAGTTTTTCAGTAATCCTTTAAAGCGCAGGAAACTCGATACGACGCATACAGACGGTGTTTTAATGAGCTGGAATTTGTAGCCTTCTTAAAGTATTCACTTTAGTCAGTGCTTTACCTTTGACTAATATTTTATAACTGGAGAAATGCTTTCTAAAATATATAACAGGTGAAAATCTATAGGAGACGGTCTCGTTATTTCATATTCTAAATGGAACAAGTTGAATGTCAGCTTCGTTCACGTTTCTTGAACAGAAAGTAATCTTAGAAGAGTGCCTTATTAATATATAATGCCCTGCAGTTAAATTGTACTCTGAAAAGTTTTACAGTTTAATTCCTTTAAAAGTATACGGAAAGGTTAATGAAATGCGTTTATACAGTCGTTCTAAAAACGATAACTAATAAACGGCAACCGTAAGATGATTAAATGAGGGAGAGCCGGGAGCTAAAATCAAGAAAGTGTGATTAAAGCTAACCTCCAACGTACACTCGTCACAAAACTCCCGGAATTTGACAGACGACAGCCGGAGGCTCAGGGAAATTGACTCAGTGACGCGTATAATGTTAAAATATCCGAGCTCATACCTACACATCAAAAGAAGAAGACGGTAATATGCAAGTTCTGCATTTGGAAGCGAGAAGTAACCGTCATTAATACCAACCGCCATAGCTAATGTAATTATGAAGGCGTCAGCTATAGATGAGGGGAGGAAACGAATTCACTTGTTTCGACTTGACGTCTCATTGTTAATTAAAGTTAATTGTAACGACGACGCGGAGAATCAAACTAATATTTTGAATTGCCTTTGAGGGTAGGCGCCGTTATTTCGTTTTATGATTATGGATTATAAGTTGGCAGAATTAGTCTCGGTTACGATCGTAAATTGTTAAATGGATAAACCAATTAAGAAATCCTGAGCCTATTCGGCCTAATTTCGTCTACGCTGGATGCCTTTGTCACGAAAAACAAACCCTTTTTATTCAATTAGACTAATTTAATCGAGAACTTCCGAATCAACAAAGAAGTTCAAGTGCAAGGGTACAAACGAAGTTATACGACTTGTTATTCTGAATCACAGAACTATTCTAATTATTACTGAAACTCTTCTTTTAAGATAATTTAACGAACCCACTTCTTCTCCTCTTCATTTACTGTAGAGACTAAGTGATATTGCTATGTTTCCTGTAGAACTAATTTTACTCGGAAACGAATTTTAAATACAAAAAGCCAAACTTGAAATTCAGTTACCACGATTCTGATCAAGTAAACTTCTGAACCACACACAAATATTAAACAATACCCTTGAAGTGTGCTTATAAACTATAAAACTATAAAATAAAATATAGAACAGTCCTTACAATCCGAACGCAGTTTCGATTATCCGTGCAAAATTACTTATGGATCACTGTGAATGTGTAGTTGATTGTAGGCTTCTTTATTATTTTTTTGAAATACAAGAGAGCTTTTCCGGAAGTACGGAGGAAAAGTTTTAAGAAAAACTATGTATATGTGATTGAGAATAATTAGAACAAAAGTAAATAGATCCAATTTTCTAAATGCTATATGAATGTAAGCTTTTCGATGAACAACCCCATAGATTAAGACCAAAAGTTTTTTTCTGAAACAACCCCATAGACCAACAGGAAAAGTTTTTCCTAAGAAAAATAAATCTTTTTTGGAAGAACGGAGGGAACTATCACTACTTGCGATTAGAAATAAATTAAATACGTCAATGAAAAACCCCGCCAACCAACAGGAAAGGTTTTTTTTCTGGAATAAAAGAACAACTTCCTGGAAGTTTGCAAGAAACTATCACAAAAACGAAAACAAAAGTATCTATCACCTGCGATTATGAAAATTGGAAATAAATTAAATATGTCGAGTTTTCCAACTGCCGTTTGAATTTAAGCTTCGTAGATCAACAGAAATGTTTTTTTTTATATTATTACACTACAATCTGTCTAAGTGCGACATTCGGTAGTTGGTTTAACGTACATTGAATAATTAAAAACTGAAAGACATGAAGGTAGAGCATCTAATGATGTCTCACCTATATTAATCCAAACCTAGTTTAACATACACTAATTGGATCTGAGCACTTTTGACTGAAATCTTCTCAATATTTCTATGTTGGATGTTTTAGCTGTGCCCCATAGCTGTGTACCATATGTCCATATGTGTTTGATCATGGTTTTATAAAGTAGTAGCTTGCTTCTCGAGGATAACTGTGACTTGCGTCCTATCAGCCTATACATTTTTTGTAACTTTAATCCCAAATGTTTACGCTTTATCCATATGTGCGTCCTCCACGTTAGTTTCTTGTCTAGGTGCATTCCAAGGTATTTAGCACTGTCAGCTTGTGGAATTTCTTGTTTATTGCGCCTCACCGGTGGGCAGGTGCCTCTTCTTAGTGTAAACAATATGAGTTTACAACCCTTGTCCACAGGCCAACCTATTACTTGACTTGTGCTTCGTAAAATGCATATATGTAAATTTACTAAGTATATTAAATCTTGCCTTGACCTCTCGACTAACCATTCACCAGTACTAGTGACATTGGGTACTATTAAAGAATTTGAATGAAATAGGTATAGATAGTTTATTTGACCAAGCAAAATATTTGATATGTAAATTAATATGACATTAATTTAATTAACATACTTTAACAACTGAACTTATTAACTACTTGATTGCTTTATATAAAAGTTAAGTTTACTAGATTATTGAAATCTTAACAGGTACAACTGTAATAATCAAAGAAAAGACACCAACTCTCGCCAACAAATATACAAACTGGAATCTCTTTAGAGAGTCAATTGACGTATCCTTGCACACGGATATCCCACTAAAATCCGCAAACGACCTAGATGAAGCAGTGAAACATTTTAACCAGGTAATTCAAGAAGCGGTTGGGCAGACTACACCTTAACAAACAAGTAATAACCAACACATCAGAACAGCAAGCTGCCCAATTATAGTAAAACAAAAAATCGCAGAAAAGCGCAGACTACGTAGGATCTGGCAAACCACAAGACACCCAAATGACAAAAGGACTTTAAATCATGCAACTGCCGAGCTTAAAAACCTACTTTCTAACATCAGAAAGCCACAACGACACCCAAGGCATCCACAACAACACCACACCAATTCGTACTGCCAATAATAACTGGGTAAAAAGCGATAGTGATAAGGCGTCTACCTTTGCACAACATCTTGCTAATCTATTCCAACCATTCTCGTCGGAACAAAACATGACAGAAGAAATCCAAAATATTCTAGAAACGCCGTATCAAATGAGCCTGCGCATTAAAAACTTCAAAATCAACCAAGTCGTAAACACCATTTGCACCAAAGTACACCCGCATAAAGCCCCAGGTCATGATTTAATTACTGGCAACATTCTCAAAGAACTACCGCAGAAAGGCTATCAATTCATAAAGCATTTAATTTATTCAGTGCAACTCCGAAACTTCCCAAACTGTACAAAAATGCCGTAATTATCTTAATTCCAAAGCCAGGCAAACCCAAAGAACAACATGCATCATACCGACCTATCAGTCTACTGCCAGTGCTGTCAAAGGTGTTCGAAAACATGACACTAGAGAAATTATTCCCAATACTCCTGGACAACCTTCTTATACCTGACCACCAGTTTGGTTTTCGTAACAATCACGCAACAATTGAGCAGGTTCACAGATAAAATCACTAAAGCCTTCGAAGAGAGAAAATACTGCGCTGCAGTATTTTTGGACATCACTCAAACCTTTCATAAGGTATGGCATGAGGAACTGCTCTGTAAAATCAAAAAAACCCTACCCTCAGATTACTATGAAAGCCTAAAATCGTACTTAACCAACAGGCACTTCCAAATCAGATATGGTAGCGAACCTTTATATACCATCGCTTCGGATGTTCACCAGGGTAGCGTCCAGGGTCCCTTTCTATACCTGCTATCTGCTATTCACACCGGATCTCCCGACAACACCAGGTAACATGGTCGCTACTTTTGCCGATGACACGGCAATTCTTGCATCGCATACCGACCCAAATCTGGCATCCCAACAATTACAGACTCACCTGAATAAAATACAGTGCTGGTGTACTAAGTGGCGCATAAAAATAAATGAAAGTAAATCAGTGAATAGAAATCTGAGATAAGAAAATACTTCCTTGGAAATGCACAGGAAATTATTATATCATCTAAGACAGAAAAATTAGAGATAAATTAAATATGTCGAGTTTTCCAAAAGTCTGTAGCAAAGCAATGCAAGCTTTTCAGTGAACAACCCCATAGATCACTAGTAAAGGTTTTCTTCTGATATATAATAAACCTTTTCAGAAGTACCAAAAACATTTTCAAGAAAAAAAGTAAAATTATTATCTGCGATTACGAAACTTTAGAAATAAATTAAATTACTACATCAACTTTTATAAATGCCATATGAATCTAAATATTTCAATAAATAACCCTGTAGACCACCATAAGAAAAGTGTTTTTGGCAGTACAGAGGAAACTATCAGTAATAATATAATAAGTGCATAAAAAATTATCGATAATTTTAGGGAAATGTGCATGAAAGCAAGTTGGGCTGAAAAAAGCACGAATGCACTTAAGTGCATGAGTGCTTTTTTCTGCCTCAACTTGCTTGAATGAACATTTATCTAAAATTATAAATAATTTTTTTATGCACATATTATATTTGGTAAGAAAATTTCATAAATCAAAATATTAAACTGGAACCATTTTGACATTACTTATTCGTTGTTTGAACAGCATAGGTGATTTGATACTTGGCGTGATTGCCAAAATTAAGGTAGGTAGATATATTATTATTATATTAACTTAAATGCCAAAAAATTATCAGCAGTTGCACATATGCAATTATCGATAATTATTTGACAAGAAAAATTATCGAGTAATTAAATTTTGTTGAATGTTGATTGGTTAAAATAATTTCATATCTAGAATGTGATTGGTTGTTTAGGTGACAGTGACAGATGTATGAAATTTTCAAGAAAAAAATTACTACCTTCGACTGGAAGTAATTAAAAATAAATTAAATCCGCCGCACATTCCAAATGGTATATGAATGCAAGCTTTCCAATGAGCAACCCCCTAGACCAACACGAAATGTCTTTTTCTGATAACAGAAGCCTTCTCTCTGCAAGTACATAGGAATCTACCAAGAAAAGTACGGAAAAAATACTACCTGCGATTAGGAATAATTCTAAATCAATAACATCAGTTTCCCAAATGCTATACGAATGTAAGCTTTCTAATAAACAACCCCAGGAACAATAGGAAAAGTTTTCCTGGAATAACATAAAACTTTTTCAGGAAGAACGGAGAAAATTATTAAGGAAAAAAAGTATTACCTGCGACTAAGAATAATTCGAAATAAATTAAATCCATCGAGTTTTCCAAATGCTTTCCAGTAAACAATCCCATAGATCAATGAGAAAAGCTTTTTCTAGAATAACAGAAACCTTTTCTGGGAGCATGGAGGAAACTGTTAAGAAAAAAAAATTGTGTACGACTCAGAATAATTAGAAATAAATTACGTAGGTACGTCAGGTTTTTGAAATGTTATACGAATGTAAGCTTTTCAACGAACAATCCCATAGATCAACAGGAAACGTTTTTCTGAAATAAATAAAACCCTTCTGGGGGGTTAAGAGGAAATTATCCAGAAAAAACTACCTGTGATTAGAAGTAATTGGAAATAAATTAAATACGCCGAGTTTTCCAAATGCTATATTTCAATGAACAACCTAATAAGTTAATAGTAAAAGTTTTTTGAGAGTGAAGAGGCAACTATCAAGAAAAAAATATTACCTGCAATTAGAAATAATTAGGAATAAATTAAATTCTTCCAATTACGCTATATAAATAAATATAAGCTTTTCGATGAACAATCCCATAGATTAATAGGAAATTTATTTCTGAAAGAACAGAAACTTATTCTGAAAGTACAGACCAAACTATCAAGAAAAACAAATATTACCTGTGATTAAGAATAATTAGAAATAAATGTAAGCTTTTCGAGGGACAATCCCATATATTAATAGGAGAAGTTTTCTTTTGAAACGGAAACCATCAACTTGCCTAATAATTATAAATAAATTAAATACTTAAATACGCCGAATTCTCGAAGTTTTATACATATAATGTAAGAATAGACCACAAGGAATTGTTTTTTTCTGGAATAACAGAAGCCTTTTCTGAAAGCACTGAAGAAACCATAAAAAAAATACTACCTGCGATTAAGAATAATTATATGTACATAAATTACATACACCGAGTTTTCCAAATTCTATATGATTCCATAGATTAGCAGGAAAAGTTTTTTCCTGAAAGAACAGAAACATTGTCTGGAAGTATAGAGGAAAGTTAGAAAAACATTAAAAATGAATTAAAAAAGGTTTTCCAAATGAACATTTCCTTTTACTGTTTTTTAAAGCTATAAACTATGAATGAAGTGGAGCTTCACACAGGTAAATGAACCCCTTTTAATCATTGATACGACGAATTTAAGAATTTACAGTTTAGGTTAATTTAGAAATAAATTACTTTTAACAATTTTAATAATAATAAAAAGAATTGTATATCGTTGATTTTTGGTCGATAATTCTTGCAGATGTGTATCTTTTATACAGTGTATCCAGTTTATTTCGTAGCACCTTACTGACTCTAAATAGGCAACACACATCACGCGTAACAGATGAACCTTTATGGAAGCCGTATGGCTGGTTGCCTATTTATAGGATATAAAAAATTATGGTAATTGCAATAATATTAATAATTATTTGTAATGTATTTTTGTTTTCTTAATTTTGTAGCTACTTATTCTTCAATTTGAAGTATAACCTTAAAATGGCAGTTAGTTATTATCATTCTGAAGTAAGCTACCTCTGACTACATGTTTAATTGAGGATTAACATAGATCAAAGCTATTTCTGAATTTGTAAGCTGGGTTGCCTATTCAAATTGTTAAGGGGAGCATCTTATGTGAATCACCCAGTACTTGGGGGTTACAATTTCGAACACGCGAAGTGCAAAATTGCGGGTATATACGTGTACAATCGTAATACGTCCAGTGGTAACTTACAGCAGTGAACTGTAGGTATTAAACAAAAATGGCCACCAGAAGGTGGATATATGGCAGAGGAAGACATTGAGAAGAACTTTTGGAGGTGAAAAGGTGGAGGACCGGTAGTACTGAAGAACGAATGAGGATGTAATGGAGCTGTACGGAAAACCGAGTGCGTCTCAAGAAGTCAGGGCGCAAAGAATCAGATGGATGGGGCATGTGTAGAGGATAGAGTTACGAAAGCTGTGGGAGCGAAGAGAAGTCCATGGGTTGACTTCGTGGAATCAGAACATTTTGTTTAAATACAGACGTAAATTATTATTTAAGATCATCAAACATAAAATTTCATCAAATAAACCGTATTTTGGGAAGAATGATTCAACTTTAACAAGTTGACGTTATTTCGAAATCAAATTTGTGAATAAAATAACAAAAAAGTAATTATTTTGATGTTATTAAAATGAAAAAAATTGTATATATACCAGATTTATCGTCATTAACCTCTTCCACAGTTTTGAAAATAACTGTCAGCAAGGAGAGCCTGTTTAGAATTTTACAACTTTAAAACTGTTTTTTAATTAAAAAATTTAAAAAACCCCAACGCATTCATATTTACCAAACTGTAGTATATTAAGGTTTCAAATACGGAATATTACAAAATGCAAAAACTTCCTAAATATTACCATCCTAAACCTCAAAAGGCAATAAATATAAAAGCACAAAGGGTTGAGAAATTCAAATAAAAAAAGCTATTCATATAACAGATGTACGAAAAATAAAAATAATAAATTCAAATTAACTTTTGAGAGTAACGAACGTTAAATAAATAATCAGAGTTTATACGGACCAATCAGGAAGACATCAGCTTTTTACAGCTCCCGCATTTTTAGTAATTTTCAGCGAATTCATAAAGCGGAGAGAGCGTGTCATTTACATTTTTCAGCGTTTATATCCGGAGCACTATGTTTAATTTTAATTTCTTCATACGCGTACATTAAACAGAATATTAAATCAAAGGAACATTAACATAACAGGACCTCTAGAATTCATTCTAGCGTAATGTTTAAGCTTTAAGTTTTATAAAATCCTAACGAAGAAACGGTGGTCCCCTTCTCTAAATTTCCTGCAGTATTTTCGAGCTGTCAACGCGCATTGTTTTTCCATTACGGTGCACTTGCAATCGGAAGTTGGGCGAGACAAGCGGAAAAAGGATGGACGTATTTGAATGCGGATGTTGTAAAAAGGGAGGAAGAATCTAATCGGAAGATTATGCAAATGCAATTTCGTTTGGGATATTGGATTTATGAAAATACCTATGACGGAAACCATGTATATTGATGGATATGAAACACTCCTGTAAATATGTAAATAGGCTTGATTGGAGGAAATGGCAGTTTTGGAATACACAACTGTTCGTATCCTACATATAAACGATATATTTTAATGAGCACAGTTTAAAACTCAAATAGTTAAAAGAAAATTCTAAAAAGTAAACTAATTAGTTTTAAGTATGCCATTAAAACAGCTGATTTAATTAAAGGAAAAAAATGTAACCAGCTATGAATATATTTAATAAGGGCAAATATCTGTTATTAAATTGGGCGTACAGAAGAGCTCCGTAATTTGTTAGGACACTAATCAGGATCAAGAATGTTGGAGCGTCGGAGGAAAAATGTTTTTCTTTATGAAAGCGGAAATAGGCCAAGAGAGAAAATTCCCTTTCTTAAAACGAATTACATGTAAGTCTACTTTTACACTCACAAAACCGCATAATTGGGTTATAGTGCGTTATGGTTGTAACAATAATTAAATTTAAAAAATTTAAGTAAATTAACACAACTTTTCAAACCTACAAAATTAAATAACTTAGTAACAACTTTTTCTGTTCTTTAAGGTAGAGTTATGTGTCGGAAATAATTATTAACTTTTTCAAAATAAAATAATGAAACGAATTCTAAATGGACACATTTCCTGGTGTTCAAGGAAATTGAGAAAACACGGTTCATGTTATCATCGACCAATTTTAGAGTTGCTTTATTTCAGCAAAGCCTGTATAAATTACCATTTTTCCACTTCCGTAATAAATGCGGAAATCGTGTTTTAAGTTCTACAAATTTATAGACCAAGAGATGCAATCTGAATGCAGATTCTTGGGAATAAACCTGTTTTCTTAGATATATTTCCACGAGTAACATGGAATCTTGAAGAGCGTTTTTAGATAACCTGCTCGTACGGTTTATCAATTTTTATAAGCTTAATCTAGTAATTCCATGAAGTTTTAGACTTGTTTAAACATATTTTTATTAAAACCTTTAAAGACTAACCTCATGCTCATTTCTAATCCAAAATTGAAAGCTGGCCAAGTTTAGCAAATTTGCCTTGTAAACCAGAGAACTCAGATTCGATTCCCAATCAAGAAAGCTGAGACTTTTAAGGGGCAAAGGTGTAGTTACGAAAGCTCCTTTTCAGGTATGTCTTGTGCGAATACGTTGTTAACACAAAATGACTTCTTCCAGGAATGAAAATCCCTTGGGTTAAGCAAAATTATAGGCGGGTAGTGCCAATGACCATAGTAGTCGACGCTCGTTGAAATCCCTGGATCTTGCAAATTCAATTAATAAACAAACAAATAAAAATGGAAAAAATAACTGAATTTAATATTGATCTAGTTGCCTAGGTATAGATTTAAAATTCATTCATTCTATTTTTTGCTTCTTTCATTTTTTCGGATACTACTACTTCTCTCCTCTTCAGTGTACATATGATATAACAAACATTTTATATAGTCAAAGGTTTTTATCAATTCCAAAAAATATGTTTCTATTTCTGATTTATCCTGGGTTCTGGGTTCCGAAATAATAACACAAAAACATACTTCTTTTGGTTTTTTTTTATTAGTTTTCACAAGTTTGCCTCGAAACTAATATGTATAAAATACAAATTTTATTTAAAGCTGGCGGAATTAAATCTAATTTACTTTTCAGCATCAAACTAAAATATACGTAATAAAATGTTTAGCAGGGCGCCTCCACCAAATTATCACAAATTGTAAAGGTTACACGACTGTTAAATAAAATCAATTTACTTTTTGTAAGATTATGATCAATATTAGCAATAAATTCCATTCATTATTGTCAAACTGTACACGAATTTTCATAAAACCCGTTGGTATTTTTAATAACATTTTGATCAATTTCTGAGTAACCAAAATTCTCTACAACTTCTTAATTTTTTTGCAATTTCTGTTCCAATAAAATTAAATATATTTAGGTATTAAATTACTTACTTTGAATGTTTATTTACAGGGCTGGTGGAAGGCCAAGGGCAGATTTAACAACTTCGACACAAATGAACAAATTCATATGGCAAGTAACACATTGAAAAACAATCCATCAACCGTTACTTTAACAAAAGTTTTGTGCAACTCACCCCAAATATATTTATTACCTGGAGAAACCCTTGCCAAATTCAAAAAAATATTAAGAAATTATTACTATTCGTAGGTAAAATTTTTAAAATGCATTTAATTTAATTTCTAAGTTGTAACTTAGAATCTGCTCCAAATATTGGATTGTTAGTCAACATATAAATTTGATGTTAGGCCAATGAAAATAGCGTTTTTAAGTATTTGATTTCAACACACATTTACAAGTATTGCCAATTGTGCAATATGGGTTGCCTACACGGTGGTAAGGAATTAGGCCACGTAAATTGAGTTTTCGCTGTAAACTGTGATCAAAAAGCCTTTGGATTACGGTTGATGTTGAATTTCAAAGTTACATCTTATAGCTATTAAGACAACAAGTGTTTTATAGAAAGTTTAAAAATCAAGGTCGTAGTTCAAATCCGAGCGAACGAAGTGAGCCGATGATTTGATAGACCGAGATTTTTAAACTATAAAACACGAGTTGTCTTCAAGATTTTTTCTAACACTAATATCTTTCACTAATATATTATTAGAAATTCTAATAAATTATTATTTGAGACGCGTCACGATACACAAAATGCGAAAATTGCTAGGCAACGACATATTTTATAGAGAAAAGCGTATTTTAAAGGCCTATAAAATACGTTGTCATAAACGTATTTTAAAGGCAACATAACAAGTGAGCTCTTATGCACCATACAAACAGTATAAGATATTAGTGTTAGAAAAAATTACTTTTTTCGCATTTTATATAGGAATATGCTATATTAATGCATTTAAAATCATCTATTAAAGTGGCATTTTACTACATAGCAACACTTTACTACATAGCCACGCTCGCTCGTGCTCTGCGGGAGGCGATCTTACACTTTCCTTACTTGTAATACAAATAGCTATTTTTTTTAAATGCGAAAAAATAGTATACGCACCGCGTCAGGAAAGTGATTTAACTAGACTCGTATGGCATTTAAGTACTCGCTATCGCTCGTACTCAAACTTGCCATACTCGTCTAGTAAAAATTCACTTTTCTGCACTTGGCACGTAATATACTATTATGTCATCGACATCTGTCAAAACTGCAATAAAAGTGAATTTTCAAAAAAACAAAAACAACATTTTCATAATCAAAGCAAATCCAGTTGAAACTTACAATAAAAGATGATTTTTTTAAGCAGTTTGAATTACAATCTGCTCACTTCATATTGCGTTGCGTAAATGTCAATGTTATAAAAATAATATAATTACAGTCAAATCTCGATAACTCGAAATTGGAGGGAAGGGAAAAAAAGGTTGTGTTATCAAAAATTCGACTAATCACATTTTATGTTGTAGTAACAGGTAGCTGCAAAATTCTTATAATTATTGCATATTTCACATGGTATAAATAATATTTTTAAATTTTTGCCGGCAACATAGAGGGTTGATGCCTCCTAAGTCGCATTTACACCCGGTTGTTTCGCACGCCATACGTCATACGTACAGGGTGGTGTGGTTTTGGTTCCTAATTATTTTCAGTGACTCGGATATCCTCCGCACTGTAGTCGGCCATGTTTAAAAATTATCAAGCCACTCTTAACTACCTTTAAAATTTGAATAAAAGTTTTTCTAAAAATTGCTCTCCTTTCTGTAAAATTGTACTATCGGATATCGATAATAGTATATTTCGTAACAAGTGTTGAAGGTAACAAATATCACGCGAGTGTTTATAATAGATCTACTCGTGCTCCGCTCCGCTCCGCACTCGTATATCTATTAAACACGAGCGGAGATATTTGACTTTCGAACGAGTTACGAACACTATTTTTTAGACGACTGTAGTACAATATATTATTTGGCTTCAGAAATGAAATGTCAAATTTACTTACCTACTTAATTTTTTGAAATAATTATTTCCTGTATAAACGCGTAAGCGCAAGGCTGTTGCTAAGGCGTATCTAATGCGATAAAAAATTACTAATATGATAAAAAGTCACTAAATGATATTCGAATTTTCATACATAAATTGTAGTGCTGAAACTATCTGTTTCGTAAACAGTCGTCTAAAAACTATTTTAACACTGCTTCTTGTAATTCTGGAAAACTTCTTTTAAACGTTTTCCTTAACATAAGCTGTGCTTTCTTCGAACGCATTTTTTATTGAATCTGTTTTTTAATTGTGGATAAAGTATTTGTAAAAATGTTATTATTCGTTAACAATAACTGTTTTATTTCTATTGCCCTTCGACTTCTCCAATTATTCAACCGAATTATTTTACTAATATTTAAAAGGTTTTAGTTTTCGCTTTTGAGCTATTGGTCAACGTGTATTTGTAACAAAAATTAGCATAAAACTGCAACACAATTTATATTTACCGAAAATGCATTTTCGAAATAAAAATCATGTCCTAAACAAATTGTAGATTGTACCTAAAACCCAAGCTTCTTATCGAATCATAATAACACGTCATAATATACGGTTCCCGAACTACTATTTACAGAAATTTGTAACCACTGTGTTTAGAACTTACATCGAGTAATCGAAATTTCAATAATAAAGGTGGCTGAATATACGAATTTTATTGGTAATTCACAACGATTTACTAACCGAGGTTTTCGACTTTTCAAGTTCGTCTATAAATAATAATGCACAACATAAAGCTTTTTGGCCATGTTATAAATTACTAAATTTATGCAATATTTTTAACACAAACATCCGAGTGTGCTCGACATTTAGATTAAGGGTAGAGGACCAGCCAAAATGAAGTGCACAAAAATCGCTGTCCTTCTTAGAGAAACTATTTTTTACAGATTGAGTTATTTTGATATAATTTCCAAAACAATTTTTTTTTTGAGTTTTTGGTTTAGAAAATAGATGTTTTTTAGTTTTCTTGAGATACAAGTCTTTGAAATTTAGCACATTGATTCTTTGACGTTCGGTCCAGGGTATGAAACAGTTGGCTCACAAAGAACTCATTCATTAAAAGTGACGAAAAATCAATCAAGAATTTCATATTTTGTGATTTTCTTTAAATCTTCTAACGTTTTTGGTTTCTTGAACGTTACATGGGTAACTTTTTCATTTGTAAAGATAGAGAAATGGCTCGGTGAATACAGCATAAGTCTAAAATTTTATATTTTGGGTCAGAAAAAAATATAAAGGATTTGCCTGTACCACAGCAATGACCATTGCCATAAAGTAACTTCCCAACCACAAGGACTGACCGCAAACTTCTACCTGTGAGCTTTCACCTAGGTCCTAGAGAGAGCTTGAGGTTTGTGGTCAGTGAAAGGGGCCGTTAAAATTTTAGCAACATACAACAAAGCTGATTAAATAGTCCAAGATTCGTAGTTGGTGCAACGAAAAGAGCTTTTGTGTAACCTAAATTTAGAAACAAAACGTCGAATCTAAAACGGCGTAACAAAATGTTCACAGTTGCACGAGCAGGCGGCACGGCACGTTTCATTAATTTAAGTCCCAAGTGCTCCAAGTTGTATTAAAGGTAAACAAAGTGTAACACGGGCAAGTTTTGAATCTAAGCGCTGATGACAACCACAGCTTCCAAACTAATTAGTCGTTAGTCCGTCAGTTTAGGGAGGTCCCAAGAGAATGTCGCATTGTTTTACTTTGCTAAACCTGCCTACAACTTACCCTAAAACTTGTCTATCCCGAACTTAATGCGTGTAAACGGATTCAAATGCGGGACAAGGTCCGATATTGCGGACACGCGTCCACTTTAAACAAGTCTCCTACAGATGGAAGGAAGGGTGCCCTAAAGTAGTTCCTTTTAAGAGGCAAGCAATCCCGGCTCATGATTCGATTCTGATGGCCGTTCCCGCGTCCTTTGTCGAAAGATTGGTGACTATTGTTCAGACACCGATACCATTTTTGCTGGTCTATTGTGCTTTCGACGTTCCCTGCTACTCAGTTTCACGTTCTGTCAGAAAATATCATTTATCTACTTAACTGGATTTCAATCATAGTCAAAACTTCTAAGTCCCCGAAATGATTTATTTTAGGTTATATTTTTTGCACAATTAATACGAATTCCACGAAAAATATGTCCAATTTTAACGTCTGTTGAAATGATAAATTGCAGCAGGACCGAGAGTAAAATTTTGATATATGTAGTCTCTTATTACTGAAGTTTTGAGTTATGTTCAAAGTAAACTCATTAAATTAGCAGTGTGATTTAAGCTCGCAAAACGTTATACACCGTACTCCTTTTTCCCTACTTTAACTATTTAAAGATAAATCAATACTAACCTAAAAAAGTTTCCCTCAGATAAGGTTAAATTTTAAAAAAGGACTTCTGATTTATTTATATTTCTGCTGCCGCTGTACCAGCTAGCACAGGTTATTTCCCGGACGGTTAAAAGTTTTGCTTAACATGATAAGAAAACCCGCTTTTATTGTTCGCAGTTCAGGCTGACAAGCTGTGTGCTCCCGAATTCGTAGATGTTATTGATTAAACTTACGTTTTTTTTTATATATAATGACTACCTGAATAACAGTATTTTACTATTATAACTTAACATATAAATTAACATATCAGGAAGTATTGAAGGTATTCCGCCATTTTTTTATATAACCAAATGGTAACCTACACATTTTTTGGGAACTTCAAAATTACAACTAAATTACAGAATGTTAAGATTATTGCATTGATTAATCAATTTTACAAAAGATACCTTTGAAATGCCGAGAATATAGAAGAGCTTTCATTTTTTCTCCATAAAGTCAATTATTTCAGCAATAAGAATTCCATGTGTACCAATTTATTTAATTAAAGTAAGAAAAATTAATGTTAAATGCAAAAATTAAACAATACAGAAACGACAACCCTTGAGCTAAGACAAAAAAATGTTGCTTATTTTATATTTTTAAGCCTACACGGCCTTCATCAACTATCGCATTCTTGAAATAATGTAAAGTTGGCAACTGTGTAAGACGGCCAGTAAAAGTGCTTCTAAACTAAACCGAACAAAAATCCAGAGATAAATCAAAGCTTAAAAATATGCATAAAAGGAGCGAACATAAGGAAATTAAGACAGAAGAACTCAACAGAGATAAAATTTAAGGCATAAATAGGGCCAAAGTATCATTTTTAAGAAAGTGGAAACGAAGCAAATGACTGTGATAATAATAAACTTATAGGTCAAGGTCTGATTGCAACAGAAGTTACGTTGCCAGACTTAATAAAAATAGCTAAATCAAAATTAGTTAATAGAAAAATCAGAAACATGGGAACACATGCATATATGACAAAAAGGTTTTCAAAGAGGAAACAAAAAAAAATAAGTGAGAACATTAATCAAAAATTCGAAGAACAAATGAAAGATACAAAAACGAAACTGAAATGAATAAAATGAAAATAAACCAAATACAAAGAAATATGAGAAGAAAGAACTTAGACTTCTTCGGCGTTACAACTGAAGAAGGCAGCAATTATTGGAAACTAGAAAAAGAAATAGTAAAGACTATAAGAACAGTAATGAAAACAAATATAAAAGAACTCAATTGATACAAAAAGAAATGAAGGACCAATACTAATCGGAGTAACAACCTGCAGAAGAAAGTTACCAATTCTTACAAACAGAAAAAGTCTATATACAAGAAGATTGCCTTAAAGAAGTAATAAAAGAAAGAAAGAAACTAAACCCAAAGTTAATAGAAGCAACGAAGAAGGAAAAGTAACATACTTAAAATATGATAAACTAATAATAAACGGCAAACTATACAAGAAACAAGACGGATATGAACGAACAGATGAAGAAGAATATGAGTACATTATAGAAGACACACCCAAGTAGGAGAAGACAAGAAAGAGAAAAAGATTTAAAACAAAAGTAAATAAGAAAATGGGAATCATACGAAACAGAAGAAAATCATATAAATACAAAGAAACAAAATTAATAAAAGTAAAAAAGGTACATACAATCTCTACTGGCTCCGGTCATAAAGAAGAGCGACGAGAAGAGTGCAGAACAGAAACAATAGCAAAGACTGGGGAACAACTAAAGACGGCTTTGACAATGGAGAAAGGAACAGGAAGGACAAACAAGTGGACACATCGGAAAAGCAAGATCAGTAAAGATAACGAAAGCACGGAGGTAACAATAGCAACTTGGAATCTTAAAACAATCAACGGCAAAAAAGAAGAATTAGCGGAAGAAATAAAAAGAAGAGATATTCAAATAACAGGATTAAGCGAAACAACGCAAACCGGTTATAGACATAAACTAATGAAAGATATACATCTATTATACTAGTCTGGAGATCCAGAACAAGTAAAAAAAGGAGTTGGAATTATAGTAACGGAAGAAATAAACCAGAAAATTACGAATCACGGATTATGGACATATAAATATACATAGGACTAAAAATAATAATAATCCAATACAAATATACAACAAAATAGTAACCCCAACGCTACACTATACCACAGAAATCTTGCCAACTATAGCAACACATAAACAGAAATTGACCCCCATAGAAATGAAATTTCTACGTAAAATATCATACCTGACCAAGCTCGACAGAAAGAGAAACGAAGAAATTTACAACAAGTTAAAACAAAGAAGAAATCAGGAAAGCAAAGGAAGAAAGAATAAAGCAGGTAGACGCAGAAAAACATCATAGAAGAACTAGATGAAAGATATGAGAAAACAATAGAAGAAAATCAAGTCCGAGTTGGAAGCCTACTGAAGTCAAAGGTTTTCTGTTTTTCTTTTATAGTTGACCACCCAACTGTAAGCATTACATCAATTGCAACTTTTGCTGATGATATTACTTTAATTGTTGTAAACGAGAATTGACAAGTAGTATCACATTTTCAAGAACTAAACTAACCAACAAACGTACCCATAGAATGCCTTGAAGTTGCAATAAATGGCATCCTTCTGCCAATGAAGAACAACATAAACTATCTTCTAACAACTGAAAATGAGATTAGTCCCCAGTCCCCACTAGTGTTCTCCATACTGATGTATGATTACAAGTCCTGGACACTGAAAAAAAAAATGAGAGGAAAAAGACCCATGCAATTGAAATGTATTGTTGGAGACGATTGCTACTAATATCTTGTACGGCACATCGAACCAACGTATCAATAGTGCATGAACTAAATCAATATTCAACAACACCTATTGGTCATTATCTCCAAACGCATAGTCAAATAGTTTGGTTATATCCTGAGAAAAGGTGGGGAAAATATGGAAACACTTCTGGGAACTCTAAGAACTCGAAATGGCTCTATATCTCGTTGGGTCGATTAAATAGCAAAGATGACAAACAAATCTTTCCATAAGTGGACGAAGCACAAAATCGGAGAAATACGGCATAACCTCAGACTGAAGAGGACGACCAGCAATGATTGTTCTTCTTCTTCTTTTGTTTTTTCCATATGCCTTCAGGTCGTAGGGGGTGTTGTTATTCATCCCTTTCGTTCATTATGATTACCTGCTGTGCTTGTTTGAAAGAAGAAAGCAGGTAGACTCAGAAAAACACTAAAAAAACATTATACAAGAAATAGGTGAAAAACTTGGGAAAACAACAGAAGAGCTTGAAATAACAGTGAAGCAGATAGGAATGGCGGAGATGGAATGAAGCGAATTACCTGACGTCATAAAGGCATGAAGGGAAAGAAAGAGAAGAGAAGAAAAAATATCTCTGTAATTTCTTTTTAAAACTATGTGGTTGTGCTATGGCCTTCACCATAAATATTTATTAAAAACTAGCACAATTAGAAATTAATCTCAACACAGGTTATAAAATAAAAAAGTTTAATTGGAGTTACGAACGATTCTTATTTCCTATTCTTGAAATATTCCGACGCCTCCACCAATTGCAACAAAACAGATCCTGTAAATCAGCTTCTCAAATTCTCGAAATTAATAAAATTTCAGCAGCCTAAACTTACGAATTCTAAAATTATTTTAATGTCCAGCATAAATCAGAATGATTTTTCGACAAAAAAGGGCTAAAACCTCATTAAAATATTAATATTCAAAAGTAAAGCTAATGGTAAGCTATTCCCAAAAGCGATTTTAATCCAGTATTTATGACCTTTTTCACAAATGAGGAAGCATATAACTTTTTATGACTGAGCTGCTTTTCCTAATTTTAATGAAGTAGGCATTTTTACAGGTGTAATAAAATCAGTTTTATGAGTAATGCGAATATCATGATCTAAATATAAAACCTTATGGGCCACTATTTTTAAATAAAGAACGAATCTGGGTCTGTGTTTGATGCTTCTAAATCGTAAGAGCAAGCAGTTTTGATTTTACTATTATATTCTCAATGCTGCGGAATTTAATTAAGAATACCGTAAGTGTTTGAAGATTCATTTCAAAACTGTCAAAAGAAAAGCAGAACGGCGTAAGAATTTCACTCATTTAATTAAGTCTAATGCATGTAAAATTTCTTGCCTGAATTAAATTAATGTTTCTGACAGTTGCGAACAACTTACAGAGTATTTACAAAATAAACAAGGAAGTTTTCGGGGTAAAATATACGCAAAATTACGCCTGGAGTTGAAAAGCAAGATTTATAAATTTGTGTTTTAACTATACATCAACAACATAAAATTAATAAACTTTTAAAAATCTCAAAAACGATTATCGACAAGGTTTTCAAAATAATAGAAAACATCTGGTTCAATCTTACGAAGTGATCTATAACAATGCTAGACGTTGCAGAAACACAGCTGCACAAGAAATTTCAAAAGCGGAGTTGGATAGATATATTAGAAATAAATGTGGATCGATATCTATAACTATAAAACGCAAACTGAAAATATGTCGGCAATAAAAGCGGGACTACATAAAATTTTTAGAACCACCTTGTGATGGTCATAAAAGGACAACCCTTATAGAAAATCGTTTATGAAAGCTTATATCTGAGAAAAAAAATGTAACACTGCTTGTGGTCTTCGGGTGCAAGAACGTAATTGCAGAACTTTCAAAGTCGTGTGCTTTGCGTTAACATACTTTAAGTAGCTCATAAAACATTTTATTTAGTGGCACAAGTTGTGGTAACATCTAAAATGTTTTAACGTGTTTGGTCCAGTCGAGTAACCAAGCGAAAGCAGATCTTATATTACCATCGCCATGTTTTACTGTTTGAATAGCTCGTAAAACTCCAACTTCAATGTTGTTTTCTAACTAAAACGCTTGACGTTTTATTAACAAAGTTTTGATAACATTGAAAAAAGATTGCTATTCTTACAATTATTAAGTTTTGGGAAACTTTTGATCTAATACAACATATAAAATAAATTTCACTTGTAATACAATTTTGAAGCCGTAAAAATATTTCAATTTATTTTGTTTTTTGTAACCACATAAATGCGTAGCAAAACCGGCGGAAATTCTGAATTAACAAAGAAGGAAAAAGGTTTTTGCAAACCGTTTAACTAAACATTAAATTAATTTCAGATATAATCAGAGTTTGCGGTTATTTTAAAGTTTTTGTTTGTTATATACTTCTTATTTTAATAATATTTACATAATAACGCATTTATATTTACCTGAACTAAATTATTAGGTGCGACTAATCTCGATACAAACATTAAACATCATCACCATGCCTAGTTACTTATGTTTGTCGTCCATTCGGTTTTTCCACTTTATGATATTTTTCTGTCGCTTCTTTGTAAGACTTCGTGTGGTTGATGTGGACCTTTTGTAAACTTAGTTATCGATTAAAAAGCTAAAATGGAAAGTCCACGCAACTGGTTTTTAGGTAACTTTACACTAAGATAGCAGGTCCTATGATCCAAAAATATTATCGAGGATATTTAGACTTTCGGGATCAGCTTTGGGGATGCCCCAAAAACCAAACGAAAATACCGAAAAATATGCTCGATGGTTCAAGTTGCTGGGAAACAATGGGCTAGGACTGCACAAAATCTAAAAATTTGGAAAATCTTGGGTGAGACCTACGTTCAACAGTGGACAGCTGAGGGTTGAGAAAGAAGTCCACGGTATTTCAGTAATAAAACGCTTTTTGATGACTTGGTCATACCTTTCGTCGATGATGAAATCTACAGACTAACCAGAAGCTACCTAAACCGCCTACCGAGGATTTTGAAAGAAGAAAAACGCCCTTCCTATGATATTGAGGAAGACTTACAAAAACACGGTTTAAAGATGTGGAATTATTTAATAGAAAAATAATTAGTTAGTAAAATTGGAGCGTTGTTATGGATGATTTTTGGGTCAATGTATTTCCTTAAAACTTAATGAAGAAGAATGTAAATTTCCAATTTCCAATAAAAAGGAATTGGCAAGAAACTAATAATTAAATGAATGAAAATAATATGTTAGTTTTAAGCCAGATTATTTTCACAAAAAGTAACAATTGAAGACCGTTATGGTATCATTAGATATTAAATAACTTCTATTTATTATGGATAAGAAATATAAAAAGCTACTTTCTATTTTAAAGGATGATCCATATGGTTTTACATGATATTCTACCCCGGCACCTCCACCAAAAGTTACAGTAGAATTGTATCAACAATCATTTGTCCTTAAACAAAGGAAGTGTCTTTATTCTCGAGGATTTGCAGAATTTTAACAAATTATACAGTTTTCAGAAGCTAAAGAAATAAGAAAAATAAATTTTTTCTACAACTAATTAAATTACTAATATCTTTAAAGGGAACGAGGTTCTTTCGAAAAACGCTTCAACAAACTATTCTTAGGTAACTCATCTTTAATAGGAATAAAATTTGTCTTAATAAAAAAATTAAAAGGTTTCAAAGATTTTCCTGGGTATAATTTAATGATCAAGATAAATCGCCTTACCCACAATATTGATGATTTAAAAGGAATCTCGGAAATCTTTTCTAGCTAAGTTAAGTTTGATTAGCAATTCGTTCGTTTCCTCGTTAGCGACGTATCGCCGTGATTTGTAGCTACTAACAGGAGGGTAGTGGGTCGAGATATAGCGTTAACACCCGGTTAGAACTTTGATGGATTTATTAGACATTTCTCGCCAGGCGGTACGTTTACGTTAACGTGTTAAATACACACTTAACGGTAACTGATATCCCGGATAAAAAATAAATTGCTCCATCTAACATGTTCTAGATTTCGAAATAAATTTATTAAATACGCTTTTACTTAGTAATTCGTTGTGTAAAACGTCTTGTTTTGCTTTACTTATTTGTGAAGATGCAGCAGTTTGTTACTTCCACTCAGATGTAATCTCTGAAATTATAGCACAAAGCAGGATTATGTCTTTCATTTTTTATGTTGTACAAACATGTTAC
Source organism: Melanotus villosus (assembly GCA_963082815.1). Classification (NCBI taxonomy): domain Eukaryota; kingdom Metazoa; phylum Arthropoda; class Insecta; order Coleoptera; family Elateridae; genus Melanotus; species Melanotus villosus. The sequence goes on along the minus strand of OY720421.1, from coordinate 7,661,102 downwards.
ACGTCACGTATATTTTTGGCGATTTATTCTCATGCTGTGACTTGTGGAAGGATCTTGTTTTCAGCTTCTTAAGCTCTTGGACGTAATCCTTTACCAGATAAAGCCTTTCATGTTTGGGATTTGTTATATCATTCTTAGCACATGACACATTTATAAGAAAAAATTAAGATCATTTTAATGGCTAAAAATAACGCGTCATTAAAAAAAAAATGGGAGCAACGCAAGGGGAAATCCAAAAATAAACGATCTAAAAATTTTAATTTTGATATTAATTCATACAAACAGCAGCTGTGCGCGCTTATAACTTCAATTTTATGATCAACATCTGAAATTCTGATAGCACTAAATATGAATCCTTTTTTAATTTATCTATTAATAATTTTAGGTTTAGTTGCAGATGCTAATTTAATAAATAATTGACGTTTACTGACAAAACGAAAAGGTTTGCTATTGACTTGGTGGTTTGGTCGTTTTGTTGTTGCTATTTAAACTGCAAACTACACTAATTTTACAACAAATTTAAATTGGCAAATTTAATATAAGAACACTTCTGACTGTTGCGTTTCAATTAGATATTTTTGACGTTCGGTATCAAAGGAAAGGGAAAGATTGTGATCTATATAGATTCAGTATTCTGGAAATGAAACTAGCAAGAAAAATCGAAAGGTAGAGTTGAAGAGACGACCAAAGAACAAAGAACATAATATTTTTGAAAATTGAGTTGTAGATTTGTTCTTGTTTTTGAAATATGTTGTCTCATAAGATTGAATTTAAAGCTCCTATTACTCTGCTTCTTTTTTAAATTCCTGTTTCGATCTCTTTTCTGTTTTACCTAAGTTTGTTATTTTGGTTCCTAAGCAAGTGCAATGGCCATTTTATGATATAGTATTATGGTAAAATTTATACTTAAACCCAAGGTCTTCTACTCTTCTTGGCTCATGTATTCCAAATGCTTTTTATCTTTAGCTATTACGACTTGGTCATCAGTGAAGTGGAGGGTGTGCAGAGAATTTCTTTGCTATGGCAAATACATCTTAAGTAGAGTAGGTGAAAAGGAGAAACTTTGTCGAAGATCCTTTGTTGTTTGAAATGATTTTAAATTTGGTTCTGCAAAATTCCTTCCATGTTTGCAGTATTTCTTCTTTTTCTGTTATTAACTTTCCCTCTCCATTTTCTATAGCTCACTTATGTTTTCTTCTGCTTTTCTTACATTTTTAGCTTCATTCTAGTATAAACTTGAATTTACTCTAAGGTTATCTTCAAATCCTTCCCGAATTTCTTTCAGCTTTTCTTTTTGACCTGTATTGCTTCGTCTTTTGCTTCATTTCTTTTCATTTTATAGATAGCTCTATCTTTCATGTTTCTGTCCTAGGTATTTTTTTAGCTTCGTTTTTACTTCGTCATACCACCATCTTGTCCTGTTCTTACTTTGACAAATCTTTCTTATTCTGCAAAATTCCCCTATGCTTTCAATGATTTCCTGTTTTAGTATAATCCGTAGGTTTTCCACTCTTCCATTTTTCAAATGTTAATTTTCTTTTAGCTTTTCTTCTAATATTTGTTGATATTTTCCTTATTGCTGAGACTCTTAGTTTGCCTATTTGTATTTTTTCATACTTCCTCCCGTCTATAACTTATGACCCTTTTACTTCTCTTTCTTTTGCTTCACATGTCTGGTGAATATCACTGTTGTGTCCAAAGAATGTGTCTCTGTTATATTAGGTCGTTTGTTATTTTGAACTTGAATAGGGTTCTATACTACCTAGTTCTTCTTCTTTGTTGCCGCTATTCTGCCTTTCAATCTCCCATACGAATTATGTATCTCTTATTTTCTATGATTTTATCAAATTCGTTTTGTAGGTCTTTATAAAATGAATCTATTAAGTTTGCTTCTGCTCCTTCAATTTGTGCATATATTTGTATTATTGTTATATCTGTTGCTAGTTGTAGATCTATACTAATTATTCTAGGACTAATTTTTCTTTATTTCTTTGATATTATTATATCCACTCCTTCCTTTACTGTTTTGTTGTACTCCCGAATATCATGGTGTGTATTCTTTGATTCCTGAAATTATTATGCTGTCCCCAGTGGCGGATCTAAGGGGTGGCGGACCTGGCGGCCGCCAGGGGCCTCGCAATTAAAAATGTATTTGTCATACATATATTAACTTTAATTAGGGGAGAGATCTTTTTCAGTATTAAAAAGAGTAAAAAATCACCTAAGAAATGCCTACTATGAAAGAAGAACGATTAAATAGCATGTTATTACTTTATATGGAATCTGATTTACTGAATTGCATTGATTGGAATACAATTATAGATAAATTCTCTAAAATAAAATCGAGAAAAAGGAACATACCGGGTGTTTGACTTAAGGGGCGAACATAGGGAAATAGCATGGGACATCGTATATATGCAGATTCCTGCTCCCCGTTTAAGTTGATAGGATTGATAGTGGCATCAATCGAAAGATAAAAAAATACGCTTAATTTGATACTATTTTACTTGAATTTGTTGCTTGTTTAAGAAAGAAATAGCTTAAAAACTATATATAATAAATAAATTCACAAAAAATAGACCGGCCATGATCAAATTTGAAGTTTGTTTATGCCAATATGTCTCTACTGGGATTAAGTGGCAGGTCAGACTGTCAAAACTTAACTGTTAAGCCTGTACTTCGTTCTTTTGCTTTATTGCTGTATTTATGTTTGTTTTTCAATCTTTCGTTATTTGTGTAAATATTCTTCACTTTACGAGTAGTTTATTTAGTATGTATTGAAATGGTCTTGCTCTTTTAAAAGATTTTATTTAAATTTAATTTATTTATTATTAAGCCCACATTCAATATTTACAATTATCCCTTGCTTTGCTCTTTAATTTTACTTAATTGTTTGCATTGCTCTTATCTCAGGTCGTTAATTAGGTTCCTTGTTTGTTATCTTTCTAAGTATATTTTTACCCAAATAAAAATAAAATTACTCAAATACTTATAATGCAGATTTTTTTTTTATTATCGTTTTTTCCTATCAACCCTGCCTTAAACCTATCTTATAATTACGGTATTTACACTCACTATTTACACCGGTTCCTGGGTTTTATTTGAAATTTCTATTTCACCCCCAAAATCCAAATTGCCTCTGTTTCAAATTTAATGCTCAATTTCCTCTGCTCCAATTTCGACTTTCAATTGCTTCTGCTTGAAATTCAAATTTTCAATTGCTTCTGCTTCTATTTCGCTTCCTTTCGATTCAATAAATGATTCTTATGATTATTAACTCTATTTAAAGTTAAATAATTGGTTGATATTTATTATTTTGGAACGTGCAATTGAGCAAACCTATTTGGTTGTTGCTCCTTTTAATGCAAAAATATCACTTATTTATTAAATTGTTTTCTTCTGTATCCAAGATATTTTTATCTAAATTGTTTTTCACTATAACAACTATTTACAAGGTTTCTAATAGTAACTTATTTTACATTTCTATAACTACCAATTTAGCTAATTATTACTAACAAACATTATAACAATAACTTATTTACATTTTCACATAACTTAAATCTAATCTAGCTATCTTAAAATTATATTACAATTTTTAATAATTTAAAATCTGCATTACTTATATTTGGCAAATAACATTTTTCTTTTATAAATTAAACAAACAACTTAACCTTAATTATATACATCCAATTAAGTATCATCTCAGTATATATGATTGAAATTGCTCAACTAATGGCATTATAATTATTATTCCAAATTCAGTAAATATATAGGGTGATCCAAATTGAACTTTAGGATTTGTTTTCGGAATAAAATACAAAATACTGGAAAAATCCGAATTTTATTGCTATCAGTTTAAAGTACAGACTTAGGAGTTACATATGAAATATGATGTCGGCTAAATGCTCTCCATGACTCTGCTGACATGATACCATTCTTTCCCATACATACGGCTCTATTTCAGCAATTCCACGTTTGATGTTCTCTTTTAGCTCTGGAATCGTAGCAGCCAGCTTCGTCCTCAAAAAAGTTGGGCCCAATGATTCCTCCAGCCCCCAGTGCATTTTTGTGAATGCATTGGTTTTTCTTGAATAGCATGTGGATTTTCACTACCACAGATGCGACAATTTTGGCGATTCACAAAGCCATTTAAATAAAAATGAGCTTCATCGCTCAATATGAGGTTTTTTCAAAAATCAGCATCAACTTCTGTGTTCTCTAAAATCCAGTTCACAAATGTATGGCGTTTCTGGTGGTCCGTTTCTTTAAGTTCTTGAGTTAATGGAATTTTATACACCATGGTGAATTTGCCATGTGTTTGGATACCAACTGTAAAAATGCAAACCTCCTACGTTTACAGAACGCAAACGGCGCGCAATTCAAATCCTAAAGTTCAATTTGGATCTCCCTTTACTTAACCAATTTCTAGTAACAATTAATATTTAATTGCTAGAGTATTTTAACAAATTTTAACTATTTATTTAATTTTACAATAAAACCAAGAAAATAATACTGTTTGTATCAAAATTTCTTGTTGTAATACTGAAAATATCTCTAAACTAAAAGTACAATGACGATAAACTGACGTTATTTTTCAGTAATATTGGTTGCTGATGTAAGATTTCTCTGTTTAATTTGTGTTAAATTCCGAATTTGATTGAAGGCCTAAAATACATTTACCAAAAGCGCTACGCTTTTTAAAAAGTTTTTCGAATTTTCGTTCAATAAATACCATTTTAAAGCCGGAATAGAGGTAATGAATAAGTATCCTTTCCTCCTATTTACGATAAATAGCAAACGGGGAACCCTACGAACTGGGAAAACAGTATGACGGTATCTGGAGAGGTTTTTGTGTTTGTATGAGCAGTCGTTTCAATTCGGGCCATAAAACAACCCCTGCACGTTCGAGAGGGAATCAATGCACATAAAGTATGGAGAACATATGCAATCCTGCCGTTCTGCTTTCTGTTACGTTTACGCCCGTTACTTGTAAGCGGTTTGCAGAATAGACTATCAATAATTCATCTTATATTATTTCTTGTTTTATTTTTAGTAGACGCTGTTTTTCCTGCCTCTGTGATGGTTTCGGAGATTTGGAGCACTTCGTTGCGATAAATTGCATCGTATAAAACGCACTAACGATTGCTTTGTAATGCCTTTAGTATAAAATAACGAACGAACGTTCGTTCCTTTTATATTTTCCTAAATACGTTGTCTTGTCTATTACTGTGCGACTGTGATATTATTTTCTAGAAATACTCGTGTTCGCGTTGTTTGTAATGATAACTCTAGAAAATTCTGAAAATATTCTGAATAACCATTTAAATGTAAAATTCGTTACTAAACTAAGCAAATGAATGTAGGTTAAACCGACGCAAGGGGTGATTGAAACAATAAAAAATTGCTTGAGCACACTATTTCAGCCTGAAAGTTAATGCGTTAATGCCTACTAATATTTTGCTCAGGTGCGAAGATGATATTCAAATGAATATGAAAGAAAACTTGTAGAATATTAATTTTATATTTAATTTGAACTTTTTAAAAACCTTGCTTAAATGTTCGAAATGTATATTCAGAAATTTTAAAATGTTTCTTTAATGTTTTGCAAATTCAGGACAAGCAAAATGATAAAGGGGCAGTTGTTCCATCTCCTGGTAATTTTTCCCGATATTTTCTTTGGTAACATAAAATTGTTTCAGTGATAAATATATGAAAGTTAAATTTGTCAGAATTTTATTGATTTCTGTGAAGAGTCATAGCATTTAGATAATTGTCAGTGAAAGACTTCTAAAAGTCCACGACAGCATGTATTTTTAAATTTATGAATTCCTAACACTTTAGAATCCAGAATGCGATTATTGCCAAGTGGTAAAATTTAAATATATGAGCAAGAAATATATTTAGTTATTACATACATTATGTTTTTTCTTCTTCCTTCATTATACATCACCTCTGTTATTTTTCAAAATCGATTAAATCCCGTATCAGCTGATGATGAAAACCAGCTTTTTTTCCACCTCTTGAGTGGTCTATCACCATCAGGGTCCTGCTTTATTGTTAGGTTATTATTATTATTGTTAAATAAAAATTACAGTTTTGCGTGTTTTTGTCTCACGGTTCATTGAAAAATTTGAATCTGTATATAATTTCCAAGCCTTTTCTCTCACACTCTTATTCTTTGTTTATGCCTTCATTTTCTTTCTGTCTTACTTTTTTTATTAATTTCTTCCATTGTTTTTTTCTTTATTTCTTATACGGATGTGAAGTATGGAAAATTAATTTCGCCACAGAAACTAAGTCGAGAATTGAATAGATTTCTGGCGGCGATCTGCTGGTATCTCAGGCTTGGGTAGAGTTCGAAACAAACGAGTAGAAAATAACAGTAGAGGACGTAAAATAAAAACAGGTGTGCTCGTATGGTCACATTCACAACGAATGATCGAAGAAAGAACCCCCAAACAAGTACTGCTAGGGACACCGTTAGAATGCAGGAAGATAGGAAGAAGGATAGGATCCCTAGAGCGTAGAAGGAGGGCGTTAATATCAACGAAAAAAGTTAACCAACTTACGACTGGCTGATGACATGTGGCGGAGAGTGAAATGCATAACTATAGAACTAATGCAAGTCATCAGCTAAATATATTTCAATATAAACAATAATTAAAACAAAGGTTATGAAAAGTAACCAGACACATGATCTACAAATCATATGTGATGATACAACATTAGAAACCGTTAATGAATACACATATTTCGGACAGAATATAGGATTTGAAAAAAACAGTTAAGAGAGGGAAATCAAACGGCTGGACGGCTTTCGGCATTCTCACATTTGAACTGCCTCAGCATCTAAAAAGCAGTGCGTCCTCCTAAATATAGCATATTAATCGCAAAATTGGTCATTAATAAAACATTCCACCCATATATTACAAACAGCACAACGAGCGATTGAAATGAATATGCTGGGCATTAGCTTGAGAGACCAAAAACCAAACGAATGGGTGAGGAGTAGAACAAAAATGGATGATGTTAGCGGAAGAGTAGTAAAACTAAAATGGCAATGGGCTGGCTACGTCATGCGCAAACAAGATGAAAGTTGGACAAAACGGATAAAATACCAGAAGGTCTAGGATGAGATATGAAGACGACTTAAAAAAATCGGCAGAGAAATTATGGCGGAGAGACGATGGACAGAGAAAAATGGGAAGAGTTGGGGGACAAATATACGCTGAAGAAGAAAAAGAGAGCGAGGGAGGGGGGCGAAGGGAGACTGGTACAATTAGACTGAATTAAATATTCAATTCCGAATATAATTCTGTATAAAAATATCAATAGAAAATATGAAATTGAGAAGGCAGTAAAACAAATGAAAAATAATAAAGCAGCGGGAGAAGATGAAGGTGGAGACATAGTTCTAGAAGAACTGAGAAAATTATTTAATAAGTGTTTTGAAAAGGAAGATTTTTGGAAGGATGGGAAAATGCTGCAAATACCAATGCATGAAAGCACCGGAAAAATTAAAATAAACAGGGGCGTAAGACAAGGGGATGTGTTGTCACCAAAATTATTAATTTGTACTTGTACTCGAAGATATATTTATTTACACAACTAAATTGGGAAAACAAAGGTGTTAATATTCTATGGGAGAAATTAAATAACTTTAGATATGTCCTCAAAAGATCGAATCCCTAAAAATTTAAGGGTAGGTTGCACAAACATTTTGCTGAATTAACAGATGACCAAAAAGTTGACGAAAGAGCATCAGTTTTTTGTTTACTAATGTTTTATATGCCATGGAAGTTTGAATTTTGATTCAATTTTGTTAATTTTGACGAATGATTAATTTGATGAAGCTGTTAATCATGGTTGTACAACCCGCCCCAAGTCACTAAAATGTTAAACAATTTTATTGCTTAAATTTAAATCAACAAACAGCTAAAACAGTTTCTGAAAGAATTTCACTTTGAATATTAAAAAGAAAACATTTCCATATCAGCATAAATTTAGTTAAACAAAAGGAAGAGCAAATTTGTTCCAAACATAAACTTTAACCACCAAGGAATCTCACATAAGTGAAAACGCATTTACAACACCAGTTTCTGGGAATCGTTTACTTTGGGAAAAACAGTAGGTGACCATAAAACTTAAGTGCACACGCTTTCAACCGTGTACAAACGTGGAACACGAGAATGAATGTCAGATTCACAGGGAAAAAATCATTGCGGACTTTGACTGTGCTGACGTATTGAATTGGGTATGACCATAAAATTAAATGAAATAGCCCTCGGTAACGGTAACCCCAGGGAGAATTCAGGGAAAAATAACACGGAAATAGAAAATAAACCTAATAACTATCATGTGCGTTGTGTGAATTAAGTTGATTTACTTTTGGAGAATTTTCGTGACAAAAATTGTTTGGGGTGAAAACAGTGAAAAATTTTATTGAATGAAAATTAAATTTAATTATTTTATAGCGAACTTGTTTTTGAATTAACATCTTTTGAATTTAACTGTTGATAAATGTAATATTTTATTTATCCTTAAAACAATTTAAGCAAAGGGTTTATAGGGTTCATAAATCCCTTTTGTCCTTAAAATATCAAAAGTTTCTTAATTGTTTTCATAAACAGCTTGATAAAATGCACCCTCATCTATTTAATTCATATTACAACATCTGATGATCACAGATTATACTTTATAAATAGTGCAAACGCATTCTGGAAAACCTAGCTTTCCTTGCATTTCCTATGACGTTAATTAAAACAACAGCTGGACTGGCTGTTAAAATTTAAAAGGGAATTAATATGCTTTTATATTACTTTTTTTTAACTTCGAACTTCTCTATCAATGACCATTCGTAATTAAAAATCATATTTTTGGCAATGTAAAAAGGGCTACTCAATCATAAAATCCTTCTCCAGAATTACTAAGTCACAAAACAAATAATTAAAATTTAAACAAACTTTACGATGCTATGAATTCCGCAACAAGGTGTTGGTAAGAGCAAATATGTGTAAATAATAAAATAATCCCCACACTAATATACAAACAATAAAATATTTCATATTTTCCCGGATATAATAAAAGAACAAGCACGCATTTTCCGGCTTCTCTGGAAACAGACGATGCAATTCGTAAATCCATGTGTGCAAACTACACTCTCTCTATGCATTTTAAATCGTGCCTTTTATAGAAAGTGCAGCTGAAGTTTGCGGTTGTTTTAACTTCAATGCAAGTGGGATAAAGGTATTAAGCAGCAGTGGGACTAATTTAAAACAAACGTAAAGCTAACAAAATAGGTGTAAGGTATTCAATGAGACCAAAACGTTTTTGTTTTTAATTTATTAGTTAGTAAACTGATTATCTGATTCTTTGATAAAGCTCTGACAATTAATTGTGCCAGGCTTAATTTTATTATTTAGTTAAAGCAGAAGTCATGCTAGTTTAATTTTCTATATTTGTATATTTAACAGTTCTTTTTTAATAAGCTGTCATTTCTTTTACCAAACATATATTTTTTAGCTTAGAATACAGGTGTATTTGCCAGTAATTTCGAATACACATAATTATCGATAGTTGTATTAACAACAGAGAAATATTTGGAAAAACTGGGTTTCAGAGGAAATTATTATGAATTAACGTGCCTAATTCATAATAGATCTTTGCTGTACTCACAAAAGGTTGCAGCAACAATGTAAAAAAAACTATTATTTCGATTAACAAACAGAATAAATTACGTTCTTTTAAGAGTACTTGCAAGGTTCCTTTGGTCGTCCTTTTTATGTTAAGCATTTTCCGAGGTGTCTCTCTGATATGCCTTATTAAAGAAGTAAGTTTGGTGGAATTTAATAAAATTCAAGATTCTTAATTCTTATTTTGGATTCCTAGAGAAACAAAAGTTGATACGGAAAGCTAATAGAAAATCAGAATAATTATCTTTGACTCTTGAAAATCTACTCTTAAGATGCATAAATATGTTTAACAACAAAAACAAATTTGGAATTTTCTGTATATACCAGAATGATACCAGGCGCCTCCACCAAAACTACAGATAGAAAAAGTATAATTAGGTAAATTAAATTAGGCAATAAAAATCATTTGAACCTTATCAGACAGGGTAATCCCGTAGTCAATACGATCTTTGGCACGATAAAGGTATCTTCTAGGGGGAAATCCCTTGGGCTCTGGACAATTTTAGGCGGGTGGTGCCAATGACCGTAGTAGTGTACCTGTGTTAAAATCCCTGGCACCCGCAAACTAAAATATCTGTGGTGCCATTTTTACAGAAAAATTTTAACAAGGGAATTTTATCTATTCACATATCAATCACGTTCTGTTGATATCAAGTGATCCACTTCAGGGTTATCCTCAGTGACCGATCCAAGGAATTAAAACATACGTTTTAGCTTGGTCCAGGAAATGTTGAGAAACTCCAAAACATATAATAATCACATAAATCTAGATAAATCTTAAAGTTTTTATAGTTGTTATTAGTTAAGACGTAACTTTTAATTCTAAGGGTTACTGAGAATGGACTGTAAATTGGATCGCTTGATAGATATCAAAAAGGCTTATACCAAAATATCGCGTGACCTTATCTAGGAATGCTTGGGAAAAGAAATACCAGGCCGAAATCCAAGAATGTACAATAAGTCTCCTGGTTTTAAGTATTTTCCTACCCATCCTTGTAATAAACACAGCGGCAAAATACTTTTAGGAAGAAACATAACTAAGTAAACATACTGTTCGCTGAAGATCTTCTAGTGTTAGAAACATGAGAAGAAATATATTATAAGATAGGTCAAAGCTTAAGCAAAGATTAAAATAAATAAAAGGAAAACGCACCACTGAAATGTCTTTTTTTAAGGGGTATCAGGGCCCGTCTGTCTATGACTCCGGGAAGCACTGCAGCCTGAAAGGCTTATTGTGCCTACCCTGTTTTGTAGATTACACCCATTCGGTGATTTTTGCTCCCTGTATCAAGAGCTAAAGTTCCTTTACCGGGTGTCTGATGAACTCCTTCGGTTCCATAATAGGCTTTCCGAATATTCACCGCGCCGTCTTTTTCTTACCAGCCCATCACAAGCACATAAAATGTGTGTTGCTGTCTCTGTTTCCTGATTTCAGAGTCTATAAGTAAGGTCTCCATTGTGTTTACTGATCTTCCACAGGTGTTCCTTAACAGTTGTATCTCCTGTTAGTAGACCTGTGACGGTCCTGAGTTGTGCCCTACCCATGAGAAGTAGTTCAACAGCTCGCTTCTTGCAAAGTCTGTTTATAAATGCCTTGCTATGGTGTTGTCCTAGCCTGTTGGTCCAGTATCTTTCGTGTTGAGTGCCAATCGAGTCACTTACATACCCTCGAATGGCGTTTTTTGAAATTCCTAAGGCTGGTTCAGTCGATCCCTGCCTTGCTAATTCGTCGCCTTTCTCATTCCCGTCTATGCCACAATGACCTGGTACGTGAAATGTTTAGTTAATGGAGACAAAAACATATGGATTCGAAAATAAAGAATGAATAAGACAGAGAAAATTAAATATCGTAACAGGACATTGGAAAGGATTGGTTCTGTGAAGAAAATTTCAAAAACAGAATGAAAAAGAGCAGCGAGAAATGTCAAAAATGGGGAGTGCAAGGAGCTGAAATCATATGAATTGGAAAAGAAAGATTGAATAAGACAGAGAATCTGAAATATCGTAACAACATATTGGAACGGAGTGCGCCTGTGAAGAAGATATTAAGAACAGAATGGGGAAAAAATTGAATCATAATCATTACTAAATAAAAAAAAAATGAATAAGGCAGAGAATCTTACATATCATAACGGAACATTGAAAAATAATGGATGCTGTGAATATTTCTAAAACACAATAAAAGCTGAATGGGAAAAAACAGCGAAATCTGTTGGAAATAGAAAGAAGGTGATGAAATCATACGGATCGGAAAGTAAAGAATGAACAAGACAGAAAATCTTAACTATCGTAACAGCATGAGAAAAGAATGGGTGAGTGCTGATGGAAAAGAATGGGAAAAAATGAAAATGCATAGTTCAAAGAAATGAAATCATATGAATTGGAAAATAAAGATTAAATAAACCAGAAAATTTAAAATACCGTAACAATATATTGGAAAGGGGTGGGGCTCTGTGAAGAAGATTTCAAAAACAGAATGGGAAAACATTACGTGAAACGTCAAAATTATTTGGAAATGCAAAGGAAATGCATAGCTCACGGTTTGGAAAATAAAAATGAATAAGTCAGAGAATCTTAAACACCCTAACATCATACCGGAAAGACTAAGGAGTTATGACAAAAAAAAATTTCAAAAATGGAAAGAATAAGCTAAATGGGAAATGAGAAATGTTTGCGAATTACAGAAATTGAGAGGAAGAGGTCGCGTGTTCTGCTGTAAAATGAATTGAGGTGATTTACCAGAATCGAAAATATCCGTGGTAGCCAGCACCAAGAAGAAACCCACATCAGCAAGGAAGGAAACCGGTGACTGCCTAAAAGCGAGTCCCACCTTTGCCTTTGAATAGGAAGTAGGGAAACCGAAAACTTTCCCTAAAGTGAAAAACGCCACCAAAGTGTTGACGAAGATGTCAAAAGCTCCCACATCAAAGAAGAGCAAGGCTCAGCGATGGTAGAGGAAAAAGCCAGAGGGTTTCAAAAAGGAAGAAGCCTTCACTTACTTATGGCCATTCATCGCCGGAAAATCTGGTATCACCTTGATGGGTCAATTTACGAGAAAACACATCGGGGAAGTGATTTAGGTGATCAACGTTGAGAAAAAAATCAAAGCGGACTTAGATGGTAACGATGTACTCTAGTTACCCAAGTCTGATGTTTTGGATGTGTACGATTAAATGAGAACGATTTAATAGAATGATAAGAAAAGACTTGGGTTCGATTCCGGTTCAAATCAATAAAATTTTTAATACGACAAAATCTGAAACTGTCTTCTTTGGAGTATGAGGTACTTAAAACTGTAGGTAGGTGATAAAGATTCCTTCCAAGCGTGGAAACCCCTTGAGTTCGGCAAAAATCTAGCGAGGTAATGCTAAATGACCATATCAGTGTAGGTCCGTTGAGGACCCCTTAGAGCCGGTCTTCTTAATTGCCAAAAAATTAAGAAATTGATGAGGTTTATAAAGTGAAAAGATCTTGAAACCTTCTCTTTTGGATATGAGGTACTTGTAGGTATGGTTCTATTGCGATATTTAGCAAGGAAAGATCCCTTCCAGGGGTGGAAATCCCTTGGGTTCGGCAAAATTCTAGTGGGGTAGTGCTAAATGCCCATAGCATTGGAACAATTGCATTAACTACTATTATGGAAATAGTAACTATGGAAATTGAAGTTATCAGATTATCAAAAGACTGGCTCCAAATGCCATAGTAAATACTCTAAGCTGAATCTTTTTAATGGTATCAATTACAGTATTTTTCATCTAGCATTTGGGTTGCCCCGCCCAAAAATTGTATGGGTAGACACGCGTTCGTGCGCAGTAGGTAATGAAAACCTAGTTTAGATAGAGATGAAGTATAGTTGGATTGTGAATTTATCACCAGCGCGTTGGCATCACAACCCAAATCCTAGGTGAAAAATACTGTAGTTGTATTGTCGAATATAATTACACAAGAGGTTTTATTTAGTCGGATAAATATTTTTTGCAACGAAAACGTATTGCTTAGCAATTAGACGAGAAAAATTGACAGCAGATAAAATCACGACGGCCGAAGGCCGGAGTTGATTTTATCTGCTGTCAATTTTTCGAGTCTAATTGCTGTAAAGCAATATTAGTTTGAGTTTTGCAAATAAATATTTATCCCGACTAAATAAAACCTCGAGTGTAATTCGGCGAGACAATTTAATGAATGAACAATACAAAATTAATTTTTTAATTTGGTATTGAAGCTACAATTATTAAACGTATAAGGCAAAGTTGCATAGCAACTAAAGTTAAGGTAGTGTTTTAGCCGGATAAAAGTTAGGGCAAACTTTTATCCGCTGTCAAAGTGACAAAACCACAGCGGCTTATGCGATTTTTTATACATGAATTAAATTGTCGAATATAATTACACAAGAGGTTTTATTTAGTCGGATAAATATTTTTTGCAACGAAAACGTATTGCTTAGCAATTAGACGAGAAAAATTGACAGCAGATAAAATCACGACGGCCGAAGGCCGGAGTTGATTTTATTTGCTGTCAATTTTTCGAGTCTAATTGCTGTAAAGCAATATTAGTTTGAGTTTTGCAAATAAATATTTATCCTGACTAAATAAAGCCTCGAGTGTAATTCGGCGAGACAATTTAATGAATGAACAATACAAAATTATTTTTTTTATTTGGTATTGAAGCTACAATTATTAAACGTCAAGGCAATGTTGCATAGCAACTAAAGTTAAGGTAGTGTTTTAGCCGGATAAAAGTTAGGGCAAACTTTTATCCGCTGTCAAACTGACAAAATCACCGCGGCTTATGGGATTTTTATACATGAATTAAATTGTCTATTTTAAAACTTTCAGGCTCGGTGTTTTAAAATGGACACTCTGTATTTTGGGTTGGTGCCCAATGCCTCCACCAACAATAACGGTAAGTTGTGTTATACAGTGTAATCCTAAAAGCGTTTTAAAATAATTAATTCTTAAAAAGATAAAAGATGAAAAGCTGGCTTTCAGTATCAAAGTCAAGGCATCAACAAATCCATAATAGGAGATTATCTTTATTATAATAGAAACATCTCGTTTAATTAGTAAATCTACTTTAGGATGCAACTATAGGTACTTAAGGAAGTTGTGAGATAATGAGATTATGTGTATTAATTGGTTTAACGGTAAGTAATACTTGTATAGTAGTTTAAGGTAATTGCTGCTTTACATACGAATTTAAGGAAGTCTAATAACCCTCTTCAGAAGTACTCGACTAACTGAAACTTAATAACGAAACTTGTTTGGTTTATTCTTGCATCAAATTAATTTATTTAATCTATTTGCATTGGCTGCAACTTCCTGCGGCGAACCTAGGAAATATATGTAAACCAAATCGAGTCGGTGGAAGTTGAAGTTTTCGGCTTGGTTGAGAGATTGTGGTAAAGGACAATTCCGAGTGCAGTTTGAATGCGAATTGGATTAGATTTAGAACAGCAGTAAAAGAGCGTGAATAAAATAAAGGAGGCAGGAACGCCCCGAGCGGATTACGGATTTACAACTGAATATTATGCATGCAACTGAAAACTGAGCAGACTGCGGCTTACGGCGCCTGAAACTTTCACAATTGTCAACAATGTGCATGCTACGTTAATTAAACCACGTCTTTAAGATTTCCACAAGCTGCGCTTTCGATGCAACTTTTTGCACGAGATATAAATCCTTGCGACAAACTTCTCATTGTATTCGGGGCTCTACTGAAAATCTTCGCATTTAAGTAGGGAAATAAAAACCGAGCGACACCCCAGATAACTCGTAAATTAAAAACATAACCTACAGAATACGTTTTTAAACGAAGTTATAATATTTTATGTGTTGCATTGTCGTTACAAATTCTTACAGAATGGTACAAAATGTTCCTTTCCCATTCCCAGATCGTGCTAGTAATAGTGTAATAAAATATTTACAACTGTGCCTTTATATACAGAGGCCCTCCCTAAAAACGTCGTTAACTGAGCGCGGAGGTGATTTGAATACTTTAATTACACTGTCTCCTGCACACTGAGCAATAAAAAACTCAATTTTATAGTTATTTATGTACCAAGGGCGTAAAGATGCTTTTATGGCTTGAGACGTGATTTTGAGCCCGAGACGCCAGTCGAGGGCTAAAGACACGTCGAAGGCCATAAAAGCAAGTTACGCCAGTGGTACATACATAATTTTATGCACGATCGAAGATTTTAAAACTGAAATAAAAGGAATAAATTAATTTTCTACCCACATCGATTAGTTAGTTGCTCAATTATTTTAATTTTTTACTGACAACTGTCAATTGGTTGAAGCATTTATGCCTAGGAATATTCACATAAATAATTGTGTTAACTGTGTTGTTAATACAAATTACCCTAAATAGAGTTCTAATAAAGAGCATACATTCGATTTTAATTTAAAAAAATTCTTTATAAGACTGTTAAACTGTTTATCAATTTTTGACGTTTCATTATAGACCGGCGGCCTATAAAGACACCCACGGGCTATAAATAGACGTTTATGTCAAACAAATTCAGACATAATTGACACATTATAATGCGATCGTGCATAAAATATTTTAAAGCTCACTTTCTTCCAATTTCACACAGAAAATTTAGAAAACCTCCTGATTATGCCATATTTTTTGATTTTATACGAATGCAACACCCTTATTAACCAATAATTTCACGAAAAGAACTTGCGAACTTGAATATTAACTCACTCCGTATGCAAATACAAAAACTTACTGCTTAAATAGTTAAGGAAGGAAATTGAAAAATAAAAATCCAATCGTTAAAAACGTAAAAGAAAATTTAGAGTGGCACATTTGTATTCACCTAAGAAAGTCACTTTCGCTACAACAGCAGAAATACGATTTTTTAAACCTTCAACATCTGACATTTTTGCTTTACAGACTTCATATCTCTAAAATCACATTTCTGCTGTATCGCGGAACATAATCCCATAAATGCTTAGGTACGCGTTTAAATTGCGAGGTGACAGATTTGATATGCGAGACATAAATTTCAAATAGGCAACCCAACCAACCGACTTTGTTATAAAATCGTTTTCAACAATGTTTCCGGATATTTTGTTACAAATCAGGAATTTATCATGCTTATAAATGTCCGTTTTAGATTCTGGTTTTTGTAAACTTTTTTAAAGCATGTTCACCATGCAAATGTTTTGCTTACAGAATGAAGTCCTAAAATTTTAATACTTCAGTTTCAAAGTTATTATTTTTATTCGGAAGAAAATTGTCAACCTAATTAAATGAACTAAAACAAATAGGCTTAGATACAATAAATACAAAATTAATTAGACACATCTGTTAGAACCAAACTGTATCTGTCAGAGTAGAGGGTACGGGCACTAATGGAATTGAGATAAAGATAGGTCTTCGACTGCGTACAATCTCCGATTCAGTTTAATATAATATATTCTTTTCATTTTCCAGAAAGCTCTAGAACAGGCCGAATGGAGATCAGTGAATTCGAAGACTTCCACGGTCAGTGTCAGAATTAACGGAACGTCCGGGTTGGGACTGTGCACTGTTGAGACAGAAGAATTCAACTCAAGGGGCTTCATCAGGAGGAATACCTGTAAACCCCAGGCTACTGCCTTCTTGTCCTACATTCGGCAAGTTACTGATCGCATAAGTAGGATTCTCAAAAAACATAACATCTTTAAACTTCCTCCAAAAGTGTCATATACTCCCTTCAGTAAATGATAAGCCTGCATCCTTGTCATAAAGAGACGTCTATAGCAACCCCCGTTCTTGTGGTTTAGTCTACATTGGAGAAACTGGTCGCTCAGTACAGTACACACGTATCTGTAAACACAAACGTTGCTTGAAATTAGGTCTTTTATCACACTCGGTTGTTGCCGAACATCATCACGACACTGGTCAGGAAAATCTAGGAGGACATTGAAACTATTAAGACCCCTAACAACTTGAATCGTGACACTGGTTATCATCTATCAGACATATGAAAGTCTGCTATCGCTACTGGCTCCGCCTGCTCCACTTCTGACCAGTCGTCGTCTTCGTCCTATACGCTTGACCGGTTACAGCCGGTATAAAGCCTCTTTCTGTTTTTCTTCAGAAGGGTTTCGCCTTTGGCTTGGTTGACAAGTTGAGTTAACATGCTCTTCTTCCTCTTGGCAAAGGAGTTTCGCCTCTGGCGCGGTTACCGTGCTCTTTTAGTGTTCCCTTTCTCCTAATGAAGCCCCTTAAAAAGGTAGGTCAAACATTGAGTTCTTCTATCTCAAAAATGAGACGGCCATAGCCCGCAACAAAACGTTCTATTAATGAATGGATCAAGATAGGCGGAATAACAATTAACAATATATTTACATATATATTTGCAAGCTTTTGTCGACTAAATAAAACATGAAAATGAGGCAATGGGCAATAATAAACATAAAAAAGACAAAATATATGGTAGTAAGTAAAAACGTGATATATAATAATCAGTTAGTTCTGATAAAGAGATTAGAGCAAGAATAGAGCTGCAAAAACGCCTTTATGAAATACAACGCCAAGCTGTGTAGTAAAGAACTAGGTATACTCAATATCTCAATTAACGTGTGGCGCTGAATATGTGAATTTATAGAAAGATGTTAAAGATACCATCGAACAAAGAAGCGATAGTCTCAAAACAGGACTAACATGAAAATTGTGAAGAAACATCAAACAAAGGAAAATCGCTTGGTCACATCTTACGAAATAATAAATGGGTACAACTGGCTGAAATGAATTTTGAATAGTGGTAGTCAACCTCTAATTTAGAGATGGCACTCGAACAAGAAGATAGGCATTGTATACGTTTATGTTTCTAATAGCAACGGGTTTGATATTTTCCTATTAAAATTCAATGATTTAAGACCAATATGTATTTTGATCCTTAATTTTGACCAAACCGGTTAAAACCTGTGGTTAAACCAGCATGGCTGGAACATCATATACAAGCTTAGGCAAAAGGATGTGCAAAATGTGAATCAAATTCGCTACAACAAACTTTAGGAAAATATTTAAATATATGTACTTTGTTATTGTTAACAGACTTCCGGTGGCTCTGATCAAATATAAATATGAATTGAATGTTGATTACAGATTATCGATTTGATAAAACCAACTGAAGCTGTAATTAATAGACAGGTCAAGAATAAGTATGATATTATTTTTTTACAGATTGATTCGAAGCTAATTTATTTTACATCAGTCAAACGGCTATTTTTTAAAACATTTTATGATATGCTGTGAGCAACTTGTTGCTACCACATATGAAGTAACAAGCGATCTAATTTAAAGCCGTCTTTAGTGGCTCATGGAATTAAAAGTCATGCCTTAACTAATGGTAACTAGTAAAAAGAAAATAATATTAAATTTTCAGTATTTTGTCAAAATTTCCCAAACCAAGGTAAAACGTTACTGGTAATTCAATAGGTCACTGAGGGTGACTTTAAATTGGTTCGCTTGATATTGTCGGCGAATGGAGTTAAAGAAAAGTCACTTACATAGAACAAGAAAGGCACAGAACCAGAAACAGATCCCTGCGGTACTCTCATCGAGGAAAACAATTTTAGAAACCTTTTGGCACTGTTTTCAAAGTAACATTTACTAAGATTGTTGATAGAGTATATTCATAAGGTTTATAATTTACTTAACAGGAGGGAATAATTCTAAATATTGTTATATTTTTGCGGCTTTAAAATTATTTCCTTATTCTTTTTATACTAAAAATGAATCAACTTGAAAGATTATTCAAAGTATTAAATGAGGTTATAAAAATGCAGCTGCCTGCTTCTCCTAGAATCGCAACATACAAGACACATTTGGACTGTATGTATCAGCTTTGACTAACTGGAAAGCATTCTCGGTTGATTGGCTGAGCATGAAGCTCTGTTAAAGCAACGAAACCCCCAAAAAATTATTCTTTGGCACAGTTACCTGGTACAGTAGAGATACAACCAAACATGGACATGAATTTCCTTTTGCAAGCGTGATGTGTTACACAGTCAGCTCTAAGAACGCAACAGGTTCTGGATCAGGAGCCTAAGGGATGAAACCTAAGGAAAAAGGCAACTTCTCTCTGTGAAAATCCTTCATTCATGTTTATGGCAATAAAACGGTTATTATAACAAACGCATCTGTATAAATTCGAGCAACCAAGTGACCCTATGAACTATGACTGATGTAGGGTTCTAAGTCACTGCAAGATTGAAGGCAGTGCAATAGATTAACTAGCAAGACAGGGAGTGACCATGGTTTATATTAATTTCGAATTTGCTTTGGGAAATCTTATCTATAATCATGGTATATTACTAGATTAGCGACCAAAATCAAAAGTACTGGGAAAGCAAATCTGAACGACCATAGCAAGGAAATCAAAGAAAATTGCTTGTCTTTAGTAGAATGGGCCTTGAAATTACAACAGGTTTTCTGACAGGATTTTTCACCATGAATCAACGCCACTGAGGATTCGAAAATATAACGAAGTACCTGCAAACTCTGCGAAAAGGAATCAGAAACAAAAAAACACATGCTGTGTAAACGTGCTGGGCACAAAAGAATATGGCGGACTTTGGACGACCGACCATCCAACCTTGGCCTTTGAGTTTGGTTCACATGTGAAAAGACGTTGCATATACTGCTGCGGACATGTGGACAACCAAAATCATTTAGTTTAACTTAAAATAAAGTTATACTTCTAACTTTTTGCATCAATTCAGAATTAATTCCTAACAAAATCTTTAAAATGAAGGACCAATTTATTGTTACGGACAAGCACATCTAAGCAACGCATGGAAAGACTGTTCAAAACAGACGTTTATTATTTTAAATTCACAGCAAAAAAAATTGTAGATGTACTCAAAACGACCAAAACGTGTCAGATTAAACTTATTACTTCAATGATTTTATTATTTTATATTTTTATTAAAAGTCATAACGGACGCTTCCCGTGAATTAAATAAATAAGTATTTCTTCTAAAACAAAAACAGTATTTAGTAAGGCAAACAAAATTTTCAACAATTCTAAAATTATTTATTTTATAAACCCTGATCCGGTATCAGTACCGAAAACAAATTGTTTTCCAGGACGCCATTTCTAATGCATTTACATCTAAATTTAAGTTTATTCAATGATTTCCGTAAGCTCCTTGGAAATAAGCTCTACCTGAGTTTGAGTCGCTGCGATTTGAATAAGCAACCCCTAACCTCAGTGAAAGGGATTTCTTGTTCTGATTTACATCTCGCTAGGTCCTCGCATGGGTCGTGGATGCTCACACAAAACAAATTTTAAAGTTTGGAATTTTCGAGCTTTTCTATGCTTATTTGTTGTGATTTTTAATTCTGTTTGTGTGTAGAAGCTTTTTCCGTTTTTATACGTTTATACATTTATACGTTTATTATTATTAAAAATAAAGATATGAGTTATTCTATTTTATGTCAAAATCCAGATGTGCTAAAATAACGCCTGAAAGCCATTTTAAAAACTCGCAATTAAGGGATAAATTATATTTAAAATTACCATCTAAAAAAATGTTGATACTTCTAATGCTAAAAAAGGTGTTAAAAATAGTTGCTTCTGCTTTTATAAATTACAGCAGACCGAAAAACAGTTACCCCAAATAGAGATTTTTAAATGACCCCTTACTGACGCCCTTTCTGCAAATTTATTAACAGAGTAAGACTGCCGAACAAAGACAAATGCGTTCAAGAAACAAGCAAGAAAGAGACTTTACTTAAAGGAATTCACTTAATAAATACAATGCACTTTTCTTTCGTTTTTGACACATGCTTAGTAATTATTCCAGGTTTCTACGGCAGATTAGTTGAAGGTTGAAGGGTGGGTGGTACAAGACAGGAGCTTTGACATTAACATCTACAAGATAGCACTTGAAGAGGGAGGCTGAGCTGTCACGCGCTATATTTGAAGGATGCTAAGTGTGTAACTCCGACAATAACTTATGCGACGGGAGTTTTGACAACTTGACTTGTGTACACTGTTACTCTTAATGAGTTGTTTACGAGAAGTTATTCTCGTCTGCAAAGTTAAAGCAACAATAGGTTGCATTGTTTCAAGTAGCTCGCGCTTTTAAAACTAATTATGCTACCTGTGGGTACTCATCCTTGATGAAAATTAATTATATGGAAATCTGCGTCCTGGAGAGCATACTAAATATTGTGGATTATAAACAAAGCCTCGTCAGGAATTTGTTTATGCAACATTATCTTCACTTACTTAGATAAATTACATACTGTTTAGTGTATTGTTTCGGTAGCATTTTCCTACTACAGAATTATACGGAAAATTCTTAAACTATTATGAATGTTTAATGAATAACTAAGATCGATTTAAACTTCTAAACCAGAACAACAAAACAAAATTAAAATTTCACCAAGGTTTCACAAAAAAATTTCTCTTTTTGAGAACTTTTATTGCGTCAAAGAAATATAATCATAAATATCTAGCATGTTTTAAGAATTTTTTAAATCAATTTTTATAGTTTAAAGTTATACAAAAGGGAAGTTTAAAGGACATTTCATGACAATAGCAAATACAGCACAAAATATTTGATGCAGTTTCGACAAATCTTGCTGGTATTTGGCAGTTTCAGAAAGTAACAAAAATCGATTTTTTTACAGTATTTTTCCTTTTTGACCTTTAAAAATCCAAAATTGTAAGTCTTATAACTTCCATAACAGCATTTATAGTAAGGGGGATGTGTAGTGAGAATAGTAATTAATGTACATGTCGCAATAGAGAACCGAAACAGGAGAAGAAAAGGATCTGGGTCAAAACTGCACTTTGGAGTAGTAAGTGAGTTCGCATACCAAGGATCAGCAACAACGTATTTAATAAGATCAAAAAACTGACGCTAACAATTTCGGATTAAATTGGTACTTCAAGAACAAAAAGCTATCGCATTATTTCACTGTAGAGTCACATATGGCGTTGTGTTAAGTTATCGAACCAAAAAATTAGCACTAGACAAACTAGATAAAACGTGACTTTTCACCTCTGAAAAATAAAGGATACAACCATGAACTGTTTGTTTCTTTATTTTATTGGGCAAGACCGCGGGTTGTGGAGCCACCTATCTCAACAGGTGTCTTCTAACTTGAAGAAATCATTGCCAAACATTATATTAGCAGACGAATTATGGTTTTATCTCGTATCTGAAAGAGGGTTATTTTTCCACGTTAAAAATCTATGCAACTTGTACCAAAAGTGTGGAGGTTTCAAGGAACAGCAACGCAAATATGAAAGAGCTCATTTACATTCGCAGCACCGACTCAAAAGAATGGTAAGAATTCTTTAGGAACTTATACGCAGAGAATGAGAGGAGAAAGAGCAGGTATCATGAAGAATCAAGTTAAAAGCCAAGCAGTCAAAATAGTCATATTATCAGAAGCGCCAAATAACATAGTGTAGCAGAATAAGTATTCTAAAACCTGAATATATGAAAGTGTAGCATGACTTATCCTTACATATGCCCCGCAGCCACGAGGAGACACAAATTATTAAACAGATAATGGAAACAACAAAAATGAGACCACGTAAGAATTTGTGCCAAATACAACCAATAAATGAATGGGTGAAGATTAGCAAACGAAACAAGAATAGTACGGATAGCTAGAAATAAAATCCTTGGGTAAAGGATCTCGTGGTTGATCGTCACAAAGATGGACAGAGTCAATTTAAAATTGTAAGAAACAGGTTTGAAAAGTCTTGCTTTCTTCGCGATAACTTTATTAATAGATAAGATATACAAATAAGCTATATATTTCCTATAACCTTGGAAAATCTATCCCTCTCCACATGCGCACGCCAACGCTGAACATGTTTCTTCATCCCGTTGGAGAAGAAATCAGGCGTCTGCTTCCGGCACGAGCGACGCGTTTGCACCTTCTAATCGTTGCGCTGCTCCCTCAGGTTTTCCTTCAGCTTTGGAAAAAGAAAAATCCCAAGGGGCTGTAGGGGGTGCGCTAAAACATTGCAAAATTTCAGGCGCAGTGAGGACGAGCATTGTCATGTTGAAGAATTGCTTCGGTGCCATGTCTCACTGCAATCGAGCTTGGAGTTTTTTTTAAGTGTTCACAAATTGGCTCGAGTTGATGGTCTCGCCTTGCTTCAAATATTCAAAGTGGACTACGCCGTTCCATTCTCAAAAGACGGTCATCAGTACTTTTCCTGTTGTAAATTTTTCAGGTTAGGAGAGCCCCTATGCCTGAACTCCACTGATTGCTGCTTGTTCATCGGACCATAATGGTGTGGCCAGGACTCGTCACCAGTGACAATCCGGCGGAGAAAGGCACCTTCCTGTTCGTATCGAGTAAAAAGTTGTTGGCAAATTTCCTTTCGATTGTGTTTCATTTCAGAAGTCAACATGCGTGGGGTCCATCTTACGCACACTTTCGTGTAGCAACAGTTCTAGCGAATCAAGGGTCAAGGGTGAGCCACATCGAACCTGATCATGCAGACTTTTTGTGGCTGAATTGTTTTTCCTTTCACACTTTTTGCCCACCGCCTAACAATAGTGACATCCACACAGGCATTGCCATAGACATCACCCATTTGTCGATTAATATCAATAGGCGCACAACTCTCAGCCGTTAATAATAACAGTGCGTTGCTTCAACCGAATGTCCTTGTCACTTGCCATTTTGGTCACTACAGTACGGTCACCTGATATTGCAGGGAAACAATACCGGTGTCTTGATGGTCAATAAGTTGGAGAATATTATGATACCCACTTCGAAGTAATATTACCTGACCTATTGGCTAGGAGGCAGGAGTTTTCAAAACACCCTCTTACACGAAAGAAAAAGAAGAAGGAGAAACGTGACATGTATCAAAGTAAAAAGACTAAGGAGATCCAGGGCAAGGAATTATTGTAATATCCATAAAGGTTAGGTGAGTTAACAAACAGAAAATAATAAAATTTTTGGGACGGTCTGAACGAAAGTTTTGGAATTAATATACAGGGTATACATTTTAAAACTTTGGGTCTGAAAATTTTAAAGCAGACAGCACCCGTCACAAATGACTATGCCCAATATTCTTACGTAATGTTTAAGATCGTTTCTGACTAAAGTTGTGTTTAAAGTAAACCATAAAACGGCATAGCTTTATATTGTTTTCAATGTGAAGAAAATGGTTATTAACCATGACAAAACTACGAACGTAGATTATAAGTATTTTAAAAATTAATATCTGGGCATTCGCTGTGTGGTATTTAATCAGCATGTAATTAGTGTGCTACTAAAAATATTCCTTAGAAAGGCAAAAGATGGAGAAATTGGCTTCCAGCATCAAGAACAAAAGATATATTAAACCCATTGTCACGGTTTTTGAAATTTCGGGTAAATTAAGTGTAATACGTCCCTGTTGTTCAAAGTCAAGCCGGACCTGAAGCTTGCAGAATCTGCGTGGATAATGCCAAATAAGCACATTCCTTGTTGTTGCGGAATATTTTGGAGAAATCCCAAATATAATGACCGAATAGGGTGATGCAGTATTTTTTTCAGTAATTTCTTTGTTAAAAAGTTCGGGGAAGCACCCACCGATCACGAAGCAACGCCAACGCGTCATGCAAGGTTCTCCCCGCGTACAAAGACGCGTTTGTCCATCTTCTTCTAACATCCTATTCGCTTGACAAAAAAATGGAGAAACAAATCAGAGTTTAGTCAGCTTTAACACCTAGCAGTTGTGCAAGTTTTCGTTCCGCCTTTGGTAGTAAAATCCCGTTTGCCAGCCTCTCGTTCTGGTTTAGTTTTGGGAATGGTTATTTTTTTTTCTAACCTCCAATAAGCGCCGCTGCGCGCTGCCAAAACGCTATGTCAAGTACGGTGGTCCACTATACTGGAGTGTAGTCATTGTCTGTAATTAAGTACATCAAGCATCTTCCTTTTGTTTAATTTGTTCGGCGAATTGTTTAATTCTTATTACTTTTGCTTTAGTGTTAACGATTCAGAAACAGTGCGAACTGTCGCGATGATTACCCATTTTATGTTGCATGTGTGAAATTATTTGTCACCACCATTCTTTTATTGCGATTCAGGGAGCCTAGCTGTTAATTATCTTTGCCGTAATTTGAGTAAATGTGGCACCCCTCAATCTTCCTTTCACGTAATTTGTGTCATGTTTTGAATAATTTTTACATTCATTAAATTTCATTGTTAATTCATTCTTGCCTTTTATTTGTGTGTCTGTTTTTAATATTTGTGTACAGCCTTGTGAGTCTATCAGTAGCAGTTTTTCTTTCAGTAAAGTAACGGTAAGTAGCATTCAGCAATAGGGTGCAGCCCTCCCCCCAACCCCCTTTCGAGCTCAGAAGGAACAATCTGCGGTACGTTCCTCGAGACCATCTATTTGAAGGATTCAGCGTTTTGAACCCCCCCCTTCTTCGACTGTTTATTAGCCGCAAGCCACAGCACTTCGACATCCCCTATAAGTTGTCGTAGTGCGGAATTAGCACGCGACACCATAACAGCAAAATATTTTTATTATAATAGATGTGCGTTGTTTAATTGATACATTTATTTCCTGTATAATGTTAAAGTTTATTTATCAAATTAAATTTACAGTATTTAAAAGTTAATTTTTGACAGTTACTTAAAACCTAAAGCTTTTTTAACATAACTTGAAGTAAAATTGAAAGACTTAATTAATTGCGCTATTTCTATGGTATATATATTATTTTTGAAATTGATGGAAGTCTCCAGGGCCATCAGTTATAAGCTCTACGAAAAATGTAAAATATAGTTACAATCAATAGAAGCACCCGAGAAAGTTATATTAAAATGGTTTTATTATCGTTGAATTTATGATAATCGAGTAATAATGAGTTTTTCTTGGTTGGTAACAAACCGAAGAAAACACGACTAAAGCGGAGTACTATATAGGTTATTTATACCTTCATAAAATTGCGAAAAATCTTAACCATTACTAGGCTGACCACAGAAAATCCACAAATTATAGCTAATACTTTCGAGTATGTGTTAGAAAGAACAAGCCTCATAAATTACATACAATAATAGTGTGCCGATAAGCAGTTCATCTTAATATCGAGCAAATCATCTCGAGCATATCATATATAACAAGAGTTCGTGTTGTGAGACATTAGAAGACACAATAGATTAAAGAATAAGTCAGTATTATCAGGAAGCGTCTAAAGAGGAGTGTGCAAAGTGTTATGGATCCGATCACGCAATGTGCAGACACGAATGAAGCAATTTACACGAATTAAACATACATTACCTGGGGTTTATGGCCCTCTCAATATCCACAGGTCTTTTAAAATTTAAAACTTGATTTAAACGAACCTTTGCGAGATACTAAACCTTTATATAAATAATTAATATTACAGGAAACTTGAAATAATTGCTTTTACTACATTCGTGTTTGTTTTACGTAAAGGGCTAATTATCTCAATAAAAGGTTACGCTAGCAAAAATGAACAAAGCAAGTGAATAACGTGGTACAAGGAAATTTAATCTCTAATGGAAAATGCACAAACATAATTTTGGTCTGTAATGGGTGTAGTGCATTTTCATCTCGTAAATTAAATCGCGTGTGATAAATGCACTTCTGTTCTACTAAAATCTTAATCCTTTAATTCTTTCGACGTTACGTGCTCTTAAGACGGCCGTGTAAATTATTTTAATGCCTTCATTAAACTTAATAATTTATTCCTTTCAAAGTTTCAACAATTTTCGTGTTCCTACAAAGTTTGCTGGGTTACTCTCAAAGGGTTGCTTAGTTTTCTGTTAGGGTTGGTCAGGCACAGTAACAAAAAGGCACTCTGCATCTTCAGTTTCCCGTGCTTTAGGCTGAAAAGTTTTTCTTATCCCTTTTCAACGGACAAGTTATGACATAATAGATGTTTTAACAGAGAAACCGCCCATATTGAAAAAGTGACGTTTTTTCTTTACGAGTCAATTCCACGCACTTTTCAAATGGTTTAGATGCTCGTCTCACGCGAGACTGGAGATTTACGTGGCCAAACAACGCACCAAAGTCATCATACCGATACAGAAATAGAATCTCCTACCCTTTTTACACATAACAGGCATGATATTCACACATTATCGTAATTTTGTTAGAAATATGATAGCTTTTCTATCTGCTCTTTTCATCGTCACTTGACAACCGTTTGAAAAATGATTGTTTTTGATTGTTACGTACGAACAGAAAAGTTTCCTTTTTTAAAAAGGAAATGACAAATGCTTCTTCTTTATGGGGCGGTTCTCGTTACTCTTTTTATACTTTTGACTGACGAAAGATTGAAATAAACGATAAACTATTTTAAGTTTTCAATTAGTTTGGTAGTTGTGGAGTAATTGCCCTCGAAAATTAAAGAAATTTGTCTCATTATTTCTCGAAACCTTCTAAAATTTCTTCAAGCAAAGGAAAAGAAAATAATTCACAATTCAGTGTGGTCTTCCTCCTGGTGTAATTAAAAACGTGGTAGAAGGGGATTTAATATTTGCAAACAGTACTGCTCTGTGTAAGAATGCAAATTAATAAAAAAACATCAAGAAACATTTTTTAACTTTACAGCAAATATAAACTACTGCAATTAATACCAAAAATGGATGCCCAGTATTTTGAGTATAAAATTAGTTTGGTAGTTGTGGAATAATTGTCCTTGGAAATCATGGAAAGCTGTCTGATTATCTCTAAAACTAACAAATTGAAGGGCTCCTTTCAAATTTTCTTCAAGCAAAGTAAATGAAAATAGGTAATTCACAATCCTCAGTCTTTCCTTTCAGCTTTTGTAATCAAAAACTTGATCGAAGGAGCTGCAATATTACCAAACAACATTGCTCTATATGAGAATGCAAAATTAATTAATTTAAAGCTTTACAGCTGGGATTTTCTAAAGGACGAAGATTAATCTAAAAATGTCACTGAACTAGATGTGATCAACCAACGTCTTTTGTGCAATTTTCTTTAAAAAGGCATCATTGCATCTGTTTTATTCCTGCAAATTGAAATTAATTTTTAAACTTAGGAACGACAAAGCGAAGCTTTGATGGCAAAATAATTTTATATTAAAAAAACACCAGAAAACTTTTAACCCAGTTTGAGAGTACATTTTATTATCTTCTTGAATACACAAGTAATTTAGCATGTTGTATCTAACAATTTTCATATTTCTTCATTTAGAAATTGTCAAGCTGCCTTCGTTATCTGATTTGGATTGATGGAATTTTGAATTGTTTTGCTGTGTATGTAGGTGGAATCTTTATTTGGTTTTATTTCTGTATAGCTTTTTAAAGTATAAATCGCATCTTAATGTTTCCCACAGATCTCCTACATTCGATTTATTTATTTAAAAATACCTTTGTTTTGTTTTAACTTACGATCATCTCTGTGGGGGATTAATAAACTACTGTTAAAGACCAAAGAAAAAATGCTTTGTGTTAGCATTTATACCGTAACAAAACTAGACAATTACACATTACACCCGTAGTTGGTTCTGGCGTTAATGCTGAATGAGTGAAGCATAATGGACTTTATGCATTTAGCGCAGGAGTTTGCAAGACATTTCCATCTGCTGGCAGTTTTTGCTAATTGCGTTACAATTAGAATATAAAGTCCTCACACGTGTAGTTTTTACAATTAATTTTGGCAGTACATGGCGAGGATTAACCTTTGTTTTTGAAATTTAAAAATGTATCAACAAAAAGAGAATGTTTTAATCCTTTCAATTAACAAATTTACTCTCTCTCGGGTATGTAAATTCACTCGAAAATCCAATTAATCAAAATATCCGGCACAAAACGTAAATTATTGGCAACGGAGAATGCAGAATGAATATTGGCAGTAAACTAACTGACAGATGGGAGGAAAGGAAGGCGATATTGGGTCCACACGGTTATTAATTATTAAATCAGTCCGAAATACAAGTTTTGCGAGACGTCACCCGTATTTAGGAGTAAGCGAGTAAGGTATCAGAAAACTTCATTAAATATAAAACGTTGTTGAAGTGGAAAACTACGTAGAGAAGGGACACTGCGAGAAATTACAGGTGAATACGACGTGATAAAGGACGAAGGGATACCTAAAAGTTATACGATGAAGCGAACTCATGTTCCAGAGAGTAGAACTGTAACAAATCAATAATGGAAAACTTGTCAAGGTAAATAAATATTTTAGTGTTTGCTGTGAAATTCTCAAACACTTTTAAATGGTAGTCCAATTTTAAAATTTTATCTAGAGTTAAGGCGATATTTTATTGGAGCAACGCATTATAATTTATGACCTTTTAAATATAAAATCGACTATCTTCGCTGTCACGAATGCAACATCAAATATGATGTTTGATATCAAGTTTGTTATTAATAGAGAGATGCTATCTATTTTTATTTTTATACGAAGCAGTTTATTTTTATAAAAGTATATTTGAAGTACAACTGTCGGAAATAAATTACTGGAAGTTAAATATATAAAAACGTTTATAAGTACGTATAAGGTACTACGTCCATTTAATTTTTTCGTGGTTGGTAGCATAGTAAAAACAGTACTGCGTGTTCTGAAGTTACCTATATCTTTAGATTTTGGTCAATTTTTAATTTGATTTAACATCTGTGCTTCTTTGTGTTCCTTATTTTAGTGACGCTTCAAACATGGACTCAAAGCATACTAAAACCTTGAAATGATAAATGAAAATAAAATTTTGCAATTTGGGTTACAACTATGAGATTCTGAGAGACAAAATTAATAAAATAGCAAAGAAAATGCCCGATAAAACTTATTAGAAACCTAAAAAAAATGGCGCATTTGTCACATCCCTGCGATCAAACTGCTCAAGTTAAAAAAATGATTTAGTTTTCAAAAGGAAAACTAAATAATTTTTCTAATTTGCGAAAGGAAGCTTCGAAACCACGAAGTTATCAAAATTTAATTCCAAGCATCGGCTGGCAATTAACAAATAAATATTCAAGAATTGCTTGTTTTCCAGGATTTTTTATTTTACTTATTGTGCTGTAGTTTTAATGACCGACAGGAGTTGCAGTTTTGAAATAGTCACAAAAAATTGAATTAACTAAAACTCCGAGAAAACTTCAGAAATGGAGTTTTCAGAAAGGAAACTTGGCCTTTTCAAAGTTTTATTTTCTCATTTGTTGAGTTTGAAGGTATTAACTTTCTAATTTCAGAATCTTTCAGGAAGTTTAGCTTAAAATCTCTCATCTTTCAGGTTGCATACCTTTAGATTGGTCGAAAAAAACTCATTTAAAAATTGAGATTTTTCAGGCCAAAATATTACCTGAAATATTGGAAAATTCAGGCGAATGTTTTCAAACGATTACCTACCTAGAAATATTATTTTAGTAAATTTCAAAGCTCTTTTGGAGTTTTCTCAACAATGTCTAAGCTTTTTCAGATCAGGTATAAAAAAAGAAAAAAGAAAAACAGATATTTGGTAGATTTTTCAGGAGGTTTCTTAGGTATAAAAAATATTAATAATTCTATTTAAAAACGACTGTAAACGATTTTCTGAATTTAAAAATTTTTCTCAAAAACCATTTGAAATTTTCAGGAGGATCGTTCTTAGGCTACCTAAAAAACTAGGAACTTTCAGATGACTCTTTAGGGAAAAATAGACCGTTTTTGCCTATTGGTATTTTTATTTAGCAATTGTACACAATTTTTGGAAGTGTCAAAACCCTTTTTTTTTAGTTTTCCAAATCGAATGTTATAAGGTTACCTTAAAAAATAGGACAATTCAGGTGTTTTTCAGCAGTAAAATAATTAATTTCTTGGTTAGGGCAAATTATTAGTGTTTTAATTTTAATTAAAAAATGAGTTTATGGAAGTTTTGTAAATTTCAGGAGTTTTCACAAACATAGGCTGAGCCTTTTTAGGCTTCCTAAAAAATAGGATATTACTTACAGTCAATTTTTCGCGAGTAAAGCGAAAATCATCGATACATTTATTTAAACAGCCAGTTTAAACAATTTTGGAAATTTTAGAGGTCTTTCTCGGCAAAATGTGAGATTGTTCAGATTGAATATTTTTAGGTTCTTAGGAAAGAGCAGCAAACTTCGATTGATTTTTCGGGAGTAAAAGAACTGCCTTTTTGGTTAGTAAAAATATTGAAATATTTATTTAAAAACAAGGTTAAACGATTTTTAAGATTTCAACACGTTTCCTGAAACATAGTCCGCAATTTTCAGAACGTATGTCCTTACGTTGCCTAAAAACTAAGAACTTTCAGGTAATTCTTTACGATTATCTTCTTAGTTATAAGAAGTATTAGTATTTTTATTTAGCAAAACGTTTAAATGATTTTTGGAAGTTTTAAAACCCTTTGTGGGTTTTCTCAAACATATTTTTTCAGACCAAATTTTCCGAATGCACCTGAAAAAATAGAAAAATTTCGGCGGTTTTTCAAGAATACCTACAACGATTAATTTCTTGGTTAAGTCAGATTATTAATCTTTTAATTTAAAAACAGAATTTAAAGAAGATTTGGAAATTTCAAAAGTTCCCTCAAATATCCTATCCGGAAATTTGTTCGAAAGAAATTTGTTCGACGGTAATTTGTTCGAGGTAATTTATTCGAAAGGTAACTTGTTCGAACGGTAATTTGTTCGAACGGTAATTTGTTCGAATGGTAATTTGTTTGAATGGAAAAATGTTCTAAAGAAAAAATATTCGAAGAGAAGGTCAATAATAAAATTTTATATAATGAAGTATTTTATTTTACAGATACATATACATCCAATAAATTTTAATACGAAATATTCATGTCACTGTAGGCCGCTTTTGCGGCAATCTCTGCAGCTTGACCAGCGTGATTATGCTCGCCGGTTTCCTTAATACCTTCTTGATTTTTTGTAATTGCGCGTCCTTTACACGAGAATTTCTTAAAATGCTCACACTTCCAGTACACTTTACTATCACAACAACT
Source organism: Melanotus villosus (assembly GCA_963082815.1). Taxonomy (NCBI): domain Eukaryota; kingdom Metazoa; phylum Arthropoda; class Insecta; order Coleoptera; family Elateridae; genus Melanotus; species Melanotus villosus. The sequence continues at coordinate 7,628,491 of OY720421.1, read as the reverse complement.
TCTGTCACGTACGTATAAATAACCATTAAAAGACAGCATATCTTTGCCTTTCGTACTCTTACTAAAAATTCATAGCCATTTTAAGAAAAGTATACTTTACTATCACAACTTCTATCACGTACTTATAAATAACCCTATCCGGTAATTTGTTCGAGGTCATTTGTTCGAACGGTAATTTGATCTTCTCTTTCGAATATTTTTCCTTTAGAACATTTTTCCATTCAAACAAATTACCGTTCGAACAAATTACCGTTCGAACAAGATACCGTTCGAACAAATTACCTCGAACAAATTACCGTCGAACAAATTTCTTTCGAACAAATTTCCGGGATTCCTCAAATATAGGCTGATATTTTTCAGCCTGAATGAACTTAGGCCATTTGCTTTTAATTTAGTTTAGAAAATTAAGTTAGTTCAAGAATTATTAATTTTAATACTTGAAAAATGTTAAATCGTTTATTAAAATGTAAAGTCATTGTATGAAAGATAATTCAACTTTCTTAATCAATGTGTTATAAATTAACTCATGCCCTGAACAGTTTATTAGATAAGTAACAAAGTCCTAAGGAGTGTTTGATGTTGCCACCAAATAGAACTGTTATTTGTCTTGCACTATCCACCAAACAAAGCCCTTTTTTTTCGGGGATATCGCTACGTTTTATTGAATGAGCAAAAAAACAACATCGCCTGAAGCCAAAGCACTTCGCCAGTTTAAAGTACTCGCAAGAATAAAAGTACTTTTAAAAGGTAAAACCACGTCAAAGTGGGCAGAACACGTTCTATAAAGTTTCGAATAACACGCGCCGGGAAAACTCAGAATGGAGAAATAAAAGTTGTAAATTTAAAGTATCCCGTTTTAGAGTGAACATTTGAAAGCAGTAAACTTCCTACTCTGTGGACACCATCGAGTGGCCCGAGGCCCTGTGATATCGGACCCGAGACACGCTCCTGCTAAAGTGCTCTGCCCCCCATCGAATATCTCCCATGTCCCCTTGAGCCCCCGGCGGAGAATTAACTGCTCCCCCGCAGCGTGCTGATTGCTGAACCTGCACTGCATGGCGACACTCTCACAATCATACCACAATAATGTATATACAGAGTTGTCTGATTTCAAAGAAATAACCGATATTTAACCGTAAAATTTCATTTTTATAAGATTTACAGTTTTAAAGCACATGCGAATTTTAAGTTTTTAATTTATTATAATTTGGAAAATGTTTACTTGATGCTAAATTTAAATGGCTATAAAATATATTCGCGGAATCGCAGAGCAAACATTCAAAAGCAGACATGCCCAAAATATCGAAAATTGTGCTTTTCTTCCATTTTTCACTTAGAATTAACCAAATCCAGACTTCCTACCTGAAAGTTGTCTTTTCAGTCAAAATCAAACATGCTTCATTGGCCTTGTATGCAAGGCAAATCACGCAAAGGGTGACATATTTATATTATAAAGCTGAGCATGCTCAAGGCGTAGGCTTCTACTAAAACTGTTAAAACTTTTACTTAGCTTCCAAAATTTTGGTGATTTTATTATTCGTTGTGTATGAATGCTTGCTCCTCATTTATTCTACAGTTAAATTGTAAATTTGAGCTTCAAAGATGACAGACTCTTTTCTTAAAACAATAGTATATTACATTACAAGTCATGAAAGTGAAACTTTGCAGAAGAGGAGGCTTATTGAAGAGTACGAGGACGCGTAGCGTCCGAGTATCTCTTTAAAGCCTCCGAGTCAAGCAGAGACACTTTCATGACCAGTGATGTATTATATTTTTTCTGAAATCGTTTTTCTAAAAACTAAAAATAGATTTAAACTGAAAAAATATATCAACATCAGAGTCGTATGAGAAGTTGATATCCATGACAATGAATTGTCAACAAATTTTTTAAGCGTCACAATTTGTGTTGTAAACAGTTGTAAAGTGCTTTATAATATGGAAAACACTCTTCCCACTGGAATAATTGAAGAAGCTGCTGCTGCAGTGGAAGAATTGCTTCCGGATAAGTCCAAAGAAAGATATGAGAAACAATATGCAAAGTTCAAAAGCTGGTGTAATAACAAAAAAGTTAATCAAGTTACGGAAGAAGTGATGCTGGCTTTTTTTGCTGGAGAAAGTAAAATTTACAAGTCTTCAAGCCTCTGGAGTATTTATTCAATGCTTAGAGCCGTGCTGTTAATTAAAGAAAACATCAATATCGCAAATTATTTAAAGTTAAAATCATATCTGAAAAGAAAATCGGTAGGATATGAAGCAAAAAAGTCCCGAGTATTTTCAAGAAATGAGATAAACGAGTTTCTTCGAAAAGCTCCCGATCACGACTTCCTATTGTTAAAAGTAAGTAGTTTTAATAAATAAATTATAAAATAATCTAAATTGGCGGCTTATATTTTCAGGTTGTATTAATTTTTGGACTAGCCGGAGCATGCCGTTGCGATGAGTTGACGAAGATGACTCTAGATGACATTGAAGACAAGAATGATACTCTCATTGTGAACATTCCAGATTCGAAAACTCACAAACGAAGACGATTTTTAATTTTGGACGATGTTGGCGAACCCGGAAATATTGCCTTATATAGAAAATACCTAGCACTTCGCCCTGCTCATACACCACACCGGCGTTTATTTGTTTCATATAGACAAGGTAAATGCAGTATTCAGGCTGTAGGAATTCATACCTTCGGAAAGATACCTGCTAAAATAGCTGGTTTTCTTCATTTACAAAATGCAGCGGAATATACGGGCCATGCCTTGAGGAGAACATCAGCAACTTTGTTGATTGATGGTGGAAGTGGCATAGAAGACCTTAAAAGACACGGCGGATGGTCTTCTACAGGAGTAGCGGAGGGCTATGTAGCCGAATCATTAGAAAATAAAAGAAAAATTGCCAAAAAGATACAGCAAGGTCAAGGTGCATTCACGGAAAATAGCGCGAGTTAAATTCCTTCAACAAGTGCATTTGATCAGACTGCTGTAGCTGACAATGTTAATATTCCTAACATGGATGTCAACGAAAAAGTAGTGTTGTCAAACATAGCTAACGCAACAGAAAACAGAAATAATAATGCTTTGAATTATATACCTGGAATAAACTTTTCTAATGTGCATAATACTAGTGTCGGCAGCATTAACATTAATTTTCATTTTAATAGTTCTAATACCAATTAATAATTTGTTGTATTTCATTGTTAGTGTTTTTAATTATATTAAATAAACGTTTCATAAGATAAGTGACGATTTCTAATTCAATTGCAGTCTAAAAATGACAGATGAGTCTTGTAAAGTGACAGATGAGTCTTGTAAAAATCATGAAAGTGACTAGTCTTGTAAAGTGACACTTTCATGACCAACTTGAGTTCTGTCATGACAAGCTTTCTTGACGATTTCAGAAAAACGGTATTTTAAAGAAAGGCAAGCTCTAAATTTTATGGAAACATTTCAATTTTTCTGTAATTCACCAAACAACTTTTCCAAAATTCAAAACCAGACATTAAAAATGTGCAGTAACAGACAGGTCCAAACAAAAATGTCCCTTATTTGGGCTATTATTAATTCTACCAATTATTAATTTAAGGCTACATACTGAAAAATCAAAGAAGTCGATGCTAAACGTTTTCCTTAGTTTCTGAAAATTTAATATTTTGGATATGCCTTGTTTTTAATGTTTGCTATTCATTTGTTCTACAATTAAATCGTAGCTACATACTTTAAAAACCATAGATTTTTTCCCTTCAAACAAAGTATATGGTAAAGAGAAGCAAGCTCTAAATTTTTTAGGAATGTTTAATTTGTAGTATTCTTCTTTACTAGCATTCAAAACCAGACTTGTCCAATAAAACCAGGCAAAATTTAATATTTTGGATATGTTTGGTTTTGAATGTTTAAGTACTCCTCATTTATTCTAGTTATAATTAAATTGTAGCTACATACTTTAAAAACTATAGGATTCCTACTGAAGGTTTCTACTTCCTGCCTTTTAAATCACTGACCTTCGAGTGAGTAATAGTAATTTTAATTGTATTGAATAATAAATTAATCGAGTAACTTTCACAACAAAGTGCATGAAAATACGAACAAACATAATATTAAAGCAGAATACACAGGGTGTATACTACGAAACATAATCTAAAAATTACTATCAACTATACCTTTGCCTATCTATTTATCTAGGGTCACTAAACTGGATTAGGAATTCCTGTAGTAAAAGCATACAAATATGTGGGATGCACTTGTATGACTGCATGGCCCCGGAAACGATGACGTTCGGCGAACTGTGGGGTCCACTGGAATGCTAGAATGTCATTCTTAAATATTAACGGCAGAGCTGGACTATGCAGCTCAGCACGTCAAAGTATTCACGGCAGGGTCAAAATATCTTAAGATTAAATGCCTCCGTTCTAGAACACGTTTGCGTGGGAGCTGACTTCTTATATAAAAGAATTTGGTCAGCAAGCGCTGACTCTGGTTGGCGTGGCCATTGAAGAGCCATGTTGTTAAAAAGTCAGGTCTTTCGTGTTATTAGTGATATTCCCTACTTAATGTAAGATCGAATAGGAAAGGCCAGACAATAATTGTTGACTACTATCGAGAAACGCAAAACTGCATATTTCAGCTGATTATTAGAAAAGTAGAAAGAAGAAGAAGGCCTGGGAGGAAAAAGTACTCGTGGTTCAAAAACATAAAATAGTAGACCGAAATGAACATGGAGACCAGCTGTATATAGAAAAACTTTTGATGGTGTCGTCGCCAACCTCCATTAAGGAGAAGCCACCTCAAGAAGAAAAAGAATAAACCATTTTGTATTTCGTTTAGTTTAATTATGTTTGTGCCTTGTTAATGATTCCAATTTATACTACTTTCATTTTAATATTGTATTTGTTTGAAGACTAATTTGAATTATTGTAAGTGTGTTTATTTGTTAATTTTGCTTATTTTCTGTAAATCGTTTTATAAACTTAATTATTGAAGTGTGTCAATATACGTTATGTTAGTTTAATCACGTTTTCGTTATAAAACTTCCCGCAGCAAACCCCTACGTGGCGTAGCCGGTTAAATATAGCACCACATTTGTATTTAATCCTGATCAGATTTTTTAATTTCTTTACTTTTTAATTTTATTCTTCTACGTTACAGTTGGTGGTAACCACTACGTGACAATATATTTAAATTGTATCACTTGATAATAAGTACAAGATTTTTAAAAAATAGTAGGAACTTATAAATGCCCAAAATTCCATGAGTTCCTGACCAAATTTACAAATACGAAATTTCACGACTTCCAGTTTTCAGGTTTTCCAGAACAGTGGAGAATATGTTTGGAAAACTTGCCAAAGAATTAAATCATTTCATCATTTTTTCGGCAACAAGTTGTTTTTAAATAGATCTCAACGAGATTTATGGCATAAAAAGCTCGTTCTTTGGCGTTCTTATAAACTAAAATACATGAAGGGGAAAGAAATGTATTTTAAAGCACAAATTTAGAAACTTCTTCTTCCCTAGCCCATACGCCATTGGCGTCGAGTTACCCCTCCATTTCTGGTATTGTTTAAGATTGGCTGCCATTCTCTTTAGTTGTCCTAAGTTCTTCACTCTGACAAAAGCCATTTTCTCCATTCTTTCTTCTCATGTTTTCCTAAGCCTTCCTACATATCTTCTTCCATATGGCTTGGCTTCCAATAGCCTTCTAGGGTATCTTCTGTTTCCTGTCCTCATAACATGCCCGTACCATTTGAACTGCCTTCTCTCTACTTCTTCCACTAATGGTAGTAATGGTTCTGTTCCTAGGTCTTCTCTAATCGCTATGTTTCGTATTATATCTCCTTTCGTTCTTTCAACCATTCATCTTAAATACTTCAATACAAATTTCGAAACAAAATTTTAAATTCTACAAATTCGCCATGATAATCGTTTCGTAGATGTTTTTGGATATTTGGAAAAACAAATATAAATATCGGTATTTTACAGAGCTTGTTTAATTGAGAATTAAATGTTTTTCGGCGTTTAAAACTAAATACGCGGATTTCTCGAAGCACTCTGTTACATTAAAAAACGTAATACTTAACTTTACAATATTAGATTTTTAATCCCAAAGATATCAAAGTTAGATTAGGTAAAATTACGGAGGTAGATTAAGAAAATCTTCAGAGTTAAATAAAATTTAATATTTAGAACTCGTTGTTTCATGTCCTCATAAATTTTCATCTCCTGATAAATTTAAAGGTTCAAGCATTTTCTATGGAAACCACTGTATTAATACGAGGTTTGTCATTAAAGTAATGAGATTGATTTTATACAATTTTATTATTCCAATAAAATTACAATTCAACACTGTCATCTTCAAAGTAATACCCTTGGGAAGCCACACAGCGCTGGAGACGTCTCTTCCACTCCTCATAGCAGTGCTGGAACTCAGATACTAGAATAGCCTTCAGCTGGTCGGTCACAGACGTTTGAATGTTTTCCAATGTCCCAAACTGACGCCCTT